>JALPQD010000038.1:667500-3240000 GCA_023101885.1 Typhlomys cinereus
CAAACTGTCTTCCAAACAAGTGGATCATGTTGCATTTCCACCTGCAATAATGGAATTTCCTGTTGTTCTGTGTCCTCATCAGTGTTTGATGTTAGTGTCTCCCCCACACCCGCCCAAGACATTCAAATAGGTAAATAGTAGTATTTCCCTTAAAACATGTAGTCTTCAAATTTCTTCTGGATGTTACTTTCCATCTGTCTGTGGCCCTTGGTGAGGTGTCTCTCTCTAGACCGCTAGTCCATTTTTTAGTCAGTTTGTGTTTTCTTAGTATTGAGTTTTCAGGATTCTTTGTATGTTGAGATAAGCCCTTACCAGATATTAACTTTGTTAATATTTCTGTCTAATATACAGTTTGTCTTTTCATTCTCCATGTGCCTTTCAAGGAGCTAAAAGAACTTGCCAATTTTTATGGTTTATGTTTTAAGATTATATAACATTTAAACACATGTAACTATCAAACCATGAGCTCATCACGCTGTTCTCCTATGTTACCATCTAGAAATTTTATATCTTTGTATTTCTATTTAGTTCTATGACTCACTTTGTTTTAATCTATTTACTTCTATGATTCACTTTGTATTAATCTTTGTGAGCATAAGGTCTGTGTCTAGGATTGGTTTTCTTTGAGGGGCATGTCCAGCTTTCCAGTGTCATTTGTTAACAAATGATCCTTTCTCTGTGGAGTTGGCCTTGTTCCTTTGGCAAGGATCAGTGTAGACCTTTGCAGGTTTTCTATTCTGTTCTGCTGGTCTATTGATCTACTCTTTCACACTACCGCACAGTCTTAAATATTATATCTTCACAGTAGGTCCTGAAGTTGAGCAGTTTTTCTCCTACTTTGTTCTTCTTTTATATTATATTCTATGTCATTTGCCTTTGCAGGTAAACTTTAGGATCAGTTTTGAAAAATTTACTAGGGTTTTGATTGGGATTGTATTATATCTACAGATCATATTGGAGAACTGACATAATAAGTTTTCCTGACTATGAATGAATGATTTTTTAAAAATTTTTTATCATTTATTCAATTGTGTGTATATGTGTGTGTGTGCATGTGTGCGTGTACGTGTGTATGTGTGTGTGTGTGTAGAACCACAGACGAATTCGGGAACACCATGGACCACCTCCACCTCCTCCTTGTTTACTCTGCCCCGGGATTCACAGGCTCCGCCCTACCAGGACCAGAAACACAGGCCGCTCCTGCTTCGGCCCGGCGGCTATACGTGGGGTCTAAGATCCGAACTCAGGACCCTCCGCCTGCAAGGCAGAGGCTTAACCCCTGAGCCACCTCTCCAGCCCCTGAATGAATGATTTTGATCTGATTTCTTTTGTCAGAATTTTGTGGCATTTTCATAGAGACCTGCACATACTTGTTCATTTTGTGTCTGATTCTTTATGACATAAGTGTGAATCCTACTGCTATATTTTCAAGTTCCATAAGATTACATAAGAAAGTAATCGCTGTTTATATATATAATTGTATCTGGAAACTTTATTCTAATTATTTATTAGACAAGAATATTTAGTTAGGTTTTATGTATTTTCTGTGGAGACAAGCAAACATGTAATTTACAAGCAAAGATGGTCTTATTTTCCTACTTAATCTATGCACATCATACTTTCTTTTTTTTTTTTTTTTGCCTTATTGCACTAGCAGTAAAATCTGGATATTTTATATTAAAAATCCTTATTTCTGGCTTTGCTTAATGTTTCAGTTAGCTTGCATGTTTGCTGATAAAATCACATCAAATGGCTTAAGGGAACAAGAGGTTTATTTTCTCTTATGATTCTTGTTTGTCCATCTTAGCAGGAGAGCTCATACCAACACCAGGGTCAAGGGAACTGGCCATGCCACGTCCACGTAACAGCTGAGAGAGGGACGATCCTTACTTACCAGAGCAGCATGTCTGACCAAGTGTACAAAGGATGCCAACTTCCTCAACCAACTCTGTATTTTATTCACCTGTCCAGAGCCTAGTCCCATACACCATGGGCTGAATCTGCTCCATCAACTAGACACTCTCCTTCATGTTTGCTCTGGGCTTAACTCAACTACCATTATCTACAAATGTGCCCAGAGCTCAAACCCTCAATCATCAAGTTGACACCTGTATCTAACTATGACACCTGAAAAACAAATCAGAGAATTAGTCTTGCCATTCATTTGGGGAAATGTTGGCTAGTGTTGGTCAGCAGTTGTCCTCTTCAAATGAATATCTGCTTCTGTCTCACACCATCATTAGTCCCTTCTTAATAATAATCACCTTATCTCTCTGTGAAAATGACAATTGATGGGCTAGAGAGATGGAATACTGCTCAAAGCCTTTGCCTCACAAGCAAAAGAGCCTGAGTTCAGATCACCAGATCCCACGTAAAAAATGCTGGTGGCCTAAAATTCTGACCCTGGAAGGCAGAGTCTAGGAAACCCTGAACAAAGCAACAAGGTGGAAGAGCAATCCAGGATGATTCATGTGTTTCAACTTGGAATTCTATCACAAGTTCCCATAGTATGTGGAAATGGTATGATCATGGTAACAGGCTTAATACTGCTTATTAACTCATAATGCAATTGTCACCTTTGATTCTCCATAGGCACATACACTCAAGTGCCCTCTTGTACATATGCCTGTAAAGCACATGTGCATCCACCTGTACGCAAAACACACACACACACATGCATGCATACATACATGTAAAAAAATGGCAATTAACTTAAATTTTCCATTTAAATTGAAAACATGACCATATGATACCTAGATTTGTGCAATGGTCAGAAAAACTCCATGAAAAGGTTATTTGAAAGATAGCCAGGAACCTCCATCTACAGGTTCTGATATTCAGAAATTAATGAAAATCTCCAAATTCACCTTTGTAAATATCAATGATGTATGAAATCGGCAATCTACTTCTTATACTATCTCAGTCATAGCTTCCCTATGCCAAGCCCTATATCTTAGACCTCAGTCCTTATGCTCCAAAGCTATGGTTCTGACCCATGAGATCCTGTCATGCTTGCAGTACTACAGGGCCGCCTCTTCCTCGCCCTGTATCACTGTCTTTCCAGAAGAGTACCACACATGTCACTCTTACTGCTCCCACCACTGCTCTTACACAGAATACTAGTGTCATAGGCAGTCGATGGACTGTTAATGCTGTAACTCTGCACAGGTCATTCTAGACCACTTTTGTACTGCAACTAACTTGCTAGAATTCGGATATGACATCCCTGCAAAAGGCTCGTCTGAATGCAAGCAGCATTGAGAGTCAGGCTTTGAATAAGCGATTGGATAATGGGGCTCTGTCCTTCATCAATAGATGAACGCATTAATGGAGACATAACATGAGGGTATTATTAGGTGGTGGTAGGAAGTGGGAAGTAGGGTCTAGTTGGAGGAAGAAAATACATACGCCCTGGAAAGATGTATTTTGTCAGTCTCTTCTTTTCTGTTTCTGTCTCTCTTTGCTTCCCGGCTATCTCAAGCACTGATCATCTTCTTTTCCTCACTCTCTCAAACCGTCACGTTCAGCTTTGCCACAGGATGAGGATAGTCAACAATGACTGGCTCCGAAACCATGAGCTAAAATAAATTTTCTCTTCGCTTGTTTTTTCTCAGTGTCACAGGGGCTAACACACAATCTGCACTAAACTGAAGTCACCTGCGGCTCAACAAGGACAGGAAGCATAGTTTGACAAATGAACATCAAATACTTCAGGGTTTCACACTAGATAGTATGGATCGGAAAGCTGCATCACGTCATTATGTGTGCGTGCATGTGCGCACAGGCATGCTTGAATGTCATGTGGAGTAGCCAGGCATCGTTCACCGGACATTAAGGCTGGAGCATTTATCCTTAAAAATAATCTTGACTCACCTAGGGCTTGGGTGTTACATTCCCTTTCTCCTACACAGCTAGATGTCATTGGCTGGCCGGCTTGAAGACTCCTTTTCAATTTCAGAAGGACGCTTCCTGGATCACAGGAGACGTGGGCAAGCTTCTCAACACTCCAAGGGAGTAAGTTGTCAACCCTGACGTCATGAGAAACACTAGAATACTTTAAAACGTACCAATTCCTGAGCCCCACCTCAGATTCTCCAAGGTGAGGTCCAGTGTACACACAACCCTCTGGGTGATTCTAATGTACAACTTGGATTTAGAACTAGTTCATAAGGCAGTGATACTCGTGCCTGTTCCTCTTCAGGAGTGATGCAAGTACCAAAGCTATCCTCCGAGGAGCAAGGATTCTCCACCTACTTCTACCGAGGAAGAAGTCGTTGGCAGCCACTTTCTTTTATGATATCACAGGTACACCGACACACTAGAAGAGATGTATGTGGGTTTCATTTCTAATAAGCAATGTTCTCTCTTTCAAGGGAGGAGGAGGAGGCAGAACAGGATCCTACCTAGATAACCCAAGTAAATAGCTCCAGTCATAGATGATAAAACCTTCTACGGATGCATTAAATGAAAGCAATTGTCGCTTTTAGAAGAAACAACTTGTACTAGATCTTCCTCTCTTTAGAATCATGTATAAACTTTTAAGTTAATTTGCAGTTGCCAACACATTTCTTATTGTTGAGAGAACAGTCTCTTCCCTAACCTCTTTCTCTAATATCCTCTTATATTCCCTTTTGAACATTCTTCCTTATATAAGTTGGTAGAACCAGTAAGGCAGGGGGAGAAATTGGTATGTTCAAAGGGAAAATGTGCAGTCTATCAAATCAAGAATCCCATTAAATATACTTTCTCTCTGGCCAATTCAACAGTTTACTAAAGGGCAAAACAGGAAAGAGTTTATAAAGTTTAGTTCCCTCAGAACAGATTACTCAGTATTTGACATGCTTACCATGAACCAAGTCACCAGAAAAAGGTATTTGTGAAGTGAAGAGCCAGGAACCAATAACGGTGTCTTTATCAAAATAAGAGCCACGTAGACCTTCTGTCTTGGGATGACTATTATGAATGAGCAGCACCAACCTGCTTGAGAGGTTCAGCCAGTTTTTTTTCTGGGAGGTAGAGGGGAACTCCACCTTCAGGGGTTGGACTTGCTGGTAGAATGTGCTGATTCATTGTACCTGAGTCCACAGGTAGGGACCGCGGAGTTCCTGATTCTGTAGCAAGGAGAAAATGAGAGCGTTCACAGCTAAGGTAATAGGGAGACATGGAGAGAGAGGAAGTAGGCGGGCATGAGAGGCCAGGAGGGGGTGTGTACATCAAGAGCCCTACTTCTAAGATCCTATTTGCAATTCATTTATTTTTGCATGCTGACTCATCTGCGAGTCAGGAGAAGCTTGCCTTGACTGTAGAAGTGAGCTCCTGAATTTAGAATGGACTGGAAGCTTCTCATGATGTGCTGGTCATGGATGAGTCCAGAAAGGAGAAGACTGGTGTATCGACTATTCAGCTGGACTTGAGATTTGAATTCAACCAATGCTGTCAGCATGACGGAAGGCGGATGGCCTTTTACATGATCGCTATGATAACCTCTGTCTTCTTTGTCAATGGCTAGCGCACTGACCAGTCAGTGAGAGTTCAGGAACTTGCCGGGCTTCTAGAGATAGTCGGAGAGGGCCTCATAATGCATTTACATTGGCCGGAAGACCAAGAGCCATGATCCCTAACGCAAGCTCTAGTGTGCTTAGCTTGCTTCTTACCTGCGTGGAGTTTGACCTTTCTTTTTCTCAAGAACTTGGCTTCAGGATTCTAATAAAATAATGAAAATAATAACTATTTGTACCCATATATCTAGTCCTACCAGACACATACCAGTTGTTCTGGTTAGTTCCTCCTTTCATGTCCTGCCTCTCCTTTATCTATTCTCCACCCTTCTTTGTGGCTTTCCGTGGGGTTTTGCCAAGGTGGAGGGATGGTAATATTAAAGATAGTTTTTATTAAGCCGCTTAAGTAGCTAGGAAGTTCTTGTGGGAACGATGCCCACCACACAATTCCAGGAATGGATTCAAAAGACTCAAACTCCTACCTATGTAGAGCTTGGGAAAAAAAAGATAAGGTGGTAAGTTCCTCCCAAGCACATAAGTTCTTCCAGAAAAAGAAACAGCTTAGTCACTAGACGTTGACCCTCAACATAAACCAATCAAACACAAAGACTAAAACTGTCCTTTTAAAGAAATGCAAACCAACCACTAGAGAAAGCCACTGCCTAGACCTATAAGTCCACTCCAACCTCTGCATTTTCAAGGACTTCCTCTTGTCCTTCTCTGATCAAGTGCCCAAGAATTTCTTTTTCTTCCTCTTGTTCTCAATAAATCCTATATTTGTTCTAGTTTTGTGTTCTATGTGTGTTCTAGTTTTAGTCTTTAACTCTGGGCATGAGAATCCTGTTCCAGTAACAGAGGGTGAAAGGAGAGAAAATAGGATATGTGTTACCCTTATCTTCTTGTCCATAGCTATTGGGAAACGCCCCTTTTGATGGGCTCGCAGAGTGCCTCAGTCATTGGCATGGTAGTGCTCAGACTATCACCTCCCTTGAGGCAATGCTTGTGCCAAAGGGAGAGTGGTGGTGGTGGTGGTGGTGGTGGTGGTTGTGGACCTAGAGAAGTAAGGCAACTTCCTAGTGTCTCTCAGCCAGAAAATGAAGTCAACTGTCAAACCAGATCTGACTTCAAGCTCTGTGCTATTTCTACCTAAATGGCGGCATCTCATGATCACCAGGTGGGTCCAGTCAATTTCATGGGGGAAACTTGGTCCTGCATTGACCCTTAGCAGCATGATTTAAAATGCTGTCAAGAAAGGACAGTTTGGACCCTGACAAGATACAGCCTAGGGCAGTAAAAGAGCAGTGAAGTGGACAACAACTGCCAACCATAATGCAGAGACCCAGCAGGACTCACCCAGAATCAGGCCAACCTAATCTCTCCACCCTAAGGCTTTGGGAACCTTGCAGAAGAGGGGGCGGTGAGATTATAAGAACCTAAAGATGTCTTGTACAAGACATTCCACTCAAGGCAGGACAGCTGCATCTAGGAACTCACTGAGCGAGACTTGTGCTTATTATGCAATATGCAGTGAGACCTATATAATGACTGACATACCAACAAGCCCCCATAGACCATCAAGAAACTCAAGAGAGATAAGAACAAAAAGTGGAAACCTAGGAGACTAAAGCTGGATGAGTGAAGGGAAATGCCCTTATTAGTGGGGTGGCCCAAAGAAAGGCAACTTGGTGTGCCACAAGAGGCCTGAACCCCACAAGAATAGACAAGCCACTGGGAACCCTGGGATCCATAGAAGCGGACAGGCAGGAGGGAGGGAGGGAGTAGGATGTATTGATGAAGGGAAGGGAGAAGGGATAGAAGGAAGCAGAGATAAGTACTCAATATGCTTTTAAAACTAGAAAAATAAAATAATAATAATAAATAACAACAACAGTAAAGAAAGGACAGTTTGGGCAGTGAGAAATGCGAGCTTTCTCTTTCTACTGAGCAGCCTTGAAGATCACATGGGTTCTCTTGGCTTGTTACCTCTCTGTTATGGATGCACCAAAGAACATGGCGAAGAGCCAACAAAGGAGAGGTCGGATCCAATGTCTCGGGAATAGCCTGATTCCTCCTCTCTCTGTGATCGTTCAAGTAGAACAATCCCAGGTACACCCTGGACCCTTGCTCCTTCTCTTCTCCCACGTGTCTCCAAGTCATGATTCACCTATGTCTGGAGGACATGTGCTTCAGGGGAAGGCCCTGACCCACAGAGTTTTGGTTTTCCCACATCGCTTGGTCTCACTGCCCTGGACAATTGCTTTAGGCAGAGGAGTCTAACTGATGAGATGTGAGGGCAAGTCCTGGGAGGCACGCCTGGGAGGGAATTCTTTGCTCTTAAGAAATTACACAAGTGAGGGCTGGAGATGAGAGGGGTTAAGATTCTGCCTTGAAAGCAGAAAGTCCTGAGTCCAGGTCCCAGATCCCACATAAAAAGGCCAGGCAGACACGGTGGTGGCCTGCACTTCAGGTCCTGGTGGGTGGAGCCTGGGAAACAAAAAGGAGGTAAAAGCAATCCAGATGATTCTGGAAGTTTCCCTTGGTCCTCCACAGGGACACACAATGCTCTCTGACGTTACGCAAGTGGACTGGGGAGATGGCTCAAGGGTCAAGGCCTTTGCTTCAAAAGCAAAAGGACCTGAGTTTGGATCCCCAGAGCTCATGCAAAAATTCCAGGCAGAAATGGCGGTGGCCTGTACTTCCTGCGCTGGAAGGCAAAGCATCTTCATAAGGAGGTCGAGTCATCGAGTCATCCAAGATGATTCCCAGTGTCACTGTTGGATCTCCATAGGCACACACTCAAGTGCCTTCTTGTACACACGCACACACACACACACACACACACACACACACGTGCACGCACGCACACACGCACGCACGCACGCACGTTACAAGGGTAAGGGACTTTCTGTTTTTTCCTATGCTAAGTAGCATTTGCTTGCGATGCTGCCTAAATAGAAGATCTGAGGCGAGACACCCTGAGAGGAAACCTCTGGAAGAAGAGGAAGGATGGAAAGAAGAACCTGGGCGCTGCTCTAAGCGCTTGGCCCTTGATTAAAGCACCCTCCCTGCGGGTCTCGCTTGACATCTTGTTTTATGAGGTAATAACTGTGATATTTGGGTCATTTATTCAATCTCCAAGGCTCAAACTCCATTCTGCTAGGTCTTCAATAAGCTGCAGCCACAAGCACAACACAGACAGACTGTGATGCTTGCGTTCACTTGCAGTGCCCAAGGTCACTAGGTCAAGAAAATAATTCAGTTGTGGTCATTTTGTATCCTCTTGATCCATTGGTTTTGCTCTTACTGCTATATGAGCTATGGTCACGTGACCCTTCTTAGCTTTCAGCAACATTCTCCAGTCTCCAGTGTTCAACTCTTGCTCTTTCTCAGAGTGGACCCTGGGTTCTGTCTCTTCGCCAGTACAGTCTGACTTCCCACAGGACGAGAGTCCTCCTCCAACTGTACTCCCTTCACATTGTTAGAGATGTGACTGGGCTCACAGGGTAGGAGACCACCACCCAAACTGAAATGTTTTGGTAAGGCAGTTTTTCACTTCCACAGAAGGTCGTGCCATAGCTTCCAGAAAACCAATTCGACAAGCACATGGAGGAGTCATCTGCTCACCTTTAACCTGACACAAGCCCACAGCCTCATTGGTCAGGACTCCGCCGGACATTCTTTCGCTATTTTACATGGGGCAAGAGTTGCTGGCTGGGTGGAATGGTTCATGGCTGGGAAGGTCTCTGGTAAAGCACATTCCAAGACTCAATTATGTATATAAGAACCAGTAACACAGGATGGAGAGCGTACAGAAAAATGTGAGTTTCTGTAACTGGATAGAAAAGACTACAGTTTCTTACAACATAGATTTAGTAAATGTCCATTGGATTTCCCTTCTCAGTTTGTCAGGGTTTCACACACAGACCCCCACCGTGACAATGACTTGGGAGAAACAATTTAAAGGAGGAGATCTGCCTACCTTGTATTGTAATCTCAAACCCACAGTGTTTAGGCCCATGATAAGACAGAAACATCCTGGTAGAGAAAAGCTGCTCACTCTATGGTAGCCAGGAAAAGAGAGAGAAAGAGAGAGAGAGAGAGCAGATACACCTTTCAAAGGCACACTCCCCCTTCCAGCTACTTCTTCCTGTTAGGCCCCACCTCCTAAGGTTTCTACCACCTCCAAAAATAGCGTCCCTAGCTCGGTACCAAGCTTCCCACTCAGGAGCCTATGAGGACATTTCGCATTGGAGCAATAATTCCATCCCCCTTTGTAGCCCAGTGGTATCCCCTCTACTCAAATTTGGGTCACCTCAGGAACTGGCTTCTCATGCTTTTCTCTTGGAGTTTCTATTCTAGTCTCTCGCCAGCATGTCTGCCTACCCAGACCTCAGGTTTTGGTCAATTGCTGAGTTTCTCTGGCTTCTCTGTTTAGAATGGCTCAAAGGTCCCTTCCTTTCACATCCTGAGTTGTCTTCAGTTCTGTTTCTAAGGAGGGCTGTTTTGCGGCTGGGGGGTTTTTATGGGAAAAGCCAGCCCCAGCTGTTACCTGGAAGTTTCTCCCTCTGTTGAGTTCTCCACCGTTGTCTCCACCCCTTTTCTGACATGCAGGAATTTAGCTCTGCTCTGGAAGCTTTCCATGGAAAGAGAAGCAGACAGTCTCCGATTCTGTTTTATGTTGCTGACCGACTTCTCATCACCAGCTCAACAGATTTTTTTTTTCTAATTTCTGTTCACAATATAAATACTACAATATAAAAGCTACATTAGGAGCCGAGAGGCAGTAAGCAGGCAGCAGAAGTCTCCCCCCTCCCCCCTCGTTTTAAACACATGCCTGCCTACCTCAGAGATTCCAAATAAAACAATAAAATATTCAGCTTTGTGGATTGCTAACAGGTTCTTGGACTGAAGCGTAAACCCCGTCCCCCCTTTTCTCCCATATTCCTGATTGGATGACATTGTAAAGCACAACAGTCGAACATGTGCAATGCATTGTCTTCCTTAAAAAAAAAAAAAACCTTAGAAAACTCCTTAATTGAATGGGGCTTTAACTTCCTGTGGCATGAAACCAACTAAAATTACACCAATGCTAAAAATGTAAATGCATCCCAGATACCACCAATTGATTTCTTGGAAACATTTGAGCCCAAAGATTTGGTGCACATACCATGATGATAAAGCCCAGCTCCAGAATCAGGCATCCAGGTTCTAAACATTTTGGGGGGAAGTCTTCAAGTTCCCTGCTTTCTTAGGATTGTAAGCCTAGCTTTGACTTTGGAGTCCTGGAACATGAGACATGGGGAGACCTCCAAGAAATCATCGGCTCATTCTCCAGATGGCAACGACAGGGCCCAGGGCATTCCAAGTGCAGATGGAGTTGGGATTTTGCTCTGTCCAGCACACTTTTGGGTCAGAATTACTACTCTGAACTTTGAGATGCCTCCAGGTCAAGTTGGGATGAGTAACTCAATACTTTATCTGCTTCCTGTTCTGCATGGAGTCCTTGAGAAACAGAAAGACATATCTTAGCACTGTAGGCTTCAGACACTGGGAAAATATCAAAGCATATCTCCCTGTCTCCCTTATCTTGAATCCTCTTCTGCCCACGTAATCTTACACTATTCCTCTCCTGCCTCTCCTTCCATTGCAGAGACATTCCTTAATATCCATGCACTACTCATCTGGTTTTCCCGTTTGATGGCCCATTGGGGGAGACCTTTAGGAGCATGCACATATGGAAGTTCTTTTCTTTTTCTTTTCAAAAGGAGCATAGTCAGTCCACCATAGGGGAAAATTGTTCAAGGGACGCTGCCGTTTCAGAGTGCAGATATGACTCCGATCTTGGGGCCTGGCGTCTCTCGTCCCTGGTGCTGTTGCCAGGCAGACTTGTAACTGACACAAATTTCTTCCCTGATAAGTTGAACTCTTCCCCCTCCCGACTTCATTCTGCCTGCAGCCGAGCTCTGCTGCAGAGGAAGCCATGCCAGACACGCTGATTCACGCGCTTAAAATATCAGCCGGACTGGATATGGGAGTGCACGATAAATCTGGAAGACATAAATCTGATCATCGGATGCTATAACCGTGCGTGTACACAGGCTGCTGCAGCGTGGAGAAATGCCCTCGGAATCTTTGGAGCCACAGCCAGGAGGAGGTTAAAGGACACAGCTTCTAGACTGGGGACAGGTGTGGAATGCAGGAGCTGGCATGCAGAAGAGGTTTCAAGACCACTGACGTACATCCCAGATACCCAAAACTGGACTGGAGTAGAATTCAGCCTGAGTCTGTAATGCAAGCCGCGAAAGGAGACTCCATTGTTAGAGAAGTGTGTGTGTGTGTGTGTGTGCGTGTGTGTGTGTGTGTGTGTGTGTGTGTGTGTGTAACCCACAGCGTGTTGGATAAGTACTATACCACTGAGCTACATCCCAAGACCTTTTATAAAATTCTATTATTTTAGGACAGAGAGTCTCACCTAAGTTGCCTAATCTGTCCTCTAACTTGCTACAGTCCAGACAGACTTTGAACTTGTCATCCTCTGCCTCCTGAGTCATGGGGATCACCGGTATGCACCACCGTAAGATTAAGACTCTTCTAATGTGATCTCAGATAGCGGCATGGTCCCTGAGTTTGCACTTCAGTGAGACTGGCTTTGACTTCACTAGAAGCCTCATCTGGGTGGGATGTAGAATGTACGGAAGCTGGCAGAATAGCCAGAGGCCATTGGATGTAAGTGTGAGGAAATAAAGCAGGCATGTCCCATCCCATAGGATTTCTGAGTTACATTGCAGAGAGACAGGAAGACCCCTAAGTACCCTAAAAAGCAATGGCTCCACCTTTTCTGGGAAAAGCGGGCTGACAGCACCTTCCTTTAGTGAGCAGAGATCACGCTGCTCAGCCTCTTCTGAAGCCCTGAGGGTAGAGAATTGTCCACATAGCCTGGCTTGGGTCTGTCGGATCCCTGGGCTCCTCGGCCTGAGTGTGAGGTTACTCACAAATGACAGTAGGATGCCTAGCTCGAAAGCAGTCTTAGAAACATGTGGAGGGAAGGACGTTCATTCATCTCTCAGATACCTAACCGTGGGCCACTGCGCCGCTAGGGCTAGGTTATGCTGTGTTACTGTGACTACCTTATCATCAGATACTTTGGGGTGTTGGGACTGGCGAGAAAACCTAGGAGTGGGCAGGACACCGTGGGTTAGGGTTGGAGCTGCTACCAGAGAGCAGTACCCGATGTAAGGGTAAGGGAACTAAGAAGCAGTTGCATTCCACACAGAAGTGACCCTGGGTTCCATCAGAGAGAGGCAGAACGGACCCATGTGAGCATGTGACTGGAGGTCCCAAGGATTCTAAGGGGATGTCTGTGCCTCGCCTATTGCTATGAGAATATGGAACTTCTTCAGGAATCTCACAGTTGGGAACAGGGAGAGGAACTTCACAGAGTGCTGTATCTAGTTCCAGCCTGTATTAGTCAGGTTCTCTAGAGTCACAGAATCAGCAGAACGAATATATAAAAAGGGAATTTATTGAGTTGGCTTACGAGATATGGCCGAGGTAGTCCAACGATGGCTGCCAGTAGCTGCTCAGCCCAGTTGGCCCGTGGGTGACGGCTGAAGACTGCAGGATTCCTAGAGAGTCTCTAGTCACGTTGAAGACTTGGAGGGTTGGAAGGCTGGAGGGTCGAAGAAACAAAGAAACCAGGTGGCAGGGAGGGAAGAACAATTCCTAGCACAACTACAGAGAGTCTCTCCTCTTCCTCACAATCTTCTGTTGTGTGGTTTCTTTGATCTGGTTCACTAATAGGAGGTTCCAATGAGATCTAGAGAGGTTCCAATCGGATCTGGAGCTGGTCTTTGTATTGATAATCTCTTCAAGTGGTCTCAGCCAATCTTAGTTAATGCCATGTGTGGTCTCAGCTGATCTTAGTTAATACCAGGTGTGTCAAGTTGACACCCAGGATTAACTATCACACCTAGAAGAAATCTGTCTCCCCCCCAAAAAAGCTTCACCCAGCTCTGACAACTTGTCAGACAGTTACAGAAGAAACTTGGAGTTAGAGGAATAACAGGGGAGGACACCTCAACCCCACCTGTATAGCTCTTCCCTACCCTAAAATCCAGATCCCACATCAAAATCCCTGATGGAGAAGTTAGACACTGAATGCTCTCTTTCTAATATGGCCATATGAATACATTTCCTTCTCCTGCTTTTCACTGTCAATTTTTTTTTAAATTACTTTACTGTGAGGGCAGGCATGCTGGAAGCATGGCGTACACCTTGTCACAGGTTCTGTGAGAAGCAGGCGATGAAGTCCCAGGCTGTCACAGGGCTCCTAGCTGACTGTCCCTGGTCAAGAGAGAATGGATTACCAATGTGCCAAGAGGTGAGAAATGGAGGGATTTTACATGGATTGTCTGCTTGCTATTCTACTGTCATCTATCAGTGAAAACACCTGGCAGATAACCCCCTCCTTTTCTTTCCTGGAAAAGCAGCCTGAGCTTTGTGTTCCCAGGGCTGGGTGTCCTGACCCCAAGTAGGGAATTTCCAGCTCTTTGTGAATCAGGCCCACCTGAGGAAATTAAGATAGCTTCCAAGAAGAGAAGGGGGTAGAAGTTTCTGTCTAATGAGTGAGAGAGCATGTCGGGGCTTGACCCCCTGGAAGTGGATGCATTCTTGGAACTTGGAACGCAAAAGGGAATAGGTTATGGAATTCTCCACCTGCCCTGGTCCCTTCACTTTGTAGCAAGGCCACCGTCATACGAGAGCTGTGAATGCTCCTGGATCTGACATGGTTGTGGGGTTAAAGTCAGGTTAAAGGTCTTGGGGGTTGGGGGCAGAGTCTGGGATGTTGGAAGGATCCTCCAGGACCTGGGCATAAGTATCCAAGTGAGCAGGGGCAGGGGCTTCAAACAGTAGAAGTGACTTCACGTTGACAATGGACTGCCGAGCTCACCTTGAGTCTGTCTAGGGCCAAGTCACAAGTTTATGTGTCCCTCAATTCCCTTTCACAGATTGCTCTCTCCCATTCCTGTGAGAGTGACTAACTCAGCACCCACGGGTTTCTAGCTCACGAGTGTGTCTGTTCTCCTTGCTACCTGGGCCAGGATGATCCATGCCTGTCCTGCTGCATGCCTCTAAAAATAAATCCAGCCTGCTCATAGTACGGTAAGACTCTTGTTGCAGATTGGTAAAGACCAAGATGCCAGCAGAAAATGCTACATGACTTTTTGGGGGTGAATGGGAAAGGTTTCTGCTCTTTTCCTTGTTGCACTGCAAACACAGCTGCTACACATGCTCTGAAACTGACAGGAAGCTCTGCATAGATCTGGAATCACCACCCACCCAGCCAAGGTCTCCACGCCGGCCGGGATGCATGGTTGGCTTGGGCGAGGCTTTCTGAGTTCAACTCTCTTTTCAGGTCGCCCCCCCAACAGAGAGAATACTGCTAAATCATGGACTGGCTTTACCTTCTTGTCAGCCTTCAGTCAGCATAATGGATGGCCTATGATGTCCTGTGACCAGCCGGGGCCTTACAAGATGGGACCACTGACTTCATGGGCTTCCACATACACTAGCATTCTCTCTCCATCTGTCTTCATCCAACTGCCTACACTTCCCCATTACTTCTACAAGGTTAACTTAAGCACGCATTGGCTAGGAATCTTTACAAAACCCAGGCAGAAGTCCTGCTTGTCCTGTACCTTTGGCTCATTTGTTCCATCGCGTTGCAGACTATAATTAGTTGCTTCCATGTCCTTTTTATTATTGGATAGAAAATCCCAGAAAAAAAAAAGCAACCACATTTATTAATTCCCTAAGCCTTGTATAGATACAGGTGTAGTAAGTATTTTTCCAAATGTCATTTCCAAATTCACTTAAAAAAGGAATAATGTACAGATGGGAAGCCTAAATGAAGGAAATATCTGGTCTTCTTTTTCTTTTTTTATTATTGTATATTCATGGTGCATAGTACTAGGTCTCATAAGGACATTTTTTTTAAAACAATATACAATGTACTTTGCTCGGGTTCCTCAAATAACTGGTTTTCAAAAAATCAAAAGCTATGCAAGTGGAAGCATCAAATAAGAGATGTTTGTTAAAAACTAATTCTGAAACGGGACTGGGAACATGTTTTGCACTTGTCCTGTAATCACAAGCCCTAGAGTCTGAGTCTCCAGATCCCACGTACAATGCCAAGTGGGCATGGTAGTCTGCTTGCCATCCCAGCACCAGAAGACAGAGCCTGGGAATTCCCAGAGCAAGCTGGCCAGCCAGACTAGCCCTATGGGTAAACTCTGGGTTTAATTAGAGACCCAGTCTACAAATGATAAGGCAAAAAAACGATAAGGGATGATTCTTAGTACCCTCCGGCCTTTACACGTGCATGCGTGCGCCCACACACATGAAAAGCATATATATGAAGAAAACACAGACCCATACACGTACAAAAATTATACACTATGCATAACATAAAGTTCACCACTTTCACGGGTACAATTCTGGGGCGCTGGTATGTCATATTGTCATGTATCTGTCCCCACCATCTGCCTCCAGAACATTCTCATCCCCTATGAAAGCTCTGTGTTCATAAAATAATAGCTCCCGGTTTCCTCATCCCTCAGCCCTGAGTCTGCCACACTGTTTAAAATCTACACATTTCACCCCTCTGTGAGGTTCGTGTAAATGGAATCACGCCGTATTTGTCCTCTCGTAACCCATATTATTTCACTAAACATGTGGTCAGTGGCTCTGCGTGATAAGTTCATGATCAAATAAGTGGCTTAAGGGAACAAAGGGTTTTATTTTAACTTGTGATTCATGGTTACAGTTCCTTGGTCACCTTGGCAGGAGAGTCCACACCAATCCCAGGGGCCAAGGGAACTGGCCACGCTATATCCACAGGACCACTGAGAGAGGGACTATCCTCACTTGACAAACCAGCATGTCTGGCCAACTATACGGAAGGATGCCAACTTCCTCAACCAGTTCCCTCCATCTTATTCATCTGCCTGGGTACTAGGCTCACCCGCCATGGCCTGGGTCTTCCCCATCAATTAGACAGTCTCCTGTAGGCTTGCTCTGGGCTTAACTCAACTACTAATTTCTCACAACTGTGCTGCTTAGGGTCCAAAGAGAACTCACAAGAGATTTTCTAGGAAGAACAGAACTGACCCCTCCCTACTCTTTTGTCTTAGATCTCTTCCATGATGCCATCTGCCAAGAAGTTCCAAAGTGGGTCCATACAGGGGCCCAATCATGGACTTCAGCCTCCTAAATTATGAGTTATAACCTTTTTTCTTCATAAAATACACTGCCTCCAACATATTTGTTATAGCAACAGAAAATAGACAAATTTATTTACTAACATTTGTTTTTAATATGTTTTAGCCTTCCTAGTGAGTATAAAGTGGTATCTTGCTGTAAATTTTTAGCTGCATTTCCCTAATGATTAATGATTGTTGAACAAAGCATACATGTCTTTCCTGCATGGTTTAGACTATTAAGAAATACATCATGAACTATATAGAACATTTGAAAAATATAGAAACAAAAAGTTAATAAAAGCATAAGAAAATAAAAGAGAGATAAACCTTTTAGGTCAATTACCTAGAGACAAATACCATTAATATTTTGGAATATCCTTCCCGTCTTTTTTCTATGTAAATTAGGAGGGGGTGTCAAAATTGTCTTAGCAACAACTCCTCATCCAACCTTTTTCTGTCTTGCAGTGTGAGTAAAAGGCTAAGAGGACTGAGATTTTTCTTTTTAAAGACCTGTTGATGTTGGAAAGGAAGTTCTTGGCCTAAGAAGAGTAACAGGTGAGGTGTGGTTGCTGGCAAGGGAAGAGAGCTTTGGAGGAAAGAACAGATGTCCGTGGAAGAATGTGACTACATTTTTGCAACCACACAAGATCCTCAGTAAAATCTTTATTGCTCGCTGGTGCCTGGTGGAATAGATTTACTTGCTGGGAATGTAGGGAATGTGCCAGAAGCAGAACTAGAACGAAGACTTACCACAGGGTTGGAACAGACAGCGCGTAGAGACGTGGCCTTTAGGCAACTCAAGCTGATTTTAAGGCACTTCAGGAGCTCTCTCTCTCTCTCTCTCTCTCTCTCTTGCTGTCTCTCTCTATGTCTCTCCCTGTGTGTCTCTCTGTCTCTCCCTCTCTCTTTTTCTCTCCCTCTCTGTCTCTCTCTCCCTTTCTCTCTCCCTCTCCCTCTCTCTTTCTCTCTCCATGTCTTTCTTTCTTTCCCTCTCTCTTTCTCTCTCTCTGTCTCTCTCTTTTTCTCTCTTTCTGTCTCTATGTCTGTCTCTGTCTCTGTCTCTCTCTCTCTCTCTCTCTGTCTCTCTTTGTGGCCAAGAGTAGGAACCAGTTACCAAAAACCTCTTTCTTCCCAGGCTCCCATGGGGCTGAGTTTTAGACAAGAGAGGAGGTTCGGTTTGAGCCATTTTCAGAGCAAGGTTTAGAAGAAGCAGGTCCCCCGCTCCTCCTGCCCTCTGCCAGCCTCGGGCAGTGATGACAAAGCCCCAGGGCAGGAGCTGCTGTGTGGTCTGGGCTGACCTCCGGTTCGGGTGACGGCCATGTGCCACCACACTTAGCACCCCGACCCAGGGTTATCACACTCAGCACCCCAACCCCGGGTTACCACACTCAGCACCCCGACCCCGGGTTTCTTTCTTTTTTCTAAAGAAACAGTGAAGGCTCATACTTTTTATTACTTTTTAAAAATGTGCTGGATGTTCTTTGAAGATAACAATTTATTTTAAAATGAATGATTTAATTGTACTCGTAGAATAATGACAATAATATGCGCTACATTTTTGCATTGTGAATAAATTGCCAAGAAACCGGTGAATTTCTCAGTGTTCAACATCTAATTATAAGTAAAGAAAGCGTCTCGCTTGGAGCTCTCTGGCCAAGCAAACTGGAACTTGTGCTGTTTTTTTCCTAAATGTCTCTGGGTTCTGTGCCCATGTGTATTTAATTTGTGAAACTGGAAAGATCAAGCTTGCCACACACAGCTCTTTGGTTCTTCTTATTAGATAACAGCAGTCAGTAAAGAAGTATTAGGGTGAAAGATGACAAGATTCTCTTCCCCCAAACTTGAAACTGGTGTCATGTTGGTACCAAGCACAGGACCAAATTCTGCCAAAGACATAGAGAGAGACTGCTTGTTTTTATGTTACTTAAAATTACAATGGATTTTTGTTGTTTTCTCCCCCCAATATTCTACAGCATGCACCCTTCTCCTACTGAGAGACCTTCCTGACAAGCTTCCCTCCTACCCCAATTGGACCCCATGAGCGATCTCTGTCTGAGCGTGAGCCCCGGCGAAACCTGGCCTTTGGAAACGTCAGTGGAGCTGTGCGATGAGCAGCATCTTCCCACCTGCCTCGCTTGCTTCAGACAGTAAATATGTGGGGCTGGGGGATGACTCAGCAGGTCCGAGCCTTGCCTGAAAGCGGAGGCCTTGACTTCAGAGTCCTAGATCCCATGTTCAAGACAAAGACGAAACAAAACAAGCAAACAACAACAACAACAACAACAAAACCAGGTCAACATGGCAGCAGCTGGTAATTTTGGTCCTGGAAGGCAGAGCTCAGAAAACACCAGAGCAAAGCAATAAGGTAGAAGAGCCATCCAGGATGATCCCCAAAGTTATTCTTGGGCCTCCATGGGCATGTACACTCTAGTGCCCTCTTGTACGCCACCCTCGTGCATGTACACACACACACACAAATGTCCACATGCAAAATAAGCTTATGAACGTAAGCTCCTATTGTTACAGCAGCTTAGTCTGTACTACTTCATATATCAATCAGTGGAGGTGATTTAATTGATCAGTTAACTGCTATCAGACATTCAAAGTGACTAACTATATTCTGAGGTATACTATTGTATATTTAGTTGATCTTCCCAGTACGATTTTTTTTCAAGTGCTTTAGCTGCTCTAACGGTTACTCTTAACTACTGCTGTGAGAGAGCATTCAAAGTCAAAAAACTTAAGAGAGAAAGAGAGATTTATTCAATTTATGGTTCCAGAGGGGAGAAACAGACTTTCATGATGGAGGTGACATGGCTGCTGCTGAAGCTGGCAGGCTAAGTCACGGCAAACACCCAGTGGACTAGTGGGTGACGACTGAAGGCTGGAGGAGTCCTGGAGAGTCTCTCTTCCTCTTCCCAGTCTCCTGTTCTGTGATTCCTATTGTCTGGTCCATGACTAGGGGGTTCCAATCGGATCTAGGGAGGTTCCAGTTGGATCTGGGGCTGGTCTTTCTATTGTAAATGTATTGCTCTGGATAATCTCTTCCGGTGGTCTCCGCTGATCTCAGTTAAAGCCAGGTGTGTCGAGTTGACACCCAGGATTCACTATCACAGCTGCAGTTAACAGAACTCATCATGAGCGGGACTCATTATTGGCTGACAGGGAGACCAGATATACAGAGGACAACAGCAAGGACCGTGATAATAGGAGGAACTGTTTTTTCCCACCTTTTTTACACAGATGTGCTTGCCTCTTCGGGCGTACTTGTGGCTGATTAGAGGAGTGGCTACATTTAGGCTTACGTGTTTCCTGTTCCACACGGCAGAAAGCAGGTCTCCTGCAATCTGTCAACGACAGTCCAAAGTTTGTATTCATTTGCTCCTCCCTGAACCAAAGTCTGTGACCTCAAGTAATGGGTGACCTAATGAAGCCTTAGTGGGCATCCACAACCAGCATACTTCCCTCACTTACCTGAGTGGATTTGCCAGAGTGGGATCAGTGGGAATTGAGTCAGGCTGGGTCAGAGGGGACTTGGAAAAGTTGAAACCAAATAAAATCTTTTTTTTAAATCTAATACCTTCTATATCATGAAGCAGGGGGCTGGCATCTATACATTGCAGTGGATAGATATAGATAGCATCTAAACATTGCATGGATAGACTTACAGCCATTGGCAATGTCAACAATAGATGGGGCAACCACCACCGACACAGCCCTGCCAATCTTTAAACAGGTCAATATGCCCTAATGGCCTCATTCATTATGAAGAAAGAACAGGCTACTATCATGTACAAAGGTCAGCAACATGGTGATACATTACAACAATGAAGCTCTGTACCCATCTTTTAAACAGGCTGATATGTCTCATTGGCTTCAAAAGAACAGGAAGAGATATGCAGGAAACCCCTCAGACCAGTTTTGAGATAGGACAAGAGCCACCCTGGCCAACAGTTGTAAATCTCTAGTGTTACAGGAAACCACCTGCTACTGGTGACCATGGAGAGTGCCCCCATCTACCACCCCAAGAAACTAGAACCTTTAGGCTCCAGCGTTCTCTAAAGTCTTGACCAACCCGTGCTAGAGCAGAAGCTTACAGCCACTCAGGTAAGTGAGGTAAGTATGCTGGTCGTGGATGCCCACTAAAGCTTCATTAGGTCACCCACACCCATTACTTGAGGTCACAGACTTTGGTTCAGGGACGAGCAAACGAATACAAACTTTGGACTGTCATTGACAGATTGCAGGAGACCTGCTTCCTGCGGTGTGGACCAGAAGCCCTGGTCTCCCGAGCGGCGTGGCTGCCCCACACAGCACTTATTTCTAGAGGGCAGAGAGAACGGCGTGCAGATGCACAGAGAAGAAAGTCACTTGATCTCAGCTTTCTTAAAATAGAAAAAGTTCTTTCAGAGAGGCTGAAGTAAAATGAAGTCACTTCCCTCTTACACAGATTGAAAGATGTCTTTGGAAAAATTGCTTTCTTCAAAAAAAAAAAAAGAAAAAAAAGGACAAGAAGATTGAACTTGGAATGAGGCAGTGACTTGAAGCTCCGAAGACCCAGGGAAAATGACATGACTCAGAAAGAAAGCTCTGGAAGGAGATTGTAGGGAGACTCATTGTTCAAGACTGACACCCCACCCCCACCCCACTTCTGCTCCTTCACTTCTCAGTGAACTTTGTTTGCTTCTCTATCAAAGAAAAAAAAAAAGATATTTTCCTAAGGGACACTTTAGTAGTGAGATGGTACAAAGCAAAATTTAAAAGACAGCAGACTTTAAGGTCTGATGTAGAATATCTAATTTGGACTTACTTCTCTGGCCTGTTATCTCTGTTAACAAAATATCTCCCACGTTTCCCACGTGTACACAAGAACAATGTCTCTGTGTCAAGTGTAAGCTACATTCTCCTCTCAGCTCTTCTTCCAAACACCATGTGTTTTCCTGGACATGATGCCACGTGTTAGAAATAAATAGGGAATCAAACAGAAAGGTAGGTAGGTGAACCCTTCTCTTCCTAAACTGATCACGCTTCATCTTTAGGTCAAGAGTTAGATAGATCTTACTTGGTTCAGAGAATTCAGAGAATTGAACCAATTGTCTGAATGCATCCAAAAATAATTTCTCTTGACACAGATGCTCTTTGATTCACTTGAAAGTTCCTGCCTGTAAAATCTACACAGACAAAAGAAATGTGAAGTACTCTTCTATAATAAGATTAAGCTCAAATGGCAAGGCAGGTGTTGAGTTTAAAATTAATTGGCAATGTCACCCCCAAAGTGCTCTAATTCACCTTTAGTGCGAAGCACACGGGAGTGGGGGATCTGCTCGGTCCCTTCACCTGCTGCTCAGTGCAGTTCCCAAGATCCAGCCTGACTTCCAGGCACTTCCTGGACTAAGCAGCTCTTTTCCCACGCATTAGAAGTGTAGCGGATTGTGAAGCATTCAGACTGTGGTGTGCCCTCAGATCTGTGGGCTAGCTGTGGAACTGGGGATGGGATTCTGTTCATTTTGAGCTTCTGTTTCCTTCTCTGAAAATTAAGAAAGTAACTGTGAGGGTGAAATGAGGGATGCAATAGAATGACTAGCACAGTGCCTGACCCACATGGACAACTGATTCTCCCCAACTTGCTGCACTAGAATATCGAATGGAATCTCTATGACGGTCACTACCCCTTCCTCTCTGATTGAACAGAAAGGAATTAAAATGCTTTTCATTCAGCCATTACACTGCTTGTATTTTTTTTTAATTTTTTAAAATTATTTTTATTCAATTGTGTGTATGTGTGTGTGTAGAACCACGGACAAATTCGGGAACCACCATGGACCACCTCCACCTCCTCCTTGTTTACTCTGCCCCGGGATTCACTGGCTCTGCCCTACCAGGACCAGAAACGCAGGCCGCCCCCCGCTTCTGCCCGGCGTCTATACGTGGGGTCTAGGATCCGAACTCAGGACCTTCCGCCTGCAAGGCAGAGGCTTAACCCCTGAGCCACCTCTCCAGCCCCACTGCTTGGATTTTTAAGGCACAAGGACTAGAGTTCAGAGTCCCACAAAATACCCAGCGGTATGGCGACCTGCTTGTAATCCTGGCCCCAGTAGGCAGAGCCCTGGGGACCTCCAGAACAGCTGACTAGTCAGACGGGTCCTCGTGGTACACTCCGGATTTAATTAAAGACCCAGACTCACAACAGTTAAGATTGAAGAAAAATCAAGGATGGTTCCAGACTTGGGCCTTCTTCACACTATGCTCAGTTACATGCGGAAGCACATGCACCCGCAGACAGGAGTGTGCGCACATCCTAAAATGTTCATTATTTAAATAAAAATAAAATATACGCTTTCAGAGTAGACACAGTCGTGGGACAGGTTGAACGGGAAAGGGTTGTGATGTGACATTGTGGAAAATATAAAATGTAAAGTCCTCTTTATGAACTGACCTATACCTTACTCCTTAGTCATACTGACTTGTACTTCACCCCTTGAGCCATCCTTATCACCAATAACCAGATGTTTCATCCCGTTTGCTGTGTTTGCTATGTTTAAAATGTGTTCCCTGCCCTATAAAAAACCCCCGAGTCCTAAGTGCTCGGGGCCGCTCTTGCTCCGGAAAAGCAGGGTGACCCCAGCGCGCTGGTGATTAAAGCCTCTTGCCTTTCAATCGATTCTGGCGTCTCCGTGTCTTTAGTTGAGGGGCTCCATCAGGTGCAGGAACTTTGGTTCCAACAACATCACCCCAGGGGAGTATTCGAATACAGGTCTGCAGTGAGTTCTCCAATAATGTGGCTTGAAGCATCCACAAAACTCCAACCAGCCTCAAGTGACTGAAGGACCCTTAGGACAGCTGTTACGAGAGGAAGAAGCTCATTAGTTGCTGACTGTGTGCTAGCACAAGGTTCTCAAGGGCACTGTTACTGGGAACGTTTTATTTGATGTCTGTTCAGACATTTGGATCGTGCCTGCCAGAATTTAGAAATGGGCCAAACTTGTGTATGAAATATTTATTTCTTCGATACTGTCTTTGGTCCATCTGCTATGCCACACCATAATCTAGGACGCTACCAAGCAACAGAAATTTATTGTGCACAGTTTGGGAGACTGGAAATCCAAGGTCAAGGTTGTGGCACATTCAGTGTTTCCCGAGGCCCTCTTCCTCATTCACAGGGGTCTTCACGTCATGACAGAGCTGAGGAAATGGTGGGTCTTATTATAGGGTCACTGTGATTTCAGCAAAGCCCCTGACCGTACAAATTTGGGTCTCCTGTAGCCATCTTGGGGATGTAAATGGTTCAGACAACAGTAGATTTTAACTGTGCATGTGAACATGCATGTCTGTGTATAGGGCGGACAAAGGATGGCTTTAGGCGCCATTCCTCAGACTCTGACCACATTTTTAGGCAAGAGGGTCTCTTCACCCATTGGAACTCACAGGCAGGTTAGGTTAGGCAGGCTGGGATCCTCTTGTCTGTCTCCTCGTGTTGGGATTTGCTAGTGTGCGTCGCCCTACTTTTTAGTGTGGATTCTGGGGATCAGATTCAGGTGCTCACAAGGCAGGTATTTTACCAACTGAACTATCTCCCCAACCGCATCAACACATTCTTAGCATCCAAAACCAATGGGTGAGCTTCTGATGAAGGATTTTATGGAGTTGTTAAGGCAAATGAAATGAGTTGGATCCTGAATGAAGCTGGTCATTGCTTGTCTTTGGAATAATCAAGGTTCTTTTACTTCTCACAAAGATCGGGTGATTACTCGTGGGCAGCGATGGGTGTAGACCACAGTGACTCAAATCAGCATTGGAGCTCTGGCTCTATTTCCCATGAGGCTCTGGACCTGGAGCAAGTTACAGACCTCTCTCAGTATTGTGCTCCTCATCTCTGAAGTGAGAATACGTCATAACTCTTTCCTCAGACGTGTGCTGTGATACTTAGCGAGCCAATCCATGCAAAGAACTCAGCCACATATCCAACACATAGTAAACTTTCGGTACTTGTAAGCAGTCATGACAGCTTTCCCACAATTTGGATTTCTTTTCTTTAGTACTGTCTTCACGTGCTCCCACTAAAATTTATTAGCTCACAGTCTGTACATGAAACGTGAAGACAGCACTTCGCTGTTTGGGGAAAGCAGCACTTTTTTAAACCAATAAATCTTCATAGTAGAGCTCTGTGGACAGTAACTATGAATAAGGCTAAGGGTCGTCACTAGAAATGTGTGTAAGGGTTACAAAAACTAGACCCTCGGGGGAGAGGGAGGTCAATAGAACCTTCATTATCTGAGAAATCAATCAGTTCTTCCAAATCAAGTTGTTCTCTTATCCTCAGCACAACGTGCTTCTGCTTCTTCTTTGACTTGACGAAATGTCTGCAAATCAAATACCAGAGCATTTATGTCCTTGAACTGAATCTGGAAACTCTGAGTAATGATATCGCCTGCCTAATACAGCAAGAAGGATCTAAAAAAAGGAATTCTCCTTAGAGTGCTTGGGAGAAGAGCGGTCCTTTGTGTGCTCAGAGGTGATGTCATGGTCTCGCTGTCATCGGGAAGCGCCCCCAGCAGGACAGGATGGCACCTCTCACCTGGATGGTTTAGGAACAATGACCCCATTGTGAGACCCAGGCTAGGCCCTTCAGCTGGGGAAAGCATGATCTACATACAAGAAGACTGCAGTTCCCATGGCAGCCTTATTTACAAGGGGTCTAATCACCAGGGCCGAAAGCACAGCTCCAACCAGGTGTCAACCCAGTCGCTGAAGATGATGAGGAAGCCGGCAGGCCGTGGTTGCTGGCTTCCTGGGACTTCGAGGCTTGTGGGAAAGTCAGCTAACAATCAAGGAGCTAACATGAGTTAATGACATTGCAATGAATGCTGGAAACACAAAATGATATTAACTTTTGCATTGGAACCTAGCAGGGAAAAGGGAAGGTCAGGCATGAAATTGAAAGCAAAGGCTTGGGGCGGTAGCTCTGAGATTGGGCACTTGCCTACCACACGAGGGATGACCAATTCGACTTCCAGAGATAGGACAAAAGGCTACTTCTTGGGCCAGCAAGATGGTCAGTGGATAAAGGGAACTTTTGTGCAAACCTGGTAGGTAACCTGAATTTGATCCTTTGGAGCCCACATGGTGGAAGGAGAGAAATGGCTTTCTGAAAGTTGTTCTTTGACCTCTCTGACCTCTCCTCTCTCTCTCTTCCTCTCTCTCTTTAAAAAATTGAAAACACAATTTCTATATCAAAACAAGCACAGATACATGAATGATAGGGCACATAAATTTTGTTCTGAGTTTAAAGAAAAAAATGGAGGCAGGAGGCGAAAAGAGAAAAGAGGGGAATAGAGAAAGAAGGAAGAAGAGGGAGGCAGAAAAGAAGAAGGGGAAGATAAAGGAGAAAGGGAGAAGAAGAAAGAAGAGAAGAGAAGAAGGGAAGGGGAGGGGAGCGGAAGGGAGGGGAAGGGGGAGGGGAGAAGTAGAATGACATCCTATCCCATCTGACCTCCAGGTGTTACCCTGCATTCTGCATTCTGTCCTATCATTTGGAGGCAATTGTCCACTCAGGGGTGATGTGTTTGATTTCAGGTCCGTCCCTGGAGAGACACAATGACCATTTAAAGAAGCCTTCATTTGACCGTCTTCCTTCCACCTCCAGCCCAGCGTCTGCAAACTTCTCTGCCTAGACTGTGCAGTGCAAGGCACTTCTGGGGCACGTGATGCAGACAGGGGCCCCCCAATGGACAGAGGAGGTGAGGACATCAGAGGGGGCAGCCTTCCCCACCGGGTGCAACAGACTGACTGGTTCTGGGAACTCACCAGAACCGCTGAGCCCCAGAATGCCCCCCCCCCACCTTAAAATGACCCTGGGCTAAAAAATCTAGGAAAACCTAACTGGAAAATCAGAGTGAGCACTTCTAGTCGGTAATTAGGACGCCGGTGCTGTGCTTTCTCCGTTCCCTTGGCCCGCATCCTTGGCAGCTGCCTTGCTTTGGGCATAGTTTGTCACGCGCCAAGTTTTTGTCTTTCCGAGGTTAACGACTGAGCAGAGAATGCCAGGGTGGACAGGTGGACGCTGGCCGCCAATCTCAGCTAGCTCCCCAAGGGTCCTGCTTCGGAAGCTCCGCCGTAAAATTAGGCACCGGAAGGCACAAAACACATATTTTTATAGCCTGCGCAGCTTAATTTACAGAGCACTGTGGTTTGAGTGTGTCCCCCGGAATTTATGGGTTGGAAATGCAATCCCTAATGTGGCAGTGTTGGGGGGGCGGAGGTGTCCGGAGATAGGGGTCAAAGAGCTGCAATGCTGCCATCCTCAGCAGCCCGAGGTACTCTAGGCTTTGAGAACCTCAGTTCAGACCAAATATGGATTCATGGCTTTGATGCAGAAAAGAATTTCAAGACTAGTCAGTTTAGGAAGCAATGTTTGAGCTGAAGATATTCTAATGCAGGCTTCAGCACAAGGAGGAGGAGAGATGGGTGTTGGCTTCTCCAAGAGATTTGCAGATGTAACACATACTCCCGTGAAGACAGGGGAGAGTAAGCAATTAACTGCTAATGTGGCTGGCTAGATGGCTCAGCAGGTAAAGGCACTTGCTGCCAAGTCTGACCTGAGTTCAAATCCTCAAGTCCAGGTGGTGGAATGAGAGAACTAACTCAAAAGTTGTCCTTTGACCACATGTGTGCCATTGTGGGCATGCCTCTCCTCAGCAAGAAAAACAAATAAACGGATATCTTAGCATTATCTTAGCATCAGGTACATAAACCATTTAGTGACTTTTGAGTCATATCAGAAGGTTTTAAAGAAATTTTTCTCTTTTTTATTCTCCTCTCTCTTGGTGAAATGATGGGATGACTCCAGAGATGCCTTGGGTAGAATTACAATCTGATAAAGTAAAACCAGGAGTCACTAGGATTCCATGGGGGAGGGGAGGGGGATGGGAGGAAGGGAGTTAGGCCAGGTCCTTTCTTTGTAAATACGGCTTCTGGTGAGATTGCTAAAAAATTAAATGTTTGCAGCTGGGAAGGGAGAAAGGTCTCAAGCAATCGGTTGTGCTGGAATTCTTGCTTCTCTGCAGACAAGAGGCTTCAACTACATTCCGAGGTGGTGGTGGGGGCTCCTTTACCCTTCCCATACCTCTCCCTCCCCCCATTTTCCTGTGTTTCTATCTTGCCTCAGGGTTTAATGAGGGATTTTGTTCACAAGGGATTCACTGTCATGAATAAGTTACTACCATTATAAAAGGGAGTGGTAGTTTCTTTTCTTGTTGCTGTGACAAAATGCCTGAAGGAAGCAACTTGCAGAAGGAAAGGTTTGGATTCACTGTTTGACAAGGGACCATTATTGGGGGTGGGGGGATATGCTGTCAGGAGCTTGCCGCAGCTGGTCACCAGCATCTGCGGTCAGGAAACAGAGAGAGAGAGAGAGAGCTGGAGCTCGGCTCACTGTCTTGTTTCATTGAGTCTGGGGCCTCAGTCCATGAAATAGTTCTTCTCACATTTAGGCTGAGTTGTCCCACCTCAGTTAAACCAGTCTAGAAACTTCTTCGCCAACACACCCAGAGGGTTGTTTCTTAGGTGACTCTAGATCTGGCCAGCCTGACATTCAACATTAACCATCCCAGGGCTTTTGGAAGAGGGGCTCTCTGTCTCCGGCTCAGTGCTCCTTCCTCCTTCCATGCGATGATATAACACTAGTCAGAGCTGCTCCTTGATTCTGGACGCCCCAGCTTCTAGAATCATGACAGTGTCATTTCCTGTTCCATAAATCACTCGGTCTCAGCAACCTTGTTACAACATCACAAAACGGACTGAGATACAGCACATTTCAAGCTATTTAGAGAGGAGATGAAATAATAAGTGGTACCAATACATTACTCATTTGTGGGGGAGCAGAGAAAAGCTAGGCTCCCCCACCCCACTTCATACCTTACCCAAGCATTAATCCTCACAATGAAAGACCTATACATAAAACAAAACTAAGACCCTTAAGATATATAGAGAGCTTGAAAGATAATTATGAATAGTTGATGTCTCTGAAAACAACATCCCCGATCCAAACAGTGTGAACAACTAGCTTTTAGATTCAGAAATGGCAAAGTTTTCATCTAAAAAGATGCCACAAGCAAAATTAAAACAAAATATGTAGACTGAGCACAAACGAAGATGCATTTCACGAGACTCCTCACAAGTCTTTTCTCAACAGAACTGTTCTTATCTTAATAGCCAACTTCATGGGATGCATGTGTCTCTCCAATCCAACGTGTGCGTGGGGTTGAAGTTTCATACAGAGGATTGTGCTTGTATGTCTCCCAAATTCAGCATAACAGTCTAAGATAAGTAGTGTTTGTGTGAGGGAAAGAGAAAATATTTTCCAGTTACTCTCCAAATATAACGAACTGTAAGAGCTTCAGAAGCACATATGGATGTTTTGAACAGCACCAAGTGTCAACAGAAGGATATGAGCTGGGATCCTGGTGACAATCAGGAAGTGACCCAGCAGCACTGTAGAGACAGGTCCATGAAAAGTCACATTAGCTTGATGATCAGGAAGCAATGTTTTAAACATACTGATTTAATATTACATACTAATAAATCTGTTTCAGTTATGGACACTTTTCTGTGTTTTAGGGAATTGGTTAGAGATGTTAGCTTCCTAAAGTAATTGAAAGGACCAACCAGAAATACAAAGGATTAGTACTAAAAAAATACAGACATCATTCATATCTGAAAAAAGGATAAAATAATGACTACAAAATGGGTAAACCAGGAAACAAAATTGATAAAAGAAAAAAAATGAAATTAGTCAATAAATAAAAAGTAACTTCACTGCAAGCAAAGAAATGCAGTCAACGCATTAAAATGATGAACCGCCTTCGAAACCTAGCCTATTACTAGAAACCGAAATGATCCACATTGAGCTATTGAGAATGATGAAGTCGGGCGCTTTCACATTGCTGAAAGCCCTACGCTTTGAAAAAGACATTTTAGAAGGCAATTGCCAGTGGCTGTTTAAAATCTTAGTGTGCACACCTTCCGCTTCCACCACTTATTTCTAGAACCCTATCCATCCATAAATACAGCTAATTATGCATGAAGATATGTGCATGCCCATGGCTAAATATCATGGAATCATTTTCAGTCATAGCCACTGAAAAGAACAGAACTTATTGTTTATTGATTTTTTTCAGCAGATTATATAAAAGCATGGAGCATTTGTATGTAAGAATAAGGTACCTTGTAAATGTTTGCAGGATTTAAATGATCGAAATACCATGAAGTTGTTATGTTAGAGGGAGGGAGGCTTCTACATACATACTGGTGTGGAAAGGTCAGTAAGGCAGAGTGACCACCACGTATTATGAACAATGTATAGGACAGACCATAGTTATGCGTGTGCCTGCACACACGTATAGAGAATTTTCGTTTCCCAAGTGCAATGTACTATTCTTTAAATTTATTTTATGTATGTATGTATGTATGTATGTATGTATGTATGTATGTATGAGAGGGTACCATGTGTTCCTGTGGAGGACCAAGGGAGAGTTAGGGAATCATCCTGGTTTGCTTCCTACCTTCTTCCTGTGTCTCTCTGGAATTTCTCAGCCTCCGCCCACCAGTGCTAGAGTGCAGGCAGCAGCCCTTCCTGCCTGGCGTTTTTTTGTGTAGGACCTGGGATCAGAACTCAAGACCTTCTGCTTTTGAGACTTAATCCCTGAGTCATCTCTCCATCCCAACAATGTACTTTTTCTAAGTAGTATGTATGTGAGAAAAGGGGAGTGTGTGTGTGTGTGTGTGTGTGTGTGTGTGTGTGTGTGTGTGTGTGTGCAGGCAAAGATACAAAGATGTAGGAAAGGGGCTGACAAGCTGGGCTCTGAGCTATTGAGAGCAGGCACCTCTGGGAGAGGTGTAGTTGTAGGGAGAGGCAGTGGTGAGGGTCTCGCTCACCAAGCAGTCCAGTTTTTGCCCTGTGGCACATCTCCCTGAAGGACATGTGCCCACACTGCTGACTTCAGGCATGGTCACATGACTTGCTGTGGCTAAGTAAGTTATATTGGTCACTTTGAAACAAAGATTTAGACCCCAGGGTATCATTGCTTTATCTTTTTCCTTCTGTCATGAGACCACCGATGGTTAGGAAATTTTCACCAGTTCTGGTTCTGGAATGAAGGTAACAGGAGAGCCACAGTTGATTCAAGGGGGAAAAAAGTGTGGTGCGAACAAGATACGGAGAGTTGTTGCCAGCGTTAGCCTGCAAGATTTGGAGATAAATTCATCCTTGTCCTGTATTATGTCTTACCCTGACTAGCACAAAGGACTTTACACATCTTCTTCCATGTATTTCTCCATCATATGTGTATTTGCAATACATACATGTTTATGTATGTATGTATGCACACAGTTAAAAAACTGACACCCTAGCAAAATTATCAATGACTGCATGTCAAGTACATTTGGAATTATTGATAAATAGAAACTGCAAAGTCTGGGTCTAAAGCTAGATGAGTGAAGGGAAATGCACACATCAGTGGGGTTGGCTGAAGAGAGATAACTTGTTACACTACAGAGGCCTGAACCCATGCAGGAGCAGGTGGACAAGCCAGAGTGAACCCTGAGGTCCATTGAGGCATGCAGGCAGAAGGGTGGGAGGGAGTGGGAGGGAATAGTGAAGGGGAAAGGAGGGAATGGGAGGGAGATGGGAGGGAGGAAAGCTGGGATGATTACTCAATATGCTTGTAAAAGTAGAAAAAAATTAATAAAAAAACCCTGCAAAGTCTAGACCTATCTTACAAGTCACACACTGTGCTGTACTATGAAAATAAGATTCGTGCTCTGTCCAATGACCAAGAAGGACACTGATTGCCGGCGCACGGAATGATGTATGGCTATGGTGGGAAGTTAGGGCAGTAAACCTTGTCCCACTCCACCACAGTGCTGAAGGATGGTCATCCACCAGATGAGGGGGCCGCACACAGTAGTTGCTTTTGCTCATATCGTGAGGCACTGCTCTTCAACAGTGGGAATTAACTCAGTTGTTGTGAGCTCATTGTTGTCTGATCATACTGCCCTTCCAGATGTGTCTGGAACGCAAAGAATGTGAGACCCAAGGACTCAAGAAATGCACTTCCTGATAGTTCGTTCAAATCCTGACACTCAGCACTTACTCAGTACAGAGCGCCTCCTGTCTGTCAGGTGGTGCTGTAATTGCTAGCAGCAATAATAGAATCCTTGCTCTCCCAGTCACAGCCCTGGGGGGGGGGGAGGTGACTAAATAATAGCACATGTCCAGAGAAAGGGGAGATGGTAACAGTACTAGAACCCTTTTGGGGGGTAGGAGATAGCAGTTGTTAGACATTTCTGATTCACAAAGTAAAAACAATCCTGGAGTTAAATTTAATCACTTCTACTTTTTCAGATGAGCAAACACACTAAAGTTGAGAGAAATGTGCTAACCTCCTTAAATCCGACAGCACCTCACCGGAGGCTCCATTCCAAGTTGTGTTGTGCCTGTTGTCACTTCCTATGCAGAGGAGTGAATAAAATAATGGCACCAGAGGGAAGCGAAGGGGGCACTCGGGGGAATAGCTAAGTCCTGAGTCAGAACTTAACCTTCTGAACAGGACAGGAAGATCTAGCTTCTTGTTTCTCTTGTCCCACAGGGCAAGGCGGAGCCCTGCTGCCGCAGCAGGAAATCTGACTTAGGTTAGCTATGGTTAGCATTCCTTCCATTTCTGCCCTCGGCCTCCCCCTCCCAGTGCGGGAAGTAAAGATCAGCTGGAGGCTGGGTGTGGGAGACAAATCTCCACGGGCGGTCAGCTGCTGTGCACGGAAGATGCAGGGTTGGGCTCTGGAGACACTCAACACTCAAGCCCCACCCACCCAGCTCCTCCTGGTGGGGCCAAGGAATCCGTCACACCCATCTGCTATCAACTTGTTGCTTTGTTAATTCTTCCTGGCTAAATACTAAGGATCCAGGAAAGAGCTCGGAATATATTACTAGGTCTAACCGAACAAGGTACATCAGGGATCCCAGCCCCAAGACTAGTTCCACATGGAGTTTTCCTACTGAGCAACCGAGTTCATCAGAGAGAGGGAGGGAGGGAGGGAGAGAGAGAGAGAGAACGAAAGAGAGAGAGAGAGAGAGAGAGAGAGAGAGAGAGTTAGAGAGTTAGAGAGTTGGAGTGATGGCTCAGGGGTTAAGCCTCTGCCTCGCAAGCAAGCAAGAGGTCCCAAGTTTAGTCCTGAACCCCATGTAAAAAATGTCAAACAGAAATGGCTGGGGGGAGGAGGAGGGGGGCTATACTTTCTGACTCTGGAATGTGGAACCCGGGAAACTCCAGAGCAAAGTAAAGAGAAGGTAGCACAGTCCAGGGTGAGTCCTGAAATCACCCTTGGCCTCCACAGGGACACACAGTGCCCTCTGACACACACACACACACACACACACACACACACACACACACACTAAACTAAATCAAATCATATTAAGTTAAAAACAAAAGATCAAAGTGAGAGGACTAGGGGTGGTCTATAGGCTCTGATTTAGGCAGGGACTGGGGGGGGATTATTGGCAATGATTCACAAGACCCCCAGAACCTTGGGACCAGGACAGAGAACTTCTTAGCCTGAGGGGCCGTTTTGGGCAGCCTCGGAATCGGTGAAAATCATACAGGTGAAAATCAGGTACCAAAAGGTTCTCAGTGGTGAAAGTGAAGAGGCTTGTGGCAGGAAGACACACAGGACCTGCTGACCCACGCAGAGAGAGGCAGCTAGCTGCAGACATTTCAGAGAACAACGGCAGGTAGACAAGGTGACCTGTGCTCCGACTCCCTGCGGCGCGGCGTCCGGCTCCTTTCCGTGTCGAGGTTCCTTCTCACGCTGCCATTGATGACTCTGGACCTCGGATCGTCACGTGTCGGGCTTGCATCGATCGTGGGCCTCCTAGGGAGCGCTCAGCACGTGCAGCTGCTGGAAGAGCAGCGAGGCTTGGGCGCTCTTGTTTTTAATCCTTTTCCTCCCAGCAGGGCTGTGCGGACAACATCCACGCAGGCCACACACTGCTCCCGGTCCTGAGGATGGGCAGTGGACAGGACCATAGGAACCCATTCACTGAGTGGACATGGGCAAATGTTGAATACAGGCTGGGCGGGCTACGAATTCGAGACCAGCCTAGGCTAGACAACAAGCCCCTCTCTCAAAAAGACAAAAAAAACGGGGGGGGGGGGGGAGAAAGAGAGAGACAGAGAGAAAAGGAAAGAAGGAAAGAAGGAAGGAAGGAAGGAAGGAAGGAAGGAAGGAAGGAAGGAAGGAAGGAAGGAAGGAAGGAAGGAAGGAAGGAAGGAAGGAAGGAAGGAAACAAATAAAGATAAAAACAAAGCGTGTCCTTCAGGGACTGGCATGTTCACTGTTTGTAGCCTGGGAACAGCCTTCTTTACAGAAGGCCACGTGGAGGAAGGTCAATGGGACCTTCTTACTGTGCTTGTCTTTGCTGGAGCTGCCATAGCAGCATGAAATAGGCAGGACACACTAAACAACAGACTTTTGCTTCTCACAGTTTTGGAGGTTGGAAAGTCCAAGAGCAGGGCAGTGGCAGATTTGGTGCCTGATTGGTCAAGATAGCCCTCTTGGTTCGCAGATAGCTACCTTTCTTATCTTATTGACCTCACATAACTCAAAGAGAAAAAGCTCTGATCTCTCCCCCCCCCCCTTTTCTATTCCCATCGTCGGAGTCCCACACTCATAACTTCTCATTATCGTCCAAAGAACTGACCTTCAAAACTACCCTCACATTGTTGGGCAGAACTTCAAGCAGGACTCAAAGGCACTCCACAGTATAACATATTAAAATTATACTATTTGGGTTTCTGCTTAGATCATCATTGTAGACAGAATTCTATGACAGCCCTTAAGATTCCCGACCCCCTGGTGTATACAACCTGTATAATCCCCTTCTATTGAAGTGGATGGGTTGGACCTAATCTGATGAGATTGTGTATGAGTGTGTGTGTGTGTGTGTGTGTGTGTGTGTGTGTGTGTTGCATGTACGTGTATGCAGAGGGCGAGGCAGGCTGTCTTCCTCTGTAACGCTTCACCTCATCACCTAGACACAAAGGTCTCTCACTGAACCAGAAGTTTACCAGTTCAGCTAGGTTCTCAGAATCCTCCTGCCTGCTCCCACTACGTTACAGCCTCCCACAGCCATGCCTGGCTTTTTATGTGGGTGATAAGGATTCCAACTCAGGTCTGAGCACGCACTCTTACCAATGAGCCTTTCCCTGCGCCTGCGATGAGATCTGTAAGAGCAGGGCGAGGGATCAAAGAAATCAGAGACACTGGATGTGTGAAAAGTATTTCCTGGTTGATGGTAGGGAGCAGTTAGATATTAAAAGATGGTGTGACATTAGAGATAGACTCTTCCCTCATAATCAACAGCTTGTAAAAGCAAGGACTGGAATGGCAGAGCTCAGAAAAAATGGGATCTGAGTCATATCTCTGACCTTGGGAGAAGCAGTCACAAAGAGATAATTAAACCTTGTAAGACTGTTATCTAGCGAGAGACCTATCTTTATCTTTTCTTCCTTCCTTCCTTCCTTCACTTTTTCTATTTCTTTTTTTTCTATCTTTCTTTCTTGTTTTCCTCCTTCCTTTTCTTCCTTCCTTCCTTCGTTTCCTTTCCCTTCCTTCCTCTTCTTCTTCTTTCTTTCCTTCTTCTTCTCTTTCTTTCTTTCTTTCTTCTTTCTTTCTTTCTTTCTTTCTTTTTCTTCTTTCTTCTTCTCTTTTCTTCTTTCTTTCTTTCTTTCGAGATGGGGTCTCATGTAGTCAGTGCTAGCCTCTGCCTTACTATATAGCTGAGAGTGAACTTTGAATTTCTGATCTTTCTGCCTCTGCCTCCCAAGTGCTGGTGTTACAGTCATGTTCAACCACACGCAGTATGTTCAGTGCTGAAGATTGAACACGGGCTTCATGTATGCTGGGCAAGCCCTCTGCCAACTGAGCTGCATCCCCAGCCCTAGCCAAAGACTTTCTGATAAAGAACAAGGATATATGATTGTCTTGTCTTATAAAGGGCAATCCAAATGAGCCTGTCAATCATCTAGGTGGGAAGAGGCCCCTCAGGAAAAATACCTGTTTTAATCCAGAGACTTTAGAGATAGCACAAAATCTGCCTAAAACATGGATGGGGATGATGGTCCCTTTAGCTAGTCTGTTCTCACCCCTTGAAAGTATGTGCCTTTTTATTCTACTATACATGCTATCTATCCTCTGCTCTGTATTCTGTGCATCCCGTCTGAATTCTTCGCACACAAGTACAAGGACCAAGTTGCTAAGGGGAGTCCAGAGCCAGATCCTGAGAACACAGGGGTCTTAAACAAGCTAATAGCTGTATTGTGGTGGGGGAAAAAGTAGGGGAAATATAGCGAAGTAAAAGCCAGCAAAAGACACTCAACCTCGGTTGTCCAACCACAGGCAACTACCTTCTCCTCATAACCATGTCAGGGTGCCGGAGGACTCTGGATTCCAGCTGGGTCTCAGACTAGCAGAGCCGCACCACGCCTGCACTTCTGACCTAAGAACTGCCTGAAAATAAATGCTATTTTAAGCAGCTAGGATTATGGTAATTTGCTATATTAAAAAAAGAGAGAGCTGATGAAATCTCTTTTCTACAATAGACCAGCCCACATCTCCTGGGTCTCTCTGTCTTACTGAAACCACCTTTGATGATATAATTCTCTTGCATGAATACATAGCATCCTTTTTTTTTTTTTTTTTACTTCTACTGTTTCCTTTGGGAGCTTAACTATCACTCAAATCTGCTCAGCAGACATCTCTCTTTGCTACCCGCCCTCCGCTAAGTGTCTCCAGGGTGCACATTATGGGGAGACCACCGGTTTCTTTCTTGCGTCCAGTGTTCAAGCTGCCAAGGCTTAACATCATGTTGATTACATAACAGCAAGACATAAGCCAAAACAACTTGCTGCAGGGATTTTAAATATAGCAACTGCAGAAATCTTTTCTGGGCTTGAGGAGGAGCATTCAAATGTCTCCTAATTTCAGCAATTTCTTTTTCCTGGTCTATAGAATAAAAAGCCTAAAAATGGCACCGAAGGTATCTCAGCGCTCTCACAGGCACAAGGAGCAAGGGGCGGGAGAGGGAGAGAGGATAACCCGGCGCTGGCTGTTGGGAGTTGAAGGCAGCCTCTCCAGGGTTTGCTGCCTACTTACTAGCTATCCTGGGAGGAGAGAAAGAAAAGGAACAAGGAGGGAGTCCTTCCAAGTTGACACCACAGTCACGTGACTCAGTAGGACAGATCGAACCCCCCTATATGAAAAGGTTTCGGCCACACTACAGTTGAACCCAGGGCCTTGTGCTTTCTCGGTATGTGCTCTACCACTGAGCTGCATTACAGTGCATTTTGAGATAGGATTTTCCTAAATTATCCAGTCCTCCCATGTCTATTAAATAACCTCCCATGGGCTGGCTAAGGACTTACGTTAACTATTAATTTTTCATAGGTGCATACAAAGGCTTAATTCTCACTTGTCAATTTCAGTTGTTTCAATCTACAACTAACTGCCACACACGTTTTCTGTTTGGGGTTGGCGGGGATGGGTTGGGGGAAGATGTCTACCACCGGCAGTTGACTTTATCTGGAAGCCTTGTTCTGTTGCAAGCTCAATGTGGTGAAAGAAGAACCGGGGATTCCTTGACCTTTATCATCGCTCTATTACGTCACGCTGCCTCCTGTGACCGTCCCTACGTGAGCTTCATTCTTGGCATTGACTCTGTTCATAATGGTCCTCCATTCCCGGGGTCATTGGGCTCACCCAGGGGTTCTTCCTTCCTGTTGCCCAGCCACCTTCCCTGGGCTGTCTTTTGGGGATGGAGTCACATCCCCTTAATCAACATTGTGGACAGGGAGATTGAGCTCAATGCTGGGCCAGGACAGGGACATGTGTCCACTACAAGAGCAAGAATGTGAGATGCCAAGGACTGGGGAAAGGTGTGTTCCCTAGAAACGTCAGGGTTTCCAGAAGAGGATGGTATGAATGCTGGACAGCTAGAACAGCAAGTGTTTCCTGGCAGAGGGCCTTCCTGTCTTCAAAAGAGGTATAACTGGGAGCTGGAGAGATGGTTCAGGGGTTAAGACTCTGCCTCGCAAGCAGAAGGTCCTGAGTTCGGATCCCAGGTCCCTTATAAAAAATGCCCGGTGGAAATGACATTGGTCTGTACTTCTGGCCCTGGTAAGCAGAAACTGGAAAATCCCAAAATGAAACAAAAAGGAGGTAGAAACAATCCAGGATTATTCCCAAAGTTATCCTTGGTCACACAGTCTCACACACACACACACACTCTAAACAAACAAATAAAGGAAAACCCATTAAAACAATTTTATTTATTTACTGTATGTGTATGTGTGTGTGTGTGTGTGTGTGTGTGTGTGTGTGTGTGTGTGAACAGGCACTGTGTGTCCCTGTGGAGGGCCAAGGGTGACTTTGGGAATCGTCCTGGATTGCTTCTACCTCCTTCTTGCTTTGCTCTGGGATTTCCCAGGCCCCGCCCACTAGAGCCAGGAATGCAAGCTGTTGCTGTTTCCTCCTGGCGTGTTTACGTGTGACTTGGGATCCAAACTCAGGACCTTCTGCTTTTGAGGCAGAGTCTTAACCCCTGAGCCATCTCTCCAGCCCCAGGAAAACCCATTAAAAAGGATTATGAATGGGAATACTCAAGGCAATGGGGACAGAAGACTTCTTCCTACCTCTCTCTTCCCAAATTCTGCCCATCTGCACATGCATTTGTTGGTCATCTAGATCAGCAGACTGGAAGCAAAGTCCAGGTAGAAATACTTAGCACTGTGTTTTTCTGCTGTTAAGGTATGAACACAAATGTTTCCTGCAGGCTTATGAGGGGTAGGAGTGGCTACTGTGTGTGTGTGTGTGATATGTATAAGTGTAGGCATGTGTATACCATAGTGTGTGTGTGATTGAAGACAGCTCTTCGTAATTAGTTTTCATCCACCTTTACATGCATTCTTGGGACTCGAACTCAGGTCATAAGGCTTGTGTAGTAAGTGCTTTTACCTACTGAGTCAGCTTTCCGGCCCAAACTCATAATTCAAATATTTGGTACCCAGTTGGTAGTGCTGTTTTGGTAGGTTCTAGAAACTTGAAAAGGTAGAGCCACTGGGTGTTGCAGTTACTCTTTCTGATGCTGTAAGACACCACGCAGACTTAAGCAACTTAAGGGAAGAAAGGGAGATTTATTTAGCTTTCAGTTCCAGAGAGGAGTCATAGTCCATTATGGTGGAAAAGGCATGACAGGCAGCAGAAGCTGGAGGCGGCTGAAGTCACCGTAGCCATGGTGGAGACAGGGAGGCAAGCAGCAAATCACTAGAAGCAGCAGGGCGGGGCTACCCAACCTCAAGGCCCGCCCCTTATGACGTGACTTCCTCCAGCAAGGCTCCACCTCCTAGAGGTGCCGCAACCTTCCCAAACAGTAAGATCAGCGAAAAACATCTGGCAAGTAAGGATCGTCCCTCTCTCAGCCAGTACATAGAGATGGTGTGGCCAGTTCCCTCGGCCCTGGTGTTGGGGTGAGCTCTCCTGCAAAGCTGGACAAGGAACTGTAATCAGTTTATTGTAAGAGAACAAGCCCCTTGTTCCCTTAAGCCGTTTGATGGTGATTTATCAGCAACCCTGCAGGTGAACTGCAACATCTCTGTTTCCCGGTTTGGCCTGGGGAGAGGAGAGATTTCTTACCAGTTTTGTCTGAGCCCTGTTCTAGGCCAGATTGAATGAAAGCTCTTTGGCCAGGTTTCATTTCTGCTTACTTATCCTGAGAGACTTGGTCTAGTTCATCCAAAGCTGAACAAGCCTTCAGGAGATTGTTCGATTGATGTGCAAAGACTCAGTCCATCATGGGTGGACGATTCCGTAGGCGGGTAGATAAGATGGAGGGAACTGATTTGGTAAAGTATGGCAGTCTTCATCAGACTTTGACAGTCTTGCTGTCTGGCCCTTGTCCTGGCAATTCATGTGGATATGGTGTGGACCATTTCCCTCTGTTCCTGGTGTTGGTGTGAGTTCTCCTGCCAAGTGACTAAGAACCGTAATCAGAATCATAACAAATAATAAACCCCCTTGTTTCCCTGAGTTCTTTGGTTGTGAATATATTGGCAACATGTAGAGTGACCGCACAAAGAGTTAAACAATGTTTCATGGGAAGACAGGAGATTGTCTTTAGATGGGCTACATCTTAGGAATCTGCTCTTAGCAATTGATTGAGCTATTTACAAAAGGAAAAAGGAACAAATGGTTTTGCTGAATTTCATTATATAACAAGAGTCCATTATAAAACCACCCTAATATGTAACAGTGTACCTTAATGCCCCAATGAGATTAACTATTTGATTCACAGTGCTTAAATCGCTATTTTTATACTTAACATAAGAAAGATGACTGAATGATTCATTCATGAATCAAGGTTTTATTTGCTGAATATTTACTAAGTGTAAAAGTAGTGAACCCAGAGACACAGATATTTATGTCTTTTTCTTTCTCAGAGTTTAAAATCTAGTAGATGAAGTAGGTGCACAGCACACAAAAAAAGTTAAATATGGTCTGTGTCATGATCGATCTGCAAGTTGTTTTGCTTTTGTTTTGATTTTTAGATGGTTTACTTGGAGCTGGAGAGATAGCTCAGTAGATAAAGCATCCACAAGCTAACCTGGTACCCTGAGTTTGATCCCAGGAATCTACATAGTTGAAGGAGAGAAAGTTGACTTCTGAAAGTTGTTCTCTGGACCTCCACATGGGCCATAGCATGCATGCATCTGCTTGCGTGTTCTTTCTCTCTCTCCCTCCCTTTCTGTCGTTCTCTCTTCTCTTTCCAACACATGAATGAAACGTTTGTTTTTAAAAAGGCAGATAGGAATTGGAAACAGGAGGCTTACTGGCCAGCTAACCTGGAGTACACAATAGTGAACAACGAGAGACCCCAATCCAACGAAATGGTTCACAGGATAAAGACAGTTGTGCACAAACCTGATGCCCCCAGTCTGACATGGTGGAGAGAGAGAACTGACTTCCAAAAGTTGTCCTTTGACCTCATACTTGCTCCCCACCCCAATCTCAAGTAAATAACACAAACTAAAATCAAAATAAGAAATCCATCTCAAGATAGAAGGTAAGGACCAATACAGCATTACCCATGCCTATACACACATGTCTCTCTCTCTCTCTCTCTCTCTCTCTCTCTCTCTCTCACACACACACACACACGTGCGTGCGCACACACACACACACACACACACGTGCTTTAATAAAGATAGCTCACTGAAATTCATCTACCTCCTAGCTTGAGGAGCTTCACTGATTAGCCAAGAATTGGCTCAGGTGTCTGATAGATAGCGTTGCTCAGAATCTCTGAACAGCAGAACTAAGCGGAGGCTGTGGAAGGAGCCAGAGCATTGAAAGGGATCTTTCTGTTCTGAAGTGAAGCAAGATTCTTTTGATGGCTATGTGAAACCCTAGGAGGAAAATTACCAAAGTGTCCTTGATCGTGTGGCTTTTAACAGAAAGAGCAAGACAAATGGAAAAAGGAGAGAATGATGATGAGCCCCTGACAGCATAAGCATTTGGAGAATCCCTGCTCCATGGATTATATAAGAAAAATTAAATTGCTGGAGGAAAGGTTGTTGTGTTAAGGCAGCACAGATGGGCGTCTCCACTGAGACGTGATGGGTTCAATCACAGCTGTCATGGTCACCATGGGGAAGCTATCCCGGAGATGTAGGTCATCAGTATACTTCTTGGAGATGCTCTGGCTGGTTTATCTTTGGTCACAGTCTCCTTGGTCACTTGAGTAGGGCCCTAAAGAAGAGCCGTCCTCACTGCAGCCTCAAATCCTAAACGAAGTGGTGCGTAGGCAAGATGAGCTTCTCCGAGCCAGAGTTCTCATCTGTCCCTATGGGACATGGGTTACATGCCTGAAGCTGGAGCAGCATTTTAAGTTGGACGCCTATCCAAACGCCAGTTTCTGGTGGACGGACTCAACCTGACTCTGGAGATGGTGAAGAGGTGGTTGGAGAAGCTTGGCACCTCCCCTCATATGCCTGGAATCACCTTGTCATGGTACCTCTGCACGGAAGAGATGCCCCACTGTGGGCTTTGTGGTCTCCTGTCCCTGTCCCTTTGCAGACCCGGCTTGAGGAGGAGGGCAGCTTCCAAGGATTGCCCACCCTCTTCAAACGCCCCTGAGCTCCTTGAGCTCCCCAGAACCATGGAAGCCTCCAAGAATCTCGTCTCAAATGCAGCCAGAGGTGATCATGACACAGAACATTGGAGGATTCCAACAAGCCTGGTCCCCAAGATCCTGAGTCCGTGCAGATCCACCCACCAAAGTCACCCCAAGCTGAGGTCTGTTTTTCTTTTTGTTTTTGAAGATTTTCTGAGCTTTAACATTTTCAGTAGCAAACTCAATATCTTTCCATTATTCTCTGAATTCCTTCCCTTTTAAATGCTTTTTTCTCTTCTATGTATCTTTTTAATTTTAAGAGTTTAAGACCGCCTGAGTGGAGACTTTGGTAAAGGACCTATGGATTTTGTTTTTCATTTCTGTGAGTGGCAAATAGATTAAAGTGTAAACATTGAAAAAAAAAAACAAAAAAAAAAACAGCTGTCATTCCTGCAGTGGGAGCCCGTGGGGGAAATAACTGGAAGATGCGTTAGCCGGGGTCGGGGGAGCAAAGAGGAGCACCGATGTCCAGTATGTCTGATATCAGCTGAAGTTTCTACAGCTCCACTGTGGTTTTCTGTTACTCAGCATTGAATTGTTTTGATTACTCCTTTGACAGGGACATTCAGCTCCAGTTCTAAAAGCAGAACAAGCCAGGGAGGGAAGGTGAGGGAAGGAAGTTTGCTGAATGCCACCGTTCATCGTCACTCATCGTCCACACCTTGCGATAGACCAGCCTGGAGCTCGGTCCCTCTGGGTCTGAATGTCCAGGCACCTGCAACGACGTGTGTTACAGAGGTGGAATCAGAAAAGGTTCCGTGGCCAGGTGCAGTGCCATGCCAGCAATCTCGGCACCAGGAGGCCAAGGCAGGAGGACTGCCACAAGTTCAAGGCCACTCTGGGTATCAAGTGAGGTCAAGGGCAGCTGTGCCTACAGTGTGAGACCCCTGTCTCAACAAACAAACAAGAATTACATATATACAGTTGGTAGTGTGTTGTCCATATACATGGAGCCCTGTTTTCCATTTCCAGTACTGCATGAACTGGGTATGGTGACACACGCCTATGATCCCAGTACTCAGGAAGTGGAGGTGGCAGAATCGGAAATCGGAAGTTCAAGGGCAGCTTGGGCTACCTAAGACCCTGTTTCAAAAACAAACAGAAAGTTTCCTACCCTCTGTAGACAAGAGAAATGATCAAAACATTCATTTTTTTGCAACTCCCAGAACAAGAGGAGACAATGCCTCCAAGGTGCAGAAGTACTTGGTCTTCAGGAAGAATCACATTTCTTTCTAAACGGTAACATTCACGGTTAATAGCAATTTATTATGCACTTGAAAACTGTTGAGTAGAGTTTAAGAGTTCTCGCTACCCCGAACAAGTATGACACAAAACAAATTAGTCACCCACAACGTACACATGTCCCCAAACAATATGCACACCATTGGCATCTAAGATTTAATTCGATTAAAAGAAGTCAAGTCTTGAAAGGATCATCCACACACAGTGCTAAAGGCTTCTACCTTTCTTTGTTCATCCAGTGTGAGAGAAAATGTTAGCTGCTATGCTTTTTTCTTTTCTTTCTTTCTTTTTTTTTTGCATGTAGGTGCGCGCACGCGTGTGTGTGCGCGCGCGTGTGTGTATCAGAGAGCACTGTATGCACCCAAGGGTGGCTTCAGGAATCATCCTGATTGCTGCACCTCCTTGTTGCTTTCCTCTGAGGTTTCCCAGGCTTTTCCTTCCAGAGTGGGAAGTGCAGGCCACCGCCATCTCTGGTTTTGCATGGGATCTGGGATACAAACTCAAGTCTCTTTTGCTTGTGAGGCAAAGGCTTAAGACCTGATCCATCTCTCCAGCCCAATTGCTATGTTTTGAAAGAAATGGTGGCACAGTAGGAATGGTGTTTGGGATGGATTCCAATTGCCAAAGGGCTTATTCTTGAACCAAACTGTATATACTTCTTAAACCATAATTTCCCCAATATATGGATATATGTATCTAGAATAGTACAAGGGATATGGAGCATAATAATAGAATGATAGTGCCAGATGTGAAAAGTGAAATGATGGGAGGCTGAGATAGAATGATTACCATAGGTTCCAGGCCAGCCTGGACTACAGAGTGAGAACCTATCTCAAAACCAATAATAATAATGATGATGATGATGATGATGATGATGATGATGATACTAGGGAAGGAAGGAAGGAAGGAAGGGGAAGGAAGGAAGGAAGGAAGGAAGGAAGGAAGGAAGGAAGGAAGGAAAGGAAGGAAAGAAGGAAAGAAGGAAAGAAGGAAAGAAGGAAAGAAGGAAGAAAGGAAGGAAGGAAGGAAGGAAGGAGGAAGGAAAGGAGGACAGGAGGGAATAAAAACCAGATGACTGAATTCCTGTGAATCCTAGTTCTTGCTTGGTGCACAAAAGAAGCTGAGGAGGCCAGGTGCTTTGTGAAAGGGGAGTGGTGAAGTAGACCAGGGACAACACAGCCTGTCAGGATCATGCCAGCCTGGGCCTCACTTGCTCCACGGGGAGCCCCCAGGACGGGTGTACCCTGCTCTTTGCATCTCCAGTTCAACGGGGCCTGCCTCAGAGAACACTCAGGAGGTGCTTGCTCCGTGATCCTGTTGGGCAGCCTTGATGAAGGGAAAGGGAGGCAGGTGAGAGAAGGGAGGACAGAGAGGCAGGAATGACGCCGTGGGCATGGGTGGTGGTGGGGAAGATAAAGAACACAGAATGCCCAGAGCAGCCAGGGAGACTTTGCCCTGTCTTTCAGGCCCCACATCACTAACGGACTTGGGATGGGAACTGGTTCAAATGCACCCGCGAAGCCAGATGGGCGCTTATGTAATTGTTTTCACTTGCGAGCTCAAGTGAAAGTTTCTGAGACCCGCTCCTGCCTGCAGGGGAGAGAGCTGTGGCTCGACCATCCTCTGCCCTTGCCAGTCTTGGCCAGGTCCACCTCTGCCCAGCCCTCCTGCGGCTCCGCTCTCTGTGCGGGTGCATCCTGCGTAGGTGGGAACAGAGAGCAAATGTCAGGAAAGCACTGGAAGCAGTGAGAACTGGATGTTCCACACTCAACAAAACACATCCCACATCTCCCACCAGCGGCAAAGGGAACAGCAAGAGCAAACCAAATTCTGAGACTGGGTGCTGGGGGTGGTGGAGGTGGGCGGAAAGGGAGGAGGGGTACAGCCTTTAAACCTTAAAGAGAAGATGCAGCCACATATGAGAGAAGCCAGAAAACTAAACTGTGTGCATAGATGTACACTTTGGTTTGTCATTAGCATGAAGGAGAAAAAAAAAAAAAACCACTAGGTCCAAGATCAGGCATCTTAACTCCCCTGCCTGGCCACTCAGCTGTGCTGGGGGACCACTGACCTCTTTGGGGGAGAGCTTCCCAGCTCCTCCCCCCTGGTCAAAAATGCTCCCTTGATGCTCTGGGGCCCAGTTTTTACTTGATCCACATGTAGCATGAGATGTTTTAAAATATTTCGGTTAATTACTCATGTATTTATTTGTTTGGCTTTCACTTTGTTACTGTGTGCGTGTGTGTGTGTGTGTGTGTGTGTGTATGTGTGTGTGTGTGTGTCCACACATGCTTACCACAGCCCCTGAAATACAACAGCCCTCACAGACCAAGGCCTACATGTGGAGGTGAGAGGACAATTTGGGAGAGTCTATATTCTCCGAACATGATGTGGGGCCCAGGGATCGAACTCAGGCCATCATATCTGATGGCAGCATCCTTCTCGCCAGCCCTGACTTTTATTCTCTGAGGCAAGGTCTCATTCTGTAGTCCTGGCTGGTCTCAAATCTATGCTGGGATTTCAGATGTGAGTCTCCTTGCCCAGCTAGCTAGACAGTTTTTGACTCAGCAGATTATACGAAGTCCATGTAGACAGGGCTGGGGGGAGGGGGAAACATAGTTTATAACTGTCCTTTTTTATGCAATCACAGCACAGTTACAGGATGTGTAGATCCCAAGACTGCGGCTAAGAGCAACTTGGGAATATCCCTTTCTGCATTTTGCTTTCTAGCAGGAAAGAAAGTGCCAACAGTAAGACAGGGGGACTCCTGTGTCCTACAACTCTCAGGGGGACACAGTGTCAATGATAACACCCTGAGCAAGGCAGGAGCAGCCATCAAAGAGTGTCACACCACCAGGGCCACGCCCTATGCCTGGTCCAAGGTAAGCATCCTGCCCATGTTCATAAAGAATTTGATGTGCCCGAGAATTTGTCTGCTCACCGTGCAAGCATAAGGAACCGAGTTCAAATCCCCCATTTACATTAGTGGTCAGGCAATAGCAGTGCACACCTGTAACCCCAGCACTGGGGAGGAACGATAGGAGGATCTCAGGGGGCTTCCTGGCCAACCAGTTGCCAGAGTTGCCAAGCTCTGGTTTCAGTGAGGGACATTGTCTCAAGAATTAAGGTGAAGGACAATTACAGAAGACACCCAGTGTTGCCTTCTGGCCTGTGCACACGCGCAAACACATGCAGATATACCCTCCCCCAAGCATGGCGATAACACAGTGTCTTCACGCACTCTTAATCCATTTCTACCATTCTTTCCTTTTTCATGCCCTGAACCCCTGAAGAGAGAAAGGCCTTGGGACTGATCCTGCCCAGGGAGACAGAAGCAAAAGCAGCGGACTCACACCCTGGCGCCTGCTCTGTGCTTCTCCAGCTGTAGGGACAAAGTCAGCTGCAAGGCACAATTCTCCACCATGCTGTATTGCATGGCTTTGTGGATCAGCACAGATGATCTTAGAGGAGGGTGTGAAGCATTTACAAGATAAGCGTTTATTGAAGCCATTCACACTTCATCACGCGGCTTCCAGAATAAGGTTCTTATCCTCTGATACAGTCAGTCTCTGAAGGTTGGGGACCACCCATTCAACTTAGCAGGAGACACTCAGTGAATGTATAATGCAGTTGGATTAGTAGTATTGGTGTCTCTCTCCCTCCACTGTAATTCTTCCGCTCTGGGGAACAGAATGGCTAGATTATTCATAACCTTTTACTTTCAAGGTCCTTTCCAGAGCAGGTGAGTTATCATGTGCTGCCATTTTTTTTTAACATGGGAAAACGCACCCAGTTCCTTTTCATATGACTCAGTTAATCAGGGGAAAGGACAGAGAACTCTAAGCCTTCAAGTTGGCACAAACTGGGTCATTGACTAACAGTCCCTTCCAGTGCAGCTCACGCACCAGAGGTCCGTGCAGCACATGCGCTGTGCAGGGAGTCCAGACACAAGCATGGACAAAGGCTGTGCCCCCTGGATGGAGAGAGCACAGCTACGGACCCCTTCTTTTGCCCTCAGCCTCTGCTCTGCCTCTGGGTCACCGGGAGGACTTATTCATGTCGTCCTTCACCCCATGATTTGTGATGCGGTTCACTCGGGCTGCACATGAGGGAATGTGTGTTGCTAACAAGCTCCGAGCCCATCCTCTTCCTGCTGGTTCAGGGACTATAATTTAAGAAACTACTGTCCAAGATGGAAGCTCTGCCTCCCAAAGTCAAGAGCAAAGACACTTCCTCTGAGAACGTGTAGGAAGGGCTGAGGGGTGTCACAAAGCGGGACTCTGGACTGAGAGCCAGAAGGATCCAACGGAAGTTTCCAGAAGTCAAGATGCATGGATGGAGAAACCAGCTTGTGGGGCAGGGGGTGGAATGTGGGGAACGGGTGGGAGGGGGGACTTACATAGCTAAAAAAAAAAAAAAAAAAAACCACTTGGGAACTGGAACCAAAACCCTGCAGTCCTTTCCCAAGAGGCTTTGCAACCGCTGCAGCAGCCAAGTTAAGCCACCCTGGAGTCAGCCGACACAGATCTGACAGTTCTCGGGCAAGCCTGCCAGCCTTCTGGGTGGGTAAGTCCTTCCCACGGCTTTGCGCATCACACTGCCTCCGTAGGGCCTGAGCCGGTGCAGAAAGCTATGAGGCAGGGCAAGGTGCATCTTCCTGCTGACTTATTATCAGTGGTCCCCAGCAGGGCTGCGCTATGCCAAGGGTTAGTGTGGGTGGCCGTGACTCATTCAGCCTCGTGGGGAAGCAGATGCTGCTTGAGTTGCCACCAGCGCTGCCACGGAAACAAGCTAAATAAATCCCAGATCCTTGGAGAGGGCAGAGAAAGAGCTGCCTGCAGCCAGTGAGCCGGGCTGCTCCGGGTCTTGTTGTGGGTTCCACCGCCGTGCACAGCCTGCAAGGAGCACTGAGCTGGGTAACTGGCTGGGCACCAGGGTCGGGACCAGCATGGCTGGTCTGTCCAGCAACTGCAGCATGTGATGAGGGGCAGACAGCAGGTATCAAGCCCAGAAGCATCACAGGGTTCTCAGGCTGACCGGTCTACGTGGGACCTTTGGGTTGATTGCTGGTCAGGGAAAAGAAATGAGAACCCGTCTTCATGGTTGTCTTTGTCTCCAGGCTGGTCTCAAACTCTCTGTCCTCCTGCCTCAGCCTTCAAACTTACATCAGACCCCCTATTTACATTAGTGGTCTCAACCCGACTGGCCTCAAACAGACCCTGGGAAATATCCCTTTGGTTACAAGTGGAGGAGACTGAGGCCAGAGTATCATCGCCTAACTAAGGCCCTACGATGTTGAGATGAAAAGTCAGTCTGGGCCCCTGGTGTCCTGCGAGACAGATGTGCATGCTTGGCCTCTTGATTTATTCTCGCTGAGCCTTAGTTTATCCACCTCCCCGAATGAGGATAATGATGCTCTTTGGAGGACTGGTATGAAGGCCATAAGAAACTCAGGACACACCGCACGGGCTTGTCACTTTTCGGAAATTTTCACAAATTCATGGAGAGCTTCTTAATGACTTGTTATGTGTGGTCCTCAGCTTTCATCCCACTGGGCATTTTCAATTTAGAACCGTCTACATCCTTGGCTTTGAGTCCTCTGCTACTGTCTCAAGCGATGGTGCCTCCAGGTCTCTGTTCTTGGGCTTCTCCTCCCACACATCTTGGGTCATACCCAGGGTCTATATGAGTCTTCCGGAGAAATCCTCAGAAAGTATTAAAAATCCCAAGTCATCATTACTCGCTCATGTGACGTTATCAGCAGCTCCCTGTCTCCCTCGGGGGTAAGTCTGCTGTCCCCGGTGCCATCCCACAGAGTCCTCGCATTGGACCCCAGGATGTCTATGTTTGGGTCAAACCTCCATTGTAGCCTTTGCCTATTATTCTCCCTACACAGCATGCTGGGGTGCCCAACGTAGATCTCTTTCTAGAGCTGGTTTCTCCCGTTGTTGAGCATGCTGCTCGCAGACCACCTTTAGCTACCAACCCCATTCTGGAATCATCTCAGCTGCAGACGTGTTCTTTCCATCAGGATCTTTCCCTTAGCAGCCCCTGTATCACATGGTTGCCACTGTGGGAATGTCAAGAACAGAGCCCCTCTCCCTAGCGTGGGCCAGCTGTAAGCAGCCAATGCAGTTCCAAAGGCTAAAGCCTTTGAGGAGACTGTATATCACAGCCCCGAGGCCCAGCCTGGGGCCTTTCTCTCCACTGCCCCAGATGCTGATTTTGGGATTCCCCACCTCCGCATGCTTCCCTCATGCCAATCTCTACCTCGGAATGTGTTTCTTGAGTACATGGCCAGGGACACACTTCATGTTACCTCATCTGCCTGCACTTGAGGCATCCCCTCCCTCAATTCTTTCCTGCCTTGATTTCTTTGCTTACCCCTACCCCTTTCCTTCTCTTACCTCTTCCTTCCATCTTAAAATGTTCCTTGTTCTTCGGAGTTCAGCTTTAGAGCCAGCTCCTCTTAACACTTCTGTTCCACTTGTTATTCTTTACCTCTCTGTCTTTAGATTAGAAGATACACGTCCCTTCTCTTTGCCTCGATTCTACAACTGTCCCAGGCCTGTTTTGTGATGCTTAATTTCATGTATTAACTTGACAATCATGTACCCAGACACTTGGTTAAACATTATGCCAGGTATTTCTATGAGGGCGTTACATCACTTTCATCAGCCTCAGCTTTGTGTATGCGTGTGTGTGTGAGTGCGTGTGTGCATGTGTGAGTGCGTGTGTGTGTGTGTGTGTGTGTGTGTGTGTGTGCAAGAGGGCACTTGAGTGTGTGGAGGCCCAAGGGTGATTTCGGGAATCATCTTGGATTACTCCACCTCGTTATTGCTTTGCCCTGAGGTTTTTCATGTTCTGTTTTCCAGGATTGGAATTACAGGCCTCCACCATTATCTGCCTGCATTTTTATGTGGGATCAGGGGATACGAACTCAGGTCTTTTTGCTTCAGGAGCCAAGACTTTGACTACTGAGCCATCTCCCCAGACCCAGCCCTCAGTTTCCTAACGTACCCAAGAGATCGTGGCGCCTGCCAGTCTTCATAACTGTGCAAATCTAATTCCTTGTAACAAATTCCTTTCTCTCTTGATATGTCTTCCATTAGTTCTCTTTCTCTAGAGAACCCTAATACATAACAAATCTGGTGGGAAATTAAATGATGTCACGCCTATGGTAGAGCTCTTGGACTGTCCCTAGCACAAATCTCTCTTGGCACAGTGAACGTGAGCTATTCTTGCATGCTTCATTCTATTCTGAGCCTGGAATATTGCCGTCATAACTTTATCTGACAATGTAAGTCCAGAATGTTGACTTAGGGAGCTCAGTTGTCTCCGGGTTCAATATTCCACCGTGGACGATCATGACTCCAGCTCTCCTCTCTGTGTCCTGGGCTCTCTCTGAGGGTCTCTAAGAAAATGCCTCACATATGTTTAGCATCGGGTCAGTCACACTCACCTGCCCACCTCTTAGCTTCCCCTCCCATCCCCCACTCTGGTGTCCACCATCAGCACATCAACATCTGGGGACTATCTCACAGATGTTCCTATGTAATGCGCATTATAGAGACCAACGGCATGAACCATTTAAACTCACTGACACATATTCACCATTTCAGACCCATTTGTGCTTATAGCAAGTGTCCCTCAAAACCTTATCTTGACTCTGTAAAAAGGAAAAAACAGCAAACAGCTGAGGTTATTTAAAAATACCATGTCTTCGAGAACAGCTGGAAGGTTAACCACGTCCCATGGGTGTGAATATTGTTCATCCCACGTATTAAAATGTCTGTGGTGGGAATAACTAGGCAGAAACTCATCCATGGGGAGAATGCCCTGCTCTGCCCAGGCCCCTCAATTGGGAACTTCCAGCATGACCGTTCCCACAGGGCTTCCTCGGTCATTTCTGTTGGATGATTGCAAGTGCCCGGCGTGATGTCATCTATCTGTTGGATTTGTTCTTTCACTGGGACAACCTATTTTGGAAGCCTCTCCCAAAGGAATGCTGCCTGGGACTCTTGCCAGTGGGAACTCCAACTGACTGCTTCCTCGTCGTCCCCAGCTGATTGCTGTTGGGTGTTGTAAACGTCCAATTGGATGTTCCATTTGCATGTTCTCTCAGGTTACTGCAGTTATCTCTGTTGAGTGTTGTGATCACCAATTTAATGTTGTGCTTCTCTCTACCTGGTTTGCTATTTATGCTCTTGCTTTTGCTTGCTATGCTCTTCATAAATGTACTCGTTCAGAACCAAAAGCACAACTATTGTAGGTCGTTGCATCTAATCTTCAGTGTATCCGAGTCTAGATGGTTCCTAAGAAGAGGAGTTGCTGCAGTTACTCTTTCTGATGCTTTGAGACAACACCCAAACTCACACGCATAATGGGAGAAAGGGAAATTTATTTGGCTTAAGGTTGCAGAGGGGATGTAGTTGTTTAAGCAGAAAAGGCATGGGAGGTGGCAGAAGTTGGGAGTGGCTCAGGTCACTGCAGACATCATGGAGGCGGAGAGAGCAAATAGCAAGACTGTAAGAGCAGATGCTAACGAAAGCAGGGCGGGCTACCCACCTCGAGGTCCACCCCCTGTGACATGCCTTCCTCCAGCAAGGCTACAGCTCGTGAAGGTCCATGACTTTCCTGAGCACTAACATCATGTTGCAGTCAGCCTGCAGGGCTGCTGATAAGTGACCCTCAAACGGCTTAAGGGAACAAGGGGTTTGTTTTCTCTTACGATTCCTGGTTACAGTTCTCAGTCCAGCTTGACGGGAGAGCACGCACCAACACCAGGGCCGAGGGAAGTACCCACACCATCATCACACAACGGCTGAGAGATGGACAGTCTTACTTGCCAGACCAGCATGTCTGGCCAAGTGAACAGAAGGAAGCCAATTCTCTCAACCAGCTCTCCGAGATTTGTTCTAGGGCCTAATCCCACCCACCATAGGCTGTGCCTTCCCCATCAGCTAGACAATCTCCTTCAGGTTTGCTCTGGGTTAACTCAACTACTAATTCTCTACAAATGTGCCCAGGGCTCAAAATCCTCAACTGTCAAGTTGACACCTGTGCCCAACCATGACACATCAGCTAAGGTTATAAACACATGAGCCCATAAAGGAACAGCTCATATTCAAACCATGACAGGGATAGAGGAGCGTCTCCTTACCCCAAGTCACATGTCTTCTTTTGAACTATGCAATCGCTCAAAATTCTTTTGAATGCTCTTCAACTTCTTGCTGTCCCTTCTTCGCTGTATCCCCAACTGATCAGCAGCTCTTTGTCCTCTCCAAACCCCCACCCCCCCAAAAAAAAGAAAATGTCACATCTTCTTTTAATCTCTTCTGGCATTTCTCTACCAGAAATTTTCTCTCTTCCCTAGGTTACAGATGAAAAGCTGGGCGTGGAAGATGGAGTAACAGGTAGTGTTGGGGTGTGTGGGGAAGAGAGACAGCAGCCACTGCTCATTGAGTAAATGCTTGTGGAATGGACCCACGTCCTCCCAACACTCGACACAGAAGAAGGAGTGGAAGGAGAGGCGCGGTCTCTCTTGAGCTGACAGGTTAGGCTTTGGAAGGTGCGGAGGGAAATGTTTCCTTTGATCAGAGTCCATAGCCAAGAACCTGCAGCCAGGTGGGACTGGCCTGTCTCCCGGAGAGGCGGAGACAGAGCTCGGCGAGCACCAACTTTCCAGGGTCAGATCTCAAGGCCTCCCTGTCTGAGCTTTTGAGGCTCAGGAGTGGCTGATCTCACCTCCCCCCCCCACTTCCTGTTGGAGCACAACCAGAGGAGCCCTGGTCTCTGCTGGTCCCGAGAAATGGTTTTCACTGGAATCTCTTCTTAGGACCCAAGCTGTAAGGACTTGTGTCTTCCACCAATGTCCTTTGTAGACAACCAAAGCTCCCAACTCCAGGTGCTGCTGAAATGAACAGGCCGTTCTGTGACACTAGAGCCCGGGTTCTTTTTGCTCTACCCTAGATCTCAGAAACCCTTTCTCATCTCAGGGCTCGACAATGCATATAGAGAAAATGTAGGAAAGCCATACTGACAGGTTCTTTCTAAAAATCCTTCTTTATCCATGGAAACAGACCTCTCCCTTTTGACCTAGGATCAGTCCTTTTCACACATATCACCCATCAGATGTCCTTCAGACTGGTTTGGATACCTCCCAGGGCAGAAGCCTTTCTGCTTCATGAACATTCTAGAGTGAACTGTGGCTAACAGGAATATCATCCAAATTTTGATCTGAAACCTGCTTTCTTGCAATCTTCATTCACTTCATTTTTACTTTTCGATTTTTGGGAGAAAAATGTCTAATCTATTGCCTAATTGGTCTTACAGAATTCAAAGTTGAGGTTAAGATTTGTATGTGGAGCTTGTTCTCTTCTACGTTGTGGGTTCTGGCGATTGAACTCAGGTTGTTAGGCTTACATGACAAATACATTTGCCTACTGAGCCTGGATAAGCTAAAGGATTTGTGCATCAGGAATCGAACCCAAGTATTTTCATTTCTCAAGCCAGTTCTTTCATTCCTGTGGATTTCATACTCCTTGATATCTGTTGCTGGATATATACTATGTGCAAATAGAACAGTGGATGGGCACTGGAGATCAGGAGACCATGATCCTCTCTCCAGGGAGGTTCTCACTCAGAAAGGTGAGGGGGCTAGATACATGTATGCGCGCACACACACACACACACACACACACACACACACACACACACAGTGCCTGAATGCTGGCTTCTTGTTTGTGCGGGAAGGTCAGCCTGGAAAACCACGCTTCTCCTGACATTCAGTTGCTCTCTCCTGCAAAGGTTGACAGTAGGAAAGAGAAGCCAGGTGAGAGCACAGCCTGAATTTGAAACCAAGAAGAAATGCCTGAAGAACAGTTTGAAAACCATAGCTGTGGATGCCGGGCTTAGAGAAAAGGCAAAGGGCCTGTGTGGGTGTGTGTGGGTGGGAGGGAGGGATCAGAGCCTGTCATGCTCATGACGTGCCAGGGCTTAGTCACGTGACACACTGAGCAGATGCCAGAGCTGCACACCAAAACACCAAGGACCCGGCCTCCAGCAGGGAAGACCCCAGACTTTCAAAGACTTGGATCGGGGGCCAGGCTTTGCCCTAGAGACGTGCTTTCATCTTTGGTAAAGGCTGATGCTCTCTGACGGCTCAGCTTAGGGTTTATGCGTACAACTAACTGCTCAGGCCAGACTTCTTTCTGGGGAACAGAACTGGGAAGGGGAGCTCTCAACTCTTGTGAGGGTTGCATTTGGCTCAGAAACTCTTTCAGCCAATGAGTTGAAGCTCTAGTGTTGGAATCCTGGGCTCCCACTGTGAATCAGGCAAAAGTCAGTTATACGGAACAGCTGGCCTGAGATCTGTTGTTTCTGAGAACTGATTCATCTGTCCACAGGACCCAAGCAGGAAAGGCCTGTGCCTTCCACCAATACAGACGCAGAAACTCTGATTCAAGATGCTACTGAAATGGCCAGGCCACCCCGCGACGCCAAAGCCCCGGGTGTGTTTGCTCTTCCCAAATCACTCTAGCTCTCTGAATCTCAGTGATGGCGTCTCTCACCCGAAGTGTACTCCGCTCCACCCCATCTAAAAGACATACTGATCAGACACATGAAAGTACTGTGAGAAAGTTTAAATGTAAAGGCCAATTCTCTTTTATTTATTTATTTTTGTATGAAAGGCTCTATTACAACATGCAGATCAGAGATCTATCAGAGATGCGTGACAGGGTCATACAGCAAGGAATTTCCCCTACTATCCAAAAAGAAAAAGAAAAAGAAAAAGAAAAAGAAAGAGAAAGAGAAAGAGAAAAGAAAAGGCAAGGAAAGGAAAGAAAAGAAACGAAACGAAAAGAAAAGAAAAGAAAAGAAAAGAAAAGAAAAGAAAAGAAAAGAAAAGAAAAGAAAAGAAAAGAAAAGAAAGAAAAGAAGAAAAGGAATTGCTTCTTGAAATATTTCTCTATGAGGTCAGGCTTGGGAACATAGAAGCTCAGTTTCCCAGTGATCTCGCTTCCCAGTGAGTCTCTTGATTGAGGTGACGCTTGTGAAATGTAGCTGGGTTGTTAGGGATGAGATTGGCCGCCCATGGAGCCTGGGCTCACAACGGCTAGTCTAGGACCTCGTGCAAACACCGGTGGAGCTCCTGTTCAGCATCAGAGGTAGAAAGCGAAGGCCCTGTCCAGAAAGACCTCAAGGTGCAAGGATGAGGCAGAGACCCCCGGGAGGCAATGCGCAGAGACTTAACAGAGGCTGTGCCGATGGCTAGGCAGGCACAGAGGAAGAGATTTAATCACCAGGAAAACAGAAATGGTTCCAAGAAAGAAAAGCCCAGTGACTTGGACAGTTATCATTTATGGTGCTAATCCCTTCTGGCCCACAGGGTAGAGAGCCCCTATGTGTGGTCATAGGAAGAAGTAGGGTGTTGAGCAGTGAAACAAATAGTTCTCCTACCCCTGATCTAGACTCAGTGTTACAGATAAACTTCCATCTTTTTTTTCATGGCTTCCCTCCCATTCAAGACTTGGTCTTGGCAGTCTCTGGTTCCAAGAGACAACTCCAGAATTAAGACTCTGTACCCACTGCTTTCAGATCAGTGAGGCCTGGGAGGCGACTTCACTCCTGCCCGTGACAAGAGGAGAAGCACCATTCTCTTCTCTGCGGACAGTTAGAACCACACCCCTCAAAGCTCAAGGCCTCCCTTAGGGCACATGGAGCTGGGCAGTGGCTCTGCACTGTTAACCAGCTCCCTGGTTGTGGCTGAGGCTGCTGGTGCCTCCCCCTCCTTCCGTCCTTACCAGAGCAAAACTTGGCAAGGCACAAACAGGGAGATTTTTGTAGGTAGTTAGGTAATTTAAATCATTTCAGGTAATCAGAACAGAATCAGGTAGTTATTGGGGCGAAAGCCAAATTACCAAGAGCGGAGGTTGGGATGGGAGTTATGGGAGTGGGAGCAGATGACCGTGTGGGGGGCTCCGAAGGTGCTTGCAGCACCTGCCCACTTCCCCTCCTCGGGACTGAACTGACTATGCATCTCGGAAGATGCTGAGGAAGTACATATCAACGTTCACAGGGTGGGGGGAAGAAGGCGGGGGTGGGGGAGCCACCAGCCTGCCCCCTCATGAACTGCCTCTACCTCATGGGTCCCACTCACCCTCTCTGCTTACCAGGAATCCCTGGCCTCTTTGGGCCTCTTTCTGTACACACTTCTCCCTCTCTTCTCCGGTTTAATGATCTCTCATCCTTCCTGCCACCATGAGAACACTGTGAGGGGAAACAGAAGATTTGGCCTGAGTTAGGCCTGAAACAATAGGGGAACATGTCATGTTCCTGCTCAAAGCCTCCCCGGTGGCTCTCAAGAAAAAGCTTGCAGTAGCTTCCAGAGCCTTCCATGACCTCCATACTCTCTTGCCTGTTTTTTCCACTCCCAATATGGCAGCCACGACAGCCTCTGTGTTCTGCCTCAGACACACCCCCCAGGTTCAAGACTTTGGCTCTGACACTCTTGTGCTTGGTTAATCCCCTCACCTTTTTTATAGCTTTGCTGGAAACTCACATCTCCACATAAAACATTGGACATGAATGCTCGTAGCAGCATTATTTATAGAGTCGAAAGATGGGAGTAGCACAAGTTATTAGCAATCTAGCAGGTAAATGAATAGACAATATATGACATATATACCCGATGAAATATTGTGTGGTCATAAAAAGGATTGGAAGTACCGATACAGATTATAACATGGACAAACTTTGAAAACAGTACTCCCGGTGAAAGAAGCTGCTAGTCTCCAAGGACCTCATGTTGTATGCTTCCACATATATGGACCATTCCGAATAGGGAACTCTATAGTGATCAAAAGTAGGTTAGTGGCTGTGTAGGAGTGGAGAAAGGAAATACTAAGCTAAGGATTGCTGCGTTTCTCCTAGGGATAATGGAGATGTTTTAGACTTAATTGAGGGTCGGAGAGATGGCTCAGTAGGCAAATGTATTTGTCATGTAAGCCTATCAACCTGAGTTCAATCGCCAGAACCCACAACAGTAGGAGAGAACAAGCTCCACACATTTGTTTTCTGACCTGCACGTATGCACCACGGCACGCACGTGCGCGCACACACACACACACACACACACACACACACACATTCATACACTCCCAGTAAATTTAGAAACATAATAAAACAAAATAAAAATGAAATTGAGATCATAATTGTGTTACTGTTTGAGTATATTAAAAATCAACTGTATATTTTAATCTTAATTTTTAAATTATTATTAGTGCATGCGTGCGTGCGTACGTGTGTGCGTGCGTGCGTGTGTGTGTATCAGAGGGCACTGTATGTCCCTGTGGAGGATGAAGCAATCATCCTGGATTGCTTCTACCTCCTTTTTGCTTCACTCTGGGATTTCCCAGGCTCTACCCACTAGGAAGGGAAGTACAGGCTGCCTGGTGTTTTTACCTGAGACCAAACTCAAGACCTGTGCTTGCAAGTCAGAATCTTAACCCCTGAGTCATCTCTCCAGCCCATTAACTGTATATTTTTAAATGGGTAAATGTTGAGATTGAGATCCCACAATCTGCCATCAGTAAACGGGAGACCCCGCAAAGCCAGTGCTATAATAAACTGAATCCAAAGGCTGAGAGTCAGGGAATCAATAATGTAATTACTGGTCAGAGTCCAAAGGCCTGAGGGTCAGGAGTTCTGGCATCCCTGGGCAGGAGAAGGTGGCTGTTCCAGCTCATATAGAAGCATGGTCTCTCTATACCTGATAAAATATATTTGATGTGTGTGTGTGTGTGTGTGTGTGTGTGTGTGTGTGTGTGTGTGTGTGTGTGTTTGCCTATGACACGCATCTGGAAGTCAGAGGACATCTTTCAGGAGTCAGTTCTGTCCTTCCACCCACCATCCTGAGGCTGGGTCTCTCTTGTCACTGAGAGCCAATGCCAGGCTAGCTTCCAGCTGGTTCTCCTGTCCTTGCTCCCTTCTCGCCCTGAATGCCGAGATGCACGCCTTTGCATCTCTGTGTTGCAGGGATTAAGCTCGGGCCATCGGGCTGATTTTTACTGAGCCTTTACCAGCTGAGGTTTGCCGATCTCCACCCTTTCTTCCACTCTTTTCTTTTATTCAGGTCCTCAACTGCCCGGATGATGTCTGGGCATTGAGCAGGGCAATTTTCTTTCCTGGGTCGACCGATTCAAATGCCAAGTTCTTCCATAAACACCTTCCCAGATACACCAGCTGTCTAAGCATCCCTTGGCCCAGTCAGGTAGAGTGTAAAATTCCCTGCCAAGTGCATAAATTCTATTTTAATAGAACTGTTACCAAACAGACGGCCATCTCACTGGGCGCCCCGACCACCGTTTTGGCTGCCAGCAGCCTCTTCCTCGCCACACTTCCCCACAAAACCTTTCAACAAACCACCAGATATCTTTTTAAGGTTTCTTCTCTCTCTCCCAGCAAAACGTGAGGGCCGTGAGAATAGGGACACTGTTCCTTTCTGCCGCGTTCACTAGTGTGAAGGAGCCTGACATTTGGGCAGAATTACCGTCAGCATCTCTAGAGCAAATGAGGTGAGGGAACTATCAAGGAAGGTGCCCAGGGTCGTGCGTGGAGTGGGTGCTACATTAGTGCTTGTGGCTGGGTCACAGCGTGAAATTCTCTACTGAGCACCCAGCCCCTGTCCTCTCTCTTCTCCACGTTTTCTGGAGCTAGCAGCTTCCTGCAGAAGACCACAGGACAGAGAGAAATACCCAAACTCTCACAAGCTTTGAGGGCAGCAGACAGCAGGGGGATGCCTCACCTGGTAAGAACACCTGCAATGGGGTTCGGGGGTTTAGCTCAGTGGTAGAGTACTTGCCTAGCAAGCAAAAGGCCCTGGGTTTGGTCCCCAGCATCAGGGCCGGGTATGTATGAGGGGGTCGACAATATGATACTGACCTTTCAAGTCGCTTTGATAGCGTAGTTCTGTGGCGTTAAGCAATTCACTTTGTGTAAACATCCCACTGCCATCTCCAGAACTTTCGCCCTATCCCAAACTGAAACTCCACATGCACTAAACAACGTATTCCTATTTCCTGTCTCCCTTGCCTCTAATCACTACCACATTTCTGTCTCTGTGAATTTGATTCCTCTGGTTACCTTAGAAACTGGAATTGGAGTGATTATCTTTTTGTGATGTGCTTATTGCATTTAACGTAACTTCCCCTGAGCATAACCTGCATTGTAGCGTGTATAAGGACTTCCTTTTTAAACACTGAATAATGTTCTGTCTTATGGATACTTATGGATCTCCAAGGATGGAGATGTGGTTCCTTCCACTTGGCATTATGAACATGGGTGTGCGGGTATCTCTTCAAGATTCCGTTGAAAGCGACAGCCTCGTGAACAGAACCAGAAGTGGAATTGCTGGGGGATCTGGTCGTTCCGTGTTTTAACATTTAGGAGAACTGCCCTACTGTGTTCCACAGGGATGTTCTCTGCATTCGGTGACTAAAGGACACCCCTGCTGCCAGTCCATGCCAGCTTCCAGCGGTGCTGTACAGGCAGGTGCTATGCCCATCCTCTGGGAGACAGACGTCCCCACGGGGAGGGAGATGCAGGGAGAGCAGACAGAGACCCAGGGAGTTTGAAAGTGTGTTTGCTTCCAAACGAAAGCTAGCAGGCCACAGCACTGGGACCTGAGTGTGATTCTCTCTGACCTCTATTGCTACCTGATGCTCCAGCAGTCAGGGCGGAGGCTGGCCCATAGACACCTTTTATCTGATCCTATGTAGTATTTCAAGTGTAGTAGCTTCTGTGGAAGTGACACTATTCTCAATGAGCCGGTGCCTCGCCCCAGGGAGACCATGCATCTCTCTGTATTGATATTTAGGCCAAGATATGTGTTTTGCTCTGGCCAGTCCAGGGAGACAGAATCACAAATGTCCATTGTTTCAAGCACGCAGCTCAGTCTTTTCTACTCTCTGCTGTGAGAACAAGCATGCTGCAGAGGAGGGCCGCCTACTTAGATGCCAAATGAAGACATTCCCAGCACAGAGCTTTAACCACTGACCCGCCATCCACTGGAGTTGGCTGAAGACTCCCGAGTTCAGGTGTGTGTTGGGGGGGGAAGGGGGCAATAAGTTCTCAGAGTTTGGACCATTTTTGTCTCCACAGCATACACCAGCAAAAGCCGTGTTTGCGAAGGCTTTTTATTTCAGACTTCGGAAAGTTCACATTCCATCACAAATTTTTGGCTTCTTTTGAACAAACATCAACTTGATATCACTAGGCTTCCATAAGGCGGCTGGCGGCCAACGCTGCTGCAGGCGCCCATAGCTGCAGATGGAGTCTGCTCCAGTTAGTTCTGAGCACCTTTGCCTGCCCTGTCCTTGTGCGCCATTTGTGAACCTCCAGAGGATGGGAGCCCACCTCCCACCAGTCTGAACTCTGGAGATGCTCATCGGTGACGGTGTGATCTGAGACCATGCCACATGCCCTCTCCAGGCTCATCCTCCATGAACATGGAGTTACCTGAAAGCTCAAGACGCCTCTGGGGTAGAGCTGCCCTAGCCAGGCGCTTGGATAGACCTGGCATATCTGCGGCTAGGAGAACAGAGGGTTAGGTACATGATAAAAGCCCTCCTCCATCCAGAGTCCTCAGAAGGACACAACTGTAGATGGGCGGGATTACGCAAGCCCCCTTTCAACTTCCACGTGCACCATACTCTCATGAGAGTCGGAGAGAGCATCAGAGGTCACCTGATAGGGAGGGACTAGGATCTGCCTACAAGGATCTGCCAGGAACCAACTTGAAGCGCTTGCTGGACCACATCCTCATCTTTGGAGGACGAGCTGTCAGTCATGGGTTGTCTTGTATTTCCTTGTCTTCACTGTCCAGGGGCTGTGGGGCTACCCTGCTGGCCTCATGGGAGTGGCGGGCTAGATGAAACACACATTCACGGGCCCTGACCACTGGGTGATGGTTTTACTGCCCCCAAGACTGGCCCCTGGATCACAGAGACTTGATTGCACACTATGTTGGGGATTCTGCAAAGAACACCTGCACGAGGGACCCAACAAGGGGTTGTAAGATTGTGTGGCTCCTGAGTCCACTGCCCTTCCAGCATTAAACTTTTCTGGTGGCACAGGAGAGCAAAAAATTTTTACATACAGAAAATTTTAGATTCTATGTGTACAGCTTAACACTTCATAAAACGAACATCCCTGTGTCATCCAAATCAAGAGATGGATGCATGTGTCGTCTCAGGATCTCCACCATTCTTCTCGCCCCTACCAAGAGCAACCACTTCCCCAATAAGGCTGCATGGCTTTGAACTTGACACGCCTGAACATACTACAGATTCCTATTGGCTTCTTTGGGTAATATTACTCTGTGAGATTCATCCCAACTGTTCCTAAACGTGGCAGAGATAAAAAGCAAGGCTGGAAGGAAGGGGGTGTTGGTAGAAGTAAATTGGGAAGCATCCTCAGCAATTCACATGTTCTCCACGCCCCCACCCCACCCCCGTTGCTCTAAAGGAACTCATCTAGACTTGAGTCTGATCTCTGGAGGCCCCAGACTTTGATTCAGGGAGTTTCAGCAGGATGTGCTGGGATTGGGAACAAGGTAGACAAGACCTCCTCATTCCCTCTCCTTTCCAGCTCTGCCCTTCTAGAACCTTCCTCTGAGCAGGGCAATGTGACAGCGGCGGCGTGGCTGGAGGAGGGAAAACAGGGACAGGGCAGGCTGAGGTCACCCTGGGAGGGCCACACCTGTTTGGACACAGCTTTGATCGCACAGCTTACCGGAAGGGGACTCATGTGAGCACATGGCTGACCCAGAGCAGATTCCTGAGCAGTGGGGCGGGTGGGGGAAAGAAGGGGGACCTCTGTGGGGAGAGTTGAGGGTCACCTTTTGCTGCAGTGACTCTCCACTTGACGACCATTCAGATATTTTGGTTATCTCCAAACCACCAGGCCTGTCTCATGTTACTTTAAACACAGTACTCACCTGGACCTACTTACCATTGGGGGGGGGCTGATTTAATTAGTTGACACGGGGTTCTTGAGCCTCCACTTTAAAGTTTCCCAGTGATAACAATTACTACTCCAGACCACATGGTGAAGGCCGTGCTTTCCTCCAGCCGGTGTGCTCAGGGCCACTGGAAACCAAGTTGGCTCACTTGTGAGCCACAAGAATTCCCAGCAGACTCCAAGAGCCTCTCTGGGTCTCACCTGTCAGTCAGTACCCCTGCAGTTTTAGAGGTGTCCTTGTCCTTTTACAGTTGTCCTTTCCCTTGCTGGCCACAGCTGCCCCCTGAAAATAGAATCTGTCCAGCACACTGTGAATGACTAAAGGCTTGAGTGCGGTATGTCTCCCGCGTACCCCCAAGGGTACCAGTGTTAGAGGAGTCACAGCAGCCCAGGAGAGTGGGGAGCACTGTGACATTGGTCAAATAAGACAAGAGGAAAGGGCACTGAGTACAGAATCAGGAGACCCCTGTGGGACTATAGGCCAGTCTCTCCATCATATAGTACACGGGCTAAGGCCCGTAACATCTCTTTTTTAAAGCTGTGGAAAACATCCATAACCTCAGAAGAGCTACTGTTCCGTCCTCCTGAGGGAGATGCACACCTGGAGCTACTCTCTTACACCCATCCCTTCTGGCTCTCTGCAGTTTGTTCTCACGGACAGGAAACTGTATCTCAGCCAAAGCCTTTAAAGAAACAGGAAAGATACCTGGAGGACCAGAACTGGCAACTCACTGAATTAGACCAACCCTCACCAGCTGCAAGGGAAAAATCCCCAGAGCAGGTGTGTGCTGACTTGATCAGAGATGAAGGAAAAGAACCCAGAGTGAGGTTTGAGCATATGGCTCAGTGGCTAGGGTGCTCGCCTAGCATGCGCAAAGACTTGAGTTCAATCCCCAGCACTGTATGCACGCGACATGTTGGCGCATGCCTATAATCTCAGCACTCAGGAAGTGGAGGTAGGAGGATCAGAAGATCAGAAGAAGTTCAAGATCATCTTTGGCTACACAGTAAGTTCAAGGTCAGCCTAGGCTACATAAGATACCGTCTCAAACAGACAGACAGGAAAGGATCCATTTGGATGCTCAGCAAAAGAACTTAAGAATCACTACAAGAAGCCTGTGATGCGGGTTCTGAGCCACCAAAGCTTGCTGAGATGAGAACCACGGCCACCCATGGCCTTGCAGTCCTTCTGAGGTTATCGAGCACCTGTTGGTAGTAAGCCAGGGTCAAGACTGAAGTTACCACTGTAGATGCCCAAGTCAGTTCTATAAATCACACTTAGTTGTTTAAAAAAACAATAAATAAATGGCCATTTTAACCATTTGTAAGTGTATCATTCAGTGGCATTCAATACATTTCACACTGTGGTGTAACCATCGCCTTCACATCTAGAACTTTGCCATCTGTTGCAGTCGCCTGCATGGTTGCTGATAAATGACCAGAACACAGCTTAAGGGAACAAGGAGTTTACTTTCTTACGACAGTCCGGTTACAGTTCTCAGTACAACTTGACGGGAGAGCACGCACCAGCACCAAGGCTGAGGGAACTGACCACCATAACGGCTGAGAGATGGACAATCCTTACTTGCCAGACCAGCATGTCTGGCCAAGTGAACAGAAGGATGCCAACTCTCTCAACCAGCTCTCTGTGATTTATCCAGGGCCTAATCCCACCCACCATGGGCTGGGCCTTCCCCATCAGCCAGACAATCTCCTTCAGGTTCGCTCTGGGCTTAACTCAACCATCAACTCTCTACAACTGTGCCCAGAGCTCAAACCCTCAACAGTCAAGTTGACACCTGTGCTTAACTATGACACCATCTTTTCCACGTGAAACTCTACATCATTGAATGGTAACTTCAGTTCTTTGAAAACTTGCAAGAGTGGATTTCTAAGAGTGGGTTTTTAATGATTGTACGTTAATTACACATGATGGGGTTCATTATGACATTTTCATACATTACTTACAATGTACTTTTATCACACCCACCACACCATTACTACCTAGATTTTCAGGGGGCCGCTTGTGGGGATGGAAGCCTCGAAGAGTCTCTCAGTATGCACCAACATCCGGGAATGGTAGAAATCCACCTCCAAGAAGCAGGGAGAGGCTGAGCTTAGCTGGGCTGCTCTCGCTCCCTAAGGGCTGGAGTGAACTTCTTCTCCTGCTGGCCCTTACACTCTGTGCCCATTTGGTCCCTAAGGACAAGTTTCTTCTCTAGGGCTCTCAGTCCTCGTGAACAGCAGGTCTACCTGTGCATCCCGTGTTCTAACCCAAGCATGAACTGCTAACTAAGACTCCATTACCCAGGGATCTGCCACATGCCCATTCAATAACAGACGGATTGACACATTCCGTGGTCATTTCTCACATCAGACACCAGAAACCTGACCTTCGGGACCAATGCAATTTCTTATGTCTTGTGGATAATTCTAATCCCTGACAAAGACTGAACAGAAGCCAGGCTTGGCCTGTAGGATCCAGTTTATGAGACATTAGACTCATCCTATAACAAAAAGCATCAGAAGTCCTACAAGATGTATTCTTATTGTCACAGAGACTTGGAGAAGGAGACGAAAAAGGAGAGAGAGAGGAAGAGAGAGAGGGAGAGAAGGAGAGAGAGAGAGAGAGAGAGAGAGAGAGAGAGAAGAGAGGGGAAGGAAGTCACGCCAGGGCTATGCAATAAGATGCTTTAGCTTTGTCAATAGAAGACACTCTCAAAAGCTCTACGTGGTCTCCAGGGGCATATCCAAGGGTTCTGCTACCACCAGAGTTGGAGGTACCTCTCAGGTGCTAACATTAACCAAATGCTGCTGAGTTTTCCCTTGGGAACTGTTCCCTCATTGGAGTTCAGTCCATTTCCTGTTGCTCTAACTGAATGCAGACAAGGTGCTTTGTTTTTAAATCTGCAGTGGCGCCTCATAGACTCCTGTTTTGAACATTTGTTCCCGACTGATGGAGCTATTTTTGGAGGCTGTGCCAACAATTAGAGGTGAGGTCCAGCCGGAGGAAGTAAGTCACTGAAGGTGAATCTATAGTTCCAGGATCCCTGTGCTTCTGCCACACATTCACCATGAACTCCGTCGAGCCTTCCCCATCATGATGGGCTGTACCTCCTAAAACCAAATAAACTCTTCCTCCCTAAAGGTCAGAGTGCTTGCTTCACAAACAAAAGGACTGAGTTTGAATGCCAACACCCACATGAAAGCCGGGCATGACTGGGCATGATCAGAAGTGCCTGTAGCTCCAGTATTGCGGGTAGAGACAGGCAGATCCTGGGAACTCGCTGGTCAGGCAGCTTAGCCCAACGGCAAGCTTCACTTACTGCGAGAGGCTCCATCTTACGGGAACGAGGCAGAAAACATGTGACATCCTCCTCTGCCCACACAAGCACATGCCTAGATATGTATGCATGCGTGTAGACACGTATGCACACGTACATACACCAGAGAGAGACAGGAAGTCACCAGGACACTACCAATCACAAAGCTAATCTCTCTTGGCTTTGGTCCTCTACAATGCAAGAGGCCTTGGTAGCATCACCTTCAAGTGTTGGGGTGACTATTAAGATAACTTAGATTTGGAGGTGGCACACAACAGGCCACTGAAGAGTGGCTATTATTATTCCCACTTAAACAGGAGTTTTTGTCCTTTCCTCAAAGAAAAGAGAAAGAAATGAAAGATGAAACTAATAGTCTGCGGGAGAAGCCTTTTCAGAGGTGACAACAGAAGCCAGCACTTTGTAACTTGTAGTTACACATCTCAAGAATATCCATCTTTCTCCAGTCTTACAGTGTTCCACATGCAAATTGGCTGACCGCCTTACCTCTGATAGCTGACACGCAGCACATGTGGCACGATACACCCATTAATGAGAACACTTGTTTGCTTGCCCACTTTTATAAAACATTTCCTAGATTCTCTTGTTTTGTATGACCAGGGTCCTGAAATATCTTGGTGTAGTTGTGTGGTTTCGCACTTCACCCGAGATTTGCCAACCTACATTTGCCACACTTGTCGTATGTAGCCATTTAAGCTAAGTGAAGTGAAATCAGTCTCTCAGTCACACTGGCTGTATTTGAGGTACATGGTAGCCACATGAAACAGGGAGTTGTCACATTGAGCAGAGCGAACTGAAGAACATTTCCACTATTACAGGAAATTCTATTGGACATGCAGCCTACGCTTTTAATGGAAATAAGCCTTACTGGTTGGGGAGATGGCTCAAGGGTTAAAGCCTTTGCCTTGTAAATTAAAGAACTTGAGTTCAGACTCCAGATTCCACAAAAGTTTCCAAGCAGATAGTGGTGTAGGTCTACAATTCCAGATCCTGGAAGGCAAACCCCAGAGCAAAAAATTAAGGAGGTAGAGTCAGCCAGGATTATATTTGCTGTAACCCTTAGGCTTCCACAGGCATACACGTTCAAGTGCCCTCTTGTATGTACACACACACACTCACACATACACACTCACACATACACACACACTCACACAACACACACTCACACATACACACACACACGCACGCACGCACGCCTTATAAAAGCTCAGTTTGGTAGCTGAAGAGCTAGTCCTGATGAACAGGCTAATTGCCATTCTGGCAAGAGTCATTTTCTAGAGCCAACTGGTGACCTGTAGGTGGAAGAGAGTGGAAAGCCCATCTTCTGGGTTCACAGGGCTCACAGGACAGTTCAGGTTAAGGGCCAGCACCTGTTGGATGATAGCTTAACCGGTCATCACTCCTAGCTGGAGACCTACTGCCAGATCTCAGAAGCCCGAGTCTAGCGCTGACACACAGGCGCACTGACAGCTGCAGGCTTTCCTCGCGCCTTTTCCAGCTCACAGACAAGCTGCAGGCCTGTCTGTGCTCCCTCTTCTGCCTGTCAGTCCACTTTCTCAATGCCACCTTCTCTGGGACACCCCGCCCACACGATGCCCCTCTTTGTGCCTTCTTTCCAAATCTCTGGGTATTTGCGTATTATTCATGAACCATAATTGTCTGGGGATTGGCTTGGTCATCTTCTTAGAGGCAAGGTCCACCGTCCCCCACCCAGCCCAGCACAACAGGGCAGACGTTAAGCAGCAGAGCCCAGACCTTGCAAGTGCCTCAGGGTTCACCCTGAAGTGAACGCCATGGTTCTGCCCTGAATGCTCACCACAGAGAAACCACGATGTGTTCATTACTAACATCACTCACCCAGCATTTCCCAGCTCACCCACTTGGGGTGGCCAGTGAAACTACAGGCTCATACTCAGAGGCTCAAAACCAGCCTCTACCCCTTGCCTCAGAGGTTGACCCCAGGAATACCTTTTCACCTCTTTAGGTCTCATGTTCTATAAAAATGAATCTTTTGGGGCTATTGGAAAAATTTAATTAAACAATACACATAAAATACCTGGTAAATAATTGACACTAAATCAATCATAGGTATTACACTATTATTGATTACTTTTTGCAGCAGTCTGGTAATCAGTTCCCTGGCTTTGTTTATAGCCATCCTTCTACCTTTGATCTCCTTCTATTTCTGGTCTTGGGAATCAGTGGATTACTAAGCATCTCCCAGATCCCCTGTTTTATTTAGTCTGCTTCAATTTTTTTTCAGTGACACACTCTGCCTCCCACATGTGTAGGATCTAAAATGTCCGCCCTCCTTAGACATGGCCCGACTCAGCTGGATGGCTGTCTTGCTTAGGCAGAGGCTATTCAAAAGCTATACATTGTCTGGTTGGAAGCATTGGTGTCAGAAGACCTAATTCTCCAGAGCTGTATTGGGCTGACCTCTGAACTATGTTGAGCTGGTCCCCTCCAGCTTAATTGACACATGCTTCAGGAGGAATTGGAAGGGTGTTAGAAAAATTAAAGAAGCAAGCCTTCCGAGAGTGCATCATCGGGACAACAAAACAAAAAAGTAAGCCAAAGGCTTTTGCTAGAATGGAGATTTATGAAAACTATTTGGGACCCATGAAAACATTAATGATCAAGAATGATGTTTATGGGCTGAGACTCCATGCAGCTCAGTATAAAGCATATCCATGCACTGGAATTCTACTCAGCAACAAAAAAAGAATAAACTTATGATGGTGTTCATCAACACAGATAAATTTTGAATGGCCAGTTTTTTGATTAAAAGGCTCACTGGTTGACTGAATTTAAAAAGAGAGAGAGAGAGAGAGATCCAACAATTTGCTGCCTGCAAGAAATTCATCTCACCAGTCAAACCTGATAGACTGAAAGTGAAAGAATAGGCTGGATCTGAAAGTAAGTGAAAGAGTAATACTCATATCCAGCAAAGTGCACTTTAAGACAATATTGTCAGAAAAGCAACAGAAGGTTATTAATCTTGATAAATTAATAATCCATCAGGAAGATGTACAACTGCAAATCCACGATCCATTGGTGACCCATAATTTCATTAAATAAACACAATTGTACATAAGCAGGCTGGCATACTCTAATATAAGAACATTTGGTAACACAAATAACCCAATCTCACAGCAGAGAGCTCATATAGAACACAAAGAGGAGACAACAGGGACATTCAATCAAACAATTACAGCCATACTTTTTTCTGCTCATGGAACTTTCTCAGAAATAAATTGTAGGCTATAAAACATATTCTTTGAAATCTGAAATAATTTCTTGTATCTTTTCTGATCCTAATAGAATGAAATTAGAACTAAGCCACAAGGTTGGGTAATTTCTTTTCAAATGATCTATGGATTCTTGAAGAAGGCAGGGGAGAAGTTAAAAATTTCTAAAAAAAAAAACCCCACAAGATACCATAATCTGTGGGATATAGTGAAGGCAGTTCTAAAGAAGGAAGTTTATGGCTATGAGTGGCTGTTTTTAAAAGTCAGAGAGATCTGAAGCAGCTCATATAAAGATATAGTTCAAGATTTTAGAAAAGAGAAAGCAAGACAAACCTCAAACCAATAGGTAGAAGGAAAGAAATAATAAAGAATGGAAATTCTGAAATAGAGACTAAATGAATAGTAAAAGGATTAATGAAATCAAGAGTTGGTTCTTTGAAAAGATAAATAAGGGCTGGTGAGATGACCCAGCAAGTAAACGTGTTTGCGTGTAAACCTGGAGAATGAAATTCAATCTCCAGGGCCCACATGATGGGAGGAGAGGTCCACTCAGGCCTACACATGTAAGTCATGGTTCACTTGTTCTCTCTCTCTCTCTCTCTCTCTCTCTCTCTCTCTCTCTCTCTTTCTCTCTCTCTTTTTCTCCTTCCCTCCCTCCTTCCCTCTCTCCCTCCCTCCCTCCCTCCCAAAAGATAAACAAAACTGACAAACCCTTAGTAAAACTCATCAAAAAAAAAAAAAGAGAGAGAGAGAGAGAAGAAAAGACCCTAAAATAGTAAAATCAAAGATAAAACTAGGAGAATATTACAACAGAAGTCAGAAATCCAGGGGTCATCAGGAATTTTGTTGTTTTCTGTTTTGTTTTGCTTTGAGACAGGGTCTTGCTATGTAGCCCTGAATGGCCTCAAATTCTTCAACCTCCTTCTTCTGTCTTAAGAATGCTGGGATTACAGGAACGTGTCATCACACAGCCACTAAAGGTTATTGTAAAAATTTATATTCCAATGAACTGCAAAAATCTAGAAGTGGACATTTTTTCTAAATATTTATGACCTTCTGAAATTGAGGATGTTTAAGAATTAAGCAGAAGTGATGAGATTGGAGCAGTAATAGAAAGTCTCTCAACAAAGAGATGACTGCAAAGCCAGTCTTACATGAGGGGGTGGAGAGAGATCGAGAATAAAATTATACATCAAATTGCCGATGAACACAAGTACACAAATCCCAAATACTCAATAAAATGCTTTGCTGTGACCAAATACTTGACAAAAACAACTTAGGAGAGATGAATGCTGTACTCACTTCTATTTATCCTTTTTTAAAATTTTATTTTGTTTGTTTATTTAATTTATTTGTTTATTTTTATGTGTGTGTGTGTATATGTGTGTGTGTATGTGTGTGCCCCTGTGGAGAACCAAGGGTGACTTCCAGAATCATCCTGGATTGCTTCTACCTCTTTCTTGCTTCCCACTAGGATTTCCCAAGCTCCACCCACCAGAACCAGAAGTGCAGGCCACAAGCTATTTCCACTTGGCATTTTTATGTGGGACCTGTGATCTGAACTCAGGATCTTCTGCTTGTGAGACAAAGTCTTAACCCCTGAGCCATCTCTTCAGCCCTGTTTATCCTTTTTATTCAGGCTTGTTACCCCAGCCCAAGCGGGTAGTGCTGCCACATTCAGTATCCAACTGTCTTTGCTTCTTGCTGTGGAGGGAGCGCGTTCCTGCCACATGCCTTGTCTTCCACGATGGACTGTCCCCTGAAGCTGTGAGCCACGGAACCTTTCTTTCCTTTAGTTGTTTGCATCAAGTGTTTTGTCACAGTGGTGAGACAAGCAGCTAACATTCAAGCCAAACTCCACAGCTCATCAAAAAGATCATACGCCTTAATCAAGCTGGTTTCATTTCAAGAATGCAGAAGGGTTCAACATACACAAATGTTGTGAAGACCAGAGTTTATATCCCTAAAATGCACATTAAAAAGGCATGGTGGTCTGCTATTATCCCAGCACACGGCAAGAACAGGAATCATCCAGAGCAAGTCTGCAAGTCAGACTAGTCCAAATGTGAGTTTCAGATTCAGCAAGAGGATCTCAATATATAAAGTGGGGAGCGGATGGGGATGAAATTAAACATCAACCTTGGATCTCCATAGGCACATACAAATGAATGGATAAAGAAAAAATGTGAGATAGATAGATAGATAGATTGATAGATAGATAGATAGATAGATAGATAGATAGATAGATAGATAGATAGATAGATTGATAGATATGTACACAAACAGTGGTATTTTATTCAGCCACAAAAAGAATAAAATCGGGCTGGAGAGGTGGCTCAGGGGTTAAGCCTCCGCCTTGCAGGCGGAAGGTCCTGAGTTCGGATCCCAGATCCCACGTATAGACGCCAGGTGGAATCAGGGGCGGCCTGCGCTTCTGGTCCTGGTAGGGCGGAGCCTGTGAATCCCGGGGCAGAAGGAGGTAGAGGCGTCCATGGTGGTTCGCGAGTTCGTCCGTGGTTCTACACATACACACACACACACACACACACACGCATATGCACACAGTTGAATAAATAATAATAATAAATTAAAAAAAGAATAAAATCATGTTATTTATAGAAAAATGGGTGGAATGAAAAACCATCATGTTAAGTTAAATAAAACAGATTTAAAAGAGACAAGGAATTGCCTATTTTCTGTCCTGGGCATGGTGTGTGTATGTGTAACATGAAATAGAAAGTAGACTACAAGAGGAAGAAGAGTCACAGGGAATGGGGAGATGACAGTAAGAGAAGGTAATAAGGGGTAGATCTGATCAAAATACAGATGCATGAAAATGTCACAATTAGAGCCATTGTTTTGTATTTAATTGTTATCTGCCGACAGCAAACAAGAAAAGGAGAGAAAGAAAGGAATCAGATATAAGGGAGCTCAGCCATGATTCATTTATGGGAAACTTAGGAGTAAGCAAACTAGTTCTGTTGCTAAAAATCAGGAGAGCTGGCCTAGAGTGGGTGGGGCTAGGGGCGGGCCTTGGCAGGGAAATGAGAGAACCTCCCCCGCAGAGGACAGATTTTGTCATCGGTGTAGACCTTGCTCAAATTCATCAAGCTGTGCATTCAAGGGCTTCATGCTTTACTGTAGGTAAATACACCAACAAAGTAATGTCTCATTAAAAAAAATGCAAGGACTCCCCAAGATAGATAGGTAATCTGCTGGCTGGCTGATAGCTTGGCCACTCTGAGGTCACATCAACACCATCGAAGGGACAGCCAGTGGAGAGGAGGAAGAAGGTCAAGGGCGGAGCACTGAGCAATGCCTTCACATCCTCTCTCATCCCGGCTAGGACCTGGGTCACATGGCCACACACATGGGCTTTCGGAGAAGGATGGGATGGGCTTGGGTGACAGATGGTGGTCTTCGTTTCACTGGGTCATTTCTGAAGGCTCTGGACCCCAGCCTTGACTTTTCTGTCTTCAGAACCCTTGCCAAGTTCTTTGTTCAGCAGAAGAGGCAGCTTATGCTTCAAAGCCAAGCCCTCGCCCACGATGCTGGCAGAGACCCTCTGCACTCTGACTTGTAGGACGACATTCCACCTGAAGATCAGCAGCTTTTGGAACCATGTCGGCAAGTGTCACTAATTATTGTCATAATGTCCTCAGGGAGGGAATATGGCTCTTCCACTATTTGGTCTGAAACAAGAGACAGAGGGTAGGGATGGAGGATCCACCTGGAGATACGGAGACAAGGTCATTTCTCAGAGTGGATCTGGTCCTTCAAGGGGATCAATCTTTCCGCCTAGTCAGTTGACAGTTGCCAACTATCGGATAGAGGCCACATCCTTACAAAAGAAGAAACACCATAGAGTATAAAGTCCCAAGGGGCCCTAGTGAAATAGTGGACTTCAAGGAGTAATGACGTGTCCATAACTGTACTGCTCTGGCTGAGGGTGTTGAGGACGTAGCATATATAAGGGTAGAGGTTTAAGGGAAATTGCTGTGCCTTTCTTTGAATTTTGCTGTGAACATTACTCATTTAAGAAGTACATATTAAAAAAGAAAAGAAAAGAGAGAGAGGAGAGATGGCTCAGGGAATAAAGCCTTTGCCTCATGAGCAAAAGGACCTGAGTTCAGATCCCCAGATCCCATGTTAAAATGCTAGTAATGGCCCTGGAAGGAAGAGCTTGGGAAAACTCGGAGCAAACAATAAGGAGGTAGCGCACTTCAGGATGATTCCCATAGTCATCTTTGGGCCTTCGCAAGCACACAAGACCAGAGAATGGGCTGATCCCTGCAGCTGAACCTCCCGGAGAGGCCACCTTATGAATGCCAGGCAGCCCTGGAAGGAGGAAGAGGAGGGTACTTAGAAGTTCTTCCTTCCACTGACTCCTTTTGTTTTTCTCACTTGATACAATTTCAAGAATTCCCCTCAAGGGCAGAGCTAACTTTTGTAGGGTGTTGGTATTTATTTTGGGAACTTCTATTACAAAAATCCACAAATACAAAATGAGATTTGACAGTCAATCTTGATTAGAATTTTAAGGAAATCATAACATAGTATTGGCTCTTGGCCACTTAGATTATTTTTATTCTGAATTTTGCAGCAATGGACCTGATAGGAGTCGTTTGTGGCAAGTGCCTCTCTAGTGCTCCCTATGATAGGACGTCTGGAGGAGCAAACACAGCCGCTCTGCTTCCGGCATCCACTGGCTGCACACTAGTAAGTTTTCACTGTGAATCGGTGAGTTCCAGGGGGCAGGAAATGGATCCCTGAAACTGTCTGGCAAAGGGGATTGTACACCAGAGGCTTCGTGTGCACAGCAGAGGGCTTCAAGCAGTGACTCTCTGTGTCTGCAGGTCATTCACTCCTTTAATTCTGGAGGACTCTTCACAGGTGAGCTCGGCCCAGCTCAGACGGAGCGGTCCGTGAGCTAGGACCCTGAAGGCTCCTCTTAGGGACACACGGCGTTCCGGTCCCATTTTAACTAAGCAGGTCTAACTTGGTTTTTTTTTTTTTTTCCAATCTTCATCCCCAGGACACCGCCTCGCTTCCTCGGCTGTGCCCACGTGGCCTGCTGCCACGGGGCATGTGGCAGGCGGCAGCTGGCACCACACCCAGGAGCAAGAATGGAACCGCATGACTCTGATCCCCAGGCCCACAGGAGGCTGGCTGCGGGCCACAGCCCACACTCTGCAGCTATTGCCGATGATCCAGACCTGGAAAAGCAGCCCCGGAAAAGCAGTCGTTGGAGAAATGCCACCAGAGAAGGGATGGTGGGAAAAGGATGGGGCTGGGGGGAGGGGACCAGGGCTCAGTGCACTATTCCATTCCCATCGGCCCTTGTAGCCGTTCACTGTAACTCCAGACTTCATCCCTGTGCAACCGAGGAAGGGAAAGCACTGGTGCCTAGCGAGGTGCCTGGCATGTGGCAGGCTCTTGGCAAACACTTGTGGAAAGAGGGCACTGATGCATGAAAGAGAGTAAGTTCTGCTCAGTCCTCCCCGGAGAGTGGAAGAGGCCCTGGGGCGAGCGGAGGAGTGTGCCACGTTGGATCCTGGTGTTGCCTGGCATTCCGACCTCGGCTCTGCAGGAGCAGTTCTGCATCTGGCGCTGGAGTGCCCGCGTGCCTGCTGGGGTGTGAAGCAGCAGCTGATGGGATGGCCAGCCGGAGCCCAGGCTGCAAAGCCCCAGACGCAGCAGCCACATGGCACCTTGGAGTGTTGAGGAGAGTGAACTAGCCAACCGAATTCCCTAGAGAGAACATCTGTGGCTGCAGCCTCCCATGGGCTTGGGACGGTCTTCCTGCCAAAACTTTACTTGAAAACTAGTCTGTACCTAACCCTTAGGACAGATGAATCCAGGTGTCCTGCTGAGGTTTCTCTTAGGCGTGAAGATACACTCCAGTCAGAGGGCTAGAGAAAGATTAAAGTCTAGGGGTCACCTGCCTAAGACTCCTTTGTGTTCAGGTTGTTTGGCCTCTTGGTAATACACAGCAGCCAATCCAGATGGAGGCACACCTCAAACATCTGCCTGCACCGGAGCCATTACTGATACCCCCAGGTTCTCCACTGTGCACCCAGACCCAGACAAGACTGCCTGCTGAGCTGTAGCAGGGACCGGTGTGGGAGGAAGAGGAAGCCACTGCAAGCCTCTGGTTCCTGAGAAGGCAGCACGGCTTGTTTCAAGCTCTCGCACACTGGAAACATCAGAAACGAGGTGTCAGATGGAGAGGCCTGGCCTTGGAGAAGGCCCTGCTGCTCGCACTGCAGGAGGAGGGCGAGGCACCAGGGATGGGGCGCTACTCACCGTCTGCAACGCAGTTCTTCGCAGGTCTAGCTGCTTTTCCTGGACAACCAGCCTTGGACAGCCGTCAGAATCCCAGGAGGAGCAAAGCCCCAGAGCCTGTCTGAAGGCCTGTGGTTTCCACTTCCTCCCGCTGGCTGCGGCTCTCTGGGCTCAGGTGTCCGGCCTCCATGATAGTTAACTCTATTTTCAGAAATCATCTCCCTCTCCAGACCTCTCTCATGGGTGGTTGCTGATGGCATATCAGGTGGCAGGGGAGCTGCCTGGCAGATGTGGGTGTTGTTGGCAGAGCTGGCCTGTCTCTTGCTGTAGGGGTGCAGATATCCTGGCAAAGATTCTCAGTGAACACTCCTGGCACAGTCCTTGTATGTGCCTGTGTACTTTGGTATGAGCACAGGGGAGGCCAGGAGAACTCCCATTTGGCTAGCTGTGTTCGGCTTGTCCCTGGGAAATTCCATGTGATAATCCTATATAGGGGATCCTAGGGATGGGAGATTCTGCAGTTGCACGCACACAGACTTTCTATTATAAAAGAACAATAGAATATAAAGCAGTAATTATGATACCTTCATTCACAGCTATAGTGTCTGATGGTTTTGTATGAGCATAGTCCCTCCTCTTTTCCCACAACTTGGGTGCCCTGTGCTTAGCATGAGATTGAGAATTAGGAAAAAGAAAGCAGACAGATTATACCAAGTTAGGCCTAACAATTATGTGACTTTGGATAACTTATTTAATTTCTCCGAGTTCTAGTTTTGTTCTCTAGAAGACAGAGATAACATACTATTTACCTGGTCAATACTTAGTGCTCAGGCCTTGGTTTCTAGGACTTTCTACAATGAAAGGAACCAGGGTTCCTAGGAATAATTACTGATTCTAGATTCTAGGGTTGGAGCATGGAAATATACAAGATGAGTCTAGAGCATCTTAAGGTACCAGCAAGTAAGAAAATATTTTAAACAAAGCAGTGAACCCACAATAAAGGTGGTGAGAAATGAAAAGAGCAATGAATTCCTAACAGCCAAAGCTGGATCAGTCTGAGTAGCAACATGCCTTAATATCAGATTATAACCCAAAGCATAAAATATATAGTCCAGGAGTTCACGTTGGTAAGTAATTATTTGAATAAATCAGTGGGTGGGAAGCAACAAAACTTCTATAGAATATATATGTTCTCTCTCTATATATTAATATGTTTATTCAATATATATGCAAATATATATATTCTACAGAATTCCAAGCTATTTGCTGCATGCCTGTGTATCTACTCCTAGGAAAGCAGAAGCAGGACTTTGAGTTCTAGATCAGCTTAAGGTACATTTCGAGATACAAATTCCAAGATATGAAGACAGATGGATATAACAATAGTAGGTAGGTATGTAGATGATAGATAGGTAGGTAGAGAGATAGATTCTCTTCCCTCAAGGAGGGGACCACAGTCTTTTCTCTGTAAGTGTTGGCCCTGCATCATAACCTCTTTCTGAAGAGTTCAGTAGGGAGGGGAGGAGGGAAACTTTGCAGAGGAGGAAACTGATACATGTTTCCCAAGCAGGTGGTCAAGGTCAGCCTCAGTGATAGGTCATAGTCATAGAATGTACTCTTAACAGGATGCAATGAAATTGTCATCTTGTCTCTGGGGTCTTCCTCTCCAAGATACATTAGCCCAATCTAGTAACAGGAGGAACACCACTGTCTTTGTAAATTTTTTGCAACTCTAAAGCTGTTCTAAAATTAAAAGATTTATTTTTAAAAGGTTATGTCTTTCACAGCGTTACAAAGATTAGGACTTTGTTCAAGTACGAAGCACAGTGCCTGACAGGTGGCTATGTTCATTAAAGGGTAGCTCTTTATTAACAGGAAGTAGAGTAAGACATGAAGTAGGGCGATGGATTCATTCTCTTCTGGCTGAAGTTCCCCCCATCACAACAACACTTAAGATCTCCCCCTCCTGTGGGAGGGAGGCACCATAACAGGCTTGCCAAACTTAGTTTGTGTGTGTGTGTGTGTGTGTGTGTGTGTGTGTGTGAAAGGGCACTGTGTGTCCCTGTGGGAACTAAGGGTGACTTCAAGAATCATCCTGCATTGCCTCTACCTCCTTTTTGCTTTTCTGTAGGATTTCCCAGGCTCTGCCCACCAGGAACGGAAGTACAGGCTGCCACCATTTCTGCCTGGCATTTTCACATGGGACCTGTGATCCGAACTCAGGACCTTCTGCTTGTGAGACAGAGTCTTAACTCCTGAGCCATCTCTCCAGCCCGGCTCTGCAAACTTGCAGGTCAGTAGGTGGACAAAGCAGTTGATAAGCTAGTCGTTGCCAAGAACAGCATTGCTGTCTGCACAAACCAATCAGAACAAGGAAGAAGGTGCCTTTACAGAGGGACCCCAATTGGACGGTACCATCTCCCCCTTCAGGGATGCCCACCACAGTCTCTCGGCATAACCATGAAGACTGGCCAAGAGGCTCAGGAGCTTGGTTCTTTCTTAATTCCTGTACTAGCCAATGACGGCAGCCACCATCCTTGCACCAGGATCCACCATGAAGAGAGACCACCCGATCAGCCAGGCTGACTCTAGGCTCACTCTAGGACTGAACTCTGCAACTCTTCCAAAGGACTTGTCTTCCAAAGGACTTGTCTTCCAAAGGACTCTATCACCCAGACACAAACCCAGCAGGACCAATGTGAGTGGATTAGCCATGGAGAGATTCAAAATCTTCCATTCACAGGGTTGAAAAACATAGAAATCCAACTCAGCTAGGTGTGGAGCCAGGCGGGGACATGTATTAGAAAGACAAACTTGCTCACCTGGTCAGGTCTAGGAAGACAGAGCAGGACTGTTTTGGGGATCTCCCATGGGATCCGGGCCTCCAGGGCTTGAGCTGTCTGTGAGTATTTCATTTCTGCCCTCCCTGCTCCCTGGATGTCCTCTCAGGGTGACTTTCCCAGGCAGCTGGAACTGGGGACAGAGCCAGCTCCCTGGTCACTTTCTCCAACAGAGAAGAGAAAGACACTGTCCGCTTCCCTCCTCCAGCCACACCCCAGGGAGGGAGTGGATCTGTCTTCCCAGCTCAGGTGCTTTCCTCGAAGCCGCGTTCAAGAAGGCAGCTGGAAGGCTACCCATTAGAATCGGGGCTGGCAAACCTCAGAGGTCATCTGAATAGAGAGAAATCAGCACGAGAATTTCCAGTTATAGATGAATTTGTTGAGTAACTGAAAAAGGTAAAAAAGACAGCTCTTCAGAGCGTTTGCACCTGCCTGAAGCAGCTACTGAGCCCAGAGCAGTGGGAACGAAGAGTGAGGCGGCAACAGTCAACGTTCAGAGATGGAGTCAGACTTCCAAGGAGATGCCAACTGGTTGTTGTCCTCCCATGAAGCCGGTTCACAAAAGTTGAGAAAACTGCCAACTGGATCCCAGCTGCCGCCTTAGGCAGGCATTGGCAAAGCTGGATCGACAAAGTGTGGTACATCCACGCAACAGAGCGTTACACACCAACAAAAAGGGAAAGACGACAGCACTTTGCAATACACGGATTAGCCTCAAAAAATATGGTGCTGTCCAAAGAGATGACTGAGCAGGTAAAAGCGCTTGTTGCACAAGCCCGATGGTCTCAGCCGATACCTGGAACCCACGAAAATGTGGATGGAGAGAACCAACTCAGCAATGTTGTGGCCTACACACATGCACACACACACACATACACACACACACACACACACACACACACACACACATACACACACGTACATACACACACATACACACACACATACACACACTCACACATACACACACATACACACACATACATACACACACATACACACACTCACACATACACACACGCACACATACACACACTCACACATACACACACACGCACACACACACACACACACCCCAATTAAAAGTAAGTAAGGTGTGAAAGGGAGTCTGACACAAAACACAGACTGTGCATTCTACAATTTCAGTGAAGCCTGCAGAAAAGGCAGCTAGCAGGTAGCTTGGCTAGCAGGTAGTTGCCTAGGGAGGGGCTGGGGTAGCAACTAACTCTGCTGGACACAGGCTTCACTACAGAGCTGTGCACGGTGGTCGTAGCTGCACAGCCCTGGCACTACACGAACAATTACAGAGAACAGGTGTACTTGAAAGAGTGAATTTTGTACTATATAAATTATACCTCAGTAAAACTTTAAAACAAAACTCCAATGCAAGTCAAGAGATGGAGAGATGTAGCTCAGTCGGGAGTCCTGGGTTCACATCCCGGCATCACATAAACTGGGAATAGTGGTCCATACCTTAGCATAATCTTAGCACTCAGAAACAGAAACCAGAGGGTCAGAAGTTCAAGATCACCCTCAGCTACACAGCAAGTTCGAGGCCAGCTTAGGCTACATAAGACACTATCTCATTAAAAAAATGCACGTAGACAGACAAACCATAGGAAGGAGCAAGTTCTGTCATCCTCATGTATCTAAGAAAAACATAGCACCTGTTTTTGTTCTCACACAGCCACCAGGAGTCTGTACAACCCTAGAAGTGTGGGGATCTTTTGCACCATCAGCAAGCAACTCCACACATTGAACACCAGGCTGGGCGTTAACTTAGCTCCAATGCTGGATACTTGGAGACAGCCAGATCCCATAGCTGAGGGCTTAGTCACAAGACCACCTCCACTCCCACCCCACCCCCAGTGCTAAACTTTCAATGCCACAAGCCCTGGGTTCCTGTAACTGTACCTCTAACCCAACTCCTGTATGTCTTGGTTCCTACGACCCCCTTCTCAAACTCTGTTAATTAACTTTGGTGGCCCATGGAATTCAGAGGCACCATTTGACCACTGGGGTGGAGAAATGGAGGAGGGAGAGGGAAAGGGAGAGGGAAAGAGGTGTGCCTGTGTATGGCACACAGCTGGAAGCCAAAGGACAATGTCTAGAAGTTCGTTCTCTCCTTCCCTTTAGTCTCCTGGGGATTGAATGCAGATCTCTGTTTTGGTTTTGGGTTGTTTCGCTTTGGTTTGGTATGGTTTGGTTTTTGAACAGGTGCCTTACACACTGAGCATTCTCGCTAGCCCTGTTGAGTGATTCATTAGCAAGCAATGTGAACGCTACAGAAAATGAGGTTTACAGGTAAGGGTGGGATGGGACAGAGCCCCCAGACCTTCTCTGGGGTCCCTCTCCAGGAGCCTCCGGATGCTCAGCCAACTAGAAGTTCTCCATCCTCTTGGGCTTCTTGGGAGACTCTTTGTGGATGACAGACAGACCAGCCGGGGAAGCTGGCCTGCTGTAGCATTCTTCTCGGCCTCTCTGGGTAGCCTCGCTCCTGACTGAGAATGGGACAGAATTTCTAGGGAATGAGGGAAGTCGTGAGCTGCTACCAGATAGGTAGACAAGCTGCTTTCCCAAGGTTTCTTCATGGCGAGACCAGAAGCAGATTCAGGAAGATTAGCGTTTCTATGACTCACTGGGGGGCTGAAACTCCAGTTTTCATGACTTCCCTTCGAGAGGCAGCGATGAGCCAGGAGCCACGGGAGAAAGCATTATGGGCCCACCCACCCTCGGCTGTCCCTTCTCTCCTTCTCTCCGGCGCCTCTTGCGGAGCCCTGGCCAGAGAACCTTTGCCATCAACAATGAGCATAAGTGTGGTTTTTGGAGTCCTCCCCCCTCCCCCAGCATCCCAGAGCAGCTGGGAGCAGAAATACAATCAGCTAATAGCTGTCACAGGAAGTAAGTGGTCTCCAAGGGCACTGGAAAGAGGCTGGTAACTGGACAGAGCAGGTAACCAGAGCAACACACTTCTGAGGAGAGAGCCCGAGGAGAGAGGCGGGGAGACGGCTTAGGGTTAAAGCCTTGGCAAGGAAAAGGACCTGAGGCCAGATCCCCAGATTGCATGTGAAAATGCCGGGCGGGAATGGACAGCAGCCTGTGACTGGTCCTAGCAGGCAGAACCTGGGAAACTCCAGAAGAAAGCGATGAAGAGGTAGAGCCGATGGCACCCTTGGGCCTCCACAGGCACACACACTGAAGTGTGCTCTAGTGCAGCAGAGGCAAACACACCACACACACACACACACACACACACACCACACACACACACCACACACACACCACACACACACATCACACACACACACACACCAGACATACCACACACCACACACACGCGCACCACACACACACGCACACACACACCATACACGCACACGCACACCACATACACACACACCACACACACCATACACGCACACGCACACCACATACACACACACCACACACACCACACACACACACCACACACACCACACACATGCACACACACCACACGCACACACACACACACACCACACAAAGACACACACACACCACACACACACAGACACCCACACACACACACACACACACACACACACACACACACACACGAAGAAAACATTGGGTGAAAGGGAAGTAAGTCAGCAAGCCAGTGATACCTGAAATGCCCTTGAATAGGTACATTTTGGAGAGTTCTCTTCCCATTCCCTTGCAGAGTACAAATATTAGCACAAGGGTTTTCCTCTTTTCTTCCTCTTCTTCTTCCTCTTCTTCTTCCTCTTTTTCTCCCCTCCTCCCCCTTCCCCTCTTCCTCCTCCTTTCTTCCTTCCCCCTCCCTGTCTTTCTCCTCCTAAATCGTGTGGCTCCCACAATGCCAAGCGCCCCAGTACCTACAGGCATTTTTCCAAATGGTTCCTTTCCTGACAGAAAAGAGCCATGATGCAGGGAATGGCAATGAAGGAAGGCTCCTGAAGTTGGGAAGACAAGTTTAGAGACAGGAGGTCCATTTGTGGTTGTCAGCAGTGGAATAGGAGTGACCACAAATGGTCATCAGGCCCCCTGGGGACAGAGAGAATATTCTGAAATTAGATGGAGGGAATGGGGTCTGACTCTGTCACATCTTTAACAGCATTGACACCGTCATTGAATTGTGCGCTGAAAATAGGTGAATGTAAATTATAACTGAGTAAGGCAATTATAACTAGTACTGAGGAGACAAAACCCCTCATCCCACAACCATCCCCACCCCATCCCCCCCATCCCTGCCCATCCCCTGAGGACTGTCGCCTCTGTTGTAGCTGGTGTTGACCTCGGCTTCCCCCTCCTGTGCATCACCCCTAGACATTCATGCTGCTGACCTCTCTGGCCAGCAAGGGCATTGTCATAGTTAAGCACAGGTGTCAACTTGACTGTTGAGGGTTTGTGCTCTGGGCACAGTTGTAGAGAGTTGATGGTTGAGTTAAGCCCAGAGCAAACCTGCAGGAGATTGTCTAGCTGATGGGGAAAACCCAGCCCATGGTGGGTGGGATTAGGCCCTGGATAAATCACAGAGAGCTGGTTGAGAGAGTTGGCATCCTTCTGTTCACTTGGCCAGACATGCTGGTCTGGCAAGTAAGACTGTCCATCTCTCAAATGTTATGTGGTGATGATGTGGCCAGTTCCCTCAGTCCTGGTGTTGGTGCGTGCTCTCCCATCAAGCTGTATTGAGAACTGTAACCAGGAATCCTAAGAGAGAATAAACGCTTGTTCCCGTAGCCCTTTGATGGTCATTTATCAGCAGCCATGCAGGTGAACTGCAACAGGCATCCTGCTTGATGTCACAGTTCTGCGTGTCTGTCCCTCCCCAATCCATGTGGCTAGGAGGTCACAGGCCGTGGACTCACACTGAGGTGGACACAGGGTAGAGCCGGCTCGGAGCTCTGTGCATTGCAACATGATTCCATGCAGCCTGAGACTGGCCCGGGGGGAGGGGGGCGAGGGGTAAGAGTGATGCTGGGGGTGCCTCCCTGCTTCTCCCCAGCTCTTCAAAGATGCCACGAGTTACAGGTCAGGTATTAGGAGAATCAGAGAAAGAATAAGAGAAAGACATATTGATTCCTGCTCTGTACTTGGTGTGTGGGTGTGAACAAGACAATATTTGAGCAGCCTTGGTTTCTGACTACAAAATAGCCACAAATCTCAGGTGGCCATTCTCAGGTGCGTGGCCTTCAAGCACTGTGGCTTGACCCACTAGTGTTTCCTCCCAGGAGCTCACCCGGGGGCTGAATGCTCACAGCTGAGACTGGGTGCCAATCAGACCAGTACTTTTCTTTCCTTCAAGTGCATGCGAAGAGGGGGAGGTCCTCACACGCAGGTTCTGATTCAGAAGGTCTGGGCCCCTTTGATCCTGCGTGTCGAAGGAGCTGCGTGGTGTTGGTCAGTGACATGCTTGCATCTAGACGGTCTCTGCGCAGGCTGCAGACCTCCGCTGCTTCTCTGGAGTGCGCGCTGCAAGCGGCAGGAGCAGCAACTTCTTCCCAACGCAACTCACAGGCACCAACCACCTGGCTCTTGGACACTGGAAGACCCTTGGCTTTGTCCCTCCCCGCCCCTCCCCCACCACTCCCGTGTCCTACAAAGACAGCAGCTGCCCCCTCCCTGCTTCTCAGCAGAGGAAGCAGAGCTGCCGAGTAAGCAGAAAGGGCCGCGCTCCAGCTGACACTGCCGCTCACCAAGGACTCCCGCCATTGGAAGAGGACAGGCGCCATATGTCTGCTCCTCTGCGCCTGACCCCTGTGTGTGTCGCCGGGGTCGGGGTCCACTGACCAGCCCTAGGGTGCTGCAAGCTACCGACAAGATGGAGTGTGCAGCCAAGGGCGGACCGCCTGCTCCGCATCCCCCGGGCTGAGCCTGCGCTCATGACCACAAGGAGCTGCAGCACAGAGGAGCCGGGACACCCTGCGGAGCAGAAGGGGGCGCGACCTGTGTGGTGGAAGGAGGGAGCCCGATGCTGCGAACAGCCGCTGGGATGGCGAGGAACGGAGGCAGGGCGCGTTGGAGGAGCTCTCTTGGGGTGCGCGTGGCAGCAGAGGACGGAGTCTACTGGGGATGGAACAGGGAAGTGAGAGCAGGATCTCAGGGTGGACAGTCTGCACTGCGGCCCCTGTGTCCACGAGGAATGCATTCCAAGCCCCCATGGATGCCTGAAACTGTCCGCAGTACCAAACCAGATACGATGCTTTATTCCTTGCTGTGCTTTGAAATGTGAGTTGTCCCCCGCAGGCTCGTGTGTTTGAATCTTGACTCGTTTGGGAAGGTCATGGCACCTTTAGATGGTAGAGGAAGGCAGTCACAGGGGGTGGGCCTTGAGGCTAGTTAGTCCCTCCCAGTGGCTCGATGAGTGAGTCTGTTCTTGAGCTGGCAATTTTGCAGCTCTCAGCCTTCATGATGTCTGCTGTGACTTAGGCCACCTGGGGTATCTGCCAGCCAGCCGCCTTTTCCGCCATGAAGGACTGCATTTCCCCCTCTGCAACCGTTAAGCTGAATAAATTTCCCTTTCTCCCCTTAAGTGGTTTGAGCAACAACAGCCACTGTAAGTTTATACTTTAGTCAAAGAAAGAGAAAACATCCATAACTGATAAGATAATACAAAGACCCGCATCAGTGAACTTTAGTGTGCGTGGGGAGTGTTCGTTTGTATGTTTATTTTATTGGAGACAGGATCTCCTTTGTTTATTTATTCATTTATCTTATTGGAGACAGGATCTCCTTTTGACCCCAAAGGCCTCAGCCTTAGGTGGAATGCAGGTGTGGGCCCACTCCCCTGGCACCAGGCCATTGTTATGTGAAACACAGGAAGCAGGAAAACAAAGCTTTTCTTCCTCAAATCCTTTCACCTGGGCTGCTGCGGGAAGATGCTGCCTGTGTTCAGGGCAGGTCTTCACACGCAGGCTAAACTGCTCGAGGAATTCCCTCACAAGGGCTCCAGCCGCTTGTCTGTTGGTTGGTTGCAGATCCAGCCAAGTAGATCATCAAGACTGACGGTCACAGTATCAGTGGCGGTGAGAATGTACTGGGCAAAGAGATGGACCCAGAGGGACACAGCGAGACTTCATCACACTACGAGGAATGGCTCACAATATAAAACTCGCAAGGTGTTTACTTCTGGAAGTTTCTGCTCATTATTTCCAGATCATAGTTGGCAGCAGGTAACGGAAACTGTGAACAGCAAAACTGAGACTGAGGAGCCTACTGTGCATAAGGAGACCTACTGTGCATATGTCTGACAAGCGTCCATCCAGCATGACTGCCCACTTCACTGTGACAGAACAGAAATGACTCTCAAGATGACCACGGGACAGCACTTAAACTGTGCAGGAGTCATGGGTAGAAAGGACCTCGAGGGAAATGCAGAGCTGCCCGGGTGTTTAGACAAAAGTGTTTTGGCTGGGAGTATCTTTGAACAACTGTGGGTGCTAGAAAGCAAGCAGGCCGATTATCTGATTAGCAGAAGTTGGCCTTCCCCTAAGGACCACAGGGCTGGCCAACAACTGGGAAGTCTGGTCCGTCTTTACTGGCTTTCTGCCCCCACTCGGGCATCTCCTCCCTGCCTGACACTCACTGTCTCCGGGCTCAGAGGCTGTGGCCCAGACAGCCACTATGACTATAAGCATTGCCTCACAAAGTTCTTAATAAGAAAACTACTCCAAGATCACAAAGAAGACTCAGGGGCCATTTGTACCCCCTTCTCAATATCGTGCCAAAAACGTTGCTTAACTCTTTTACCCACAAAGGTTAATTGATCTTCCAGAGGAAGATGGAATGCACCATTATTTGGCTAGCTAAGTATTATTCATTCAGGGCTCAGACTGAAATTACATTAGCTTGTAAAAATATGTAGAAGTAGATATTCTTGTCTAATCAAATAAATAACCTCAAAGTTTCTGTGCAATTGTTGTGCAGGACTTTAAGATTTGTTTCTAAGACTGGAGAGATGGCTCAGGGCTTAAGTCTCTGCCTCGAAAACAGAAGGTCCTGAATTCAAGTCCCAGATCCTACATAAAAATGGCAGGCAGAAATGGTAATGGCCTGTACTTCTAGCCCTGGAAGGCAGAAGCTGGGAAACTCCAGAGTAAAGGAAAGAGGAGTTAAACAACTGCAGGGTGATTCCTGAAGTCACCCTTGGGCCTTCACAGGCACATACAGTGCCCTCTGGTACACACACACACACAGAAATACTCACATATACAGAGACACAAACAAAAATAATAAAAAAAAATTGTCTCTAACGTGTCAATCCAATATGCTACCTTTAACAGGTCTATAGAAATGCCAGTGCCCCAAGAGTTCTTTGAACTAGTTTTACTATCTTCTTGTGAACTAGTCTTACTATTATGTTGCTGTTTTCCATTAATGAGTGAATTGTTTCAAGTTTTCAATACATGTGCATTGTATATTTGAGAAAAATTCAAATTTTCTTAATTTTATTCATTTTGCACGTGTGTGTGTGTGTGTGTGTGTGTGTGTGTGTGTGTGTGTGTGTGTGTTCTGTATCAGAGGGCATTATGTGTCCCTGTGGAAGATCAAGGATGATTTCAGGAATCATCCTGGATTGCTTTTACCTACCTCCTTTTGCTTCTTTCTGGGATTTCCCGGGCTCTGCCCACCAGGGCTGCAAATACAGGCTGCTATTGTTGCCTCCCGATTTTTATGTGGGATCTGGGATCTGAACCATCTTGCCAGTCCCCGAAGTTTATGTTTTTAATGTTTAAACATTGTACATCCCCAGTTAATAATTGAGACTTTTAAGAATCACAGGAGGCAAAAAATTGTGAATTGCCGTTGTTTAGTAATATTAGAACTTTCTGATGGCAGCAGGGCATTGCCAAGTTCTACTGTCAAGAGGTAGCACGGGGGCCCCAAGGAGAAAATCCATCTGCAGGAAGAGCTCAGATGGACTAATTCAGTTGCTTGCAGAAGGGCGGGGACTGGTTCATGGTGTGTGTGGCCCAAGCCAGAAACTCCTGCAAACCTGGAAGCCTTGGCCTGGCAGTCACGCCGAGGAAATGATAGCAAAATATGTGAGTGTGACAGTAAAGAGATGGGACGCTTGGTGCCCTCGTGGGTATGCACCCCGACAAGTGCAGAACCCCAGCAGGACAAAGCACAGGTCACATCAGACTGGACACAGGCAGGTTCCATCAAAATGCCACACGGCAACAGTGATAACCAAGACCAAGGTCCCCTAAGAATTGTCATCAGATGGTCCCTTCACGGTTCCTCTTGTCTGAGTTGAGCGTTAGGTCTGATGTTGGTGTCTCGGACTGGCAAACCGTGTTACAGCAAGTACATATGTGTGTGAAGATATGTAACAGATTCCTTCCTTCCTTCCTTCCTTCCTTCCTTCCTTCCTTCCTTCCTTCCTTCCTTCCTTCCTTCCTTCCTTCCTTCCTTCCGTCCTTCCGTCCTTCCTTCCTCCGTTCCTTCCTTCCTTTCTTCCTCCCTTCTTTGTTTTCTCCATCCCTCTCTCCCTTCTTTCCTTTCTTCCCTCTTTATCTCTCCCTCCCTCCCTCCCTCCCTTCTTCCTTTCCTTCCTCCCTTGCTTGCTTCTTTGCTCGCTTCCTTCCTTCCACAATTTTTTTTAATCCAGGGTCTAGCTATGTAACTAGTCTGTCCTCAAACTCTTGATCCTCCTACCTATGCCTCTTCCAAGCATGTGCCACCATTGCCGGTAACATTTCCTTTGAAATAAGAATCCCTCAACTCAAAAGGAAGAGCTTGGAAGAGCGCCACGGAGCTGCAGACGAGCACAAATCACACTCTATCCACCTCCAGGCCTCTTCGTACTGGTGCTTGGGGCGGATCTGGAGGTCAGGGCCAGGGCTGTGCTCTGACAGGCTGCATACAGAGCACCACATACCCGGGGCGGACATTGCCCGGCGTCTGCAGGGCGCCTCTGCAGCCTAGGCTGGGCTCAGCTGGGCGCCTCAGCCTGCTCACGCCGGGCAGCTGGGGCCGTCCTGTTCCTCCCCGCAGGTCTTGGCCCGCTAGGGCTGCCCTGTCCCAGCGCTGCGTTCAGTGGCCGCTACCTGCTCAGCAGTGCGAGCTGCAGCCCATGAGGCCCCTCGCACCCATCCCTTCGAAAGCAAGGTGCCCAGCCAAAGTCACGATCAAAGGAAATGTTCTTCGCCTACTCTTTGAACACCACAAGGGTTTGGATGCAGGGAGGGGTGAAGGACGGGGTCCAATCAACTCGTTTGAGAGGCAGAAGGGCTCTTGAGCCGCCAGTGGGCTATAAAGCGCCTCCTGCTGGCACCGACTCTTCCTGACCTCCAGACCATCTCCGTGCCACCTCTCCAGAGATCTGGGCTGGAGGCCAGGGCAGGGGACCTGCCAAAACAACGGGCTTTCCCTCACCTCTTGTTTTCTTTTCCTTCCTCCCTCTAGTGAGCATTTTAATCATTTCAGGGCTGTTTTTTAAGAGCTCATAAAAATGTTTCTTGTTCTACCTCACTGTGCAGGGGAGAGTTCAGATCAGCTTAATTACCATGTCGACACAGTGGGTACACTACAACATGTCAAGTGGATCTTAACGGAGGTTCTGCGTTCACTGTGATGATGTTAACAGCCATCAATAAAGAATTTCACCACGGCTACCGCCCTTCCTTGCAAGATGCAGTAGAGCAGTGGAGTTCTGACGAGCAAATGGTAGCCCATCATTTAGGGCCTCGGGACCCAGATAATCAGGAATCTGAAAATCATATTCACTACATATTGAGGCTGTTTTCTCAGGTGAATGCTATCTACTTTCCTCGCATATGAAGCAGGGATGGTATCTGGAACTGGATTAGAGAAGCCCAGTGAGCCTTGGAGCAAGAAAGCCAATAGGTGTCAGTGTGTGTGTGTGTGGGGGGGAGGTTGTCCACTGGCCAAAATTCAGAGTTGGCTGGGGCTGTGTTACTTGATAGAGTGTCTGCCTAGCATTCGTGAGCAGGACGATCAGAAGTTCAAGGTTATCCCTGGCCACAGAGTAAGTTCAAGGTCTTGGCTACATGAGATCCTGTAGCAAAACTAAGAAACAAAAACAGCAACAAGAAAAGTATACAGCATTCAAGGAGTTAAATAGAAGAAGGCCAAGACTAGAAGCTTCCGTGCATTAATTTATCAAACTGTATGTAGTTGGAGAGATTATGAGATCACAGAGCCCCTGGTTCAGTGCTCCGGAGGCTGAGGCAGGAGGATTATCAGTTCAAGGACTGTCTGGGCTATAGAGTGAAATGAAATCCTTGTCTAAAAAAAAACAAAGCAGAAACATCAAAACAAAATATATGGGGAGGGGGCAGGGAAGGATATCTCCCAACCTTTTCCCACAGGGCCTCTCTTGAAATCTAGATGAAAGAAGGGTGCTCGCCAACACGCAGTGAGGCTGCTGGTCTGCAATAACAGCAGCAAAAATATGAACCGTGGTCTCCCATACCAGGGGATAACACCCTCCCGAACAACCCGGCTAGACTGATTTAGCCAGATGGTTACGTTGCAGGGAGAATATGCTTCTACCGTGTTCTTTTAGGTTTTCATTACAACATTCAATCCTTTGTCCTTTTAAAATCATGTTTTCATTTTTTTTTTTTTTGTAACCCCAACCTCTGGCCTGTTCCCTGGAAGTGTTTCCCGTAACCCCCATCACTTTCCACCCCTGTGGTCTCCCTTGTTTAACAGACTCCCCAGCCCAAATTCTCCGAAGAGAGATCCCCAGGACTGTGTGCTAAGGTGGGGTGTCCCCATCTGGATTTGTGCACGTAGGTGGCACTGAGGCTCCCACAGGCGGCCTCAGGGTCACTGGGGAATTGCCCAATGCAGTGCTCACTCTAAGTTGTGCCAGAGCAGCCAGTGCCAGGCTGATGCCACCCAGGTGCGGGTAGCTTGCGGTTTGTCCCCAAAAGAAGCATGTTACTGGTTGGTGAGACGCCCGTGCTGGGATTCAGGGAAACATGGGAAAACAGTGGGTCTAAAGCATCCAGATTTAGCAAACCAGAGATGGAAAACGCCAACTGAACATGACACTTTTCTTTCTTATCACATTACAGTTCGATGCTTATTTACATAGTGTTTACATTGCTTAGGTACTATGAGTATTTTAAAAGGGAAAAAATACATGGGTTTGGCTCCAACAATTATCCCCCTCAACACACACCTACACACACATGTAGAAATGTGTGTATGTTGCATGTAAATACTACATTTTATACAAAGAACCCGAGCCCACCAGGATCTGAGGCACCTGGGAGGTTCTAGAGCTAGCCCCCCCCCCCCCCCGGTTACAGAGGGCTTTGCACACCCCATCTGAAGGCCTTGATTCCGAGCTTCCCCATCGAAGGGCTCATAACGACATTTGCTAGGGAGCGGGAACAGAAGCGGAGCAGTAAGCTCGAAGCCTCCGGGGGATCTGCCAGTGATTTAAACACAGTCTCGGGGCCTCTCGTTAATTCATTTTCCATCTTTCGCCCCACTCCGACCCCTGTCTCCATCCCAACTGGAGTCCTGGCGTGACGGTCCCTATTTTGCGCAGACACGTGGGCAACTCCCCGCCCCCGCCGCTAGCCGAGCCGAGAGCTGAGCTCCTGCTGCCATCCAGTGGCGGCTTCGGTCGGGGCCGCCGCAGGGTCGCTCGTCCCTCTTCGCATTTCTTTGGCAGAGATCGGGGAGGTTTTTGGATTCGGGGTTCTCATGATCTCCTTTAGGTTAGAAGACAAGGCCACCGGCCTCTGAGCGCGCGCTACCGTAGCCCTGCTGTCCACTGCTTCCCTAGCGCCCCGCTCCTCTGTAGCTCGAGGGGCACCGTGGCCGCGTGTTCTTGTGGATCAGGAGCAGACGGGCAGCGCTTCCGAGTCCTCCAGTGGGGAGGACTTCCTTTTAAGCCAGAGATCTGGGTGTTTCTTGAAGGGTAACTCTGAGCCCCAGCGCAGAGGAACAGCTTCACCACGCTAATGATCGCCTTGTCCTTCTGCCTGCAGCCCCAACACACCAGTCTTGACTCTCCCCTTGACACGTGACTTTCTCCCAGGTCACAAAACTTTCAGGCCCATAACCTACATCTAGCACAGGACTGTACACAGAGAAGGTATCGAATGCTTCTTGGCCACCAGGCTTGGCAGTTCCTTCAGAAACCATCCTCCCGTGGTTTGTTACGTGTCTGCCACAGACCCCTGCGTTTGGGAAGGTCATGGTAACTTTAGGAGGGGGAGCCTTGAGGGAGGAAGGCAGTCACAGGGGGTGGACTTTGAGGTGGATTAGCTCCTCCTTCTAGGAGAGATCTGCTATTACAGTTGGCAGTCTTTCAGCCTCAGCCTCCATGAAGGTCATTGTAGCCCACCTCCAGCTTCTGCCGCCAGCCATGTCATTTCTGTGGCAAAGGACTGTGATCTCCTCTCTGAAACCGTAAGCCGAAGAAACCTCCCCCTTTCTCTCTTTAAGCTGCTTGACTTGGAATGTTCTCTCACAGCAACAGGTAAGACTAACGGGTACAACCTCCTCTCCGCCTCTGCTGCTGGTGGAATGGATGCTGCATGCCACCAGATGCCCGTCAGAGTGACAGAAACACTCGTTCCCTTTGACTGCACAGAGCAAAGCCCCTCCCAGGAAGGGTGCTGCACCCACAGAAACTGACTTGCTGAAGTAAGTCTCCTCCCGAGGGCAGCCCATGTGCAGTATTAGGTACTGGAGGAGTCAACACTGGAAGAGTGTGGAGGATTCTGAGCTTGTGGGGGGATTGTAGATGCTGTGACAGCACCGCAGGTCACCTTCTCCCCATCCAGAGCTTCCTCCAGCTCTGTCGACCAGTGCACTGAAGAAAGACCTCAAAAAGCCAAGGGCAACTGCTCACTTATTTAAAGCAAAGTGTCGGTCAGGAGCTGCCGGGGCAGCGGGGCAGCATACGTAGCCATGGTGAAGCCATGACCTTTCTGATCAGCAAGCGCTGGGTCCTCTTGAGGAGCAAAGGGACCACACAGAGCAGGAGAGAGGCCTGAACAGGGTAGACTTTCGAGAACAGGGAGCACTGGATCTAGAAGGTGCTGAACTGAGAGAAATAGAGGATGAAGTTGGAACATCCCAGGAAAGTGCTTAAAAGATTATGTGATTAAGCTTCCAGCTTGGTCCCCCAAAATCTGGTAAAAAGCAGCACTCCTTGAGGTAGGATTTCCTTCATGAGGTGGGCAAGGAACCTACTGCACATGGTCAGAAACTTACCAGCCAACTGCATGCCATGGGACAGGAAGTCAGCAGGGCCCCTTTGCTCAAAAGTGCTGAGAAACACATGGATGAGGGAGCTCCTTGCTACTGAGAAAGTCTGAGGGGGGCTGTTCTCTGCAGGCCAGGGATGAGGCCCGAGGCCAGTGGGATACGTGAGAAGCAAGGTGAGAGCAACTGCAGCAGAAAGGAACAAGGTCAGAGGGGCAGTCAGGAGGGCCTGACCCGGAGGAATGTGGACACAGCTGCTAGAATGTGGCACTCCAAAGAGGCGGAGAGGTGGACAGCCAGGGCACAGCCCCATTCAATCTGACCCGTCCGGCTGGCTGAGAAGGCGCTCTCGTCAACAGTCTCAGTCCACTCCTGATTTCTAAACCCTGACCATGGTTCAAATCTGGAACTGGTGACCAAAGAGGCCACGGCAGCCCCACAGCAAGGATACAGCACAGTACAGCCTATGGGCCAGAGGGAGCATCGAGAAGTCTTGAGGACTGGTCGGACAGACACGAGCCTGACTTGACACTGACCCTAGGAGCAGAGGATTACCAACTCTGTGTGAATGGGGATGGGAAGGTCATATGAGGAATAGTCAACGAATCAAAGTTCCAGCACAGGTGTCATGGGAAGACTGTAAAATAAAGGAAAGACGAGTCAACGCATCTCATGCCTATAGAATCAGCTGCTAGGGAGGCTGAGGCCGGAGGACCGCTACAAATCGAAAACTCATCCGGGGCTACACAGTAAGTTTGAGGTCAGCCAAGGCTGTGTGTGGAGGCTCATCTCAAAACCAAAACACAGCAGAACTTGAGTTCCTTTACTAAAAGCTTGGCATGATGGCACATACCTTTAACTATGGTACTTGAGAAGTAGAAGAAGGATTAGGAGTTAAAGGCAAGTCTCATCTATAGAGTTAAAGGCCAGTTTAGGCTATATATGAGAACCAGAGAGAGAGAGAGAGAGAGACAGAGAGCGACAGAGAGAAAGAGAGAAAGAAAGAAAGGAAAGAGAAAGGAAAGAGAGAGGAAAGAGAGAGGAAAGGGAGGGGGAAAAGAGATAAAGGAAAGAGAAAGAGAAAAAGAAGGAAGTTAGAGAAGACATGGGAGAAGGAAATAAAGAAGGGAGAGACAATAAGTGCATTTTCTAAGGCTTAAAACTAGTAAAATGTACACCTCTGGCTCAGATCTCCTGTCCCAGCCACAGGCAAGGATAATGGTGGCTTTGGTTTTGGTGGCTACCATTTTATCGCTGGCATTCGAGGTCCATATCACCTGTAGTTTCCCCAGTGTTGCAGTCAGCCTGCATGGTTGCTGATAAATGACCATCACACAGCTAAAGGGAACAAGGAGTTTATTTTCTCACAACAGTCTGGTTACAGTTCATAAGCCAGCTTGACAGGAGAGCACACACCAACACCAGGGCTGAGGGACCTGACCACCATAACGGCTGAGAGATGGACAATCCTTACTTGCCAGACAGGCATGCCAACTCTCTCAACCAGCTCTCTGTGATTTATCCAGGGCCTAATCGCACGCATCATGGCAGGGCCTTCCCTACCAGCTGGACAATCTCCTTCAGGTTTGCTCTGGGCTTAACCATCAACTCTCTACAACTGTGCCCAGAGCTCAAACCCTCAACAGTCAAGTTGACACCTGTGCTTAACTATAACAGCCAGCTAGCCAGAATTTCAAGAGGTGACCTAATGCACGCTGAGAAACAAAGACATTAATGACAGACAGGTCGGAACTTGTGAGAAAGTAGCTTTCTGGCTTCTAGAAAGAAGATAAAATCCAGGCGAAGGTTCATTTTATTTTCTTACCCCAGGTCCTCTGATGCCCTCCGCCCTTTCAGTATCCCAAGCTGAATCCCAAGCTGGTAGACTGCATGACTTTCCTTAAACCACTTTAGTGCTCCAAATTCCCAATCTTCCCAGTTCAGAAAAAAAGATGATGTTCCCTTTGCTTTTATCCAGAGCTCTATTTAGTCCCAAAGGTATTGATGGGAGACTTTTTTTTTTTTTTCCATTTATAGTGAACCCAAGGTCTTAGCTCAGGGCACACTTACACTGGCTACCAGTTGCTGCAGCTCTCACCCCACTGTGTGATACAAACAAGAGTTAGAAAAGACCTTGGGCTAGGAAAGCCTGCCTAGAACCCAGAACGTGGAAGAGCTCATCATATGGGAAACTGCTCTCACAGGCAGGGAAGCCTGTAAGCCTGCCAAACGTTAACGATACCCTGGGTGTCTCTCACTGGTTTAGCCAGCAATTAGATTGCTTGATCTAATGTGTGTGGTCTATGTCTGTGATTTTGGACTGGATAGGGCATGAACTTCAGAAGAGCTGTCACATCTGCACCCCCTCTGAGGCGCTGCTCTGTCTTCGGGTCCTGCTGACTAAGTGGGCTTAGTTTTAGGTTGCACTGCCAACCTTGTGCCCTCTGCACTTCCTCCAACCCTGTCGATCGTGGCTGGGTACCGACAGGGACTGGCTCTCAACTAAGACACGGCTGAACCAAGAATGAATAACAGTGGTAAGAAGATGCAGTACTTGAGTGGCCTTTGAACCTACTGACAGATGTGGTATGGGCTGGCCCTAATGCAGAACACAAACTGTCCCCCAAATCAGTCCTGCAACATTTACTAAACTTGATAGTATGTGGAGCCACCAAGCAATGCTAACATATATCTCAGGGACTTACTATTTATTTATATCAAAGTTTTACTGATTAGTTTAAGCAAAAAAAAAAAAATCAGAAAATGCTAACCGCTAAATAGTTGAAAACCAACTAATAAGGATCTTGTTAACCAACGGGCTTGTTATGGTTGTATTTCGATGTCAACTTGACAGTTGCAGACTGTTTGGGGGCAGCTGTGGAAGGTTAAAGGTTAGAATGGCTCCTGAACAAGCCTGTAGATACTTGACTGATTGCTGTGGAGAACCCAGCCCATAGTGGGTGGTACTTTCCAGTGGTGGACCGGATAACAGGAGGTGCAAGAAGGAGGGACTTGCTCTTCCCTGATCCGGTGTCGATTTGCTGTGGAGTCTACTCTGTGTGCACGTTCTTCGCCTTTAGAGTGTCGTGGTCTTCCTTATTGCTGCTGCTGCTGCCTCATCCTTGGCTGACTTGGAGCTTCACCTTTTCCATTGTGTTGTTGCTGTTCCCGCCATCTTTGGAGCCTGGTCTCTAGGCCTTGCTGCTGTTCACTGTTCATCGCCGATGTCGGAGCCCAGCTGTTCTTCACTGATGTCGGAACCCTAGTGTTTTCAACCCTCCGGAGGAGCAAAGGCTTGAGACCCTCTCGTGATCTTTAGGCTTTGTGGAACATTCCAGTCAGGAAGGAGGCTGCTGCGGGTGGCTACCTTGAAGGACACTGTTTTTACTGTGAGTTATTTCTTAATAAACTTGTTTATATATATATACATATATTACATTCTATAGATTCTGTTTCTTCAGAGAACCCTGACTAATACAGATCTTGGTACCAGGAGTGGTTATGAAGGAATAGAATTATAAAGAAGAATTTCTCTAGTAAGCTTGAGCTTATCTGGAGCTGGCTTTCCAACACAATGAAACCTCCAGGTACTAAAGACTGCTTTAGTGATATGAAGATCACTAAAACTCTGTGGTGTGAACTTATCAAAGATCTGATAAAAAAAAACGTGGGGGTGTTGGATAGTCCTGATTCACCTATTGTGAGGAGCACAGTGTTTAGTGATTCTGTATATAATACTTTTGATAATCTAAGGAAAAATAAGGAAAATAATGAGGCTGGTTGGTTGCTTTTATCATCTCTGGATAAAGCACAAAATGAGAAGGGAAGTCTCAGAGATGAAATTACCAAGCCTAAGAGGAGCATAGAAAATCTAAAGGCTTCTAAGTGTGCTTTGGAAGCATCTATGGATAAAATAGAAAAGGAAAAGAAAGACCTCAGAGATGAAAATAATCAGCTTCAGATGCACGTAAACAGCTTGGAAGTTTCTAAGTGTGCTCTGGAAGAGTCTTCTCTCCAGTAGTAATAGGGCTCGAACTGCTGAAAATCAAACTCAAGCTTTAATTATTAGATTGGCTGAGTTGCGATGTAAATTAAAGTCCCAGCTTCAGAACGTGTCTGCAGTTAAAGTCAGAGCACTGATTGGAAAGGACTGGGATCCTGAAAACTGGGATGTTGATGTGTGGGAAGACTCAGAGGTGGCTCAAGCCAGTGAAGCCTCTAATTCTGATGGGCCTCTTTCATCTGGGGAAGTGGTCTTACCACCCTTGGTAGAGAATGAATCCCCACCCCCACTTCCCACAGCATCTCAGTCTCAGCCTTTGCCTGAGGAAACTAACCCTTCTTTGGTTGAGAAGGGGGTAAGGATTTTCCCTCAGGACAATGCTGATACTGCAGAGGGCCCATCTGTGGTTGCCTCTAGGCCTATTACCAGACTCAGGTCTAAGCAGGCCTCTAGAGGTGACATAGAAAGTGCAATACATGAGGAGGTTCGCTATACTCCTAGGGAACTTAATGAGTTTTGTAACACGTTCAAACAGCAATCTGGAGAATATCCCTGGGAATGGATTTTAAAGCTGTGGAATACTGGTGGAAGGATAAAACTGGATCGAACTGGGTTTATTGAAATGGGTCCATTGAGTAGAGATTCTAGGTTTAATGCTGCAGCTCATAGAGTTAAAAGTGGTGCCAAGAGTTTATTTGAGTGGGTGGCTGAAACATTTATTAGCGTTTGGCCTTCTGAAAGAGATCTGGAGATACCAGATATTCCTTGGTTTAGTGTTGACGATGTGATTAAAAGGCTCAGGGAAATTGGTACGCTTGACTGGATTCGTTTAAAATCTACCTCTCAGTGGCAGAATCCAGATGCTATGCCTTTCACCAAGACTGTATTATATACATTGGTGAGAGGGGCGCCAGCAAATTTGAAGGGCCCCACCATTGCTCTTCTTCTTGCACCATCATTAACAATGGGTGATGCAGCTGTGCAATTAGATGAATTAAATTTAATGGGCCTGGGTGGATCCAGGAGCAACAGGGGCCAAGTGGCAGCATTGAATCGCCAGTGGCAAAGCGAGCAAACCAACCGTAATACACAGCATAGAAAGAACAGTATTCATGGTGGTCTGACTCGCTTAGATCTTTGGTATTGGTTAATTAATCATAGTGTTCCCAAGAGTAAAATCTAGAAGAAGCCTACCAAGTTTATATATGATTTGTATAAGCAAAAACTGTTTAAAGAAAATGAAGGACACTGATGAAGGGAAGTCTTCACAGGGGCAGAACTTTGGGCAGTGCACATAATTGTGAACTTTGGAAGGAAACAGATGTGCAACTGCATACTGACTCATGGGCTGTAGCCAATGGTTTGGCTGGATGGTTAGGGACTTGGAGAGAACATAATTGGAAAATTGATGAGAGATACATTTGGGGAAGAAGCATGTGGACCAACCTGTTTCTCCAGCCATTCCGATCATTGCCTAATGGGCCCATGAACAAAGTGGACATGGTGGTAGAGATGGAGGTTATGCATGGACTCAACAACATGGACTTCCACTCACCAAGGCTAACTTGGCTACAGCTGCTGCTGAGTGCCAAATCTGCCAGCAGCAGAGACCAACGCTGAGTCCCCAATATGGAACCATTCCTTGGGGTGACCAACCAGCGACGTAGTGGCAGGTTGATTACATTGGACCACTTCCAAGATGGAAAGGGCAGCACTTTGTTCTTACTGGGATAGATACTTATTCTGGCTATGGATTTGCCTTACTGCACGTCCTGCTTCTGCTAAAACTACCATTCGAGGACTCACAGAATGTCTTGTGCACCGTCATGGTATTCCACACAGCATTGCTTCTGACCAGGGAACCCATTTTACAGCTAAGGAAGTAAGGCAATGGGCTTATGCTCATGGAATTCATTGGTCTTACCATGTTCTCCCACCATCCTGAAGCAGCTGGTTTGATAGAACAGTGGAACGGCCTTTTAAAGACACAATTACGGCGCCAGTTAGGTAGTAATAGTTTGGAAGGTTGGGGTAGAGTACTTCAGGATGCGGTGTATGCTTTGAATCAGCGCCCAACATATGGTTCTGTATCTCCTATAGCCAGAATTCACGGGTCCAGAAACCAAGGGGTGGAGGCTGGAATGGTGCCTCTTAATGTCAGTCACACCTAGCAACCCATTAGGAAAATTTTTGCTTCCTGTCTCCACAACTCTGTTCTCTGCTGGCTTAGAAGTTTTGGTTCCAGACCAGGGGATGCTTTTGCCAAGAGATATGATAAGCATTCCATTGAACTGGAAATTAAAGCTTCCCCCTGGCTATTTTGGGCTCCTGATGCCTTTGAATCAACAGAGTAAGAAAGGAGTAACTCTGTTAGGAGGTGTGATTGATCCAGACTATCAAGGGGAAATTGGATTGCTTCTGCACAATGGAGGCAAGGAAGAGTATAAATGGAGTGCAGGAGATCCAATTGGGCGACTCTTGGTGTTACCATGTCCTGCGATTAAGGTTAATGGAAAATTACAACCCCAATGCAGCCAGGATGTTGGAAGGATCAGATCCTTCAGGAATGAAGGTATGGGTGACACCCCAGGAAAAGAACCAAGACCTGCTGAGGTACTTGCTGAGGGTACAGGAAATATGGAATTGGGTAGTAGAAGAAGGTAGTTCTAAATACCAATTAAGACCACGTGACCAGTTACAGAGACGTGGCTTGTAACCACCAGAACACTTCTGTTCTACTTGTAAAGTACAAATGGAACTGTCTAGAATTTCTTTGATTTGTTCTTATATGAGCAACAGTAAACTATAGAATGTGATGTATATATTTTTTAGATAATGCTTTTTGAAATTTTTAAAATTAGTTATTGTGATATATTTATTCTGTGATAAATTATTTAGCTTGTACTGATATTGATATTATATTTCATTATGTATAGCTTATATTTTGTAATATATTTTATATTTTTATTTTTAAATATATATGTTTAATATATTTCATATTTGAGAGATTTCAAATTTTTATGTCAGAATTTGAGAGTTTTTAATAATGAATGTCTTTTATGAATATAATGTCTATGGGAATTTGGTTGGAAGGTCATAATATAATCATTATGTGTTTATGTCAAGCTGACAAGGGGTGGAATGTTATGGTTGCATTTCGATGTCAACTTGACAGTTGCAGACTGTTTGGGGCAGCTGTGGAAGATTAAGGGTTAGAATGGTCCCTGAACAAGCCTGTAGATACTTGATTGCTGTGGAGAACCCAGCCCGTAGTGGGTGGTACTTTCCAGTGGTGGACCGGATAACAGGAGGTGCAAGAAGGAGAGACTTTTGCGGAAGAGGGGGCGGTAAGATTGTAAGAGCAAAAGGATGGGAGGAGCAACGATTTGCAAGATTCTCAACAATAGTTGGGGCCAAAGCAATCATAATGGGACTTTGCATGCCCTGCGCAATGTCCAGCGCACTGTTGCCCTCATAAAGTCTAGCATCTGTTAAGGGCACCGAGACCCCTGGAGGCAAGGGATTGACAGCCATAGTAGTGATCTTATGCTTAAGGGGAACAAGAGAAAGGGCTTATGGAAATGCCACTGGGTCCTTATATGTCATCGGAGAGGAGGACCCAGTGGAGAGTTAGGCGTACACAATAAAGGACTCTCTGGGAATTGGGGGGGAGGCACTGGGGGAAGGGGAGGGGGAGGAGGGGGGAGGGAGGGAACTGGTAAAAAATTTTCAAATGTATAATTAAATTTTTAATAAAAAAAAAAAAAGAAGGAGAGACTTGCTCTTCCCTGATCCGGTGTCAACTTGCTGTGGAGTCTATCTATTCTGTGTGCATGTTCTTTGCCTTTAGAGTGTCGTGGCCTTCTTTGTTCCTGCTGCTGCTACCCTTCATCCATCCTTGGCTGACTTAGGGCTTCACCTTTTCCATTGCGTTGTTGCTGTTCCTGCCATCTTTGGAGCCTGGTCTCTAGGCCTTGCTGCTGTTCACTGTTCATCGCTGACGTCGGAGCCCAGTGTCTTCAACCCTCCAGAGAAGCAAAGGCTTGAGACCCTCTGGGGATCTTTAGGCTTTGTGGAACATTCCAGCCAGGAAGGAGACTGCTGCGAGTGGCTACCTTGAAGGACACTATTTTTACTGTGAGTTATTTCTTAATAAACTTGTTTATATATATATATATACATATATTACATTCTATAGATTCTGTTTCTTCAGAGAACCCTGAGTAATATAAGGCTAAAGAAAAAACAGGGGTAATTATTCAATATGCTTGTAAAACTAGGAAAAGTATTAAAAAAGAAAAAATTGTAATGGACACTAGATAACTGTCTAAAATAATTGGTAATAAAAATTACATATCAAAAGCTGATGCACTTAGTGTCAGGATTGCAAGAGAAATCTTTAATGTGCAAGCACACTCAGCAAAGACAGGCTGAATGCTGAAGAAATGAAGGCCCATCTTGATAAGTCAGCACACAAGAACAGGAAACTAAATGGAAGGAATAAAGATGAATGAAGTGAAGAGTAAAACAGAAACAGTAGCCACAGTCAACCACAATCAGTTCTTTGAAAAGATGATCACGTGTGGTGAGGAATGAGAAGGCAAAATAATCAGCCAAGAGTAGAAAGGAGGCATCACTACAGGTATTATGGATATGATAAGGGTCACAGAATGCTACTCTGTGCCAGCAAGTTTGGAAGAGAAAGGAAGACAGACACAGTCCTTAACACTGTCACAGTGCCTGAGCTCTTCCTAGATAATCATTGGAGGTTAACATTACTTTTGGAATACTACCAGCCCATTTCATCCACTAACATTCACAGTGATTGTGCAAGGAATGGGTGAACTGCAAGTGCCTTAGCAGAAATTGGGGCAATAATGTTGAATTGTAGCATGTTCAGGATTACAGCGTTCAGACTTTGGGATTACTTTATTTTTTAATTTTAGAGTGTGTGTGTGTATCAGAAAGCACTGTGTGTTCCTGTGGAGGACAAGGGTAACTTTGGGAATCATCCGGAATTATTTGCTCTGGAACTTCTCAGGCTCTGACCACCAGGGCCAGAAGTACAGGCTGCAGTTGTTTCTGCCTGGCAGTTTTTATGTGGGACCTGGGATCTGAACCCAGGATCTTCTGCTTTCGAGACAGACTCTTAATCCCTGAGTCATCTCTCTAGCCTGGGTTTTTTTTTAAACTTTGGAATATTTACATGGACATGTAGGATGAGCATCACTAATTTGACAATTCAGAACCTGAAACTTTCTGAGAAACCACAGGACTTTCACCTTTTCACATTAGGGATGTTCAACTTGCAGTAGGCATTAGATTCCCTGCCACTCTGTACTCGCAGGGATAAAGCAGTAAAGATGGCCGCCTCTGTGACAGCTTGTTTAGAATGTCTATTTAATATCCCATGGGATAAAATGAGGATTCTGCATGAAACACTTCTCAGCATAACCAGGGGCACCGAATTTTCTCAAAGGAAAGTCATTGTATAACTGACATAGGAGCTGAGTTTGTCATGATTTTCACTGTCGCTTCCAGTGGAAGGTCTAAGAACCAAACTATAGTCAGAAAAACTGACATTGCCAATGATAAAATTTGAGCATTAAAGCAAAAGTTTACTGCCACTGTTAGTTGTATAGCTTCCTAATAGATATTTAGTTATATCAATGTTGATAGGAACAAATGTAATTTTATTTGTAACATATAGTAGGTTAGACGGCTATCTGTTTAACTCAGGAAATCAACACCCCTAAAACACCAGCATATCACATACAGGTGAGAGACCCCCTTTGAGAGGTATAAACCAACACATTTTATTCACAGTAATCTAAGAGGAATGGGATTCCACACTGTAATTAAACTTAGAAGACTACCACATGCTAAACTTAACCGTAATTTCAAGACAAGAAACTCCTTAATTGCCAAAAAAACCCCTGCTATTAAAGTATTTCACCCTAACTTGTTCCATTTGAGGCTTGTTTGATATTTTCTTCACATGCTTCATCCAAAATAACGTAAGGCAAGCCTGCATGCAGAACACATGGATTTTTAATTTGGAAACATTTTAAAACTAAAAAAATAAGCCTGCAATTCTTTAATGCCTAATTCATTTAGGAATAATGGTATCTTTAAGATACTCTGATTTCTAATAGAATGAATAAATATAATCCACATAAAACAATGTTCTTTGGGGTCCCTCAGTAACTTAAAAAATTATAAGGATATCCTAATATCTAAAGTTTGAGAATGTAGTCCTAGCGAGTGGATAAGGAAAATGTAGTACATCTATACAATGGAGTACTACTCAGCCATCAAAAATGATGAATTACTGGAATTTGCCGGGAAATTGGATGTTATTAGAAACAATTATATTAAGTATCCCAGACCCAGAAAATTAAGCGCCATATGTACTCCCTAATAGGTGGCTCCTAGTACCAAACCCACCCAGCCCACCTAGAGACACTCAAGGATAAATCTCTGTAATACCTACAGTAATTGCAAGGATTATGAACAGGAGGGATGGGGTAGGGGGGCCACACCAGAAACAAGGAGAGAGGGGACCATGTTACAGCAGAGAAAATAGGCCTCCATCAAGGACTGCAAGTAAGTAATGAGACATCTGGTTAAGTTCACAGACTTTCGTTCCTGATCATTTACAACTGAGGAGGTATGATCTCACCAGAAGGGGAGGGCAAATAGTCTGACAGATAAAAAGTAACCATTTTGCAAATGTGTGATTAACCCCTCCCTCACTGTGGTTTCCTACTTTTATTACATCTACCTTTGAATATATTCTTATAACAAGACTCTAGTTTAACAGCTTTTTATCTCTGGCCAGGGGGGTGAAATACAATACCCATCAGGATGGAGTGAAGGGCATTGCAGGAGCAGAAAAACTGCAAAAGAAAATCAACAAACCATAATCCAGAACTTCAGAGACTCTATATCAACCACCTAGAACTAGGCTAGCCTAATCTCTCCCCATCCTGAAGCTCAGGGAAATTTGCAGAAGAGGGGGCGGTAAGATTGTAAGAGCACAAGGATGGGAGGAGCAATGATATGCAAGATACTCCACACAAGTTAGGGCCGAAGCAATCATAATTGGACTTTGCATGCCCTGCGCAATGTCCAACACACTATTGACTCCACAAAGTCTAGCATTTGCTAAAGGCACCAAGATCCTTGGAGGCAAGGGATTGACAGCCACAGTAATGTTCCTATGCTTAAGGGGAACACAGGAAAGGGTTCAGGGAAATGCAACTGGGTCCTTGTACTTCATCGGAGAGGAGGGCCCAGAGGAGAGTCAGGCATGCACATTAAAGGATTCTCCGGGGATTGCGGGAGAGGCACTGGGAATGGGGAAGGAGGGTGAGGGGAGGGGGAGGGGGGAGGAGGGAGGGAGGGAACCGGTGTACCTATTAAGTTTGTATGAGCAGAAATAATAATAAAAAAATAAAAATAAATAAAAAAATAAAAGAATGTAGTCCTAGAAAAACTTGATCCCCTAAAATAAGTCAAAAAATGGAAATGGGAATAATCTTTGAAGAAGTGGAATCCAGAGGCAGTGCTCTCTGGAAGGTCATTCTAGATCTAAACAGTCAGTGGTGAACTTTTCCTAATTATTCAGGAAGGAAATGATTGACATAGAGGAAAGCCGTGTCCTGGAGTGAACTATTTCCTTTCTTTCTGTTGACTGCTCTAGGATTATTTCGGATGCACACTAAAGGATCTTTTCCACCTGACTGGAGTTCTGGAAAGCTATGTGCATACCTGCTTTAAGCATCGTGGCAGCTCTTCTGTCTCCCGTGTGGCAACCACACACCACGTAGGGAATTAAGACTAGGTTCTGCTCTGTGGGTGCCCATCACTGCAAACGTCAATGATTGCTTGAGGAAGCCAGGACCCCAGGACAAACCAGGAATCACACCTGTGTCGTATCTTGTATGAACGGCCCCGAGGGAAAACATAATGGAGACATCCAGGAAACACTCCTCCCTCAAGAGAGGTAACAGAACTGGTGGATCACTTTCTGGATGATGAGTAGCTCTTGCCCAAGCAGCAGAGGGTCTTGAGAGACCTGCAGATACAACCTGGAATACCTCACTACGAGACCAAAAGGCCCACCTGCAACTTTTGTGGTGAGCCCCTTTCCTCTCCCAGCAACTTTGAATTAGGTTTCACTTTCTTGAAGTTGTTAAGGATATCAGTAGATTATCACAGAACTTAAATGTTTCACTGTAAATGTAGGAAACACTCCCATTTTCAGGACATCTCAGACATCTGCACATTGTAGCTTCCACTATGACACATGGTACTATTTGGTGCACAGTGGGGAAATGGTGGGTGGGGTACAAGGGCAAGTTGTCTATACTACAATCAGCTTGAATGCTATCTGCTAAGTACAGGTCAAATACCTGCTTCAAGACACGCTCTTGTTTGAGCTATTTACATATCCATACATTATCCTCAAAAGCAAGAGGAACCTCTTCTTAGACACAGCTAGTTCATGGGGCACCAAAATTAAATGGTTTCTGGTCTTCCAGACAGATCACCAGCTATTTGACATTAATGTCCTGAGAAGTTACAAAGCAATTCAGGGTCTTCTTCCATCACTTTGTGTACCTTTTCCAAGTATGAAACTTATACAGTTATTTTTCATAAGCACATATGAAGTGAAAACAGGTGTTTTCAGTGCTATCAGAAAGCCACATTTAAGTGGTTATTACAAGTACTGTGCTGCCCTTAAGGGAAAATGCTACCACGTGAGCCAACGAACTATTTTTTTTGGAATCCTTTAAGAAAAAGTCCTAGGTAAATTACACTTGAAAAGAAGAAGTGAGTTGTGGACGCAAAGGCCAGGGGACAACTGGTGGGAGCTGGTTCTCGTCTTCTACCCGAGGGTTCTGGGGGTTGAAGTGAGGTTGTCAGACTTCGTGGCAAGTGCCCATTACTCACAGAGCCATCTCACAAGTCCCAATTGCACTTTTTAAGACTAAAGCCCCGCGGAATCCAAGTTTCTTGTCAAAAAACTCCTAAGATGACTCCAAGGTAATGTAACTCACTCTTGTGGGAATTCTTTCCTTTCTTGTGGGAATTCTTTCCTTTCAAAGGATGTGTTTCCTTTGACCAGCATGTTTCCTGACTGGGGAAATGTCCTTTAAGACTAAATAGTGGTGTTTTTGCTTGTGCCTCTGTGGTCCAGAAGGGACATAAGTTGTTTGGGACTTTAGTGGAGAAATCATCCAAATCCTGCTGATTCCTTCTACTTATTAATAGTTAAATGATACAGCAAGTGCTTAGTGACATAATTCTCACTGTAAGTCAGTTTGCATCATCTTTGATAATGAAGTCAATACAACCCAAGTTCACTGACCAAGTTGGCCATAATCCATCCAGATGTTCTCCTTCCTCTGCATTGTAATCTTGTGCAATTGAACACATACTTTTTTATTCTTTTTATCATCCCACATGTTCCAACCAATAGTGAATCACTATCAACTCAAAGGGTGTAAACTACCACCTTTGTGAAGGAGAGTTCACATGGAGTGTATACTTCTACCTAGCACGAGATGAATTCTGTGTTTGAGGACCAAAGCCTGTTTAAAATGGTTACTGCACAATTAAATGTTTGTTAAAAATATACCACACAGAATTAATGTATTCTATTTTTTTTTAATTTGACAAACTGGACAGAAGGCAAATGAAAAAAAATTTATTTTCTGTGTTTTATCCATAGTCAATACTGTAGTTTTGATGCAATATATTTGCCAAAATCCCTTAGCTTTTATTTTTCACTTTAAACAACTACAATATTTACAGCTGTTTACAGGAACACTCACACACACATACACACACAGACACGCGCAGGTCCACGTCGCCTTAGCTCTGGTGTATACTGAATGCTGCTGGTAAAGCCAACTAAGATGATCCAGAGCCCGTGATCACACGAGGAAACCCTGCCTCCTTCCTCAGGCTGCTCGGAATCGCTTCCAGCATTTCTGTTTCCTCATGCAGAGCTCATTGGCAGATGTGTACAGGGTTAACATAACCAAATTGTACAATTTAAACTACAAGCTTTTTAAAAGTAACTAGCAACTCCTCCACCCCATTGCTATTACTTTGGTTGTAGACTGAAGCGTCAGCACCTGCAAGCTAAGCCCAAGTCCATCTGGAGCAGCTCATTCTCCTCTACGGGGTCCCTAATCCAGGCATCACCTCACCTGTGCAGGGGACACTCAGGATTTATCCCCACCACCTGTCACATGACCTTTCTTCTACTTGTTGCCTCTGATGAACCATAAACGACCGGGGGCAGAGCTGAAGCATAAACACAAAGGAAGGACCTTTATGACAGGTGTGTTACAGTAGCAGTGACGTCAGCTGAGAATGTCACATGATTCCACTAATGGCAGACTACTAAGTTCAGTCACAATCAAGTTTCAGAAAGAATACCTGGCTTGTAGGCAAGAAAGAAGAACCCTTTCCATACACGATCCCGACAGGTGACTCCAGACCTCTGGCTTCTGGCTTCAAGCAAAACGGATACACTAACCATTCTCCACACCTATCTTATAATAACCGACTGCTTTCTGAACACAGTTCTTACTTAACCAGATAACAAGGTCAAAACAAGAAGGCCTGGTCATTTATTGACTAGATTATATTTTTAGAAGAGAAATGTAGAAAAGGGATGTTTTTTAAAATTAATTTTCAAAATGGTCTGTGCATCCAACACATTAAAATTCACACGACTTAAATAAATTAGAGCATCTAATTTTTCCCCTCATCAATAAAATTCAATATCCAGTTAAGACTGAACCACAAACACGTCCATGTGTTGTCTTAGCCTCGAAGGACAATCTCCACTCGGGAGCAATCTCTAGAATGAAAGAGTGTCTGCTGTCTGAACAGTATATTCTCTCCACAGAAAAAATTAACTGGGTCTGTGTCCAAAATCACTTTATATGATTACTACAAAAAAGAATAAGAATGAACGTTCCTGGCTTTTAAAAAAACAAACCAGAAATAGAATACTGAAACATACTCAAAATAAGAAATGAACATGCTGGACAGCAGTTTATAGTTCAGTAGCTAGTAAATATAAACTCAAAGAATTCTCACATAACACTATTTTTTTTCTTAAATCACATATTTATGGCAACATATGTTTGAAATTTATCTTAAGGGAAAAAGAATTTTAGATTTTGGGTAATCTTTATATTTTGGGTAATTCATAAGTTTAAAAGATACAGCTGAGAATCAAAAGCAGCCTGGAAAGTAAGTTTCTAAGCAGAGGAGGAGGGGTACTGCCAAGAAACAAAGTAGCATTTGATAAAGCAAAGTTACCCTTGCTTAGACCGTGAAACTGTATTTTAGATTTTAATAGGAAGTGGAAAAAACAAAGTAATCCAGAAGAAATACACTTTCATAATGAGCTATCCCTTCCTAGAGAAAAACTGTACTGTTTGACATTTGGTACCTGGAATAATTTTCCATATATTCTTCAAGATAAATATTGCCCGATGCCTTCTGGTTGGAGAAAAAATACCTCAGATATACTTTCAGATAATTTTTTCAAAACTAACAGAATCTAATCCTCTACTAATAGAAACCCAAAGAAGTCAGAATACTGATTAAGTTTGTTCACTAGTTTTCTAAAAAGTAATCCATCTCTTCTTATCTTAAAGAATATTTGGACTGCCTTATCATATCTCACAAATATAAATACTACTACCTTATGCTAATCTAGATTCTTGGAAAAATTAAAGCTCCTTAGCAAAAGGTCAACATTAAAAGTTTTGTCAACTTCTGAAAATGGTGTAAAAAAGAGTTAACACCAAGATACAAGTTGAAAGAAAGTTGAAAGGCAAAAACTTCCTTGAGAGCTACAAAGAGTTTTGTTCTTTTTTTCATTTTTGTTACTGAAAAAGAGAAAAATAAGGCAAGCACAGTCCTCCTGAAGGGGAGGGGGCTAAAAATAAGATTTTAGTCACCTCTGCTTAAAAGAAAGAGATAAAATGTGTTTTAATTACTTTCAAATTATGGAACTTCAAAGTTTTGGCAATAATAAACTAAATCACTAAAGGATGCTAGATCTTATACTTTGGTAAAACAGATTAAACGTACAATAGCTCAATATTTAGATGGATACAAGAACATTTATGATTACCTAAATAATTACATAGAAACACACTCATTAATTTTGAGGCATTTAATCCTAAGACATGAATCTTTCCTCTATTATGACTATTGTCCCCACTATAATTAGAAAAGTACTATGTTTTTTTAAAAGTATCAGCTTCAGATTTAAAAAATTATGAACTTCTCTTAGGGTTCTTAACTTATAAATTCAATAAAGAGTTATAACAAGATAACTTTTTTCAAGAAAGATGTCCGACAATCCCAAATGACTCGATACGTATGCTCCATATAAACCTAGTCTTGCATATAGTATGTCCAGCAATCGATACAGGGGATTAGGAATAAAAAGAATTCTGGCCTTTCTGACTGAATCATCTGAAGTTCTGCTCTTTATTCTTTCTCTGTGTGGGAAAATGGGTCATAGTCCACTTAAGACCGGAAGTCCTTAATGGACTTTTCTTTCTAGGAATGACCATGAAAAGATCATACGCACTTTAGAGGGAACAAGCAGTGGGGCAGTGGGAAGCAGAATTCCTTTGAGAAGATTTAAAAACAGATAAACAGGAAGATTATGTATTCAGTTTCAGAAAATAACAACACTGAACTCATGGTATCATAGATTCATCAAAATGAGGCAGGGACAGAATATAATGACAGCAGTAGGAAAAATTTTAAATTGTCAATTTAGAAAGGGTTACTTTATGTAAAGGTTCAGTAAATCTTCTGACAAATACTTTAAATTTTCAAAGTTTGAAGTCCACGGAAATGTCAACACAAGGCACATTGGGTTCTGAATGATGACCAATTTTAAAACTAGAAAAGAGACAACAAAAAGGTCCATGTGTAGAAACACGGCTTGCACTTTCAGTCCATTCTCTGTCCTGCAGTATTGTGCCACACTCTCAGATTTACATCCGGCCAGCAGGAGGATACTGTACACCTTTGCTGTCAAACACGGCAGCTGCTGGCACTGCTGTACTGAAAGTGGGCTAGTGCTCTGTGTTGAAAACGTCACCAGTGGACATATGAAATACAATGTTTCAAAATGATTCTGACCTGCTTCTTTTTACATCTATCCAGAAGGAGTAGAAAGATGGCTGCTCCTAATGCTCAGAGGAGAAGTACAATTTTCTTTGGAGTTTCACCAAAGGGAATTTTTTTCTCAAGAATTTAAAAAATGCTTGAAGTTGCAAATTAAACCTAAATTACAATTTCAACTTAGCCTAATGGCAAATTAATAAATATATATATATATATTTCCCTGAATACATGCTTTTTAAAAAAATTTATGAGACAACATATGAATTAAGTAAATTTCACGGTTATAAATACTTCAAGTGACAAATATACATTATAAATTACAGGAAATAAAATTCAAGTAATAGAAAAAGAAAAGGGAGGAAACAAAAAAGTTATTGAAAGAGGAATACAACAAGAACTGCACCATTTGGACAGTTTGTTTGAAAAAAAAATTTTACTTGAGAAACTGAACTTCGTATGAGTAACTTCAAGAGCTAGGAACTCTCAGAAGGCAACCAGTCCTGTAAGTTCCTGGGCATTCATCTTTGAAAAGCAAAAGCACTTTCTTTGCAGAGTCGACCCCAGCAGAGTTTGCCCTGGACTGAGAGGCCGTCACAGACGCAGCAGGGCAGCTGCTGGTGGTGCCCACAGGCAGCCTACTTGCTGCCCGCTGTGACGGGCAGGGATGGAGCTGGGCGGTCTTCGGAGTTCATGCTGGTCTTATCAATCCAGTGCACTGGCAAGAAGCACAGAGAACTGAAAACAAGCAGCCAAGCAGCACTTCCTGCTATAACCATGTTTACCAAGAAAGGGAAGGGTTAATCCCAAAGGCAATTTAAATAATGGTATTTTATTTTTATATATAAATAATGTTCTGAGAAATCTCAGATTTAGTGCATTGTTGTAAAAAATTAGTGCAGTTTTTTTTGTTAAAGATTTAATGCTCAAGGAATAAGATAAATCAACATCTATTTATCATTTTTCTCACTGTACATTAAATTTTTATACTGCTGTGTGCCAAACTGAAATGCTTCCACACAGATCTGTTTGTAAAAATTATGGTCAATGGATCTTGTGTTCTACGACAAAAACCATGGCAATTATTTTTGGCAAATAAATTAGAAAAATATGAGATCATAGTTTAGAAACGCAGTTTGTTGGTTGAAAGCAGAGGCGATGCATAGGAACACCTTTCAAGGATGTGTTTCAACAGAACTTTACCTTTCATGCAAAATGTTTTCTCAGCAGCTAACTTAAAAAAATATTTCAGCTTTATTTGGGGAGAGAGACAGAGCCAGGAGGCAGGGTGTGGGTGAAGGAGCACAAGCCACTGTTTCCAAGAGTCTCCCTCGGACGACCCGAGAGATCCATGCCGCAGATCGGTAGCTCTGCTCTTTCTTCCCAAGGTCTGAGAAGCGAGAGAGAGAGGTGCATGACACCAGCTCACACTTCAGCCCCAAGTTCCAGTACCCCGGTTTCAATGACAGTCACATATTTATCATCGATCTGGACCAGAAGCACTGCCTTGTCGATGTGGGACCTCATACCCGGGTCTCTGCTGCAAGGCACCCATCGGTGAATCACCTGAAGACGCAGACAAAACAGACGGTTAGCAGAGGAGACCTTGGATGCGCCCACCCACTCAACCCCAAGCACAAAGACACGAGCAGCCAAATCCATGCACAGCTGAGCCTGACGTCAGTGAACTTACACGGCCTTCCATGCCCTCCTGAGGACTCCAGTCTTTCCAGCTGTTTCTTCCAGCTTTTAACCGAATGCCCTCATCGGGCCACTGCAGCTCTTTCCTTTTGGACAGGTTAATCCCCTCCAGGATTTGACTGAGATCCACGATCTAAACCAATACATCAAGACCACATCCAGTTAGTTTTCCCTTGATGGTGAAATGTAATGCCAACCAAAGTTCTCACAGGACTCTGCAAAAACCACCTCATCGGTCCTCTCTGGCCTGCTGGACCTTCCTGCCGTGGCTACGCTGATGCTGACAGGGAGCATGTGTTACTGCGATGAGCATGTCTTGTTTCCAGATTTTAGGCTGGTAGAAACGTGAACAAAATTTTACCCAACCTTTAAAAGTGCTTTAGTCCTTCAACTATGTACTACAGTTTCCCACGGGAGCCACTATTCAACAAGTAAGACACAAAAACCAGAGAAGTAGCACGAGACCTCTGGGCTTACTCACCTGGACTCTGTAAATCACTTCGCCCTTTCTGGCGTGTGAATGGTTGGCAGGACTTAAGGTGTTGGCTGGCTGGGCATCAGTAGCGCTGCTCTGACCTCCCTCTGCCCCAAGAAAGCCCACGAGAGTGTGATGCTTGCAGGCTGGGATGCTTTGGCTGGAGCTGCTGGAGGAAGGCAGGCCGTGCTGCAAGCCGGCCATGCCACTCTGGCTGGTGGTTTCCATCTGGTTCACCATGGAGAGGCGGGACTGGATAGATGATGGCAAATTTCGAAGTGATATCTGGCTGGTGGAAGAGCGTCGGCACGGCACAAATCCCGTGGTGGACATCCGGAGCGACGAATGGCGGCTGCTGTAGCAGTAGGAAGACTGGCTGGCCACAGACGCTCGCGCAGGGGACTGCCTTAGGAGGCCGGACTGCACGGAGTGGGCGCTGTGGCTGGTGCCTGCAGGAGCAACATCAGCAGGGTCACGCACAGGGACCCGGCACGCTGGGGCCTTCTGGGCTGCAGTTTCTTTCTTTTTTTTAAATATGGAAGAATTTACGAGAGTGCATGTCATCTTTGCGCAGGGGCCGTGCTAATCTACTTTGTATCATTCCAGTTTTAGTCTGTGCTGTGAAGCCAGCATATTTCTTTCTTTTCACTATGCATGTGAGCCTGTGTGTGTGTGTAAATGTGCAAGTGAATGTGTACAACAGTGTACCTGAAGTGCATGCCTGTCAAGTCCAAGAAAAACATCAGGAACCATCCTGGATTGTTCTACTTCCTTATTGCTTGGCTGTGGGGTTTCCCAGGCTTCACCTTTCAGGGCCAGAAATGCAGGCTACTGTCTAAAACTTTGAAGGTTAACGAAAAGATTATTTTTATTGTTTTATTGTTTTTGTAAAAATTTCTTAAAGTTTTTAAAAATTCAATTCTAGGGCATAAGAATAACAATTTGGATTTGAGGTTGGGATAAATTCTAAAATATCTTCTGCAGAAATATTTCAGAAAAATAGATGAACAATCTTGGGAGAGGATACAGTCAGAAGTTTACGAAATACCCGGGAGCCTCATGCACATGTGGAGGCCAAGAGTGGACGAGTGCCTGTCTGCCAGGAGCAGTGAGGGGAGCAGAGACTTGGGTGAAAGCACAAAGTTCCAGAAAGCTAGACAGAGTAGGTTCCAGAGGTAGCACAGTAAAGTGGCCAAAGCCCCTGGTGCTTGAAATTGCTGAGTAGACTGCAAATGTTCTCATCACAGAAAGTGGCAAGTATACTTGGAAATGGATATGCTACTTAGCTTGATTAAATCGGAACAAGGCAATACGATGCTGCGAAAGGCTGGAAGGCTAAGGCACAGGGGCCTTTTCTAACTGCTGAGAGAAACGGGAAAACACTTGGTGTCGGCTGTCAGGACACTTTTTCTCATAAGCTCTGTACTCCTGGTTCCTCTTTAAAGACTGAGCCTTAACAAGCAAAAACTGATTGCAAAAATTTACATACACAGATAATAATATCATATTAGAAGAAACTAAGCTACTGTTTCCTACAGGAGAGAAACGTAATACATGTCATTAACTTTAGAATGATATTTTCAGGGTTAGAGAGATGGCTCTGGAGTTAGGATTCTGCCTTGCAGGCAGAAGGTCCTGAGTTCCCAGGTCCCAATGTACAAAACACCAGGCAGAAATGGCGGAGGCCTGCACTTCCGGGCCCTGATGGGCTTATGGTAGAAGCAATCCAGGATGATTCCCGAAGTCATCCTTGGCCTCCACAGGGACACACAGTGCCCTCTGACACACACACACACACGCACACACACACAAGAAATAAATTAAAAAAATTATATTGTCAAAGAATCCTTAGTATTTTGAATAAAGTATGTAGAACATATTAACTAAACATATAGCAAGATTTCTGTATATAAATCATAAATATACACAATAATAAAATGCATAACTGAAAGCTAAGCAAAATATTTCATTTATATTTCCGAATAGATAACATACAGTCCCCCTTTTACACATATACTCATTGACTCCTACTACTACCAGGCCAACGTAACATATGTTACTTTGTTTTGTGTTACCTAGTGTTGGATGGTAAGACGGGACCGGTGGATGCAGTCCTGCTCCTGATCCCTGAGCGGGATTCCCCGTGCTTCCCTGGGACATGGTGCCGTGGGGATCGCTGGCAGTTGCTGTGTTGTTACCAGGACAGGAAGTCCCACCTCCAGTGTCAGAATCCTCGATATTGCCACCACTGTTACAGCCAGCTCCGCAGCCTTTCCTCAGCCTAGGAACAGATAAACAGAGTAGGAAGTATTAGCTTGAGAACACTTCAGAGCCAACCCTTCGTTCCTTCTCTAGCTCCTATGAACTGCTAATGTCATGGACATCTTACAAATCTTACAATGGAATCACATAAGGATCAAAGGAAGTCTGCAGTGGTTTAAGAGCCTTGAAGATCCATGCCCTTCTGCAACTCACTGCCTCATCTTTTCAGTCTGGTCATGTCATACTGTCAGCGTCCACACATCACAGAGAAGAGCTATATGAAACACAGTTGTTAGACTCCCAGGTGAAACAATGTCTGTCGGTCTGTCTTTGCTTTTTGAGTCTTACTGTGTAGTACAGGCCAGTTTGGAACTTGAACTTACAGTAATCTTCCTGTCTCTTGAATGTTGGGAATTCAGGTGTAAGCCGCCATGCCAGGCTTTGGAACAGAACTGCTGTCAGTGCCTGTTTAGACTTTAAAGCATGCCAACCCTGTGATTGCAGGTTTTGGATGCTGCTACTGTAGGGTGCTTCTAGAAAACTGCTGCAGCCATTTTCTCTGTTTGGATTTTGAATTAATTTGTTTTAAAATAAAATGATTAACAACTGTCATGTTGGGTCATGACTTATGCTTCAATTTATCACTCAGTCCTGGGCAGATCAGAACAGTGGGGTAGCTATCCTATGCTACATATATACTCGTTATTAGGGGAAAAAGAAAATGTCAGGATACTTCTAGTAAAACTGAAATTTTTGGAAAATAAAACATTGTCCCATCTCGCGCCTCTTCTTTTTGGTTAGGGATTAATGTTAAAATGGTGCAACCTTACTTGTGAAGCACTAGACAAATTTAAAAACACTTTTAACAGCTTGCTGTTCTCATTGTCATATTGATTTCCTTAGCTCTGAAACTGAATACCGTTCTATGATTTTCCTTACTGTCCACTGAACCAGGATATGCCTATACTGTACTTACACTTCACTACGTAAGGGGTGAGAAAAATGTCACACTCACGCTTGAATCCATTGTGAGAGAGGCACAGTCAGACGCATGTGTGACATACCCCTCCACCACTAGCACTGAACACTGAAGCGGAACACAGTAATGCTTGCAGTGTTTCTAAATGGTTTTCTCTTAATGGTGGCCATATGCTAGAGTGAAAAACTCAACAAAGGACCATCCAAGGCCCTGCTGACGCTGCCACCACAACTCCTTCAGACCTGCTAGTTCTAAGTGGTTCTGCCTCCTGATTCTAAGTCTGCACTATGCTACATCACCTCTTCTTTTCTACGAGCTTCCTGCGTGAGTTCATGCACACTGCTGACGTGAGCAGAGTCAGGACACAACATCACTGAAAACACAGCCCCACAGCACCTGTGCCAGGTCGACACTATGAAGTTTCGGATATTTCCCAAACTGATAGGTCCTCCAAGAATTTCTTTGAGTTGTTCATGGCTGTCAGAGTAAGATGTCGTCAGGGGTGACACAAAGATCGGGTAGCCGATAGGCTGATCACAAGATGAGTTTATCATGTTTCGCAGCGCCTGCTTTGCGTTCTGGATGCTTCCTCTCTCTGGGTTGCGGTTACGGAGAAAAACAAGCTCCTGCTGCTGCCCGGCCCAGAGGCCTCGGACGCATTCCTTATTCACCTAAAACGGGGCATAGGGAGTTGGATGAAGGGCTAAGAATAAAATTTAGAGAAAACAGAAATAGGACTGACACATAGGACTGCATGACGACTGACCAAATGGGTGTGAGTGGCACGAGTGATCACAGATGTGAGTGCCATGAGTGGCCATGGGTAGAGGTCACGCACAGAGCCCTCCTTCTCTGCCTGGGACAAGTGCCAAGAAAATGTAGTCCTTTAGTTTGCCAAACTGGTGAAGGCCTCACTTTAGTGAACTAGGTAATAGTTACTTTTGGTAGAAATGACAGTAACACATACTTCATATTGAAAGAACACTTGTGGAATTTGAAAGAACACTTGTGGAATTTGGAGGTTGATTAAATGATGTAGTCTTCAAGTATTTATACACACCACATAGTCACACGCACACATACACATACACACGTGCGTGCACACAGAATTTAAACAGTAAAACATTTGCGGTTAGCTTTGACTCACAACTGAGCATTATTCCTTTATAATCTAGGAGATGCACATTACTAGAAATACAGTGCTAATTTTTAGGAAGTGAGACTGCTCAGACTGCAAGTACAACAGATAAAAGACCACCATACAATGCATAAAAGGCTGCTAAAACTCAAGTAGCACATATCAGAAGATCTCACAGAATAAATTACATGTTAAATAAAATAAGTGAAGTGCTCATAAGCTATGAGTGCTGAGTAATATGGCTATTTTTCCTATAAATAGTGCCAGTCACATTCAAAGGGTGGACCAGATCACCTCTCATTTTCTAGATGCAAACAACTTAAAGAAAACCTGCCTTGATAACCCTGAAGCTCAGGTAGCGCCGGTTGAGCATGATGATCTTGTACTCGTTGGTGCCGTCATCCATGACATGCCGCAGAGCAAGCAACGAGGGAGAGTTGGCAAGGACGGCGCTGCGCCATGCGGGGTCCCCTTCATGGGCTATCACGAGGTTCTTTTCATGAGACACGATGGCTTCATAGAGCACAGTGGGGTCATCGTACTCATCTGGAGAAGTGAAATGATCCTAAACACACAAATACAAAAATCTTTTTTTTTTTAAGAAACAGAGAATGACTTCCAGACTGATGTGACCTCTAGAGTTAACTAAGAACTTATTATGTGAAAATTCTTACAAATTGGCTTGTTACTGGGGATATATTACAGGTTCTTAATTTTAACTAGTTAGGAATTAACTTTTCAATGCTCCACTACTTTGGTAACTTCTTAAGTTTTAGATAAATATCATTTCTAATTTTTTATATATTATTCTTGTTTTTTTCTTTCAAGCTGTTTTTCACATCTGTATCTATACAAAAGGTCTCCCTATCAAGTCACTTTTGCAACACGTCTGCAGCAGTTCTTATCCAGTGGTCCTGGACGTGTGCACAGACTAGGCTCCCAGCCCGCTCTGAAGAGTCTCCTGGTCTTAGTCACTCTCCTCACTCATCTTACGATTCTTCAGTATTTACCATGCTCAAGATGTAGCAGGAAGCATGGTGAAACAAAGGAATACAGGAACTAACTATGTCTCCCTCTTAAAACCTACAAGTTAATAGGGGATTCAGGACATATATTCACTTATCTAACACATATCTGAATTTTTAAATAGCATGTTATTAAGGAAATGCACTATGGTATTGGTTGCTTTCACATTTATAATTAGGAAGCTGGCTTGTGTCTCCATGTAGGTAATGTGACTCAGATGTCCTTAACGCTTGTGACTGGGCTATGTGCTCCCTGCAAGGAGGATGGGCGGGAGCCAGACAGCAGTCCCTGAGCTGCAGCACTTTATATTAAAATGAGTCACTTGAAGACACTTCACCTTTTATTTGGGGGAAAACAAATTTCAGTCAGATTTGGGCACACAGATACACTGACCATGTAACGTCTGATAAACAGTCGAGTGGAGTGAAATGTGCACCAGTATCTAAATTCGCAACACATTCTTAAAATGATCTAGAGCCTTTGGAAATGTACGGTGCAGCTGGATTTCAGTTCTGTTCCCCTCTTAGGACTGTTTGGTGCAGGCTGGATCTGACCTAGACACTCACTGTTCTATATAACACAGATTAGCAAGAGCAGCCGCCACACCACTCCTGAGGTGCTACTATACTGCACCCAAAGTTGTCTGACATTCACTCAGGGAAGATGCCTGAATTAATTATAAGCACTCAAAATCAAAATAAGCACTATAGGGACCAAAGACGCTTATTTTCACCTTGTCACTGTTTAAATACTTCAAATTACATCTAGTTCCAGTGCCAGTATTAGAGTTTACTATAACAGTATCACACGGAATCATACACTTAGACGTCTAAGACTTAAGGTCTTCCCATCAATCATATTTTTATTGGTTCAGATGAAGTGTAATTTGGAAGTCAAATGACAAAGAATCAGCAAAACCCAGTAATGAACTGAAAAACCAAACAAATCAACACTTCTTACCTGATGGAGTTTAATGGACATACGGATCCCAGGAACGACTACTTTCCTTAACAATTCCATATCAGCAAAAATCCATTCATCTCGAATTGAAGAAATCCGGAAATCTCCTTTAAATAGGGCATGCAATCCATAGAGGAATGACTCTAAATTACTGTTAAGATTGGAGATAAAAGTTCACATATTTTGACACAGGTCTTCATCACAATGAATCTTACATACGGCTCTGTATGAGAATCATCTGGAATATTTGGAAAACGAAGTTCCAGAAACTAAAGTCAGCTCCTAAATTAGAACTGTAAGAGATGGTGCTGCTTGACCTGGGACCGCCACTTACAAATCATTGCAAAGTCATAAAAACAAACAACAGGAAAGAACCTATGCATTAAAGCAAATACTGACAAAATAATGCAAAACATGCAGAGAAAAAAATTAAAACGTGGCATTTCTTAATTGTGATTCACTTGTATATAGAAATTCAGTTGCTTTTTACAGCTTCCAAATCAAATAATACTAATATTAAAAATACAAATGTTCTGGACAAAGACTGCAAAGAAATGTGGAAAAATAAAGTGGGAATGTTAGAAAAATAAATATAAATGGGAGAGACCCATCAATCACCTCAGGAAGAGATTGCAAAATATTTTAATCCATTAAACTATCACTAACAATAGCTATACACACAAGTGTTAACTTTGAAAGTCAGTTAACCAGTTAGTAGAACCCAAGATGCTCAGCAAAAGGATCTATACAAAGAAACTGCAATGGAATAGCATAAAGCGAATGCTTCAAAACATTCATTTCAGATTTACTTGGACAGTCCGATCCCTGTACTTTCTTCTTCAGAACAGAAGTGTCTGCTTTACCTGGACATGTGGTGTGCTGCGGTTCCCAAGGCTCGCCGGCCCAGAACACAGAGTCCGTAACAGAGAGTCACCAGGGATGAATCTTTGTCCACATCCAGTGGCTTTAAAAACAATTACAAAACATCAACTTTTGGAAAGGTATGTAAGTATGTAACAAATCAGAAAACATCTAAATAAGTCAAAGAGTGGACAAGGAACTCAACTAGAACCCAGTCAGAGGAGGGTGACTTTCACTTCTATGTGAGTGGGAACACTAGCCCGAAACAGAGTACTAGGAAGCTGTTCATTATTCTGCTGAGGGTACTTGGCTCAGAGTCCGTCTCTTTCCATAGCTCATGGAACTTCTTTAGGGAGAGACTACAAAGAGAAGAGTATAAAGCTGGAGAAATACTCCTCATTCTCTTCTAAAGAGACTGTGTGTAGAACGGAATATACTCCAGGCCAAGCTGGTGACGGGCTGCCTGAAGAGACCAGGGATAACTGGAGGTGTAGGCGAACCTTTCAAACACAGGCTGTATCAGCAAGCAGGACTTCCTGAAGCTATGCCTATGCCTGATGATCTCTACATGAAGGGTATGTCAAGATTAGACAGGACAGCTCTATTTCTAAATGAGCAGACAGTGAGGTCCAATGTTATCAAAAGGCAGAGAAGGGATAGTAGAGTAACATGTCCACACTCCCCAAATACATTCCCAAAGTCTAAGAACTTGAATAGGTAAAGTGTCTTCAGTACTTTTCATGAATGAAAAAAAACAAAACAAAACAAAAAAACTACCTGTTATGTATTTGGAAGAAGAAAAGTTAAATTTTGAGGTACTCCATTCTCAACTGTTGTTTTCTGGTCTTGTTATTTGAGTCTTAGAAGGATATTTTATCCTTTTATCATTATTCCTTTTTTAAGAATATGCTATTCTGATCAGTAGATTGTTGCTGAGTGAGAAGTACAAGGTCACCTGAAAGTAACTGAAATCTGAAAATGAGGGTGTATATCCTAGCAAGGGTGCTGGCTGCTGGAGTACCTCACTATGCTCCATGACACACACTGACAGGATACTGAGTGGTTCCTCACAAGCCTTTTGCTTAAGAAGCAACAGCCAGCGATGGTATGAATGAACTCTAATCACAGGCCTTGAGGGTTGTGGCTATGCTATAGTCTAATCAGAGATATGACACCAACATGAGGGTCCTATGACTCAGAAGGAACAGTGGTCACTAACATCTGTAATCTGTCTTACTACAGGGTAAAACAAGTTGTCCTGATTAATGTGTGGATGAGGAACCATCTGAATTAAAAGCACTCACCAGATTCATACTTATTTTCATGGCCTAGACTTATTGAATTAGAATCTCTTGGGGGAAGGCCCAAGGACCTGCATTTTCGAAGTTCCTAGGTTATTTCCACACTTCAACATCTCTGATCTAAAGGTACATTGTCTAAAACATTTATATATATGTGTGTGTGTGTATATACACACACACACATATATAAATTATCTAGATCAATTAAAGTTAAGTAAAATTCTTTTAACTGTACTAGGCTATACTTCAAATGTTGAAGTCACATGTGATACTGAACAGCAGTGGACACTTCCATCATGGCTCAAAGTTCTAACACAGCACTAGTCTAGACTGCATTTGGAAGTTTGGTGAGTTGTGCTTAAGAAGGACTGTATTTTGGAGAGAAATGAATTTATATATACATTCATACACACACAAACACAGCGTGGAAGGATGCTGTCTGGACAGTGATACCAGGATACTACAAACACACACACACACACACACACACACACACACACACACACACACACAAACAAAGAAATGAGGGAGGGGGGATTCTCCTTCACCTGTCTTGGCGGAGTTGGCTTAGTCCAAATGTGATGGTGCAGACATGTTCTCTAACAGAGACTCAGAAAGAGAAAGCATAGGGAAAACTAACTCACAACAAGTAACTCATAATAACCAACAGGGATCATCTTGCCACCTTTGGAACACCTGGATCCAGACACCTGAAACGAAATAAACCAGCCCTACCTTTGCTCTTCGGGAAGAGCAGTATTCTATCCAGTTGAGGTAAATTATACAGAAACTCTCCCTGGATATGCCCGCCAGCCGATGGTCATAGTCCTCATCAATGTTTGGGTTAAATGTTGGGTCCACATCGACATAATTCCGGTCTGCACACAGACGCAGTCCCTCCTGCATTGTCTCATTAGCTAGCCACTCCTCTAACTTAGAGGAGGTTGTAACATAATAAATGATGCCCTAATGCAGAAAACAAGGGAACTCCAGTTAAACCACACTTGGAATGAATCCAGATTTCTCAATGATATAAATTCTACAGGTAATATAACTGTTGCTATTGACAATACATCTCAAAAACATTTTAACTCGGTGCTTTATGTCTACATTTTAAGGATGCTGTAATTCAAGTCTTTCCAGATGAAAAAAAATAATTAAAAAAATCAAAACTACCAATTTAGCAAGATGATTTGTAGTATTCTTTAGATTTTAATGCTTTTGGATTTAAAATGTTTTTTAAGAGTGATAAAAAATTACTATTCTAAATTTATTTTGAAAAAATTTCGACAAAAAGTTATTTAAAAACATCTGTGTTCAGGTCTAATGTTAAGAAACAGACAAACAAAACAATGGAATATATATAGATATGTTATACATATATCAGATATCTACCAATCTATATGTATATATATATCAAATAGTAAATGCCACATGCTTGTCAGGTTAAAAAATAAAATAAAATCAAACTCTGTAGCTTCTTAGGATTGAATTTAACCAAATGGAAGACTGAAGAGTCACCCAAATAAGCACTAATACGGTGGACTGTGGAAGTGATATAAAACAGGGAAATTCAGATGTGAGCCCTTAAAACATATCATACACTTCTCTCTTAAAAACACTGGCTTTCAGCCACCAAAATGCATCAGCAGGTAAAGGTGCTTGCTGCCAAGACTCACAACCTGAGTTTGATCTCTGGAACCTACATGGTGAAAAGAGAGACTTGACTCTCATAAGCTGTTTCCCCCTTGAACATGTGTGCTGTGGCAGACATACATGCCCACACCAACACTCACATTCGCACCAAAAAGACAGACAAACAAGCAAAATACTAGCTTTGTCCAGGAATTCCTGAGTCACTGTCATGCTGTATTTCTGTAATATCTTCAGTAAAGCAGTCTGGGCATAAAGGATCAGCCTTAACCAACAAGAACTCCAGTTTTCAATGTCCTATCTTGGGAGGCAACCTCTAAAGCTTTGAACCGGCTGTCTATAAGAGTCTTTGTCCAATGTAGGTAAATCCCCACAGCCTCAACTTGACCTCCAGAAGCCCTGTGATTTAGGTCAACCATTTGGGTGGCCAACTATGTCTGTGTGACTCCAGCCCAACGAAGACTTACCTCTCTAAAGAAACATATGTGTACATATATGGCTATGTGTGCATAGTCCTCAGTACAGTGCCTAAAACATGTAAGTTATAAATGCTGGGTACTAATGGTAATGAACAAATGGAACAAGAAATACCAATATATATTTTTTAAAGTAAGTTTTTTCTGTAGGTATATTTTTATTGGCTTTTCTTAATACTAGAAAATTTCAAATGCTATTTAGAAACAAAAGTGGAGTTGAGGGTAGTTGAGTGGTAGAGCATGATTATCTCGAGCTGAGTTCAATCCCCTAGCAAGGCATAAATGAATGAATGGAGGCATGAACTATGAATAAAATAGGTGTTCCTATGTGCCTTCTCCAAAAAACAACCGATCTTAGCAGGCATCCTCACCTTGACATAGTAAGTGGTAAGTACTTTCCTAAGGTCGAAGACTTGAAGCATAGAAGCGGCACTGTTATCAGTGATGCTATAGCCCTCCAGAATGTACTTGGTGACGACCACTTCCCAAGCGAGCCAGCGCTGGCCAAATGCAGCATTAAATGAAAGCACATGAGGAATATGGCCAGGTTCACAACAGCAAAATCCTTCATCTTCTTCCACACCTTCAGTAATAGCCTCCACTTCCCGTTGTTGACAGTAAGTACCTTAACAAAAGAGAGACAGAGACCATTACACACAAAGGCTCAAAAAACTAGCAGTGGAAACAGTGAATGTCCACAGGGTACAAGGAATTTAGAAAAGACACGATTCATAGCAATTCAGAGTCTGTGACAGATTTGCCTAGCTAACTCCCGAAACCAAACTCTATGATCTCTGCAGAAAAACAATGTACTGTAGCACATTTTAGGTCCTGGGAGTTTATTAATTCTGGCTCATAGATTTCCAAAATTTTCAGATGGGTTTATGATTGCATTCGTGCCAAATAAAGGCCAAAAAAGTAAATGTACATCTCCTGGAGCCTTAAGTCAATTCAAAAGGGGAACAGTGAATGATGTTCCCCACTTTCAGTGTGGGTCTGCACCCCTCAGCTAATTCTCTACAGAAATGCCCCCCTGGAGAAACATGTTTCCAAGTGCTTTGCTAATCTCCTAGGTACTCGGTCACTTCCATCGAGCTGACATAAAGATTCACTACCACAGGTATAGATCTGGCTTGCCTCCTCTTTGAGCCAACCTCCTTGCTGCCTATTAGTTCCAAAGAACTTGGAATAGCTTAAAAACTCTCTAGAAACAACAATCTAGTCTTTCGGAAAGAAACTGAGTTAACAACAGTACTTGAAATTTCTATAAAATTACTCTTTCCTGCAAGCTACTCAACTTATAGGACATATATAGTATCAGTGGGTAATAGTATCACTGGATAACATGAAGTGGATGCTTCCGCATGCATGATATTCTGTGTTGAAATGGCTTCATCTGCTTGTGAAAGGAGGCAATGAGAATCAAGCATTTAATGAGTTTTGGAGGTTTTGTCTTGAAGAGGTGAAAATACTTTGGAACTAGATGGATATGTACAACAGCATAAATAAACATTATGGATGCTTTTCATTTTGAATAGTTAATTTAGGTTATGTGATTTCACCTTAACTGAGAAGCCTGTGGAGGGTGAAGAACACAGTAAACTATTTTCTGGCTCTAGCCCTTGCACGTGCATGTGCGATTGGTCATAAAAGGGCCTGACAAGAGGGAAGCAGCAGAGGAGTATCTCAGAAAAGGGGTCGCTTACACACTAATGCCGCCACTTCACACATATGCCACAGGGCAAAAATGACTTTTCTTGAACAAGAAATTAGGGGTGAGGTCTTTGATAAAACTTGTCATGCGACAATCCCAAAGATATAACTTTGTAACTTTTGGGTTTAATAAATGTCAAATTTATTAAATAAATTTAATAATTTAAATAAATTTAATAAATTATTAATAAATAATAAACTAAATGTCACAGGAGTATGTCATAAAAATAGGAAGAGAATGACTGTCTTACCTCTGAATTCAAGTCCCCGTAGCTGGAACGTGACCAGGCCATTGCCTATCTCTATAAGGTGGACTAATGCATTGAGATAGTCAGAGGCAAGGATGAAACAGTCCCCAGTGCTGTAGTTTCCCCAGCGCCCGAGCAGCAAGTCACCACAGAGACTGTGTTGTAGGGATCTGGTTAAATGTTCATAGAAGATGGAATTCAGATTATTGTCATCTGCTCCTGTAAGAAAGGATTTTTAAAAAACTTATTTTACTTTAAGTCCTTGTTATATGAACAAACAAGTGGTTAAAAATACTAAAAGTAGCCAGGCATAGTAATACAGACCTCTAATTCCAGCACCCAGGAGGCTAAGAAAGGATTACATCATTTGAGACCAGTCTAGGCTACACAGTGAATTCCAGGCCAGCTTAGGCTATAGAGATTCAAAAAACAAACACCGTCCCCTATAAATTCCAATCAAGATTATATTTGTATTTATTTGACAAGAATACAAACCTTACTTTTATAATTTCTATATAAAAAGAAGTGTTATGGTTGGATACACAATGTCCCCCAAAACTCATGTGTTGATGATTGTTTCCCAACTGGCAGCACAGTAGTGAGGGGGTAGACGCTGGTGTAGCACCTGGTTTAACCCTTTATTAATAATAACCAAGTGCTAGTGATGAAATATTTCTTTTTTCTACTGGAATGTAACAAATCATTAGAATCCAATAACTAGCTCTCCTGAATTCAATACTATAATTAAGAATCAATCTTTTTCTTACAGTTTAGCTTCTCAGATGAACAGAGAATGTAAGGAAATTTATGAGTGAAATGAATACAGACATTCCAGTCTCTCTGGGAATAATATTTCTTTTAGCAAATTAGTCTCTTCTAGTCAGCAAAGTTCACAGGGAAGTGCCAGATTAACATTATTTTTTATTTTTTATTATTATTATTATTTATTCAACTGTGCGCATGTGCGTGCGCATGTGCGTGCGCATGTGCGTGTGTGTCTGTGTGTGTGTGTGTCTGTGTATGTGTAGAACCACGGACGAATTAGCGAACCACCATGGACGCCTCCACCTCCTTCTGCCCCGGGATTCACAGGCTCCGCCCTACCAGGACCAGAAGCGCAGGCCGTCCCCGCTTCCGCCTGGCGTCTATACGTGGGATCTGGGATCCGAACTCAGGACCTTCCGCCTGCAAGGCGGAGGCTTAACCCCTGAGCCACCTCTCCAGCCCCCAGATTAACATTATTAAAAAATGATAAAAAAAGACCTTCCCCAAGTAACCAAACTATGAACCAAACTTCAAATAATGATGCCACCACTTGAGTGTCACCCCTGCCACCTGATCTCAAGTGGCAATCTGTATCTCCCCTTGATGCCAATGTATGAAAGAAAATAAAATTAAATGTTTACTGGAGCACCTGGGAGAGGGATGGATGCCACGTACTAATGAGATCTGTATCAGTCTATGGCTGTCTCCAACACAGTTTGGGTTTTTACTCTGTGTTCTACTCTCTAACACGTGTGAATCATCTCTAAAAGGCAGTTTTTTTTTCCTTTCAATGTTCTTAAAGTTATTTTAGAAAAGATGATAGTACAAATTGCTCTATTCATAGATGCTGTATTCATATTATTACACTTGGCTAAAGTCAAACAAATAAGCAAAGGATATTTTATTTTTGAAAAATTTTTGTACATGTGATCCCAGCATTTGGAAGGCTGAGGCAGGAGGACAATGAATTTTGAAAAAGGCAGGCTTGGGCTGGAGAGATGGCTCAGGGGTTAAGACTGCCTTGTAAGCAGTAGGTCCTGAGTTTGGATTCCAGGTCCCACATAAAAACACCAGGCAGAAACAGCATTAGCTGCACTTCTGGCCCTGGTGGTAGAGCCTAAAAAATCCAGAATGAAGCAAAAAAGGAGGTTGAAGCAATCCAAGATGATTCCTGAAGTTGCCCTTGGTCCTCCACAGGGACACACAATGTCCTCTCTCTCTCTCATTCCCTCCCCCCTCTCTCACACACACATACACACAAATATATAGTGTAAAAATAAAAAAGGCAGCCTTGGTTACATAGTAAGTTCCAAACCAGGATGGGCTACACAGATACATTGCAAAAAATGAAAACCAAACCAAAAAAAAAAAAAAAAAAACTACTTTAGAAGATTTTCAGTAAGTTGGATGTGAAGATATATACTTCAAATCCTTAAACTTGCCTTCTTATTCATGAATAGAGCTATTACCTGGATTTCTATCAAGTTGAGAAGCCAATCTGGTATTTGAATGATCCACTCGTTTTGTGCTAAAAAACAAAAACGAAATTTGTAAAAGCAACTTTATACTTTAAAATTAATAATTAAGAGCAAAGGAGAAAACTATAGGACACATCAGAAATAAATCTTATCTGTTTAGAAAAGTCTATGATTACTATAATGATAAACTTGGAAGCACATGCATTTATAGTTAAAATTTTAATTTTCCCCTCATATTTCCACAACACAAACAACAGTTTTCTTAACTCATGCTGTGTTGCAAAGTGTAAACAGGTATCTATGGGTGTATTACGAACAAAAACTGACTAGGATGGAAGAACACAGAGTGCGTGTGGTCTGGACCAGTACGGTCCGAATCAGTTCACAGAGCATGAAACAGGTCCATCTCTACAGGGAAAGGCACATCTAGTAACACTCCGAGGCACTGTGGACTATATGTAGGGGGCAATGCCTCAAACGGGCCAAGACTCTTTCAGTGAGTTTTTCAGCTTAGACTATCCTCATGATACAACTGAGCCGCTGTTGCTCTTCTCACTGTACTGACAGTCAGGCAGTGGCACCAAACATGCACAGTAACACACACATTATTCCATTTAAAAGCATCCCGAATGAAGCAGAAGGCTATTAGTTTGAATTCTCAACTCCTTAGTAGCGGTCACTGGATAGTGCTGTCCAGCAAAACGGTAAAGTGCAGAAAGTGCCTCTGCATTCTTAAGGGCGGTGCTGTCCTAAGGGCACGAGTATCTGGACAGTCCTTTGAACCACATGCAGAACAGATGGCTTTCTTCTTTGGAAACCATTTTTTTCCTTTTTTAAAAAAATTTATTTAATTATGCATGTGTGCGTGTGTGCACGTGTGTGTATGCGTGTGTGTGTGTAGAACCACGGGCGAATTCAGGAACCACCATGGACTACCTCCACCTCCTTGTTTTTTACTCTGGCCCTGAGATTCACAGGCTCCGCCCTACCAGGGCCAGAAGCACAGGCCACTCCCGCTTCCGCCTGACGTCTATACGTGGGGTCTAGGATCCGAACTCAGGACCTTCCGCCTGCAAGGCAGAGGCTTAACCCCTGAGCCACCTCTCCAGCCCCTGGAAACTATTTTTACCTCAACAGCTTGGGCTCCTTAGCATTTGCATCTTTCTGAAAAGATGACGAGCCTATTGTTTCAAGGAAAGCCAGTGGCAGCAGTTCTTGATGGTAAAACTCAAGTTTTCAGGCAAAAAGTTAGAGTGGGACAAGTCTGAGAGCTTCCTAAGAATACTTAGTGACTTTTGATTAAGAACACATGCTTTTTTTTTTTTTTAAAGCAATATGTAATGAACTGAGTTAACATTTGGGATATCTATTTTACTCAGTAAACCAGTATTTTCTAAATGAACAAAAATGCCATAAAATTACACATGAGTGAAAACTCCATTCAAAGCATATAGATAGATTTGGACATATAGTTCTAAAAGCTCACAAAAACAATTTAGATTAAGGAAAACACTGTATGTTGAGCTTTACTAAAAAATCAAAGAAAAATATCCACAGCTATCTTAAAAAATCTATGAAACTGCTAGTCTTCTTTAAGTAGTTATCTGTGAGGCCAAATTTGCTTTCTATACTTCAAGCAAAACAATGTATGAATGAAGCAGATAAGTGAATCAAGCTGCCTCTTAGCTAAAAATTTATGAAACTATATAACAGTGTCACTAAAACTTCTGATAGCTAGGGAATATACTCTTAATTTTAAAATGTTATTGTATAATGAGTACAGCTTTTTTAAAAAAAAAATTTTAAAGACAGGGCCTTGCCGTGCAGACTGAGCTAGCTTCAAACTTCCAATCCTCCCGCCCTCAGCACCTGAGTCCTGGGATTACAGGTGCAAAGGGTGTATTATTGTCTTTAAATGAATGAATATTTAATTAAAAAAACTTTTCTAAATAAATGCTAACAAAATTCATCTTTAAAAACAATGAGGCTTGGGTTGGAGAGTTGGCTCGGGGGTTAAGACTGCCTCACAAGCAGAAAGTCCTGAGTTCGATCCTAGCCCCCCCAACCCCCCTTGCCCAAAGATGACAAGTGGAAATGACTACTTCCGTCCCTGTGGGTGGAGCCTGGGCAATTCCAGAGCCAAGCAAAAAGGAGACAGAAGCAATCCAGGATGATTCTCTGTCACCCTTGGTTCTTCACAGAACACAGTGTCTTTTGATACACACACACACACACACACACACACACACACACACACACACACAAAAGAAAGAGAGATTTGTTTTTTTAGTGGAGTTTCAAGTAGGTAAAGAGGCTCTGTTACCAACACTAAAGAATTACTATCACAGAACCTAACTTTGAGCTACATGGCCCAGAGGAACAAGATAATAACATTAAAAAAAATTTCTCATAATGGGAAAGAAACACCACATATTAAATTTTAGGAAAAGAACTAGTGGAAATTTCAGACCTAAAGCTAGTTAACTATTTTGAAGCTGACGCCACTGTTTTTCCCCAAGTCCAGTGCTAAAGCATGGAAGTGTACAGAAAGGCACTGGGGGATGCGAGAACTTAACAGCCTTCACCACCTCTAAATCAGCAGCATGTTACTACCTGTTTAAATGTTTCTGCTCTTAATCGGTGACTCTTCCTGTAGGAACTCTCCTTAAATAAAAGCATATTTAGAGGGTAGGAGATGGCTCTGTGGGTACAGATGCTGGTCAAGCAAGACTGATGTGAATCTGAGGACACTCCCTCCCCCCAAAGGCGCACTTGCAGGTGGAAGGAGAGAACCGACTTTACGAAGTTGTCACCTCGCTTTCACATGTGCATGGCAGCACGCGCACACACATATACACACATTAAAAAAAATCAGATGTAGACAGAGTACATAAAAGGTTTGTTAGTTTTAGATTAAGTAGCTAGTCTAAGGAACTAAGCCAAGATGAGAAGATCTTTTATGTAAAAGGATGGTCATTAGAAGGTTTTCTTCATGAAAAAACAAAGAAATCTACCAGTTAGCTTTAGAGAAATCTATCAAAGTTAGCTTTGGAACCAGCAATGCATTTCTAAGAAAATTATGTGAAATAATTCTTCTTTGTGAAATAATTCTAAGACAAGCCACTGAAAGAAAAATGCTGCAAGAGTATATGTAATAAGAATTGCATTATTTAAAATCATAAGAAAAGATGAGAAAATAAAGACCAATTTCCCTCAACTCTTCTTTTACTTAATTTTCATTTAAAAACTTGGTAGGGCTGGTGAGCTAGCACAGTAGATAAAGTGCTTGCTAAGAAAGTTTGAGGATATGAGTCAGATCCCCAGAAGTCACATAAAACCTGGGTAGGCACGGCGGCTTCCTATAATTCTAGCACTCATCAGGCAAAGACAGGGAATCTCCAAGGCAAGCTAATTTGCTAGCCTAGCTATTAGTGAGTTCTGGGTTCAACTCAGAGATTTTTGCTTTAATAATAAAAGGAGAGAGCAATTGGAGATAGATGACATCAACTTTGGGCCTGCATGCGCATATGTTACCCCCCATACGAGCCTTCATAAACACACACATTCAAGTGCCCTTTTGTGCACGTGCATGCGCGTGCGCGCGCGCGCGCACACACACACACACACACACACACACACAGAAAAAAAGACAGCAATTGTCTTTCATGTATTTTACCTTACTTACTTATAGTCTCTCTCCCAGAACTTGACAGGTCTAACATACGAAGTGATGAATATTGCGCTTCCCAGGAAGGGATTCAGTGGGGTGGAGAAGAAGGCTGACACCACAGCCTGAATGAACAGCATAGCTGAGTCTATGAAGGACCCGGTTAAGGAACTTAATGCCCATCTGAGCAAACATGCCAAAAAAAGAAAATAAAGAAGGAAAAAGCACCTTACAAAACCATTTAAATATCAGCTAATGAAAACAGGGGTCACTAGCAGAACATAGACAAGGATATTACAGGACACACCAACAGACAGATGCAGTAGGGTGCCAAATGGAACAAGCTTCCACAGGGAACCAAAGATGTTTACTGACACCTACTGTAAAAGCCACCTGTCAATCTCAGGGAAAGACACTTGCATTTAATTTAAAGAGGTTAAAACAAAAATATGCACATCAAAGGTCTGTATTTCAACATCAGTAGTCTTGTCTTTACTATTATTTAGAAAGATTACTTTTAAAAAATGAGAAAAATGGAAAATTTGAGACAGAAATGACTATTAAAAATGTTTCCCTCTTTTATTTAAAAATACTTTTAAGTGCATTAAAATTTCTAGACTTTAATAACATTCATAATGATTTACACTTAAAATAACTAATTTCAAGACCTGTGTTTCTGTATGTGTTGTAAGGGTATATATGTGTGTATATGTGTGCTTGCTATTTGCATGTAGATGGGTATGTGTGTTGTGTATGTGTATGTGTATATTTGCTTGTAGGTGGGCATATGTGTGGGTGATGTTATGTGTGCATATTTGTGTTTACAGGTAAGCACATATGGAAAGGGAATGTATGTGTGTATAAATGTGTATGTGTATTTGTTTATAGCTAGGTATAGCTAGGCATAGGGTTCATGTATGTGAATGTAAGTTGGGTGCACGTGAAGATAGGTGTTCGTGTATGTGGAGGCCTGAAGATGACTCTTTTGGGCACCTTCTCTGATCGTGCTCCACTTCGCTGCTAGGGCAGGGTCTCTCGAAGAACCCAGGGCTTGCATTCTGCTAGCTAGCCAGCCAGCTTGCGCAGGGGTCTCTTGTCTTTGTTTCCCAAGGTCTGAGAATGCATGTAGTCACCACACATGTCTGGATTTTGCATGGGTCCTGGGGATCCGAACTTCCAGTTCTCACACTTGCAGGACAAGCACCATATTCACTGAACTCTTTCTCAGCTCATTAATTACAAAATTTTAATGCTTTTTTCATGTTAGATGATCTGTGGATCACAGATATTAACGAGAGAGATATTAAATGAGAATAGGCTGGCACTCAGCAGCCTATGAGGTTTTGGTAATTTTTCATACGGTCTGTCACATTCTCTTCTGGTGAAAGGCTGCCTAGAAGCTGACATTCTCATCAAAGATGTGCACATTTTATAAAACTGTAGTGAAGGATACGGGGCACTGCAAAATGGCTGAGCAAAAGCATGGAAAGCAGAGCCCCAAGTGATTTGCCAGGGGGCAACGTAGGTGTACACGAACTGCAACTTATACAGGAGTTCCCAAAGCTGCAAGAGGAAAAGAGAAACTGTCAGTAAACTCTTATGGGATATTTCAATGAGAAAATAAATGGCCTATAAAAATGAATAGTTTTCCTAATAGGGAATTAGCACTGAAATTATTTACCATTTGCATAGTAGGACAAGATTTTTTTTCAATTGCCAAAACACTGAAATTATTATCAAATTACTTTAACACTAAGATGTTATTTTTCTATGAAAACAAAATGAGAAAGGTAAGAAGCAAAACTGTTGTTCATGAACTCTACATGTCTACAAGTATTAGAGATATTTTTTCATCCAAGAACTCATTTTACTCAACTTTTAATGCTTTGAAAACTGTACATATTCCAAATGCAGTATCATAACGCTTGTGAACCTCGAAGCAACATTTTTGCTACAGCTGTCACTGCTTATCTGCACTGGAACTTCATTATCTGCACTAGCGATCTGGCCTAACCTCAAATGGTGTCAATGGAAACACAGGGCACATTTTTGATCTTGCTTAACTTTGGATCTGCCGCTGATCACGTGTCTTCAGGCTGAGAAAAAAATCAGGCCTAGAGCCATTCCGCATGCTCAGTGGAAAAGCACTACCTAACATGTGCAAGGTCCTAGGTTCAGTCGCCAATCATCAATCAGTCAAATTTCATCCAACTAGGAGAAATAAATGGATACCCACATTCTTAGTCATGACTCAAGTTGTGCTAGGAACCAGAATTAACATGACCAAGATTACAGGATGCAGAAGCAGCCTTTTACTCTCATGATTCATTAGAACTACTTAAAAGTAGTGACTCAAAAACTTCAGATTTTAAATAATAATGTAATAATGTAATAATAAAGGAAAAACTGCTATGTAACTGCATGGGTAAGTGGCTGGCAGAAAATAACATTTTTGCATATATTTCATTTCTTTTCTTGAAATGAAATATACAACTTTGTACAACTTGAAATTGACTACACAACTTAAAATAATGCTTTCACATCAAAAATACATGGAAAACATCCTATTACCTGAGCATTATCACCATTAATTCTATCTATTCACCAAATAAACTCCTTAAAAGTAGGCCTTCTCAGGTTTGTTGACTGATACAGCCTAGGCATCTAGAACAACTCTGAAAAGTAGTATACTTCCCTAAATATTAAAGCATTAAGGACGCCCAAGTAATATACAACTAAGTGCAATACGTATAATTAAAAGGCTTATTGATTCACATTTCACTGCAACTGTCACTTTTTGCTGACCAGTAAAATAAGATGTAATACAGTTTGCAATCTAAGTACTTACGTCTGAGAAAGTACAGCTTCTTTACACACACACACACACACACACACACACACACACACACACACACACACAACTGCTTAACTTTCTGGCTTCTTCCTTCACTTAATTACCATGTATATATCAAGAATAAAAAGTGATATAAATTAAGTGCATGATTATGTCCAATACTGAGATATTTTACAAAGTATTTATCACAATACTGAAAATGACTATTTCTAAAACCTTGTTCTGATGGATGGCTTTCCAGTCTCACTGTTTCTCTAGTTTCTCCATCACACCCAGATCACTGTCCACACCTCTGGGTTCTCTCTTCCCCAATCCATCCCAATGTGGCTGACCAAGCTCGCTTGCCTAAAACTGGACTTTTGTTGTTCACTTGCTTCAGCTCTCTGTTACCTATCAAATGGGACAGTACATGTCAAAGACCTTTGTATGTGGTCACTGTCAACACAAAATCTAATCACTAACTTATCAACAATCTAAGTATACATCTATTTCATGTAGAAAGACGGCATATTTTGGCAAAAAAATTCTCTGGTAAAAAGACTGAGAGGAGGAAGATTCAGGTCAAGCACTTGCAAGGCCGTGGGTATTCTCAAAGCATTCTGCAGACTTCAAAAGGTTCTGTCTGTCAGGCTAATTCTGTGTTGTTTCCGCATGTCCTTCACTTAGCTCTCGGGTTATTATCTTCTACTAGAATTGATTCCTCCAACTACCCAGATGCCTAGAGTACAATAAAATTATCATTTTTTTTCTTTCTGAAATCATTCAAAACCACATCCCTTTAGGAAGAGCTTATATATTTATGTATTAATCTTTCCCTAATTTTCTAAGTTCATTTTCTTTCTAGCTACCGCAAGAACTAAATCGATTTTTTATGCATCCTAGTAGATAGCACTGCTTATAGAATCTAAGGTGCTCAGAAATAACTGCATGACTGGAAAGGACTATCACTTAAAATAAAACATCAGTGTGAGCCTCACTAGCAGAAAATCACTTAGGGAGGTACTTTATGTAGTCAGAGGTTGATAAATTACCTTGTTGAACAGTATGGACATGAAGAAGAGATCTAATAGCATGGTCTCTGAAAAGGCTTCATAGTCAAATTTGAAAAAGAGCACAGTAAAGATGACTGTGACGTACTGATATGTGGGGCTGCTAAAAGAGGACCGCAGCAACTTCAAGCCAGCAATGGTGATCATCAAAGCTCCCAATCTGCAGCAGAGAGAAAGCACATGCGGATCATGGCTGAGAGCAGTGGAACACCTGCCCAACTTCAGAAAAGTCACTGCTTCTTTACTAAGCTCACAACACAGAGCTAGGACTGCTTTGAAAGAGCAGGGTGGCTGACAAATTCAGTCTAAAGAAAATAAATACACAATAAAAATGGTTAATTCAGCTAAACAAATCACAACTTATAAAGAACAGATTACTGTAGTATTCTTTTATTAGTATATATTCTGATTTCTATCTTCTATAGACACAAGCATGCTTAAAAATAAAAGTCAATGTAGTTCTGAAACCTGGTTCTCTACTTTTTTCAATAATTCTATCTCTTTAACATTAACTCCAACTAACACATGAAAAACATATACCAACACTCCATAACATGCACCTAAATTAGTGGGTCAGACCAAAGGACAAACATGTAGATGATTAACATCTATACAGAATGACTTATATAGTAGATAAAATAGCATCACTCAAACTTGCCATCTAACATGAAAAACTAACCTTATTTAATAAATGTCCTCCCATAAATTATCCCTGGCAATAATAGGTTAAGAATAATAACAATGCTGATAGCCAAAAGAAATGTTCAAAAGAAGGAAAATGAAGACAAATTTTCATCTGCAGTTTTATCTCCTAATTTCTTGTGGCAGAGATACCCACTGCTTATGTGGAACTTGCTTAGTAACTTAGAACATTGCTTCAGTGACAAGGAGACATCACTCACAATTGCTCATAACCTAGTAACATAGTTAGGCACAGCTGTCAACCTGACAGTTGAGGGTTTGAGCTCTGGGCACATTTGTAGAGAACTGGTAGTTGAGTTAATCCCAGTGCGAACCTGCAGGAGATTGTCTAGTGGATGGGGAAGGCCCAGCCCATGGTGAGTGAGACTAGGTCCAGGCAGGTGATAAAAATGGAGGGAACTGTTTGACAAAGGAGGCATCCTTGTGTATAAACTGGCCAGACATGCTGTTTAGGCAAGTAAGGATTGTCCCTCTTTCAGCCATTACGTGAAGATGGTATGGCCAGTTTATTTGGCTGTTTGGTGACGGTGCATGCTCTCCTGCCAAGCTGGACTAAGAATTGTAACAGGGCTATAATAAGAGTATAAACCTCTTGTTCCCTGAAGCAGTTTGTCATGATTTTATCAGCAACATGCAGGTTAACTTGCTACCCCTAATGACATGCACGAGCAGACTGCCGTACTTACTCTGTATCCAGTTTCTTTGGACTGGCGATTGTCTCGGCACTGCTGCTGAGTTCGTTGAGAACAATCAGTGGGTAGATGACATTTTTCTCCACAAAAAGAAGCCACACATGAAGCTTTTCAAACCACATCATCGTGGCTGCATCTGGGGAGGCGAAAATGTCAAAACCACAGTTTATCACACAGCTAGGAAATAAGCAAGAAACACCTTACAATTCCAATTTAGAACCATGTTATCAGTAAAAAATTTAAGAAGCCCGGCAATTGAATCAGCTGTCAGTTTGTATGTACTGAAAACCCCTGTATCTTATAGGTTACTAATGATTATCAGGTTCTTCTGTACACCATAAATAAAAGATTTATTAAATTATCTGTTTTAAAGTGATAACAATTGGGCTGGAGAGCTGGCTCAGGGTTAAGCCTCTGTAAGTGAGTAAGCAAACAATCTGATCTCAGATGCCTTGTAAAAACACCAGATGGAAATCACAGGGCCCTGGATTTCTGACCCTGGAGAACAGAGCCTGGGGAATCCCAGAGTACAGCAATAAGGAAGAAGAGCAATCCGGGACGATTTCTGATTGACCCTTGGGCCTCCGCAGACAAACACTCTTCTATATACACATACCTCCCCACACATACACACCCACACAAAAAAAGCAAACACACACACACACACACACACACACACACACACACACACACACAATTTAAATCTGGACAGTTCATAAGTTATTTTTATCATGAATGAAGTATTAAAGATAATCTAAAATATTTAGCCAATTTCTTCAACTTAGAAAATTCTTTAAATTGCTAAACTCAGTATAATGGAAGAAAAGAAACTTTACTATAGTACTTTCAGTAAGTCAAAACCATTGTGCTGATTCAAAATTTTGTGAAAGTTTGGAATGATTGGTTAAAGATCAAAAAGGAAAAACAAGCATAATTCATTTAGTGAAAACTGCTGATTTTAAAAGTAAACTGGATATATTCACCATCACTTACAGATTGATATATAAAGTGATATATAAAGTGATAAAAAACAGTTCATCATCAAAAATAGGAACCAGCAAAGATGGCTCAGTAAAGGTACCTGAGTACAAACTTGGCAAACTGAGTTCAACCCCCAGATTTCATGTGGTGGAAAGAGAACCAACTTCCAAAAGTTGTCCTCTGACCTCTTTAAAAAAAAAAAAATCAAGAAACACTAAAACAAACGAGTCAATGGAGCATGAATCAGATCAGGCACAAGTCATCACAAACTAGATGAAAACACAGTGGGCCACATAAGCAAAATGATTTGACAACAGGAAGGAGTCCAGCAGGGAGGGGCTGAAGGGCCGTAAGGGAAAAGGAGGGGGATGGGATTTGGGACTAAGGGTTGAAAATATTAAAGTCACTATATTCATGTATATAACATTAAAAAATAAATTAAAAAAAAGAAGTCCAGCCTTCTCATCGAGTAATTTTCCTATGTAGAGAATCAGCAACGTTGAAGTTTACAACTTCACATTATTTCCCTAAGCAAGGCAGCACATATTTTGTAAAAGCACATATTTAATTTTCTATCGGGAGTCAACTGATTGGTCAGGACTTAAGTGTCATGATACTTCAACCAATCTTATTAAGAGGTCTATAAGATTTGCCTTTAGGATGTGAAGTCATTTGTTTTTAAAGTTCTCTACTAAATATATTAACTATTCTTTTAAAACTTTATTTATTCATTGTGTGTATGTGTGTGTGTGTGTGTGTGTGTGTGTGTGTGTGTGTGTGCACAAGTCCAAGGGTGAATTGGGAATCATCTTGGACTGCTTCTATCTCCTTCTTGCTTTGTTCTGGGATTTCCCAGGCTCCGCCCACCACAGTCAGAAGTGCAGGCCGCCACTATTTCCCTGCTGATGTTTTTTACATGGGACCTCGGATCCAAACTCAGGACCACCTGCTTCCAAAACAAGAGTCTTAACCCATGAGCCATCTCTCCAGCCTGTAAATATAGTTTATATGTAAATATATTAACTACTCTTAAATGACTGAGTGATCACTCTTCTTACAGCAATCCATATCTGAAATGAAAGTGAGGGAGAAAGTTGGTATTTAACAAAAGACATAAGCATGGACTTCTGTTCTTCCTTTTGTAGGTCATGGGCCAATGCCAGGAAGAAGGAAAAATGAAAATCTATAGGGGTGAAGAAGTGGAATACTCTAGACCTTTCTGAGTCAGTTACGGATATCCCACAACTCAGCTGACTCGAAGTCTTTTTCCCTTTCAAACTCCCTTTACTCCTCTACAATGGGACATAGTGCAAAGAGGATAAAGGACTTTCTTTCTCCCCTGTGTTTAAGTTTAAAATCTTTCAAATAAAGGCCTTGGGAAGCTGGGCTGTCTGTATGTTGCAAGAAAAACTGGTCAGAGAAAGTAGGGATTTACTAGAAAGCAAAGTGACACATAATATTCATTGATAGCAAGACTGTGGGGAATGGTTTAGAAAAGGAAAAAGTAAGATTGCTCTGTGGAAAGTAGCTAACACTCTTCCTTGCCTGAGATTTGGTTCAGTAGCAGCCTCAAATCTACGGATGTGACCCAAGTGCAAGTGTTTCGCAGTGACACTCATCTGGCTCGGCCACTGCCGGCTCGTCTTGCAAGTACGGATGAAGATACTCACTTCGAACTTCATAATGACTGTACTCCTTGGTCTTCAGCAGCGGGTGGGAGAAGCAGTGCCACGGCAGCTGCTTCCTGACCTGGGGCAACACGTAATGGGTCACGAAGCCCACAGAGCCGACCAGCGCGTACAGCACGTACTTGAGGGCGGGCTGGAAGGAAAAGCAAGTTGAGAACACTGGGAGCAGGCAGGAAAGTCACCGTGCAGTTCCTAATTTATTGGTTCATTTTTCATTTAACATTAGAGAACAGCAAAGTCACCTTAGGAATCCAAGAAACAAACACATATCTACAGTTTTTTGTATTTGTAGTTTTTTTTCTGATTAAAAAAGCCTTGGATGTTAGCAAGTATCCTTATAGATTCTTGGAATATGTAAAAGGCTTTCATGTCTCACACTACATACAGTATAACGATGGCTAGAGTTGTTTTCCTCATTCAAGAATGTTCTATGTGGCTTTCTGAACAACATAAAGGATACCAGCAAAATAAACTGAATTAGACAGAAGGACAAAATAGGATGAAAAATAAAAGCAGTTGGCTATTTTTGTCTCCCCAGGCTATACTGTTAGAAGACAGTTCTTATGCATGACTAAATTTGTGAAAGAAGGGATCAAGTGCTATTTCTTCAAATACTAAAACTAAAAACTCCAGAGCCTCTTGGATATGAAGGACTTTCCATCCGCACCCTGGTGAACCACTGAACTTTAATTCACTTTTAATGTTCAGAACTAAAGTTCAAACTGGAAAGAGGAAGAAGAAGCAACAGTTTAATGTGAAATAATTAAGCCTTTGCACTGGGCCATGCAGAATTAACGGGAATTGCCTTCCTGTAGGAAACTGCCAAAATGACTAACAAATGCATGACCTTGTGGTCAGCATTACAAAGACAGAAGGAAATAAATCTGAACCCTGAAGAAAGGGAGCAGAGGAGAGCATGGTGAATTTCTGAAATGGAGCCAAAGGGGAAGACAGACCCGGGCGCTGCTGAATGAGAACCACACAGGTCAAAGAACCTAGGAGGGAGCCAGACAGGACCAGCACTGAGCAGAGGCCTAAAAGACTGTTATGCAAGTGCTAGAGAAAAATGCACTCCAGATCCCTGGTTTGACCCAGCTCAGATCTGAAGCCACTACAAGGGGATAGCCACAATAAAGTGAAGAAAGTTAAAAACGGCTACTAAAATAAATGCATTAATCACTTAAAAGAAATATTTGGCTCATGACAATTAAGAACGGCACTTAGGGTACATTAACAGCCAGGAGGTTAAGTCACTACTCGATGTTGTAGAATGAAATCCAACCAGGACAACCCAAGGGAGAATGTGTAGTTATCCCATGCTTCATTCTAATCAATTTCAGGAAATGTAAATCATTCACATCCCCACTGGAACATGGTGACCGTCAACATTTTCAAACATTATTTATGGTACATGAGTTGTTTCCTTTACTTACTCTCCTGCAGTTGGTAAGGAGAAAATATAGCAACGTTTTAGAGTGGAAAGGCTAAGTAAAAGTGAATTTTTTGCAGGGAAAGAAAATGGCTTAGAATAATGCCACCAGGACAGTGGAAGTTGCGCATTTTGAAGGTGCCATTTTTCTAATTTGGTATTTCAGAGTTCATCTTAAGGCGATAACACAGCTTGAAATAAAGATATAGTACCTTAAAAGCATTGTAACTGAGAACATTGCTGAGTGGGATGAATTTGCTAATGAATGATTTTGATAGTTTTATGCACAGGAAAAAAATGTAAAAATGTGTTTACTAGATTCTACATAGCAATCTTTTACTTAACAAAATTCAGAAGTACTCTGGAACCATGATCCAGAATCACCTAATATCTAACAAGGTGAAATTTACACTGCTGGCATCCAGTGAAGTTTTAACATATGTGAGTCAGATGGTTAAAGCACTTGCCACACACGCAAAAGGCTCAGAGCCAGATTCCCAGATCCCACATGCTGGCAAGTGTGGCAAGCAGCCTGCCTAAAATTCTAGCCTTGTAAGACAGAGACATGGAATCTCCAGAGCGAGTTGGCTGTAGAGACTCACCCTGTCGGCAGCTCTGAACTGGATTACAGATCTTGTCTCAGAAAGATGGAGTAAGAGAAAAGAGTGATCAAGGAAAATTCTAAGTATCAACCTTTGGCCTACACACACACACACACACACACACACACACACACACGTATCCCTTTCCAACATGTGAATATGCATACACATACACATAACCCCCTACACATACACAAGAAAACAATATTTATCATGTGCAAAAAATCAGGAAGCCATGACTCAGGGAAGGGGTAAATTATTCAATCAAAATCAAACTATATGTGTTACCAATGCTATAATTAATAGATAGGGATTTTCTTGATACAGTTATAACCAAATCCTGTATTTTCAAAATGTTAAGACAAGGGAGGTATATGTAAAAAGACCTAAATAAACTTATGAAGATTAGAATTATAAGTTATGAGATGAAATATAAACCAAATGGTAGTAATAACAAATTATATAATTGATGAAAAGATTACTGAATTTAATGGCAACAGGCACAACTTTAATTTAAATATAGGCACAGGAAAAAAAGAACTAAATCCAGCATCACATTAACTGTGGATGTTATTAAAAGATAACTACTACATGTAATTGTCACTCATGAGGTGGGGCAGCAGGGAGAAAAACAGGAAAAAAAGATCTAAAGTAACACTAGCCAATTTTTTTTCAAATTTAATGAAAAATATGATCCAAAGACTTCAACCACAAAACCATGAAGAAAAATATATGAAGGTATATTTGAATCAAACTGATCTCTACTTGTGATAAACAGGAACTACTATAATCAGCAGAGTAATAAAGATAAGACTAATCCACAGATTTCACACAGGAAGCAAGTGAAGCAAGCAGACAGTGGAGCATTATTGCTAAAATACTGAAAATATTGTCAAAAACCTGTCATTCTACAATTTTAGACCCAATGTAGCATCTTTCAAAAACAATAGCAAAACAAAGTCCTCCTCAGAAATGGAGAATTTGAGATTTAGGCTATGAGAAACGCTCTAGGACATCTTTCAGGACACAGGAAAATGATGCCTTCTGAAAACAGATCACACAAGGGAATGGACAAACAGACAGAAGGGCTGTCCTCGGAGAACTGCATGTAACCAACGCTGCTCGCGTGCCTCGACCACTTGTGAGACTACCAGCTGTACTGAAGTAAGACATCTGGAAATTTCTGGACAACGTAAGTACACTTTGCATATAGGAGGGATACAAATTATGGATGCCAGGAAAGAAACAGTCGCAGCTAGCCTCTGGGATGGGCCCCATGATCCTACATGATATCAAACTTAGTTTATCAAACCAGCAGAATTTAGAAGAGATGGTATGTCATTTGTAGCACCAGAATGTAAAAGACTGCAACCTGTCTGGGGCGTTCTCTTTCCAGAATCACTTTCTCTAAGGGAAACCAGCTACCACCTTATGAAGACACTTGGGCAGTCTTTGGGGGAACTGACAGTGCAAGCACTGAAGTCAGCAAGAGAATGAGGTCTGCATCCAATGACCCTCACCTGACTGCAGCAGATCCAGCTAGGATCATGTGGCTAAGCCACTCCAGACTCGTATCCCAGAGAGGCCACGAGAAACTTTGCTGAAGTCAAACAAAAGCTCATATTTCAGTGCTAAGGATACTACGAGCAAATCAGAAACAATTCAAACAACACTGCTTTTTCCCAACTGAAATAGGAAGTAGATTCCTCACCTGCAATACTGTGAATACTGTGCTTACATGAATAGCAAAATACAGCACACCAATTACAATGCATACGACTAGATCAGACTGTAAACGCTCGCTCTGTGGGGAGAAAAAAAATTGTTATATAACTGCATCCATCCATCCATCCATCCATCCATCCACCCACCCACCCATCCGTCCATTTATCCATCCATTTTTCCACTCATTTGGTCTGTTTGTAGACCAGGATGGTTTTACCTGGCTATCTAGCCTTGAACTTCTTCATCCTCCTTCCTTGACCTCTGAAGTACTTGGATGACAGGCACGTGCCACCAGGCTTGTGTGACAGGCAATTTTTTAAAACAATCTTTCTATATTCCCAATTGGCAAAGTTTAAGAAATAATTTTTCATTGATGCTTCAGCATATCTACACATTTCTTGGATATAATAAATACTTACAATACATCTTATTTTTTCTTGGTTTCTTATATTTTGGAACATCCTCAGGGTTTGGTATCGTAATGTCAAAGAAATCAAGCAACTTCTGAGAATGTTCATACTAACTATGAAATCAAGTGACTTATGAGGATGCTCATAATGTAACTATATTACAATTAGGTCTTTTAGAAGATTTTTCCCCTCATTCATCAGTATAGTTTACTTTTATGTTGACAAAAGAAATTACTTGTGTTATCATTATAGGGTAATACCCCTTTCAATAAGCTATATTTCTATATCTTTATGAAAGTTGGATTTTTTGATGCATTAAAATTGTAAACATATGTCCTATTTTAGTTGGGGCGATTTGGGTTCTTTCAGTAGCTGTACAGGATTGGCTGTGCCTTTTTTGAAATTCTTGGGCCCAAAAGTGTTTCAGATTCAGATTCTGGAGTTTTACAGACTTTGGACTACTTGGATAAACTTTACCAAATGAGGATACCTGAAATGAAAATTGGAAATGTTCCAAATCTAACACTTTTTGAATTTGAATGAATTTCAAAGTTTGAATTTTCAGGTGCATACTGAACTTTGTAGTTGAAAAAAAAGAAGAGACTGCTTGCTATCTCTAGTACTAACAATTACAAGCTAGGCTCTTAACATCTCACTATTAACACAAACTATCTATTGCTAACATAGAAATTAAAGCAGGGGGAAATAAAAGCTTCACCTGTATCCTAAGTGATCATTGCTATTTTCTAAAAGAGGTATTTCATTTACTTATTTGATAGAAAATAAGTAAGTAAAAGCAGATGGAAGAAAGGAGAGAGACAGAGGAGAAAGAGAGAGAGAGAGAGAGAGGGAGAGACAGATAGACAGACAGATAAACATACACATGCCTGCCATAGATCTCAGAGCACCAGTTTGTGGGTTGGTGTCTTACCTGCTGAATAATCTTGCCAGCCCTGGTTTGTTATTTCTAAAGTTTTAAATTGAAAGTGAACAGCTCATGACCACTTACAAATACTGAAAGTAAGTATCTTGTCAAATTTATACTTAGGGAAATAGAAATACTATAAAGTAATGGGACTAGAACATAGCTCAGTTAAAAGAGTAACTATCTTGCTTGCCTGAGACTCTGGGTTAGACCCTTAGCATCATGAATGTGATGAAGATGACAATCACCATCACTATTATTCTAAAGTGAAACAGAAAAAAAGTTTTATGTTTTGTTCTAGAAAACAGGTGTGAATCTATAGGTTTCATTTTCAAATAACTACTAAAAGAATAAGGAAACATAATTATTCACTAAGTTAGGAATAGAAAAATATTGCATCTAACATAGATATATTAAGTTAGTGCATCACTTATTCTTTCCTTCAATGAAAAACAGTTTCTATACAGTACTTGAGAATAATACATAATGATTTAAGTCAACAACAGTAACAATAAAACAAATCTAATTCATGCTAATACAGTAGTTGACCTTATCCCAACGTAATAAATTCCAAGACTCTCATGGATACCTAAAACTACACATGGTACTTCATATCAAGATGGCACTAAGTCATTAATGGGGTAAGTAATGTACACAGCACAGACATGCTGAACAAGGGTATCTTGGTTGGAAATGTGTCCCCCACAGTCTCATGTGTTTGGGAAGGTCACACCACTTTTGAGAGGTGGAGTCTTGCTGGAGGAAGGCAGCTACAGGGGGGAGGCCTTGAGGTGGATCAGTTCCACCTCCTGGAGAAGTCTGCTTTGCAGCAAGGAGTGTTACAGCTCTCAGCCTCCAGGATGTTTGCAATGACTTAGCTTTCAGCTTCAGCCACCAGTCATATTGCCTCTGCCACTGTTTTGTCCCCTCTGGAACTGCCAGGTGAACAAATCTCCCTTTTTCCTCAAATTGCTTGACTTTGAATGCTCTCTCACAGCAACAGAAAAGAGGATGCTTCATGTCTGGGTGGAAGGTCAGAATGGTCAGAATGATGTACAATATAAAATGTGTGTTTATTTATTTCTGGAATTTCCTAGCTAACATTTTAGATGTAATCAACTGTGAGTAAATTAAACCATAGAAAGTGAAACACAAATAAGGAGAGATCACTGCATTCAACTTTAAGATCCTAGTCTAACCAAAACAACATGAAAGCTTCTGCGAGCAATGAAATTACTTAATTTTCCCTGACTTGAAGCTGTTTAATATACTGCTCTACAGAGATCACACCTGAGGAATGAACACTTCTTATGCAGGCTATCTCCTAACCAAAGTAAGTGTTTCAGAATGTGGATATTTTCAGACTATGGAATATTTGCATATACAAAATGAGATATTTGGGGCAAAAAAATAAAACATAAAATGAAATTCCTTTTTTCATATATACCTTTTATAAGGTCTAAAGGGAATTTTAAACAATATTTTTAGTTACCAATGTTTTAACTATCACTGATCATGCGGTGTCTAGATGCAATTTTCTATCATCAGCATTCAAAGACTTTTGAATTATAGATGACTCTATTTCCTAGATGAAGGATGCTTAACCAGTATGTCAAAATCTGAACTGAAAGTAATCAGTGATACTCAACAAAAACATGTATTTTCCCCAATACTATTGTTTTCAAAAGTATTTATCATAGACACAATCAACTGTCATGGTTTAAAAAGCTAAAACTTACAACAGAATTTTTAAGTTTTTCAGGCAGTGGGTCTTTTACTTCAGACAAAGGGTCTTCTGGGTTTTTCTCTTCAGTTTTTGGAAAAATCTTGGATTGCACCAAAGAGCTTTAGTTTTTTAAAAAAAATTAAGAGAAAAAAATTAATAGAAAATCCATACATAAAACTTGAAAACCAGCAATTTAAATAGCAAAGTTTATGATAAAAACCAACTATTATTATCTAATCACTAGAATAAATTCTAGTTGATAAATAAATTTATGATATGATAGCAAAAATAAGCACGTGGTGAAAATATTTTTATTAAAACAGTCTTAATCCTTAGGAAGAAAACCACCAACAAGAAACTCTCTGCTAATATGATTAGCAGCATGACCAAATTATAGTCAAAGTAAGAGGTTTGGGAAGCTATGTGAAAAAAAGACCAACTTGCTTAAATTTTTGAATAATAACTGATTTCACTTACAAAAGTACAGATGGATCACTGCTTTGCCGGCTGAGATGATAGGATATTGCCACAAGCAAGCCACAGAAAATAGAGAAAAGTACTGGAATATGCTGGCCATCCCATGAATCCTGTTGAAAAAAATTTAACAGAAAAATCTGTTTGTAATTTATAATCAAATATTCTTTTTATGTCAATATTTTATAATCAGTGAATTTAAATTAAAATATATTAGCCATACACATTTTTATTCTAAATAAATTTATTATTTTCTTTGTTGTTTTGTTTGTTTATTTGTTTTGAGACAGTCTCATGTAGTTCAAGTCAGCCTTGAATTTGATATTTAGCTGTGGATGACCTTGAACTCCCAAGAGTGCCTCCTTTCCTGCTTAGATTTATTACTCGCTCACAAGCCTGGACATAACTATTAGATTTATTCCAATAATAAAAATTTAGCTTTTGTGGTACTAAAGCACTATGCATTTACCAGTAATAATCTGCTTCTAATATATACTGCTGTGGCTTCTTTTGCATTTCCTGTTGATCTATGAAGTGTATTCCATGTAATAATGGAACATGAGGAAAAGATCATATGATGAGCATGTAGAGGCTCCTTAATAGCTCTGCAGTGTCTCTTCTGGAGTACCAAGCACCACTCAGCAATGTTTCCCCAAGAGAGGGAAGCACTGCAGAAGACTAGGACTCTTAAGACCACACACTGTAAGAACTAACTCAGCTCAACTCACCATACAATATCCCAAGTGCTGCCTACTTGTGACAACTTTCAACTCTGCTCGTTTCCCACTGCCTGGCATTAATCAAAAATGAAAAGCTACAACAATGAAAAATCCAGAAATATATGTGAGGGGCTATGAACTACACATCAAAATGTTTAAGTTTATAACTGGGTCTAAAAAGGGAGCTCAAAAGGCTCAGCCAAGCCCTTTCTAAATCAAAATGGCACTAAATTTCAGTACGTTTTGACTAGAGCTGTTATCTCCACCAGAATCTTGGTATGAGAAATAGTAGTTACATAAATTCTTAACTAGAAATCTAAATTTAGTTTCATATTCTACAATTACTAGGCTTGCTTCCATCACAGATAGGCCTAATTTTTGACAAAATTGTATCTAACATTAACCTACTACTATATGGAAAAAGGGTTTTGTTTTATAATGGCTAACTATTAAATTGCTTCCAATTTAATGTAAGACAAAAATCAGAATAAAGTTCATCATATGAAGACAACTAGAAATTAAGAATAAAATGACACAGCTGGGCAGGAGTAGGCTCAGCAGTTTTAGACCACCCTCATACAGAATGTCACCAAAACACAGTCAACTCTGCTGCTTACCTTTAAAGCTCCATAACACACCCCATACAGTAAGGCCACTGCCACGACACTACAGATGAAACTGTACAGTGCTGCCAGCAGGCTTGTGGTAGCTAAACGGTAGAGAAGGAGAGAAGTCAACGATTAGCCAACACCTATGGGAAAACACTAAGGCTGCTCAAAAACATTCAAAATATGTAATAACTATAATTAGCTTTGACTTAAATAGTTACTTCACCTTCTACCTTCATAAGGTTTGGATATGACAAAAATTTGCTCTCTTTAATGTTGTTTTTGTTTTGAGATAGGGTTTCACTCTTAGTTCAGGCTAGCCTCAGACTTGGTGATCTCCTGCCTCAGCCTCTCAAATGTTGGGATTATAGGCATGAACCACCATACTCTGCTTACTATCTTCAATCTTTGATACAAGATGAAATACATGTATCTTAGAAGTAGGTAATACATATATATATACTACTTCAAGAGCTTATGTTTACAAACATGTATTGGAAAACAAAGCTTGAAGAGGTCTAAACGTAAGCTAGAGAGGCATTAACTAAGTAAAAGATGTCTGTCTATGTAAGAAGAATTTTACCTACAGAACAAAGTCTGCATTTCATTTATTTATTAATTCCACAAAAATATCAAATATTAAAATTACCAATGACAAAAAAATGGATTCAATGAAATCATCAGTAATAAGGAACAGGGACAGCTAAGATATTTACCTTTGATTATTAAAAATAAAGACCACAGATTTCCTTTCATGTGATTTTATATCACAATCACAAAGGAAATCCATAAAGCAATTTTATTTGGTAAGTATTAAAAAATCTAACCCTGAGGCTGGAGAAATGGCCCAAGGATTTATGCTGCTAAAGCAAAAGGACCTGAGTTCAGATCCCAGATCCCATGAAAAACCATGGAAATGGCAGCCTGCAATTTTGGTCCTGGAAGGTGGAGCCTGGAAACCCTACAGCAAAGTAATAAGGAGAAAAAGCAATCGTTGGATAATTCTTGATGTCACCCCTGGACCTCCACAGGCACACACACTGAAGTGTCCTCTTCTATACACACACATGAAAATAAAATCCTAATACCTTGTACAGGTTTATAACTGATACAACATTATAAATTATTATCCTGGGTACTTAAACAAGCACAATGTCAGCAGTAGTCCTTAAACACTAAAACTGTCTTCCACCTGTGAAGCTGTGCTGGCTGATGAAGCCAACTGTTGTAAATTACAAATCTTCAAAAAATTTTCAACATATTGAAAACATTCTAGTACGACACACAGCAACACAGAAAGGAGATACTTCCTATTTAAGTTTAAGCCATAGCATAATGTTCTATCAGCAGACATGAAATCAACATATGTTCCTGGAAGAAAACAGGGGTTACAAATGCGAAAAGTGATGAAAAATGGCCTATGAAGTTAGAGTAATTTCTTTTATTTATTTATTTGTTCAATTGTGCATGTGTGCGCATGTGTGTATGTGTATGTGTGTGTGTCTGTGTGTGTGTGTGTGTAGAACCACGGACGAATTCGGGAACCACCATGGACGCCTCCATCTCCTTGTTTACTCTGCCCTGGGATTCACAGGCTCTGCCCTACCAGGACCAGAAACGCAGGCCACTCCCGCTTCCGCCCAGCGTCTATACGTGGGGTTTAGGATCCGAACTCAGGAGCCACCTCTCCAGCCCCAATTTCTTTTCTTTTGGAATATTTTCTCCAGGTGAACACTCCCTTTTTAGTCAATGTGAAATAGTGTTATAATATTACATCTTAACTATGGTAGCTGACAATAGCATTGCTTTCAAATTTTACAAATGAGTATCTCACATTAATACCAATATTTTTAAAATAAATGGATGCATGATAAAATTATTTTGTTATTGATTCATATATATTCTGCTCTGAAAATAGAGAACTTACTATATAGCCTCTAATAAAATTCTTGATGTCACTTCTGATGTTTTAGAGTATGGTTTTAGCATTCCATTCTTAGGGTAAAAAAAATGAAGTGTTGAAAACAAATATATCAGTTCAAAATCCAACTATTATGCTATGGGGCAGACCTTGATCTTTTAAGATAGATGCTCTGTTATAAATATCTCATGAATATATACAGGTTCTATGCACGAATTCTACCATAATGCCTCCTTTTTGGCAATTTTACTTTCCAGTTTTGGTTACCCATGGACAGTTACAATTCAAAACATTAAACAGAAAATTCTACATAGGAATTTATATAACTACTAATATGGCCTACTGCATAATTGTTATTCTTTTATTATTTTTATTGCTAACCTCTTACTGTGTCCAATATAAAAATTAAACTTTAACATAAGTATGTTTGTAAAATACAAGAAAAGACACAGTATCTATACATTTGGAACACCACAAGGGTGTCCACTGGAGGTCTTGGAATATATCTCCCATAGATGGGGATGGGCTATTGTACAACTCTTTCTTACATACTATTTTATTACTTCTTATGTGTCTCCTGGAATTTTCACTAAAGTACTGGACTTGATTATTTTTCTTATCTATAAATAAATTCTCTCTGCCCTCAATTATTACATAAGCACTTTTTTCCTAATCTGAGCTCGGAAATGAAAGATGTAGACAGCTTATTATTTCATGATGTCATATTATAATCTGCAATTTTTATAAAGAAGTACTCACCGTTACCACCAAAGATATGGATATCCAATTGTTCACAAAGGTACATTACAAATGTATTCACCTGAGGCAGGAGACCAATGAAAAATACTATTGGGAAACAGAGTGTAAACACTATAGAAGGAAAGAAAAGTATATTAAGAATAAAACCAGTATCCATCCTTCAATTCATTTAAGCAATGAAATTAAACAATACCAACTACTGTACATGATATCAAAAGATGATTTAAAATGATTTATTTTCATGAAGCTGATTAGATACTAAAATCTCCTGACCATAAAAAATACCATTAAAAATCATTTCAAAGGGCTGGGAATGTAGCTTCAAAGTAGCCATAATCATTCTTTCATTATTAATCACCAGCTTTTATCGATCATAATAGCTCTATCGTTTTGTTCCTCAGACAGGATTGTGATACAATGAAAATAAATATATTAAAATATTTTGACCTATATAAATTATTTAACAGTGGCTTGTTTGCAAACAAATAATGTTAAGATTAGAGTTATTTTAAAGATCACTTACCTATAACTAAATCCCTGGCTGATATAAACACCAGTGGATTGGTGAAAGTTATTCCATATAATTTAAACTTGGTTGTAGTTAGGTGTCTGCTGCCATAATCCAAGAGCCAAATAAGACCACAACATAAACAGAAGTAAACTGGTCTACTGTAGGCAATGATACGATTATGACCCTGAAAGCGAAATATTTTTAAAAGGTCAGTTTGGTTATTTTAAGGAGTAACAATTAGCTTCTGAGGTCATCAATGACTCATTTTCTAAAGTTTAAACTATTTCCACATGGAAGTCAGGCTTCTGATGATTGCAGTCAATGGAAGGGACACACAGAAAGGTGCAGGAATAAATGGACATATGATACCAGACTGAGACCAGAGCTATCAATATGAAGTGATTACTTTTAATACGAAAGTTATAAAAAGTGTGTATATGCACATGTATGTATACACATACATGAATTTCTTATTTATGTCCACTGAGAAAACCTAAACATTGCAACATTCTAGATATAAGATTAGTAGCATGATGATCTTAGTTTACAAATACTGCTCACAAAAACAAACTACGGTTTTAGAGAAAAGCAAGGTTTGGGGACAGGGAAAAGAAACTATATAATCAATGTGGAACATAAAGCTATTACAAAAGGAAATCCTTAAAGAACCATAGGAAAATGTCAAAACAATATAGAAGGCAGCATAATGAGGTCCAACAGCCAAATCTGGATTAACCTGGGAATCAAAATAAGCACTGGTGACAATTTAGCACACTGCAATAGAGTCCCTGAATTCACACCAGTACATATACTAAGAAAGAGAGGGGGAGGCACTGTGCAGGCACAACTGCTTGGCCTTCACAAGCCCAGCACCTCACTCAACTAAGACAGAACAACAGTTATAGTCCTTTTCGTAAAAGTTAACTAATAAACATAGAATAACAATTAAAGATCACTGTCTAGCAATCATCAAATAATAACTGATTAAGTTGAGAAACATTGGTGGACACTAAAACAAGTAAGTGTGCAATACTTGGACATACAGGCAAAAGGAAAAATTTTCAATGACATTGGAGTAAAAGTTCTGAATGGGAGGGGGAAGGGTTACTTTCTAGAGGACATTTGCCAATGCCTGGGAACATGCTTTGAAACTTATTTATTTATTTATATGCATATCAGACTTGAGGGAGAGAGAATGATGCAGAGAGTGAGCACAGGAGCGCATGTGGAGCCAGAGGACAACTTCAGAAGATGGTTTTCTCCTTCCAGCATAATAGGAGTTCCAGGTACCACACTTGGGCTACTCGTGTACAGGTGCCTTTATCTGCCAAGTCATCTTCATAGTCCTAGGTACACTTTTATGGGATGATAAGTAACTGAGGGAAGCTGGAGTGGATCCTACAATGCACAAGACGGCACTTCCAGCCTCCACTAAATTATCCAGGCCAATCCCTGAAGACACTGCCCTTACCCTCCTGATAGGAGGCACTGAGAACACGTACCTTTCAGAGATTCCTACCTAAAAAAGTAGGATCTGTGTCTAACTAAAAAGAAAAGAAAAACAGAAACATACCAAACACAAACTGAAGATAGTCTATGATGTAAAAATATCAGTATTAAGAAAGACAAGCACGAAGGAACCGTTCACATTAAAGGGAGCTAAGTATCAAGAACCACCTGCAGCCAACTAAGAGTGAGGCGACCCGGCGAATAGCAGCGCGTCAGGGTTATGACATTTCACGTTTCCAGAAACACACACTGAGGTACTGAAGGTAGAAGGACATGACGCTGGCAAAGAAAGAGAGGAAATGAAAGCAGGAGAAAGAAAGTGGAAGAGATTGCGTGCCAGGAAGTGGTTAAGAACCGTGAGGAGAGCTGACCTAAGGAAGCTGAATGGTGTTGGGACTTTCTTGTACTGTTCTTAAACAACTTCTGAAAGCTAGAAACTACACAAAATTCAGAGTTAAAAAGCAATGTTTTACCCATGCTAATAAAAACATTTCTAAAAATACTTTCATATATTACATTTCAAAAATATTCTTACAAATGATAAAAACAATCAAAAGAGAACTATTTCCCTCATTTGTAATGATTTCCATTAACCACTCCAGTATATGCATAAAACATTATATTCAAGAAAGAAATCTCCACTAAATAGTATTGTTGATGTTTTTGAACTTATTTTATACATACATAGTTTTTATTTGTTTGAGACAGAGCCTCGCTCTTGAGCAAGCTGGCCTGACATATAACCCCCCATTCCTTGGCTTTGTAGTGCTAGAATAACAGGTGTTTGCTGCCAGACAAAATTTTGAACTATTTTAAAGAGAATGTTCTTTGGTATTTCTATTAAATGAGTAAGTTAGATCCTGTATCTGTTAGCAGATGATATCTATGTGAAGTCACAAGATAAGTTATCAAGCATTTCATCTCAGAACTTAGTGCAAAAGTTTTATTAAATGTAGTACAACAATCTTATCAAACACCAGCCTGATAAATTATAGCATTTTGTTCTTACTCTTAATAACTATCAAAGAAAAACAAGTTTTTCCTACTTCAAAATTCTATTTTTTTAAAGCTAAATTTTATTTATAATTTTTAATAAATGTAATAATCCAGCTTTTATGGACTATTCTAATTAATTACCCTCTCTTGATATAGTCTGTCAAAAATAAATTATGCTCATTTTCAACCGAAGTTTAGAGTCCATCAATACTAGGCCATTTTGTTTCATGTTACCAAATTAACTACAGAGTATCAAAACTCGATTGAAAGTAATAATATAAATTTTAATTCAATCTGATATATATCAAAAAAAAAGAAAACCGGCTTGGGTAAGTGTCAAGGAAACTATAAATTACAGTCAAATTAGGAATGACTTACATGTCTGGGAGAAGAAGAATCTGGCTGAACACTCTAAAAATGAAACAGATGACATAATGAAGTCTTAGTAATTTTACAAGAAACTTTTAAAATGATTTAAGTGTTTCATGCAAATGTTTCACAATCAAGAAATCACCCATACTGACTGTGTTGCAAAGATAGAATATCAGCTCCAGGTTCTAGTTTCATTGTTATAGTTAAAACAGCTCAAATTTCCCCCCATTCTTACTTATTTTGCCTAATTAACAATTCTCAACTCCCTAGCTTAAGATTTTTGAAATGGTATATTCAGACAGATCCATCTGTCAGCAAGGCTCACCGCTGCAGATAAGCATGTTAAGGTAGAACACTTGCTCGTTCATGGGCCATCACTCCAGGCAGGAATTGCATAATTACAAGGGTTGTGATATGCATGCCCTCGTTCAGTGCACAAACTCTAAGCTTTCTAATTATCTGCATTTACACATTAAAATAACCAAGGTTGATTCGGCTACATCCTTCTAAGAGAATTAAGATCCTGGAAAATGAGCAAACCATGACTTCCTCTCAAGTTCCAGCTCATTTTCAATGGCATCCTAAGTATCTTCTCCAAGATGGCAGTCACCAACCACATACATTCCACACTGAAAATGTCCATGGTGTTGACATTTGCTTTGGCTGGACAGTAGTCTGGGTAATCTTTAAATCCTTTTGACTTCAACACTGCTTGAAACTTCTGTTCCTGCCTTTCTTATTTGTTTATAACATTACTATTGTTCTGATCAGTAGAACAATCCCAGCTATCTTTTCCCTGTTTAGCTCACCACCCTGAAAGCAATGGACAAATTAATGGGAGAAAGGACATTAGAGTAAGGAAATGAGTTTATCTGTTTAAGGCTACAAAGGGAAAGACAAGTCAACAAGAAGGAAAAGCAAGAATGAAGACCAGCAATTTTAAGATGGAAAAACCAAATTTTTTCATTAAAGAGATCTACCTGTTACTGAAGGAAGAAGGAAAGAAGTTGAGATGTTTGTCAGTGCAAGAGCAAAAGAAAGAAAGAAAAAAAAAAAAGAAAGAAAGAAAGAAGGAAGGAAGGAAGGAAGGAAGGAAGGAAGGAAGGAAGGAAGGAAGGAAGGAAGGAAGGAAGGAAGGAAGAATATTAATCAGAGGGTAATAAATGTGCTGCTACTTATGTGTGTCTGTTTGCAAAAGATGTGAAGACTCAACTATGAATCTGGATATAACATATATTATAGGAACAACAAATACAGTAATGAAAAGATGACGTTACTGGCAAGGAATTGTAAACCAAGAGGAAAGCAAATGAGGTCCAAGACGATTTTTACAAATTAAAAAATGATCAAAACAAAAGGGGCAAAAATCATCTGAAGAGCTAGCGCCATCAGGCTGCAAAGAGAACAGGAAATGGAAGACAGAATTAGCAAGTGCTGAAATGACAAGTCCCCACAGAGAACTCAAAAAATATAGACATGGATATGGCAGATAGCTCCTCATGTCAACTTGTCAATTGAAAGCTAGAGCTCTGACCACATTTGTAAAGAGTGAGCAGTTGAGTTAGACCTGGACGAGTCCGCAGGGAATGGCAGGACCATTCCCTGGGCGGGTGGGAACATTCAGGGAGCTGGGAGTTGGTTGGCGTCCTTCAGCATACATGGGCAGACTTGCTGTCTGGCAAGGTGTGTTTGCCTCTCTCGGCAGTCCTGTGGCTACGGTGTAGCCAATGCCACGTCTCTCGTTGTTAGTGTACGTTCTCTTGTCAAGCTGGAGTGAGACAGACATGAGCCAGAGCAAAACTCCATTTTGCTGTCTTGCTGAGTTTATCAGCAACAATGCAGGCAAACTGCAACAGAATTTGGTAACAGAGAAGTGAGGGTGTTGCTAGCTATGTGGTTTTTGTGCATTTTGAATTTTTTTTGGAGAAATATGGAAGTGTTTGAAAATTTTAAGACTGTGTGCTACAAAACACATTGAGAAAAGTTTAGAGGGTTATTTGTAAAACAGTAATGTTGAGAAAGTAATGAATTGTTTAAGCCCTACTTGTGATGAAGGACTTTGGCAAAGCTGAACTTAAAGATGATAGACTGTGCTTGATGGAGGATAGCCAAGATGGCAGCCTTGAAGCTTTGGCTGAGGAAAGGGCAGACAGCTTAGCCACAGTGGCTTTTGTGGAAATGAACACTGGGGAACAAACAAACCGCTTTGCACTGGGACGACAGAGAAATTAGCCCCAGAGGGTGGTACTATGGAGATTTCATTTTGTGAAAGCCCAGATTCCTTTGGGAGGCAAATGCCTAAGATGAGCTGCCTAGAAAAGGGCTTTTCCAGTGTCAACACACAGAAGTTGATACAGCCGTGGTTTGATTGGCTGCACTGTATCTCAACCTCACTGCACAACTTGGCATCATTACCCAGGTGGTTCTGGTTTTGATTTATGGTTGAGTGGTTTGTGAAGAGCGGCTAAGACTTGTAACCAAATGGTAGGTTTGGGTTTCCTGCAAGGAAGATGATATGGACAGTTGCAGTGGCACAGTTAGAAGTTCACGGAGAAGCCAGAACCATGGAAGTATGTGCTCAGGACAGCTCTGAGTGCAGAGTCAACCTAGTTCAGAGAAACACTGCTTATGCAACTTTGAGCTGGAGAGAAGGACTAGAATTTCCTAGAATCTTTGAATCACCATGACTACATAATGAGCATAATGTTAGCTGAATTAACAACTGTAACCAGTCAATCATAAGCCAGAATAGTTGTTCCCATAAGCCATTTTGTCATGAAGTTATCGGCAACAATGCAGGCAAATTACAAGAACTTGGCAATCAGAATGACTGGCAACCACAAAGACTGTCACTTCCTGAAGCAGCACATATGGATCGTAAAGAAACAGAGCAATGATCTAGAAACAGTTCTCAGCCTTAAGGAAGGGCTCTGCTCACAGCATGCACACGGCAAATCCTCCACAGAACGAAGGGGAGCCAATGACTGTTTTGAAGTAGAAAGTGACAATTTTGGGTATACACTGAGTTGATAAGCTTGACTCCCAACATTTTTGAAAACTTAAATTTAATGGCACTTGTCATTTCTAAGCCACCCTTAAATCAATAACTCAGAGACATCATACTCTTTTTGATGTCCCATAAGAACAAAAACTTACCTACTAAGTTTTGATATTATATTATCTATAATTGACAGATTTTTATAAATTTCACCCCCAGATTATCAAGCTCAAAATATGGGAGATAAATTAACATCAAAATATGTTGATAAACTAAAAGAAATATACCTCAAGAAGACGAATTATTTTTGATTATTTTTAATATTCTTGAGGGGTTAGAGAGAGCGACAGAGAGTTCAGGCGGGTATGTGAGTGCCACAACATAAATGTAGAGGTCAGAGGACAACTTTTCAGAAGTCAGTTTTCTCCTTCCAAAATGTAGCTCCAGGGAATGAATTCAGGTTGCCAGTTTGTGCACAAGCACCTTAACCCAATGAACCATCTCAGTATCCCCAAGAAGGCAAATTCTTATTTCAACAAATATTCTCTTTTAATACAAAGAAATCATTTTGGGGAAAAATCAATTTATATATAATTTGTTATGTACTCTGTTCCCTATTCAACTTAATTTAAATGTCCAAGGAAAACAGACCTAAAATTTATGGTCTTGCTTCTTGCAGTGAACTGTATAAAACCTCCTGTCTTTCAACACAATGTGGAAAGAAGAGATACTGATACCTTGAGCAGTGAGTACTGACAGCTGGCTATGACCAAGCAGAACTGGAAGACCCAGATGTCTCTGAAGAAGCCTTGTATGAGAAGAATGGATCCCAAAAAAGCCACAAGAACAGCCAGGATGACAGCTAACACATTTTCCAGGACCTCACGATTTCTGTAGGAAAGACTTGTTAATAAGTATATCGCCACCACAGAAATTAACCTGATTGAAGCAAGGAAACACATGGACATGAAGCTTGCTGGACGTACTCTGGATGCCAGGTTGTAAAAGGTTTTGGATCACACATAACAAGAAACTAGCTTAAATGAGCATCATATACGTAAGACATCACACTGAACTGAAGTGTTCCACTGATAACACTCTGTAGGTTCAGTTTCTATTAAACTTTTCTTCACATCACTCTCTCTCTCTCTCTCTCTCTCTCTCTCTCTCTCTATATATATATATATATATATATATATACACACACACACATACACACACACTGCAAAACAGCTACCCAATCTAAATGTGGAGTAAACAATAGAAACTTCAAACAGTTCCTAGAAAATGAATAACATTTTTATTTTATATGACAAAGCTTGTTGCCAATTTTTTTTTATGCCAAGTGGCTTTGTTTTCTCTATTGCTCAGTTATCTGAAACAAGACTTACTTATGAGAATGGGCTTTTACATATCCAACAAAATAACCAAAGCCTTCTTATCCTTATTCCTTTGTACAAAGAGTGTTCTTTAAACTTTTTTGTTTTGGTCTTTGTTTTAAAGCTTCATCTGTCTGTGTTCACTGGGCTTCTAGGATGTGCATTAATAGTCTTCGTCAAATTTGCAAAGATTTCTACCATAATCTCTTCAACTCTATTGCAGTTACTCTGCATGACTGCCAATAAATTCATGACCAAATGGCTTGTAGGAACAAAGGGCTCTGTGTTGACTTTCAGGCTGTACCACACCCACAGGACTTCTGAGTAAGGGACACTCCTCCCTTGCCAAACCAGCATGTCTGGCCAAGTATAGCGAAGAATGGCGACTTACTTAGCCAGGGACTTTCTCCACCTGCCCAGGGACTAGTCCTACTCATGCGAGCTGGCCCTCCCCATCAACTGGACAGCTTCCTGCAGGTTTGCACAGGGCCCAACTCAACCACAAATTCTTTAGAAATGTACCCCTTTATTTTCCTGTCTCAGTCAGAACAGCTTACTCCTGCTGCTCCTTTTTAATGAGGGATTGGAGCAGGGAGGACTCCTTTTTCTGTTCACTCTGGTTTCTACTGCTGTGTCTACAACTTCACTAATTTTTTCTTTCAAAGTTTTATCTGCCAGTAATCCACCTAGTATTTTTGATCTCAAACATTGTAGTACTCAATTCTGTATGATTGATTTGGGATATATATTTATGTCTTTCGTGTCTTCACTTTTTTAACTAAATGGAATATAATTGTAATTATTTTAGTCTTTACTTGCTAATTCTAACATCTCTGCTAGCTATAAGTTCAGTTTCAATTCATTTATTCTTCCTATAATGAGTCATATTTTCTTCTTTATGGAGGTGACCATCTTTGAAGTATGTCAATCATGGCTTGCCAAGTGGTAAATATTTCTGATTTCTATAAATCTTGAGTTATATTACTTTGATCCTTTGATTCTTGCTTGTATCACTTAGTCTGAAGTAGCGATCACAGGAGGCTAAAGTCTCCCCATTTTTAAAGCAAGATTTTCCTGAAGAGAAAGCTTGCTCAAAGGCATGAACTTACTAAGACTCTGCTGAAATATAAAAGATCCAATATAGACCACTGATATTCTCTGAGCAGCTCTTACTTCTCTATAAATTGGACTCTATAAATTGGATTTATCTCAAATGTCTTAAATATCACAGTATTTTGTCTATTTCTGTTCATTTCACAGGGAGGGTAAATCTAGTGTTATTCCCTACTTGTTGATTGGAAGCAGGTGCTGGTCACCAAGTCTGTAATAAATAATGTTCCTGCTACTAAGAGAGTAATGCTAAGAAGAAGAGAAGCAGGTTTTCTCGTAAAATTCTTACATTTAGGACCACTTTATATCCTTATTTCACATGTCTTTAGTCTCTTACCTATCAAACAGCGCCAGAAGTGTGAGTCTGTCAAAGTTAATGCCAATCCACAGTTGAGGCAAGATCCAAAAGCGGTAATAGTGCTTAACCTTTTGGGCAGCTTCTTCTGTGGGACCATAAGTGGCTGCCAAGTCAGGGCTTAAATCAATGTCCTGTTGCTCCAACAAATCAGTATCGATGGTCAGCAGTCTATTCAACCGAATCTGTGGGAGAGAAAGCTAGAAGAAAGTCAGCATTGAAAAGGATTAAAATCTCTTTAACCAAACCAGGACTCAGGAGTCAGTTTGTAAATTATTTAAGCTTCTAATTCCATTCCTAGTCCATTCCTTTTGAAATCTTTATGATCATTAGAAATGACGGAAGGTGGCACCAGGGAGTGAATGAAAACAAAGCAAAGTAATTGACAGACCTTAGGAAAGATCTTACTAGGAAAAGTGCTTGAAAGATCTGAGGTCTGATCTCAGCGGGGAAGCCCTCGAGATCACCTGCAGCGACCAGTGTGGCTTCACTGCCCCATGCCACGGCTGCTCTTCTCATTCAATTAACAGCCTGGTGGCCAGTGGCAAATCTGAGCCTTCTTTCAGTCTCATCGCTGTTATTGCTGTTTGTGAGCTGCCCTCTCTGTTTTGGCAGCTTCCTCACCCGGGATAGCTATGTAAGGAAGTACTACGCTTGACTTCTTTTAGCTTTCGAGATCATCAGTTCACCCGTTCTAGTTGACCTTCCTCTGAAGGCACCCTATCTCGGACATAGCACCAGATAGTATTTGCTGTCTCAAGGGTCCCATGCCATTTCAAAGAGGAAAACAATGATAGAGCTATCTTCTCATTTTTGCTTTCGTATGGAGATTCCAGAAGCAGTAAGAAAAAGGAGACAGAGTCATTGATATTTAAACACATAAGTGGGTACGGCTGAGATAGTCTTTTATATCTTTAAACATTGATTGATACTTTTACTATACTAGTATTCTCAACTTTGGAACTTACAGGCATTTTAGGCCAAACAAGCTTTGTTATGAGGGCTGTGCTTTCCAGCACACCTGGTCTCTGTCCCATAGATACCCACAGCAGTCCTCCAGCTGTAAAAAGCAAAATGCTTCCAGATACTGCCAAATATCCACTGGTTGGAAACTAATGCTCTAGGCCAATTCACATACAGTGCTCACCTCTCTTCAAGAAGTCACTAAAAATAATCCTTTTGGCACAAAATTCATTTCTGTGCTACTTATAAGAATATAATGTAGCTTTTTTTTTTTGCTTTTCCAACTTGAATATATACATTGTGACAGCAAAAATCCTATTTTTAAAACCACCACTCTATCTGTGTCATTTTTCTATAATAATGTCACGACTCAGCCTCTTCCCACCACAACACATATACCCTGACAGATGAACAAGTTAAAAGTCAACCACTAGTTAAATAAATATGTCGAATCATAATATTTAAAGTGAGGCTATCAAATGGCACAGCCACATGATGACGGAGGTAAGCAGGCCTTCACATAACCTACAAATAAGAATCAGTATAATTCCCGATTTATAAAAATGGCTAATAAAATTTCAAAAGGTTATGTTTCTTATCAAAGGATTTATTAGAAGAGATCCACATACATAATACAGACAATGAAGTGCCACAGTTTGATATTTTGTGCTTTCATTAATTGTCTTGATAACAATCTATATGAACACATTTTCAAATTTAAGATAAAAACCTATTATACAAAAATAGTTTGGGTGAGCTCAGGAGGAGGGATATGGGAGTAGGTGGTAGATGTGATAAAGATATATTATATAAACATATGAAACTGCCCAGGAATAATTAGAAAATACTGCTTTTAAGAAATATAGAAAAAAAAAGGAAAAAAAAAAAAGACATGTAGAAAAACTTACCACATCATGTGGATAAAATCGAACTGAGGTAGAACTGGATACATGAGAATCTGTATCACTAAAATGAAATGAAAAAAATTTAGGAATAAATGGCTTGTTAAATGGTAGAAAGAAAAATAAACCCTTTAACAGTTGGGTGATATTTACATCATCTTCACTTTCCATGTAATTCAAGTGTAAAATGGCATTTTCCTAAGGTGTGAGGAAGAGCGTGGTACCTGGATCGAGTCTCTACTTTAGCTGACTGAAATATTTATACCAGTTTCTTCATCAGTAACATAAAATAATAGTGCTAGATCACAAACTTCTTATGAATGCATTTTTTTCTTTTTTTATTATTTATTATTTATCCAATTGTGCATGTATGTATGTGCGCGTGTGTGTATGTATATGTGTGTGTGTATGTGTGTGTGTGTAGAACCACGGACAAATTCAGGAACCACCATGGACCACCTCCACCTCCTCTTTGTTTACTTTACCCCAGGATTCACAAGTTTCGCCCTACCAGGACCAAAAACGCAGGCCGCCCCCGCTTCCGCCTGGCTTCTATCCGTGGGGTCTAGGATCCGAACTCAGGACCTTCCACCTGCAAGGCAGAGGCTTAACCCCTGAGCCACCTCTCCAGCCCCTTATGAATGCATTTAAGTGACAGAATCTAAAGAAAACAATTAACAAACTAAGACAGTAAAGAAAAAAACAAATTTGAGCTACACTAGCAAATAGCTTCAAATGTACTGGGCCAGCCAAGTTTGGATTGCAAAGCCTGAGGAATTCTTCTTTCAAATACACTGAGAGTGACGTAATGCAAGTTCTCCATTGCTCTATCCTCATGTGTTCCCACGGTTAATCTGGACTAAACTGGCATGCTAACTGAATGGCTGTAAGTGCTCACTACTTGAAATGGCTCTTCAAGCCTTAAAAAAGCCTTTATAGAAAAGTTTAATTCTATTTTTAAATATAAAATTACTTTTATTTAAAAAAATTGTTTGGGCCAGAGAGATGGCTCAGGAGTTAAGCCTTTCCCTGGCAAGCAGAAGTCCCGAGTTCAGATCCCAAATCCTAATGCCAGTGGCCTGTACTTCTGATCCTGGAAGGCAAAGCCTGGGAAACATGCAATTAAAGTAAATAAATAAGTCTTTAAAAAAAGAGAGAATGGTTTTTCTTTCCATAGCAAAATGACAAAAAAAAAACCCTTAATTCTTAGAAAAAAATACATTATATCACATTATAAAACTCATTGAAAACACTTTGTAAATAATTTGTTCTCACATGGTGTGATACAGAGTTAATATTTGCTGCATGTCTGAAAATCAGAAATTGCAGATTTCAAGTGTTCACACCCTGAAATATGACAAGCATGTGTAGTAATGTGTGTTTTACTCAGCTACATGCTATCAGGCCTTAATGTAAATATTTCAAAACATTATGGTATATACAATATGTATGTACACAGCATTTTTGTCAACTAGAAAATTAAACAAATCTTTAAGATAAGAGTCTCCAGTTAGCACCTAAGACCTTTGTCTGTGGAAAGCACATACACACACATACAACTCCTAACATTGCCACACCTACCAGATATTGGATGCTCTTCTTGCTGCTGGTTCAAAATTCACAAGTGACATATCACAACCACCAGTCTCATACAGCGTGGAAGAGAACTTACCTAGCAAATAAATGATTTTGAAAACAAGACATTAGAATATTTGGAGCTTCCTGCAAGATATACTAAATTTCCTAATTTTTCACATTAAAAATGCTATAATTTAAAACAATGATCTCCATGTAATTCAGAATGTTGCGAATTCAGAAAGAATGCTAACAGTGAGGTAAGATGCTAATATATGTAACCTCATAATAAAAGGATGGATTTAAGTTGGCTATTTCATGGCCTTTACTGGCATATTCTCAATTCAAGCAGTGATAAGAATTATTTGCCACTTAAAAGCCTCTTCATTATTACTTGCAGATGTAAGTAATCTTACACGAAGCTGCTTAAATTTTGAGATAGTTTGTATTTCACTGAGAAGAAAAGTTAAAATGGCTCAAAGGAAGATTAATAATGTTGGTGACAAACTAATAAGAATTAATAGTTGTACGGTTCTTCTACAAGAGCTGTATGAAAAACATAGGAACTGCAACTTGCTATAAATTAACAAAAGGACTAGAAATTGAACTGAAATAAGCATTTAAAAAACCCATAAAAGCTAGAAATCCAACTCTAGGGAGTTGAGTCCACGCCATCATATCCCTCTCCTCCTGACCAAGATCCTGCCGCGCTGCTCCCATCTCTACCGTGGCTCGCCCTAAAACGGCTTACTATCTTTGAAAAGAGCAAAGACAGAATAGCAACAAAACCAAGCTGTCTTAAAACAAATTTTATAATACAAAATGACTCTAAAAATGGAATCCTAAAAATCCAGGTACTGCCTGGAATGGCATCTTGAGGATTTGGGGAGCTGTACCAGTGGTGGAAGGCACATTCCAAGATGCTAGGCTGCATCTTCAGTATTTATGATGCTTTTTTCTAGAAATACAAATAGAACTACTGAAATCCTAAATGTGAGAAATCCCCCTTTTTTTAAACAGGGTTTCATATAGCCTCAGTTGTCCTCAAACTCACTACGTAGCCAAAAATGAACTAGAAATTCTAATAATCCTCTTGCCTCCACTACCCAAGTGCTAAGATCACAGACATACACACCACATGTGGTTTATGTGGTGCTAGGGACTGAAACTAGGGCTTCAGGCATACTAGGCAACTCTTCATTCAACTAGTTGAGCTTCATCCCCAGCCCTAAACCTGAGAAATCTTAAAGGTAATTTGAACTTGATGCCAGAATGAAAAGTCAAATTTTTTATGCCTACAAAGCAAATGGTACACTATGAAGGCTATATTTGTACATGCATATATGCTTAAAGTAATAAAAACCTTGCAATACACTAGTTTTAGGATTTTCAAAACATTCATAAACTACTTCATTTTAAAGGGTGAAACCCGGAATATACTTTAATGAATAAGAATGTTTAAATTCATTCTATTGGTGCTGAAACAAAATATGTGCAATTTTACTTTATTATGGGAGAATTTGTACAATCTACTTTATTATGGAAGCAATTTTGGTTAATATACTAATAATATATGAAGATAAATTAAAAAGAACTTTCTGTGAAATATTCAGTTCGTTTGGCATATTTTTTCAAGGAAAGACTGACTCTTCAGAATATGGACTATCTCCCCTCTTTCGATTTGTCCTAAGTCATTCAGAAACCAGATTATGAGAAAAACTGAAATGACATGAGCTGTCAAAATGTTTTCTTCCCAGAAACAGTACTAAAAGTTTTTCTAAGAAATAGAATGAGCTGCAGAAACTTCAAGTGCAAACGGGCTAATGTGTTTATACACATATTATGCACATATGCTACAATCTGTAATTTGTCCACAGTTTAGAAATAAGTTCTTTTTGCATTCAATAATTCAAGTTATTGTACTGTATTCAGCTTTACATTAAACTTTTAGTAATATGTTCTACTCATATATTAAAAATAGAATTTCTGTACAACTACATCTTTGTAATTTGTAAATGGAATAGTGGATATTCAATATAAAGGGGTTTAATTTTAAAATATATGTGAAGAATTGCATTTTAACATATAAAAAAAGCTTTTTCTGGACAGAAAGAAGAGCCTGAAGAATCAAAAAGCTTTTTCTGGACAGAAAGAAGAGCCTGAAGAATCGAATAGCTGTACTGCTATTTAAATTTACAACTCTGAGAGCCTCTAGATAGGCCAATGACTAATAAAATTGAGACAGTTAAGCAGAATAAAACATGATTAAGAGGTGGCAGGCTAAGAAATGATTCTAAAGACATGCATGACTTCAACAGTGCCTTCTCATCCCCCATAAGAAGCCTGTATCTGTAAGAACGAGCTCAGGTACTTAAAGTCACATGTCATATAACACACTGTACTCAAGCTTCCCAGTGCCTTTCCAGCTTAACCCGGAAGCACTGTATTCTTTATCTTCGGGTACAGAACTGGAAGCGCTTCAGAAATGACAAATTTTATTCACAATACACATCAGGAAAAAAATACTAAAATTATATTGGTAAGGATTCAGTGGAAAACTTAGTAACATAACCAACCAAAGGATAACCCACACAATCTAAGAAATAAGTGAAAAGGAAAGAAATATTATTGTTTTTGCTGATAGAAACAAGGAATATTTTAAATACATTTACATTTTATATCTCAATCAAAATGATACCTAAATTTAAACTTTATATTCAAAATAGTATGATTTTTATTTTAAAAATTCTACATTAAAAACAAATCCAAGGAATCAGGGAGATGACTCAGCACTTACCACACAACCAAAAGGACTAGAGTTCACATCTCCAGACCCCATGTAACATGCCTGGCAGGTGTGGTGGGCCACCTGTGATCTCGGCCTTGGAAGACAGAGCCTGGAAATCCCAAGAGCAAGCCAGCCAGCCAAACTGACCGAAGTTGAGCTCTGAGATGGAAGAGTGATCCAGGACAAGTCCTGATATCACCCTTGCGCCTCCACATTCATGAGCACTCAGGTATGTGACCTGCACACATACAAAACATTCATACATACATGCACCCATACACACATGTACAATGAAATGGAAAAAAAATGCCTCGAGTTAAATATCATTTCTAATGAGTGAATATACACTGATCAATGAAAAAATGCCCTCATCCTATGAATTTTGATTACAAATAGAGCCATCAAACCATGAATCAACTGCCATTAATCACATCTAAGAGAATGGCTCTGTCATGAATGGAGAAAAAAAAAAAATCAATTTCTAACAAAAGAAACAACCTAAGAAGCTACAGCTTCGCATCTGTAAAAATGGTACTTTCCAGAAGATAGCATCTCTAAAGACACAGGAAAACGTCAAGGTACCTGGCATTTTTCATTTCTGAATTAATGCTGTTGGCAACAAAAATGAAACTTGTTAATTATCTAAAATCTTTATTTGAGTAGAGCAGTGTCAAAGAACCTTATGTCAGAAAGCAAATTACAGGATGAGCAAAATGAGTAAAGCTAGACTGACTTAATGACAAGGCCGCCTGAAGCACTTGCCTGAAGCCAAGAAGGACAGAGCAGACACATTCACCCGAACCCCGGCAGGACACTGACCCAGACATGAGAAAGTCATAGGATGCTCTGCCTACTATCTTAAGCATTTGAACTGCAAGACTCACAGCACACTAAGAATTTCAGAACAGTACTCACCTAACAAACGCCTACTTGATTCTTGCTGTCACACGGTTTTCTAAAGACACCTTGCTTGGAAGGTATTTATGTCCAGGACGAATCTTTTTTTCTAATCCTTGAGGGACCATAATAAAGGAGCCTCTTCACTTTCTTGGATATATTTCTTTGATTTCTAACCACTCTTTATTCTTTGTGTTCCTAAACCTGTCTTAGAAGAAACTCTCATTTTTCTACTGCTGCTTTTGGAGCAGGAAGAAGTTGCAAGAGCAAAGAGACATATTGGTATATTTGTGAAATGGTTTGTATTAGACAGTTAGGGGACAACTAAGTAAAACAGTGCTGACTGTGCTTACGATGAGTGTTTTCTCAATGAATACATAGGTACACTTTCAAAAGTGAAGACCTTTAAGGTCAGCGCTAACTCATCAACTAGGCATGGCGAATCTGAAGGTATCACACATTTTTGCCCAGATAGAGACGATTCTTCATACTTCTGCTAACAGACTAAATAATAGACTTGTTTCTCCCTACACCAGAGGTCAACAAACTTTTTCTATGAGGATCCAGATAATAAAAATTTGAGGTTTTGTGAGCCAATAGTCTGTTGCCAATGTAGCATGCTTATTTTATTTATTTCCAAAATCAGGTATCAAGGTGGACTTAATTCACATACATGGCTAACAATCTGCTAACTCCTGTCCTACATAAACAGAATCTTAGGCTTCTAAAACCTCTTCAATTTTTGTGATACAATGGATTTAACACGTAATTTCAAGTTTCAGCACACAAACCAGTTTATTTTCCTGGATCATACAATATTGTGCTGTTTTAGAAAAGAATAAGGAAAGGGTGGGTATGAGACATGGTGGTTTAGAAGAGAGTTTTAAAGGACTGGTAAGACAACACAGAGAACGTTGTTGCTAAGCAACAGTAAAGGAGATTTACAAACTGTATTATCTCACCAAATGGCTCTTTATCTCTAGTTCTGACTTGGCATGTCTGTCTTCACTGTTCAACCTCCATTCCTGCACAGTGAATTTTTTAAAGTGCAGCAATACCCATCATTTGACTAGTGAGTTGAATCCAAAATATCAAAAGAATTCTTACACCTCAATAGTAAGAATACTGGGGCTGGAGAGATGACTCAGAGGGTAAGCCTTTACCTCACAAGAAGAGGGGTCAGTGTAGATCCCCAAATACCACGTAAAAACGCCAGGCAGAAATGGCAGCAGCTTGCACTTCCTGTCCTGGAAGGCAGAGCCTGGGAAACCCCAGAGCAAAGCAATGAGGAGGTAGAACAATACAAGATGATTCCCAAAGTCACCTCTGGGCCTCCACAAGAACACACAGTGCCCTCTTCTACACCCACCCACACATATATACACACATATGCACATGCACAAACATTAAAAAAGTAACATGCCAAAAACCTAACTTTTAAATGAGTAGAATATTATTTACTCCATAAAATACTGTGATGCTTTTGGTTACAAATGCATGTATGCACAACAGAGATGTCTATTATCCTTAATTCTAACAGAAATGCAAATTTAACCACAGTGAGACACCACACACCCATCAGATTTTAAAACTATGAAGGCCAATGTAAGCAAAATGTTGCAAGAAAGAGAAACAAATGGAGATCACTGACAGGATACAGTGTACGACTGAGATGTGGCTCAGTCCTAGATAGCTTGCCCAGCATGCTAAAGACTGAGTTCAATCCTACCACTGTAAAACAAGACAGAACAAAACTATATATAAAATAAAAATAGTCAAAATATAAAATTGAAATTTCATGAATGTCTACCAACAGTGAATGGATAAACCACATGTAATTTGCTCACACAATAGACTAATACTTGGTAATATGGAACACATTAGTAAAAATGACAAATCTCAAAACTGCTTCATGAGAATCTGAACACAAATGGGTACAAGCTGTCTGACCATACTTTATAGCTTCTAGAAGAGGAAAAACCCCAAGGATGGACAATGGAGAAGTGTATGAGAGGGCAGTGTAGTGCTTGTGTCTGTCTAAGTGGGAGGTTGCCATTTGGCAAAGCACTGGCTTGTAAGGTGCTAAACAGCTTGATCCACCTCTTCCTCGTCCAAGTGCTATATGGCACCATTGTGATCGGAGCCTTTTCTTTTTCTGCCTCATCTTGAACTCTGGGCTCAAGTGACCTTTTCCATTAGCTATGCCTACAGATGTGCAGCACTATGCCTGGGTGAGCCTTCTGTTTAGTGTTCTTACAATAATGGCATCTAGAAAAACCCTGACTTTATAATATTAAGTTCTTCATGTTTGAAAAAGTCACAAAATAAAATCATACATTGTTTTGAAGCTGAAAAGTAAATTGCATGAAAAAGATTTTTGTAAAATGTCAGAAATCAAACTAATGGAAATTTCAAAATTCATTTTGAGTATATCTCATTATTTTACATTCCACATTTCTCAATTTAACCATTTAGACAAGGGTTTGGCATTTAAAATGTGCTTGAGTGCGAGCAAGATGTCTCAGTGGACAGAGGCACTGACTGCCCAGTGTGAGATCTGTAGGAAGCTGCCTCATGCTGGTGTGGCACTGTCCCCTGGGCACATCTTGACCTTTGGCCCAGTCTCAGTGAGTAAACAACGCCTTCCCTTCCTCTCAGGAAGTTCCTGAGATTAACAAGCTCTGGCCGCCCTCCCCTTTTGATGTGGAAAGAGTCAACAGCTGGGGAGGAGGCGCTCCTGCCAGCTAAGCCAGCAGAGCAGTGTGAAGGACCCTGGGCAGCGAAGGGGGGAAGAGCTGAGCAGGCAGCAAGCAGTCCAGGACATAAAAGGTCACAGAAGTTCAGCAGCTGGAGAGACCTCGGAGCAGCCCAGGACCCTGGAGGAAACTCTGCCAGCAAGTCCCACTGCAGAGCTCCAAGGGTGTGGCTGCGGGAGTGCCCCCGGGCTGGGGGGGCTTTCTGGTGATGGAGCGGCCTTTGAATTGTCCCTGCTCCTGTCAACAGCCCTCGCCCTACCCTGTAAGGAACCCAAATAAACTTGTCATTACAGTGGTCTGTCATGAAACACTATCTGGGGTGGGTAGAGAGTTGTGTGGCATCTCCCAGGAAAAGTAATTCACACAACACCTGACACCCATGCCTGCGCTGACACCCATAGGCACACACCACATAACGGAATTTTTAAAAACGTGTAGTGGGAGATGAGCAAATAGCGATGTCACATGACCTGCCCCTAGCTCTTAGTTCCGCATGACCACTTTTTACAGCCCTGTAAAGTTTGGTCTCATATCAGATGTACCCAACTCCATAGAGAACAGCAAAACCACTTAACAGAAAACAAAAGCAACAAACGACAAAGCAAAACAAAGCAGCAGAGTTGCGAGGTCCCCGGCCAGAAGCAGCAGAGACTGAGCGACCTCGCTGGGTCACCAAAGGAGCTTCTCAAGGTGACAGAAATGTTCTGAGCCTGCCAGCAGCACTCCCAGGTTCATGTCAGACAGAAACTCATTACCTGCACACAGTGGGCAAAGTGTTCTGTATCTAAATTATATAGCCATAAAACTGAGGGGAAAATGAGGCAAAAAGGAAGAGTTGGGAAAATCTGAATGGAAGGATGAGTAAAATTTCCACAAGATCCTAGCCCGGAAATGGTATCTGTTTTGATATTTCATTGTAAGAACAGTATCAGGAGATTCAGAGATCAAGCAGTTGTCTAGTAATAGCACTTACGTTTTACAGTTTTTCAAAATTAAAGAGTATAACAATGAACATCTAAATGCATTTACACTGCACACTTGTAAAACTATACGGACATACTTGGTTTAATGGTCCTCTGTCATTTAGCCATCTATTTCTCAAGGCCTTTTCCACCACTAGCACTGCAAGAGATCAAAGGAAATCTCAATCCTGTTTTCAATTTCAGGTCTAAAAATTATAAACAAGGTTGAGATTTTGGACTATGACTATAGATCATTTGTATTTCTTTTCTGACTTTTTTCAATTTTCATAAGTCGGTTTTGTATTTTTTTAGGTTTTGAGTTTTATACATAGTCATCAGTCTTCAACTTCATTGCTATGAAATTTTTATCATCTTACCTATTCCCTCTATACTAGTACCCTTTCCCAACTGAATCTTGGCTAAACTCACATCTACCTAGCTAATCTCCTCCCCAACCTCTACTGAGGCTGAAGTTAGCATATAATTATGTACAGGCCACAGGTGGAGAGGAGAGAAAGTGAGGCAAAGTATCCCTAACTTAGCACCTCCCTTTTGCCTTTCTATTTGTTGTTTGGTACAGTCCCTCGGCCATGCAGGGAAGACACAATTTGAAAACAGAAAAGAGTTGGTCTACCTGCCAGAAATGGCTGTCTCCATGTAAAAAACATAAAAATCAGCTACTGCTTTGTGGGGTGTCTCCACTTAAGAATCTAACCTATATTCTGACTAATACATGCACTACCAACTGCTTACTGTGAGGACACAGATAATCAAGTCTTGTGCTTCAATGACTTTTTCATGGTATACACGACACTTCATCTAGTCCCTGTGATGTTCTGTAAAACAAAGTAATGTGGATACCCAAACTCTTTGAAATAACAGTCCACAGTTTTTCTACAGAAATAATGATAAACTACCAAGTTTATTTAGGGAATAAACAGAGGAGGTATTTGTGAGGATTACAAGCTCTGTCAGAAACAACAGAAAATGACTTGAGCACTCCATAAAGCAATTAACTATAGGTTATATCAAAGTCCCAGCAATGACCATTGTCCCTGACTGATAACTCCACTCAGACATATTTACCCTGAAGAATTAATCACTGCTATATGCAAAGTGTCTTATAAAGGTCCCTCAGCAATGGATATAGCAGCAAACAGTCTAAAGTTTAACTGGTTAAGTGAATTAAGACAATAATAGCTTATTAACTTGCAATAGCAACTATCACTTACCTAATAAGCTTATGTCAGGCACTGCTCTATTACACTTTTTAAAACAGATACAATCCTCCTCACAATAAACTTACAATGTGGCATTAGTATTGCCCACTGAATAAATGAGGGAACTGTCCCACAGGGCAAGGAAACAACTTGCCAAAAGTCACAGAGCTAAGAAGTGGCAAATTTGTTTAGGAAGTCAGGAAGAGTGACCTGGCCTGTAGGGTCCACTACACTGTACTGCCTTCCATATAGGCCCAAGTGATAAAATGTACAGACATTTAAAAAGATACTAAAAATACTTGAATAAATGTTCAGAGATACTAAGTGAAAAAAGCAAGATATAAAACCCATGCAAAAGCACAAACATCACACGTCACATTCCTAACTGTATTTTAGAAAATTAACTACTTGACAATTTGAGGATATTTATAGATAAATAAATTAAAGGAATCTATTTAAAAAGTTACCTTTAATGAATATGGAACCGTGATGTTCTCAGAACATTGCACTCAGAATTACAAATAAATTCTCTATAAATGATAGTCATCTTGTCAAATACACAATACTTCACAGAAAAATTGCACAGTAACAGACTATTAGATAGAAGAGCTACCTTTTCTATGCATAACATACTTTAAGTATTCAAAGAAGTTAAGGTTTACTTAAAATCATTTTTTAAAAACACTGTTTTCCCATGTGTTCCATATCCTGGATATAATAGACCTGCCCAAACTATTTCAAGGTAATACACAAGTAGAGGCTTTTATTAACACATTACCTGCCTGTCAGTGATGGATACACACAAAAAGAGTAAGAGCAGAGAGAAAGAGAAAACAACGAGAGCCAAATGTTCTTGCGAAGCAAGCCTTGTACAAACAGTCCCATGCACCCTTCCAAAGAGCTCTGTCCAACAGGCACTGCGCCCTGTTACCACCAGTTGCTGCATTAAGTTTTGTACCACCAAGATTACATAAGGCCTGCATACCAAGGTCATCGTGCAAACTGCTACCGCCTACAGCAGAGACACTGTCATGTGAGGCTTCTAAGTGGACACTCCCATTTCTCACCAGCAAGGAGGCACTAGCACTGAGCACTGCAGCCTGGGAAGGGGGGCGGGACTGGACTTTGACCTGCGCTGTGGACTGCTGGCCTTGCTGACCATCTTGAAGGCTAGGAGAAAACATGGATTGGGGAGACATTACAGGGAAGAAAAGAGAAAACAACAGCTAGAATGAAATCAATACAGAACACTGATTTCAAAAGATAGTTTTTCTTTGGAAAGTTATACAGATTGTACCAGTTCTGACTCACAGTGATGAATTTGTAAACATTTGAAATAGATGAAAACTGTTAACTTGCAGCTCTCTTCCAGCTCAAGCCATCTAAGTTCTAGAGGATGGAAACACTGAGCAGCAAAGGTGGGAGTACATCCAACCACTGTGGCTTGGCGCTGGTCTCCAAGAGGAAAACTGCTTCAGTTAAATAAATGTGTTATTTACAACCTTGCCGTAGATCCTAGAATTTTCTTTCACATATTCTGAGATCTCAAATTCACAATAAAAGAGAGTTTCCACACAGCTGAAAACCAAAGACTCTAAGCACACACAACTAAGGAGTCAAAGGAAAAATCACAAACTAGTGCAAAAGAACCCGAAAATCTGATTTAACCTAGTGACACAAATGGCCACTGGGACACTGATAGAAGTAAAGTCAATATAAAGTACTATATATAAAAGCCTCCATGTTTCTGAAGACCATATGGCATATTATAAACAGCATTTTTAAACAAATTCAGTTATATTCTTTTTCAATCTCTTATTAGCAAGATTCCATCATTTTAGAAATTTTAACAATTCAGAAATCTGTAATTTCTCAAAGAAATTATTCTAATGTCTTCTAAATTTTAAAAATTATAAATTTATGAAAAATTATTCTTGCATTGTTAACTCTTACATTTCTATGCCTTTAAGGTAATATAAATTTCAATGCTCTCAAATTTAAACTGGCAAAATTCATAAAAACATTTCATTTTAACTATTACATATTATTCTCTACACAATGTCCAAGCAGCACTTCATTCGGTCAAATTAAGTTTACTCTGAACTATTCCAGAAACTCTTAATTATTGTAAGTATAATTATTAAACTGCTAGAAAAAAAACATCATTCAGGGTGGTTTTATTATTTTAATGAGTACTAACTTCTCTGGGTACTCTGAATTTGGTTTAATAGTTTCTTTGGTGCTGAGTGAAGCTACCCAGGTAGACTGACAATGTAAACCAAAACCACATAGTGAACACCACACTGATTGCCTGCAGCTATGGCAAGGGCACTCTCGTGCCCTTATACCATAACCTTGGAATATTTCCATTATTTACATTTTATTTCCTCAGTTACTCTAACTGTATTTCAAGTACAATAACCAAACATCATAGCTACTGGTTGCCATAGCTAATAGCCACCAAAATGGACAGCAGCTAATAATTAGTACATTCCACAGTGTAGATTATAGGATATTTCTATGATCCAGAATGTTCTATGAACTGGCACCTTCAGCTTTTTGTGACTTTAGACCCACTTTAGAGTCCACACTTTACACAGAGTGTGGAAATGCCCATGAATATGAGAAAAACAAGTCTGTGGATTTTTGCCTTGCTAACATAATGGCATCATTCAAGCCAGGACTCTAGAAATATTTACTTGGTGCCTTCCTTAGACTAGACTAGTTGTACAGCAGCTGTTAATCAAGACGTGATCTTGAGAGGCTGGTGATGTAGCTCAGTGGTCAGGCATTGCCTAGCACATGCCAGGCCCTGGACTCAGTCTCCAGCACTGATGATCTTGAGAACAAATACAGATAGTAGAGTTTTTAATCTTTCCAAATATGTAATTCCTCCTCAGCAGCTATCTAAACTTACCCATGAAAACCTTATCAAAATGAACAAACTTAACAAAAAAACTGTGAGGAAAATGTTTCAATCAGTTCAAATACTGTGACTTTTCCAGGTTGTAAGACAGCAAGTTTTATACAAAGCCAAAGAAAAAATTGTGTTTGACAAAATTTTTCCTTCAATTTTCATTTATAGTTGTAAGCAAAGGTGTTATGTTATAATCATCTTTTAGTGTGAACAGTTGAAAACTAATCTTTAAGCCAGAGATGCACAATATATATCTAAATACATAAAACTTTTTCAAAATATTAGGCCATGCATGAAAATCAGCTCCAGAATAAATGAAGGGAATCAGCCAATACCTATGGTTATAAAGGTCAAGTTCTAATCATCAAAAGTTAATAGAAAATGTGTACATCCCTTCAACAGCAACAGACAAGGCTGTCATTTCAGTACAAATTGTTAGGAAACATTCTCAGAGGATAGCACATTATTATAGACTTTTATTATAAACTAATGATTGGTATGAGTACATCTTTCTTTACAGCAGAAAATGCAGTACAGCATAGCACAACTCCAATCTTCATCAACTCCCACTGGCATTGCTGACACATAGTCAAGCTGGTGGACATTTCTACTTTAAAAACAGAAGGAGACCTGGCCCTGGCCATTCCATCCACTGTGCAGTCTAGGTGGTAAAACATACATCTGAGAGTATCATCCCTTTATTTCTAAAGATACAGAGGTTCTGGAGAAAAGAATGTCTCCTACATAGCACCAAACAAAAAGCATCTGATGGATTCGTTTTCATACAAATCATCCCCGTGAATTTCTAATCACGGATCCTCCAACATCACCAAGACCTTATTTTATTATAGATTCTTTAAGTTCACATTTTATAAGTAAATCTAAAAATGCACTGAAGCTTTTTATTTTTAGCAAAATACAGATTTTTTTCCTGTCTACTAATTAGGAACTCAAAAATATGACATTTATGGTAATGTAGAACTCCTAATATTTACAGTATAAAAACTTTAAATATTTATTTTTGTTTAGCTATAACTAAGAAGAATTAGCTAGGATCTATAAAACCTATCTATAATGTTAACTTAATTTGAAAAAAATTTTAAGAAATAATGCTGAAGTTTATTAAAAGAAGCATAATTTTAAAAACCCCACAAACTCTCTTTGTGAGGACATTGGTGATTCACTTGCAACCTTGTAAACATGTACTCTAAACACTGACTTTAGAATGGTTATTTATATTTGAGTTGTCTGCTAAAGCTTACAATAAGTTATGCTTATCCTTGTCTTAGGTTTTGTCTTCTGTGGTCCTAGTTATCTACTGGGATCAATCTGAAAATATTAAATTAAAAACCAGAAATAATATTTTGAATACTTATTCTACTAATAATTGTTTATTTCTTGTTGGGATGAATTAATAAATTAAACTATGCCATAGCGTTTATGGTGTATAATATGGGAAAAAATACAGTGTATATAGGGATCTGAATTATCCATGGTACCAAGAATCCACTGGGACTCTTGGAACATATCCCACTATGATAAGGGAAGACACTACAAGAGATTTTACTGGTAGTTACACAATAATTATAAGGAAGTATTGCTATATCCATTCAATGCTTTTTTTCACAAGATGTTTTCTCAAATATTAATGACATTCTATCCTCTACTTACTTAACATGAGATTCAAAGGTTCATATTGGAAAACGATACTAAAATGTATTTGTGAATATTTTTATAATTTCAAAAGATGATTTTAATAAGCTGCTATTTCTACTAGTTCCTCCCAGCTAAGTTTTATTTCCCCTATAATGAAGTCAACCTACCTAAGATACATGCAAAAAGTCAAATATAAGCCTTTTAGAATAATTTCCAAGATGAGATTATAAAAAATCCTAAAAAAAAGACAGGGAAATACTATGTGACTGGCTGGAGTCAGAACAATAACTCTAATATTCCACCAGGCAGAGAAAAAAAAAATAACCTGTACACGCAACAGGCTAATTTCTGGCAAGAATGAGTCTAAAAACAGGTTAAAATACTTTTTATAAAAAAAAAAAGCAAACATAGAGGGAGCAGAAAGGCAAAGAAGTCGTTATAGCAAGTATTACTCAATTGGCAAAAAGAAGTTAGAAACAAAACAGAAAAAAATAAAATAAAATGCTCTTTCTGTTCCCTGGGCCTGCTTCCTAGTGCCCCCAGTGGGCAGAGAATAAAAGTTTGCAAATGGGAAAGAAGTCAGGAAGGAAACAGGAGACCTCAAAAAAGCATAGGGGTTGGTGAAAATTAATTACATTCCATCTTTTTATTTTACATTTTGGCTTAATTCATACTACTTTTATGAATTCATACATTATTGAAGGAGTTAGGGGCATGACTTATATAAAATGGAATTTCTAGCTATAATTTAAAACTCAGAAAAGTAATCAAGACTTAGATACTAAGGGAATATAAAAAGGAATATTTTTAAAAATGTATTTTTGCTATTCTCAAAGGAAAGAAGTATTAAAAACAGGGAAGGTTCATCTTGTCTAAGCTTACATGCATTCAACAGAAGCTAATGCTCCTCCCTCTAAAAAACATCAGGAAAATAATTTATATAATGGTATCAGGGCACAGATATGGTAAAAGCACACTGTATTGTAAAAGCATACTGTATACACTGCTTAAGCAAGTGCATGTACTTATATTCATATCTATCTTTTAAAGTAAAACTTAAGGATTTGAATAGGCCTTTACATTTCTAATTCAAGACCTGGTCTCTTTAGATTTGAAACAATTAAGAATGAAATACTAAAATTTTAAAGAGAATTATACCCATCATAAATGATATTTTCTTAAGTGAGAATACTGAAAAAGCAAAAGATTTTAATATATTTTATTTATTAAATATTTTAATATATTATAGGGATTGAGAAATTCAACATATGTATATATGTAAGTATACACAGGTATCTGTCTACACACACGCACACATATATACGTGTATACGTATATATCCACAGACATATTTAGATGACCATATGCTACATAAATTTTTGGTTCTGAGTCATCTAGTAAGTTCAAGTTTTACATAAATACAAAATAAGATGTTATATTTTAGTGACATGAAATAATCAAGCTGATTTATTAAGGTGAAGCCAGTTTTCTATTTATTCTCAAGCTCATCACTGATCCTACAAATGTACATATTAAACAATCAAAATGTCAAGAAAAGAATGTCACACTGATTTTTTTTAATTTGGAGTAGAAAAAGTTAACTCAAGGATTACTTCACTTCTATTAACAGCTAAAATAATTTTGAAATTGAAAATTTATGAAAGCAATCTGATCATTCTGTTTGACCATGCAACTTAAGGCATGCATAATGCAACAGGCTCATGGTCACATGCAGAGAAAGCCTTGAGAACTGAACACATACAGAAGAGAAACACAAAAAGAAAGGCTCCTCAGATGCCTTTTTAGGTCTGACAGAACAGGTTAGAAGGTCTGTTGCATGCATGCTCAACTTGGTGGAATTGGAAAATATCATACCTTAGGGGTGATCCGACGAGCAAGGTAGGAGGGGTAGGGTTATTCCCTGCATTGTGCCGGCGCCGCACTGCCTGGCGCCTAAATGTGCTGCGTTCACGGCGAAATGCCACTGCCTCCTCGCTGGCCTGTGCTGCTGCATCAAGACAGACTTAGGTCAATAGGCGCCTAGGTCAGAGATGAAAATAGCAGCTGAGCCTGGCTTCCTCTGGGCTTCCCCCCTCCTCACGGGTAAAGGGAACTGTCTACTTAACCCTTACTGTATCATACCAAGAACTACATAACCCATTTCTTGTTTTGAGATTTCTGCTGCTTTTTAACTCTTTTCCCAAAAATCTCATCTCCATTCTCCCTTAGGACAGCCTTGAAAAGAACATTGTTAGTTTCTAGTGATGGGAATGAAGCATTAGTTTCTTACTCTCCTTGACTTATGATAATGTCATGTCCTGATTTAACCCATCAAAAATAAAAAATATCAACGGTCAAAATTTACTACATTAATGTAACAGAGCATCATAGTTTAGAAACAGCAAATGGCCAGGTGCTAGGAGTCTCCCCTGCCAAGTGTGCAGCTGAATGGGAGTCGTGGCTGCTGCTGCTCCACTTGAGAGTCCTGTAACACATACTGCTTGCCAGGGACAAAATTAAGATTCAAAGTATGGTTCCTACCTAATGATTTCACTTTTGTACCATCATGAACTCATGCTGAACTTTCCTAGGTCAAGAATATTCATGTAGCTGCCAAAGAGAGAGGTAGGATGTTCTATCTCACAGAACCCTGTCTGTAAGTTTGCCACCAACTCCAAGTGTGCAGAAGTAGTCTGTTAAACATTCAAGACAGCACACAGAAACTTTAACTGAAAATTGCTTTGCTACCATCAAACTTTATTTTTAAAAAAACCTAAGACCTTGGCCCCAGTCTCTTCAATGTTAGAAAGCAAACAACAATGATAAAATCACAACAGTGGCTTGGTAGATACACAAATTTTGTGAAGTCATAGCAAGTGATCAGTCTGGATTAGCAACACAATACAAAATTATTTTCCTCCATTTGAATATAAAATAGCTACTATTTCCTAGAAATTCATTCTGGGAGTTGTTTCTGACTCTGCGAAAGGGCACTCCAATGCTAAATATGAATGGAGGAAAAGTTAGTGCAGAAACAGTTTCTCCCAATAAAAATTCCTTAAAATGGGAAAAGGACACTATTGCGAGAATAAAAGTGGATCTGTCCAGGAGAAGTGATGACAAGACTGAATCTGGTCACCCATCACTGTGCTGTCCAGCAAGGCCTCCACTAGGCAGATGTGGCCACCTAAACTTCTGTCAATGAAAATTTAAAATTCACTTCTTTGCATTCCTCAGCCACATATCTCGCATTGTCACTAGTGATGCAGAACTAGAGCTACCACTGCTATACAACACAGACAGAGCACTCCCATCAGAAGGGAAAGCTGTATTCGACAGTGCTGATTTGGAAAATCAAGTTGTTGTTTTGTTACCACATCTACAAAGTACATCACCCACTTGCCAGTTCCTGACAACAATCACTCAATGAAATAAAAGCGCCATCTGCACTGTCAGAGGAGAAACACACACTGGCAGGGCAGCCACTGGATGAAGGATCAAACAAACAGAGAACAAGCCAGTTAGGGAAAGAATTAGATGAGCATATACCTTCCAATGGTTCGCAAACACCTGAAGAGTTAAGTTGGTAAAGAATTTAGGTCATTACTTAATACAAGATTGACTTTGTAAAATATTAGACTGAAAAGTCTATTTTACAATTGAAACAAACTATTATATGATTCTTTATAAGCCAGCACTTAAAACAATTACAATTTCATATATCAAAACAGCTTTATTATGAAACCTTCAATCATCTCTCTTTATTCTATTTCACCCAAACAAAAATTTATCCAGGCATGACCTATGAAGTAACTCTGGAAAAAGTAGCATGTGATCATTAAATATTGTCAATAGGAAAAGGGGAAAGGGAGTGTTGTCTTTTCTATCTTTCTTATGCTGAAGATTTAATGGTATTAATCTTATTTAAAGATCAGTATTCCAAGTACAGGGATAAAAATAAAAAAAAAAACTGCCATTATCTGATTTTAGTCAAAAAGTTCTCTTTCTTTAAAAAAACACAATTTTTCCTATTAATGCACTATTTCACATTTTGTCTGCAAATAGCTAAATATTTTATTACTTCCTTAATAGTCTTCAAAACATACTAAGATGAAAATTTAGATATTCACTGAACAAAATGCTAACATTATGCTTACCTCATACATTATCCTTGGTAATAGAGGTATAAAACCTATTGTTAAGAATGTTAAACCTATTGTTAAAATGTTCACTATGGCAACTCCTTCAACAATGGCAGGGATCACACATTCAACTGAAATTGCTATGCTGTAATTAATAGTCACAGTAAATAAGACTAAACCAAACCCCTTAGGAGCGTCCTTATATAGAACATCTCCATCTGATTCATTAAAGTTTGAAATAATTTCCTGTAAGTGCACATTTAGAAAAGTTACAGTCACATTTTATAAAAATTCATATCTACAAGACTACTATAAAAAATGTGTGTATACACATGAATATGCAAGTGTGTATTTCAGAGAGAGGGTGCACTTGCTCAAGTATGTGGCGTGGAAGGCAAAGATGCATGTCAAGTGTCTTCCTCTTTTTGAAGACAGAGTATCTCATTGAACCTGGAGCTCATTGATTCAGCGGGTTGGCCCAGGATGCACCTGTCACTGAGCTGCCTCCCCAGCCCCATTGATAGGCTTTTTTGAATCATGTAAGTTTACATGAGAAAGAAAACCTTTAAAACGAAAGAAAGCAAAACAAAGGGTGTGGGGCAGTATGCCAGATCCAACTCCAGGACCCAGGAAGAATTCAATTTCTTTTCTTTTTTTAATTCAATTACAGTTCAACTAGTAGACAGGAAAGAGAAAAATGCTATACAAACTTTTGAAGCCAACATTTGGTCCTACATAAAACCCAGTATCTTCTAGAAAAAGGAGAAATTAGTTGAATCAAAACTCTTATCAAATGTAAACAGCAAAAAATTAGCACTACAGGTGCAACTAAACTGTATGCATGTAATGAGAAAGGAGGAAAATGATTAAAAATTATGAATAATAAGATACAGATTATTTCTCAAAACATGTATCTAGACAATTTCAATTCATTTCAAAAATTGCAAGGCTTGACTTCTAATGATTTAATTTGTCCTCAAAATGTCTTAATCTGTCTTCAAAAGAATGAATTTATGATAACCTTAAGAAAGATCTTCACATAACTTACCTTTTTACTTTATTGTTTTTTAAAATTTTATTTGCTTTTGACATGGGGGTCTTATTTAGTCCAGGCTAGCTTCAAACTTGCTACATAGCCAAGGAGGTTAGCCTTGAACTCCTATTCCTTCTCCTCTACTTCAAAAGTGTTGGGGTTATAGACATGCGCCACTCTGCCTGGCTTTATTTTTAATATAAAGGTGCACTCAATGAGGTGAGATTGAATGCAATTCATGGACAAGAACTAGTATCCTATTATGACATTTGAGCAGCTGTGGGCTGATTTTTACTGAAGATGACAAAGCAATATAAAACTCAAAATGCCTAGTTCCCATAAGTCTCAATAGTTACAGAATTTCACACAACTTATGCTGAATCATTTTGATGCGACAATTTAATTTTTGTATGAACTAAAAACCACAGGTTATGAGCTGATTTTATGAATGGCAACATATAAAGTATGGAGCTCAGTGAGACCACTACCAAGAGGATTTCATCGAGCTAGGCGTTGAGGATTATTTAAAATGTCAGAATCTGTAAAGCTCTGAATATAAAAACAGATAAAGTTACCTCCTGTAAAACTCTTTCAATGATACAGCTGGCTAATGACTCAAGGACTCATAGACGATGAGTTACCTGGCTAAGGTTTTGGACCTTCATTGTAGAGCCTATCATGAAGCTATAGGTTTGATCCTCAGCACCACATACATCAGACACAGAGATGCACTCCTGAGATCCCAGTACTCAGAGAGGGGCAGGCAGTGAGCCTCAGCTACAAAGCCTCTTTATTTTTAATATGCTGGTGAAGGATGACATCGGGAATCATCCTGGATTGTTCTTCCACCTTATTGCTTCCAAGGCAAATTTGAGGTCAGCCTGCGATATATGAGAAAGACTGTCTTAAACAACAAAAAAGGAAGTAACTTCTAATGTTAGCTAATGAAAGTCTCTTGGCTATAGCAGAATTACTATTTAAAAAAATTAAAAGTTGAGAGAGAAGGAAAATATTCAACAAAACTGTTTTCATTTCCATTGGGCCACATTTGATATTGAAATAATATATCTGGGAAAAACCTTAAAATATGTTTGGTGCTTCAAGAAGATCAGAAAAATGTCACTGGGAAGTTAAAACACCCACACACACCTTAGGAAAATAAAAGATATTTGTAAACATTCAAGAATATACTGAAATAGTCTGCTATTAAGAACAAAATTACCTCATAAAAGATAAGCAATCAAATTATGCCAGCTCAGAGCATTGCTAACCACAACATAGAAAGATTCTGTTCTAATAAAGAAATGAATGCTTATTATTATCATTTTCTTGGAGGCCAAAGAACAATCCAATTAAAACAATTGCCTTCCATGCAAACATTTTAAATGACCACTCTGCTTTCTGACAAGTCAACAAACAACATTATCAGCTGTGTTTTAAGTTACAGAATTTGCATATCCTTAGTGTTACTGTCCCTAATTCCAGCAGTCAAACAAAATAGTTGGGTAAGTGAAATGCTTTCAGGAAATTACATCACTATGAGAATACAAGTCATACTATAAAACAATCCCTCCCCCCCAAAATATAGTAAGATTCCTTCCTTCCATTGGTACTATCTATATTTATTTATTTACTTATTCACTCATTCATTTAATTTTGAGACAGGGTCTCCTGTAGAGACTGGCCTTGAACTCCCAAATCTTTTCACTTCCCCCTCGTAAGTGCTGGTATTATAAGCACGCACCACCATTCCCAGCAGTGGTATCTACTCTTCTTAAATCTTTTGTAAATGGGATCAAAGATATCAACCTTCTTGATTAAGGTATAATTTCAATGTTCCTGTGCTTATATTTTCCAGATGAACCTAAAAGTTACCAGTGAAGAGTATGTCTGAAATGACATACTCAGAGAGAGAAACCTCCCAAAATGATTAAAAGGCGCAATTTTAATTTATATAATGAATCTAAAATTTATGGAGCACCTTCACACTTCTAAATCCATTAAAAATCTGTGAGCTAACTGTGAGACGGACCTAGACAATTACAACTCCTCCTTTATAATGGGGAAATCAGGCAGAGATTTAATAATTTAGCTATAGTATTTAATCAGCAATTAGAGGTGATATGAAGATGCACTCATTGGACTATTTATTCAGCTATTTTTAGTTCAATGCTGTTAGAAAAAATACTGCTCATTCTTACCTGGCAAAATTAGACATGGACTAGTAGTGAGAATTATAACACCTTAGAAGACCGGTTTGCCCAGCATGCACAAAGCCTGGGTTCAGTCCCCACACCACATAACGCCAGGTGTATAATCCCAGAACACAGCAAGAGGCAGGAGAGCCAGAAGTTCAAGGCCATCATCTGCTAGATCAGGAGTTACAGGCAGTCTGAACTACATGAAACCCTGTCATAAAAGCAATAAATGACAACAAAACGCTCTGTGACTCATCAATAAAATAACTTTTTTCTCGATATTGATGTAAGGGAAGATTATTTTTCCAAACCAGCTTCACCATATTTACTGAACAATTCTACTAAATATTCTTCACAGTACAGCTTAAATTTAGTCTTTTCTTAATAAACTGGGCCAGCCCCACTACAACACAGTGTTAAGTCAACACTACTATGGGGTCCCTGTATTTCCCAACCATGCTTCCTGTTTCTGGCTCTGCCTCCTTCAGGGTTTGCTGTGCATTTCTTCTGCTGCCATTCCTTCAGCCCCTAGCCAACTCTTTCTACTAATTTGCTTCTTTCTAGCATGCCATATAGACCAGGAAACCAGGGATTACGTTTATTAGACTTTAGAGCCCATTTTATTAAGGTCAAAAGCTTTTGTTGACATTTTCTTTTCTGTTGAGTGGTCTTCGTCTATTCTTTCCCATGTTTTATGATATCTGAATATAAATAACAGAACTACAATTTACATACATAGCACACATCCTCATGAATTGTTAGAGACTTGACTTTGAAAATTATCATCTCAAAAGATTATCTTTGACTTTTAACACAAATATTTTAAGAGAATTCCTTTTAGAACAGTGAGTCGAGCATTGTATTTAAAAGGACTTTCTTAGGGAAACATAGCTTAGAAAATGAAGAAAACTACACATAATAAGTAGCACAAATTTCTCCACTATGGCTATTTTTCACAATCTGATAACTATCAAAGAAAAATATACTATAACAATAGCACTGTATTATATAGGAAATATGTTTGGTTCTAAAAGAAAATAGTTTTATTAAAAGCATTACAAGTTAGAAAATATAGGAATTTTTTCTATTATATATAAAATGGTTTACTTTTTTATTCTTAAAGTATTGGTCATAAATTAGAGATGTGTTTGATAATGATAAAAGAAAAATGAAATATAAAACAATAGGTCAGTAAAGGTCCTAGTTTGAACTTAATCTTTTTTCTAAGTAATCACAGGCAATTATTGAGAACATCTAATTCTAACCAAAGTACTTGATTACTATGAGAGGTTCTACGAAAATAAACATGGGGGGGCCTACAGATGCAGCTTAATAACTGACTGCTTGCCTAGCAAGTACCAAGCAGAGAGAGAGAGGAAGGAGACAAGTATTTGTTATCTGAGTTAATACAACTATAAGGTAAGTTCTATGGAATATTATTGCCAAAATAGGGGAAAGCCACATTGCTAGATTAGACATTAGGCACTCATTTGAAATTTTTCATATTTTCCTGTTACCCAGTTCCACAGGAGAGCCCGAGGGAAGCATCTCAATCTCATTGCTACATGCAGTCATTTGTTTCTACTTGAACTTTTTAGCATCAAATGAGCAGGATTAAACAGGACAGGATACATTTCTGAGGCATAACAGCCTGCCTGTGTGTGTGAACTTCATTTTCACAACTCCCTTTAACAGCCTTTACTGTCATCTCACAGTAAGATGGCGCAGTTGAGGCTTAATGAAGGTTTGTAGACTCTCACAGTGTCGCCTCAGTGAGCCCATTTACTAGCAGAAGATTGAGTTTCCATGTCACTGAACTAGATGCCTCTATTCTACAGCATTTTAGTTTAATACTTTAAAATACATTTTCTAAGTCCAATCCTTCACACCATCAACTCCATTCACCGATAATAAAATAAGTGTTTTGAGAACTCCTTGATACTTCTACAAAGTACGTCAATCAGTAATGTGTTCATGTTTCAGGCAAACACGGACAAGGCAGAATCACAGCACCAAATACCTCTCTTAAATGGCCAGAAATGATTACAGCAGTATTGACATAAACAAGTGTCTTTAACAAGTATTTAAAGTTCTACAATTTTTAAATAAGAATTTTTAATCTCTTCTAACTATTTCCAATCTTTTGAAAAGCAAAGTCCCAAGCATTTAAATCTTTGTATTTAGTAGTACTGAAAAGTAACATAAATCTCCAACTACATTAAAGCAAATTTTGTTTTGTTCTGATTTTTATTCTACATACAGTGAACCTCAAATAATAATAGCAGTATCTGCAGTATCTCTCTTTGGTGAAAAAAAATTATTTTCAACTGTTCACATACCTGCATTTCTTCCACTAGACAGGAAAAGTTTAATCTGTTATATCTTTTAATATAAAATGAGAAAATAAAAACCTGGAATCTGGAAAAATGAGGATTTGTATGAATCACAGAACTATATGAAGAAGCAAATAGCACTTAGCATGTTATTCTCTAAAAAGAAAAACAGAGACACCTGCGTTCCCTATGGAAAGGAAATGGCAGTTTAATATATGAAAGCATAGATTCATTATAGTTCTTGCACTATTTTATCTATACTTATATTTTAACAATATCTATTTCAAGAACATTTCATAGTAGATTCACTAAAAATTTTGATGACTGAAAATTAAGCTACATGAGGGTGGTTAACTACTGTATTTTCAGTAAAATGCTAATATAAAGCTATAAGCTTTGAGTCAATGAACTCAAAAAGTATGAAATTACAAGAAAAAAATTTCTTAATATCTGCATATTTTAAACCTGTTTTTAGAACACTGTGAACATATATACATATTTCTGTAACAAAAAATCAGTATTACTTCAGCTCTTCTATAAAAAATAGAAGGTTATTCAGGTTAAGAACTCCAGGGAATTTAATTACAATACTGTCAACGCGCAGTAACAACCACTTCAGATATAAATCATTCCCAATATTTAGATTTGAAAGACTGCTTTTGTCCTTCAACACTAAATATAATTTCTTTACATTCCTATATAACATCATGATTGTAGGAACTTACTTTAAAAAAAAAAGCCAAAATGGATACTTACCACAATTAGGAATTTTTAAAAAATACTTTGCATAAATTTTAAATTCCTTAAGATAAGTAAGAACAGTGCTTGGGTAAGTTTGTACAAACAGAAAACCCATCTTAACTTTTTTCTTTTTGAGTATATATGTGTATAGGGGTGAATGCATGTGTGTATGCACGCTTGCATATGTGCGAGTGAAGAGGCCCAAACCGATCAGCATACATGTAGAGACCCAAGAATCAGTAGTTACCCAAGCCCTGAGCAAGCCTTCAGGAGACTGACTGATGAGGGAAGACCCAGCTCACAGTGGGTGGGAAAGTGGATAAGATGAGGGGAGTTGGTTTAATAGTTTGGCATACTTTGGCAGACTTGCAGTCTAACAAATAAGGTTTGCTCGTCTCTCAGCCATCTCTGGGGATATGGTGTGGCAGTCACCTCAGCTCCTGGTGATGGTGTAAACTCTCCTGCCAAGTTGGAGACTGTAATGGAGAATCACAAGCAAGAAAAAAATCCCTTGTTTCCTTGAGCCACCTCGTCATGAATTTACTGCAAAACACTGGTATCTTTTCTTCAGTCTCACCTTTCTTATTAAGGTAGAGTCTCTCATTGAATCCAGAGCCTGCCAACCTGTTAGGCTAGTGAGCTAACTTATCCTGGGGATTCCCTGTCTTTGCCTCCTGAGTGTTGGAATTACAGGCAGCTACCAGGTCTGCCCAACTTTCATGTGAGTTCTGGAGATCTGAACTCTGGTTCTCATGCTTGCACAGCAAACACCTTATCCACTGAGCAATCTTCTCACTTGAAAATTTAAAAGTTATTTGAAAATATAAAAGAATTGAGGAAAGTTGGGCTTTGTCTCCTGAGATTTAAAAAAAATAAAATTCTAATTAAATATTCTCATTTTTGTGTCATTCTTTCAATGGCATGTCTTAGAATTGGCTCACATCGATATATTGTTAATCTTTATACTGTACAATGTTATGAGTTAAGTCGCAAACTATTTTAGAAATACATTGCTGTTTCTAAAACTAAACTTTATAGATATTTTTTGCTTTTGATTTTTTCCTGAGGAAAACTTTCTAATGACCATCTTTGTACATAAAATGTTTTCCCATTAGTTCCTTAGACTAGCTGTTTAATCTACACATACACCTGTGAAAGCAGAGGACTTTGTGGTCAGTTTTCTCCTTTCGTCTTTAAGTGCAGGAATTACAGTCATCTGCCTCGACGACCCACTTTTTATGTGGGTTCTGGGGATCCACACTCCAGTACTTTCACTTACAGAGCAGTTGCCTTATCTGCTAGGTGCCTATAAACTTTACATATTTGAGCATAATAAAGAGAATGGCCATAGAGAATAAAAAGCTAAAGGTGGGAGTGTGTATTTAGTTCAGTGACAGAGCACTTGTCTGTACAAGGCACTGTGTTTGAATCCCAAATGATGGGGTGCAGGGAGCTAAAGTGAAGACAAAGGAAGGCATAATGCTGATTCTACCCAAAGCAGATTTCACAACCAGAACACAGCAAAATAAACTATCCCGAGTGGGAGGAAACGACAAAAAGCCATGTGACCCTGTGATGTGAGGAGGCCATGAAGGATGACAGAACACATCACCTGTTCAATTCATATGATTTCCCCATAATCTTCAATTAGTAAGCTATCACTCTAAAACACTGTCATGGGAACATCATACTTATATATATGCTAATATAAGCTACAAAGCTTAAAAACTATGTAAATTACAGAAAATAAAATTTCCCAATAAATATCTGGAACAGAAAAAAATAAAAAACTGATTTTCAAAGGGCATCACCAAAGCTAAAGTAGTATTCAGAAAATCTTGCATAAGAGACTGAGTGATCCATTTCTGGAAGTTGAGTGGCAGATACTGCATATGAAAGAACTGTACCTGGTTTAGTACCCAAATATATGTATTGGTGCTATTGTACAAAGAAAGGGGACTGATTTTTGTTATTACTGGAAAAAATGGCTTAGAAAAGTGGAAGTCGTCAAGAATAAATTCATATATTCGGTAAGCAGCTAACAAAGATTTTCCTGGCATTCACCACTAAACCTTTTCTGAGATCGGAATCTTCTTCACAGAAGAACCTTGTTTTAATACGGGGAATGGACCAGGTTTGCTGTTCCCGCAGCACTTACCTCTGCTGGCCGCATCTTGCTCCTCCCCTTCAGGAAACGCAGCCTGGCTTGGCAAACTATTCCTAGACCGAGTGACCGTCTCCAACTGGGAAGCCCGTCCCAACAACGACATCTCATCTAGCACCTCCCCCTCTTTGGCCTCGAGGTCGGACTTGGACGTGGTTAAGGGCTTTATACTGTCGGGTGCCATGAGCCTGTTGGCGTCATTCAAGCACGCCGCGGTGCCGCTGTCCAAGCTCAGCACGCGGGCGCGCGTCTTGGCGCTGTTGGTGCTGGAAGTCCTCCTCGCCGCCCGCTTTTTGCCGGACCCCTCAGGCCCCGCATGCGCTCTGTGGGTGTGGTCTGGGTCCGTGCCCCTTTCCCTGTGACCGTGCTTGGTCTTCAGGGCACTATACTTGCCGTCGGGAGAGCGGCACGCGTGGGAAGCGGTGCTGGAAGAGCTGTCGGTGCTGAACTGGTGCGCGGAATGCACGCTGGACGCTCTGCTCAGGTCGCTCTGGTCACTCGAGTCCTCGTCGTGACAAAATATAGCACTGTGCGGCTTGGTTCCCGAAACCCCCCGGAAGGAAACGTAGTCCCTGTGTCGACTGGAATCAAAGCTGCTGGCGCGTTTCTTGCCTGCGCGCCGCCTGCCTGACTTGTGCGCAGAGGACGTGCGGTGGATCAAGCTGGAGGACTTGGGTCGGACGTCCCCTTCCCTCTGCTTCCCCCCCGCATCTTTACAGCCTTTGGAATCCCCTGAAACACTGGACTTCTCGCTCTGCTCCTCTTTGCTCGGGGCACTCTTCTCAGACGGCCCGCCCTCTGCCGTGAACTCGTGGGCATGGGGGTTTTTATTGGGGTCTTCGGATGCAGAGGCGCCGGGGACTCTCTGCTCAGGCGGCTCATCCGAAGCAGCCGGCTGTGCACCCCCATCCGGGGCGGTCTGGTCGCTGCTAGTCCTCTCGCGGGGGTCAGCGCAGCACTCGCCCTGGCCCGCGCTCCCCGATCCCGCTCTCGGAGCCTCCTCGTGCTCCGACAGGATGCTCTCGATGTGCGTGGAGCTGGTCTGCTCGCTCTTGTAGCTGCTGACCGTGCTGTTGGTGTCGCGGTCCGTCCCGCTGCAGTAGCTCTCGGTGGACCCGCTGCTGCGGGTGCTGAGACTCCTCAGGCTGTCGGCGCTTTTGTCTGCGTTCAGCTCCTTGCCCTTCCCACTTCTGGTGGGTGGCTGAGAATTACTGGTTTTCGAGTCATCAGAAGGCAGGCATTCCCCAGGGAGAGAAGGCCTTTCTACCAAAGACTCTTTGGATCCAGAATGAGGCTTGGAAGATTCCAGCTCACTAACGGGATCTAACCCTCGTCTCTGCTGATACAGAGGAAAATCATTCAGGGAGGTATCGGGAAAAGCAACGGCCGAGCTAGAAGTCCGCGGCACACCCCGGGGCCGGTGATCTTTCCTGTAAGAGTGCGAGTGTAAAGGTACGAGAGACGCTACTTCTGTGTCACAGGCACTGGACAGAGACTGGTCAACGTGGTGATGATGGCTGTGATTTGGCAAGCTCACTTTGTCACTGAAGTCCCTTGGTAAGTCCTGCCCACAAGAGGATAAGGAAGGCTGAATAGAAATGAAGGAGTCATTGGAGACAAGGCGGAAGAGCTTCCGGTCTGTTGCCAAATCTGTTGCAAACACATATTTGAAAATGTTAATCCAGATGCATGATCTGCTTCTCTATGTTTAACAAAGGAAAGGATTCACAGCAAGTAGTAAACCAAGCATAAACAGTTTCTCAAGCAGTTCACTGAAGAATTGACCAGTCAATCCCAAGAGCTGGTTTCTATTTCACAAACTACATGAGGTATTTTGATATAACGAACTAAGCAAAAACATTTTTTGAGATCTTCAACTAGCTTTAGAGAAGGTCTCATAGTCTATTAACAAATTAAGAGGACATGAGGATGGTAGTTTAAAATGGATCTGTATTCCTATGCAAGTTCTATTACTTATTTCTCTCTCTTCCTCCTCCTTTTCTTTCTTTATTTGCTTTGTGACACAGGGTCTTATTATTCAATCCAGACACGCCCTGAACTTGAGATAGTCCTGCCTCAGCCTTCCAAATCTGGGATTACAGATGTGTGCCAATGCACCCACCTAATTTACAAATAGGTGACCCTAGGTTACTGTTCTTAGCAAATCTGGCTATCAATCTCACTGAATAGCAGGCAAAGAACAGTGAGTTAATAATACATATTACTTGATACATAGCTATCAAAGTTAAGAGATTTATTCATGCTTACAAGACCAGAGGAAAATCATTCAGGGAGGTATCGGGAAAAGCAACGGCAGAGCTAGAAGTCCGCGGCCAGTTCATCATGGTAGAAGAAATCATACCACAATAAGGAGTTGAGGGAACTGGGAAGTGGCCACACTTTATCTAAAGTCAAGGGTCAGGGGAAAACAGCTCGTCAACCGAGCCAAACCTCAGCTAGCTCTCGCCACCTGCCATGGGTAAGTACTGCCCAAGAGGGGCTCGGTCTTCCCACATCGATTATGCAGTGAAGATGATCTCCTGCAGGCTTACCCAGAGTCCTGCCTTAACTAGTAATTCCTCTTAGAGGTGTTCAGAGGCCCACCTCTCAAGAGTCAAGCTGACAGCTGAGACTAACAGGCACAGAAAATCATATCACAATTTCTTCTTCTATTCCGGATTATCCCTATCAACGAACATGTTATACTTTCTCTTAAAATACAGAAATCTTTCCCTTATCCCTCACTTCTTTTGTTAGGTGACAGCTAACAGAAGACAGCTCAGCAGGTAGAGGTGCTTGCTGTGCAAGCCTGATGATGGGTCTAATCAATGGGACTCACAAGGTAGAAGGAGAGAACCAACCCCCAAAGAGTTCTCCTCTGATCTCCACACATTCAATGTGACACAAGTGCAACCACACTAATTCTCACACAAACACATAACAAACAAGTATTTTTAAATTCACTAAAACAGTAGCTTAGCAAAGACTGTCTTGATTTTTCTCTTCTAATTCTCTTAAGCAGGATCTTTGTTTTCTTGGTAATTGCACGGCGAGCCCATAGCCCTGACTACTGAGTCACAGCAGCCAGCTCAAGCAGGTTCTAATCTGCCTCCACTAAAATGACTTTTCAAGGTGACTGACACTCACACTGCTAAATACAATGGTCAAGCCTCAAGTCCCTTGAGCTGCCTACAGCGTTTGGCAGAGATGATCAACCTATCCTTGAATGCTGACATACAGCGGCCCCATCCTCCTGGGGGCCTGCGAGCGGTCCCCTTCTGTCTTCTGGACTTCTTCAGTTAGAATGACTGAGGACACAGCATCTAGACCTTTCCATTGTTCTGTCTATACTTCCTCTTTTGTACATCTCTTTCAGCTTTCTGACTGATCCTCAATAAACACTCAGAAATACCCAGAAGTAGTTTCCCTATCTTCTGTATGCACATGGGGAAGGTCTTTACTTCTTGGATACGGAAGACTTGATGAGATTAGAAGCAAAGAAATAGAGGATAGACCTTCATAACCTCTGATTTCTCCTGATAATCTGGAATCATATGACAAAATGGGTAACAAATTACCAAGCAATTTCTGTCAACCAACTAAACAATGTCCTGTAAATCCGAACCAGCAAGTCCCAATAGTTCAGACCACATAACTGCCACTAGATGGTGCCAAAACACAGGCAAGACCAAGGGCTTGGCCCAGAGCACGGCCATCAGCCCCCAACTCAGCTTTTGTTGGTTGTTTTGTTTTCTGTTTTAGCCACAGGGTCTCCTTCTGCAGCAGAGACTGGTCTGGAACTCACTCTGCTCCCAGACTGGCCTTGAATTGATAGGAACCTTCCTGCTTTGACATCCATCACCAGAGTCTCTTGTTGGTACTTTCTCCATAGACATACACACAACATACATGTACATTGTCAGACCATTTCTCACTATCCTGACTGCAATGATCTACTAGCTGAGCTCCTGTCTTAAACATCTGCCCCTTTTATGTAGTCTTAATATCACCACAGTGGTTCTGTTATATGTAATATAAGCCTTTATCAATTCCTTATCTCATTAGGAGTTAAAACTAACAGCTTAAATTACTTCTAAAATGCTATACAATTTGGTCCCTCATTTACTCCTACCTTATAGCTCTTACAAATGCTCTTCTCTGGGCACGGAAGTCACTCTCTCCAGATACCTTTTTCATGCCCTTTGCTAAGGTGAGGTATTCCTCAGTCATTCTATTTAAAATTACAATTTCCCTAGGCCCTACTGCTCCCTGTCCTCCATCTCTACATTAACTCATGGTACTATGGCTACATACCGAGAGACATATGGAAGCCCAGGAGAGGAGTAACTGCCTGTTCACCAGTTAATGGTGCCATTGAACATAATAAAAATATTTGCTAAATGTGTACAGACTGTGTATGGTATATCATGTGATTAAAACAAATTATAAAACGATATCAAAGTAATACAGTTATTTGAACTTAGTTGTATAAATCTGAGTTTCTTTCACTTCTCTTTAAGCCTTATAAGCTCATCTGTAAAGTAACAATAACAACATCAAGTGAAGACTAATTGGGTGAACGCCTGCAAAGAAACTAGAGGACCTAACCCCGGGGATGGCAAACTAAAGACCATGGAACCAAATCTGGCCACGTCTGTAAAAATACAACTTTAATGTATTAGGACCATGCCCACTTGCTTTTGGATAGTTTATGAATGAATCCTTTCACTCTGCAACTATTGTGCTTTTGAATAGTTTACGAATAAATCCTTTCACTCTATAACCACTGAGCTAGGTAGTAAGAGACAATGTGACCTGCAAGGACATCTGGTCCTTTGCAGAGTAAGTATGCAGATCTCTAACCTGAACAACAGTAGGTGCTCAGTGAATGTCAGACAGCTGCCCATGCTAATGGGAAACTAGCTGCAAAGACAGATCATAGGGCTCATAAATCTCAACCTGCCAGATTTAAAAAAAAAAAAACTTGCTTTGTACTTTCCAGATATACAATAAGATAATGAGATATATGGCTCCTAAATGCACTGACATAGTCAGCTAAGACTATTGCCTATTTTCAAGATATTCTGATGGTTACATATTATAGAAAGGAATGCTACAATTTTCAAAGCAATTCATTCAACCTGTAATTTTTTAAAAAGGAAAAAATGCTCCTATACCATGTAATATGTTTAGAGCTATACATGTAGTATGCTTAGAGGCCTTTAGGAAGAAGGATGGCGGTCCGGAAAGCAAATAAAAATGATAAGGCACCTGTAATTCCTTAATTAAGTAACTGTAATCCCAAAAAGGAGAGGGTTACAGTGATAAATTTCCAAGTACCAGGAACAAAATAATGCTTATAAGAAAGGGACTTGGGTGACATACCAAGTTAATGGGCAACTAAAGGGAAGCAGATTCTCACCTCTCATCTCATGCTTACTTTGGAGCAAATGTTGACAAAATTCCTTTCTCTGTGTCTATTTGATAGACGTATCTAAATGAAATCAGTAAGATAAAGGCACTGTAAAAGTGCTAAAACTTTATCATCCCATGATTATCTTAACATGTCCTAAAAATAACTGCATGACAGCCAGGTCTGGTGGTGCACGCCTGTAATCTCAGCATTCAAGAGACACAGACAGGCATCACCCGAGAGTTTAAGGACAGTCTGGACTACTGTCATAGTTAGGCACAGGTGTCAACTTGACAGTTGAGGATTTGAGCTCTGGGCACAATGGTGGAGAATTAGTGGTTGGGTTAAGCCCAGAGCAAATCTGCAGGAGATTGGCTGGCTGATGGGGAAGGCCCAGTCCATGGTGGGTGGGACTAGGCCTTGAAATAAAATAAAAAATAAAATATAAACCAGAGAGCTGGTTGATAGAGTTGGCATCCTTGTATACATGTGACCAGACATGCTGGTCTGGCAAGTTAAGGATTGTCCCTCTATCAGCCATTACATAGAGATGGTGTGGCCAGTTCCCTCAGCCTGGAGTTGGTGCATGCTCACCTGTCAAGCTAGACAGACTGTAACCGAACTACCGTAAGAAAATAAATCCCTTGTTCCCTTTAAGCCGTTTGATGGTCATTTATCGGGAACCATGCAGGCGAACGCAACAGCTATACAGTTATCTATGAACCAGCCAAAGTTACGCAGCAAGATCTTGGCTCAAAAAAACAAACAAAAAACTAAAAACAAGTATTTCTGCCAAAATTTAAGAGCTTCCACATATGTACTACCTACTACAATATACACAGTCACTGAGAAACATAATGTTCTTACCTTGTTCTTCACTTCCTTCTTTACAAAGACTAGAGCTCTGGCCCAGACTTAAACTTATATCATCAGATGTCTTAGCAGTGTCTGTATCTCCTGAAAAGTTGAGAAGCTTGTGAGGCTTAGTGTGACACAACCAAGAGCAGGTATAAGAATGTATACCAAGTGCTATTATGTAGAAGACCCACTGCCCCCGTAGCTGTTCCCACGACATTACACATCAAATAATACAGAAAAATTTATGAGGTTAGCTAGTAAAACAGTTCCTTTAAAAAGAAATGAAAATTGGCTGGGGAGATGGCTCAGGGTTTGTAATGTCAGATCCCCAGATCCCACATAAAAGTGAAAGTGTCTGTGGGCACTGAGTCCTCATCAGTACATCTAAACTGCCTCCCATCCCGAAGCTCAGACACCTTGAGGAAGAGGGGGCAGCAAGAATGTCAGAGCTGGAAGACGGGAAGAAGTAATGTCAGACAGTAGCTGCTATTCATGTCAGGGTTGTCGTACCCAAGAACTCAATGCAACATTGTCCTACTTCCACTAGACCTCCACAATACTAGCCAACAACACTGCAATGGAACAGAGAAGATCTCATCAGACATGGCACTCTCCTGAGGGACTGTACAGGACTGGTGCTAGGCTAAAGACAGGGGGAGCCTCTGTATTCTACAGGCGATTCAGTGGTGGGCTATTCAGGGCCCAACACTAACTAGTGAAAGTGTCTTACTGGTAACCTAGCTGCTTGCATGTGTAGAGAGACATGGGAAAGGGAGGAAAATGCGAAGGGGTATGGTTAGAGAGTTGGGAGGGGTGGGAAGGGAGCAGGGTGGGGATAAATAATAGATGAAAACATATAAATTCAAGGTTATACAATCTAAAAATAAGTTAACAAATTTTTTTAAATGTCAGGTATAACTAGGTAGAGCCTGGGAAATGCCAGAGCAAAGCAATAAAGAGATAGATTAATCCAGGATGATTCCCGATGTACCTTTGGATGCACGCGTGCACACACACACCCACACACCCACACATACAGACACACACGCATGCACGCCCAAGAAGAAAAATGAAAATATTATTTTACAACAAACTTCAAAAAAATTTTTTCTTCCCCAGGAAATTCAGCAAACTAAAAAAATGTAGGACAAAAATACTAGGAACTTATTTAACTAGATGTACAAGAAGAAAGAGAAAAACTTTCCTTTGATATTGTAATTATGTTTGCATTTAAATTTTTCGCTTTAAATTAATTTTTCATAAATCTTACCTAAATTTATGAAAGCATTTTCCCTCATAGCAAGGAAGTTTCTTATAGATCAGAACTTATACTATAAACAATATACTGTAACTTCAAACACTTCCATAAAACTTGGGTGAGAAAAGGTAACACGATTTAAATTGGGCAAACTTTAATAGTCTTTAAAAAAATAATAGATAATTCCTACATTACATTTTAATACATAGTAGTTTATCTTTCTTACAACCAAAAAGAAAAGGAGTCAAGCAATATTCAGTTGATCATGTCTACCTTTAATAGTTGCTGCTGTTCCAAGACGAGAGGAACCAGATCCAATCTGAAAACATGGCACAAAGGAAATAAACTCATTAGCCATAGGTCATCATCAATGCAAATAGCAAGACAATCAAAATTATCATATTCCTTAACATACTCTCAGTCACTTTTATCAATATCTAAAGATATCAGTTGGGCAGGTCCTATCAGAGCCACAGAACCTGTCTGCTGGACTATACACTGTATTAGCTCACAGATATGCTGAAGAATTTAACTCTCGCAAGCTCAGAACCAATGGAGCACCAGGAAAAATGCTGCCAACCTTTAGCAAGTTGAGTCATGTGGTTATTATCATCTTTTATTTTGCATCATGACATGTTTATATTATAAACCAAAGTAAAGCCAAGCATTGACTTGATGGAAAATAAACTTAAAACTACTTAGGTACATAAAAGGAAAGTTTGAGAGAGCAAAATATATTACCATATGCTACAGACAACAACATAGATCTTATTGTTCTTAGTTCATAGACAAGAAATTTATTTTTGTAGAGTGTTATGGTACTTACAAAGAATAAAAATCTAGCCATCACAAAAAACTTAACTCTTAGGCACAAACTATAATTAGAAAATCAAAATGTAGGGGCTGGAGAGGTGGCTCAGGGGTTAAGCCTCTGCCTTGCAGGCGGAAGATCCTGAGTTTGGATCCTAAACGCCACATACAGACACTGGGCGGAAGCGGGGCAGCCTGTGTTTTTGGTCTTGGTAGGACGGAGCCTGTAAATCCCAGAGTAAACAAGGAGGAGGTGGAGGCAGTGAAGGCGGTCCATGGTGGTTCCCGCCCGAATTCATCCGTGGTTCTACACACACACATACACACACACATACATACACGCACACACACGCACAATTGAATAAATAATAAAAGTTTTTAATGTAATTGAAATTTTAATGTTATATTCAAGATGGTCCTACACATTTTTACATAAAATATCATAAAAAGTATAAAAATATCACAAATTCCACAAACATGGTATAGATACAAAATATGGATAAAAGTTAACTAAATCAACAATCTTAGCAATTCTTCCTCTAAGCCTGTGATCATGGGGTTCAAAGAAGAAAGCAGTCAGCATCCTCTCCATCACAAAAATTTTTTTTTAATTTTGTGTGTGTGTGTGTGCGTGCGTGTGCGTTTGTGTGTGTATCACAGGGCACTGTGTGTTTCTGTGGAGGACCAAGGGTGACTTCAGGAATCATCCTAGATTGCTTCTACCCTCTCCTTAACCTTGCTCTGGGATTTCCCAGGCTCCACGCACCAGGGCCAGAAATGCAGGCCACCGCAATTTCTGCCTGGTTTTTTACGTGGGACCTGGGATCAGAACTCAGACCTTCTGCTTGCCAGACAGAGTCTTAACCTCTGAGCCATCTCTCCAACCCGTAATCATATCATTCTTTGTATATCTAACACTAACCATTCCACTGACAGTGATCCAGGGAGATCCCCCCAAACGGCCTTTGGCTCCATCTGCAGGCACACCATACATCAATGTGTACATACAAACTACACCCAGTCACAGAACTTCATACTTTTGAGCTACTTGTCAAGTTTGATTCTCCCAGTCTGCTTTTAATAAATCATAGAAAACACTGAAATTTTCCAGAAAGAAAAAAGTTAACAGCAAGGCCTCCGGCATTTGGGAGGCTGAGACATGAGAACTTCAACTCTAAGGCCAACATTGGATACAACAGTGAAAACCTATCTCCAAAATAAATAAATATAGATGAATGAATGAATGAATGAATAATAAAGCCAGAAAACCTATTTTACTGCAAAAAAGAAAATTTCATTGTTAACACACACAATAACCTATTAGGCCAAGTTGAAGGGGGAAAATCACATGATTTGTATATTAGAATTATAAATGAGGGACTGGAGAGATGGCTCAGGGGTTAGATTCTGCCTCGCAAGCAGAAGGCCTGAGTTCCAGTCCCAGATCCCATGCAGCCCGCACTTCAGGCGCTGGTGGGCGGAGCCTGGGAAATCCCAGAGCAAAGCAGAAAGGAGGTCTGAGAGGAACAGAGGTCCTCTCTGCTCTACTGCTATCTGCTTCCCAGCTCTGCGCTCCGGCCAACCACTGCTGCTGCACTCACCGTGTGGTCCTTGGGGACAGGTCCAGACAACCATGAAAATGCCAGCCAGCCCACGGGCTGAGCCTTGCTGAGCTGCTACACAAATGGCATACAGCCCCTTCCAGCTCTGTGTAATGACGCCGATTCCCCACTACTCTAAATCACTTGGTTGAGTATTTATTCTATTACCTGCTGACAAAAGCGTTCTTAATTCACACTACACAGGTTCAGTCTTCATGGTCTTGTCTACTATCTAACCTTCTCTCAAAGCACATCAAAGAATCACATCTGTTGTGTGTGACATAGCAGAGGACATAATATAAACCACAGTGCACCTAAATACAATGCACTGCCCAAAATGTTCACTGCAAAAAAAATGTGGACATTGATATCTGATACATCCAAAAAACAGAGGATATAGACCTGAATTCCATTATTTTAAAAATACCTCATTATGTATATCATGAATATTAATTTTCATTTTTAAACCTCATTTGCTAAATTCTGTAAGAATGAAAAGAAAAAAATAAAGAAAAATAGAATCTTCCTAAACTTGGGAGTGAAGTTTTTACTTAAATGGCTTACATATAGCAATCATCCAAGAAAGATTATGACGAAAAGGAAGGCTCCTCCCAACTAGGGAACATTTCAGATGAGGCCACCTGCCCTAGGAAGCCTTGCCCCTCTCTCTAGCTGGATAGAAACAATTATTGTTCCCCAAACCATTCTGGTGACAACTATAACTATGTACCTAATTCCTTAGTGACATATCACATGTAAAATTTTGACTGACTGCTCTGGTTACAATTTCTTAAAGGGGAAGTTCCCACCTGAAAATAAATATCTACCTTGAATACTATCAAGCAGTAAATGATTTGAAGTGAGGAGGGAAGAGAAAAAAATGGGAAAAGATGAAGACAAAAGACATGCAGCGAGATGGAAGGGAACAGGGTCGAGGCAAGAAAGGGAGAACATGACAACAGGGACCAGGATATAGTCTCCATGGGCATGAGGTCAACCACTTGGTACGGAAGACACTTCCATGATTCGCAACTGTGGTACAGAATGAAACAGGTACAAGAAAAGCTAGGCCCATGTTCACAGCACCACCTCCATTAATATACAAATACCTAGCTCTACATCTTCACTTCAACTTTTCTAAAGAGAAATAAAACTTATGTTAGTCACATCATACAACAGAAGCAGTATCAAGTTAAAATACAAAAACCCATGAGGCAAGATAACTTCCAGTATCTATTAATGTTAAGAGTTATTAAAGAGAAAGACAATTAGGTGTGATATGAGATTGTATGCATGTATGTTTTAACTAATTTGAACAAGGGCCTGTTTGAGGGAAATGATGCCAAGGCTAGGTATTCAAAGGACTGCCCATTGCTATGCCCTTTCACCTACTCTTCCGGGAAAAAAAAAAAATAAGGGTGGCTCTCAAAAATATCATTGAAGAAATGTAGGGTAACTCTTGGGAAAAATCAGCTGTTGCCTATGTTTGCCAGTAGGAAGGCAGCCAAGGTTAACTAAGAATACAAACCATGTACACATGGTTAGATATTAAGCTACCTCATTCTATGAAAAGACTGAGGTAAAGTAAAGCCAACAGAAAACCAGGATCAAAGACAATTAACACTCTGATTAAAACAAGACTGTCTATTTATCTAATTTACTTACTTTTTCTTTTGTACTGCATGCTAGCATGCATGTGTGTGTGCACAAGATGTGTGCTGAGGCGTGTACAAGAGGCACAACTGCCCTGGATTGCTCTACCTCCTTATGCTTCGCTTCACCTTCCAGAGCAGCAATTCTAGGATGTGACCATTTCTACCTCACATTTTTAATGTGGGAATTGGGGGACCCAAGCTTAGGTTCTTTTGTTTTTGAGGCAAAGATTAACCACGGAACCATCTCCCCAGCCCAAATATTATAAATAAAAAGTTCCATTAACAAGGATAATGTAGCTCTTTGTCACAATTATCATTTATTTTTCCTGTCTTTTTTCTTTAATACCGTATCAACCACTTCATGGAAGGCAGACGAAACACAAATTTAACATCTTACTTGTTCAGTAGTACTCTTAATCACAACTAAAACTGTTGCCAAAAGCTCATTCATTTGAACTTTAAATCATGAGTACACAATTCAAAAGAAAGCAAACTATCAAAATACATTAGGACAGAAGACACTGTTTTTTATATTACTACTCTAAAGATAGCACGCAACTACCAATGCTGAATAGATTACAATGAGATTGCATTAAATTAGGTCTGCTGCTTCCTCATTTGGAAAACAAGGAGCCATGTCTAATTCTACCTATAAAGCTTTATTAAATGTACACACAAAGATAATTGGCCATTACCAATTGAAAGTCAACTGTGCACAGGTAGTATATTACACAGTGAAAGAAGAAAATCTATTTTTGGTTGCTAAACCTCCAAGTGCATACCAAAAACTACCTGTTGCTGTGAGTGTAAGCATTCTGTCTGCAAGACAAAGGTCTAAAAATCCAACAGAAAAATATGAGTAAGTTTTTCCCTGGGATAAAAAGTGGTAGCAAGAGTATTTCAATCCAAAGCTATATATGAAACAACAGGAATGCTGGACTCAGACTTCAGAAGGAAGTTCTAGCCTAGACCCTGATGGAAATTGACTGTTTCTTCTACAGACAGAAGGGTTGACACCGGGACCACTAAACCCCACAATGACGTCAAGCTACACTGCAAGAACTTTCTCCCAAGTTCCCTTTACTCTAGCTAGCACAGTCACCTGCCAAGAATGCCGGTGAGGATAGACCCTGACTGGCCCTGCACATGCTCAGGACCAGTGGAGAATGACAGCCACAGAGCTGAGGTTAGACAACCAGGGCACAGCAGGCTGCAGACAAGTTTGAGAAGACATCTTGCATTACTCTCTTCAAGAGCGAAAGTCACACAGCAGAAAAAGAAATCATCAAAAGCATATCTTTCATTACATTTCAAACACTCAGGTTTTGGGCACGTTATCTTTTTGTCATATGCAAACTAGGCAAAATCTGCAGATATCTGTGTTTCCTATATCGACGACAAAAAAGTAAGACAGAACAGGCAAGAAGTTCCTGAGGCATCTACTACAACTGCTTGGACCCAAACCACAACTGCAGAAGTGAGAACATGGTACCTGTAGAGCGAATACAGAATTACTAAGTGAAAGTCCATTAAAAGAGCAATTACTAATTATGGCATAAATAAACAATCAAAAAAAAAATAGTCAAAGAGGAGGTCTGAAGAGATGGAGGTACCTGCCACCAGCCTGACAGCCTGGGCTCAATCCCTGGAGACCCATGGCAGAAGGAAAGAACCAACTTGCTCAAGTCATCCTCTGGCCTTGACTGATGGGCTGCGGTACGCACACACGCACACACGATGAACAAATTTTTAAAATATTAAATGATAAGAGAGAGAATCATAAATCAACTAGTGTAAGCATGTAATCAATGACTAGGACACCTACCAAGAAGAGAGAAAACAGGCAAAACAAAGCAGCAGCGCTTCCTACCTGATTGCTTGGATCTAGACCAGCATAAGAATTTCGTGAACTGCAACCAACTGGAGGTGTGGCCTCACGAATGAATTCAGACATTTCAATCCCTCCACCAGGATCACTGTGTAGGAAAATAAGGAAAAGAAAATAACTATTATTATTATTATGTTATTGACGATTATTATTTTCATTTCTTTGTTACTTTTAACTTGTATCTTTTTTAATCTATAAAAAGTAAGAGGTTAGAAACTAAGATTTTTTTAAAAAATTAAATAGTGAGGATTCATTCATCAGTATTAAATATACTGTTTAATAACTACATCACCAAAAGTACTCAATACTCTTATGCCAAAACATAATCCAATTAGAAATGGCCTAAATTACAGTGACAGAAGTAAATGACTTATGGTCGATCCCATAAAACCACCCTTGCAAAGCTGCTCTCACCTTCTGTTTCCCTCAAGCAAGAGAAAATGGCCAATGACAAACATGTCTGTAAGCAGCACATCAAACTGATTAGTCAGCACTTTTATAAACTCATAAGAGATGACATATTGGGTAAACTATTTGTAGCTATATAATTTTTTAAAGAAAAAAATTTAAGCAGGATACTCATTGTTTTATAGAATGGGAAACCTATGATTTTTAGGTTAGTGTTTGCTGAGCTACAAACCATAAGTTAAAAAGGCAAAATGATACTGTGCAGTAACAACAGGCATTAGAGAGTCAAAAGGGAAAAAAAACTATTAAAACAACTCACAATCCTACTTCTTACCCAGAATTGTTTACTCACTTTTCCCTAGCTATTATTATCAAGATAAAAATTGTAGTATATAGCCTAGATATTACAAGCAATAATTATAAGCAACAAAAAAACCATCAAATTCTTCTAGTAAACCAATGACCTCATTCCAAGCTCCCACAATTTTTAATAATATGACTCTTAACTCACTGCTTCTACAAGTCAAAGATAGTCAGTACATGTTCAGGAAACTAATTCTAAGAATAAGCACACAATCCAACTCAGGCTAGTATGAAATCAGACCAGAGATGTCCCATTGCTGAAAAAAGAAATTTCTCCTTATCTGCTACTCTTGAACTAAGATTTTAAGCCTAGAGCAGCCATCTCAGAAACATGAAGAAGAGGCTGGACAAGAAACTAACTCAGAGAGAGCCTGGCTCCCAAAAAACAAGAATTATCCTCAGGTGATTTTTCAGATCTAACACACCTGAAGACAGCCCTCACATGCAGACTTCCCAGTAAAGTAAACCATAAACTCCCTTAAGCTTCTATGGGGGAAGGGGAGGTATTTTGCTACAATCAAAAGACGCATGTACATAGAAAAGAATTTAATTCTAGCTAAGGATCATTGTAGCAGTTTGAATTACACAGTCTGTGTTATCAAAGGTACCTCATTTGCTTAATGGTTCTCTAGCTCTAGGCCACCAATTGTAGTTAGCTAGATAATGTAATTAAGGACTAGCTTGCTAACTTGCCACTCATTTATAAAATAATGAGTATTAAACTTGCTTGCAAAGTCCGTGTTGGTTCAGGACGCAAGTACCCAAGTGAAGAAAGTAGAGCAGGCTCCAGTTAGTTAGCTGTTTAGTACAAACTTGCACCAAATCTCAAAGATTTACCAGAAAGTTTTTTTCTGAATTGGACAGATCTTAAGAATATACAATTGGGCAGCTATCAGCACAATGATTTAACAATAAGAAATAACCAACAATGTTACTGGAAGAACTCTTTAAGTTAGACAAACCTATGGAATTCAAAAGATGAAGGACACAGTAAAAATTAAGGAATGGAAACATACAACCACAAGAAGGCTAGAAAGCTGTCGTGTTTGTATGTGTATATATACACACACGCATGTACGTGTATTAGCTGCATTGACATATAATTTATATACTGCAGAACTTACCATTAAACTGTAAATCAATGGATTCTCTATAGTCATGGAGTTATGAAATTCTCACTGGTCAATTTTAGGGCACTTTTATCAAAAAAAAATCCTTTTTACTTGTTATTCCTCTCTTCCTTTTTCATTCTCCCCAGCACTAGGCTACCACTTACTTATTTTCCAACTTTATAGATTTTCACAGTAATGGACTTACATAGTATGTAATCTTTTGTGACTAGCTTCTTTCCCTTAATGTTTTCTAGAGCCACATTGCATATTGTAGGCATGCAACAATACTTTATTTATCTATATGGCCAAATAATAACCTCTGTATGAAGAACTGTACTTTGCTTATCAGTCAGAAACAGGACAATTTTGCCCATTTTCATATATCATTTCTGTTAACAACTCCAAGTGATCATAATTTAAATGATCAAATATTTACTAAATACTTAAAATCTAGTCTTGGGAGTATTGTTTTACTGTATTTCTTATTATATTCTTCCTAAAATCTATGATGCAAGTGCTACTCTCTTCATTCTACATATGAAAAACCTGAATACTAGAAGATGTAAATTCTTGCATAAGATCTCAGAAAAAAGAGTCAGGAAAACTACTGATAAGAGGGGTACAGGAATCTGGAGAAGACACGCAGAAATGGTGCCTCAAAAGAAGGAAAAGAAGGAAGAACGGGTCATTAGCCTTGGACCTCAAGAGGCTGCAGGAGAGAGTGTGTTTGGTGTCTGCCACGACGCTGCATCCTTCGACAACACCTTTGTTCACGCCACTGACCTTTCAGGAAAGGAAACATCTGTTGAGTGACTGGCATGAAGGAGAAAGCCGCCCACGATGAGTCCTCCCCGTGTGCTGCCATGTTGGCTGCCCAGGATGTGGCCCAGAGGTGCAAAACCAAGACCCCCGGACCTGGTGCCCAGCTGGCCCTCAGAGCTCTTGCTCGCTCAAGGATGAAGACCAGGTATATCCAATATGTCACCCCATCCCCTCCTATAGCACCCGCAGGAAGAGGGGTTGCCTAGGTCGCCGTCTGTAATGACTTCTAGGATTACTTTGTTAAAAAATTGCCTTCACGAAAAAAAAAGACAGGGGTAAAGATGGGAGATATTACAGTATGTTAGCATACCTGCTCTTTTTTTATCCCATGCATTTAAATGTAGACACTCAAAACAAGGTTTAAACTCCAGGCCAGTAAAACTTAAAGTCATGATCTTTCTAGAAACCACAGTCTTTCAACAACAGGAACTGCAAACTCTAGTCCAAAAATGTCAAGTAAACAGCATTACTTAGAACAGGTTTTCTCCACCCCAGCCCCACTGACACTGGACCACAGAGGTCCTGACTGTTGAGGACTGGCCATGACCGACGGCATCCCCGGCCTCGCTCCCCAAGGGTGAGCAGCAGCTCCCAACAAGTGAAAACTGGAAAGCTATCCAGAAATTGCCAACTATCCCCAAGTGCAAAATCACCCTAAAAGAGAAACAATGATCTAGAACTCATATTGAGCCATAATCAGTGAAGAGTGGAAAAACGATGGCATTCAAGAAACAAAAGAGATTTTTTTAAAAGTGCCTTTATTTTAAATTGTCCTCTAATTTATTTTTGTTTTTCTCTACAGATTCAGAAGTAGAACTTTTGACCAACTTGTAGCCTAAATATAACATATGAAATGACTTAGTACAAGCTTCTTATTAGCAAGACTTTAGACTTTTTTTAGCAATAGAAGATTTCAGCACATACCTGGAAAATACAGCAGTTACAATTCTCACAGAATGGTTTACTGCAGTAAGCAATACCAAATTCAGGGAATCTCTACTTTTACGCCTTAACTTCCCCATCTATTAAAAAAACAAAGGTACAGAGAAAGACATAAATGCAGAAGGGGCCTAACGTGAACTACGGAGATGTCATTAGCTAATCTGCCGATTACTAACATCATGTTACCTGCTCATGCTACGGTTCTGGTCAGAGACTTTGCAGCACCAATGCAACACTAAGTGTGCAAATACAAGCTAGATTATGACACTTATGAGCAGAATAAATAAAATAATACCCCTAAATGGGATACATCTTCCTCTGAAAACCTGGCTGACATTTAACTTTATATAATTTAGTTGACTCTTTCAACCAGGGGAAACAGAAACCATGCAGTCTCTCTCCAAAATATTTGTATCCAAATCCTTAAACTTAATTTAGTAGCTTCTGCTCTCAAAGCTTTAAAAATGCAATGCAGACAGTAAAGACTTTGACTCTTTACAACAAAGATTTAAGAATTTTAAAGTGCCTTGTCACATAAAAGAGGCCAATGGAAAAACAAAAGGTTCAAGTTATCATTCATTCATGCAGCTATAATATTCCAAGCATGGTGATTGGCTCCAGATTTGTTTTTCTACATACATTTTCCTGTTCATTTCTTTTCCTCTGAAAACCACTGGGTTTGTGAATATGAGATTCACAAATGGGAGAGTTAGGAAAAGAAGATCTCAAAAATAAAACCTACATACAGCAAAGATCTTAATAGTGAAAAAAAAAAAACATTCTTTTGAAGGGCTGGAGAGATGGCTCAGCTGTAAAACTGACACACAAGCCTGATGACTGGAGTTTAATCTCAGGAACCCACAGTAAGGTGGAAGTAGAGAACTGACTCCACAAAGTTATCTTCTGACCTTCACACACTCACCATGACGTGTGTACATCCGCCACACACATCATATGCATACATATAATAGAGATAATATAAAATTTCTCTTTAAGAGTAGAAAAAAAGAGAATGTATACCAATACGACTTCGATTTCACCAGATGCTAAAAAAGTCACAGCTAACAACAAAAAAGATAGAAGTAAACTGCTGCATTGAAGAAAGAAAGAAAGCAGTGTAATTTTTAAGCATTTTTTAGAAGAGAAACCATGAAATAACTTAATAGGTTTACTTTCATTGGAGAAAGTGATAAAACTTTCCTTAAAGCAATTTTCAAAAACACAACAAACGGATAGCTTTGATACTATAAAGAAATTCTTGGGGGAATGAGGATCTTGGAAGACAGTTCAGAGGTTAAAGCCTTTGCCTAGCAAGCAAAAGGATCTGAGTTTGGATCTCCAGATCTTACATAAAAATGTCGGGCAAATACGGCAGCAGCCAGCAAATATAGCAGCCTGCAATTCTGGCCCTGGAAGGCTCAGCCTGGGAAACCTCAGAGCAACGCAATAAGGAGGTAGAGCAATCCAGGATGACTCCCAGTGTCACCTGTGGGCCTCCACAGCACACACTCAAGTGCCCTCATGGGCACATGCTCTCTCATGTCACTCACGCACAGAAAGAAATAGCAGGGAAATAATTTCAAAGCAATTTCAATAAAAATGTCAAAGCCCTACAAACATTTCCTGGTAGCCTCTAAAATCTATTATCAAAGAACAAAACCCAAAATTAGCCAAGTTGCTCCTGAGACTGTTCAAGGTTAAGAGGTTTTCCTCAATGGCTCTCAAGAGCCATGTCATGAAGCTACCGTAATAAGAACCAAATAAAGGGTCTAGGCATGGGCAACTCTGACCAGCCAAATAGAAGAGAACCAGGAACATACCACCACATGTGGGATCCAATTTATGACAGAGAGCACTGCAGGTTACTAAGGAAAGAACAGTCCTGACAACAATACTGGATAAATTAGTCACTCAGAGAGAGCAACCGGGTGAGGATATACGCTTAGTTGGGAGAGTGCCTAAGGCCCTGGGTTCAATCCCCAGAACCACAGAAATGCAAAAACATACCAATTTAAGAATGTATGATAATCCAGCCATGTACGGTGGCACATTCCTGTGATCCCAACACCTTGGAGATGCAGGTGGTAAATCAAGAGTGAGACTAGCTTCAACTATATCAAGTTCGAGGCCTAACTGAGTTACATGAAATCATGTCTCAACAACACAAAAAAAATGAAGAAAAGCAAAATGACAAACTCAGAAATGTCTGTGACATACTTAACTAATCAAGTAGTAGAAATGCATTCAAAACACATTCTGGATTCCCTGAATGGCAAATTTTGTTTTTGTTTTCTGAGACAGTCTCACTCTGTAACTCAGGCTGACTTAGAATTCATAGCAATCCTCTGGCTTTGGGATCTTAGGTGCTGGGATTACAGGGATATGTTACATCCCTGGTTAAGTGGCAAGGTTTAAAGTTTACCAGTATCAAATGTTGGTGTGGATATGAAATAAGAATGAATTTCACATATTACTGGTATGTGAAAACAATTAGTACAAGTCATATGACAAACATCTTAGAGCTACCAAATAAAATGGACACAAAAGTACCCTATGAACCCACTAATATAAACCAGTTATATATCTGGGTACAAGACAAAAGTAATGCTATCAGAGGGAAAAACTGGATGGAATCTGAATGGTTATGAGCAGGAGAATGGCTGGACTGTAACCTATTCCTACAGTAGTAAATTATCTGACAGCAAACAGGAATAAAGGATAGCTACAAACATTAACATTAGTAAGTCAGCAAAATGTATTGTGTGAAAAAAAAGCCCTCAGAGAAACACTACATATGATCCTCTTTAGGATGTCCTAAAGCAGAGAAAATAAGAAATATATGTGTTTAGGGGCACATACAAAGATCTTATCCCAATAAAGGAAAGCAAGGGAATTAATCATACAAAAGTAAGAAAATGTCTGCGCCAACAGGAAGAAGGATGACAAGGGAAAGAAGCACACGGAGCTCCTGGGGGAGCTGCGCCCTGCTCTGTGTCTTGGGTTGTGTTGTTAACTGTGTGTTAATTATTCCCTAAATATATATATATAGTTCAAGTCAGAATATAGACTTTTGACAATAAACTTTTTAAAACAAAAGAAAATGGAAAAGCAATCAATAGAAATAATGCATATTACTTGTATTAATGCAAGTCAGGCTGCAATATCCAGAGTAGCTAGAATAACAAGAGCTCCATGTCAGGAATGTCCTATGAGCTTTACATGCACTACCTCATTTATTCCTTGTCATAATCTCATACAATAGCACAACCATCTGCCTGGTCACATGACACCACACTAACAAAATCAAGACCCTGCAATTAGAAATTGCTCAAACTTTAGGTAAGTAAATACCTGTCTACAGTCTCTTTACCTTTTAAGTGTATGATTTATTGACTTCTTTTTTAACTCTTCATACATGTACATATTGTATGTGAGCATATTCCGCCACAGACCCATCTCCCTTTTCTAGAGAAGTAGGATAAACTGAAGAAATAAGAACTCATTTCAAATTTTTGTAAGAGTAAATAAATGGGTGATGAACTATAATTTCTTGGAGATTTCCTATTTAAAGTTTTATTTTCTTCAAATTTAATTATCATGAAAATTCTAATAAAAAAACTGAAAGAAAGCAAAATGACAAACTCAGAAAAAAAGTTGTAACCAAAGTAATATTGGGGGAAGGAAAAAGATTGAGAAATGATTGGTATTGCAAAGTATTGAGCTTATACCTGCACTAAACATATATAGATGTTTCTTATCATTATTCCCTAAATGATACAGTACAACTACAGACACATTGGTTCACTTTGCTTCAGGTATTATAAGAAATCTACACTTTCTGCCCCGGACCTGGACTCAGGCAGACTTCCTGCTCCTCAGGAGATGACCTTCTAAACCAATCAGTATGCAGCCAAGGGTGGTGCAAGAAAAGCAAAACTGAAAACAACAACAAACCATAATTCAGAACACCAAAGACCCTACATTAATCACCTGGAACCATACTAACCAAATCTCTCCCTATCCTAAAGTTCAGGGAACTTTGCAGAAGAGGGGTGGCAAGATTGTAAGAACCTAAAGATAGGGAAGACCAACGACATGCAAGATACTCCACACAAGATCGGGCCACAGTAGCCATAATCGGACTTTGCCTGATCTGCACAATGGCTGACATTGTCAACAAACCCCAAAGTCTAGCATGGATCACAGGGGAGAAGGCGCCAGGCAGTAGGATCCTTAGAGGCAAGGGATTAAACAGTCAAAATAGAATTTCCATGCGATGGGGAGCCCAAGAAGAGGCTCCAAGCTATACCACTGAGCCCTGAACCCTCACTAGGGTAGAGGACTCAGAGGGAGGTTTGGCGTTCACACAAAAAGATGCTCCAGGAGATAGGAAGAAAGAATGGGGACAGAATGGGAGAGGGAAGGAAGAGAGAGGGGTGAAGGGGGCAATACAAGGGGAGATGATTGGGGAGGGGAGAGAGAAGGGACAGGACGGGTGAGTACCTATTGAGCCTGTATGATTAGAGAAAAAAATACAATGTGGGAGAAAAAAAGAGAAATCTACAGATGATTTGACATATACAGAGGGATGTACATAACTCAAATGCAAATACAGCACTATTCTGTACACCAGAAACATGAGTAACTGTGGCTTACAGCACAGGCTGTTCTGGGAACCACTAAAGGAACTGAAAAATTGACTTGAAAAGAAGGGCATTTAAATTACTGGGGAAAAATTCATTCTTTAATGAATCTATTATTTAGTGAATGGAACAAATGTTAGGATGTTTTCAAACTGATTACAATTTAAGAGCAAAAAATAAAATAATGAAAAGTAAATACAAATGAATATTTACATAATTTGGAAGAAAGGAAATTCCAACAGAACTTTATATTAAAGGCTGAAGTAACAAAATAAATCAAATAGACACATTTGATGTTAACTGAGGAAAAAAAATATGATAATAAAGGATTAACATCTTTTATGAAGATATTCTTCAGCTAATACCTACCTACCAATAGAAAAACACTACCAATAGAAAAACAGACCAGAATAACAAACACAAATAGCATAAGAGGGCTGGAGAGATGGCTCAGGGGTTAAGAGTCTGCCCCGCAAGCAGAAGGTCCTGAGTTCAGATCCCAAGTTCCACATAAAAACAACAGGCAGAAAGGCTGCAGCTTGCACTTCTGGTCCTGCTGGGCAGAGCCTGGAAAATCTCAGGACGAAGTAATAAAAAGGTAGAAGCAATCTAAGATGATTTCCAAAGTCACCCTAGGTCCTCCATAGAGACATAGTGCCCTCTGATAAACATACACACACACACACACACACACACACACACACACACACATAAAATAAGTAGTTTTTTAAAAAGTATTAAGAAAAATGCTTACAATTCACTAGTAATCTAAACTGAGAATACTAAATCATGAGATTCCTATTATAGTTTTGTTAAAATATCAAACATAAGTGATATAAAAATGCACATAAAACCTCAAACTACTGGGCACCATAGTTAAAATGGCAAAATCACTGGAATTTGGTGGCATATACTAGGAAATTCAGAACACATGTAGTCATTCCAGTAATTATACTTCTGATAAATTATGATAAAAAACATTTAATGATGTCAAGTTTGAGTGCTAGAGTGATCTTTCTGACAATGAAATTTAATGTGAAATAAAAGAAATAACTAAAGGTGTGACATAAGGAAAATGTTAAAGTATGATATAACTGCAGAATAGAATATTAGGCATCATCAAAAATAGTAGTGTGGCACCTCAATAGGTAAAGGTGCCTACATGCAAACCTGGAGACCTGAGTTTGAGTCCCAGAGTCATCACATGGTGGAAAGAACTCCTGAAAACCAACTCCTGAAAGTTTTCCTGCGACCGTCACACAGGCACCACTGAACCATGTGCTCGCTCTCTCTCCCCTCCCCCCTCAGATAAATAAATTAGTATCACAGAAAAGTTCTTTACTACTTCAAATATTTACTGAGTCACACACTGACTTATAAATATAAACCAAGAATGTAATGTAATAGTTTATAAGACAAGAAAGGTCCCTGACGTTTAAGAAACTTATAAAAATGCAAACAGATGATTAAGTAAGATAATTTTAGAAAATGATTACTACAATTAACAAAATCATTACAAAAGAAGTAATTCCATAACCTGTGAGGGAAAAGGTATAGGCTTTCAGTATCCTGGGGATGATATACAAACGTTATGTCTTAACAGGAGCTCCCACTTTTCTTGGCATTATTCATGCATTACAACCGCAAAGAGTTCACATTCTGCTGAGAGGAGACACAGCACGGCAGCTAAAGAACAGACCAGCACTCGAGTGCTTGGGGTAAGCAGCTCTTACACTGGTTCCCACAATGGTTCACAGAGACGATGGCAGCACCTGCCTCACAGAATTGCTTGGAGGACTGAGCTCACACATACAAGTGTTCTCCAGGAACTCTCTTGAAGAGTTATGCTAGTGCGCCCTGGCGAAAGGGAGTTAAGGTGCTTACCCTGTTCAATTCCCCAGAGGCCCACAGTGTGGAAGGAGAGAACTGACTTCCCAAAGTTGTCCTCTGACCTCCTTACATGTACATTATGGCATTCTTTCTTTCTCTCTCTCTCTCTCTCAAATTCTCAAATAAATAAAATTTTAAGAGTTATATGAGTTATACCTACTACTTCTCTAGAGTCACAGGAAGCTATATGACAAGCTACAATGTAACTGAGCAATATGAAATTATTAGATATCTACAATAAAATGAAATTGCAGATTCTGTCAAGCAAATATAAAATACACATATAACACACAGTTTGTTCCTAAATGCAATTGGTTTTTCTTCTTTCCTGAGATGAGGTGACCAAGTAGCCCATGATAGCCTAAAACTCTAGCCTCAACCTCTCCAAGTGCTAAGATTACAGTTTCTATTCTGCATATTCTGTAATATTCTATTCTGCATATTACAGTATAAATGTGTTCAATGCTAACATTTATAAGCCATGCCTAATTGTGTTTCTTAGTTTCAGTCCTTAGGTAACCATTATGCAGTAGCGACTTCTCAGTTGTTGAGCAAAGGGTCTGAGACTATTGATTTAATCCTCTAAATACGTTAGCTAGCTTGGCTCAGTTCTAATACTACAGTCTGTGCTTGTCACTGTGTTTCTTTTGATAAGATTTAAAACTGTCTAACAACCTTAAAGAGACCAGCACAGTAGAGTGGCACATTGTACACATAACCACAACTTACGTCATTACAAGTCAAGTCACACAGGTTTCCTTACCTTGGACCATTGCTGTCTTTTCTCCTTGTTGAGCAACTGCCTTGTTCAGCTTTAACTCGCTGATCTGCAAACTCATTTGCACGCCTATCTACGACTTCTCCAGCATCAAGTGCTCTGTGCAGTCGATAGTTGACCATCTTCAGGACAATGAAAACAGCAGCTACCACGGGACAATACACTGCTACTATAATCATGGAAGAAGGAAGGGCCTTTAAGAGAAAGGGCACAGAGGAATGCATTTTAGAACAGATTTTAATCAATTACAGAGATCTGCACCAAATTAATGAACAGTTACACACAATGCAATTATACCACTAGTGCTAGACTGCACTGCCAAGTACAGAGGCCACACACATATGCCTACTGAGCACTTGAAATGAGGCTTAAAAAGTGCAATAAGAGGGCTGGAGAGGTGGCTCAGGGGTTAAGCCTCCGCTTTGCAGGCGGAAGGTCCCGAGTTCGGATCCCAGATCCCATGTATAGACGCCAGGCGGAAGCGGGGGGCGGCCTGCGCTTCTGGTCCTGGTAGGGCGGAGCCTGTGAATCCCGGGGCAGAAGGAGGTGGAGGCGTCCATGGTGGTTCACGAATTCGTCCGTGGTTCTACACATACACAGACACACACACACACACACACACACTCGCGCGCGCACGCAAGCACATACACACACACATGTACACAGTTGAATAAATAATAATAATAATAAAAAATTTAAAAAAAAAGTGCAATAAGAACAAAAATAACAATGGAATTTAAAGATTTAGTGTAAAAGAATGTAAAACATATCAGGTCTTATAGGGCTTACATGCTAAAATGATATTTGGATTACAGCTAGTAAAGTGACATTGTTAACATTAATTTTCCCTCTTTCATTTACCTGGCTACTAGAAAATGTAAAATTACCTATGCAGCACACATTACATTTCTACGAGCCAGTGGCAAAAGGCTTAACTATAAGCTAAAGAGCTAATGATTCACATTGCTCTGTATCCAGCAGGTAAAGATTGTGACCCAAATACAATTCCTGTTGACATGCTCTGTAAGGCTCGTCTCAAGCAGTCTCAGAGCACCAGAGAACTGGAGGTGAAAGCTGTCATGACAACAGTCTTAGAATGGTGGCCCCATAACCAGATAAGTTATGGGAGATGGGCAAGAACCACGTAGACTTTTTAAATTACCCCAAAGTACACACTGCCGAATAAAAAGATTTCAGAGCACAATCAAGCAATCGATACATCAATTGAAATAAGTCAGTCATCTATAATGGGGTACAGACTGTAGACCCATCATATTTGAGTACATTAAGTAACGTAAGGCCTAAAAACCAGGGTGTCAGGCTTGGGCACCGCCCAACCTACAGGGCACAGCCGCTGAGCCAACCCTGGTGCAGGACGGATAGCAAGGCTCCACTTAACCCCCCACCATGGCAAAAATCACCCTGGGCATCCGCAGCTCCAGATTCCCCTTGTTTTATGACATTCAGCTTCAGTCACTGGAGAGCACCCCTCAAACTGGCTGGGGAAGATGAACATCAAATTGGTAGAGACAGTGAACCTGAGTAAGTCTCGCTAGAGGAGCCAATGCTTTACCACATGTACAAAACTTTTTGTTTCTCTGGTGTTTTATTGTTCGTTTAGGATATTTGAGAAGGAAGAGTGTGGATTGGAATTAGGAAGGGAAACAAAGCCTACAGACTAATACTTTTGTGTTGGAATGGGTATGTTAGGAATATATTTGGTTTCTGCAATACTTGGATTAAAGCACCCTGCGCAAAGCTGTGTGACAGCTCAGTGAGTGAAAACATCTGCCACACAGGTCTGGCAAGCGGGGTCCAATCAGAACCTCTACATAGAGCGGAGGGAGGTCTGACTCCACACAGCTATGCTTAGACCTCCAACACATGCACCTTGTACACTTGCAGACTCACGTACGAACACGCACAATAATAAGAACCCCTGCATATTTACTAAAAATTTAAACTCTTGAACCCAATTTAAAATGTTCCTAAATCACTGGCTTAGTCTTATCATTTTAAGTTGAAAAGAGTATAATTTTTAAGATTCATAAATTCACGTATAGAAGAATTAAACCTTGGAATAAAATTAACTTAAAATGAACAATTTATAAGTGCAATTTAAGTTAAAGTGATCTTAAAGTACGAAAAACTCTGAAAATGATAGATTTCGAAATGATTAGGCTTAAAATTCTTTGTTGTATGAGTTATACTTTAAGAAATCTATCATTCACTATTTTTTAAAATGTCCTGAATAATCTTTTATTGGGCAAAATAGCTATACACATATGAATGAATTTACAAAAATTTATAAATATTCAGTATGGAGCTTACTCCCTTCTGAAATTTTCATATATAAATAGAATTCCTAAAGGTCATTTAGTTCAATATTCTTCTTTCCTAAAAGAAAACTGAGGTGTACGAAATCTGAATGCCTGAAGTCCCCATCCTAACATCTTAACACTGAGGGAAGTCACATGGCTACTTTACCACCTGTTGGAGAGCACATTGTTGATTCCATTTTGAGGTACAGTCAACTAGGATAGGTCAGTTCTATCTTAACTCACCACAATCTGAATTAAGGTTAAAAAAAAAGTGACTAGTTTTTATTAAGGGGACAAAAAAGAAACAACCAATATTACTGTATTAGATGAATTCAATGGAAATGTTTAGGATCCCTCCAAATGGAGAAAGATATAACAAATGCTTAATTTTGAATGGTTTACATATTTACAAAAAAAAAAAAAGGACAGCGCTAAATAAAACCCACCCCCCCAAAAAATATTGCTAACAACAGTGCTTAAAAAAAACACAGAAGAATGAAAACAAAATGAATTTTGCTTTAAAAAAAAAAAGATAAGTTTCACAATCCTCACATACTGGAAACCAGTTATCGATGAATAACATCTTGGTTTCTATTCAGATTATAAGAGTTGCTCATTTATTTTACATCATGTGATTCAGATGCACAAGCATAATCCATGATCGCTCCTGGGGTTTCCAGGAGACAGAGGATGCTGTGGTCTAAGGGGTTTTGTTTTTGTTTTAGTCTTTGTCTTTGCTAAAATGGGCAAAATGCACAAGTACTTGTTTCATCTTCTGCTCTTATCACCCTGGAGCTCTCAGCTGAATCCAGAGCAGCTGATTGTGTCCATGTCAAGTTAAAAAGGGTCACCAACCTTCCTTACAATGATGATTCTCTAAATTACAAGAAAATCGCAAATGGTTTGTCTTGCAAGGTAAACATTTAAATCAAATACCCAAATGCTAGAAAATGGCTCACTATTTTCAGTTTTATGGGATATATGCCAAAAGAGCAAAAGAAGCTGTATTTAGTATTTGCTTTCATTTACACGTGTAGGTATTAGTTTAACTGAGTAGTGTGTGGCACATGTGTGCCCTTGTGGGTAGAGGCCACAGCCTGACATCCTGTGTACTCCTTCATCATGCTCCACCTTATGTTTTCAGTATCTCTCACTGAATTTTAAACTCACCAATTTGGCTAGTTGGCTGGCCAGTAAGTTCCAAAGATACTCTTTTGTCTCTGCCTCTGACCCCAGTGGTGGGGTTAGAGAAACAGGGTTAGAAAGCACAAGTCTTTCCTAAAGGCCAGCTATTTTTTTTTTTTTTTTAACATGGGTACTGGAGCTAGTTCTCCATGTTTGCACAGCAAACTCTTTGTCTACTGAGCCATCTCCCCAGCCTCATCTTTGTGCTTTATTAAATTAGATATAAATACAATGTTTTCAAATAAGGAAATTTCAGAAGCATTTAGAAATCTATTTAACAAAAAGCATCCATTCCTGGGGAAATAGAATCTTCAGAAGAAAAAATAATTTGTAAGATAAAATTGCTTATTCTTATGTTTGACATATATTTTCAACTGATGTAACAACTGACAAACTAGGTACAAATGAAAAGCTCTACTTTGAATCTTTCAAACAGACTACTGACTTAACTTCAGTTATATTCCACAACAAATAATACTTTATAAAGTACTAGTGTTTCTGAAAGAGCACATCTTCTCAGGTTACAGTATTTCACTATGGGGCTATTTTCACATTAATGCTAAGCACAGTAGCTGTCCTGGGTAATCTGTTTATCATCACATGAAAAGTCAATCTACAGGTTTAAAGGGCTTGCCCAGAAAGGCTGGCTTTCCGTCTTTCCTGGGGTACCACGAGCAGTGGAATGCATGGAAGTGGCCGAGCAGCTGGGGTAACACTGCTGGACTTAAGTAAACATGAGAGCCACAGCACTGAGCACAGCACTTCTCGGGCTCACTAGCTGCCTCGCGCACCTAAGTGGGTGCGGGCCTTATACATCTCCACGTCAGGAACTATGAAACTTAAGAATAAAAGTAAAGCAATCGAGGGGATTATTTTTTTCTCTACCATGCCAATCAATTAGATTCTTGTTTTCTGAGATCTGTTTATCATGCAGTATTACCCAGGTCTTTAAATTAGTTCAGTCAGAATTAGTGGCCTGGAACCTACAGGTTAAGAGAATGGTAAGCACATCACTTACAAATGAGATTGAGGCAATAAATTCTTTTAGCCAAAGCCTTTAAATATCATCATTGATTCCTGTCATTAATGCAAGACTATCTATGCTTGTTTAAGGGAATCTCTACAATTACAAATCCCTTGTTGTTTAAGGAATGCTTCAAACTTTTGATATCACAGACTTAGGGAGAATTTGGGAATCACGTGAACTATATAATTTTAAATAAAAAGTCATCCAATTTTATTTCTTAAATTGGCAGACAACTGTACATGACTTCAATCCCAGTACTCAGGAAATCACCAAGTTCAAGGCTAGACTGAGCTATTCAGAAAGACCATGGTGCTAAAGGATATAGGGGGCAAGTTGGTAAATTATTAAAGACTTTAATTTCAAGAGAAAAAAAATAAAACTTCAGAAGAAATAAAAATGTCTTAATGATTTTAGGAGGTAGAAAATTTCTTAAGCATGACTTTCAAAGCACATAATACAACAGAACTAATTAAGAACTTTTGTTCATTGAAAGAACCTACAAATTCGGTGACAATAAGTTACAAATTAGGAGAAGACACACTGATAGATGTATCTGAGTAAAAGTAAGGTAGATGAAGAACTTTTCCAAAAGCAGAAATAAAAAAAGGGGGGTGGGGTGGGGGGACAGGTCTTACAAAGAAAAGGTAATACAAGCCAGTGGAAATGCACCTACTTCATCAAAATGTGTTAACGCAACTTAAAACCACAATATATATTTAGCACCTTTAGACAAAAAATGAAGAAATGAGATTCAGTTTAAAGCACCAGAATTCAGCTGGTCTGGCAATGCTGAGCCAGCAGCTCCAGCTACTCTGGACACTAAGGCAGGAGGGCTGCAGTTCAAGGTCAGTCCAGGAGCTTAAGGACTTTGTCTCAAAACAAAAAGTACAAAAAGAAGGCTAGGATATATCTCAGTGCTTAAGTCTTTGCCTAGAATGAACCCTAGAGCAACAAGACCAAAAACAAAACACAGAACTCCGAAAACTGATAAAATATAACTTGAGAATATAAGTTGACAGATATATAGCCCAAGACTCAACAAAAATAAATTTTAGCATATGCGGTACTAGAAGATTTACAATAAGCAAGAGGAAACCTTAACTGAAAATCATGACAAGAAAGAAAAATTGGTTAAGGGCAATGGATTGTATGAGAAAGTGACACATGGATACAATACACTGAAGGCCAAACTTAAATTCATGCCACACTGTATTCTCTTGATCTTGATGAGTATGTATTTCCTTTGTAATAGGAAAAAAGTAAAATCTTATTAGTAATAAAAAAAGTTTTTCACAGATTATATTAGCTTTTATCTTCAGGAAGTATATCTATATTTATCTCAATAATGAGTGATTCATGAACAGATCAAGTTGCACATCAAGACAGTTTCTTACTTTTCTCCTTATTTGTGAAATGTTAAAAGCAAAACGAAAAGCCTTCATTCTCAATTACATCTGACTGGGTGCAGCCTTAAGTGCTAACAGTTATCACACAGCTCTAGATATCAGATCAAACAGAAAGTCAGAAATCTCCTTAACAGGTTAAATATTTTAATAAGGATCATTCCTCTTAATAGCTATACAGATACAAATGCAAATTAAAAACAGAACTCAATCATTTCTGACCCAACACGATGGCTACTGTTACTAAAAATAACTTGTTGCTAGCACTTGAGAGGAGGAGGAAGAACAGAAGTTCCAGGCTAGGCGCTGTCTTAAAACAAACAAAACAAAAAGATAATGGACAAAGTGGTGGAACCTTTGTACATTGCTGACAAGAATTTAAAATTGTGTGGATTCTAGGAAAAGAGTCTGATAATTCCTCAAAATGCTACTAACAAGTTACTATCTGGCAGTGCTACTACTATTTATATGCCCAAGGACACTGAGAGAGTTATCTTATACCAGTGTACACAGCAGGGTTATTCACATTTGGGCAGAAGCAACCCCAATGTCCATGAATGGATAAATGAACAAGCTTTATATTCATACAACAGAATGCTAACAGAAAATGAAAGAAATCCTACCACAAACCACAACACTAATGAACCTTCAGGACACTACGCTAAGTGAACTAAGCCAGACCCCAAAGACAGTCTTTCTAATGAGTCCACTTAAATGCGATATCAAATAATAAAACTCATGGAAACAAAAAGCAGAATGGTAGTAGTTAAAAGCTGGCAGGAGCAGGGGTGGTGGAGGAAAAATAAGGTTGTTGTTTAAATAAGTATGGTTTCAACTTTGAAAAATGAGGAAATTCTGAGATTCACTGTGCAACATGAATTTATTTCCCACTACTCAACAGTGGTCTCCCTTATCCGTGGAAGAAATACACCCCAAGACTTCCAATGGATGCCTAACCTGTGATTAGCACCAAACCTAAGCCCATGTTCAAGTATGTGTTTTCCTACACATATGTAAGATTGAATTTACAAGCTGTGTACAGTCTGAGATTAGCAATTAATGTACACTTCAGCAACCTTAGTATATTTTTCTTTCTTAAGAGTGTTCAACTTTTTACTTTGAGGAAGCATTTACAGCACTCTTTTGGCATACCTGAACTGTGAACTTCACTACACTGAAACGTTGAACTCATAAGTAGCATGTAAGTTACTACTGCAATACCATCTCAGTGGAGTTGATAACCAAGCCTGATCAAGGGACTGGCTAGTGTGTGAGCTGTGTATGCAGCTGAGGGTACATGGACAAGAGGATGATGCCTGCGGCAGCAGGAGGCTCCCACCCATAACAGCACTCCATGGGACAGTTATTTCTGGGGCCTGTAAGATGGTTCAGCAGGAAAGGTTCCATGCTTCAAAACTGGCCACCTGAATCCCATCCCCAGAACCCACATGGTGGAAGAAGAGAACCGACTTCCTTAAGTTATCCTCTGACTGCCACACACACACATACACACACACAGAGAGAGAGACATACACATACCCCTTTCTCTCTCTTTTCTTGAAGTCTGGAATTTTTAATTTAGTATCTGCAGATAGTGGCTGACCATAGGTAAGTAAAACCAAGGAAAGAAACTTCAAGTAACAGGCAGCACTGTTCACTCAACTATAGATCAGATTTCTTTAAAAAGAAAAGAAAAAAAAAGGTAAACTTTGTTATTCACCACCACCGTTTTTAAATGTTGATGGGTCTGTGGACTGGCAGCAGGCCCAGTCTCCCTACGGTGGCAGAGCGGTCCCTGGCCTCCCGGCAGTCCTCCAGCTCAGCAGCACCCCTCCAGCTTTGTGTGGCCTGTTCCCTGGGAGCCAGACCATTGCCGCTTGCCCCTGCAGGCGCCTCTCGGCTGCAAGCAGGTACTCCATGAACAGCAAGGCTCTCATGGGGGAACAAACCCTCATCACTCAAGCTGCAGAGCCCCAAACTCACAAGGCTTGTCTCGGCCAGTGGGGGTTCACTGACTTTGGCCTCACTCATCACTCTGATATGGATCCAGAAGAAGCAGGGGAAATGATCCCAGTCAGGGCGGAATAACACTCCTGCTCTGCCAAACTGTCCATCAGTATTGACCCAGAGAGACACAAGAGAGGCCAAAGCTAAGGAATTTTCTCCCTAGTTGGTTTGACTGGCACAAAATAAGATATGAACAAGTGGCCCAGAGCATAGGGTGAGTTACTACCAACTCTGAGGATGAAGATGAAGACAACATGGTGGGTCATACGACAATGTACTTCACTAAAACCAAATGGACAGCTTCTAGATTCTCTTAGCCAGAACCCAAAAATAGCTGATTCGGTTACTGTGCACATAAGGGCGCCCATGAAAACCACGTAGCCAGAATGGCTCCTTACCAAAGAGGAAGGACTGATATACAATGCAACTTACAAATGGCCCCCAGACTGAGAACGGTCTTTAGACAGATGACATATTTGTGTTTAGGCAAGCCTCTTGGAAGAGTGAAGATGATAACCCAGAATCTGACAAGCAGCTACCAGAGTCTGAAAGCCAGAGCAAGCTGAGGCAGGAGAGCCAGCCGAGGAAGGCCAGCAGGGAGGGGTGTGCTGGCCCGCCCCTCTGAACAGTCCCCCTCCGGCCCCCCCAGTGCCATGGACCTTGCTCGGACTGTGGGGCTAATTCTACAGAAACCAGAGACCTTCCCCAGTGCTCCTGCTTACAGTCAAGACAGGCTCTGTGCCATTCACAGTTAACCTTTACACTTGAAAGCAAACATTTAGTCTTCCTTGTAAATGAATACCACTGTCAGATTTGCATTTCATTCCCCACCAATAGACATTAATTAGATTAGAAAAAAACTGTTAGAAGATAACTGCTGTAGAAGTCTTTTTTTGTGACTTTTTTTTAGCCAAATGATATGCCAGATTTCCAATGTTATATCAAGTAGAAACAAGAGGATCTGATACTGATCATGAATGTGACAAAATTTTTTCTTCCTGTATCAGATTGTATATATAAAGGTGTGATTAACTGTGTGCAACTTAATAAGTTGGAAGAATGAGTATTTTGTGGTGTCTTCTTTCCAGCGAGAAAATAAAATGTCAAGGAACAAATTGTGAAACTGAGCCATTCACAACACAATTCAGTTTTCCTAAATTCTGGTAGCTTATTCATAACACAAGAAATTGTGATACTGCATTTAGGAGTGATAGGTTAAAGCTATGCAAGATTTCAAAAAACATTTCTGGTAAGGCTCTTGATGCTACTTGAAATCAGTGTAAAATCATTATAGTAATCTGGTAACCTCACATTTCATTTCAAAATGTCAAATGACTAGCTCTTTTCCTGGTAAATCAGTCTTTTTAAATAATAGTCGTTTCCTTCCACAATAATGTTTAAAAGTCATGTTCACTGCCCATGCTTTGTTTGGAATTAATAATTTTCCCTATTTCTTACACCAATGAGAAAACCACTGGAAGAATGCTCCTATCTGTTTCCCTAATACTTTTCTGATGTTCTCCATTCACCAAAGTGATTCCAATGCCTCTGTGAAAGTCTCTTTACAAAGGGGTTTACAACTAAATCTAATACTATCAACTTGCATCTGAGTCACAGCCTACACAAATGCATATTTCTAAGTACTTTAAGGATAGCAACTCATGTAACTCTCACAATCACCTCATGCAGAAGGAGAAGCTGAAACACAAAAGAGGTAAGACACTTGGTCTCGAAAGGACACATTAAGGAGCAATTTGGCTCCAGAGTCAAGAATAAGTATATATATATATTTTTTTATTTCAGCTCATACAAACTAAGAATAAGTATATTTTTTAAAAATTCTTATTAATAGATAATTGTACACTTTTGTGGGACAGAATATGATGTTTTTATTTGTTTTTATATTGGCTACTAATCAACTAAAGATACTTGGGCTATCAATCACCTCAAACATTTATCTTTCTTTTTTGTAATCAAAGCATTCCTTCCTTTCTTTGTTACATGGCATTATTTTGTTAAACTTGGGCATGTTACATTTTGTGTTATGTGGCACTATTTTGTTAAGCCTGGGCAGCCTCTGTAAAATGGAATAGCCTCACTTATTCTTCTATGTGGCTGTGACTTTGTACCTGTCAGCAAACTTCTGTGAAAAGTTCAATACTAAATATTTAACAATTTGCAGATGGTATTCTGCAACTGGTCATCTTTCCATTACAGAGTAAGAATAACCACAGACAAGATATTCACAAATGAGTGCTATGTGTTCTGGTAAAACTTCATGGCCCAATGGTTTTTTAACCATCAAAACATATAAACCAACTGGGCACACTAGTCTTTAATTCTAGATTTGAGAGCCTAAGGTAGGAGGAGTGCTGCACATTCAAGAGAGGTGGGTTACACAGTACATTTTAAGCTAACCTAGGCTAGCATATGAGACCTTCAAATTAGAAATAAAAATAAACAAATAAACCACATTCTTAGCTCACAAGTCATATAAATATACCTGAGATACAGTATACTAATCTCTGCTCTAAATGAGAAACTTTGCTTCTTTAACCAATAAACTAAAATATCAAGTACTCTCTCTTATACATCATACATTCCAAGTGCAAATCCATAACCTCAGAAACAACAGCTTCATCCAACTGTTAAGCAAAATAGCTATTAGTAAAAGCATAGATTAACAGTTGCTCTTTCACAATATATATGTGCTCCCTAAAGGCACATCCAACAGTGTCACATAACAACAAAATTGTGAACATGGCTTATCTGGATTATTCTCCAGATACGTATAAATAATTCTTAAAAGTAATGCTAGAGCCGGCAAGATGATTTAGCAGGTAAAAGCAGTTTCCATGCAAACCTAACAACATTAAGTGTGATGTCTGGAATGCATGAAAAGTCTGACACAGCTGTTATGTCTCTAATCCCAACACCCCTACAGCAAGATGAGCAGCTGAGAGAGAAGATCGTCGGAAGCTCCCAGGGCAGCTACCCTGGAGTACACACAACCTCAGAAATAACACAGATCCAAGGCAAAAGGAGAGAACAGACTCCTGAAAGTTATTATCTGATCTCCATACATGCTTGGATGTGCAAACACACATGCATACACATGCGCATGAGTACAACATACAGGTATAATTTTTTAAATAACTGTGAAGTTTTTAGCAAACACCTGTCCCCCCCCAATAAACACACAAATATTTTTAAAAGAAAAACTTAACTTTGATTTTTCTTGACTTCAAAGTACTATCCTGCCAATCTCTTGCAGAGAAAGGAACAAAAAATAAATATTGGTTTTAAGTTCCTTGAAACTCCTGGCTCCTGGGAGACCGAGGCAGGATGATCATAACTCGAAGCCTGGTGATGCTACAGTGGGTCCATGGTCAGGCTGGGCGATTTAAAAAGATCCTGTCTCAAAGAAAAGAGAGAGGCTGGAGAGAGGCCTCCAGGTTAAAGAGCCTGCTGAGCAAGCAAAACAACCCCAGATCCCACATGAAATGCTGGGTTAGCAGCAGGCAGAGACTGGCAATTCCCAGCACAAGCTGACTAACCGGATGGTCCTACTGGTAAGCTCTCGGTTTGATTAGAGCCCTTGACAAAAAGAACAGGAAGGTGAAAAAGCGATCAAGGATGATGTCTAGAATCAACTCAGGGCTCCCTGTGCGAGTGTGCACACATACCCGCACACTGGAACACATGCACACATGACAGTGGAGAAATGAGGAGGGTGGAGTCCATACAGGACTTGGGATGAAGTCACTGGAGAGAACTTCTTGGTATGTACAAGGCCTTAGTCTCAATTTTCAGTATCACTGAAAAAATCTGTGTGTATGTGCGTGTGTGTGTGTGTGTGTGTGTGTGTGTGTGTGTGTGTGTGTGTTTCAAGCTCTGGCATATTTGTAGAGAATTAATAGTTAAGTTAAGCCCAGAGAGAACCTGCAAGAGATTGTCTGGCTGACGGGGAAGACCCAGTCCATGGTGGGTGGAACTAGACCCCAGGCAGGTGAACAAAATGGAGGGAACTGTTTGAGAAGGAGGCATTTTTATGTACACTTGGACAGACATGTTGGTCTGGCAAGTAAGGATCCGCCTCTCTCAGCTGCTATGTGGAAATGGGTGTGGCCACTTCTCTCTGCCCTGGTATTGGTGTGAGCTCTCCTGTCAAGCTGGACTGAGAACTATAACCAGAAAATCATAAGAGAAAATAAACCCCTTGTTCCCTTAAGCTGTTTGACAATTATTTTATAAGCAACAATGTAGTTGAACTGCTACAATACATACATACATACATTATATATATATAATTAACATCCAGACAGGAGATGAAAATGAAGATGTCAGAACAGTTATGAGCTGCCTCCTCTCCACACTCTGCTCAAAATTCATTCAGTCCCATAGCTGCCTTTAGTGGCTATGAGCGACTACTTGGGAAAAGAGCTGACTGCTTTCTATGAAATTCCATACAGACAGACATCTAGTTTTTCCACAGTACATCTAAAACTATGGGGGAAGCAAAGAGTACACTTCTACTCACTGATCCTTGTTTTACTCATAAGAAGAACAGATGGATATCCAAGTACCTACAAGATGGAATTTAGTTCCATAGCTAGACACCTTCAGTTTCTGGCTAAAAGAATGTTGGACGAAAGGAAGGACTCAGCAATCACACATTGTCCACAAACTTACAAAATGACTACTAATCAAGATGAGAAGGAGCATTAGGATCAAAAAGAAAATGCATGTTTTTAATACACCTTGTAATTTTCTTCTACAACTGCCCCAAAGGACTTAGAAAAGAAAAGGTCCCCAGAGCAGCAGCCATGGCTCTTAGGGACTTGGTCCTCTTGGCACAGTGTCCTTTGGGGGTTGAGGTAAAACACTCTGGCTAGATGTTTTCTTTTAAAGATTAGCACTGCGCAGGAAAAAGAGAAACATCCTTTCAGTGTTGACACTCAGACACACTTCTCCGCAAGGAGGAAAATCATTCTACAAATCCAACTAGAAGACAAAACAAGTCAAAATTAACTACAGAGGCTCAGCAGGGAAACTCTAGCAAACTCAAACTGCAAATGAAATGTATTCGTTTTCCCCAAAGCAACTACTTAGTATAAGTAAACCCCTGAAACTTTAGTCATATTTCTGCAATTTTGAACTTTTCCTGCATAATACTTTAATGTAAACAAAATAATTAACAATATTAGATACTATGCATGTCAAATATTTCTATTTATACTTTTAGCTGCAGGAGAATGCACTTCTAAGAGAAACAACGGTCAAAATTTATGGACATCACCTATCTAAAAAGGACATAATATGTACGTTCCATTCATCATCAACAGTTGTTGAGCTAAATCTGTCACTCTGGAAAAGGAAATCACTGTTAAGATCCAGAGATGGGCAGCTTTAAGAACAGATGACAAGACAGCAAAACATGAAACGCATGGTATGAAAATCACCATGGGAATCAAGTTAAGCATGTCTGAACTGAAATATTTTACACACCTTCACATCACTGTTCTCATTCTTTCATTTAAAAAGAAAGCCCCCCAAAATGCTTTAGGCTATTTGATTCTACAAATTTTAGTGAAACAAGATCTTTATACGTTATATAAATTGTTTACAAATACTATTTTCTATTATTTCTTTAAACACTCCTGATCAACTTATCCACATTATTAACAACAGAACTCTGCATCCCAAAAGCCATTAAGAGTTGACTGACTGGCCGGAGAGATGTCTCAGGGGTTAAGACTCTGCCTCACAAGCAGAAGGTCCTGAGTTCAGATCCCAGATCCCACATAAAAATCCCAGGCAGAAATGGTGATGGACTGCACTTCCATCCATAGTGGATGGAGTCTGGGAAATCCCAGAGTAAAAAAAAAGGAAGTAGAAGCAATTCAGTCACCCTTTGACTTCCACAGAGACACACAGCACCTCTCATTCTCATACACACCACACACACACACACACACACACGCACACACACGCACACACACACACACACACAGCACGCACACACGCAAAATAAAGTTTAAAAAAACAGAGTTAGCTAACATCAGCTTACAAAGTGTACTAACATCATTTCAGCATAAATATCTGAATGACATCATTGAATGCAAAAAGCATGACACTATCACTGGAAGTGTTATTTTGTCTCACACACACACACACACAGTTTATTAAAATAACTGGGGGTTTACTGTTTGTTTTCATTAATCACATAAAACATTACTAGCTTCACAACCTACTCTTCAACTTAAACAATTCACTAACATTACTTTCATTATTTTCACATTAAAGTGTAACACTAGTATTAGTACAACTGTACTAAAGTTTTTAAGATTATTTTTCCATTTGTTTTTAAGCTTTTGCTTAAATTTTTTTAGTACTAAAGAAATGATCTTGTGCCTGCATAGTCCTAAGTACTGTTTTATGTTTTTGTTTTTTAAATTATTTTTCTAGTTTTACAAGCATATTGAGTACTTATCCCTGCTTCCCTCCATCCCCCCTCCCAAACCCTTCCCTTCTGCCATCAATCCATCACACTCCCTCCTACTCTCCTGCCTGTATGCATCTATGGACCCCAGGGTTCCCTCTGGCTTGTCTACTCTTGGGGAGGTTCAGACCTCTTGTGTCATACCAAGTTACCTGTCTTCAGGCCACCCCACTGACAGAGGCATTTCCCTTCACTCATCCAGTTTTTAATCTCCAAGGTTTCCATTGTATATTCTTATCTCTCTTGAGTTCCTCAATAGTCTATGGGGGCTTGTTGGTATAGTCAGTCATTATGCAGGTCTGGTAAGGACAAGTCTCATTACAATGAGTTCCTAGATGCAGCAGTCCTGCCTTGAATGAAATGTCTTGTCCAACGGTAAATCTTCCCATCTTACAATCTCACCATCCCCTCTTCTGTGAGGTTCCCAAAGCATTAGGAAGGGGAGACATTAGGTTGATCTGATTCTGGGTGAACCTTGCTGGATCACTGATACTCTGCAATACGTCTGGCCATTGCTGTCCACTTCACTGCTCTTCTCCTATCAGGGTGTTGAGATCCTCTACCTCTGTTGTAGAAGAAGACTTCTAGGCTGAATGTTAAGTGTTCTTCAAATCTATGGGTATAAATAGCAGCTATTTACAGAACAGTTTGGTGTACTGTCTTCCTACCTATAGATTCATTGGCTGTTTTTCCCTATTGATCTATTTCTTTCCCTTTTTTAGGTTCTTGTTCCAGTTAATAGTAACAGAATGTACTCCATTCTGAGTACTACTCAGCCATCAAAAATGATGAATTACTGGAATTTGCTGGGAAATGGATGTCATTAGAAAGAATTATATTAAGTGAAGTATCCCAAACCCAGAAAATTAAGCGCCGTATGTACTCCCTAATAGGTGGCTCCTAGTACCAAACTCGCCCAGCCCACATTGGGACACTCAAAAGTAAACCTATGTAACACAGTAATTGCAAGGATTATGAACAAGAGAGATGGGTTAGGAGGGCCACACCAGAAACAAGGAGAGAGGAGACCATGTTACAGCAGAGAAAATAGGCCTCCATCAAGGTCTGCAAGTAAGTAATGAGAAACCTGGTTAAGTTCACAGACGTTCTTTCCTGATCTCACCAGAAGGGGAGGGCATATAGTCTAGCAGATAAAAAGTAATCATTTTGCAAATGGGTGATGGACCCCTCCCTCAGTGAGGTTTCCTACTCTTATTGCATCTACCCTTGAATGTGCTATTACAACAAGACTCCAGTTTAACAGCTTTTTGTCTCTGGCCAGGGGGTGACATACAGTGCCCAGCAGAATGGAGTGAAGGGAATTGCAGGAGCAGCAAAACTGCAAAAGAAAATCAACAAACCACAATCCAGAACTTCAGAGACTCTATATCAATCACATAGAACTAGGACAGCCTAATCTCTCCCCATCCTGGAGCTCAGGGACATTTGCGGAAGAGGGGGGCGGTAAGATTGTAGGAGCAAAAGGATGGGAGGAGCAACGATTTGCAAGATTCTCAACAATAGTTGGGGCCAAAGCAATCATAATGGAACTTTGCATGCCCTGCGCAATGTCCAGCGCACTGTTGCCCTCATAAAGTCTAGCATCTGTTAAGGGCACCGAGACCCCTGGAGGCAAGGGATTGACAGCCATAGTAGTAATCTTATGCTTAAGGGGAACAAGAGAAAGGGCTTATGGACATGCCACTGGGTCCTTATATGTCATCGGAGAGGAGGACCCAGTGGAGAGTTAGGCGCACACAATAAAGGACTCTCTGGGAATTGGGGGGGAGACACTGGGGGAAGGGGAGGGGGGAGGGAGGGAACTGGTAAAAAATTTTTAAATGTATAATTAAATTTTTAATAAAAAAAAAAAAAAAGTTCCCACTCTAAAAAAAAAAAAAAAGAATGTACTCCATTCTGACAAGTGGGCCTTGAGCTCAGTCAGAAAGCTGTAGGTTGTCTCCTTGGTATTCATGCCACTATTACACTGGTGATCACCTGTTGCTAGGGTTTAACACTTTTTTAAAAAGCCAAGTCACACTGTAAACACACAAAACATATAGAGGGAAAACATAGGCTAAGCAAGCATCAAGAACCTCCACAGTAAGTCAAATACAATGCTTGTTTCTTTTCTGCTGACGGTTCACCGTGGGGGGGGGAGGACTTACACTTGTAATCCTATAGTCAATCAAATATCCATACACTCCATGTTTGTGGGTTCGACCAAAATAAAAATACTTACAGGAACATGTACAAACATGTCATTCCATAAACAATAAAGCATGACCACCATTTATACAACAGTTACAATATAGTAGTATTGCCAGGGAACTGAGCGTGGGAGGATATTGGAACAATCCCATAAGAATTCCAAGGAATAACTGTATAATCAATATGGTAGATGGGCAGAGGTAGGGAAGTGTACACTTTAACTTTTCCCAAGTTTCCAAAATCTTTAAGAAGCCGTATCAAACAGAAAAGAGAAAATAAATAACTTGCAAATAATTCTAAAAGGGTTCAAAAACAATTTCTCCCTGATTATTTGTCAAAGATAAACACATTGAGGGACTTTTCAAAATTTAAAAAATACTTAAGAAGCAGGCTTCTAAATACAACACATAACAACCTAATTTTAATAATGCAATCAGTGTTTCGAAACATAGTCCATTCCATGTATCCAAGCCATCAAGATGCACGAAAGCTTTAATGTAATTAAAAATAACTGGCATGTCTAGGAATTACAACATTTTAAAAATGTGTCAGGATAACAAATAAAACAGAAAGGTAGAGGTATATATGCATTTAATAGAAAGAATCTGGAAGAAAACTTTTATCCTTCAGTATTATCCAGATGGTATCACTGAGAGACCCACTCTACCAAAACATCCCCAATTAGATCTGAAATATTCCATGAAAACTAACTTGGGAGGCACCAATACGTTTTAATTTATATGTGGTTTTCTGAGTAATCCTAACCATTCTGGAAAGAGGGTGCTGGTACTCTATACTAACTACTGTGATTAAAAATTAGAGATGATTTGGGAACTGGAGAGATGGCTCAGAGGTCAAACCTCTGCCTCGAAAGCAGAAGGATCTTAGTTTGAACCCCAGACTCCATGTAAAAATACTAGGCAGAAACAGCAGCGGCCTGCACTTCCAGTCCTGGAAGGAGAGCTAGAGAAACCCCAAAGCAAAGCAAAGAGGAGGTAGAACAATGCAGGATGAGTCCCAAAGTCACCCTTGGGCCTTCACAGACACACAGGGCACCCCTCGGATGTGCGCACATTCACACACACACACAAAAAATTTTTTATCATATATATCAGTCTTTTACTAGTTTAATATGCTTAAGAAAATCCCTGAGTAAATAATACTGAATTTCCATATGGCAAATATAAGGACTAGAAACTATCTTAAAAATCCAACTTAAACAGCTTACCTATTGATTTATCCCATCTGTTTCTGTTATATTCTATTGCAATAAACTGCCCGGAAAGACTCAGAGTAAGTGAAACTGAGCACTGATAAACACCTGTCAACAAAGCTGCAGTTCTGAAGAATGGCAGTTAGGTTATCCTGTTACTATACCTCACAAAATGGCAGTTCAGCTACATCTAATAGGATTGCCTCATGCTCATAAATAATGAGCTTCTTCTTGATGGTTTTTTTGTGTATTTGGGGAGGGGGGCTGTATGCAGACATATGTACAAGACGGCACTTGAGTATGTGTGTCTGTAGAGGCCCAGAGTGACATCAGGAATCACCCTGAATTACTCTACCTTCTTCTTGCTTTGCTCTGGGGTTTCCCAGGCTCTGCCTTCCAGGACCAGAAGTGCAGGCCACCACCATTTCCGCATGGGATCTAGGGTCAGAACTCAGATCCTTTTGCTTTCAAGGCAAAGGCTTTAACTCCTGAGTCGTCTCTCCAGCCCGATTCTTCTTGCTCTCTTCTTGCTCTTACATAAAAAAGTAACTGCACTCATAAATGCAGCACACTAATTACAAAACAAGTAACGATGCAATATTTCAAACTTAAGACTTAAAATAATTTAATTTTCAAAGATTACATTGCAAAAATCAAAATTTATGAATAATATGAACATTTCAGAATAGAAGTATTTTAAAATATTAACATACACAAAAAATAGATTACAAGTTAATTATATTTTCCTATGTCTCACTAAAATTCATTGGGAAAAAACATTAATTGAAATTTTAACATAAATGAAAATCAGGAAAATCTGCAAGTTGAATATGCACCAGCAGAACCCACATACCTTATTCTTACTACATGTGCCCCAAGCTCACTCATGTGTCAGAGTGATGGCAGTGCACACCTTTAAAACAAAGTGCTAAAACTGAGCGGCACAGTGGATCACACATTGGATTTAAAGTGAGTAAACATGAAAAGTGCCCAACATAAAAAAATGAACGAATGAAAAAGCACACACACAACTGCTACTGATACAGCCCAGGCACACTCAGGAAATGGGGCTCTGCTCATTCGGTGCACTGTATCATGAGCACCCGGGAAGCCTGACACCTTTCTGAGACTTCCAAAGAGTCACACGCAAGAGCTCTCCCTCCTGGAGCACCTTACAATGAATGACCAGCTTGCTACTGTCTCTCTCAGCAGGCCTTTGAAGTACGATTATCATCCTCCTTTTTACAAATGACAAAACTGAAACTAAAAAGTCACTTGCTATAGCTGGTGAAGACATAGAAACAAACGTAATCTCCAGAACCAGAGTTTAACCTCTACCTCATGTTCTAATCCAAAGTGAAGTCTCGTTTTTTTCCCCTTCTAAGGAGCCTTTTAAACATTTCCCACTAGAAATGTTAAGAGCACAAATACACTTGATCACTGCATATACCAGGAATACTTTATACACAAAAAGAACATTTACTTCACGTGCCCTGAGAACTAATTTTAGTCTCTTTGACAGTCATATTACCCCTATTGAGAATGTGTGCTCTGGAGAGTTTGTCAGCTAACACTGTTGACACTTTAGGTCAGACACTCTTCCATGGGGAAGGCTGTCTTATGGGATGTTTGGCACCATCTGTGACATCTATCCTGCAGAAACAAACAGTATTACCATCCACCCCAAAGTTCTCACCCCTTTTACAACATGCAGCTAATGTTGCTATTTACAATTCCAATTTCATTCATAATGGACTAGAAGGGACAGGATATACACTGACTGAAAATGCTATGTCTCTGTAGCTGTAATGAAGGAGCAGATGTAATGGCAGTAGCAATAGCAAGGAAGAGATAGAATCTGGTTTAAACACAGCAGGAAAAGAACCCTACATTAGACCAGTAAGTGAAAGGACATTAAAGTTTAATAAAATCCATTTATAAAGTGTGCCAAAGAACAAGGCTAACCCCCACTCCAAATGATCAGTGAGACAAATTATCTCACTGTAGGTATATGTGAGAGCCATAACTAAATCCCAGGGAGAGCATTATGCTTTATAAATGGACTGCCATTGCATTCACGTAATATGCAAGTCAGGAAGGGGAGCCAGGATTAGGGATACGATTAGATGGTAATGAGAATGACAGCTCTGAAAATTCTGGATTCAGAACACACTGAAAATATAGGGGGAAGCCTAGGTCAACTTTCAGGGCCATGTTGCACAACTAGGTAAAATACAGAAGGACAGAAGGTGACTGTGGTGCTGGTCCTGAGTAAGGAGAAGAAATAAATGGCAGAGTCTGTATAACCCTGAGCCAGTAATTTAACTCCTAAAATGTGAAAGAGAACCCCTCCATTTGCAGGTCCATGATGAGGATTATACTAGAAAACTTCAAAGTGTATGGTGCATGGATATATAACAGCATAATAAATATGTGACGTTTTTAATAATGTTTAAGGATTTAATAATGTTTAAGGAATATTAAGTGACAAGACTACACTAAGCAAAAAGACCTCTGAGTACATGGTTTAGAGATACTAGAAATAAGGGAGGGAAGGAGGGAGGGAAGGAAAGAGAAAAAGAGAGGGAGGGAGGCAAGGAGGGAGGGAGGGAGGGAGACAAGGAGGGAGGGAGGGAGGAGGGAGGGAGGGAGAGAGAAAGAGAGGGAGGGAGAGAAAGGCGGACAGAGGAAAAGAGAAGGAGGAAAGGAAGGAGGAAGGGAGGGAGGGAAAGAGAGGGAAGGAGGGAGGGAGGGAGGGAGAGAAAAAAAAGAAAAAAGAGAGAAGTGAGATTTATGGAATTTCAGGATACAGAGGTAAACACTAGTCTGATGAATGACAACTCAAGAAAAATGGGAAAGAACTTTATAACACATCAAAAGAAATTTCCATTTTCGTATTTTCAGTATCATGTGAATAGACAAAAAAGTACCATCTAAAACAATTATAGGAGAGAAAGTTCACAAGCAAAAAGAAATGAAAGTTGTTATTACAAATGAGCCTGGAAGAGCCTGGAAGACAGAAGCTAGCTCAGTCTAAGAGCTTTCCAGGCATAAGCGCCTGAGTTTGGATCCCCAAAGCTCACATAGAAAGTCAGCATGGCGCCTTGTGCTTATAATTCTAGCACTAAGGAGGTGGCGACAGGAAGATCCATTGAGCTCACTCTTCAGTCAGTTATGCCCATTTGGTGAGTAGCAAGTCAGTGAGAGAGCTGTCTCAAAAAAAAAGTCATTCTTTGGCATTCACACACACATACACAGACACACACATAGACACACCAAATATGACGACACATCTGGAAATTCTTTTAAAAATCAACAGAAAAAATCATCACAGTGAATAAGCTAATTTTGTAAGGCTGGTTGTAAAAAAAAAATCAATAGTTCTAAATCCCAAAATAGAAAAAGGACAGTAAGTAAATATTAAAGAAATCTGAATAAAGTATAAACTCGAGGAGATGAATGTGACAACACTGGTCCATTGGCTATGACAAATATTCCATAATCACATTAGGAAAGGAAAGTAGTTGTGAGGCAAATGGGATCTCCATGCTATCTCTGTAACTTTTCCATACCTCTAGTCTAAAAATAAGAGATTTATATTAAAACAGACACAGCTTATAAAACAGACGTATAAGCAATAACTGATTACAGGTACAGTGGAAAAAGAGAATTCCATTTACATTAATGTTAGAAACTAAGATGTAAGGCTAATAGTAAGAGAAAATGTGTGGGGTTACCATGAAGAAAACTCTGATCTTCAGAAGGACATGAGATTTGAATAAAAGGAGAAATTACTTTAACTCAATGATAAGTAGACGTCAAAGTCCACCCAAAAAAAATTCAAACTAAAATGTTTATTCTATTTGCTCAAAAAATTCAACAGCAACCACTAGAAGCTTAACAAAATGAAAGAATACAAGAACCAGAAAGTAATAAATATTAAAGAATGAAAGAATAATAGAAGATTTTGAAAGAACAGTCTATGCAATTTTACAAATCATAAATTTATGGAAATTTCTGTTTATGTATCACTGGAGTCACTAATAAAAAATGGACTGATTGTAAGAACCTAAAGATGGGAAGGGTCGCCACTGGACAAGATATTCCACTCAGGCAGGACTGCTGCATCTAGGAACTCACTGTATTGTGACTTGTCCTTACCAGACCTGCGTAACGACTGACATACCAACAAGCCCCCATAGACTATTGAGGAACTCAAGAGAGATAAGAGAGGTTTCCATAACAGTGGAAACCTTGAAGACTAAAGCTGGATGAGTGAAGGGAAATGCCCTCTGTCAGTGGGGTGGCCTGAACCCCCTCCCCCCAAGAGTAGACAAGCCAGAGGAAACCCTGGGGTCCATAAAAGCATACAGGTGGGAGGGTAAGAGGGAGTGGAAGTGATTGATGAAGGAAAGGGAACGGGTTGGGGGGGTGGGGGATGGAGGGAAGCAGGGATGAGTAAAAGTAGAAAAATAAAATATTAAAAAAATGGATTCATGTAAGAATAGACGTAATAATGAAAAAGCAAGCCCAAAATATCCCAACAGAAATTTAGATTACAGGGCCAGGGGAAACTACTCAGTGGGTGACACGCTTGCAAATCTGATCCCCCATGTCCATGTAAAAAGTCTGGTGTGGTGGCTTACGCCTTCCCCGGTATTCCAAGACCAGACACAGGCCAATCACCAGAGCTCACCGGCCAGCCCCACTAGCCAACCAGTGAACACCAGGAGAAGAAGGAAGGGAAGGGGAGGGAGGGGAAGGTGGAGAGCAACTGAGGACGACAGCACACATCAACCTCCAGCCTTCATGTGTGCACACTCGGGTGAACACACATACACCATATATACTCATATACACAAAAAAATTATCTTTTTTTCACTGATTTATTGTGTGTGTGTGTGTGTGTGTGTGTGTGTGTGTGTGTGTGTGTGTGTGTGTGTGTCAGAGGGTACTGTGTGTCCCTGTGGAGGACCAACGATGACTTCAGGAATCATCCTGAATCTATTCCTTTTTGTTTCACTCTGGGATTTTCCAGGCTGTACCAGGACCATAAGTTCAGGCCACAGCCATTTCTGCCTGGTGTTTTTACAAGGGACCTGGGATCCAAACTCAGGACCTTCTGCTTGTGAGGCAGAGTCTTAACCCCTAAGCCATCTCTCTAGCCAATCAATCAATCAATCAACCAACCAATCAATCAATAAACCAATAAATAAACATACAAATATAAGCAATACAAAAGCTGAAAAGAAAACCACTTCATACACATCCACACTCTGGTGACCGAATGGCTCAGAAGATTTCCGAGTATCAATGTGGCCATCCGAGTCAATCCGTGAAGCCCCAGTGGTGGAAAGAAGAGACTTCCAAAAGTCGTCCTCTGACCTCCTCATATACCACTCTCTCCCTCTTCTCCCCCCTTTCTCTCTAATACATAAATATTTTTAAAATCTACACTATAGTAAGAGCTACTCAGCTATTTACTTGCTGCTGGTGAGTTAAACTTGCAAAGTAAGCAGGAACTAAAAAGTTATTCAGACATTAGCTGATAACAGACGACGCCTTCTGGGCGTAGATGATGAACTTGGCACGTCCATCAGAACCACCTATGGGCTTCTTCTGCTGGCACATTTAAGAAGAATTTTGTTTTGACATTCTTCCAAATACTCATGCCCAGAATCTGCCCCGGATACTGATGCATTGGAGTAGAACAAAACAGTACCTCAGATGAGCTAATTCCCAGTCATAGATTTTTATTTTATCTTATTTTGAAGAAAGGTAATGATAGCTCTGTGCTATGAATCGCCTGTGAGAAAGACTATCTTGTGCCACAGGGCAGCAATTCTCAAGTATAGTATATCACAAACTACTGAAAAAAAATTCCTAATAATCTTCTAAGGCAGTGACAACCTCCTTTAAAACTTCAAAACAAAAAACAATCTCAACATTACCTTTGCATTAGCTTCACTCTGACCTGCACTGGGATGTAAACTTTATGTTACTGGAGAAGAAAAATGAGCAAAGGTTCACAATGAACTGGGTAACAGGGGATGCAATAGAAGCTGCAGTTTGTAACCATCCCATAAAGAATGGGGAGGTGGGTCAGGGGTTAAAATCTTTGCCTTGTAAGCAAAAGGAATTGAGTTTGGATCCCAGATCCCAGGTGAAATCATCAGACAGAAATGGCTATGGCCTGCAATTCCAATCCTGAGAGGGAGAGCTTGGGAAAACCCAGCACAAAGCAACAGGGAGGTAGAGCAATCCAGGGTGACTGCTGATGTCATCCTTGGTGCTCCACAGCCACACGCACTCAAGTGCCTTCTGGTATACACATAAATGAAAATAGGTAAATAAATATAAATTTAAAAGAATGAATTCTAGTTCTCTTCATTACTATTAATAGTCAAAAAAAATCACAGAGGTGTTAAGAGTTGAGGGACACACGTCAATACCTAGAGTTAGTTACATGAAGAGCCAAGTGGTGCACTTTGACATTTTAAAAATTACTTTGACTTTATTCTATCTACAGATTTATCTTTATTAAGGAAGAAAACTAAAAGGGTCACATGAGGAAACTTTAGCAACAATGATGAAGATAATGATATGAACAAAAACGGTATTAGAATTATTCACCAGTAAACATGAAAGATCATTGAACCAAAGGCAAAACCAGAGAAATTTGCAATACAAAGTTAATTACATTAAAAGTTGGAATTCTGCAAATTGTAACCATGGACAATAAAATATGGACTAAGTTTCCAAGAGTTAAGAGAAAATGGGGGTTGGGGAAGGTACCACAATGGCATAAACCTACAAAATAGAATAATGTAATTTACCCAGACTTTTAAAAAATCCATTGGGAGAAAAACGATCATATCCTAACTAGATCCCAGACTAGGAAAACCGGCTACAAATGACATCTTTAAGATAACTGGGGAAGTCTGAAAATAGGGGCTAAATGTTCCCTATTAGATAATTACTGTCAATTACTCTCAGTACAACAAGGACATTATCATCATCATTATGTGGGAAACCAAGCACAGAGCACCCAAGGACAAAGGATCAGGACACGGCAACATCATCCAAGTGAACCGCAGACTTGTGCAGTCACTACATAAGAAACTAGAGTACAGTTCAAGCAAATAGGATTTTCCAATCAAAATTCATAATTGTGGAATCTAGAGGAAGATGAGTGATCATGTACCATCTTTCAATTTTCCTGTTCGTCTGAAAATCTTTAAGATAACAGAAAAGCTCACACTTTAACAAACCTATGACCCTAATGGAGTAATATAACATTTCAATGTCTTTTGACAAAACAGTAGACAACCTTTTTAGATTAATCATACTTAGTTTCAATCTTTTTTAAAAATTTAAATTGGGATTATCATTACTATGATATCAAAAAAAGGCAAATAAACAAAAAGCCTCTCTTGGCATCTTGCCAAAGTCACTTTGTTTTTGTCACAAGGTCAACAATGCTTATGGCAATGATGTTTAATATGTATTTGCAGCATAAATACAATAAAATGTTGAATGCAGATGATAATTGGCTTATCTGGACTTACTTAACAGTTGGTTTTTACATCATTTAACTGTTTCAGATACTTTCCTGGAACAGTAATCTTATGGACATAACTGACATTCTCCAAGTTAAAAATAACTCACTGAGAAACCATTAACATATTGAAGATAAAACAATAAAGTATTTGACAGCAGAAAAACACTATACGTTAAAACATATACTCTTTTAGTAATCAATGCTTCCCCTGGAACAAAGGTTCATTTGCCAGGCAGAAAGGCTGTACAGAGGACTACAGCACAAGGCATGAACCTCACCTAGACTCCACCAATCACAGCACCTGACACACAGTCAGTCTTTTAAATGTATGGATTTCCTCTGCATAAAACATTCTAGGAAATAATTATATTCTTCCTGGACACTTTAGGAAACTTACAAGATTAGTCACATCCTACTCTGTAATAAGACTATGTACTTATCTCATCCTCCAATTTATAAATTAGGGAAAACTGTTTTATACAGAGCAACAGACTCCCACTGTCACGAATGAGGTAAAGTCATTTTGGAGTCTTTGCTTTACATACTTCTTCATATGTAAAATATCTCAGTTTTAAAGTAGCTGTATATACCTCAGGATAATGAAATACAAACTCTTCCTCTCTGTCCATTTAAAAAGTATTCATCTCAGAAAAGAAAAACAATAAAAAATACATTTTAAAAAATTGTTATAAACTGTATAAATCCTCCAAGAATTGAACCCCAGCCTGTTAAAGGAGAAAAAAGTTAAGAAAAGCATGTTAAAGAGGTCAACACAACACAGGTATCTGCACCGGGTACTGAAACAGAAAAGATGGCAAAAGCTAGATAAACTGTGTAATCCATTACCAATCTTGGACCAATGCTAATTTTTCAATTTTGACAAATGTGTGGTAGTTATGTAACACTGTAGTGAGAGGAAGTTGGGCAAAGGGCACACAGACACTTTTGTATCTGTTACTTTTCTATAAACCTAAAATGCTGTCAAAATGGAAAACTTTGAGAGGATAACAGGTGGTTGGATCTGTTTAGCTTATGTCTAGACAACACTCAAACAAGGGGGGAAGGTAGGAAAAGGAAAACCAGGCAGCTACGTGATTCAAGCGTCTCAAATTTGTGACTAATCTTCCTGGCTGTTCTCGGGTCAGCTGGCTCTCAGGGTTCTACTTGGTCTATACAAAGCTCTACAGAATGGGACTTATTTTCCCCCTTTAAAACCTCAAGAGGAAATGGCTTACTTTTCCCTGGGTTTTCTTTTTTTATCACAACACAAAGCAAAAGAGTCTAGGCGTGGATGGTACAAGTTCTCAGATGCAGCCGCTAGGATTCCAAGGATAAAGGAAGAACTCTGAAGCCTGTCTCAATTCTACCAATTGGCTTTTTGGAGAAACCAGAGGGCATCCTTGTCTGGCTACTTACCTAGCTGTGACCTGCTATGGCTCACCTCTATTACCACACAGGTGGAGAGTACAATCTGCAGTGGGTGCTGTGTGCTGGGGTCCCTTTCTGTAGCATTGTTCCATGCTGTCCCACTCCCCCACCCTCCCGTCCTGTCCTAACACACTTGTGGAACAGTTGTGCTTAAAGAGAATGGAAAAGCATCTGACTTAACTCACATTAAACAACATAATGCAGCATCATTCTCCTCTCAGAATTATATGAATACAAAAAAATAGGAAAAAGCACATCAAACTGGCTGTGTGATACTTTTAATTAGTGTAGTAAATATCATGAATTGAAAGGTATTTTAGGGAAAAATCTTGTTATTACAAGACAAAATGTTACTGAAATGCCTCTATTCAGTATGCCACTGAATTTTGAAACAATCCCATGTTCTGGAAAGTGCTGAGTGGGGCTGAGAAGAGTGTAGGAAGTACTCTCCATGCAGCTGGTGGAAATTTAAATTACCATTAACCTTCTGGAGGACAATTTGGCACTTCTGACCCCTGCTCTTCTCTTCAAAATACTCTTTCCTTTGGTCTGTTCCTCTTCATTTTCCTAACATTACCACTTCTTCTGCCCACTTTTAAATACCATACTGAACCTGGGAATTCTGTCAAAGGCTATTTTCTTCTGAGTTTTAAGTTCTCCCTAAAAGGTATTATCTATATGCCAATAACTTCCAAGTAAATTTTACCCCAAATTTCTGTCGTGAACATTGCTCTTCAGCATTCTAAATTCAAGTTCTTCCATCTCAACAGTTCCGTCAACACTAGCAACCCTCCCATCCTCAACAGTCAGCTCGCTCACACTCGTCTTTAAGGGCAGGAAAGCTTCTCTCATCCCCATCTTTCTCAAACTGCTGAATACCCTCTGTACCTCTTCCCTCACTCCCAACAGAAAACATGCCGTACTTCAGGTAAATGACCCAGAACATAAGAGATGACAACTGCTTCAGCCGTATTCACCCATACCTCTTTCTGAGAATTCAGACAACAAGCTACAAGATTTGGCCACGAAAATACTCACCCTGTGTGTTCTGAATAACTAAAAACTTAAAAGTGGAGTCTAACCAGCATTACGACGATGAACTGACACACTTCGAACTGCCATCCTGAGTTCCCAGAGAACCATCAGAGAGTTGCTTTTCTATGTGGAAACATTCCTGTTAACACTCCAAAGCAGGCGAGCCCATTGTTGTGTCCTAGTATTTACAGGCTTAATACACTTTGATACTGACATGTTCAAGAAAGTGAGGTGCTGGTGAGCCCCTGGCCCTCAGTTTCCCAAATGATCACTGTTTTGTTTTAATTTCAGAGCAGTAAACTATCCAGAAACTACCTGCACTGACAAAGCAGGGGAAATCTAAGTAGCAAGCAAAGGTAAAAGAACAATATTAATGACTACTAAGATTAAGATGAAGTACACAATTATCCTGAGTCTGTAATAAATTAAAATGTGGTTTCATTTGGGAAGAGAAAAGGATTGGATATTTTAAAAAGTTTCCCAATGCTTGTGAGTTCTGATAAGACATATGGGTCAACATTACTGCTCAAAAGTGCAGCATGTGCCTCAAATGATGATTACACATAATGGGTCCCCAGAATAAAAGAGCCAAGGCCTTCATTTACAGGAGAATGGACAAAGCAGATGAACCATAGCATGTTCACACCAAATAATGTTACTTACAATAAAAGGGAACATGATATTGGATAGATCACTGATAACCTCAGACATGTGCTGGGCTGAAAATACCTTCAACAAAGCACATACTGCATGCTTTCACTGGGCAAGGATCTAAAACAAGAGGTGCTATGATGGAAGAATGAGATCACGTGGTGTGATGGCACAAGCCCATAATCTCAGCACAGGGAAGGTGGAGGCAGGAAGACCACAAGGTTCAAGACCTGGGCTACAAAGTGAGACCCTGTACCAAAAACCTCGCGTGAAAGAAAGGACTGCTAGAGAAGACATATGGATGACAGCATACACATCTATCAAAACTCATCCAGTGGCTTACTGGAGATTTATGCCTTCAGAGTAGCTCAGCTGGTAGAATGCTTGCCTAGTATGCACAACGTTCTGGATTCAACCTCCAGCACTGTAAAACCCAAATGTGATAGTACATGACTATAATCTCAACACTCAGGAAGATCAGAAGTTCAAGGTTAAAACTGGCTCAAGATACATGAGACCCTGCCTCAAAAAAAAAAAAAAAAAGAAAAAAAAGTCCTCTAGTTAGTTGAACCTGGGTCAGCTCAGGTATTAAGGAGTGACCTGGATTGAAATTGGGAATGCAATCTACAAGCTTCTTAAAAGGGGGCAAAATTGAGAGGTACAGGTGACTAGAAACAATCAAATTCAGGTGGAGCGTATTAACTTTCAAGTTTTTTAAATGCCTGAAAATTCTCATTACAAAAATGTTGGCACATTTAATCTATTCAGTCAGCAAATGACAAACTTCCTGGTTAGATCTAAGTAGTCATGGATTAGAAAAGAAATATAAACTCTCCTAGTTTTTCAACAGTCAAGTGGACTTTACGGCTTAATGTAATTTCTCAAATGGAAGAAAGCATTCTCTCTTCAGTGAAGACAGCAGAACATTTTAGGAATCAAAGCTACTTCTGTAAATTCCCAAGCTTTTCTACAGGTTGACACACCTGACTGTTCTCTTAGAGACTTCATTTGCAGGCTATCTTTGGACAGTTTACACCTTGTTTATTACAGATGATGTAACAAAGCTAAAACTGTGCTATAACTGACTTTGGAAAATGGTGTGTTCACCATGGTACTGAATAGTGAAGGGTCTCTAGCTGTGGCCGGTCTTGTGCTCCAGACCCACCTGCTCCAACTCTGCAGTGCTGGGGGGGACAGATGTGTGCCAGCACCTCGGGCTTTAGATGGATCTTAATGCTTTGGATCTTTGGGAAAGAAAATGATTTGAATTCTCAGAGACCTCTTTGCTCTGTAGATCATAAAGATCAGCTACAGAAATTAATAATGAAGACAACCAATGGAGTTGAAACCTTCATAAACTTTATAGGAATAATTAACTTCTTTTTTAAGATGTATGTATGTGTGTGTGTATCAGAGGTCACTGTGTGTCCCTGTGAAGGACCAAAGGTGACTTCAGGAATCATGCTGGATTGCTTCTACCTCCTTCTTGCTTCCATCTGGGATTTCCCAGGCTCTGCCCACCAGAGTCAGGAGTGCAGGCCGCTGTCATTTCTGCCTGGTTTTCACATGGGACCTGGGATCCATACTCAGAACCTTCTGCTTGGAAGAGAAGAGTCTTAACCCCTAAGCCATCTCTCCAGCCCAGGAAAAATTAAATTCTGAATCTAATCTCTCCACAGGTTACATAGTGTAGATTACATGTGTACGTGTATGTGTGTATCTGTACACACATAAAGTCATACTGTTGCTGCACTTACAGTGATTTTTGACTTCTCTAGAGTCATTCTGCCATTCTACTGCGATTTTTATCTTGCAGACACTGCACAAATCCTCAGTGTGACTGCCATAGAATACAACCAACCACATTATTCATTCCACAGTTACACTGAAGTCTAAAGAACGTTCGCATATGTAACAAAGCGCTTACACTTTCACTCTGGCCTCTGCCCTGATGAACGTCCAAGGCAGTGGGGAAGGGAGATGTCACAGACAGCAAACAAAGACACAGATGCTCACCAAAAGCTCTGAAAGAATTACATAGAGGAACCCTGGTTACAGTTATGGGGCTCAGTTCCTAAGGAGGTTAAGAGTTAAGCCTGGCAAATAAGAAGGAGGAATATCCTTTCAGAAGACATTGCATGTACACAGATCTTGCAGGAGCAAGTTTGTGACTATGATTCCAGCACAAACCATAATACACAAAGACAAAACCCAAGGCCTTCAGAAGATGCTGGGCTTCATTCAAAGTGCTCCGGTAAATCAAGCAAGGATAGCAAAGAGAAAAGTGGCACATGACAACTTCTGTCTTCTACTTAAAGGAAAAGAGTTGTGAAGAGCAGGAACAGCAACCAAAAACCAGTGGAAGGGCCAAGGCAGTAATGCAAGCAGTCAGTAGCCTGGCACCTGCTGCAAAGCCCGGTCACCCAAGTTCGGTCCAACGCCCAACAGTTGCCCATCTGCCCCTGACCTCTGAGTGAGCACCAAGCACGTGGACATCAGCACATGCCACAAGTACGAGAAATAAATAATGCAAAATAAAATGACCTAGAGTAAGCAGTGTAAGAAAGATCTGAGATACGTAGACAGAAGAATCTGTCAAGATGCGCGCATACAGTACGATGGAGGGAACCGTGTGGAGTCATGACAAAAAAGGCTAATTTTTTAAAAAGGAAGCTTTGCTGTTGGTGGAGGTTTTTAGGGGGTATTCAAAATGGCTTCAGACATGATTCCTCTCCTGGCTTGAGACAATCAAGAAGATATGTGAATGCCAATGTGGAAGCTAAGTCAGGGGATGGGAATGAGGGCAGGCTGATCAAGTTCTTTAGATTTATGTAGCTTGTAGTGTACGAGTGAATGGTCCACACTCCAGATGTTCTGAATCAAACAGGCTGCACACGTCGATGACGCTGACACTGTAAGTGATTCTAATGTCAACTAGAATTTGGGAACCTCTTACGTACACAGATGGGAGAAGGGGTGCCAGGAATTGCACCCAGAACTGCAGGCATACTGGGCAAGCATCCTACTCTCAGACCATCTTTTGTAAAAACATTTTAATATTCTGTTTCATCATCTAGACATATAACTCTGACATATAACTCTTTATAGAAAGAATCAGTATATTGAGCAATATGTTACAATAATGGTTTGACTAAGTCAATTTAGAACTATCTAATCCCCTCCAGACATACAAGATTACAGAGAACAATGTTCCAATTAGACTTTCCTTTAAATGATATTTACTGAAGGCCATTCTGAAGGTGAGTAATTGCTCTATTTCGTAAACATTTCCTTGAAAATAAGCTCATGAACTATCTCACAAATGAGCAAAGCAAGGCTCAGGAAAGTAGCCATACCCAAAGAATACAGATCAATAAGGAGGACAAGTTTCAAAAATAAAGGTAACTCCCATTTGAGCCTGCTTTCCATTTCCTCAAATCTCACCCACAGCATATCATGTACACAATTAATGACAAGACAAAAGGTATCAAGGGGAAACAAAGATAATCAATAAATAAGGAATTTTTCTTTTTGATTTCATTATTTACAAGTTCTGTAACTGCAGAAACTTTTATCTTTCCCCTTGGAAATATTACAAAAGCTGAGACACAGAGTTTGCGGAGTAAGTGTCCTTGTATGCATGTACACACATAACCATGCACACAAATACTTCTAGGCAGTGTGTATGCATGTACACACATATGCAGGCACACACATGCCTCTAGGCAGTGTGTATGCATGTACGCACATATGCAGGCACACACTTGCCTCTTGGCAGTGTGTGTGCATGTACACACATATGCAGGCACACACTTGCCTTTAGGCAGTGTGTATGCATGTACACACATATGCAGGCACACACATGCCTCTTGGCAGTGTGTGTGCATGTACACACATATGCAGGCACACACATGCCTCTTGGCAGTGTGTGTGTATGTACACACATATGCAGGCACACACTTGACTCTTGGCAGTGTGTATGCATGTACACACATATGCAGGGGCACACATGCTTCTAGGCAGTGTATACACTGACTGGCTTTAGTTTAAAAACTCCCATATGTAAATCCCAGCTCACCTATCTGCCAAGGATCCCAAAACAAGTCACTGTTGGCTCAGCTCTTAAGGCCAATGGGCTAAGAACTTATATGCACTTGATATATCAAATCATTATCATTTGCAATTGCTATAGAAGAGCACAAGAGAAATAACTTATGGCTGAGATTAAAAGAATCTAAATTTTAATCTAAATTTTGGTTTTTGGTATATTCTTCACACTATCAATAAATACTACAGTACTAGTGTGTTTCCCAAAATGTTTACAGATCTCGTCATGAACTCCCAGATTTGTTTCCATCCCTTACTTGGGATTGTGCGTTTTTTCACAACAGTTCTTTTCACCTCTGTTTATTATCACAAGCTGGACTTAAGTTCCTTGACAGCATTACTTGAGTCCTGTTCATTTCTAATAATTCGCTTAATTGTCTAATTACTGTGTGTTTGGCACCAACACAAATCCTGAGAATATAGCAGTGAACAAAATGAAGTCCTTGCCCTTTTAGAATGTGTAGTCTATTAGTTTATACAGTCTAATGAGCTAACAAAAACTATTAATAAATGCATGTCAGTCAGCAATAAGTACTAATTTAAAAAGAGGGCAGAAGAGTTCAGAAACTGCTGTTTCACAGATGGTATCAGGAAAATCTTCACACACACCAGAAACGTGAAAGACATGTAACAAGGCCACACAGTCATCCAGGAGGGAAAAGTCATCCAGAGTGAGTGGGAAGCACAAGGGTGAGGCAGCAACAAGACTGCTACTTGGAAGACGGCTGGGGGCTGGGGAAATAGACTCTCAGCACAAGAGTGATGGTATCTCAGCGATCCCTCTGATTTCTCTAAGGGGAAAAGCATCTGCAATCCAGAAGGGCTTGGGTAGCTTGATCCACAGTGAACACTGGTGAAGTTAGACTCCAAGTAAATTTTGTAGAACCCACTAGATATGTAGATGGACTGAAGGTGAAGAGAGAGAGAAAAATCGAGGGGTCAGCTTTTTAAAAATTTGGAAAGAGTAGAGTTGCCATGAGCTAAAACAAGAAAATCAAGAGAAATTTTACTTCCCAGAACCCAGCAAATATCAGGCACACGGTGAACTCGACATTTGAGAATTATATTCTACCGAATAAACTCCACCAATTACGCAGGTAAACTCCATGTATTGTTTTCCATTCATTGTGATATCCTTTAGTGGCACTGGCTAATTACACAGAGTCCTTACACCTTGATCACACCGTAAACTGCAAGTACTAACATAGGAACCTCACACTGGGATATGGCAGCAAATCCTGACATCTCAAAAATCATTTTCAATTTTCAACCCACGACTCCCCTGGATACAAGAAGCATCAGCTCAGAGAGCTCTGTGACAGCCTGAAGAGCTCATAACTCAAGTAATTAACCTGCTCGTTAATGAGGTCCTATTCCTGGAAGTTATCGTGGTGCAAACACAACTCCCTAGGCCAAAATTAATTGAAATTATAACACTTTGTCATAAATTTCCAGAATGCAACAAGACTGAACAAGTTCTCAAACAAAATAAGCCATCGGCACATTTAAAAATAGCTTTCTTTAAGCTCAAGCAGTAAGTCCCTTCAAAACAATTTCGATGAAAAATTAGAATGTGCTAGAGAATTTAAATTTTGGGCCCCCTAATCCCCAAGGCACTTCTCCTGCCGATTAGTAATAATGAGCAACACTGTTGGGGGGAGACCTAACTGGTATGCGTCATGACTGTACGCGAAGATTTCCTAACCCAACATCCATGCTTATTCTAGTTCCTTAAAGAGCCACGAAGTTAGCAGAAATCCCCTGGAAATAAAAAGTTACTCTTTCTTCCCTCCTAGTTGTCTTAAAATTTTTTAACTGAGCCTTTAATATTTACTTCTCACTGTGCTTTCCAGATGTCCCGCCCTGACCATACAGTTCTTTAAAGCAAAAGGAGCTGTAACCTTTCACGGAAATACCCCCCTTCCAAGCCCTCCGGAGAGGCCCGGCACGCACGGAGGCTCACGCCTGTAATCCCAGCACTCCTAAGGCTGAGGCAGGAGGATTGCGATGAGCTCAAGGCCAGCCTGGGCTACATAATGATTCGGAAGCCGGTCCTGGCTGCAGTAAGTCACTGTTTTTGGAAACACCGAACACTTCAGAGAAACTGATCCCAGTGAACTAAGCAACAGGCAGTTCCTTTCCTCTTTCCTATCTCAGGCCCTGACCCAACCCAAACAACGGATGAGCTGCCAGCCAGATTCCCGGTATCTGCCTCCGCGAGCGCGGGCCTGGCCACACCACAGCCGCTGACCGCCGGCTGCCGGGAGGAGAACCCAGCGCGGAGCCCAACAATGATCCCCACAGGAAGCCCAAGACCGCCGGGGCTTCCCAGCAGCACCGACACGCGCGTGCGAGCCGGGACGACCCGCGATCGCCCTCCGGGCGGAGCGCTCCCAGCCTCCCCCGCTCGGGTTCCGCACGCCCGGGGCGAGGTGCCGGGCAGAGATCCCCGGGAGCAACGGGGCGCGCCCGGGGAAAGGAGTACCCGAGGGGTGCGCAGCGGAGTGATGGACCGCCAGCGCAGGTGGGGGATGCAAAGCGGCTCCTCCACGCAGGACCTCCGAAGGGGGCGACGGATAGGAGGGCAGCTGGAGCGGTTCACCCGGGCAGCGATGCTGCACAGCCGCGGGGCTACCGACCCGGGCGAGGGGCCTGGGGCGCTGTTTTGCGGGAGCGGCGTGGAGAGATCCGACACGGTGGCGGAGGGGGAGCTGAGTGGAGGGAGAAGGTGCTGCGGACTCGTCTGGGGCCCGCCACCCCGAGTGGGGAGAAGGGGAGGGCTGCGGTTCCCAGGGGATGCGAGCGCAGGGTGCGGGGCGCGACCCCGGCCGCGACCGCCGCTCCCCGCCCCCACTCACCATGTAGAGGGTGAAGGGCAGGCCGAGCAGAAAGAGCCACAGGTAGAGGTGCAGCGCGTTCACGAAGGTGGCCTGGTGCGGGTCGTAGTACCAGCCGCCGCTCAGCGCGGCCCACACCCCCTGCCGGAGGATCTGCAGCGTCTGCGACCCCATCCCCGCCCGGCGCCGCCGCCGCCGCCGCCGCCGTCCCCGCCGTCCCCGCCCCGGCCCCAGCTCGGCCTCGTCGCCGGCGCTGCCGCGGCCCCGTCTAGCCCCCGCCCGAGCTCCGGGACAGCGGGCCGGCGTCGCGGCGGTCGTTAGCGCTGCTGCAGGGCGAGGAGGAGGAGACCGCGGAGGAGGAGGCGGCGAGCCGCGGGGCGGAGGACGGCGAGCGGGAGGAGGAGGAGGAGACCGGCCTCGGGAGCGCCGCCGCCATCTTGTCCGCTAACACCCGGCGCGGGGGCCGGAATTCGGCTCGCGCCCGCCAGCGCCCCCGCAGCCGCCGCCGCCGCCGCCGCCGCGACCCCCCGCGCGGCCGCCAGCCAGCGCGCGGCGGAGCAGGCGACCGGGCGCCCGGGAGGGACGCGGAGGAAGCCGCGCCCCCCTCAGGCTCCTCCTCCCCGCTCCCTCCGCCCCCAGCGCGGGTGCCCGCGGGGGTCCGCGGGAGCGCGCAAGGCTCGGCCGCGCGCGCGGGCGCCTCCTGTCGGCGCCCTAGAGAAGCGCGCGCACGCGGCCCCGGGCGGGGGGCGCCGGGCTGCGCGCAAGGGAGTGGGGACGTCCTAGTGCACGCACCCCATTCTGCTCCTGCTAGACTGAAACCTGGCAAGCGCTGACACCAGTCCCTAAAAAGGGTTTTCCACGCTCCAAAAGCAGCAGGCCTGGCCTTCAGGAAAGCATCCTATCTGGCGTTTGTGACACTTGTCAATGACTCAGGACCGAGAGAAGGTAACCTCTGTGATTGTCGCTTAAGTCCAGGAAGAATTAGGTAAAGATTGAGACTCATGGAAAGTCACAATGCATCCAATCTGAGCAGAAGCTGTATAAATGCTGTAAGCAACTCGGGTGAAAAAAGGGGCCGTGTCCACTGTTGGCACATGGACTGCTTCTAAATAGGAATAAATTCAGAGAATGTAAGGAATATAAAAGAACGGAACGAACAAGTCATGTGGGCACAGTGACTCTGTTCTTTAGTGTGTTGGGACTAGTAGCCATTTTTATCAATGGGTCAATCTGAACATGGCTGGAAAATCAAGTGCCTGCACTCTAATTTAGTTGCACTTCTTTTTTTATAGCTGTGAAAACTGAGAATCATTCCTTGGCATTGCCTAACGTGTACAGAGTATGTCCAATCTCCTTGAATACATTTTTTTGTAGAAAGAATTTGAAGTTTTTTTTTTTTATTGTAGCAATAAAAGTAGTTTTCCTAAATTAGAGTTGCTATAAGTAAAGAGAAAAGTAAATGAACCAAAGAAGTCTGTGACTTTCAGGAAAGGTGGTTAAAAACCCTTTACAATGCCAGGGTGCATTACCACTCTATAGCTAATCAGTTTCACACCCATTTCACTTGACCTTCTCATTTTATGGAGGATCCTTCAAACAGCTCATGTTCTCATAAGGCATAAGTGTTCCTCCTACTGCATGGTTTCCCCCCATGGTATGCCTCCCCCCTAGTACCAGAGTCCAGTAGTGTAGGCTGCAACCATTGCTGGTTCTATTTTCCCCTGATATTTTTATATAGGATCTGGGATGTGCACATAGGTCCTTCTGCTTTCGAGGCAGAGTTTTAACTCCTGTGCCATCTCTCTAGTCCCTGTGGTGTGAGCTTTTGAGGTGCATTTTCAACACTCTTCACCTACCCATTCGAGTCAGAATTTGAACTAATCAGCAGCTTCTGGTGACCTATAGGCAGTTTCAATGTATAACCAGGTGTTCTCAAAGTGAAGTTAAGAGACATGACCTGAGAATGAGTTAAAAAATGGAAATTCTCAGGCACCTCTCCAGGGAAACTCTGAGGAACAAGAAACCCAACAAGTTTTTTCAGGCTCTCCAGAAGAGACTAGGCCAGCTTAGTCTCTCCCCATCTTGAAGCTCAGGGAAATTTGCGGAAGAGGGGGCGGTAAGAGTGTAAGAGCAAAAGGATGGGAGGAGCAATGATATATAAGATACTCTATACTAGTTAGGGCTGAAGCAATCATAATTGGACTTTGCATGCCCTGCGCATTGTCCAACCCACTGTGGACCTCACAAAGTCTAGCATCTGCTAAAGGCACCAAGATCCTTGGAGGCAAAGGATTGGCAGCCACAGCAGTGTTCCTATACCTAAGGGGAACACGGGAAAGGGTTCAGGGAAAGGCCACTGGGTCCTTGTACGTCATCGGAGAGGAGGGCCCAGAGGAAAATCAGACATGCACAAGAAAGGACTCTCTGGGAATTGGGGCAGGAGGCACTGGGGGATGGGGAGGGAGAGGGGTGGGGAGGAGGAGCAGGGGGTACGGGGGGAGGGGGGGGGAGGAGGAGGAAGGGAGGGAACTGGTGTACCTAATAAGTTTGTATGAGCTGAAATTAAAAAAAAAAGAAACCCAACAAGTTTTTTCAGGCTCTCCAGAAGATTCTGAGAACCTTCAAGATAGAAGTATCAACCACTATAGAACACCATTCTCAGCTTTGGTTTGCTTATTGCTCTATAACTGCAGAATCACCTGGGACCAGTAAAATATCTTGAAACTAGGAGGTAAATAGATGAATGGGTGGTAGATGAATCCTGGTTTAAATACCTTTTTAAGTATATGTCTGAAAACAAGATTAAATAACGCACTATTGCAATTAAGTAGTGATTTTATAGTTTGATCACAGACACAATGTATGGGCAAATTTTCTTTTGTTTCTCCGGAAAGAGACAGGAAAACTCTCTGAGGAGACTTTGGAAGTGATCCCAAGCTTTCCAACACAAAGGAAGATGTAAACAAGGATAAAATTCCAATACCACATTTTCCACACACGCAGACCTCCTCAGTGGCTTAATATGAAAAGATTAACTGTAATAAGGGTGAGGTAGACTGGGAGAAATGGAAACTAGAATGAAAGGCAGACCCAGCTGGTGTGGTGAACATTCAGCCAGAAGAGAGTGTGTGGAGGATACAGAACAGGCGGCAAACCAGGGAGGCAGCAGGCAGCAGGGAACGTAAGCATTGTGAGAAGCCGCCAACCGACAGCTGGATCACCGCCTCGGGAACCCCAGGAGTGGGCAGAAGGAAGAAACAGCAAGAATGAGAAAACATGTTCCTCATTTCAAGACCTGGGGTTTTCCAGGCTCAAATTCATATCCTTTAGCTAATTTGCAGGGCAAGTTTGTGGACTTAAGTAAAACAAGACAAGTATCCAAAGGCCAGATTTGGTGGGCAGGATGAAATTTGCAAGCAAAGTAGCTGACGACCTAAAAGTCCCTGAATGTTTGTATAGAATCCGAATCCCCCTTCAGTGTGACTGACCTCCATCCAAGATGCGAGTCTCAGAACAGCAAGAAGGGCAAGTCCAGAAAGTTAAAGAAGGCAGAGACTTTGAATTTCACTTTGAACTGATAAACGCATTTTAGAAAAAAATGCTAATTAACTGACTTGTAGAGCAATTGAATGGATACAAAGAAAAGGCTGACCTTTCCAGATGGCTGACTCAGTCATCTTAAGAGGGGGGTGGAGCCCTACATGCTTTGCATCTGGAACTTCAAAACATTTATGAGTGCTGCTGCCAGCTTCCTATTTTATGAACAGGGAGCTGAAGGCCAGGGAGGGTAAAATGGTTTGGCCCAGGTAACACACTCTGTCATACCCATAAAATGTAAGAGCAAGCCAAAAATGAAGAGATCCAATTATGCTAAGTGTTAACCCTCTTAGCCAGGCCCAAAAGTCATCAATAATGTTACACTTAGCATGTCAGCATTAGCAGCTCTGACATACTATCAAACCACTGCCTGACATTAGCTCTTCTTTCAGCTAATGCCATTAAAATTCCGTTTCCTGACCAGCTCATGGCCCCCTGCCCTCGAGGACGAGAACACAGACAGCAGAGGCTGTCTCCTGCCTGAAGGGGACAGAGCTGGACGTACCAACCCTTCTTCTAATGACTCCACTGGGCTCATCTGAGGGCAGAGATATTTGTGCTGCGGCTGACGTTAGGGACCAACTATCCTGTCAACAATCCAAAAGTCAAAATGTCCATGTCTTCCCTCAGACCAGCCCTTCCTCCTTCTCTTAGTGGAAGAAACGTTCACCGAACTTGCTTAGACTTGGATCTTCTCAGAACCGCCTGCATGGGCCACACCCTTATAGTCTTTCTTCTGTCCCGCGTTCCCTTTATAATGCCAGATCAACCCTCTTGGGGGACAGTTCCTCAGCTCATACCTAGTAGCCTCCTATTGCCACCAGTCTGTCTTCAAAACACTTGGACCTTCTACCAGCCAATTAATTCCCCTACAGGATTTCTTAGCCTACAGGACTAAAAGTATGGTCCCTAGTCAAGCATTCAAGTTTCCCACAATTTGAATTATTTTCTTTCACTTAAATATCTTTGCTCTTCAGCAAAAACCATTTTTTATTGGTAAATATCAACATATATACTTAACATGTTTATTACACACACACACATACACACACACATTAATTCTCTGTGTTCTTGTGGAGAGTATATCACCCCTCCACCTGCCTACTAAAATCCATGATGACCACTCCAAATTCATTCATCTGGTGGTGGTGGTGTTTAAGGCCTAGCACACTCACAAGTTCCATTCACTTAGCACTTAATCATGTGTTACTTTGTATATCTCCCATTGCTATGTGTTTGCAGCAGTTATTCTGCATGGTTGCTGAAAAACCATGACAAAACTGTTTAAGGGAACAAGGGTTTATTCTCTTAAGGTAGTCTGGTTACAGTTCTTAGTCTAGCAAGCAGGAGAGCATGTACTATCACCAAAGGGCTGATTGAACTGGCCATGTCATATCCATGTAGCAGCTGAGAGAAGATCAGACAATACTTACTTGCCAGACCAGCATGTCTAGCCAAGTATACAGAAGGATGCCCCTTTCTCAAACAGCTCCCTCCATTTTATTCACCTGCCTGGGGACTAGTCCCACCCACCATGGGCTGGGCCTTCCCCATCCACTAGACAATCTCCTGCAGGTTCACTCTGGGCTTAACTCAACTACTAATTCTCTACAAATGTGCCCAGAGCTCAAACCTTCAACTATCAAGTTGACACCTGTCCTAGCTGTTCCTGGAAGGCAAAGTGCCACCAGGCATGCCCATGGTGTAAGTAGAAAGCTGCTAAGGTCAGAGAACCTGGTTCATACAAGTTGAATAAAGCACAGAAACCAGTGGTTTTCTCATTAGATATCTGGATCTGTTTTTTGCCGTTTATTTGGTAGTTTTTCAACATTTAAAAACAGTTCACCAGTTTAGGAGATTAGTTCAAACAAAAGAAAAAAAATGAAATAAGATAAAGAAAATTTTGGAAGAAAAGTGAACTACAATTATTTCCTGCATTTTTTTTTTAGCTATGTGCCATGTGCCACTTTATATCACATCAGGAAAATAAAAGTCAAAAGAAGAGTGAGGAGATTTCCCAAATCTTACATAATGTAGTCATGAAATACCAGTATCTGGATATGAGCTAAAAAAAAAAAAAAAAAAAAAAAGGAAAAGGTATTTTTTTTAACTACCTAGGACATGATTCTTTTTGGAAATTTCAGTTCAATCTAATTGTTTTTGAAATTTCAATTCCATGAAATGTATACTTTAAAACATGTTTCAATTGTCAGTAACCATTTAAATAATTCTCACCATGATTTTGTGTCATCCTGAGAATATGTTCAGTTATATCTCAAAAAAAAAATCGCCGTTCCTAAATCCACATACAACATTTTGGAACAGGAAAAGGGAAGTATGTAGGCTGTTGTGAAACTCCCCAGATATTGGGAATCTCTAAATTAGAAACAACAGGTGCACACATTTTTCTGTCTTTTGATGATAAAAGATTCTTTGGTTAATTTAGTGCCTAATGTATTGAACTGCATCATATCAAAGAGCTTATTCAGCAGGGTAGCATAATGCCAGTAAGCTCTACTCCACCGACTGATGAGGTGGGGGTGATTCTCTAAACAACTCCATCACCTTCTAGTAGCTACTGGTGTCATCTAGATCACTCGCCTGGTTAGTAACTAGGCAGAAACAAGAGAGTCGGCACCTTGGAACTCAGATAGCTGGCTCCTTCGGCAGGGAGTGCCAGGAACATTTCTTGGAGGGAAGGTAGTATTCCTAGTGGAAAGATCAGATAAACCTGGGTTACATCCACCTTCTGCCACACTCTAAATCAGCTCTAGCCCCAAGGGAAGAGAGCCAAGCGGGATTGACCAATCCCATTGGGAATTCAGGGCTCCTAGTGTATTGCACTTAGGATTGGTGGCTAGGACTTTTTTTTCCCCTAGTTACAAAAATGACGATATCCAATGATTTAATAAAAAGATCTTTCCCTTGGAGACATTTCAGTTTTGTTTTTTGTTTTTTTTCAGGAATCTTTGATAGTACATGGAAATATATTTACTAGTTTTGTTTGTTCATTTGGTTTGGGTTGTAAGATTTTGGTGAGGTTTTGTTATGCGTACATATTACTTAGATTCAATGGCTGATAAAACTCAGTCATTTTCTAACTATGCACAAATAGTCTTTTGTATATAATCCCAGGGGGAAGGCAGGTACACAGCAAAACCTCTCAAACTTTCAGTAAAAGGTAAAAATCTCCCTGTTTTTTCCATTTTTTCTCTCTCAGCATTTCTACCCTTTTAGTTCATTATGTATTAAGCTCTGAAACAAATGTTTTTCAATGTATAATCCATAATAATACAAATCACAAGCTTCCATTAAAAACCCAGAATTTTAAGTTATGATATGTCTATACATAGGGTATTAGAAAAACTATCCCAGTATTGGATAGCCCTGATAGAGACTTATAGGATTAGTATAGACATCTATTATTTATGTTTGCATATATATTTAGAAAATTTTTATATGTATATATACATGTATGCATGAATTTTATATTTTATATGCATATGTGTATACATATATGATGAATGTATTTTAGTCACCTTTTTGTGGTGGTGGCAATTGAACTAGGCAAATGTTTTACTGCTGAGCCACATCCCCAGCCTTTCTAAGTGTATTACTCTTTTCTGTGGTAGATATAGAACCTAAAGTTGTACACATGCTAGGCATGCACTCAATCAATGAGTTGCATCCCTGCTTACCCATATTACCAGTTGCCAGAAATCTAGATTCCAAATCCAGGAACTCTCTATTGTATTTAACCTGTGCTTCAAAGTCATTCTCAAGTTTTCTGCTCTTTGTCTGCTCACTCTCGTTTCAAGTCTACTTTATGGAAACTTCATTTTCCTTCCACTCATCAAAGGTTATATCAACCCGTTAATAAGAAGGGGAAAAGTCCATCACCCATTTCCGGCTATAGCTTCCTAGTCTGAATCAAGTAAAGACCCTTGGCCTCTGAAAACCAGAGAAATGAAAACAAATTCCTTGAGAGATAATTACAAACAGGACATAGAAAAAAAAGTTGTGAAAATAATATTTCTTTTTTAAAATATTTTATTTACTTTGTGTGTGTGTGTGTGTGTGTGTGTGTGTGTGTGTGTGTGTATCAGAGGGCACATGTGTCCCTGTGGAGGGCCAAGGGTGACTTTGGGAATCATCCTGGATTGCTTCTACCTCCTTCTTGCTTCGCTCTGGGATTTCCCTGGCCTACCCACCAGGACCAGAAGTGCAGACCACCAATGTTTCCGCCTGGCGTTTTTTTATGTGGGACCTGGGAGCTGAACTCAGGACCTTCTGCTTGTGAGGCAGAGTCTTAACCCCTGAGCCATCTCTTCAGCCCGAAAATCATTTTCTCAAGAACACAAATATGAATTCTGCTTTCGACTTTAGAACTATGACATGCATTTATTTAGATAGGGATGTTGTTTTAAACCCTTCATTCCTAATAGTTTGGGTATAGTAAGAATTCCTAAACTTCCTAATCTCTAATTCACAAAGGAATCTTTTATAAGTACATACCTGACCTTCAGGCTTCTGTTCTGTTTGTTTCATCTTTGCAATTGAGGCTGAATGCAGGGCCTCGTACATACTGGTTAAGGGTTCTACCACTGACCTACGTACACTCCAGCCCCAAACTTGTCTTTCAAATTTGACCATAACTAATCAGGAGTATACTTGGGCTTGTATCTGCCATTTTGCATCGAATTCTCCTTTTTTGACTAGTAGTTAGCCCTAAAAGCAATGCATTCATATTTTATCTAAGGAATATATAGAAAATAAAGTTAACTCTTAGCCAGTAGGCTCACGGCCCAATCACAGCCACTACTGATGTGTGATATGTTGGTTCTCAGCTCTACACTCCTTCTCCCCTTCTGTCCTGTACCATATTCTCATTGAAATCCAGAGTCTGATTTGGAAATTTTTATGTCAACGCATGCCATGTGTTTTGGCAGTTTGCTCAGTCTGAGAACTTCAGGACACATTTTTTCCTTCTGACTTGCCCATGTGTTTCTCTTAGATTCTTGGAAAACAGTCTCTGTGCTACATGGGCACTAGCCTGTAGCTGAAAGCAACAGAAAATTCTATCCTGGTTCACAGAAACCATGAGAAAGATCATTACTTGATGTAACTGGAAGTCCAGGAGGTGATTGGGTTTGGGGGACAGTTTAACTTACTAGTTCTAGATCTATCTCTGCAGTACTCTAACATGGTCTCCTCCTGTTGATTTTGACCTTTGACCGCTTTCCTTCATGGTGATAATGCATGAGTGACACTGCTGCTTCAGCTGGAGATGCCCTTAATGGAAATTCACTTACGAGCAAGAAAACTTCTTTCCCAAGAACTTCTAGCATACTTTTGGTCATTTTTGAACAGCCTCCCTGTAAGACACTGACATATTCTGACTGATTTCAACCTGAGTTCCTGAACCTGTTACTGGCCAGGAAAATAGAATCCCCTTCAGCACAAATGGGGACTGAGGCATTGGAAGGGAAAAACTTAAATGAAACTGAATTATGTTAAGAATCTAAGAGGAGAAATAGACATGTCAAACGGACACACAACTACACATAAATTCAGAAACTTGGTCTTTATACCAATATACTCCTACATATGTAAATATAATTTATACATATATATCTACATGATCTTTAACAATGAACTAGTTTGTAAGCTTTAATAAGCAATAGTTTCAGGGGCTGGGGATGGCTTAGTGGATTAGCATACTTCATCTGCAAGCATGAGAATTAGAGTTCAAATCTCTAGCACCCATGTAAAAAAGCCTTGTATAATTGTGTATACCTGTAACCCCAATATTGGAAGGCAGAGACAGGTGGTTCCTAAGAGTTCACTGGCCAGTCAGCCTAGCTGAACTACTGAGCTTCCAGTTCAGTGAGAGACCCTATATTCAAGGGAATAAGGTAGAGAGATAGAGGAAGATAGCTGAACATTTTGCTCTAGTCTCTGCATGCATTACATGCATACACACAACATGCAGCACCCACATGTGCACACACACTCACAAACACACAAAAATAGCATTAAATAGTTGAGCACTGAATAAAAAATATGACAAGAAGTCTGGTGGGACAGCTCAAGAGGCAGAAGTGATTGCCACACAAGCCCGATAACCTGAAACTGATCCTGGGAACCCACATAAAGGTGGAAGTTTTCCAACTCTGCTGGGTTGTTCTCTGACCTCCACATACCCGACATGGCACACATGCACCCATACAGGCACATAATGCACATGTGTGTACAAACAAGTATGCATGTACATACACACACTCATAATAACAGTGAAAAACTTAAATATATATAAGAGTATATATATATATTTATATATATACACTCACATATATATTACAGATAGTGTAACTATACTTTTGCTCCCCAGCCATGCAAAAAGAAAATGTGGACAAGAGAAAAGACTATAGGTGAAATTCTTGGACCGGCGCAAGACGGACCAGAGCGAAAGCATTTGCCAAGAATGTTTTCATTAATCAAGAACGAAAGTCGGAGGTTCGAAGACGATCAGATACCGTCGTAGTTCCGACCATAAACTATGCCGACTGGCGATGCGGCGGCGTTATTCCCATGTTCTTCAGAAGTACTTCCAGCAGAACAGGGATGAAGTCCTGGATAACCTCTTGGCCTTCGTTTGTGACATTCAGCCAGAAGTCCACGAAAACTACCAAGTAAATGGATAGAAGCAGAAGGAAGCATCTACTCTCTCGTTGCCATTGGAGACATCCTCTCGAGAAGGAAGCCTTGGCAAATCTCCAGTTTTGTTTTAGGAAAGGCATTAAATTATTTCTCTGTGCTGTGTAGGTTTCTTCACTTTTTGGAGAGTAGCAAATCTAGCTCTTTGTACAGACTTAGTACAATATTTATCCAAAGTTTCATCTTTTTACTTGTGTATCTTAGAAATTTAATGGAGAATATGTTATCTGTTTTCCCTACGTATCTTTTCTCCAGCAACACGTATGAGTGTTGATTACGTCTTTCTTAGTTTAGTAGGAAAAAAATTCTTTGAAGAAAGAAAGGGATTAAATTTTCCCTTATACTTTTCTTAAAGGTCAGTGGCTTTATCTATGAAAAAGTAGTAAATAGTCATTTGTAACTTTTATGACGCAGCAGCCAGCCTTAAAAGTACTCCATCCTGGCTAAGGATTAGAATAGCGCGTACTGATGTGCTTGTTCAGGCTGCTGTTAGTTTATACTAATCACAATTACTAGATGCTAAGACTGAAGAACTTCCTTGTGATTATTTAGTGTACTAGTAATCATTTAAAAGTAAACGTTGCCATGTGATTCAAAAAAAAAAAAAAAGAGAAAAGACTATATATTTTATAAACACATAGATATATACACATATATACATATATAAACAATACACTTTTTTATGATGTGGTATTATACAATATGGATGTACCAAAATTTGTCATGCCCGTGAACCATCAATTAGTTGGAAATTTTGCCTTAAAAATGTGTGACGGACTAACAAGATGACTCAGTGGAGAAGCTGCCCGTGCGCAAACCTGGTGACCAGGACATGATTTCCAGAACCCATATGATGGAAGAAGAGAGCTGACTTCCAAAAGTGACCACATGCATGAGATGGCACACACGTGCCCCCCCAAATAAATATTTTTTAAAAAAATATAGTGCTAAGTGGTATAACGCAATGTGTGCAAGTTCCCAGATTTGATCCCTGACATCACATAAACAATCCAAATATTGGTATAGTGAATAATATTGTATGTATTAGTTGCTTTTCTTGTTCTGACAAAATACGTGGCAGAAGCAGCTTAAGAGAAGGACTTCTATCGGCGTATGGTTTCAGCCTTCATAGACTCCTAATGTGTTGGTGATCAGGAAATGGAGAGCTTGAGGCAGACACAACTTTCAAAGGCCAGCTAGACCTCCCAGACCATAATCTCCTAAAATGGTGCCACCAAGTGTTCAATACATGAGCTTGTGGAGGACATTTTAGACTCAAGCCTATAACCTTATACAGTTCTAATTTTGTAATTGGGAAATGTTTCTAAGATGAATAAATTCCACCGAGTAGAGCTAATGCCAGCTTGTTCTCTCTAGCTGCTGAACTGGCTTATGTTCCTGTTGGCAAGAAATGGAAAGTTGGGTTTCTGGACACCATCATCAACAGAGCTCATCATCAGATGATAATCGGAAACTGATATCTCTGAGGACCATGAATTCAGATTTCTCTTCTTGCGAGTAAAGTTGACTCACTTTGATGTACCAAGGTGCCGTTCTTCCCTCTTCTGTTAGACCTTGTCTGTTCATATTCATTACTTCTTTCTCTTCCCCATTGTTAACTTTTACTTTCTAAGATTTCATTTTATTTAGAGAAATTGGTCTATGTAAGCTGTACATTTTTCTACTCAGCTGGCAAATTCCTTTGATCTTGTTAACACTTTTTTCCCCTCTACATAATTTTGACAATGTAAGATTCTTGTGCATTTTATGTATTCTTCCTGGTACATTAAGGTCTGAAAATTGGGAGCTGAAGAGATGGCTCAGAAGTTAAACCTCCGCCTTGCAAGTTAAAGGACCTGAATTTGGATCCCAGATCCTATATAAAAACATCAGGCAGAAATGGTGGCAGCCTACACTTCTGGCCCTGGAAGGGGAAATTTGGGAAATCCCAAAGCAAAGCCAAAAGGAGGTCAAGAAACCCAGGATGATACCCAAAGTCTCTTTGGGCCTCCAAATGCAGACACGCTGCCCTCTTCTACATCCCCCCCCCCATATACCTACACACACACACAATGCAGCACATATGATGTTTCGATACTTACATTGTCGGGTTAAACATCTCCATCACCTCAAATATTCATCATTTCTTTATGGTGAAAGCAACTCAAAACCTTTTCTTCTTTCTTTCTGAAATATGTAAGTGTATTATTGTTATCTATAGTCACTCTATTGTGCAATAGCACACCAGACCCAATTACTCCTAACTGCAACTTAATACTCACTCATCAACTTTTCCTCCTAGCCTCCCTGGCCTCTGACAACCACCCTTCTGACCCCACCGGGGGATGTGAAGTCATTTCTAAGATTATCCCAGAGAAAGGAAGCCAGCAGCAAAGATGGAACAGAGACACATCTTGATTCTATAAGCTGTGGATTTTGGCAACACAACTGACCCAGATCCCAGGGATACTTTCTGAAACTCCCTCTCACTGTGAGGAGAATATAATACGCATTGTAAGTCTCTACTGGGACAGAAACTGATATTTATCCTCAGCTACAGGATACTATGGTCACTGCTGAGTAAAAAATCTTTTGACAAGTACAAACAGACTTCTGTAGGGCTGTCACATTGCATTACGGTTATTTGTTTACTTTCCTATCTTTCCCAGGAGGCAGGCATTCTTTAAGGGCAGTTCTTTGTCTTCTTTAATCCCTCTCTACTGGAATGTGTTCATTGCATGCTTGCTCCTCGTATGTGAGCAGTCCAACAATACAGCCGCCGCTTCATTATTTGTTGAGCAGCTACCAAACATCAGCCATCTTCTGAAATAAGCCATTCATATGTGCCACCTTTCTCCAGTTTTCACAATAGCTCTATGAAGTGGGGACTGTTATTTTCCCTGTTGAGATAGTGAAGGAACTAGGGAACAGAGAGGTTAACTAACATATGGAGTGTGTCAGTTGGCTTGCCCATATGTAACAAATACCTGAGATAACTAACTGAAACAGAAAAAGATTGACTAAGCCCAAACACCTGATTTAATTTACAAAAAGAAAAGGTTTATTTGGGCCATGCTTTTATTTGTTTCCAGAAAATCTAGTTCATGATCAGTGGCTTGGTTGTTTTAGGACAACTAGGGGTGAGGAGAAGGGAACAGAGGAAGGTGAGGAGAGGGTGGGGAGAGGGGACAAGGATGAGGTGTGGGGAGCACACCACCAAGATACCATGTGATAGTAAAAATACTGTCAGTAATCCAAAGAGAGTACAGAGGTCCCACTAAATCCTTCAAGATTATACCTCTAACAATCTGAAGTTCTCCCACTAGTCCCCCTCTACCTCTAACCTCCTCCCCACTTCTTAAAGGTCTATTACCTTCGGATTGCACCACCTTGGGGACAAAGCCTTTAAAGTGCAGACTTTGGGGAACATTCTAGATCTAAACTACAGCATGAAGATAAAGGTGGCAATAGCAAGATGCAGTGCAAATCCCAAGCAGTCTAACTTTAAATTCCCACAATTCCTAACAGCTAAACCACCCTGTTTCTCCCCAGAGTGCCGGGAAGAAAATGAACTCTATGTAAAACAAGTACAATATTTACCCGTTGCCTTCAGAACAGCAACACTCTTTCACCCTTGGGTGGTAGGTTTCCTTTTGTGATCACAGTAGTTCGTCTAGGAAAATCATTTGATGTTCCTATTTGAGGAATTGCACTGGTAAGGGAAAAGAAACCAAGCAGGATACATTGCTTTGGGTAAAAAGAAGAAATAGGAGTCTGTGTGAAGTTTTAGCTGACTGCTGGAAGAGAAGTCAACTTGACAGGGACAGCTCAATCCTACGCAAGTTTATGGGCGACCAGATCATTTCCTGTGGTGGAGGCGACTGGAGAAACTCAAAAATAACCCTGAACTGTCAGCAATGGTTTGCAACCCACAATCAGCACATGTGAGAGATTTTTTTTTTTCCCCAGAGAAGGAAAGAGGAATGGTATCCAACCAAAAGCAGAGTGGTCCTAGAAGGTTGGTCAGATGGAGGAGTTGAAAGCAACAGTTTGGAACAGGCAATTAGAGCTGCGAGCAAGGCAAAGGGCACAAGACCACCCACCAGTGCTGAAGCCTGTCCCCTGTAGACCCGCATCCATTGCAGAGTGACTTTCCACCATGAGCAAAACTGGCTCCCCAAAATTGAGGGACATAGGGCTGTCTGGCTTAGGATGACAGTTATTTTTTCTGTTACAACTGAACCTGGCTATGGTTTTTGCTCCAGCAATGTCTACCAACATGCTTATCATTTTAGGAGACGTGTGGATCAGTTTCTCAACATCAACTCTGTGGTCACTTAAGGCCAATGATCATTTGTTGTTATGGGGAAAAGGAGTGTCTTGTGCGTTTTAAGATGTAGCGTCTCTGACATTTACTCACTAGATGTCTATAGCGTTAGCAATTAGCCCCCACTTGTGAAAATCAAAAATGTTTCTTTGTTTATTTCTGAGCATCTCCTGTATGTGGGGGGAGAGAGAAAAATACTTTTCTTCTCTCTCGTCCCACTAGAAACCTCTGGCACAGATGCCGATCTTTCTATCACTCATATCCTGTGTTCTTACATCAAAATATGCTCCCCTCTTTTTGCTGTGCTGGATATCAGAGTCTCGTGCATACTAGGTAAAAGCTCTGCCACAGCTTCACATTCAAAAGTACCTTTTTAAAGATGTCCATCTGAGCTACCACCTCTGAACCTCTAGGGGAATGGCCAGGAGTGATGTTGCAGTGATGTTTACAGACTATTTGGGCAACAACAATCTTATATTTGCATAGTGAGAGAGTATTGTCAACAATCTATCACTGCTGTTTTAACCTTAGTGTAAATAAGAATTATGATTTGACTATACATTTAGGCGTAGCGGTACACATCTGTAGTCTCCATTACTTGGGATGCTAAGATGAAAGGAACTCAGGAGTTTGATCCAGGCTTGATGCTACAGCAAGAATTGGCGATATACATTTCCCTTATAAGCAAAAGTCCACCACATTAGTATGTGGTAGGGATGAGTACCCAGCTTCAAAACATGGTAGAATCTTACAGGAACTGAGCTATTAGGCTGCCATCCAGAAGGCTGCACCATGAATCACTATCTCCATGGTTGTCTCTTGGAGAGATTCAAATGAATGTCATTCATACAACCAACATACTCTCATGAACGAATTTAGAATCAAACTAATGAAACCCAGTATTGCACAGGAAATTGAAGGAAGGCAATAACTTGTGATCATGACAACTACTAATGCTTCCACCATGCATGGTCTTTTAGTGCTATTGCAGAGATAAAGCTAATGCATATGATTCTCCCTATAGCTTACTGCAATCTGGCCCATTCTTCCTGTTCTGAGAGTATATTTGAATATGAAAAAAGGAGAGATACACTGCTTATTCTGACTGATGATTCTAAAGTATATCACCATCAAATCTAAGGATTTTTGTTGTTCTTAAAGAGAAGCTCTTACATAGCACATCTCACAAATGATTGGCATACAGTAAGAGAGAAACTGGTTTATTGCCAAGGGCTTGAGACTGGGAAGCAAAAACAAAAAAAACAAAACAAAACAAAAAAAAACTGGGTTTATTTCTGGATTGCAATTCACTGACTATTTTTAAAGAAAATAAGTCTGTTTCCTCACCTCTGGAATGCATTTAAAAAAAAAACCCTTTATCTCAGGCGTGTTGAGACTTAAAAGAGGTTTGGAAGTAACGTGCTATAAATTGCCAGGCAAATGTCAATCACCATCATTACCTCCTAGTACCACCAGTGTTTTGTGTGAGTTCCCCAAATCTACAGGGTCACATCCTTCAGGGTGTCTGGAATAGATCACTCAATGCTGCTGTACATGTGCTACTTTCTTAAGGTCAAACATTTCTCCTAAATTGGAGTGGTGATATACTTTTCCAACCCAAATGTCAGTCTGCTTAAGCTGCTGCTAAAGAAAAGGGATTACCCCTGCTCAAATTTCTCACAGCTCCCAAAAGAGTAAAACCACAGCTAAGAGCCAAGACTCTGACACTGGCTCCTTTCTCAGCATTATAGGCCAGGAGCCTGGGATCTGACATTAACCATCAGGAATTTCTTAAGTAGCAGTGGACTGGGAGAGGCAATAACCAGTGCTAATGGAATGTGTTGAAACGTTTTTTTCAGCAGTAAAAGTCACAAAGGTAGAAAAATATACTGAGTTGACTCATAACTGTCAGCATAGAGTAGTCATCTAAATGGTGACATCCATCCTGACTTTGCTAAGTAGGTGACCTGTGCCGTCAGCAATGGGGATATGGAGCCGCTGGAACACAGTGTATGTTATTATGTCATTTATTTGGGGTGGGGAGACCTGACTGAGGCTCCAACATCCCTAGAGCTTTCATTAATAGGAAATTCTGATTCCACAGTAGTCACTAAACACATGGGAGGGAAACAAGGAGGAACAGGTGATACGGGTGAGGAGAACAGGCTGTAAGTACAGAGAGAAATGCCCTGGGGATTTGAAATTGACATTCTTGTAACTCAAGACCAGATTACCCAGGGACTGAGATAGACGCCCAGGCACAGAGAACATGCAGGGAGCTGCCACCACAGTCAACCTAGCTGTGTTCTTCTCTTATCAAGCAAACTCTACTTCCTGTCTTTGTCCTCTACTTTCTAAGGGTTTGCTAGTAACTCCACCCTCATCCCCCACCCTATTCTCTTTATAGAAAGGAGAAGTTCAATTCTTCCTGCTTGCAGAGGGACAGGAGAAGAAAGATCTGAGCATACAGCTTTACTCTTCCTACTTCCATTGAATATCACCCACATAGGGTTTGGAATCTGCTGTTTGTTTTTAAGAATCTGAACCATCTCCCCCACCTTCTCTTCTATGATGCTTTCCTCTGCCTCTCTAATTGGGGATTGAATCTAGAGTCTTATGTATGCTAAGACTGCACTCTGAACTAAGCTGCGTCTCTAGCCCCCAAGTTGTATTTTTCTTAACATCTGAAACTTAAGCATAACACAGACAACAGAAAAACACAGATGGACTTTCCCTGTATCATGTGTGCTGACTTTTCCTTCTCAAATAAATAATAAATTCCTTGAAGGCAGGAGCAACATATTAAACTCCTTACAATCAACCTTATTTTTAGAATTTGGCAGCCTAGCTGGAGTCACACAGCCCTTCAACTATATAACTTGGGAGAAGTGAAAGAGATGTAAACCAGTTTCTCAAGAGAATAATATCAAATCAATGTTGCTTTGCTTTTGGACCTATACAAACATTTCTCTTGATTCTCATATCCAGTCTGGTCCCTGGAGATGGAATCTACTAACCTAGTTTATTTTGGTGACCTTTGCTTATATAGCATTGATTCTAGACTAAATATTAAGTTCTTGCTTCTGTTAGTCCTCTGAAGAAAGAGCCCAGATCCTATCCCTACAAGCCACCCTCCAGAGTATAATCTCTGTTGCCCATGACATAGAGCTGCCAATTTGAATTCATCACTTCACAGACCCTAGCACCAGGAGGGGTGTGTTCCACTCGCCACATCCATCTCTTGCCCTTCCAGGCACTGGCTGGCCATCTTGTTTTGTAGTCTGACTCTTGCTGCCAAGACCTTCTGGGAATGCCTGCCTTGCTCCTGGGTTTCTGGCAGGTCTCTGAGTCCTTTCCATTCTTCCATCAACCTGAACTATCATTCCGAGATTTTAAAAAACATTCCTTTCAATGGTAAGGACCCAGAAGACTCACAAATGCAAACAACTTAATGACAAATGCAGCCATCAGTTTAGGATATTTTTACTCCTTCCTCAGTTTATACTTTTTTTTTTCAGGCATTTAGCATCGTTTCTATGTCTCCCAAAGTTAAGGTCAGAATTTTCTTTAAATCACAGCAGCCCTTGAAGATCACTCACTCAAAACATCTTATTTGATTTCTAGTCTCTACTTTACTACCCTACATTTATGCTTCTATTTAGAACCTAGTGGCATAGGAGTTTTGCTAATGATGCCTTTAGCAAGGAATTCTCTTTGTTAGTAAATTGCTATGATACCAGGGTTTCTATAGAAAGCCTTGACTTAGTAATCTGGTACCATCAAAATGCATGTATCCATTGCTAAGAGGAGACAGTTTCTTTTGTGTCCCAAGAACGCAGGAACAAGTACACACCCAGGCACATGGGGGGATAGGGGGCGGCGCACACACACTCATGCACACACAGGCATGTACACACTCCCAGTGTGATCAACCAGTTCTCTGCCTGGAACAATCAAAATAAGTCCCAACTGCAACGATAGCATCACTTTATTGACGCTGAACTAGAAGAATGATAAAGCAAGTCTCAGCGGGCGCAGCAGAAATGTGCACTGCTTTTATGATTCATACTTCAAAAATGACGTCATGAAACAAAAAATGCAAGCAGAGCTTATTACACGTTGGCAAAAATGTCATTAGATCAGTTACCACGACTGTGCTGTTAAGCTCTGGAGGCAGCAACATCAGGAACAATCCTCTGCCCAATTTCATCCCCGGGGTTAATAATAGACACTTGGCTTTTCCTGTAGCTGTTACTTCACTGTGAGGGGCTAAGCAAACCGTGATTATTTTTTCCCATGTCATGAGATTGCTACACAGATTTGGAGGTATTAAAGAACATGGCAATAAAAAATAATCACCAGTATCATAGCCTACTTAGCTCTAACTCTTGATGGGCTACTACTGCAATAGACTGAATGTCAGCACACACACACACACACACACACACACACACACACACATGCACACACACACACCTGCACCTCCTTAAAAAAAATTCATATGCTGAAACCTAATCCTAATGCAGTGGCATTTGGAGTTCGGCCCATTGATTGCCTTTTTTTTTTCTTTTTTTGCTTGTGCACACATGAGGGTATGTGTGTGTGTGTGTGTGTGTGTGTGTGTGTGTGTGTGTATTAGAGGGCACCGCTTGTGCCCATGGAGGCCCAAGAGTGACTTTGGAAAACATCGTGGATTGTTCTACTTCCTCTTGGCTTTACTCTGGAGTTCCCCAGGCTACGCCTTCCAGGGCCAGAAGTACAGCTACCATTTATACCTAGAGCTTTTTTTTTTTTTTTAACATGGAATTTGGGATTGGAACTGAGGTCCTTCTTCTTGCAAGACAGAGGCTTAACCACTGAGCCATCTCTCCAGTCCCAAGTTTGGCCCTTTGGAAGGATTAGACCATAAGGCTACCTTTATGCCTCATGTCTGAGACTAGGGCCCTTATGAAGTAGAAAGAGTCAGAGAGCTTCCTTGTCCCTTCTGCTATATAAAAAAAACTGTTGTAGGCCCTTAATAGAAACCAGATCTACTGGCACCTTGATCTTAGAAGTCTCGGCCATCAGAGAGCAAGAAACAAACTCCCTTGTGTACAGGCCACAAGCCATCCAGTCTATGTATGACTGACTAAATGGACGTCACCTTTCTCCCCCAAACTCATCATCTCCAGAAAAGAGTATGTTTCTTTTCTCTCTTCTTCTCCTGAGTATCCAAACAAACAAACAAATAAAAAACCCCTGGGAACTCCCTTCTCTGAAATTTCCATAGCTTACTTGTCCTTCCTTCTTTGACTGACAATCAAGGAAGTGGGGGCAGCTACAATAGAAATTAGAAAAGACAGCCTTTGTTCCTCTAATCTTGGTCCAGTCTTTGATATCAGGATGTCACAAACCTTCTTGTCTTCAAAATTTAGGCCCCTTGGGGGTTTGTCTGCTCCTGTCATCTGTGATCACCCAGAACTCTGTGAGTGGGACGAGTTGGCTTCATCTGAATATGCCCGCATCTGGACACTCTTATCCTGAACCCCGCTAATGAGTCAGTGAAAAATCTTAAGTGATACATCAGTTGTTGTTTTTACTCATTCATGCAACACATAAGAAAAGAAGCTCAAGTGAATTTGCTGGAAATCCACAGTCCGTTTTTATTTCGAAACCACTATTAGTAAGTTGTACACTAAAGGCCAGGCTAATAGCCGATGAGGAGAAATGAAAGCAGAAGTGAGGCATCTTATGTCATCTCCATTTTTATGACTTCTGAAAACACCAATCAATCTACCACGCAGCTCACCCAAGAAAACCACGCTACTTGGTGACAGGCAGAATTCTGGGAGAAGATGAGATTTCCCACTCTGCATCCTTTGTAAATCTCTCCCCACTTTTCAGTTAAACGCTGTCCTGGAGTCTTTGTAGACATAATGAGTTTTCTTATCAGCTGTCTTCTCCGACCTGACCTAATCAAACCAGCCCTTTGAAGCTGGAATCCAACAAGAAGGGAGAGCCTCTGTTGCTAGCTTTGAAGCTCGAAGGGACAGATGGCAAGAAGCGCAGCTCACTAGGAGCTAAGAGTGACCCTTCAGAGGGAAGCCAGCCAAGAAACGACCTCAGCAGCAGCCACAGAACTATATCTGGGGAAACCTGAAGGCCCCTAGTCAAGGGTCTGAGAAAGAACATAGCCAGACATGGCGACCTATGCCTGGAATTAAACAATCATACAACTCCAAAAGCTGAGGCAAGAGAGTGAGTTTGGGACCAGTCTGGGGTACATAATGAGACCCTGTCTAAAATACCATACACCCATAATGTACACACTTGCATGCTCATGTGCACACGCGTACGTGCGCTAACACACACACACACACACACACACACACACACACACACACACACACACACTCTGGCTGATACTTCCATTCCGTCACCATCAGGAGAATCCTGCCTTCCTTGGTCTCCATGGTTTTTGTGGGGGAAAAAAAACTGTGAAAAAATACATGAGTGTTATTTGAAGGTGCTAAATGTGTGGTAATTTGTTACTCGGCAAGGAACCTAGAATACACGCTTCATAAGTGGTTTGCCTTTGTTTTCTTTTTTCTTCACTGCTGAAGATTGAACCCAGAGCTTCACACGCATAGGCGTATATACTGTCCCTGAGGACTCAGGGATCTTTATGGAAGAGAGGTCAGTGAAAATATGGCCACAAGAGCCATGAATTAGGGGCTGGAGAGGTGGCTCAGGGGTTAAGCCTCTGCCTTGCAGGCGGAAGGTCCTGAGTTCGGATCCTAGACCCCACGTATAGACGCCAGGCAGAAGCGGGGGCGGCCTGCGTTTCTGGTCCTGGTAGGGCGGAGCCTGTGAATCCCGGGGCAGAGTAAACAAAGAGGAGGTGGAGGTGTCCATGGTGGTTCCCGAATTCGCCTGTGGTTCTACACACATGCACACGTACACACACACACAATTGAATAAATAATAAAAAAAAATTAAAAAAAAAGAACCATGAACTTGCCACAGAGATGGTTGGTTACTCAGAGCAAGACAACAGCGCACTACCTGACCAGTGGTCAATTATGGATGGGGGAGAAACCATTTGACCTACAAAATGCTGATGAACAATGTGCAAGTTGCATTTTCATGCTAGGAGGATAAACTGTCTAGTAACAAACCCATGGGAAGCCTTCTAAGCTCCGAGAGGCATCCCCTATGTCCAGGATCACATAAAAGACCCCCGCTTAACATGGTAGGACACAAAATGAAACAAAAGGACATGAATATGGGAGGAGGAATTACAGGAAAGGGAGTCTGGCAGTGGGGGAGAGAGAGAAGAAAAGATAGAGGGAGAAGTAATCAGAATGTATTATATCTATGTATGAAATTGCCAAAGAGCAAAATCCATCCATAAAGTGTGGGAGAACACCTGGAATAGGCCAGTATTTTAGCCTATCTTCAGCCAGCATTCAGGATGGGATTGATCGGTATTGGTTATTATTGGACTGGGCACTACTAACTGGGCAAACTGAATGTGAAGGAAACAGATGAACCACATCAGTTGGAAACGCGCAAGGTCACTGTGGTCAAGAGCCTTATCTGATAATGTATTGTCAGAGGACTCCTCAGAGACTGCAGAAGGTTGCAACCTTGGTTTTCTGCTCCAGCAAGGCTCCCCCCAACACCACCCTGGGGTCAGTCAAATGTTCCCATCACAAACACTATGTCTTGACACCATCTGTGTTTTCCTCCCCATCTCCCTTGTCAGCATTAAACCCGTTGCCCTTGACCTCACTTAACTAATGAGACTTAGCCTGAGACCACAAAGATCCAGGCAGGTGGTAAACACCCCTGAATTCCAAATACAACGCAGCCCATGATGAAAGATGAATGGGTATGCTAGGAGCAGACGGTCCCTGTGGCTGGTTTCACAAAAATCTAGCATTATTTTTGTTAGCACTAGAGAGAGAGCAGAAGCACTAGCCCCGCAAAAGAACAGAAGAACAAACCAACAGTTTCAAATGAAAGGAGTTGCTTGTGATCCGTTCCAGAGAGGCCCAATCCCCCCTCCCGCCCCCTCCCCCATCTTTATTTTACAGATCGTCTCTCTCCCTTGCTTTATTATCTTCTCCGCCTGAGCCAAAGCCGTCTCTATGGTTCCATATAAGTAACGTGGCTGATGTGACAACGAGACCATTGCCAATCGTTTTCTGAGAAACACTGCCTATATCATATATAATCCTCATCACAGCTTGAGGAAACAAGCATTATGTTGTTCCATGAGCTAAAAAGCCATGAAAACCCCAGAGAGATTAAGTGGCTTGCCCAAGTTTACGCAGATGACATAGTCTTGGTCGTGCCAACTCTGAGCCCCTGTGTTTCTTTTGTCTCTACACCACAGCTGTTGTTCCAACCCTTTTCCTGGACCCTCTTGCTAGACCTCAGATGCCACAGCACAGTCAGATTCCAAGTGTCCTTTCCTCCTGATCTTCCCAGGCTCACACATCCCCTCTGTTCAGCCGCTTACCAGTCTGACCCCCCCCCCCATACATGTGGAGCTCATTTATTTCATGTTGGTTAACATGGTTCTGATTCACAGGTTTCCTACGCTTATAGCCTACAAGTGTGCTGGGTGGACCCAACCTACAAGACCTGGCTTGGATGGTCCCTGAGTGGGGTTAAGTGCTTGCTCTTGTCAGAGTTCTGCGAAGAAACAGAAGCAATAAAATATATACATGCACCTACACAAAAGGAGCCTCATTAAGGAACTGACTCATGAAGTCAGGAGGGTGAGCCGTTCCCTGGGATGCTGGCTGGCTCCTGAAATGCTGGTCACTTGGCTCAATTCAAGTACCAAGTGTCTCCAAACAGGGGAAGTGATGTCATCATTATCAGTTTGAAGCTGGAAGCTTAAATACCTGCAGAAGAGACCTCCAGTGTAAGGCCTGGGCTCAAAAGACTGACAAGTCTGGGTTCTGAGAGCTGAGGCAAGAAATAAATGTCTTGGCACTCCAGATGAAGTACAAGTTCCCCCTCTGTGTTTGCCCTCTCAGGCCCCAGCTGACTGCATGGCGCTTACCACAGCGCATGTTGTCTTCTCCACATAGCCTACTCAGGCTCACATCTCTGGAAACACCCCTACGCCCTGGGTAAAGTGTTCCTGGATGCTAAATATCCCTTAATCTAGTAAATTGGGATAGAAAGTTAAGCATCTGTATCCCTATTTTGCTCGCTGCTGTGACAAAAGACTTGGTGGAAGCAACTGAAGAGCGGAAGGATCAATTTAGGCCCGTGATCTGGGAGAGCAGAGTCCATCGTAGAAGGGAAGGTGCAGCAGAATCCATGGCAACTGGAGCACGGGGCTGCAATGCCTCACATCTCAGAAGACCAGGAAGCAGAGATCTACGGATGGGAGAGTTGTAATCCAAGGCCCACCCCGGGGATTTATTTTGCTAACCAGGCACGGTATTTTAGAAGTTCTACAACTTCCAAAACATCACCACCTGTCGGGGATTGATCACTCAAACAGACCAGCCCCTCGGGGAACATTTCACAGTCAAACCACAATATCATTCCGCTGGCCTTCGGTCTAGACCTACCTGCTTCACAAAGAGAATCAATTATCTTTTCTACCCTGGCTCGTGTATCAGAGAACCTGCCCCCAGTGATTTTCTGCTTCTGCTGTTCGCTTGAATACCCTTTTTTGCTTTCAGAACCTCACGTCCCAGCACTCAAATCCTTCCTACTGCCCTTGGTGTAACACCTTGTCCTAGACACTCGTCCCTTTCTCCATCTGGTCTCCAGGAGCTTTACAGGTTCCAGTCCTAGTTTTTCCAACCACATTCTCTGTGACTTTCTCCTGGGCTTTCATTTCTGCTCCACTCTGCCAGGAATGTTACATTCTTCTTTATACCAGTTGTATATCATCTGAGGTGTAGTGCAAAGTCTGTCTTCTTTACAGAACCGTCCTTAATCATTCCAACTGGACACAGTGTCTTTACTGTTCTCCTTGGCACTTTACCCGAATGTATCCAGTAATAGCTCCGTATATTTCACCATAAAAAATTATTCTTGCTTGTAATATTAGAAAAAAATAAATTAAAAAATCCTCACCTTTCAAATGTTAAGGTTTCTGAAAGCAGATCTGTGTGTGTGTGTGTGTGTGTGTATGTGTGTGTGTGTGAGTGTGTATGTGTGCTTTCTTTTTGATAATATTATAGTGTCTAGCAAAATGTCTTCCTCCCGATAAGTACTGCCTAAAATGCATTGATCCATCTGCTGCAGCTGACTGACTAGATGGATGGATGGAAGGGTGGGTGTATCAGAGTGCACAGGCATTGAGTTCCTGACTGGGCTCTGACAGCCAGAGAAGCATGAAAGGAGAAGGCTGAATCATAAAGGGGAGCAGCTGTCACAGCCACAGAAAGGAAGAATAGCTGGAACAAATGAGGCACCCTGCAGATAAAATCAGGTTGCACGGGCTCACTATGTTTTATGTTCAGCAGACTTTATCAGTAGGATGCTTTAAAATATGAGCAACACGCAATATCTACCCAGATCTCAATTAACTACCATCGTAAAGAAATTTACTGGCTTGCGTACAGGAAGCCAGAGGTCAGGTTGGGTCAGGATTGGTAGATCCAGGGCTGTTTTCTAGCTCTGTGCTGTGTTCTCTGTGATACTGACATCATTCTGGAAGGAGTCCTGGGTTTTGAAAGGCTCCTAGTCTATTGAGATAACTGTCTTCCTTTTGACTCCCTACTAAAATCCTTTAGAATGTTTTTTTGTTCCCCCATCCATTTTTCCATGTTTTATTAGTATATATTAGTTTCACAAGTATTGAACTTCACTATGACATCTCATATGTATATATATATATGCTTTATTTTGCTCATATTCACCCTCCATTTACCACAGCAGATGGATCTCTGTCCCCTCTTCTTCCTCCTGCTGCTCCCCATCCTCTTCCCCCAAACAGTCTCCCTCCTACTTTCATGTTATTGTTTCCTTTAAATCTATATTTCACATAGGAGAGAAAACATGTGCTATCTATTTATGTCTTTCTGAGACTGGATTATTTCATGACATGATAATATCCAGTTCCACCTATTTTTCTGCAAACGACAAGATTTTTTATTCTGTTGTGTGGCTAAATAAAACTCTCTATGGATCTTTCTTAAGGAACATGGTTTCCTCATCCTAGAATTGCCTAGAAAACCCATATCTTCAATTCACTGACCCAGTTAGCCAAGGCCTGCCTAACCCAGACCCATCCAGTGGCAGTTAGAATGGAAATGGCATTCAAGCCATCAGAGGCCATGGTAGAGCTATGGTAGAAACCAGTAAGTGGATATTTTGATACCTATAACATAGGAGGCATTGGTGCTACTCCTGTACAGTACTAGCTCTTTTCTTTTTGGGAGGGAATACATATTTATGCATAGATATATATGTGCATGTAGAGCCCTGAGGTTGTTATTAGAAATTATCTTTAATCATTCTTCCATTTTATAGTTTTTGACACAGGGTTTCTAATCAACCCAGAACTGATCACCAGGATCAGTCTGGCTAGGCAGTTTGCTGTAGGGATTCCCGACCTCTGAGAATTACAGGTGAGCACCATACCCACTTGATATTTTGGCATGGAAATCTGGGGATCCAGACTCTGGAACTTTTGTTTGCAAAACAAGCACTTTTAACTATGGAACCATATCTTTAGCTTTCCAGGCTGGTTCTTAAGGCCTTGCCATCTGAGACAAGAAGCAAACAGCAATGGAAATATGTCATCCAGAAGTCTCGCTGCCATAGATTTTGCAATATATCTGCTGGCCTGAGTGTCCTTCAGGGCTTCTTGTGCAAATCCACTGGTTGATGAGTAGAATTTCCTGAGCACAGGCTTGCTGGGTTGTGTCATTGTAAGCAGTATTGCAAAGCTAGAAAAAGAAAATGAGACTATGTGGCAACTTTCCCCCCTGCAACAGCAGAAGGAGCCTTGAGGGAAGTAGAATGCCCCTCTGAGGGAAGTATTCCTTACACTTAATGGACTCGCAGGATGTAGAAACCCCTGGAGCACCTTTCTTCTTTCCTTTTCTCTTTTTCAGGTCTCAAGTTTCTTGTCACTATTTTCTTCCTTTCTTACTCTTTCCTGATTTTAAGAAAGCAATGTCACAGAAACAAAGGCTGCAATATGGGAAGGCCGTCGTGTAGCACAGTGGTAGAGCACATGCTTAGCATGCACAATGCTCAATTCCCAGCACCAAAAATAAATAAATAAAACAGAATGCAGTATCTTAAGTCAGAATTCTTGCTTTCACCCTTAGCAGTGACTTAAATATTTTATTTGGGGGTGGGATGGGATAAAGTAAGATAGTGTGTGCAGAGGTCAGAAGATAACTTTTAAAAGTCAGTTCTCTCCTTCCACTTGTGGGCTCTGGGGATTGAACTCAGTTCACCAGGTTTGCCCGAAGGGGCCTTTATCTACTGAGCCATCTCTTTTGGCCCCCCCGTGACTTTTTTTTTTAAATTATGCTTCATCTCTTCAAGCTTTTGTTTTTGCCTGTAAACCATACCTAATAATTATGCCTATGTGCCTGAGTTTTTTCTGGAATTTGAAAAGTGACGTGGATCAAAACCAATAATGGTTGTTTATATTTCATTTTCTATTTGTTATGTTTTAATTGTGCCACATTTCGCATCCTATCTATACATACTTTTTTGCTACGTCCCAGAGTCAGAGACTGAGAGGAAGCAGGCAGGATCCAAGTATATAGAATTAACTTTCCAGTGAGGAATGGAATGGAACATTTCAGTCTCTCCTCTTCATTTTAAGTAGCATATTTAAAGAGTGCTACTCGAATATCATTAAGGCAAAGATGGAAATGTACAAAACCAGTCGAGAGGAACACATATGTGGTGCATATGCATATGTGCTACACATGCAAACACGAGAGCGAGTGCTCTGCTCTGCGTAAAGGATCTCCCAGTTCATTCCAACTTCATCTTGGCTCCAATTGAACAATCTCTCAAGAGTTCATGGTCATGATTTCAGTTCCAGAATGTGGTTCGACCCTCTGTCCGTTGTCTTACTAGAGATTGCTCTTCTGCATCTGACCAGCAACCTGTCAGTGCTTCCATTGTTCAGGACATGACGGGATAGAGGGGGTCCACTGCCTTAGAAGACCCTCAGGAACAGGATGTATGTGCTATGATGACCACAGAGCGGTAGCACTGTCATGTTTGTTCTTGAAGACCCAATCTGTAGTGACCAATATTCACTGTTGGCTTGACTGGATTTAGAATCACTAAAGGACATGCCTTTGGGGATAAGGGCATTTCTAGAGAAAACTGAAGAGAGTCGTCTCACTTTAGATGTGGGCAGCCATCTGACTAAATAAAAGGGAGATGAATGCCAAAATTCCCTTTTTCCTGCATTCTCTCTGGTTCTATGGACCAAGCCACTCTGATAGCTGTGCCTTCCCTGTCATTACGGACTACATCCCTCTGAAATGTGAGAAACAACACCAACAGCAACAGTGACGACAACCTTCCCTTAGTTGCTTTGCCTGTCATTACCTACTACATCCTTCTGAACTGTGAGGAAAAAAAAAAAACTACCTTCCTTTAAGTTGTTTAGTTAAGTGTTTGGATATAGTGACAAAAAGAATGAAGACATCACTGCAGATTTCATGGGAAACTAGTAAACTATAGGCTCCATGGCAGTTGATAGCTGCCAAGTGTCCTTTGTTTATGGCACTGGGGATTCAGGCAAGAAGCTTGCCCGTGATAGACCAGTATTTTATGCCTGAGCTGTACCACTAACCCTGCCTCCGATGGTCCTGCTATGCCTAGAGAGAGACCCATTTGGAGAATTGATACGCATCTCTTTGGGTTAGGGTCGATAGCCAGAAATACTTCACATGGAAGCTTTCCTGACACCTGTTTCTCCTTTTTCCAACTTAGCTTCTCTCTTATCCCTACCCTTTCTAGCAGTTTTAGAGGAGGTAGGTCCAAGATCAGGGTATACCATAGTTGGGTTCTGGTTAGGAGCTGGGGAGATGTCTCAGGAGTTAAAGGCTTTGCCTCGCTAGCAAAAAGACCCGAGTTCAATCCCCAGATCCCACGGAAAAATGCTGGACAGAAATGGTGGCAACCTACAATTCCAGGCCTGTAAGGCAGAGCCTAGGAAACCCTAGAGCAAAGCAGTAAGGCGGCAGAGCAATCCAGAGGATTCTCTGGAAATCACCTTGGACTTCCACAAACACACACACACACACACACACACACACACACACACACAAAGTGCCCTCTTATTTACACATACGTGTATACACACTCATGCAAAAAAGTCAATCTATCAATCTATCTATAATCTATCTATCATCTATCTATCTTTTCTTTCTTTCTTTCTTTCTTTCTTTCTTTCTTTCTTTCTTTCTTTCTTTCTTTCTTTCTTTCTTTCTATGGCTGAGGAGATGGCTCAGTAGTTAAGCCCTTGTCTTACAAACAAAGAGACCTGAGTTCGGATCCCTAGATCCCAGTAAAAATGTCAGGAATGGGGCACCTGTGATTCTAGCCCTGGAAGGCGGAGCCTGGGAATCCCCAGAACAAGCTAGCTAGCTAGCCGGCCCTAAAGGCATGCGCTGGGCTTAATTAGAGACCCCGACTCACAACGATAAGGTGGAAGAGTGTTCCAGGATGATTCCTGATAATCACCCTTGGTCCTCCACAGGCACACACTCTAGAACACTCATGTACATACACCCATGCACACACATACATCTGCCTCATGGAAATAGTGTGCACATACACATTATAAACCCCATATATACAAACACCTGAAAATTCAACCACAAAATACAAAAATTAAGTTATAGTTTAATTGTACTTTATTATTACTTGTTTTGTTTCTTGGGTCAGGGCACTACTGTGCAGCTCAGGCGGCTGATACTCGTATTCATGGAGATCCTTCTGCATCAGTTTCTATGGTGCTGTCCTGTCGACAGTCCTGTCCACTCATGCCTGGCTGTATATTAAAAATATTTAACACTTGGGACATAGAAGAAATCTCAGTTGATCATGTGTTTGCCATACAAGCATTAGAACCTGAGTTTGATTATTAGCAACCATGTACAAAGCCAGGTATGGTAATACAAGTTTGCAATTCCAGTGCTAGGGAGGAGGAGGAGGCAGGAACAGCAGGCTCCAGCTTCCGGTGTGTGTGTATGTGTGTGTGTGTGTGTGTGTGTGTGTGTGTGTGTGTGTATCAGAGGGTACTGTGTATCCCCTGTGGAGGACCAAGGGTGACTTCAAGAATCATCCTGGATTGCTTCTACCTCCTTTTTGCCTTGCTTTGGGATTTCCCAGGGTCTGCCCACCAGGGCTGGAAGTACAAGCTGCCACTGTTTCTTCCTGGTGTTTTCACATGGGACCTGGGATCTGAAATCAGGACCTTCTGCTTGCGAGGCAGAGTCTTAACCCCTAAGCCATCTCTCCAGCCCCCCAGCCAGAGATTCTATCTCAAGAAATAAGATTGGAGCTGGTGAGATGGTTCAAGGGGGTAAAGGTACTTGCCATGCAGAGCTTCAAAGCTGAGTTTGGTCCCTAGACCCCACATAAAGGTAGAAGAAGAGACTCAAACATCTGATTAAGTTCACAGACTTTCCTTCCTAATCATTTCCAACTGATGGGGTACGATCTTACTAGAAGGGGAGGGCATATAGGCTGCCAGATAGAAGGTAACCATTTTGCAAATGGGTGATTGACCCCTCTCTCACCACGGTCTCCTACTTCTATTCCATCTACCTTTGAATAGACTCTTATAACAAGACTCTAATTTAACAGGTTTTTATCTATGGCCAGGGGGTGACATTCAATATCCATCAAGATGGATCCAAGGGCATTGCAGGAACAGCAAGCAAAACTGAAAAAAAAATCAATCATCAACAAACCATAATTCAGAACATCAGAGACTCTATAACAACCACCTGGAATCAGGCCTGCCTAATCTCTCTCCATCCTGAAGCTCAGGGAAATTTGCGGAAGGGGGGGGCCGGTAAGATTGTAAGAGCACAAGGATGGGAGGAGTCACGATATGCAAGATACTCTACACAAGTTAGGGCCGAAGCAATTATAACAGGACTCTGAATGATCTGCGCAGTGACCAACATATCGTTGATCCCTCAAATTCTAGCATGGACTAAAGGCACTAGGATCCTTAGAAGCAAGGGATTAACAGTCACAATAGTGTTCCTACGCTTAAGGGGAACACAAGAAAGAGTTCTAGGAAATGCCACTGAGTCCTTACAACTCATCAGAGAGGAGGACCCAGAGGAAAGTTTGATATACTCTTTAAAGGATGCTTCAGGAGGGGGGAGGGGCACTGGGAGAAAGGGAGGGGGGAAAGGAAGGGACAAAGTGGGGAGGGAACAGGGAAGGTCAGGGAGGGGTGGAGGGAGAGAGGGGACAGGGGTTCCTATTATGTTTGTATGAGCAGAAAAAAAATAAAAAAAAGAAGAGACGCAAATGCACAAAGCTATCCTCTGACCTCAATATGCATGCCATGGCATGAGCATACACACATAGTAATAGTAATAGCAACAACAATAATAGCAAGAATAATTTTTTGAAGAAAGAAGCAAGGTGAATGGCTCCTGAGGAATAATACCCAAGACCCAAGGTTGACCATTGGTTGCCTCACATGCAAACATGAGAACACGTAAATGCTCCCCCACACATCTATGCATACATAAAAGAATATACATCCGTAATTTTCCACCTTTGCCATTTTTCAGTGTGAAGTGTGCAAGCATTGTTTGCAATAGAGCTCTGGAACTTTTCTCAATTATAAAAGTGAAACTTTGTTTTATGCTATTTCCCCTCCTCCCAGTGGGAAACCATCATTCTATTTTCTGTTTCTACAGATATGACCACTTTAGACACCTCATATAAATAGAATCACACAGTATTTGTCCTTTTTGTCAATACCACATTTTGCCCACATAATGACCTCAAGTTCATCCATGCTACAGGTTTTCCTGCTTTGTAAGGCTGAACAATATGCCATTTTATGTATAGACCTCATTTTACTTATCAGTCCAGCCACCGATGGACATCTGGGTCGCTTTCGAGTCTTGGTTCCTGTGTTTGATGCAACTGGGAGCACAGCAATGGCAATGATTGTTCAGCCTCTTGTTCTCTGCTCATTTGTAGCATTTAAGCTTTCCTGCACGGGTTTGATGCGCCACACGGCCATGCTCCATGAACAATATTCCTCTTCACAGAATATGTGCTTGGCTTCCTCCAAAGCAAGCTATTCTGGTCACATACGATGCTTGGAACCTTTTGTCAAATCATCTGTCAAGGTAATTGAATTTGCTCACTCTTGACCTAATTTCCTTAAAATGGTAGCTTTGAATATAGAGTTTAAGGGCTTATCAGCCTACTGAACCTATTGCAACATGAGATTTCCTTCCCTTTCTTTGCTCTTTGGTCTCTTGCCTAGAGAAAGCAGGATTTGCTGGTAGTGCTTAGGTATGTACACTGAGTGGGTGCGTTTGCTGAGAGGAGGGGGCCGACGGTGACCAGAAAATCCTGGGTGAGCTTTGGGTGGTGGTGGCTTATGTCATGGGATTCAGAAATCATATCCATATTGAAAATGGGATTTTTGTTTGATTTTTCTTCTTCTTCTGGGTTTTTGAGACTATCTTGCTTTGTAGCCCAGGCTGCCTTCAAGCTTGCAATTCTCCTGCCCTGGCCTCCCAACTATATGGTCTCAACACGTCTGACTATTTCACATGTCCCACTGGAAAAATGCTGTTCTGAGCTTCTCTCAGCTCTCTGAGATGGTGGCTGGGATGAAGGGGGCCACTTGCAGGTCTGTAGAAGGTTACATGTATAGCTGACCAGAGATGCCATTGGAATGGAGCAAGGCTGACTTTGGAAGGAAGACAACCAAGTAGGTGAGACTCATGCGGGGTCCTTCTGTAACTTCCAACTTAAATGTCACTTCCTTGAGTCTTCCATCTAAATTCTATTGTCTATTATGTATTTTCATGGAACCCTGTACATTTCCTAAGTAATGCTAATCAAAACTTGACAGTTAATCAATCTCTTTCTGCTGATATGCTTTCCTCTCTTGGCTTCAAGGAAAACCATATTTATATTTCTACCTTCCTAGCTGAAACATCTTAGCATTTAAATTTTTTTTGTCTTTATTATTTACTTGAGACTCTCTTTGTGTGTACATATCAGAGAGAGAGAGAGAGAGAGAGAGAGAGAGAGAAAGAGAGCAGGTGAATGGGTACCACAGCACACATGTGGAGGTCAGAAGACGTATTTCAAGTCGGTTCTCTCCTTCCACCAGTGTGGGCTCTAGGGATCGAATTCAGGTTTCCGGGCCTGTGCACAAGTGTCCCTCCCACTGAGTCATTGCGGAGCCTCTTGGCCTTTTTTTTTTTTTTTTTTTCTGGCTTCTTAAATCCTTGGATCTCTAAATGCTACAGTCCTCCAGAACTCAACCTCTGAGCTTCCCTGTGCTCTGAACTCTATCGCTTGGGTTCCCACCTAGGTTTGGAGCTTCAAATACATCTCTTTTCTCATGATTCTCCAGGTCACATCTCTGAGTCTGTCTACGTAATAGTTTGCCGGACTGTCCACAACAGGCAAACCAGGCTAAAAAATAAAAAAGGTCAAGACTAGTTAATGCCTTCCTTTGAAACGAACCCCTTTATTCAAGCCAGTGCCATTGGCATCTTTCCTGTTGCTCAGGCTAAAACTTGCTGATGTCTGTACTTCTTCTCTTCCCCTCCCTGTTCACTTTTATTAACAAGTCCTAGAAACTCCACCTCCAAAATAATCCATAATTCACCCACTTTTGCCACCTCTATTCATTTAAGCCACCACCACATTCTGCCTGAATTGTTGCAACAGTCTCCTCTCCGGATTTCTGATTTCTGCCTTTGACTCCTGAAAAATCTATTTTCATTACCAATCATATTAATACATGGAACAGATTGTGTTGTTCCTTTGCTGAAAATCTCTGTTTTCCCCTTTTATTATGTGCGTGGTATATATGTGTGTAGGTGTGTATCCATGTCTGTGGGTGGATGTGTGTGCATAAGTGGACATGTGTGCATGCGTGCATGAATGTGTGTGTGTGTGTGAATGTGTGTGTGTGTGTGTAGGTCTAAGGTTGATAATTGGGAATCATCCTCAGTGTTTCTTCCATCTTATTTCTTGAATGTAGGTTTCTCAATTGAACCCAGATCTCACTGAAAGGACTAATCTGGCTAGCCAGCTTGCTCTGGGGAATCTCTAATCTCAGTCCTCCAAGGCTGGAATTACATATGCAAGCAGCCACCCACACCCAAAATTGTATGGGGATTTTGAGGATCTGAACTCTGGTCTTCTTGCTTGTGTGGCAAGCACTTTAACTGTTGAACCATCTCCCCACCCCAGGAGTCTCCTTTATCACTCCCAGTAAGAGCCAGTTCTTCCTCTGACTTCCTGGGTCTGCCTCACACGGTCTCCACTCTAAGCACACGTGGCTTTCCATTGATTGCCTCCTCTTCCTGAGTATTCTTCCTCCATATATCTGTAAGGGTCATGCCATCACTTCTTTTAGGTCTTTACTCATAAGTCACTTCCGGTCGAGTGGGGTGGCACACACCTGTAGTCCCAGCACTCAGGAGGCTCAGGCAGAAGGACCATGAGTTCAAGTCTAGCCTGGGCTACACAGTGAGATTCTGTCTCAGAAATAAAAGCAAAACAGGCCACTATTTCTGATTACCTGCCTACTATGTGAACTCCATGAAACCTGAAGTTAATCCTGCACTGTTAAAGCATGCCTAAGTTTGAATACAGGTCTTTGCGGGTCATGGAAACTCAATTACAGGCTAATTTTAAAATAAATAATTGTAAATAATTGGCAAAAAGAGTTTATTGGTGGCAGCAAGAATTTGGGTGCAAACATCACCCAAATTAGCCTTAGCATAATACCGTGTTTGGATAAATGTCACTGTTCACAATGGAATCTTCCAATTTGAAATGACACACAAGATTACATGTGCTTATGTTTTGGATTCTAAACTCCACATTTATAACAATACTTATGTGTAGAAAAAGACCCACTGAAGCATCTAACATCATCCATGCAGTACAGATTACATGGTTTTATGCATTCTGGGCCACCTCAGTAAATTCAGCACAGCCAGCCTTCCCTCCAAAGTTTAACAGATGGTCATGGCTGTTTCTTTGGTTGAGAACCAGATGAAGTAGTTGGCTTGCATTTAAGGGCCATATTGTAGGGGTGGGGGATTACATCTCTATGTATATATTCATCTGCATTATTTTCTTTTGCTGAGCATATAGTTGAATTCAGGCAACTTCAATGTTTGTGCACTGGAACTCCATTGTAGTACCATTTGGTATATAATGACTGTGGTCAGGTCCCCTTCATGTTCATGGTGGATGCAAAGCCTCATGATGGGAAGGAGGTGGAAAACAATCCTTTGGAACTATCGCCATTGTTGGCACGGCTGATTAGCAGAATGTCAACCATAATAATTTTCCAAAAATTAAAAAAAAAAACCTTCAGTTTCAATTGTATACAGGATCTAAATCCCTACATAAAAGAACATGTATATAGTGCCAACTAAATGCTGAGGAGTAGGCACTTTGTATACATCATCTTGAGGTATTTCATAGCAACACTCTGAAGAGCGTGTTTTAAATTCCCGCAACCCTGCGGTGATTCCTCATGGCATCCAGGCAGGCACGGGTTTGGCCCGTTGCCTGAAAGGACACGCTTAGCCATAGCCTGTGATGAACACATTTGGAGGATGCAGGATGGTGAAACTCCTTTCCCCACTTCCAGTCCTCACCAAGTCTGTCCTTGCAGGGCTCCTTTGGAAACCTCTTTCCTCACCACACAAAGCTAATGAGAGCATTTCTCTAGAAAGAAATAATAAGACTCAATTAACTTGATCCAAGAGTTCTGCACTCCCTGCCCTTGGCCCTCACTAACAATTGGTAAAGTTGGGAAATTTTTAAATTGCGCTTTCGTTGGAACTTATGAGTTATTACAAACCACTCGATTAAAGGGTAGAAGGAATTGTGGTTACTTCAGATGTTTCTCTTTTCAAAGTTTGCTTCACTTAGTGTCCTAGTTTCTATATTGAATACATTCTTTACTCAGCCAGCTCTCCATGAGGGGACTGCTATGAAGCACGGTTGCCTCCGCCAAGCAGGGGTGCCATATTCCATCTTGCTCCTGTTTTACACCTTCTGGGTGTGTGTGTGTGTGTGTGTGTGTGGTGTAGTGTGTGTGTGATGTGTGTGTATGTGTGTGGTGTGTGTGTGAGTGTGTGTGCATGTACCCATACCACAGCACACATATAGGGGTCAAACAGCACTGTGTGGGGATCAGTTCTTTCCATCTACCGTGTGGGTTCTGGAGATTGGAACCAGGTTGTCAGACCTGGCAGCAAGTGCCTTTATCCATGGAGTCATCTTGCCGACTCAAAAATAAGTGATTCTATGAAATAATATCCTCACTGTACAGTGCCATTCTGATAGATCACAACATCCTTTTATCAGGTTGGATTCTAGCAAGAAAGGCCCGAGCCAAACGCGGAAGTGGGCTGCTTTCTGGCTCCCCTCCAGTGAGAGGCAGGTGAGCTCGGCAGGCGGAAGGAGGAGGCTTCCATTGCGCAAGCCGTGTTTTTGCTCAATCCTTTTTCTGTTGTGCAACTTTGTTCCACTCAGATTTCTCTCCTTGCCCTTTTCCATCATTTCTTATGCCTTCTATTCTTCCTGTTTTTTCCTCTCCTTGCTTGCTCCAATAAAAAGGGCCCCTTGACTCACACCTTCATCCACACCCGCTTGGAAATGTTTGGAAATACTGTGCCATGGCAGACTTTCAAGGAATTTTTTTTCCCCTTTTCCTCTCTCCAGAGGGGGAAAAACAAAAGAGTAAATATGGCTGGAGGGATTGGATCAGAACATTGTTTTACTGGAATTTGCAGCTGTTTCTGGATCATGGAAATCACTGGGGGGGTGGGGAGAGGAACAATGTGCTCAGAGACTGAAGGAAATGGTTTGGCTCCAATCTGTCCGGAGTCACAGGTCACATGAGGGATCTTTTTTTTTTTTTTTTTTTTTTTCATTATTACAAAGGTTGCTGCTCACCAAAGCCTTTGCTTTTCCCTTTAGAGAGAGGGCGAGCATACAGGCAGACACAGAGTTCACACAGCAAGACAGCAAAGAAGACAAAGGGAAAAGGCTGGGGAAAGGCAAAGGCAGAGAGGGGACTGACCTGCAGTTGGGACCCAGAACATTCTCTGGGTTCTGGCCTGGGCGTGCAGCGCATGAGAGGCTCCACTTTGGTTGCTAATAGTCTGAGAGCTGGAGTGAGTCAGTGTGGCTTCCTTTCTCACCTAGCAGGGAAAATACAGTGTATGCAGCCAGGAGGATCCAGCTAATGAACCAAGAGACTAATGTGCTTCTCATCTTGAATGAAAGTCTCCGTTTAAAAACTGCTGGCTCTGGGTGTGGGGAGACAGCTCAGGGTTAAGAGTGCCTTACAAATGAAGCAAAAAAAGAGGTGGAAGCAATCCAAGGTGATTCCCGAAGTCACCCTTGGGCCTCCATAGGAACACACAGTGCCCTCTGATATGCACACACACACACACACACACACACACACACACACACACACACTAAAGTTTTGTTTGTTTGTTTGTTTTTAAATAGACCTGAGTTTGGATTCCCAGATCCCACACATAAAAGTCAGAAATGGTGGTGGCCTGCAATTCCAGTCTTGGAAACAGAACTTAGGAAAATCCAGACCAAAGCAATAAGGAAGTACAGCAATCCAGGATGATTCTCGAAGTCATCCTTGGACCTCCACAGGCCCACACTTATTCAAGTACCCGCTGGCACACATGCTTGAGTGTAAACACACACACACACACACACACACACACACACACACACGTTTATGCAAAAAAAAAGATAGGCTCTCTATGTATCTTCACAGAAGCAACAGGCCTAGATTACCTCTGCACTCCTGGGTATGTGCTCCTGGCACTGTCTGAAGGACCCTCTGAGTTTTCCTTGAATCCCATTATCTTGCTCTATGAGAGCCAGTGGGATACTCTAAGTGGCTTTATCTACCCACCTCCAATGGTTTACTTGTGGGTTCAAGTTAGCATGTGGATTGAATGGTGTAGAAGGCCTGGCCCCCAGAACTTACAAGTGTTTCCTTATTTGAAAATGTGATCTTTACTGATAAGCAAATTATGATGAGGTTATTAGGGCTGGCACTAGTCCTGTACTAGTTGTCCTTATGAAAAAAGGAGAAACTTGGACAGAGGCAGATGTACACAGAAAGAAAAAAACAAGAACACAAAGAGAAAAGATGCCCAAGTGCAAGTTAAGGAATGCCCACGCAAGGAGCAGATTTTCAAGACCTTGACTTCAGACTTCTAGGCTTCAAAAACAATAAAGATCTGCTGACTAAGTCACCCAGATTGTGAGTGCTTTGTGGTGGTAAACTCAGAAAAACGATACAGTGAAAACTAATGAGATCTGGTGTAATCCTTTTTTTTTTTTTCAGGGCAGAGACCAAAGCTAAATATGAAAATGACTCATGAGCTCATACGGCCAGTTGGAACCAGATCTAAATTCCCAGATCATATGTCTACCCACTGAGGAGGCTGGTCTGGTTTGAGTAAATTACAACAGACTTCCATTGTTGGGTATCAAGGGTGGAGGATGTCCATCCCTGTCTTGCCATTATGCACTGCAAGCCGTCAACAGTTTAAAACAAGGCTGTGGCACTCTTCATTTGGGATGGGTAGGCTTGTCCTCTGTCTTGGAGCGTCAGTGGGGTTTACTTCACTGACTCATCTTTTCAAGAAGCCACCAGAGTTTGATATGGTTGCTTGTGGGTTATGTATCCAAATTAACTTCTTATTTGTGAAAATGGACCATTCTTGGAATGCTCCTTGGGACAGTCAAGGACAATTTCATCTTCATCTTAGTGCCTTCTCTTATCAGAATCTGACATTCTGGAGAAGCTGTTGGAACTCCCGAGCCAGCACTGTGGGTGATTGACAGGTAGGGACTATGTCTGTGATGGTATGTTTCAATGTTGATGGGTTTGGATTAAGAAACACCTTAAGGTGTCCATGAGGCATGCTTTTGAGTGTGTCTCTGAGGGTTTGTCCAGAGAAGGTTGACAGGGAGTCAGGCCAGTCCCAGATATGAGTGACACTATTCCACAGGTTGGGGTCTTAGACTAAATAAAAAAGGGGGAAAGGAGAAGGCCAGATAAATGCTGGCTTCTCACCCCTGTCCTGCTTCCTGATCTGTTAAGATGTGAGGCATCTCTGCCTCATGCTCCCGCCCCCACAAACTCCATTACCCCTTTCCCCATCATGACAGATTGCATTCTCTTCAGCCAGGAGCCCAAATTCCTTCTCTCTCCTGTTGCTTCATCCAGTGTCTTGTCACGGCAATGAAAAGTGTAGCTAATATAGAATTTTACTTGCACATTGTTTGTCCTGTATCAGGTCATAGGAGGTGATGGATGCAATGGGGGAGCCTCTCTGTATCATCTTGTGCCGGAAGGAACGTAATCAGTCTGCCCTGTTCCCCATCAGCCTCTCCTAGGATCTAGGATGCTGCCTAGTATGGTCCTGTTTAGGGATTTGGGAGTGGGGGGAGAAGCACTCTTTTTTCACTTGACTCTCATTTAGCAGTGGTTTGAGTCTCTTGGGGTCAGCCCTCAAATCTCCATCTGACATGGTGGTAGTTGATTTTTTTTTCTTTCTGTTTCTCTAGATGCCAGGAAAGCTGCAGCCTCACATGCCTTCCTGTGGTTTCCCTGCACTTGGTCCCCACTTGAAATATGGCTAGTGTTTGGATTTGGTTTGGGGAAGGAAGGCTGTATTGACCTTTACCGTCCTCACCTGGCTTTGGAGGAAGTACCACAGTCATTTGATTTAAGATACAAGATTGTGGGTCAGGAGAACAGGAGCTATCAATGTCGCAGCTGAAAGAAACAACTTCTTGGAGAAGATTGTAGTGTTTACTGGATTTTTGTTTTGTAACCTGAGAAGTGGAGAGGAATTGTGGTGAAGGAGGGAGCTAGAAGAGACGTAAGAAAGAGGATACAGCTGCACTATCGCTGCCTGATCTGGTTTGAATCCCTCTGGTTATGTGGTAGACAGCTGAAAGCTGACCCAATTATTCAACAGAGATTTTTGTCAGATGCTGCACACACAGAGCCGTCGGGAAGGGTCATACTGTGATTTCTAAAAGGACCTAGACACTTTTTGCCCTATCTTCACAAAGAAATGCTAAAAATGTCCAAAAGATACTATTTGACAGCCTCCCTCCCTTTGTCTGGCTCTTATATTCTTGCCAACCCCTCTTCTGTGATGTTCCCTGAGCCTTGGGATGAGAGGTGATATAGTGGGAGCAGGTTTTTTAATGGGTCTTTGAAAAACATTCAGTATCTAAACTATAGCACTCGTTAAAATGTGCTCAACAGACTTCACACTTTTCTTCTTTCAAAAGAAATTAAACCTACATCATGGGCCCCGAAAGTATTATGAACCCCTGTTCTATGCCACTGTGCCCAGCAGAAGTCAGCCCAAGCTTAGTGCAGAGTAAGCTAATCAGGAAGGAAGACCTTTTGTCAGCTTCCTCATGAAAGCAGATCTGTTCTGACAGCATCATTATAAAAAGCTTTGGCATGATACAAAGACACCATCGTAGCATGGACTTTGACATCCTTGTGATGGCCGGTGGCATACAAGGGCACAGATAAAAAGCCCAATACACCTGACTAAGTGGGAGTTTTTCGTAGTTTGAGATATTTAATCAAGGAACTTCCTTTTTCAATTCTTTGTATCTTTATCTTCCCCGATATTAACTAGCATTATCACTGTAGAGTTCAAGTGCAGCGTTTCACAAGCCAATGTTCCCCTCCCTGTTGTTTTTATTAAAATATTATCTTGCTATGGTTTGAACATCCCTCCCAACAGTGCATGTGTGTGTAGCTTTCATTCCTCAATGCAGCAGCACTGACAGGTAGGCTACAGTGGGAATACCTGCAGCAGGGGCATGGCGCCCTCATGAATGGACTGATTTAGCTCTCAGCCTTTCCTCTCCAGCAGCTCCTGGATGTCTTTCCTTTTCCCACCAGAAGTTGCAGCGTCGTAAAGCCTTTGACCAGAAGTCAAGCAGTGGTGGTGTCATGCTCTACTTCAGAATTGCAAGGCAAAACAAAGTTTTTCTTTGTAAATTACCTAGACTGCGTCAGAGCTTGCTGGCGCATAGATGCTGGATCAATGCATTTATGCCACTGAAGAAGTAGCACCGCCCCTTCCCGCAGCCAGGCACAGCGGCCCCTCAGCTCTTCTGTTATTGTCACAGAAAATGGACTGTGACAAATTCATTTATGGTGAAATTTATCTCAGAGTGTACAGCTTTGGAGTTTTAGAAAAAAAATACAGTTGTGAAAGTCTCACCGCTATCGAGTGCTGTTGTTCTTTCAAAATTCCCCAGTAGCTCTCTGTAGACAGCCCCTGCCTGGCTTTTGTTTTGGTTAAGGAAGTCACACAAGTGGAATTAGAAAACATATAGCCTTGTGGATGACTTCTTTAACTCATTTGTTTTGAGATTCATCACATGTGTAGATCAGAAGTTTGAGTTTTTTATAAAACATGTGACATATGTAAATGGAATGAATCATTATAGCAAGTTTTAAGTATATAATTCAGTGGTATTAAAATATCATAGTATACATATCATAATCCATCCAAGTGTTTCCCAAACTCTATGTTCATTTAGTAACTCCTTACTCCTCCCTCCTTGAGTCTTTACCTCTATTCTAATTTCCGAGTCTGAAATTTGATTATCTAGGTATCTTACATGTGAAAAAGCATACAATATTTGTCCTTTGGTGCTTGACTTACTTCATATTTTTAAGGCTAATCTATGGTAGAACATTCACCTTTTTTTAAAAAAAGGATAATATTCAATATTCCATTGAATGTAGAGTCCACATTTTGTTAGGTCTGTTCAGCTAGAAAAGGACATTTGAGTTGCTTCTACCTTGTGGTTGTTGTAAATAATGCTACCATGAGCACTGATGGAAGTCTGCTCTTTTTTCAGCTGCTGAAAAACTGCATTTTTTTTCTATTTTATTTTTTATCTAGTTATACAAGTTCAATGGGTAGGTATCCTCACCCCTTCTTTCTCCCTTTTCCCTTTCCCTTTCCTCCCCTCCCCTCTTCTATCCCCTCATCCCACACTCTCTCCCAAACCTCTTTCTCCTTCCCCCACTTTCCTCCCTTCTTTCCTGCCTTCTCCCTCCCACCCTCCAGAACTTCAGAAAACCTCTGCATTTTAAGGATGCACCAAAATTTCGTTTATCAGTTCACCCGTTAAGGGAAATTGATTGTTTTTCTGTGTTTGGTGATGTAAATAAAATCACTGTAAGTAGTGGTCTAGACTATGAGCTTTTGTTTCACTTGAATGGATTCCTGGGTCATAAGGAAAGCAGATGCTCAACTTTATAAGAAACTACTCTCTGAAGCTTCTGTGTTCAGCTTACATCGCCACCAGTGAAATTCAAGAGTGCTCAAGAGTGCCCGTTGCTCCACACCCTTGTCAGCACTTGGCATTGTGTTGTTTTGCTTGCTGCTCTCAGCCATCCTAACGGATGTGCAGTGGTACCTGACTGCCCTGTTATTTTGCATTTCCTTAAAGACTAATGTTCTTAAGCATCTTCTTGTGTGCTAATTTGCCATCTGTACATTGGTGAGCTGTCTGAATTTCTTTCTCTTTATAGAAATTGGGCAGGGCAACATTTTGAATTTGTGAGTCTGGGATTTTGAGTAGCAAAATGCCTGAGTCTCATTCCAGCACAGCCTTTGAAAGGATTCTAGTGGATTCTCTTCATTCAAACAGGGCCAGCCTCCCTCCAGATGAACAAACAATCTTGATGGGGGCAAATCAGTGTAGACTGGATAAATAATTTTTATTCCAAGAGACAGAAGATCTGATATTAAATCTGTTAGACTAGCTCTAACAGTTCATCTCATCTGAGTGGTGAAGAGAGGCTCAAAATTAAATGGATCTGTTTTAAAGCCTGTAATTTCCATCAAGAGCTATGTGTCCTTACATACAACTCTTCACCTCTCCAAGCCATGTTTTTCTTTCCTGTCAAAGGATGATAACAATTTCTTCCTATGGTGCAATTCTGACACAAATGATGTAGTTATGAAAAATATCACAGAGAAGGTATGGTCCTCCACAAGATTCTCCTAAGTCAAACACCAGCTGCAAGCTCTGGGGTTCTCAGGCCACCTCAACTTCTGACCAACTGTCTACAAATCCAGGGGATACCTATCATACTCCTCATTGTTTGGAACTCAGAACTCAGACTGGCACACTATTAATGATTAGGCCTTTTTTAAGTGAAAGATTCAAACCACTCAACTGTAAACACAGATCTGGAAAAGTTTTTAAATGTGGAGTTCCCTCGTCACTGGGAAACATTCTCCTCACTGAATGATGGTGTGTGTGTATGAGTCAATACAGATGCTGAAACAAGATACTCTAGACTGGGTGGATTAAAGAACAGAACTCTAGTTTTCACAGCTGGAAGCTAGGGAGTTCAAGATCACATATTGAGAATTAGAACTCAAATACAGGCATTTTGGTAGAATATGGGCATTGAAAACACCTCAAAAATGACTAAAAACTACCTCATTTGCTTACTGAATCTCAGCACATCATAATTCCAGGAATCTGAAAGTTTCCATTTCTGGATTCTTAGTTGAGGAAACTGTGATCAGATTCTTGGTAGTTTGAATACTTATCTACATTGCTTGTGATACTTTTAACAATGTGTTAATTTGATGTCATCAGAGTTTTCCAGAGAACTAATTTTGTGTGGGTGGGGGTTGGGAGGCGGATAGGTGGGTGTGTATGTGTGTGTGTAAAAGAGATTGGAGGAATTCCTTATGGAGGCTTGGTGATTTCAAAGTTTAATAGGAAAGGCTGGCAGGAGTAGAGATATAGGAAAGGGCTGTAGCTCAGAGTCCAAAGGCAATACAGAATCAGGAAAAGCAATGTTGTAGTGGAGTTCAAAGGTACTCTGCTGTAGTAATTTCTCTTGTTTGAAGGTCAGTCTTGAATCTAGTCATTCCATCAACAGATTTGTCAAGACCTATCTTCTCTATCTAAAGTATGCCAATTTCAATGCAAATATTTTCCAAAACCGTCCTTCAGAACTATCCAAGGTATTGATCAAAAATACCATGTTCCAGCGTGCTGACAATATTATTATCTCCGATGTATTTACCGAGGTGATCTGATGTGTTCTGAGTGGTTCTAATGAACAAGAAAAGCAATTAGAAGAGGTGCTCTAAGATAATACAGGAGATTGCTGTGAAGACAGTGGAATTAAGATCATACAATATCATTCCTGAGCTCCTATCTAGAGGAAAAGCCTAATTTAAAGGAAAACGGGAGGTATCACAGATCAAGACAACTGGGGCAGTCAGAAAGAATACGAACATGCCATGGATGGCCGACTCAAGAATGGGACCCAATCAGAAAGCTACCTGTGAAAGGCAAAGAAACAAGAAATTGGGGAGCCCCGGGTTTGCCTTCATCTTCCTAAAAAAGAAAAGGAGAAAATGAGGTGAACATGTAAGAAAATGAACACTTGTCAACAAGAGGTTTGCCATAACACAGAGACAGACATGTATAAGTCAAAAACTGATCTTCAGGCAAAAATTATGTTCATTTTGCTCATGAGGTTTGCTAGATGAGCTAATGTTTTTATTTACTATCTTCCTGGTCTTTTATGGGTTCATTTCCACTGCCTTTTGGGCTCTTATAAAAAATAAGCTTCAGTTACATTTTGCTAAATGGATGAGCTTTGGTGAGCTCTATTAAATTAGCCTCATAAATCACCTTCCCTATCCCTTAGTCATTTATTCTGCCCAGGCCGGCACCGTCTCCTGCTTATCTCCTTCCAGCACAGAGTTATCCACGGCTGAACACAATGTCCTTGACTGTAGCTCTCAGCGTTATCACACATCCTCCTCCTATCTCTCCTCAGCCCTTCTTCACCAGTCCACACATCTAAGGTCCTCCCTTAAGTGGAATGTGTTTTAGACATCTTGGTGCTCACCTGTGCTCCTAGACAACACTCTGGACCAAATCTTATCTAGGTACTTCTCATAGGCATCTTCGAGTGTGCCTGCAGACTTGGCAAACTTCTTCCAGGAAACTCTTGCACAAATAGTCACAAGGTTGGGGCTCTCAGAAGATCTAGGACCTGGAAATTGTCACTCATGGGGAGAAAATGGTTAGGGATGCCTCAAGAATGAACTTGAACAAAATCGTGAAATTGGCAGAATTTATCTTTTTTTTTTAATTCATTCGATTTTTCGTGTGTGCACGCGTGTGTGTAGAACCACGGACGAATTCGGGAACCACCATAGACCGCCTCCACCTCCGCCTTGTTTACTCCACCCGGGGATTCACAGGCTCCGCCCTACTAGGACCAGAAACGCAGGCCGCCCGGCGTCTATATGTCTATACGTGGGGTCTAGGATCCGAACTCAGGACCTTCCGCCTGCAAGGCAGAGGCTTAATCCCTGAGCCACCTCTCTAGCCCCGGCAGAATTTATCTTTAGACCCACTATGTTCTATAGAGCTATTACAACCCCTCCTGGGTAAGTTTTTTTAATTTAATGTTGTATACATGAATATAGTGAATTTATAATATTTTCATCCCTTAGTCCCAAGTTCTATCCCTACTTCTTTCCCCCTTACAATCTTTCATCTCCCCTGCCAGACTCCCTCCTATTTTCAAATCTTTGTGTGTGTGTGTGTGTGTGTGTGTGTGTGTGTGTGTGTGTGTATCAGAGCGCACCCTGTGTCCCTGTGGAGAACCAAGGGTGACTTCAGAAATGACCCTGAATTGCCTCTGCCTCTTTTTGCTTTGCTTTGCTCTGGATTTCCCTATTTTCAAATCTTTTCACTTGTGCGTCCCACTGTGTTTCATCTAGTCTGTCTTTGATGACCTATGCCTGATGTGATTCATGCTCCAGCAAGCATCCTGCATCAGTGTGTAGACCATTGAGGAAAGCTTCCTCCTTTACTTCCCTATCAGTATTAGTCTTCGTCAGTCTCTCAGAGGGGTCTGGAGTTTCTTGAGCTCCTTCTCCCCTCCTGGTTTTCAATGTCCACTGGACTCTTACCGGATATTCTGGTTTCCCTGACCTGCCAAAACTGGACAGCCTGTAACATTATGGATCTGACTTTCTATGCTAACATTCGAATTTCCACTTAACTCCACCAATCACAAAACAGCAAAAGATTTGAACAGATGGTTCATGAAGAAGACGCAGAGATGGCAAACAAGTACATGAAAAGTTGACTGACCTTACTAGGCAGGAAGGAAATGCAACTTAAACCCACGTGAGCTACTGCCCCACATTTACCAGCATGATCAGAACGGAAAAGCGGAATTGGCAAGAATGCAAAGCAACTGCAAATCTCACTCACTGCTGGTGGGAATGCAGAGCAGTTATGGTTGTTGGAGAAACAGCGTGGTCAGCGTATCTACTATGCATGTGCCCAGTCATCTCACTTTTTAGGGATAAAGAGAAATGAAAGGATAACTCCATGCAACAGCTTGTGAGCTATGTTCATAGCACTTTTGTAGCCATAAACAAACCTGCATTGCTCAAGTCAGGTTGCCACAAAACAAACAAACAAACAAACAAACAAACAAACAAACAAACAAACAAACAAACAAACAAACCCACAGGCTCTATGGCCTGAAGGACAGAAATTTATTTTCTCACAGTCCTGGAGTCCAGGAAAGTTTAAAGTCACAACTCTGATAGGGTTCCTGTCCTAGGTCTCTTCGTGATTTGCAGATGGCTTCTTCTCATGGTCTGACTTCTGAGTGTTTCTCTGAAAGAAAAACAGAGACTGGAAGCTCTTTCATCAGGGTCCTTGTGACTTACTCTTGCAGCTCTGCATGCAAGCTCCAGGCTACCGTGGGACACCGACAGAGAGCAAGCACCCAGGCCCCAAGTCACTGAGGTCAACTTACAGCACCTTCATCAACTAGTCACAAACTCATGAGTGAGTCCAGGTGAGATCCAGGTGAACCCAGCCCCACGTGTGGAATCAGAGCAAATACATGACTGTTGGTCTAATGGTGAGTTTGGAGTGGCTTATTATACGGTAACACATAAATGCAGTACTCTCCTACTGGCCAGCCATTTGTGAGACCAAAAGCAAGATCCTAAGAACCTGTTTCTCGTTATCACTACTTTATTCTATAATAATGAGCAAATTACTTACATTGTGCATCTCAGTTGTTTTGCTTTTCTTTTATTCTGGGTTTAATTTGCTTTGCTTTGGTTCTTTTGTTTCGACAGGGTCTCCCCAGTAGCCCAGTCTGGCCTGGACGATCTTCCTGCCTCAACTGGGATTACAGTGTGCACCATTATACCTAACTGGTTTGCTTTCCAAACGGGAATGTCATTGTGTGTTTCAGAGGGATGCATTGAAAAATATTATTTGAAAAAAAAAAGAAAAATATTATTTTTATACGATGTTTCTATATGAAGCTGAGTGGGAGTGAAAAGCCTGACTGCATGTTTAGCACGTGGGCCTATTTTGATAGATTTAGCTAATAAGATTTCTTTGTTGGGCCTGTCCTTAAATAGACTCATTGTCAGGCCGTTCTGGTTGTGCTTGCAAACAGTCGTCAGACTTAATGACTGCTTCTCGCTTAGCTAGTCCCACTCTCCTTTCCTCTCCTCATGCCCTTCTTGGCATCTCTGGGGCACCTTGGGATTGCTATGGCAGCCTGTACAGCCTTCGTGCTCTTCACTTAGGAAAACTTGAACTTAGTTCCATTGCTGACCCTCTAAGACAGTGCCCTACATGTAGTTGGTGCTGTCTATATGCTGATTAATTCAACAGCCAAACTTGGGTAGAAGGGCTCAAACAAGTAAAGACTTAATTACTTCATAGAGACAGAGAATGCATGCATGTCATGGTGTATGAGTGGAGGTCAAATGACAACTTTCAGAACTACTCCATTCTCTCCTTCTACCACTTTCAAGAATCCAACTCAGGTTGCCAGATTTGCAAGCAGCTGAGCTATTGCATCAGCCACTTTGCTTCTCTTTGTCCTCCTCTTCCTCCCCTCTCCTCCTTCCTTGTTGTTATGAGGTGACCTTTGCCCTGCCATGCTTTGCCCTGATGTTCTGCCTCACCGTGGGCCCACAGTGATGGAGCAAACTGACTTTGCATCAAAACTTCTGAATCCACGAGATGACGTAAACCTTTCCTACTTGAAATCATTTCCCTTGGTTATTTATTGTAGCAACCACAAGAGAAAGAAAAAAAGCTTGGCTAACATCATCCTGCATAACTTGATTTGTTTTTTGTGGGTTGTGGAACTGAAGGATGAAGTTACAAATCTCCCTCCTGTCAGTTACTACCATGTATATCACAGGGTTTGATGAGATATCCAGGTAACTCGCTCTGGACAGAGAATGAAAGGTCAATAAATGTCATTCATGTAAGGTTTTGTTTGTTTTTGTCGTGTCAGTTTCTCACTCTGTAATTCAGTCCTGTCTGAAAATCACTATATAGAGTCCGGGCTGGCCTTGAACTTGTAGGAGTTCTCCCACTTCAGTCTCCTAAGTGGTGAGGTTACAGGCATGAGCTAACATGCCCGACTGGTCAAGTGTTTTCACAACTTTAGACAAGGCCCGGGCAATATGTCCTCTAATTCAGTTATGGCCTCCAGGGCCATGAGGGCCGATTCTTGGACTATTTCCTTCATGAGGCACTTGGATGAGTGAGGCCCGCTGCTCTGCCGTGCCCTCTAACCATGTCCATGTTAGCAGTGTCCCCTGTGTCGTGTGCCATGACACTGTATCTCTGGAAGCCTATCTTAAGGCCAGTGGCTGGTGAAAACTGAGGAACCCTTCAACCTCAAGGCGGCAGCAAGGGTACCTTGAACTCCTGACCCTTCTGCCTCCACCTCTCAAGTACTAGGGTTACAGGCATGCGCAACCACACCCAGTGTATAAGTGGCCGTGTGTGTTTACAGGTGTATGAGCTGGCATGTGTGTGCAGAAGTCAACTTAGGTGTCCTTCCTCATGAGCCTCCACCTTGGGTTTGTTCGTTTATTTGTTGTTTTTTTTTTTAACTTTGTTTATTCATTCATTTTGTGTGTGCGTATGTGTATCAGAGGGTGTATGTGTACCTATGGAGGGCCAACGGTGCCTTTGGGAATCATCCTGGATTGCTTCTACCTCCTTGCTTCGCTCTGGGATTCCCCCAGGCTCCGCCCACGAGGGCAGGAAGTAGAGGCCACTGCTATTTCCATCTGGCGTTTTTACATGGGACCTGGACCTGAACTCAGGATCTTCTTCTTGTGAGGTAGATTTTTAGCCCCTGAGCCATCTTTCCAGGCCTGTTTGTTTTTGAGACAGAGTCTTTCACTGGGGCCAGGAGTTCATGATTAGGCTGAGCTGGCTGATAGTAAACCTAAGGATCCTCCTGTCTTCTCCTTCCCAGTACCAGGTTTACCACACTTGTTTAGTAGGTGAGTACTGGGACCTGAACTCGGCTCCCCATGCTTTTTTTTTTTTAATTTTCTTTATTATTTATTCAATTGTGCGTGTGTGTGTGTGTGTGTGTGTGTGTGTGTCTATGTGTGTATAACCACGGACAAATTCAGGAACCACCATGGACGCCTCCACCTCCTCCTTGTTTACTCTGCCCTGAGATTCGCAGGCTCCGCCCTACCAGGACCAGAAACCCAGCATGCCCCGTTTCTGCCCAGCATCTATACGTGGGGTCTAGGATCCAAACTCATGATTCCGCCTGCAAGGCAGAGGCTTAACCCCTGAGCCACCTCTCCAGCCCCGGCTCCCCATGCTTATGTGGCAATACTGTGTCAGTCGAGCTATCTCCCTGTCCCTAGGAGTGATTCCTACCAGTAACATCTTTTTATTGTTGAGCCAGTGTTTCACATGTAGTCCAAGCTGGCCTCAAACTTACAATTCTCCGTCGTAGGCATGTGCCCCTCACTGCCTACTTTTTCTGTGATGTTTGAATCCCCTCCCCCAGGCACCAAGTGGCTATTGGTGTGTATCCTGGAGCAGGGTCATAGGTGTTGTCTGACCGCTGCATGGAAATACAGACTCTTGAGCTCGTTTCGGACCTCTGACTTGTAACTCTGGGGTGCAGCAATCTGGGATTCAATAAACTCCCAGGGTGACTCTGGCAGTTATGAAAATTGCAGAACTGCTGGCCTACAACGTCCTTGCCAAATGGTTGCTTGCTAAACCTTTGCCTGACCACTCAGAGACAGCGAGCTTTCCATAATGAGCGACCCTATAAGCCAGCTATACCACTCCTGGGCATATTCCCAAAGGCCTCTACAACTTGTCACAGAGATACCTCCAAACCTATGTTCACCGAGGTCTATTTACAATAACAAGGAATGGAATCAGCCTAGATGCCCATCAACTGATGAATAAATAACGAAGATGTGGTACATGTAAACAATGGACTATTATTCAGCTATTAAGAAAGATGAAATCATGAAGTTCACAAATAAATGAATGGAACTGGGAAAAATTATACCGAGTGAGGTAACTCAGACCCAGAAAGACAAACATCACACAGTCTCTTATATGTAGATTCTAGCCTTAAACCTTCACATTTGTGCAGCTTGCAGCTTTCAGTCCAGAAGCTTCTCTTAGCAACAGATGGCAGTCAGCAGAGAAGAGATGGCTAGGGAGTACTCGGCTCTAGGAAGGATCAGAGAACATCACAGAAGAGGGAACAGAAAGCATGGAAGAGCTGGAAGGCGAGGAGAAGCACTGTGAGATCTGTCCTCCAAAAGTAACACAATGATGGGGGTCACAAACCCACAACGGATGGTAACTGAAACCTCCTTGGCCAATGATCAGCTAGGAACTGAGAGAAACCCACACGACCTTACAAAGTTCTGATGTTCCACAGACTACTCAAAGATTCAAGGGGGGGGCAGATATATCTAGGAGGCACCTATCAGGCGCCAAGGAAAGATCTCAACTCCAGAATTGCACAGGGGGTCTTGGATGAACCCAGTGTACACAAAACAGAAGGACTTTACTACTCAAGGAAGAGAGTAGAAAGGAGATCAGGGAAGACAAAGGGGAGAGTCGATGGAAAGTTTTGTATGCACGTATGCTAACACGAGGGGACAAAACCTACCAATAAACCTAAGTGGGAGGCGGGAGAAAAATACCCCATAGTGGAAGAAAGATTTATTTAAACCCCATCATAGCTAGGCACAGGTGTCAACTTGACAATTGAGGGTTTGAGCTCTGGGCACATTTGTGGAGAATTAGTGGTTGGGTTAAGCCTAGAGTAAACTTGCAGATTTTCTGGTTGATGGGGAAGGCCCAGGTGGGCGGGATTAGGCCCTGGAATAAAATATAATAGAGAGCTGGTTGAGAGAGTTGGCATCCTTGTATATACTTGGCTAGACAAGCTGTTCTGGCAAGTAAGGATTGTCCCTCTCTCAGCCATTACGCAGAGATGGTGTGGCCAGTTCCCTCAGCCCTGGTGTTGGTGCATGCTCTCCCATCAAGCTGGACTATGAACTGTAATCAGACTATCAGTGCAAAAATAAAGCCCTTGTTATCTTAAGCCCTTTGATGGTGATTTGTCAGCAACCATGCAAGCAAGTGACTATAGGCATAGTCACTGTGGTGAGAGGGTGAGGGAACTTGCTCACATCTCAGCAGACCAGGCAGCAGAGAGCAGTTTGGGCTAGGAAAATGGGTCAAGTTACAAGCCATAAGGTCCCCAGTGACCCACTTCTTCCAGTGCTACCAGCTAGGGACCAAGTGTTCAAATACATGCACTGTATTAGTCCGGTTCTCTAGAGATGCAGAATCAACACAATGAATATATATATATAATAGGGAATGTATTAAGTTGGCTTACAGTATGGCCAAGGTAGCCCAACAATTGCTGCCAGTAGCCAAGGTAGTTCAACGATGGCTGCCAGTAGCCGCTCAGTTGGTAGTCAAGTGGGTAATGGCTGAAGGCTGGAGAATTCTCAGAGTCTTTAGTCTAGGTGATAACGATTTGAGGGTTGGAAGACTAGAGGGTCAAAGAAACTGGGCGGCGGGAAGGAAGAGCAATTCCTAGCACAGCTGCAATAGGCATCTCTTACTCTTTGGTGGCTCCTTTTTATATGATGCAGTACTGGGAGGATCCTATGAAATCTTTGGAGGTTCTGATAGGATCTAGGGCAGGTATAATCCTTTCAAGTGGTCTCAGTTGATGCTTCTAAATTTGTTCTCGGCCCATCTTAGTTAATACCAGGTGTGTCAAGTTGACACCCAGGCTTAATATCATACAAGTGCACGGGTCCGTGTGCGTGCACACACACACACACACACACACACACACACACACACACACAAAACACAAAATCTTTGTCAGTTACATAGCTGACAGATTAGCATCCAGAATATATAAAGAACTCAAAAAAAAATCAAACATCAACAAAATAAAGAATACAATGAAAAAAATGGGCCACTAATCAGAACAGAGTTCTCAAAAGAAGAAATACCAATGTCTAAGAAATATCTAAAAAAAAAAAAAAAATGTCCACCATGCTTAGCAATCAAGGAAATGTAAATCACAGAGAACATTCATCTTAATCCCAGTCAGAATAGCTAGGACTGAAAACAACAGATAACAACAAATGCTGGTGAGGACATGGGGAAATGGAACTCTTATTCTCTGTGGGAATGTAAACTAAGGCGGCCATTCTGGAAGTCACGGTGGAGACCGCTCAAAGATCTAGAAACAGAACTAACATATGACTCAGCTCTATACCACTCTTGAGCATATTCCCAAAGATCTCTACATCTCATCACAAAGATACTTATACACCTATAGGGGACACTTCACATTCAAATAATAACATTTATATTTAAAGAAAGTAAATTGTGGACCAGTAAGATAGCTCAACAGTTTAAAGTGCATGTCGTGCAAACAAAACAACCAGAGTTTGGATCCCCACATCCCACATAAATGCTAGGTGAGTGAGACAGCCTGCTTATAATTTCAGCCCTGGAATGTGCAGACTGGGAATCCTCAGAGCAAGTTGCCTAGCTAGACTGACCCTATCAGTGAGCACCTTATTCTAAAGGAAGACTGACAGGGTTTGATTCCCAGTGTCACACAGGCACATATACACTCCCATACACATCCTCCCATGCACACTCCCCGCCACACACCCTGCTTTGGATTCTGGCTTCTGATTTTCCCCCTTTGGAAATGAGCATAGGTGGCTTGGCAGAGGACAGAACAGGTGCAGAGGGGGCCGACAAGGGCTTTGTACAAGTAACAGACTCATCAGCCTGAAATAAGCTTCGGCCTTCAGTCAAGTGACTTGTGTAGATTTCTATAAATAAAAACATCATGGTAAATATAGATACACTAAAGGGTCTTAAAATAGGAGCCTGGCTGGGCTGTGCACTTGGACAAGGGTTAGGTACAACTTTTCTCTTCACCTTTCCTTCTCTCTGTTTCATACAGTCAAGGGTTTAAATTTTTTTTTTTTTTTTGGTATGTCAGGATTCTTTGTTTAAAAATAACTTATTGGATGGGGCAGCTGTGATGGCCGCTCATAATTCCATCCCTGGAAGGCAAAGCCTGGGAAACCCCAGAATGAAGTAATAAGGAAGCAGAACGATCCAGAATGAGTCCTAATGTCTGTCATCCTTGTGCCTCCACAGGTAGGTGCTCAATCCCTGATTGGTCCATTTGGCTCAAAGGATATTTACCTTCTGAGTGACAGGTAGCAGATGGTGGATACAGATTTAAAAGAACAACTGAGTCCAAAAAAAGGTGTTGCCCCATTTCAGCTGCTATGGGAGGACACAGCTCCAAATACTCTCTTCCCCTACTATGCACATATTTGTCCATCGCTCAGTGTTTGGATTCCTTGTTTCTGTTGGCCAGTATGAGTCTTACATAGGCTCTGCGGTCAGGGTAGGGGCTTTGCTTGAAGAACACGGAACAGCATCAGGCAGCTCCCCAGGGTGTGTGGAGAGTGGGGCTGCTGTGCTCTGGTGGGCAGAGAAACACTTGCATGTCTAAGGCTCTAGAACTTCTCAGGGGCGGTCGTAAGTTCTACCTCCATCGAGTATCACCCGAGTGTGCCCACAGCTGATGTGGTAGGCTCTGAGAACTAGCTGGTCAAAATACTGACTCCCAGTGGCTGACTTGTCTGTCATACAGAGTGATGTCAGCTTTTCCTCTTCCCATAAGCCTCAGGAACTCTTGCATTCAGCAATAATCTGAGTGAGTGACAGGGCTCTTAACTTGAACTCCACATCAGGATCAGTCATGTTAGTTCACAACAGACCACGAATCTTTCGGTTGCAACTGGTTGAAGCGCAGCAGGCCACCTTCTGCAGAAGATGGCCTTTGTTAGGACGCTATTTGCAGCAAGTAGGACGCTAACTAGTCCATCTCGCTTTTCCTCTTCTCTGAAGCCCTGCTCCATCCTCCTCCTGCATTAAGATGTAACCCATCCTTTAGGAAGATGGCTCTCGATGCCTCCTGGGTGAGCATCTCTTCCTTTTAAGAGCCTAGAGTGAGGCCGAATTCCCTCTACTCCTTCCAGAACCAAAGCAGGGACTCCCAAGGCCCAGCTTGAATCAGGCGTTTGCTTTTGACTGATTCAATCAAAGTGACTAAAGTAGTTTCTGAAAGGTGTGTGTGTGTGTTGCACTCTATTATCATGAGGATTTGGTTGTAGAAACTATTCTTGGAAAAGAGATTTGGACAGACAACCCAGGTGGTGTCTCCCACAGAAACCAGAAAAGAGTGTAGTATTTGCTGACCTTTGCATAGTTCTTTACAAAAAACAGATATCCTTTCTTTCACTTGATTCGTGGCATGCCTAAAAAGTAGGTGTAACTGTTACTCTTAACTATTGCTGTGAGAGAGCTCCCAAAGTCAAATAACTTAAGGGAGAAAGGGAGATTTATTCAGCTTATGCTTCCAGAGGGGAGATACAGTCTTTCATGGCAGAGGCAGGATGGCTGGTGGCTGAAGCTGGAGACAGGCTACGTCCCTCCCATTCTGGAGGCTGAGAGCTACAAGACTGCTTGCAGCAAAGGCAGACTCCTCCTAGAGGTAGGGTGGGACTGATCCACCTCCAGGCCCACCCCTTGTGACTGCCTTCCTCCAGCAAGGCTCCACCTCTCAAGGTGCCATGACCTTGCCAAACACATGAGACTGTGGGGGACACATTTCCAACTATGACAGTAGGTATACCTACGAGGCATTGTGTGTGTGTGTGTGTCAACACATGAGTGTTTGCATATATATAGGTTGGAAAGACTCAGGAGCTACACTAATCCCTCAGTCTGGGCAGAAAGAGCTGTAGGAGGGAAAGAGCAAAGAGAGGGGTTATGTCAGAGTGGCCGAGTAGCCAGAGGCAAGTGCTGAGCATTGCTTATTAATAGGAACTAGAACATATATCTACAACCAGGCTCAAAAGAAGGACCGAACTGTCATACCTAGACTCATCCAAGCCCCTCACAAGACACCCCAAGTGTGCCGAGTGAGCATTATCAATCCAGTTGCCATCACAAAGAAGGGGCTCAAGGAGCAGCAGCAAGATCATTGGTTGTTGTTTGTTTAGGCCGTGTGCTGCAATTCTGGGGGAGGAGAGACAGAGGGAAGAAAGAGAAGAGAAAGAGGAAGGGTGAAAGACACACACATACACACACAGTGGGGATGGAGAGAAAGTTTCATGTCAACCCTCTGGCAGCCTCCTCTGAGGTTTCTACTGTCGCTCCCAAGCTCCAGCCTCCCATCTGGAGGGGGGAGAAAACTGCACCCTTTAACTGTGAGAGAAACTCCACTCACTCCACCCCAGAGGCTGCGGCCTTTGGGTTTCTAAACACATATCTAAAAACATTTACACATAGCAAATTCTGACCGGCCTCAGGAAGGTGGCTGGAGGATGCGGAGCAGGCACAGAAAACCAGTCCTCAGACATTGCAGCTTTTCCCCACATTGGCAGCAAATTCAGACTCTAGGGGCCTCCCCTCCTCCAAGTGGGGATTAAAGAGCTGGGCCTGGCATGCACCCTGCTGTGACTCTGTAGAGCAGGGAAGAGAAGGGCCAGCATGGCTGGGTATGACGTCAGTGTTGGCCTCTCTGATGGGGTGGTGGTGAAGGGCTGTGAAGAGGTTGCTTTCGTTCATCCGCGAGGAGTTCTGAAAGACACTCTGTGATAAGGTGACCTTTGCACAAAATCTGGCTGCTGCCTTCTCTTGCTTAAATTCCAGGACCTTCACCAGAAATTGCTGAGTCTTCATTTTGGTTGCCACTCCTGTTCCTTAATTGCTCAGTGCCCTAGTTTTAATCGAAGAAGTTATTAAAAGTACACAGCTCATAGATTTTTTTTTTTGTGTGAATAGGAAAGCTACATGAAATGTTTGGCTGACACACTGACTGAGTGTCCTCAAAGGAATATTTTTGTTGTTTCTCTGCTTCGACCCCAGCGAGTCCTTTCCCAAAGCCAGCAGGCGCCAGGAGACACGTGGGAAAACTTGGCTTGCTAACACAAAACCTGTACTCTTCAAGAACATGCATTTGCAACCCGTTTCCTGCTGCTACAGCCGAACACCACAGCTTGAGCAACTGATAAAGAATAAAGGTTCTGTCTGCCTGAGTTTCTAAAGGGTGGAAGCTCAAGGTGAGTCAGCCACGCCTGCTGGGTTTTTCTGGCTGGTGGTGACTACAGAGTGTCTGGGCAGTGCAGGGCATCACATGAGGAGCCAGCAAGAGCGCCTCAGAGAGCTGACTTTCACTCCAAAGCCCTCCCTCCACAGCCTGTTAGTGTCTGAGTTGAGTAATCCGTCCATCATTGCCAAATGCCATTAACATGTGACTCTAGGGAGTAAATTTTCAACACATGGATTCTAGGGGACAAGAGGACAGTGACATTGAAATTACTGTACTTTTTGCAAGAGGGAAAAGCCAGAGTCAGAAGCAGGTACCCATGACTGGTGACCTCCTATTTCTTACCTGTTAGTCATTTGCATTGAAATATCTGTCGAAGACCAAGCTTCCTTATCAGTAAAAGTGGCTGAAGAGAGTCCTTCTGGAAAGACAAGGGAATCCTGGAAGGTTGTCTACTACTTTCAGATGCATGCAGCAACGTGTGTATACCTGCCTGCACACACACACACACACACACACACACACACACACACATACACACACACATTTACACTTCATACTCATATACACACCAAAAAAATAAAAATGAAAGAATACTGCCTCACAGAATTTTTTTGAAGGCCCAAAGAGGTAGTTCAATCCCTTTTACCTTTATTGGTGGTTCAACTATGTTCTTAGTGCTTCGTGGTAATCAACTCACTTCACCCTTAAAAACACATTATGATGATGATTATTTTTTTATTTCATTTTGCTCTCAAAAAAACAGACTTGGCAAATAGCTCAGTAGACTCCTAGAGCAAATAACAAGTTGCAGCGGAAGCAGGATAGACCCAGCGATCTGATTTTAGAATCCATGCTTCTCTTTTGCTTTTCGGGTATGCATGTGTGTACGTGCAGTGCATGTTGTATGTCCATGTATTTCTATGTATGTGAGCTCATGTGAGCGTGTAAGTGTGTAAGTGCATGTCTGTGCATGTGCTGTGGAGGTGCACAATTAATACTGGAAATTATTCTCAGTCCCTCTTCCACATTATGGTTTTGGGAGTTGGGTCTCTAAACCTTGAGCTTATCAATAAGTCTGGTTAGCCCGCTTTTTCCAGAGATTCTCAGGCTCCATCTTCTGGGGCTGAAGTTACAGAAGTTGCCACACCTGCCTGCCACTTTTAAGTGGGATCTGGAGATCTGATCTTCAGACCTTTAGCTGCCGAGCCACCTCTCTAGTCCTGGAATCCGTGCTTCAAATTAGCACATATCAGTGAAGCTGTGTTCAATAACTAACATTGGGTGTCATTAGATCATGGTAAAATTGAAAAGTGGGTGGCTTTGTCTTTGTGGACTAATTGATGACTTGAGTTAGCTGCTGCTTGGCTGTCAATAAGCTGTCACTCTGCCATTTGGGGTAATAAATTGGGAGATAGATCACACAGTAGCAAGCTATTGCATCTGACCTGGGCATGAACAAAACCTAAGAAGGGAAGTATGTCTCTGGATGGATGTCCATGGAGTGTAAGTCACAGAGCTCCATCAAGTTGTCCAGATGACAGGCAAAAGTCTAACAATGTCAGGAGATGCGTGTCACATCTTTCATTCAGGAGGGGCAGAGGCATTTAAATTTGAACAGATACTTGGAAAACCACATGTTAAAGGAGAACATTTTTATTATTTTAGTCTGAGAGTTTTCTAATTATTATTGTGCTATAGTACTTTTATGAGTCAATGTCTTCCCTCACTGAAGCATTATTGTTTTTTGTTTTTTTTGGTAGTGTCTTCAGAGGTAGACATTCATAGTCTGCTCTTCCCTTGTGACCTACTTACCTATTATCTTCCTTTTCATAGGTTCTTATTCTAGTTTACAGTAACATGAATGCATTTCATTCTGTCAAGCGGACCTTAAATCTCATCAGAAAGAGATTGGTTGTCTTCCTGTATTCACATCACTATTACACTGATGGTCACCTGTTGCCATGGTGATTGTTATTGTAACTTGCAGATCTCACAGGTTGATGAGACTTCTGATTGTTTTTTCCCCCAGTAACTTCTAGAGTACGCTCTGGTACTGTGTAAGTTATCCAGCAAGGAGGAAGTTCCCAAATCAATTCCAGTTAGCTACATCTTCAGTAATAGGATCTTATTGTCAGTTTTTAGAGGGCAACCAAGAGAATGGCAAAAGCCGATACTGTTTGCAGAGACTTTGAGACCTCTGTGAGTAACAACGTATCAGGAAGTGTCACATACCTGTTACTTCTAGCATAGTTTTAATCATGACTAGGTTCTAGGACATTTTCGTTTGTTTGTTTTGTCCTGTTTTCCTCTCTTTGTGCTCCTCATTGACAGCATATTATGTAACAGTGCTTGACTGAACTCCAGACATATGTAATCAACTATCTACCTGGCATCTCTAGTTGAACAGTTATCTCCAGCTTAACATGCTATATTAGTCAGGGCTCTCTACAGGGGCAGAACCAATAGAATAGAGATGAAGGGAGAGGTGGATGGATGAATAGATAGACAGACAGATGTAGCAGTTACTCTGCATACTGCTGATAGATTCATGACCAAAAGGGCTTAAGGGAACAAGAAGTTTTATTTTAATTTATGATTGTCTGTTTACAGTTCCTTTTCCAGCTTGGCAAGGAGTTGAGGGAACATCATCAGGAGTTGAGGGAACTGTCCATAGCAAATCAGCAGGGCTGCTGAGAGAGGAACAACCCTCACTTTTCAGACCAGCATATCTGGCCAAGTATATAGAGAGATGCCAACTTCCTTAACCAGTTCCCTCAACTTATTCACCTACCCAGGGACTAGTGTCAACCACCATGGCTGGGTCTTCCCCATCAACTATATAACCTCCTGCAAACTTGCTCAAGTTATAACTACTAATTTCTCACAACTGTGCCCAAAAGAGCTTTTAGCTGCCAAGTTGACACAAATACAACACACACGGGGGAGGGGAGCAGAGAGAGAGAGAGAAAGAGAAAGAACAAACTTATCGGATTGACTTACAAGATAAAATCTGTTCAACAATGGCTGCTGGTAGCTGCTCAGTTCAGAAGCTGAGATCTCAATCTGATGCTGAAGACTGGGGAATTCCCGAAGAGTCACCGCACCTTAGTCATGCCGGAGGGCCGAAGAGGCTGGTATCTGTCATCATGGGAGATGCAGAGAACAGTAGCAGCTGGGGAAAATGTGCTTACCAGCTCAGGTGCAAGAGAGGGAGAATCAGATCATTCCCTCCTGCACTCCCTTTACCTGTTCTGCTACAGAAGGTGCCGCCCACTATAGGCGGGGTCTTCCACATCATTAGCCGATCTCCTGCGGGCTTGCTCAAGGGCTTGCCTACCAATTCTTCACAGCTGCGCCCAAAGCTTAGCCTGCAATTGTCAAGTTGATACCTGTACCTAATTATCACACATGCTTAACATGAAACCGCTGAAATTCTCCCCCCCCATCTCTGCATTCTCCATTAATGGTGGAGCTAGCCTTTCAGTTTCTCAGGACAAAAGTCTTTTTTTTTAAATTTATTTATTCAATTGCGCATGTGTGTGTGTGTGTAGAACCATGGACGAATTCGGGAACCACCATGGACGCCTCCACCTCCTCCTTGTTTACTCTGCCCCGGGATTCACAGGCTCTGCCCTACCAGGACCAGAAACGCAGGCCGCCCCCGCTTCTGCCCAGCGTCTATACGTGGGGTCTAGGATCCGAACTCAGGACCTTCTGCCTGCAAGGCAGAGGCTTAACCCCTGATCCACCTCTCCAGCCCCTTGACTCCTGTCTTTCTTTTGGTACCTTTCTGATCCATCAGCAAAGCTGACTGGTCTATCCTTGCAATATGTCTTATAATGCCCCCCCTTCAGCCATACCTCATGGTCACTCCCCTCGTCCAGTCTGCTCCAACCTCTGCTCATGACATTACTGAAAAACCAGGGTCCTGCTTTTGCGTTCTGCAGTCCACTGTGAACTCAGTAGCTGAGTGAACCTGGCCTCAAGTCTGACCACACCTCCCTTCTGCACAAAGCTCTAACCCAACTACCCTTGTATCTCTAAGTTGTTCAGACTGAGGCAACTTAAGGGGAGAAAGGGAGATTTATTCACCTTACAGATCAGAAGGAACATAGTCCACTATGGCTGAAAAGTATGGCAAGCTACAGAAGCCAGAGAAGGCTCACGTCACTGCAGATGCAGAGCCGAGAGAACAAGCTGCAAATGTAAGAGTGGACTGCCAGCGTAAACGGGGTGGGTAAGGTGTGGGTGGGGGTGGGTTACTCAACCTGAAGATCCACCCCATGTGACTGGCCTTCCTCCAGCAAGGCTCTACCTCCTAAAGGTGTCGAAACTTTCCCAACATTAACATCAGCCAAAGATGCAAATAACACGAGTCCTGTGGAGGACAACTCACGTTTAAACCATGACGTTTAGTGACCTCGAGTTTTGGCTCTGGTTCTCCTTTCTGGAATGTTCTACTGCTCCAGAGTCTGCACATGGTGCAAAACTTGCCCAAATGCTCCTCCCTGAGTTTGCATAGGTGATTTGCTTTTTTTTTGGATCTTTATTAAAACATCTCCTTGTCAAGAGTCCTTCCTGGGTCACCCTGAAAGGTAACACCTTTGCACATACCTTCTCTAATATTGTGCTGTACTTTTAGTCTCTTACTTTGTGTGTCTCATGTAGGAACATGAGCTTTGTGAGGGGTCTTTGCTTGTTTAGTTCCCCGTTGTTAACTCCCGTGCTTTTGATGTTCACGTGTATAAATATTTGATGAATAAGAACAATTTTTTTAAAAAAGGCCCTCAAATTAGTTGTGGATATATTAGTAAGTCGTGCATCCTGTCTCTTGGTTTCTTGCATGCAGGATCAAGTGGCTGGCTGTAAATTTCCCTCCAGACATTAATATGAAAAGCTGGGAGCAGTTCTGAGAAAAGGTCTGAAGATTTGTCTGGAGCTTCAGTATCAATTGTTTAGAGCATACATTGCACCCAAATAAGCTGAAAGGGCGCCACCTAGTGACAGTTAGTTACTCCTGGAGTTTAAAAAATGCAAAACCAAAATTAACAAAAAAAGCCAAACCCAAAACCCTAAGCAGACGCCATCCTCCTGAACACCACGCGGTGGCGCTGTCCACTACTGTCTCAAGGTATGGCTGTGCAAAGCAGAAACAGCTGCAGCTCCGTGAAATACAGTAAGTACACAGACAGCTGCGACAGAAGCTTATTCATCAGATTTTATTGATGTGTGACATGGCAAATAAGCTGAAATTAATATAGTTTCAGATAAGAAGTCATAAACCTCATAACCAAACAGTAAGCTGGTTTAAATTAAGGCTCCCCGCCCAACATGATTGAAAGAATAAGGTTGGAGAAGCTGAAAATCAGAGTTGGGGAGTTGGGTCAGCCAGTGTTAGGTGAGCGACTGGCGCCCCGCACTATGTTAGTCCACATATCTGCACACACACAAGAACCTAACCTCCACCAGGCAGGAGGCTTAGGGAACAAATGGAGTGCTTGGGTTCAAGTAACTTTAGTTTGATTGGAGGAATCTTTAAAGCTCTGATAAGGAAAAAAAAAAAAAAACATTTGAATCATGCATGAGCCTGCAATTAATACTGTCTTTTATCATGAATATTATTTTTATTATTAGTGCTGTTCCTGGTTTAATTACTTTACGCTGCTGTCTCTTCAGCTAACAGTAATTTTTGGTATAAATTTACTTCATTTTATTTAGCACAAAATACCAAAAGGGATTTTGTAGCTCTTTGTTCTACTTACACACATCTTATGTGGTTATTTTAGCTGTGTGGAAAGTACAATAAAATTAAGTAAGAAAAATTATCCATATTCCGGAAGCAAGGATTTTTTGGTCATACCAGTCAAGGGTTTTTCGCTACCTTTGCAATTTAACATTGTGCATGTTCCCATGTCATTTAAAAAAATTGTTTTTGAGGCAGGTCTATGTCCCTCAGACTGGCCTTGCATTTGCTATGTAGCTGATAATAACTTTGAAATTCCTGCTGGGAGTACAGGTCTGCACCTCTATATTTAGTTTATGTGGTGAGCTTCATGATCGCACACTAGCAACTGAGTTACAACCCCAACTCTAAAATGCTTTATAACCAGTAATACACTGTCACTTTTTTGTGGCATCTCTTTTAAATTTTCTAATCAATAAACACAAAGTATATATGATAAATAATGTGCTTTGCTAGATGGATACTTTGTGGAATAACTAAATCAGATTGATGAGTTTCACTTTACATACTTGTGGTGAGAACACTTAAAATATGCCCTCAGCAACTTGCAAGTTTAAAATACATTGGTGCTATTTTCATCAGGATCAACAACAAATTTTTCTGGGGCTATTCCCTTTCCTAAGGGAAACTGATGTGCTTTGGACATTTCCACAGCGTCTCCAGCCACCCATCATTCACTGTTTCCATAGATTTAACTCAGAGTAACATATAGGTGAGATCAGGCAGTGTTTATCTTCCTGTTTCTAACATACTTTTCTACTTAGAAAATCAGTACATTTTAGTGGCAGAAAATACTAAACCGAACAGTACACACAAAAAAATCACTTCTAATCCCATCGTCGAGACTGGAGATAATGGCTGTTCAGATTTTGATGTCTTTCAATAATGTTGATTTTTCACACAATTAGGAGTATATTGTTTGTCTAAAATTACCAACCTTGAGATTTGTTTAAAATGACACAGAATGCTGTCTTGTTTTCCCTTTATGTTATTCTTGTTCCAGTCATTACATCGATACGAAACCCAATTACAGAGATAATAGTCTTAATGGAATCTCCTCTTTTGATTGGATTATTTGGGGTCCTGACTTAAGGGTCTAAATGAAGTCCTTGCCAGCCTAGTGGAGTAATGTCATAGAGTGCTGTCCCCACGGGCCTGCTGGGCCACAAGTCTGCACGAAGCCGTCTGTCTGATGCTCATTCCTTGATTAAAGGCTCTGCCCACTGTCCAAATGAGCTCTCCAGAGGACTGACATGTTAAACAGCCCCCAGTCTGTTCCTTCGCTGAACCCAGGTTTTCTCAGGGAAAGAATGAGAAGAAAGGAGGAGAAAAATAGTTCTCTTATCATTTTGATGATTCAAGTACTATTAGCTCTCACAAGATAGGAATTAAGATACTATCACTTGTAATAAGATAACTTACAAATTAATTGAACACTTGACAAATTAAGTATAACCAGGAGAGTTCGTTCAGTATGTACAATAACCACATTTCAGAAAATAATTATTTATTTATTCATTTATGAAACAGAGAGAGAGAGAGAGAGAGAGAGAGAGAGAGAGAAACATACAGGCATATCATGGTGCATGGGTGGAAGTAGTTTTTTCTTCCACACATGGGCTTCTATAGATGGAACTCAGGTCCTCAAGTTTGTAAGCAGGTGCCTTACCCGCCAAGCCATCTCACTGGTTCCACAACCTCATTTTACACACCCGCATTTATGAGTCATGGAACAAATGTTCACACTGAGGACATGCCTCACCGCAGTCCGGCTTCCTGATTTGTGTGACTCCAAATTTACCTTCATCAGCCGTGCTGCACACCCTCAGAAAGCATTTGCTTCAGTTCATCCTCACGGGGAGTGGAGTTCTGGACTAGGAACGAGGAGTACCTTTCCTGAAATGACATTGTGTGAGGCATGAGAGGCACACTGTTCTAAAGAAGGTCCATGTCCACCTGGGGGATCTTAGCACCAAAGCGCTAATTTAAAATGTCCAATTATGCAGTGCTGGAAAAAAGTAAATTGGCTCAGGTACTAGGGCAAGCAGTATAGAGTTTTTCTCCAAAAGCTAAAAGTATACCCAGCTATACCGGTCTTGAATATGTACACATCCAAAGGACGCTAAGTAGACTTGCAGGTCCATGATTACCGCAGTATTATTACCGTGACCAAGATAGAATCAGCCCAGATGCTCACCAGCAAGTGAATGGGTAAAGGAAAGGACAGCATATGCACATATACATGCACTGGAACTTTATTTAACCATAAAGAATAAAATTATGCCATTTGTTTGAAAGTGGCTACAACTGGAGATCATCATATTAAGCACAAAAAGCCAGACTTAGAAAACAAATAGTACATGTTTTCTCTCATTTGTGGGTCTTTGATTGTAATTAACTACATAATACCAGAAGAGAGACTGGGGGAAAGAAGATAAGAGGTGAGGCAACAAGAAGGAGGAAGGCAGGATAAGGTGGTGAATATGTCAAAGCAAATGATTTACTTGGAATAAAAAAGTCAATGAAATCAATCACTGTGTACACTGAATATACGCTGTTGAAATAGAAAATGTTCCCTGAAAGAACCAAGGGCAGGTGGCATTCATTGACTAAGTAAGTAGTATTTCAGGCTGAAATAATAATCGGCACTAGCATCTGTGCTAAGCATGCATCTTCTATCATATCCTTTCATGGGAGACTGATGTATTATCCCCAATTTTCAGATGAGGGATCCGAGGTCCAGGCAAGTTAATTTGCCTTTAGATATCAATCAGAATTCAAATTTAAATTCAAATTCAATTGGAACACAAGGTCCTATTCTCTTGAACGTAGCTTCTCCCTCTCTCTTTCCTTTCCTTGTCTCTCTTTTTTTTCTTTCCTTTCTTACTTTGTACCTAAGTATTTTTGAGCAAAACCTCTAGGTATATCTCCCATGAAGAGACCAGTACAATTAGACTTAATTTGTAATGACTTAAAGGTATTTCTGAGGCTGAAACAGAGAGAAGAAGGAAATATGCCTTTCTAAATAGCCTGCTTTGGGTGTTTGATCTTTTTAAATCCCAACGACAGCCATAACAAGGAGGTTCTATCATTACACTTATTTCAAAATGAGGAAAGAATTTCAAACAGTTGACTTGCACAAAGTCATGTTTGCATGTGTGCAAGCACGTTTTAAAGCGTTTGTGTGGAGGTCCAAAGTTGACATCAGTTGTCTTCCTTTATCGCTCTCCGTTTTGTTTATCGCGCTCTGGGATGAATTCCCAATTCTGGTTAGTCTAGCTAGCCAACTCGCTCCGGGATCCCCCATCTCTGCCTTCTGAGTGTTGGGGTTGCAGGCTGCCACACCTGCCCAGCTTTTTATGTGGGTTTTGGGGAGCCTGAACTGTGGCTCACACTTGCCCCCAAGGTATTTCAAAACCCTTTATCTGCTGAGCCACCTTCCAGCCCACAGGTTTATTTTCTTTGAAGAGTGCAGTCAGGATATTCCATGATCTCCTGCCCCTCCATAGAGTGCCGGTTGTTTATTTCCCCTCCTGCATCCAGTTGTTTTCCCCACTGTGCGCTATGCTTTCCAATGTAGAAGGGAAAAAAAAAACCTTCCTTTTCTGGGTGACAGTCATTACTCCCCCGCTCAGAAAAGAGGAATGGTGAAATTCCAATGATGCCATCCAGCTTTGAGTCTCCAGGGACCAACGCTTCTAGTCCCAGAATTCCTTGCCTTTTTGTACTTGCTCCGCTTCTCTGGTGGGGGTGTCATTGCTGCCCACCTTCCTCGCCCAGTCCCCGGTGTTCTACTGCTGTATGAAATCAGCTCTATGCATCGCTCGACGCCGACACCAGCCTTGCATCTAGTCTTCCTCTGCCTAGTCCTCAGAAAAATCACATTTGCTCACCTCACAGTCCTGCTTGGACCCCCCCAATGATAACCTTCCATCTGCTAAACAAAACCCAGACATCCCAGACTGGCAGCCAAGTCAGGCAGCAGGTGTGTGACTGTGTCCTAAGAGTCAACCATGCGCCAGGCATTCCGGAATGCTGGGAAAACCGTGAGCAACGAGACAGACCGGTCCCTGCCCTTATGGCAAACACCTTTGGCATTAAATAATTACAAATGATCAATTAAATAATTACTAGTGTGAATCAAGTAATTACAAAGCCCTCTACAAAACCTGGTCTCAACTTGTGTTTGCAGAATTCTTTCTTACCTTTCGCACCTCCCACATGGGCCCACCTGCTCTGTCTAGTCTTCCTCTCCTTTGCTGAACACAGGCTCTTCCCTACTGGGGACTAGTTAGGTTACTGGTTAGGTTCTGCCTGTTCAATGAAACCCTGCCCTGTTACTTTGGTTTAAAGGACCTTCCCTCAGTTGAATTCCTAGCACTTATCCATTCAACAAATATTTGCTGAGTGACTTGTTGGAATGTTTGGTGAGTGACTCTTCATGAGCTCCTGAACACATGCTACGGCATTAAAAATTTAAATTGTGCAGCAAGTTAGTTTTCCTGTTCTTTAGGGAGTGAGGATTGTGCCCCCCTTTCCCAGGTGGAGAAGAATCCACGAAACTATACAGTAGGGCACACAGAATTACAGAGAAGGAAAATGACAATAAAAAATCCCCAGTTGCTTATATTCTGACTACTTAAAGACACCCACCACTCACCCCTGACATTTCTCTTTCTAGTGTTTTCTTTTTCTGGTTCTTCATCCAGTTGGTAAAACTATTTCCCACGCATGAAAATTTCATACAGGAAATTTTTTTCTTGTAGTCTCCCCCCCCACAAAGAGAAAGCATCTTTGCCCCCTGGCTCCCTGGCTTTCTTCCCCTCACAGGGAGACCGATGTAGTCAAGCATTCAGAGAACATACTCAGACTGGTCTCTAGCTTTTCCAAGAACCTGACCACCCTTAGGGCATCTCCTTCAGGGATTCACCTTCACGACCTACTGTGGGTGCTCTTGGAATAGTCCATGTCACCTGTCCAATTGAGGACCTTAAATGGCTCAGAGTTAATATTAAAGCCTTTACCTCACAAGCAAAGGGACCTAAGTTCAGATCCCAGATCCCACGTAAAAACAGGGGGTGGAAATGGCAAGGGCCTGCACTTTTAGCCCTGGAAGGTGGAGCTGGGGAAATCCCAAAACAAAACCATAAGGGAGCAGAGCTGTCCAGGAGAGTCCCAAAGTCACTCTTGAGTCTTCATAGGCACATACACGAAAGCACCCTCCTGTGTGTGTACACACACGTGTGCGCACGTGCAAAAGAAAAACCAAAAGACTTAAGTGGCAGGATGTTTAGGTTTGCATATTTACCTGTATAGCTATATCTGCTTGCAAACACAGGATGCCCAGCTTAAGAAAACACTGGCAATCTGAAGTGAAAAATTCAGGGGTCAGCAGGCAGCAATGCTAAGCAAGCACTTATCTAAGGTCATGCAGCTTCCTGGTAATTTCTCCAAATTACTCCAGTTTGTGAAGTAATAAACCTCAGACTAAAACAAAAGAATAGCCAGGCCGGGCATGGTGGCCCATGCCTATAATTACAGGACTAAAGAAACCGGCAGGATTGTGAGTTTGAAGTCAGATTGAACTATCCAGGGAGATCTGTTTTCTCTCTCTCTCCTCTCTTTCTCTTTCTGTCTCTCTTTTAAGTCCATGAAGCATTAACATAACTTTTTCCTTTGTTTTTCGTTTTGTGTGTGTGTGTGTGTGTGTGTGTGTGTGTGTGTGTGTGTGTGGTGTTCATGTATGCGTATGGGTGGGTATGCTACACATCATGGATGTGGGGAGGTCAGAAGACAACCTTGAAGTCAGGCCTTAGGTCTCACTTGTTTGAGAGAGGCCTTTTTCGATGAAGGCTACCGAGTAGGCAAAGTCAGCTGCCAGCTTCTCTGGACTTCAGCTCCCGTCCTACATTAGGAGGCTGGGATTATAAAAAAGTGCTAAGCTCTGGCTTTAGTGGGTTCTAGGAATTCCAGCTCAGGACCTCACTCCAGCACTACCGGCATTTATGCCCTTGAGCCATCTCACTAATCCAAGGGAATTTTTCCTAATGGAAGATTTTTCCGTGATAGGATTAAAATCACAGATGAGACATTAAGGAAGATACATGAAGACACTTATCTTGTTCTTTCTTGATGTGGGAGACAAAAAAATGTAATAGAAGGATCCAGGTCAGCCCCTGCTCAGGAGCAGCAGGCGGCACCAATTTTTCTTCTGCTTTGGTTCTTTCAGATCCGATTTGCATAGCTGTCCCCATGATCCCGGGTGCAATTCCACGGGGCAAGAGAAAAACCAGGGATTGCTGTGTTGTAAAGTCCCAGCACGCGGCTCCGTCTTTGGGGGCACTCTTCCACAACTATGATCTGGAATCTCTACAGCAGTCCAGGAAAGGGCGAGCTATGATGTCTTCACTGAGCCCTGGGGTAAGTTTTAGTTCTTTCTCCCCGTCTGCAAGGCCTCAGCAGGAGCCGGAAGGCACTGGGGGTGGGGGTGGGGAGGTGGGGGGTGGGAGTGTGTGCGTGGGGCTGGGAGGGGGACCGAAGCTGGTCCACCAAGTTGGATCAGAGCAGAGGCATATGCAAGAGGTGGAAAATCAATTGAAAAGGGAGCTGTGCAAGAGGGAGTTTGGGGTGCGGTGCGCGGGGCGTGCATTCTGTTTGCTTCTCTGCGCACTCAACCTCGAGAGCTCCGTGCTGCCCAGGTCGCCCTGACTCACCCAGGGCAAACAAAGGCCGCGGGCTCCACCAGCCTGTTCCGTCCGAATGCACACTCGGCCTTACCTTGGGAACCACCCTTCGCTCCCCGTGCACCCAATGAGGCCCGAGCCTCCAGCGGCCGCAAGGTGTCAAACACCCCCCCAGGAAATGGCCAGGTGCCTGGGACCAATTGTGGGAGACGCCGGGCTTCGACCTGGGCACGGAGCAGGGGGGGGGGAGCGTGATGAGGAGGGGAGCCCGCCAAGGGGGCGGGGCGACCACGGCGCCCCTGTTGGAGAGGGACCTGCGAGGCGGCCCCGCGGCTGGCGAGAGGAACCTGTGGCCCCGGCCTCCGCGGCCAATGGGAGGGCGGGCCGGCGCGGGGGGCGGGTCCTGGCCGCGAGGCTCCGCCCCTAGGTCCGCAGGGCTGGGGCGGAGCCAGGCCCGCGTCAGGTGGTCCCGGGCGTGCGGGGGGCGGGGCGCGCGCGGCGCGGGGCGGAGAGGGGAGCGGCGGCCGGCGGCCAGCGGCGGGCACCGGCGGCGCGAGCAGGTACGAGTCGCCGAGCCGGTGAGGCCACCCGCGGCGGGGAGACGGGCAGGCGGGGGACTCGGGCCCGCCGCGCCCCGGTGCTGCGGTGTGCTCGGCGCCCCGGGGATCCCCGCGCGCGCGCGCCTCGCCGCGGCCGGTCGGCTCCGCCCGCCCCGCCAGCCCGGGCCCTACCTGCGGCGGCCGTCGGGGGCGGCGGGTCCCCCCAGCGCTGCGGAGCCGCATGAACAATAGGCGGCGGCTCCTGCGGGCGGCGGCAGCCCGGCACCCTATGGATCGGCCGCTCCATGGAGCCCTCCACAGCGCTTCTCGGCTGCCTGGCGAGCGCCGCCGCTGCCGCCCCGCCGGGGGAGGACGGAACGGGCACCGGGGCCGAGGAGGAGGAGGAAGAGGAGGAGGAGGCGGCGGCGGCCCCGGGGGAGCTGGGCTCCGACACCCCGCTGCCCTACTGGACGGCCGTGTTCGAGTACGAGGCGGCGGGCGAGGACGAGCTGACCCTGCGGCTGGGCGACGTGGTGGAGGTGCTGTCCAAGGACTCGCAGGTGTCCGGCGACGAGGGCTGGTGGACCGGGCAGCTGAACCAGCGGGTGGGCATCTTCCCCAGCAACTACGTGACCCCGCGCAGCGCTTTCTCCAGCCGGTGCCCGCCGGGCGGCGAGGACCCCAGTTGCTACCCGCCCATTCAGTGTAAGGCGAAGGCGGGGCCCGGGAGACGGAGGGAGGTGAAGGAGGGAAGCCTGGGGGGCGGGGGGATCGGGGTAGGAGAGACCCCTCCGCGAGGGTTAGCTCAGAGGGGGAATGATTGAGTCGGGGCGAATACGCGGGGTGCTGGTTCGACCCGTCAGCTAGGGGCACCGCAGGCCCCGGCCGGGAGAGTCAGGCGCTTGGGCTTCCCACCCTTTATCCAGTTCTTCATCCCACACCCGGAAAAGCCCCTGCACCAGTCTCTTTACTTCCCAACTTCTTCCCCCCGGTGTCCCTCCAGATCCGGAAGGGTTTCAGGCAGGCGGGTGGTTACTGTCACCCAAAGCCTTAGTCCCTCCATCAGAGCCCTCGCCGACCTCCTCTGCGGCTTGTCCCCGCCTCTTAAAGGTATTTGCCTCGTGAGAATTGGAGGTGTCTCCTGCGGGGCCGGCTTGGCTCCCCAGTCCCGGAAGCAGGTGTGAACTCTAGACCCAGGTACCTTTGAAACAACGTGTTGATTTCTTGGATCGTTGTCCTGTGTCTTAACGTTGCACCTTTAGGAGTCTCACTGAATAATGAATGTGTTAAGAAAGGTGTGTGTGAATGGGTGGCAGTCGTGGGAGAACAAATGATTAGAAGGAAAAAAGTTTGTTCCCATGTAGTTCAGAGCATTAGGTACAGTGGCTAAGTCCTTGTCCTCTTACAGCCGCAGTTCACACAGCGTGTTCCCTCCCCTTTTTTTCCCCACTCTGTGTCCTTGACTGTATTTGGAATTGGCCAAATCTCAGGGGGCCCGAGGAGGAGAAGGGCGGACCCAGGATTCCCTCCCCCGGCCTTTCTCCCAGTGTCCTGGTTTTTTGTCTCCACAACCTTACCGAATTTTCTTTTTTGAGAAATTAAATTGACATTAGAATTCTTTAATCATTTATATATGCTTTGTTGATTTGAAAGAAATTGCAGTTTAGTCTTTGAGGATTTCCCTAATTTCTTCCCTGTTAAAAGGTATTCCTAATATGCATTTATCGTTTATTGCTTATTCTGTATACTTTGCATCTTAGTCGATTCAAAGGAAAAACTCAATTATGAAGGGTCAGCTTTGGATCCCCCCCCTCCAGTCTTTGTTTTTCCGGCTCTTTTTATTAATTTTCACCTGATAATGTTACATTAGATGAGTTTTAAGTACCAGCAGGTAGTATAAAAATCAAAACTTCTTTTGAAATGTTCATCTTTTGTTGTTTCAATGGTCAAGTTGACATTCTTAATTCTTTTTGTACGTCTACCCTCTCATTCAGTTCCCAGTTTTCTATTTGCACATTTTGATCTCCAATTTAATGCACCTGGCCAATTCCAGGTGCACCATCTTTTTACTCTATGATATTGGCACAATAGAGGCCAATCAAAAGTCCTGGCATAGTGTTTTGAAGTAGTGTTTTAGATGAACTTGACTGTAGGTTGGAGAACTTATGAGTAGTGTGTGACATGTTAAGAAACACTGGTTTTAAATATGAATCAGATTTTTAATTTTTTTTGCGGGAAGAGTACTTTGGTTCTGTCTTTAGGACTAGCTACTGTGAACAGGCGTGTAAGAACTATGTGAAGTTCATGAGCAGCACCCAGTGTCTTCATCACCTCGTGCTCTTGGCTGTCATAGCAGTCAGGAGTCACCATGACTTGGGTTAAAAGAACCTTCCACAGAGAGTCAGATATCTTAACAATGTGCTACTACATTCAGAGGTGATTCCCTGTAAGATGGCCAGGACTTACCTTGATTGAAAAAGAAGCTACCTTTGGATAGTGTGGATTCCTAAAGCTGGAACCTACATGAGCGGCGGACTTTGTGCTTGTTGAAAGAATTGAACTTGAAGAACATGACCTTTGAAAATCCCGGTAAGTGCTCTGGTTCAGCCTTACCTGTGACTGGTATTGATTCTTGGTAATTCAGAAGACTACAGCTTCAGTCCACAGCTAATTCTTCAGTAGCAGTTGAATGATGGGCATTATGTTAAATACTAAGGGATAAAGAAATGGGTAGGAGGTGCCTGTGAATTTCATGAGGGACACCGGTGATGGAAATACTATTTCAGTGCAGTGCTTTGAAAAGATAGGTGTGCCTCTCATCTGCAAACCCTGGCCACCAGTTAGCTAGTGACACTCAGAAAATAAAGGTCATTGACAACACCTTGTCTCCAAAAACTTGGAATAAGTGAAGCCACTGACAAGACAGCTTTTTCTCAGAGTGAACCTTCTTGAACTTCTCTTCTGGAGTTTGTATTAGGGTATTATGTTGTGGGTTGTGGTTAGAAGACACTAGGTCAAGCAGTAATGTTTAGGGTTTAATTTTACAAGTACTGCTTTCAAGAGAAAATTTTGTTTCAAACTTATATTTATAGTAGGAGAAGCTTATATTTTGTCAAAGAAAAATATTATAAGCAATCTTATATTTATGTACTGCTTTTCTCCTCCCTCGTGTAGGTATTAGGGTTTAGCTCTCCATTCATTCTCTTTATTTCAGAGAAAGATAAAAAGTATAATGCTTCAAATGTTTCATGTTCAGAGATATATTCTTAGGTATTGTAAGTTTCTGTCATAGAAGAGTTGTGACTATTTAGAGTATTAATGTCATTTTTTAAGAGATTTTATTTGTTCATTCGTGTGTGTATCAGAGGGCACCGTGTGTCCCTCTGGAGGACCAAAGGTGAATCATCCTGAATTGTATCTACCTCCTTTTTGCTTTCCTCTGGGATTTCCCAGACTCTGCTCACCAGGGCCAGAAGTGCAGGCTGCTGCTGTTTCTGCCTGGTGTTTTTATGTGGGACCTGGAATCCAAACTTAGGACCTTCTGCCTGCGAGGCAGAGTCTTAACCCCAAAGCTATCTCTAGCCCTTCATATCATTGTTAATTTGCATTTATTTTCTTAAAATCACTGCAAATGTTAAGGTATTTTTTTTATTTTTAGACTTTTATTTGCTTTTTTTTTTTTTTTGGAAACAGGGTCTTACTATGTAGCTTGGCCTTGAGTTTGCAATCCTCCTGTCTGCCTCCTGAATACTGAGAGATATCACTGCACTAGCTGTGTCTATAAATAAGATCTTGAAATAAGTAAGTTATTTACCCCAAACCTCTCCAGGATATACTTACACATTCCATTTCTGAGCTTAAAGTGTGGAAGGAATAACTTCTTGTCTCTAAAATGAAATAAAAATTTCTTCTTGATATTCTTGGAAATATCCTCCTGCAAGCAACTAAAAATTGTGCTAACTGCAAGTGTTGACCTGATTCTTGCTTAAAACCAGGTCTCGACTGTAGCAGGGAAGGGAAGGAGAGCCCCACATGCTCTTTGTGAAAACCGAAGGTCTAGTTCCTAAATGCCTATCCTAAGAGATTTTTTTAAGCAGAGAAACAACAATGATAGTCCGTGATCCTCTTCTGGGTTATCTTTATGTGTTGGGAAGCTGTGTTCTGTGCTTTTCTTGATGACTTGCCATGTCATGTTTCCTAAAGTAGGTCAAAGCTAAAATGTTATGTTTTACCAAAGAGAGATTATTTTTTCCCTCCCCACTAAGGGTTGGTTTGTGGCCGACCACTGGAGGAGCTGTCCCTTTCAGCACCCTAGACCAGACTCCTATTTTTTTATACCTCAGGCATTTAAAAAACATTGAACACCCACTATGTCTTCACAGCTGTGCCTCAGATCACAGGAAAAGGAGGGAGAATTTAAGAGAAATGAAATAATTAATTTGAAGACCCAACTCAGGAAACAAGATAATAAATACAATTTGTTGGGCTGGAAAGATAGCTCAGGAGCTAAGCTTTTGCCTCACAAGCAGAAGGACCTCCGTTTGGATCCCAGACCACACATAAAAGTGCCGGATAGAAATGGTGGTATCAGCCTGCACTTCCAGCCCTGGAAATCGGAGCCTGGTAATAAGTCAGCGAAGTAATAAGGCATTAGAGCAATCCAGGATGATTCCCAAAGTCACCTTTGGGTCTTTACAGATACACACAGTACCCTCTTCTATGCATAACCACACACATGTACATACCCATATCTACACGTCTACATACAAAATACAATTTATTGAAAACTGTATTGCTTGTCATCAGTTTAAGTGTGTGTGTATGGGGGGTGTAAAGAACATTGCTTTTTCTTTAAGATCAAAGAGATTTTAGCATATGTATTTTCCAAAGGGTTTTCTAGTCTCTTGTTATTGGAGGCATGTTTTTCTCATTCATATAGATGACATCAGGCAAAAGTAAGTAATTAGTCAGGATTCATTTTTAGGACTCAGAAACATTGAAGCTATTTTAAGGAAGAAAGGAATTCAGCATAGGAGATGCGGTGCTTACAGGATTGTTGGAAGGGTTTGGAGAAGAGACTTGCAGCTGAACCTATGGGAAGAATTCCCAGAGCATTGCAGAGTTGGCCCATCAGGCAAACTGCCATCAAAGATGTTGACTTCAGGCACAGCCTACCGTTTGCAGCCTGGATATTAGGCATTGCTTTGGCCGTGAAACATTCCCTTCCACATCTGTAAAGTTGGTAATTGGACACCATTGTAGGCAATCTTGCTTGCTAGGAGAAATAGCTAGAAGATGGCCTCTATCTCTTTCTGCAAATCTTGTGTGTCTAGTTGACAGGACTTAATTCACATCCAGAACTCTAGCTAAGAGGGAGCCTAGGATTTGTAATTTTTAGCTTTTTAGCTAGTCTCTCTAGTACCAGTAGGCATGCTAGAAGAATTTTTGGAATGAGCACTTCCTTCCTTTCTTTTCCTTTTCCTTTTCCTTTTCCCCTTCCTCCTCCTCCTCTTTTTCTCCCTCGTCCTCCGCCTTTTCTTTTCTTTTTGTGGTATTGCAGATTGAAACCATTGCTAAGCACATATTCTGCCAATGAGCTCTACCCAAACTCCAAGTAGATAATCTTTTTGACATTGGCAATTTTGGGGATCAGGATGGCCTTTGATTTTTTTTGTGTACCTAAAGACAATGCCATCTAATTTCTAAAAGTTTCCTTGGAAGAGACTCATAGTTGCTTTACAAAAGACGAATGAGTACTAGTGTCAGATAAGATTGGAAGGACTATAGGCAATGGCAGAATTCTGAACACCTCCAGCATCTGAGGGAAGAGTGGGGGAGGGGGGTGGGGTGGGGCCAAGTAAGGTAGGGAATAGCAGCAGTGGGAGGTCCTTTTGTCTTGCCAAAATTTACCAATATTTCTTTCTTCTTTCAGTAAAGTGTGGTTATTCTGTCTCAGAGGGCCCAATTCACTTTTCTTTGGCAGATCTAAATTTGGTTCAGGTCCTACTGCGATAGACTGCTTTTGCCTGATCACCTACTAGATGTTTGGCATGGTGAGTGCAGTGGTAGAGAGGCAGACGGAATCTGTGCAGTGTGGCTGTCCTGATGCAGCTGGTGAGGGGCAGCATGGGCAAGAAGCTAATGATAATCCTGATGCATCTTGTAGGGTGGAAGTGTTCAGAGGGGTCTGGTGGTCAGAAGTTCCTCCATGAACTTCACATTTAAGTTCAGACCCGAGGAATGAGTCTGTTCAGTTCAAAGAGACCACAAGAACAGAGAACAGAGTTTCATGAGACTTAGGAAATAGCTCTGTATTCATATAGCACTTAACTCAAGATTTATAATCACCAGTAGCTACTATTATCTATTGAGGAAAGCCTTTCCAAATGGAGCTGAGGGGTTAATTGGATATCCAGATTCAGACCGTGGATTTGGGCAGCAGCACGTGGCTGAGGTGATAACCAGGGACTCAGCTAGGACCTGGAGTGTCTCTTATGAGGACCTTTCCTGAGGTGCCCGGGCATCTTGCTCCTGGTAGAACCTGTCCTGAGTTCTCCCACTGAGTCAACACTGCATACATCTGTGCTGCTGAGGCTCAGTGGATTGGGTCACTGCAAGATCTCCTTAGTAGGTTCTGTGTGTGCGTGTGTGTGTGTGTGCATGCACACACATGGACATACCAGAGGACACTTGAGTCTGTGCGCCTGTGAAGGTCCAAGAATGATTTTGGGAATCACCCTGAATTGCTCCACCTCTTTATTTCACTCTGGGGTTCCTCAGGTTCCACTTTCTAGGGCCGTAATTGCAGGGTGCTGCCATTTCTGTCTAGGGGATGTGAACTCAGGTCCTTTTACTCCTGAGTCAAAAACTTTAACCCCTGAGCCAGTTCTCCAGTCCTTAGGGTTTTGTTTGTTTGTTTGTTTGTTGTTTTTGAGACAGGGCCTCCTTTTAGCCCAGGGCTAGCGTCAGACTTGCTGTGTCTAAGGATGACCTTGTCCTGGTCCTCTGTCCCCACTTTCTGAGTGCTAGGATCACAGTTTGTCACTACTGTGTTGGGGTCAGACTCAGAGCTTCCTGTGTGCTAGGCAAGTTCTTGATCACCTGAGCGACATCCTCCTCACTAGTGGTTCTTTTCACTGCAGTTTCTCTTTCTTGTTGCAGTCTGTGACTGCCAGAACTGGTGTCCTTTCTAAATCTCTGGTTGACAGCCCTTGCCTCCTGAAAGATGCATGACTCCCATTGTTTACATGTAAATCCAAGTCCTTCAGAATGACTCCTGGTAACCCTCAAGGTTTATCTCTCACCCAGTGCCACAGTCCAGCTGCTCTGGATTCCCGTGTTCCCGACACATCATGTGCAGGGCCCTGTGCCTTTGGTCTTTCCCCCCTGCGGGATTGTCCTTTCCTCTTGTCTCTAGATAAGATCCCTTCTCTTTCTCTATGCCTGTGTCAGCTGTCTCGAGAATCCTTTCTGTACTTATCCTCTTAATCCCCTAACCTGCCGTGGGCGTCAGCGATCACATTGGTACAGAAACTCTCTGCAGACTCTACCTGGCCATCCTGGTCCTGCCGTGACCACTCAATGTGAGCCGCTCGCCACGAAGCGCAAACAAAGCCGAATAATTCTTGTAATGCCCTCCTCCCCTTACCCCATGTTCCCTTCAGTTAAAAATAGTTGATCTTGATGCAAGAGTCACCTTGACTTTCCAAGAAAAATTTATCGTGTGAATATATTGGATGCCTACCATGTGTTAGTTACTAAGTATAATGCAAATGAAGTTAGCCATAGGCCCTGCCCCTTGCAGAATTTACTTTCTAAAGGGGAGGCAGAAAAGCCCAGTAAACAAACACTCGGTATGTTTACCTAGATGTAGATGTATGGCTCATCAGTTGGTTTCTCAAGATCTTTCTGACTTGCTTCGTTTTTCCCTCTCAGTGTTAGAGATTGATTTTGCGGAGCTAACCCTGGAAGAGATCATCGGCATCGGAGGCTTCGGGAAGGTTTATCGCGCTTTCTGGATAGGCGACGAGGTTGCCGTGAAGGCTGCTCGCCACGACCCCGACGAGGATATCAGCCAGACCATAGAGAACGTTCGCCAAGAGGCCAAGCTCTTTGCCATGCTGAAGCACCCCAACATCATTGCCCTCAGGGGGGTGTGCCTGAAGGAACCCAACCTCTGCTTGGTCATGGAGTTTGCTCGAGGGGGGCCTTTGAATAGAGTGTTATCTGGGAAAAGGATTCCCCCAGACATCCTGGTGAACTGGGCTGTGCAGATTGCCAGAGGGATGAACTACCTACACGATGAGGCAATCGTGCCCATTATTCACCGTGACCTTAAGTCCAGCAACAGTGAGTATGCAGAGCCGGACTGGAGGGGCCCACAGCCAGTGCTCGCTGCTTGGCGCTCGTAGGCATCCCCAGCGACGCCTCCAGTGCGGTGGGATGACGGTCAGGAGCAGGTGGTTCCAAATAGCGGCAGGAGGCACTCAAGCGGTGTGGATAATTTTGAGCTGGTGTTAGCAGGCATGCGTTAGTTGTCCATGCGTCATTCCAACATCCTGCCCAAAGACATTTATTTTCCCACTTGTGAGAGATGTATATGTAATCGCAAAAAGGGATTTTTCCCCTTTGTGGAAGAATGGCAGGGAAAGTGAACCTGTATACGTGTTTGAATTTTTACTGAACATCACTGGAGGGCTATGGGGGACATCAGAAGAGGTGTTTGTTTGGCCTGGGAGTTAGTGTGGGTAACAGTGTCATTTTGGAGAGCATGACCTGGCTGATGGTATTGCAAGACCTTTTGTTAGCCCATGGGTACTATTAATTAAATACCATCATTCTTAGTGCTTAATTGCAGGGAATTGAGAAGTAACTGTTTATTAAATACACAGAATCCATAAACTGGGTCGTAAAACAAATGTTAGGTATAATTAAACAGTGAGTTGGTAGAGACTTCTTCCGCCATTGGCGGAATCAAGGGCGATAGGAGTAAGTTTCATTGTTCTCTGGCTTGTTCAGACTGACTGTGGAAAGGATCCAGTTGATTAATGGTCCCAGAGAAGAGGATCATTTCAGGTGAAACCCTTTGTGGGTGACATGGGCCCTGGGGGGGTGTCACTTCATGCTTTCTTGTGCTTTGAGTTTTCTTCTGAGCTGTTCTAGATGTGGTTTACTTTTCTGTAGATGTGATTGCATTACTTTTCAAAGTTCATTTTGCAACTATGTAAGTTAGTTGTTTGTAGGAAAATTAGGAAATGCAAAAGAACAGAGTACGAATACAGTGTTTCACTTGGCATGTCCTTCCAGGCATTCAGGAGTATGTATGGCAGGCGTCTGCATGTGTGCGTGTGCGTGTGCGTGTGCGTGTGTGTGTGTGCACGTGCGTATGCGTGCGTGTGAGCATGCACGCACAGGCATTCAGGTGTTCCAATTTACTTAAAAGAGTTTTTATGTGATTTCTTCTTCTTTATCATCTATCCCTTAGTAATAGCAAACTTTCTCTTTGTAAAAGTTTGGACAGCTATATGTTTTAGTAGAATGTGAAGGATTTAAATTATATGAAGTAAAATCTGACTTCTCTTTTTCTCTTTGCCATGATTTTATGGTTATCTTGGTCCCTTATCCAAACTTCTGTTTTTCAAATATATTAAATAAATTGACATTTGTGGTGACCCATTTTCAGAATATTTTCTACCCAGAATTTGCTTCAGATGGTGAGATAAGGCAGCAGATGCATTGGTAGAAAATACAAATGCAGAGCCAAAGTGTCTTTATTTAATTTTTCTCTTGTGTCATAGTCACCCAGAAAGAACTAGACAGAGTGCTATGATGTATATTGAGCCCATTTAGAAAGCTGGACTGAGATAACAGAATTGTAAAAGTTCACAGTTTCCTCAGTTGAGTTTTAAATTTGAATAAAATTTCAAGCTACTCATGCAAGGTTTTATATTTCACAAGATTCTTGTTTTGGAAGTGAATGAATGAAAAGTTGTCTTGCTACAGTTGTGCTGTTTTTTAGAAGCAGGCAAAAGACCTGAACATCAGGGTTTTCTAGAGACAGCACTGGAGTCCTTTCTTTGAAGCAGGGAGCTTCCAGGAGCAAGGTGTTAATGACTGTGTTTCTGCATAGGGTGGTATTTTAAAGGACATTGTGGGGTATAACATAGGGATTACTCTGGGCACTATTGTGGGTATTAGCTGTAGATCTCACAGGTGAGATCTTGACATCTTCACCATAGATTGTGGGTTGATGTTTGTCTAGGACTGTATATACCAGTATGAGTCTTGATGAAGACATTATTCAGAAGTCAGTTCCTTCCACTATGTGTGTTTCTGGGGTTCGAACTTCCAGCCCCATGACACCAACGTTCTTACACCTTGCAGTGTATCTGTGATTTGAAAATCACTTGAAATGTTATGCCACTATTGCCTGTTTCCTCTGCTTAAGTTCTCTATGTTTTATAGATTTAGAGATACTGTTCTGCTTTCTTTTTTTTTTTTTATTAAAAATTTAATTATACATTTTAAAATTTTTTACCAGTTCCCTCCCTCCCCCCTCCTCCCCCTCTCCTTCCCCCAGTGCCTCCCCCCCAATTCCCAGAGAGTCCTTTATTGTGTACGCCTAACTCTCCACTGGGTCCTCCTCTCCGATGACATATAAGGACCCAGTGGCATTTCCATAAGCCCCTTCTCTTGTTCCCCTTAAGCATAAGATCACTACTATGGCTGTCAATCCCTTGCCTCCAGGGATCTCGGTGCCCTTAACAGATGCTAGACTTTATGAGGGCAACAGTGTGCTGGACATTGCGCAGGGCATGCAAAGTCCCATTATGATTGCTTTGGCCCCAACTATTGTTGAGAATCTTGCAAATCGTTGCTCCTCCCATCCTTTTGCTCTTACAATCTTACCGCCCCCTCTTCCGCAAATGTCCCTGAGCTCCAGGATGGGGAGAGATTAGGCTGTCCTAGTTCTATGTGATTGATATAGAGTCTCTGAAGTTCTGGATTGTGGTTTGTTGATTTTCTTTTGCAGTTTTGCTGCTCCTGCAATTCCCTTCACTCCATTCTGCTGGGCACTGTATGTCACCCCCTGGCCAGAGACAAAAAGCTGTTAAACTGGAGTCTTGTTGTAATAGCACATTCAAGGGTAGATGTAATAAGAGTAGGAAACCTCACTGAGGGAGGGGTCCATCACCCATTTGCAAAATGATTACTTTTTATCTGCTAGACTATATGCCCTCCCCTTCTGGTGAGATCAGGAAAGAACGTCTGTGAACTTAACCAGGTTTCTCATTACTTACTTGCAGACCTTGATGGAGGCCTATTTTCTCTGCTGTAACATGGTCTCCTCTCTCCTTGTTTCTGGTGTGGCCCTCCTAACCATCTCTCTTGTTCATAATCCTTGCAATTACTGTGTTACATAGGTTTACTTTTGAGTGTCTCAATGTGGGCTGGGTGAGTTTGGTACTAGGAGCCACCTATTAGGGAGTACATACGGCGCTTAATTTTCTGGGTTTGGGATACTTCACTTAATATAATGTTCTGCTTTCTTTTGCTTTTATTAGGGGCTCTAGAGAGTTGGATTTGGTCACTGTCACATGAGAATGTGCACTAATAAAGCAAAGAATACAATTGTTTATGTACGAAATAGAAAGTAGTGGTGAACATGGATCTGTTATGGGGTCTTAGTAAAAAATGACTTATTAAAGTATTTTATTATCTTAGTCACTTAATGGTCATTTGTTGTTTGCTAGCAGCAAAATGCGTAATTGTTAACAGGTAATTGGTATCAAATTTAGTTTGAGTATATAACCTAAGAAACAAAGCAAAAGGTTGGTGACTGGGGTAAGATACACATTTATTGTCTTTGAAAGGCAGTGTGGAAAATTTCAGGCCAGCTCCTGTGCATGAGAGCTTTAGGCTGTGATTTTTTTTTTTTTTACATTTTTTATTATTATTTCCGCTCATACAAACTTAATAGGTACACCGGTTCCCTCCCTCCCTCCTCCTCCCCCCACCCCACAGGCTGTGATTCTTATGCTGTTGTCCTGGTACCTGGCTTGCTCCTCACTGTACTTGGCTTCCTCCTCACTGTCTTCTTCCGGACCTCAAGAGTACCAGTTATTTGATCCAAAAACAAGTTTGAAGGAGGAAGAAAAGCAGAAGCTCAGAAAATTTGCTGTGGTAGCTAACTGAGCTCCCAGAAGCCCAGCTTAATTCACCCTCTTGCATTGACTGCTCAGAACACGGCTTGGCCACAGGTGTGGGAGCTGCCGAGGGCCGGGGCATTGACACTTTGATGCTCAGTTGAAGTGAGCACCACCTCTGATCAGAGTCCGTTATAGCAGGTAAACATGATGGAAGCAGCAGCCAGCGCCTTGCCATGGGAACTTAATGAAGGAACTGCCCGGGGGAAAAAACTGCTACCTCAGCCACTTAGCATCACACAGCCAAGCAAGTCAGCAAGATCTGGAGACTTAAGGCTCAGACTTCTTTTTAACTAAAGGCTTGTACCACTTGACAGCATCACATTAACTTAAATGTCACACCTCAAAACTATTTGTACAAAGCTACTGTCCGTGAGAGCCATGGATCTGTGTTAGCAAAGGGATTGGAGAATGATGGTCTTTCAGTGAAAAGGTTGTTCTTTGGAAAAGGTAGATGGATTTCATGGTTTTGTGTAGGAGGTTTGGAGGCATTCAGTGGAATGGCAGGTGAATAATCCATTGAAAATTACGGGGCTGGAGTTGTAGCTCCGCGGTAGGGCACTTACCCAGCGTGCATGAGGTCTTGGGCTCAAGCTTCAGCATTGCTCAAGGGAAAAAAAGTAAAAACGAGATAATGTAAAAAAGCCTTTGGAAACATAGGCACTTGCAAAAGGTGCCTATTATTGCTGTTACTGGTGCTGTTATTGTTCAATTCCTTTTTTCTTTTCCTTAGAAAACTAGAAAAACATAAAGGTCAAAAAAGCCTATTTCCAGTGTTTCTGTGTATTTATGAACATCTGTTTTTGCCCTGGTTGTGTCTTGATAAGCAAATTGCTGGTAGCATGCTTTTTACCCCGCCTGCCTGTGCGCTACAATGCTGTTGCTCCTGCTCGACTGTGAGATATGCCACTGTGTTAGTTTGCGTGGCCCTGCACTGCTGCTTTAGCTTTATGTAATTCAGAATATCATTCTGCTCACGGAACTACAGTATCCATTTTGTTAATATTTGGTTTATCTTCTGCTAATGTCTTCTTTAGGTCTCAGATATCAAGTTATTCATTCCTGCCCAGACTCCTTGAAATTAGATGTGTAGCTAAGATTACTAAGGTAGCCTGAGCCACACATTCTTTAATTCATTCTTTAGCTCAGTTCTTTAATTGTATATCCAAAAGCACAGAGGTGAGGAGTGAGCCATCCTTGACGTAGGACTAGCTAGCTACACCAGCCTTCGTTCCTGATGACAACCTGAAGTCCCCACACAGTCTGCCTTATCTCCCTCTTCTTCCAGAGGCACTTTCTCCCCAACTTAGGCGAGTCTCTTTGACCTGCAGCACACTCAGTACTTCGAAGCCAGGCCCATGATACACCCTCCTATGATAACAACCTTGCTTACAGGAGTGCCTGAGCCCTGTTTCTCTGTCTATTCAGAACTTACCCAGTTTCCTGTGCTCAGTGAAATCTTCCTGCTTCCCACAGCCCACTGTGGGTCCTTGGCGTAGTCAGGGTCTTGTAGTGCTGAATGTTTATTCCCAGGAAGACACAGAAGACTATTTGAACAGTAAGGGACTAGAGCCCCCAGCCCAGGTGGCCAGGCTAGGTCAGGTTGTGAAGCAGCCTTTGGTAGGAACCAAGGTGGACGGCACATACTCTCCACTGGCATTCTCAGGCCACTGGCGAACAAGTCAAAGTACTGTGTTGGCTGCCAGTATCACATCCTTGGCCTCTTTTTCTTCTTGACTGTGGTTTCAGAAATATCTCAGAGATATTTTTGTGTTTTGTGTCTTTTGCTCTCAGCATGATTCCAGGGGGTGTGGTAGCGGACCCTAAAAAATACACATACACTCACACACATGCACATTATAAATACATACACATACAATGATACACATACATAGGGACACACACACACTGAATAAGTGAATGGTTACTTGAACTGGTGGCTTTTTAAAATGTTAGAATTATTTTCTCTTACCTGGGGATACATTCACACTTTACTTGCTTGGACTTTGTTTTTCATCCGTTTGGGAATCCCCAGGGTCTTATCCTTCCTGATTGTCCCGTTCATTTTAGGCAACATTCACTCCCAACCTTGAGCATGCCTGCCTCCTTTCCACACCTTCCAAATGGCTAGCCCAGGTAACTCCTGCTGGCCTATATCTCCAAGGGAGCCAGCTGCCAATTGCCAGGAGCTGCCTTGTCAGCTGCGGAATTATGGACCGTGGTCTTCCTGCCACCTGCCCCATTTTCATTGAGTTGTTAGGCAAACTGTCTCTCTTGCAATGTAAGACCTGTATAGTACTCTTCCCTAGCCCAGCACTGTGCTCTTGTATGTGCGCCTGTCTCCTGCCTTCCCTTAGAGTTCACAAGATCAAAAAGCTGAAGATTCATTCTGTAGAATGAGGATTTAGCTTTATCTTCCTCTTGGCTTTACACCAGCTTGCTAGAATCTTCTAAGCTGGAGTGTACCTGGGTCAGACCTGAGTTTCTATGTAGGCTTTCCCATGGCTTAGGGTTCTGGCTGCCAGGTTTGTGGTACCTGTGACCTGAGAGATTCTCTCCTCTTTGGGGTTTTGTGCCTACATGTGTGGCCGGGCACATTTCTGCCTAGGCATAAAGCAGCTAAGATACAGGCATTCTTGGTGGTGGCAGAGAGGCTTCAGAGTCGCCGGGAAAAGGATGGATAGGAGTCTAAGAAGCAGCTTACCTGTAAGTGAATGAAAGAAGAAACCACAACAGATCCCAGAACTGAAGAAATCAGTTCTTCAAATGTTTTGAGAGGCTGCGATAGCTAGTTTTGTCTGTGCCTGTGAGACACTTCCAGCAATACCTGACTGAGTGGCCTTTCCCTGTTTTCAGGGGATTCTTTGCTCTACCTTATTTTAGAGAGCTAGAAAATGATGGATTTTTAAGTGTTTGGCTGTTCAAAAGTATACAAATACTCAAAGAATGGAACTTACCTTTCGGCGGCAGATGGCCGTACCTAAGATGAGCTAGCACCCATCAGTGTGTCCCAGAGCGTGGTATTCATTTGATGGAAAATGTTTTTTTAAATGCAGGACATATTCTGCAAGTCAAAATAAATACACAGATGAGTGAAGTCAGAGTGAAGAAACCAGCCAGCGACATGACGCTGCAGAACTCAGTGAAGCCAGAGGTCTGACTTGCAAGTCCTGTGGATTCCCAGCTCTTTAATGTGATTTGAGAGCCTGGTTTTTCCCTTCCCTTGGGCTTTCCTGGCCCTCTCTTATAGAAAGATGCTCCCCTCCATCCTTCCCTCCCTCCCCACTTTTCTTCTCTCTTCTCTTCCTCTTCCACCTTCTGGAAGATTAAACCCAGGGCTTTGGTGTCATACTTACACTGGGCTCCTCCTGTAGGCCCCGTCACTTGTAGGTAGAGTCTGACCTTATGGTGCTGACAGAAAAGAAAACAAATGGATCAAGGCACTCCCTGTAGGCTCAGGGAAAAGGACTTGATTAAAGCAAACTCACCCCTAAAATATAAAATCAAGACCATCGTCTGTACCTGTAAGAGGAGGGATTGGTACTGTGAGAATAATCAAGCACATATCTCATCAGGGGCGTTGTAGAATATCCTAAGGAATTTGCTGGGGCAATGTTATCCGAACGAGAGAAGAACAGTTGACAAAAGGCAGAGAGAGAAAATGGGATGCAGAGGCTCCCGGTGGAGAGACCAGCCTGCCCGAGTGCCCCATGGGATCATCAGGGCATCCTGGCAGTGCCCCTTTGGGTTGTTTTACCTCATCCTTTCTTGTGGTTGGTGAAGCCTCTTGAAGGGAAACTGACCTCTCTGGGGACGCGTGCCTTCATTTCCCAGGCCTGCTCTGGATGCCTGCTCGTCTTCCTTTTCCGCGTGGTCCCTTCAGAGACCTCTCCTCAGCTAGCACAGTGAGGCAGGCAGTAGCTCAGAACCCGGGTTGGTGTTGGAGCAACAATGGTGTTGCATTGTGTGAAGGAGCTATGTGTGAAGGACTGTGATTAAGTTCTTTCTTGTAAAAACAGTCTCAGGAAATTGTCCAGTTCAGCATGAGGACTTTGAAAGGCAGGTGGGCTTTGATGGCTAGTTGAGCCTTTAGAAGCTTCCCTTTTGCCTGTCTTTCCTCAGGTTCCTATCACTGCCTTAAAAGTTAAATCCATTGTTACGCTGTCCCTTCCCTGTATGCCTCCTGAAGCAACCAAGTGTGGCTAATTGTGACCACAGTTTGCAAGTGGCTCATGGATGTTTCATTGCTTGAGGTCAATGCTCGTGCTTCAGGATTGGTGAGAAGACAAGAGTATGTCTTTCCTGTCCTTACCTTAATAACAGTTGGAAAACTTTTTATCCCTTAACCTGGAGCTTCATGTCATTCCTTTGACTTAGCTCAGGGTTGCTTTATGGTTAAGATACAAAGCTGTGATGTCATGATATGTATGGTGCAATCAAGAGAGGAATGTAGTTTCTTCCCTGTGTCCAGGGAGAAAAACTCTTTTTCAGTACCTTTGAAGCCTCTCAGTACCTTTGAAGCCTCTTGTGGAACTACAGTTAGTTCCTGTTACAAATTTGAAATGGTTTTAATGTAGGGTCTATACTCCCTGAGATGTACACAGCCCGTATTGCTTTGTGTTAGAGGAAGATAGTCACAGCTTTTATTAATTCCAGTCTCGGAGATGGTTATAAGTCAGCACTGTTATGGAAACCTTAAGTTGCACATCTGTGTAAGAGGCAGCCTGGGGCAGTGAAAGGACGGTGATCCCCAGTGCTGGACCTCAGCTAACTTATGCTACTGAGCACATGTCTCTGGACCTCAAATTCTTCATGCGTGTAAGACTTACATGGGGTTTGTCACATCCGCTTGTCTCCAGAAAAGAACAGAGAACTCAAGTGAACTCACACCACTCTGAGAGACTGATGAAGGTTAATCTTCCTCAAGGATATACCCACTGGTATATGACTCATGCTCTAGCAAGTGTTCAGGCACATGTCTCAAAGGTAACCCAAATGAAGCTCAGTGGGCCACTCATGGAGAAAAAAAAACAACAATGAAAATAATAGAAGGGAGACTGTCAGGTAAGAAGAAGGGTTGCAGTGGGAAGGAGGCAGAAATGGAACTGGGGATTAAGGTGTGAAATTGTCATAAATTCACTGTAGTCATATGTAAAACAAAAATAATTTAAAAATGGATATAAATGCACATACAAATATATATATATATATATATATATAAAATATACAAAAAATATATATAATTTAACTCTAGGCCCTGCACGTGAAACAAATGGCATTTGTTTTGTGTTTTGCTTATTTCACTTAATATAATGTAATTTCCAGTATCATCTATCCATTTTCCTGTAAATGTCATGGTTTCATTTTTCTTTATAGCTGAATAAAATTCATTATATGTACTAAGACAGGTCTTCATGTGCGAAGCGAGAGGTTAGGATGAGGCCGTATCAGAGGTACCTTCCAGGATTTAGAAGGTGAACGGCAGCACGTGGGGAGCAGATCACCTCTCTGATTTGTCTGCATCCCCCGTCAGGCGCCAGTGTGCCAGGTCCCCCCTTTCTGACCTCCTTGCAAGTCTCCTGAGGGACATCCGTTGATTAGGGTTCGGTAAACATAGTGGACGAAGCCTGTGGGTGCTCTCCTGTCCTCATTGCTGCCCAGACTGCGACAGATGGCCATGCAGAGGGAAGATGCTCTGGTCACATGGATCAAGACAGGGATTTGCAATCAAGGACAAATCCTCCTCTTGGGAACAGTGCACCTTTAACTGACTGCCCAGCTGTCTTTGGAGCGGGCAAAGGGTTGAGGAGTCCCAGAGCTTTGCTTTTGCCTTGAGCTGTGCTTACCTCTTGGGCTCTAAGGTGGCCACGTGGGTAGTTTAAGTCACACTCTCTCACCCACAGAACTGCAGAAAGACCTAGTGCCCCAGGCAGGGCACTGAAAAATGTGACACAGAAATCAAGGACATAAAAGCTCCGTATTCCTGTTTCTTTCTCTTCTAGCTTCTTCGAGGTTTGTTCTCTTTGTGGGAGATTTGGAGGTTTTGATCAGAAAAGAAACATTATCTCCCTTAGGCGGCAGGTTTGGGGGGACCACTGTATGTAGTGGAAGGGGCACTGGCTTGGGAGTCAGATTTATGTGCAGCTCCTCACCTGAGCACTCCGCCCTGGCCTTGTGTCCAGGAGCTCTAGGAATCTTGTCTGTAAAATGTGGACACTAAAGAAGATAGCAGTGTTGTGTCAAGATGGAGTAATACGGGCCAACCTTCACTCAGACACAGTGTTCAGCAAATCAACTGGATCTCCTTCTTTCCAAGGAGTAGGGGAACTGCCTTTGCTTCTCTTGTTATTTTAGGTAGGTGAGGGGATGTGATTGGATTTCACATTTCAAAGTGCTTTGAAAGGTTCCAGGGAGCCTTCTCTGTACTGAGCCAGCCAGGCATAGTTTCACCCATCCTGCTGAAACAGGCCGATTTCTTTCCTCTGAAGCTGCAGAGAGAAGGGGCTGACCTCACCCCCATCCCCCAGCTCCTTCTGGTGGTGCAGGATCCTCTCATGGAAGAACGCAGCCTTCACCCCAAGTGCAGGGGCTCCGGAAATGTGCTGCCTTGTCCTGTTAGGGCCTTTGGCCCATTGAATGGGACAACTGCCCAGTTTCTGGGTCTGCTGGACTCTGAGTTGATAATTAAAATATTTTGCCCCAGGAAGAGAGCCAGATACTTCTCTGCTGTCTCTCTTCTCGGCTGCCTCAGCGTACTGCTGAGGTCAAAGAGAACGCCTCTCTTCATGCCCCCTCCTCGATTCCCACGCCAGCCTAGTACTCTGGCTGTACAGTCCCCTTCATTTATTTTTTAATATTTATTTATTATTTATCATGCACCATGGCATGTATGTAGCAGTTACAGGGTAGCTTACAGGGGTCAGTGGTCTCCTTCCAGAGAGAAGGAGTTTATGGGAATCGAACTCAGGTAGTCAGGCCCGTGCAGCAAGCACATTTACCTCTTGAGACATCTCATTGGCCCCAGGTCTTAACACTTAGGAATATTCAACAAGGTGAGTCAAGTGTGTTTGTCTGTTATTCATGTAGGTTCTCCCTAAATCTGCTGTGCCTCTTGAAATATGGTTTTGAACCCCACAGATTACGGTACTGTGTGTTTTCTTACACACTCTCCCGTCATTGCCAAGAGTCCCTGTTAGACTCTGAGCCCCCTTTTTCTTTGGAGATGGCCTCATGAGCTCTGCTGTGTCTGGGTTTTATCCTGCAGGGCTCTGCTACTTGCTAGCCGAGGACCTTGAGCAGTAGCACAACTGCAGGCCTCAGTTTCTGCAAACAGGGGGCAGAAATACTGAGAACACGTCTACCTCATTTGACAGGAGAGAAGCAAGGATTAAATAAGATCACCCCGGCGATGCTCTCACCAGTACCTGACCCTCACTGCTCAGGCTCAGCCTATTGAACATCAGGTTGTAATTCTAGTTGTTGCTTCTGCTGCCTCAGCTGTTCAGAACTTCTAGTTTATGATGGCATGTTTGCCACACTGTCTCGTACTTGGGCTTTCAGTTCTTTTTTCTCATATTCTCTCCAGTTGCACTGTAGATTTTAAAAATTCAAAAAGTAATATATACACACATGACCAAATCATAATATAGGAATTAAAATACAAAAGAGTCGGTCTCCCAAATACCCTAAACCCCAAGTTTACTTCTTAGAAGCAAAATGCAATTGGGTTTTCTTTTTATCTTCTTTGATTTTTTTTATATGAGAATTTAAGAATCTCAGGATTTTTCTTCTTTGTTATTTTTTTCTTCTTGACACTTTATCAGCGTGTTTTTTTTGGGACAACAAAGGTGCTACTGTTTCTCTTCCTTTCCTTTTCCAGCACTCCCTCCCTCCGCATCATGTATCTATAAGACAGGCCTTGGCATGCAGGAGTCTTGGTGTTTATCAGCAGTTCCTGTGCTGCTAAGAAATGCTCCTTTCAGAACGTTCCCAAACTGCCTTTGCGAAGCTGCATTTGTCCTCTTTAAGCCTTTGTATTTTTAGTTCATACTTTTTTCAGGAGCCCCCCCAGGAGAGTATGCCTTGGAGCAGTTTATATACTCACTAGCCTACTGTTTACCTGGTGCTGTGCAGCTTGGAGCCTCTGCTGTCCACTCATCCCCAGAGTCCTGTGGCAATGAGGTAGCAATAGTAACTGAACTTATGACCTTCATCTGCATATCCTTGTGATTCGTGATTTGCAAGTGGATGTATCTGTAAAGCAGTGGAAGAGCTAAGAGTCTCATTGAAGAAAGAAAAGCAGTACCCCAGATTCCAGTGGGCAGACACAACTGCTGTCATCTTTATATTTGGTTCTCCTATTCTTACCTACATGTCTCATCTCCTCCTCCTAGTTAAGTCATGGCATACATGCTGCCTGGATACTTAGGGCTTTCAGCTTCTATATCATGCTCATCTTGAGTCTAAGAGACTCAGTTATTCTCTGTTTTCCTTGTGTCTGTTGATGCAGTCAGAGTTTACGGAAACGATGACTGTGATGCCTGAAGTCATGCTGGTGGGGTCCCTGAGTCTCTGCTTATGTCTTTCTTCAGCACTGTTGTCCTGCTACTCTGCCTAGTGCTTCAGCTAAGTTGTAGATAGAGGAATGAGAGGCTGTACCCACCCAAGGAATCAGAACCCTGTAAGGCCTCACAAGGCCCTGAGGTCAAATGTTTGGGAGCAAAGTCTGTTTCTTTCTTGGTCACGAACACAAACTACTTCATTTTCTTTACTGTGCTGTGAGGCAGTAGAATATGGTTATTGTTCTTGTAGATAAATGTAATTTTTAGGAAGGAGAAAAACAAAACATTTTCATTTTTCAGAGAGTAGATGCTTCGCTACCTGTTCTTAGGGCCAGGATCCTGTGCCGAAGAGTAATAACCTCCCAGTTGTTAACGCAGGGGCAGTAGAATCAGTGCCCCTCTCCAGTACCATGGGAGACCTGTTCTTCTAATTACTCCTATGAACTTACTAGTGCTAGCTTAGGTGCTCGTTAGCACAATAGGTAGCACAATAGCTTCTCCTGAGTGCACAACAGCTAGTGACCAGGAAAGATGCCCCGTCATAATTAATCTTCCATAGAAATCCACTTACAAATGCAGTTTTCTCCATGTAACTGCCTTTCAGATGACTTATCATTTACATAGACATGTACCCATCCGTATTCCTAGAGATGGGGGACGAAGAATAACCATGTTTCATATTTGATGTTTTGGGATTGTTCTTGCACGGCCTGGTGGTGGTGCGTGCATGTTAATGTCGGTACTCAGGGAGCAATTCAAGGCCATCCTGAGCTACATAGTGAGTTCTAAACTAGCCTGGCTTGTGAAAGACCCTGTCTCTAAACAAGAAAAAGAAATGAAGATTTTATTTGAAACAGTACCTACCTGTAGTAATAGTTATGTTGTTACACGACAGAAGAGATTGAGACTCAGGGAAGTTTAATGTTTTGCCTGACTATATCTAGCTAGAGCATGGTAAAGTCTGAATTTTTGAGTCCTGGGCTTGTGTGAAGCTTTTCTGTTCTGTTCTTTGGGATCAGACCTTAGTGGGACACTGAGACTATGTTGCAGTTCATCTGCATGGTTGCTGATAAATGACCCTCAAGCAGCTTAAGGGAACAAGGAGTTTACTTTCTTGCAACAGTCCGGTTACAGTTCTCAGTCCAGCTTGAAGGGAGAGCATGCACCAACACCAGGGCCGAAGAAACTGGCCACACCATCACCACATAATGGCTGGGAGACAGACAATCCTTATTTTCTAGACCAGCATATCTGGCCAAATGTACAGAAGGTGCCAAGTCTCTCAACCAGCTCTTCGTGATTTATTCCAGGGCCTAGTGCCACCCACCATAAGCTGGGCCTTACCCATCAGCTAGACAATCTCCTGCAGGTTTGCTCTGGGCTTAACTACTGATTCTCTACAAATGTGTCCAGAGCTCAAACCCTCAACTGTCAAGTTGACACCTGTGCCCAACTATGACACTCCACCCTTTGCCAACTCGACACAAAAACATAACACTTTTAAACTGTAACCTTCAATCCTTGTCCCCATAGGTGTTAAAAGTTATTTTAAAAATGTAAATACATTTCATGGACAAATTTAAAATGTTCTCTCATTAAAACTTCAATTCCAACATATTAAAAGTTCAGAGTTTTTTAACCTTAAGAGTATATCAAATCAGAAGAAGTTAAATACTTTTAAAATAGGTAAAACATTAAAACAGAAGTATCTTGATATAATAAGAAAACATTAAATTAAAATCAAAGTCTAGCAAATCACTGCATTCTGTACTTCAATGTCCATCTTCTGCTGCTCATCACATAGTCAAGGCGGCTCAAAGATTCTAAGCGTTCCCATCCCTGTTTGCAGCTCGAAGTTGTAAAAGCAGAGTTCCTTGAACCAGGCTGAATCTCCACTCGCAGTTGCCCTCAGCACACATTCCATGGCTCTGGCATCTCCAACACTCTGGATTTGCCTCTGCAGCCATAGGTTTCACCTTCTCTCACAAGAATTCTACGCCTGCCACTTGGTGCCAAGCTTTTGCTGCTCTCCATGAACCCCTCAAATTGTTCACCAAAACCAGTACCACCTGGGGCACACTGCCAGACTCCAAAGCAAGTCCAAAACTCAGTTTGGTCCACTTGAGCCATAGCTGCACCAGATCTTGTGCTCTGATGCTGGAAAAGCCTCTTCTAGGCAGCCAACTTCCAAAGGGCAGGAAACAGCTTTAAGCTGGGCTTTCGGCCCCTGAAGGAATCTGGGTTTTCAACCACGAACTTGCCATGTGGTGGTTTTCACATCTTCCACCATTCCAATGCAAGTCACTAGGTTTTCCTTTCTTGATGCTCATTTCTTCAATAGCAGCAGCTGTTCGGCTGCCTGCCCTTTCCTCATGCAAATCATCAAGGCTACCAACACAGCTCTTCTCTATCAAGCAAACCAGTCCATCGTCTTTAAATTTAGCTTTACCGAAGTCCTTGTTCCCCTCATCAGAAACTGGGCCCAAAGAATTCACAGCTCTCTCAGAATCACTATTTTCCACATGGCCTACAAAACTCTGCAGAATGGTATTGATAATCCACAAAGTCAAAAATCTTCAAACATTTCAAACTTTGTCCAGGAAAACTGTTCAAAAGCCGCAAAATCCACATAGTCAGATTTATCTAGCAACACCCCACTTCCTGGGTACCAAATTCTGTTGCAGTTCACCTGCATGGTTGCTGATAAATGACCATCAAACGGCTTAAGGGAACAAAGGATTTATTCTCTTACGGTTCCTGGTTACAGTTCTCAGTCCAGCTTGAAGGGAGAGCATGCACCAACACCAGGGCCAAGGGAACTGGCCACACCATCTTTACACAACAGCTGAGAGACCAGCATGTCTGGCCAAGTGTACAGAAGGATGCCAACTCTCTCAACCAGCTCTCAATATTTTATCCATTTGTTCGGGGCCTAATCCCACCCACCATAGGCTGGGCCTTCCCCATCAGCTAGATAATCTCCTGCAGGTTTGCTCTGGGCTTAACCCAACCACTAATTCTCCACAAATGTACCCAGAGCTCAAACCCTCAACTGTCAAGTTGACATCTGTGCATAGCTATGACAGACTTAACACTTCATTCTGCAGATCAGACCCTTGACCTGGAGTCTGAGTGTGATAATGCTGAGCCTGGTCTTGGGGACTTTGTGGGATCCTCATTCCTGCATTACAAGTTGACGATCCTTCACTGCTCCACCCAGGTTTCTGGCACCTCTAGACCTGAGGGGCATAAAACGTACAAGATCTGAGAACTGCTTTCTCATTTCCCCCTGCCCTCCAGAGCACAGTGTGAACCTTATCTTTGCTTTTTGCCCGGGTTTGTCTTGAACCTCCATTGTATGTACATCCAGCTGGCCAACAGTTGGACTGTGATGGAAGTTTCCACTTTATCAGACTCTTGTTTTTGCTTGGGTTAGTGCTATGGTTTTGTTTTTATTTAAACATAGAAAGCATAGATTGATTTTAGATTAATTTCAGATAACTATTTATAGAATTAAAAATGTAGCTAGAAAATAAATATAAACATTGAAAAGAAGGGTTTGGGCACCTTTTTTAGTGGCAGAGCCCTGGGTTGTTCACGTGTGGAGGGGAGCAAGCCCTCCTTGGGGTGGCGCCACTGCAGCTGAGTGTGTTGCTGGATGTCTGATTAGCATGGCTATTCTCTCCTGGGAAGGAGAACTGGGCATGCTCGTGGTGCTCACTTACACGTTTGGATTAATACCATGAAACAGGAGTCTGACTTTGTCGTTCATTCTTAATGGCTCAGTTTGGATCTACTGCTGGTAGAACAGCACCCTATAAAAAAGAAAGAAAGAGTGGATTGGCTGCACCGCAGACGAGGAATGGAAAAGGTTTATGGATTACCTAGTTATATGATGGCCACTTGACTAATTTTCTGGGAAGGAAAAAGAAACCAGATCTGAAGGTGGAGCAGAACCTTTATCCGTGGAATTGTGGGCGGGAAGGAGGGAGGGAGGTGACTTCTCTCCGTGAGGTGAGTGCCAGCTGCAGGCTTGGTGACCTGCCCTGAGGGCAGCGGCCAGTACGCAGAGGCTCTGCCCTGAACATGGAGGATGGGAATCCTCTCGCACCCCAAATCCAAGCAGAGAAGATGCTGAGCTATTTATTCTTGCCCACACAATGAGAATCTCTCTTTGTGTGTGTGTGATGCTGGGAATTCAACCAAGGGCCTAACTTATACTAGAAAAGTGCTTTATACACTCCCAGCCTCAGACTCAGACTTTTAAAAGGAATTTTAAGCTTGAAATTGAGGAGCTTTTTTCTATAAGGGCAGTGAGTACAATTAAAATGGGGCATTGGTGTACTGTTACTGTGGACCTGCGTGTTCAGAAGACAAGTAAGAATTGACTGATTTACCTCAGGATGTTGTCTTTCCCTGTCCTTCTTATTGGACACAGCTCTGCCCTGGGATTTGCATGTGTCTAGATTCGTTGCTAGGTTGCATGAGCTATGAATCTGGCCAATTCTGGGTTCCTGCTAAACCTTTTTGGTGCTTTATTTGATATGTAGTGAATTGAAGGGCAGGCTAGAGATAAGAAGGTTACTGATAATGCGTTTGTAAGAAGAGCACAAATGTTCCTGCTTAGGAAAAAGGAAGCATTCTAAGACATTAGCCTGGGGTCCATCCAGGGCAGGGAATAGGGCATATATGCCTTCGTTCCCAGGCAGCTGAGAGGGAATGGATTGCCTCTCATCTGGAAATCAAGGTACCCCACCTTGTAGAGTAATCTTTGGAGGGGAGCTGGGAAGGTTCAGGCACAACTCTTCCTTTCCAGTGGGCATGGAAGTAGGAGGAAAGAGCCAGAAAGGGCATCTGTGGCATAATGTGAAGGTGGCGAGTCAGAGCAAAGTCTTAGCCTGAGGAAGCTTGAGGTCGGTCTCTGAATGATTCATAGGAAGCTTGAATCTCTGCGCTTCTAGCTGTACAGGGCCACTAAGGATATGTGGTTAAGAACGGCAACTCCCGTTGTTTTGAGCCTTTGGATCTAACTTTTGAATGCCTGAGAGATAACCAAAGGAATGTGGCAAGAATAGTGGGTGGGGCTGCTTCCTGTGACCTCAGAGCCTTTCTGTACTCTAGGCCTGAGTGATGTGCAGATTATAGAGCTTTATTTACTCTTTGTGTAAGTTATGGTTCCCAACCAGTTGAATTACCCAGCAGGTCCTCATGTCAATGGGATGTGCTTGCTGTTGAGTAACTACTGTAGGAAGTAGGATGCTTCTGCCATCTACATAGCACAGACATTACTTCCAGGGCATTCTGTGTGTCCTCAGGAGGAAGCTTCTATGTAAACACACTGTAGACAACTTAAAAAGTATGGCACGATACAGAATAGCCTCACAGGGATACACGAGTTAGAAACTGGCAGAAGGCAGAAGTCTCAGAAGGTCTTCGAGAATGGGGAGTATTCAAGAGGAATTAATTGGTCATAGGGGGGATAGGTCACACTTTTGCTTTCCAGGGAAGAGGGTCTGCAATAGCTATGACTGGGTCCAGCTGTTGATGCTTCAGCATCTGAGTTCTCAGCAGATTCCCAGACATGGAGTATTGAACGTGAATCAGCAAGTGTTCTGTGTAGAAATACTTGTGTTCATGTGACCAGAGTGTAGCTTGGTACAGTGCTGTGGGCTCTGGAGTCTTTGGGCAAAGTCCTTGCCTCTGAGCCCATGCCTTCTGTAAAAGGAGGGCAATCCTATTATTAACTCAGGATTGTAATTACTAAGTGGAGTTATGAAGGAAGGCTCTTAGCATAATGCCTGCATAAAGTAAATGTTCTGTATACGCTCCTTTATTAAAATTTTCACTCCCAAGAGCAGCTGTAGGTATAACTAGACTCACAAATTTGTCACCTGCTGTTTTCAGTGTGGTTGCTTCAGAATTAGCTAGCCCAAACAAGAATGTTTTTCTCGTGCTCATGGAAGCAGGAACTTGGAAGGGCGCAGTAAAGATGGTTTATCTCTGCTTCCCTCAGCTGGGAAGAAGTGGAGGGTCAAAGCAAGGCCACATGTAGAGGCAAGGATCATTGAGGATGGTTTCCTACATACCCGATGCCTGAACAGGAGGCTTGAAGGCTGGTACAAAGGGGTATCCACATGCAGCCCCTTACAGACATGACTGTCCTGGAGCTCTTGGCCTTACGATGATGGCTAAAGGATTCAAGCATAGGCGTTCCAAACAGTAAAATAGAAGTTGCACCATCTTTTCTGATGTAGCTTAGAAACCTTATAGTGTCACACTCTTCAGTTACAGGGAGTTTCAAGCCCAGCAGGTTCAAGTAGAGGGGACACAGTCCTGCCTTTCAAAAGGAGAAGTACCAAGAGCACTTGGCAGGAAAGCACTCTTAAAAAATACGCTCTCCTTGCTCCCCAAAGGAGCATAGCTTGAAGATGCAAGATCCCAAGGAGTCCATGTGGCAGCTTCACATCATGTCTACAAATCAGAAAGAGGAACCATCGAAGGTCTGATGTGCTTCCTTCTCCTTGGTTATTTTTATCCTGCATGTAGCTGGGTGTGTCCAGGCCTGAAGAGGTCTGGCAGCTTTCTCAGTAACTGCCAGTTGTTAAGGGAGAGGGAAGCAGGGCAGGCAGGTGGTGGAGGCGAGGGTCTCTTTGTAAGCTGCACAGAAGCAGCTCTGCTTCTGGCGTTCTGTGTCCTGCTGGTGATGTCTGTGTCTAGCCAGGCTCAGCACTCCATCCCCAGCTGTGTTTTCTGGGCTTAATTTGCACAAAGTGGCAATGACTGTAGATGTTTAAATTGACATCTTTTGAAGAAGTTTTATTTTAGGATGTTGAGAGAGCAAATGCACGCTGGGAGATTTGGTCAGAGAAACATCACCTCTTTTCTGTTTTAATCACAAGAAGCTTTTGCTCACCACATGGGAGCTATGGAAGGGAGTGACGTCATCTAAGGAAGAGATGAAAGTGACGTTCCCACAGAAAACTAGGGCCGGCTCAGGAGTCAGTTCCAAGGCTGAAGGCTATAAATACGTTAGCTGCCTGTAGCTCCTCTTGCCCTCCAGCGATTGCTGTAGAAGCCTGGCTCGCTGTTGAATCACCACAGGTGTGAGGCCGTGATGGGCTGGGGTTTGGTTCTCGCACTCTGGTTCCCATCTGTACATCTAGTTTTCCCTCGTTCTCTTTGGGCCCTGTTCCTCAAGACAAGACCAGAGCTGGGAGTGCTGGTATCCTAGAGCCTTTGAGCTTGAGTTGAAGACCCGGTGTCTCAGTTCTGTGCAGTAACCAGCCTGACCGCACACGCTTGGGACCCACACTGGATCTTTCAGGGAAGGACACCCGCCCACCTTGGGAAGCACTTCTGTCATCGTCTCCTCTTTTTTTTAATTTTTTTTTATTATTTATTCAACTGTGTGCATGTGTGCGCGCGCGCGCATGTGTGTGTGTGTATGTGTGTATGTGTGTGTGTGCCTGTGCATGTGTAGAACCACGGACGAATTCGGGAACCACCATGAACGCCTCCACCTCCTTCTGCCCCGGGATTCACAAGCTCCGCCCTACCAGGGCCAGAAGCGCAGGCGCCCCCCCCCCCCCCGCTTCTGCCTGGCGTCTATACGTGGGATCTGGGATCCGAACTCAGGACCTTCCGCCTGCAAGGCAGAGGCTTAACCCCTGAGCCACCTCTCCAGCCCCATCGTCTCCTCTTGTCATCTTCCTAGCCTGTGCCATGCCTTGAGCTCGATGCCACATGCCAGCGGCTGACATTGAAAAGTAAAGTGTGCTGATAGTCCGGAGCTTACCAGTTGTCTGTCTCCAGCGAGTGGGAAGCGTGCTCCTTCTGAGTTGTGGAGGCTGAGGGGATAGGCGGTTTCAGTGCACGCTAGGAGACAAGAGCCAGTGGTTAAATGTTAATTACTGCTATGTATAACTGACAGAAGCATCTTGAGGCAGGAGTGATTTATTTGGGTTCATGGTTTAGAGGGCTACTGTCTAGCATGGTGGGGAAAGATATGGTGGTTACAACAGTCCTTAAACGTAGTTGCTTGTGACATGCTACCAATCAAGAATGTCTGGCTCAGTTAGAGCTGGGTTATCGTCCACAAGGTCTGCCCCAGTCCATCAGCTTCCTACTAGCCCCGTCTCATGAAGGTTCCGTAACCACTAGCTGGAGGGACCGAGTGTTCAAATACATGAGCCCGTGAGGGGACATTCAAATTCAGACCATAACAGGTAGAGAAATAGGCCCCCTGAGAAATCACTGTGTTCATTACATGTCTCTGCCTCCCTGTAAGGTGGTGTGCAGGTGCTGCAGCCAGAGCAAGTAATGCGAAGCCCAGAAGGAGTCCCAGGACTCCTTGCTCCTTGTCTGCGTGTGAAGCTAATTACAGTCTCTCCATCATCCTCATCCCTGACTTAGTTGTCCTTCCCATGTGTTGGTTACTTTCTTACCAAATAGAGCTAAGCAAGGAAGGTTCTATCTTGGCTCACATCCGTCGTGGCAGGGAAGGCGTGGTGAGAGCGCGAGTTACCCTGTCTGGGTGCAACACAGTCAGGAAACGAGTGAGCGCCTTCGCACAACTACTTTCTCTTTTTCCTTTTTGTTCAATATAAGATCCCAGGCCATGGGGTGGTTCTCCTGGCATTCAGTTAAACCTTCCTGGAAACACCCTCGCAGACACACCTGTAGTGTGCTTCTTAGGTGATTCTAACCCTAGTTACGTTAACAACAAAGACTTACCATCACAGACACCTTCTAGACAATTGTTTTGTTGCTGACTGTGTCTTCACTGCAGTCCGTGGCCCTTTCAGTGAATGTCTCATTGTAAGCATGACTGTTACACTGAACCACCAGCCTCATCACACAGAGAGGAGCATGGGAACCGAGGCCAGCGTCTTCACTTCCTGCCCGTGAATGTGGGAGAATAGCTCTGCTCTTGTTTCTTCGTCTGGAAATGTTTGAAATACGCATGTTTGAGACTGTGTGTGTGTGTGTGAGAAAGAGAGAGTGAGAGAGAGAGAGAGAGCGAGAGAGCGAGAGAGAGAGCAAGTGCATGTAAGTGGAGACTCAGTGATGATGTTAGCATCTTCCTTGATCTCTCTCCACTTACTGAGCCCAGAGCTTGCTTCAGGCGTCCCCTGTTTCTGTCTCCTAAGTCCTGTAATCATAGGTGACTGCCTGCCCCTGGCTTTTAAATATGGGTTCAGAGGACTTGAACTCACATTTGTGCGGCCTTTGGAGTTTTTAAATGAGAAGAGCTGCTTAGCACAGTGCTGGACTTGAAGGAAGTGCTTAGTAATAGCAGCAGAGGTGACAAAGGTTGTCGCTATGAACCTGCCGCCAGTGTGAATGGGAATGGATGTGTGGGAAAAGATCAGGTCATGCCTTCCTTCACAGGGTCAGCTGCAGTCTGTAAGTTCTTCTCACTTCTTCTCCTTTTGCCTATGTGGGTGGTTGCCGACCTTTGTTCCAGGACCAGGCAGCTGGTAGGTTTTCCTTGCCAAGGTCAGTAGATTCTCAGGTCTGAATATTGTCCAGAAGTCTTAATTTGTTGCTATAACAGCTCGGATTTTTTTCTTGGTTTTTGTTTTGATCAGAACCTTTGAGCCCCAGCTTTCTCATGGGCAGAATGGGGATGCCACCCAGCTTGTAAAGTTGCCAAGAAAAACAAATGAGGGGTGTGTGTGTGTGTGTGTGTGTGTGTGTGGTTCCCAATACTGCATCCAGGATGCCAAAAGCATGCAAGTAATAGTAGCTGCTGCTGTTGTTACTAAGTGGCTCCTTCCTAGTCTTCTGGGAAGACGACACAGTATAGGGTTGAGCCTTGATGCCCTAGTCTTGTCTCTGATGGCAAAGCCCAGTGAGTCAAGGGTGACTGGCCCAGCAGGTGACTCCCTGGTCGAGGTGGGTCTTGTGCTTCAGGGCTGTACCCAGCACACCTGTCACTTCTGTTGGCATCAGACAGGTTGCATATGAGATCTCTGAGCTGCAGTGGAGCAAAGAGAACCTGCTTTTGTAAAAAGGACCTCCCCACCCTGTGTGTGTGTGTGTGTGTGTGTGTGTGTGTGTGTGTGTGTGTGTCTTGGGGTTAGTGAGCAGTAATATTTCTCCCAGGTTCAGCTGTAGCTGCTGGTGCTCAGTGGGGTTGAAACTTCACCCTCCTCTCTGCCTTTCTGGTGTGTGGGGGACTCAGTCGTCCTCACCACTGTCTGGAGGTCCTCCCTGCAGTTCTGGGGACAGTACTCGGTAGAGTACACATTTTAGAAAAGAGAGGAGATAAGTGGACAGTGATTTGATTGGTTGGAAGGAGGTGATCTTGGTGAGACAAAATAGTGAGATAGGCATTGGATGAATCATGGATGCCTAACTGTGAGCCGGAAGTGAGAGACTGGCCAGTCCAGGTGTTTTGTAGTTATTATCACCTAGCGTCTGAAGAGCACATAGCAGTCCTGGACTGAGAAGGTTTCTTTGGAGCTCCAGCTGTGTTGGGCCTACCTGCTGCTGATCACACCAGATCCTGCCTTAGGATGACACTTCTGGGCAAGAAGTTTTGGGATCCTAGGACTTCTCTGCTGTGTTAACTCTTGTCCTTGTCTTTTTAACCATTCAGGGTGGCACTGTACTGATGGTTTGCCTGGATGTGCCACTGAGTCCTATAGGACTCAGCAAAACTCAAAACCTCTCTACAAGGCTTCACATCTGGTGCAGGAGGCTGTTTGTCCTTCCCAGCAGCCGCGTCACATCGGCCCTCGATCTAATGTGCTGTCTGAGCCTTGGTGCTTTTATCCTAAATTATGTGCAGACACCCGAGATGGCTGCCAACAAACTTTCACCACAACGCCTTGCTAGGGCTGTTCTAGTTTGATCCTCAGTGTTTGTGAACTTCCCAAATACTTATTAATGTTCAAAACACTCACTTAAACGTGAAGGCTGGCTCCGTTCCCTGGAAGGATACAGAAAAATACTCAGGTGACTTGATTTTAGGCTAAGACCCCCAGGGAGTAACAACCTTCCAGTGGAGAGGGATTTATGCACATGGAGGTAGAATCTGGCTTGATAATATCTTGGGGGGGGGGTGTTTCCTGCCACCTCTTTACCACTCTATGCACAGTTTCCTTCCCTGGCCCAGGCAGTGAGAAAACCCATCAACTGGACAGTGCTCTGTAGATCACCACCTACGGCGCTGGCTGGCTCTGTCCAGCAGTGGTGGGACCACTAGTCCATTTAGAACAGTGGATGAGGGCAGGTTCATTTGAGACCGCATCATCAGGACAGAGAACATGAAGGCGTGATGGCAGCATTATGGAGAAGCAGAGGGACTGCTCAGCATCGGACCCCCAGCAGAGACGTAGGAGGTGGTGAGGAAGCATGAACTGAGACGTCATGCTCCCCCGCCTAGATGTGGGAAAATCACTTGACCTTTGAGCCCCAGTTTTCTCACAGGTAAAACAGAGGTACTAGCCAGCTTTCGGGGTTGCCAACAGGAGTGAATAAAGGCATGTGCTTGTGAAGTTCCTATTACTGCACCAGGAATGCCAATGCCGTGCAAGCAATAGTGGCTGTTGTTGCTGTTAAGTGACTTACTGTTTGATATTAGCAAAGATACATGTGAAGTGTACAAAATTTTAACAAATGGTGAATATGAAGAAAAACTTGTACTTACAATCCCATTACTCAGAGTATCATCCCTGCTAGCATTTGAAAAGTATCCTTCAGATGTTTTTCACACGGTAGAAGACATGCAGAGAATCCTTAAAATGAAGTCTAAGTATCTATGTTGTATGCTACTGTTTTGTTGTAGCCACAGATATTAAGCTGCAATATTATTTTGATACAACTTTTGCTGTTGCTGTGCTGGAGTTGAACCCAGAGGTCTGTGCATGCTGAAGTGCTCTGCTGTTGAGCTACATGCCCAGCTCTGATAGAATTTTTTCCTAAGTAAAGACATGTATGTTTATGGTTTAAAAAGGTAAGGCAAGCTACTGTTACCGTAGGCCTGTTTAGTCCAATTAATATGAAGTTCAATTTCAGTTCTGTAGAGTCTTTTTAAGCCCAAACAATCATACAGCCATACACAGGTGCACCTGTGGTCCCAGTTGCTTGGTGGTCTGTGCCAGGAGGCTCATGTGAACCTTGGACTGAAAGGTCAACCTAGACAGCATTGGGAATCTTCTTTTTCTTCTTGAGGGATGGGAGAGAGAGAGTGAGATCGAGAGAGAGAGAGAGAGAGAGAGACAGAGAGAGAGAGAGAGAGAGAGAGAGAGAGAGACTAGACATAGACTTGTAATCACAGTATCATAGTAGTCAAAAGGCCGAGCAAGACAATCCTTGACTACATACCAAGTTGAACATTAAAGGCCAATCTGGGCTGCATGAAATCCAAGGGGGTGGGGAGAGACCTACCCAAAGCACATAAAAATAATAAACATCTCTGACATCTGCCTGGCTAGACATTTTCTTAAGGGAAGATCCTTGTTCAGTTTCTGTGAGACACTCTTAGCATGGTGCTGATTTGTATGGGCTTTCCATACTTGTAGACTTTTTTTTTTTTTAATAAAAGGTTTATGAAGCACTTATTATATAGAATGTGACAGTATATTTTAGACATACACAGCTGAAACATTTGTTTTAGTTTAGTGCATATCATAGCAGCACAGAGGGGCCAGCCAAATCTTTGGCTGTGTTACACTGAGATCTGAATAACTGGAACATTGCAGTTTTAATGCATATAAGTTACAATTCAGGTATGTTCTCTGTAGGTTTATGTGTTTACATATTTGGTGTACAGCTGGTGACATTGTTGTAGGAGATTGTAGAACCTTTTGGATAGGAATGGAGATGGCAGATTTGGGGCGTTAGGTGATTATAGTTCGGCCCTAACTCTAGCCATACTCTCTGCTTCCTGAGTGTGATGTGATATACCAGTCACCTTATGTTCCCGCCATGATGAAATATATCCCTTGAACCAGAAGCCAGAATAAATCCTTCCTTCTTAAGTTGTTTCTGTCAATCATTCGGTCACAGCGAGGAGAAAAGTAAGTAATTAACAGAAAATTTGTACTGAGAATTTGACTATTTAGGTTTTAGACCTGGTTTGTGGGACAAATTTGGAAGAATTTGAAACTGGGCTGTAGAAGCCCTGGAGTGCATGAGCACTCCTTTCTGTACTGTTCTGGAGGAAGTTCTGAAGACCAGAACACCGGTAAAAATGCAGATAATGTAGATCAGTCTCCCAACACTTTAGGGGGAACTGGACTGGAGGCCATTCATGTACATCTTGTTAAAGTCTTTTCTTTTTTTTTTGCTTGTGTCTTAAGTGAGGCTGACTAAGCTGTTCAAAGTGGAGGAAATTTCAAGACAACTTAGTATTCAAGCTGCTTTTAGCCACATTGACAGAAGAGAGAGTAGAAAGATGCTGTAAATGTGCAGTTTGCAAGGAAAGGAGCATGAACAGGCATGAAGTTGTGTACCAAACGATGTGGCAAAGTGAAGGTAAATGTTAAAAAAAAGATGAATGAAATTGAAGAGAAACCTCAGGCTTTGCACTGGGTCAGTAGGAAAGGTGCCTTGGGGGCAAGATCCTACTCACGGAAGGCTTCAGAGCACCCTAATTGAATAGGACCACCTAGGGAAATGTTCAGTTTACCCAGGTGCAACTGCAGAATCCCCGAGGCTACCACAGCTGGGGAAGGGTCGAGATTGTATTTCTGTTTTGTCTTGCAGAGGTTCTGTAGTTTGGGAATGGAAATTCGCATGATTAGGTTCAGTGAGCCGTGAGACAAACACCTAAAGCCCTGTTGTCATCCACACAGTGCCCCTTTACCAGGCGTGAAGAGTCCAGGTTTTGCAGGGTTATGGAGGCTCACGCTAAAGTTCCAGAAAGCTCTTGCATGGAGCTAGTTCCTCAGGGAGTTCTGATGAAGCCGTGTAAAGCAGCCCAGGTTGAAGTGGAGAGATCCCAGGATGATGGGAATGCCAGAACATGAGATCCTCCTAAGGAAGGCTGCAGACACCACCTGAAGGAGCCTTAGAAAGGATGGGGAGGGGGCCTGGCAACAAGGTTGTAGAGGCGGGGCACCCAAACCTGTTGAAACACACGGCAACACTGCTATCCCAGAATGCTCGAGTGCAGCTATAGGCCTTGGTATTCATCCTGCTGGGTTTTGATCCTTCATATGGCTGACCTCCCTCTGGCTCCTCCTCCTCCTCCTCCTTCTCCTGTCTTCTTTAAATGGAAATGTTTACTTCGTGACATTGTATCTGGGAAATATGAAGCTTGTGGGGTTTTTTCGTTTTTTTGTTTTTAAACCATGGCTCACAGTTAAGAGATTGCCTTGAATGTCAGAAAGGACTTGGGAATGTTGAGATCGTTAAGTCCATGGAAACTTCTGAAGTGTACTGAATGTATTTTGCATTATGAGATGGCCATGAATTTTAGGGGACCATAGGTAGGATGTTAGGATTCAAGTGGAAAATGTCCCCCACAGGCTTGTATGTTTGAATACTCGATCCTTCGCTGGTGGTGCTATTTTGGGAGGTTGTGGAACTTTCTGGACCTGGGGCCTAGTTGACAGATGCAGAGACATGGATCAGGCAGGACTAATCCTGAGAAGTCCAAGCTGGCTGCTTCCTGATCACCACGAGATGTGACCAACTGTCTCACTTCCCTGCCATGCCTTTTCCACCATGATGCACTGTGTCTGCTTGGATCAGTGGTGGTGTACGACTTTTCCTGGGGAAACATAAACTAGGGCACTGATGACAGAACAAAGAAATGCGAGTTTAGCTTAGTGAGCCAGGAAGTTTAGTGGGGTCACTTGCAGAAGCGTCCATGGCATAAAGGCAGGTGTATCTCTGAAAAGCCCACCTCAGCATGGGCACTGACTCACGGAAGCTGCCTATCTAGTGCTCCCTTCATTGCAACGGGCCGAAGCCTTCTCTCACCCGCAGTTGCCATCGTTTGTACCCACCTTAGGGAGGAGCCTTGCCAATGTCTGTGAGTGCTGTTTGCTTCCTGAGTCTTAAGGAGCTCCCTGCATGCAGTGTTTCATTTCCAAGGAAACAGATACACAACAGTGGAATAAACCCTTCTTCCCTTAAGCTGTTTCTTTCAGAATCTGTCTCAGTGATAAGAAAAATAACTATGTATTTCTAGAGCCTTGTTTTAAATCTTTAAAGTAAGCTGGACTGAAATTTAGCATGTAACCCAGCCTGGCTTTGAACTCAAAACTTTCTTGCCTCCAAGTGTTATATCATACCTGCCTTATTACTGTTTTGATTTAGAGAAATTTTGTATTTTTGGAAAGGAATTTTGTATAATTAATTTTGGTTGACTATGAGAAACTAACACCTAAAATAAGAAATTTATCTGTTTCTCATCTACAAAAGAATCTGGTAGGAGACAGCTTGTGGGTGGCATAGCATCTCTATTCAAATTTTACTTGCTCTTCTCTTCATCATTCTGCCAAATCGTACGTGCATTCCTTACTTGATGGTCCAAGATGGTAGCTAGACCTCCAGCTATCGTATTTCTTTCCCAGCAGCATAGTGTGTTAATCGATGAAGATCAAGGGTCAAAGGCCCTGAGCTGGTACGTTTTAAAACCAATTGCAGAAAGCAGCGACATGCCACTCACTAGTTACCCGGCTACCCTTGAAATGAGGAGATGGGAAATACATTATACATGGATAGGTGCCCGCTCGCAATGGTTTCTGTTATTGAAGATGGGTGGAAGGGAAGAATAACCTTTATGACTAGCAGTGGGTTACAAATTTAAGCTTTTTTCTACCATTAATTCCTTGTTGTCCTTGCATGAGACACTGCCAGGATTGCTAGTTTAGCAGTGTTTCTGCTGTGTTTTCAGTTTGTTTTCTCTTTCTGTCACACTGCTGACTCTAATCTGCTTTAACCCTGACATCGGGATTTCTCCTTCGTTTGTTCCTCTGGAGTTTTAAGTCTTGCCACACTTGCATGGCATTCCTTTGAGACCATTGTCTGCTGCCTTCTAAATAAGCTGTTTCTGGTTAAAGTATTCAGATCAGTAGTCTCTCCTAGAGTAGGCCATTATCGTGGTCTGTAGAAAATATGGGTATTTATAATTCTGGCTTTCAAATGCTTGTAGGTGATGGTGTACTGTGGTTAACGCATGGTTATATTATCAGACCTAAGTTATATCTGGCCTCTGCTTCTGTCTGCCTAAATTCCAGTCTCCACATCTGCAAATGGTTTAGTCATATTGATTTTCCTGCTTGTTGGAAGGATTAAAGAAGATCATGAATGTAAATCATTAGCACCTGGACTTGTGCTGGGGCCCTCACAACACTGGCTGTCAGTGCATAGTGTAAGTAATTGCACACTAAAAGTTCAACTAGCGACATAAAGGCTTTTTTTTTTTAATTTTGTGTGTGTGCATCAGAGGCACTGTGCGTCCTTGTGGAAGAACAAGGGTGACTTTGGGAATCATCCTGGATTGCTTTACCTCCTTGCTTCTCTCTGGGATTTCCCAGGCTCCACCTACCAGGGCAGGAAGCACAGGCCGTTTTCGCCTGGTGTTTTTACAAGGGACTTGGGATTTGAACTCAGGACCTTCTGCTTGTGAAACAGAGTCTTAATCCCTGAGCCATCTCTCCAGCCCACATAAAGGCAATTTTTTTTTTTTTTTCACATAGAAAGAATTTAGTTTAAAAGGCTAGAAATCCTTAGTGAAGCTTCTCAGGGGACTGGTCTAGAGTTCATGAACAAGTATTTAGGGAGCAGGACCTAACCGATTTAATCAGAAGCACTTCATGATGGTTTGCTGTGTTTGCTGAGCACTTCACGTTGTATGTATAGGAGAGGTCCTTAAGGCTCAGCTTTGTTCCCCCTGGGACTTGGGGAAAGGTCATTGTACTGAGTGCTCTGGCTTTGCACACCTCTGTTGCTTTCCCTGATTTCAAGATGGGGCGGCTCCTAAATCTCCAAGAGTGTTTTCTCCGCCTCTTCATAGGTCTTCCAGCAGGGCTGCCCAAATGCTCGAGGAGAGCCTAGCCTTGCTGGTTGTGCCAGTGGAGCTTGGCGTGGCTCTGCTGACTGCGCGAGCCCAGCCCCGGCCTCCGCTGCTGCGGGCACCTGCCTGCCGTCTGCAGCAGCACCACGCCTCAGCCGAGGCCTGGAGTCAGGGAGTCTGGGCGGTGAATCATTTGCCCAGTAAGCAAGTCTGGCTTCTCTCGGCTCTGCCTGGAGGGACAGAGCAGCTGGGGTTGTGCCCTGACTGCACTAGGCCTGATAGTGGTCCTGCGGGTTCTTGCTGAGTCAGCAGAGAGGCGCCCCTCTTTTAAGTAGCTCCTCTGTTGACGCCCGCTCCTGACTGCCGCTGCGGCTCCAGATCATTTTCCACTTTCGCTGGAGACACTGTGCTGCTGGCAGCAAATGTCCTCAAACTCAGTGCCCGGATGCTGCAGTGACGCGAGCATAGGCTTTCCTCTCGCAGCCGTCGCCTCCTGACCCTCTGCGCCCTTGGGTTTGTACCGTTAACTTTAGACAGGTGGCAGAACGTGGATTGCCTCTGGGAAGACGGATGCACCTCCAGGCTGACAGACTCGAGAATGTCAGAGGCAGGGAAATGGGGACCTGGAGAGGATTATACAGAAGCTGCACTGGAGCCCCGACATTCTGTGTCTGTTACTATTTTTTTCTGTCTTGGTGCACCTCAGAGGTAGTTCTTGTTAAGATGAGAGAGGGTCCAGCGCAGTAATGTCTTCCTCTCTCACACTGTCCTGGATGGACTTTGTATAGGCTGGAAGGCTCTGCAGGGCCTGGCGGACACACACGAGCCAGTTTCCTACTCTTCACTACAAATAAACAAGGCTAAGACAAGACACCGCAATGGGAGACAGACAGAACACTCAGAAACTGATCTGCCTTCACTTCCTCCCTGAACTGCAGAATGACAGCCGAACTACAGGTGCGCCTTAGAAGGAACATCACCCACGGAGCTTGGAATTTGGAAAGCAGATGGAGTAGTAACTGGCATGGGACCTTGAGAAAGATCTGTAGTGTGAGGCTGCTAGCAAGGAGAGCAAAAACCAACTTATATCACAGAAACCCAGGAAGTGTAGGGGCTGGCAGCTCTAGGCATCAGTTGGAATTGGGGTGAAAGTATGCTTAAAAAAAGATATACTGATTATTATGAAATGCAGCCCCCCCCCATGAATCTCGTTCTCCTCCAGTTCATACAGTGAGATACTCAACTGATTGGCATAAAACTATATTGCATTGGAGACATAAGGCCCCGTGGTGAAGGGATCGCTGTGTCTTCAAACAGAGAGAAGAAAGAATTGTTTAAAACTGAAGCCTGCGCACTGAGACCATCCCAGCCACCTATTGGCAAGTTAGGAGAATGCTGCTCTCTGGAAGTCGACTAGCCCAAGAAGAATGACCTCAAATATTTATCCCTCCACTTAACTTGGTCTCCCCGCAGCAAGGCCCAAAGTTGGTGAATTCCTCCTGGATGCCAGTCAGACTTTGACCCTTCACACTTTCCCTTCCTGGGCAAAGAGAATGACTTAGGAGTCCCTGCACTCACCTCCTGTTTCAGCTGTAACCAGCTTGTATATGTTCTTCCTTCTGTCACCCTACTTGTTCTCCACCCTTGATTATTTTGAAGGAAATGTTCAACATCCTATCAGTTTAATTTCTAAGTATTCTGTTCTACATCTTTGAAACTTGAGGTCTACCCTTTCAACACAAACACAACTAGGGTGTTTCATCATGAACAGACAGGCAAGGATGCCCATTTTTCTGAACACAAGTATATGAGCCCATACACTCTAGACCAAAGCGTGCATTGAAAGTGCAGTGGGAACTTTATTGGGAGAAAACAAAACAAGAGTGTTATTGGTGGAGCTGGGGAGATGGCTCAGCAGTTAAAGCACTTGCTGTGTAAGCACAAGGATTCAGGTTCAGATCCTTCAGATCACACAGAAAATGCTGGATGGGCGTGGTGTCTTAACTGTAATTCCAGAACTACAGGTAGAGCCTGGGAATCACAAGCCAGATAGCCAGACTTGCCCGACAGCAAGCCCTGGGTTTATCAGAGACCCGGCCTCAAAAGAATAAGGTGGAAGAGCAGTCACCAATGAGTCCTGTTATCACCCTCAGGTCTCTGCCTACACTCACACACACATGCATGCATGCCATGCACACATACACATCCAAATGGAGTGGTGGCAAGGAAGGAGACATTACACCTGTAATGTAAAAGCAGCTATGCTCAGCTACATTTGTACTTGCCATTCCAGAAGGACAAAATAGAAAATGTAGATGAGAAGGTGCTCTTTTAGGAAATTATAAAACCACAAAAACACAACAGAAAGGTTCAAAGACAAAGGGACATATCTAGAAAGAAAAGTACTTGCTAGGTGTGGGCATCCTGGATGGGTCAGTGGATCACACATGCAGAGAAATGAGTGTGGGAAGGAGATTGGCTGGAATGGGGAACATTGTGGGAGGGGGCAGGGGTAGAGGTGGTTAGTGGGAGACAAAGACACATAAGTTCATTGTACTTATGTATGCAAGTGTCAAAGAATAAAAAAATTAAAGAGCAAAAATGATGAGAAAAGACAAGAAAATTAGAGAAGTAGTCTTTGAAATCATTCCTGTGATGATAGGAGTTCCAAAGAAGAGGACTTGGGGAAGGGAAGCCACAGCCAACATTTCAGGAATTTCCTGGACCTCAAGGACCTGAATGTTCAGATTTGAACATGCTCAGTAAACCCATTGAAGGCACATACCTCTGAGATCTTAGCACACCTGGGACCAAGAAAAGAAACTCAAAATTCCCCAAGGCAAAAGGCTCACTTCACAATGGCTCGGTGCGTCTTGACAGCAGCTTTGGAGGCAAGACAGTAACGTTCTTTCAGTGTTATGAAGCAAAGTCTGTAGCCATCTCTGTACCAAATGCACAATTTGAGTGGGACCTTCCACACATTGTTCCTAAGGAAATACTGGAGTCTGACCACCATCAGAGTGAGAGAAGAAATGAGCAAAGGAAGAAAACATGAAGTATAGGGTACAGAAGTGAGTACAGACAGGGATGGAGGGAACTGTGAAGGCTGAAAGGAGATGCCAGGGATCTGCTGTGCACCAGGCATGTAGGATGGTGGCATCTTCTCTTCCGCCCTGTGTGTGCAGGAGTCTTCAGGAGGCAGAGCCTGGCTGGCTGAAGTAGGAGCAGACCCTTCAGGGTTGCAACTTGGCACGTGGTCTGGGTTATGATGCGAGAAGCCTCTGCTCCTTGCTTCTCTGCTGAGCATTTTACCATGCCTTCTCCACCATGATGGACTGAAATCCTTCAAAACCCAGAGCCAAAATAAATCCTTCTTCAGGTTGTTTCTGTGAGGCATTATGGTCTCAATCATGTAAAAGTAATGCAGAAATGACTAATAGCATCTGTTGTAGGCAGAATCTCCAGCTAGTGTATCTCCCTCTGCACACTATACCAATAACATATATCAGTCGCTAGCAAATCCCTGACTGAGGTGTGACTTTCTCTAGTCTCCCTGCAACCATCCCTCAAACCTGCCAGCCATTGCGTGGGGAGGCAGATGGTCTGAGAGGATGCACTGATGTTCAGTAAGGTAAGTGGCCTTGAGGAGGGAGTTCTAGTGGAGAGTCTGGCAGGGAGAGATCACACTAACCCCACGGGGTTGACTATTAGTCAAGGAACTCAAGGAGATTATGTAAGTGAGCAGTAGTGTACAGTTACTCAGTGCCTGTAAAAAAAAGTTTATACAGCAAAAATTTATTGCATGGTTATTATGCATCAGGGCTGCCAGACTTCCCACCTCGGTACTGAGCCCCGAGTTCATGTATAGGCTGCTTGGTCGTCACAGTCCTGGCATTTTGAGCACCGTTTGTATGCCAGATGCGCCACTAGGAGATTCATTCCTGCACTGTCTTCAGTCTTTACTCTCATTTTCAAGAAGAAGGAATTGAGGTCCAGAATGTATGGGCCGTGTCCAGTGTCACATAGAGTGTCAGCCCCGAGATTTAAAGTCTCTGCTCTTTTCCCTGCTTCCAGTGTGACTCTTGCCGTCAGCATAGAATTACTGCTTCCCTCAGTGTACATTCTCTTTCAACTTCCCAGGCAGGTGACCCCATTCTTACCAGCCAGAGAGGCTGGATACCTTCCCCCACAAGTCCCTGTACCCGGTTAATCATCAGATACTCGGTTCAAAGGCATCTTTCCCTCTTTGTTCCCCTGATTTTGCCCAGGTACCTGTTGACTTAGTCCTGGGCTCTTCTGTTGTTCTTGGTGTCTTTCCACTGCCCTCCGTGTGCAAAGAAAAGATTATACAGTACACACTCATGAACTTCCCCATGATGTGAAGGTCCAGTATTTATTGTCAAGGCTGTTGTCAGTAATGGATGCTTACAGTGTACCCACAGTGGTCGTATTCACGCAAGTGTCTGTAACCTCTCTCTTCCACTTAGAAAATCATGTTGGGAGAGAGCCACACGCTACTGACTCTTTCTGTTTCAAAGTCTTTCTCTTCAATAAACGTTGATGGGACACTGGATAGTCTCATACCAAAGATTAAGGATAGATCCCTAACAATATGATGCATAAAAATTAAAGATCAATAACCTAAATATAAGAGAAAATACATAAAACTATGAGAAAAAAATTAGATTTTCATGACTTTAGATTTGATGGTGGGTTCTTAGCTATTGAACCAAAAGTATAAGCAACAGTAGAAAAAAAACCCAATTGATTTTATCAAAATTAAGAGTATTTGTGTGTTAAAGGAATATATCAGAAGCCTATAGAATGAGAAAAATATTTGCAAGTCATATGTATGTCATATCTAGAATCTATCAAAAACTCTTACAACACAAATCTCTTGAAAAATGGGCAAATGGTTAAGTAGATGTTTCTTAGAGATGATATCTATTCAACAAACATGGAAAAATGACGAGCGTCATTAGTTCATGAGGACATGTAGCTACTAACAACTGTGAGATAGATACTGGTTCCCTTGCACTAGGAACCAGCATAACAACAGCGATGGAATCAGCAGAGATGTGGAGAAATTGGAAACTGCCAGTGGAACTGTAAAGTGGTTCGACTGCTCTGGAAAAGTTCAGCAGTCCTTCAAAAAATTAAATATAAAATTACCATGTGACTCTAGCAGTTCAATCACCGGAGATTGAAAATAGTGTGTAAATACATACACTTACAGGCTCACAGCCACACCGCTCATATTAGCCAAAAAAAAGACGAACAAAAGACAGAGAAAAAAATCCAGCTAACTGCCCGTAGACAAGTGATAAACTGTAACATATATATAATATATATTATATATATATATATGTATCTATGAATGTTATTCAGCTATGCAAAGGAATGTAGTAGTGATAAAAGCTATAATGTAGATAAACCTTTGTACTGGTTACTCTTCTCTGTTGGCTGTGAGACACCAATGTGGTTCCAGCAACTTAAGGGGAGGAAAGGAGATTTATTCAGCTTGCAGTTCCAGAGGGAGGATATGGTTCATTATGGTGGAAAAGGCATGGCTGGCTGGCTGGCTGGCAGAAGCTGCAGGTGGCCTGAGTCACGTCCATCAAGGAGACTGGGAGACAAGAACATACCTCTCCAGGAAGCAGGATGGGGCTAATCATCTCAAGACCCATCCCCTAGAATTGCTTTCCTTCAGCTTCCTTAAGAGCGTCCACCTCTTAAAGGTGCCATGACCTTTCCAAACAAGGAAAGATTCAAATACATGAGCCTGTGGGGCGCAGCTTACATGTTAAACCATGACGACCTTGGAAACAGTCGGCAAAATAAGACAGATGTCATATTGAATGCTTGCATTTATATGCAGCATTTATAGTTCATAGGGACAGAGTAGAGCTTGTTAGGCATTAAAAGAAGAGGAGGTTGGGCATAATTGCTGAATGGGTGTGAGGCTTCCTTTTGGGAGTTGAAAACACTTTGAAACTGGATAGAGGTGGACGATGTGTACCTCATGCCTCTCTTTACTTAATTCTGTGTTTTAGATTTCAAACATAACACTTTCACAGTTTTGGTGCTTGGTAGATGCTGGTGTTTCTGAACACCGTTGCCTGCCACCACCTGTCCAGATTTCTGCCAGGTTTTGTATCATGGCCCATCTTCATTAATGAGGATAAGGCCCCTAGGCCAGGAGTTCCTAAATCATAGACTACAGGGACCGGAGCAGTCAGGGCAAGGGTGTCAGCCCTGGGGAAATGACCTGTAATTGTGCTGCCCGCCGCTTCCCATGCAGAAAAACTGCCCCTGGCTGATTCATGAACTGTGAGTGAGCCGTTCTTTTCATGAAGGCACTCTGCTAGTCTAGTATTGTGAAGCTTTGTCTTTCTCCCCAGCATACCTGATACCAGCCAGGCTTGGAGAGACAGGACTGAACCCCACTGAGGGTGTGAGGGAGTCTCCCTCTGAATCGTCTGTGTGTTGACTGCGGTGCCTCTGGAGGGGGAATAGGAGGGACTTCCTTAGTGTCACTTGTATTTCTGAACTTGTGTTTCTGAACTGTTGCCTGCCTCTGTCTGTCCAGATTTCTAACAGGTTTCCTATTATGGCCCTTTTTCATTTGAACGTCCCCTATCCGAATGCCTATTTTCCTGTTATCCCTGTCTCCAAGAAGTCTGTTACTAGATGAGAAGAGAAAGGTTTTTCTTTTTCTTTTCTTTTCTTTTCTCTTTTCTTTTCTCTTCTCTTCTCTTCTCCCCTCCCCTTCCCCTTCCCCTTCCCCTTCCCCTTCCCCTTCCCCTTCCCCTTCCCCTTCCCTTTCCCCTTCCCCTTCTCTCCCCTTCCCTTCCTTTTTTTCTTGTCTTGTCTGCCTAAGCACAAGGGTGTGGGAAGCCAGGGTGGCAGGGAGGTGTTGGGAGTGGGGATGGTATGGGGGAGGGAAGCTTAGTCCATTAGCTCTGGGGTGTGGCCGATTTCTTTTGAGCCTCCAGTTTCATGGCTGCTGGTAATTCCTGTGTGCTGCTGCTTGTCTGAGAAGCACGTAGGACATGGAGCTCTTCGGCCCCTGTGACAATTCAATGGACATGGAGCTGGGGGACAAAGAACTGTGACTGTGTCTCTAGGTACTTGTCTCTAGTCTAGGCTCTAGTCTTAGCTCTAGAGGGGTCTGCACTGTCAGTCGATCCATGCCAGCACTTCTAAAAAGTAAAGGTGATCCCTTGGTGTACATGGAGAACCAGCCCAGGGAACCCCACAGGCCAATGACACAAAGGACGGAGAGCTGACGTGCAGTTTTCTTCACTGTTTGACTGGCCAGAGCTGAGTCCACTTCTTTTCTAGCGGCTATGCTGTCTTGAGCAGATTTCTTCGTCGCACAGAAAGGAAAGAATCTTCCCTCCTGCTTGGAAATCCTGCATAGAGAGAAGGCCCGGCGATGCCGTGCTGGCCTTCAAGAGGCTGCGCTCACCTTCCACTCACCCCCTTGTGAAGCGGAGGCTGGTCCTTCACAGGGATCTGCAGCTGCCCATGCGAGCAGCGTTCCTCGGGCTACCTACAGTCACCGTAGTTAGGTTTGGGAGTCTTAAAATTGTCTCCCACAAGGCACATTTATGACTGGGACCATTATGGGGGTGAATTGCGTGGTTGACTCTCACACTGCAGTGCCTTAGGGTGTGAACTGATTTTTTTTAAGTTCCAGAATAAAACTCATCTGTGCACCAGTTCTTCTCTACTGGTTCATGCTTGCAGAGAGAAGATGGGTGTGAATATGTGTGTGCCGCCGACCTCCCAGCTTGGCAGCTATTTCTCAGTGAGCTGCCTGTATTATGTCAAAATCTCTGAAGACTAAATAGACATGCTTTATTAAGAGTGGCAGGCGTGTTAACCCTCATCTCATGGGCCCATGCAGCTGCAATAGCTATGAATGTGGCCTAATACAAAATTATAAACTTATTTTAAAACGAGGTTTTTTTTAAATTTTATTGTGCTCATTTTTTTATTTTATTATTTTTGCATATCTGTCACTGTGTGTTGCAGTCCGCCTGCATGGTTACTGATAAATGACCATCACACAACTTAAGGGAACAAGGAGTTTACTTTCTTAGGACAGCCCGGTTACAGTTCTCAGTACAGCTTGACGGGAGAGCACTGCACCAACACCAAGGCTGAGGAAACTGGCCACCATAACGGCTGAGAGATGGACAATCCTTACTTGCCAGACCAGCATGTCTGGCCAAGTGAACAGAAGGATGCCAACTCTCTCAACCAGCTCTCTGTGATTTATCCAGGGCCTAATCCCACCCACCATGCGCTGGGTCTTCCTCAGCAGCTAGACAATGTCCTTCAGGTTTGCTCTGGGCTGAACTCAACCAACAACTCTCTACAACTATACCCAGAGCTCAAACCCTCAGTCAAGTTGACACCGGTGCTTAACTATGACACTGTATGTCTATATGTATTAGAGGATACTGTGTGCCTATGGAGGCCCAAGGGTGACTTTGGGAGTCATTCTGGGTTGCTTCTACCTCCTCTTTGCTTTGCTCTGGAGTTTCCCAGGCTCTGCCTTTTCAGGACCAGAAGTGCAGGCTGCTGCCATTTCCACCTGGCATATTTACAGTGGGATCTGAACTCAGAACTTTCTGCTTGCAAGGCAGAGGCTTAACCCCTGAGCCATCATTCTGGCCTGCAATTCTATTTTGGAACTCAATCCTGTGGTTCTCAAGTGTGGACTTTGTAGATGACAACATTGTGCTGCAGTGTCAGAATATTGGACACGGCAGTGAAGAAGCCTTGACAGTTCGTGTGTCTCCTGTCCCTGTAAATTGTGTGTTTATTACCTAGGTGTTCTTGCATATGGGTAGCCAGGAGCTGCTCCTCAGAAGGGTCCCTGTAACCCACGGTTCTTTCCCAGTGTGAATGGGCCTTAGTTAAGGGAGCAGACTCTGGAGGCTGGCTGCTCGGGATTCCATCCTGGATGAATTGGAATTGGACCAATTTATTTAGCAGCACTGAATTTCACACATACAGTTTCCTCATCTGAAAAACAAAGATGGCGTGATAGTATTTAATTGTCAACCTGACTCCTACAGACCTTCCTGAGAGGTTTGGCCTTTGGGTATGCCTCTGAGGGCTTGTCTTGTTTCATAACTGACAATCGAGGAGGAAGACTCAACCTCAACCCATTGTGAGTGGCACCATTTCTTGGGCTTGGGGTCTGAGGCTATGTAATGGAGCAACCGCGCACATTCGTTCATCCTTTGCCTTCTGCTCTTGCTGTGGATGTGATGTGAACAACTGCTTCAGACTCTTGCCACCGTAACTTTCCCACAGCCATGTTCTGTAACCTGGAATTGTGAACCAACTGAAGCCTTTATCCCCTAAGTAGCTAGGGTCAGGAATTTCCTCACAGCAACATTTAATGGAACTAAAACAAGTGGCAGTGCAGGTTGAATATTCCTCATCCTAAATGCTTGGGACCAGAAGAGCTTCAGGTTTGGGATTCCTTTAGCTGTGGAAATCTGTGTAGGCGTTACTAGGTGAGCAGCTCTAAGTTCCTTTGGATCAGAGGTGTTCAACCTGTATTACCTACTGGTAAGATACTTCTGGGGATTCAGAGTAATGCCTTTAAAACTATGGGATGCAAAGATGAGTCTCCGTAGGTGTTCAGGAAATGGGTCTTGTGCCAGTAGTCCATGGTAGTGAAGTAGTAGAGATGCGGATAGGTGGAGGAGGCTCTGTGATTAATGCAGGTCTGGTTTCTTCTGCATTCCTTTCTTTGCCCAGTATTGATCCTGCAGAAAGTGGAGAATGGAGATCTGAGCAACAAGATTCTGAAGATCACTGACTTTGGCCTGGCTCGGGAATGGCATCGGACCACCAAGATGAGCGCAGCAGGGACGTATGCATGGATGGCGCCGGAAGTCATTCGTGCCTCCATGTTTTCCAAAGGCAGCGACGTGTGGAGGTAAGGGCTGCAGGTGCAGCCACGGTTTCCTAATTCTGTTTTGGCTGCCCACGTTTCAGGAATTGACATTGAGATCACATAGATCCCAGGCACCCAAGTAGGTCTACTAACCCCTGTGAGCAATGTCACCCATGTCACCAAGGGTTGTGCATCATCTGCCAAAATCAGTCTGTGTCAGGAACCACATCTGCATGGGCCCCTTTATATTAGACATGCTCTGTAGGAAAGACCAGCAGATTCCAGGAGCACCATGTGCGTCCATCTCTGATGTTCAGGATGGCAAGTCATTCTCACATCTTCCCTAGTGTCGTCCTGGTTCAGCAGCAGGGCTGGGCTGCAGTGGCTGCTACTGCAGTTGCTCTTACTGGACTTGTGGAAGACTTACTCAGTGTACTTCCTAGAAGATCTTGAACCAATGTGTAGTCTTTCTCATTTTTATTTCCCTTGATTGCTTGGAAATTATCTTTTCTACGTACCTACTTAATTTTTTTTTTTTTACTCAAGACTCTATGTGTTTGACATGGATCTAGAGATGGGTATTGATGAGTCCCTAGTAGGTATCAGAGCCGCAGGGTTACAGACTAGAAATGAGCAGCTGTCCCATTTGCAAATGTCAGCCCAAAGGTCACAGGGGCGTGCATCTAAAATACCTTGTCTTCTTGGGAGAATGAACAGCTACTAGGTATGCTTCCACATAGCTGTAGGACATCAACTTCATGTACAAAAGGGGGATTATGGGAGTTGGAGAGACGGTCAGCACTCAGAGTCTGTCTACACTAGCATGAGGACTGGAGCTCAAATCCCAGCACCAGCATCCACATTCCAACACACTGGGCCTGCTTCTCACTTGCTGACTCAGCCTAGTCAAAAACTTGAAGCTGCAGGTTCAGCAGGATACTTCGCCACAAAGAGTAAGTCAGAGATGGACAGAGCACTTGATGCCATTCTCTGTCCTGTTCATGTTCACAGGCATGAATGCCTGCACACACACGGCACATACAAAACGTGCCGAAACAAACAAAAAATAAGACTGAGGTCATCAGTCTTCGAATCAGTGCTTCCTGGCTTGTAGAGTGAGCACCTGTGCGGATATATTTCCTTTAAGATAACTTGGTTGTATTTATAAAGTGCAATTAGGTAATACTTAGAAAGTTGATCATCAGGGCTGGAGATGTAGCTCAGCTGGGAGAGGGTTTACCTTAGCATGACTGACTGTGAGCTTCATTCCCAGCACTGCATATGCACACACCCCCACAGGGACACACACATCTTCAGTCTGTAATCAAAGGTCTTAGAAGGTACAGACTGGAGGATCAGAGGCCCAAGGTTATCCTTAGCTAATTGAGGATACATGAGACCCTATCTCAAGCAAACAAACAAAAACAATAAAATCAAGCAGCTTCCTGGGGCCGCTGTGGCAAATTTCTATAAACCATGTGTTTTAAAGTAACAGAAATTTATTCTTTTCATTTTTCCAGAAGAATGAAACAGGGACACATTCTCTAGAGCCTAGAGAGATCCTAATCCAAATACGGATTCTAGATCGAGGACATGAACATATCTGTATAGGGCCACCATTCAGCCCACTGCTCACCACTGTTTCCAAAAAGTCTTTATTACACCCAGGAAAATCCTACACCTTTCACCAGACATCATAGCTGAGAATTCCCGTCCTATGGATTCACCTGCTCTTGGCATTTAACATAAATGGAAATGCTTCATGTCTGTTTCTTTGTGACTCACATCTTGCAATAACCTTTTCAAGGTTCATGCGGTAGCATAATTTATAACATTTCATGATACGAACAGACCACATGTGTTCATCCATTTGCTAAATGATAGTTGTTGGTTTTCACTTTAGAACTATTAATAATGTTACTATGGACACTTACACTTTTTTTTTTTTTAGTGAACATATATTTTCAGTTCTTTTGGACCTATGCTTAGGAGTCATGTAATTCTGTTTAACTTTTTGAGGAGCCAGCACAATGACTTGGTTATACAAGTACCACTTAAGTTCCTATACCGTGTATAAGCTTCTAATTCCTCCACTTTTTCTTAACACTTGCTATGGCCATCCTTGTCTGTGTGACATCTTATTTCATTACAGCTTTGACCTGTGTCTCCCTAGTGTCTGCTGATGTTAAGATCCTTTATTTACTGACCATTTGTGTGTCTAATCAAATCCTTTTTTCAATTTATAAAATACTTGTTTGTCTTTATAGTTAAGCATCTTAGTATTTTAATATGACTGTATTTTTAATGTATGTTTTGCAAATACTTTTGCATCCTGTGTTGTATTTTATTACTTTTCTAAAAGTTATTAGAGAGAGAAGTATGTATGCCATGACACATATGTGGAGATCAGAAGGCAGCTTTCGGGAGTTAGTTCTCTCCTTCAGCCATGGCAACTTAGGTTGCCAGCTTTTCACCTTTATTACCAGTGGAGCCATCTTTCTTCCTCCACCCTCACCAACAACCATTTGTTTGACAGAGAAAAGGTTATTCTTGATAATGTTTTTTGAAACCTAAATGCTTTAAATTTTCTTTTAAATTTTCTGTTTTACTTTCCCACCTGTACTTGGGGTGTCTTAACTAAGAAACAATTACCTTATCTCAAATCATGAAGACCTGCAACTATCTTGGTTAAAAATTTTATGTTCTTGATTCTTACCAAGATTCATTTGCTATAGCGTTTTAAGTGGTGAGGAGTGCAGGTCAGACTTCGTTTTCTCATGTGGCTGTTCACTTGTCCCAGCATCATTTATTGAATTGTCCCGTTATCATTTTCAGAAATTTAAGTGTTTATTTCTGGATTCACAGGTCTGCTCTATGAATCTCTGTAATGGTTACTCTTAAATATTGCTGTGAGAGAGCACTCAGAGTCAAATAACTTAAGGGAAAAAGGGAGATTTATCCACCTTATAGTTCCAGAGGGAAGAAATAGACTTTCATGGTGGAGGAAACATGACTGGTGGCTGAAGCTGGCAGGTTACGTCACTCCCATCCACATGGCTGAAGGCTAGAGCATTCCTGGAGAGTCTGTCTTCTTCCTAGTCTTCTGTGGTTCCTTTTATCTGGCCCACTACTGTAAGGTTCCAATAAAATCTAGGGAGGTTCCAATGAGATTTAGGGCTGGTCTTTGTATTGTAAATGTATTAATCCAGATAATCTCTTTAGGTGGTCTCAGCTGATTTTAGTTAATGCCAAGTGTGTCAAGTTGCCGCCCAGGATTAACTATCACAATTTCTGTGTGTCTGCCCTTACACCAGCACCACCCTTTATTGGTTACTGTGTAGCCGGTAAAGTTTGAAATTAGGAAACATGCATCCTCCCGTTTTGCTCTTTCTCAGTTGTTTGCTCATTCTGAGTTCATTGCTGTTCTTTATAAATCTTTATGTCATTTTATTTTATTCATTTTTGTTTGTTTGTGACAGGATCTCCCGAAGGCCGAGCTTGCTTCAGATTGGCCGTTTAGTCAGGGATGACCTTGAACTCCTGATCTTCCTACTGCTGCTGTCCCAAGGACTAGGATTATAAATAGAAATCCCAGCTGGCAGCTAGGGTTGTGTTTGGTCTGTGAATGATCTGCGGAACATACTGACATCTTAATGTTTTCTAACCTATAGATACGGGGTATTCTTCCAATCCATTCCATTTCTTTCTGTGTAGTTTTGTACTTCTGTATATTGAATCTCATCACATACTAATTACAGGATGATGTAACCAGTGAGAAGTAATAAGTTTTCCTTAAAATGTGAATTTGACTTTTTTGAAAGTCAGCTGCTATAGAACTATAAAAACAGTTGTTTCATTTCAGATTAACTCTCTCATTGCTTCACCCACCACATGCTAGTGAGACTGATATATCAACTAAACTTCACTGATAAGTTAGCCTAATGTTACAGCTTATCTTCATGTTGCTGATAAGTTCACCAGAGTTTAGGCGAACAAGGGGGTTTTGTTCTTGCTTATAGTTTTCCATTGCAGTTCATATTTTACCTTGGCAGGAGAGTTCATACCAACGCCAGGAGTCATACTATCTTTGCAGGAATTGCTGAGAGGGGCAACCCCCATTTGCCAGACTGCAAGTCTATCAAAGTCCGCCAGAGTCTGCCAGAGTGCCGAACCAGCTCCCTCCATCTTGTCCACTGCCCAGGGAATGATTGTGCCTGCTGTGGCTAGCTCTCGCTACAACAACTGGACAGTCCTCACAAGCTTGCTTAGGGGTTGCCTTCACTTCTAGTTCTTCTTCACGGATGTGACTAGCACACCTGGTATGACAAGGAGTCATATCAGAGCAGAGGCTGATAAGGTGGAAGCATGTTTCTACGTCTAGGAATAGGGAGGCTGGCAGGGCAGCAGCTCCTCCTGTGACTGAGGTCCACCCCCACCACCCCCAAGTTCTCTCAGTGCCTTGTTCTTGTCCTTGTTAGATCTGAGCCACTGCTGCTTCCGTTACAGTCTTCAGAGGAGAAAGAGCGCTTATGACCAGCAGCTGGTCTTCATCTAGATACCACCCTGCTGGTGGGCTCATTGTCTCTGTGTGCTCCATTGCCTGCACTGGGTATATGCCCATAGGGTTCCAAAGCAGACACACAGATGGAGTCTTTAGCTGGACAACTGTCATTATGGAACCTGGGGAAAATGATTTGAGAAGATGGTCCTGCAGTCACGGCTGCTGGCCACACTCACCTCATTTACCTTTCTCCTTGCTGACCGTGACCTCACTCAAGTTTTATCCCCAGTTGCTTCTTCTGGTAAGTGATTTAGACAGACTCTCAGCACATTCCATGCATGTCATTGAACATCTAATATAGAATCTTTGTTTATTTTCTTTTCTTTTTTTTTCATTTAATTATCTTGTATGTGTGCATGTATGTATACATGTTCTATGGCACACATGTTGTAATTAGAGGACAGCTTGCAAGAGTCAGTTCTCTCTTCTCACCATGATAGTCGTGGGGATCGAACTGAGATGGTGAGAGTTGGCAGCAAGTTCCTTTACCCCCAAGTCATTTTATATATATATGGTCTTATAGTGACAGAAATGGCAGACAAGGAAGGATGGCTAGAGGGTTTGTCTTCCATAAGAGGAAAGTCTAAGACTCAGATCTCACTCTAATTCTACCTGAAAGATAGCCTAAAGAACCTCTAGTCAGAGGCACCTGATGCAATTGTTTGACTCTTAAAGTTCTGAAGGAGACAACTAAGGGACAAACTCAAATCACACTGCTTTGGGCGGTATATTGGATAGTGTTAACGTGGTCTTCAGTGAGTTGAATGTGGCTTGAAAATATATTTTACTCTGCTCTTCCCAGCATTCTTGGCTCTTATGCTGCAGAATTTCCTTGAAGAGACAATTCAAATCCTAACTTTTACTAGAGGAAAATGTGCATCCATAGTTATATATGTAGTCATAATTACATGCTGATAACATGTCAGCTGTGTTTTCTTATTCTTGTATTTTGGACAGTCTCTTCTAGAATGATTACCCCACCGTGCCCCAGATCCATCAGGGGTTCCAGGCAGGACTGACACATGCCTAGAAGCTGATGAAAAGCTGGTTCTTAAACTAATCCATTTGCTCTTATAAGAACCATGTGCTGAGTGCTTCTTTGTACAGGGTACAGGGCTCAGTTCTGGGCCCTTTGGGACCCAAGCAGCTGAGTTTGTTTCTGTTCTTTGTGGTTTTGTGCATTTCTTCCACCTTTTGTGATGGATGTAAGAGGATAATAGTCTGTATCCTGATCTCTATAACCTTCTCATTGTGCATATATTGAGAACTGCCTCAAAAATTGTTGAGACCTTCCCTGTGGCCGTGCTATCCAAGAACAATACTGGTTACGGCCAAGGGCCTCGTCCTTCGAGGAGGAGGTAGAGGCACTTTCTTCATCATTTTAAGTTTTAAAATGGCAATAAGTATTGTTACCTTTACGAAAAAAGTTAGGAAGTATAAAAATACCCTAAAACTTACTTACAGAGCTAACTAATATTTTTATTTAGCTTACCTACCTGCCATTTCCTTGAAGTGGAGTTATTCTGTAAGTTGCTTTTTGAATGTGATAATAGCATGAATATGCTATTAGTGCATTAGTGCAATGATTTTTTTTCAAAAATTATTAGACAGCATAGTTCAAATTGTGAATTCATAGATGATTACTGAGTCTAAGAATCCCCCAGCCTTCCTCATTCGAGTGAGATGGATCCTTTAATTTAGACACTGTCCCAAACTGGCAGCCTTGGGCAGGACAAGATCTGCTGAGCTCAACTGCAGAAACTTGTCCTTGCTCACTGTTCTTATCTTTTCCTCACAGTCAGAAAAATCAAACACTTTCCCCTACCTGTGTCTCTTTGAAGTGGTTGGGATTACTGAACTTCTTGAGGTGACTAATAACTCAGTCAAAAGTGGATCCCTGGAACCCTTAGGTCCTAGGCTAGGTTAGGCGATGAGAAACTAGTGCTCCTCGGCTGAGGGAAGGAACGCAGATGTAGCTGAACTGGCCCCTTCCAACTGCTTACAGATAGTCTCGGGAGGACCCTTTCAACTCTTCAGCACCAGAAGGGCAGCAGCACAGCTAAAGCAATGCAAATCACTCTGCCCACCTGCTCCCACGGCTCACGACCTCCTAGCTCCCATCTCTCCCATGCCCTCCTTGGACTCTGTTCTTGCCACAGAAATAACTTCTTTTGGTCATCTACTTGGAGTGTAAAGCAGCCTTCATCATCTCTAGAAGAGCTGCTTCTCTGAGTGCCACCTGTCCCTCAGGAAGTTGCGACCAAATGCTGTGAGCTCTGTCTAGCTGTCCTTAAACACTTCCTCTTCAGATCCTGTCTGAAAAGAAATTATGTATGTCAACCAGCCATAGATGGTAGCTCCTGAAACTCTCGGGAAGTAGATGTCTTTGTATGCCTGAGGAAAGGGGGTTCGGACAGTGACCTTGCTTCCCCATATGCTCATGCTTGTTAATTGATAGCATAGTGCATACTTTTGCCCAATCTGTCAATCTTCCTGAGGCAGTGCATTAGTCAGGGTTCTCTGAAGAAACAGAACCTATAGAATCTAATATACATATAAATAAGTTTATTAAAATAACTTAAAATAAAAAAAATAGTGTTTTTCAAAGTAGCTGCCCGTAGTTGCTTTGTTCTTGACCGGAATGTTCCACAAAGCCAAAAGATCCCGAGAAGGTCTCAAGCCTTTACTTCTCTGGCGGGTCGAAGACACTGGGTTCTGACATCAGCAGTAAACAGTGAATAGCAACAAGGCCTAGAGACCAGTCTCCAAAGGCAGCGGGAACAGCAACAATACGTGGAAAAGCTCCAAGTCAGCCAGGGACGGAGGCAGCAGCAGCAGCGAAGAAGACCACGATGCTTTAAAAGTTAATGATGCTCGCAGAGTAGACTCCACAACAAGTCAACACAAGATAAGGGAAAAGCAAGTCCCTCCTCCTTGTACTTCCTATTATCTGGCCCACCACTGGAAAGTACCACCCATTATGGGCTAGGTTTTCCACAGCAATCAATCAAGTACCTGCAGACTTGTTCAGGGGCCTGTTCCAACCATTAACTTTCCACTGCTGTGCCCCAAACAGTCTGCAGCTGTCAAGTTGACATCAAAATGCAACCATAACAGGCAACATACTCTACTCGATCAGAAGTTTCCCTAACTATGTAGTAGCAGCACACAGACCAACAAGCCAGCCCTCTTTGAAGCTAAAAAAGGGTCCTTCTTCATCCAGATGACCTGAAACATCTCCATACAATGCTTAGGTAAGACTGGTGGGAAAACCATCACAGAAGAGATGCCAGGGTGTTGGGCCTGCCCAGAATTTGCCCCAGGGCATAGCTGAGCACATGGGACTAAAGATGACGCTGAGGGCAAGGGTCTTGGGCGTTACCCTGATCACACTGGCTTTCAGGTATCTACCTGCCCTCTGTGCTGAATGGCATTGAATTTGACCATTAGTACCTGTAGGTTGCCTTGACCTTTTGACACAATTGGATGCCCATTTCACGCTCTGTGATCTTTTGTCTATATAAGTTCTTTGGTACCCCCCAATAAACCGAGATTTGCCTCAGACAAACTCCCTGTCCCGTTGCCAAATCTCTGGGAAACTGAGGTGGAGGCAGGGACAGCTGACCTCGCCCTTTTTCGTCACCGCAGCAGGCTGCACAGTCGTGCGAATGAGTGTGTGAGTGGGCTGAAACACGCCATGCCGGGGGTGAGTGGACACTGCACCAGGGCATAAACAAGGTATGCTTAGGTTTTGAAACATTTCGTTGGCTTTCCAGGTATTTAGGACTCAGGTACCAATTGTCTTTACTTGGATGGTGGACAGGGGATCCATAGAACCTTTTAGACATACACTACAAGCAGACAGCGGAGGCCCGGAGTAGCTCTGAATCCAGCCAGCAGTGCTGCAGGTTCTTTGAGGTTGCTCGTCAAAGCCACCCAATGTGACCATGTGCTGAGCTCGGAGCTCCAGGCTCCCTCTTTCACTTAGCAGTCAGGACTAAGCTCAAGGGCCATCTGGCTTTCCATCCTGGTCTAGTTTAGCGATCCTCCTCTGCATCCGGATCTCTGTTGTGACTCATCACTGTATTCTAGCTGTCGTTTTTTTCTATCCCTCTCATCAATTTGTCCGTGTAAGATCCATGTCTTCTATCCTGTGTGCCAGTGCCTGGCACTGAGCTCTATGCATAATAAGCATTGAGTAGATGTATGGTAGGAATGAATGAGTGAAGCATTTGAGTTGGAAGATGATTGGTGTTTCTCAAACAGAAATAGCAAAAGAGCCTTCTAGAGAGAAGGAGTTAAGAGTTTACCCAGGACCTGCCGTCATGCTCCTCGTGCACACACAGCATGAATGCTGTTAACCTAAGACCTGCTTTCCTCTCCTGCCAAGTGGTGCGGATCCTTATCTCACAGCTGCAGGATTCAAGATGATGTCTGTAAGATGCGTTGACACTCTGCACATAGGAGTACTGTGATCTGCTTGGTTGAAGAGGGGGCTTGGCACAGTAGCATGCACTTTCCTAGCATGTGCCATCACAGGGGAAGTTGAGGCAGGATAGCAAGCTGGAAGCCAGCAAAGGCCCTTTCTCAGAATACATAACAAACAAGGTATTGTGGTAAACAGATACTGGGTTTATTATTATCATTTAAATCAGTATGATCTTCATTGCTGGCTGCACCCTGCCGATGAGTATTGCAAGAAATTTGCGATTGATGTTGAAAATACAAAGAATCTGCTCTGAGTCCTCATAGCCTCATGGTTTCTTGTGCTGACTTATTCTTGGAAGGACTGAATGCTGTGTGATTTTCCCCTAGTTTTGGTTGTGAATTCATAGAATACTTGTTCCACTAAATGAAGTGCTCCATATTCCTTGACTCATTGGACATGTAGAATTCTATTTTTTAAATATTTATTTTTAGTTATTTGATAATTTGATAAATAAAATATTTAATTGTTAGGGGGAACTTAGCCAGAGAGTGAGTGTGGAGATGAGTGGACAGCTTTCAGAAGTCAGTTCTCTCCTTCCGCCATGTGGGTCCAGGGATTAAACTCAGGTCATCAGGTTTGTGCAGTTACCTGCTGAGCCATCTCATGGCTTAGATACAAGCATTCTTGGTCGGGAGGGGACACTGCAGTTTTTTCACACACCACTCTGCCCCGTTTGTTATGTTTCAAAACATAACAAAATCTTAAATCTTCCCTGTGAAACTTTTCTTTCTGAGCAGGATCCAGAGGTTTTGTCACAGCCCACGGGGTCAGCAGTGTATTCAGCCTAGTGGATATTTAAAGAAGCCTTTTGTATGAGCAAAGTTCATGCTAAATGGATAGCCCATGGCTTTTCTAAGACTGAAATAAAAATGTATCTGTGGCAACAGCTAATTCAGAGCACAGAAAGATTTATATTTGGGAACTTGTCTCGTCCACAAATTTATTAACCACAGCAGCAGAGCCAGTGATACATGCCTTTAACCCCAGGCTGAGGCAGGAGGGTTAAGAGTTCTGTGCCAAGCTTGGCCACATAGTAAGACTTTGTTTCAAAATATAATAAAACACTAAAATTATTGTGGCCATTAAGCCACTGAAAATGCATTTAATCTTATGATACCTTGTGAGGTTGATAGTATTATAGTCTACAGAGGAAGTTAGAAGCTCAGAGGGGATGTAGCAGTTTGTCAAAGGACTGACAGGTAGGGAATGATGAAACCAGACTTTGAAACCAACTGTACCTTGCTCCACAGTCTTTGCTTTTAACTAACAGGCTTTGTGGCTTTCCTTTCTTTTTTTATTTTATTATTTATTCAATTGTGTGTGTGTGGGTGTGTGTATGTATGTGTGTAAGTGTGTATGTAGAACCACGGACAAATTCGGGAACCACCATGGACTGCCTCCACCTCCTTGTTTACTCTGCCCGCGATTCACAGGCTCCACCCTACCAGGATCAGAAACACAGGCCGCCCCCACTTCTGCAGGGCGTCTATACATGGGGTCTAGGATCCGAACTCAGGACCTTCTGTCAGCAAGGCAGAAGCTTAACCCTTGAGCCACCTCTCCAGCCCCGGCTTTGCTTTCTTATATTATTGTGTGATTTTATTAGTTTGCTTGCGAGCTAAGATGGATGTGGAATGCTTGGTAAAGCCCCGGGAGTTATTTCAGTGAGGTTATGTCTGTGATTTCCTACATGTTTCTGTGTTCTTCCTCTTCCCTAGCTATGGGGTGCTGCTTTGGGAGCTGCTGACTGGCGAGGTACCCTTCCGAGGCATTGATGGCTTGGCAGTGGCTTACGGAGTGGCCATGAATAAACTTGCCCTTCCTATTCCTTCTACATGCCCAGAACCCTTTGCCAAACTCATGGAAGGTACGTAACTCCTGGCCTGAGCAAAGCTATAGGCAGTTTCCCTTCATTCGGCACTTGGTAGATGGTGACCAATATCCTGAGATCAGTTACCCAAGAAAGAGCTGCCACATCAGACCCCTTCCCCAGTGACTACAGAAAGTAACAGCTGAAGCTGCTAGTTGTCATTCCTACGGCTTCTTACGTAATACCAAGTAAGAGAGTATAGTAGTTTTTATTCGTGGACCATTGAGTTTCTTACATTAGAAGTGAAGTACATTGAGGAGAAAGGGACTTTCACAAAGTCAAATCCATAATTTTGTGAGAAATGCACAACTAATCAAACCAAAGAGGGTATCTACCCCATTAATCCTGATTCTTGTCTTTGCCTTCGTATTCCGTTAAGGTGGGAGGGATAGTCATGGGCTTATAGGAAATGGAATCTTGTAGTCACAGTAAGCTATGACAGCTGTACTCAATACAGACAGCTTTGTACTTGCTTTTCTTGTGCTTTAACAGAACTGGGCAGCTACACATCTGCATTCAGTTCTAATTTTATTCGTCATGGTTATGAAGTTGGGCATCCTGCTTTACTGCCTGGTGCCTATTTGGGGTCACTTAAATTCAGCAAAGAGAAGTGAGGGGTAGTTTTCTGTTCGGTGAAGTCAAACGGTCTCCTGAGTCTTGGGCTTTACTTCTGTTCATCCTTCCTGTCTCCTCACATCTTCCATTCAGACTGCTGGAACCCCGACCCCCACTCACGACCGTCCTTCACAAGTATCCTGGACCAGCTGACGACCATAGAGGAGTCTGGTTTCTTTGAAATGCCCAAGGACTCCTTCCACTGCCTGCAGGATGACTGGAAACACGAGATTCAGGAGATGTTTGATCAACTCAGGGCCAAAGAAAAGGTGAGAGCGAGACAGAGATTGAGGCCTACACCGACTTGGTGGCCTTCTTCACCAGGCCTTGGGTCAAGTTGCCTGACCACTCAGCTTCTGACCTCACCTCCTCCACAGGGTCCGTCACTGTCCAGAACACAGTGGGAGCAGCTCAGGGCTATTGCCATCAGCGCTTCATCCTGCCAGTTCAAAACAGATGGGTACTTCCATGTTGAAAATGGTTACCAAGTGCTGGAGGGATGGCTCAGGGGTTAAATATCTGCCTCGCAAGCAGAGGGTCCTGAGTTCAAATCCTAGATTCCATGTAAGAAATGACAGTGGCCTGCACTTCCAGCCATGGTGGGCAGAGCCTGGGAAATCCCAGAGCAAAGCAAAAAGGAGATAGAAGCAACCCAAGATGATTAGCAAAGTCACCCTTGGTCCTACACACACACACACACACACACACACACACACACACACACACACACACACTAAAATTTCAAAAGAAAATGGCTGCGAAAACAGATCACCAGTGTCTTTTGGTGTCAGAGTTGGAAACAACATACAAGCTAGAAACAGCACAAGTTGAAAATTGTGCGGCATTGTTCATGATTTTATGGAAAGGGTTCTGAGTTCAAGTTGGCTGAAGAGTGCAGAGCTTCTTAGCTTGCTAGAGTTTGCTTTTGGGGTATAGTGGCCATTTCCTTAATGGCCTCTTACAACTTCTCTGGTGTGTCCCTAGAACTTAGTGTTTACACATTGGGAACCAATTATAAACAGTTGTAGAACTCACAGAAAAGGAATAGGGCGAATCCAGGGGCCAGAGAGGTGGTCATATACCCACCTAGCTTCTGTTTTCCCTTTTCAGTCTATACTATAAAAACTTAGGGAGGGGATAATTAATAGTAACATGACAGCCAGACGTAGTGGCACATGCCAATACTCACAGCAACAAGGGAAAATTGTAAATGGTAAATTTGAGGCCAATCTGGGCTACAAACTGAGTCCTAGGCTGGGCTGGGCTACACAGTAAGTTTGAGGACAGCGTGGTCTATAGTGTGAGACCCTATTTCATTTCCCCCACTAATCAATATGATAATAACAGAAGTTAAAATCACATATGGCTTTGCTGTTTCCCCAACTTTTTTTCCTCTTGAAAGGTCTGCAGAGAGTTGGTTTTCTCTTTCCCGTGCCCCTGGCATGTATGGCAAACGGTATTCCTGTTCCTCCCAGAGTGAGGACTGGAACATGGACAGTCTCTTCTCTGAACTGTCACTGTTGTTCTCCTAAAAACAGCTTCTGGATCTGAGATTAGTCTGTTCTGTGGGGCAGAAACCTGCACACAGTGCTGTGGCAGGTCACTGAATGCTGCAGGCAAGTGGGGGGAGCTTATGACAAGTCTTTAGGGGTCCTGCTGTGTGGACTGGCTGGATAGAATGACCTTGAGAAAGTGTTCCTACCATAAGTATGCCTCGGTTCCCAGAGCCGCTGGCTTTTAAGTTTGTTGACCACAGGCTCCTGTCTGCCTTTCTTTAGGTTGATAAAATTAATCTTGTCAGTAGTTGTAACAGTAGTGCACACCTCACCCCTCGTTTTCTGCAGCTTCTCTTTCTATGGCTTGGCATACTCACTATCAACCGTCCTTCAACAATATTAAGTGGAAAATTCCAGAAGTGAATAGTTCATGCTATAAATTACATGTCACCCTGAGTTATATGATAAAATCTTGCTCCATCCCACCTATGAGGCTGTGTAGTCTCCCGGAGTTAATCAGTAGGCATGTTGTCGTTGTGTCAGCAATCATAGTGTCACATTGCTGTGATCAAGCAAATTTATTTTATTTCTAATGATCCCAAAGGTCAAGAGTAGTGATGCTGCTGATTTGTAGTATATTGTTATTTGATCTTTTTTTTTTTTTGGAGTTTGGCAAAATTTATTGGTATTTTAGTAAAGACATTCATCTCAGTCATTTCTCTCTCCTCACGTGACCTTAGGTTAATATGTGGATCAAGAAGAGAATATTGAGAGGTGTTATTACTTTAACAAAAAGAAAAACGAACAAACAAAACCAACAGTCTACCTACATATAAGTTAAATTTATGTATCTTGATATAATTAAACCATATAAGAGCTAATGGTGCTTTGTACATTTCCATTATTTTACTTGAAGTTTATTCTAACCTTAATTGTAAGTGAGTAAAGTGTTAGGAGTATCCACAGGCTGATTCTCAGACTTCTTACCTATGATAGCTCAGTGAATAATGACACCAACAAAATTCTCTGAAGTTGTCTATAAATTTAACATTGTCATTATTCGGGAAATTATTTCCCCTGTTTGTGACTATGCTTTTAAAGACATGCTGAGCTGTCATATTTTTTAAAAGTTCATATCCAATACAAAAATACAAAACAAGCACCCTATAACATATAATCTAATAGAGAACATGTGGTGAGAGAGTTCATAAGATTTTCTTTCCTCCTATATCAGTAATTAAAATGTGCCTTCGAAGCCACTGGTCAGTATATATATACTTAAAATAAGCCACAGAACCATACTAACAAGAAATCTTTTAATGGGTTCGGTAGGAATTGGATCTAACAAGTTAATAGCAAATGCTTCAACAAAGTCACAGAATTTTTTTTCTTTTTGGTATTTAAGCCTTTTAAAAAATAACCAGTCAAATACTTAAAGCAGTATGTACATTTAGGTTTTTGGTGGTGGTCTGTATTTTAATAGAAACAGCTTCCTTATGATTGGCCTCAAGTTCTGGTCGAAATGCTCACAGGAACTAGGAAAAAAGCTAAAAGACACACAGTCAAAATACTGATTTACGGGGCTGGAGAGGTGGCTCAGGGGTTAAGCCTCTGCCTTGCAGGGGGAAGGTCCTGAGTTCGGATCCTAGACCCCATGGATAGATGCCAGGAGGAAGCGGGGGCGGCCTGCGTTTCTAGTCCTGGTAGGGCGGAGCCTGTGAATCCTGGGGCAGAGTAAACAAAGAGGAGATGGAGGCAGTCCATGGTGGTTCCAGAATTCGCCCATGGTTCTACACACACACACACACACACACACACACACACACACACACACACACACACACTTGCGTGGGCGCACGCACAATTGAATAAATAAAAAAAAAATTTAAATACTGATTTACTTTGGTCACATATGGTGTTCTTCAAAGACTAATGAAGACCCATTAAAGTGAAGTGGGCTACTTCAGATACTCATTACTTCACATAAAATTTTTGGGAAAAAAAATTTTAAAAGCTAAGCAACTACATCCACTAATAACAGTGCAATACCTAGAATACAATGACCTGAAACAAAATATTAAGTTACCTATAGAGGAAAAAAAGGTATATTTTAATTTTACATAGATTTCTTTTTAGTCAGTAGTATAGTAATGTTTTCTTTGCATCACAACACTCCTGTCTGTAAGGCTGTTTGTTCCTAGGAGCTGACACCTAGGTGATGAGAGAATGATGTCAGGAGAGTAACTGTGCACAGTTAAAACAGACAGTAACTGTTTGCTTCCCTCTTAATGTGCTAATAATTGAGTCCAAAAAAATACACAGTTCTTTAAAAGGTACCACTGCTGATTTCTCTATTATCTGTAACCTTTGGAAACTAATTACACGAGACTAGTAAATTAGCAAATGTCTTAGAATCTGTATATAAAGCAAATTACCTCTATTCAAAATATCATTTATTAGCATGCCACTCAATTTTAAAAAAATAAATGAAAAAGGGAAAAAGTGGCTCCAAAGATGGTCTTATGCCATTCTTTAGAAAAAGGAAGCTGTTCTTTTTAACTTTATACCCACTCCGTACCCCAGTTTCAAAACACATTATTTAATTGTCTTGGTCGTGGACATTTCCAAAATGAGACTTCATATTCCGTTCCCACGGCTTCTGGTTATAGTAAAACCCACGCTTTCCTTTGTTAACGGAGTTTGCTTTGGCTGATGGTGCTGTGTGTGGCCCTTCCAGTGTTCTTCCTCGTCATCTTTGCTTCAGAAGACATTGCTTCTGCTTCGCTATCTTTATCTTCATTAAAAGCTGCTGCTGGGGCTGGAGAGGTGGCTCAGGGGTTAAGCCTCTGCCTTGCAGGCTGAAGGTCCTGAGTTCGGATCCTAGACCCCACGTATAGACACCGGCAGCAGAAGCGGGGGCGGCCTGCGCTTCTGGTCCTGGTAGGGCGGAGCCTGTGAATCCTGGGGTAGAGTAAACAAGGAGGAGGTGGAGGCATCCATGGTGGTTCCCAAATTCGTCGTGGTTCTACACACACACACACACACACACACACACACACACATATGCGTACACACACATACACGCACAATTGAATAAAAAAAAAAGCTGCTGCTACTGGAAGGGTTTTTGGAGCAAGAATTGCAGCAGTTTCCTTAGGCTCATTTAATCCAAGTCTGATGGATGCTTTTGATGCTTTCTCTGTCATCTGACTACCTATGAATGACAAACCCAAACCTGGTTTTGTGGGCTTTGTTGGGGGGGGCTGCATCTTTTACAGCTGATTGCTCCTCAGCATTGCGACTGGAACTTTCCCTCCAGTACTGAGAGAAACAGTGTTAGTTTTTACAGGTTTTTTTTCTGCTGCTTCTTCAGTTCCTCCGGGGCTTCATTTCTCTGCATCTTCTCCTCTCCCTCTTTCCTATCTACCCTCCCCCCCAACTTGGCCTTCCTGCCTGCTATTTGATCATCTTATTAGTTGCTCCTCTCCTACCATGTCTAATTTATAAATCGAATGTCATTGTAGAAGTATCTTACAGGAAGATGCACAGTGCTCATGGAGTTCAGTAGTATTGTGGCGTAAGGCATTCCCCGTGGGTCTTGGATGAGGGGCACTACCATTCTAGGAAGAGTCAACCGCCCCACCCCGTCTCCAGACTGGACCTGACACATTAGCTCTCCGGCTGTATTTGCTGTGTGGCTGTTCTGAACCTTCCTGTCCAACCACTTAGGACTGGCAGCTTACCAGTCACTTACCAGCTAACTGCTTAATACCCACCCACTGGATGTCTTGGAGAGCTCCCCAGGTTACCTCACCACACAGTCCCCTGCTCTATGCTGAGACCCCGCTCTCCCCTCTCATGGTTTGCCGCCTGTAGGAGCTCCGCACTTGGGAAGAGGAGCTGACGCGGGCTGCGCTCCAGCAGAAGAACCAGGAGGAGCTGCTGCGGCGGCGGGAGCAGGAGCTTGCAGAGCGGGAGATCGACATCCTGGAACGGGAGCTCAACATCATCATCCACCAGCTGTGCCAGGAGAAGCCCAGGGTCAAGAAACGCAAGGGCAAATTCCGGAAGAGCCGGCTGAAGCTCAAAGATGGCAACCGCATCAGCCTCCCTTCCGGTCAGTGGCCGACGTCAGCAAGGGGAGCAGGAGCTGGTGTGGCAGGGCTTGGCGGGAGCCGGGCTGTGCTTGGGGACACAGAGGGCCAGACTTGCAAGATGGAACCTATTAGATGGGCTGTGGTGAAAGTCCACCCCCAGGGGAACTGCTGATGGTGCGTGAAGGCAGACCGGAGCGACAGAGCGGCAAGGCTTCCTCAAGCACGCCTCCCTGTAGGGGAAGGTGGAGAACGATGCATGTAATGGGGAGAGGGAGGGCCAAAGGGAGTGCATGTATGAAACAAGTCTTGACTCCATAAAACAGTCCTCAAGGTTTCTTTAAATAATTAGTTCACTGAATGCAGTTGAGATTAGGTTAACATGTAAAACTTTACATTATAATGTTTATATATGACCTGTCAGAAATGCACTGGCTGATTCATGTTACATTGGTGGTATTACTGCCCTGGGAAAAATACAGAGAAATACCAAAGTAGGAATTAGAATCTTGGGTAAGTTGCGTACCTGTGGAGGGAGGTGAGGGCTCATGGGTGTGCTTGTGTAGATAGAAATGTTGTTTGTGTTTTGAGTCTGCAAGGCCTTGGGAAGCAAGCTTATTGGAAGTGTAAGAAACCAAGGAAAATGGCATAAGAGCAGGGTGAATGACTCCACGCCTCAGGCAGAGTGTAGGGAATTCCTTCTTAAAGTGAGAGCATTCGCCCATGGGAATGCAGACCACTTTCCTCGTTACAGTTTTTTGTTGTTGTTGTTGTTGTTGTTATTGCTATTTTTCCCTTTTGTTTCAGCGAGTACAAAGTGTCTAGAACGTCCAGCTGGTGCCAAGACATTGCTGTGCACTGGCCGTGATGCTATGAAGCTGTATTCTCGTTTGTGGAGAGATCTCAGTCCAGTTGGGAGACCCAGTGCAGACAGCAGCATCTTATGCTCTTGTGCCTCTTTGATAGACAAGGAGATGGAAACTCAAAAAATTCACAGCTGAAAGCTTCATATTCTTTATGCTAGACCAAAACTGTCTTTAGAATGTATCCAAATTGGAGCCATTTCCCCCTGTCATTCACCATGGGGTAGTTCTTAGTGCCTTGTTCCATGTGCATTTGATAAGGAATATCAAACTCCCTATTTTGCTATCTGCAAAAGAGGCATGTAGTGAAAGATTGTGTGAAACTGGTCATTTCAAGATACATTTTCTAAAATCAAGATCACATATACTAAAAAACTACTCCATGTGTTATTTCTCCACTTATACTCATTACAGAGCCTTATGAAGACTGTTTAATGAAGTTGGTGCAGGCAATGAACTTTGCATTACTTAATATGCTCATCCCTCCATGTCCCCTTGGGAAAAAGATGACCCTAAAAGAGAATATCTTCCCCGTGTTCAGAGCCTTTCAGCAAACTGGGGCCTATCCCTCAGCCTTTCCAGAAGATACTGTATTTTTTAGGTGAAGTTGACTATTAGATAATTCTATTTCATGCATATGTATTTGTCTTTTCCCAAGCAGATTTCCAGCACAAGTTCACGGTGCAGGCCTCCCCGACAATGGATAAAAGGAAGAGTCTTATCAGCAACCGCTCCAGCCCTCCTGCAAGCCCCACCATCATTCCTCGCCTTAGAGCTATACAGTGTGAGATAGTTTCCAAAACTAGTTGAGGCTGGAACATCCCAGAGACACCATGTCCCTGCTGTCTAGCCACTGACAAGTCCAGCCTTGCTCCATCCACAGCTCTGCCACCTCTTCCATGTGCTGAGAGGTGGAGACCCTCGGCCCTCCTGTGCTTTGTCTCCTCTGCTAACTCTACTGCTTCCTCCCCCACGTTTTACTCCTGGTCAGTTGTCAGCCCAAGAGTTTGTGGGCATGAAAGGCCCTTTAATGAACTGCAGAGCAATTTGGAAATGGCATGTGATACAGATTTTGAGGCCTGACACACTGCCTTACTCGGGGGCATCAGTGTTGTTCTTTGGTCCACATTTTCCACGAGAAGGCATTGCCAAAGCTAAGTCCTGAGAAAATTGGCCAGATGCTTCCTGGTGGGCCAAGCCTGGGCTCATTTTGCTTTTACTGTAGTATTTGCTTTACAATTGCAATGTGTGTATGTGTGCATATGTATTTGTATGTGTGCAGATGTTTCCCAATTTAAAGATAGGTTTCATTTTCAGATAACTGGATTTCCGGTAGTAAGTTTTGGGTCACAGTTGGCTGGAGCTGAGACATGCTTTGCTTCAGTCCCCTTAGGTCCCTGGTTTTTTTAGTGACTGGCTCACTTCACTCATTTCTGGTCTGAGGCCTGTGGGTCTCAGCTCTGTTTTTTCCTCTCTTGCCTGTTTTATCCCTCCAGGCCTGTTACTTCCTGCTTTTGTCTTCCTCCTGACTTCCTTCTCCACCATCATGAACTTTCCATTTTTTTTTTCCATCCATTTCCTTCTAAAAGTTCTACTGTTTTGCATTCTTTGTCACTCTCCTCCCCTTACTCGTAAACCTCTTTTTTGCAGTTCACCTGCATGGTTGCTGATAAATGACCATCAAACAGCTTAAGGAAACAAGGGGTTTATTCTCTTACTGATAGTCTGGCTGCAGTTCATAGTCCAGCTTGACAGCTCCAGGCTGAGGGAACTGGCCACACCATCTTTACATAATGGCCAAGAGAGGGACGAGCCTTACTTGCCATTATCAGCATGTCTATCCAAGTGTACACAAGGACGCCAACTTTCTCAACCAGCTGTCAGTATTTTATTCCAGAGCCTAGTCCCACCCGCCATGGGCTGGACCTTCCCCATCAGCTAGACAATCTCCTGCAGGTTTGCTCTGGGTTTAATTCAACCACTAGTTCTCTACACATGTGCCTAGAGCTCAAACCCTCAACTATCGAGCTGACATCTATGACACTCTTCATTTTTCAACATTCAGCTCCACTAAAACAAGCTAACAAAACCACATTCCTTAAGTCAGATCTGTTTAGAACTCTGGTGTCCAGCTATTCTGAGCTTCAGTTTTGTGGAAATTCAGTGAGTCTGACCTGTTAGTGCTTTGAGAGAGCTCAGCAGTTAGTGGAAGAGGACACTACTACTTTCCTGGAAGAATCTTCTCAGGCACAGAGTCTCTAATTCATTCTGGCTTCCCTGAAGAGCAGTGTGTCTGCATGTCTGTCTGTCTGTGTATCTGTGTAGAGGCTAGTCTTAGACTTATCTATTTTCCATATTTTACCTTTGTTACATACAGTGACACCAGCTGAAAGCAGCAAAACCTGGGGGCGGAGCTCAGTAGTCCCAAAAGAAGAGGGGGAGGAGGAGGAGAAGAGAGCCCCAAAGAAGAAAGGACGGACATGGGGACCAGGAACGCTTGGGCAGAAAGAGCTTGCCTCAGGAGATGAAGGGTAAGATCAGTTGATGTGATGTTTTGAAATACATCAAATGTCTTTTTCCCAATACTTTCCGAGAAAATACAGCTTCCTTGAGTGTTTTTATTTTGTTTTTGAGGCAGTGTCTGAACAGCACAGGCTGTCCTCAGACTGTCTTTCTGCCTCCGCCTTCGCGTGCTGGCTCCAGGTGTGCACCACCATATCCCACTTTTCTTGGGTTTCTAATTTCCAGGTTCCTGAACGCCCTCCTAGTGCAGGAATTGTCAGGCTTTTTCCTGAAAGGACCAGATCATATTTTAGGCTTTGTGATCCGTGCAGTGACAGAAATACACAGCAGCCATGGTCTACGGGCAGTTGTGTAAATGAGTGAGCGCACACCTGGCTTCCAGCCAAAGTTTATGAAAACAAGTAAACACATGGTGGGCAGGACTTTAGTCCACAGGTTTGCTGGCCCCACAGGTGTTCTCAAAGGAGCAAGGAAAGTTCTGCCAGACGGAAAGTTCTGCCTAAGTGTTCTACTTATACCTAGATCCCCTCCCCCCAAAAGTAAACATCTGCTCAGAAGAGAGCGGGAAAGAACAGGGTTAGCAGGATGTTTGTCTGAAACAGAAGCAGATAGAATAACCCAGCCGTGGTAGTGCAGTGAAAAACTGTGGGGCTGTTGGGCATTTTTTGGCCTCATGCCGTGGCTGCAGTCCATGTATGTTGGTGCCTTTTCTAGGCAGCACTGGCTCTTGGAACCTTACTTCTCAATGCCTTAAATATGCTGAGTCCTCACTCATGGGCTTCAGCCATAGAAGACAAGTTCTGTCCACGTCTGAACTCTGAACAGGTCAGACACTCAGTGTGGTGGAAGGAGCTGGGACGTGGGCTGCAGCCACCCGGGCCCGAGACTCAGCTGTACCACACGAACTCATGTTTTGTCATCTGCCCCACTTGGGGAGTCAATGTGAGAGTTAACTGAGTTCACCTCTGTGGTGTGCGTGGAGGCTTGGGTGAACATGTGTGAATCCTAGCAGGGCGAGTCTTCTCTGCCTCTCCTGGTTTTGTTTCACACCCACAGGATGGGCCTATGGTTTAGCCTTCTAATTCTGTGTGTTAGACCTGGAACGTTTCCCAGCTGTTCTAAGTGCGAGGATAACTAGCTGTCCTTTCCCCTTCCAAGTGACTTTCCATTAGGATAAAGGGTCCCTGAGCCTAACTTACTTCGGTGGCCTTGTGATTGCGAAGATTTCGTGTCCAACATTTCAGTTCTTCATGTCTAAGCTCCAGGCAAACATGGTAGTTTGATGCAGAAAGAACGGACTCAGGCGAGGTTTCAGAAACCACGAAGTGTCTTTGAATTGGAAATGTGCTACTATGAATAAACTGTCTATACTGTGTATGAAATTCAGCAATTGGCTCCTGGGGGTCAGCCAGTTATTCTACTTTACCAACTTCACTAGGGACGAGAACTTTCTGATTTGTCCTTCTAAGTCTGAAATCTAAGTCTGATTCCCTTGTTATTTCTAACATTACTGTAATTCCAAAGTTGCCTAGGTTAACTGGGAGGGAGTTCCATGAATTTTTTTTTAATCTTTTTACTTAATTTTAGGTGAGATTGCAGTGTGATGGGTTTTGTTGTGGCATGTTCACACGTGTTGGTTGTTTCTTACACTCTCACTATTCCTACCCTCACCCCTACCTTTGCTGGTCCTCTTCCTCATCCTCAGATAGACTTTCAGTAATTTTTATGGCACTGCTTCATTTAAAGAATTTTTTTTGTCTTGGTAGTAAGTTAACTTGGTTCATGCTGTAAAATACTAACTTTCCACTTTCTTTCTCCTTGTGTAGATTTGTCCTCACAGACTTTTGAAACAACTAACAAACATGTGTCTTAAGTTTTCATTATTCTCAATTCCTATTGAAGAAGGCAGAGTGTATTCCATCCAGTCTTGAGTAAAATTCTCTGATTTTTGGATACCTCCCCACAATAATATTTCTAACTTTAGTGCCTATGGATCGAACAAAATATATATTGGCAAAAAGCTTGAATTCAATAGTGTAAAATGATTTTGTGTCTCCATCCTTTAGCGAGCATTGTAAGAACACACAGTTATGTGCAGACAGCATGTTCTCTTGCATTTACCCTGCCCATACATCGGAAGTACCTGGTTCAGAAGCAGCTCAAACAGGGCAATCTTCCTAAGATCCTTTTCTAGTGTATTTTGTTGACTAGACAAGGGAGGGTGCCTGGCCACCTCGCTCAAGCCTCGGGAATTTGAATGTGGGAGAGGCTGAGCTGCCACAACCCCCACTGCCTGCTACTGATTCTCTTTATTCGTTGAAGATCCCCTCAGAGACGGGAAAAAAATAATGGCTTAAGTACCCCATCAGAATCTCCACACTTCCACTTGGGGTGAGTCCAGTCTTTATCTACAAGTCGTGTAGGTAGTAATCGCTCCTCCATTTTCTCCTCCTCCTCATACCTCATGAATCAACCCTCATTACCGCAAAGGCTGAGCTGATTTGTTTGTTTGTTTGTTTTTGTTTGTTTTTTAAGAGCAATACCTTTGTGCACCTTGGAAATAGTCCTGTGTTGATCTGTGTCCTGACCCCTTGAATTGTTAGGATAATCCTTGTACCCTTAGTTTTAGAGAGAAGATACTTGACTATATATTCTTGAGTCTTAAGCACTGGTTTGCCCTTTTCTAATCTGGATAGTCTCGATTCCAAACCTAGAAGTAATAGCATGACATTACCAGTTGGAAGCCCCGAGCTGTGGGTTTAGCAGCATGCTTCTCTTTAGCTCTGGTTTGGTTGAAGCCAGCAGAGTCTGAAATACCTTTCGATTAACTATTATTTTCTGATAGTTCTTGAAACAGAGTTCTGAGGTCAAGAAAAAAAGCTCAGATAGCCTGGCACTCTGGAGAGTTGGCTTTAGCAAGATGGATGTCGACCATCAATAAAGTCTCCTTTGGTTGTAATGCTGGATTTTCAACACCACCAGAGCACATAGATTTGTCAGTTCATCTTACTCTCCTCTAGGGAAAAGACCAGTGCTCCCTGGCCTCCTATTCTCCCTTCACTTAAGGGAGCTGATAGGAGATCCAGTCTGTCTCGGGAGAGTTGCCGACTTGCCCAATGAGCTGGTTGCAGGGATTTGAAATCACTCGACTGGCGCCCGTTGTCTCCATGCCCTGACGTGCCAGGGCAGCCATGCACATGTCATCCTGTCCACATAAGTTGTCCCAAGTGCACTGAGCTGGTGCAGTTTTATTGGTTGATTGTTTTTCTTTTTGAAAAGTGGATGACTTTGGAAGCTGTCTAAGCATGGGAGACAAAAACTAGGAGGAGAGCCTGAGAAATGTGGAGTGAACCATTTCTGCTGGTTCACGTGCCCCTTGCTTCGCCTTGCACGTGCAGGTGTTTGTGTTGCAGTATTTCTAATGCCATCTAGTGTCATGAGTGTGCTGTGTTCATTCCATGTGCCCTGGCTGCCTTTCCTACGAATGGCTCTGACAGGACGCCCGCCGCTCATTCGTTCTTACTCTTTCTGTCTGCTTGTCAGCCTGCCCACCAGATCTTTCCACAGTTCCGCAGTGTGTGGCGGGCCTTGCTATACTACCGCTTCCCTTGGCCTAGAGCATGTGTACTTCTGTTTGTGAAGTAGGTGGGCTTGGCAAGAGTTGGGTGTGATTAAGCAGACCAAGGGAAACATTTTCCAAAGGCCCATAAGGAAACAATCATTTCCTTTTTTCCTCTTCAGCCTCAAGTCCCTGGTAGATGGATACAAACAGTGGTCATCCAGTGCCCCCAACCTGGGGAAGGGCCCGAGGAGTAGCCCTGCCCTCCCAGGGTTCACCAGCCTTATGGAGATAGGTAAGCATTGTTCTCGCCATAGTTCCCTCCCAGTTTCCTCAGGCAGCCCTTGGCCAGGCTCTGGGACTGTTTAAGGACTCCTAATTCAGGAGTTACTATGTTTTATCTTTTGTCTTGACTCCTGTTCCCTTGCTGTTTCCTTCCCATAACTTTCTAAGTGACAGCAGAGGAGCCTGCCTTTGGCTTCCAGCCCAAGAGGCTAGTAGTCACCAGCTTTGGGCAAGTATGAAAAGAGGAGGGTTTGAATCAGATATTCCCATTTTCTGAGCCTGGGGGAAGGGTCTGCACAGTGGGGGATGAAAATCGAAGACCCTCAGTCCTCCTGGGACCCTTTCCTGTGTTATCCTTCTTTTTACTGACCAGAAGCGGTCTTCTCCAAGCACTACTTCTGTGGGTTTCCAGGGTCCTAACAGGTCATTGAGTGGGGTACCTTAGCCTTTACCCATGTTAGGACTTCCGATCCTTTGTGGAGACTGACTATAATACATGCTACCAAGGGTCTGGCCAGAAATCCAGTAACCTTCCACTTTGACGCTACAAAGACATGAGAAATGTTTCTGTTTTTTTTTTTTGGTTTTTTTTTTTTATTATTATTTATTCAACTGTGTGCATGTGTGTCTGTGTGTGTGTGTAGAACCACTGACGAATTCGCGAACCACCATGGACGCCTCCACCTCCTTCTGCCCAGGGATTCACAGGCTCCGCCCTACCAGGACCAGAAGCGCAGGCCGCCCCCGCTTCCGCCTGGCGTCTATACATGGGATCTGGGATCCGAACTCATTACCTTCTGCCTGCAAGGCAGAGGTTTAACCCCTGAGCCACCTCTCCAGCCCCAGGACATGAGAAATGTTTCTGTTTTAACCAATGTTCTAGAAACTCTTAAGTATGTGGTGTTACAAGTTCTTGCGGAGCTAACAATTTGGCCCAGTGGTAGCTTCACATGCACAAAGGGTGTCCCTGTGGCAGAAGTAGCAAATCAGCAGATCCCCCTTTCTGCAAATGGAAAAGTGGGTTCAGGAATACAGCCCGGGAGGAGAAGAAGAGACGCGAGGGTCTTTTTCAGAGGGCCAGTCGTCCTCGTCGGAGTACGAGCTCTCCCTTCCAGAAGCTCTTCAAGACCCCTCCAGTCAGGTCGATTTCTCTGTGTTGGTCACAGCCGGAAGTGGCAGGACACGAGTCCTCTTGGTTCAGTACCAGTTCTGTGTCCTGTTCCTTCACCGTCAGACTTGGCGTCCCTGATCCCGAGTCAGGAGCGCTGGGGTGGGAAGAGCTCCAGGCGCATACTGCTTCGACCTCATTTTGTGATCTTCTCCACTCCTCTTGCCTTCACAGAGGACGAGGACAGTGAAGGCCCAGGAAATGGAGACGGTCGCCTGCAGCATTCACCCAACCAATCCTACCTCTGCATCCCATTTCCTCGTGGCGAGGATGGGGATGGCCCCTCCAGTGATGGAGTTCATGAGGAGCCCACCCCAGTCAACTCGGCCACCAGTACCCCTCAGCTGACGCCAACCAATAGCCTCAAGCGCAGTGGAACCCACCACCGGCGCTGTGAGGTAGCTCTGCTCGGCTGCGGAGCTGTTCTGGCAGCCACAGGCCTGGGGTTCGACTTGCTGGAAGCTGGCAAGTGCCAGTTGCCTCCCCCGGAGGAGCCTGAGCCACCAGCCCGGGAGGAGAAGAAGAGACGCGAGGGTCTTTTTCAGAGGGCCAGCCGTCCTCGTCGGAGTACGAGTCCTCCCTCCCGGAAGCTCTTCAAGAAGGAAGAGCCCATGCTGTTGCTAGGAGACCCCTCCACCTCCCTGACGTTGCTCTCTCTCTCCTCTATCTCCGAGTGCAACTCTACCCGCTCCCTACTGCGCTCTGACAGTGATGAGATTGTAGTGTATGAGATGCCAGTCAGCCCTGTTGAAGCTCCACCCCGAACCCCATGTACCCACAACCCCCTGGTCAATGTCCGTGTGGAACGTTTCAAGAGAGACCCCAACCAGTCTCTGACTCCCACCCATGTGACCCTCACGGCCCCTACACAGCCGAGTGGTCATCGGCGGACTCCCTCAGATGGGGCTCTTAAGCCAGCAGCTGTCCTAGCTAGCAGGAGCCCCTCCAACAATGGACTGAGCCCTGGAACAGGTGGGTCCTGGCCTCTCTTTCCTCCTTCCTTCCTTTGTGGTCTTTAGGGAGTGAAGATGTTTGTAGGTGGCTCATTTCCTCTTCCTACCTCTATATTTGAATAAGCCACATTCCTTCTCTTACTCAGCCATACAAGAAATACGATCTGGAATTGGGAAGGTGGCCAGAGCTGGCTGACTTCCTTCTGCCCTGTGCCGCAGGCATCTTTATCCTGACATTTGAGAGGAGAACCAGACCTGAACCTTCAGTGGGATGCTTACATCTGGGTCTGGGGCAGCAGTCTAGTTCCTGGTTATTTCCTGCTCATTCTGCACTACCAGGAAGTAATTCACACTATACCTGGGAGGGGCATTTCCTGCCACATAGCTGGGCCCTCGCCTCCCATTATAACATTAGTTCAGACACACATGTAAGGTCAGCTGCCACCCACGCATCACAGTCTCCGTCACTCACCGCTGAGTCACACCTGCCTCTTCAGACCTAGAAACATGTCCAGGTAAGTGACCGTCCATGCGCACAAGTGCGTCCTTAGCACCTGACGCTAGAGGCTCCTTGACAACCTAGGTCTTCTCTTCCTGCCATTGATTCCTGCTCCCTACAAGAGCTGAATCTAGCTTGGAAACAGTTTATAGTCCAGTAAGAGAAACAGAGGTGGCCAGGCCCCTTCGGCAATACTTAAACGTCAATAATGATTATATCACATCATTTGATTCCTCCTGTAGACTTGTTTGTTGCACTCAAATGTATAACCTCCTTGGAAGTAAAGGTTCTGTATTACTCACGTCTACACTTACGTGACTTAGCTCTTTTCCTGTCACATGGTTATTAAGTAGATGAACAAGGAATGACAGGCATTCCTTTAAGTCAAGGCTCAGCAGCTTTGAGAAAGGGCCAGACGATAAACCTACAGTTTCTCTTGGAGTATACTGCTGTAGAGAGAAAACAGCCATCACATGTACCCAAAATGTATCCCAGTAAAACTTTAAAACTTTATTAACAAACAAAAGTGGTAATTTTGCCAGCATCCACCTTAAATTATTTCATTACATTTGTCATCACAGACACACATACTCACACCCATATGTTGTCCTAGTCCACTCCAGTATCTAGTTCCTCACAACACCCTGAATGGCTCATAGGAACTGTTCTGTAAATACAGGTAATTTGTATTATCCCTGTCACGTAGGGATATAGCAGAATGGAAGGGAGCAGTAGGTGTCTCTCCCAGGCGTTCGGACCATTATCTGATGCCTTTTCTTTTATCTCTCTGACTAGGAATGTTGAAAACCCCTAGTCCCAGCCGAGATCCAGGCGAATTCCCCCGTCTCCCTGACCCCAATGTGGTCTTTCCCCCAACCCCAAGGCGCTGGAACACACAGCAGGATTCGACCTTGGAGAGGCCCAAGACCCTGGAGTTTCTGCCTCGGCCACGTCCTTCCGCCAACCGACAGCGGCTGGACCCTTGGTGGTTCGTGTCCCCCAGCCACGCCCGCAGCGCCTCCCCAGCCAATAGCTCCAGCACAGAGACGCCCAGCAACCTGGACTCCTGCTTTGCCAGCAGCAGTAGCACTGTGGAAGAGCGGCCTGCACTCCCAGCCCTGCTCCCTCTCCAGGCCGGGCCTCTGCCCCCCGCTGAGCGGACGCTTCTGGACTTGGACGCGGAAGGGCAGAGTCAGGACAGCACCGTGCCGCTGTGCAGAGCTGAGCTGAACACACACAGGCCTCCCCACTATGAGATCCAGCAGGAATTCTGGTCTTAGCGTGGACAGGGTCACAGGGACAGACATTGGGGAAGCTGGGGGTCGGGGGGAGCTGGCTGGCACAGCCTTGTCTCAGAGCGAATCCCCTGGGATCCAGCCCTGCTTCTTGCACTGATAATGCACTTTGAAGATGGAAGGGATGGAAACAGGGCCATTTCAGAGGTTCTCCTGCCCTGCGGGGCCTTTCTCCTCCATGTCCGCTGAAGGGGCTGTGGTCATCAGCTCTGGCTGTGTAGGGAAGGAGGTGTACATGCATGTCCACACATAGACACTGTGGTCTTCTTACTTTCAGGTTGACACTGCAGTCACTCAGCCAAGTCTGTCTGCTGATCCTTCTCAGCCAGAGCTGTCCTGGGGTCCCTTTATCAGCCCCGAGTTCTGCTTTTCCTCCCACCAGTATTGGGTGTTCTGTGATGATTCTGCTCTTCTCTCCAACACTGCTATGACTCATAGTCTGGTTCGGTGTGAGACAGGAGCGTCCTGTGTCCAAAGGCTTTTCGTGCCAGCTGAAGAAGAGAGCAACAGACCTGGCAGTACCTCCCATGCTTCCGGGTGCCCTACCCTATTTATTTGAGCCCACGGGTGATAAAAGAATTGGCTTTGTGAGAATTGAGGGGAGATGAGGGAATTAGGACAAACTACCAGGTTTAGTGGAGAAGGTACTAGAGTCTGTCTCTGTTGTTATTTGTTTGTAACACTGAGTGAAGAGCAGAAATTATCTTTTGAATGATTCCATCTGCCCATTGGGGTCAGGACATGGTTATACCAAGTTCAGATACAAACATACCCCTTGGTTCCTGCATTTGTCTGTTTTGGGCCTCTGCATTTTTCTCTCCAGTCTCTGAAATCTGAGCTTAAGTCATGTGTCATTAGCAGATGTCTCTGCAGTGCAGCAGAGTGGTGTGTGGGGATGGGTCCTGGACATGGTGTGGAACTGTGCGGGGGATTCCTTCTTTGCTGGACTGCCCATTTGGTGATGCTCCTGAAGTAAATTGGAGCCCTTCATAGTACCTTCTGTAGATGGACACGGCGATGTGGAACTGTCTTACGGTCCTTGATAAGCCACTGGTGCCCACAGCGGCCATGCCTCACTGGATGCTGACCAAGACCTCTGAGTCCACGCACGAGTAGCTCTTGTGCCAGGCTCTGCACCGTGAGCTGCGTAGGAAGGACAGGCCGTGCTGACTTGTCTGGTGTGTGTGTCCTTACTTGAATGTTGACTCTGTCTGAAGCGTCCTCATGTGCTTCTCGTACCGTGTGTGCACTTGCACCATGCTCTTCATATTTCAGTGACGGTCCTCAGGTCATATGCCTCTTCCCTCAGGGCTGTGCTGCCCACCGCCTTCTGTCTGGAGTTGTCTCTGGGGACGTTGGAGGTCAGTCTGCATGTTCCTTGTGTTGCTGCCTGAATGTCCAGGTGGGTTAGAGTGGGGTAGCCAGTAATGCATTTGGCCTGTCACTGTGATGGAGGCCCTGCACTGGAGAGCACTTGAGGGTGATGCTGGTTTTCACAGTTTCTTGCTCTATGAGCCCATTTGCTCTTTGGCTCGCCCTTCATCCCGCCGTCTTGAATAGAGAGGTGCTGCTGGTGGCGTCTCCTGGGGTCACTCCTCATTTGTGAAGTAAGGATGTAAGAGATTATTTTTGTCCTCATACAAGAGCTAGGAGAGGAAAGGAATCTAAGAGGTTCTGGTCATCGTGAGACAACTTTTCACTCTTGATGAGTGGACACACAAATAGTCTGGCCCATGCCTGTCCCCCAAGTCCTCCAAAACCTTGGAAGGACAGTGTTGGAAGATGGAATGTAATCTGCATGGTATCTACCTGCCCTCAAGTGAGAAATTAAAGCTAGTTTTCCCATATTCCCTCAGGGGACAGACAACATCTTCACAGGCAGTCTTTGCTAAAGAAATAATCCTATGCAAGAGAAGCAGACGTGAAGTTGGTGCACGGATGCTGTGGGGCTGTAGCATCACTTTGGTCCTCCAAAGCTGGGTCCTGGCTGTCACGCTCTGCTGTAAGCCAGAGCGTGCGATAAAGATCAAAAAAGTGGCTGTCCTCTGTTCTCGTTCTGTCTCTGCTGTCATGGTCAGAAGAAGTCCCTGAAGCTGTGGATGAAGCCACTTGAGTAGCTGTAGCCAACCCTTCCCCAAAGATGTGGTCAGTTCTGAGCAGGGAGTTGCTACATGGAGATCAAGTGTGGCATTCTGGCTGGCCTTAGACCCTCAGTTCCTACTGCGAATTCTAAATTTGACTTGAATCTCTGGCCTGTAGGGATCCAGGTTCTTACCAGAAGCTGAGTAGGTATCTCTTGTTATCCTTATAGTATTTCTAGAAGGCTTCGGGAAATGCCCTTAACTTGCCATCCCTAAGGTCTGGTGGGCACATGATGCTGTATAACACTTGGACAACTCAAAATAGAGCTAGTTTTTCCTTTTGACATTTCCAGAACGATACAATTTTCCCTCATGTTTGATACAGTTGCAAGCACAGAAAGGGAAAGAAATACTGAAAAGATGAATGGCGGGCTGGGGGCGGAGCTCAGTTGGTGGTGGTCACCTGCCATTCATAGAGCCCTGAGTTCCGTCCTCAGTACCAGATCAGCCTGGTGTGCTAGAACATACCTACCACCCCAGCACTCAGGAGGTGGTAGAAGCCGAAAGGTCAGACATTAGAGGTTCGGTGCATCAGTATGGTTAAGTTTGAAACCAGTTTGTACTATACAAGACAGTGTCTCAGCAAACATTAAAAAAAAAAAAAAGATGCAAGTCAAGGGAAATGAGGGCAGCATTTGGTCCAGTCGTCAGGTCAGGCCCTCAGCTCTGAGACTGTTCAAGTTGGCTCTGCTCCTCTATTCGTGCTGTTACTGCGTTTCTCTGGTTTTGCCTCAGCCCTCTCACGTTTCCTGTTACACCTCTATCCTGTGCTTCCCTCACAAGGGTGATGTGTGTATTCGAAGGTCCGCGTCTGTGGCTCCCGTCTAGCTTCTAGGGAAACCTCTCTCCTCAGGACGAATACCCCCAAGGGGGTTATGGGTTTGCCTCTGGGCAGCTTGTCTTTGACTTTGGGGAGAGGAGTGATTTGGATCTGACATTACATGACTAATGAACACCGCGGCCGGCACCTGCTCTGCCACCACACTGGCTGGTTTCTTAACTCCCTACTTAACTCGGCCGATGGAGCATCTTCACTATTTGTCTTGCACAGGAAGAAGCAGGAGGTTGATGGCAATTTGCGGTCTCTGTTTTCTTAGCATCATCCCCAGGGCGAGATCCCCTAAAACCTTGAAATCTGACCGATTTCTAGAAGAACATTTACAGAAAGGGCCTCATGCTCATGGGATATCACATGTCACAGTGTGGGGCCTCTCTTCCTTAGGCCACTGTTGCTCAGGGACACAGCAAGACATCCCAGGTCATCTTGACCTGTACAGTCCCCACGTTGTAGACTCCTGTTGCCCCATGGGAAGGAGTATTCTTAACTCACAAAGCTCTTCTGCCCTTCCTTCTGTTCCTCCCACCCCTCCATCCCTTCCTGCCTCCCTTCTTTTCCTTCTCTTCAGTGCTGTGGTCTCCCATACACTCAGCATAGACTTTAACATTGCCAGTCTCCCTTCCGACCGAGCAGGAGCAGTGGGCCGAGGCCGATGGCTGTGAGTGGACAGCTTGGGCCCTCATGGATGCAGAACCTGACCTTTTCAGCATGTGTCCATCTGCGTATGTGCCTTTGAATGGGTGTGAAGCGAGGCCCTTGTTGTTGGTGCTGGACTTGGCCAAACTGGTCCTGGGGCGTAAGAGAGACCTCAGTGAGTTATGGGTAGCATGAACCTGGTGACCTGAGCGGTCTGTACTCAACTGTGAACTGGGAGTGATGCTCACTTCCAGCCTGAATACCATTACAGCCAGGTGCAATTCGAAGTACCTGGAAACCCAGTTATGAAATTAAAGCAAGAGGGTTTTTTGAGCTTGGGTGTTTGCATGTATGGTCCTAAAGCCCCACATCCAGCACAGATAGCCTCACCTCACTAGATTGCTTCCTGTGGTGGGAAAATTGCTTTGTGGTTGTAGGTCAAAAAAAACCATAAATGCTAGTCATTTCATATGGCTCAGTACTATATCACTTGCCTTTCTCCCTGGCTTGACCTGGAATGACTTCTGTCAAGAGACAGCTTTGTTGGGAGCATATTCCTAGGTGCCTGTCTGTCAGACAAGCTAATGCTTTCCTAGATCAAAAATTCTAATAATATCTACATACATGTAAAAGGAAACCCCACTGCTGCTTCTGGGGAAACCTTGGGCTCTTTCCTGGCATTGCTGCCTGGGGACTGTCCGTTTCTGGTGCTGATGTTGGAAGGCAGGCGCTAGGAGCTGAAATCCTAGGGCTGTTTGAGGCTAGTTAATAGATCCCTAACTCGCCTGCCTCACCCCTGCAGTCTTCATTGACTTTACCATGAACTGTTGCTAAGTGTTTTCCATTCATCCTGATGAGTTTTGACAGACCACCCTCTCCTTTGCCCACGAGCTTCTGTGGAAGACCTTCAGCAGACCCGAGAGTGCCAGGCTGCCCAACTCAGCCCTTCCGATCCTGCTCTGCTTCCCTGCATCCTCTTGAGTTGAAAAGTGAAGAGGCTTCTAGCCCGGATACTGGGGCTGGGCGTTTCTCCACACCTCTCTGTTTCCTTTGAAAACAGGCAGGCCTTGCCCCTGACCTGCCTTTTCTCCTAATTGCTCTGACCCACCCTTCAAGCAAGTTTTACTAGACTGGTTGGCAGGTGTGGACATGATGGCTGGATGGGCGTTTCAGGAGGGAAGTCAGAATATATTTCTAGCGGTTCAAAGACCAGTCTTCACTACTGAGACACGTGGGCAGATGTCCTGGAGTTCTGAACTCGGAGGTCAGAATGGCTGTAAGAGAAGCCCTGACCAGTGAAGGTCCCCATGGACATGTTGCTCTGCCCTCGGCGAAGCCCAAGGCCAGATTTCAGAAGTCACATATTGCGCATTCCTGAAATGCTTCACGCTGTGCACCTGCCCAGACAGCCTGACTTAAAACATCTGATTGTGGTCATTATAGATCATTTAGGGTACTTTAGGAAGCTACCTTGAAATATGATTTATTGCTTGATTACTCTGTGGGGTGTGTGTGTGTGCGCGCGCGTGGTGTTTGTTTTCATGTCCTCTTAGAATTTGCATCCAGGCAAGTGCCTCAATTCACTGTGGTCCGGACTTTGTCTGCCCCTCACCTGGATCTTCTAATGACTCTTTGGCACCTAGAGTAGGTGTTATGTTTTGTTCTAGTTCCCCTCACCCACACACACCCCTCTTCCCCCACAGTCCAAAGTGCAGGGGATCGCCCTTGGGGAGCACTCCCGTTTAAAGAGGAGTACAGTGACTTGAATGGTGAAGCACCCAGTTCTGAACGTGGGACTGTAGCTGAAGGTGACCTTTCCTCTGTGCTCTCTGTTTCCTGTCCAGCTCTGTGACACCCTGAGGCCCCCTTCCAGGTGCCTATGTGTTCTGGGAGAAAGTGATTACTACAGAGGGAACCCTGTAGATTCTTATCATAAACATACCTTGTATGTTAAGGTTTGTAATCTCCACCTCTGCAGTGGTGCACCAAGCTTTCCCAGCATCGCCCCCCCCCCCCATCGCTGTCATTTCACTGTCTCGGTTATTCTACCTCCAGTCCCAACGCCATGCTGGATATGGCTTTTCTATATGCATGGTCTCGTGTAGCCCCCATGGGTCAGACTTCCTGTGTAATCCAGGTCGACCTTGCCCGCTGACCCTCTGCCTCCACTTCCTAAGTGCTGCGACATGGGCACTGTGCCACTGCACCTGGCTGTTTTGACTGCTGTCAGGATGAGGCATAGGTTCATCCTGCCCTGGATGCAGAGATGAACAGTAAATTTTACGCTACCATTAATTTCTGCATGCGGGAGGTGCTGGCCTAGGGTGTGTATGCTCATCTGTTTTGACTCCTTACACTAGTTCTGGGGAATCGCCTGCATCCAAGAGTATGTGAACTGAGACTTGGGTGTTAACTTGCCTGGGTGCAGCGGGGAAGCAAATTGCTGATTTGCTTTTGCTCCCAAGACGGTCTCCAGCCTAGCACATCTCCTTCTGAGATGAAATTGGCCTGACTTGGGCCCACTTGGGCCCTGAACTCACCCTTTGTCCCTTGAGTTGTATCCCTCGGCTCCTCATCTCCTGTGTGACCACTGACCACCACCTCGAAGCCCAGCCGCCCCTGCGCTGCTCACCGCTCCCCATTCCCTCCCCTTGGTTCTGGCTGACTCTGTCAACTCTAGCGCTCTTCCCAGTACCACTGAATGCCCTGGGTCTCCTCCATTCCAGCCCATAGCTGCCTTGATACTGGTCCTCATTTCAGCTCCTGCTCCCTTTTCACTCAGTCCTGTGAGCTTGGAAGCCTTATGTGTTCCTACCTTCTCGAGAAATCAGGTTTTGCCCTTTCACCATGTTGAGCCCCACGCCTTGGTCCCCGGCTGCAGAAGATAGGGAGGTGGTGCTCTGGGCCCTCTATCGTCCCGTCTTGTTCTACACATTTGTTCCCCATATCCCAGACAGCACAGTTCATGCCTCTCTGTTAGAAGATTGAAAGGAAAAGAAATGGGTTTTCATTTACTGAAAAGCTTTCTTTGGGACTCATCCTGCATAGGGCTTTCACAATCTAAGTACAGCAAAAGTTTTACGTGTGTGTTGCATCCCTCCGAATTTAGCTACCCATTTCCTTCCGTGCCCCAGCGTCTTGTTCGTGCGCCCTGCTTCTGTGTCCTGGAGCCCTCATTGCTTTGGAACGTAAGTTATTGTAAGTCTGGGTACTTAAAGATGCGGAACTCCCGAAGGAAACGTCGCAGGTTTTTTCCTTTGGCTTTCTCTTTTCTTCTTTTTTTTCAAGGTACTGTAAACTGTTGACGAGGGATGCCAAGCAGGCTTAGTTCCATAGCTAAGCCTGCTACTGTATTACAGTGTCGTGCTGATCTCAGCCTGGTCCCAACACCAGAGCACACAGAGACTTGAATAAAACTGTCCTACTGAGAACTCCTGGTTTGCCATAGTCCTTTGTAACTTTGCTTCACACCCCCCCCCCTTCTTTTTAATTAAATCAGATTTTAAGGAACTGGTTACTGCCAGGGAAGTTTTACATGTAGGAAACATTTTTGGAGAGTATGAAGATACTCCAGAAAAGAGGCCATGAGTGACAGCCTTCGAGGGGCCTCGCTTGAGTTCCTGAAGTGAGCCTTAGAAGAATGTTGCTGAAAGGCACCTGCTCGGGTGACCTTTCACACAGCAACTGTCCCACAAGTCACAGACTTTGCTTTTCCCTGCCACCTGTGAGCGTGTGCTGTCCCTCGTGCCTGCCACTCTGACACTTCTGGTGAAGCCGTGGGTGGGTGGGAGACACCGTGGAGCTGTGGATGCTGTAGAAGAGATTGGTCACTTCAAAGCTCCTTTGGGTCAACCTTGTTCTCGGTACTGGGCTGGGTGGGTGCTGGTTCCCTCTGGGCTCCAGCTCTCACCTTTTTGGTTCTGGTTTGGTTCATGGCCCTTGTCAACTGTGAGAGCTTGGACCCCCCCCCCCCGGCTTCCAAGGGCCACTTCTGCAGGGAGTGGTCACAGGCATCCTTTGCGCTTGCTCTCTTCCCTGCTGTGGCGGTGAGTGGCGGTGAAGAGAGGCGCAGGAAGGATCTCATTCGGAGTGTTCTTCGCCAGGCCCTCATTTCCTGACCCAGCTACCTAAGGGTCCGGTAGTTCAAACTACAGCATGAAGACTCTCAAGGCTGTAATCCCAACCTTTCCTTTCCTTTGCCCCTTCCTCTTGGCACCTGCTGGGGTTCCATGCAGGGTGCTTTGTGAATACCTTTGGTTGCCAGGTACCAGCTGGACATTGGCGATTCACAGAGCAGAGAGAGCCCTGCCTCAAAGACCTAACGGTGTGAGGAGGAGACTACAAAAAAAGATCAATTTAATATGATGTGGCTAGAGTACTGAGGGACGACTGTGGACTATGGAAACGGACCTAGTGAGTGCTTCATGGAAGACTTCGTGGGGGAGATTCCCCTAAATGATGGAAGGAGGCGACAGAACTCGGTGCTTTCAAACATGACAACCTGAGATAGATCCCCACAGCCCCCGTTTAAAAAAAGGGGGGGCCAAGTATAGTGAGCAGCACATGCTTACCATGTCAGCTCTAAGGAAGCAGAGACAGGTGACTGGATCCTGGGGTTCACTGGCCAGGCAGCGTGTCCTATTTGGCAAATTCCAGGCGATATAGGACCCTGTACACAGAAATATACCCAGACACAAAAAAGGTCCCCCAAAGATGAAATGGTTCTTTTGGTATCAGTCTCATTTTGAATCAATGAGGTAGAGTCTCCCGGGCAGCCAGAGTTTGCCTCCGATTCCTGCCTCAGTCCATCAAGTGCTGAGATGACAGGCATATACTACTACCACATTCATCTCATCTTTGGAAAGTAAATTCTCGCTCTGCCTTACTCTAGGTTCCTAATTTTGCTTTTACTATTGACTGTATGAGATTTTATGTACCACTAGGATTGTTCAGGAATAACGAGGAGACTGGTGACAGAGCTCAGCAGGGAAGGAGCTTGAGTTCCATTCCCCAAAAGTCCTCATCTGTGTGTGTTATACTCCCCTTCTTTCCTTCCCCCCTCTTCCTCTCAAATAAGTAATTAATTAAAAGAATAATTAAGGAGGACCTTGCAATGGATTGTGGGTAAAGGCACTGACGGCCCAAGTTCCACCTCCACAACTTCACCTAAAGATGGATGGAGTCGTCCACAGAGTTGCCCTCTGCACCCCAGCACATCATACACACAGTAACTAAAGATATCTATGGGAACGAAGTGTCCACGGTAACCTAATAGTCAAGATGCAAAAGACTTCAAGAGGCTGGGACAGGAAGATCACAAGTTCAAGTCCAGCCTAGGCTACATGGCAAAATTGTCAAAAACAAACCAAACCAAAATTGACAATTATATACAAAAAAAAATGTCTAGATTTTTTTAAAAATACATACTTGATAGGCAAACAAGAAGGACCAGGGGTGAAGTCAGTTATGTTAGTTGAGAGGTAAGATGAATGATTTTAAAATGCTGTTTTGGGAACTGGAGTTAAGATTCTGCTTTGCAAGCAGGTCCTGAGTTTGGATCCCAGGTTCCAGATTAAAAAAAAAAAAAAACAAAAAAAACAGGCAGAGACAGTGGGGACTAAACTTCTCTAATCGGCAGAGCCTGGGAAATCCCAGAGCAAACCGAAAAGGAGGTAGAAGTAATCCAGGATGATTTTTGAAGTTACCTTTGGTTCTCCACAAAGACATTCAGTGTTCTCTAATTCATGTTCGTGTACACACACACACACACACACACACACACACACACTCCTTTTATTTTGCAATAATATAGGTTATTTTTATATTCAGCAGAACAATTGAAATAAAAATTATTTGTGGGTAATTTCCTTGATCCAGCTTCCACTGAAGATATTCAGCGGCCCAGATTACTGCTTCAAGGCTGTGTCCCTTGCCAGGAGCAATAAAACAGGTGACTGCAGAAGCCCAGTTCTTAGAAGGAGACCTGGGAAGGAATTGAGGGCTGGCTTCCCTCTCCTGGGGCAAACCCCTCTTTACCCCTTTCTCATCCCTTCCCACACTGGAGACATGGGCCTAAAATGTGAGTCACCCGCAAACTGCAAGCAGAACCTAGTAAGGACATGTGGCCAGAGAAAGCCCTCAGAGAGGAGGTATTGGGCAAGTTTAGAGGGACGGCTGGGTGGCAATGCCAGGGCCTGAATGGGCAGACAGCAAGCTCTAACAACAGACCCAAGCACACAACCTTCGGAAAAGGAGCTGGGCTGGGCCTACCGTCACCAGCCACACCCTGTTTACCTGACTACGGAATGTGCCCCATTCGAAGTGAGGACTGATCTCCCGAACCCTCCTGTCCCCACCCGATCTAGTCCAACTAGCTGAAGCTGGAAAACATGTTTCGGCACAAGGAAGTTGAAGTGGTGGGTGTCTGCCGCTCTGCCAGGATCCTCTCGCAATGATCACAGCTGCCCTCCTGTCGGCAGGACCTGCTGCGCAGTCCTAGCAGGACGCACTGGCTACTTAGTGTGTTAAGAGGGAAACAGGGAGAGGGGCGTGGATAATCAGCCCTGGGAAGCACACCCGCTCATAGAACAGGCCACGCCTACCCTTATCATTCCCAAGAGTGTGCAGGAATAGACTGACTCTAGCAGGACCTGGTCCCAGTCCACCTTCCCAAACTCCTAACACACACACACACACACACAGCATACACCTGCTTCCTGTGACATGATTTTCCAGGAATGGAGACCTACCTGAGAATATTTCTCGTGTGTGTGAAATGTATATGAAAGTCACATTCACCTTCTCTTAGACTGGGTCTTTTGCTAAACCTAGAGCTTACCAGCGAGGCTTAACTGGCTGACCAGCCAGCCCCAGGAGCTCACCTGTCGACACCTGTCCATCACTGGGATTCCAAGCACTTGGGATGCACCAACACGCCCGCCTTTTAAATTAGGTACCGAGGATCAAGTTCAGGCCATCGTGCTTGCTAAGCATTGAACTCTGCTCCGCAGGCTTGCAAGGCAAACACTTCAGTGACTGAACCAGCACCCGCCCTTCTGAGAGCACTGCTAGCTACCTAGATGTCTGAGCAGGCTGTTGACTAATTAAAAAGCCGCTGAAGTACATGGTGAAATTCTGGGGGAGGAGACAAGAAAGGCAAACAAAAGAAGGAGTGAAGGAAGAAATAAATAATCAGGCTCTGCTCTTAAGATGATGATGATGCAGCTAGTGATGCAGAGAAAACCTTTCCAAGGACCACAGGACACTTGCAGAAGGGACAAAATTCTGAGGCTCATTTTTCGAGAAAGGTGGGCAATTGAAGAAACAATTCCATCTTGTGCTGGGATTTTCCCAAGAAAAGACTCAGCCCTCCAATCCTCTCATAAATGGTTACTTTTTTTTCTTTTTTCTAAATTGCACTACCTCCTCTTTGCTTTGCTCTAGAGTTTTCTCAGGCTCCTCCTTCTTTCTAGTATAGGCTGCTGCCATTTCCATCTGGCTTTTTTTTTTTTTAAATGTGGGATCCAGGATCCAAACTTAGGACCTTCTGCTTGGGGGGTAGAGGCTTAACTCTCTTCAGCCCTCATAAATGGTTACTGACACTTATTGATGCATGTACCTGGAAGTTTCAACTCCTTTAGGAGCCAGACCAATTGTACTAGTTATTTCTTTTGTTGCTATGACAAAATATCTGGCATCAACGACTTAAGGAGAAGAAAAGTTTGTTTTGACTCACAGTTTCAGAAGGTTCAGCCTATGGCTGCTTGGTCACCTACCTGTGAGCAGAGCATCATGGGAATGGGAAGATGTAGAAGAGGACTTTCTTCACCTAGTGTGGATAGGAAGTAGACACAAGGGAAGGAAGCAGGACTCATTTTTAAAGTCATATCCCCCCCAATGACCTAATTCCTCCAGCTAAGCCCCACCTACCACTGCCCGACAGAACCACCATCTGGAGACCAAGCATTCAACACAGTAGCTCATGGTGCACATTTGAAATTTCATATTCAAATTATAACACAGGTCATCAGGTGAGGCCTTCAGAATAATCAGAGGTAGCAGCCCTGCCAAAAATTATGTTTACAGAAAAAATCATCTCTGCTTCAGGACTCTTGAGAGTGAAGGAGATAGAAAATGAACACCGCATTTCTGGAGTTTACCATCTAGTGGGGAAAATCAGGTAAGGCAATGACGAGAGAGGGAGAAGCAGAGGTGAATGATTCGAAGGATGAACAGGATAAATAAATAATCAGCTGACCATCAAGAAAACGCCAGGTATTGGAACAGTCTGTGTAAAGGGGCTTTAAAAAAATCTGCCTTCTTGTTATCTTGGGTTCCTGACATTGCACTATAATTTGTCTTCTCTCTCTCTCTCTGTCTCTTTAAATGAGGATTCGAGTTTGGCAATTACTGGGAGATAATAAAGGAAAAAGCAAATTTCCCATAATCAGTTAGGGGAAGCAGAGTAGAATGTAGCTGGGTGGTCTGTCAGTGTGATGAAATGTGGGGTTCACAACAAGTACTTCAGCTCCATGTTGTAGTATAATGAATGCTCTGGGAGGTAACCGGCGTTGGTAACCGGCTGCCATTTTTCATGAGGTACTGTTTTTACTTCAAAAAATGCTGTCCTATCACACTGTAGTTATCCAGGTTTTATTATCTGGCAAGTATTTTCTTCAAAGTGAATGAAGGACAGCTGCCACTTCAAGGAAAACAACTTCATTTGCTGACATGTGAAAATTAGAATTTTGGAATACTTGTGAATTATGAGTGCATGTATGGGGAAAGGCTCTGTAGATGAGATTGCCAGCCCATATTAAGGAAGTGATTTTGGGGTGTTACATGAGATGTGTCAATATTTATATATCTGCACATATCAGTGAACCTGTATTTTCTAAATGACAATGAGTGAAGTTACAAAATCATTTTTCAGAAATATCATTCAGGATGGTGAGATAGCTCATTGGGCGAAGGTGCTTGCGTATAAGTGTGACAACCTGAGTTTAATCCCTCGGACCCACATGGTGGAAGCTTGAGAGAATTGACTTCCACATATATTCTATGACACATGTTTGCACATATGCAAATAAGATAAACAAATGTAAAGCAATTTTAAAAAGCCTCACTCTCAGTTTAAGACAAACCACTGGACTTTATATGGTTTCAAACTGTAAAGTTTAAGAAGCCATAAATGGTTGAATTTGGACACAGTTTCAAAGAACACATCTGAAAGATCATTAAAACTCTCATCCCTTTTCCACCTACATATGTATACAAGGCCAAATTTTCTCCAAATGTTTCAACCAGAACGGGACATTGAAACAGACCGAATATGTAAATGAAATGTCAGTATTGTCCCTGAAGCCAGACATTAAAAAGTTGTGCACAAAGGTAACACGATGCTATTCTTCACAATTACTCTTTGCTTTGGAAGATCACTGTCCACACGGAGTGCTTTTGCTAAACATGTAATGGGCTTATTGTTATTTTAGAAGTGAATTGGGAAATATTTAAAGTGTCTTCAGTTTTATTTTTGAAATGGATCGAGATACGTATGATAGGTGGAGGGCGCACGTGGATCTTCAGCACTTGTTGGAGATTACTAAAACAGTGAAACACCACTAGATGGTGCTGATGCAAATGAGGAGCAGATTAGAAAGGAAAGAGTCAGGGAGGAGGAGGGAGCGAGGGCCAAGAGACAGGATTTGCAATATGTAAGTTTACAGTATGAGATTTCTTAACAGCAATGATATTTGCAGGAGAAAAAAAATGTGACAGACCTGGCACTAATTTAGTAGACTTTAGCAGTCTAAATTAGATAAGTGGTTTATGCCAAATAATGGTGGATTTCAGCACCCCTTCTTGTTTTAATTGTTTCTAACAAAAGCTATGTACATTCCTTGGAGGAGCTTCCTGAAGCCTAGGAAACTAAGCAGATTAAAGGGGAAATGCCCAGTCTTTTTCCATTTTGCGTTGCTAATAAGATAACGTTAATCTTTGGGGCTTAAAAGTAAAATATAGGGAACTCACTGTGGAAACCTTTGGGTCTAAAGCTGGATGAGTGAAAGGTAATGCACATAACAGCGAGGTGGCCTGAAGAGAGGAAACTTGTTACACTACAGAGGCCTGAACCCACACAGGAGTAGACAAGCCAGAGTGAACCCTGAGGTCCTATAGAAGCGTAAGGTGGAAGAGGGAAGGAAGGCAGGCAATGGGAAGGAGGAGAGAGGGAGGGAAGCTGGGATGAATACCCAATAGGCTTGTAAAAGTAGAAAAAAAATTAAAATTTAAATAAAAACAAAATATTTTTTTAAAAAAGTGAAATGTAGGCAGAGTCTTTCCTGGAAGGGACACCTTACAGAAACTCCACTCACTGTCGCTTCTCCCCACAGCCCTGGAGGAGAGGAAGGAGCTAGGGTGAGCGTGTGTGGAGGGGTTACACTGAGAGAGCTAGTTAGTGACAAAATAGTTTAAAAATCTTCAGTTTCATGTGGGGAATATCGGTGAAAGGAACAGGAGCCAAAACTGGAGACAGATTGGATAAATGCATTTCTGAGTTGCCAGAAAAGTGGGCACCATGTACCCCTGGCCCTACAGACTGAGGCTTATGATATTTATTCACTGATTCACAAATGCTTCTGGGGAACCTATTGTTTATGTCCTAGATATTGTGCACGGCATGGAGGTCACAGCAGGCACTGAATGAATAAAGACATGACTTCACTCTAACAAGTGCACTTGGTAGAAAAAAGACAAATCTAGAGAAATCTCAAAATTTTAAAGTTTTCAAAGTACTCAGCTTCTTCTCTAAGACATCAGCAGTGGAACTGACCAAATTAAATGTCGTATTTTCCACATGAAGACGAAGGGCTAGCATGTTGCCCAAATAGGCATTCCAGAGAGTAGATGGGGTGCTATTTAACTTTCACCACTCTTTTTCTTTTCCTTCTCTCCTTTCTTCCTGTCCTTTCCACAAACGTTTATCGGAAGTTTGCTAAGAGCAAGGTTCTGAGTCGACAAGACGGAACAAGGTGTGCATCTCCCAGACTGGCATGTGGAGATTTCAATAAGTGCAGAAACAACAAAGTCACAACTGTAAGGAGCACTTGACAATGTGACTGTGAGTGGAGGACAGAAACCAATGTCAGATCAAGGTGACCAAATAAAGTCACTGTGAGGACGCGAACGTAAGCCAGAGATTCTCAGTGCTCAGCACTGTTGGCATGTTGGGACAGACACTTCTGTTGCCAGGGATTACCTTGAGGCAGGATGTTCAACGGCAACCCTGGCCTCTGCCCACTAGGTGCTAGAAGCGTCCTATCTCCCACTTGCGACTATTAAAGATGTCACAAGACATTATCAGCTGCCCTGTGGACGTGTGGTGTTGGAGCTAAATTGCTCTCCAGTGGGAACTGAGGCCTGAAAGATGAGAAGGAGCCCATCGAGAGGAGAATATTTTACAGTATGTAGATCACGCTAAGTTGGTTTCATTCTAAGTAGAAAACAAACAATATGGTCTATTCTGAAGCTTGAAGAGTGGACGGCAGAATGGGCTGCAAGAAGTGCCGGGGATGTCCACTGTGGCCATAGGAAGCTGTTGTCTACCGCAAAAAGATGGTGTCTGGGGTCAGGGTACTGACACCAGAGACGGAGAGAAATGTTCAACATTTTTGGAGTAAAACACCCAGGACGTGCTAGTGAATTTGACATAGAGAATCCACCCTTAAACATACCCCAAAGTGCCTCCTTTGTTCCTTGGTGAGGGAAAAGAATTTGTTCAGGGGTTAAACTCCAAGCCTGACCATGTATCTGCTTGCTAGGGGACTCATGAGTGCTTGCTGAGATAATACTCGGTTTGCGAAGATGCGCAGAGGTCTCTGGATTCAGGGTTCTGCCTCCCATGATTCTGGCTAAAGAAGTGCCTCCTAATCTCAGATTTCCACTCAGAGAAAGGTAGAGGAAGCAGGCCAACCTTGACCAGACGCTGACTTCTTACTTTCAACTTTTAAAATCACTGGAGCTACAGAATCCAGGCAACCCCCTCCCCCCCAGTCCGGAATCTTTTATTCCTCAACGAGGAAAGATGGAACGATAGTTACCCGAAAGTTCAGGGGGAGGAGTGAGCTGCTTCGTTGGTTTGGATGGCATCTGTCCATGGGTGACTGGGGCACCTGACCATGACTGAGGTTGGAAAGTGACTGGCAGACATTTGAGACAGGGACTAAGCCATGAAGTACAATCATTAAGTGTTACAGGGAACTGGGCGGATGGCGGTGGCAGGGGTGGGGTGGGGTGGGGGGCACTCTAACAAAGTAAGAGGGGCACAGAGGTAAGGCCTGTTCGTTCGTTTGTCTTTAATTGCACAGGCCATGGCTGCCAGGATCTTAAATTGTAGTGATCTAAGCATGTAATTAAACGAGAGGGCTCAGTTGGCACCGGCTGGGATACCAAGTTGTTATGCAGCTTACAATGAGGATCTTCTGATATTAAGATTCAGGGGTCGGGTATGTGGATGGCCTCGGCTCTACTTGTATGCCTTTCCTCTTGGCCTCCGAGTTCCAGGTAAAAGGAACCCCGCCCCCTTAAGGGTGTTTTTCTGCTGTCTGTGTGAAACACCCTGTTTGGGACTCCCTGCGGCTGCTTGCGGAGATGTTCTACGGAGGATTTGCCGAGAACACACCCAGATCCATTGTCTCGCCTCATCTCAAGTCATCTCCGTTGTTCCTGATGCTGCCTGCAATCTCCTCTGTTCAAAAAACAGAATTTTAGAGCTGGTTGGAAAGTAACTGTGTTCTCGTTTTCACTGTAAGGGACCTGGGCGTGGTGGCTCAAGGCTAGCACCCCAACCCTTCGGAGAGTCGAAGCAGAGGATGAAGAATTTGAGGCCAGTCTGAGTTGCACAGTGAATTTAAGACCATCCTGGGCTACACAAGGAGACCCTGGCTCAAAAAACAAACAAGCAAGCAAGCAAATGAAATATCCAAGGACAAATGTCACAAACGAACTCAATACTGTCCACTCAGCTGCCGGGTGGTGTTAGGAAACGACAGGAACTAGAAGTCAGGCACAGAGCCCCTTCCGGAGTAACCCCAAGGCCCCCTCTGGGCTCTAGATAGTCCTTTCTCTGCCTCTACAACCCACCCTCTCTCCTTCAATCGGGATTTTTGGACATCAATGCTTGTTTCCCTCGTCTTTCTTTCAGAACGGTAACAACCCTGAGGCTGAAGTCTTGCGGACACAGAAGAGGAATTTCACAGCCCAAGTAACCAAATGCCTGGTGAACCGGGCAAGTGACAGTTTGCTTTTCAAGTCACAGGGAAAGTATTTCACTTTGGCAAAGGCACTTACTCAGGGCAGCATAATGGCCTGGAAGGGTTCCTGTTCCTCTCGCAGCTCTGTCTGCACAGGCCCATGATATCATAATGACCCTGTGTGATTACTGAGCAATTATCTGGCCCCGGAGCCAATCCTTTCAAGAGGTCCTTTGATCCAGTCCTAGTGACATACATTCTCAGCGGTGGGTGAGCAGACGGAGGTCCTCTGCCCGGAAGGAGGAAATGAAAGCAGACAGTTTTGGGGCACATGGTGTTTCCCAAGACTAACCAGGAAAAGGAACAGTCTTTGAGTCCCTTGTATATCTACTCCCCATGCATTCTGCCTTCCTCAGTTTTGCTGCTCCTGTGGCATACCAGGGAAGGTGCCTATTAGAGTTATCTAAAAGATACACCATGTGAGGGTGTGTGGGAACAAAGAGCATTTGTCCTGGGTACCTTGGATGTCTTGATTTCAGACATCCAGTTAACCATCACCCCCACTTCTTTTTCTTTGTTCTTATGAAACAGTCTTGCTATGTAGTCCAGGCTAGCTTGGAATTCACAACCCTCCTGTCTCTACCTCCCCGGTGCTGAGACAACAGGTGAGCACCATGCTTGATTCAAACTTATATTCTAACTTGGGGCTCTGAAGATAACTGCATCACTTGTTCATGGACGCAATTCTTTCCTCCCTTCTTGCTATCTGACTTTGAATACCACCAAGTTCTTCCTGGGCGACCCACTCAGTCACACCAGCCTGCTATCTAGGTGCCGGTTAATGAGACAGAGCAAGAGTTAAATCCCAGCCTCTAACCCCATAGTTTATGTTATAGTCTGACTTTACCTCTTGGTGTGTGACCAGACAGCAAAACAAAAAGTAGGAAGGTGACACTTGACTTCCCCCTTTCCCCAGCATTCTGGTTGTCTGTGGGGTCTATCAAATCAATGGACCCAGAGATTTGACCCACCCTGCTCCCCCACCAGGAATCTCATGCTGGGTGTAGAGAAGAACTGATGCTGGCTAGAAGAGGAATTTGTCTCCCAAAAGACATTCACATGCCTCTGACAACTTTACAGAGTAGTGGGCAAAACCACACCTGGTCAGAGCTGCATGTCTCCATTCCCTGCCTTCTCTTGGTTTCTACGTAAACTTATCTCTTCCCTTTGGCCTTTGGAGAGAGACAGACGTTGATAAATGGGTGCTTTCTTTCTGGTATGGCCATATTGAATGACTTTCTTTTTTTCCCCTTTCTTTAACATCATTTTGAATTCATATTAATTTAATGAGGGCAAGTAGTCAAACAAGAGGCACAGACCTGGCTCTGGTCTGCTAATGCTAGGTGCCCTCTCTGCACTCCTATATTTCATAGTGCTGAGCTCTAAGTCTTTCCTTCCAGCACAGTTGTTCCTCTGTATCTGTAAGCAACTGTTTCCCCTATGGGTGCTAAAATCTGCAGATGTTCAATTGTCATATAAGATAGTGCAGTATTTGCATATAACCTTCCATATCTTCCCTTTATCTCATTATAATACCTAGTGCAGTATGAATGCTATGCAGACGGTTTCTAAGCTATATATCAAGACAGTAATGTTAACAAGAAAAATTCTATGGAAGTTCATTGCACATACCTTTTTTGATGAATTTTGACAATTTCATATATGCATATTAATATATTTTGATTTCTTTACCCTCTATCTTTTCTCCATTCCTCACAAGAGTTCCTTTCATATACATGGCCTTCTGTTTTGTTTTGTGTCTCACTGTGTTTAACTATGACCTCTTGTATGATCCTGGGTTTGGGCTCTTCATAGGAGCCTGATTGGCTCCACCGTGGGTATACAAGTAGAGACGTTTCTTCCTCTGCCCCTGAATCTGTTAGGTGATCGTTGCCATCAATACTTTATGAGATTCCACGGGTTTCTTCTCTGTCTTTAGCTGACTATTGACCAGGTAGGTTTACAGTGGACTTGGTGTCAGTAACCACCTTAGTTGTGGGTTCGTGTGTGATTGCAATGGTTGACAGACACATTTTTCACCTCAAATATTTTTGATCTGATGTTTTTGGAATCCATGGTTGAGGAGGCAAAGCCCACTGATGTGGTGTGTGGCCGTCCACAGCACCTGGTGCATGCCCTCCGGCCTTTGCACGACTGCTTTTCTCGCTCTAAAATGCTGTTATGGTAGAAGATCGTAAACCTGCCCTCTTGCTTTCCTCAGGGTTTGGCTCAGTCCTTCTACGGCTATTCATTCTAGATCTGCAAACCTTTCTTCTGTGCGATCACACTCTCCCTTGCTCTTTGTCTCTCTAGCATTTCACAGAACACTCTTGTGTTTCCTGTATACTCCCTGACTTCCCCCAAGTTCAGTATGAGCTTCCATGGCAGGGATCTTCCTTGCCTTTACTTGCCATCATGGCCCCAGAGTTCAGAATAGTGGCGGGACCCAAGGTAGTACATGACTCAATGCAAGTGAATCTGCATAGATTCGAGCAAATGACTGAGTTGGTGTTCTTCCACTCTTAAAGGAGGGAATGAAAAATTCAACAAGAAAACTGCTGTAGAGACAACTGATAACCAGCTTGTATCGAGGGCTTAATTTGGTTTCAGTTTTTAAATGTGCTACTTTTGGTTAATGGCCTCAAGAATTCTGTGAGGTGAGTATTATTTTATCTTCATGTTACAGATGGGGAAGTTGAGACTTGGAAAATTGGAGGCACCCTTCAGGGTCACACGGGATTCCGGTCATCATTTGATCAAGTTCAGAACCCACACTCATCCACGAAAACGTACCACCGCGCCCTGGAGCATAGCCACAGCCCAGCCCATGCTAAGTGTGGAATCGAAGTCGCATCATGCAGCAGACCCGAGTGGTCTGTCCGCTTCTCCTCTTTCGTGAGCTCATCCCTCCATGGCGATGTGGCACTCAGAAGCATCCCTTAGGAGGCAATGTGGCATGGCAATGAGATGGCATGTGTGTTGGTTTGCCCCTAACTGACTGGCGAGTTGCTTGTCCTCCTTGAATTCCTACTGAGGTGTCGCCCTGCTCCATGTCGAAGTTCACGCTGCCGGGCTTTCGCAGTCCCACACCTGCTGTACTTGAATCGCAGGCTGCCGACTTGAGTGGGAGGTTGGAGGAGGCAAGAATCCAGTGATTTCTCTAATTGCTTCTCTAGGGGCGAGACGGAGAAAGGCAGGCCAGAGTCTTTCTCACATTCCTCATTACAGTCAAGTCAGGAAACGCATGTCCCCTGAAGGGCCTCAGAGACCTGTGTGTAGCACGCATCTGCCTTTCCACCTCCCTTGCTGTGCCTCCTGCCGGGGCTTCTGGAGACCCACTTCTTTGCTGGCCCTGAAACCATCTTACTTTAGTTTCAACTCCAGAATTAGGAAATCTTTTTCCATCTGTGAATAAACCAAGCTGGACAATAGCTTAGACTTTTTTCCTTCTACTTATTTATCCATTCGCCCATTCATTCAACATCTGCATATTAGACTCTGCCAGGAACTGAAAAAGGAAATTAGTCATGTCCTGGGAAATTTATATCAAGCAACCGATAATGTAAGGAGAGCTTAGTGAAGAGACTATTCAAGGTGAGGGCAGAGTGTAGGGAAAGGGATGAGTGCTAACCCTGGAGCGAGTGACATGTGGATGACATCATCAAAAGGGGCCGAGGGACTCACAGGAAAGGAGATGCCCAGAATTGAGAGGCAGAGAGCCTGGTGGACGGCGTTGTCTGGTCTACGTGGTGACCTGAAAACACCGACCTTACTCTCCTCTCTGGTGGCTGAACCCCATTGATGTGACTGGCATGGGTCAGGCTTTTGGACTCCCAGAAGGGTAAAGAGGGGTTATGGAGTAGAAGATTGATGTTGGAAGATCCAGCCAATAATGGGTGAGATTATTCCCTGGGCAGATGGATAAGTTGCAGGGAACACATTCTTCAGCACACTTTGGCCAAACCATATCTGCAGTCATCTGTCCTCCAGGAGCCCACATACGAAAGAGCAAGAAAGCAGTGTAATGAGAACTTGAATTTAGAGATATGGGCGTGGCAGAAAGGGAGTGGCACTGTTAGGAAATAAAATCCATCTGGGAGAGTATAAGGGAGTGGGAAGTCGACTGGTGGAAGAGGGAATGGAAAGAAATACTGAGAAAGCCAAAGCTGATGGGATTTGAGGACTAGATATGGATGGGGGAATCACACAGCTCACTGAGACAAGAGGCAGTGAGTGTGTATGCCTGTGCGTATGCGTGTGCACGCAGACGTGTGCACGCAGATGTGTGCACGCAGATGTGTGCACATGTGCATCTCTGCATGTGTGGGTACATGCACTGGGGAAGAGAGTTTATGGGGTGCAAATGGAAGGTACCGAGAATGAACCACTCCTGGGCACATTGAGGTGAGGCTGTTAGCTAATTGGGTATTTTCAGACTTGAAGGATGAGCCCTCCCTCATGTCAGCAGTTTGTAGACTGAGGAACTGAAACTGTAGGACTTTGATTACTGGTCAAAAGAATAGGCTCTGAATTGTATCCCCAGCCCTGGCAGAGACGTGGTTTTCTGGATAGTCCAAAAGATCATAAGGTTACTGTACAGCCAGATACACTATTGTCCCCTTCCTCAAGAAGTTAATATAAACGGGCCTGTTAATCACCTGGGCAGGAAAAAATGTTCCTCAGAGAAGCCATCTGTTCTAGAGACTAAAAAATGAACATGAAGCTGACCTAAAATGTAGATCGGCAGTAGTCTTTTTAGTGATTGCCCATTTGCCTTACGGAAGTGTTTCCTGTTATCTGTAGAAGCCTCACCTGTCCTTTCTATCTATCATGCCTGGTGTGTCTCACCTGAAATCTTCCAGCAGAGGTCACAAGGTTCAGGGAGCACAGGAGAGATCAGAGCGAGATCCTAGTCACAATGGTACAAATACAACACCTACCTCCTTCCGCTGGTGCTTTGAATGAACCATGTAGAAGGGGTCTAGGTAGAAACTGAGGATGGGAGAAGTGTTAGGACCTGAACAGTGATGCATGGATGGCCATGGAAAGAACTCAAGGTGGGGAATAAGATCTCTGAGAAACACCGACTCTTTAAAGGATTGGCTATCCGTAGACGGGCTCACAGGGAGAGGAGAGGTGCTTGAGAAAGAAGGGCAGAACGGAGGAAGACAGAAGACTTGAGGTCGAAGAGCTGAAAGTAGAGGGAGAGAGAAGTCACCATGCCGAAAGCTTCCTGGCAGATCCTGTGCACAGGACTTAGACCAGTGTGATTTTAGTCCTTCTCTTCCTATATCTTGTCATCAGTAGATAAAAAATGCTTCCTGGCCACCTATGTTGTGCGTGTTACAGGTGATCAGCATATTCCCCAAATCCAGTTCATATGCAGAGCCTGCCGTGGATTGACTGTCCTCCCTCCCAAGCACACGTTGCCGTTGTGACTGTATTAAACAGTGGGCTGTTAAAAAGCGGCAAGACTTGAAATGCTTCATCCTCATGAGTAGAGTCACGTGGTTCTTGGGCAAGTGGGTTCCTGATCTTAAAAAAAAAAGCCGAATGTGGCTCAGTTTCCTCTGGCTCTCTCTGCTTCCTCTTGGTAAACCCTACCTAGTAAAATGCTCTACTATTTTGTCTTTTCTAATAGTTGGCAAATGGATGTAGGGAAGAGCCCACCCAGGATGGGGTCAAAGTGTGATGGAGCCTCTGGTTAGTATCGTACAGGGTGGCGATGAGCAAGACCCTTCGATGAATAAAGTGAATATGAAGAAACAAGCATTATATCGGTCACGATGTTTCTTGCCTGTGATCCCAGCACTCAGAAGGCTGAGGCAGGAGGATTGAGATTCAAAGCCAACCTGGGCTGCATAAAGCTTCTGTCACAAAAGAAAAACAAAACCAAATACCAATGAGGGTTTAATATATGCCAGGTATTGTGTTGTATATATCAAATTTCATTTTTTACTTTAAAAAATTGTGAGTGGATGTGCATGTGCGTGAGCCTGCATGTATGTGGACATATGCGTGTGTGTATGTGTGTGTGTGCATGTGAGTGTGTGTGCGTGTGTGTATGAGTGTGTGTATAAGTGTGTGAGTGTGCAGCTCACGCCCGTGTGGTCAGGAGACAACCCTTGGGAGTCAATTCACTCCTTCCCTTGTGTGGGTTGTCATCAGGTGAATGCCATTTTGCTCATTCAGTTCTTCTATTATTTGATTTTAGTTGGAATTAGTTTAATTCTCACAAAAGTAGATATTTAACCCCGTGTTGATACTGAGGAAATTAAAAGTCACAGAAGTTACGGCATACACCCAAGGCAATGCAGAGTCCGGATTTGAACTGAGGTCAGTTCAGAAGCAATTTTGGCCTTGAGAAGACATCTGGCAAGGTCTAGGGAAGTGTTTGGTTGTCACAGGGGGGAGTGTAGGGGACGGATAAGTGCATGGATACCACTAAGCCTCTAGTCTGCACAGGGCAGCCCCCAAATACCAACAGTTCTAAGGCTAGAGACCCCACAAGTCTAGTCTAGTAAAAATTCATCTCTTCATTGTTCCAATGAAGGTGGGAATTAAACAGGACCATAAGAAAGTGATGCAGTAAGAATAATGTCATGACCATTGCAGTGGAGATGGAAGAAAATGATACCAGGAAGATTATTGATCTAGATGTAGCCAGGAGAGAGGCAGGAAGGACCTGGAATGGGGAGGGGGGCACAGGAATTCCCAAGAATGTGAGTGTCAGGAGCAAGGACTTGCTGACAGAGGGAGCACACAGAGGGAGAGGCGAAGAGACAGAATCAACGAGGACTCTGCTCCTCGTTCTTCCCTTCCCACACCCCTGCCTCCTCCTGCTCCTTCCTTGCCCCCCCCCCATCTCCCTGTGCTGCTTTCTGCTTTTCTTCCCACTCACCCCTTTCTCTAACAGCCAAGCTCTGCTTCCCTCTGGCCTCCAGATCCAGACTTTGGGTCCAAGCTCCCACCTCAGTTAGAAGTAGCTGGGGGGATGGGGATCTAGGCTTCCTCAGCTGTGTTCACAGAGACAGGAGCCGGCAAGTGCCCAGAGCAGCCACCTCAGACTGACACCTCTTTGTCATCTCACTTCCCTATCAGTATCCTGTTTATAGGCTGGTTTTAAAACACTGACCAGGATCTAGATTGTTCTACAGACAGACCCGCTGGCTCCTGACAGAACCTCTAGGGAATTTCTCACTCCAGGAAGAGGAAGGAAACCCTTTGTCTCATTCTTGCTGTTTTCTCTGGAGCAGCTTCCAAAGGATGTTGGCTGGTGGGCAAGGTATTGCAGGGGGGCTCTTCTTTCTCTGCCCCTGGCTTGTGCCCGTTCTGAAGGCCTGCCTTGGTGGCGTGCTCTGAGCCCTGCTGACGGGACCATTGGCATTTGATCTCCAGTTCTGCTTCCCCACTCCTTTTCAATCTTCGGGACTTAAGTAGCCCCGTTGAGAAACTACCAGTGTCTCATCCCTTTGGGGGGGGCATGTCAATAAGAAGGCCATGGGAATGGGGTGTCTCTCACTTGGTGCTGCTTGCCTGCTGGGCACAATACCCTGGGTCTGATTGTGGACATCACGTAAATTGGCTGCGGCATCACATGAATATGCCTGCGACCCCAGTAATCTGAGTTGAAGCAGAAAAGATCAGAAATTCAATCTCAACGTTGGTTGCATAGAGAAGTTTTAGTCCAGTCTGAGATACAGGAGACCCTGGAGAAAGAAACAAAGAGAAAAAAAGAAGGAAGGAAAGAAAGAGGGAGGAAAAAGAAAAAAAAAGAGCAGGAGGGAGGGAGGAAAGGAGAAGGGAAGGCCGCATAGATGCCCTGACTACATTCAGGCTCCATTTAAACTGCAGCTGTTAGAGCTGGTGGGATCCAGAGGCAGGGCGGGCGCCTGTGAGTGAGCCTGCCTCCATCCACCGCCTCCATCCACCTCCTCTCTCGGCCAGGCCAGCCGGGTCGGCCTCGCCTCAGTCCTCACTGACCCCTTTACTCCTTTTCTACCTCTCAGAGCGCTGTTCCCTCTCCTACCCCCACATCCTCAGTGAGAGCCAGGACTCTCTCTCTCTCTCTCTCTCTCCCATGCATCTGCCTCCTCATACATATTTCTACCTGCCATGTCACCTGTCCTTCAGCGGCCATGATGGAACTGTGCTCCTGACCTAATAGCTTGGGTCAGGATCTGGGCCTAATTCCTTACATGGAACTTCAGGTATGTCCCTCCACCTCTCCATGCTGAAGTCTCCTCAGCGTGCAAATAGGTGTTAATAACACCATCACCCTCATCGACTTCAGAGGTATGGGCTGTTGACAGGCTATTGACTTGTACACATAAATGATCTGGACAATGCCTGGCACTTAAGAAGCTTTGAGTACTGTCTATATAAAAATAAGCTGAAGTTCTATAGCCCTGTAAGGTGTCCTACTGGTAAGAGAGGGCCCGCAGTATGCTACATCAAGGACCGTTCTGTAGGGCAGGCCACGTCAGTGTCTACTGCCATCAGAGAGGGTCAGGCTCAGGTTCGCGACCACCAGGAAAGTCTGAGCCAAATGCCCAAACTAGCACAGAGCCAGGGCCAGGGAGTCTCACTGTGGAGAGGAAAGCGCAGTAGGAGGCAGGAAGGGAGGTGGGAAGCAGGCGCAGCACTGACAGGCTGTTCTGCCAGGAATCTCTAGGCTGCGGCGCGAGCGCAGGACCTGCAGCCCTGGAAGAACAGAGCTCGTGCTGCTGCCAAGGAGGACGCTTGAGAGGGAGCGTGTGTGCTGTGCTGTCAGAGGCCTTGCTTGCAAGGGGCTTCCGGAAAGGAAGGGGGCTCTCAAGGTGTTCAAGAACCAACTGAAGTACAAGGAAAGGAAAGTGACAGTAGAGGGTCCTCCACGTGCAGCAGGCCTCTGACAGCGGCTGCGCCTGAAGATGCCTCAGTCAAGCACTTTTCTGTCTCTCTTTGAGGGGTGGAAAGTTCTGGCTTTTATTTTAGGTGTGTGTGTGTGTGTGTGTGTGTGTGTGTGTGTGTGTGTGTCTGTGAGAGTGAGAGAGAGCACTGTGTGTCCCTGTGGAGGACCCAGGGTGACTTCGGGAATCACCCTGGATTGCTTCTATCTCCTTTTTGCTTGGCTCTGGGATTTTCTTAATTCTGCTCACCAGGACCAGAAGTGCAGGCCGTCCCATTTCCGCTGGCATTATTTAAGTGGGACCTTGGATCCAAACTCAGGTCCTTCTACTCACGAGGTAGAGACTTAACCTCTGAGCCATCTCTCCAGCCCTGGCTGTTATTTTTTTCATTTTATGAATATGCATGCACACACACACGTGTGGGGGGGGCAGAGGGTTCTGGAGTGTGTGTGCCTGTGGAAGCCCAAGAGTGACTTTAGGAATCATCCTGGATTGCTTTACCCCCTTTATCACTTTGTTTGGGGGTTTCCAGGCCCATCATATTTCCCAGCATTTTTATGTGGGATCTGGGATCTGAACTCAGGTTCTTTTGCTTGTGAGGCAAAAGCTTAACTTCTGAGCCATCTCCCCAACCTTGCTTGGCTTTTGTTAAGGACATAATATCTTCACCCAGCAGGATGGCAGATTTGGAAGTCAGACCTCCTCCTTAGTACCCTGGCCCCATGACTGGGTGGGCTGTCCAAGTTAACGGCAGGATCAGATAGATCCGATGCTATGAGTCACTAGGGCTCTGGAGAAGGTGTGTACCTAGTGTGATGGCAGTGTTTATGACCTGGTGATGCAAACACTTTCCTCTGTGGGCCCGGAAGGAACCAGACTCCCACATAGCACAGTTATGGGGATGGGCAGGGCTGCAGCCCTAGTGACTCAGCAGGAAGCATCCTGGCTAGGAAAATCCATGGTTGGTGTGTCGCCGGTGACTGTTACTCTGTTTGCTTTTCCACATGCAGGCGGCGAGTCCTGTCTGCCTCCCCAGTCGCTGATACAGTATCTGTGTTTTTTTTTTTTCCAATCTTAAGTAAAATGCCAGCAAAAGTATCCTCAAGTCAGAAGGACAAGTCTCATGATAGCGACATTAATCATTGTACGGCAGACTGTCAAGGGGGTCCTGGAGTACAGAGTGAGAGGCCCCTGTGGCTAAGAGCAGGGCCACTTACCGGCCTGGAAGAAAATACTTTCAATATTTTTAGCCTTCTGTTTTATTCACATGTGTGGGCTGAATGGTAGCCTAGCTTAGATCCACCTCGAACCAGCGCCTGATTGTGTAAGAGCTCTGGGACTTGCCCTCGCCTAAATATTAATGAAATCCCATTTCTTGTCTCCCCGTTCCTGCCTAAATATTAACGAAATCTCATTTCTTGCCTCCCCATTCCTGCCTAAATATTAACGAAATCCCATTTCTTGTCTCCCCGTTCCTGCTGTGGTTATTTCCCCAGTGTGAGCTGGAGGCTTTAGGACGGGCCACGTGCCCGTGCTTTGGCCAGCGTTTTGTCCAAGGCTTCATTTATTCATGCAGGTTTGGCTTCTTCTTGACCGGCTCGCTCCCAGCTATCATTCTGTCTACCACATAGGATCCAAGGGGAACTTCCTGTACTGCTTTTCAAGTGTTCCCGCATGCCTATGTGTACTCTAGTGGCTTTTCTTTCTTTCCATAAGGTGTCTCTCTTGTATCTAGTTCATATCTATTCTTTTAAGTCTATTCATTTGAAGACCACCATCTTCATGAATGTCTCCAACTATTCCTCAGTTCACAAATGATCCCTTAGGAGCTGGGGTGATGGTTTAAGGACTCTTAGCTGGGGTTAATGTTTGGAAAGGTTGTGGCGCCTTTAGGAGGTGGAGGCATGTCCTGGGAGCAGGCCTTGAGGTTTGGAAGCCGGGCTGGGCTTCTTTTTGATCTCTCTGCCTTCATATAATGCCTCCAGCTTCTGCCTTCAGCCATGTCTTCTGCTGTGTGATTCTCTCCTTGATGGACTATATCTGCTCTGGAACCATAAGTCAAATAAGTCTCCCTTTCTCTTTTAAGTTGTGTTTGAGTGTTGTCTCTCAGCAATAAAAGTAACTGCAACACTGTTAAAGCACGGACGCCTATCATGCTCTAGAGCACTCTGCCCCACCTGTAATTCCAGCCCCAGAGCAGGATGCCTAGGAATCCCCAGACAAAACTACCTAGCCAGACTATAACCAGAGAGATGGAGGGTCAAGGAAATGAAGAAACAAGGTGGCAGGAGGGAAGAGCATTTTCTAGCACAACTTCAGAGAGTCTCTCCTCTTCCACTCTCCTGTTCTATGGTTCTTTTTTTCTGGTCTGTACTGGGAGATTCCAATGAGATCTAGGGAGGTTCCAATGAGATTTAGGGCTGGTCTTTGTGTTGTAAATTGATCTGATAATCTCTTCAGGTGGTCTCAGCTGATCTAAGTTGATGCCAGGTGTGTCAAGTTGACACCCAGGATTGACTATACACAAACTAACCCTGTCAACAAACTCTGGATCTAGAGACCTAGCCTCAAAACAGTAAACCGGAAGAGAAATCAGGAATGATTTCTGGTCTCAGTTTTGGACCTACATATACATACATGCTCACCAACACACATGTGTCCAACCACATGTATATATACATACAAATGAAAATGAAAACAAAAAAAGAAAGGAAGGAAAGGAGGAAAGAAGAGAGGAGGAAAGAAAGGGAGGAAGGAAAGGAGGGAGGGAGGGAAGGAGGGAAGGAGAGGTCTCTCACACTTGTAATCATAGTACCAGGGAGACAGAAGTAGGAAAATTCTAGCCTGAGTTACACAGTAAGACCCTGTCTGTAAAAAAGCAAACAACACACACATATACAAACCCTGCACTGTCTCTTGGAACCCTAAAACTTTCTTTTAAACTTCAGCATGGCAGAATTTTATCATCATGATGGCTGGCATCACCATCATTGTCTTCTTCATCACCACCTAGCCTATTTATTGAGCATCTGCTATGTGTTGTGAAAACACTCTGCTTGGTAGCCTCATTTTCTTTTCTATCTTGCAAAAATGTTTATTTGTGTGTTTCTTGCCTTTCAGGTTGTTAAAAACATAGCAGGATTCTGAGTCCAACAGATTTGGGTTTGGAAACTAGTTTCTCTTGGCTGTAGGACTTTGGGCAAATTAACCTCTCAAAGTCTCAGCGTTCTTGTTGGTTAAAAACACAGATAATGCCGTGTATGGGGCAGTTTTATTACATGAAATAATAATCACCATCATTTATCGAGTGCATATTGTGTGCTGGGCAGTGCTCCAAGTACCTTTTTTTGCACCATCTTATTGAATAATTTAAACCCGTACAACAACCCTATGAGGTAAGCAATAGTACCCTTACTTTATAGAGGGCCATTTAAGGGGAAAAAAAAAAAAAAACAGTAAGTAGGGGAGCAGGGATAGAAGCCTTGACTTTAGATCCGTGTTTTCAGTCATGACCAATAGCTGTCTCCTTGGTGTGGATAACATCTGTACAACCCCTGACAAGTATCTGGCGGGCACTTGGTAAGAAGCAGCTGTTAATCCCATTCTTCTTGCTGAGGTCCAGAGTCTATCCAATACTTCTCCGCTTCCCCCATGGCACCCCATAAGAGTAATAGCTTGCAGAAGTTAAGCCTTTTCCATGTGCCAGGGTTTGGACCAAGTCTCTAAACTAGAAGAAGAATAAGCAAGAGATCGAGTTAATGAGTGAATGAGAAGAGAGGACAAAAGCCCTTGAACAATGATGGGCGATGGTGATCAGAAGAGAGAATCATTACCCAGACGAGATGATGCAGGAGTGGTGGGGAGGCCCCGGGGACCTGACTTACGCTCAGCATTCATCAGTATTTTCATTAATGACTCCAGAGGTGGAGTGCAGAGTGTGCTAATCAAATTGGTGAAGTCTGTGAGGCGAAACAGAAGCTGAGCACTTCGGAGGCAAGCTGGAGTGTGCAGACAGTCCTTGACAAATTAGAGAAATGAACGGAGTCAATAAACAGAGCTTCGGGAACTGCAGCCTTGAAGTGGCTCCAAGGGAGCAGCAGCTCCCACTAATGGATCTGCCCGGAGAAACCTTTGACCCACTTTGCTTTGGGCTTCATCTGACAGGAACTAGGTCGCTGGACCAAGCCTGAGCAAGAGGGGCAGTGTCCTTGATGAGGGACATGATTTGGGCCTGGCAGCCTCGTGGTTGAAGTCAAAGGCTAAGCTGTTGCCTCTTCCTGCCCCGCCCCCATCGCTCAACTCATCCAGCTAGCTGTCTCCAGGGAGAGAAGGAGGCAGCTCGAGCTGCTCTCCTAAGTCTCGACACTCAGTCAAAGCTTGAACTGACCCCATGATGCACATCCTGACCCGCCAGGCGATGCTAGCCCTCTCTGCTTCCTCCCGATTCTCAGCATTAACTTCTCAGTAATCGTGATGGCTTGTTTTCTTAAGGAAAATGTCCTGGTTATGGGAGGGGCAGAAGTGAGGTTCTGCTTGGGAAAACCTCCACCAGCGTGAGGAAGAAGGCAATGTCTAAGTGAATCGTCAGCCACAGAAGTGAATGAAATCCCAGCTTCAGGCTTCCCACCTGGGCCTTAGGTCAGTGCTTCTATGAGACAAGCTCCTTTGGTTGTATATATTTGAAAGCCACTTGATTAGTCTTAATCAGAATGGAGAATTTAGGGTTGTTGTTTGGTTTGGTGGTAGAACACATGATTAGTATGTGCAAGGCTCTGGCTTGATCTCCAACACTACAGAGATAGATGGATGGATGGATGGATAGATAGATAGATAGATAGATAGATAGATAGATAGATAGAACAAATAAAAATGGGGTACTTAGTTTAAAGAATGAAAGATGGTCTCTAAAGCGCTAAAGCATGGGAGTGATATATGGGCACGTGCATGTATGTGAAGAGACCTTAAAGGATGAGATCCGGGTGTGTGAGCTAATGTGGACCAAGAATTGATTCATTTTCTCTGACATTGCAAAATCCTCTGCTTGGCACCACTGAGGAATCTCAGTGAGGCCGGCACATTTGAAGCAGCCGGAGAGGGACGGCTGATGAAGCCAGAGCATCATGGGGCCCAACTATGAGAGGCCCTGTAGTTCGTAGAAAAGAATTCCTCTTTTACTATGAGACGAAGGGATGCCATTTAGAGTTTTGTGAGGAGACGTGACATGATTCGAACTGAGTTTTAACAGAATAGACTGCAGAGGTCAAAGACAAAAGTAATAAGTCCAGGGTGGCGAGAGCAGGAGCAAGAGAGATTCTAGATGTACATAAAGCAGAACTGGCAGGATTTGCTGCTTTGGCTTGTTAGCGGTTTGGCACTGGGCCTCCTCCTGCTGGCCAATGCTTCTGACTTCTGAAGCACAAATTTGTAAATAGTGCTCAGGGGGTCTCCCCACTCCTATGGTGACTTAAGGTCTGCTTGGGTGTCACAGAACTGGCTATTGGGGTTAGAACTACTCTGCAGCCGGGTCCTCAAAGAATAGGCGGGAGAGAGGTGGCTTCAGGTCTCTCGTCACTTAGGCATTGATGCTTCTTCCAAAGTCACTTCTTCCCCTTCTTAGTTTACAGGTACAAACTTTAGGGTCCCAGGATTGAGTTGCCAAATTGGAAACCAGTTGCTGACCCAGAAAGAAGCATAAACCTTAGGATCCCCACCCTTCTCCCCATGGGCCTGTTTGAGAGAGAGTTGCCTAGAGGAACTCCTGTGGCTCCCCAAATGCTTTCTCATCCAAGACATTGATTTTATTTATTTATTTATTTATTTATTTTATTTCTCCAAACTCCTCATTCTTTTTAAGTCAAGCTTCCTATAAATCAACAAAGATAAAGAAGCTGCATTTTCTGACAGGCAGGGTGCCCGTGAGCTTGGAAAAATCATTGCTCTCCTGTCATCAGGCCTGATTCTGAGCCTGAGCAAAGATGCTCATCTTGGAGGGGAGGAAGAGTGAGTCAGCAGATGGGATGGAAGGCGACACCTGAGTTCAGTTTCCTTGTTCCCTCTTGACTTTATTCTCGAGTTCCTCGTGAGTTGTCTTTTTAGAAAGCAAAGAAAACTTCTCTGTCAGCTCCAGGGATGTATGGAGAACAAAGGGAAAGGCAGCTTTTACTTGAGAAGACGCAGGACTGTCCAGCTTGGGGTCACTCTTTTCTCACGAGCTCCTTTTGGTCCATGAACTTGGTGGGAGGGTAGAGCAATTCACCTACATGGTTACGTTAAAAATCACCATCAAAAGGCTTAAGGGAACAAGGGCTTTATTTTCTCTTATGATTCCTGAGTACAGTTGTTTATCCAGCTTGGCAGGAGAGCTACACCAACGCCAGGGCCGAGGGAACTGGTCACATCGTCTCCACATGACAACTGAGAGAGGGTTGATCCTTACTTGCCAGACTAACATGTCTGGCCAAGTATACAGAAGGATGCCAACTTTCTCAACCAGCTCTCTGTATTTTATTCACCTGTCCAGGGCTTAGTCCCACCCACCTTGGGTTGGACCTTCCACTGCTGTATCTCTACAAATGTTTGCAGAGCTCAAACCCTCAACCACCTGTATCTAACTATGACAAGAGGGGCTTTTGAGAATCAAGTCGAGCTGTCCAAGCTGAGGACTTGCGATCTCTCTTCTGTGGAAACACAGGGCCCAGCAGCCACCTGGAGAGCTGTTTCTCCCAGATGAAGATATAAAAGCTTCCATTCTCCCTGTCGTCCCACTGAACGGGGCACTGTGGCTCTTAGGACCACGACTGACTCCTGCGTGGGATACACTGACGTTCCAGTTATCCTGGAAGGGTCATCAAAGGAGGCATTACAGACTGTATAGTGTGGCAGTTGTTTTCCCCCATCTGGACTCACCGAACAAGCTGTCAGAAACAGAGCTCAAAATGAGCTCCCACATGAGGATTTTTGCGTCTGGGTGCAAGAGCCAAGTCAAGAGGCAAAGGCAGAGAAGCCAGACCAAGGAAAGGCGGAGTTTTCCCTAGAGCAAGTGAAACTCTTGCCTTGAGCTTTGGGCAAGGTTATAGAAACCGTTCTAGCTACTCAACTTTTCCTCTCCCTCCATCTATACCATGGATGCTTATTCCTGTTAACCGAGAAGAGGCCAGCGGCTTGTAAATACTGTTGTTGGCTTATCATCAAGGATGCATCTCTGCCTTTGAGGAACTTCTGTTTCATGGGGGCACAAACATACTTAACAATTGCTTTAAAAAACAATTCTAGGTCATTTCCAGGTCACTTTCTAAATGTTTTGTAGGTGAGACCCTTTCTTTGTTATTATTCTAGCATGATTCACACTGTCATTTTATTGTTTGTTCAGTTTGGCTCTTTAGAAACAGGGTCTCATGTATCCCAGAGTGGTTTGGAACTTACTGTGTGGCCAAGAATGATCTTGAACTTCTGATCCAAGTGCTGGGATTAGAGGTGTGTGCGACCATATCCAGCTTATGCAGCGGCAGGGATCAAATTCAGGGCTTTGTGCATCACATGCAGGCACTCAACCGAGTCACACTCCCAGCTCATGGTACTGTACTGGTTAAAAAAAAAAAAAAAAAACTTGGCTCAAACAACTTACTTTACTCTAACTACATTTGCCTATAGAAAACTCAACTTTTTCCTACTGAATGTCCATGCTGGCACCTCTCTCTTGCTTTTTTGTGTTAGTAGAAACTGACTAGTCAAATGACCCTGTTTCCCATCCCAAGAGATAATGAGATTTGTCAGTGATGATAGGGAATTGGCTGCTTCACCCCTTATTCCTTGACCCTACCCTCTTCTACATTCCAGTCTATTTTTTTATTCTATTCTATTCTATTCTATTCTATTCTATTCTATTCTATTCTATTCTATTCTATTCTATTCTATTCTGTTCTGTTCTGTTCTGTTCTGTTCTGTCCTATTCTATGCAAAGTAATCAGCCAATTGTAGACTTTCTTAGTTATGTAGACTCTACCCCAAAGTTCACTTACTACCATCTTCTTATTTGTTCACTCTTAGAACAAGCTACAGCTCTCATAACTCAGACCGGTGAAGGGGTTGGAGAATGAGAAAAGTCAATGGTTTGAGCTGTTGTGACACACACTGGGTCACATAGCTCTCCGTGGAGAAGTGCACCTATACTCCCAACACTTGAGGTCAGCCTAGGCTACATAGAGATGCCTTGTCTCAAATAAAATAAATGCTCCAGGTCTTAGTTCCATTCCCACTTGTGCTCCAAATCCCAGTGACTATATAGCATTTCTGGGACAAACTCTGTATAGGCCTGACTAGGCAAATGAGCCCATGAAGAGTGCACAAAGGAAACATTTACAGTAAAATGCCTGTCATAGTTAGGCACAGGTGTCAACTTGATAGTTGAAGGTTTGAGCTCCGGGCACGTTTGTAGAGACTTAGTGGTTGAGTAAAGCCCAGAGCAAACCTGCAGGAGATTGTCTAGCTAATGGGGAAGGCCTAGCCCATGGTAGGTGGGATTAGGCCCTGGAATAAAATACTGAGAGCTGGTTGAGGAAGTTGGCATCCTTGTGTATATTTGGCCAGACATGCTGGTCTGGCAAGTAAGGATCGTCCATCTCTCAGCCATGTGGTGATGGTGGCCAGTTCCCTCGGCCCTGGTGTTGGGTGAGTGCTCTCCCTTCAAGCTGGACTAAGAACTGTAACCAGACTGTCATAAGAAAGTAAACTCCTTGTTTCCTTAAGCCGTTTGATGGTGATTTATCAGCAACCACGCAGGCCAAGTGCAATAGTGCCTTTGGTTGGAAATCAGATTCCTTCTTCTTTAAGGAGAGTTATTATTTTGACTTTTAGAATGCTAAGTGAAGGTAAAACCAACCTATTTGACTGGAAGAGAAGATATTATATAGCGAGTACTGTATAAAAAAAAAATCAACTATCTTTTCTTGGAGTTGGGTATAAGGCAGAAAGAGAGACCAGGACTTCTACAGGTCCCCAGTGAACCTAAAGGTACCCTTTTCCTCTTCATGAACTCCACAAACATTTATGGGGTATGTGTGACATGCAAGAATAGGAGGTCCTCTTGCCTGGAAGAGCCATCCTTCTTTCACTTCCTTTTTGTAACAGCCATTTATGCTTCAGACCATCACTCGCCAAGACTTTTCTCCCTCTATTAGTGATAAGACTTAAATGCACCCTTTCTAAAACCTCTTATGCATGTGTGGACACTAAGAAGTGCTTTTGATGGGAAGGGGTATAGGGAGTAAAGACAGTGAGTAGGAGGGGGGGCTGTGAGGCAGCCTCGTGGGAGCTGGCTGGGAGAACCAGAAAGGAGAGGCTGGGAATCTCACGGTTAGTTCAATTTGACCAACTTCTCAAGGGCTGAATGAAGATGCTCAAAGTTATAGTCACAATTTTACCCAGATAACCTAAGACTTAATGCAGTTTTAGTTCAGGGTGAGGAGACACGAAAGTTCACAGAGTGAGTTAGGACCAGATACAAGTTAGATTTGCAGACGGTGTGAGAGTCCTGATGTTCCCGGAGGTAATGGGCTGTTCATCCCAGGACCCAGCTCCTTACACTGAAGTGGGTAAAAGACTTGAACTTTGGAGGAGAGAGCTAGAGCAGCCTGGATTCATATCATGGCTTAAATGTGAGCCGTCCCCTACAGGCTCATGCGTTTGAATCCTTAGCTGATGTTAATGTTTGGGAAGGTAGTGGCACCTTTAGGAGGTGGAACCTTGTTGGAGAAAGGCCCGTTACAGGGGGCGGGTCTTGAGGTAGCCCGCCCTACCTTCAGTTTGCTCTCCTGCTCTCTGCTTCCACGAAGCTGTGATCCCAGCTGTGTATAGCTTTTGCCTCCCACTATGTCCTTTTCACTATAATGGACCATATCTCCCTTTTGGAACTGTGAGCTAAACAAATCTCCCTTTTCGCCCCTGACCTTGTGCATAGCCATTGTCTCATAGCAGCAAAAAGAAAAGAACCGGAACAGTTCATATCTTGACTTTTCTATTTAATTGCATAACTTTAGGCAATTTATTTAACCTCATTGACTCTCAAGTTCCTCATCAGTAATATGGAGGTTAAAATAATAACCACCCCCGTAAGGTGACATTTACAAACCCAATTAAGAATAGCAAAACATAGGTCTGGAAACATGGCGGTCACAGATGTTTCCTATTATAGGACTGGATTTTTCTGGAGGGAGAAATATGAGGAGCTAAATGGCAGGTTGGGTTATGGATTATAAGGGATGGTTTGGGGTTAGAAGGACTTAGAGGGTAACAGGAGGGTGGAGTGGAGGGAGGTCATTCTGCTTCCTAAAATGTTTGAATGGTAAATACCCCCAAAGTCTCAGTGCCACTTAAGAATACTGTAAGTTACTTATAAACAACACGTGGCTAGATAAAGATATGGTCAGAGGGAATGTCTGAACACAGCGCTGGAAATTAGCTGACTCTGTGGCTGCCTACCTCTGCTCAGAGCCAGCCCCTCAGCGCGCTCCCCCTCAGAGTGCAGCCCACCGACCAGTTGCATCACACCACCTGGGATCTTGTTAGGCAGAATCCTGGGCCCTGCTCCAGAACTACGGAATCAACATATGCATTTTAACAAGGTCCCCAGGTGATTCAGGGGCACGTTAAAGTTGGGATGGGAGGTGGATTAAGAGATGCCGTTTAAACTCTTTGCTCCCGGTCTGAATGCTATCAGGTACCGTTACGAATCTGATTACAACCAGGCTTCGTGGCTGTAATCCTAGCACTTGGAAGAGGAGACTCTGGAGTTCAAGGTCACCTTTGGCTACAACAGTTTGAGGCCAGCCTGAGGCTATAGGATAGCCTGTCTCAAACAAACAAAGCAAAAGAAAATTTGATTATGTTCTAATTTTTTAATGAACTTTATACATTGTGGGCTTATCTCCTCCCCAGTACCACCCTTAGCTTTAGAAACTGGGTTCTGCTGTGTAGCCCAGAATGAGTTGGAATTTACTCTCTTCTTGTCTTGGCCTCTCAAGCACTAGGGTTACAGGCATGTGGATTTATCGGGTTTACCTGTGAATAAGAACTACATCACAGCATGTCCTTGACATAGCAGACATTTTTGATGCATGCACACACAGATATACACAACACATACACACATGTAATATTCAGCATAAGTTTTGATTATGAGGCAATTTCTATATTAGTGGATACACTAGACATCCCCTAATGCATTACTTCTATTAATAGTCTTATTAAAATTCCCCTATTGCCGCCTGCCAGGAAATCAGTTCAATCTACCTCCAGCAGTCCTGGACGAGACTTCAGGTTTCTGCATAGTAAACCTTGGAGGATGTAAGCTAGGTTAGGAAGGCTTTGTTGTGTCTGTGGTCATTGCTTTCCCCTTAACTGCTTTGTGCCTCAGTTTCTTATTTGTAAAGTGAGCAATAGGATTGATAGAGTTTACATAAAGTTGTTAAATGCTCTCTTAGCTCCCTTTCTGCTTCATTTTGATTCTTCCTTTTTTTCCCTCTGGCTTTTGTTGTGCTGGGGATGGAAACCAGGACTCCTTCTTGGAGCCTTACCCTTTTCTTTTCAAAAGAAACAATTTGGGTTCTTTAAACTGGAAGCTCATGCAAATGTAGGCAGGTGTAAGGTTAAACCTTAGACTGTGACAGGAATTAAAAAAAAAAAAACTCAAAAAATAGCTGTGGTTGCAAGAAGGGAAATGATAAGGAATTCAGCCCTCTGCAAGCTCATTTAGTGTGTAAGTTACCTCATGCTCCGCTGCAAACAAGGCATCGTATCTTGCCTATGTCAAAACACAGGACCAAATGTGCCACTGACCTGCTCTCAAAACTCTTTTCTTTCTCTTATCTAAAAGCTTCTATCAAGTATCAGTGATCTATGAACTCATAACTACAACTGGTGGTCAGAGAGTCTGTCCATCACCACTGCCTTTATTCTCTGTCCTTTATCTTCTCTCAAACCTTTCTGCCAAAAAAAAAAAAAAGCATCTTACATTATCTTTGAACCAAATCTATGTTCTTATACATATTAATTCATGCAAATTGATGTGTGGCTCAGGAAGAACAGGTTCTGCCTAGCTAGCATATTGTGTATTTATAGAATATTAAAACCATAAATGTGTGAGAGTACTTCTGATACCAGTCTGTGAACAAGCATCAGGATTTAGCTTCTATGTGACTTTCTTTTGGGGAGGGATGAGGCAGGGTCTTGCTATGGTGACCAGGCTGGTCTTGAACTCCAGGGCTTTAGGCACTTGAGAAGCTGGGACTATAGTTGCATGCAATTGTGCATGAATTTTAGCTTTTAAAGAAAACAGTAGTGTTGGGGATGTAACTCAGAGGCGCTGTACTTTCAGAGTAGATGTAAGACCCTGATTTCCATCCCCAGATGGACGAATGAAGAACCCTCTTTTCTGACCCTGTATTTAAAAAAAAATGTTTGCTGAATGATACCGATTTCCTAATAGATTTATGATTCTTACCCATCTTCAGATGAAATGAAGGTAAAGGAAGTCTGCTATTATAAGCTCAGAATCTGCAGCCTAAGACAGCAGGTTCCAGGTTCATGTTTCCTGTCATAGGAAACCTGCACTTCTAAGCCCAGCTGTCTTTCAACGAAATAGAAGGCTGTAATGCTGAATCAAAGTAATCACAAAGCGAAAATTTAAGCAGCATTTCCATAAGGTGACCTTTATTATAGAGTGTTTTCCTGAAGGATTGACAGCCGGCATGTTCCCAGCACCCTCCCCTTCCCCAGCCTGCCCTTACCCATATCCTAAGCCTCAGAGCTTTGAGGATGGAGTAAGGGAAGGGACTAGGTTTTCTATGTGACTTCATAATTCCAGCTTCTATGTGGAGGAAAATAGATTTCCTCCTAAGCTGTGGGCTCTATTTAGGACAGAACAAAACAAACAAAACAGAAAAAAGCATAAGATAAGACTAGATCCAAACAATAGATTTAGCCCAACATTCCTCTAGGGACCTCCCTCCACTTCCCACATCAGGGATTTTTTTCCATAGCTGTGACTGTCAGAACCTCCTCTGAGCCCACCAAATTACCACATAGCCCACCGCAATGCTGGGCCCCACCTGCTGTACAGTGCCACCCTCTGAGCTAACACCCATCATCTTCATCAGAGTGTATGCCTGCTTGCAAGAGAACTTCAAGATCAGGCCTGTGCACTGTGTACTTCCTTCATAGAAGGAGGGAGTAGAAAAGATCGCTTTCTCCTCATGAGATCCTAACCTCTTCTTCCTACGCCTCCTAGACCATTGTATGTAATTCTGCCATATCGTACGTGATCTTGGGGCCTTGTGTTCATAGGAGGCGCTGAAGTTGCACAGACTTATGGAAGGTTAACTAAAAGTAAGGGAGTGGGGAACATTGTCTATACAGGTATAAAGAAGGTCTTCATACATACATGCTGGGGTGAGACTTTCCAGTGTTCACTCACACTTCTGTAAGTCACCCCTTACCCATGCTTTGTATAAATCTAATAAACTTATTAGTTTCCCTACGTTGGACTTCGGTGTAGTTTTACTTTTTTTTTTTTTTTTTTTTTTTTGTCTGTCATTGGTAGAGGGAGCAGGTGTTTATTTACGTCCCAAGGGAGAGTCCTCCCAATACTGCCTCCCTGTTCCCTCCCTGTTCTGGGGATTCTGGCACTCAGGGTGCACCCCCGTGAAGTATGATGATGGGAAGGGAGACCAGGCTGTGCTACCAGCACACACCTCTTTGCTGTACCATTAGCTGGTTATTTTGAAAAACTGCAAACCCGAGGCAGCGCTAATAAGCATATCATTTTAAGATTTTTACCTCTATAAAGGAAATTTTGGTGACTAAAAACTACCTGCATTGGGGTGGGGTCTGCTCCTAGACAATGTTTATCACCTGAGAATCTTAAGTACATAATGAGGCAACCTTTGTTCATGTTTCTTCCTCCATCCTTCCATAATTCATAATTCATCTCTGCTGCCTCCAGGATCCTCAATCTCTGGTTCCTTCTGTAGCTCGGGATTCTCTGTAAGCGCCAATCATCTCATATTGTTTTGCTGGACTTCTGTGCATGTGTGGATAGTTGCAATGAGCTCTCTCCTGTTGATATATCTTGTGTTGATTGAATTTCTAGCTCAAGAATCTGTAAGGGTGGGAGGAAGCCATTTCCCTTCCTCTATAAACTGATCCCAAGACAAATCTCAGTCCTGTCCACCAGTGAAGAGTGTCTTCCTGCGTCTCTTCTGGTCAATGCTTCCACAATGGTTCTTGCCTCCTAAGCTGAAGACAGAAAGGAGGTTTCTGGTTCGGTACCCCTGCACTCTTTCATGGTTCTTGTCTCACATTGGATTGAGGACAAAAGGAATTTTACCAAATCTACAGCTAGCACGAAATTGAGGAGGTCAGCAGCTTGGCATGGCTAGTAGAATCAGAAGCAAATTCTCTCAGCAGATCATAAAAAAGGACTGAAATGAGTAATTTTTTTTATTTATTCAATTGTGCGTGTATGCATGTGCGTGCGTGTGTGTGTGTGTGTGTGTGTGTGTGTGTGTGGAACCACAGACGAATTCAGGAACCACCATGGATGCCTCCGCCTCCTCCTTGTTTACTCTGCCCGGGGATTCACAGGCTCCGCCCTACCAGGACCAGAAACACAGGACCCTGCGTCTATAAGTAGGGTCTAGGATCGGAACTCAGGACCTTCCGCCTGCAAGGCAGAGGCTTAACCCCTGAACCACCAATAAGAATAACACCATGCATTGAAGTATACAAGTGTTGGTGCTATATTAAATCTATTCATGAGAAGCGAAACCTAATCTGTGGGTTTAGAAAGCAGAATCATGTCTGTTTTCAGAGTCTGCGATGATAGCGTGAGCATGTTCTAGGATGATGGTAATGCTCTATATTATGATTAGTGTTTTTGTACAGGAGTATATTCATTTAATACCCAATATGTGGGCATTTTATAGTGCAGTAGTTTTCCCTTTATCCATGGAAATGTTTCAAGACCCTGAGGGATGCCTGAAACTATATATGAGGCTGAACTCTATATGTTGTGCTCTTTTTTAAAAGTATTATTTATTTATTTAGTGTGTGTGTGTGTGTGGGGGGGCACTGTGTGTCCCTGTGGAGGACCAAGGATTACTTCAGAAATCATCCTGGATTGCTTCTATCTCCATCTTGCTTCACACTGGTATTTCCCAGGCTCCATCCACCAGGGCTGGAAGTACAGGCTGCTGCTGTTTCTGCCTAGCATTTTTACATGAGATCTGGGATTCAAACTCATGACCTTCTGCTTGTGAGACAGAGTATTAACTCCTGAGCCATCTCTCCAGCCCAAATATATGCTAAAGCTTAACTTATAAGCTGGGCAAAGTTAAGTTAATTTTGTGTGTGTGTATGTGTGTGTGTGTAGAAGAGGGCACTGTGTGTACCTATGGAGGCCCAAGGGTAACACTAGGAATCATCCTGGATTGCTCTGTCTGCTTCTCACTTTGCTCTGGGGTTTCCTAGGCTCTGTCTTCCTGGACTGGAAGTGCAGGCCACAGACATATCTCCTCGGTGGGTGTTTTTTTTTTTTATTTAAGCTCATACAAACTTATTAGGTACACCAGTTCCTTCCCTCCCTCCTCCTCCCCCCGTACCCCCTGCTCCCCTTTCCCACCCTTCTCCCTCCCCATCCCCCAGTGCCTCCCACCCCAATTCCCAGAGAGTCCTTTCTTGTGCATGTCTGATTTTCCTCTGGGCCCTCCTCTCCGATGACGTACAAGGACCCAGTGGCCTTTCCCTGAACCCTTTCCCGTGTTCCCCTTAGGTATAGGAACACTGCTGTGGCTGCCAATCCTTTGCCTCCAAGGATCTTGGTGCCTTTAGCAGATGCTAGACTTTGTGAGGTCAACAGTGTGTTGGACAATGCACAGGGCATGCAAAGTCCAATTATGACTGCTTCAGCCCTAACTAGTATAGAGTATCTTACATATCATTGCTCCTCCCATCCTTTTGCTCTTACACTCTTACCGCCCCCCTTCCGCAAATTTCCCTGAGCTTCAAGATGGGGAGAGACTAAGCAGGCCTAGTTCTAGGTGGTTGATATAGAGTCTCTGAAGTTCTGGATTGTGGTTTGTTGATTTTCTTTTGCAGTTTTGCTGCTCCTGCAATGCCCTTCACTCCATCCTGGTGGGCATTGTATGTTACCCCCTGGCCAGAGACAAAAAGCTGTTAGAGTCTTGTGATAAAAGCACATTCAAAAGTAGATGTAATAAAAGTGGGAAACCACAGTAAGGGAGGGGTCTATCACCCATTTGCAAAATGGTTACTTTTTATCTGCCAGACTATATGCCCTCCTCTTCTGGTGAGATCACACCCCCTCAGTAGTAAATGATCAGGAACAAAAGTCTGTGAACTTAATCAGATGTCTCATTACTTATTTGGGTCCTTGGTGGAGGCCTATTTTCCCTGCTGTAAGATGGTCCCTTCTCTCCTTGTTTCTGGTGTGGCCCTCCTACTCCATCCCTCCTGTTCATAATCCTTGAAATTACTGTCTCTAGGTGGGCTGGGTGGGTTTGGTACTAGGAGCCACCTATTAGGGAGTACATACGGTGCTTAATTTTCTGGGTCTGGGATACTTCACTTAATATAATTGTTTCTAATGACATCCATTTCCCGGAAAAATTCCAGTAATTCATCATTTTTGATGGCTGAGTAGTACTCCATTGTATAGATGTACCACAGTTTCCTTATCCACTCGTCAACTGTTGGACATTTGGGCTGATTCCATGACTTTGCTATTGTAAACAGTGCTGCTATGAACATGGTCGTGCTTGTGCTATCGAGGTGAACCTCAGCTGTATGGGGGGGTTATTCCCAAAAGTGGAATAGCAGGGTCATATGGTATTTCAATCTTTAATTTCTTTAAGAATCTCCAGACAGCTCGCCAGAGTGGCTGTATGAGCCTGCATTCCCACCAGCAATGTAGGAGAGTTCCCCTCTCTCCACATCCTCTCCAACATTTGTTGTTGTTTGTATTGTGGATTTTTGCCATCCTGACCAGGGTGAGATGATATCTCAGGGAAGTTTTGATTTGCATTTCCCTGATGGCTAAGGAAGTGGAGCATTTTTTCAGATATTTGTTAGACATTTTAATTTCATCTCTGGTAAAGTTTCTTTTAAGTTCCAGGGCCCATTTTTTAATTGGGCCATTGGTTTCCTTGGTGTTTAGTTTTCTAAGTTCTTTGTGCACTCTGGACAGTAGAGCTCTATCAGATATGTGGTTAGTGAAGATTTTCTCCCATTCTGTGGGTTGCCTTTGAGCTCGTGTGACAATCTCTTTATCTGAACAGAAGCTCTTTAATTTCACAAGATCCCAACTGTTGAGAGTTGGTAGCAGTGATTGTGCCATTGGATGTCTGTTTAGGAAGTGTTGGCCTAGCCCAATCAGCTCGAGGGAGTTCCCTATCCTTTCAACTATGGTTTTTATAGTCTCTGGCCTGATATCAAGGTCCTTGATCCATTTGGAATTAAGTCTTGTACATGGTGACAAGTACGGGTCCAGCTTTAATCTTCTGCATGTGGAGATCCAGTTTTGCCACCACCATTTGTTGAAGATGCTGTTCTTTTTCCATTGGATTCTTTGGGCCCCTTTGTCAAAGACCAAATGGCTGTAACTTTGTGGGCTTATATCTGGGTCTTCAATCCTTATCCATTGATCTGTGTGTCTATTTTGGAACCAGTACCAGGTTGTCTTTATAACTATGGATTTGTAGTATAGACTAAGGTTTGGTATGGCAATACCTTCAGCTGTGTTTTTGTTACTCAGGATTGTTTTTGCTATCCTGGGTCTTTTGTGCCTCCATATGAACTTTGAGATTGTTTGGTCAACTTCTTTGAAGAATTGCTTTGGGATTTTGATTGGTATAGCATTGAATTTGTATATTGCCTTTGGTAGGATGGTCATTTTTACGATGTTGATTCTGCCAATCCAGGAACAAGGGAGGTCTTTCCACCTTCTGGTGTCTTCTGATATTTCTTTCTTTAGGGTTTTAAAGTTTTCATTGTAAAGGTGTTTTACCTCCTTAGTTAGGTTTATACCAAGGTATTTCATTTTTTTAGGGGCTACAGTAAATGGGATTGTTTCTCTCAAGGCTTTTTCACTTCTTTCATTCTGGGCATATAGGAAGGCCTCTGATTTTTGCACATTTATTTTGTATCCTGCCACCCTGCTGAACTTCTCAATTAGTTCCAGGAGCTTCCTGGTGTTTTTGGGATCACTCAGGTATAAGATCATGTCATCTGCAAATAGGGATAGCTTGACTTCTTCCTTGCCGATTTGAATCCCTCTGATGTCCCTTTCTTGTCTTATGGCTTCAGCTAAGACTTCAAGTACAATATTGAATAGAAGTGTTGAGAGTGGACAGCTTTGTCTAGTTCCTGATCGAAGTGGGAATGCTTCCAATTGTTCCCCATTGAGCATAATCCTTGCTGTGGGCTTGTTGTAGACAGCTTTTATTATATTGATAAAGGTTCCTTTCATTCCTACAGTCTCTAGCGTTTTGATCATAAAAGGCTGTTGGATTTTGTCAAAGGCTTTTTCTGCATCTATTGAGAGTATCATGTGGTCTTGGACTTTGGACTGGTTTACATGACGAATTACATTTATTGATTTGCGTATGTTGAACCAACCTTGTGTGCCGGGGATGAAGCCTACTTGGTCCCTGTGAATGATCTTTTTGATATGTTTTTGAATCCGATTTGCTAAGACTTTGTTGAGAATCTTTGCGTCTGTGTTCATCAGGGAGATCAGCCTATAGTTTTCGTTTTTAAGTGAATCTTTATTAGGTTTTGGGATTAAAACGATATTAGCTTCATAGAAGGAATTTGATAGTGTTCCTTCCTTTGCTATTTGATGGAACAGTTTAAGGAGTATAGGTGTTATTAACTCCTTAAATGTCTGGTAGAACTCTGTGCTGAATCCATCTGGTCCAGGACATTTTTTGGTGGGAAGATTCGAGATTACTTCCTCAATTTCCTTATATGTTATAGGACTATTTAAATAATTCACAACTTCCTGATTCAATTTAGGTAAGTTGTGTTTACTTAGAAATTCATCCATCTCTTTTGTGTTGTCAAACTTCACAGAGTATAAGTTTTTGAAATATGATGTTATAATTCTCTGGATTTCTTGGGTATCAGTAGTGATAACTCCATGTTCATTTCTAATTTTGTTAATTTGGGTTTTCTCTCTCTTGCTTTTGGTTAATTTAGCTAGGGGTGTATCAATCTTATTGATTTTTTCGAAGAACCAGGTTTTTGACTGGTTGATTTTTTCTATCGTTTTCTTAATCTCAATTTCAGATATTTCTCCCCTTATTTTGCTAATCTCCTCTCTTCTACTACTTTTGGGATCAGATTGCTCTAGTTTCTCTAAAGCTTTAAGCTGCATTGTTGTTTATTTCTGATGTTTCCATTTTTTTGACGTGGGCATTAAGAGCTATGAACTTACCTCTTAGAACAGCTTTCATTGTGTCCCAGAGATTTTGGTAAGTTGTATTTTCGTTATCATTCACTTTCAGGAAATCTTGAATTTCCTTTTTAATTTCTTCCTGAATCCAGTTCTCATTCAGCATCATATTGTTAAGTTTCCAGGAGTTAGTGTATTTTCTCTTGTTCAATGTGTTGTGGATGTCCAGCTTTAGGCCGTGATGGTCTGATAGGGCACAGGTTAGAATTTCAGCTTTCTTGTATATGTGTAGATTCATTTTGTGGCCCAATATGTGATCTATTTTGGAGAAAGTTCCGTGTGCTGCTGAGAAAAATGTGTATTCTTTGGTGCGTGGGTGAAAAGTTCGATAGAGATCTGTGAGGTCCATTTCTTTCAGGGTTTGATTAAGTTCCAGAGTGTCTCTGTTAAGCTTTTGACCTGTTGATCTATCCCATGTTGAGAGGGCGGTGTTGAAGTCCCCAAGAATTATCGTTTGGGGGTTGATTTCTTGCTTTAGACGCTGTAGGGTTTTCTTAATGAATATGGAGGGGCCCGTATTGGGTGCATATATGTTCAGGATTGTGAAGTCTTCCTGGTGAATTGTACCTGTGACTAAAATGTAGTATCCATCTGTGTCTCTTATAATTTTCTTTGGTTTGAAGTCCACTTTGTCTGATAGCATAATGGCTACCCCTGCCTGTTTTCTGCTTCCATTTGCTTGTAGAATTGTTGACCAGCCTTTTATTTTTAGAGCATGCCTATCTTTTGTGGTGAGATGGGTTTCCTGCAGGCAGCAGATTGATGGATTGTGATTTTTAATCCATGTTTGTAATCTGTGTCTCTTGATCGGTGAATTAAGTCCATTAACATTTAGTATTATAATGGAGAAACTATTGTTAATTCCAGACATTTATTATGTTTAGTAGCTTTTATAAGTATATTGCTTCGCTTTTAATGGTGTTATATTTGCCTTCTGTTCTCCTGGATATGCCTGTTTTTTTCTTCATGCTTGAGTATCATTTCTAGCAGTTTTTGAAGGCCTGGTTTGGTGGCCATGTATCCCTTAAAGTTGTCTTTGTGCTGGAAAATTTTTCTTTCTCCCTCGATCATGACTGATAGTTTTGCAGGGTAAATCAGCCTGGGTTGACATTTTTGCTCATTCAATACTTGAAGTATGTCTCTCCAAGCTCTTCTTGCTTTTAGTGTTTCCATTGAGAAGTCATTTGTTATTTTAATAGGTTTACCTTTAAAAGTGACTTGTTTTTTCTCCCTTGAAGCTCTCAGCACCAGTTCTTTATCTTGAATGTGGAGTGTTTTAACTATTATTTGCCATGGCGTGCTTCTATTTTGGTCGTATATGTTTGGGGTGCGGAATGCCTCTTGTATATGGATGGGCCTCTCTTTTTTTAGATGAGGAAAGTTTTCCTTGATGATCGTTTGAAAAATTTCCTCAGGGGTGGTATTTTGAGATTCTTGCTCTGGTATTCCATGAATATGCTTGTTAGGCTTTTTCAGGGTGTCCCATATCTCTTGGATATTTCTCTCAAGTATCTTTTTGGCTTATCAACCTCTTCCATTGAGCACAGTTGAATAAATAATAATAAAAAAATTAAAAAAAAATAAATAAACTCTGCTTGAGTTTGTTTTAACTGTTCTATGCCACTTTTTGTTTCTTGCACTGTTTTTCTCAACTCCTCCAGATGTCTGTTGTGTTCCTCTTCAAAGCGATTGAGTCGATTATGTAATTCCTCCCGGATTTCCTCTTTCATAGTATTGAACATGGTAATGATCATATTTTGAAAGTCGTTATCCTGGGTGAGGCTTTCTTGGCCTTTTTCTGCGGGTTTGTTCTGGTTGGAGTCTAACATTATGGGATTAATTTCTTCAGTGGGAAATTTGTTTACTTGAGTGTTGCTTCTCATGGATTTGCACTTTGACTTTGGCATTGTCATTTTAACTCTTAAGATCTCTTAATTTCACTAAACTGAATTATTTGGCCTGGGGTCCTGGTGGGCGGGCGCGGGCGGAGACTTACCTAGGTCGCGTGGTGAGGCCCGGCTGGACCCCGCACGTCCGGACCGGTGGAGCGGGGTGGGGTGTAAAGGGAGGATGAGGGCGTCGGCGTGGAGCTATTTAACCCGAGGGCAGCTGGGGCGGGGCCCGGGCGCAGGGGGAGGTCCTCCGCGTCCCTCGGCCCCGCGGGCGGCTCCAGCTGGATGGTGGGAGTCAGAGCCGGGTCCCTGTGGGCTGACCTGGGGTCCTGGTGGGCGGTGCGCGGGGTGGAGACTTACCACCTAGCGCGTGGGGTGAGGCCCGGCTGAACCGCGCAAGCGCGTCCCGACCGGCAGAGCGGGGTGGGGTGTAAAGGGAGAATGGGGGCGTCGGCGTGGGGCTATTTAACCCGAGGGCAGCTGGGGCGGGGCCGGGCGCAGGGGGAGGTCCTCCTCATCCCTTGGCCCCGCGCGGGCGGCTCCGGCTGGATGGTGGGAGTCCTCTGTGGGTGTTTTATGTAGGATCTGGGAATCAGAACTCAGGCCCTTTTGCTTGCAAGGCAAATGCTTAATCCCTGCACCATCTCTCCAGCTCCAAAGTAAGACATTTATAATAGGTAATTGTTGTAGCATAGTACAATAAAAGTTACATGAATGTGCTCTCTCTCCAAATACCGTATACTACTTCATTTCAAGGAAGCACTTTGAGATTTCTCTTTGGTGAATCCTAACAGAGTGCACTATTGTCAGCGCTTCAGGCCATTATGAAGAAAAATGAGGGATATTTGAACGCAAGCATTGTCGACACTTTGACAGTTGATCTGATAACCGAGACAATTGCTAGTGACTAACTAGGTATCACACAATGTGTGGATATGCTGGGCAAAGAGATGATTCATGCATTGGGCAGACTGAAAGCAAGATAGTGTGGAAATTATTGATGCTTTTCAGAATGGTGCACCATTAAAAACTTTGACTTCTTATTTATGGAATTTTCCATTTAATATTTTCAGACAATAGTCAACCATATGAAACTGGAATGCATAAAGTAAAAACATGGATACAGGTGCATACTAGATATGATTACAATTCAATCATATAAAAAAATTTTAAAGTCAACCTTGTAAGATAGGTTCACAAGTACATTACATGCCAACTGCAAAATGATCTTGGACAAAAGCTAGGCATGTAAGTGGCCCAAATATCAGGAGGTGATAAAAGTCTCTTTGGGTTCAATATGCCACATTTATAAGGAAAAGTAGCAGACTGAAAAATAATGGTAAAGCAGGAAAGCCTGACAGATGATAAAGAGTTGAAGGAACCAAGGATGTGTACCAGGAGAAAAGAGGACTGTGAACAACCTGAAGGCTGTTCTTAGCTGTTGGGAACAAGGCCATATCAAAGCCACTTGCTCTGAATTGGGTCAAAGGCAGGTTCCTGCCCAATTAAGAGAATCCAGAGGGCACACTCCAGCAAGTACATCTATCTAAACATGAAACACGCTACATTTTATATAGGCTCCTTGAAGCAGCCAGGTGGCAACTGGAGAACTAACTGTTGGGAAATATCATAAGGTTCTCATGTAGAGAGACATTTCCTGAGACGTGACTATGGGTCAGGCACTCTGCTAAATACGCGAGACAAGATACTGATATTACTAAGAAACTTAGACTTTGGTATCATGGGTAAGGTACTGTCATTTAACCCTCATCATTAAGAATTTCATTAGTTAGTTAGCTTCATTAGTTAATACTTGAGCCTTTGACTCAGAATAGCCTTTGTGTATAACTTGAAACAGGGGGTTTCCCTTTGTTATTTGACCCATGGCTGTCCTGTCACTGCAGCATCATTTGTTAAAAAGACCCCACTTCAACAAATTGTCTTAGTATCCTTGCAAAAAAAAAATCAATTTACTGTAAATTTCAGGGTTTATTTTGGTTTCTGCCTTGTTGACTAATTGTCTATCTTTATGGAATGTCATTGTCTTGATTAGATAGCTTTATAGAAAGTTTTGAAGGCAGCAAATGTGGGCCCATTTGAGTGTTCTTTTTCTAGGCTGGTTGTTCTGAATTCCTCTAATAACCTCATTAAATTTAGATCAATTTGTCAATCTCTGTCCCTTCCTCTCCTCCTCCAAAAATAGGGAGGGGTTTTATTAGAAACTATGTGGAATCAGTAGATCAACATAGTTCTGCTAACTAATAATATTAAGTCTTCCAACTCACAAACATTTAGACTTTAAATCTCCTTTAGCTTCTTACAACAATGTTTTATACCCTTTAGAGTATTAATTTTGCATTTTAAACTAAATTTGTTATTAAATATTTTAATTTTATTTAGAATGAATTAATTAAATTATTTTCTTTTCACTCTTTAAATTGGGACTTCTAGAAACTTAATCCAATAGAATCCAATAGAAATTTAAGGTCACTCAAGTGGTTCACATTATATTTCTACTGCATAGCCAAACACTCCTCTAGAAGGAAGAGGCTGAGGTTTGAGAAAACAATGGACTGAAAACAATGGGCTGTGTCTAAGGTGCTTGGACACTGTGATCTGGAGCTACGTTTGTGAAATCTGCTGCAAACTCCCCCCTTATGGAAACCACAAATCGAGTGTGTGTGTGTGTGTGTGTGTGTGTGTGTATGTGTGTGTATGTGTGTATGTGTGCGCACGCACGCTGCACTTCAGGGTGTAAGTTTGGTGCTGGGTGTCTTCTTTGGCCACTCCCAACCTTGTTTTTTTTTTTTTTTATATTTCATTAGAGAGAGAGAGAGAGAGATCAGGAGCTTAAGGGTGCTGGTGTGTATGTGGAAGTCAGGAAACAATTTTCAGAAGTCAGTTCTCTCCTTCCTCCACGTGGGCTCTGAGGATCAAACTTGGGTCTGTAGGTTTGAATGAAGGCCTGTTTATCCACGAGCTATCTTGCTGATTTTCTCGGCCTTGTTTTTTGAGACAGGTATTCTCCACCTCCCCAGTCTGGGGGCTACAAGCACGTGCCACAGCGGCTGGATTGCAAGGGCCGTCACTATGTAGACAGTCATCTCCTCCGTCTGGGAAATCACATGTCTTAACAGTCTTCTGACTGCACTCAAAACACTGCTAGTCACTGAAGAAACTTGATGAGACATAATTGTAGAGTCTTCTATGATTTCTCAGCCCTAGGGTTTACAAAGGAAGGGAAAATTGGCATTGCTTGAGCCAAGGCATGAGAAACCAGGAGAAAAGGTGTCTTCCGACAGCTCATGATGACTGTCTCACATTTTTGTAATGTTTTAGTCAGGAAAGGAGTGGCAAGATAATCATTGAGCTGGGTCGGGCTGCACTGCAGAGAAGGGAACGTGTCCCATCCTTCAGATTTGGCACAGGTATTCCTTTCTGTGCGCCAGTGGTGTCTTTGATGTGCGCACGTAATTATTTTTCTTCCTTGCATACCACACGTCTCTCAGGCTACCTTGCTAATCCTTGAACCCCCTCTCTGAAAGGCCTGCAGTGGCCAGTACTGAGTGAAGGAATAAATGAATGCGTCCAACACCCCTTCTTTCTGAAGCACAAAACAACTGTACAGCATTGCGATATGCATTTTCTTTCTAAGTTCAGAGTTTGTAAATGTGTTTGGTTTGGTGGAAAGAGTATTAAGCTTGCTTCCAGGAGTTCCAGTTCTGGCCTTTCCACTTAGAAGCTGTGTAACCTTGAATAGGTGATTAGACTTAATATTTAACCCCTAATCTGTTTAATGAGCTATTTCATAGAAGCTTTCTTTCAGCTCTGACAGTCTACGGGACTTTGACAACAGAACGAGTCTAGGTTTCAGATGTAGGCCTCCTTCCACACAAGCGATTCAAAGCAGCTGAGACTTAGTCTTTTTCAGGAGCCTCCGCCTCTTTTCCCTCCTCCATATCTTAGCAAATATTAATAATAGCCAAAGGCCTTGCTGAGTGCGGTTTTTAATAGAATCCAATTTCAGTCCATTTAGAGTGGGACTTTTCATGCTGACTTGGTAATTTGAACTATGCCATGCCTGATGGACAGGGAGCATCTCCCTGCCTCCACTGCCTGCCCTGGGCTGGTATAGGCTGGGAACAGGAGTGGAGCATCTTAATCAAAGCAGTTGCAGATCAGCTATTTGACCTTGAAATGGTCACATGATGAGAATACCAAGGGCACTGGAAGGAGAGTGGGCAACTTCCCCTCTGTTTTCTGACAGTTGCTTTTTCCTTGAAGCTCAGAGACTACAGGCCTCCTGGTGGATGGTCAGGAAGAAACCTGGGTTGATCTTTGGCTAGGATTGGTTCTGAAAGTCATCGGCATGGGACCTCTGCAGCGGCCGGAGAGGGCAGGAAGGCGGCATATAAGACCTGCTTTGCCCTCTCACTGCCCTCCCAACCTCTTGTCCTCTTTGACCAGCGTTACACAAGGGCCCTGGTTGGTTGGCAGGTCCCTGCTTTCCAAGTGCAGAATGTGGGAATGGTGAAGGCGAGGAAGAGATATCAGCAGTCACACTATAAATGAGGAAGCTGGGGCCAAAGAGGGAGGTGGAGGAAAGGTTATTTATTCTGTGCTTCCTCTGTAGCAGGTCCTATGCTGGGAGCCACTTACGTGTTAGTTCTTGTGACATCTTTTTTTTTTTTAATGTAGGTTAGGAAAATGAGAGAAAGTTAAGCAACTACCCCAGGGTCACATAGCTAGTATTGTTAAAGCAGGTTCTCAAGCAAAGTTCCATCTATTCACTGCAAAAAGTCACATGATTTGACATGCTGAAGTCAAGTAGTATGCTGAAGTGGGTCTGCTGGTCTGCCAGCAGGGGACTGTTAGCATGGCTGATCATCAGAAGCACTTTGAACAGTCTAACTACAAGAGTGTCTTAGGCATGATTCCTATAAGTCTGATTCATTTGATCTGAGGCAAAGTCTGAGATTATGTGTTTTTAAAAAGCTCTTTCAATATAAATCACCATGGCAACAGGAGACCACTAGTGTAATAATGGCATGATTACCAAGCAGACAAACAACAGCTTTCTGATTGGACTCGAGACCCACTTGTCAGAATGGTATTCATCTCTGTTACTGTAAACTAGAATAAGAACTTAAAAAAAAAAAAAAGGGAGGGAAAAAGACCAGTAGGGAAGTCAGCCAATAAAACTATAGGCAGGAAGACAGTACATTGAACTGCTCTGTAGGCAGCCGTTATTATATCCCAGAATGGGAACTCACAGTGGATACCTTTGGGTTTAAAGCTGGATGAGTGAAGGGAAATGCACACATCAGTGGGGTGGCCTGAAGAGGGGTAACTTGATGCACCATGGAGGCCTGAGCTCCCATAGGAGTAGACAAGCCAGAGTGAACCCTGAAGTCTATAGAAGCACACAGGCGGAAGAGTGGGATGGAATGGTGAAGGCAAGTGAGGGAATGGGAGGGGAGAGGGAGGAAAGCTGGGATGAATATTCAATATGCTTATAAAAGTAGAAAAATTAATAAAAAGCCTCAGTACTGACATTAAAAAAAAAAAAAAAAAAAAACTCTTTCGAGTGACTGTAGTCTTTTGGAAAGCCAGGCTGAAGCACACGGCTTATCAGCTGACCCAAACCCACTAGAATGTCTTTGCTTTTCAGAAGCACTGATCTGGTCCAGCCCTGAGTTTACCACAAGTACCATTTGCTGCAGACTCCATTGTTCACCCACGCCAGGCTCGTGTTCAACGCTGAGTACTTAAAACATGCCACACATTGTACAGGACATTCTGACTGCAAAGATGATAAACCAAAGTGCCTGCTTTGGGGACATCCAGGAAGCGGGAGAGGAGAATGTGAAGAGGAAATTCCAATTATCTAGGGCTAACCCTGGGCAGAGATAGGACTGTGCTACTTTAGGATCATGGACTAAAGTTTGGAGCACTGATCCAGGGCTAACACTTAAAAATTGAGTTACCAAAGCGAACACAGGGTGGAAAAGCAAGGAATGGCCAGAAAGGGAATAATATGTAAGGTCCTGTAGACCCAACTCAGTGGTTCACGCTGTATGTCATTGAATGGAGAATCTTCAAAAAGAAGGCAGGCAAACCTGGCAAAGTCAGAGGGGAGAGAATACACAAAAGATCTTAGGCATTATGTTAAGGAGCTTGATCTTTATCCTAAGAGTGATGAGCAGGGACAAAGCACTCAATCAGATTGTGTTCTAGATGAGTCATCGTGAGAGACATGAAGTGTAACATACATGTAGGAAAGGCTGGCAACACAGGGACAAACTGGTTTGCAGAATTAGAATTGTTTGTATGTCAGAAAGCACCATAAACAAAATCGGAAAGCGAAGCACTTGGAAAGCATATCTGCAGCTTTTCTTGACAAAAATAATATTCTTAAAGTTACAAATTGTTAACATTCCAATATCAAATAAATAGAAAATTCACAAAGAAATACAAATGGTCAATAGGCATATGGAAATGTCATTCACCAGTAATCAAAGAAAGTTGAAGCAACAGGTTTAAACAACATACATCTATTATTTTGCTTATATGGGTAAAGATTTTATATAATAACACCTAACATCAGGGCACAGGACACTCTGAAGACTGCAAACAGGACAGTATTTGAGTACAAACTTTCTGGGGGTCATTGGCAACACATATCAAATCCTTAAAAATAGCCAATCCTTGGATTATATCCAAAGGAAATAGTCATAGCTATAGTGTGCAAAAATTAGCAGTGAAAATTTGTTACAACATTAGTTACAGTGAAGGACAAGAACAGGTGAAATATCAGTATTTGGGGACAGATTATATCCATCTAATGAAGATACTATTGGAAAATTCTGAAAGACATGCAGAAAACACCCCACAATATATTAAATGAAACAACAGAAGGGACAAATAAAAAGTGACATGCTACCATTTGGTAATGATAAAAGAATATGTATATATGTTTGAAAATGTATGTCTGTGGAGAGATACAGAAATTAGTGGAGAGTAGCTGTCAGTAGATAGCAGAGGAAGAATTACTTTCAACTCTAGGACTTTTGGACTTTTAAAATTTTGCATATGTGCCATGTATTGCATATTCTAAAATATAAGTACACATTTTGAAAAGTAAAATTATTAGAGTATGTGCAGCGTGATCCAATTTTCTTCATTGAAAAGCAAACCAAATCTGTATATGCATGTATGTGTGTGTGTGTATGTATGTGTGTGTGTACATGTATGTGTGTGTGCATGCACATGAATACACAGAGAACCGAGAGACACGATCTGTAAGGATATAAATGTATTGTCGGGTGATGCTCTGAGTAATCAGTCCACAATACACACATGAGGTTTTCATAATTAAACAAAAAGTGTAATTTTTTCTTCGAAAGAATCTATCCCAAAAGTCTGGACAGAAGATTTTGACACAAGTCAGATCCGTGATTAGTGCTCTGTGTACGCAGTTCCGCAGTGGTATCTGTCATGTTTGTAAATAGATCTCTGTTTTTAGGAGGACTGGAGAGAAGAAGGAAGCTAAACAGCCCTCTGAGGTCTCTGCAAAGCACAATCAGCCTTGCCACACTAATCATTAACCAATCCCCTAGACATCTACCTTTGGGGAGATCATTTAAGTTTGGATCACAGTGACTGGAGTTCCAATAAACATCTCTAAGTCACCGTGTAAGACAACAATATACAGTTGCTTTAGGTCCTTACCTAGATGTGGTTTCTAGGTTTGCTCATTAGGATGGCAAATGTTCTCTGTCCAGTCCTGCCCCAATGCACTCCCTCCAAGCAAGCCTTCTCTCTTGCCTCTCCACCGCAGAGATGAAAGAAGAAGAAAGATGCTACCAGTTGGAACTGGTTCTGTGGACTACCTCTGATCTCTTCATCCTTCAGATCCTAACGGTTTGATGACTCCAACTCTAGATTTGAGAATAGGGGGCTTTTGAGCACATGCCAATGGAAGTGTTGAGATAGTTTTGGGGTTGGGATCTTGGGAAGCCATTTTAGAGGATGACACAGAGAAGAATATGGGGGAAACAGAAGCAGGTGATGTGGCAATGGAATGGCTTTTTCCTTTTCCTCTTCTCTAGAGGTGAGCTACTATAGATCCCTGGATGTTTCGAGCACCTTGCTGCAGCCCCCAAGGGAAGGGTTTGGGGAGCTACATGAATATAACCTGTGCTGCTGGATCCCAGGCCTCTCGGCAGTGATTGGGTCTTGCACTGGGTGGAGCCTCTGTTTAGACAAGCAAGCCATAATTAACTTTGTGCTTCCTTTTGGTCTGTATCCATAATTGTGATCCTTTTCCACTGCTGGTGTTGGGGTGAGAAATGCCAGGTGGGTTGTTCAGATTCATGCCGGGCTTATCAACAAGTAGAACAGACAACACACACATGTAATGCTAGGCCTCAACTTTTCTTCTTTGGGCTGGTCACTGCTCCAACCACGAAGGATTCCATCCAACCACTAGGGATTCTGACCTCTGCTCTTTTCTGCCTTGATTATGTAAGTGTTAACCTGGGGGGCACTGCTGATATGATGAACAGTTTCCAACTTCATGCAAAATGTCCTGCTGTTTAACAGTAATGTCCATCAACATACACACGCAGAGGTAACTAAGTATAAGATTGTTAGTAGCTAGAGCACTGTAGTCAGGCAAATTGGGTTCAAATCCTAGGCAAGAAATCTTGAGCTAGTTAATTTTTCTGGCTTTCTGGTTTCTTATTCATTGCCTGGCAATAATATCCCACAAGAGTGCTGCTATGAAAGAAATGAGATTGTCCATGTAAAGATCTGAAGATAGTGCATTTAATTATCCTAACTATTAACATTATTGCATCTGTATATATTTTAATTTTGTACAATATTGTCTCACTAAATCACACGAAAAATACATGAAAAGTGCTTTGAAAACGTTTAAGCATCATAATCTCATATGCATATTTCGACTTTTCTGTCTCCTGGAAGGCTGGGACTACATCCTACGTCCCAAGGCATATTGCACTATAGTGGGCCAACAGTAAGCTCTCAGTAAATGTGCCTTGTTGGACCGAAGTGACACAGCAGAGCACAAACAACGTGGATATCAGGAGACTAGGCTGGGGTCAGATGCATTTAAGGCAGGAGAGTCAGTCTGCAGTCATGATTCATTCATTCAACAAATGCTTTGTTGGATTCTAACTAGCACGTTCTTGTTGTTCTAGGTGCCAGTTATTGAGTTTAGAAAGGTTGTACAAGTTCCCTTAAAGCCCTGAGCCAGTCCCGTTCTCTCAGCTCGCTCCTAAAGGTATAAAAACTGCAGCCAAAGGTTATATGACCCTGGACAAATGACCCAGTGGCATTGGGGGAATCTACATCCTGCCTGACTCTAAGCAGCTCTAACTGAGGGATGCAAAGGGGACAAAAATGGGGGCATGGGCTGTCTTCAACAGAAATGACAAGAATTTCTGCAAATTTATTTTTTTTTATTTACGCATCATTAGTCCACAGTCCAGTCCCCCATCTATACAGCGCTCCTTCCCATAGGCGTCCTCTCTCCCTGTCACCTATACAGCGCTCCTTCCCATAGGCGTCCTCTCTCCCTGTCACCTATACAGTCTGCCCTGTCCTAACCCTTCGCCCGCTTTCCCCTGCCCTTTTGCTGTCACAGCTGCTTGCTGGCTGGGAGGCGGGGGAAATGGTATGTGTGACCACCAGAGGGTACACAGCGTGGGCTCAATGGCATGTGGATTCTGGCAGAGACCCAGATCCCCCAGTGGGAGAGAAGAAAGCACAAGCCGTGACAAGAGGAGGAAGGTGGAAGGACCTGAGGTGACTGGGGGAGCGGGGCTCTCCAGTGTGCAAATTCACAGTCTCTCTGTGTTGGCTCAAGCGATGCTTCCTCTGTCTCCGCCCTGGATTCCTTTCAGTTGCCTCAAGGTGCTCTGGTCCATCAGAGGGTGAGATTCGCGCTACTGCATTGGCAAGGGTGCACGGGCCAGGCTTCCCCTCACGGGAGCCCTGTCCCACATCAAAGGTCTGCAAGACTCCTCCCCTGCTGCGTCAGCCACTGACCGCTGGAGAGGAGGCCGTCCTGGGGTCTGGACAGTCCGCCACGTTCCAGGTGTGCTTCTCACCTTTTCACACTGGGAGCAAAGATGTGGGGGAAGCAACAGGAAGAAGAAGGGGTACTGGAAGAAGTAGGGAGAAAGGAGCAGAATCCAGAGTGGTTTCTCCACCAGGGGTGTCTGAGGTCCCCGGTGGGGTGCGGCGGGCAGGGCTCTAGAGAGGTTTCCTTGTCACATGGCTTCTTTCTCCCTCTGGGAGCATCTGCTGAGCTTCATCTCCGTCAGCTGGATATACCGAATCACATTGGTGTCTGTGATGAGAAAAACACACCTTAGGGATCATGCAGCAAGGGCAACAGCGGCGTCTTCACAGAACGCAAGTTCAAGGTCAGGCCAGACTTAGTGCAAGTTCCTCGTGCCTTCCCACTGGGGATGCTGACCTGAGGCCAGCGAGCTGTCAGCTCCTCCTCCATACTCCTCCTCAGCAAATGTAGACAGGTTGCTGTGACGTGGGGCAACCAGAAGGAGGGAAAAGGAGAAATTCCCTCTCTTCTCCCCCCCATTTTTCATGTGTATGTGTATATGTATGTATACATATGTGGTTGAATGTGGCTGGGCACATGTGTGCATGTACACAAATGCATGCATATGGGGGACCCGAAGTTGATATTGGGAATCATCCTTGATCATGCCTAATTTTTTGAACCTGGGTCTCTAATGGGACTCAGAGCTTGCCTATAGGCTAGTCTGGTTAGCCACTTTGCTCTGGGGAATGTCCAGGTTCTGCTTTCTGAGGCCAGAATTACAGGTGGATCACTGTACCTGTCAGGCATTTTATATGGGATCGAGGGGTTTGAACTCCAGTCCTTTTGCTTATATCGCAAGCACTTTAACCACAGAATCATCTCCCCAGCCCTTTATTTCTTTGAAGCAGCAATCCCAGTGGTCCCCCACGTCAGCAGTTAGTTCAGCTTGAAGATTAGCACCAGGCAAGACACCAACTTCTCCATCTGCACGTCATCTGCAAGGAACAACAACTACTTCTGACTGTCTACCTTGTGTTTTTTTTTCTTTAGTTTATTGTTGGTTTAAAGCTGGGCCAGGTGTTGGCTCAGTCAGGCCTGTGATCCCAGCGTGCCGGTGGTGGAGGCAGAAGGATCAGTTCAAGATCATCTTTGGCTACATAGTGAGTTCAAGGCCAGCTTTAGATCCTATCTCGAAACCAAACAATTTTTTTTTTAAATGGATCTCTTTCACTCACTGCATTTCTCAGACTGGCCTCAGATTCTGGGCTTATGTGATTCCCCTGCCTCAGCCTCATGGCTCAGACCATGAGCTGGCTATGCTAGGATTTTTAACTTCATTGTCTTGTCTAATTCTCCATTTGATCCTACAAGATATTTATCTACATCTTCGCTGTGACATAAAGAGGTCAGACCTGCAGCAATTAAGTAATTGTTGAGTGTGCCTCCAAAGCCTGTGTCTCTGGGGGATCATAATACCATTCTTTTAAAATCCCTGGGAGGACCAAAATAGGTGGTCTAAAACTGCTTAATACAGTAATCAATAAATACAGTGTAATGTACTGTTTTTTTTTTTTTTTAACTTAGGAGCTTAAAATGACTTTGCTCCATAGCCATTTTTGTCTTTATATATCAGTAGGGTCAGATAACCACTTCTCTATAACTGAAACATTTTCTAATTCCAGTGCTTACATCAAATGAGCAAGGCACAGCATACAATTGCTTAGCTCCGCATTCCTTGGAATGTAAGAATCACCTAGTCCTACCTGTCACAGTTACTTACAGGAGCCAAAATAAATACCGCATCATGATTAAAAAAAATGCCAGGCACAGCATCCAAAACACTGCTGGCATATAGTAAGTACTCAAGGAAAGTCTAGTCTCAAAGCTGCTTACAGCACGGTTGATGAACACACTTTACATACAGAAAACAAGCCAACGCTGTATAAGAAGAAAAAGATCTTCTTAAGGAAGACAAAGAGAAAGTATATGCTTGGGCACTTGCAAATTGATGCTACGGTTCTTAAAGATTTGTTGGAAAGAGGGTCACATTTTTTGAAGCACCAACCATGTGCACAATAGCAGCGACATCAAGCCAATCATCGCTTTCGTATCACCTGTTCTGAGAGGCTCTTTCTGCTCGGTCCGTACTGGTGTTCCCCCCTCCTTCGCCCCTTTTCTTCATAGCTTTTACCACAGCTAAGTCATGCGTCATCTGTGTGCCCACTCGTACAGTGGCCATCTTCCTCCATTATAATGAAGATTCCTTGGTGGGCATGGTGCTCACGACGACAACCGCAGCACTTGGAGGATTGAGGCAGGAGGAGGGGAACTTTGAGTCTAGTCTAGGCAATATAACAAGACCTTCTCTCAAAAACAAAACGGAAAAGCAAGTCACTTTTCACCGTGTTGCCCAAGCTGGTCTCGAACACCTACATTTAAGAAAATCGCCACTGTAGCCTCCTGTCCCCACGGGCCACTGTGCCCCGTGGCAACTCTCTCTGCTGTATTCTTACCACCTAGAATGTTCCTGGTCCATTATCCTGCTTCATTATCTAGGGAGCGAGTTCATTAGATCAGCTAATGAACACAATCTGAAGGATTGGTAATTACACCGGCTCTGAGGAATGGGCTCTGACTACAGAGGTCAGAGGACACAAAAACTGGCTGTTTGCATTCTGTCTCTGCAGCCAGACGTGACCTCCTTGTGGGTAAGGACTTTGCCTTCTCACCTAGGCAACCTGGTGCCCTTTACAAACTTTGGAATGGAGGCAGAACTCCTTAGCTATTTATTGAATAAATGGAGAAATCTGGATTTTGAGTAGGAAAACACAAGCTGTGGTATATCTGAAGAGAAGAGGTACCCATGGTGCCTGTGTCCTGCTGCATGGACCCACGTGCTTTCCTCATTCTAGGCGCTACCTCGGCCTGTGCTCTCATTTGCCACCCCAGGGTCCCCTCCCACCACGGACACCATCAGCTGCAAAATGGTAAGGGCCAGGAGCTGCCCGAGAGAGGCCGAAGTGAGAAGGCTTGCTGCCTTACCTGTTGGCTGTCGGGCTCTTGCTTCTTTCAGGTAGTAGAGTGCTTTGTCATAGTCCCCAAGATGGTAGAAGGCCACACCAGACCGGTAAAGAGCCTTGAAGTTCTCCCCTTCCTTCTTCAGAACCTTGAGGCAGTACTCCTTGACTCGCTCATAGTTCACCAGCTCAGCCTGCAGCAGGCAGGCTGAAGAGGAAGGAAGAAGAGAGACAAAATACAGTCACGATTAGCTTGCATACTTCTGGCTAGCTCAGGCACCTCCGACCTATGCCCCGCGGGCCGTCATGTGTTGCAGGACAGCTATGAATGGTGACGGAACATCTCTATGCTGGACATCCTCGACTAGCTCTCTTCACCCAGGAGGGTTAGCACCATTGGTGCTTTCCACTGGCGTCCACGCCATGGAATCCTCCATAATAATCCCTATCTGTAGGACTAGCACCATCACCAACAAGCCACACAACCTCGGTCAACTTACTTAAGCTTTGTGTCATGGATCAAATTGTGTCTTCTCTAAAAGATGTCAGTGTCTTACTTGTTAGTACTCTAGAACATGTGACATGTGCAGGTAAGATCTCTACACAGGGAATCGTTCAAAAGGAGGTCATTAGAGTGGTCCCTAATCCAGTAACCTTATCTTTTTACAAGGCTAAACAAACACTCAGAGAGGAAAGAGGAAGACAGACAGAAACAGCCAAATATGGCTATAGCCAAGGAACGCCCAAAGCAGGAAGGAGAATTACACTGGGCCAGGAGGTGGAATTCAGAAGCACGGGGCAGATTCTTCTTACAGTTCTCCGAAGAAACTAACCCATCAATATCTTTTAGATTCCTATTTTTTAAAAAATTTTTATTATTTTATTATTTATTGTGTGTGTATGCATGTGTGCGCGTGTGTATGTATGTGTGTGTATGTGTGTGTGTGTGTGTAGAACCACAGGTGAATTTCGGGAACCACCATGGATGCCTCCACCTCCTCCTTGTTTATTCTGCCCCAGGATTCACAGGCTCCACCCTACCAAGACCAGAAACGCAGGCCGCTCCCACTTCTGACTGGCATCTATACATGGGGTCTAGGATCCGAACTCAGGACCTTCCACCTGCAAGGCAGAGGCTTAACCCCTGAGCCACCTCTCCAGCCCCGCTTTTAGATTCCTATAAGACAATAAGTTGGTGTTACTTTAAGTTACTCTGTTTGTGGGACTTTATTACAGCAGCCTGAGGCATAAGCTATCAGAATTAATGGCTATAAGAAGCTAATGTTTTTTGAATGCCTATCTTGTGTCAGATGTATGTCATCATTGTACATGCATGACCTGATGTAATCTTCAGAATATAATGATGTAGGCATTATTATTAGTCTCATTTTACAAGTAAAGAAGTTGAGGCTCAAGAACTCAAGAACCTTCCCAAGGATTCACAGCTGTCTGGCTCCCAAATTTGGGCTCTTTCTTATCAAGTTGTGGGATTATTAAGTACTTCATGCAGGGCTTGACATATAAGTACTCAAATCTAGTTAATATCATTCTTTTCAGTCTGTTTCAGTGACATTTGCCACTGACCTCCTTCCAGGCAAGTTCTTTCTCCGTCATTCTTACTTGACGCCACAGTTCCTGGTAGCAGGGGGTCTTCTGATGGCCCAGTGACTAGCTCTTATTGGGCCCATCTCTAGACACATACACCTGGGTGTCCTGGGGGGAAGAATAAGCTAAGATTGGAAGATGCCTATGGAGAAGGGGTTCTTCATTCTATAAAGCTCCATATATGAATGAAGCATATTTTCCCTTGAAGGATTTTCTCATCCGCTCTCAGCCACAGGGCTGGGGACAGGATGGGAATATTTCTGGAGTGGGACCAAACCATCCTGGAAAATGGTTTAAACAGTGGGGACTGGACACTTCGTGGTGACCAACCCCAGCTCTACTGAGACGCTTCCGCCTCCATTCGACCACTCTAATATGAGGTGAGCTCTGACTAGTGAAGAGATGCTGTTTGGGGGGAAGGCAAAGAAGCCAAGAGAAGGAGAAGGCACCTTTGTCAAATCCAGAAAACATAGGAGGTAAAACTGTAGTTTCTGGAAAGACCTGACTGGGAAGGAAGCAGAAAGGATTACTGATGCATGGTTTTCTTTGTGCTCAGGCTGCTAAAAGATACCTCAGATCTGTGGCAAGTCAAAGATTTGCATTTTAAGGGCTCTAACTTCATTTATTCCACCCCTTCAGTAACTTTCCAGGAATCAGAATCCCCAAGTTTTTTGTTTCTTTGTTTGTTTGCTTTTAAGAGAAGGGACCTTTCGTTGTCTATTCTGGACAAAGGTCCCATCCTGTTGCAGACCCGGGAGGTGAACTACACGGACTCTCCAGCTGGAAGTATGAGAACCAGGAAGTGAAAGAGAATCATCTCAGCTCTCGAAACTGACCTGTCCAGTTTCACTGGCTGCAGGGCAAACCGCCAAGTCAGCCGACAGGTGCAGCAGGCGGCTTGCTCGCTCCTGGGTGACTGCTCAAGGAGAGCCGCAGCTGCTGCCGCCAGCTGCCCCCACATCTCAAGGTTGTGGGTCCCTCTGTCCCCTTCCCTAGACCCAGCTCTGCAAAAGCGCTCCTGGGTGTGATCAAGCTCACAACGACCTGTGTGTGACACGTGCTTCCGGAGGGTTTCCCGTGTGTGGCTTCCCCGTGCCCTGTTTGATGTTTCCTCCTACCAGGCACAGCGCGTCTTCCGGCCCAACCCTCCATCTTTAAACACACACTTCTGTTTGCCGTCTGGGGCAATCTAGGTAACAGACCTTTGACAGTTTGGGATGTCCAAAACAACAGAGAAAGGAAGCAGAGCAGACGGGACAGAGGAAAGCCGTACCCTCCACCAGCTCCCCAGGGAGAAAAGTAAGTATAGCCATCCATTCTGGGACTCATCTGATAAAATATGTCTAGTTTCCTGTGGGGGAATCCTGTGGGACAGGGAACCTGGCTGTAGACCAAGGTTCAGACCTGGTAAGAGGAAGGGCCAACTGGGTGCAGGATGTTAAGTCCCTGTTGACACTGGAGACAGGGCCCAGGGAGACCGAGCAATGAGAGTGAGAGAGAGGCTGGGCCAGGAAGGAGAACCCGAGAGGTGGAATCTAGATAAGAGACGAGTGTGCCAGGCCAGGGCTTGAAAGATGATGAGGGCGAGAGTGTGAAGGTAGCCTAAGCCCAGCCTGCAGGTCATATGACGTAGAGGCATCTCTCTGCTTTGGGTGGAGCTAGGGATACATGTGACAAAACCTTGCACTAGATAAGAAGGGATGCTCACAGGCACTTTTGAGAGTGAGGAACTTAAGAACAGGTTGGCAGATAGCCCTTAGAGTGTACTGCATGTCCTCCCCATAGTAATCAATCCCTTGCCAGTGTTAGCGCCAGAGCTCAATAATTCACATATTCTATGCATACCTTTTAATTTTCATAAGTCTATGGAGTTAATCTTCATAACTCTATGGAACATGCTCTATTTTTAGGCTGTTTCATAGATGATGAAGTTGAGTTCCAGAGAACTTGACTAGGAGGTGGAATTAGAATATCAGCCCATCTCCTACAGGTTCCCAAGATGCACCTGATCACTAGAGTGTCTGCATTTGAGACTCTCAGAAACTCATATCATCCTTGCAAAGAAAGACAGGTCATCTTGCAAGCTGCATCCTCTCCGTCCTAAGGCCAACAGGCAGAAAGCATGCTAGACAGAGTCTGGACAGGGAGTGGGGGCTGAGGCAATGTGTTAATCCAGGTGTTTCTAGCCTGTGGCCCGCAGGCCATATGTGTTGCAGGACAGCTATGAACACAGTCTGACACATTTGTAGATAACCACATCATGTCGCAGTGTCAAAATGTTGGACACCTCTGCTCCATTCCCCCACCCCCACCCCCACCCCAGGCTAAGAGACTGTTGGGAAGGCAGGAGATGCACTACCTTAAATATTCACATGTGGGCCAAGGACGACAAAGGACCAAAGTTCAGACCTGGTAAGACATACCGCAGGCTGCAGGGCAGAAGCAACTTCTACCTCATTTAAAACACCACAGAGGCCTTCCTGGAGGAGTGGCATTTAAGCTGAAACCCTATTTTGGCCTGAATAACGTTTTGTTATGGGAAGATGTATTGAGCATTGCCCGACAGTTAGAATCCCTGATTTCTTGACAGGTGCCACTTATGACAACCAAAGCGTACCCTCAGATCTTGCCCTGGGGAGGTAAATATCACTCCTGTTTGAGAACGTCTTTTTCAGGGGAAACCGGAAAGTTTTTCCAGGGAGAAGAGAGTAGGGGAGGAAGAGAAAAATAGAGGTGAGGAAAGGGAAAGGAAAATGCATGTGGCAATGTCCAACAGGAGGCATGGATTCACACGAGTGGCATCACAACTGGCACTGGGAACCATGTGTTCTCGCTCTGCATGTCCGAGCCCTTCATCCACATATTCCTTGACATTTTGGGTTTACTAGTGACAAAGAAGTATCTTTTCACATTGCTATAGTCTATTTGAATAAGACAACTATGTCCATGTTAAATGACCCACATTGATGCTCCAGAGCCCTGGACTGACAATCAGAGAAGTTAGAGGTTGATCCTACCTTGGCCACTAGCCAACAGGACAAGAAAAAAATCACTTTCCTTTTGTAGGCTTTGATTTCCCAATATGCAAAGCAAGAGTGCTCCATCCCTCTCAGCAAGCTCTATCGTCCCTTAAATCTAGCAGCCTATGAAAACAAACGTTTGCCACTTAAAAAAAGACAGAATTGTTTCCCTGGTTCCTTTTCAATAGAAATTCATCCTTCTCTGGTAAGTATATATTTTCTATTGGGGGGGGTAATGGTAATGGTTAGAATAGGAAGGCAGCGGTCAACAGGGCTCATATAAGATGATTTCCCCATCCTCCTGTGTGTCTTGTATGTCTCTGTCCATCTGTCCATCCATCAGTCTGTCCATCTGTCTGTAGAGACTGGGTGAGATTTTAATGTGGTTTTCCAAGGCAAGGCCATTTCTTCAAAAGAAGCTATAAAATTAGGGAGCCAGGTCACCTGTCTGTCTGTCTATATCTCATTGATCTATGTATTTCTTTTCTTATAATGCTGGGGAATCAAACCCAAGGCCTTGTAGGCAAGCATTCTGCTACTGAGCCACATCCTTGCCCAGGAAGGCAGGTCTTGGACTGACTAGAGATGAAGTTTGTTCCTGGGAACAGGATAGTGAGCTTGGCCTGGATTCCGAAGCTATGTCTGGATTCGAAGATGTAACCATTCAATAGAAAACGGAGTGTGTGATGGGAAACGCATCTGCACCCAACATGATGATGAGCCCAGGCTCACACATAGCCAGATCCGAAAGCCCTTTTAAAAGCATGTCAATTAGCCCTCTGCTATCCGGGTCTTCTGAGAAGTCTGAACAAATGTGAAGTTTGTTAGTGGAGAATTAAGAGGACAAGCTGCATTCATGCTTGGGAAGGGCTAGAAGGAACACGGGCTTCTTTGAGCCTACTGTGATCTTGGGTGGCAGCAGAGGCCACTGCAATTTACAAGAAGGATTTGTACAAAAGGAAATGGCTTATAAATCTCCAGCTCTTCCTTTCCTACAGAGATTGCTTTTCTACTGCTTAGTTGGGTGGCTGGGGTATGTATGGTTATGAGAAAAACGTTGGCAGGCAATGTGAGCTCTAGAACGTCGTCTACAGCCATAAAAAGTTAGAGAACAAGAGACTTAAAGAGCTCTAAGCACACAGGAACACAGACTCAAGGCCCCAGGTTGCACATTCCCCAAAAATGATCACACCGAGAGACCTTGGGCTTCAGCCCGTGAGATTCTGCTCATTCTGGCACCTATTTTAGTTGTTTTTCCTGGTGCATGCAGGGCATAGTGACTGCCTGGGCAAGGTGCCACCCACTGGCATGAGATGAAGGGAAACTAGATTAGAGGAAGAGCAAGTTCATGTAGTCGTTGGTTTTTCTCTTACGGCTGACTCACTAATTTGCCCTGATCTGCTGTAAAGAAGGGAAGCAAGAACTGGATGGAAAGAAAAGAGCTGCCTGGGGTTGGGAGTGAGAAGAAACCCAATATACAAGGCTGCCTGGCTGTTCTGAGCTGTGCCTTTCCAAAAGACAAGTAGGCGTCCTCGCCTCTGCGCCAGAGACTAGAACCTTATTTGGAGATAGGGTCTTTCTTTTAAAAAAATGTTCACAAAATCTTTGACCCTCTTTTTCTTTTCTTTTTTTTAATTAATTTATTTTTTCCCCAATCATACAAGCTCAGCAGGTACCCCGGTCCTCTCCCTCCTTCCACCCTTCCCCTAGAGATAGGGTCTTTACAAATACAATTACATTAAAAAGAAAGAGGTCATTGGAAGTAGGCCTTAGTGTAAATATTTTTTATAATTTAACTATTACTGTTTGTGTGAATGTGTGCATGGTGTGTGTGTGTGTGTGTGTGTGTGTGTGTGTGTGTGTGTACAGGCATGCCCATAACATGTGTAGAGCTCAGAGGTCAGCTTTCTCCTTGCACCCTTTTGTGGGTGGAATGGGGGATTGAACTCAGGTTGTCAAGCTTGTGTAGCAACCCCCTGTCCCACTATGATGGTTTGTCTCAAACTGACACCCAAGAGGGAGCTTTGGGGCACACTTATGAGTAATTGCCTAGTTAAGGCAGATCTCTGGGCAAGCCTATAGGAGACTGGCTAGATTGCATAATTGATGTGAGAAGACCCAGGCCATAGAACTGGGACCATTCCCCGACCAGGTGAATAAGAAAGAGTTAGTTAAGATCAGCAAATGAACGGGCAGGCAAGGAAGTATGTAGCACTGTCCTTGCCCTCTGCTCTTGCTGTGGATGTGATGTGATCAGTTCCCTAAGTTCCTGATGCTGCTATGACTCTCCTGTTACGATGCACTGTAACATGGAATTTCTCCCCTAAGTTGTCTGGGTCAGATATTTATTGTAGTGACCAGCTATGAAACTAAAACATCCACTGGTCTTGCTGACCCCAGATCCTTTTTTTTTTTTTAATTATAATAAAAAGGATAACCATGAATACAAAGACAGACATAAAGAAGAAAGGCCAAGAGAAGAGACCCAGGGATGACTGAGGCAATCAAGTACGTGGAGAGGAGCCTGAATGTACTCTTCCTTACAGCCTTCAGAAAGATCGGTCTCTGATCTTGGACTCCTAGACTCCAGAACAATGAGGCAATACATTTTTGTTACTTTAAGCCCCCACCTCCAGGCCATGGCAATTCATTACAGGAAATAGATACATCTAGGCCAGTCACTCATTTTTTTTATTTATTACTTATTTAGTTTACGTGTGTGAGTGGGTGCGTGCGTGCGCGCATGTGTGTGTGTATCAGAGGGCACTGTGTGTTCCTATGAAGGACCAACGGTGACTTTGGAAATCATCCTGAATTGCTTCTATCTCCTTTTTGCTTCACTCTGGAATTTCTTAGACTCCACCCAGCAGGGCCAGAAGTGCAAGCTGCTGGTTTCACCTGGTGTCTTTACATGAGACCTGAGATCCAAACTCAGGACATTCTGCTTGAGAGGCAGAGTTATAACCCCTGAGCCATCTTTCCAGCCCCTACTCACTCATTTTGAAAGATGGTGCACAAAGTGGTTGTTAAATTACAGGAGGAAAATTTCCCCCAATATTTACCAAATGAATTGATCTGCTTTCAAATATATTCAACGTTACAATAGTAAAATAGAAGGGGCAGGGGATTTGGACAGAAGTCAGAACAGACTGTAACCAGTCCTGGGGTTCCCTGTTTGAGACGCAGTGCTGGGCTGGCACCAGAGAAAGCTGTGCCGTTTACCAGCACAGGTTTTAGGCAAAGCTAACTGCCCTGGGTCTCTTTCTTCCTAGACTCCGAGAGGATAATAATGATTTTGCTGGTGCTTTTCATGATGAAAAGACAATGTATTTTACATGTCTGACACAGTGCTGGAAATCAATTATCATAAATATCAGTTGCTTAGGAAGCCACTTATTAGATATGGTTTGCCTAGTAACACACACATGAATTGGTGACAATATCCATCCTGACTTCCATACATAATGCATGATACAGGCACAGAAATCACAGCTCAAAAGTTAAGAATAGATCAGAATGCCCAATCTCACCTTTCCACGAAAGTGCTGATTTCCTCTTTTGCATATACAAATAAACACTGGCACTCACTCTTCTGAAAGAACTCTGACTTCATTTTTGTTTCCTAGTCTAGGGTATATGATGCATCAAGTCCCACTTGCTCCAAATGCTTCCCTAATCTAGGTTTGATGTTTGGTTTTCCTCCCAGAGGTGTCTTTTCCACATGGGAAGACATTACGGAAGAAACCGTGCAGCTGGGAGGAGAGGGAGATGCAGTGGAACACTAAACGGTTCTGGGCCAGTTTTATTCTACAGATTTGTCCCTGAGGGAGTCTCCACCCTGCGCATGCCCAAACCTCAGACTGTAGAGCTGCCTGCCCTCAGAGCCTTCCCTTGCCATGAATGGATGCCCAAGAAGTCCTGACAATTCAGGAGAGCTAGGAGCCTGCAAAAGCAAATTACAGCAACCAAAAATGAATATGAACAAGGCTGATTGCCCAATTATAGGGCAGAAGGACAGAAGGAAGTACTTTTAGCAGGGGAGTTGTTAGATCGGTTTAGGGGCTTCTGAGCCAGGGACTATAAATGACGCCCCTAGGCCAGTCAGGCACCTCCCCTCTCAGGGTCTCAGTGTTAAAAATGGTAAATATGAAGGTAATTATGCTTCCTCCTTGCCTTTCCCTGAAAGACTCCTTAGGAGGCTGCAAAACTGTCACCAAATGCTAGCTCTAAAATCTAGTGTGTCTCCTAACCTCCCCCAGGGGTGTACTTTATTTTCCGTGTGTGTGTGTGTGTGTGTGTGTGTGTGTGTGTGTTAGAGGGCACTGTGTTTCCCTGCGGAGGCCCCATGGTGACGTCAGGAACCATCTGGATTGCTTCTACCTCCTTTTTGCTTTGCTGCCACCATTTCTGCCTGGCATTTTTATAGGTGGGACCTGGGATCCAAATTCAGAACCTTCTGCCTTTGAGGCAGAGTTTTAACCCCTGAGCCACCTCTCTAGCCGTGGAAGTGTATTTTACTGTAGACACTTCTAGATATCATGTCAAGGGCTCTGGAGGAGCAGTGATCCTCATTTTTGGAGATAACCCATGGGCTCTAGTAGGTGGGCCTTCCACTTACATTCTAGGACTTGAAATCTATTTCTATTTAATTATTATTTTTTATTTTTTCCAATGCTGGGAATTGAATCCAGAGCATCACAAAATGCTTACTAAACAAGTGCTCTACTACTCAGCTATATCCCTAACTTTAAAAAAACCTTTTCTTGAGAGAATGGGTGGATGTATACGTGTGTGAGGGCATGTATATAAGAGGACACTTAAGCGTGTACGTCCCTGTGGAGACCCAAGGGTAGCACTGGGAGTCATCCTATATTGCTTTTATTGATTTGTTCTGCCTTCCAGGATCAGAATTACAGACTGCTACCATATCCACCTGGCATTCTTTATATGAAGTCTGGAGACCCAAACTCAGGTCTTTTTGCTTGCTAGGCAAAGACTTTTAACTACTGAGCCATTTTTCCCAGATCCCAATTTTTTTTTTTTTTAATTTTGAGAAAGGGTCTCAGTAAGCTACTCTTAACTATTGCTGTGAGAGAACACCCAAAGTCAATCGACTTAAGGGAGAAAGGGAGGTTTATTCAGTTTACGGTTCCAGAGGGAAGGTCCAGTCTCAAAGCAGAGGTGGCATGGCTGGCTGGCCAAAGCTGGAGGAGGCTAAGTCACCGCAGACATTTTGGAAGCTGAGAGCTGCAAACTGCTTGCAGCAAAGGCAGACTTCTCCTGGAGGTGGGGTGGGACTAATCCACCTCAAGGCCCACTCCTTGTGACTGCCTTCCTCCAGCAAGGCTCCACCTCTCAAGGTGCCATGACCTTGCCAAACACATGAGACTGTGGGGGACACATTTCAAACCATGACAGCTGCCCAGGCTGGCTTTGAACTGACTCTTTTCCTCAGCCCGCAAAGCAACAAGGATTATAGTCTTGTGCTACTAGGCCCTGCCAGAGAGATCAGCTGGTTAAGTTCAGGACAGCCAGTCAGCACTCGGGCTACCCAAAGGGCACACAAGTCCACTTGAGACATTCTGAACACTTCTCATGGTGACTTGAGAGTTCACACTGAAGAACAGGTGCCTAGGCCAGGGAGGCAGGAAAGGGGCAGGACACGTTGCTGAGAGGTGAGCTCAGCAGAATCTAGTCCTGCATTGTGGGCAGTGCCCATGCACCTCCCAGAAGGGGAATCCATACAAGAGGTAGGGAATCTACACAAGGTGGGAAATTGGCACAAGAGGAGGGATCTAGGTTGAGAGCGAAGAGGTTTGCACTCTAGCATGAATTACTCTTGATAAGTTTCAAGGTAGGTTCTAGCATTTCTGTTCATGTTTCGGGTGTGGAAACAGAGATGCAAAGAAGCTGAGACACTTGCCCCAGGCCACCAACCAAAACACTTAAGTCGCAATTGGGATGTAGGCCATGTGGTAACCAAAAATGTCGTCTTCATCATTATACATTACTCCCTCTCAGGCCACCACAGCTCTACGCTGATTTTAACTCTGTTCCTGCACTAGACGTTCGGAGGGTGAGAGGCTTCTTGTAAGGCACGTGAGTATCTATCAATGTCATTTGAACCCTCCTCATCTTGAAGTTTCCCACGCAACCCTCCGGGACCCTCTCTCTGCCTTGTTCCTCTGCATTCGGAGAGGAAAACCAAAACAGAAATGAAAGCAAGTGAGCCAAACCAAGTGCAGAGTTTCAGTGCTGCTGCCACCTTTTTATTTTAAGTTCTAAACCACCAGCACCTCCAGTTCCACCAAGAGTCTACCAACTGAGCTGAGTGACCTGCATCTGGTATCTTCCTGAAACAACTCCTACCACAGCCGATGCTTACTAAACTAATCCCAAAAGTTTATTTATGCTTGAAAATTTTATGGATATAGTTGTAGGTTCTCATACAGTTAAATGATACAGATCAGTTCTCTGCACCTTTTACCGAGTTTTCCTCAATGGAAAAACTTGTAAAACTACAGCACGACGCAGCATGACATAATGACTATGATTTGAGATTCACTCCACAGACTTCACTCGGGCTTGTACGTGTGTGTGCACACATATGCATATGTGTGTGCCTCCTTATGCCCAACTTTATCATGAGCCATTTTCTTTCTCTTCCTTCAAAGTTGGGTCATGGATTCCACTACAAGAATCCCTCCTGTCACCTTTTACGATGATGTCTGCCTCCCTCTGGTCCTTTTACCTGTCAACTATTCTCTGTTGCTATTTTTAAAATGTCACCATGTCAGAAATATCATATGGACTGGACAAGGGAGCTCATGCCTGTAATCCAGTGCTCTGGATTCAGAGTCAGAGGGATCATGAGCACCCCGATAGCTTGGGATACATAGGGAGTCACATGGAATCCCAGGTAGATAAATCCTATCTAAAAATCAACACAGGTAGTGACATGGAGGGGAGAGAGAGACAGACAGAGACAGAGACAGGGACAGAGAGAGACACAGAGAGAGATAGAAAGACAGAGAGACACAAAGATAGGGAGACAGAGAGACACAGAGATAGAGAGACAGACACAGAGATAGAGAGACACAGAGACACAGAGACAAAGAGAGAAGAGAAGGAAGGAAAGAAGGAAAGAAGGAAAGAAGGAAAGAAGGAAAGAAGGAAAGAAGGAAAGAAGGAAAAGAAAGAAAGAAAAGGAAAAGAAAGAAAAAGAAAGAAAGAAAAGGAAAAGAAAGAAAAAGAAAGAAAGAAAGAGAGAGGAAGGAAGGAAGGAAGGAAGGAAGGAAAGAAGGAAGGAAAGAAGGAAGGAATATTCCATAAATGGAATAACATGGTATCTTTGGAAAATAATAACATGAAATCTTTGGAATTGTTTTCAATCAGTCAGCAAAACTTCCATGAAATGTATCCAAGTTGTTGCCTGTACCAATAACATGCTGTAGACTACGGAATGGCTCTACCACCATAAGTTTTATGAATTAGGAATAAATCACAATTTATGAATTCTGAGTTATGAATAAAGCTGATAAGAACCAATTGTACAGCATTTATTTCTTGGACACATGCCCCACAGTGCCATTGCTAGATCATAAAGGGTATTCAGCCTCTAGCCACTAAGCATGAAGTTAGGTGTGGTTTTCTTATAAATGGCTCTGTAATGAAATCAAGTACCTCCTTCCATTTCCTCTTTTCTCGCCGTGTATATGTGTGGTGTGCACGTACAGGTTACTCATTCTATTTCTACCTTTCTGAAAAAGTGTGATTTAAAAAAAGTCTATACAGCATACTCCTGTCTAATGGCCATATTTTTATTGAATACGTGTGGAATCTCTTTCTAATGAAATCCTATAGGTCATCACGTGGAACTGTGCACCCCTCTTGGGACATGTCCTCCCTGTTCCCCCAGAGAAGCATGGCTAAGACATCTTTAAATCGTACACACCACCTACTCTATGGTCAGCCCCTGAACCATGGTTACGCTTCAAGCAGCAAACATTCACGCATGGACCACGAGGCTCTTGACCTTGGTAGAGGCTCTAGAAAACAGACATTAGGAGCTTTGCTTCCAGAAGCGAGACTTGGGGACGTTAAGTGACTCCTAAGCCTTCCTTACACGCAGCTGGAAGGGAGGTATAGCCAGGATCATTCACCCCCAAGTCCTACTGGCAGAGGCAGGTGGAACGTGGTGCTTCTGCTCTGAAGATCTTTTCCAACTCTAGGGACTAGGAAACCATTGTGAACAGAAGGATAGTAGGATCGGGGAGCCAGCACTCTACAATGGTAAAGCCAGCACCCCAAAAGTGACCATGTCTTTGTTCCTACCAATACCTTCTTGCCGGCTAATCAGACAGATACTGTTCTTCTTTCTGCTGCTGCTCTGTTCCTAGGAAGCATTCAGTTTTATCTCAAGGTCTAAGCTTTATTCCATTTTCATGAATTTCCCATCTTCTACCCTTTACCAAAGAGCAAATGTCTGCGCTCGATTCTAAACTAACTGGTCCAGCGTTGCTTTTGTCCGGCATGTTTGCAGCACTGTGGTACTGTCTTTGGAAAGCACTCCCTTTTGTTGTTTTCCTACCTCTGAAGCCTGCACATGGATGCCTCGATACTGGCGTCCTTTGCAGATCCTGCTCCCCTGTCACCACCCCTGTGGACTCTGCTCAGGGTTCTTGGTCAACCTATTCAAGAACAATGCACTCTTAGTGCCCGGAGCTTTGCGAGGAAAATGGAAAGCACTCAAAAGATAACTGCTGAGCTTGGGGAGACGAATCCATGGATAAAGTGCTTGCCTTGCAAGTATAGGGACCAGAATCAGATCGGTGGCTGCTTTCAATTCCAGCATTTGGGAGGCAGAAACAAGATTCCTCATCACAAGCTGCTCAACCCGACTAGCCAATCAGTGAGCTCTGGGTTCAAATGAGAGGCACCCATGCATATGCAAAAGAGAAAGAGAGAGAGAGAGAGAGAGAAAGAGAGAGAGAGAGAGAGAAGAAAGACACTGAGATCCTGCTGTCCTCAAGTTTATGTTTGTATTCACTCCGCAGCACACCAACTCTTCACATCCCTGACTTGTACATATGTAAATTCAATCAACTAGGGATCAAATGTATTCAGAAGAAAGCCTGCACCTGCATCTGACCAAGCATAGATTCTTCCTTGTCTTCCTAACCAACATAGTATCACCGCTATTTGCATAGCATTTGTGTTGTATGAGGTCTTGCAAGCAATCTACAGAGGATTTAAAATATACGGGAGGATGTGTGTAGGCTATATGCAAATATTGCGTCCTGTAAGGGACTACAGCATCTGCAGACTTTGCTATCTGATAGGGATCCTGGAACCCACCCCATGAATACAGAGGATGCTTTGGTATCTTTTAAAATGGCAGGTGGAAGAATATGGGTGAAAAGCCAGTTTAAAATCCTACACACTGAAGGCTTGCTTATAGTGATAGTTCCTTAAGGGATATTGTTTTGTCCCCCTGCCCCATGCACATTGTGTGCTTGCGTGTGTGTGTGTGTGTGTGTGTGTGTGTGTGTGTGTGTGTGCACGTGTGTGTCTGTGTATCAAGGGCAACATGTAAACCTAGGTGACTTCAGGCATCACCCTGGATTATTCTACTTCCTTTTTGCTTTGTTCTGGGGTTTTCCAGGCTCTCTCTTCCAGGGCATGAATTGCAGGCCACTGCCATTTCTGCTTGGGTGTTTTTACATGGGATCTGAGGTCCTTCTGCTTGCAAGGCAGAGGCTTATTCCTAAATCATGTCTTTGGTAGCTTTAAGGGCTATTGGAATCTGCTGAAGGAGTTGTAAATGCTAAAGCCTTAGCTTAGGTCTGTTCAGCACTCTGGCATCTGTCATGCACCTTGGTTCAAGAAAGCAGGCCCCACTTGGCTGCCACAGCAGCTCTCCCACAAGTTATCCCAACCACGGCCCCAATACCCACTCCTGATCTTGATGAGATAGAGGAAGAAGGTAGTAGGGGAGCAAAGGCATGGTGGGGCTGTTTATCAGAGTCATAGTATCTGCTGTTCTTTCCAGAAGTGGAACTTTGGAATGTGGCCATTTGGTATGCAATGATGATTACAATAGTTAGAATTTTTTTTATGAAGCCACACCATCTGATATTATCATTTCCTTGTCAGCTCTGTCCACTAACACATTCACTGGTCTTGCCCTGAGCCAGGGGTGGGGAGAGAACTCAGAAGCCAAAGTTTCTCTGTTACTTCTTGGACATGAAACAATAACTCCCTGTTTTGATCCCTTGTCATTCTTCCACGTCCCCAATGCCATCTCTTCTGTTCTGTTGCCTTTCCCAGCAATTGGGGCTGTGAGACTGGGGGTTCAGGGGTGGAGGGGAACCAACATCATCAGATGTTTGGGAATAAGTGAGCTAACAGGCAACCTGTAACACCCTCTCTAGAAGCATGGCATCAGGGTGGAGCATTAGAAAATGCAAATACCCATTTGTGGGAGACCAGCTAAATAATGGCACTTTGGTGCAATGGAACACCATAGAGAATAAAAATATTTAATGACAATGAAAGATGTTTTCCATGGAAAATACAGGGGGAGGGAAGAGTGCAAAAGTTTGTGCAGAACATCTTAAATGTTATGAAAAATAACTGTCTCTGTCTTTCTCTGTGTGTGTGTGTCCTTGTTTTTTCCTGAAACTTGTATACCTGGTATCAAAGTTCCCCTTAGGCAAAAAAGTATTGTTTTTAAAGATTATCCTCATCAGCTGAGGAAGGGGAAGCATAGAGGCCAATAGTGGGCAAATCAGGAAGACCAAAATATAATCAGACTGCTCAGCATGAGGAGTGACAGGAATTGGAGGCAGGAAGCTAGGACAGAGGCAGACCAAAATGGGAGAAACATGTAAACATGGTGGTAGCCAGAACCTGCCATACAAAATAAGGGTTTGATATTAACTCCTGATAGTCTGATGCCAGTAGGTCTGAGGAATGAGAATTTCTAAGATGCCAGTAGGTCTGAGGAATGAGAATTTCTAAGACACATAAAGCAGTCCTAACGTGTCATGTAATTTTCAGTAACTCCTGGATAGCTTCACAGACTGGTTCCAGGAAGGAAAGAAGAAGTGGGTCTGTCATAAATCAGCAGAGTGAGCATTACACTGTGGAAGTCGAGAGGCCCGAAGGAGACCACCTTCTTCCATAAATAATCTGGAGAAAGGTGTATGGTTGGTTACTCTTTTCCATTGCTGCGAGACATCACTCAAAGTCAAGCAACTTAAGGGAGAAAGGGAGATTTATTCAGCTTACGGTTCCAGAGAGGAGATACAGTACTTTATGATCGAAAAGGCACGGCTGGCTGGCAGAAGATGGAGTCACGTCCAACAAGGAGGCTGACAGCTGAAAGACTACAGCTTGAGAACAGACTCACTCCAGCAGGGCGGGGCTAGCCCAACTCCACTCCCCCCCCACTGGCTTCCTCCAGCAAGGCTCCGCCTCCTGAAGGTATCATGATCTTCCCAAACGACTAAAGATTCAAACACATGAGCCTCTGAGGGAACAACTCACATTTCAAACCATGACAAAATGTAAACCTTGACTTGGATGACTGAAATTTTCACCTATGTGTTTATCTACACACATGCAAGTTTGTATGTGCGTGTGTGTGTATGTGTGCATGTGCGCCCATGCACACACACTCGCACACCTAGAAGAAAACAAACCACCTCTGGAAGGTAAGAATTGTCATCTTGGAGTAATGGATGACAGTTTATTTACTTGTCTTGTATTTCTGACAACTTCTAGGATCGATTGTTTTATTTTTAAAATTAGAAACCCGTCATTAAAAAAAAAAAAAAAAAAAAAAAACTACCACTGGACTCTATTCCTTTACAGAGGGAAGGAGATGAGCTTAGAGAAGGTACTGTCTGCACACAGGTTACTGCCTTGGGGCTGTGAGACTGGGGAGTCGGGGGTGGAGGGGAACCAACAGACACACTCACTCCCCTCTCATCCCAGGACCCCCAAATCAGAACAGCGCTGTCTCCATCACTGGCCTAGAATGAAGCTCAGTGGGCTGACACCAACATGGTGTCTAAGAGGGCAGGTGACACTAGTCTCCTGGCTTCTCCCTTGGGCCTCTGTCTCTCTCCTGCTCCCCGACCCCTCATTCCAAATGCTTCCTTGTGAAGGAACCCACAGGAACCTGACTGATCACAGCGTGTCTCTTGTCTTCCAGCAGGGTCTTTGCTGTCAAACTGGGGACAGGTCCCTCCCATTCATGAGAGCGTGCACCGTACCTATCTGAAGTTCCTTTCACTGCTGGTTCCGTCCAAAGAAAGGGGTGGGGGAATCCCGGGCAGGTGCAGGTACTGAGGGAGACCAGCCGCATCTGTCAGAGGCTGGTTCAGTCTTTGTGTCAGCCTGGAATCCAGCACTGCCTGGAGTGCAGCAGTTTCCAAGTGTTTCCTAGAAACAGAACCCCCAGTCCTGGGAGGCTGGAGCAGTGCAGACTCCTGACCCTTGGGACCAGAATAAGGGGGACCTGCTGGAGTTCAGCCCTTCAGGGAATGCTTGGTGAGTTGCTCTTTCAAGCTGCCTCCACAAGACCACACGCAAGACTGTTCACTCTCCTCCATTCCTCTGCGGCTGAGAAACTTCCCCGGCTTCTTCATCTATTTGTTCTCTTGCTTCCCACATTCCCATGGCTTCTTTTGCTACATCCTCTTCCCCCTCAATGTGCTTCCCTCTACTGTCATTCGTATCACCAGACTTACACATGACCATGGTTCTTTTTTTTTTTTTAAATCATTTGTTATGTGCCGGACGCTGCACTGGGCAGATGAACCCATATCATCACTCCCATACAGCAGCAGACAATGCTCATCGACACTGGGATCTAGCCAAGGTTGATGGAACACTAAGCAGGGAAGCCAGGATTAAGGCTAGATTCTTACCATAAGCAGAAATCTCCGTTGTGCCGTATCAGCTACGACTGGGCTGCTTGTTTCCTTGTGTTTTGTCTCTTCCCTTGAGCCCCACATGGGGATACAGCCCTCCTTGCACACATGTGAGGGAAGAGTCCACTCCAGTCTCATGATCCCATGATGTGGGATGTAGCAGAGCGGTTCTATCATAGAAAGGTGCTCAGTTTGGACTTCCGCAAGAGAGAAACCCTCACATTTGGCCTAGACACACCAAAGCCTTTCAGTTACAGTAGAATTCAGCCAGCAATGATTCCCCGAAACTCCTGCCCTTGCCAGGCATTTTTTTCTTTCAAATCCAAAAACTTTTTCCCTGCTACCAACACGTCCTGGCTCCATGGAGCCAGTATTGCCTGAACTGACTGCTCGGACAGACTCAAAAGTCAGAATTTTGGGATCTGTCTGGGAAGACAGTCCTAGGTAGTGTTTGGTGTGTCAGCCCCAGGGCCCACATAGTAATTTGTACTGGCCAGGTCTAACCCTAACCTCCTAGGAGACTGTGAAGTGCCTTTTCGGCATATTCACAAGTTTGCAAGGTTGCCCTGGCAACCTCAGTTGGGATTTTTTAATGAATATTCGTCAGCACAGATGAGTAAACTGGAATAAAAGAGAGCTTGTCTCTGCTTTCCCTCCCCAAATACGGCTGTTCCCAGAGACAAAGGATAAGAAAAGAGGGTAGCTAGAAAGCCCTTCAAAGACCTAGTGGTTCATTGCTTCTGAAAGGAGATTTGGAAGACACCGCTCCAGTGTTTACATATGGGAAACCGAGGGGCAGAGTGACGGGACTTGCACACAATTACAGAGCAAGCTTACAGCAGAATCTGACCTGTTTCATCATCTTTACGAGAGAGAGAGAGAGAGAGAGAGAGAGAGAGAGAGAGAGAGAGAGAGAAGGTGCAGATGTGCCATTGTGCACTTGAGGGTCAGAAAACAACTTTCCAGGTCCAATCCCCCCTTCCACCCTGTGGGCTCTAGGGTCTTTTCCCACTGGCCTCAGAACCTGATCTAGAACCCTGGCCCCTATGTTTTGAGAACACAGTGGATCAAGTTTGGGCTGTGAAGAGCTACAGCAAGTATCCAGTAAAGATCAGATGAGTGGGTGGATTTCTCTCTGGTGCTCTCTCTGAGCCACGGTGGGCAGGATTTCCCAGACCCGGGTAGACAGAAAAAACCTGGCTGATGAACACTATTCCCACACCTTTCCAAACACTAGCGACACATCAAACACGAGCGACACATCACTAAGGTCCCGGATCAGCGTAGGCACAAAGTTCTGACCAACTCTCCCTGGCCTCGCCAGGAGTCTCAAGTTACTGCTGATGTGTAGCACTCCCTCTATTCTGTGGTGGAACACACTGCCAGGACTGGGCGCCATGTGAAGTGATGGGCGTCACCAAAGGGGGATACGAAGAGAAAATGAGAGGCCTTGTTTGACATCTTTGGTGTTCCTGACTGACAAAGACAGACAAGATGTAGCCGATATTCAGAGTGAGTGACATCATGTTTGGAAGTTGGGTTTTCTTTAGTTAAAGAGGAAGAGAGCCAAATTACTCATAATTTCTCAACATAGATAACTGATGACATCATTTTCCCTGAAAAATAAAAATAATAAAGTGTATTGTTAGAAAACCCAACATCAAAGGAAGATTTAAAATAGAAAGCTTATATATATATATATATATATATATCAGTCTCTCTCATTCCTTGCCACCTCCCTTCATTGGAATAATTTCAGATAATCATCTTAAATGCAAATACTGACTGCATTTATCCTCTTTTAAATTTTTACATAAAGGAATCCATATTAAACACTGTACTCTGTTTACACTATAATATGATTTGGACATGTCCCTATAAGAACTCACAGATCTCCATTCTGTGTAATGCCCACATACTTCATAAAAGAAGGACTTGGGGACTTTTTTTGTAAGGAAATCAAAGCACAAACTTTTATAGTTTATAAAACTATAGCAGTGCATAAGAATCTGTTCACTTCCCTTTATCATCAGTATCATCTTAGAATCTTTGTCAGTGGCATCAGTATATAATATTGATTTTTTTTAACGTTTGCATTTTTGTACAGTTTTCTTCTCCCACATTTTTTTCCTAATCATACAAGCTCAATAGGCACCCCTGTTCTCTTCCCCATCTCCCATCATCTCCCCTTACACTTCCCCCCTTCCCCCTTCATTCCACTCCCCTCCCTCTCTCCCCCTCTCCCCGGTGCCTCCCCCTTCTTCCCTCCTATCTTCTGAAGCATCCTTTTGTGTGAATGCCAAACCTCCCTCTGAGCTACCACCCTAGTGAGGGTTCAGAATTCAGTAGCATAGCTGGGAGCCCCTTCTTGGGCTCCACTTGGGGACTTTTTAAGGAGTGGAAAGGACCTTAGAGATCTCAGAATCCATCACTTTTTTACCAGTTAGAAAAATATCATCCAAGAGGTAAAAATCTGTTGGCTCTAGACACGCAGCAAAGAGGAAACTATCTGTACCCCAAGTCCCTAACAATGAGCCAGGCAGGACACATCAGAAGAGAAGTGGAGATGGTTCAGCCATCAGAGGACACACCCACTGCACTTTCCCCAGTAGGTGACTTCTTTAATGACGGAAATGCTGACTCTTTGCTCTTCACTTGAACTTAAGACACACTCTGGGGCAGAGAATGCCAAATGGAGAGGTACAGACAGGACTTGTGCACCTTCCGTGCTCTTTCTCCTCTGTCCACACAAATCTAGGCAGCCTTTCCAGAGACAAGGGAGGGCGGAGGCATTATAGGCTGAATATACAACAGTATTTGAACAACTGGTTCCCATCTGGTGGCATCGCCTTAAGACGCTGGGGAACCTTTCGGAACCTATCTGGCAGACATAAGGCTGTGGGTACGGGGCTTAGGGGTTGGAGTTCTGTTCCCTGCCTGAGTGCTCTGCTTCCAGCCTGCAGGTCACAGAACCAGCTGCCTCAGTTTCTCTCTGTCTCCGTCACAAACCACTCTTGTCGTCTTCTGTGCCACAAGGGACTGTTCCCTGAAGTGGGGACCAGAATAAAGCCCGTGTTAAATGGTTTCTGTCACAGCAATGAGAAAAACGAACTCGAAAGCTAACGAAATTATGCCTGGTCACAGAGTCCTGGACACTTTCTCCTTAACCTCGCAGGGATCATCATGACATGGGAATCCTAATCCCATAAGCACAGTAAAGGGATGTCTGAGTTCCAGAAGAAAAGGCCAGAGGATGAACAAGAGAGTTGCCCTAAAAATGTCAAGATTGATCCTTGTGACAGTGAGAAGATGTATTCTGGGTTGGTTGAAAGGAAGAAAACAAATGGACTGCAAGAAATTTCAAGAAGGCAGCAAATTTTACATTTAAAAAAACTACCCAAACATGTAAGATGAAAGGCTAGAACAGCAGGCCTTGGAATTATATATCTGGCAAATAAGAAATCCTAGTTTGTCACATACTACTACGTGACCAAGGACAAATGATTTACTCTTTCCAGGTTGTGTTTTCTTTCTCACCAAGTTGTACAGATCAAATGAAAGTACCTATGTGTACGTTCACAGAAGGCTAGGGAGCTTGACTTCATGCTGACTTACTATTTAGTAAGTACTTACTAAGTAGGACTTACTATTTAGTACTACTAAATAGTAACCGAATAACTACATTTATTGGTTCTTTAATATAACACAGATATGACCCAGGCGTCATCATGGATTTCCAACACACTTGTGTAATCTGTATTATGTGCCAGGAGATTCGTCTTTTTTGGCATCTTTATTCTTACTATTGTCCTGGCTGTTGCTTGGTGGTAGCGATTGTCAGAACTCTCACTACCACTGGAAGTACCTAGCTGAGTCTGGATGACAAGCTGGTAATGTTGGCCAGGCAATTCATGCACAGAAGACTTGGGGTTGCAGCTCAATCTGCAGTCATAATTAGAATTGTACGTAACTCTTGGGCTAGCTGGTTGATACCACATTATACCTGTTCCTTCCACACACAAGCATCTAGAAGGGAAACATTTGCCCCACCAGCTTCCTCTGTGTAAATCCTACCTGACATTTGGGTGTTTGTTTATTTTCTTGTGGTTGACAGTAATCAAACCCAGATTCCATGTATGCCAGATGAGTGTTCTATTACTGGGCTAGACGCCAACCCGTTAGTGCTGTATGTGTATCAGAGGGTACTATGTGTCCCTGTGGAGGACCAAGGGTGACTTTGGGAATCATCCTGGATTGCTTCTACTCCTTTTTGCTTTACTCTAGGATTTCCCAGGCTCCACCCACTTGGGCCAGAAGTGCAGACTTGCCACCATTTGGCATTATTTATGTGGGACCGGGGATCCAAACTTAGGTCCTTTTGCTTTCAAAGCAGAGTCTTAACCCCTGCGCCATCTCTCCAGCACAGTGCCTTTTTTTTTTTTTTTTTAAGTCCCTCTGGGGCCAGAGAAATGGGTCAGCAGGTAAAGGTACCTGGTCAAACCCCGTGACTTCAGCTGGATCCCCAGAGTCCACACAGTAGAAGGGGAAAATCCCTTCCAAAAAGTTGTCTTTTGATTTCTTCTGTCTCTTTTCTTCCCTCCCTCCCTCCCTCCCTCCCTCCCTCCCTCCCTCAAATAAAAAGGAAAACAAAAGTCCCTTCAGTGGAAAGATGACAAAGATGGAGCATCCATCGGGCTCCACTGTAAACTGCAATTGTAGCTTAAGTCAACTTTACCCACTTCTTCTTGGTTTTGTGTTCCAATGGTCATGATCACACTTCAGTGCTGATATGAGGCTACATATGAACAACAGATGAGATCAGTAATGCATTTTACATTGCTAATGGACAATTCCAGATTATATGAATACCTCTTAGAAGGCTCAGCTCCTTTCATCTTCTGTATCACACCTGTTTTTATTTGTTTGTTTGTTTTGTCGAATGCCACTCTCTGTGATTGAGACTGATATAGACTAATTACTCCATTTCAAACATGGACATCTGCCTCCCCAAAGGGAACAGGGAAGTTTTTGATTGGTTGGCTGGTTGGAATACTGTTTTCATCCTAGCTGTTTAGAGTAGTCACAGTCTGGTGGGGAATGAGTACAGTGGAAGGAGAGAATGTCCCATCTGGAGATCGTACCCCATCTATGAAGCTGTGAGAGCAACTTTGGCTTTTTGGTTTCTTCCTGTCTGAGCAGCAGCCTTCTGCATCTTACATAGGACACTCTTGAGAATCTGGGCTATAGGAAATCTCACTTCAAGAGTCCTCAAGAGCGTGCATGTGTGTGTGCAAGTTGTCATCAGTAACCATCCACCATCACTCTTCAACCTTTATCTTTTTCAAAATACAGTCTCTAATCAAACCCAGAGATCATCAGATAAGGCTAGTTTGTCTGACCAGGTTGCTCCGGAATTCCCAGTCTCTGTCTTCCGGAATTATAATTACAAACTGGACACCACACTCACCTGGCGTTTTGACTGGGATCTAGGGATCTGAACTCTGTTCCTTTTGCTCCTATGGTAAGCACTGTAACTGCTAAGCCATCTCCCCAGCCCCAATAATTTTTTTACAGCCCCATTCACACATGAATCGGAATACCCCACAAGCACAGAACTGTACTAGTCCCATGACACAGAGTTCATAGAGACTCCACACAAATAGGTGAAAGTGTCATATCTGTAACTGCTGACCATTGCAACAGGCTACACGCTCCCTTAAAATATGCCTTTTTCAGCAGGCAAGATGGCTGGTTTTGAACTCACTATGTGGAACAGGTAGACTGGTCTTGAACAAACCATCCTCTCACTTTAACCGCATACATGCTACAACTACAGACATGTACCACCACACCCTGCTAAAGGCCTTTATTTTTTAAGATCTTTCAGGTATGCTTCCCCTGCTGTTTGAACAAGAAGTTACGTATTTTCATTTTGCACTGGGTTCTCAAAATTACAAGACTGGCCCTAATCCCATGAGCTCGAAACAGGTCTGTAAGCACTGACAAAACTGTTTCAGAAGACACCATTCTGGGACTTTTTCCAGGATGGCCTTTCTCCTAGGCCTCGTACACACCTTTTTTTTTTTTTTTTTTTTTTTTAAGGGAGAAAGGATTTATTATTTGTTTTACTGTTCCAGGGGGATGGAGTCCATCATGTTGGGAGTGCATCGCAGGAGGCATGGTAACAGAGCAGGAGGCTGACTCACATTACAACAGTTACCAGGAGGCTGAGAGAATGACAGAGAGGAGCTGGGGCCAGATTATCCCGTCTCAAGTCCAACTCCAAGAAGTAGTCTCCTTCTGGCAAGACTCTACCTCCTAAACATTCCATAATCTTCCCAAATAGCATCATCAGTTGGGGACCAAGGATTGAAACACATAAGCCGATAGAGGATGATTTATGTTCAGATTATGACAATAGTGAAATCAGCCAAAAGAAGAATAAAATCATATCATTTGAAAAAAAAAAAAAAAGTAGACTATACTAGTCTTGAGGATTGAATTGGAATTCCTGGTAAAACAAAATCTCCCGAACATAGCTTTAAATAGTTTTTTTTTTTTTTTTTTTAAAGCAGTAGATCAGGGCTGGAGAGGTGACTCAAGGTTAAGCCTCTGCCTTGCAGGCAGAAGGTCCTGAGTTCGGATCCTAGACCCCATGTATAGACACCTGGCAGAAGCGAGGCGGCCTGCATTTCTGGTCCTGATGGCAGAGTAAACAAGGAGGGGGTGGAGGCGGTCCATGGTGGTTCCCGAATTTGCCTGTGGTTCTACACACACACATACACACACACACACACACACACACACACACACACACATGCATACACACATACACACACAATTGAATAAATAATAACAATTTTTTTTAAAAAAGCAGTAGATCAAAATGGTAGGTGTTCATTGCAAGTCATGAAGTATGTGAGGGATGCAGGCACAAACTTCTAGCCACAGAACCCAATGGCACCCATCTCACAACTGGCACACAAGCCCTAGGCATCATTCAAAGATACCAGTAAAGTTATCATGCGATGCATCTTTGTGGCCATGCCCCAGATGAGGCCTTCAGAGCTCCACAGGGAAAAGTTCTGTCCTTCAGGGAAAACCTCTGTCCTTCAAGGGGTTCCATGATGCCAGGAAAGTTCTGTGATTTGTTCAAGGTCAATAAGATTCTATTACCAGTCTGATACATGCTTGTTCTGTGTTAGGATTATTCTTCCCTGGCAGGTCAGAATATTATTATTTTAAATAATATTGCCATTTAAAATTCTGCATCATTATTTAAAATTTTGAAGGAAGAGAATATTTTCCATCTCTTTTCTTTAACTTTCCTAGAAAAAAAAGGCATCCAGAGGCCCTGTACAGCTAGCCAGATCCTCCTTCCCAAAATGGAATCCAAGTCCGAATCCAGAGTTACCCAGGGGTCCTTTGCAAACTGCACACCCTTTACTTGGCTTAAGACACTGAAATGAGTTTTAGACTGATGCCTCTTACTACGTTCTAGTCGCTCCCTTGTTATTCTTTTAGGAGTTTTCCATAGTACAAGAGTCCATTGAACATAAGTCTCCTTTGGAAGTCTTACCATGTCTTCTTGTTTGGAGCAGAGACGCTCTTAGCAACACAGCCTAATTCTCCAGGTACTTCCTCACTGATCCAAGTTCCTTCTCAATGCCAAGCCTGCTACTTTCCACATGTGTCTATGCGGGAGGACAGAACCGTGGGAATACATCTCCAGACCTAAAGTCACTGGGCTACCCCAGGCACTGCTACCCTGCTTGATGGAAGGGTCAGCTGCTTTTGTGCCAGAATGAGCCTGCCCTCCCTGGTCTCCTTGTTTCAGTAGGCACTCGGGGAAAGGGGTATCTCAAGGAACAGGGCCGCACTGTTCCTGGTCTAAAAATATAACACAGATCATTTTCCTCCTTTCTAACCAAAGACAACTTCAAATACACATTTAATTTTTAAATTTTGGATTGGAAGTAATCTTCACGAAAAAAAACTTAATGAAGTATAAAAACACTTCTGACATAATGATAAGTGGGATTAAAAACAGGATGTGTGACTGGGCACACAAGAGGCCCTTAGCTTTGTAAACACACGCAAAATAATATATACCACCTGGCTCTTTAGGTGGTCATCTTGTATTTATTTATTTATATGCTTTCTAAAAGAAAACATGCATTATAGGTATCTATTACTTTCATAATCTCACAAGAAAGGATTATTTGCTTCTGGCTGGAATTTCTGAGTCATCAATCCAAAAACCTTCTACTCACCAAGGTGACTTCTATGTGGAACCTTCCTGTCAGCTGCTAAATTTTCTACACGAGGGCAGTTCGGTTTGTCATCCCTCTTTATTATGTGACATTTGACATCGGAGTCTTGAATCAACAGAGTACTGATTTTTCCCCCTCCTTATTACTTAGGGCTAAGAGCTTCCCAAAGAACTTTTGAAGCACAGAACTTGGAAGTCCACATGCTACTAGATTCAGAGGAGGAAGAGACCCCAGATGCCGACCTTGTACATTAAGGTATACATTCTGGAACCGAAAGGTTCTAGAGTCTTGAGATGTTCCTCTTAAAAACTGGTGGCCATGTTTCCAAAGATATTAGTAAGTCATGGGCCCCTGAGAAAGCAGTAGAAGGAAAAATCTGCCAGAGCCGCTTTTCATTCTGTCACCGCCAAAGTTTTCCTGAATGTCTGTGTGGTGGGGGCAGAAGTGGAGAAATTGACCAGACTTCAACCCCACCCCGACTGGGGTGGCCTGACCAAGGACATATCTTCCATTTCACCATGGAAATGTAGCCACTTGTGGGGTGGAGGGCAGGCAGGGCTAGCCACTGGCTGGTAGCCAAAAGCGTGGGGTGAGCCGGAGTCCCAGAATGCCCATGGACAACATTGAACACAGGCTCCATTACCACTCAAAAAAAAAAAAAAAATCACTGCATTGACCATCCAACGTGCTACTGCCTCCACCCACAGCTGCTCTGCCCTTTTAACTATTCATCGGGACAGCAGCCAGTGTGCCAGACATTTACGGGAAAGAAAAGGCATCAAGTATCTTGCTATGGATTGAAATATTCCATCTTCGCCATGCCACTACTTTATCTGCCGGCATTATTAGTAATACTGCTGCCAGCGCCATCATTCCTCTTGCTATTAATCTTTCAAATATATGAACTACTTCATAGTGAATTGAGTGTCTCACTAACCTGGGTTTCACCTGAATAAACACGATCCCCAGTAAGGTCTTGCTAATGTCCAGGGAGAGTCCTTGCCTAACCATGCCCTGACTGTGGTATTGTGTGAAGGCAGAGGTAGGCTGCCACTAGAACCCTCAAAGGGATGTGTATTTATTTCCAAAGGAGGGCAGTTAGCAGTGTTTTCATCCTTCAAGTGCCAGGGCCCCAGCACATCCACCATCCCCACCGCACCCAGTCACACTCCTGGCTGCCCTGCTGGAGCAGACCCCAGTGAGTTTAGGCAACTTCCAAACTTAGAAACTAAAAAGCCAGTCTTTTAAAGTCTGTCAGAGAATCACCCATGCAAAAAGTCTAACAAATCCAGTAGAAAAAGAGAGAATTTTTTCTTTTTCATATATAAGGCCTATGCCAGTGTCTCCCACCTTCTCACAGGAAGGCTCTAGAAAGATCCCGAAGGCTTGTTTTTGTAGACTTTACATTTTCAGTGCCTAAGTTGATTAAAAAACAAAACAACAACAACAAAAAAAACTACCGATTTTGATGGCAGAGTACACTCTGGAACGCCCAACTGAAGGGTCTCATGCAGGAGAGAGTGAATTCAGCCAAGCTAAAGACCAACGGTAAGACAGGGACCCTCTGAGACTGCTTTCTTTACCTGACAACCAGGAGCGCTCGCAGTGCTCCCAGACTTAGTGGCATTTTGGAATCCATTTTGCTCGGGATGCTAAAGGCACCCTGGAAAATTCCCTTTGCTACAAGGCCAGAGAACTTGAAAGGAGCCCTCTCCTCACAGGTATGCGTGACTGAGGAGAAGAGGAGGGATAACTTTGGAGCCAGCGATAAGCTGAGGGGAGCGGACAGGTGCAGGGGCCTCCCTGAGAAGCCAGCCGCAGGAAGCAATGAGTAGCAGACCACTGATGAGCGGCAGCAGCAGTAGCCAGGCCAGCTGGGTCGCCTTCCGTCTGACCCGCCATTTGAAGGTAAGATTTGGGATGTTGACAAGGGAGGGAAGCGAGATGACTGCGGCCTTGGGAAGGCATCGTCTTGAAAGTCACACTTTTTCTTTCTCGAGCGCCTCCCTCCCCAAAGCAGCACGATCCCAGCAGCGGAGTCTGCGCCGCGGGTGCGCCGCAGCGGTGTGCTCTGGGACGCGGAGGGACAGGGACGGGCTGGGATTGGGGACGCGCGCCCGGCGGGGGACCTGGAGGCCGGCGGAAAGGAGGGACCGGGGGCGCGGCGGGGCGCGGCGCGACTCACCTGCTAGGCTGTTGTAGCAATCGATCTCGATGGCTTCCACGGTCTTGCTCTGTTCCTCCGAGAGGCGGCCCGCTTTGGGGGCCCCGGCCGGGGAAGCTGGGCGCGCATCCCGCTCCCCGGGGGGCGGCAGCAGCCCCTTGAGCTCCAGTAACGCCCGGTGGTATTTGCCGATGGCTTCGCGGAATTTCTTGTCCTTGTAGCACTGCGCCCCTTGGCTCTTGAACTCGTGCGCGCGTCGGATGAGCTCGGTGGGCTCGGCCGCCGCCCCAGCCTGGCTCCGCGCCGGGGCCCCTCCGCCGGCGCCCGGGACGCACTGTGGCGGCGGCGGCCTCTGCCCCTCGCCGACTGCGGGCGGGCTGGGGTTCCCCTTGGCCCCGGCCGCCGAGCCCTTCCTCTCCATTCGGCCGCCACCGGGACGCCCCGATCTGCCCGCCGCCGCGCCCTCCCGGGTTTAAAAGCGGCGGGCGCCGGCCCTGCGCCCCGCAGGCTCCGCCGCGGCCGTGACACTCCGCGGCGCGCGTTCGCCCCGCACTCCCATTCTCCTCTCCAGCCGCGGGAGGCTGCTCCCTCCGCCTCCTCCTCCGATCGCCTCCCTCCTCCCCCACTCCCGCGGTGCCCGCCCTCTTCCCCGCCCTCCTCCCCTCCAGTAACCTGCCGCCGCCAGCGACCCGACCCCGGTGCGCTCCGGGGCTCTGGGGAAAGGGGGATCTTGGACCCGGTTGGGGTGGCGGAGATCGTCGCTGACCCGGAAGAAGCTCGCTTGCTCAAAAGAGGGATGAATTAATGACAAAGGGGGCCCCTTCTCTTTCCCATTCAATCCGGTCTTCCCTGGCGCGCCGAGGCTGAAAGAGACGCATGGAGGGGGGACGCGCGTGGGGGTGGGGGCGCCATCCTCTGTAGAATTCTAAAGAACCGAAAAAGAAAGGTGCGGCCGGGAGTATGGGAAGTGGGCGCGAGCCGTCGCTACTTGTTCTTTACAGCAAGGCATTCATATTTTAATGGGGGGAGGGCTTCTTTTTGGTAGATCCCGGTTGTCGTTGAGGTGTGCCTCTCGGCTCTCCGAACGCCGTGTGCACGTCGGCGCGTGGGGCGTTGTGTTCTTAGGAGCCTGTGTGTGCTTACGCTATGTGCGTGCGCGGCTGTGCAGAATGAATCACACACATCGGGGATGGAAACACCTGTTATTGTTGGTCATCAGGCTTGGTGGGCACGTGGTTCCAGTTTCCATTACTAGACAGTTCCCCCCCCCCCGTCCCCCGCCCTTCCTCGGGAGGAAAGATTTCTTCAATCTTTTGCTTAGCCGGGAGTCCCAGCTGTCTGCTAAGGACAGGACAGGAGGCAGGTAACCATGTAAGCAAGTTGCCCCTGCACCCCTGAAGCGCACGACCTAGGGAGGAGAGAGACCCCTCCCATTTAGCGGTTCAGCGCACCAGGCAGAGATGGGAAAGTGTCGCTGGAAAGGAACAGAAAGTGCTTTGCAGCTCAGAGGAGGGTTAGGAGAAGTGGCTTCTGTGGGGACATTATACAGATAATCGCATTTGCAGGCCTTGAGGGATGGGTAGGATTTAGCAGAAGGAACTAGAAGGAAGTGGCATGTCAGTAAGGAATTCTAGCCAAAGTCCGGATATTTGACATCTCAGGTGCATTTAGGGTATAATCTAGTTCAATGGTAGAAGTTGTGAGAGAGAGTTAAGAGAAACTACAGAGGCTTGTGGACGAAGCTTTTGGATTTGATTTCATAGGAAGCTGTCATAGTTAGGCACAAGTGTCAATTTGACTGTTGAGGGTTAGACATTTGGGCACATTTGTGGAGAATTGGTGGTTGAGTTAAGCCCAGAGCAAACTTGCAGGAGATTGTCTGGCTGATGGGGAAGGCCCAGTCATGGTGAGTGGGACTAGGCCCTGAACGGATGAATAAAATACTGAGAGTCAGTAGAGGAAGTCACATCCTGTGTACAGTTGGCCAGACATGCTGGTCTGGCAAGTAAGGGTCGTCCCTCTCTCAGCCATTATGTAGAGATGGTATGGCCAGATGGTATGGTGTTCATGTGAGCTCTCCTGTCAAGCTGGACTGAGAACCGTAACCAAAGAATCATAAGAGAAAAAAAACCCCTTGTTACCTTAAGCCGTTTGATGGTCATTTATCAGCAACCATGCAGGTGGACTGCAGCAGCAGTCAAAGCAGACATTTTTTTAGTGATCTCATCTTCTTTATAGGTTAAGAAAAATTAACACCAATATAGTGATGCTTTCCTGATCTACATCATCAGTGAGAAATTTTATTTTTTTTAAATTTTTTTATTATTTTGTATTTATTCAATTGTTCATGTATGTGTGTGTGCGCATGTGTGTATGTATGTGTGTGTAGAACCACGGGCGAATTCAGGAACCACCATGGACGCCTCCACATCCTCCCTGTTTACTCTGCCCCAGGATTCACAGGCTCCGCCCTACCAAGACCAGAAATGCAGGCCTCCCCCGCTTCCGCCTGGCGTCTATATGTGGGGTCTAGGATCCGAACTCAGGACCTCTCTGCCTGCAAGGCAGAGGCATAACGCCTGAGCCACCTCCCCAGCCCCAGTGAGAAATTTTAAAGCCACGCTCCAGACCTACTAACACAGAACCTTAGGGTTGCTCTAGCAACCTGTACTTTCATTGGACTTGGATTGGGTCAGATACTTGGGCCAGTAGCAGCAGTCATTATTCACAGCCTGTGAGCTGTACAGAGCTCCTAAACTTCATATTTACAAGACTGCCAGTGGATTGTAGGACACTGTGAGGTGCTGCACTTGGGAAAATACAGAAAAGTGTAAATGTAGAGTCACCCTTCTGTTTTATCTTGTTACCCAGACATTCTTCTTTTTCTAAATCTTTATGCGTATGGTGTGTGTGTGTGTGTGTGTGTGTGTGTGTGTACAAGTGTGCTATGGTATGCCTGTGGAAATGAGAGGATAACTTCAGGTGCTGGTCTCTGGTCTTCCATTTTGTTTGAGAAAGGTTTGTCACTGTTTTTTGTCAGGCTAGCTAGTCCATGAACCAAGGATTCTTTGATCTCCACCTCCCATCTTTCTATAGCACTGGGATTAGAGATGCATGCTACTACATCCTACTTTATGTGGGTTCAGGGGATCCAAACTTAGATGATTACACTTAGGTGACAAATGTTTTGCCCACTGAATCATCTGTACAGTCTGGGACATTTCTTACTAATGTTTTGATGGAATTCCTACCAATCGTTTTCTGACACCTACTGTTTACCAAACACAAGTGGTACAGGACAATATATAATTTGATTCCTGTCTTTTTAGTTTTACGTTTTATGTGATTGAATATTCTTTCCCCTCATTCCCTTTTGTAGTACTGGAAATTGAACCTGGAGCCCCATGCATGCTAGCAAGAGCACTACCACTAAGTCGGGCCCCTAACTTTTTTTTATGGTCATATGATATTCTGTATGTCTGTATCACGGGGTATGTCACTAATTATTCTTGTCACCAGATTTTTTGTATCATAGATAATACTATATGAGACATCATATGACTGGTGCTTACTTTGGGCCAGGCACTGGATTAAGCACTTTACATATAATTCATTTAATCCTTATAACAACCTGGTGGAATAAGTACTACTTTCACCTCATGTCTAATAAACAGAAGACTTAGGAGTTCAATTCAAGCTCAATATCTTTGCTTTCATTCCTCTTTATATTTAATTTTGCTCTTACTTACTTTTCCTTCTAAGAAATTACATTAACTTTTAAGTAAACTTTTATTTTATTTGCTATACTGGGGATTTAATCCAGGGGTTTATTCATGCTAAGCACACCCTCTACCACTGAGTTCCATACCCAGCCCAAGAAAGTCTTGAAACATACTGTCAGATTTTTTTTAATGTGCTACTTTTGAATAAGTGGCTCCTGCCTATAATCCCAGCATTCAGGAGCTGAGACAGGGAGTTGCTTCAAGTCCAAGGTTAGCTTTGTATATACATACATATAGCATAGTATATATGTAATGAATTCCAGGCCAGCTTAGGATATAGAGACCCTGCCTTAAACATGCACACACACACACACACACACACACACACACACACACACACACACTTCAAATTAAACAAGTGAGACTAACTTGCACTCCTATAAGTAGTGCACAGGTTCATGATTTCTTACGCATATCAGGGGCAAAACTTAACACAAGTATTTTCTAACTGGGTAAATGGAAAATGTACACCCTCTTAACTGGGATGTATTTTATGCTAAGGATGAGCATTTTGACACAAGTAGTTGCCATTTGTAGAGAACAGAAGGCTTTTTAGGGGTGACATGATCTTAATGTACTAAATTATACCTTATGGTTTATAGCATGTTCCCTTTCTAAATGCTAAATCATCTTTAATCCCGTCTGATCCTTGCATCAGCCCAGAGAGGACAGATTCTCTGCTTACACAGCGAATCTACAGTTTTCAGAGGTTAAGAGTCTTTGAACTCAGGCGGGTGTGGGCTGGAATTCTCTTTGGCTATTTCCTAAGCAAGTTATTCAACATTGGACAACTTCAAATTTCCTTAGTCATTATGTGGAGGGCGCTGTGATTTCCTAGGGTTGTGGGGAAACACACTGTAAGTGTTTGACAGATGGTAACTTGACTGCTCACTAAATCCTGCCATCTTGGGATCCCATAATAATGACATGGCAGGACTCCAGGCAATCCACAAATATTTGCCAATCCTTGGCCTTTTTTATTTCTGAGTAGTATATCAGCTTGAACAGAGGAAGAAATTGATGGTGGATTCTATGAATTTTAAAAAATATTTTATTTATATATTTTGTGTGTGTGTGTGTGTATCAGAGGGCACCATGTATACCTGTGGAGGACCAAGGGCGACTTCGGGAATCATCTCAAATTACTTCTACTTGCTTGGCTTTGGGATTTCCCAGACTGCTACTTGCCATTTCTACCTGATACTTTTTATGTGGGATCTGGGATCAGAACTCAGGACCTTCTGTTTTCGAGGCAGAGTCTTAACTCCTGAGCCATCTCTCCAGCTCATGCTGTGAATTTTTACTCTTACTTATATCTGGAGCCATTCTGGTATAAAGAGCCATACAAAACAAAAAATTGAATGAAGATACAAACCTGCAACACACACACACAAAGGCGCGCATTAAATTACAGGACCAAATAATTGTAATCATTTAAAGGCAAGATGTCGGGTTAGGAAGATGACTCAGTCAATAAAGTGTTTGTTGCCCAAGTGTGCATATAATCCCAGCGGTGGGGGACAGAGACAAGGTGGACTTGTTGGCTAGTTTAAACAAATCAGTGGTCTTCAGTGAGAGGTCCTGTCTCAAAAACTAAGGCAGAGGGGCTGAAGAGATGGCTCAGGGGTTAAGCCTACGCCTCACAAGCGAAAGAATCTGAAATCCCACATAAAAAGCCAGGTGGAAATGGCCATGCTCTGCCCTTCTGATCCTGGAAGGCAAAGCCCAGGAAACCCCAGAGCAAAACAAAGAGGAGGTAGAACAATCTAGAATGATTACCAAAATCACCCTTGGGCTTCCGCAGGCATGCAAACACACACACACACACACACACACACACACACACACACACACACACACACACTGGTAGAAAAGTGACTGAGGAAGACACCTAATATTCACCTTTCTCCTCCAAACACACATGTGCTTGCACACAACCATACACATGCACACACACACACCCCACATGCACACAGAAAATAAGATACTAAGATAGGTAAGATGCGCTGAGTGCCAGGTTGCCTTTGGTTCTGACACTGTGTCTTGTCTTAGATTCTGGCTTTGAGGTCAGAGCAGCCAGAGGCAGGTGGTCCAGGTGGTACTTTCCAGGTATGGTGCAGAACCCCGGAAAACTTAGTTTTCCTTCAAATGAAGGGAAGCATGAGCGATGAAGGGAGGGAATGCTTCGGAGGGTGATCAAGTGAGAGAGGAGTTACTATGCCCATCTGTCCCGCTTGGCAGTGCCATGTGCGGATGCCTGAAATTGTTTTGTTTGCTTATTTTCTGTACGCTTCTGTCTGGAGAAGCCACTCGTTTATGCATGTGTTCTAGCATCTCGGAAATACTCCCTCCCCCGAGATGGAATTAAATACATGTAACGAGAATTTCTCAAATATTCTTTCATTAATTTAGTGACCACAGGCAGGCCACTATTTTAGTAAGTGAGTGGAGTGTGAATGTAGGAATCAGAAGCTTGGTATTTCTCAGACCCAAAAATATAATTCAATTGCCTGGGCAGCTTAGGAAAAAAATACTTCCCTAAGTCTACTCATCCAGGGTGGGACTCAAGATTCAGCATTTTGAACAAGTTCCCAGGGGCTGCTGATTGTGCTGGTTCAGGGCCAGGAAGAGCAAGCGCTAGAGGAAAGGGAAGCCAGGCACTTCTCTTCTAGTGTTACCTCTTCAGGAGGTGTTGTTCAGACAGCTGGTTCCGGTCCATGAACTGGTCCACTTTTAATAAGAACATTGAATCTTCAGCTTTCTCTTCCACATCACACTACTGGAATAGGTGAGCTGAGTCATAGCTTTCCTCAAGTACAGAGCCAAGCATACTTTTTATTGCTTATTTTCTCGTCTGATGTGGCGGGGCTGACGATGACATGATTTGGTGCCTCATCAGGGAGGGAAAGTTCCTTGGCAGCCTTTGTGGTAGACTGCTGACCCTAAAAAGAGAGTGCTGAATTAAGAAATGCAGCCATTATTCAGATGCCTATAAAATGGTATTTTGATTTCTCATGTGTCAGTGACCCTGGGCGTACTATTCACAAGCCTCACAAAGCCTTTTAGAGATGGTCCGACCCCAGCAGGCTACTAGAGCTCCTGGTCCTTTGGCCCACTGTTGACAACAGGTAAGTCCCAAGCACACTCCGCAGAAGTCTATGGGTGGTTAAGCCACTCACGGAATAACTCCTTACTGCTGAGATATGTGTGGGATGGAGGGCATGACGAAGGACAGTTTGGGGAGGTCGTGGAGGAAGGCACAGACACTTCTGCTGGGCCTTGGCACTGTGTCGGCCTTGGGTGTTGAACCTGGTTTGTTTCTTGGAGTCTTTGACTCTTTTGTTGATCTTAGCAGATCAAAGCCCCCTTTCTTTCTAAAGTCACTCTAGAGCTTGCAGATGTCCTAAACAGATGGCTGGTACTGCATTGTCTCTTCCTTCAGCTCGGTTGCTTGAGCACACATGAGACATGCATTTGAATCTCGTTTATTCAAATCTAAGCTTTTCAGGGTATGATCACATGCCAACCAAGCCAGAGCTATTTTGGGCTATGTTTTGCTAATTGCACTGAACAATTTACCTGAGAAAAATTACAGCATTTCCATCCTCCGTTTTCATCCATATTCAGTCTTCAAATACCTTCCATAGACTAGTGGAAGATTTTAAATGATTTCATGCCTAGATGTAGTTAATGTGAGTTTCACATTTTCATTCATGCCATTTTCTCCCTACCACAGCAACAATTTTTTTATATAATTTCAGGGCTCCTTCAGCTTTGCCACATTTAGAGGAAAAAAAAAAAAAAGAGTTCTCTGCCTATCTCTGTTCTTTCCTACCACACAATCCATTTTCTAGCCTCCCAGTCTCCGGGGTAGATTGCAGCAAACCCATCCCCTGGGGGTTGGGGGGGCTGTGATATCCACTATTTTTTTTTATTTTTTTATTTTTTTTATTCAGGTGTGTGTGTGTGTGTGTGTGTGTGTGTGTGTGTGTGTGTAGAACCATAGTCGAATTCGGGAACCACCATTGACCGCTTCCACCTCCTCCTTGTTTACTCTGCCCTGGGATTCACAGGCTCTGCCCTACCAGGACCAGAAACGCAGGCCACCCCCGCTTCTGCCCAGGGTCTATACATGGGGTCTAGGATCCGAACTCAGGATCTTCCGCCTACAAGGCAGAGGCTTAACCCCTGAGCCACCTCTCCAGCCCTGATATCCACTATTTGTGTCTGCCAACATCTGTCCTTAGGAGACTCTACCTTTCCCTCTTCTGTGTGTTCTGGTGGAACTGTCAATCACGGCACCCTCTCTCTGCCAGAACCCATCTCAGCCCCCATTGCCAGACTAGAGCCCGTTATGACACAAGTGAAACCGAGAAGAATATTTCCTTATTCATTGGGTGTTAAGTGGGGAAGCTTCACGTTGGGGACTACCTGTGCTTACCTGTGTGAACAATGAAATGAACAGAGGCAAAGAAGAGCAAGGCAGAGATGGAGCTCTAGGTATATCAGTTAAGGACCCCCCCCCCAAATCCAGCTGTTTTAACTATTGACCACACCTGTAGACTTTATTTACTCTAGGTGAAAAAATGAACTCCCCATTACATTAAACTAATTTGAGATGAAACTTGTATTACAAACAATGTCAACTTACATTCTTTCTCAAGCAAAATTCTTTATCTACCACTGGCTGCAACCTCAATTTGCTACCATTACTGCTAAACAAACCACGCCCACTGCTTGGAAGCATTCACTCTTTATCCTTTTACATTTGGGATGTCTGGTGTTCCCTGCTAAGGAAGAGTACGAACGATTTTCGGCCTGTCCGGTGGACCGTCCTGAGAATGCTTTAAAATTCCTTCCAATCTGGAGAGGTTCTGTCTTACTTTTCTTGCTGCTGTGACAAAGTATTTGGCAATCACCTTACGGAAGGGTTCGTCTTGCTCTCGGTTTAAGGTTGCAGTCCATCATATTAGGGAAGGTATGGCAGCAGGCGTAGCAACTAGTCAGAAAGCAGAGAGTGATGAATGTTGGTGCTCAGTTCCTTGCTCCTTTCATTCAGTCTAAATGGCATGGTTTCACCCACATTGAGGATAAACCTTTCCAGCCTCAGTTAACCCACTCTAGAAACTCTCACAGGTAGGCCCGGGTCTCTTGGTGAGTGCAGATTCCATTGCAAATGCTTGGCCACTCTCCACTCTCTAGTCTCTGCCCTGACGCCTGCCCAGTTGGACCCCTCTGTCCTCTTGTTGCTTGCTTGATTTAGCAAGGGGGGCTACAAGCGTGAATCTGGAGGACAGGGCAGGGGAGAAGAACTGATGTGCTTTCCCACACCCATCTGCTTTGACCAAATGTTCCTAAAGGATTATTTCTCCTCCTCTCATGGGCTTTAGTAACATGATTTCTTTCTCTTGTTCAGACATCTCTCTCTCTCTCTCTCTCTCTCTCTCTCTCTCTTCCTAGTCACTACCTTGTTTAAAGCTTATACAAGTAGACTATTAGAGTTGGGTTTTGTTCCATGTTAATGACTTTGTATAAATGCTCGTCTAAGACATTTTTGCCTTCCAGAAGACCTTTAAAGACCAAGAGGAACTTAATCTCTAATGATAGAATTCCAGGGTAACTTTAAGAGTACTTACAGCTTTTTACTCTGTTGTGCTTCTCATAATTTGATGTGAAATCCTGATGATATGGCCTACAGCTTCTATCTTCAGACGTTTAACATTTTATAGCCTTTTCTGAACCATACGCAAGCACACATGCAAATGCATATATACACACACATGCACGTGCATGTACACACACAAACACACTCCTAGTAGCCCTTTGCATCTTGCATACTTGTTGAAGTCAGAGGTCAACTTCTTATCTCTTCCTCTTTCATTCTCCCCCTTACTTTTTTTGAGAGAGAGGGAGAGGGAGAGAGAGATACTGCCCACTGAACCCAGCTAGAGCTTATCAGCTTACCCAGCAGCTAGACTGGCTACTTCTATAGGTCAGCAAACTTCTGAGATCCTCTTGTCTCTACTTTCTCAACTGTGCAATGGGATCACAAACTTCTATGTGAGTTGGAGATTGAACTCGGGTTCTCAAGTTTGCACAGCCGAACTATCTCTCCAGCTTCCATTCTTTTTTTCCTACTATTCTATCTATTTATTTTGGCATACCTTTGGGGATTTTAAATGTAACGAATTCTGAAGTTTCTATACTAGGGAAAGGGGTAAACAAATAAGAGTGAAGTCACTGTCGTGGTTACACTTATAGGATATTTTGATTTCATGTTTTTTAAGACTAAGCTACCATAGGCAAAGTGAAAATCTACCTTATATTTTGTTTGGAGTTTTGTTTGTTTGTTTGACACAGGATCTTGCCATGTAATCCTGGCTGGCCTGGAACTTTCCATATAGACCAGGAGACCTTGATCTTGTGGTGATCCTCCCGCATCAGCCTCCCAGGTGGTAGAATTAAAATCTATCATTTTAAAACCACTTTTAAACTTTATTTATTTATTTTATTCAGTGTGTGTGTGTGTGTGTGTGTGTGTGTGTGTGTGTCGCATGTGCACAAGAGGCTCTGTATGTCCCTGTGGAGGCCCAAGAATAACTTCAGGAATCATCCTGAATTGCTTCTACCCCCTTTTTTGCTTGGCTCTGGGATTTCCCACACTCCACCCACTACAGCTGAAAGTACGGCTGCTGCCATTTCTTCCTGGTATTTTTCACGAGGGGACCTGGAATTTGAACTCAGGACCTTCTGTTTTAGAGACAGAGTCTTAAGCCCTAAGCCATCTTTCCAGCTCTTAAAACCACTTTTAGTGAACAGTTCACAGGTATTAGTTATGGTCACATTGTGCACCCAATGTGTTCTCAGAACCCTCTCTCTTCAAAAATTGAAACCAGGTAAACACTAGCCCTACCTTTCCCCAAATAGCAATAACTTTTTTTTTTTTAACAGTCTGATGTAGTCCAGGCTGGCCTGGAATTCACTCTGTAGCCAAGGGTGACCTTGAATTTCTAATCCTCTCATTTTCCTACACTCAAGTGCTGGAATGACCTGTGTGTATATCATCATACTTGACCCAGTAGCCTTTCATTTTCTATGAAAAATGTATAACATAAGATTTATCATGCGAACTCTTTCTAAGGATACAGATCAGTGTTATTATTCACATTGTAATTAAATAGATCTCTTGAGCTTCTTCATCTTATGAAGCTCTATACTCATTAAAAACAATTATATTTTCTCCTATCCCATTGCCCTTGGTAACCACCACTCTGCTTTCTGTTGTTATGAATTTGACAACTCTAGATACCTCATATAAGTGGAAGTAGGATTACTGGGTCATTCATTTGATAGTTCTCTTTTATTTAATGAAGAAGCTTCATAGAGTTTCTTCATTAAGAGCAGAGAGTGTTTGCAATATTTTTCAAATTCCATTTTACTTCATTGTGTGTGTGTCCAACTGTGTGTTTATGTGTGCCACAGAATATGCCATTCTAGGATATAGATCCTCACCTTCCATTTTGCATGTGTGTATTTACGTGCATCTGTGTGCGTGCACATGTGGGAGCATATACCACACACACATATCATATTCACACACAGACATATACTTCATGTCACACACATATTCTATTGAATTTCCTATAGGCTCCTTTTCAGAAATATCCTTTGAACTCTCCAAACACCTGCCTTAGCACCAACCACAAAGAACATAATGCTTCTTAGCCTGATTGGCAATGTTCACCAACCTTAAACTTACTCCTCATAGCAAAACACATCCCCCTTCTTACCTCCCCTTAAGGCCTCTTGAAAAACACTCTTTGCGCTGAGGAGGTGGCTCAGGGGTTACAGCCTTTGCCTCACCAGCAAAAGGACCTGAATTCAGATCTCAAGGTCCCACATAAATGCCAGGTGGAAATGATGGCAGTCGGAAGAGCCTTGGAAACTCCAGAGCAGAGTAGTAATGAGAAAAACAATCCAGGATGATTCCCAATGTCACCCTTGGGACTCTGCAGGCACGCACACTTAAGTATCCTCTGGTGCATACAAAAACACCCACCCCACGTATATACACATTAAAAAAAAACTAAAAAAAAAAACCCTGTTTTGTCTAAGCAGACTGCAACTCTACCCTCCCATGTTTTCCATGCTAATAAATTTCTCACTCTGAGAAGCACTTCTGATTCCTGTGTCTCGAGTAGCCCTTCTCTCAAGACTCTTGAAAATCGACATTTATGTCTTTAATTCCTCTCAGCAATGTGTTGTAGTTTTCAGGGTACGAGTATTTTCTTCACTTCATTTTTTATTCTCAAGGGCTCCTTTTCATTCTATTATAAAAAGAAGTTTTTGTTCATTTCCTCTTTAGATTGCACATTGTTAGTGTAGATAAATACATTATGCATGTTGATTTCATATCCTCTTATACTGCTAGATTTATTAATTCTAGCCACTTTTGTGGGAAATATTTCGAGTTTTCTACATTTGGTATAGAATCTGGAGTTTGCAAATAGATTTCAATTTGGATGTCTTTTACTTCTTTTTCTTGCCTCAATTTTTTGCCTAAGCTTTCTAAGAGTATATTGAATGTATTGAATGGTAAGAACATGAATTCTTGAATTGTTCCTGATCTTACAGGAAATAACTTTGGTCTTTTACCATTTAGCATGACTTAGTGGTGGGCTGGCTCTACATAAGTGATGTTTATTATGTTGAAGTACTTGCTTTATATTTCTCACTTGTGAAGGTTTTGTTATGAGGGAATATTGAATTTTGTCAAGTTCTTTTTCTGCATGAGGATCAACATGTATCCTCTTCATTGGAAGCTGGTCTGGAACTCGCTGTCCACCTACCTCAGCCTTCCAGGTCCTAGAACGATATAATCTTTCAGGTCATTTGGTCATCTTTGTGTTAACAACTATTACATTCTTTGGAGGAAGTTTATAGGATAGATTTCTGGAATTTTATTTGGATCCTTCAATTTGACTGTATTTCCTTATTTCTCTGCATGCTTTGTAACCTTTAGCTAGTGATTGGACATTTTTGAAAAGCAACCACATTTTCTGCCCTTTGATGTTTATGGACTAGAAGACCTTCGCCAGTTCAAGGACGTCTCAAATCTTTTCTGTCTTTTTGCTCCTCCTGGTGTCTATCTATGGAACTGCAACATTAATCTTTGCTCACTTTGGCTTTCGGTAGATTGATTCTAGGCTGTGGTGGTCCTTTTAGCATTTGGAGCCAGTTGTGACAGTAACAGTCTCTTTGATAGCTTCTGGATCAACTAGGACTTTGAACACATGGACCATCTTGGAGGGTGGAGCCCTGGTGTAAGGATTTCTCCCAGCTGCTTAGCAACTGGGCCACACAGAGAGAGACACAGGATGGCAATGCCAAATAATGCAAAGTTTCTACCTTTTTACCACAATCTCTTCTTAGCTTTTGTAGCAGTCCTTTTAGTCAGTCCTTCAGATTTGAGTGCCTGACTGGTACCATGTAATTCCTTTGGTGTCATGAAATTGGAACTGGGAAGCCAAGGAAATGACGGGGTATTCTGGGCTGGATTTTCCGACATCAGTTAGATGACAGGTTTGCCTTAGCTAAATAATTCTTCATAGGTGTACCTTAAGACTTAGCTCTGAAGGGTCAAGTTGGCAGATGAAACTATTATGCACTTTGATCACAAATGTTTGGACTACATTCTGGGCACCCTGAGAGGGCAGTAAAATGTGGGTTCATAATTTTGGTGTTCCCAAAGATGGACAGATTTTCTTTCACTTCTCTCGTATCCAAGATCTGTTTAGACCTGCAAAACCATTATCTTGCAGATCCCGCTGCTGCTGCTGCTGCAACAATCTGTCACCAGCCAAGTTAATCATCCATTATTTATTTTATTTTCTCATATTCAGTCCTAGCCCAGCCAGTCCCATCTTTAGTTTGTTGAAGCTTCATCTGTAAACTCAGGATTGGGGCATGTGTCTGAGAGGCACAAGAGTGGATAGGATAGATGGAAGAAGTTAGGATGAACGTATAGCTTCATCTCCACTTAAATATCTTATGGGTACCAGACAATCTTATGTTGGGAACATAAATACCTTACCTGTCAAGACCATAAATCCAGGGTTTGCTGGACATTCCCATTAAGCCAAGTTCAGACTCATTGATGAGGTTAAAACAAGAAAGAAGCATAATGTACCAAACAGAATTTATCAGTAACGTCTTTTACTTTTTTTACTCCTTGCTCTCTCCTTCCAATCTTCCTTGCTTTCTATTTTCTAGAAAGTCTATGGCCATATCATCTCAGATCTGTTTTCCAGTGAGTATTTTGCACTGCCATTGATGGGTTTATTTTGTCCTGTCAAGTGCCTTCTGTGTGGAGACACAAAGACGCTACGTAATTCTGAGGTGGCTGTTATTTAAAGGGTAGCATTATCAGGGAAGCCTCAGCAGGCAGGAGAAGAGAGGGCGTCCTGGTGCACAACTCAACATCGGAATGGGTAGAACCATGGTTCAAAGTCGTTGGGAGAACTGAGGCCCATGAATGTAGACGAATGTTAATTTCCAAGGCTAGCCCATTGGCATGAAGATGTGTGTGGGAAAGCGTTACCATGGTAAAAATGTAGTTTAAAAAATCCCAATTGTATTATTATGGCTATCTCCTTCACCACTGAGAGAGAGAGAGAGAGAGAGAGAGAAAGAGAGAGAGAGAGAAAGAGAAAGAGAGAGGAAATGAGAATTGTTTGGGTTTGGTTTCTGTCTTGATAAATCTGAAGTCTAAAACTCTTCCTGAGCACTAAGCAGGAAATCCGGCCAGCCTCGTGGTTCTGAGAGCCAAAAGAAGAGACAATAAAATACTGCTTGGCGCAGCAGAGGCTTCTGAGAAAGACTCCTCTGCTGTCCAGGGAGCCGTTAGATCGTGCTCTGAAGAGCCAAGACTCAGTCACATCCCTGCAACCTCAGAGCTGCAAAAAACGCCACTGCTTAGCATGCCCCTGGGCCAGCCCGCCCCTTCCTCTTCACCCACTCCCAATGCTTCCATCAGACAAAGACTTCCTCACACCAGACTGAAATGATCTAGTTATCCAAATGAAGCATTCTAGTATTACACGCTCAATGCAATCATTCGAGCACATACTTTTAATCACGTGACAAGTCTCCAGGGGAGCAGACCGATGAATCTTCGAGTGGGCAGCAGGAGGTGGGTAGTGGAGGAGCCTGCAGTGTCACCTGGTCCATGGCAGGCAGATTAACAGTGAGGTCTGTGAAGCAGCGCTTTCCGTATGAAAATCTTGGCTGTGCCACTGTTCACCTGTGAGTGAGCAGGCAACATTTCCTCAAGGATTCAGGTTCCTTGTTAAAAATGAGCCAGTGGTACTTAAAACTTCATGGTCAGTTTGAGGATTGAATGCCAAAATTCTTGTCCAGTGTTTTTATTGAATTTGGGAGCCTCGTAAATACTCTACATAAGTTAGTGACTGTTGTGGTAATTAGTAGCATCATTGAGATCGAGATAATAGATAGCAGATAGCAGCCAATGTAGCATCTTGGGCTGCTTTTGAACTCCTGATAGGATTATTGTGTGGCCTCCTCTGAAAGACATGGTCTGAACTCATCTTAACACCTATCAAGTTAGTGCCTGTTGGGAGGAGTCATGGTATGCAAGATACTCCACACAAGTTAGGGCCGAAGCAATTATAATAGAACTCTGCATGATCTGTGCAATGACCAACATATCATTGACCCCTCAAAGTCTGGCATGGACTAAAGGCACTAGGATCCTTAGAAGCAAGGGATTAACAGTCACAATAGTGTTCCTATACTTAAGGGGAACACAAGAAAGAGTTCTAGGAAATGCCACTGAGTCCTTACACCTCATCAGAGAGGAGGACCCAGAGGAAAGTTTGATATACACATTAAAGGATGCTTCAGAGATGGGGGGAGGGGGCGCTGGGAGAGAAGGAGGGAGGGGGGAAAGGAAGGGGAAAAGGGGGAAGGGAACAGGGAGGTCCAGGGAGGTGTGAAGGGAGGGAGGGGACAGGGGTACCTATTACGTTTGTATGAGCAGAAAAAAAAAGTTAGTGCCTGTTGCAGTTCGCCTGCATGATTGTTGATAAATGACCCATCAAATGGCTTAAGGGAACAAAGGCTTTATTTTCTTACTGATAGTCTGGTTATAATCTGTAGTTCAGCTTGACAGGAGAGCATGCACCAACACCAAGGCCAAGAGAACTGGCCACACCATCTCTACCTAATGGCTGAGAGAGGGACGATCCTTACTTGCCAGATCAGCATGTCTGGCCAAGTGTATACAAGGATGCCAACTCTCTCAACCAGCTTTCTGTGTTTTATTCCAGGGCCTAGTCCCACCCACCTGGGCCTTCCCCATCAGCCAGACAATCTCCTGCAGGTTTGCTCTGGGCTTAACCCAACCACTAATTCTCTACAAATACACCCAGAGCTCAAATCCTCAACTGTCAAGTTGACACCTATGCCTGACTATAACAGTGCCTATAATTCAGTCATAATTACCATACAGAGAGTTATTGTAGAAATAGAGGAGCCTCACAGTGTTTTCTAAAAGAAAAAGGATTGTTCATTATGGATGAGTTTGGTATTGAAAGATGTCCACTAAAGTTTGAATTCAGACGCCTATTGTATTTTTAGATCATTGGGTCAAGCAAATATCTTTAAGAAAAGGATTGCTGTCATCTCTGTAGCCAAAGCTGGGCTTTCCATGGGTGGATGCCTACATTTGGGCAATGATAAGGGAAGACTACAAGAGTCCATTGTTGGGTCTCTGGCAACTATGAAGAAAGAAAAAGCAAACAGTTTGTCTAGCAAAAATAGTTTTGCCCTCCAGCAAACAATGTGTAGCAGTTAGCCTGCACTGTTGTGGATAAATTCTAAATGGCTTAAAGGAACAAGGAGTTTTATTTTGGTTTACGATTGTCCAGCTACAGTCCCTTGTCAAGCTTGGCAGGAAAGTTCACACCAACACCAAACACCAAGGGTACTGGCGGCACCGTATCCACAGGACTGCTGAGAGAGGGACAATCCTTACTTGCCAGACCAGCAGGTCTGGCCAAGTATACCAAAGGATGCCACCTTCCCTAAGCAGCTCCTTCTGTCTTATTCACCTGTCTAGGAACTAGTCCCACCCACCATGGACTGGGCCTTCCTCACCCACTAGACAATCTCCTGCAGGTTTGCTCAGGCCTTAACTCAACTAATTTTCTAGAAATGTGCCCAGAGATGGAACCTTCCACTGCCAAGTTGACAAGCGTACCTAACTATGACACAGTATGACCTTTATTATCACCAAGATGGTTGGTTTCTCTGGCTTCTGAGTTCTCAGACGCTGCAGGACTTAGAGGTCAATGCCCTGCTTGCTGCAGGAGCTCTGGGACTAAGCTGGAGGTGGACGGAGGCCCCCTGCCTGCGGTAGGCAATGTAGGAGGCTGAAGCTGGAGCATCGAGTCTTGGAGTGGTCTGTCTCTAATGGGTCCCCAGTGCAGGGGCAGTCGTTTTTTTCTCCTCTTCTTTCCTAGGCACACTTGAGTTTGACACTCGAGAGCCTGTGCCCCTGCACTGGGTTATACAGGCTAGGGATAGGCAGCAATTGTCTGGGTGAGTTGCAAATGAAGTGTAGAATAAGAACCAATCAGGAGGATCAGCAGAGAGAGAGAGAGAGAGAGAGAGAGAGAGAGAGAGAGAGAGAGAGAGAGGAGACTATCTCTCCAGAAGGGTTCCCAGTCAGGCCAGTGACTGTATATTTCTTGCTGCCAAAGTAATTGTAGGGAAGTGGACACGGGGCTGATAGAAGACTCAGTAGTTTGCTCTGGTTCTGCGCTCTGTTTCTGAGCTTGTTATTGGCTGTGGGAGGTCTTTTTTAAAAATGTTTGTTCAAACATAGTCCACCTTCCCCTGGGTCCATCACAATGCCCTTGACTGAGGTGCTTGATGGAGCTGAGGGCTGTCAAAAGCAGTCCTTGCTAGCTCTGTGCCCCCAGGGCTTGAGCTCTTGACTGCAGCTGTGAAAACCCAAATTTCCCAGAGGCCCCCTCCTGCTCTAGTACCATCTCTGTTAAGTCAGCTCTCTTAAAAAAAAAAAAAAAAAAGCAGTCAGTACAGTGATCTGAGGAAGAACTCTTCATGATCTACAGTGAGCTGCCAAAATGAAAAAAAAAAAAAAAAATCCAGGAAGGAATTTAGAAGATGGGATTTTCTTCATTACAAACACCAAGTCTGGTGATAGTCTCTTCAGTCAGGAATCCAGAATGATACACTTATTCAACTCAAATATCTGATTTGAGATATATAGAAAATATCTGATTGGTTCCTTTTTCTTAGACCACCACACCCCCTTTTTAATGCTGTTCCATAAGCAATTAAATGTTGACATAATAATTTTGGAAGAAATATTCAGATCATAACATTCTATTTCTGGCCTTCGAACTTCATATCGTTCTATGAATAAAATTCATTCATTCCATTCTGACAGCCCCTACATCTGCACCTACTCAGAAGGCTTAAAGTCCAGAGTCTCATCTAAATCAAAGAGAGGAAACCTCCAAGGGACAATTCATTCTGAGACAAATTGCTCTCCAGTTATGAGCCTGTGAAACCAAACAAGTTATCTACTCCAAAATACAGTGATACGACAGAGCAGAATAGAAATTCCCAGTCCAAGCAGAAGATATAAGAAAGAAATGAGGGCTCTAATAGGACCCAAGTAAGCCAAGAACTCAACAAGACAAACCACACACAATCTTAAATCTCCAGAATTGCCCACCAGATGGCTCAGTGCGTAAAGGCTCTTTGTACACAAGTCTGATGATCCACGTTTCATCATAAGAGTCCACTAGGTAGCAGGAAAGAACTGATTCCATAAAAGTTGTCCTCTGATGTTCACAAGCTTGTTTTAGTAGCATAAATCCACATACTCGTGTGTGTACATGCACGCACGCACACACACAAATATATATTTTAAAGAAAATGTAAAAAAAACTCCAGAATAATCTTTGACTCCATATCCTTGTCTTCAGAACACCCTGGGTGCTGGGCTCCCAAGACCCCAGGTAGTCCCACTCCAATGGCTTCACCACAGGGCTCAGAAATTACAATCTCATGCCTTCAACTATCACTGTTAGGCATGTTGAACACAAAATGGCTCAAGCTGCCCCCCCCCACTACATCTGCCTCTGGTGTGTATGTCCAGACAAAAAGACCTCATAGTCCCACCTTGCCTGTAGCTTGAGAGATAAAATAATACATTCTCCCGAGGACTTTTTCAAGCCCCCAGCCTGCCTCTGTCTGCAGCTAAAATAAACTGGCATATTCTCCCAAGGGCTTTTCACTCACCCCGGAGTGAACCCCTTCCCATTCCAGTACTTTTCCAGTTACATGCCTCTATCCTATAAAAGACCTCCAGAGTTAGATTTCTGAGCTACTTCTGTCTGATTCAGAGACAGCCATCCTGCTTGCTTGCTAATAAATCTCCTGTGTGCATTACGTGCTGGTTTTACTGTGTCTTTGCATCCCCAATCACACCGACAATGTGGGGGCTTCCTGGGAGCCTCCCACCCTCACACCCTGGCTGTTGCATTCAGCTGGTTCTACAGAACTGGGGGTCAAAGGATCATGAGGACACTGGACATATCCTTAGTGGAGACTCTCTGTAGTGGTTTCCCTTATAGTCATTCCCTGATTTGGTACAAAGAGATAGGAATCCTTTGAAATCTGGGTAGAGATCTCCGTATCTGAAATTCTTGTACTCAGCACCCCTGAAGATCCAGCACTACATGAATGCCACTAACTTTACTGCTCACGTGCTTCCAGAAGGGTGTCCGAGCTGCACTGGATCATGCCTTGTTGGGCCTGCACAGGATTTGCCCCAGGGCATGGCGGAGCACATGGGTCTAAAGATGGCACTGAGGGCTAGTGTCCTGGGTGTAACCCTGATCACATTACAGAGAGCCCTAATTGGCTTCCAGGTATTGACCTGCCTTCTGTGCTGAGTGACATTGGACTTGACCTGTGGTACCTGAAGGATGTGTTGACCTTTGACACAATTGGCTGCCCGTTTGGCGCCTTGTGGTCTTTTGTCTATATAAGCTGCTTTGTTACCCCCCAATAAACTGAGATTTGCTCTGACAAACTCCCCGTCCCGTGGCCGAGTCTCTGGGGAATTGAGGTGGAGGTGGGGACAGCGGGACTTACTTTTCTTCGTCATCGCAGCAGGCTGTGCAATCATGTGAATGAGTGTGTGAGTGGGTAGAGACACTCCACACCGGGGGTGTTGGACTCTACAATGCCAGAGGCTTGATAAATTAACTGAAGAGCATTGTGCCTGAATAAATGAAAAATTGAGGTAGATCTGGACAGAAAGCACTGGGGATCTATGGGCACCCAGGCCCCTCATTTGAAACGGACCTGTTGTTCCCAAGGTGCTGGCTTTCCGGGGCCTGTGATGGTTGAGGTAGTTGCAATAATTTCCAAAATGCCTTCAAGTGACATTCTGTTGTCATGATAGGTAACATGAGGCTGCTTTCTACCATAGTGATCTTACAAAACAGTGGCAAGGCCATGTCTTTGGTGTTTTCTTCCTTTTTTTTTTTTTTTTTTTTTCTATCATCCTGCAAGGCTGAGAATTTTCCAGATCTTTAAGTTCTGTTTCCTCTGTGACTAAAAATTTCATCTCTAATTGTCCGGGCCCATGAACCAGCATAAACCCAAACTTACATGCAGGAAACAGAAGTGGGAGCGGTAGGAATTGATTAGGCATCTGGTCAGAGGGAGCCTAAGATGTCCATCATCCAAGCCATCTTTATTGTAACATACATAGTATTTATAGGAAAACAATCAAGGAGCAGGGCCAAATTCAGGAAAACATCAAAGAAGGGCAGGACCAAATTCTTTACAGGATTATGTAAAACATATACATTCCAGTTAACAAAGAAAAGTCAGGAGTGACATCTACTTGCTATGGGACCAGACATGATGTCACCAGTAAACAGGCATAGCACCTTGTGCTAGAAGGGAATGGGCAATGTATGTCTCTGTTGCAGTCAGCCTGCATGGTTGCTGATAAATGACCATCAAGCGGCTTAAGGGAACAAGGGGTTTATTCTCTTATGATTTCTGGTTACAGTTCTTAGTCCAGCTTGACAGGAGAGCACACACCAACACCAGAGCTGAGGGAACTGGCCACACCATCACTGCCCACTCTCACAACCAGCTCTCTGTGATTTATCCAGGGCCTAATCCCACCCACCATGGGCTGGGTCTTGCCCATCAGCTAGACAATGTCCTTCAGGTTTGCTTTGGTCTTAACTCAACCATCAACTCTCTACAACTGTGCCCAGAGCTCAAACCCTCAACAGTCAAGTTGACACTTGTGCTTAACTATGACACTCCACCCCTTGTCAACTTGACACAAAAACAATAGCACTTTTAAACTGTAACCTTTCCTTGTCCCCACAGATGTTAAAAGTTATCTTTTAAAATATAAATATGTTTCTTGGACAAATTTAAAATGTTCTCTCATTAAAAGTTCAGTTCCAACATTTAAAAAGTTCAAAGTTCTTAACCTTCTTAAATTACAAATAAGTTAAACACTTTAAAACAGATAAAAAATTAAAACAAAGATTTTAAACAATAAGAAAACATTAAAAAGATCAAAGTCCAGAAAAAAAACACATCCTTTACTTCAATGTCCATCTTCTGTTGCTCATCACATAGTCAAGGCGACTCAAAGATTCTAGGCATTCCCAGTCCCTGTTTGCAGCTTAAAGTTGTAAAAGCAGAGTTCCTCTGAACCAGGCTGAATCTCCACTCGCAGTCATCCTCAGCAGCAGTCCCACAGTTCTGGCATCTGAAACACAACTCTGGGTTCTCCTCTGCAGCTTCAAGCTTCACCATCTCTTGCAGGAACTCTACGTCTGCCACTTGGTGCCAAGCTTTTCCTGCTCTCCACGAACCCTCAGTAGTATGCCCCAATCAGTATCACCTGAGGGACGCTGCCTAATTCTGAAGCAAGGTTGAAACGTAGCTTAGTCCACTGGAGCTACAGCTGTACCAACTTTAACAAGCTGACGCTGGAAAAGCCTCTTTTCTAAGCAGCCAAACATCCAAAGGGCAAGAGACTTTAACTTGGGCTTTTGGCCCTTGAAGTAATCTGGGCTTTCAAACCACGAACTCGCCTTACTGTGGTTTTCACGTTTTCCACCATCCCAGTGCAAGTCACTAGGTTTTCCTTCACTGATACTCATTTTTCCTGCCTGCCCTTTGCACATCCAAACCTTCAAGGCTGCCAACACAGCTCTCCTTTGTCAAGCAAACCAGTCAATCATCTTTAAATTCATCTTAACAAAGTCCTTGTTCTTCTCATCACAAATTGGGCCCAAAAATCTCTCAGCAATTGACCCACTAAACTGAAGAACGGTATTTGTAAATTCACAAAGTGAAAATTCTCAAGCATTTTCAACTTTGTCCAGCAGAACCGTTCAAAAGCCACAAAATCCACATAGTCAGACTTATCAGCAACACCCCACTCCTGGTACCAAATTCTGTTGCAGTCAGCCTGCATGGTTGCTGATAAATGACCATCAAGCGGCTTAAGGGAACAAGGGGTTTATTCTCTTATGATTTCTGGTTACAGTTCTTAGTCCGGCTTGACAGGAGAGCACACACCAACACCAGAGCTGAGGGAACTGGCCACACCATCACTGCATAACGGCTGAGAGATGGACAATCCTTACTTGCCAGACCATCATGTCTGGCCAAGTGAACAGAAGGATGCCAACTCTCTCAACCAGCTCTCTGTGATTTATCCAGGGCCTAATCCCACCCACCATGGGCTAGGTCTTGCCCATCAGCTAGACAATGTCCTTCAAGTTTGCTCTGGGCTTAACTCAACCATCAACTGTGCTCAGAGCTCAAACTCTCAACAGTCAGGTTGACACGTGTGCTTAACTATGACAGTCTCAAAACAGAGTTACCTGGTCCGTGCATTAGCATATCTCAGATAAGCAGGGAGGAAGGAACTGTTGCGGGAGGTCAACAGCCCAGCCAGTTTCTAAGAGAAACCAAAGCAATCCAAGAACAGACAGGAGGTAAACTCTACCTCCAAGGGAAGGAGTAAGCCTGCTGCTGTCTTGCAGACAAGAGGCAAACTCAACCTCCCAGAGAAGGAGCCCCTAGCCACAGCCCGTTTCAGATAGTGATGTATCATCCAGAGATCAAGCTTTGGGCCTGACAACCCCCACATCTAATTTGTTTTTTCCCTTTCATATTTTACTATAAGCCATCAGGAGAAGCCAGCCACTGACCACTTTATTGAGAGAATTTCCTGACAAATGTGCTGGTCATCACTGTTAGGTTTTTGCCTTACACAAGTTACTAGTCCTGTTCATTGCCACTGTTGCAGGAATTCTCAGAAATAATTCATCAGACATCAGTTAGGGCGGAAGACAGGAGTTTTATTCACTAGTAGTCCGGGCTGAGATGACTCCCAAGGAGTCCATCCTTGAGTTTAGCTTGGACTTTCATTTTATATTAAAGCAGGGCAGAAGTGGAAAGAGTGAAGTGAGACTTTCCAGAAGCAAACACAGAGTTACTAAGTGTCAGCAGGGCAGGGTGGCTGCAGAAGGCCACTGTCATAATTAGGCACAGGTGTCAATTTGACACTTGAGGGTTTGAGCTCTGGCACATTTGTAGAGACTTAGTGGTTGAGGAAGGCCCAGCCCATGGTGGGTGGGACTAAGCCCTGGAATAAAATACAGAGAGTTGGTTGAGAAAGTCTGTATCCTTGTGTACACTTGCCCAGACATGCTAGTCTGGCAAGTAAGGATTGTCCCTCTCTCAGACATTACGTGGAAGTGATGTGGCCAATTCCCTCTGCCCTAGCGTTGGTGTGAGCTCTCTGTCAAACTGGACTGAGAACTGTAACCACCAATTTTAAGAGCAAATAAACCTCTTGTTCCCTTAAGCCATTTGATAGTGATTTATCAGCAACCATGCAGGTGAACTGCTACAGCCACGATCTTGACTATTAGCAGAACAGATGCAGACCGAGGAGGTAAGGTAAGGTGTTTTGACTGCTTTGGGGATTTCAATAATTTTCCATCTCAACTTATACCTAGCAGTAACGTAACAGTTTTCTACCTCACCACTTTACTATAAGGATGATCTTTCCTCTGGTTTCCAATGTTTTCTCCTTATTTCTGTCTGGTAACCTTATAAGAATGACTCATATTTGAAACAATATTCTGAATTAATTATCATTCAGATTTTCTCTCTATTCTTCTGATTTACTAGCACATTTACTACCTTGGCTTTTTCTACATTGCTTCTTCAAACTCTTCTGCCTAACTATCCAGTTCCAAATCACAACTACATTTAAGGTATTTTTATTAACTTGTTTATTTATTGTTGTACATGTGTGTATGATGTATATGGATGGATGTTCATGTCCTATGGCATGTGTGTAGGGGTCAGAGAACAACTTTGAAGTCCATTCTCTCCTTCCTCCTTTTTGAGGGTTCATGGGATCAAACTCGGGTTGTTAGACTTGCACAGAAATTGCCTTTACCGGCTGAACCATGTAGTTAGCTTTTAAGGTATTTGTTATAAGAACATCTCACTTTTTTGGTACTGATTTCCATGTTATGACTGTGGCAGATACCATAGACTGGGTAATTTATAAAGAACATGAATAGAATTCCAAGGTCAAGTTACATCGGGCTACAGGTCAAATAATATGACATAAATGCCTGTGGTATTAAGATACACACAGTATTGACAGCCTTTGTTAAATGTTTGATGAAGGTGTTTTATCAGATGATGTGTTTTGTCTTGCAATGTCAACATATGTACGTGATATTAGTGTTAATGTTATAATCAATGTGATGCTAAAGAAACTCATTCTCTGTGCTTCTAAGACTGAAAAAGTGAATTCATCTGAAAGGCTAATCTCTGTAGATTATTACAGCCAACATATCTCAGAGCTTTGGTTGGTGTTTTAAATTTACCAGTTCTGATCTTTGTGAACAATGTTGAACACCCCTTCAAGACTGGGTGTGCCACAAGTACTTGCACCCCTACTGGTATAATTCAAAATGATCCCCTCAGCTCCGGAGTCATCTTGGGACAAGCTGAGCCCACTGTCAGTCCTACATCATAGATCAACTTTTTTCAAGCTTTTGCTTAATCTGGCTTCCTTTGTCTCCCTTCCACAAGTGTTGGTTCCAGAAGCACTCTCTAATAACTGCCATGCTTGCTAAACATGAAAGACTCCATCTTCCTGAAAAGGATCTTGTTTCACAAGAGGCCTAGGAAATCTTCAATGATCTCAAGCAACCTAGTTATTAAGAGATAGTTTCTAGTTTCCAGAGTTAGTTTTGTTTGTATTTGGTTTTATTTGTATTTGTATTTGGTTTTAGGAAGTGTGTGTGTGTGTGTGTGTGTGTGTGTGTGTGTGTGTGTGTGTTTAGGTGTGTGTATGTATGTGTTTAGGTGTGCATGTTTGTAGGCTCAAGGTTGATATCAGAAAACTATCTCCTATCACTTTTCCACTTTCGAATGTCTTTTTTGAGATAGCATCTCTAAATCAAACTGGTTGCTCACTGACAGGACTAAACTGGCTAGCCAGCTTGCTCTGGGAATTCCCAGTCTCTATCTTCTGAGCCTGGAATTACAGGTAGACTACCATACCCACCAGGCATTATGAGAGATCAAAGGATCTAAACTTCAGTTCTCTTTGCAAAGCAAGCACTTTTTTAAAAAGTTTCTTTTGCTTTGTGTGTGTGTGTGTGTTGTGTGAGTGTATGGGTTGTGTGTGTGTGTGTGTGTGAGAGAGAGAGAGAGAGAGAGAGAGAGAGAGAGAGAAAGAGAGAGAATTGTGTATGTCTGTGGAGGCCCAAGGGTGACTTTGGGAATTACCCTGGATTGTGTTACCTCCTCTTTGCTTTGCTCTGGAGTTTTCCAAGCTCTGCTTTGCAAGGCCACAGCGCAGGCCACCACCATTTCTACCTGGCGTTTTTATGTGGGATCCAGGACCCAAACTTAGGACCTTCTGCTTTCCAGGCAGAGGCGTAACTCCTGAGCCATCTCTCCAGTCCAAAGAAAGTGCTTTTTAACTGCTAACCGTCACCGCAGCTTCCTCTTTCTTTGCTTTTAGGAAGGAAAGCTGGCATTGGTGAGATGGTCAGCAGATATAAGTCTGGTGATCTGACTTCCATCCCCAGAATCCACAAAGTGGAATGAGAAAACAGACTTCTAAAAGTCATCCTTCAACTTCCACATGAGCATTGACATGCATGTGCCTGCACACACACAAACTGAATAGATAGATAAAGTTTTTTTTTAAAGCAACTTTATTGAGAAATAGTTGACAAATTATAGGTTCACCTTTTTTTTTTAGGTTCACCTTTTTAAAGTATACAAACTAATGGCTTTTTAAAAAAGCATATTAGCATATTGTAGTGTGAACATTACCACTACTTCAAAAACTGGCCACAAGTAAAATATGCATGAACTGCAATAGAAATTTAGCTTATGTCCATTACCTGTATCCCAAATAAACACTTTATTAATCATCAGAAAACCTCCACCAGCATAATTCCCCAGTCTAAGACAAGTACTAATCAGCTTTCTGATTGAATAGATTTGTCTGTTTGGGACATTTTTGTATAAGAGAAATGTTGCAGTCTGCCTGCATGGTTGCTGATAAATGACCATCAAACAGCTTAAGGGAACAAGGGGTTTATTCCTTAAGACAGTCTAATTACAGTTCATAGTCCAGCTTGAAGGGAGAGCACGCACCAACACCAGGGCCAAGGGAACTAGCCACACCATCACCCATCACCATATAACAGTTGAGAGATGGACGATCCTTACCTGCCAGACCAGCATGTCTGGTCAAGTATACACAAGGATGCCAACTTCCTCAACCAGCTCTCAGTATTTTATTCACCTGTTCAGGGCCTAGTCCCACCAACCATGGGCTGGGCCTTCCCCAGCAGCTAGACAATCTCTTGCAGGTTTGCTCTGGGCTTAACTCAACCATTAATCCTCTACAAATGTGCCCAAAGCTCAAACCCTCAATTGTCAAATTGACACCTGTGCCTAACTATGACAAGAAATCATATAATATGCATTTGTCATGAAACTTTAATACCATTGATACATTGTCTGTTAGTTTATGAACCAAATGATATATTTGTGCAGCATACATAAAGAGAGTACAATTTTTACACTTCTTCCCACCCACACAAGAGCCAGTTTCTGGGGCCTCTACTGAGAATGCATGATCCAAGGTGACAGTTTCTCCACTTAATTTTCCTAACCAGCTGCAGATGCCAAAAGAGTGAGTCATTAGTTGACAATATAAAATTATCAAAATTAGGTCTTTGTGTAATTGGTTTTAATTACTACACCACCCTCAGAACTGGATACAAACAAACTTGGTGTGAGCTTAAACAGAAAGAATGCAATTTTCCTGAGTAATGCTACTTTTAAATAGAATACACTAATCCCAAGAAGTAGTGATCGGCATTCTCTTCCCTGCATCTATCTTTTTTTTCTCTCCCAAAATTTAATTTTTTTCCTAATCATACAAGCTCAATAGGTACCCCATCCTCTCCCTCCCCCTCCCTTCTCCAGTCATCCCCCATTGCACCCTCCCTTCTTCCCCCCTTCCTGAAGGATCCTTAGAGGCAAGGGATTAAACAGTCACAATAGAGTTCCCATGCTAATGGGGAGCCCAAGAAGGGGCTCCGGGCTATGCCACTAAGTCCTGAATCCTCACTAGGGTTGAAGACTCAGAGGGAGGTTAGGTGCTTACATAAATAGATGCTCCAGGGATCGGGAGGGACTGGGAGAGAGGGCGGGAGGGGTGGACCTACTCTGAGTAGACCTACTGAACAACTCCAGATGTTCTGCCTGCCTTCCTAATAGAATATCAGTCCATGCTGCATGGAGATCAGATTTGATCAGAATGCTCCTGGACTCTGGAAACAGCAGAGTTAACAGAATATGACAAGAAATAGATGGTGTATTCTAGGATGTGGTGTAATTTATTTTGAAATAAATGTAATCTGAAGTTTAAAAAAATTTCCATCCTTTATCTGCATAAGTATAAACATAACAGGAAATTTACCTTTTGTAGACAATTTAGTAACATTTTCTTCCTATGAATTTATGTGTTATGTTGGTAATTGCTACAACCCTCCTCTGAGACTGTATTGCATTACTAGAAAATTGACTGTGAAAATCATCTCATACCTTATTACATGCAATATTATTTGATCTGGCCATACCAGAAGAATTGCCTGTGTCTTGACAAGTTAGGCTCTTTACAGTAACTCTTTCAAGGATTGATGATTAGGGAGGAGAATTTAGTCTGGAGACTAAGTTGATATTAGCCAGGGGTCCTGAGCTCTGTTTCTAGATGGATCATCATAGGTAAGATCCTTTCTTCCTCTTGATCAGTGGTTCTTATTTTTGACTGGACACTGGGACCATGTGGGCCCCACTTAGAGATGCTCATTTAACTGGTCACCTCTGTAACCTAAGCATCAGCATTTTAAACCTGATTACATGTGGATGTTTGTTGGGGCTGTCTCTCACATTAGTACTTTTTACTCTATGTATTGCATTGTGTAAACAATGCTGAAAACCAGTGCTAAGAGTCTTGATTCTTTTTGAGTACATAAGTTAAAGTTCACTCAATAGGTGAAGTACATATATATTTTTATTAATGAAAGCTTATTGGTTGATTAGATGGATGGATAGATGGATGGATGGATGGATGGACCCCAAACAAAGTGAGAATTAAAAACTTGGGTTTTATTTCCAGTCTTCCTGTAATCAGTTGTATCATTGCTTCCTTTTGGTGGGCCCTAATTTACTTACCTGCCACATGAGGAGAATGGGCCCAGTGACAATTTCTTTCTCCAGCTTGTTATGGTTCATACTAATTGTTTCTATTTTAAAGTTACAAAGATCCCTTAAAGCCTTTGTAGGATTTTAACAGATCAAATAAAACAGAATAGTAGTATATGCATTCTTGTTTGGCCAGTTAATTTTCAATCAACGATTATTCTTTTTTTTAAATTTTTTTATTTATTATTTATTCAATTGTGCGTGTATGCGTGTGTGTGTGTGTGTGTGTGTGTGTGTGTGTGTGTGTGTGTGTGTGTGTCTGTGTCTGTGTCTGTGTCTGTGTATGTAGAACCACAGGCAAATTCAGGAACCACCATGGACACCTCCACCTCCTCCTTGTTTACTCTGCCCCGGGATTCACAGGCTCCGCCCTACCAGGACCAGAAAAGCAGGACACCCCTGCTTCTGCCCGGCGTCTATAGTGGGGTCTAGGATCCAAACTCAGGACCTTCCACCTGCAAGGCAGAGGCTTAACCCCTGAGCCACCTCTCCAGCCCCTCAATCAACGATTATTCTAAAGAATAAATATTTATTGACTTATTAACTAAGTAATAGACATTGAGCAAAACTGATATCATTTCTTCCCTTGTGGAATTCAATGTTTGTTGGGAAGAACACAGGTAAAACTGTCTTAATAAAAGGGAATACAATGAGTGATAGGTGGAGCAAAATTTTAAAAAAAAGAATATTGCTGAGAGCACATGGAAACTTAGAGTCACCAGGTTGCTTTTAGATGGGGGCTAGGACTTCTTGGAAGGTTGATGGTTAATATTTTCAACTTGACAGGATCTAGAATTACCTAGGAGACAAGCCTTCAAGCATGTGTAGGGGTTAAATGGAATAGATTAACTGAAGTGGGAAGACTCACCTTAACCATGGGCGGAATCATTCCATTCACTGAGGTGCTAGACTAAGAAAAGGAGCTGAGCACTGTCATTCATTGTTCTCTGCTTTCAGTAGACACTATGTGACCAGCTGCCTCACACTCCTGTTGCCATGGTTTCCACACCACCATGGACTTGATGGGTGCACCAAAATAAACCCTGCCTTCCTTAATTTATTTTTGTCAGAACAAGAAGGAAGTGACTAAAACAGAAAGTTATAATTAGACAAACCCTTATAGGAGGAATGAATTCAATAACTTTCAACTCATATCCACTGAACAGCCAGTAATTACTATTCTTGAGGTTAGAAATTAGTGTGCTGGGGCCCAGTGATATGGTTCAAGGGGATTGCTATCAAAGCTGATGGCATATTCCCCAGAGGAATCCATATGGTAGAACGAACTACTGAGACTTGTCCTCTGACCTTCACATACACTCTGTGGCACACTCACACCTATGCACACATGCGCTCAAGATAAATAAAGTGTGAAAATTTTAAAAGAAATGGAGCACTGAAGGAAATAAAGTCTTGATCTTAAAGTAGTTATGTTATGAAAATGAAAAGATGATAGACAGCTTGGAGGTCACGTGTGTGTGTGTGTGTGTGTACATGTATATGCACATATATGTGTATATGTGTATCTGTGGTGAGGTGGGGGCATATGGGAAGATCCCACATGTGATACCAGGTCTTTAATGTAGTTAGGAATCAGTGAGAACAATGACACTTGGCTAGAGAGATAGACAGAAGTGAAATCCTAAGGTCTCATGGGGTCTGAAAATGAGTCCTGAATTTAATGCTTGCAGTCTGAGGAAAGCACTTAGCATGTGTTTGGGTTTGAAAGAGTCAGTTCATTCTAGGTTTAAAGCTTCTGTGTTGGGCTAGCAGCTGATGCTTGAGTCCCATATTTGTACCTATATTATCCTTGAAGCTGGAAGTGCAATAATTTCTGCAATGTCTGCTGTATTGCTTGACAGTGGTGGCTGTATATGCATCCCTGAGATAGGAGGTTGGGTTAAAGCCTGTCTGAATCCTTAAAGGAAAAAAAAATCTAGCACCTTTAAGAGAAAGTCTACCAGCAAGGCATGGTAGCACATGCTTGTAGTACCAGTGCTTGAAAGACAGGAATAGGAAGATCATAAGTTTGAAGACAATCTGGGCTATGTACTAAGATGCTATGAAAGAAAAAAAGGGGATGAGGTTTGCTGGTATCATAGGAAGCACTTAATGACTATGCTTCCAAACTATCCCTTGCCACTCAAAGGTGGTTCCTTGTTTAGCAGCATTCAACAATGGAACTTTTAGAGGCTCATTCAGACCAACAGATTCAGAATCTGAATTTCAGCTGGATTCTCCAGGCGATCCACACATACACACCAATGATGAAAAGCCTTGGCCAAGTCCACATGATTGAACTGGGACAGGGATGATGAATTGGAAACCAATTTCTCCATCTACCTGATCAGCAGATGCCAAAACATAAAGCTCACCCACGCCCTTAGGGCAGGCTCACTTTTTCCATATTTTAGTAACACAGAAAGGATGAAGATTAAAAAAATAACATTGCATAGGGAATCACTGTGTTGGTTAACAGAAGCTGTCTTGCAAGTAGAATCCACAGTTGCCACTTTGGACTCTGGCTGACATTCTCGAAATGTAGGGGCAAGGAAAAGGCTTCAGGTGTTTTATAAGTACTAGAGTGATAAGGATTTGCAATCATGATTAGGAATTAAGTCTAAGAGTAAGAAACCAGAAGAATCTCTCTACCCCCATTTAAAGTTCTCAGAACGGCTGATTCTAGATGTATGGAACCCAGGTGCTTCAGTACCCTATATATTGTCCTTTAGGTGTCTATGATCAGGGGAGGTTAGTGTTCACTGTCAATTTAATGCCTAGGGATAGGCCTTTGGGCAGATCTATGAGGGATTATGTATGTATGCTACAGTTAACTTCTGGGAATGTCTATGAGGGATTATCTAGAATATGTTAATGATACCAGAAGATCCATTTTAACTATAGGCAGACCATTCCCTGGCCAGGGAGAATAGCTCTGCAGGTAAGGTGCCTGGGTGCAAACCTGATGACCTAAGTTTGATTCCTAGAAGCCCACATGGTGGAAAAAGAGAACTAACTTCTCAGACTTGTCCTGTGTTTATGTATGTATGTATGTATGTATGTATGTATGTATGTATGTATGTGTATCTCCCCCAAATAAACAAATAAGTAAATGAAATTTTAAACAATGGAAAGGGTAAGCTGAACAGCATGCATTCATCACTCTTTGCTCTCCAGCTGTGATCAACTGCTTTAAGCTCTAGTCACTTTAGCTTCCTTGTCATGATGAACTGTAAGCTAGCATAAAATCCACTTCCCCCAGGTTTCTCTTGTCACAACAACAGAGAGACACCAAGAAAGAGTTCAAGACCAAAGCCATAGAAGATATGCGTGGGACTTTTTGGAGACTGCAAAAGAGTTTGCTAAGAGTTGAAGGACATGGAGTCTTGGCCATCTGTTGTTCTTGGCTAAAGTTGTTCTTGAACTCATGACCTTCCTGTCTCAGCCTCCAGAGTGCTGGGATTGTCCACATGCACCAACCAAGATTTCCTTGGACTAACCCTAAAGTGTGATAGCCTTATAAGGTGGGCTGTGAGAACAAGTGTGTTTAGCGAAATAGTCTTTTTCTCCAACTTCCAAGAGATCCAAAGCAAGAGGTACAGCTTTTGTTTAGCAGGTATGTCAAGGTAGGTATTCAAGGCTTTAAGTGAGGGTGTAGATTGTATTTTAGACTGATGGGAATGTTAAGAATGACCTGGAAATGCTAGAGAATGAATGATTTAATGATTCAAAGGAGAGGTGACAAAGTCGGGAGCAATACAATTGGCAGGACTACAGAAATGATCTATCACACCTGCATTACCCCTGTATGCAACTTGACTCCACACATTCCCCTGAACTACAGCTTTTAATCCAACTGCCTTTAAAATCTTTCTCTTGATGTTAAATTGTCATCTCAAGTATCATGTGTCTGCAGAACTTCTTCTCCCTCTCCCTCTACAATCTCAGTGAATTCCATTTGTCCTTTCCCCAAACTAAACAGCTGGGAGTCATTCTGGAGCTTCTCATTCATTCTCATATCCATCTAGTCACCGGGTCCTCTAAATTCTGATTTCTTGGTGCCCCCACATCTATTCCTTCCTCTTTGCTTCATTTTTATTTTCCCAATTCAGATCTTCATTTATTTTCTACTGAGACTATAAAGAGTTGTGCCTGTAAACTGTCATTTGTACCCCCTCAATTAAACCTTCGTTGAACTGCCAGGCAAGGCTTTTTGAAACAAAAATCTCATGGTTACTTGAACAGAACTCTCTAAACACATGATTTTCACCATGGAAAAATATGAAAGATTCACTTACATCACCCCAGTTTGCCTCTCGATGGATCTTATATACGTTTCCCTTGTCACCATCTCCCATCACTCCTGTATTAGTCAAGGTTCTCTGAAGAACAGAATCTCTAAATATAATATAATATATATATATATAAAATTAACTCACAATAAAAAGTGTCCTTCAAAGTAGCTGCCTGTAGCTGCTTCGCTCTTGACCAGAATGTCCCACAAAGCTGAAAGATCCTGAGAAGGCCTTGAGCTTCTTTTTTTTTTTTTATTATTTATTCAATTGTGCGTGTATGCGTGTGTACGCGTGTGTGTGTGTGTGTGTGTGTGTGTGTGTGTGTGTGTGTGTGTGTGAACCACGGGTGAATTCGGGAACCACCATGGACCGCCTCCATCTCTTCCTTGTTTATTCTGCTCCGGGATTCACAGTCTCCCCCCTACCAGGACCAGAAACGCAGGCCGCCCCCGCTTCCGCCCGGTGTCTATACGTGGGGTCTAGGATCTGAACTCAGGACCTCCTGCCTGCAAGGCGGAGGCTTAACCCCTGAGCCACCTCTCCAGCCCCGGCCTTGAGCTTCTATCTCCCTAGAGCACTGAAGATTCTGGGCTGTGGTGTAGATGAAGAACAATGACAGCAGCAAGGCCTAGAGAGCAGGCTCCAAAGGCGGTGGGAACATAGCAAGGTTGAAAAGATGGAGCTCTGCGTCAGCCAAGGACAGAGGCAGTAGTGGCAGCAACAACAAAGAAGGCCGCAATGCTCTAAAAAGTCAACTACACTGAAGAGTGGACTGGACAGCGAGATGACACAGGATAAGGGAAGAACCAGTCTCTCCTCCTTGCACTTCCTATTATCCAGTTCACCACTGGAAAATAACACCTGCTATGGATTGGGTTTTCCCCATCAATTAATCAAGAATCTGCAGACTTGTTCAGGGGCCTGCTCCAACCATTGACTCTCCACAGCTGTGCCCCAAACAGTCTGCAACTGTCAAGTTGACACTAAAACGTAACCATAAAACTCCTAATCTCCAAACGCAGGGAAGGAAATATTTGCAAAGCTGAATATGCCAGGATAGTTCAAGGCTGTGTATCTCCTTTTCCTTCCTCCTCCTTCCTTCTCTGCTCTCTATATCTGGAAAGTACGCTTCTTAGTTACTTTTCTATTGCTGTTGCAAAATATCCTGAAAAGGGCAGCTTTAAGGAGAAAGGGTTTATTGTGGCTCACAGATGCAAGGGAGGAACAGCAGCAGGAGCTCGAGGCAGCTTGTTGCATTGCATCCACAACAGACAGGCAGAGAGCAATGGGTACACACATGCATGCTTGTTGGTACTTAATTCATGTTCTCCACTTTACATAGTCTGGGTAATGGTTCCATTCACAATTAAGATGAGTCTTCCCACTTCACTTAAAACAATCAAGACAATTCCCTACGTGAGACTACCTCTCACATATCTTTTTGCCTTTCCTAATCACGGAAATGTCATCTCCTATGTGAAGCCATTGCTGAAATTTCTATTGTATTACCCCCATTATTTACTAGGCCATTCCTAGAGTATAATAAATCCATAATAATAAATGTACATAAAAATTATTGAATGGATGTGTGTCTCTTTCCTTAGTTCACTCACAGAACTTGCCTTCTTTTTTAAAGGCTGCATAGTTATCGGTAGCCTGCTCATTCTCCTGGGTTTTAGTTACTAGTTCTACACTTACTTCCAAAGCTAGTGCTCTCTTTCTTATTGCTCTTATTTCTTACCAGATATTCCAATGGGATGAATAAACCAGAGGGATAGTAATCAGAGGTCTATTGTAATAGTATAAACTAGAATGGAAATTTGGGGCTGGAGAGGTGGCTCAGGGGTTAAGCCTCTGCCTTGCAGGCAGAAGGTCCTGAGTTTGGATCCTAGACCCCACGTATAGACGCCGGGCAGAAGCAGGGGCGGCCTATGTTTCTGGTCCTGGTAGGGTGGAGCCTGTGAATCCCGGGGCAGAGTAAACAAGGAAGAGGTGGAGGTGGTCCATGGTGGTTCCCGAATTTGTCCGTGGTTCTATACACACATACACACACATACACACATACACACACACACACACGCACACGCACACACACAATTGAATTAAAAAAAAAACTTTGTTAAACTAGAATGGAAATTAAGGAAAAAATTCAAGAAATTCCTAGGTTATGCATTGCATCCCAGACAGGTAAGAGAAGACTCTCGTCAGTGGTCTGAAATTAACCATGAGAAACTTGTGTGTCTTATGGTAAAAGCTTTGCAGTGAATGGTCACAGGATTTCAGATCCTTGCTGTTTCCCTTTCCTTGTTTTCTCAAAGTCTGCTGTGTGGGAAGTCAGTGAAATTGGTAAATGGTAAGAAAAACTCATTTCCTCATTTTTCTCCAGCCCTGTATCTTGTCTTTGGTCTTGGCCTTTCCAAATATAACAGATCAAAGCAAGACTTCTAACTGACACAAGTAATTGCATGGCATGAAATCAAAAAGGTTTTCTTGTGCTGTATATTCACAATTCATGGCTTTGAGCAGATTGGCCCACTGGATGCCTGAGACAACCTTGATTTGTATCAGATATGGCTTCTCCTGCGTGGTTTTCCAGATTTTTTCATGGGTAAGTATAAAGCTTTACCTGGCAGGTCTCACAGGGGAGCTATTTTCTCCACATCTAACTTCTTGCACAACCAGAACATGGCAATCTTCTGGAAGGAATTGCAGACAAGAATTCAGGTCCCTTTGGACTAGTGATGGTGGGAACATCTGCATTTCTAGAATTGGAACCTTACATTGAGACACTGAGACACTTCCCAGACATTTTGCCAAAACCTTGTTACTGGGAGGAGGGGGGAGTTGGAGGCAGATTTCTTATTTTGATTCCGCACCTTTTCACCCCTAGTCCTTTCTTTCTTTCCTCATCTTCAGCCCCAGGAAATACTTGGAAAGTTGAATGTTCTATGTCTACATGTCCTTTTCTCTTCCTTTCTTCTCTCTCTTCTCTTCCTTAATGCATCTGGGAAACACCTCTGTGCCTTTCCTGTTTAGTGAAATGTTATCTCTTGTTTCCCCCACAGGTCCGTAAAAAATCAGAAACCTTTTATTTAGGGCTTCTGGGCAGAAAGATGATTTCGCCCATCTGTGCTTCCATTTGACTCTGCCATTCAGAAAATGGAACATGGGAGTTGATGTCTTCCTCTTTGCCTTTTGTCTGCACTGCTACAGAAAATATACTGGAAAGATTTGATTGTTATTTTCCTTTTGGCTTGTTGTCCTAACCAACTTCTTCAACACCTGGTGGCTTGTTGCATGTCTGTTAGCTTCTTTGTCTTATAAGTAGAAATAAAGATGCTTTCTTTCTTTTGTGATAAAAATATCTGGCGGGAATGAATTAAAGAAGAAAGGTCCATTTTGACTCACGTTTTAAGGAGATTTGTGACGGCTGGAGCATGCATCGGAACTACGTCCACGGCAAGCAGGTCAGGCAGAGCACGACAGGAAACAGCTAGGGATACTATGCCTCCAAGAGCTGGCCTCCATGACCCACTTCCTCTAGCTTGGCCCCACCTCCTAAAGTTTCCATAGTCTTCTAAGACAGCGCTGCCAGCCAGGGTCATGCAAACACATGACTCTATGAGGGATTTTTAAAATCCAAGCCATAACACGATCTCAATTCCCCCTTTCTGTAACTCCGAGCACTTGAATGAGAGCTTTTCCTTTTTAAAATCCATATCATGTATTCTACTACTTCTTCTTGATTAGGCAAAACTTGAGTATTTCAGGAAATGGAAAATGGATAATCAAGATGCATGTAAGAGTGCATTTGACAGCATATTCAACCCTCTGAAACAAAATGAATGCCTGTTTTTTTTGGTATGCAGAATAATTTGACTAATTTTGGACAGATGGGATATGATTATGAATTAGCGACATGTAGCCTAGATGTGGGACATTAAACAATGACTCATTTCATAGCTTCAATGATTGTCATAGTTAAGCACAGGTGTCAACTTGGCTGTTGAAGGTTTGAGCTCTGGGCACATTTGTAGAGAATTAGTGGTTGGGTTAAGTAAGCCCAGAGCAAACCTGCAGGAGATTGTCTGGCTGATGGGGAAGGCCCAGCCCATGGTGGGTGGGGCTAGGCTCTAGATAAATCATGGGAAGCTGGCTGAGGAAGTCAGCATCCTTGTGTACACTTGGCCAGACACACTGGTCTGGCAAGTAAGGATTGTCCATCTCTCAGCTGTTATGTGGTGATGGTGTGGCTAGTTCTCTTGGCCTTGGTGTTGGTGCATGCTCTCCTGTCAAGCTGGACAGGAGAGCATGCATCAGTAACCAGTAATTGTAAGAGAAAATAAACATCTTGTTCCCTTAGGCCATTCGATGGTCATTTATCAGCAACCACATAGATGAACTGCAATAATGATATAGATGAGGTTCTTGCGCCATGGTGGCTTAATTATGTTCTTGGAAGACATTATACTTTTTTTAAAAATTTTTAACATTTTTTATTATTATTTCTGCTCATACAAACTTAATAGGTAGACCAGTTCCTTCCCCCCCCTCCTCCCCCCGAACCCCCTGCTCCCCCTCGCTCCCTCCCCATCTCCCAGTGCCTCCCCTCCAATTCCCAGAGAGTCCTTTATTGTGTATGCCTAACTCTCCTCTTGGTCCTCCTCTCCGATGACGTACAAGGACCCAGTGGCATTTCCCTGAACCCCTTCCTGTGTTCCCCTTAAGCATAGGAACACTACTGTGGCTGTCAATCCCTTGCCTCCAAGGATCTTGGTGCCTTTAGCCGATGTTAGACTTTGTGAGGTCAATAGTGTGTTGGACATTGCGCAGGGCATGCAAAGTCCTATTATGATTGCTTCAGCCCTAACTAGTGTGGAGAATCTTCAAATCATTGCTCCTCTCATCCTTTTGCTCTTACAATCTTACCGCCCCCTCTTCCGCAAAAGTCCCTGAGCTTCAGGATGGGGGGGAGATTAGGCTGACTTAGTTCTATGTGGTTGATATAGAGTCTCTGAAGTTCTGGATTGTGGTTTGTTGATTTTCTTTTGCAGTTTTGCTGCTCCTGCAATGCCCTTCACTCCATCCTGATGGGCACTGTATGTCACCCCCTGGTCAGAGACAAAAAACTGTTAAACTGGAGTCTTGTTATAATAGCACATTCAAGGGTAGATGTAATAAAAGCAGGAAACCTCGGTGAGGGAGGGGTCAGTCACCCATTTGCAAAATGATCACTTTTCATCTGCCAGACTATATGCCCTCCTCTTCTGGTGAGATCATACCCCCTCAGTTGTACATGATCAGGAACGAACGTCTGTGAACTTAACCAGGTGTCACATTACTTACTTGCATTCCTTGGAGGCTGATTTTCTCTGCTGTAACATGGTCCCCTCTCTCCTTGTGTCTGGTGTGGTCCTCCAACCCCATCCCTCCTGTTCACAATCCTTGCAATTACTGTATTACATAGATTTACCCTTGAGTGTCTCAATGTGGGCTGGGTGAGTTTGGTACTAGGAGCCACCTATTAGGGAATACATACGGCGCTTAACTTTCTGGGTTTGGGATACCTCACTTAATATAATTGTTTCTAATGACATCCATTTCCCAGCAAATTCCAGTAATTCATCATTTTTGATGGCTGAGTAGTACTCCATTGTATAGATGTACCACAGTTTCCTTATCCACTCGTTAACTCTTGGACATTTAGGTTGATTCCATGACTTTGCTATTGTAAACAGTGCTGCTATGAACATGGTCGTGCTTGTGGTATCAAGGCGAACCTCTGCTGCATGGGGGGTTATTCCCAAAAGTGGGATAGCAGGGTCATATGGTATTTCAATCTTTAATTTCTTTAAGAATCTCCAGACGGCTCGCCAGAATAGCTGTATGAGCCTGCATTCCCATCAGCAATGTAGCAGAGTTCCCTTCTCTCCACATCCTCTCCAGCACTTGTTGTTGTTTGTATTGTGGATTTTTGCCATCCTGACTGGGGTGAGATGATATCTCAGGGAGGTTTTGATTTGCATTTCCCTGATGGCTAAAGAAGTGGAGCATTTTTTAAGATATTTGTTAGACATTTTAATTTCATCTCTGGTAAAATTTCTTTTAAGTTCCAGGCCCATTTTTTAATTGGGCCATTGGTTTCCTTGGTGTTTAATTTTCTAAGTTCTTTGTGCACTCTGGACAGTAGAGCTCTATCAGATATGTGGTTAGTGAAGATTTTCTCCCATTCTGTGGGTTGCCTTTGAGCTCGTGTGACAATCTCCTTATCTGAACAGAAGCTCTTTAATTTCACAAGATCCCAACTGTTGAGAGTTGGTAGCAGTGACTGTGCCATTGGATGTCTGTTTAGGAAATGTTGGCCTAGCCCAATCAGCTCAAGGGAGTTCCCTATCTATTCAACTATGATTTTTATAGTCTCTGGCCTGATATCAAGGTCCTTGATCCATTTGGAATTAAGTCTTTTACATGGTGACAAGTACGGGTCCAGCTTTAATCTTCTGCATGTGGAGATCCAGTTTTGCCAGCACAATTTGTTGAAGATGCTGTTCTTTTTCCATTGGATTCTTTGGGCCCCTTTGTCAAAGATCAAATGGCTGTATTTTTGTGGGCTTATATCTGGGTCTTCAATCCTTATTCATTGATCTGTGTGTCTATTTTGGAGCCAGTACCAGGCTGTTTTTATAATTATGGATTTGTAGTATAGACTAAGGTTTTGTATGGTAATACCTCCAACAGTGTTTTTGTTACTCAGGATTGTCTTTGCTATCCTGGGTCTTTTGTGCCTCCATATGAATTTTGAGATTATTTGGTCAACTTCTTTAAAGAATTGCTTTGGGATTTTAATTGGTATAGCATTGAATTTGTATATTGCCTTTGGTAGGATGGTCATTTTTACGATGTTGATTCTACCAATCCAGGAACATGGGAGGTCTTTCCACCTTCTGGTGTCTTCTGCTATTTCTTTCTTTAGGGTTTTAAAGTTTTCATTGTAAAGGTCTTTTACCTCCTTGGTTAGGTTTATACCAAGGTATTTCATTTTTTTAGGGGCTACAGTAAATGGGATTGTTTCTCTCAAGGCTTTTTCACTTCTTTCATTCTGGGCATATACGAAGGCCTCTGATTTTTGCACATTTATTTTGTATCCTGCCACACTGCTGAACTTCTCAATTAGTTCCAGGAGCTTCCTGGTGGAGTTTTTGGGATCCCTCAGGTATAAGATCATGTCATCTGCAAATAGGGATAGCTTGACTTCTTCCTTGCCGATTTGAATCCCTTTTATGTCCCTTTCTTGTCCTATGGCTTCAGCTAAGACTTCAAGTACAATATTGAATAGAAGTGGTAAGAGTGGACAGCCTTGTCTAGTTCCTGATCGAAGTGGGAATGCTTCCAATTGTTCCCCATTGAGCATAATCCTTGCTGTGGGCTTGTTGTATACAGCTTTTATTATATTGATAAAGGTTCCTTCCATTCTTACTGTCTCTAGCGTTTTGATCATAAAAGGCTGTTGGGTCTTGTCAAAGGCTTTTTCTGCATCTATCGAGAGTATCATGTGGTCTTGGTCTTTGGACTGGTTTATGATGAATTACATTTATTGATTTTCGTATGTTGAACCAACCTTGTGTGCCGGGGATGAAGCCTACTTGGTCCCTGTGAATGATCTTTTTGATATGTTTTTGAATCCGATTTGCTAAGACTTTGTTGAGAATTCAATAGAGCCCAAAGGAAACTCAAGCAAAATTCTAAGGAACAAAGGGAACACAGGCCATTCATCTGGATTCCACTACAAACATTATATCATGTGGGCAAGATTCTTCTCATCCAGCCCAAAGATAAGTAAACTTTTTCTTTTCACCTTACTGATCCTTTAAAGTATCAATGCTGTAGATCAACTTTCACATACAGCCTACCCCACAACATACAACTCCAGGGAGTACACCACTCACCCCCACATTTCACCAAGATACTAAATCGTAAAAGTGCACTACCAAACTAATATTCACCCCCTGGTTACTTAACCTGACTTAACTGACAGTGATAGTAGTGGGGGACTGCGTTCGCGCTCTCCCCTGGGGAAAAAAAAAGAAGCAGAGAATGAATGCATGTTTGTTAATACTCAGCTTTCTTCATTTTTATACAATTCTGGATCTTCTGCTTAGGAAATGACCCTGCTAATAATGGCTAATAATGGCTGGCTCTTCTTATATTAATTAATCCAGTCAAAACAATCCCTCACACACATACACATAATCCAACTTTAATCTAGAAAATTCCTCTCAGGTAGACTTGGAGACCTGCTTCCTATTTGTCATGTTAACAATTAATACCATCTAACCATCACACACTCACAGACATACCTGGAGGTATATGTCCACAGTGATTCCGAATCCAATCAAACTGATTATGAAGGTTGCATATCAGAATGCCACCTCTTGTCAACTTGATACCCAAATACATCATTCTGAATCATGACATTTCATCTTTTCCCCCTAAAGTTTTTTAACATTTTTTAATTTATTCAATTGTGCATGTATGCATGTGTGCATGTGTGTGTATGTATGTGTGTAATGTATGTGTGTGTGTGTAGAACCACGGGCGAATTCGGGAACCACCCTGGACCACCTCCACCTCCTCCTTGTTTACTCTGCCCCGGGATTCACAGGCTCCGCCCTACCAGACCAGAAGTGCAGGCCACCCCCGCTTTCGTCCGGTGTCTATACATGGGGTCTAGGATCCGAACTCGGGACCTTCCGCCTGCAAGACAGAGGCTTAACCCCTGAGCCACCTCTCCAGCCCCCCCCCCAAAGTTTTATTTTCAATTTCAATGCAAATTACATCTAGTTGGACATAGTATTTAAATGTTTATGTTTAAACCTATAGCTTAGTGTGCCGTCAATATGGATCAGAGAAGCTTCTATTTGCAGAAGGCAACATGTAATACAGAGATTCACAACTGGTCAAAGCACGGAGAATGACTTTTAAGGGTTCAGCACTAAATGGGAAATCTTTATCACCCCCTCCAAAGTTTAGGGAACATCACAGAAGAGAGGGCGAAAAGAATGTAAGAGTGAGAGGTTGGGAAGAAATAATGTGAAACACTCTATTCTAGATATGGCACGACTGCTGCACCCATCAATTCACAGCAGCAGCTGTCACCTACACAAGACTTCCATGAAACTGGACATATGACTTCCATCATGGGTGGGAAGAGGGCTCATGAAGGTCCTGCCATTCCCTGAAGCGTTACTGGCAGTTAATGGTTGCTAGGGGAGAGGGAATTGTAGCCCTCAGTGATGTAGCCACTGGTAAGTTGCTTTTGCTAAAGCTCCTCCCACTTATGACTATTCAAACAACCCTAATTAATATGCAGTGGGGTGCAAACAAATGACTGAAAATAAAGTGTTTGTTGGGAATGGGAGGGGATAAAAGGGTATATAGGGGGAATTGATCAAAGTCCATTGTATATTCATGAAATTGAAGGAATTAATCAATTAAAATGCATTTCATCCAATTCTATAAGTCCCCATAGTCTTCAAAAGTTCCTACACTATTAAAAAGTCCAAAGTCCAAACACAGAGAGGATAACATACATTATGGTCATTTCACATCCATTGTGTGAAATTGTCAAAGAACAAATTTAATTAATACAAGTCATTTAAGGTAGTTAAAAAAAAAGATTGACCCTAAGAAAATACTTTCCCTCAATGGCAACTTCAGAGCAGGGAATCCCTTCAGAGGCATTCTCTGTTCCAACTTTCTCTTTGCAAAATTCTTTGCAATGTTACAACCTGGAGCTTTTAGTAAACTGGGGTCTTACCCTCGGGCATCTTTCCTGTTGTCTCAGTGCAGTGTATGAAGTTTTCTCTTCAGCGCTGCTAATATGTTCAACAATTACAACTGCTCTCTGTACTAAAAGTAATCATCATACTGCACGGTTTTATTTCTTTCCATTCTCCTTTCTCTCTCTCTCTCTTTCTTCATAGGGACCTGGATATAAGCAGTGAGCAATAACTTTCCCATGTCTTGAATATGATCTTTTTATTTATTTATTTTTTTTTTTGGTGTGTGTGTGGGGGGTGTATCAGAGGGCACTGTATGTTCCTGTGGAGAACTAAGGGTGACTTTAGGAATCATCCTGGACTGCTTCTATCTTCTCTTTGCTTTGTTCTGGAGTTTCCCAGGTTCCATGTTCCAGAGTTGGAAGTACAGGCCACCACTATTTCTGTCTGGCGTTTTTATGTGGAACAGGATCCAAACTCAGGTCCTTCTGCTTGCAAGGCAGCATCTTAACCCCTGAGCTATCTTTCCACCCCTTGTCATGAATTTTTTCCCACCAAATTACTCCTTTACTTTTAAATGCAGTCTCACTCAAGAGACAGGCAGAATAAAATCTGTACCTTTGCCAGAAAATAACATGAATGGCGCAATTCTGGATAGAGTCCTTTTCCTTCTAGCTCGTCATTCTAGTTCTGTCAAACTCCCATCAGAATGGCCCAGCAAAGTCTGCTTACAGTAATCTATGGCTTCTGCATCCTGAAGTTCCAAATTTTTCCACACGTCTCCTTCAAATCCATTCCTCAGACCAAAGCGCTACATGGTTAGGTTTGTCACAAGTGCCCCACTGCTGAGTAGCCATTCTTGGTGTGAGTTATCTTTTTCATTGCTGTGGGAAAATGCCTATCAAATGTTATTTAAGGAGGCCAGACATAAGGATGAGCTTCTGTAATCCCAGCACTTGGGAAATAGAAGCAAGAGAATGAAAAGTTCAAGGCCAGTCTCCGCTACATAGTGAGTCTGAGTTTATAATCTGGGTTACATAAGACCCCATCTCGACAATGCCAAAAAGGTTAAGACAACTTAAAAAAGAAAAGGGTTATTTTGGCTCATAGTCTGAGGCTACAGTGCATTATGGCAGGACATCACGGTGGCAGAAGCTGGTCATATTTCATTCACAGTTAGGAAGCAGATTGGGGTGGATGCTTGGGAGGGCACTTAGCTAGCTTTTTCCTTTTGCCCATGGGATGCTGCTGCCCATATTCAGGGTGGGTTTTCCCTCTTCAGATAAACTTTTTTGGAAACACTCTTTTAGACACACCTGTGGTGATTCTAAATCTAGTGAAATTGACAATGTACATTAACCTATAGGGATGTGTATGATGTATGTATACATCTTTGTGTGTGCGTGTGTGTGTGCGTGTGTGTGTGTATGAATACCGCAGGACATGTATAGGTCAAAAGATAACCTCAGATGTTGGTCTCAACTTCCATGTTATTGGAGACAGGGTTTCTCTGTTGATTTTCAGAGTATGTCAGGCTGGCTGGCTCCCAGGAGCTTCCAGGGATTCTCTGGTTTCTGCCTCCTATCTCCCTGAAAGAGTGCTGGAATTATAGACACATACCACACACCTAGTTTTTACATGGACTCTTGGGATTTTTGCTAAGGTTTTTGTGAGTAAAGCACTTTTATCCACCGAACCATCTCCCCATCTTCGTTGCTTTCTTTTTAAGACAGGTTCTGATTATGTAGGCCAGATTAGATTTGAACCCCTAAGTAGTCCAGTCAATCCTCCTGCATCAGCCACCAGAGTTTTGGGATCAACAACACAAATTTGTATATGGATTTAGTTTTCTGATCAGACAGGTAATGTATTTACAGCAAAAATATAAGTTATCTCCTATTTGGGTGTGCACATGTGGATAGGTATTTCTAATTTAAATATGTTATGAACAGAAGCATCCTCCTATCACTCCATACTTCCTCTGGAACTTTACAGTTGATTGTTCCTCTGCAAACCTGCAACATGTGTTATATCACCTTTCCTCTTTATTACATTATTGGCTAACATGGCCATAGTGTACCCAACCGTAGCTAATAAATCAGAAGAACACAGTTTCTTTCAATGATTCATGTAAGAATCAGATAGATAATATCAGTTGTATGCAGCATATTTTTAGAGAAATTTCGTGAATGCTAGGATGTATACAATAAGGCTATATATTTCATCTGAGTGTTGTATCTAAAAATATGCTATAATCAAAGTATATATTCAAACTTTTTTCTGTTATTAGACAGCTAATGCATTTTTTCACTCTTTTAACTATGATTTGTAAAGTGAAATTGAATCTTACTCTTGACAACAACAGGAAAATTAGTTCACTTATACATGATGTTCACACAAAGTCATATTCATAAAGAGATTTCATTTAGCAGGAAAGTGAACATAGATACATCTTCTATCAACAACTATTTGATAAATACTCTCATATAAATTTCATTTGAATGTTTTGAAAAAAATTATTTCTTTATGTCTATATATTCTCCATTTAGAAAGAAATGAAATGTAAACTGCAGTAAGATTCAGCAAGAAATAATGATTGAAACACACACAAAAATCACAATTACCAAGAAGCTAAACTTGGAATAAGAGTTACCAGGCAACCAATCCCAAGAAAAGTAGTATGAACTTGGGTTGAGAGGTAGAGTCAACCAGCCATTTACATGCCTGGACAATTTCCACTCCTGAGAAGGAATATAATTTTGTGGGAGTTTAAGAAAACTCCTTAAAAAGTAAAAGAAAGGCACATAGAACTAGGCCAGCCTAATCTCTCCCCATCCTGGAGCTCAGGGATATTTGCGGAAGAGGGGGCGGTAAGATTGTAAGAGCAAAAGGATGGGAGGAGCAACGATTTGCAAGATTCTCAACAATAGTTGGGGCCAAAGCAATCATAATGGGACTTTGCATGCCCTGCGCAATGTCCAGTGCACTGTTGCCCTCATAAAGTCTAGCATCTGTTAAGGGCACCGAGATCCCTGGAGGCAAGGGATTGACAGCCATAGTAGTGATCCTATGCTTAAGGGGAACAAGAGAAAGGGCTTATGGAAATGCCACTGGGTCCTTATATGTCATCGGAGAGAAGGACCCAGTGGAGAGTTAGGCGTACACAATAAAGGACTCTCTGGGAATTGGGGGGGAGGCACTGGGGAATGGGGAGGGAAAGGAGGGGGAGGAGGGGGTTCGGGGGGAGGAGGGGGGAGGGAGGGAACTGGTAAAAAAATTTTAAATGTATAATTAAATTTTTAATAAAAAAATTAAAAAAATTTTTAAAAAGTAAAAGAAAGGGAATAAAGGGATAATTTTTCCAGGATGCCTTTTCTGTGCTCAATGCTCTTGTCTAATAAAGCCATATTATTTATTAATTGTCAGTATCTATGGAATAATAAGCCTTTTCATTGCAAAGTTTTTCCCCTTATTTTAATCTTCTTTGCACAAGAGCAGAATTTTCTCTCTAAATAAATGTTGATAGTTATGTTTGTGTATGTGAGCCTGTTTATATCTCCCATATAAACATTTGCTGTCTTATGTACAAAGGCCGACGTGTGGATGAGAAAAGAGAAAGAATGGTATTCAGAGACGTTTAGAAGTTGTGGCACTTCGTGTCATACACCTGTGATTATGGCAGCACAACATTCCAAGAGAAATTGTTCAGCATTTGAAATACTTGCCCCATAAGCAGAATTCTAAACCAGAGTTTGAATCACCAGACCCCCTGCCCCCCCACACACACACACAAAAAGCCAGGCTTATGTGGTGGCTACTCTGTAATTCCAGCCCTGGAAGGTGGACCCAGACAAGCTCTATAGGTAGCCTATTCAAGAGAATAAGGTGAAGAAATGGTCAAGGACGATTCCCAACATCACCCTGCAGTCTCCATTTGCATGTACACTCATTTTCACACTCATTTTCATGTGCGCGCACATGTACATGCAAAAAAAAAATCCCCCGCACATATACCCCACAATACACATAAAATTTGGAAGAAACTGAATTGTACAACTAATGTACTTTCCTAACACTGAGATTAAAAATTGTTAAATTCTATGCTTCATGAGTGGAAATTTCCACTTAAATTCATGCTTCCTCTCTGTCCCATATGGTTAAATTTTGAGGGAGTCTTGGTAGTCTTTTTTTTTTTTTTAATGTAGGTACCCATTTCCCATTCCTCTAGGTTTTAGGATTCTTTTCTCAATCAATCTGTGTCTTGTTTGCAGATATCCCCCTTCACTTTGCTTTTATAGAGCCACACTGGAGTTAAACAATCTTCTTATGGTTTCCCAATACTACAGAATCATTTTTTCCCTCAGTCTTGCTATGTGTTTCCGGCAACCTAGAGGGCAGACATTAGACCGTTACTCTGGTTATTTTGTCTCTCTGAATCTTAATAACAGTTTACATCAGAAACAATGCCTTTTGGAAATGTCATAAAGTGATTTTTGGAAAACGTGTGAGTGTCCATGCTTCCGTACAACTGTGTGCTACTGATACGGGGTTCTTGTGTTCCAGAGCTGAAGACTGAAACCAGAACACGTATAGAGGATTAAGGTAGAGTTTATTAGAGGAGAGAAAGGCTGGAACTCATGGACTCTAGATGTGGAGTGCCATGAAGGGCAAGGGCGCAGGAGAACTGATGGACTCTAGGCATGGAATCCATCAGAAGCAGGCAAGGAACAGAACTCATGGACTGAGCGCCAAGGATGGCTGCCAGGGCCAGGCATATTTGTACACCTAGCAAGCCCGGGAAACTGACTCTTCCCCATTGGTTAACTCCCACTGGGGCCCAATCCAGTTGCTCCTGGGTCCACGTGGGGCCAGAGACCAAGATGTTTGTTGGATATGGAGAGCTCATCTTCATAACCCTTTCATAGCCATTTTATCTCTGGGAGAATCGGAGTCAGTTCCCAGCAGGGGTGTTCCTTCTGGGAGTTTCCAGCAGTGGGGGATGGGCTTCCGAATTCCAAAGACCTTCAGAGACCTTGAGAGACCCATCCCAGCACAGTTGCTCTAATCCTGCCTCACTAAGGTGCATCTGTGGCCTTCAGAGGACAACTTTGATTTCTCTCTTTCCGCCTTGTGTCTTCTATGGTTTGAACTCAAATCTTCAGACTTGTGCTTAAGCCAGCTCATTTACCACGTACTCGCGGACCATGATTGGATTTTTAACTGGGTTAGATGTTTAATGAGTTTGATCAACAAGAATTCGTCTGCTGACTTCTGTTTCATTCTCATACTGAGACTCCGCAAAAAAAAAAAAAAAAAAAAAAAAAAAAAAAAAAAAGAAGACGAAGAAGAAGAAGATCCAGCCGTTTCTAAGTCTAATTGCTCATCTGGCTATTCATTAGGGGCTTTTACTATCCCCCCGCCTCTCCCGAAATGAGGTAAGGCTAATGCAGATGGCCTCAAACTGGCCACCTTCTTGCCTCTGCCTGCAGAGTGCTGAGATCACCAGCGAGAGCCATCGTGCCCGGATTAATGGCAATTATTCGAATCTGTCAGTTTGGTGAGCACGAGGCGGGACTCTGCTCAATCGCTAAACCTGCAAATGTAATTGTTATTTTCCTCATTAGCCTGCTTCGCCGCTTTGCTTCCTTTCTCTGGCCAAGTTCAGTGCCTCTCCGCCCTTCTGAGTGTCAACTTTGTCACTCCCACCCCGTCCTAGGTCCTGTCCCGTCGCTCCGCCCGGCTCCCTCCCCCAAACTCCTTACGGCGGCTCCTCTTCCTGGTGCGCACTTCCGTACTTCGCGCTTTGCTTTTTGACTCTCCTCGCCGTCCGTCCGGAGCCAGCCCCAGCGCTCGCGTCGCGTCGTCTTTCGCGCGCGCCGGAAGGAGCGCGTGCAAGCGCGCCGGGAGCCATGGCGGCCGTGGACATCCGCGGTAAGCAGAGCCGCTACGCTTTTCTTTTTCTTTCCCAGCTTGTGAACTGCGGTCGCGTTTTATAGCACGTTCACGTGTCCGATTCCGTTGTGAGGTCTCTCGAGTCCTTTCGAATGGTTTCTGGACAAGCCGAGGCTTCAATGGGACGAAAAGTTGCCGAGTTTCTGCCGGGTCTCTTCTAAGAAGCTGAAGTGCGCAAAGCAGCCTTGAGCTTGAGCCAGCAGAGCGAGATTTTACGTGCCCGGTACCAACGTCTGTTGCAACGTTTAGTGTTTAGTCTGCACTACTTCCGGCCAACGTTCAGTAGTTACTCAGGGCGAGGGGGTCGCTCCTTCCACCCCCGAGCTGTAGAGACACTGAGAATTTGGATCAGCGAATAGATGCACCTCGCTTCAACCCCCGAATTGTTCTTTTGTCTTGCGGAGTGTGCATGCTTGTTTTTGTTTGTATATATTTCGTGTTTAAAGGGATGCGTTTGAGGTGCCCTTTTGTAAATGAACCTAAGTTCCGACAGACCTGTATGCACTTGTGTGCATACACATTCCCGGGGTCAGGTTTTTACTTGTGTGTCGTTCATGGTGGAGGGGTTCAAGTCCTCATCCCCACCCCCACTTGCTGATGTAAAGAACGCCTTACTGTGTGTCACCATGCTGCCTCGCTACGTATTAAAAGAAGAAAGGTTCGGTCGATACTGAGTGTTTGGTTTTTGTAATGTTTTCCTTTTTATTTAGATTAGAATCATAGCAAAGGCTCTAAGATAGCAAAGATTCCGTATAACAGAGGAACTGGCAGCAAGGCTAGTCAGAATATTGTAGACCAGGGTAAGGTCTTTCTTCCAGGATGGAGAATCACTGGAGAGTTTTGATCAGCAAGGTGATGTCTTATGGCAAAGCATTAGAGAAGGAAGACAAGGGTAAAATTAGACAAACCAATTTAGGAGGCCTTTTCTGGAATACATGGAGATTGAAGTTAGCTTGGATGAGGGTTGTTACTGGGAGAGTAAAAACTGGTTGGGATCTGCTTTGTTTGATTGTGTCTGTTTATCAAGCGATGGTCACAGGTAATTTCCAGTGAGACAGTTAATTAAATTTTATTTTATAGTCACCAACTATATTCTTCACCCTATTTAAGCATCTTGTAGATAAATTCTGTGATATCGGAGTCAGTTTAAACTGATTGGTTCAGATCTGTGATAATAGAGAATGTCAGGGTTGGAGAGATGGCTCAAGGGTTAAGACTCTGCCTGGCAAACAGAAGGATCTGAGTTCAGATTCTGGATCCCATGAAAAGGCGGAAATGGTGGCAATCTGTACTTCCGGTCCCAGAAGGCAGAGCCTTGGGGGAAAAAAAGCAATTCAGTATGATTCCCAAAGTCATCTCTGGGCCTCCACTGGAACACTCAGTGCCCTCTGATACACACACACACACACACACACACACATTATGTTACAATGTGCTAAGCATTAACATACCAAATACCGTATGTATTTTTACTGATCTCGCCTATCTACTTAACAGTTAGTTAATAGATAGGCATGAACTAAGGATGACCTGGTAGAAAGCACATAATGTTAAATGCGTAAGAAACTGTTTTAAGGAAAAAAAGTGAATTTTCTTAGGCACATATAAAAATGTTTTTCTATACATAAAGAATTTAAATTTTTTTTTATTCAATTGTGCATGTGTGCGTATGTATGTGTGTATGTGTGTGTAGAACCACGGGCAAATTTGGGAACCACCATGGACCACTTCCATGTCCTCCTTGTTTACCCTGCCCCTGGATTCACAGGCTCTGCCCTACCAGGACCAGAAACGCAGGCCGCCCAGCTTCTGCCCGGCGTCTATACATGGGGTCTAGGATCCAAACTCAGGACCTTCTGTCAGCAAGGCAGAAGCTTAACCCCTGAGCCACCTCTCCAGCCCCAAGAATTTAAATTCTATACATGGAGAATTTAAAACTTAAGAGTAATGGCTACCCTTAGTTACTTTTCATTATGGAAAAATGTGTTTCTGAAAATATTACTTTCTGATTTTGTATATTTGGCTATGGCCATTTATGATGAACTATATAAATGATCTGTATTATTTTGATTATTGACATACTTTATGTGTTTATCTTCTATATTTTTGAAGTCACAAAACATAATTTGCATTCTTATTTTTTTAAAAATGTAGCTGCTTTTTCTCACTTGATTTATTTTGCTCATAATCTCTTGTCTCCTTGAAGTAGTTCTAACTTCTTCAAAGATGCCAAAAGTAATCATAGTACAGAAAAGGTGTGCTGGGTCCATGAACCAGCACAGACCCAGCTATATGCAAGAAACAGAAGTGGGAGCTGTGGGATTTGAAAACCAGGCTGAGTCAGAGGTAGTCTTGTGTAGTTCAGGTTGTTCTCAATCTCCTGCTACTCTTGTTTCAGCCTCCTGAGTTCTGTGGATTATAGGTGTTCCCCACCATGCCTGGTTCTACCATGTCTTTTTAAAATTTGAAATTTAATTCTATTCTGAAATATGAAATGATATGGCTATAATGAAGGAATTTACTTACCATTTGGCCCTTAATTTTCATATCATTTTTGTCTTGTCTATATTAAGTTCCCTAACGTATTTCTTTGTTTCGGATTGAGAGATCTTATGGTTATGAACATAGTTGAAAAATTTTGAGTTAGTTGTCAACATGCAGAAACTCGGGAATTCCTTCTGGTCTGATCTTTCAAGATCTCAAATCTTAACAGTTCTTACCTAGTCTGATTATTTTCTTTTTTTTAATTGTTTATTATTTATTCAATTGTGCATGTATGTGTGTGTGCGTGTGTGTATGTATGTGTAAAACCACGGATGAATTCAGGAACCACCATGGACTGCCTCCACCACCTCCTTGTTTACTCTGCCCCAGGATTCACAGGCTCCGCCCTACCAGGACCAGAAACACAGGCCGCCCCCGCTTCCGGTGTCTATACGTGGGGTCTAGGATCCGAACTCAGGACCTTCCGCCTCCAAGGCAGAGGCTTAACCCCTGAGCCACCTCTCCAGCCCCCTAATCTGATTATTTTCTAAGCACATACTTTTTATACCTTTCTGTATGAATTCTTGCTGCTCACAATTAGTTTATCCTATTCTCCAGCATAAAATCTACTTCCTGTTTTCATGAACAATAATTTCCATTTCCCCCAGGTAATTTTGTATCTGCTTTGGTGCTTTCATGGCTCATTTATCTCTCTTTTTGTAGTACTTACTACATTGTGTTTCCATTGATTTCTTGCATACTTCTCTCTCCTGTTAGCCCATGAGAGTGCATAGGTCGGGGTCTCTGTCACTCTTACAGTCATCGTACCTACTACATTAGATGTATAGGAGATATACTAGATTCTGATCCTTTATCATTTTTTTCTTTCCTTAGATAATCTGCTGGGAATATCTTGGGTTGATAGCTCTTGGATCCCCATTTTGAACAGTGGTAGTGTTCTGGATTACTTTTCAGAACGAAGCAATCCTTTTTATGACAGGACATGTAATAACGAAGTGGTCAAAATGCAAAGGCTAACATTGGAGCATTTGAAGTAAGTTATTTTAAGAAGGGAGCATTTTTGCAAAGTAGACATTTTTGTAGTGAACAGCCTTTTTGGGTTTTTTATAAAGTACACAAAACTGCTGAACAAATTTCATTTCGATATGTAAAATTTGACATACACTCAGAACTCTTTTCATAATGTCTGTTTAAGACAGAACTATTTAGGTGATTTTATAGCACTGTGCCTACTCTTAACCAGACAACTAATCATTGCTTTAATTCTAATTAAATTCTAATTATCTGTTTTACATCTTATTTAAAATTTAATGTTTTATAACATAGTCTGTTTACTGTAGGCTTTTCTTTGTATGACAAATGAAAATTTTGGCTAAACAAGTACAAAATAAGATTCTTTTGACTTAGAATAATAAACAAGAATTTATTGCATTTTATAGTAGTTTCTGAAAAAGTGTGTATAATTTATCATCTGTTGCATAAATGTTGTGGATGGGGTAGGTTTTATGAAGTTAACTTTCTGTGGTATTTTAAATAGCTTTTGTTATGAGACAAATATAGCTATTAGAGACAACATATTTTAGCTTTTTAACATAATCTGACTGAAAATAAGATATAAATACATGATAAATTTTTATAGAGAAATTGTTTTTTAAAAAACAGATTTTACTTATCTGTATAGAACCTATTTGGGAAAATGGTTATTTTTATTCAGTAGTCAACTTTTGATATGGCATAATCAGTTTTAGTTCTATTTCTACAATACTGTTAGAATTTATTTGGTAGTTTAAGTCTCCTACAAAATTGGTGCAGCATTCATAAATGTTTGGATGTCTGTTTCAGTCAGATGGTTGGTATTGAATACATCCTTCTACATGCTCAAGAGCCTATTCTTTTCATCATTCGAAAACAGCAGCGGCAGTCTCCTGCTCAAGGTAAAATACACAAAATGCCACAATTTATATACCCACTGACTTATGTGTTTTATTTATTTTTTAAATACAAAATGAATTTTATTTTAGCATAGCTTTCTGGAACTGATCTAATGTGTTCTTAATTTGGGGAGGGAAGAGGATCGAGTTCTGTTTTGTCGGTCCTGCAAACCATATACATATGTAATACTTTGCTAGGTATGCTGTCAGACATTTGTATTCATAGCTAAAACTTGTTATTCTATACAGTTAGGATGGGCAGCTAGACAAATAGTTGAAAAGACATGAGTAAGGTCTTCAGGAATTGATATGCAAGTTTCCTGTCCTTTCCCTCTTTTGAAGAATTGCGCTGAATGTATACGTCTTCCACTTAACAATAAGATGAAACTATATATATGTGTGTCTGCTCCAGGAATCCCATTACAAGGACTTTCATTGAGGACTAGTCATACAGGCATTCTCTACCCACTCCAATTCCAGGCTCTCAGAAGGAACTTAGTAATCTACTATGTTCACATTGTAAATTTTGGCATGGCAAGTAGAACTATCACTTAGTGAATCTATCAGAGACTCTTGAAGCATGAGAAGTCACAGCATTTCACTCCTCTCAGAAGCACAATTGTTGGGCATTCCACCAAGCTTTTAAGCCTTCCAAGTAACTTTCCTTCTCCTTTTGGCTCTCACAGTTAATCTGTCACAAAATACGTGGCAGATAAAATTATGTCAGACTCACAGAGTATCACCTGAGTATTCTCAAATGGTACATTCAGTCAAAAAATCTTACCTGGATTTTACTATCAAATGAAAACTTTCTTAAGAAGTAAAGCTGAAGAGTAATTAATCCACATTAGGTTTTGAATGAAAGACCTCAGAGACCTTTGGAAAGATGACCTGAACTTCAGGACATCTTAGTGTCAAGCCACGACTTTAGAGAAAGTCACAGAGAGGAGAGTTCAAGGTAGAGAAATAGGGTGGTGGCGTCTTTTGTCTAGATGTCATCTGTCAAGATGTTTGAGGACTTCCTTACTCTGGGATGAATTCCATAGAATCTCTTATTAAGAAGTTATAGTTCCAGAATCAAATTCAGTTTCAAATGGAAGATCTAAAGTCTCTTTACAGAGTAAAAAAGGCAGGGTCACCGGAGAGGAGTCTGGGTATAGAAGTGACAGAAGATGGTACCAGGCTCACTAGTGTTTTGTTTTGTTGTTGTTTATTTATTTTGTCTTTAGGATTCAACCCTGGGATTCAGACACAAGTTTAGTGTTTTTATAGACTCTAAGTCTCACATTCTGTGGTCTTACTTCTCACAGTCTAACTGAATAACAATATCATCATAATTTGGGATACTGTTTGAATTGCAATATGCGTATGTAATTGAAAAAAAAACCCCTGATTTTAACAAGTGTAAAATGCACGTGAAACTAGGTATATATAATTGAGAAATACATTAAAGTTTCAGAAGTCTGACTTGTGGGTAAGAAGGGCCAGAGAGTAAATTCTTCTGGCTTTGTGGGCAGAATCACTCACTGAATGTGCACGTGTGTGTATGTGTGTGTGTGTGTGTGTGTGTGGCTATTTTCCAGTACTACTTTATTTATCAAATAGGAAATCACCGGGAGGGAGGGAACTGGTGTACTTATTAAGTTTGTATGAGCTGAAATAATAATAAAAAATGTATTAAAATAAAAAAAAATAGGAAATCGCCAAGCCTCCTTTTAAGAAGTTATATGAAAAAGTGACACGTGTTCTTTTTATGTAATTCTATTGAGTAATCTGTCCAAGATGTGTTCATAAGCATTTTTTTTCCTATTGCTTTAGTTATCCCACTGGCTGATTATTATATCATTGCTGGAGTCATCTATCAGGCACCAGATTTGGGATCAGTTATAAACTCGAGAGTGGTAAGTGTCTTTACATTCTTTGGTTTTATTGAGACAGTGGCTTTAAACACAGCGTACATCTGAGGATGACCTTGAATTCCTGAGCCTCCTACTTCTGCCTCCGGAGTGCTGGGTGACATGCTTTCCCATCTGCTATCTTCACATCCTTTAAATGTTGAAGAATACTTCTAATGATTAACTAGAAGCACCTCACTTTGTATAAATTGTAAAATGTTGAAATTTTTACAATTTCTCAAGCAGTGTTTCTCCTGGGCCAAGGTTATGCTAGTATTTGTAACATGACTTTCAGTGTCTGTTCTACATAAGTTCAATATCAGTGGTAATATTCAGAAAAATACTTGGAAAAAAATTGCACCTGTACTTGACTGTATGTTTTTCCTTGTCGTTCTTTCCTAAACAATACAGTATAGCAATTGGTTTTATAATGTTTGTATTATATTAGGGTTTTTAAGTAATCTAGAGATGATTTAAAGTATAGAATTTATATGGAGATAATTTGCAAATACTACACTGTTTTATATAAGGGATGTGAGTATGGCACCTTTTCTTACAAGATATTGAGAGATGATTATAACTTCAGTTATGGTAATTTAGATTCTGAAAAATAGGAAATTGCTAGTCTTTACATATGTAATATTCTGTAATTACTCGAGAATTTTAGTTGACCCAATGGGAAACTGAGAATTGGTTTTCTTTTACAAGCTTACTGCAGTGCATGGTATTCAATCGGCTTTTGATGAAGCTATGTCACATTGTCGATATCATCCTTCCAAAGGGTATTGGTGGCACTTCAAAGATCATGAAGAACAAGGTATTTTTCTGAAGATGATGGCATTGCTGCATCTGGGCTTCGTGTAACTATATGTAATAATAGCTTTTCATGAGTCACAAGTTGTGATTTTCATTTGTTAGCTAACTGTGAATGTTAGTGAAAGTGTTTTCAATTTTTAAATTATTTAGAACTTCAAAAGGAGAAATGTTGAGGAGATATGAGCAGAGATATTTCTTACTTACCTAACTCAGTTTTGTGGAATTTAGAGCTATTTATACCTCTAGTTTTCAAAGTAGGGGTGATGAATGGGTTTTCTTGGTGCCCTCTCTCAAGGTAGCTGGATCTTCCGTCCCTCCCTTGTTCCCCCCTCCCTCCATCAAAGGGTACTATATGTCCCTGTGGAAGCCCAAGGGTGCACTTTGGGAATCATCCTGAATTGCTTCAACCTTCTTTTTGCTTCACTTTGGGATTTCTCAGGCTCACCTTCCAGGATCGGAAGTACAGGCTGCCATGTTTACGCCTGATGTTTTTACATGGGATCTGGGATTTGAACTTTACAAGCAGGTCCTTCTGCTTATGAGGTAGAGTCTTAACTCCTGACCTATTTCTCCAACCCCTGAACTGCGTCTCTTGTACCGTGCATTTCCTTCTTTGAGATAGCAATTCAGAATATTTACTGTGGGAAAGGAAGATAGGCTTTATTCAGATCTATGGAATGTTTATAGATTCTTAATATTAGATACAGGCAGCAATGTTTGGTATAAGAAAGTTTGTCTTAGTAAAGATGATCCAAGAGCAGTTATCCCCTGTCCTAATGAAGTTTGGAGCAATACTTATTTGGAACTTTTCATTTAAAGATAGCTCCCCACCTCTACCTGCTAACGCTCTTCTGCATGGCCAGAACAGCCTTCATGATGTCATTTTGATATTTAAAAAATTATCTTAATTTTTATTGCTTCTTGGCCTTTTGGCTAAGATGAAGTGTAAAAATTTATATTAATTTTTGTGTACGTGTACACAGGTGTGTGTATATGTGTTTGGGTGTGTGTTGGGGCATGTGTGTGCATGTGTTCATGTTGGTTTGAGGTTGATGTCAGGTGTTTTTCTCAAACGTTCTCCACCTTGTATTCTGAGGCAGGGTCTCCCACACGCCCTGCTATTCTAGTAGCCAGCTTGCTGCAAGGAGTCATTGCCTCAGCTTTCCATGTGCTAGGATTTACATGTGGCTCCCATGCCTACCTGGCTTCACGTGCCTGCCGCAGACTCACAATCAGGTTGCGTGGCAAACACTTCACCTATTGCGACATCTCTCCAGCTCTTGCTTTGGCACCCCCCCAGGATTATAGTTTTTAACTTTTATCTTGGATGGGGTGGGGGAGCATGTTTTAGACAATGGCTCAACTCATTTTGGAGTTCAGGTTGGCCTTGAACTTACAGCCATCTTGACCTTAACCCTTCTGACATCAGAATGCTAAGGTTATAATCACAGTGCCCAGTTAACTAGTGTTTTTTTTTTTTTTTTTTTTGAGACAGAGTATCATGTAGCCCTAGCCAACTGTCAATGCCTTTCTTTCTGCCTCTTCTTCCTATGTAAGATTACCTGTGTACCAGCAAACCTGGTTTAATTCCAGTCTTTACAACTTAGTAATTTGAGTTTGTGAAAATTGCCTTTTTAAGAAAACTTTTTTTTTATTTTGTCCTTAGTAGGTTGTGTGGAAAACGACCATTTAATGCCCGTAAAATGTACAAAATATTTTCAAGCTGATGATAATGGATTTTGATTTAAGTAATTTTAAAGAACTTTAGCCTTAAAACTACCTACTAGGGATGGAGAAATGGCTCAGGGGTTAAGGCTCTGCCTTGCAAGCAGAAAATTCTGAGTTCAGATTTCAGATCCTACCTAAAGGCCAGGTGAGAAGAGCAGTGGCCTGCACTTCCAGCCCTAATGCATGGAGCCTGGGAAACCCAGAGCAAAGCAAAAAAGGAGGTAGAAGCAAGGATGATTCCCAAAGTTGCCCTGGGGCCTCCACAGGAACACACGGTGCCATCTAATACATTCTCTCTCTCTCTTTAGAAAGTACTCAAAAAAAAAAAAAAAAGAATTTTATCTACTGATGTCTACATACTGAAACTGAAATATCTTTTTAAAAGACAGATATATCATCTTTTTAAGTGCTAAAATCTAATAGCATTTAGAAGTAAGAGTTAAACATTCTTATTTATGTATACTGTGCTTAGTTTATTTGGGGGCTCATCATATAATATCAGTTATTCAAAAATAATGAAGCTTGGGACCAAGGAGATGGCTCCATGGTTAAAACCTTTGCTTTGCAAGCAAAAGGACCTGAGTTCAAAACCCAGATCCCACTTGAAAAATGCCAGGCAAATATGGCACCAGCCTGTAACTCTGGAAAGAAAACCCCAGAGCAAAATAGTGAGGTAGAAGAGCAATCCAGGATGATTCCCGATGTCATCCTCGGGCCTCCACAGGCATACATACTCAGGTGTCTTCTTGTAAAAACACACACACACACACACACACACACACTCACAAACACACATACAAAAAAAAAATGAAGCTCGAGTATGTTCAGGCACGTATTGATTTTGTATTTTATATCTTTTTCATAGATAAAGTCAAACCTAAAGCCAAAAGGAAAGAAGAACCAAGCTCAATTTTTCAGCGACAGCGTGTAGATGCTTTACTTGTAGATCTGAGGCAAAAATTTCCACCCAGATTTGTTCAGGTAATAAGAATGTGTTGTTAATTTTGATTTGAAATGTTTTCCTAATGTGCATTTTCAATCAAGAACTTATTTTAGCTGACCTAAAAATACTGGTTTTCATTATTAGTTAAAAAATTGCTTCTGAATTAAAGGAAATATTTGGAAGACTGCATAGAAGGAATTAGTGAATAGAAATGAATTTAACTGTTAACAGGGCCAAAGAGATGTCAGTCTCAGCATCTGATGACTTGAGTTTGATCCCTTGAGTCCAGATAAAGGTGGAAGGACAGAACCAACTCCACAGATTTATCCTCTGACCTTCACAGGTGCCTTAAGACACATGTGCTCTTGCATACATTGCGCGCGCATACACACACACACACACACACACACACACACACAATAAATAAAATATCTAATATTAATAGAAGGTTTGGCATGATCAGAAGAGGAGGTAGCAGTAATAGTTGTTGAAGTTACAGAATTCCGCTATGGGATGTATGTATGTTAAGTACAACCACAATAGCAAATCTATCTGCCATTCTGCTAACTAGGCTTTTGAAGTGAAGTAGGTAAGAGATGGATGGGTTATCATGTTGGTTATTATGGGCCTTTAGACCTTTACAGAATTGTGTACATCCGTGGTCATACAAATTGATATTCTTGTGAGTCATTCAAAAGTTTCAAAGATATTTGTACATTAAATGTGATTTTTTTTAACACCATGAAGTGGTATTGGAACTTTCCTTTTTACCCAGCCCATGACTCTTAAAATAGTAAGAGTTATTATTGGAATGGTTTTATAGTAGTGAAGGAAACAGATGACAAAAGGTGGAAATGTAGGACAGGAAAGCCAGTTTAGAGGAATCTCACTGTACTTGAATGGGAAAACAAATGAGTTAGAACGGTGGGTTGGATGGTATCACTGGAATGTTTGACAGTTAGTTATTCATTCAGTGAGTACAAAGTTTCTGTTGTGCAGTCTGAAAGAAGAACACCTAGACCTCTGCTTTCCAGAATTTAAGTCGCATACATTCAGAAACACAGCTAGTTCACATAGAGTTGTGATGTAAATGTAAATACATACTGGATGTTCTGTATGACTCCGGGCTTGGAACAATCTAGCGAGCCTGGTAGGTGCATGTTAATCTTGTATCTGTGGCTCACTTTCTTTTGGACAGTGTTGATCAAGAAAGGTAATGGTACATGTAAAATCAGAAATAGACAAAGTATTAGTGAACATGTGCTGAGAAATTAGAAACTCCTCTGAAGGTTTACTGGGTATTTTTGTGAAGAGGATTTTATGTACTTTGTGAAGAAGTTTGGGTTTAATCCTACAGGTCAGTGTTTCTTTACTAGGCTAGACTATAACCCTTCACCATCCCTGTAAACATTGCAGCTTCCAGTTACGTTCAAAATTATATTTATATATTTATATTAAAAGAGCTTGTAGCAGTTAGCCTTCATTGTGCCGATAAAGTCACCATCAAACAGGTTAAGGGAACAAGGGATTTATTCTCTTATGATTGTCCAGTTACAGTTCTCAGTCCAGCTTGACAGGAGAGCTCACGCCAACACCAGGGCCGAGGGAACTGACCACACCGTCTCTACATAATGACGAAAGAGGGACCATCTTTACTTGCCAGACCAGCATGTCTGGCCAAGTGTATACAAGGATGCTAACTTCCTCAATCAGCTGTCTGTATTTTATTCACCTGGGCCTAGTTCTATCCACCCTTCATGGGCTGGGGAAGTAGAGAATCTCCTGCAGGTTCACTCTACTTTTTTTTTTTTTTTTTTTTTCCGGTGCTGGGGACCGAACCCAGGGCCTCGCGCTTGCTAGGCAAGCGCTCTACCACTGAGCTAAATCCCCAACCCCTCCTGCAGGTTCACTCTACTCTTAACTCAGCTAATATTACCTACAAATGTGCCCAGAGCTCAAACCCTCAACCATCAAGTTGACAACTGTACCTAACTATGACACAGCTATTAGGGAAGACCCTATGTTCATTCCTCAGTGATGCAAACAGACAGTAGCTGTCATCATTAAAGACAAACCAAATCAGCCATGTTCTGTGTATATACCAGTTAGTCTTATTTGTTGCTGAGAGAATACCACCCAAAGTCAAGCATCATAAGGGAAAAAGGATTTATTCAGATTAAGGTTCCAGAGGAGAGAAATAGTCCTCATGGCAGAAAAAGCATGGCTGGCAGCAGAGGCTGGAGGCAGGCTAGGTTATATCCATTAAGGAGACTGAGAGCTTTGGAACTGCTAGCTGCAAAAGCAGGCCCCTCCTGGAAGCAGGGTGGAGCTAATCCACCTCCAGGTCCACCTCCTATGACTGCCTTCCTCTAGCAAGGCTCCACCTCCTAAAAGTGCCATGACCTTTCCAAACTAAAGATTCAGACACATGAGCCCGTGGGGGACAACTCATATTGCAAACCATGACAGTATACAAAATACTTTTTTTTTTGGTATTTGCTCACGTTGCCTAATGGCTATCTTGACTGTCACGTGGACTGTTCACAGTATTGCAGTGCTTGTGTTCAAACAATTATTTAATAGTGGCTCCAGCCACAAGTAGTGTTGATGTAGCTTGGCAACCCAGAAGTAGAATACTACTTTTTTTTTTCCTGTTTCATTTGTAACAGTACACTCAACACTCTCCTTACACTCTTAGGAAATCTTTTTGCTCCTCAGTTCCCAGGCCTGCGAGCTTTCAGAGTCAGAATTTATACCTGTCCTCCAAGCTACTAAGCCTCTGAAGTCTTACAAGTCTCAACTACTTTTTTCTTTTAGCTTTTTGTGTGAGGAGATGGGTATTTACAAGGATTTTTATGATTGACCTCTAACTTTAAGTTTATGTCTGTTCTGGAATGGGAGGTAAGAAATAAGAAATGACAGATTACTTTTTATGTTGGATAAATGGAAATTGTTAGGGTACACAAGTCTTAATTTTCCTTCTTGAACTTACATTTAATGCAATTATATGAATACATCATTTCAGTGAGAGTATAAAATGAAGAATAAATTTTATTGACGTGTTGCCTTTTCTTTTCTCCCATTCAATTCATAGCAAAAGTCTGGAGAAAAGCCTGTCCCAGGTATGGTTCATCTGACATTCTTATTAAACGTGAAGACCTAATGACTGGTTTAATGTTGTGTAGTGACCATGGCATGTGAAATGAGCTTTAAGTATTTTGTCCTTCTAGACTTCATTAGACTTTGTTGCTGACGTCTACTGAAGTGCTAGTAGGTATTTTTTTTTATGGTAGGGATACTAATCCCTACCTAATACCTAATACCCTAATAGCCATTTGGATTTGGATGAGAAGAATACCTATTGAGAAAGTGTAAAGAAGCTTAGTGCACTTGCCAAGCCATCACTAAAGACAAATCAGTGGTGAATTGTGTGTGTGTGTGTGTGTGTGTGTGTGTGTGTGTGTGTGTGTATTAAACATTGCTTGGCGACACTGGAGATTGAGACAGAGCCTTGCAATGCTAGGTGCACACTCAACCTCCAGGCTACTTTGCAGTTTAGTTCATCACTGAAAACTGCTATTGAACTTTCACTGAAAGTGCAGTAAAGTATTTATGTAGCTTGTTTATACATGATGTTTAATTAACTACTATGTATTTGTCTCACATTTTGAATTTCCTGGAATTAATAATCGGTTGCTAAATTTATAACTAGGTTTTTAATTCAGCTGCCTGAGAAAACAGCTAAATGTGCAACTTCATAAGCAGTTAAAAATGAATTGAAAGAGTATCATTCACATGAACCACTACCTAAATTTCTCATTTATCTACCTTCTTTCCTCTTCAAAACAATCTGCTTCTTGATGTGTAGTGGATCAGGCAAAGAAAGAGACAGAACCTGTACCAGAAACTGTAAAATCTGAGGAGAAAGAGACCACAAAGAATGCTCAGCAGACTGTGAGCACCAAATGTCCACCTGAGAAACGAATGCGACTTCAGTGAGTGTCGGCCGAAAGAATCTTGCAGATCCCCTTGTCAACTCGTATACCTCAGTATCGTGGTGGGCTGGGAAGCCTTGGACACCATCACAGCCCTCTCACTTGTGTGGAATGCAGTTGTTCTGTAAGAAAGGGCATTATCCCTTCCATGTTTTCTATGTGGATATTTCTTATGTATCTTTTCTAACTTTTTCTCTACCAGACTTGGGCAGTGCCCCTAGCTTACAAGTGTGCCAGTATGAGCCTTTAAAGACAAGATAAAGGTATTTGTATATATTGCTTCATTATGGCTTTTTCCTTTTTTCGCTGTCTCTGACTTTTTTTTGGATGTATTTTGAGAAAACAAATAATTAATGTTAATATAGTAACTAAACATGTCTTGTATTTAGATATTCTTCTGTATTATAGAAATAAAATTACTGAAAATTTGAAAGATAAAAAGAAACTACTCATCGATGTCACCATCCTACAGATTCTTACTTGCAGGAGTGTTGCCATGTTTACTGCTGGTACTTTAAGCTGTAGTTCATAATTATTCACACTCTCGAAAGTATTTTTCATGTTTTCTTTCTGTTTCCACAATATAATAATTCCTACAAGATTTGTATCTCAGGTTTCTTAAATTCTTCCTATGTGGTTTGGATTTTCCCAACTTGTTTTATTTTCAGTGAGGCTAAAGTGACCACATTTGTGTATTGTGCCATATATGTAGTTTGTAGGACAGAATTCCAAAGGTGGCTAGAGTCTTCATGTACTTACTGCTCTTATTCCATATTGCCTAGTTGTTTTTCTCAGACTAGTTGACACTTACAGGCCAGTGCAGGTTGTGTGTATGGGGAAAGATCTTCAGAATTCTAATTAAGCAACAGAAAGTGGTGTAATACTGTTAATTACTGTGTTTTCCTTTTTAAAATGTTTAGTTTTCTGTGAGATTTTTGTTCTAGTCTTTAATTTTGATATAATTTCAGATGTAAGGGAAAGTTATAATACTAGTAGGAAGTTGTTTTATCTGACTCCCTATATATTGACATTTTCCAAACTTTGTCTTTTACATTCTTTACCCAGTTATTAATCTCCCTCAGTAATTCTTGCCTGTGTCATTTATTACCATATGAGTGCTTACATGAGCTTATAATTCTGTTAGCCACTTCATTTTTTTTTTCAGCTTATTTATTGCATTGAGAGCCTCTTTTGAAGCTTTATTGATGCTCAAACTATTCCAGTTTGGGCCACTAAGAGCCCTTTTCAATCAATCCAATCCCTGTGTCCTTTTGATGATCTCACTCATTTCATTTTTTTCCTTTGGTGTTTAGCACACCCATCCCAACCTTGAAAACAGTCATTTTCTAAGAACAAATAATCCTTTCAGAGAATGGCATTGAAAGTCGTGTGTGCTACTAGGGTATTGTTGCTCCTAGGTCGTCTCTGCTAATGTGTAAAAACATGTATGTGCACATACATGTGTGAGATAATGTGCTTGTTTCCACATATATCATTGCATTAGTCCACCTCTTGCTCTTTCCCTCTTTCCTTCCTAACTTTTCTTCCCTTTCCCTCCTTTGCTTATTTCCTTCCCCCCTCCCATCCTTGCTAGTGTCTCATTTATCCCAGTTGGCTTCAGACTTGCTGTACAGTTGAGAATGAACTTGAACTTCTGGTTCTCCTAACTCTACCTCCCAAGTGCTAGCTCCTGTTGTGGGCCATTCAAGTCTAGTTTATGTGATGCTAAGGTTGAACCCTGGTCTTCCTGCATGCTAGGCAAGCACTCTCAATTGGGACTACATCCTTAGTCCCACCATGTTTTCAGTCTGATGGCACAAAGCGATCTTTACCATTGCTAATCTTTACTACTACAAAAGAAGCCTTTAACTAGAGTTTGTTGTTGGCTAGGACTTATGTAGCCTAAAGGCATAATTCATTGCTGTTAAAAAAAATTATTTGGGTTACTTCTTTTTCCCTTTTCAGTGTGGTCATGGTCCTTTTTAATGATGGTTTAGTTCAATTGTTTTTGGTTTGAATTCCTCTCCCATTTTTTTTCATGTGTAGGTGTGTGCATGTAAGTGTGTATAGAAGACACTGTATGTGCCTATGGAAGCCCAAGAGTGACATCAGGAATGATTTCTGATTATCCTACTTCCCACAATTCATTTAGAATTTAGTTAATGACATGAAAACTTCTTGCTATCCTCTTTTTTTTTTTTTTTTTTTATTATTTATTCAACTGTGCGCATGTGCGTGTGTATGTGCGCGCGTCTGTGTGTGTGTAGAACCGCGGACGAATTCGCGAACCACCATGGACGCCTCCACCTCCTTCTGCCCCGGGATTCACAGGCTCCGCCCTACCAGGACCAGAAGCGCAGGCCGCCCCCGCTTCCGCCCAGCGTCTATACGTGGGATCTGGGATCCGAACTCAGGACCTTCCGCCTGCAAGGCGGAGGCTTAACCCCTGAGCCACCTCTCCAGCCCCCTTGCTATCCTCTTAAAGGTCCACAGCACCTCCCAATACTGTCATCTGGGGATATTTGGATCTTTTGGAGAACATTCATTCCAACCACAAGAGTTCCCTTAATATATATGTAACCATTCTACCAGTTCTGTTCCTTCAGAGAACCTTGACTAATACAGTTATAAATGCATGTGAGCATATAGGTGCTTGGGCCATGGGCTTACATGCAGAGGACAGAACAGGACATTTTTTTAAGCCTAGATGAGTAGCACCAGAGTTGTTCTGTGCTTTCCTCTTGCAATTTTATATTTTGAGGTTTTATATTCACGTCCTGAGTTTATATTTTGAGTTGATTTTTGCAGCTAATGTGAGAGGATTCTAGTCATTCTTTTCTATACAGGCATCTAGTTTTCTTTGTACCACTTACTGAAAAGAGTTACTGTGTCTTGGTGTCTTGCTCTTTGTTCTCAGTGTCTGAATTCAAACGATCCTCTGCATGACACTCCCAAGTAGCTAGGGCTGCTGGAATGTACTCATAAGTGTTCTTGATATTGTGTTGAAAATCAATTGACTGTCAATCTGTAGGTTTATTTTTGAGTTCTATATTTTTAATTGGCCCATTTGTCTATATGCCAGTACCATGATGCTTTGGGTAGTGTAATTTTGTAGCATACTGTTGCAGTTGTCTGCATAGTTGTTGACAAATCAAATCAAATGGCTTAAGGAACAAGGGGTTTATTTTCTTACAATTGTCTGCTTACAGTCTGTAGTTCAGGTTGGCGGGAGAGCATGAACCAACACCAGGGCTGAGGGAACTGGCCACACCATCTCTATGTAATGGCTGAGAGAAGGACGATCTTTACTTGCCAGACCAGCATGTCTGGTCAAGTGTATACAAGGATGCCAACTTACTCAATCAGCTCTGTGTATTTTATGCCAGGGCCTAGTCCCACCCATCATGGGCTGGGCTTTCCCCATCAACTAGTCAATCTCCTGCAGGTTTGCTCTGGGCTAATTCTCTGCAAATGTGCCCAGAGTTCAAACCCTCATCAACTGTCAAGTTTACATCTGTGTCTAACCATGACACATACTTTGAAGTCTGATGATGTGATGACTTTAGCTTTGTTCTTTTTCCTTAAGATTATTTGGTTTTATAAGGTCTTCTTACCTGCTAATCCTTTAATTTAATATCATCATTGTGTATGTGTATGATGTGAAGGAAAGATGCCATAATATGTGGTCAGAGGAGAGGTTAGTTCTCTCCTTCCACCTTTACTTCGGTTTGAAGGATTAGAACTTAGGTCACTGCCTTGTGTGGCAAACGCCTTTGACGTCATTGAGCCATCTAGCTGGCCCCCTCAACTTGGGTCTTTTTATTCAATATTACTTTGTCTTCTCTGGGTGTTTTTTGTTCTTGTTGTTTTGTTGTTTGTTTTTTGTCCTTACACATTTTAGGAGTGTTTCTTTTTCTATGGAAAATGTCACTATTGTTTTGATAGGGATTAATTATATAATTTGATCATGTGTGGGCCATGTGTTATTTTGAACTTTGAAGCAAATGAGTGTACTTTTCCCCCTTCATATAATACTATTTTTGCTTTATGTTTCTGAAGCTATTGGGTAACATGCAGTGTAATTCCTTTCCTTTTGGTTGTCAGCGAACTTGATGCTGTGGCTAAAACAAAAGAGAGACTGTTTTTAGGTTCATTACTGTAAGCTTTCTGTCTGGTCTGGGAATTTGGATCTTTGAATCATTGTGTAAATTCTTCAGTGAAGGTAAATTCCACTATCCTGAGGTACTTATAACTTCCATCAGGATAGTCACTTAGACCTTCATTAATATCAACAGGGCACTTCATCATAGTCAACACAGTGGTTACATGATTGTGATGCCACTCCACACCCATTCTCCACTGGATGGGAGTCAAACTGTGTTTTAAGGCTATCAACATGCCCAAACCAACCCCAGGCTTCCATTATGTCTGTCTTGGAAACACTAGTGGTAGCAAGTCGTGTATCTATTGAGATCCATCTGGAAAAGAAAAACCTAGCAAGAGAAATTGCTACAGGAAAAATCTGAAAGGATAAATCCAACACTGAGGTATGCAATGGTAGGATTTCCCAGGAGCTGCACCTCCAAGGAGGATAAGCAGTTGGGCCGTGTGAGAGGCTTTTATAATGAGCCACATAATTTCAACCAGGAATATGCAGGATAGGCCATTGTTGGGTGCTGGTCATTTGGATCTAAACAAAGGGCTGCTGTGGAGTTTATATTTTGGCTTATTTGAAAAGTGATGCTGAGGCAGTGTTGGTACTTTAGGGATTTGGGAGAAGTTCCTCTAAAAGCTGTGACTCCAATCTCAGAAGGAGGGTACTACCCCCTTGGGACTGACTTCAAGGCTGTTCGTGGCCTGATAAGAGTTGACAGTAGGAAGTCTGAAACAAACATTACCGTGTTTGCCTGAGATTGTTGTTTGCCCAGGTTACTTGAGTTTGGCCTAATATGACTTGTTCTCAGATATCTGTGGAGAAAAGAACCTTCTGCTGGTTCCTGTGCCTTTAACAGGGTTTAAGGAATCTTTCTGTGGGCATGTAATATCAACCCGCCATCACCGAGGTAGCAAAGAACCACAGTTGGAGTTACACAGAGAGCAGCAGCAAGCAAATAGGGTGCTTTGCCTTTAAGTATTTTTCTCTTTTAGTGTTCCTGTAAACTTTGCAGGCAGTCAGTCCACTGCAGAGAAACATATGTAGGTGTCTGTAACTTAACAAACCAAGTATAAAGTTGAGGTTTGGGGTTTAGAAAATAGTTGAACATCAAACATAAGAACTCTGTTTTATGGTGACAGATAGTAGTTATCTTGTGAAGCTTTCTGATCTCTATGTGCTTCATATTTGTGTGGCCCTCTAAAATTTTTTATACCCCAGAGTAGTTCGTGACCTATATTTGAGTACTGAAATAGGTCATGGCCAAGTGGTGACATGGTAAGACATGAGTGTGATGTGGTACCGGCTCACATAACAGGTATGTGGTGTTCCTTTAGGACCTATCTTTGAAATCATGTGCTAATGAGAAAACCTAGTCTAGAAACGTCTTAAACTTCTCTCTTGCTCCCTTGTCATACTTTGGACATTGTTTATATATGTTACTAACTAGGAGGCTTTTTCTTAAATAATCCCTTCTCAGTTCATCCTCCCCATCTTAGTATCTAAAACTTTGTGACAAATACCAAGGATGTGATTTGAAAGAGAGAGAGAGAAAGGAAATCTGGTAATTAGATTTCACCTGTATCAGAGATGCTGCTCCCTGAGGTTTCATTTGGTGATTGGTTTCCCCTTATGACATCCAGTGGTGACATGCTTTCTTGACATCACAATGCTCTGGATGGCTGGCCCCATTGGTATACTTATTCAGTACCTTTTGGTCACTTACTTTGTACTAACAATATCTCCAATTTTTAAATTAACATTGGTTTCAAATATTAAGCAAAACATTAGTGCTATTGAAGTGAAAGTTAGCAAATCATTAAAATTAGATTTTACAAAACGAAGTCTTTTTTTCCAACCATAATGAGGTTTCAAGGTCCACTCAAATTTTGGTCTACTTAATATTTTAAGGAACATGATGGAAGTGGCTTATGTAGAGAGTAGGCTGCTTGCTTATGTGCTGTGATTGGAAGCGTCTGCATACCACATCAGTATGTCTTCTTTTGAATGTTCAGAATGTCTTGTTCCCCCTCCTTTTTAAAATTGAGACAGGGTCTCATAGCAGAGACTGATCTTGAACTTGGTTATGTACCACAGCCTGCCTTGGAAATTAAGATCCTCCCGCCACTACCTCCAAGGGCCAGCATGCATTATAGACATGTGCCAGCACAGGGCTTGCCTGGGCCATTTGTGCAAATAAGAGTATTTACGCCATGAAAGCAGAAGGGAAATTCCTAAAGGAAAGAAAGGAAACCAGCAAGAAGGGAAGAAAGGGAATGTGGGAGGGTAGTGAGTTGGTGAATAGCAAAGTATAAACAAGGTGTATGACTCCTGAGGAATGATATCCAAGCTTACCTCTGGCTTAAATGTGAACATACACGCCACATGTGCATGTGTGTATATACACATATGAAAGAGCAGCGTATTATGAATATTTATATATTCACTATCCACATTTGATAATCCCATATCTGACCTTACTTTTTAGAACACCCTCCTCGCACCCCCCACCTACACTTATAACCTGGATATGAAAATCCCCCACATTTTAATGCTTCAGATTTAGTCTTAGTTCAAGTCATTTCGCCTCATTTTTTTCTCTCTCTACCATTTCTTGCTCATCCAGCTTTTTTTTTTCATTTTCACTTTCAGTACCACAGCTCTGATGGCCCAATTCTGCCAGGACGCAGATCCACAAAGGCCAGCCTAGTCCTGTGAGCAGCTTTAGGAAGAAGTCAGACCAGCAGTTCCTCATGCAGTACCTTCTCTGTAGAGCTATTCCATAATGCCCGTGGGCGACACCCTCGTGCTCACTAGGGTCAGGCTTTTGCTGCTCTGCCTTGCAGTGTCTCTCTTCATTCTTTGCCTCTCCCAGGCCACCCCCCACCAGCATTTCACTTCCCCAGAAGTGGTGATCCCCTTGAAAGTGATCAGCAGGAGCAGAGGTACAAAATCTTTGGGCTGGCTCTCCTATAGTCTACGATTTGGGGGCCAGAGACATCTTGTCCACATGAAGGTCAAGAGGCAGTTGATTTCTACACACCTTCCTGTGGTCACCTATACTGAGCAGCATGCCCTCCACCAGACTCAGCCCTTTGTCCAGAATGACTGCTACTATCATGGTTACGTGGATGGGGTCTCTGAGTCTCTGGTTGCCCTCAGTACCTGTTCTGGGGGCTTTCGAGGCATGCTGCAGATCAACGAACTTGCTTATGAAATTGAACCAGTATCATTGTCTGCTACATTTGAACACTTGGTATATAAAGTAAACAACGATGAGACACAATTCCCACCTCTGAAATGTGGGTTAACAGAAGAGGAAATTGCACGTCAATTGGAGTTGCGTTCATCATCCCATCCCACCCTAAGTCAAAGTTCGTATGTGGGCTGGTGGACCCACAAGCGAGCCGTTGAGCTGTTAGTGGTGGTGGGCCACGATAGATTTCTTTTCTCCCAAAGTAATGTGTCAGTGGTGCAGATTCAGATATTTAATGTTATCAATGTGGTGGACTCCTTGTATCATCCTCTTGACGTAGATGTAGTTTTAACTGGGTTGCAGATCTGGAACACTGGAAACCCATTTTCTACGAGTGGTGACCTAGACCTGGTTGTGGACCTTTTTTCAGATTGGAAAATTTTGGGGTTCCACCCTTCCCTGTTACATGACACTGCACATCTTTTCATAAAAGAATTAAACGGCACTAAGGTTGGTGTTGCCTATGTTAGAGGAATATGCGCGTTTCCTTACAACTGTGGAGTTGATGTTTTTGAAGACAATAGAATATTCATTTTTGCAATTACTGTGACTCATGAACTTGGTCATAATTTGGGTATGTTGCATGACAATAGGTGGTGTCGGTGTAAGGTACACTATTGCATTATGTATCCCACCAGACAGGTGACAAGTCATTTTAGCAACTGCAGTTATGGCGACTATTTGGACACTTCTATGAGTTCTGGATTGTGTATTCGGTCTTTTCCATATCCAGAAAATGTGTTTAAGAGGAGGTTCTGTGGGAACCTAATAATTGACATAGGAGAGGAATGTGACTGTGGATCTATACGTCAGTGTGCACAAGATCCCTGTTGTCAGCTGAACTGCACGCTGATGCCTGGGGCTTCTTGTGCTTCTGGGCTCTGTTGCAAAGAATGCAAATTCAAGCCATCGGGGACTCTATGTAGACAACAGATTGGCGATTGTGACCTTCCAGAGTGGTGTAACGGGACATCAAACCACTGCCCAGACGATGTACATGTGCAAAATGGGGTTCCCTGTAGTGAAGATGCCTACTGCTATCAGATGACATGTAATAACCACAATGTACAGTGTAAGGAGATTTTCGGCAGTAATGCAAGGAGTGCATCTCCAGGTTGTTATGAGATCAACACTCGAGGAGACCGTTTTGGACACTGTAATATTGTAGGTACAGTGTATGTCAAATGTTTGCTCGCTGATGTCATGTGTGGGAGAATTCATTGTGAAAATGTGGACAGTATTCCGAATCTTCCAGATCATTCCACAGTGCATCAGTTTCCCTTTGAAAACACTACTTGCTGGAGCATTGATTATCATTTAGGGATGTCCACACCCGACATTGGTCAAGTGAGAGAGGGCACAATGTGTGGTGTGAGCAACGTCTGCATGAAAAGGAAGTGTGCCAATCTTGTTCTTCCGCCACAAACCTGTCAGCCCCAGACCTGCAACATGAGAGGGGTCTGCAATAACAAGCAGCACTGTCACTGCATCTCTGGATGGGCACCTCCCAACTGTAGCAGCAAAGGCCCTGGAGGGAGTGAAGATAGTGGGCCACCTCCTAGGAACCCAGAAAAATCCAGTGGCGTAGGAATCGTAAGCCTACTATACTTGTGCAATTTTCTTTTGATTGTTTTCTTCGTATGTTGCTTCTTTGTGCTTTGTAAGATACACATAAAGGAAAAGAAGAAAGAAGGTGAAGAGAGGAAAGATGAAGGGAAAGAGGAAAAGGAAGAGGAAGAAGTGGGCTCACTCTCCTTAGATGACCTCTCTGATTTTTCTCTCGATGACAAAGAAACATAAAAGCCTCACCGTTTCACCCCAAATTTGAATGTGATATCAGGATCAGAAGCTTTAGCTATCACATCCAAAGGATTCCTAACACATTCTTACTTTTTAATGTTTGAAGCAACATTAAAGGTTCATTTTTCTGAGCAGTGGTCTTTGTGTATTTCCTGAACAGAAATATATTGTTTTAAAGAGGCAGGGTCTTGTTATGTAATACAGAATGTCCTTAAGCTCACTACACAACACAGGTTGGTTTCATATTCTTACTGCATTAAAAAGTTCTTAGATCAATGAAGCACACCTCTTGGTATGTCTGTGAGGGGATTTCAGAGACAGGTCCATAAAGGTTCTGATCTAATTAATGGGTTAATGCCGATTGAATGGTAATATTAAGATATACTACTGGGAGGTGCTGGAAGAGAGGAGGTAGAGAATAGTTGGAGGCATTAGGTCAGTAAAAGTATGTCCTTTGGTGCTTTTTCTTGTTCTGACCTCTTTCCTGTAAATTTTATAGCACAAACTGTCGCATATATGATAAAGAGTTACAATTAATAGCGTCTTGATTATTTAGAAAAAGACTTAATAGTTATCTTGGTCTAGAAAGTTAATGTGTTCTGTTCAGTTGTGAAAAGCATTTAGATGGTCTAGGTCATTGAGTAAAACTATGAAACAAGTGAATAACACTGGTGAATAAAAGCTATAAATGGGAAGGCAAGCAGTTCCACTCACATAAATAAAAAAAATAAAATAAGGCTGCATGGAAGTAATGAAACCCAGAACAAATTATTCTGAAGAGTCACTTGTTCTTTATAATTTTTCAAGTTTTTTTCTTTCCTGCTGCTTGAAACCAGACCCAGGGCCATTCACTCGCTACAAGCACTCTACCATTGAGCTAAAGCCCCAGCCCCAGCTACTGTTTATATGGAAGCAAAAGATCCTGTTGCTAAGCAGCTAAATCTAGAATTTAGTCAGGTAAGGGACAAAGGAGGGAGGGATATCCTTTGTTCTGTGTGGTTTGAACTACAAATCTGTAGTTGAACATCACTCAGACCATCTAGACAGAGTCGTGGAAAACTGTGTTTCTTCTGTTGGTAATTCATTCATCCAGTTTGGCTCTGTGTGTAAGTTGGTATCCAGAATAGTCCGTTGGACAGTATGGAACTTCTTAATTTTTCTTTTCTTTTTTTTTTTTTTTTAAAGATATGAATGACTTGAACATGGCTAGGGAGTAGGGTGCCAGGTGTAAAGTGATAACTGTTGCAGTGTGCTTGGAACATAGGGTGTTGTTGGTATACGGAATTTTTAAGTTTGAAACTGAGATTGCGCTGAGCAAATTCGGGTAAATTAGTTATCGTAGTGGTCAGTAAAGAACAGGTATAGAAGATGAAGATACAGTAATGGTAGCAAAAATTGATAGAATCAGTTCTTATGTAGGTGGGAGGTATGATGTGAACAGAAGGTGAAGGGCTACTATCTAGGGGAGAATCACTTTCCATATAGACTGAGATGGAGAGTTAGGTAGAAGAGAGGTCTATACGGGTATTGATTGATTCAGATAGGTTTGTCAGGGAAAAATCCTAAAACCCATCTTTACCTTTAATTTGTTATCAATATGGATAACAAATTTTCTTACTGTGTTAGGAAGAAATTTATTCCATCTTGTGACACCTAATTTAGTCCTCACCCTCAATTTAGCACAATATGGGGCAATAATCCTTAAGTAAGGGATGTCTTGTAGAGACATCCCTTGGGGAAAAAACCTGCAGTAATGTCACGACTGTGATGGATTAGACACATGACAAGCAGGGAAGTGTACATTAGGATTTGTACATTAGGAAATGTACATCTTTGAGTAAGATGCAAGATGAATATGTATCATCTTGGATTCAAAATAGTTGGGAAAGTTATACAACATGTGAAGGAATGATGTTTAATGTGAGAGTCTAATGACATTGTCAGTAGTGAAGTCATGATCAGGAGTTTTTGTCTCTGGAGTCCTAGAAATGAGGACGCACAATCTTTTTTAAAGGATCTTTAAACTTATTTTCACATTATTGCCTGCTGCTCAGCCTTATCCATAATACGTTATCTTTCGTTAGCCAACTCAACATCTTCCCATCCACAACTCTGTCCCTCTCCATGATAAAGGGACATCGTACTCAAAGAGATAAGAGAACAAATCTGGAAATTTGGATTTCACATTAATTTAGAGCTCTTTGAAATTGTTTTAAATCTACTATGCTCTTCTGTATCACCTATATCTTGTTGAATTAAGATTGCTATTAAATGACAAAATGGATCCAGGCTCGTAGAAGAAAGTTAATAGCAAGAATTTTGTTCAGACTGAAAGTAATCAGATTTATGTAGATAACCTAGGACAACTCAAATGTTTTATATTCAGACAAAGTATACTTGTTTAATTTTTAAATTATATCATCAGAACAGTTCAATGAGAATGGATTTCATATATGGGAACAAGAAAACTCAAGAGTCTTATATAAGAAGATGTGAATGCCATATTTAGGAAATGAAGAAAAGAACATTAAGCCACAGGGGTTGAAATATATACTGAATAGATTCCTCTACTGATCTGGAAAATCAGGACATTCTTGTGATTATGCTTTCCTTTTAAAGTTTTTTTTTTTTTTTTTTTTTTTACAAACACATTGGGGATGTTTGCACCATAGTTTTGTTATTCAGATAGGGAAGTTATTTGACAAGACCAGTGTAATTTTCCTCTAAGATTTGTGTTATGAGAGAATATATTAACTTTCTATCACTCCAAGAAAGTGCCTAAGGTCATAAGTTATAAAAAAAAGATTTCTTTGGGGTCATCATTTTATAGTTTTCAGTTCATGATCAGGTAGACCCACTGACCGCTGACAATCCAGCCGGATGATAATGATGGGAAGTGACCATGGACATCACAAGCCAGGAAGTGAATTCTGAGAGCGAAGACAGGGTGGGCTTCCACAATCTCGTGGAGGGCTTGCCTCACATGGCCTGAAGCCCTGACACTAGGCCCCACCTTCAGAAGGTTCATAGCACCTCCCTGTAGTATCCATGGAGCCAATGCTTGAAAACATGCACTTTGGGGGGCACTCAGCATCTGAACTATAACAGTAGGACATTAGCAAGTTAAAGATTTTGACAAGTATCATTAAGTGCTGCAATTGGTAGCCTAGACCTCAGGAGAATGGAGAGTGAAGACAGGACACTAAAGAAATGAGACATGATGAAAGACAAAGTATTCAGAGTATTTGTTTGTTTGTTTATTGTTTTTTTTTCATTTTTTTAAATTTATTTTTTCCACTCATACAAACTAGATAGGTTCCCCATTCCCCTCCCTCCCTCCACCCCTCCCTGGATCCCCTTGCTCCCTCCTCCCTTTTCCCCTTCCTTTCCCCTCTCCCTCTCTTTCTCCTAGTGCCCCCTGGAGAAATATGTATCAGAGTAAGGGAGAGTTAGAATCAAAACTGTTGTGAATTGCTTAGGGTGTATGTGTGCGTGCGTGCGTGCATGTGCGTGTGTGTGTTTGTGAGATAGAGATTTTAGTTTGGGTAAAAACCCTCTGCTTTTTAGGTTTCTTTTCTCATTACACATGTAATTAGAATGAGGGTAGGATTTTTTATGCCAAAGCCTTGGAAGTTTGTGCAACAGCAATGGGTGGGCTGATGAGAAATGTAGATACCAGTGTAGTCAGAGGTTATAGAATGAATGCTGTGGTATTGACTTCGCAGACTAGAGATCAGGAGCATTGACTAGACCACATAACAGATAAGGTTTCTGAGAATGAAGTTACTTTAGACTGAGCCTTTGGATTAAGCATTAATTGCTCTTGAAGCTCAGGTTTAATAAGGAAAGTAGATAATAGGGAGTGTTCCTTAAAGAAGTAGAGGGTGGAGTTTCTCCTCTTTCTCTGCCTCTCTCCTTCCCTTCTCAATCTCCCTCCAAATCCTTCCTCACTCATTTTCTTCTTCCTTCTGTCCCCCTTTCTTCTCCCTCTGTCATCAAAGGAAGATTCAAGAAAGCACAAACGGTTTATGGAAGTGTAGGGGGAACTTGAAACATTAGCCAAGGGTGGATTCAGAGTCCAGAAGACTAATACTTCCTTTTTCACCTCTCCTTATGAAAGGCTTATCATATTGGCATGATTGAAAATGCTATAAAAAGCTGCGCATAGTGGTGCACCCCTGTAATCCTTGGGAGGATGGTAAAAGGATTATCAGTTTGGGGTGAACCTGGGCTACATAGAAAGTTTGAGGTAGGCCTTGGCAACATAGCAAGACTTAACTCTGTTCTTTATCTAGTTTCATTCTTTTCTGATCCTAGCACTTTTCCCATTTTTATTTTCATTTTCAGCATTGCACTTCTGAGGGCCTAACTCTGCCAGGAGACAGAACCAGACATCCTTAGCAGCTCTGGGGTAAGAGCCAGTGCATTGTCTCATTCTGTTCTCTGACCTGGACAGATGCTTCGTAATGTTAGTTGCGGAGGCTGGAATGCCCACGAGAGTCATTCTGCTGCTGCTCTGGCTGAAGGTGTCTCTGTCATCTTCTGACTTTTCCCAAGTTGGGCCCACTCGATACCTCAGTTCTCCAGAAGTGGTGATCCCCTTGAAGGTGGCTGGCAGGGCCAGAGGTGCAAAGACTCCAGGATGGCTGTCTTATAGCCTGCTATTTGGGGGCCAGAAGCATGTTGTCCACATGAAGGTCAAGAAGCTGTTAGTTTCTCTACACCTCCCTGTGTTCACTTACACAGAGCAACATGCACTCCTTGAGGATTACCCCTTCATTCATAATGATTGTTACTATCGTGGCTATGTAGAAGGGGTTCCCAACTCTGTAGTTTCTTTTAGTGCTTGCTTTGGGGGCCTGCAGGGAGTATTAAAAATAGGTGGCCTCACTTATGAAATTGAACCCATCAGGCACTCTAGCACATTTGAACACCTGGTTTATAAGTTAAATAGTAACATGACACAATTTCCACCCAGGAGATGTGGTTTGACAGAGAAGGAAATAGCATACCAATACTCGAAATTTATAGTGGGTAGGAGCGCAGCTGTGAGACAAGATTCTGCTGATAACTGGTGGTCCCACACATTGTTTCTGGAGCTGGTTATAGTGGTAGACCATGATTTCTTCACTTACTTCCAAAGCAATCTGTCAAAGGTGCAAGCGGATGTGTTTCTTGTTATCAATATGGTGGATTCCATATACGAGCAGTTGGATACTTATGTGACTTTGCTTGGCATTGAGATTTGGAATCAAGGAAACGTTTTCCCAGTGACAAACATACACCAGGCATTGGAAGATTTTGCGCAGTGGAAACAAATCAGCCTTTCCCGGGTCCATCACGATGCTGCCCATATGTTCATGAAAAGTTCCCTCATAAGCGTACTTGGCTTAGCTTATGTTGCAGGAATATGTAATCCTCCTATTGATTGTGGAGTTGACAATTTCCAAGGGGACCCGTGGTCTCTTTTTGCCAACACAGTGGCCCATGAGTTAGGTCATACTCTGGGTATGCAGCATGATGAGAAATTCTGCTCTTGTGAGCAAAGAGGTTGCATCATGAATTCTCACAGAGTACCATCAGAGCGATTCACCGATTGCAGCTATAATGATTTTATGAAGACCACTTCAAACCAAGGATTCTGTCTGCATAATCACCCAAGACTGACAGATGTCTTTATGCCAACGCGCTGTGGGAATGGAGTGGTGGAAAAAGAAGAAGAGTGCGACTGTGGATCCATACAGCAGTGTGCAAAAGATCCCTGTTGTCTGTTGAACTGTTCTCTGAAGCCTGGAGCCACTTGTGCTTTTGGGCTCTGTTGCAAAAACTGCAAATTCATGTCATCCGGGGAACTCTGTAGACAAAAAGTCAATGAATGTGACCTTCCAGAGTGGTGCAATGGGACATCACACCAGTGCCCAGAAGATGGATATGTACAGGATGGGGTCCCCTGTAGTGACAGTGCTTACTGCTACCAAAAGCAATGCCATAACCATGACCAACAGTGCAGGGAGCTTTTTGGCAAGGGGGCAAGGAGCGCGTCTCAGAAATGTTATAAAGAAATCAACTCCCAGGGAAACCGGTCTGGTCACTGTGGTACGAATGGCACAATATACCTAAAATGTAATGTGTCAGATGTATTTTGTGGGAGAGTTCAGTGTGACAACATAGAAAACATCCCCTATCTCCAACATAATTCTGTTTTGAAGCACATTTACATCAATGGTGTCAACTGCTGGAATATTGGCCATGATTTGGGAACAGGCCTGCCTGACATCGGCCAAGTGAAAGATGGCAGCACCTGTGGAACTGGAAAGATCTGCATACACAAGAAGTGTGTCAGCTTGTCCACCCTGTCACAGTCCTGTCTTCCTGAGACCTGCAATATGAAAGGAATCTGCAATAACAAACATCACTGCCACTGTGACTATGGATGGTCTCTGCCCTTCTGCCTAGACAGGGGCTATGGAGGCAGTATGGACAGTGGCCCAACGTCTCCCCAAAAAAGAATTACCTTATTACTAATTATGGCTCTCTCATTTGTTCCCGTTTGTCTGTTGGCTGCTGGAATTTATGCGTATCATCGAATGCATTCCGGTATTCAGCCAGAAAACTAAGGCTTACTTACCAGGTTGAGAAAACATCTCTGACTTTATATCCCATGCATTACTCAATTTTAGTCTCTTGGTCATGGAATTATTCTGAACAGGAGTAAATCTGAGCACATTTCTGACAATTTCCAGAAATATGTGTGTGTGTTCCCTTTCATCAACATCAGAAATAGCCATCAAGTCCAGGTGATTCTAAGGTGCTCCTACTCATTGCCCATCAGCTTAAACTCCATTCAGAAATGATATCTGTCCTGCCCAACTACTTGGATTTATCTGAAAAAGAGAAGTATCAAATTCTTATTAAATCTAAACAAACGCTTGTTTAGTTAAGAACTCCCGACCTGGTTCCCATTTTACTTCATACCCATCTGTCTATTCTCTTTATTTAGCAGCTTTACTCTCCTTTTGGAGTATTTTGATGAATGTCAAAATATAAACCCACTAGGGCAGGATCGTTTCCACCTGTTCTGCTTATTCACTTTTTCCCATACCAGGAACAATGCCTAATTCACAATAAATATTTGAATAAAATAATGAACTCGTGGAATATTAAGTGTCTAGAATATTAAATCAGGGGGAGGAGAGCACTTTGTTTACTATTGTGGATATCACTCTGGTCCTCAAAATTATTAGAGCTCCTACTCAAACTTCAACCATGAATGCTTAACATGTTTATTTAAAAAGTTGCTGCTAGTCTTTTTTTTTATTAAAAATTTAATTATACATTTTAAAATTTTTTACCAGTTCCCTCCCTCCCCCCTCCTCCCCCTCCCCTTCCCCCAGTGCCTCCCCCCCAATTCCCAGAGAGTCCTTTATTGTGTACGCCTAACTCTCCACTGGGTCCTCCTCTCCGATGACATATAAGGACCCAGTGGCATTTCCATAAGTCCTTTCTCTTGTTCCCCTTAAGCATAAGATCACTACTATGGCTGTCAATCCCTTGCCTCCAGGGGTCTCGGTGCCCTTAACAGATGCTAGACTTTATGAGGGCAACAGTGCACTGGACATTGCGCAGGGCATGCAAAGTCCCATTACTGATTGCTTTGGCCCCAACTATTGTTGAGAATCTTGCAAATCGTTGCTCCTCCCATCCTTTTGCTCTTACAATCTTACCGCCCCCTCTTCCGCAAATGTCCCTGAGCTCCAGGATGGGGAGAGATTAGGCTGTCCTAGTTCTATGTGATTGATATAGAGTCTCTGAAGTTCTGGATTGTGGTTTGTTGATTTTCTTTTGCAGTTTTGCTGCTCCTGCAATTCCCTTCACTCCATTCTGCTGGGCACTGTATGTCACCCCCTGGCCAGAGACAAAAAGCTGTTAAACTGGAGTCTTGTTGTAATAGCACATTCAAGGGTAGATGTAATAAGAGTAGGAAACCTCACTGAGGGAGGGGTCCATCACCCATTTGCAAAATGATTACTTTTTATCTGCTAGACTATATGCCCTCCCCTTCTGGTGAGATCAGGAAAGAACGTCTGTGAACTTAACCAGGTTTCTCATTACTTACTTGCAGACCTTGATGGAGGCCTATTTTCTCTGCTGTAACATGGTCTCCTCTCTCCTTGTTTCTGGTGTGGCCCTCCTAACCCATCTCTCTTGTTCATAATCCTTGCAATTACTGTGTTTCATAGGTTTACTTTTGAGTGTCTCAATGTGGGCTGGGTGAGTTTGGTACTAGGAGCCACCTATTAGGGAGTACATACGGCGCTTAATTTTCTGGGTTTGGGATACTTCACTTAATATAATTCTTTCTAATGACATCCATTTCCCAGCAAATTCCAGTAATTCATCATTTTTGATGGCTGAGTAGTACTCCATTGTATAGATGTACCACAGTTTCCTTATCCACTCGTCAACTGTTGGACATTTAGGTTGATTCCATGACTTTGCTATTGTAAACAGTGCTGCTATGAACATGGTCGAGCTTGTGCTATCGAGGCGAACCTCTGCTGCATGGGGGGTTATTCCCAAAAGTGGGATAGCAGGGTCATACTGGCATTTCAATCTTTAATTTCTTTAAGAATCTCCAGACGGCTCGCCAGAGTGGCTGTATGAGCCTGCATTCCCACCAACAATGTAGGAGAGTTCCCCTCTCTCCATATCCTCTCCAGCATTTGTCGTTGTTTGTATTGTGGATTTTTGCCATCCTGACCGGGGTGAGATGATATCTCAGGGAAGTTTTGATTTGCATTTCCCTGATGGCGAAGGAAGTGGAGCATTTTTTAAGATAATTGTTAGACATTTTAATTTCATCTCTGGTAAAGTTTCTTTGAAGTTCCAGGGCCCATTTTTTAATTGGGCCAGTGTTTTCCTTGGAGTTTAATTTTCTAAGTTCTTTGTGCACTCTGGACAGTAGAGCTCTGTCAGATATGTGGTTAGTGAAGATTTTCTCCCATTCTGTGGGTTGCCTTTGAGCTCGTGTGACAATCTCTTTATCTGAACAGAAGCTCTTTAATTTCACAAGATCCCAACTGTTGAGAGTTGGTAGCAGTGATTGTGCCATTGGATGTCTGTTTAGGAAGTGTTGGCCTAGCCCAATCAGCTCGAGGGAGTTCCCTATCCTTTCAACTATGGTTTTTAAAGTCTCTGGCCTGATATCAAGGTCCTTGATCCATTTGGAATTAAGTCTTGTACATGGTGACAAGTACGGGTCCAGCTTTAATCTTCTGCATGTGGAGATCCAGTTTTGCCAGCACCATTTGTTGAAGATGCTGTTCTTTTTCCATTGGATTCTTTGGGCCCCTTTGTCAAAGACCAAATGGCTGTAACTTTGTGGGCTTATATCTGGGTCTTCAATCCTTATCCATTGATCTGTGTGTCTATTTTGGAGCCAGTACCAGGCTGTCTTTATAACTATGGATTTGTAGTATAGACTTAGGTTTGGTATGGTAATACCTCCAGCTGTGTTTTTGTTACTCAGGATTGTTTTTGCTATCCTGGGTCTTTTGTGCCTCCATATGAACTTTGAGATTATTTGGTCAACTTCTTTGAAGAATTGCTTTGGGATTTTGATTGGTATAGCATTGAATCTGTATATTGCCTTTGGTAGGATGGTCACTTTTACAATGTTGATTCTGCCAATCCAGGAACAAGGGAGGTCTTTCCACCTTCTGGTGTCTTCTGCAATTTCTTTCTTTAGGGTTTTAAAGTTTTCATTGTAAAGGTCTTTTACCTCCTTAGTTAGGTTTATACCAAGGTATTTCATTTTTTTAGGGGTTATAGTAAATGGTATGGTTTCTCTCAAGGCTTTTTCACTTCTTTCATTCTGGGCATATAGGAAGGCCTCTGATTTTTGCACATTTATTTTGTATCCTGCCACCCTGCTGAACTTCTCAATTAGTTCCAGGAGCTTCCTGGTGGAGTTTTTGGGATCCCTCAGGTATAAGATCATGTCATCTGCAAATAGGGATAGCTTGATTTCTTCCTTGCCGATTTGAATCCCTCTTATGTCCCTTTCTTGTCTTATGGCTTCAGCTAAGACTTCAAGTACAATATTGAATAGAAGTGGTGAGAGTGGACAGCCTTGTCTAGTTCCTGATCGAAGTGGGAATGCTTCCAATTGTTCCCCATTGAGCATAATCCTTGCTGTGGGCTTGTTGTATACAGCTTTTATTATATTGATAAAGGTTCCTTCCATTCCTACTGTCTCTAGCGTTTTGATCATAAAAGGCTGTTGGATCTTGTCAAAAGCTTTTTCTGCATCTATCGAGAGTATCATGTGGTCTTGGACTTTGGACTCGTTTACATGATGAATTACATTTATTGATTTGTGTATGTTGAACCAACCTTGTGTGCCAGGGATGAAGCCTACTTGGTCCCCGTGAATGATCTTTTTGATATGTTTTTGAATCCGATTTGCTAAGACTTTGAGAATCTTTGCATCTATGTTCATCAGGGAGATCGGCCTATAGTTTTCTTTTTTAAGTGAATCTTTATTAGGTTTTGGGATTAAAACGATATTAGCTTCATAGAAGGAATTTGGTAGTGTTCCTTCCTTTGCTATTTGATGGAACAGTTTAAGGAGTATTGGTGTTATTAACTCCTTAAATGTCTGGTAGAACTCTGTGCTGAATCCATCTGGTCCAGGACATTTTTTGGTGGGAAGATTCGAGATTACTTCCTCAATTTCCTTATATGTTATAGGACTATTTAAATAATTCACAACTTCCTGATTCAATTTAGGTAAGTTGTGTTTACTTAGAAATTCATCCATCTCTTTTGTGTTGTCAAACTTCACAGAGTATAAGTTTTTGAAATATGATGTTATAATTCTCTGGATTTCTTGGGTATCAGTAGTGATAACTCCATGATCATTTCTAATTTTGTTAATTTGGGTTTTCTCTCTCTTGCTTTTGGTTAGTTTAGCTAGGGGTGTATCAATCTTGTTGATTTTTTCAAAGAACCAGCTTTTTGATTGGTTGATTTTTTCTATCGTTTTCTTAGTCTCGATTTCAGATATTTCTCCCCTTATTTTGCTAATCTCTTCTCTTCTACTGCTTTTGGGATCAGATTGCTCTAGTTTCTCTAAAGCTTTAAGCTGCATTGTTAAGTTGTTTATTTCTGATGTTTCCATTTTTTTGACGTGGGCATTAAGAGCTATGAACTTACCTCTTAGAACAGCTTTCATTGTGTCCCAGAGATTTTGGTAAGTTGTATTTTCGTTATCATTCACTTTCAGGAAATCTTGAATTTCCTTTTTAATTTCTTCCTGAATTCAGTTCTCATTCAGCATCATAGTGTTAAGTTTCCAGGAGTTAGTGTATTTTCTCTTGTTCGATGTGTTGTGGATGTCCAGCTTTAGGCCGTGGTGGTCTGATAGGGCACAGGTTAGAATTTCAACTTTCTTGTATATGTGTAGATTCATTTTGTGGCCCAATATGTGATCTATTTTGGAGAAAGTTCCGTGTGCTGCTGAGAAAAATGTGTATTCTTTGGTGCGTGGGTGAAAAGTTCGATAGAGATCTGTGAGGTCCATTTCTTTCAGGGTTTGATTAAGTTCCAAAGTGTCTCTGTTAAGCTTTTGACCTGTTGATCTATCCCATGTAGAGAGGGCGGTGTTGAAGTCCCCAAGAATTATCGTTTGGGGGTTGATTTCTTGCTTTAGACGCTGTAGGGTTTTCTTAATGAATGTGGAGGGGCCCGTATTGGGTGCATATATGTTCAGTATTGTGAAATCTTCCTGGTGAATTGTACCTGTGACTAAAATGTAGTATCCATCCGTGTCTCTTATAATTTTCTTTGGTTTGAAGTCCACTTTGTCTGATATCATAATGGCTACTCCTGCCTGTTTTCTGCTTCCATTTGCTTGTACATTTGTTGACCAGCCTTTTATTTTTAGAGCGTGCCTATCTTTTGTGGTGATATGGGTTTCCTGCAGGCAGCAGATTGATGGATTGTGATTTTTAATCCAAGTTTGTAATCTGTGTCTCTTGATCGGTGAGTTAATTCCATTAACATTTAGTGTTATAATGGAGAAACTATTTTTAATTCCAGACATTTATTATGTTTAGTAGTTTTTATAAGTATATTGCTTCGCTTTTTATGGTGTTATACTTGCCTTCTGTTCTCCTGGATATGCCTGTTTTTTTCTTCATGCTTGAGTATCATTTCTAGCAGTTTTTGAAGGCCTGGTTTGGTGGCCATGTATCCCTTAAAGTTGTCTTTGTGCTGGAAAATTTTTCTTTCTCCCTCGATCATGACTGATAGTTTTGCAGGGTAAATCAGCCTGGGTTGACATTTTGCTCATTCAATACTTGAAGTATGTCTCTCCAAGCTCTTCTTGCTTTTACTGTTTCGACTGAGAAGTCATTTGTTATTTTAATAGGTTTGCCTTTAAAAGTGACTTGTTTTTTCTCCCTTGAAGCTCTCAGCACCAGTTCTTTATCTTGAATGTGGAGTGTTTTAACTATTATTTGCCGCGGTGTGCTTCTATTTTGGTCGTATCTGTTTGGGGTGCGGAATGCCTCTTGTATATGAATGGGCCTCTCTTTTTTTAGATGAGGAAAGTTTTCCTTGATGATCGTTTGAAAAATTTCCTCAGGGGTGGTATTTTGAGATTCTTGCTCCGGTATTCCATGAATACGCATGTTAGGCTTCTTCAGGGTGTCCCATATCTCTTGGATATTTCTCTCAAGTATCTTTTTGGCTTTAACAACCTCTTCCATTGAGCTGGTTAGTACTCCCACTTTATCTTCAAGGTCTGAAATTCTGTTTTCTGCTTCATTAGTTCTGTTGATAAGACTCTCTGTGGCCTTCTGGGTTGAAGTTAACTTGTCTTTTAGCTCAGTTTTAAACTCTGCTTGAGTTTGTTTTAACTGCTCTATGCCACTTTTTGTTTCTTGCACTGTTTTTCTCAACTCCTCCAGATGTCTGTTGTGTTCCTCTTCAAAGCGATTGATTCGATTATGTAATTCCTCCCGGATTTCCTCTTTCATAGTATTGAACATGGTAATGATCATATTTTGAAAGTCGTTATCCTGGGTCAGGCTTTCTTGGCCTTTTTCCGCAGGTTTGTTCTTGTTGGAGTCTAACATTATGGGATTAATTCCTTCAGTGGGAAATTTGTTTACTTGAGTGTTGCTTCTCATGGATTTGCACTTTGACTTTGGCATTGTCATTTTAACTCTTAAGATCTCTGAATTTCAGTAAACTGAATTATTTGGCCTGGGGTACTGGTGGGCGGGGCCCGAACGGGGACTTACCTAGGGCGCGGGGTGAGGCCCAGGTGGACCGCGCGCGTGTCCCGACCGGCGGAGCGGGGTGGGGTGAAAAGGGAGGATGGGCGCGTAGGCGTGGAGCTATTTAACCCGAGGGCAGCTGGGGCGGGGCCGGGGCGCAGGGGGAGGTCCTCCTCGTCCCTCGGCCCCTGCGCGGCTCCGGCTGGATGGCGGGAGTCGGAGCCGGGTCCCTGTGGGCTGACCTGGGGTCCTAGAGCGCGCGGTGAGGCCCGGCTGGATCTCGCGTATGCGTCCGGACCGGTGGAGCGGGGTGGGGTGAAAAAAAGGGACCTGCTAGTCTTTTTTTATCCTGTCTGTCTTCTCCTCAGTCCGTTCTCAGCATTTTTACAGCCTGCCTCTTGAAAACACAGCACTACTCAGATACTCATCATATTATCAAAGTAACTTCTAAATGATACTCATTAAATGAGTCAATGGTTTCTTTCCTATAACCATCCATTGTATCTGACCACTTTTGCATCCCACAGTCACTTCAGTGTTTAGAACATTTGACTGAATCATCCCCATGCACAGACAAATTTTCATCCCCACATGTCCAATGTCCTACCTTCATCCTTGAAAACTCTGATTTTACTCCCAATAGAGATAAATAGCATATCTTTGGAAAATAACTTATGGATAAACTACTAGATGTTTCACATAGAAGCTCCTGCTGTTTGGCGCTTATGTCTTAATTTTTTTTTTTTTTGGCTTTTTAGTAAATGATGAGGATGGGGTTAATTGTATACCAGCCAAAGTTAGAAGAAAAGGATAGATAGATAGGTAAAACAAGAGTGAGGTAGGAATATAATCTGGTTAGCCTTGGCCTAAAGAAAGATTCACTTGTCTTAAGTGTATGTGTTCACATTAGCAACATAAGGTAATTGATCTTTGTTTATTGATTTCTTAAAAAGTTTCAAAATATTTGAAATTGATTATATAACATTTACAAATCTAATTTTGTTTTTTTTAATCTACTATATTTTGTATTTATGCTTGAAATGACTTTGAAACAACCCATTGTTTTCTCGGATTACTTTTGCTTTAGCTTTTATGAATGAGTTGGAATTTAGTTTTTCATAAGGAATAAGACTTTCCAGCCTTATATTTTCCAAAAGTAGCCATTTTCACTGCTTTGCTGGAAGATTGAAATTCTCTGCTATTTTTTTAAAAGTTAATTTGCTGGAGGGAGCAGCAAAATTGTGTTCGTGAATTTTTAAAGGCCCAGCACATTTTGTTATTACACAATTGTTTTACACTGGTTAATAGGCAATTATATCAAGATTTGTGAGTTAGAATTAATTCCTGCTTAGAGAAAAGGAAAAGAAAGAGAGAGAGAGAGAGAGACAGAGAGAGAGAAAGAAAGAAGGAAAGAAGGAAAGAAAGAAAGAAAGAAAAGAAAGGAAAGAAAGAAAAAGAAAGAAAGAAAGAGAAAAAGTCTTACTGTTTTAATTTGGGTTTTCCCAGATACAGACCCAGAGGCAAATATTTAGGTAGTTTGTTCATTTGTTTAATCAACAATTTTTTTCTCTGGGTTCCTGGGATGGGTTCCTGGGATCCACATCCAAAGACTCTTGAGAAGTCTTCTTCATGGTTGTGGAAAAGAAAGACATTAGAAAGAAGCATTTGAAGTGGGACATTGTCAGTACATGGAAGTGGTCTGCAGCTATAGATGAACTTAGATGGAATGACAAACTGTAAGGTAGCCCACTAGTATCTATTTCACTCAGGTTCCATAGGGTGGAAAAAGAGCAAAGCAAAGACTAAATTCATATGCTTTATTTGAGGAATGAAGTTATGTGGAAATAAACATCAAAGTAAATGTATTTGAGATAGGTAAGCATAAAATAGCAGATGCTGAAGGTGCCCAGTCACAGTGTCGCAGGCTGTCTTGAGATTGTCTGTACTGCTAGTGGTAATTCTTACACACACTAATAAGAGAATAGGTCATTCATGGAACAGTTCAGAAGCAAGAGGAATTTAATGTGTCAGGAAACAACTCTGAACCAATAAGAAAAATTTTGTGAATAAATATCCCATCTTCCCCAATCCTCATGGGACAATTCATGGATTTTGCACATTGTCTCTCGGAGGCTCTATCAAGGCAGTCCAGTGGGTCCTGATTTCTTATCTCGTCAGTCACCCACTAATTCAAGCTTTATTGGTTTCTTCCCCTTTCCTGTTGCAGTTTCACATTCACGAAATACTAAAGTCTTGAGGTTACATTTCAAACTGCTAACATTCAAATCCTCCCACTTCTTTCATGTGTTCCCAAAGTAACAGTGCCATCCTGTGGACATTTGGGCTGGCATTGTGATAAGACATTTGGATTCCACTCTGTTGGGCTGAAATAGTGAAATTCCTTGCCTCTCCCCTCCCCTCCCTGCCGCTCTCTCTGTCTCTCTGTCTCTGTCTCTGTCTCCCTCTGTCTCTCTGTCTCTCTCTGTAGGTCTGTGTGTATCAGAGGGCACTATGTGTGCACCTGTGGAGTCCCAAGGTTGACTTTGGAATTCCCTGGATTCCTTGTTCCTTTCTATCTCCTTTACTATGTTGAACCTACATACCTTGAGCCACATTCTAATTACTCCATGTATATTTCTATCTCTTGCTAGATCCAGGCAAAACTTACTCAAATGTTTTTTTCTTTTTTTTTTTTTTTCCAAAAATGAGTGATTACACCACGTGATTTTTTTTTTGGTGCAACCACCCTGTCAAAGTTTGAATATAAGTTGTCCCCCGCAGGTTCATATGTTTGAAACTTAGTTTGTTGTTTGAGGAAATCTTGGCACCTTTGGGAGATGGAGCCTTGCTGAAGGAAAGCATGTCCCAGATGGTGGGTCTTGAGGTTGGTTAGGTCTACCCTGGCTTCCTTTAGTCTGTTCTTGCAGTTTGTTGGTTGAGCTCTTTCAGCCTCCATGATGTTTGCAGTTACCTAAGTCTCCTGCTTCTGCCACCTTCCATATCTTTTCTAACATAATGGACTGTATGTATCTCCCTTCTGGAATCATAAGTCAAATAGTCTTCCTTTCTCCCATTAAGTTGCTTGAGTCTGACTGTTGGTTCACAGCAGCAGAAAAAGTAACTACACACCCTAAGACTCACTGCGAGCCTGGAAATTGGCTGTTTATTGTGTGCGTGCGTGCGTGCGTGCGTGCGTGCGTGCGTGCGTGCGTGTGTGTGTGTGTGTGTGTGTGTGTGTGTGTGTGTGTCTCAGTGGGCCTGTGTACCCCTGTGGAGGGCCAAGGGTGACTTTGGAAACATCCTGGATTGCTCCTTTTCTGCTTCACTCTGAGATTTGCCAGGCTCTGCCTACCAGTGTCAAAAGTGCAGGCTAGCACAATTTTCCACCGGGCATTTTTTTTTTATGTGGGACCTGGGATCGGAACTCAGGACTTTCTACTTTCAAGGCAGAGCCTTAATCCCTGAGCCATTTCTCTACCCCTGGATACAGATTTTTGAACTTGAGTGTACTTTGGCAAGTACAAACAGTGTTGCAGAAAGAAGTCAAAAATTATAAAACTATACCTGACCTCTGGGAAGAAGCCCAACTATGAGTGAATCCAGCCAGGAGGGGAAGGTAGTCAGGAGGGACACTGGTATGGCTAGGGTAACTGGAACCACCTAGTATGCCATGCCTCTTCCCATCAGCACAGATTGCTTTGGTCTGACTGAGTTCTACATTCTCAAAGCCCCAAAAACATTTGGTGGAAACAGTTTGCATGGACATTTACAATGTGCACACATGCAGTGGCCAGAGTGTTTCTGGTGTGACCAGACACCCAACCAGGGGGTACTGTGCTTAGGTGGGTGGAGCCGTTTGAGAGTGTACCCTAAATTTGTCAGATTGTCAGGACTAGATACAAAAGACACTGGTATGAATTTAAACCAGCAGTAGGCACAGTAGCATACACGTTGCCAGAAAAGCAGACTTGGAGTCAGCCTGCAAATTGCCTTTTCCGGTTTGGATTTTTTGGTGCTTTGTTTCATTTGTTTGTTTTTTCTTTCTTCTTCTTCTTCTTTTTTTTTTTTTTTTTTGACATCAGAAAAAACATATGACTCAAAACTTTGGTGTCCCTTTGTCATGGTTTGAAATGTGAGTTGTCCCCCACAGGCTCATGTGTTTGAATCTTTGTTTGGGAAAGTCACGGCACCTTTAAGAGGTGGAGCCTGGCTGAAGGAAGGCAGTTACGGAGGGTGGGCCTTGAAGCTGATTAGCCCCACCCTACTTCCAGGAGAGGCCTGCTCTGGGGTTGGCAATTTTGTAGCTCTCAGCCTCCATGAAGGACATGGCTTCTTGACAGGCTTCCTCCTCTGTGCATGTATCGCCGCCATGAAGGACTGTTTCTCTCTGGAGCCATAAGCTGAATAAATGACCCTTTCTCCCATTAAGTTGCTTGACTTTAGGAGTTTCTCATAGAAACAGATAAGACTAACAAATATACACCTATACAAAGGAAACTGCAAAATGACAGACCTAGGGTGAACAGCGAAGCACCCTTCTGCTCTATCACCTCAGGAAAGGACAACTCTATAGCTGCTTTGTTGTTGGTGGTGGTGGTTTATTTTTGCTTTGTCTAGCTCTATATTTGTTGTGTTATTTTCCTCATCTTATACCTTTATCTCATATACTTTTATATCTTCTTGTTTTCTGCTTTTTTTCTTTTTCCATCTTGTGTGACTATACATCAGTACTTTTTTTTGGCTTAGAAAAATCAATAGTTTTCATTTTAGTAATATTTTTATTCTTTGACTCCGAGGACAGAATTCTCAGTCTTCGTTTATTCTCAGCATCTTGCGTGACCATAGTTCTCTGCATTTCTCTCCAGTCATGAGAAGAAGCTCCAGAGCAAAAGATTATGGGTTGTATAAATACTGAAGGTAAAATGCTAAGCTGTAAGAGAGAACATGCAATATTTGTCTTTTTGGATCTGAGTTATCTCAGTCAGTATAATTTTTTCCAGCTCTATCCATTCATTGGTGAACTTCATGATTTCATCTTAATAGCTAATTAATATCCAATTATATATGTACATGCCTAAATATATTTATAGACATACCATATTTTCATTATCTGTTCATCAGTTGTTTCCATTTCCTGCTATTGCAAATAGAGCTGCAGTGAAGAGAGGTGTACATGTATCTCTGCAATGAAGTAATAGTTTTTTGGGAAAATGCCTGAGAATGGTATAACTGGGTCATATAGTAGTTCGATTTCTAGTTTTTTGAGGAATGTCTATACTGATTTCCAAAGTGACTGTGCCAGTTTATATTCCTGCCAGCAATGAATGAGGGTTCCTTTTCCCACATTATTGCCAGTCTTGTTGTTGTTGTTTTCAGTCTTTGCCATTCTGACTGGGGAAGGTAGAATCTCATAGTAACTTTGATTTGCATTTCATTGATGGCTAAGAATGTTGGACACTTTCAAAGATATTTTCTAGACATTTGTATTTCTTCTTTTTAAAGAAGAAATCTGATCTTCTTTTCAGATCAGTAGCCCAATTTTAATTGAGTTGTTAGCTTTATTGAGGTTTGATAATTCTGGATACTAATCTTCTGTCAGATATGTACGTGTGACAGTATCCCAGCTCAGTATTGCATGCCCTCATTACAATAGAATTATTTTCTGTTAATAAAATTATAAAATAGATTATTTAGCCATCGAATTGTGTGAGAGAGAAAGAAGGAGCAGGAAGATTTGGGAAGGAGAGAGAGAGAAAGAGAGAAAAAAGAGAGATTTGTGTATGCTATGGTGGTCAGAAAACAATTTTTGGAAGTTGGTTCTCTTCTTCCATGTTTTGGCAGTCTTGCTGTCTGATAAGTGAGACTCACCCCTCTCTCAGCAATCTCTGTGGACACAGTGTAGCCAATTTCCTTAGGTCAAGTTTGGTATTGGTATGAACTCTCCTGCCAAACCAGACTATGAACTGTCATGGAACATCCAAAACAAGAACAAACCACATTTTTCTTCCAGGCTATTTGGTTATAAAATTAGAAGCAACATGCAGGCAAACCGAAACAACATGATAACAGGCAGGGAAGGTGTAGAGGTAGAAGCAGAAGGCTGGTTCACTTTGCATCAATACCAAAAGGTAGAGCGGTAAGTCAGGTTATCAGACCTCAAGGCCCACCCCCACACACAAGGAACCAAAGAACAGAATATTTAATTATTAATGACTTTGAAGAAAAAGTTCACTAAGAGATGAGGAACACAATTGTCAAGATGGGAATGTTCTGATAAAGTGGAGACTGGAGGCAAAGGGATCACAGAAAGAGTGTTTGTATACTTGTTATATGAACTTCCACTAGACAGAGATATTCCACATCTGCTGATCTTGATTCTACACTTAGATATCTTTCTTTTTTTTTTACTAAGAATTTTTTTTATTTTTAATATTTTTTATTATTATTTCCGCTCATACAAACTTAATAGGTACACCGATTCCCTCCCTCCATCCTCCTCCCCCCGAATCCCCTGCTCCCCCTCCCCTCACCCCTCCCTCCCCATCTCCCAGTGCCTCCCGCCCCAATTCCCAGAGAGCCCTTTAATATGCATCCCTGACTCTCCTCTGGGCCCTCCTCTCCGATGACCACAAGGACCCAGTGGCATTTCCCTGAACCCTTTCCCGTGTTCCCCTTAAGCATAGGAACACTACTGTGGCTGCCAATCCCTTGCCTCCAAGGATCTTGGTGCCTTTAGCAGATGCTAGACTTTGTGAGGTCAATAGTGTGTTGGACATTGCGCAGGGCATGCAAAGTCCAATTATGATTGCTTCAGCCCTAACTTGTGTGGAGTATCTTGCAAATCATTGCTCCTCCCATCCTTTTGCTCTTATACTCTTACTGCCCTCTCTTCTGCAAATTTCCCTGAGCTTCAGGATGGGGAGAGATTAGTCTGGCCTAGTTTTAGGTGGTTGATATAAAGTCTCTGAAGTTCTGGATTATAATTTGTTGATTTTCTTTTGCAGTTTTGCTGCTCCTGCAATGCCCTTCACTCCATCCTGCTGGGCACTGTATGTCACCCCTTGCAATCCTTGATGGAGGCCTATTTTCTCTACTGTAACATGGTCACTTCTCTCCTTGTTTCTGGTGTGGCCCTCCAACCCCATCCCTCCTGTTCATAATCCTTGCAATTACTGTAGGTATTACATAGATTTACCTATGAGTGTCTCAAGGTGGACTGGGTGGGTTTGGTACTAGGAACCACCTATTAGGGAGTACATACGGTGCTTAATTTTCTGGGTTTGGGATACTTCACTTAATATAATTGTTTCTAATGACATCCATTTCCTGGCAAATTCCAGTAATTCATCATTTTTGATGGCTGAGTAGTACTCCATTGTATAGATGTACCACAGTTTCCTTATCCACTCATCAACTGTTGGACATTTGGGTTGATTCCATGACTTTGCTATTGTAAACAGTGCTGCTATGAACATGGTCGTGCTTGTGCTATCGATGTGAACCTCTGCTGTATGGGGGGTTATTCCCAAAAGTGGAATAGCAGGGTCATATGTCATTTCAATCTTTAATTTCTTTAAGAATCTCCAGACGGCTCGCCAGAGTGGCTGTATGAGCCCGTATTCCCACCAGCAATGTAGCAGAGTTCCCCTCTCTCCACATCCTCTCCAGCATTTGTTGTTGTTTGTATTGTGGATTTTTGCCATCCCTTCCGGGGTGAGATGATATCTCAGGGAAGTTTTGATTTGCATTTCCCTGATGGCTAAAGATACACTTAGATATTTTTCATGACACCAATCCAACAGTCAAGGTTATACAGATTATACAGTGCCCTGCATTTCTCAAGTGTGGACTTATAACAGAAGTTCAACTATAACTTTTCCTTATTCCCTCACATTTTCTTTTGCTTTCCACCCCTACCAAATCATATTGATTCTTTGAAAAAATGAACAAGAATAATAAACATTTAGTCAAACTAAAGAAGAAAGGAGATCCAAGTCAACAACTCTCAGCATTCATGAAGGATGGGACTTAGATCACCTCTAGCTTCTTCCAACTTTCTATGCCATCCATATCATAGAGGACTACATCTCCTCTCTGGAAGCGTAAGCTGAAAAATTTCCCTTTTGTCCTCTTAAGCCTCAGTGGTGTCTCAAAGAAGCACAAAGAGTAACTGATACAGAAATTGGTATCAGTAAAGTGGGGAGTCGCTATGCGAGACTGAGAATCTGGTACCAGAAAGTGCTGACAAAAGTTAGTACAGAAAAGTATGATCATTGCTGAGATGTGGCTATTGTACCTTTGCAGATTTTGGGGGGGGGAAAATATAGAGAATTTTGGAACATTATGCTGGGAAAGCCTTATGGCTTGGAGATGGGGTCAAAAAGGCCATTTTAGTGAGAACTGGAAAAAGACTGATGCTGTTAGAGATGCAGGCAGTGGAAGCCCAGCTTGTGATGGTCCAGAGGGGAACAGACTGTGTTAGGAACTGGACAAAAGGCAAAAGGAGTGATATTTTGGCAAAGAGTTTGATTAAGTTTTGCTCTCTTCCTGTTAGTTTGCCTGAAGTTAAATTTGAGTGTTTGGCAGACAGTCTTGACAGTGTGGCGCAGCTACTTTTTAGTGCTCTTGTTCAGAGTTACAAAAAAGAACAAGAAATCAGGCAAAAATAAATAATAACTATGAAGTTTGAAGAAAAGTGTGAGGGCAAATTTACAGAAAATGCAGACAACAAAATGGCAACTATGATAATAGAGATAAACGCCAAAAATGAATCAAATTCTACTCTGAATTTGGATAATATAGAGGCTTTACTCTCAGAACAAGATCCTCACAGGATTCCCACCCATAAGAATGTAAATTCCTTTGAAAGGAAAGAGCTATAAGGAAAAGTTCCAAAGGTAAGGTCTGTTCCTCTGAAGAGATTATCTAAGAGAGAAATATTCTTCCTAGCATCAACCCAGAGAAACTGAACAATCTGTGGTTCCAGGGGGCTAATCTCCATTTGGAGGTTATAGCAGAACTTGACAATGTCATCCATGTGGTCCTGGTTTTAGAGGGATCAAAACTGCAAGAGGGAGAAAGTTTTGAATTCCTCTCCCAAAGTTTCAGAGAATGGCAGAAGTTAGGCAATATGTAAAAAGATTGGAGGCCCAAGGATTGGACCTGCAGTCTAGAGGCTCAAGGAGGGCATTTTGTTCTGTGGAGTTAAAGCTTGGTTTGCCATTAACAAGTGAAGATCTTCAAGATGCCAAAGCCAAAGAGAGCTGCAGACCAAGAGAATGGTGCCAGACCAAGAGAATGACTGAATTCTTTGGACATCTGTGCTGGAACGGTGGAACCAAATCCCTTTGGAACTGTGATGACTTCAATAAGAGGTGCTAGACTCTTAGAGGTATAGAACTTGGAATTTGTCCTGCTGGTTTTCATTCTTGTTATGGATTGACCTTTCCTGGATATGTCCCTCATTCTGTCATTTTGGAATGGGAATGTCTATTCTGTGCCATTGTATGTTGGCAGTATGTAACTTGTCTTCTGATCTTATAGGGAACTTTGGACATTTGGACTGTGTTGGGACTACTGATATAGTCTGTGGGACTTTTAAAATTGGACTGAATATGGTTTGCAGAATAAGAAGGCAATGAGCCTGTAAGAGCCAGAGGTGGAGTGTCATAGTTTGAAATGTGAGTTGTCCCCCACAGGCTCATGTGTTTGTATCTTTAGTTGTCTGAGAAGTTCATGACACCTTTAAGAGGTGAGTCTTGCTGGGGGAAGATAGTTATAGGGGGTAAGCCTTGAAGTTATTTAATCCCACCCTCCTTCCAGGAGAGTTCTGCTCTTGGCAACTGGCAATTTTGCACCTCTCCACCTCATTAAAGGACATGACTTAGTCCACTTCCAGCTTCTGCCAACTACCCACACCTTTGCTGACATAGAGGACTATATCTCCCCTCTGGAACTGTAAGCTCTATAAATCTTCCTTTTCTTCCTGTCACGGTTTGAAATGTGTTCCTCATGCCTTGGGAAAATCATGCACCTTTGGGAGGTGGAGTCTTGAGGGAGAAGGGCAGTCACAGGAGGTAGGCCTTGAGATGGATCAGCTCCATTCTACTTTGGGAGAGGTCTGCTCATGCTGCTGGTAGTCTTGCAACTCTAAGCCTCCCTGAAGGACATGATTTAGACCGGCCACCAACCAGCTTTATCCAGCTTTATCCCTGTATTTTCTTATCTTTCTTGAGTTCCTTGATAGTCTATGGGGGCATGTTGGTATGTCAGTTATTATGCAGGTCTGAAAGGACAAGTCTCACTGCAGTGAGTTCCTAGATGTAGCAGTCTTGCTTTGAATGGAATGTCTTGCTTTGAATGGAATGTTGTTTGGCTTTGAGTGTTCTCTCACAGCAACAGGAAAGACTAACTGCTACTCTCCCCTTAAGTTGGTTGAGTTTCAATGGTGTCTCACAGCAGCACAAAGAGTAACCCACACACCATCTAACCATCACAAACTTCCTGCAACATACCTTAACCTTCTAATCCATCTATTTCCATTTTTGGAACACACTTTACCTTCTTATCCAAAAACATTTTTTTCTTATCAATAGTATATCTCATATCTACTTGACAGTTCCCTTCTGTTTTATCATGTTAGATACTTGAAAAAAAAACTTGTTTTTTAAAAGGAGGTAGTTATAGTGCCCCCTCTTCCACGAAGTTCCCTGAGCCTTAGAATGGGAAAAGATTAGGTTGACCTGATTCTGGGTAAGCCTTGCTGGGTCACTGTATTCTTCATCAAGGATGGCCCTTACTGACAACTTAACTGCTCTTCTAATTTGCCCCGCGTTGCATCCTGTAAGGGTATTGAGATCCTCTACCTCAGTTTTAGAAAAAGACTTCTAGGATGAATGCTAATTGTTCTTCCAACCTATGGATATAATAACAGCTATTTATAGAACAGTTTGGTGTACTGTCTTCCTACCTATAGATTCATTGGCTGTTTTTTCCTATTGATCTATTTCCTTTCATTTTTAGGTTCTAGTTTCAGTTATCATAACAGGAATGTATATCATTCTGACTAGAAGATCTTGAGTTTAATCAAAAAGCTGATGGTTGTTTCCTTGATACTCATGCCACTATTACACTGGTGGTCACCTGTTGTCATGGTGATTTTTATTGCAACTTGCAGATTTCATGTGTTGATGGGTCCTGTGATTATTTCTCTCCCAGCAGTTAACTTTGTTATTTCGAAAAATAAAACATACAAACATAGCTGTTAGACACATGATAGGATTACATGAAATCCTGATAACTGAAAATTTAACACAACACACTTCAGACAACAGAGATAAGGAGATGCAGGGCATCTTAGAAACACCTTAGAAATGCATAGAACCATTAATAATCCATGACAGCATATAAATGGTCAGTTTTGGAAATAAACTTTTTTTTTAATAAAAAACAGGACTAATCTCAAAAGCACAGACTAATCTCAAAATTGCCATTCTTCTACCCCAGTTTCCCATGTGCTGGAATGGAATTACAGGTGTGTGTCAACATGCCTGGCATATATATATATATATATATATATATATATATATATATATATATATATATATATATATATATAAAATGTGTGTGTGTGTGTGTGTGTGTGTGTGTAATGGAATGCTTTTGATACGGGGTTTGGTGTCCTGGGTGTGGCTCACCAAATGATGTGGGGGGATCTCTCTGGCGATCTGTATGAGTCCAGATTCTTGTCTTCAGGAGTCCAATACTGAAACCAGATCAAGTGTAGAAGATTAAGGTAGAGTTTATTAGAGGAAGAAAGAATGGAATCCATGGACATGAATCCATGAGGGGCAAGAGAGTCCTGGAGAGCTCATGGACTGCAGGCATGGAATCCATGAGGGGTGAGAGAAAAGTTAGGTAGAAACCATGGAATCCAGACATGGAGTACAATGAGGGGCAAGGGTGCTGGAAATAAACTTTTAAAAACATTATCAAAACAGATTAACATTAAGAAACCTTATCACTGAAAACAGAATCTGGTATTAGTTGTTTAGCAAAGCAGATGTTGTGACCTGGAAAGAAATAGTTTTATTTTTAAGCAAATAGTTGTCTAAGATTTATAGTTAAGTGCACAAATAAGTCAAGAGACTGTAAATATTTTCCTTTAAAGGAAAGTTGTTATCTTTACTTAGAACTTCTGAAGCTTACCATTAATTCATAGTTATCATATGAAATTGGATTACCTATAGACTGTTAAACACTTATTCCTCTGAAATCAGAGACATTTCAGGAGACAAAAGAATCGGACAGACACCAAAACTACTCTAGGACAAACAAAATGATTACTTCGAACCGGGACAGAACGCAGCAAAATCCACCTGAGATCAGGCAACACAGATAAGGAGACATAGGACTTAGTAATGTTTAACAAATAAACATGTCGCCATTTTGATTGCTATTGGTACTGGTATAGAAGCCAGAGTGACCAGAAAGTTACAAAGAAAAAAGCCCCTGGCTTGTCAGGCATGCAAAGGATGTCCACAGAGGATTTTTGACCAAAGAAATTTGACATCTGGCATCCCATACCTGGATGTCGAATCTGATCTGAGTGAAGATCCAGCAAAAATAGTTGGGGCACAGATGCAACTTTACAGGCAGAAGTCAGGTAACCATTTCAAGCAAGGCTGCCCATGAGGAGAAAACTCAGTGCACCTCAAAGCTGCAGTAGCCTAAAATAATGTAAAATGCTGGGGCACTATAATGAGAAATTTGTAATAAGGGAAACTGCTTTGGCATTTACTTTTATTTATTTATTTATTTTAATTTACTGACCGCTGTAAAAGCTTGGGAAAAACAAGCAGAAACTGCTTAAGGTCTCCTCTTTCTGGATACTGTCTTAATACATAGAGTTACAGAATTACTACTGTTTGAAGGAGGTAACTGCTAATAGCTGATAATCACTAAACTTAGCTCCTGTAAATGCAGCTTGCTTCACGTAGCTTCTTGTGTTTGTTTGCCTTTATAAGTCTGGGTTAAATAAGGCTCTTGGCTGCATTCTGAGAGCCTGACATCAGGGTGCAGTCTCTGATCAGCTAAATAAAACCTCTCCCTTTTTTAAAACTTTTCCGGTGTCAGAGTGGTGACTTCCTGAGTGACCCCAGACTCATTACAGTAGCAAACTGAGACCAATAGATTGGGAGGGGAAAAGGGGAATCCACCAATATCTAGCTGACCACACCAGTTTCTGATAGAAACAACCACAAATGCCAAGAAAGGAATGGGGAAGGCTTGTCAGTGAGGAAAAAGAGGAGGAGGAGGAGGAGGAGGAGGAGGGGGAGGGGGAGGGGGAGGGGGAGGGGGAGGGGGAGGGGGAGGAGAGAGATCGAGATCTAACTTGATGAAGGATATTGAGTCTGTGGCGAGCAAGTTCCTGGTTTACACTGGGGTCAGAGAAGGAGCACCCCAGCCCAGGTTTTCAGCATCATTACGTAAGATAAAAAGCCGGAACACATCATGCCACCAAGGAACGAAACAAGTTTATTGATTACATGGCCACACGGACTTATTCTGAGAAAGGAGAAGTGGTGTTTGAAAGGGGAGTAGAGTTTTATCCTGAGCTTGTGGGGGTTGGGGGGGGGAGGCCAGAGAGGAGCGAGATATCCCCTGTCCCCATGAAGTACTATGACTAAGTGTGAGCTTTGCAGTTGCCAGCTGGCCATTGGGGGATAGTGGATGGCAGTGACCAGCAAGCAGAGCTTTTGCTCTGAATGTGGGTGTTGGAGGAAAGAGAATCTATCAGCAAATAGGAAAGAAAGTCAAATTATTTCTATTTGCAGATGATAACAAACCACAATAGACTCTAAATAACCCACCAGGAAACTATCAAAACTGATAAACACTTTGAGTAAAGTATTAAGTTAAAATCAACATACCTTTTTAAAAAATACTTGGGCTGGTGGGATGGCTCAGTGGTTAAAACCTTTGCCTTGCAAGCAAAAAGAGCTGAGTTCAGATTTTCAAATCCCACATGAAAATATCAAGAGGAGGACTGGAGAGATGGTTCAGGAGTAGACTTTGCCTTGCAAGCCGAAGGATCTGCATTCAGATCCCAGATCCTAAGTAAAAATGCCAGGTGGAAATGGAAATAGCCAGGACTTCTGGCTCTGGAAGATGGGGGTCTGGGAAACCCCAGAGCAACGCAATAAAGAGGTAGAGTACTGTAGGATGATTCCCAATATCACCCTTTGGCCTCCATGGGTACACACATTCAAGTTGTCTTCTTGCACATGCACACACACAAACACACATACATGCACGCGCGCACACAAAAAGAATAGCAGTAAAAGCCTAATCAAAGGAAAAAATTGGAATCAAGAAGTAGAATCAAGGCATGAAAATATAAATTCACTGTAGTCATGTATGGCACTCTTAAAGAATAAATAAAATAGAAAGCTTAATTCATATTACAACTAGAATAAGTTAACATTGTATATCTAAGTGCAGAATACTTTGAGGGAACATTTAGCATTTTCATAGAATTGAATAGCATAGTTTGCTACATTTGTAAATATTTGCTTTAGGGTTTCTATTTTGACATTTTAATAAATCTATGTTAGAAAATGTTCTATATTTCACTCTTACCAGGTGTTTTAGTTTCATTGCAGTTTGCCATGACAAATAATTCAACAAAAGCAATTTAGGGAAAGGAAGGTTTGATGGATTCACAATTCAGGTTCAAGTCCATCATCTCAGGGAAGTTACAAGAGTAGGAGCTTGAGTCCGTTGGTCACACTATATGCACAGCCAGAGCAGAGAGAAAGATACACACACACACACACACACACACACACACACACACACACACATGCGCACGCGCACAAACACACACACACCAATAAAAAAAAGTGGCTTGGGAATTTATACAATTTTGGTACAATAAGTTGACAAATCAGAAAGCAACTATCTTTGAGTCATCCATACACAGGATACATGCAAGCTGTAAGTAACACTTTGTCCATACTTGTGTAAGTAAATCGCAATATATTAATTAGTTTACCAACTTGAAATTTGGTAGAACTGTTTCTTTGGTATGTGCCCCATCTGAGTAAGCAAATATTTATTCATGTCTCCTCAGGAAAAGTTAACAGAATATCTCTCTTATGGATCACTCCTTGGGAATATTAACACACACAAGAAATAAGAACATGCCAGTGTTTCGATGTGTTTGTCAAATGTTGTGTTTTGATGTGTGTGTCAAATGTTGCATGCAGGAAACATAGATATCACAATTCTGACACTGGAAAATTTATTCAATTGCCTATGGTTTTTGGTAGGAGCAATTTCTCTTTTCTTCTCTTTGTGTTCCCTGTGTAGGGTATATTGGTTGACACTTTAAGTTATATTTTTTGATAGATTTGCAAAGTAGAAAGTTTCTGTCTAGCTAAATTGTATAAGCTTGGTGCTAATTTTTCCTGCCTTCTCTTATCCCTTTCTCCCTTCAATTCCCTCCCTCATTAAAACTTTCCCAATGTTCACTTTCATACCCTTGTGTTATATTATCACCTCTCTTTTAGGGTCCTCTCCTCTCCTTACTCCCAGCTTATGTTCCTTTCTAGTTTACAGTTCTTTCAGGTATTTCTATTTAAGTGTATCGTTCTGAAGGATCAGTGCTTGTATCTGTACATAAGGATGAACTTGCAGAATTTGTTTTTCTGCATCTGGGATATCTCACTCAATATAACATCTTCCAATTTACCAGAAAATTTCACATTCTTGACAGCGGAATAATGTTTAATTGTGTATGTGAACCACGATTTCATTTTACACTCATGTGCTGATGGACTTCTAGGCTGATACCATTTCTTTGCTGTTACAAATAGAACCACAATGAATATGGATGTACAAGTGTCTCTGTAAAAAGATGTAGAGTGTTTGAGGGAATATTCTCAGAAATTGTATAGCTGGGTCATATGTTAATTCAATGTTTAGCTTTTTGAGGAATATCCATACTGATTTCCATAAGGACTGTACAAGTTTACACTCCTATGAACAAGGAAAAAGGAATCCCTTCTCTCCACATTCTTGCCAGTATGTAGTTATTTGTGTTTTTGATCTTAGCCTGATGATGGGAGATGATATCTCGGAGTAATTTTAATTGATACTTCTCTGATAGCTAAGGATTTACCAAACTGTCAAAAGAGAACTAACACCATTATTCTTCAAGTTTTTCTCCAAGATAGAAAAAGAAGGAACTCTACCAAATTCCTTTTGAAGTTGATAATACTCTGATTCCAAACCTAATAAGGGTCCATCAAAAAAAAAAAAGAGAGAGATAGAGAGACAACTACAGGTCAATCTCAAGATGCAGAAATCCTCAACAAAATACTTGAAATCCAAATCCAAAAAATTATGGAAAAGATCATTCATACCATGAGTTTGTTTTCTCTCTGAAGTGTATGAGTGGTTCAGCATATTCAAAACAGTAAATGTAATTTGTCACTTTACTAGGATAAAGAACAGAAAGTATGATCCTCTGAATAGATACAGGGAAGGATTTTGACAAAATCCAATATTCCTTCATGGTAAAAACTTTGGAGAGAATATGGAGTGAGGAAACATATCTCAACATATTAAGTCTATATATGACAAACCTATAGCAAACATCACTGTAAATGGTGAAAAACTTAAAGCCTTTTCATTTATATCAGGTGCAAGATGACTCTGTCCACTTTTACTACCCCATTCTATACTGTGCTTATCATAGTTAGTACAGGTTGTCAGCTTGACGGTTGTGGGTTCAAGCTCTGGGCACATTTGTAGAAAATTAATAGTTGACTTAAGCCCAGAGGGAACTTTCAGAGATTGTCTAGTTGATGGGGAAGCCCAATCTGTGATGGGTGGGACTAGACCCTGGACAGATGAATAAAATATAGAGAGCTGGTTGAAGAAATTGACATTCTTTGGTATAGTTGGCCAGCCATGCTGATCTGGCAAGTGAGAATTGCTCCTCTCTCAGCTGCTTTGTGGATATGACATGGCCAGTTCTCGTGGCCCTTGCTCTTGGTGTGGGCTCACTTGCAAAGGTGGATAAAGAACTGTAACGGGACAACAGTAAGAAAAAATAATTCCTTTGTTCCCTTAAGCCATTTTGTCATGATTTTATCAGCAACAACACAGGCTAATTGCAACAGTGCTCAAAGTCTTAGCTTGACAAAGAACAATATGACAAGATGGAGAGGTAAATAGGAAGGCAATAAAAAAAATTAGCAAATCCCTATTTGCAGAGGATATGATCTTATACTTAACAAGACCTCAAAGACTCCAATAGGAGACGCTTAGAACTAATAAACATTTTCATTAGAGTGACAAGACAGGTTACAAAATTAAATGTCTTTTTCAGTAGACTTTCTATTATTTTATTATTTATTCAATTGTGCATGTATGCGTGTGTGTGTGCACGTGTGTATGTATGTGTGTGTATGTAGAACCACGGGCAAATTCTGGAACCACCATGGATGCCTCCACCTCCTCCGTGTTTACTCTGCCTGGGGATTCACAGGCTCTGCCCTACCAGGACCAGAAACACAGGCCGCCCCCGCTTCCGCCCGGCATCTATACGTGGGGTCTAGGATCCGAACTCAGGACCTTCCGCCTCCAAGGCAGAAGCTTAACCCTTGAGCCACCTCTCCAGCCCCATCAGTAGACTTTCTATAAAGCAGGAATAAACAATATGAGAAAGAAGTGAAAGAAGCAATCCCATTCACTGTAACTTCAAAAACTGTCTTGGGATAAATCTAACTAAGGAAGTTGAAGGGTTATACAAGAAAATTTTAAAAGATTGAAAAATAACTGAGGAAGACATGCTTGTGGATTGGTAGGATTAATATTGTAAAAGTGTCTGTCCTATCAAAATGAACAAATATAGATTCAATATAATTGCCATTGAAATGCCAATGAAATTCTTTGCAGAAATAACAATCTCAAATTTTGTATGTAAGCACAAAAGACTCAAGATAGTAAAAACATTTCTCTGCAATGAAAACATTGCTGGAGATCTAAATATTTCTGACTTTAGGCTATACTATAGAGCATATAATAATAGCAGCATGGTACTGGCTCATACATAGACACACTGATCAATGGAATAGAATCAAGGGTTCAGATATAAGCCCACACACCTATAGTCACCTGGTTTTTGACAAAGACGCCAAGAATACACATTGAAAAAAAGACAGCATCTCCAACAAATGGTGCTGGGGAAACCAGATATCTACACATAGAAAAATGGCACTTTACTCTAATCTCTTACCCTGCACAAAAATCAATTCCTCAGTATTAAAGCAAAAACTCGAAACTTCTGGGAAAGAGAATAAAGAATGTACTTGAACTGATAGGCCTAGGTAAGGACTTCCTTAATAGAACTCCATTCACACAAGAAACGGTCAATGATCAACAAATAAAACTTCATGAAATCAAAAAATTTCTTCTGTATAAAAAGAAACTGTTGGTCAAGCAAAAAGACAATCTACAAAAGGGACAGAATGAATGTTTGCTAACTCTGTATCTGACAGGATTAATCTCCAGAACACTAAAAAAACTAGCAAACCCCCAAAATTAAACATAAAAAAATCATGTGAAAACAATGGATGCTGGGATTAAACAAAGACTTAACTAAAGAAGAAATTGAAATGCTGAAGCTAAGAAATAAAGCATTGTTCAACATCCCTGACTGTTATGAAAATGCATATTAAAACTATCTTAACATTTCATTTTTACCTGACTCAGAATGGCTAAAAGCAAGAGCACAGATAACAATGAATACTGGTGAGGATGTGGGGGAGAGGGGAGGGAAACCCTTATTCACTACTGGAGTTTCCTCAAAAAGCTAAAGATTGACCATATGATCCAGCTATACCACTCCTGGGGATATTCCCACAAAACTCTATATCCTATCACAGAGACACATGCAGCCATGTTCATGTGATTCAATTCATAACAGCAAGGAAATGAAATCAACCAAGATGTCCAACCATGATGAAAGAGAGGGGATAGCTAATGTCCAGTCCTATAGGAATCATGCTACCACCCCTCCAGTCTTTACCTCACTTCACTGGTAAGCTACCAGGGATGCTCATTCACAACTCATGGACTATAAAAGATGGTGGTTCCATCCACCTCTCTCCTTTCTGCTCTCCCACCATGCGCTCATGCTCATGGTATCTCTCTCCCTGTTTTCTTTGATCTTAACTATCTCCTCTGCTCCAGTGCTATCCCACCTTAAGGCTGAGGCTTCTTCCTTGCCTCCCTTGGACCAAGAGTTCAAGTGTTTCTTCCGTCTTCTCTCATTTTCAATAAAATCCCTGCTTAGAACTCTCCATGTGCTCTGTCTGGTTTCAGTCTTCAGCTCTGGGAACACAAGAATCTAGATAGAAATCCCTGCATCAAAAAGATAATGAAAACGTGATACACATACACGGAAGGGAATATTTTCAGCTGTCAAGAAAATCAAATTATGAAATTTGCTAGAAAGTGGCTAGAACTGAAAAACTGTCATACTAGATGAGGTCTCTCAGACTCAGAAAACCAAATACCAGATATTCTGCCTTGTATGTGAATGCTATCATTGAACCTTCAGATTTGAGTGCTTAACAAGAAATACCTGCAACAACTAGAAAATTACAAAGGGATCATAAAGATGTAGAGTGGAGGAAAGACCTTAAAGGAGGGGAGATAGTATATAAGACAAAGGTTCAAAGGGAACTAAGATGCAACATGTGTAAATGGGAGAGTGAGATGAGAAGATGGGATATATAAAGGGATGGTAGGCAATTAGTAACAGTAAGGATATGAGTAAGTTATCCAGCAACCTTCTGTGTGATGACTTTATCTAAAAATTAAATTTAAAACACTCTGAACATCTATATCTCAATAGAGAAACACAGAGAAAGAAAAAAAGAAGTAACAGATTTGCCATGAGCTGCTCCTCTCAGAAGCCATAGACAACTAAATATAACTCTCAATACTATGTATTTAACACCCTTGAATTAGCTGCTGGCCAAGTCTCTCAAATATACCTCTCCCAGGCATAGTCTTGTTGTCATTGCTCTTGATTGCCTATCTGAGCATGTTAATAAGACTCCATTGCTTGAAGACACTACATGCATTAACCACAGGACACAGAGAAAAGAAGCCAGAACTACTCTGGAAACCTCCTAATCTGTCAGCTAATTTTCATAGTAACAGAATGTATTTTATGCAAGCTGCAGGGGAAATATAGCCAGCAACAATCTCACCTAGCTCTGAATTCAGCAAGCGACAACAACAACCCTAGTAAGAGGTTACCATTTCAGTAGTTGTGGCATAAAGGTTAGAGAGGTAACCAACTGCTCTCTGCTTGGCCTAAATAACCATATCTCAGCAGGGAATATATGCTTATTGATATAAACTAAACCCAGAACTTGTAAAATGAGAGGCCTTATGGAACAATTAAATGAGGTAGAAAAATGTAATCTATTGAGTTACCGCTAATATAAGTTAAGATGGAAAATTACTAAAAATCCCAAAAGGCAGTCAAGTGAGGACATCTCAGAGATATACCACCCTACACCATCCTCTCCCCCAAGACCTGCACCTCATACTGACAATGCCAAGGTTGTGGGCCTTCTGCAGGTTGTCAGTCTGCCTGCTGACAATTACTTTGCTTCAACTTCTGTAAAATCCTGGTTGTTCCATTCCCTCCCTGCTTTTGTGTAAAACAGCAGTATAAACTAAACTGAGGCTGGAGTTTTTCTGAGGATGATCTTGGCTCCAGACTGCCAGTGTTAAACTCTTCTCTACTCTGATTGGTATTTGAGAAGTTATTCCAGAGTACTCTTGCAACAGAATTATTAAGATTTACCTTTAAGGATATGACAGCAAAATGTCATCTAAACATCATTTTTCATTGTATATGGATTTGAGGAAACTTGACCTAGAAGTTTCCTTTCGCAATGGAAGACCTACTAAGGAAAGTACTCCCCTGCCATCCATTCTTCCATCCTCCATTAACTCTCAGGGAAGTCCTTCTTCAGGGAAGTGTGCTTTGAGATTTTGTCCATTCCATGATAAAATTTTGATAAGCAAAATCTCCTGGAGGTCTTGTGGAAGGAGACACAGCTCCAGCAATCTCATAGATGCAGTTGTCATGTCATTTCCAGAAAATACTGACAAAACACCTGTCCACATGTAACAGTTACTCTTCACTATAGCTGTGCAAGAGCACCCAAAGTCAAAAAACTTATGGGAGAAAGGAAGATTTATTCAACTTACAGTTCCAGAAGGAAGATACATGGCAGAGACAGCATGGCCGAAGCTGGCAGGAAGGCAAGCTAAGTCACAGCAGACATCCACATAGCTGCGGCATTCTTGGAACATCTCTCTTTCTCCTATATTCTGTGGTCCTTTTTATATGGTCCATTACTGGGAGGTTCCTATGAGATCTATGGAGGTTTTGATGGGATCTAGGGCCACCTTTCAGATGGTCTCAGTTGATCTTTCCAGGTATGGTCTCAGCTGATCTTAGTTAATACCAGGTGTATCAAGTTGACACCCAGGATTAACTATCATACCACCCTTGGGCTCTTACATTTTCACTATGTCTATTCAGTGATGTTCCCTGAGATTTGGGGTGGAGAATATCCTGCTTAGGACCAAGCAGTCTGTTGTTGCCTATTCTCTGCACTTTGATCAGTTGTGATTCTTCATATTAAGCATCTTCCAGTGATATCATCCATGTTCTAGCTCAGGCACAGACACACACACACACACACACACACACACACACACACACACTGATGGACTGGGGAGTAGAAGGGACACTGATTGGAGGGGAATTTTCAAAGGAGGGGACATGAGATTGGGCAAGAAGGGGTATAAGTAATATAAATCACATTCATGTGTGAAACTGTAAAATATAAAAATAAATACTAGAAAAGATTATATTATCATGATCATAAACACTTATGAGTTATTTGTATAATATTACAATTATATATTCCCTGAATGACTAGTAAAAATATTCTTTAAAACTGTCTTTAAAAATTTACATCAAACTATTGAGTAAACATCTTTAATATTTACAACATAAGAATATGCATTTGCCCATTGTCACAGAGTATTTCAGAATTACTGCTGGAATTCCAGATGCATGTTATAAATGCTTTCATCTCTGCATTCACAAAAATGATAAACACCCATTTTAATGCTTATTAGTTTATTGTTAGAATACTAACAAATAGAGAAATAGCAAAAATCTAATATGTATTAATTGCAAATGCACCACAAGAATATTTTTTTGCCCGTGTGTGTGTGTGTGTGTGTGTGTGTGTGTGTGTGTGTGTGTGTATCAGAGGGCACTGTATGTCCCTGTGGAGGACTAAGGGTGACTTTGGGAATCATTCTGGATTGCTTCTACCTCATTTTTGCTTTGCTCTGAGATTTCCCAGGCTCTGGCCACCAGAGCCAGAAGTGTAAACCGCCACCTTTTCTATCAGGTCCTTCTGCTTGTGAGGTTGAGTCTTAACCCCTGAGCCATCTCTCCAACCCAGACAATAAATAATTCAACCCAGATTTGATGGAAGTGTCTTGAAAATTTTAGCACCAATTCTTTAAAATACGTATGGTTCCTGTTGGTTATGAATCTGAGAGGTTTTTTTTTCTGGCATGTTTTCTTTTTCATCTTTTATTAAGAATATTTTTACATATAAACAAGAAGAGTCTCTATCCATGCCGCTCTCCTCACCCATCCTCCTATCCCTTTCACACATTCATCCCTCATGTCTCTGTGTGGACCACAGGGCTCCCTTCGGGGCACTTGTACTAGTAAGGTACCAGCTACAAGTGGCCCTTCAATGGATAAATTCACAAGTGGGGAAGCTCTGTTCATTTGGTCAGCGCCAGCCCCTAGGATTACCATTGAGTGTAGTTTTTTTTCTCCTGAGATATCCTTGCTGGATTCCCATTAAGTGCAGTTGTTTCCTCTCATAATATCTTCTCTGGTGCATGGGGGAATGCTGATATGCCAGCCATTGTATAGATCTGGTGGTATATATGTTCCAATATATAAACATAATATGACAAGGCCTTTGAGTATATAGCACAGTGTCTTGGGAATGTGCTTATATGGACAATTCCAGAGCTCTAGGTTTTGATACTTAACCTTGCTGATAAGGAAAAAAATAAAGGAAAGTAAAAACTCAGAAATAATGTATTAAGTGAATCTAAATGAGTCACATTGCAAATTTTGCAATGATTTTATTTCAAGATGAAAATCATTAGTTTCCATGCTTGTCAGAAGAATTGCTGAAAAGTTCTGCTGCTCGTTGACACTGATTGCATTCACACTTGGGCTCCATTTAATATTTCTTTCAATGGCTTTTCAAGCTTTGTTGTTATTGTCTGCCTATCATTAGTTTTATTTTTACCATTGCTCCAAGCAGAAGTGCGACCAAAATAAGAATCAAACGGATAGACAGAACAAGTAGTATCCTGTTTAAAGTCACGCGTATTTGGGCTCGAAGGCCGAAGTCTTTTGCAGTTGGAGGAGGGCCACTGTCGACACTACCACCAGATCCTTTCTGGTCACATGATGGTGGTCTCCAACCATAGAGACAGTGACAGTGCTGTTTATTGTTACACACACCCCGAAGACTGCAATTCCGGATATCACAGCTATAACCTATGTCTTGATGAAAAGTACAGTTCTGTCTGCGACAGTATTTTCCTGGCCCACAGGTTGCACCGTCCACCACAAGACCCATTTCCGGGGCTTCCGCCCCATGGTGTGCTTCATACCCATAGCAATTTTCCTCTCTAAACCCTTTTATCCTTAGATGACGAAATGCAGTATGCTCACCTCCACCAGGAATACGAATAACGCCGTCACAGTGCAGCAGTCCACACATTATATTAGCAGTTTCACATTTGAGAGGTTTACTTCCCCCTCGTTGTACCACAACCCCACAGTTTCCAAATCTATCACCTAATACATTCAATTGTTGATAGCATTCCTCTGAGGCATCTTTTACTTGGTATCCAAAAAGAGCTTGACACTGTGTGTTACGGTCACTACAGTTTCCTCCTATACAAACTGATGTTGTCGAACATGGAGTTCCATCTTGGATGTGGAAGTCACCTGGACAATTAGCGGATTGTCCATTGCAGTATTCTGGCAGGTCGCAAATATTATGTTTGTCTCTGCAAATAGTTCCAGGGGGAGAAAGTTTACATGATGTGCAGCACTTTTGACCATCACATTCACTGCTTAAACTTAATTGACAATTGGTCCCACAACACTTACTATTAACACATTCTTTAAGGGAGCCACAATCACATTGTTCCTTTTCGTTGACTACCTTGTCTCCACAACGCCTAGATATATAAGGAAAATTAGTATATGGGTATCTGGGATAACTCAAACAAGGGTCCCAATTATGGAGCCTGCTGTGCATCGAACTATAGGAACAATTGCTCAGCATATCTTGAAGACCTGGGTCAGCAACCATGACACAATTGCTTCTTCGAAAACAAATACAGCCTTCTGTGTCGTGCTTCATGCCTGAGCTGTGACCTAGTTCATGAGCTGAAATACTTGCAGCCAAGAATACGTGGTACCTTGATACATATGCATACATTACTCCCCAGTTGGGGTTGCACATTCCACCTGAGAAGCCAAAATGTGCTAGATTTCCAATACGATGTCCTGTTAAAAGCAATGAAGAAGAATGTTCTATTTGCCAAAAAAATTGGGTTTTAAACATGCCAAATCGACCTGCAATATTTTGAGTATCACCACTTAAAGATATTTGATCTCCTCCTTGCCAAATACAAATAGCACGTACAAACACATTGACACCAGTTGGTCTAAAAATGCTATTCATGATGCTGTTAAGGACCACTATATTATCTACTACGTGGGTTAAATTTGAGTTCTGCTTCCATAATGACTGACTGATCGTATAGTGTATCCTTGCAGTTTTCACATGCCTCCTCCACAAATATACCGGGGCTGCTCTTGGACTTTCAAATTTTATCTCTTCAAGAAACTGATTGTTTTCTTCACTTTCACACTTTTCAGACTTTCGTGTTCTTTCTTCTGATATAAGTAGAGAAACCGTGTGTTCAAATTTGGGTGAGGCCTCCAATGGTTTGATTTCATAAGTATAGTCGTCTACCTGCAGCATGCCACGCAGACCTCCATAGCATGTATCTAGTGTGGCTAAAGAACCAGGAACCCCTTCCAGGTAGCTGTAGTAGTAACAGTCTTGAGGGACAAATGGGTAGTTTTCCTCCATGGCCCCTTGGTCGTTATCAGTAAATACAGGAAAATGTCTGGGCATCATGTTCTTCTTGAGCTTCATATGGAGCACATGTCTTTGTCCCCGGAAACGCATGCTGTAAGCAAGTTGGTCTGGCATCTCACTTCTGCTTATTCCATGGGGCACCTTCTTGGGAATCACAACTTCAGAGGAGGTGAAGCGCCATGTTGGTAGGTCATTGGAGCAGCAGACAGGAGACAACAGTACCCACAGTATAGGCAGCCGGAGAGAAATTCTCAGAAGGCCTTGATTCCAGATGAACCCCATAAGTAAGGGAGATGTGGACCCAATAAATCTGGTCAACTGAGAGGCAGACAGAACTATACCCAAGATGTCAAAGCTCCTATCAGGGCAGCCAGGAGGAGAGCATACTGAGGCACTGAGCTTAGCAGCCTCCGACAAGTGAAAAGAGGAGAAGTAGGCTGGTATGTAATAATGCTGTGCTCATCAGAGCATTATGTGCTCAGTTATGCAAGACCCTAGGATAGAGGCCTGAGGGAAGAACAAACCTTGCTTGAAAGGCTGAAAAGTAAAAATCACAAGCAGGGTAGAATTTTAGGTTTGCTGTAATTTTAGGACATCTCACATGAGAAAGAAGGATTCAATACTTAAGACTGAAACCTAAAAATAATAAGAAAGTAGATATTCCTACTAGGAATTTTGTGGGGAGTATTTTTGTTTATGAAAGTGAACTAACTTGAAGTGATTAATGGAATGCCTCACTAAGCGATGGATCTTATAAAAAGTAAATTATTTTGTAAAATAGTATCAACTACAGGTAAGTCTAGTCCTCAGAAGTTACAAACATATTCTTGTCTATGGATTTTTACAGCATTATTATTTCCAGTTTTATTCCAAAGATGTGAACTAAAGAGCCAGTCCTAAATTAGTGGCAGTCACACAAACTGATGAATCTTTTTTCCACTGCATGATCCTGTGCATTTCTCTAGGACCAATATACCATAAATGCAAAAGGACAGATGAATCTCACAAATGATATAAAGAAATCAGACCAAAAACTTGTTCTTAATATATGGCTGAATTTCAGTGGAACTGTAGAGTTTTCAGACTAATGCAATTAGCGAGGCAATCAGTAATTTTCTGATGTGGGTGTTGAAGGGGATATGGGTGGAACTTTCTGGGGTGATGTAAAAATCAACCAAGCACTTCCAATAGTGGATTCCAATCAAAACTGATTATGCTGCTTCCAGTGAAAACTCATTAAAATGTTTATGTTTGATTGCATGCTAGGTATGCCTCAAATTAGTCTTGGTTAAGGTTCTTTTTTTCACCTTGCTCATCATTTACACATCATTAATTTACATCAGAAGCCTTATTTCTTGCCCTTCCTAAAGTATTTTTAACTTTAGATTCCATGTGTAGAGACTCAACTTAGTACAGAAAATTACCAGTTGCAACTTATCTGCTTTTTGTCCCTCTTCGTTGTTATTTATTACAGTTGAGAATACTAGCATTCAACATCATACTTGTATTAAACATGTTTCATGCAGTCATTTATATTTTAACACTGAATATTGGCCATGATGAGAAAAAGTACATTTTTATTCTTTGACAGTTTTATGTATGTATACAATAAATTTTAATCATTTTCCTTTTTTATAAATTTATTAAATTAACATTTTTATATACATGCTCCTTGCCGCCCTCCTTTCTCTGCCCTTTCCTCTGACTGCCATCCCACCGTCCTTCTCATCCCTACGTGGGCCCCGTCTACTCCCTCCTTTTCTCCTGTCCTTTGGTTTTATGGATCCTGGGGTTCCTTCTGTATCTTCTGTACTCATGGGGATTCAGGCTTCGGTGGGCAGCCTGCTGATATGGATACTCCTGTCTAACCCCTTACCCCTAAGGATCCTACTGTCTGAAACTATTTCTGCTGAGGTTCATGCCAGTCCATGGGGGATGCTGACGTATTCCTCATAGTGCAGGTCTGATGAGATCAAGTCTCATTTCCATGAGTTCCTGGCTGTGGCTGCTGTATCCTGAGTGGAGTGACCTGTCCGGCAATGGAACTCTCCATCTTTAGACTCTTATAGTCTTACTGCTCCCTCTTGTGCAAAGTTACCTGAGCCTCTGGATGGGGAGAGATTCCAAGTGATCATTGTAGGGTTGCTGGTGTTCTGTATTCAGGTTGCTTGTTGTCCATTTTGCTATTCTTGTACTGCACAAGGCTGCGTCTTATCTCGGTGTTGAGATCCTCTCCTGTCCAACAATACAGAAACTGTTAAAGAGAGGCCTTTATAGGAGAAAAGGCTTCAAGGAGAGGGGGGATTGGGAGTAGGGCACAGTAGTGGGTGGGGTCACTAACCCTGCCCTCCCCCCTTGTCAGGGAACACATGGCTCATGCATCAAACCAATCCAAACACCAGTGATCAGGAAGGAGACTGACCATGGGTTGGATTAGATAGCTCACTAATTACAGGTCTTTCTTGTTAGCGGTCTTATTTCTCTATGGAGCTTTATTCCTTTGTCTTCATTCTCTTTGGGTCTTCCTCCTACTTTTTTGTTTTGTTTTTGTATATAAAAGAGTTATAACTTTGTGAAACAGAAATCCACGAAAATTCAGAGTGGTAGATGCTGGGGACTGACAAGTAGGAGACCTGCGTTAATTATGGCACATTGTTACAGGAAGCTTTACGCAGGCTTCAGATTTACTTCTCTTGAAGATTCACTGGTTCAGGAGAAGTGGCTTGAGCCACTGAAAGATTTGACTACAGAAAGGAGCAGACTTTCTGGGGTCTGAAGGAATTTGTGCTTGAAGTCGTTCCAGTCAGCAGGGAGTCAGCTGAACATTTTGCAGACGAAACTGTATCAAGTCTGCAGCTGCCTGGGAAACCTTCCCGCGGTTGAGCCTGGCGGCTTCCAGCAAGAGCTGCTGGACCACCTTCTTCATGGTGGCAACGCTGGGGGAGCCCCACATGGCGCGGTGGAAAGCCGGGCTGACTCCCTCCTACTTTTATACTGTGTATGTGTATACACATATACCACTGAATTTAATAAGGGTGTCTACATTAGCATGTTAGGAGCATGGGCAATATGTTAGTGGCTCTATCATTGAAGAAAGTGACTTTCTTACAACTAGCACTAAACCTCAATTGTCACTCGAGGAGGGATAAGGCCCCAAGATCTTCCCCCTTCCATAAAGAAAATGTTGACAAGCCCAGAGGAAAGGAATTTTACAATAACAAAGTATAATTTATGAGCAATGGAATCAAGAATCTAGCTAATTACAATTGAGAATATATGTACATTAAGAATTACCAGAAAATGCCAACAGATAAGGATTCAGTTCTTTGGAGATATTATAAGGACAATTTGTCCTTTTATCATTTGGGAATTGGAAAATTTGAAGTTTATGAATATGGGGATGATGTTGGAAGAAGATGATGTTGGAAAATAATTAGCTTTTTGTTTTTAAATTTATTTTTATTTTATGACATATGAAACAATGAATTTAAGTCATTTTTACCGTATACCTCTCAAACCCATTCCTCTTTCCCCTTCCAGTAAAAGCTTTCTCCTTTGCAATGAATCTCCTTCCAGCCTGCCTGTCTGTCTGTCTCCATTTCTTTTAAAGTAACCCACTGATTTCCATCTGGGTTGCCTATGTTGGAGTGGAATTGCCCTTAGACAAAATATTCTGTAAGTTCTTGGGGTACCTAAATGATCAGAACACTTTGCAGGCATAGGGAGAGCCCAGAGATTTGATTTGAGTAATCCTGTATCTGATTTTCTTATTTGAATAATCATCTTGAATTTAATTTTTCTTGTGTGCCTCTCTTGGGTTTGAAGTAACTATTTTGTATTGCTGTGAAATCATGAAAATTTAAAAATTTGGAATGAGAAAGACATTGATAGGATAGATAAGGGTCATTTTTATATTCAATCCTGTGGGGAAACTGCATTCCATACTGTGTAAAGGAATTTTCACATACATGTAATAATAGCTCAGCACATACACAATGCTAACAGTTTGCCAGATGATGCCAGGGTGAGTGCAAGAGAGAGAAAGACAGACACTAACCAAACTCAACATCATTATATAAACTTTAATTAATTAATTAATTAATTTATCATTTTATCGTGTGTGTGTGTGTGTGTGTGTGTGTGTGTGTGTGTGTGTGTTATCAAAGGGCACTGCGTGACCCTGTGGAGGCCCATGGGTGACTTCAGGAATCATCTAGTCTTCTGTTTAAAACAACAAGGTTTTTTGAGGCTGGAGAGATGACTCAGGGGTTAACACTGTGCCTGGAAAGCAGGAGGCCTAAGTTCTCAGCCTGGGAAACCTCGGAGCAAAACCAGAAGACTACCTGGAGCAATCAAGGATAATTCTCCAAGTCACTCTTGGGCTTTCACGGGCACACACAGTGCCCTCTTACACACACACACACACACACATACACACACACACACACACACACACACACACAAAATTAAAAAAACTAGATTCTTTAAAGATGCTCTTTGTAACTTTTCTAAAAAAACTGACTTAAAAAACCAAAATTGGTGTTCAAGATTTACTTTTATGTTTTCCTCTCCATTTGTCAAGCTTTTTAAATTACTGATCTGATTATTGAAAAAGTCAAGGTTTATTTAAGTGTCTGTTTATATGAAATTCCATAAACGGCCATTTATAAATAATTAGTATAATTTTTCAAAGTAATTCTAACTTTAACTAGACTCCTTTACTAATTGCTCAATTATTTTGAATGTAAATTGTCCTCAATGTATCATATGCTTGATACATTGGCCCCTAGCTAGGGGCACTATTTGAGAAAAGATGTGACTTAGGAGGTAGAGCCTTGCTGGAGGAAGCATGTGACTGGACGTTGGCCTTCAAGGTTTGGTAAAATGATCCCACTTCCTTTCTCCTGCTCTCTCTGCCTCCTAATGGTTGCTAAATGTAAATCTCCTCTTGCTTTTGCCACAAGCCTTCTGCTATGCATTCCTTACCATAGTGGAATCAATGCCCTTTGTAACAGCAGGCCAAATAACCTTTTCTGTCTTAAGTTACCTGGGTCAGAATATTTTTTCACAGTAACAATAGAATAACTGCAACAGAATTTGGTACTGAAAAGTGGGGTGTTGCTGTGATATGAAGAGAATCCGGTACTTAGAAATGAAGTGCTGCTGTCATAGTTATATACAGGTGTCAATTTGACTGTTGAGAGTTAGAGATCTGAACACATTTGGTTTCTTTAAATTAAATATATATTTTTTTAGTTTTACAAGCATATTGAATACTTAACCTCTGCTTCCCTCCTTATTCCTCCCATCCTCTTCCCTTCCCTTCATCAATTCATTCCACTCCCTCCCACCTTCCTGCCTGACCACTTCTATGGACCTCCAGGGTTCTTTCTGACTTCTGACTCTACTCTTTGGAGGCCAACCAAGTTGCCCCTCCTCAGGCCACCTCACTGATAGGGGCATTTCCCTTCACTTATCCAGCTCTAGTCCCTAAGGTTTCCACTGTATGTTTTTACCTCTCTTGAGTTCCTTGATAGTCTATGGGGACATGTTAGTGTGTCAGTCATTATGCAAGTCTGGTAAGAACAAGTCTCACTGCAGTGAGCTCCTGGATACAGCAGTTCTGCCTTGAATGAAATGTCTTGTCCAATGGTGGACCTTCCCATCTTTAGGTTTTTACAATCTGACTACCCCCTCTTCCTTGAGGTTCCCTAAGTCTTAGGATGAGGAGAGATTAGATTGGTCTGATTCTGGGTGAGCATTGTGGGGTGCCTGTATTTTGCATTATGTCTGGCCATTGTTGTCCACTTCACTGCTCTTCTACTGGCCTAGGCTCCATCCTGTCAGGGTGTTGAGATCTTCTACCACTGTTGTAGAAGAGGACGTCTAGGCCAAGTGCATATTTGTAGAGAATTAGTGGTTGATACCTCCCTGAGAGAGTGATGAGAACCGAAGCTGATAGAGAATAAAAGGAAGATGCTTTGTTTTGGCATACCCACTGATTTAGTATACTTGCTGGAGCATAAGTTATGTCAGGCATTTGTCATTAAAGGCAAACTAGATGAAGCACAGTAGGGCATATAAGTTAAAAGACTTGAAAATAGGAGTCTGGTATGGGAGAGGAAAGGTTGTAAAGGGAAAAGAATGGGGAATGGTATTAGGGATTAAGGGTTAAAAATATCACAAATTCATTATATTCATGTATGCAACACTAAAAACTATAATATATAAAATAATAGCAAAAATGACAGAATTAGTGACTGAGTTAGAATCCAAGCAAGCCTGCAGAAAATTTTCTAGTTGATAGGGAACGTCCAGTCCATGGTGGGTGCCACTAGGTCCTGGCAGGTGTTTATGCATGCTATCCTACGAAGAAAATCATAAGCCAGCATAAAATGCCTGTTCCCTTAAGCTGTTTGACGGTGAATTTATTGGCAACAATGCAGAGTAACTGTCACAGTTCCTGTGAGTCTAAGAAAATTTGGCACCAGAGAACTGTGATTGTGATGGTTGCTATGATGTTGAACGGTTTGTGTGCCTTTGAAATTGTATTGTGGGAAAAAAAAATGTGAGTACTTTGGAAGTTTGAACTACATAAGCCAGTGAATTTTGGAGACAGAGTTTAATGAGCCATTCAAGTGAGAGCTTGGAAGACATTAATGATGTGAGTAATGTGGAGAATGGAGGCCCAGCTCAAGAGGTTTCAGAGAGAAACAAGAACTATATTGGAAGCTGGATTAGGGGCAAAGACATTTTAGGAAAGAGATTGGCTATATTTTGTTTATATCTTGAAATCTTGTTTGAAATTGAATTACAGTGTAGTAAACTGAAGTCTTTGGTGGAGAAAGTATCAAAATACAGTATTAAATCTGTGGCATGGCCTATCTTATTCTATGATTAAAAGAGCAACAAGTCTTGTGCTGAAGTTAAATAAAACTGTGATGTTTGATGAATAAAGATGGGTGGGGAAGCTTCAAGTCAATCAGGAGAAGTCAGAAAAAAATGGCAATATTTGTTAAAGAAATTAGGCCCTTAGTAAGTCAAAGCCTGCTCTTCACAGGAACAAATAGGAAAGGTGCCTTGAGTTGAAGACCTCATTCATTGAAGACCTCATTCATTGAAGGCTCCAACCCATAACAGTGAAAATTCTTTTAAAAGGACAGAGTCCAGTGTCAGAGAGTCAAGGGAACTTTCTGCTCCTGTAAAGCAACTGCCTAGAGACTAACTGCCTTCCTACATTATAAGCTTTCTCATTCTTAAATTTTGTTACTACTTATTATTATTAGTGTGTGTGTGTGTGTTCATGCATACGTGTATAGGTGTGCCACTGTGCCCCCGTGGAGGTCAGAAGGCAACTTGCAAAAGTCAGTTCTCTCCTTCCATCTTACATGTTTCAAGAATCAAGGTCACACCAGCAAGCTTGGTGGCCAGCACCTTCACCCTCTGAGCAATCTCAATGTCACACCAGGCTTTCTTATTCTTCAAAACTATATTTCATTTAGGGAATGTTAGAGTTACCATTCATGTTGCCGATATGACTACAGAAACTAAACAACTTATGGGAACAAAGAGTTTATGCTTACAATTCTTGATTACACTTTGTCACATAGCAGGAGAGTTCATACTAATATGAGCAAACTGGCCACACAATGTCTGCTAGCTGCTTAGCAAGAGACACACTTTCTTGCTTGCCAGCATGCCTGTTTTGCCTACATGTCAACAAATTCCAAAATACTAAACCAACTCTCTGTCTTACTTGCCTGTCAAGGAAAGTCCTAATCCAAAAATCAAGAATTCTGGATTTGAAGTTTCAGTTATGTTGTGCAATAATATTCTTACCAAAAAGGACAGTTTCTCTTCTCCCTTTCTTAAGAGGAGTTTTCTTAACCAGACTTGTAATTATAGTCCTTCCAGTGCATATTTGTAAGAATTTGCCTTTCTTAAAATTAAATAAGCTTGTTGGCTTCCAAGAATCATTTCATTAAGGTTCTGGGCAAAAAAATTTCTTTGAAATGTAAATATCTAAGAAGACTGTGTCCCTGTATACTGTTAAAGTATAGCCTTTGTGTCAAGCACTGGACAACACAGAGAGAAATTTTACTTTTTCTCTACGGAAAACTTCAATTAACTAGCACACCGTGAACTGGGAGTGGATGAACAGGACACAGTGTCATCAATTTATTTTACATGGAACATGCATGTGATAGATTAATCTATTTTTAAACTTCGTTCATTCATTTAGTGTGTGTGTGTGTGCGCGCGCGTGCGTGCGTGTGTGTGTGTGTGTGTGTGTGTGTGTGTGTGCATGCGTGCGCGCATTACAGGGCACATATGTCCCTGTTGGAGGACCAAGGGTGACTTAGGGAATCATCCTGGATTGTTTCTACCTCCTCCTTGCTTCGCTCTGGGATTTCCCAGGGTCTGTCCACCACATGCAGACAGGCAGGCTACTGCCAATTTTCGCCTGGCGTTTTCATGTGGGACCTGGGATCCGAACTTAGGACTTTCTGCTTGCGCGGCAGAGTCTTCACTCCTGATCCATCTCTCCAGCCTGTGATAGATTCATCTTATTAGCTGATTACCCATGACGTTCTCTCTTCCCGGTCTCGTTTTTATCCTTCAAGACTAAAACTCCCTCTCTTCCTTGATCTCTTTCCTATATTTGTGGAAACGTTGAGTTTTTCTTTTCTTTTCTCTTTAATCTAAAATTTAACCCAAACGCCACGGACTTCCTGCGGTGCGATCATTGCTATCCTCTGGCGTCCCCTCCTCCCCACCCGCTCGCTTTCCCCGGGAGCCCAGGGCGGCACCTGGCTCCTACTTCACCTCCCAAGGCGCCTGGAGAACGCCGTGACGTCATGGAACCCGCTGGTGCGAGAACCACCACTCCCGGCATCCTCAGCGCCGCCGGCCCCCGCGACTTCCTCTTCCGGTCCGCGGGCTGAGGAAACCGAAAAGGCTATGCTCGGGGACGCCGTGCGGAGCCCGACTCTGCTTCACCTGCGCTGAGCCCGGCCGACCCGGGGAGGGAGCCAGGCGGGCGCGCCAACATGAACGGAAGGGTGGATTACTTGGTCACCGAGGAAGAGATCCATCTGACCAGGGGACCCTCCGGTTCGTGCGGGGCTCGGGCGGAGCCGGGGCGGGGGCTGGAGGGGGTCCTCGCAGGGCCGAGCGGGTTCCACCTGGCCGGGCCGCGGGCGGGCCGCGACCCCGAGGGTTCCTGGATCGCTGTCCCGCGCTGGGCACGGGCGGGGTGGAGGGAGCCGGCCTTCGCCGGATCGCAGGCCCGCGCGGCGGCCCCCCGCGCGCCGTGCCCCCCGCGCGCTGTGGACTGCCGCGGCCAGGGTGACCTGGAAGGGGTCCTGGCACCGCGTCCCCGAGGCCAGGGAGCCCCGCTGCCCGCGCCGCCCTAGTTCAAGGGCTTGTCGGACGAGGGGCGTGAGCGACGTGGACCTGCGGGCCGGGACCCCCTCTCCCGGGACGTGGACCTGCGGGCCGGGACCACCTCTCCCGGGACGTGGACCTGCGGGCCGGGACCACCTCTCCCGGGACGTGGACCTGCGGGCCGGGACCACCTCTCCCGGGACCACCTCTCCCGGGACGTGGACCTGTGACCCGGGACGTGGACCTGTGACCCGGGACCACCTCTCCCGGGACGTGGACCTGTGGCCGGGACCACCTCTCCCGGACGTGGACCTGCGGGCCAGGACCACCTCTCCCGGGACCGCCTCTCCCGGGACCACCTCTCCCGGGACGTGGACCTGTGGCCGGGACCACCTCTCCCGGGACTAGGGTCCGCGCTCTAGAGTGACGGGAAGTGATCTTCAGTGTCAGCTGAAATCCGGGAGCAGGAGACCTCCTGTTACAGAAGCTTACCCCCTCGTTACCACCCCAAGACTTTTGTTTCTTCCCCCCCCCAAAAAAAAAAATAAAAAGCTATTTCCTAGCCCCACCTTTAGGAGTTTTGATTCGATGTGGATTAAAAAGAATTTTTTAAGCCAACCCCTCATGCAATTCTGATAGGACCGGATTCACTTTCCGGGCTAGACTAGGCTGCCTGACATCACCATAGTCTACTGTCCTTGGACTTTTGTTTTCCTTTATGGCTGGAAGCGTTTTCAGTTTAGGATTCGCTACTCAGAACTAAAATTTAAGATTCACTATAGAGGACTCATGGTCTTACCTTTTTAAAAATTATTATCATTGGGGTTTTAACTTACTGGCAGAATAACTGAACTAATGTATGCCTTAGTTTCTTATCTGTAAAATGGGAATGGTTATAAAACACTATAGTGTTGTGTGAATGAAATAAGTTAATCTCTGTAAAATAGTTAGAACATTTCCTGATTTACGATCATCAGTATGTGTTTTCTGTTGTTATTGTTAGTGGATGAATGGCTAGACTGACCCAGTGAGTTCTACTTACAATTTTTTAAAATATTTTTTGAACTTCATTTATTTATATCAGAGAGTACTGTGTGTCCCTGTGGAGTACTAAGGTGACTTCAGAAATCATCAGGGATTGCTTTTATCCTCTTTTTGCTTTGCTCTGGGATTTCCCAGGCTCCATACACCAGCCCTATGTGCTATTATTATTCTCAATGTCTAGTAAATCAAATACAATGTATTTTTGAACTGTATCTTTGAACTGTCAGAAATCCTTTTCCTATTTCCATTCTCATTGCAATTACTTGGAGCAGTCTTTTCTCATCTGAAAAATTTTTGTGAGCATTTTATTTTAAGTTATTTATTTTTTTAGTGTTACATACATTGAATATAGTGAATTTATGATATTTTTAATCCTTAGTCTCCAATTTCTTTTTAAAAAAAATTTGCGTGTATGTGTGAGGCACTGTGTGTTCCTGTGGCTCAAGGGTGACTTTGAGAATCATACTGAACTGCTTCTGCCTTCTTTTTGCTTTGCTGTAGGATTTCCCTTCTCTTCTGCTTGGGAGACAGTCTTAACTCCTGAGCCATCTCTCCATCACCTTAGTCCCCAATTTCATCTCCCCTAACCCCCCATACAACCCTTCATCTCTCCTGTCAGACTCCCTCCTATTTTCAAATCTTTTCACTTGTGTGACCCACTGTGTTTCATCTAGTTTGTCTTTGATGACATATGCCTGACATGATTCATACTCCAGATCAGTGGATATACCACCTAGAAAAGATCTTCCTTTTCTTCCCTGTCAGCATTAGTCCTTGTAGACTTCCCAGGGAGGTATGCCCTTGAGATCTTTCCCTTTGCCTGGTGAAATGTTGATAGGACAGTTCCTGCGCAATTCCTGTGTAAGTATGCATATCTGCCATGAAATCTTGGATGGACACCCAGCCCTGTCGTGTCTAGGAAATAATGTCTGGCCCCACCACGGTCCATTTCAGACTTAAAATCTTATTGGCCCCCTATTCCATGATGTTCCGTGGTCCTTGGGGTGGGTGTGGGTGTGGCTTAGATGTCCTGTTTAGGACTAGTCTGCAGTCACTTTGTGCATTTTGGCGAACTGTGCTTTTCTGTAGTAAATACCTTCTATTGGAGAAGGAGGCTTGGAGGTAAAATGCTGAGTTCTCTTCTAATCTGAATGGTCACTGACTAGCTTGATTGTTATTATCCTCATCTGAAGTTTTACACAAGTTGAATCATTACTGATTATTCTTTATAAAACATGGTTTCCACAGTTATCCACATATACCTCTTCCTTCCTGCTATATAAGGAAATGGAAAGTGTCTCACTTATGGGAATAGAATTCACTGTTAATCTTTGTGGTTCAATGCCATGCTCTATATGAGCTTCCAAACTTTTCTTCAAAGATCATTAAATATGCCTAAATTTCTTTTTTTTCAGATAAAATATTATAGGTTTATTTAAAACTTATTTCTCACCTTGAGTATGCAAAATATAAACTCCACAAAATGTTCATTTTTTTTTTTACTTTGTAGTTTACAAATATACAAAATAGAAGTTTGCTTAAATTTAAATTACATGTTTATTAAGGCAGGGAACTATATAGAAAAAACACATTTGTTCTGCTTAAGGCCTACTTGGGAATAAACCATTGTACAAATTATTGCACATCTGAAACTACAGTGCATAACAGACTGTCTGCATAAAAATGTTAAAACAAGTAAACCAGGCGTATTTACTTGACTTAGGTTATAAATGTGATCGGAAGACAAAAATAGATTTTCTTTGTCAAGAGTATGCAGCAGTTGGAGAATTTTGACTTCTTCATTTGTACCTTTGGAACCACGACTCACCAAACACCACCATTTAGGCTATTAGAACATTTTTCTGTACCTGAATTTCTTCCTCTTCTTCTTAAGATAATAATGGCTTTTAGAAGGCAAAGAGAATACAAGGTGTTCTTTATATTTATATTGCATCATCGAACACAATTCAAGGGAATTCTGCCCTTCCCTCCCCCCCAAATCGCATGGATCTAATGTATACCCTGATATCCACAAACTTCCAGTCACCCTCTTGGCGTTTTGTTAAGTCCATAAATATGCCTAAATTTCTTAAGTTTAATTTTGCTATTTTATATAAAAATTCCCCTTCTTTCTTGCTATTTACTGACTTTTGATGCTTTGATGGTTAAAAACAGCTTTTAAATCAAAGTCTATTTTTATATATTTTTCATGACACTTAGAGTCAAAACATTCCTTTCCAATTGCTTTGTTTTAAAATTTTTATTCTTTGACAATTTCATCTATAAATACAGTGAATTTATTTCATTTTCACCTGTCTCCCCTCCTTTCCCTCATTTCATTGCTTTTCAAGTATTTTAATGTATTTAGTAATTCTGCTTTTGTTATAGCCTCTTTAATGTGCATTTCCTGTTGGAATGTTTGAAGTTAGCATCTTTCCTCATGCTTGATGTACTTTGACACAGTTTCTTTGCCATAGCATCACAATATTTTTAGGATCTTGTGACTAGTCCAAACACATCATATTATTGTTTTTATTCAAGGCATTAAGGATTTAAAATTCAGCAAAATCACTTTTTAAAAAATTTAAAAAATTTTATTATTATTATTTATTAAATTGTGCGTGTATGCATGTGTGCGCGTGAGCATGTAGTGTATATATATGTGTGTGTGTGTGTAGAACGACGGACGAATTCAGAACCACCGTGGACGCCTCCACCTCCTCCTTGTTTACTCTGCCCCAGGATTCACAGGCTCCGCCCTACCAGGACCAGAAACGGAGCCCCCCCCCCCCCCCGCTTCCGCCTGGCGTCTATACTTGGGTTCTAGGATCCGAACTCAGGACCTTCCTCCTGTAAGGCAGAGGCTTAACCCCTGAGCCACCTCTCCAGCCCCTTAAAAACAATTTTAGGCATTCGCATGCGTTGTTCAATTCATCATTCTCTAAAATTTCTAAGCTTGCAGATTTAAAGATCTTAGTGCTAACATTTCTCCCAAACATTGAAGTTAGGACAAGCTTCAAGAAACTAAATAAAAGGAGTAATTATACCTAGCTAATATATTTTACACAGTGTTTTAATTTCTGTATTATATAGATATTTATAAAAAAAAAAGAATGAATTTATCCAATGAGTGGCTACCAAAACATTTTTATATGTTGGTCATGTAAGTCACTGAACTTCCTGGAATAATGTAGTCTCGATTTTAGATTGATTTTGAATAGAAAAGTTATTTGATGTTTCATTGGTTCAGTAAAAATGAGAAGTTTTAAATTCCTGCATAGCACTTCCCAGAGCAGTTTCTTGGTATGTGGTATATTGTTGGCTCATAGTCTTCATGGGTCATCATGAAGACACATGAGGAAGAGGTCAGTAATGACCACTAGAAACATCTGTAATTTTGGTAATCTCATAAGGGTCTTCTAAAGGAGAAATCTCTGATTCCTAGTATGTGCTTCTGTTTTTAGAAAGCACCATCTTTGTCTCCCAGGTAACTGGGAGAATTATGTATGATTATTCTGTTATAGTAATGTTTGTGAATCTTGAATATTTTCTGTTTTTCAAGGCAAGTGAACCTATTCTGTTTGATAATGCTTACTAAAAAGAGAAAAACAAAATTGCAGAAAAATTTTAACAATGAAATGAGTGTCCAAGGAGTCAAAAAGAAACTAGGGATGGAGCTTGACATCTCTTCTGTGCTTACTTCCTCAGTGTTGTAAGAAATGGCTTGGCAGCCTAACCTCAGGGTCCTGCAAGCTATCATTTTAGATTTTAGAGGTTTGTTCCTTATTCCTTGGCCCTTTCCACATGTTATTTTAAATGATTCCTACCATTTAAAAAACTACTGAAAGATCTAAAGAATTGTTAGAGGCCGTAGTCAATATCTTATCTGCTTTCAGGGATTTGAGCAGTTTACTTTTATCCTTTAGGAATAAGTACAGCGTGATCGTAGTTGAAGGTGCTTCCTTTTTCATATATTAAATTTAGAATTCTTAGTGTTGGGATGATTTATTACTCTTAAGAACGACAGTATAATCTCACTTTTCTTCTCAATAACAAGAGATTAGGATTCCATTATCCAAGCCTAAAGGCTTGATAGATTTCAGCAAGCTACTCCTAAAGAAAGGGAAAAAGAAAATTCCTGCTTCCTGTCTTTAAAGGTATTTCAGAAGAGATGGATGGTATAATGTTTCAGTAAAAAGTAATTAAAGTATTATCTTTCTGGCAGTGTGATTTTACTATATATTTTATGCTTTGCCCAGATTAAATGAAATCGTTTGTATGTTTATAAGTTTATTTAGTCTTCACTGCTCCTTAAGTAGTGTTTAATTCATATTAAAAATTAGACTGAGAAATTGTCTGAGGAAAATTAAAGACTTGCCTAAGATCTAAGGCCAGTAAATTTCAAAGATTTTTCTCAGATGTTTGATTATGCTGTACTAGATACTTCTCTGTAGTACCCATGTCTAAGAAGTTGAGGCAGAAAAGTGGCCAATGATTATATTTGAATAATGCAGAAATATTTATTGGGGTAAATATATCTATAATATCCTGAGATAATAGAATCAGAATTGTTTTCACAGAATTCAAAAATAAAGTGAAACTTTAAAATTCATTTAGTGTTTATTATTATTAGTTCATTATGTTAGGAATTATTGTGGACACTATAATAAAGACATGATCTCTGATTTTGATAATTTTACATTACAGTAGGTATATATGTTAGCTTTCTGTCACTGTGACAGAAAAACCCATGGTAATTTATATGAATGAAAGGTTTGTTTTGGATCACGGTTTCAGTTGTTTCAGCCATGGTATGTTGGCTCTGTTGCTTTTGGGCTTATGGTGAAATAGGTGAAGAAGGAAGGGATCAGGGTCTCACCATCTTCTTGGAAGGGCTTTCCCTTCAGTAGTGTACCACTTTCATTACCAGGCTTGCTCCCTGAGTTGCTCATTTGAACCACTCGTTTCTTTTCAATCATATGTATTTAAATGAGCAATTACTGCAAGGATAAAGTTTTTTTTTTTTTATACTAGTCAAAAGAATTGAGTGAAAAATCTTAGTTTTACCAAGTGCAAAGTGCAAGTCACCTCTTTTTTTATGCCCATGTCTTAAGCTCTAAAATCATAATGATTAAAACAGTTTGTTATGAAGATTAAATACTCTTTCATCTTATACTTTAGTAGTGTTAGATCTACACGGATAGTTCTATGCAGTTTATCCAAAATTAAACTCATTTATTTAAAGTGCTGTAATAGTGCCTACTGCTACAACTGCTGTGCAGAGAAAAGATTCTAGTGGGGCAAGAGCTGAGAAATCCTGGAAAGAGAGTAACCAATATTATGTTAATTTGAGGGGCAAAGAGTGCCTACTTCTTTTTCCACTCCTTTCTTTTGAATCTTATTTGTTAGGTTATGAAAAACCTTGCTGAGACACACAATCTGCATGATATTTTAACTTTATGATATTTTCACAAACCTAGAAATGTTAGAGATTGCAAACCTAGGTTTTGCTTCTAGTGCCATTGACATGAGCGCTGTATATATACTAGATACTTTATTGGCACAAAAATTAAAAAAAATGAATAGTTAGCTAATTTGTCTTTCAGGAACTAATATTGCAGTAGGATAAGGAGATAATTAGACAAGTACTTTAGTGAAGTAAGTTTCCAGGAAAAGGGAAGAAGACATCCAGAGCATTGGAGATATGAAACAGCTATGTGTACATAAGGATGACAGGTTGAAAAGCTAGGAGATAAAATTTTGCTTATTATATAGGAAGTATTTTGACTTTGTGCTTATCACCTAGGTCAACATTTTCTTTTTAAAGTCTTTTCATTGGTATTCACATTGCTTAATCTTGAAAATATGTGTAGAATTAGAATCATTTCGTCATATTTGTATAGGAAATGATGGATGGATGAATAGGATATTAAAGGAGGATATGACAGATATCTGATAGCAACAATTTAGAGGAAGAAAAATTAATTTTGTTGTAGTCTCAACTGGCTCCATTGTTTTTTCTAGATATGTGATGAGACAGAACATCATAGTGAAAGATATGGTGGACCATACTGCTCACTTCATAGTAGCCAGAAAAGAGAGAGAGTGAGAACGAGAGAGCGAGAGAGAGGAGGATTATGACATACCCTTTATGAAAACATTCCAAGTTATTTACCGTCCAAAGTTTGCTTGTCTTTCCCTAAGTTTAATATTTTCAGGGTTCATGCATGCTGGACCATTGATTAGTTTTCAGTGTGCAAGACAAATTTATCTTATCCTTAAGTGTTTTGCTTGCTTATTTATGTATTTATTTATTTTTGATATTGCTATATATGAAATTTTTTGGTTTTTTTCTGGTTATTCATTGCTAACATACAGAAATACGTTTTAGATTTGTGCTTGCTGATCTTATATTTACATATTTTTATATTTCTTAAGTAGTTTTTGGAGAATTTTTTGACATTTTCTGATAAGACCATGTCTCACCTGTGAAAAATTTCACGTTTTTTTTTTTTTCCCCTCCAGTCTGGGTGCTGTTTATTCTTTTCTTTTCCTTTTTTTTGTCCTAGTGTCTAAAACTTAAGTACATTTCTTTTCCTTTTTTGTCTTAATGTCTAAAACTTCAGTACACGCCTGACTAGAATAGGAAAAACATGTGTCCTTCTTGATTTTAGATGGTAGTTTTTGGTCTTTCACCACTGCCCATGATGCTAGTGAGACCTAGAGGCTGTCTCTTTAGGGGCTTGTTGAAATGTATAATATCGTTTATGACCAAATTAATTTCTGAATCAAAAATCCAATCATTTCTTTAAAAGGGACATCCATATAGCAATGTAAGGGGTCAAAGTTTTAGAGAACCTCTAGGTGTTAGAAAAAAGAGAGGAAGAAGAAAGAACTAGGAGCAGGGGCGGGAGATAGAACACAAACCCAAGCTTCATCTACATAACTAAAGTTTATTTGGGAAGCTCCTCCAAAACTCCATTTTTGGAGCAAAAACTAGGGAGCAGCAATTTCCCTCCTGATGGAAATGGCTACTACTTGGAGAGAAGGATGCAAACTTTTTATAGTTGCAGTACAGGGAGAAAGGATTTTTGTGTTTGGTGAGTTATCACATTAACGTTCCTGGTGGGGTCTCTGGTGAAGAACTGTTTTATCTCAGATTTTTCTGATGGGGGTCTCTGGTGAAGAACTGTTTTATCTCAGATTTTTCTGATGGGGGTCTCTGGTGAAGAACTGTTTTATCTCAGATTTCTCTGGTGGGGTCTCTGGCTTTAGAGTGTGATCTTTGGTTATCCTATCGGGTGGGATCTCTGGCAGAGATTTGTTAGTGGGGTCTCTGGTTTTGAGGTCTGGTTCCGGTCAGTGGACAGCACATTAATGCATGTTAGGTGAGCCTCCTGAGTTACTTTTCTTGTGTCTTTTAAGAATCTCATTGGTCTTTTCCACTCTCCTTGAAAATTGGGGTGACCAGGCACAGTGTAAATGATATTTAGTTCCCAATGCCTCTGAGATCCATTGAGTAATTTCTGATTTAAATGAGCAGCCATCATCATTCTGCAGTCCTTGAGGTAATCCAAATCTGGGAATGATCTCAGCTAACAGTTTATAGATTACTTCCTTTGCTTATATGTTTGAGTTGGGAGCACGTCTCTCTAACCTATGAAAGTGTCTACAAGCACTAAAACATATTTAAATCCTTCAGATTTGGCATATGGGTAAAATCTAGATGCCAGTCTTCTCCTGGGTAAGTTCCTTTTCTCTGGTTACCTGTGGGAACCTGGCAAGTGTAAGAGTTTATTTATTTATTTTTGTTTTGGAAGATCGAACATGCAGCAGTTACCTCTAAAGTCATGTGTTTGCCTTCAAATAGTTTGTTGGTAATCTCTAGCAAATTATCTCTCTAAATGAAGGCTTTGATGGAGGGCCTGTAAGATTTTTCCATTGGCTAGCCGTAGGTAGGATTAAATTGCTTTTAAGGTTTTCGATCCATCCCTTTTCTTTTCTGACCCTTCCCTTGTCTAAGGCTGCAGACTTTTCTTCCTCTGTGTGCTGTGGGCTAATGTTAGAATGGCCATTCCAAATAAGAGAAGCAATAAGGCTGAGCTCCCTTTCTTTTGACAGTTTTCCTATTGCTGCCCTTTTTTGCAGGTTGATCTGCCAGGGCGGTCCCCTGGGCCTCAGGTGTGTCATTCTTTTGGTGGCCATAACAGTCAGTATATGACAGACAGTTCTTTGGGGGGCTTTTACAGCCTCCTGCAGAATATGGGACCCATACTTAATGGTGCTTCCAGAGGCAGTAAATAAGCCTCTTTCCTTCCCATGTTTTAGCATGGGCCATGAGTATTAAATAAGCATACTTAGAATCTGTATATATATTAATCCGTTTGTCTTTGTCAACTAGCAGGGCTCTAATCAATTGAGCACTGGTATGGGGGATGGGGGTGGCAGATAAGACCTTTACCTCAGTAACTCCTAGTTCTGCGGTGTATGTATCCTGCCTTTCTAATGCCTTACTGACAGGGATGAATTCCCGGATAGCAAAAAGAACAAAATCGGGATTGGACAGGGATGTGCTTTTTATGCTCTCTTGAGAAAGGGAACTTTTAGAGAGGATCTTGTTGTGAGGCTTCTCCTATTGATACATCTGGAAAAAAGGTAGCTGGGTTGAGGCCTGAACAAACTTGAATCTCTTTAATTGGTCCCTCTAAGAGCAGGGTTTGATATTTGAGGAGTCTGGTATCTGATAAAAAGAAAGCAGCATGGGATCCTGTCTTTTTATATCATGGGAGGTATACCAGGTGAGCCCTGAATAGATTGATCTTCAGAGCTTCAGGCAGTAGGGTAGCAGCAGCTGCTAAGGTCCTCAGGCAATGAAGCCATCCCTGAGCTGCAGCATCTAAGTTTTTACTAAGATTGGACACTGGTTGCTGGGCAACAGTCTAGGTAAGAACTCCTTGTGCTGGGTCTCTTCCTTCAGTTACAAAAAGATTATAATTTTGTTAGGCCCAGTGCTGGGATCCTTTAGAGCCTTCTTGAACTTATTAAATGCCTGTAAGGCCTCAGATTCCCGTATAATTTGAGCCATCATTGTTTGGGCTGCTGCTTTTAATAATCTGTACAAGGGCTTAGCTATCTGTCCATATCCAGGGACCCATTGGCATCAATAGCTAGTCATCCCCAGGAAACCTGTAAGTTGCTGTTCTGTTATAGACAATGGCTAATCTAAGGTTGGTTTTATTCTCTCAGGCCCTAATTTTTTTTGAATCTTTTGATAGATGTATCCCTAAATATTTTACCTCAATTTGAACATTCTGGGCTTTTTCTTTTGAGAATTTGTACCTTGTCTCGTTTAGATGATGCAGTAGAGCTAAAGCACACTTGATGCATTTGTCCTGTGTTAGGGCAGAGTAGCAGATCATCTATGAACTAAAGGATGCCTATCTCTGGCAGCTGCAAATTTGCAGGGTCATGTTCTAAGGCTTGTCCAAAAATATGTGGTCTGTTTCTGAATCCTTGGGGCAGGATAGTCCAAGTCAGTTGTTCTTTCCCTACTGGATTCTCAAAAGCAAAAAAATATTGGCTTTCTGGGCAAAGAAATGCAAAAGAACACATTTTTCAAATCTAGTACTGTGAACCAAGTGGAAGAAGGTGTTATCTTAGCAAGAAGTGTGTGAGGGTTAGGCACTACTGATTGGATTGGCACTACCACTTCATTTATAATTTTAAGATCCTGTATTAATCTCCATTGCCCATTGGACTTTTGTACTCCTAGGATAGGGATGTTGCATAAGCTATCACAAGAAATTGCTAAGCCTAGGGATCTCAGGTTGTTGAGAATCTGAATCAATCCTACTGTAGTTTCTGATTTCAGGGGTTACTGTTTCCAGCATGAAAAATTTTGTGTCTTTGAGCATTATTTTTGCCAGGGAGGGTCTTATGCATCAACAATATTTTGGGATGAGACCCATACTTGAGAGGGAGCTTGCATTAAGATTTCCTCTAGAATAGCCTGATTAACCATAGCATGAATGACTTTATCCCATGAATGGGAAGACATTAATGTAACAATGCTAAATTGTTTTGTAAGTCTGTAGCTAGGATGTTTATAGGGCATTCAGGCATGTAAACAAAGGAATATCTAAAGGCCATATCATTAAGTATACGTGAAATCTCAGTAGTTACTCAGTAGTTACTGGTAAACTTGTCACTCTCCTGATCCTAACAGTTTTAGTTAAAGTAGAAGTTACTGAAAGCCTAGGAAGGAAGAAAAATTGGCTCCTGTGTCTATTTAAAAAAGGAACAAATTGGCTTCCTATTTACATGCTAACACTCATGAGATGTTATATCAGTCTGTCATTTGGGCTGTCCTTTGCTCAGTTTAGCAGCAAACTTCCTTTTTCCCATTGGAAAGAAGCTGAGAGTCTCAGGCCTTGTCATTGGTCCCTTTCAGAGGGGCTTGACCCCTGGGCCTTGAAGTTCAGGAGGCAATCTTTCCTCCAGTGGAAATTCCCAGTCAGAACATGGGCCGTATGGAGGCTTTTTACATTTGGGACAGTTTTTTCAGAGTCCAGCCTGATTGCATTTAGAGCATCTATTTTTCTCTTTTCCTATTGGAAGTAATTTTTGGTTGTCTGCTTGGGCATGCCTTGATTCTATTGATAATCTCTTGCCTTAGGCCACTTTCAAACTTTGATTTTTTTTTCTTTCCTGGTTCTTTCTCTTTCCTCTCTTTCAGTTTGAAAAACTTCTATGAATTTATCTGGGTCCTTAGACAAACTCCCTAAGTTGACACAAATGCACCTGAAATTTCTTGAAGAAGATAGTCTAATGCTGGGTTAAGATTACATGGACCCTGTTTAGTCTCAAGAGACAGAGAAGATGGTTTTTAGCTGAGGTGAAAGGTTCTGGATAGGAGAGATTAAATTACTGTTCTGTCATATGTGGAGACATCTTTATTTTGGAGACCAAGTTCTCTCTGGAACATCTAGCTGGTACTTTTGGCAGTGATCTCTACATCCTTTTATTTAGATAAAACAAAATTTGAATGTAGGGAACTTCCTGCCAATTACTTGCTCTTCAGCAGAATAAACCTAGTTGGAGGATAATATTATAATTTAAAGATCCTCCCAGGGACCATCTTTCCCCATCATCTAAGATGTACTGAGGCCATGTCTGAGAACAGAATGTTAGAAGTTGGCTCTTCTTCAGGTTAGTAGAATTAAACATTCTCCAGTTCTGGAGGATACATTTGAGGGGACTCCTTTGAGAGATGGAACTGGAGGTTCCCATCAGAAATAAATGATATCATGCCTGTCACCAGGTTAGTCCCTGAATATAAGATGGGGAGACTCTCTTTAGCTAGAGTCTCGGGAACCTGGATTTAAGGAACAACACATGGCAACAGCACCCTAAACCTGGCTGCTGACCTCCCCAGCTAGCATTGTACCCTGCAGCTGTAATACCTGTCCTGGGGGAATGACCTTCAGGATCTTCAAAGTCCTTCAAAGATAGTCTCAACATGGCTGCTCTAAAGCTGCCTAACTAGTACTGTTTTTCTTGAATATAGAGGAGATTTGCATCTATGCCTAGTTTATTAAATGTAAACCATGAATAGGTGTTGTATTCTTGTGAAGTGCTTATCAACTAAGATCATTCTTTCTCTTTCATTCTGTTAATGCATTAGCTTTATTACACTGATTTTCCTTACGCTGACTATCCTTGTATTCATTGTATAAATCTCACTTGGTCATGGTGCATACACTTCTAATGTGCTGTTAAATTCTCCTTGCTAGAATTTTATTAAGGATTTTTGCACCAGTATTAATAAGGAATATTGGCTCATAGTTTTTTGTTGTTTTTTATTTTTGTACATTGTCTTTATCTGGCTTTGATATTAGCTTAGTGTTAATCAAATGAGTTAGGAACTGCTATTACTCTTTCTTGTTATTGAAAGAATTTGAAAAAGATTGACAGTTATTTTTTGTTTGGTAAGAAACACTTAATGTGAAACTGTTTAATCTAGGAATTTTCTTTGTTGGAAGATTTTTTATTTTGACTCAAATTATTTACTTGTTAATGAATCTATGTAAAATTTCCTTTCAATTGATGAGTTGTGTGTGTGCGTGCACGTGGGTAGAGAAGAGGTCACTTGAGAATGTGTGCCTGAGGAGGCACAAGAGTGACATGGGGAATCATTATAATTTTAGTTTTCATATGTTAAGAAATTTTCTATTTGTGTAAGTTAATGAATTATTACCCTTCTATAATCCTTTTTCTTTTTGTATTATTGGCGGTATAGCTTCCTCTTATACTTTTGGCCTTAGTAATTTTAATTCTTCCTTCATTCTTTTAATTAGTGAAGACAGGCTTTTTACTTTTGTGTGTCTTTTCTCAGAACCAAGTTTAGATTTATGAATTAGTCATAGTTTTACTATTCTCTCTATATTTAAAGAAAAAAATTAGCATTTTATTTTATCTTCCCTTTTTGGTTTTACTCCAGTGCTAGTGATCAAACCTAGTGCCATGTATATGTTAGCCAGCCACTATAGTATACCCTTTTTCTTTCCTTTTACTAGTGCTTCTTGTTCTTTTTCTAGTTCTAGAATTTCTGTAAGTAAGTTTGGCTTGTAACTTCACTTTTTCTGCAGTATGTCAAAGACCTATATAAGCATTATTTGGAAAAAATATAGTTTATGACATCAGTAACAAGTAAGAGTGGAGAGGTTTAGAAGAATTTTTGTATGTAATTGAAGTCAAGTTCATATGAACTCAAATTTGTCAGTAATCCATTAGTAACCACTAAGAAATAAAAGCTATTGCTGAAAAAAGAAAAATAAGGTAAAGATAACAGAAAGCAATTTGAACCCCAAAATATACATATTATGCTAATTACTCTAAGTATTGTAAGATTAAATTTTCGTAAAAGGCACATGTTGATAAGTGGGATAAAAAAGATTCATTGACTCACCTTAAAACTAAAGAAACAAATTGAAAGTGAAAGGATGAAAAAAAGATAATTTAACACAAATAGTGACCCGCTAGAGTTACTATACTGATATCATACAACACAGACCTAAAATGAAAAATGAAACATACAAACAAAAAAAAAAAATCACAAGTGTCTAGGATGGACCTTATGTATTGATTTTTTTCTCCCTTCCTAGGGTATGGCTTCATTGAGACTCAGATTGGCCTTGATTGCATTTGAATTGCATTGAAATTCCTTAAATTTGGATTCAAGGAATGGTCTTGAACTCCTGATCCTTCTGCCTCCAGCTTTGAGTACTGGGTTACAGGCACGCCTTTATGTATTGATTTTTTAAAAATAAATTCAGTGGTCTGGGAAGATGGTTCATTTGGTAACATGTTTGCTGTACAATCATGAGGACCTTGGTTGGATTCATAGTACCCATTTTAAAAAGCTGGGAGTGGTTGGCACTCGCTTGTGCTCTTGAGTTTCTGGCTTACTGGTCAACCAGCCTAATTTAATCAGTGAGCACAGATTCAAGTGAGAGATCCTGTCTCATGGTGGATGACTCTGGAGGAGTGACATCATCTAAAGTAGATGTCTGGTCTCCTTGTGCACCCACTTACATGCACACACATGTTTTTTAAAAGTTAAAATAAAACCAGTTCATTATAAACATACCAGTTGCAAACATATGTGCACCAAATAGCAGAACTTCCGAGTATATGAAGTAATTGTAGAAAATTGAAGGGAGAAGACAATGACTTTACCAATATGATTAGACTTCAGAACCTTGGTTTTCAGCAATGAATAAGACAACCTATAAAAGATCAAGTATAAAATAGAGGACTTGACCAATATTGTAAACAAGTTTGACCTGACAGACATACACAGAACATACCACTAAATAATGTCAAGGTAATATTTTTTTAATATATAGTATTAGAGTAAACAGATACACATGCAAAACAGTAAAGTTGGAATCTTACTTTATGCCACATATAAAAATTAACTGAAACATCATTCACTACTTACATATAAGAGTTGAAACTATAAAACTATTAGAAAAAGATAAGGAAAACCTTCTTGATAATTGGATTTAGTGATGATTTTGTTGTTGTAATACCAAAAGCGCAGGTAACAAAGGAAAATTAAGGCTTCATCAAAATGAAAAATTTTGTCAAAGAATACTGCAAGAAATATTAAAGATAATCCACAGAATATGTAGACTATTCAAAACCAAGAGAAATTTAAAAATGGTATATAAGGGCTTAGGTAGACATTTCTCTATAGACGATGTGAAAATGAACAATAAGCACATGAAAAACATATTCTACATCTCTGCGTATTTGAGAAATGCAATAAGATATAACTTTACTCCCACTGACATGACTACTATAAGAATAAGTAAATAATGTCAATCCCATGACTGATGGGAATATGAAATGGTGAATTCACTGAGTAAATCAGTTTAGAAGCTCAAATTGTTAAACAATAATAAACCCCAAAGAATTGAAAACAAAGACTTAAGCAGACTTACATGTCAGTATTCATGGAATCATTTGCAGTAGCTAAATTGTGGAAACAATCTTCATGTCCCTTGACAGATGACTGGATAAACAAAATTTGGTATACTCAAAGCAACAGAATATTATTCATCTTTAATGAAGAATGAATGTCTGATACCTGCTACAACGTATAAACCTTGATGATATTGTACAAAGTGAAATAAAAAGTAAAAATAATATATATGATTCTACTTGCTTAAGGTAGCTAGACATATTCATAGCCAGGAGGTATAATAAAGATTACTGGCATGAAAGAAGGTGAAAATGAGTTATTTAATAAATAGAGATTTGGGAAGGAAATAAACTTTTGCATACAGTGTTGTTTGTTTAGCATTACTAATGTTGCTTAAAGTTATTAAAATGCTAGACTTTATGTTAAATGCATTTTGCCACAGTAAAGACAGACAAATGGAAAACTAATCTTGAGATAGAAAAAGTCAGTAGGAAGATTGAGTGAAAAGTAGTTTTCCAGTGTAACATTTGTATTACAAAAGATTTCATAATCCCTATGTTAATAGACTATTTTGTTTCATTGTATTAAATCTAAAGTTATTATTTCCAGAAAAACAGGTTAAACACTGGTCTTTCACTTTATAGGTATCAGATTTTATAAACAACTTACCTAAATGAAATGAAAGGTTTTTCCTTGTCTTTCATGTAGGTAACCAGAATCCAGTGGCAGAATCCCAGACTGGTGAATTCTTCTAGAATATATTACTCATATATAGAATAGATAGACTGGTCTATCATTATTATTCAGTATTTTTTAGTTAAAGTACTAATGGTGATTAAAAGACTTTTTTTGGTAAAACAGTTCATGTTTTTTACAAAAATGCAGTATGACAAAATGGTTGAAAATACATACTTAAGAATCAAATAGTCTGACTTAGAGTCTTAGCTTTACCAGCTAACTGTGTGACCTTTTAAAAATATGTGTTAGGCTGGAGAAATGGCTCAAGGGTTAGGATTCTGTCTCACAAGTAGAAGGACTTGAATTCTGATTTATTCCAAGTAAAGACACCAGAGTGAAATGGTGGGCCCTGAACTTCTGACCCTGGAAGGTGGAGCCTGGAAAAACCCAGAGCAAAGCAAAAAGGAGGTAGATGGGCCTACAAGGATGTGGGTGTACGTGTGCATGTGTGCATGTGTCCCAGCCCGCACGTACACAATCTCTCTATGCTTCATTTTAAAAAGTTCCTTTGTAAAGTATTGAGTAGTAGTAAAGTATTGAGAATGCATCTGGTGAGATATTTAATATATGTGTAAAGTTCATACCGGCTTACTTGGTACATATAGAATGCACAGTACATGTTAACTGTTGCTGCTATTGTTTTTCTTACTGGTAAACAGATTCAGGGTCTAGACCCAAGGTTAGGAGTACAGAAGAAGGCATTCCTTGTGTAACTTTCCAAGGCTCTTCAATTAGATGCTCACTTTCTCTTCCACTCTCCCACTATTGTCATTCTTACACCTATCTTTACTGTTTTGTACTAGGACTGCTCATCTAAAATAATTGGTGCAACTCATTTGCCCTGAGTAACTCATTTAATTTTGCTGTAAAATAAAAAATTTTGTCAGCACTTTATAACCAGAGTGCTGTTTCACTTACTTTTTAAAATAAATCTGCTTGTCTCAACTTTTTATTTTTCTTCTTGCCTGTATCCCTTTTTGGATATTAGGTAAAGAAATTACATCCTTCAGCTCCACAGCACACACGTGCATCAGGATGTCCTCTGGTTTTATTACTGTATGTAAAAGACACAGTATCAGTCTCAATTTTCTTTTTGCTTTGATAAAATGTCTCTTATGGGGAAAAGGCTTTATTTAGACTCACTGTTCCAAGATACAGTTCACTTTGGTGGGAAAATCAAGGAGATGGGAGCTTGAAGCATGTGGTCATGTTACATCCATAGTTAAGAAGTAGAGCAATGAGTGTTCAAGTTCAGCTTGCTGTCTCCATTTTATACAGTTCAGGATTCCCTGCCTGGAAAATGATCCCGCCCACAACTACGATTTGATTTGTCTTACGTTAATAATCAAAGTGATCCCTCATAGACATTCCTAAAACCTAATCTTAATCAAGAAAAACCTCAGTTTGCCCAGGAGGCTTGTCTCCTAAGTAACAAGTTGATAGTTAACTTGAAAATATTCTTCCCTCTCATAGTTATTCACTGTAACTTATCTTTCCTTATATATCTTTAAACATGTATGTCTTTTTGTAAATAGGTAGTATAATTTAGCTTTTATATATTTTATGGAATCATGTCATACTATGAATGTCTATATTTCAAAACTCTATTCATGTTACTTTATGTGTGATTATTAGTGCTTCTGACTTGTAATTGTTTTAATCTGTTCTTCAGATAATGGCTACCCATTTTATTATTAGTTCCACACTACCATAGCATGTGCTGCAGTTAAAATTAAATTTAAAATTATTATTATTTTTTTTTGTAAATGGGGCATTCACATGTGCCTAAACTGGCAATTTTTAAATTGAGAGATGACTCTTACCACTAGGGCAGCAGGGCTATACCAAGACTCCCAAACAATCAGAATAGGTAATCATCATGTCACAAAAGTTTTTTCCTAGGATATAGCTAATATTTAACAGATAGGTACTAGATAACCTATTAATCTGTTCCCTTTGGTTGTTTCCAGCAGGTATGTTCCAGTTGGGTTTATAAATGTACTGGATGATTATTGCAAATTTTAATTTTTTTATTATTTATTTTGTGTGTGTGTGTGTGTGTGTGTGTGTGTGTGTGTGTGTGTGTGTCTGTGTGTGTGTGTGTGTATCTGTCAGAGGGCACTATGGAAGACCAAGGGTAGCTTTGGGAATCATACTGGATGGCTTCTACATCCTTTTTGCTTTGTCCTGGGATTCCCCAGGTTCTGCCCACCAGGGCATGAAGCGCAGACCACCACGGTTTCTGTCTGACATTTTAATGTGGGAACTGGGATTCAAACTCAGGACCTTCTGCTTGGGAGGCAGAGTCTTAACCCCTGAGCCATCTTTCCAGCCCTATTAAATATCACCCGATTTTAAATATCATCCTTGCCAGAAACTACTTTTGAAAGAGATTTCCAGGAAATAGCTTGTGATAGATGCAGGTGTTAACTTAACAATTGAAGGCTCCAGCTCTGGGCAGAGTTGTAAAGAATTAGTAGTTAAATTAGGCCTCAGTCAAGCCTGCGGGAGAGTGTACTAATGGGGAGACCCAACCCATGGTGGATTCCATGGTCAGGTAGATGAGGTGGGGGAAACTAGCAGACTGGGCCACCTGGAATATTCAGCTCCTGAACTGAGCTGCTAAGACCAGTGAATTCCTAGTCTTTACCCCACTGCCATACTTCTTTAGCTGGTTCGGGGAGTTGGCATTCTCTGACCTACTTGGGCAGACATGCTGTCTGGCAAGTGACACTTGCTTAGAGGAGTCGTGTGAATGTGGTGTGGCCAGTTTCCTCAGCCTTCTGTGTTGGTATGAGTTCCCCTGTCAAGCTGGACTAACAATTTGTAACCAGACAATCTTAAATAAGAATAAAATCCCTTGTTCCCATAGCTGTTTGGTACTGAATTTATTGGCAACATGCAGGCAAACTGTGACATAACTTATAGACATGTTTAATTCTAATAAATTTGAATTCTAATTTTGTCTTTCTGTTTATAGATTAAGGGTAATTTTTTAATCTGTTTTCCCATTTTTAGGAGTTTTTACATTCATATTATGTATTCATCTTTACCCCTTCAGACTTTTTGGGATGTAACAGTCACTGATTTATTGACAACAACTCCAAGTATCTTACTAATGATTATTATAGGTTGTGTAAGGATTTTTTTTCCAGATCTTATTAGTAACTAACAATTACCTTTGAGGGAGAAAGGGCAGAGTTTGTAACATTTATTTTACAGACAAGGAATCTGAGCATCAGAGGTAAACTGGCTTTCTTCAGTCCACATATCTGGTAAGTTATGGAGTTGACCTTGGAACTAGTCCTTCTGACTTTGAGTTGCTTCTGCAGTGTCTAAAATACATAGAAAAAAGATAAATTTCTGTTGTGTTAAAGTCAGAACTATTCAGTTTAACTTTCAGAATATAACATTGTGCCTGATACCTAATAAATGATCAATGATTTTTATTGAATAAGTGGACTGGAGATTTAAGTATATATATGCTCAAGATTTATTCATGTATTTATTTATTTATTATAGAGTTGGGTATTGAATTTAGGGCTACCGAATGCCAGTCAGGAGTTCTACCTCTTAGCCACATTTGTAGCCCCAAGTTTGCATTGTAATGTACTAATTGTTGTGGTACTCTCATCCTAGCAAGGCATTGAGTATTGATGATCTCATTTCTGTGAATGTAGTTAAAGAAAGGGTTTCCATTTAATCTAAGAGGTTTCATTTTAAGTGGCTTGGTTCACTTACAGCAGAAGTAACAATGGGTTAGAAATATATTGCTGTCTCGACCCTGGTAAAAATCTCAATAAGGTTTCTTTCACTTTCTCTTTTTAGATACTGTTCAGCATAACTCTAGCAAAGCGTATTTGTGTTTTATTTGGCTGCTTTCCCAAGGTCTCCAAAGATAGTAGCAGTCTGGTGAGACATTCAAACCATAGTGAGAATGTTGAATTTCATTGAACTATTTTTCTTTAATTTGTTTCAAATTGAAGGAGACTGATTGGTCTCAGTCCCCTTGGTCAAACATGCCATTTGAAGTCATTACCAAAGCCTTCCCTTTCCCTTTTTACCATGTCTGAAATTATCAGCTCCTCCCTAGTACTTGCTAATCTATGAAAGAAATTAAGAGTGTTGTAAGAAAACAGCTTAGTAACTTAAAACTCCTATTTTTCATATCCTGTCCTTCAGTGAAATTGAAATAGTTGTCCTCCGAAATAGCTCTTTCTGTTTTGTATCTTATCCTAAAAACAAAAGCAAATCAATTCAAAACACAGAGAAAACAACTATTTGGTGGCAAAGACTCCATATACAAGGCATGCTGTTTAAATTCGAAGTTTTCTACCATTTTCTCTTTAATATGTTTTACCTTAAGTTATAGATTATTGCTTGGAGCTTTAAACATAGCTTCATCCCACCGATGAAAATAATTATTTAGCAAGCCCACATATGATTCTTTAGTGATGTGTTTTCTCTTGAAACCAGTAAGAGACTGGTGGCTATCACTATTCCTTCTAATTATACCAACACATTTTTTTTTATTTTTGGGTGTGTTTGTCTATTTCTGTGTGTATCAATGGGCACTATGTATCCCTGTGGAGGCCCAGAGATGACTTTGGGAATCACCCTGCATTGTGCTACTTCTTTGCTTTGAATTCAGGACCTTTTGCTTGCAATGACAGAGGCTTAACCCTTGAGACATCTCTCCAGCTCACTTTTTTTTTTTTAATGGTTTCTGAACTTTTTTTCCTTTGTCCTGTGTCCCTTAATTATAGCAGTAGCTAACATAAAGAAGGGCTCTGTGGTAATTCCTTTCTCTCTTTCTTTTTTGTTCTCTTCTCTTCCTTCGTTTCCTTCTCTTTATTTTCTCTCTCTTCTCTCTTTTTCCCTTCCTCCTTTTTTTACGTAAGTTAAAAAAATTCCTTTAAGGAAACCTAGGTTTTGTTATGTGAAATCTTTTTCACAACTTACTGATTGGTTCGTGAAAATAGCACTTTAATAAGTCAGCTAGCTTGTTTGCTTCCTATGCTTTATTGTAATAATAATATTTAGATCTAGTCTGTTAACAAAATTTTAAAGTATGCAGTATATTATTTTCTGTAGGCACAGAGTTATATAGAAGATCTATAGAACTTTTTCTCTTTAGCCAAAATGTTTTGTCCACTTAAAATAGTTAAATTCAAAAACAAAAATTAGGTTAGAGTAGTGGTTGTCAGAAACTGGTGTTTTGGGGCAAATGACAGCCTACTAATTAATGGGTAATTTGTTTTTTTCTACAATGAATAAAACTTTGCATTACTCTACCCAAGTATGTGGTCAGTTGTATTTGAGGTTAGTGACTTAATTCTACCATAAATCAATTAAACAAAAGTAACTAAAGTTACTTTTCTGCATCTGAAGTTTCCTGTGTGTGGGTACACACAACTCTTTTGTCCTAACACCAAGTAGAAAAAGGTGAAAATGAACTGCCAAGCCTACGTCTAAAACTCTACCGTGTGACTTTTTGAAGTCTGGGGAGAAGAAAAGTATAAAGGAAAAGCTACAGTTAGGAATCTCTTCTCTACTAAATTAGGAAGAGCTTATTTGACAATTAGTTATAAACATAACTTCTCATGATTATATTAACACCAGAATTACCAGGAATTGGGTCCTGTGAAGTCATTGACAGGCTCAAAGTCAAATATGAGCAGAAGCACATCTTGCAAGAACCACCATTATTTAATCAAGTTATATATGTTTGACAGGTTGTTTTTTGATCATTTGTTTATACTGCCCAATACGAGTGGGTAACTGTGGGTACATTTGGCATTGTGAATGATACTACTTACTGACTTTGCTCATAGTCTGATTTGCCAACCTCTCCTCCCTGCTAGAACTATTTTTTCTCTTCATTTCTCCTCTAATTCCTTTCTTTCTTTTTCACCCTCATCCCCTTCACTCCTCCATGATTTTCTCAGGGCTGGGCTTCAACATCGTCGGTGGGACAGATCAGCAGTATGTCTCCAATGACAGTGGCATCTACGTCAGTCGCATCAAAGAGGATGGGGCGGCGGCCCTGGACGGAAGGCTCCAGGAGGGTGATAAGATCCTCTCGGTGAGAACTGGCTTCGGCCCCTTTTACTATACTTTGCTACCTAGAATTCCTACTTCTGATCTTTCTTAGGAAATTTTCTGCCTGCTTATTTGGATCTGAAAATATCCAGGTCATATCACTGAATGGGAAGAATCTCAATCAGTTTTCAACGTCACCACTAGGCTTAGAAGAATACTGTCTTTATTTGACAGGCAAAGCAGATTAAACCTAGAATGTGAAGTTACTTATCCAAGTTAAAAAAAAACAAACAAAAAACAAAGCAGGGAGAAATAAGGAACTGGTTTAGGGGAAGAGATATTAAAAACACAGTTTTCATGTTTTCCTATTTTTTTTTTTTAAATCACCTCTTTTGTTGATTAGAAGACTTAACTTTTTTTTTTCCCTTGGGGGACTATCAGTCCTTGTTAATGATATTAACATCAGAGGAAGGTAAGAATTTATGTCTTCCTCAGACATTTATTATCCATTGTTAAGATGGTTATCTGTCATTTGTGTTTCCATTTTGTTGTTCTAATATTTCTTAATACAGAGTAATCATGAATCTTATTTTTCTTGAATCTCTTCAAGAGCAGGAGGCCAGGTTTTTTTTTTTTTCTTTTAGCTTTTTATATCCTAGTACAGTGTTTAGTATATGTTTAACAAACATACAAGTTAAGAAATTCAGGCAAATTTAGAAAGATTAGCCTAACAGATACAGGCTCACTGACCCATGGTCTCAAAATAAATTAGAATCAAGCACTTTGACCACTGAGCTATCACTTGAGTACCCAAAAATTCTTGATTAACAGGTTGGATTGGATGGTAAAACTGAGACCATATGTTAACAGAGCTAATGGGTAGAAATAAAAATAGCGATTTCACATTCATAAAGATTATATTCGTGTGTGTGTATCTGTGTATCAGAGAGCATTGTGTATTCTGTGGAGGCCTAAGGGTGCCTTCAGAAATAATCCTGGATAGGCTGGAGAGGAGGCTCAGAGGTAAGCCTCTGCCTTACAGGCGGAAGGTCCTGAATTCGGATCCTAGACCCCATGAATAGATAGATGCCAGGCAGGGGCGGCTTGCGTTTCCGGTCCTGGTAGGGCGGAGCCTGTGAATCCCAGGGCAGAGTAAACAAGAAGGAGGTGGAGGAGTCCATGGTGGTTCCCAATATTTGCCCGTGGTTCTACACACACACACACACACACACACACACACACATGTGCGCACACAGGCACAATTGAATAAATAATAAAAAAAAGAAAAAGTAAAACTTTTAAAACTCTGTGTGTGTGTGTGTGTGTGTGTGTCTGTCTGTGTGTGTGTATGTTCATATGTATCTGTGTGTATTAGAGGGTACTGTGTGCACCTGTAGAAGCCCAAGGGTGACTTTAGGAATCATTCCGCATTGCTTCTACCTCCTTTTTACTTCTCTCTTGGTTTTCCCAGGCTCTGTCTTCCAGAGCCAGAAGTGCAGCCCCCTGCCATTTCTGCCAGCTGTTCTTATGTGGAATCTGGGATCTGAATTCAGGTCTTTTGGCTCATAAGACATAGTCTTAACCTCTGAGCCATTTCTCTAGACCAAGACTTTTAAAACTATTAAAACTCACTATATTAATATATTAATAAGGACTGATAGTCCCTCAAGAAAAAAAAAAACAAGTTAATCTTCTAATCAACAAAAGAGAAAAATAGGAAAAACATGAAAATTGTTTTTTTAAATCTCTTTTCCTAAACCAGTCTCTTCCTTCTATCTGCTTTATGTTTGATTTTTTTTTTTTTAATTTGGACAAGTAACTTCACATTCCAGTTTTAATCTGCTTTGTCTAGTGCATTTCCATTTTCATGTGTATTAGGGTACACATTCTCAATTGCTCTTCTACCTTATTATTTTGAATCTAGGTCTCTTTTTAAACCCAGAATTTACTAATATAGGGCTTGTCTGACTTACCAGATTTCTGTGGAGATTTTCTTCTGGGGATGGAATTAAAGGTGGGCTACCACACCTATCTGGCATTTTTATGTGGAATCTGGGAATCCAAAGTCTGATTCTTTTGTTTGTACAGAAAGGGCTTTTAAGTACTTAGTTTTTTTTAAAATTTTTATTATTTATTCAATTGTGTGTGTGTGCGCATGTATGTGTGTGCGTGTGTCTGTGTGTGTAGAACCACGGACGAATCGGGAACCACCCTGGACGCCTCCACCTCCTTCTGCCCCGGGATTCACAGGCTCCGCCCTACCAGGACCAGAAGTGCAGGCCGCCCCCGCTTCCGCCTGGCATCTATACGTGGGATCTGGGATCCGAACTCAGGACCTTCTGCCTGGAAGGCAGAGGCTTAACCCCTGAGCCACCTCTCCAGCCCCAAAGTACTTAGTTTTGCTAGCCTTCAAAAGATTAATTTTTTAATTATTATTATTTATTTAACTGTGTGCATGTGTGTATGTGTGCGCGCGTGTGTGTGTGTGTGTGTGTGTGTCTGTGTCTGTGTCTGTGTCTGTGTCTGTGTCTGTGTCTGTGTATGTGTAGAACCACGGACAAATTCACGAACCACCATGGACGCCTCCACCTCCTTCTGCCCTGGGATTCACAGGCTCCGCCCTACCAGGACCAGAAGCGCAGGCCGCCCCCGCTTCTGCCTGGCGTCTATACGTGGGATCTGGGATCCGAATCAGGAGCTTCCGCCTGCAAGGCGGAGGCTTAACCCCTGAGCCACCTCTCCAGCCCCAAAAGATTAATTTTTTAGGGCTCCTTAAGCCAACCATCTTATTATTTATATGGATATAGCACAAATACAGATGATTGATATAAAGAATAGAGGAATTGAGCTCTTATTTAGGCAATTCAAGGGCTACTCTTAAAGGGAAATTTAAACCAAGATATGTCATGTCAAAAGTTCCTACTTTCTCCATATGCACCATGCGTCATGATCCATTTCATCTGAAGAAAGCTCTCCAACTTTCTGGAGCAGGGGGCTTAAATTGGGAAAAGGCTGAAGTAAATGAAGTACAGACTAAGAGAAGACTTGATTCAGATGGTTAAAGTGTCAGATTTGATTTTTGGACACACTTCCATAAAAAACAAAAATATCCCTTTATTACAGTTTTTATTTAAATTTTCGCTTTTGAATTGCATATCACACATTAAGGTTTAATGTATAACGTCTCTTGGTTTTCATAGTTATTAGATACTTCTGCCATCCTGCCCAATTGGTAGCAGAATATAAAGGAAGAGGTACAAAGGAAGAAAAAGAATATTCACCATTTTTTCATTTGACATGTATTGGGGGATTGCACTCAGTAGTATGTTTCTGAGTGTCTCCTCAAGAAGACACACTTAGTCGGGCATGGTGGTACACTCCTGCAAGTCCTAGTACCTAGGAGGTGAAGGAACAGTGTCAGGAGTTCAGTTCCAGTGTAAGCAACTTAGTGAGAAGCCATCTCAAAAACAGACACACATATTCCCCAGAAAATTAAAACAAGATTTTTAGTCAAGAGTCTTAAGACTCTTGTCAAACTAATCCAGAATATAAATATATTGCCATGGATGGCATTATTTCAATCTATCTTACTGTTTTTGGTCATGTTTTAGCTTTTCTTAGTCCTTGTAGTCACCCTAGTAAGATAGGCATGGTAATAATCTACTTTCTACCTGAATAGGATAGGATATTGAAGAATTTAGAATAGGTATTTCCTGTTGCTTTCAGAAGACCATCATAGCAAAAATACAAATCTATTTTGTAATAGAATAGAAGGGAAAAACCAGAATGGGTAAAATAGAGATACAGCATATCGTTAGTATTTTGAACCATGAAAATTGTGTCTCCATGGATTGAGAAATATTTGAATAGTTACAGGGTTCAATGTAGGGTTTAAGAAGAGAGGCATATTATATGAAAAACTTTGGTTAAAGGTGGATTATCTGAAAATAATTATGAGAAGTTTTAAGTACAAAATGATAACTAGCATATTAAGAACTTTAGATTTAACCTTACTCTGAGTTTAATATTACTAGAAGAGCTTAATATAAGTCTGTGGAATTTGTATGATCATTAGACCCACTTCACACTTAAGGAAACTGAGTCTTTGGGGAAATAAAGCAGACAGGTACAGAATGGAGCATCCCAGAAGAAAAGGACAACATATTCTGCAGATTCCTAGGGTAATATTTCTTTGACTCCAATTTTCCTTATAAGAGTTGCTCCAGAGCTGGAGAGATGGCTCAAGGGTTAAGACTCTGTCTCGCAAGCAGAAATACCTGAGTTCAAATCCCAGGTCCCATGTAAAAACACCAGGTGGAAATGGCGGTGGCCTGCATCTCTGGCCCTTGTGGGCAGAGCCTGGGTAATTCCAGAGCAAAGCAAAAAGGAGGTAGAAGCAATCCAGGATTCCCGAAGTCACCACTAGTCCTCCACAGGGACATACAGTGCCCTCTGTCACACACACACACACACACACACACACACACACACACACACACACACTAAGTAAATGAATGAGTGAATGAATGAATGAATAAATAAATAAATAAAGTTTGCTTTAGAAATTTTCTCTTCAGATATCTTACCTTAAGAAGTAGCCAGGTGTGATGGTATAACCTATAGTCCCTGCACTTGGGAGGCAGAAGCAGAAAGAATTGCAGCAAGTTCAGCTCACCTTGTCTGCATCGTAAATTCAGGGCTAGCCAGGCTACATGACAGGATTGTATTTCAAAAGAAAAAGAAAAAATATTATGTAGTAGTCTCTGTTATTTCATCTGCCCTGACATTCTCTTCCCTAGCTCAAGGCTTAGGCTATAGCCATTAAATGGTTTCATCTATTTAACTTGCTTCATTCCTTTATGATATTAGCTTTTCATTTATTTTTGGCTATAGATATAAAAGGGTGCAAAACTATTTTTTAAGTTTATTTATTTTATGATAAGTTCTGGGGATTGAGCCCAGGGCCTTGCATACATTAGACAGATACTTTACCTTGAACTACATCTTGCCAATCTTTCAAATTAATTTGTAATGAGTTTTCATATGGATTAGTTTTCAGTGTTATAAAATGTGTCCCATTTTTTTTTCTAGTAACTTTTTACAGGTAATCAAACGAAAAGTGTGTTCCTTCTTTAGCACACGACTATTTTATTTTATATAACTAAAGAAATATAATCGAGTGTAAATTTCTTAAGTTTTTACATTATTTTTTCTTTCGACTTTCTAAATAATGCCCAGATGGTGTCTCATTTCAAGCTCTAAAATTGAATAACTGTGTGATGTATCATGCAGTTTCTTCTTTCCTCATCAAAAATGAAACTTATTTTTCTGTGACCACTGCAAAGGTTTACACTGCAAAGTATGGAATTTTTTAAACTAGTCCTTAGAAAAGATCTGTCCAGTTATTTCAGTGTGAATGAAACAAAAGCAACTAGTAAAAGAATTGATCTGGAGTTAAGATGCGAGCTGGAAATTCCTTATCTATTGTTCATTTGGTGTGAGTGCAATGGTGAGGGCAGTTTAATGCAGAAATAGGGACATTTTGTTAAGAAAAGTGGGAAGAAAGTATCTTACTTCTCATGTATGTCTGTCTAAACGAAAGGAAGAATAGTCCTCAGTGAGCTTAATATTTCTGTGAAGCTGAGAGTGATGTGATGTGGCTTGTTATTATTCCATATTTTAATGAATGGTCCAATTTAACCCTACCCTGTGTGTGACAAAATCATGGCACAGCTACTTTTCATATCAGTGCAAGTATGTTTTTTATTTGGGTGAAGAAAAGAGTTGGTTAATTATCAACCATTGTATTTCATTGACTTCAGAACATTGGTAAGGGAAGTTGCAAAGAAAACTGGTCTCTGTCTTTAAATTAGAAATAAAAGAAAAATCTACAAGAAACCCCCATCTAATCAGCTGCAAAGATATGGAATGATGAAGCTTGAAAGGTAAGATGCTAAAGCCTTTCATGGAAGGACACTGTGTAAAGAATCCTGCCATGTATTTCCATATCTTTGCAGCTGATTAAGAGTTGCAGGATTTGATTGGAAGACCCTGAGGAGAGCTGTTCTTCAGCCTTACATAGGGAATGGATGTTGAGGCAGTAGACACAATATGCAAACAATAGTTGTTTGGAGGGGGAGTAGAGGATGAGGGTGGGGGTAGAAGATAATGGACATGGCCTTGGGTTCCAAGAAATATTTTTATCCTTTTCTTTAGAGAGGAGAATGTTTTCAGTGGGAAAGAAACAACTGAAGATAATCGAGAAGGGAACCTCTCTGAGGACTCAGTTTATAGATAGTCTTGGTAAATTAAGTAGGCTTAATTCAGAGATTAAGGAAGGGATCAGTGAGCAGATATCAAGAAATTTTGAGGGAAATGACAAGAGAGGAGACTGTTAAATATCCTCTATATTCCCATTAAAGGATCTCCTGAGAGCAAAGAGAAGATTGGGGTGGTGAAAAGATGTGGAAGAAATACTGCTAGAAATTTATTAGTGAATATGCTTGATGACTAGGAGGGTTTTAAGGATAAGTGGTAGTCAGCTAACATGCATATGGTATCTAATGTGACTGTGTCTTTCTTTGGGTATATTCAACTTATTGATTATAAGGAAAATAGATGCAGTACTCTTCCAGGACTGGAAAGATGGCAGTTCATGGTGATGTAGGGACTGTAATGATTGCCAAGGTGCTGTTGCAGCCAGAACTCCTAGATGGGTAAAATGCAAGTAAAATATAAAAAGGCTAAAAGCTTTGAGGAAGATAAAGAAGAAATCTAAGAGCAATGAAAGTATGAAAGAGTAGAAATTGTGGTAAGTCTTTAATAATTGGAGATGTTGAGATTGAGACATGTCTAACATCTGGATTTATTTGTTGGTAACTAAAATAGATGGACTATAAATTACTGTAAGTATTAAGTATAATAAGCAAAATTGTTGATAGTTTAGCTCATCAAAGATAGCAAAACTCAGAGTAGGGGGAACATTATAAAGCTCTTAGAGAAGAAAGGTTGTGATAGTGACAGTGATAGCTGTGAAAGAAAAAGGCGTTTCCCTGAGAAAAGTGGGAGAATGATAATATTAAAGCAGCAATGACATGCAAGCGTATGTTACTCTTGTACAAAGTGAACTGTATTGTATCACTGAGTACAGCCCAACATAGATACCAATGTGAACAGTGTCACTTTTAACATTGTGAAATAACACTATTAGTCTTTCATACCTGTTACCTCTGTTTCTTTTCATGTTGCTGATAAGACCGAAAAACTTAAGGGAATCAGGGGTTTATTCTCACTTGAGATTTTCAGTTACAGTTCATCTGATTTGCAGGAGAGTTCATATCCACATCCAGAGCCGAAGGAACTGGCCACATCATATCCACAGGAAGTGTGGAGAGAAGGGCAAACCTTCTTACCAGTCTATGAGTTGACTCAAGTTATGCCAACATATTAACTATCTCTCTCCGCCTTTTCTACCTGCCCAGAGAATGTTCCTACCTCCTGTTGATTAAGTTCATTAGATAATTTCCCACAAGGCTTGCCTCAGCCATGTGCCAGAGGCCTAGCCCTTGGTTAATTGTAAAGTTAACACTTTTATCTAACTGTAGGAGTGGCTTAAGTCAAGTGGGTTTTAAAGATTGTTTATCACAGAAATAAGTTTTTAGTAAATTGAGGCAGAATAGGATAGAAGTATCTATGGAATCTAGGGAAATTGTTTGCAGTAGAATAAACCAAACAGAATGGCCTACTATAAACTTACACAGCATCAAAATAAATGATGAGAGCTTTTCTCAGAATTAATATTTTCAGGATTGAAACCGGAAATACTAAGGTTAGGAATATAAGAATAATAGGGATAATCTAAAAAGTCACATTAGCTGTATGAAAACAGACAAATATTTGTGGATGACTTACAAATGCAGTAATAGAGTCCCACAAATGCAAGCAAGGTATGGAATCTAAGAAGGAGAGCAAACTCTTTAAAAAGAAGGGAAACTATCTTAACTCCGGGTTCTCTTCAAATGGTTCATGGAACCTCAGTGAAAGGATAACATAATTTTGAAAATGAAGAAAGTTGCTTTTGAGTTCTAGATAACTTTGCCAACACTTACTCCTTGGAATTTTCCCTGAAGGAATTTTTTTTTTTGTTTGCTTGTTTGTTATTGTTTGCATTTTAAGTTTGGCCACTTGAGAGTAAATTGATGACTTAAGAGTTGGCCTTTCCCTTTCTTTCTGTTTTTCACAGGTAAATGGTCAAGACCTTAAAGAACCTGCTGCACCAGGACGCTGTAGACCTCTTTCGAAATGCAGGATATGCTGTGTCCCTGAGAGTGCAGCACAGGGTAGGTGTCGGGGCAGCCAGCAGGACAGCAGGCTTTGTACCATTCTGCTGTTTATACTAAATAAACCTCTGGGAGTAATCTTCAAAGTGATTTTTTGTTTGTTTGTTTTGTCTTTTACTGTCACTGCTTTGAAGAACTTGGTGACACAAATAGCACTTTGAGGAGTTTGTCTGATATATAAACAGGAGTCTTTTGACACTTTAAGTCAGTAATACAAATTCATAACTGTGACTCAGTTCCCACCTTCAACTTAATATTTTTTAAAGATAAAGCTTGATGATCAAAATTAAAATGGGAAGATAAGAGAATCACTTTTAATTTTTGGTTACAGAAAAGATCTTATGCATACCTTTGAAAACTCTTATAAAACTCTTGACTCTTGGGCTAGAGAGAGGGCTCAGGGGTTAAGACTGTCTCCCAGGCAGAAGTTCCTGAGTTTGGATCTCAGGTTCTATGTAAAAACATCAGGCAGAAATGGCCTGCACTTCTGGCCTTAGTGGGTGGAGCCTGGGAAATCCCAGAATGAAGCAAACAGGAAGTAGAAGCAATCCAGGATAATTCCTGAAGTCACCCTTGGTCCTCCACAGAGGCATAGTGCTCTCTCTCTCTCTCTCTCTCATACACACACACACACACACACACACACACACACACACACACACACACATAAATATAAAAAACAACAGCAACAATAAACTTGACTTATTGTTTTCATGAGTTTATTGACCAAAATTTGAGCGCTTTGAAGGGGAGCTTCAGGAAAAAGGGGTGGCTCAGGGGTTAAGCCTCTGCCTTGCAGGCGGAAGGTCCTGAGTTCAGATCCTAGACCCCACTTATAGACGCTGGGCGGAAGTGGGGGCGGCCTGCGTTTCTGGTCCTGGTAGGGCGGAGTCTATGAATCCCAGGGCAGAGTAAACGAGGAGGTGGAGGTAGTCCATGGTGGTTCCCGAATTCGTCCCTGGTTCTACACACACACACATACATATACACATGCACACACAATTTAATAAATAATAAAATTTAAAAAAGGAAATCAAATTGAGTCCTTGTATCTGTTGCTTATTGCCTATTGTTTTATAATTTGGATGATGAGAAGAAGCTGTATAGCTAATAATTCCTCTCACTACACTAAGGATTCCTTAAAAAAAAAACTTTATTCATTCGTTTATTTGTGTGTGTGTATGTGTGTGTGTGTGTGTGAGAGAGAGAGAGAGACAGAGAGAGAGAACTGTGTGTCCCTGTGGAGGCCCAAAGGTGACTTCAGGAATCATCCTGGATTCTTCTACCTCCTTTTTTGTTTGCTCTGGATTTCCCAGACTCCACCACCAGGGCAGAAGTGCACTGTTTCCACCTAGTGTTTTTATGTGAGACTGGAGATCTGAATTCAGGACCTTCTGCTTGTGAGACAGAGTCTTAACCCCTGAGCCATCTTTTCAGCCCAGCGCTAAGGATTTCAGAGTGTCTTTACAACCCTATGAGCATTTAGATTTTTTTCTTAATTTAGTGTACTCATTGCCTTATTTAGAGACTGAGTGAGGGTTCAGAGACTGAAAGAGGAACTAGTTATAATTGTGCAGTCTGGCAATCTGTAATCCTGTCATTTGAGAGACAGGGAGCAGGAAGATTGTGAGCTTGAAGCCAGCCTACCCTGCCCCCCCCCAAAACAGCAAAAAACGAGAAAGGCAAAATATATTCAAGAAAGCAATTAGGGTTGCAAAGCAGGTTGATAAGACGCGGTCAACAGCTGCTTCTGGCATGACAGTGCTCTACTTTGAAAGTGTGGGAGAAGTATGCAGATAAAGACATGTAAATCAGAGGCATATATTCCAGATACAATTAGACTTCCTTTTGAAGGCACAAGGAAAGTGGTTTTCATGCTCACTTAGGAAACAGCCATAAATATATCCTAGTTAAACAGGCTATATTGGTTAAAGAATTTGCCTACTCCTAAAAACCATGTCTTCTTATTGAACATGTACTTGAATACATCTCATTGAGAAATAAATGAAATATAAAGTAGCACAAAGAGATTGTTCAGTCTTGCCTTTCAGGTGAAGGTGTCCCATGAGGAAGAAATTAAATTAAATAACATGGTTCCCTAAGGGTTGGTAAGATGGCTGCCAAACTTGGTGACCTCAGTTCAGTCCCTGGAACCTTCATGGTAAAAAAAAAAGACCTTATTCACACGAGTTGTCTTCTAACAACTCCACAAATGCAATATGACACAAGTACATGTATGTACTTATGACAGATGTACATGTCATGACATAAATACATGTAACAAATATGCATATATCATGACAGATAAATACATGTAACAAATATGCATATATATCTGTCATGACAGATAAATACATGTAACATAAATATGCATATACACAGATATATTTAGAGATGGTACCATAATTACTGTTAGCCATTAAAATAAAGGACCAAATTGAAAAAAAAAAGACCAAAGAAAGATAATTTAGCTACGAAGTGAAATACTTAAGACAACTTAGAGGGTTTTTTTTTTTTTTCCTCTGGAATCTTTAACATCTGCTCCATATATATTTCACCTTTCTCTCTGTCTAATATTTCAAGCTAAAACACGAAGAATAAGACCCATCTAAGGAGGGGAAGGCAATGTTCTGGGAAACGCAAAGCATTTCCAAGTGATGACATTTGTTGACATTGTCTAGGTCTGCCCTTGCTGCTTTTTAATGACAGATGAACATTTCCAGAACGATGTCTTCCTACCTTCTCCTGCTCAGTAACGTCCAGATTTGCTGCAGGATCAATAGGTTTCATCTTCTACTTTCATTTTCCTGATAAGGAAACACATAGTGAGGTAGAGGCAGTATAGAAACAAATCATCTGATTTGTCTTCTGCAGTCCTATTAAATCAGTAGCACAGAGAGATTAAATGCTTCCCCATTGGCCCTCTTTTCTTCCTGGAGTATTGGTAAAGTTGATGCATCAGTTCAGGAAAGAGAACTCTTTCTGCCAGGAAGTGTGTGGGGTTTACAGCTTTGAATAATCTCCCAACTGCAGCTCCAAGTTATTGTCAACATAGATATTTTACTTGTGGTAAACACAGTAGTCTCTTTCCCTTTCAGTTACAGGTGCAGAACGGACCTACAGTGCATCGAGGTGAAGGAGAGCCGAATGGTATTCCAGTAGCTGTGGTGCTGCTGCCCGTATTCGCCCTTACCATAGTAGCAGCCTGGGCCTTCATGAAATACCGGAAACAGCTTTGAGAGTCAACTTACTGTATCGAGTGTGCCCAGCGAACTTATTTTTCTCTCACCCTCCTTCCCTGCCATTTTCCCACATCACTTTCCTTTTGGATAGCCACTATATGATTTAAAGTTACTGATGCCCACCCCAATCCTTGCTGTTCAAAAATCTCCGAGACTTCTAATGGGAGAGTTAAAGGTATTATTTGAAGGAAAGCTGAAGAACAGCCTTGTTTAGAACAAATGAGAAGTTACATAGTTTACTAGGACTGCCAATAGAAATTCAGCTACCACCCAAAGAGGGAAAGATCCAGTCTTCCTGTCACCATGGATTGTATCTTTTTTTTAGCTGGCATGCTTTGAAGACCAGCTGTGTTATATGAGAGGAAGATCTGATTTTTCTTTGTAATGCTTTTCCTTGGCAAGTGTTTGTGGCCTTTAATTTATAACTGTATACCTGGATGCCTATATTGGACACAAGAGAATGAAGTTTTTTACTTTCTTAAAGAACACATATGTACACACACATACACACATATGCATATACATATATGATAGCATAACATTGATGCCTTATGAAGAATTAAAGAGGTGGGAAAACTACACTGCTTCTGAGGTTTCTAAGGGACGTTCTTTGATGGGAGGAGGAAGGGTAGTATCATATTTATCAAAACTCATACTGAGCTGTGAGTTCTAAGTTGTAAAAGTGGAGTTAGTTCTGCACTTATCTAAGTATTTGTCCATAAGTAAAACAAAAACATACATACACATGGGCTTCTAAGGAATGGTCTTAGTTAAGAACGTAAATAGCTATTAATAGAGTATATGTAGTAGGGTCAGAAAGGCTAACTTTAAAAGAGGGTGTTCAATCAGCATTATTGGGAAAATAATAACTGAAGCAACTAGTTGAAACTTGGAGAAAAACTATTTCTTCACATTGTTGCTATAGTGATGTTATAAATTGTCATAAAATAGCTCTGCTAAAATTAATCTGTTTAAAATACATGGAAGTGTAAAGACAAGTCTTACCAATTTCTGAATTCCCCCAGTGGCTCTGGTAGTATATCGTTCACAGTGCTGTTAAAGGGTCATCTAGGGTGGGGATGTCCAGGTCTAAAGCAGTGGGACCAAACCATTCCCTTCAAGACAACAGGAAAGACCAAAGATCTTGCCTCCCAGGTGGAACCTGAACCCTGGAAGCTATTGAGAAATGGTTCAGGTTTCTAGCTATAGGCCTGAGAGAAGGGACTGTCTCCCTAGTAGGCTGGGGGTGACGTCAGCCTGCTTTATGCTTTAGTGAAGGTGAGAGGGCCTGGATTGCAAGTTTTTTATTTTCATTTTTTTCAAAAGGTTCTAAATACTAGTTGCTACTTTAAACTAATGAACTTTTTTTTTTTTTTTTTCCCAGAGAAAAGTATAGAATAAGTTTTTTGTTTTGTTTTGTTTTAGGGGTAAGGGAATTTGGCAAGTATTTCCTCAGTAAGACCTGGGAAGAGAATATAGATGGATTTAAGACACTTTTTCAAAGAAGGGAAATGCATAGAATTCATCCTAAAGGGCCTTTTGGTTCCAGTTAGGAAGAGAACACTTAAAATAGAATTATATTAAATTGCAGAGCAGAAGAGGATAACTACTAAGAGTTGGAATACTTCCTGGAAGTAAGGGAGAAGTTATGACCTTTGAGAAACTAATAGTCTAGTTAAGAAAATTAGTAAGTTGGTGCAAAGTTAAAGGTATATCATCAAGTTGAGTAATAAATGAGAATAGTAATAAAACAAATGTGACTGTGTAGGACAGAACAAAAAAGATACGTAGGTGACCATTAGGTGTTTTTAGGAATCCAGAAAAGGAAAACTGTTGCATAGGGGCATCAGGATAGGATGGAAAGAGAAGTCTTAAAAATAAGTGTTCATCAAGACTTTGCCTCTGGTTTAACTATGATACAGGGATAAGCTTGCTTTAAACAATATTAGCATAACAATGCCTTTTGACCTGAACTAGTCAGTACTTTTTTGAGACTCATTTAGATGAGTCTTTTAGACTCATTTACATTAGTCTTTGTAGGTTCCACAGAAAACACCCAAAGTATTCCAGTTCCCTCTTAATCAGCTCCACTCTGGAGGCCCAGCCTTTGGCACCCTCTTTCTGTCTGATGGTATGTGCAGCACCTTCAGCCATGTGCCTGTGTGCCTCTCAAGATTCATGTCAGGTTCGGACGTTCTTGACAAGACCTTGAAGCGTACAAGTGAAACATGACAAACAGGAAAGAATGTTGTTTAATTTTTTTGTTTGTCAATATATGTAAATAAAATCACTGGTAGAAGTTTTGTATTGGTTGGTAATAGGAATTCTGATGTGATTTGGGTCTCCTTGGAAAACAAATAGTACTTAAAAGACCAAAATATTAAAGTTTTAGTATTCTTAAGTATTTTATTCTTGTTCTGTGAAAACTAATTATTATAGATGAAGTATTAAGATTCTAGTATAAATTATAAAAATTTTATGTTCCTTTTACACTAAATCTAATATTTCTACCACTTTCTAAATTATATATGATGTTCCTACCACCTAAATTATAATGTTAAAAGTTTTGAAAATGGAATGTAGTTATTTTTAAAACCCTGTACTCAAAATATTTATCATTATGTGTTATTTATAATTTTAATAGATGTTTGCTTTCATCATCTGTATTTCTTTTTTTTTTATTTTTTTCCTGTGTGAATGATTCAGTGTAATTGACCATCTAGACGTAAATAATGGAAAAAAAGTTAATATTTGCTATTGCAGTCTATGCCAGGGATTGTACAAACTATCACACAATTCACATCCTAAAAAACTCTGAGGTCTAATTATTGCTATAAAGAGATGAGATGAATGAGAGAGAAGATTATAAGAACAGAATCAGAACTTAGGATTCAGGTGCTAGTAATGACAATATTCCTTACTGCTAGATATAAACATCAGTATTACCTGGGGACTTGTTAGAAAAATAAGATCTTTAGCTAGATCCTATATTTAATAAGTGAGAAACTCTGTGTGGCAACCAACAGTTGTTTAACAGTCCTTCCAGGTAACTCATTCATGGTAGTGTTGAGATTCTCTCTGTTAGTGTTGTCTCTTTTCTCTATTTTAGAATCACCTGGACAGCTTATGAAAGTCTCCTACCTCAGGACAAATTGAAACAAGAATCTTGGACTATGCATCAGGGAGGCAGCAGTTTAATAAATTTCATCAGGTGATTAAAGTGTGAAGCCTTTGTTGAAAGTGTTCCATGGGATTTAAACCATGCAAGCTAAATGTGGACCCCTTAGATCACATGTAAGATGTCAGGTAGGTTGTGGTTCATCTGTAATGCCAGCCTTGGAAGGCAGAGACTGAAAATCCCCAAAGCAAGCTGTGTAGCCAGACTAGCACTATATTGGTAATCTCTGAGTTTGATTAGAAACCCTGTTTCAAAAAGAATAAAATGGAAAAGCAATCAAGGATGTTTCTTGATGTTAACCTTGTGTTGCCACATAAATGCACATGTCTATATATATACACATACACTCGTGTACCCTTCACACATACATACAAAAGTGGAAAAAATTTTACATGTCACCATTTCTCTAGTCAAAATGAAGTTCAGTTGGATAACTTCAGAGCCTACCTCTGAGCTTCTGCTCCAAATACAGAGATACAGTATGGAATAGAACATTGTTTTACTCCCAATGTGCTGACAGACTGATGATTTCCAGTAAAATGTGTGCTTAGTGAGCATTTCTGCCGTATACGCCCATTAAGAACCAAATCAGAGCATAGACACTAAAAGATTTAGTTGGATGAATCAGTTGGAATCAAGATTCAGAGAAGCAGCTAACTTAGCTTGCTCAGATTTGGATGCTGCACAGGCATCTCTTATCTCAGTTTGTGCCCACTACTTGTTACATACAAAAATTCTCATTTTTATCCCAATTGACTTCCCTCTTCTCTCTTTGGACTTTGAAAAAAGACCAGAAGAACTGGTAGGTATCTGAAGAGTTTTTCGGGCACCAGGACTGGAATGGCACAGCCTGTTAAACAGTCTGAGAAAGACAGTATCCAGGCCTATGAGTTGTAGTTTCAGTAACATTAAAATAGATGGTTTTGCTTGTGTTTTGTTTTTTATCATGCAAATAAGCAGTTAAAACATAGAGAAATAAAACAAGCAACTATGTACTATTAAGAGTGAGTTTTTTTTTTTTTTTTCATGTAGAGCCACTAAAGGTTTTATCCTAGCAACTTTCAGTGGAAAGTTCTTTGTTCAAGTAAGGTTTTTCTTTACTCAGCAGATAGCTAATCAGTAGTCACTAAACTGAAATAGTATCTGAAAAATGGGTGGTCTTGATAATATATTTTTCTAACATCACTTAGAAGTACATGTTTTGAGTTCTGAAACTCTACCTCTCCCCTACCATACATTTAGGGTTGATGCCATCCCAGGGTAAACCTTTTTTGCTCTTCCTCTTATTGTAAATGTAAGTCTTCTATAAGACCAGCCCTTAAGTCCCAAAGGGCTATTATGATATGAAGAAAAACAGTATTTTAAGGAATTCTGTTCCAGGTGGGAACCAGGTTCTCAACTGCCACTGGCTCTTGAATACTGTTAATATTTATAAGTAAAACACAAAACACATCATCTATTTACCTGATGCGCTTGATAATGTAAAAACCTATGTAAGAAAGCATTGCTGCTTCTAAGGAATCTAATTGTAGTAAACACTAACACCTTTTACTGTAAGTTTTCCACATTGTTAATATTCTTTGTTTTTGCAGGGGAAAAAGGGAAGAGGATTGAAGTAGGTTTTTAAATGTGATTTGATTATTAACCAACAAATGATTTATAAAATTTATTGGCTGATCTCAGGTTAATGGGATGGTCTTTTTTAGCCAACAGATTTCAAGGGAAGACATGGAATTAAATCCCATTGTAATGCTGTGTCTGCGATGCTAATTTGAATATGAGTTTATTACTATTGGATGCTTGTACAAATTACTTCCAGACCTTGCTTTATAAGATTATTTCCTTTTGAACTTTGTTTTGTTTACTTTCTACTTTGATTCATATATCCCTGTTTCCCTGGATATAAACAACCTTGTTTCACATATTAAATTGTTGCCTAGTAGTCACTTGGAAAACATGTAAACACAAAACCATATTGTCTAGGAAATATCACTACAGATATGTTAATGAGACTATCAAAATCTTTGATAGTTTCAAGATTTGCCATTGATATTAGCTACAGCAAATGAGAAAACTGTTCACCTGTGCCTATTGAACTATGGCATTTAATAAAAACTTGTTGAACTTATCATTAAATCTTAGTTTTGTTTTGTTTTATTTTATTCTGCTTTCTTTTGGAAATTGTTAAGTATTTCCTTATTTTTCTGTCACCTTAAATTAATTAACATGTCTGACAGGTGTGTGGAAAAAAGAAAAAAAATTAAAATTGACCATTTGAGACTTAGCTTTGGTATAGGAGATAAGGAATAATATTGCCGATCTTGGAATTGACTATTCATTATTGAGTTGTTGCCAGTATTCCAGCTGTTATTCTAAACTTTAAGCATGTTTTCAAGTAAGCCTCAGGAAAACTCTTAAGGTAACTTTTGTTGGGACTGGGAAGATGGCTAAGAGGTTAAACATCTGCTACACAAGCAAAAGGACCTGGGTTCAGATCCCAATTCCCACATAAAACTGCTGAACAGAAAGAGCAGCAGCTTATACTTCCGGCCCTGGAAGGCAGAGCCTGGGAAACTCCAAAGCAGTCGGAGGAAGAGCGATCAAGGGTGATTCCTGAAGTTACCCTTGGGCGTCTACAGGCACATAGTGCCCTCTTCTATGGAAAAAAGAAAAAACTCTAATATTTTACAGATGAGATAAGCAAAGCATAGAGGAGCTAAGAAACTTGTCTAGGTTGCATAGTCTTTAAATGTTAGAACTGGACATAACACTAGATATCTCATTCAAAAAGTGCTAGATGCTGCATTTTGCTGCCGGTTCCTAATGTCACATTTTCAAGCCTGCAAGGGAGTACCAATATTTCTGTCCTGATGAATGTTTAATGAAGCTGTAAGCGTGCTCATGATAAATAGCTAGTCATTGCCAGGTTTGGGGGTTTCTTTACTTCAAGCCATTGAAGACGACTGCTTCTTTCCCCCGTTTTGAAAAATTAAACCTTACTATATTTAAATTTGTTCAACCATGCCATTGCATCCAATGAAGTTGAATGCATTAGGTTGAATGTCCTACAGTAGTAGCAATAGCAAAACCATTCTGCATTTATATAGTGTTTGAAAGCAGTTGCCAACATTCAGCCTTACCTCTTCTATCCCCCAAAGCCTTACAAGATGAAAGATGGTATTGGTTTTGCCAATGATTGAATAAGGACTTGTTAGAAGTACATGTCCAGTTTTATCTAAATTAAGAAGCTGATCTTGATTTTTTTTAAAGGCAGTTTATTCTGGTTGTCATTGCTCTGTCACACAGTTTAAGCACAGTTCATAATGAGTCAATTGCTGATCTGTAGTGTTAGAATGACTACTTTTTTGACAGGCAAAGGTAGGTTATCAATTATGTAATGAACCATTACAAAAATAAGTGGCTTACAGTAATAATGCTTTGAATAACTCCTTGTAACGGCTGCCAGTTGGTTGAAAGACATCCTATTCATAAGTTATAGAAGTCCTGACATTCTGAGCCCTTTCCTTCAATCCTAAATTTTGTTCCAGATGCCCATAAATTTACACAATTTTCTTCAATACATTCAGCTGTGTACTTTACTTTCCAAGTTGAAGATTTCCCACCTAACTTCAGTACCTACATTTGGTAGTTCTCTCTTCCATAATCAAGTGCAGAAATAGGAGCGAGGAATAAAATTAGAAAAATTGTCTTACTTTGATAAACTTTGTTCTAGATACTTCAACCTCTCTTTGGGATCAGTTCAACAAAGTGTACTCCCATGCCCACCAAGATTGAAATTCAAACTCTAGAATATTGTTGCTGTTCTCCTGTTTGCTTCTTACTTGTATGTTAGTTAGAATGATGTCTTTATACAGTATGTTGTGGGGGTTGTCAGACCTAAAGCCTGCTCTTTGGAGAATGACATATTAGCATCTAAAATGGACAGTTGTTAGGTAGATTCCTCCCTTTGGAAATTGAGTTTTGCCTCTTGTCTGCATAGACAGGCGAATTTCTTCCTCTGGGAGTTGAGTTTACCTCCTGTCTGTTCTTAGATCGCTTTTGTTCTCAGAACTGGTGAGGTTAAAACTTACCCTTACTATACTCATATTCCTCTCCTATACTTTTGAGATATACCAATGCATGAACCAGATAACTCTGCTTTTGAGACATTCGTTATCCATTCCTTCTTAGCAACTAAGTGTCATGTCTGCTTTTTTTTAATTATTAATACATTTTTATTATTATTTCAGCTCATACAAACTTAATAGTTCCCTCCCTCCCTCCTCCTCATGTCTGCTTTTAACTCTACCTGGAGACATCATGTCTGGTCCCACACAACAGGTAGATGTCACTCCTGCCTTTTCTTTGTTAGCTGGAATGTATGCATTTTATATAATCCTGTTTTGGCCCTGCTCTTCTTTGATTGTTTTCCTATAAATAATCATGTATGATACAATAAAATTGGCTTAGATGATGGAGGACATCTTAGGCTTCCTCCGACCGGATGACTGATCAATTCCTACTGCTCTCACTTCTGTTTCCTGCATGTAAGTCTGGGTTTATGCTGGTTCGTAGGCCCAGACAGTGCTCTTTCTATGTTATGTGTCAAATCTACTAGAGCTCTTAGGAGAGAATGATTTATATCGCCTATAGAGCAAATGAGATTTCAAGTATTGGTGTCCTAAGAGATACATATTGGAAATGCATACATTTATGGGATAGTCAAGAAATAGTATCTCGAACTGGGGAGATAACTCAGTCGATATGGTCTTTAATTCTAACCCCGGAAGGCAGAGCCTGGGAAATCCCAAAGCAAAGTAGCAAGAAGGTAGAGTGATCCAAGATGATTCCACATGTCACCCTTGGACTCCTCAGGCACACATACTCAAAGTGCCCTCATGTACACACACACACACACACACACGGAGAAAGAAATAGAATGAGTATGGAATGCAAAAAGGGAGTTATAATTCCTAACAAGAGTCCTTAAACCTTGCTAATAAAATTAGAGTGAATGTAGGTAAAAACGAGAGGGTTTTTTTTTTTTTTTTAATGTCTTTCAGTCATAGGGAAGATTGACTTGAGAATCATTCCTCTTCTCCTTTCTTCCTGTCACGGATGTCATTGGATCTAGTGTTTCTCTTTTTAAGACAACTTGGGAGGCTGCTTTAGTAAATGAAAATATGCTAACCAGAAGCATTTCACTAGCATTAGAGGCAGGAGCTGAAAGAAAGTTTTTAGGGGTAGCATGGCAGATGTTATTCTATGTCACCTCATTTTAGGAAGGTCTCTGATTCGTCCTTGCAAATGGCCCAGTGAGGAGCTCTAGAGCTCCGCTTCCCCGAGCTATCACAGTGCTTTAGGGATCCTCTAGATCGCCGGTTTTTTTAAGGCTGGGAACCTGTCTTTCCAATCCGAATCTTAGGAGGCATGCAAACCGAAAGGCTCCACGATTGTTTAACCCATGTGAAACAGGCATTCATTCAATTACAGGCTGTGTTACCGTAAAATTCATAGCATTAAAAGCCCAGTGATAATTGATAAAACATACATTGATGAAATATTCTAAAGGCTTTATTTATTAAGCTGACAAATTACCCACTTCTCAAGCATTAGCTTCGAAATACTGCTCTCCCCCCCCCCCAGCTTAGCGGAGTTCGTTGAATGGCTGGGTGCTAAAGACAGTTCTAAGACGCTATCAAAATCCAGAACGCGCGTTACTGGCTTGCATGTCAATTGGTCGGTCACTCACTACGAGCCAGAATCAGCTCTTTGAATCCCAGGAGCACATCTGCGCCCCGGAACCCGTGTCTGCGGCTGCAATTTCCGAGGGGGAACATCGGAATGTGTTAGGATCGATTGCTTTTGCCTTGCGGAAGTCTATCCGGGAAGGACGCGGCAGCAAGTGCCAAGGAAAGCCGAGTTCAGAACTTTGAGAGGGAATTTGAGACCCCGAGATTTAGGGGGGCGAGGGGAGGCAGTCGAGTAGCAGCTAAGCCGCCCGGAGAGTTCAGTCATGGTTTCCCCCGAGGTGATGCGCGCTCTGCGCAAGAACAAGACACTTCGCTACGGCGTCCCCATGCTGGTGAGTGGAGGGCGAGCGGCGCGGGGCTCCGGAAGGGGCGGGGCCTCCTGCAGGGCTCCGCGAGGCTCCTAGTCCGGGACGGCCACGTGGGCTGGGAGGGGTCGGCGACAGGTGAAGGGCTGGTGGCCTTTTTTTTTTTTTTTTTTTTCTTTAAGTCGTCTTACTACACTGAAAAGATCTCAGGTCTCCCGCTTCCTCCTCCTCTTTCATGGTGAACGCGGTTGTTCCTATCCCCTTTTCACGGTTAAAAAACAAACTATCTCAAAGAGCGTCTGGATGATTGATTACCCAGCTTGCTTTCAGCGTTTTGTGGTGAATCAAAGACCTTAGCATTTAACACGAACTCACCGACCTGGGGAGCCTTCAGCATCAACTCACCAACATGGGGACTTCGTGGTGACACCAGGGCTGGGGGGATCGCCCAATGGGTGAGGCACTTTTCCCTGTGAGCGGAATTGTGATCCTCATAACCCACGTAGAAGTCAGGCAGGTATAGTGGCCTTTTGTAATCTCAGCCTTGGGAGGCAAAGATAGCGAAGCCTCAGGGTAAACTCTAGCTAGCTAGCCTGTCGGTCAGCTGTTGTACGGAGACGCTGTCTTCTTGCTAGTAAAAGTGAACAGCCATCAGAGGACACCAGTATCAATTTCACTGTGCATGTGCCTCCACGTGCCCTGGCACATGTCTGTGCATGTACCTGCACACATGTACCTGTAGACACACATGCAAACACGTGCACATACCCTTGCCTCACATACATGCAAAAAGACATCACAAGTCTCTGGGTCAGGTTCCAAGAAGCTGGTTCCAAAGATCCAGTCTTTCAAATTTCATTCCTCTTATCTCCTAAATCTGCATTATAAATTTCCCATTGTACAAAACCATTTAGAAATTTTCTCAGCAATTTACCAAGATTACATTTCATTATTCCTTATTGCCAACTTAAAGGAATTTAGACTCACTTGGGAGACAAACCTCTGTATGTCTTTGAGGGCATTTCCAGAGAGGTAAGTAAAGCAGGAGTGCAAAATATTAGTTCTCTCTCTTCTTGGTAAGATTTTCAACTTTTTCATACATGAATACAGTGAATTTATGTCATTTTAACCTCTTTTTAAAAAAAAAAAATTATTCAATTGTGCCTACTTCCGACCGGCGTCTATACATGGGATCTGGGATCCGAACTCAGGACCTTCTGCCTACAAGGCAGAGGCCTAACTCCTGAGCCACTTCTCCAGCTCCGTTTTAACCTCTTATAACCTAATCCCATCTCCCCTCCTTTCCTACTGCAGACCTTCTGGACTTTCATGTTTTTTTGTGATGTTACCCACTGAGATTCATGTGGATTACTTGTACTGGCAGGTGCCTGAATACTTGCTCTTGATAAGATTTAATAACAGTCTTTGTGTCTGCTATATACAGAGCAATATAAAAATCCAATCTGGGAGTCAGTGAGGGGAACCCACATGATGGAGAGAACCCACTTTCACAACTTAATCTCTGACCTCCATATGCATGCTGTGGCATACACACACACACACACACACACACACACACACACAAAGTGCACAAATAAATTTAAAAAAGCAGTCTTGATAAAACTATATTTGACAATTATACATATAAAATACCCTTAGCCATTTTTCAACATAAACATACAAAGATGTGTGTGTGTGTGTGTGTGTGTGTGTGTGTGTGTATGCCTGTACATACACACATGCTATGAGATTCAGCCTTCTTTATAAATCAAAGAGTGAACATTTAAAGCAGTAACAATTAGGCATTGTGAATATAACTTAAATGTCTCAAGTGAACTGTCCTTATACCAATTATAGACTATAGGGTGTCAGTAGACAAATATGACCCTTAATCACTTTAAAGCTCTGTAGTTTAAAGTATCTTTACTCCAAATTATTGACCTATATTAGATAAAATTGTATGCAACAGTTTCAACTGCCAACTTGACACTTCAGAGATGGACATTGTCTTAATTGTATGACTGATGTGTGAAGATCCAGCTCAGAGTGGGCAGGAGCATTCCCTTGGGAGGTGGTGAGGATGGAGAGAGAATTTGTTGGCAAGCTAGCATGTTAGAAAGCAAATGTAGACTATAACCTGAAATTGTAAGCTAAAATAAAATCCCTATTTTCCTAAATTTTTCGAATCAAATGCTCAAATGAAATATGAGACTTAAGACAATACTTTTTTCTTTTTTTTTTGGTCATTGCTGAGGATTGAAATTAGGGTCTCAAATACACTAGGCAAGTGCTTACCACTAGCTATAATCTTAGTTGGAAATACATTTTTAAAAGTCTTTATTTTTAGATACTCATGTTCTTTTTGTTCTCAAAAGTATTAGAAAATTGGTACCTCTTAATAATACAACAAGGTATCTTTGTATATTTACTTTTAATGAAACATTTAATACATCCTAATATATAAATTTTAAGAAGCCAAGCATAGTTGACCTCATAAGATAAAACAGTATGTTAACATAAATTTACCAGGCCTATAAACTGTTAACTCTAACTTATATTTATGATTAATTATAGTATATTTATATACATATATATGTATTTACATATGTATGTATTTACATATATATAAATTTGTTTTTTTTCTCATCGTTTTTCTCATCTCATCTGATAAGCATTTTAAAGGAAAAAAAATTTGTAACAGTTTGAGGGTGTCATCCCTTATGGTGGAGAAGGCATGGTGGGGGGAACCTGAGCTACTTGCTAACATCTCCCAAGAATGGAAACATGGCAATGTTGGTACTCAGCTGACTTTCGTCTTTTTCTTTTTTTATTCAGTTCAGGACCCCAGCTTTGGAGTTTTGCTACCTATATTTTCAACAAGTGTTTTTCTATCTTGAGTTAATTATCTCTATAAATGCTCCTCCAAAGGTGTGTCTGATTTGTGTACTTGGCATTTCTTTTCTTTTTTTCCTTTAGCTTGTAATCCTTTCTATATAGTTAAACATTTTTTTCCAACAACTCAGTAGTGTCACTTTGTTTCTAAAGAAACAAAAACATGGCCACAAAAGCATTTGTAGAAGGATATTGTTGATTGCACAATCATTTTAGTCCAAACTCACAATCTGAATGTTTTCAGTTGGTTACTAGTTAAGTACATTTTTAAAAGGAATGAATAATACTTATTGATAAAAAGGAGTGCCCTTACATGTTTAATGACATGAATCAGAAATATGCTAAGCAACCAGATGTAAAAATACATATGGCATGCTTCTATTAAATATAAAACCATCTATTACATAACTCCATTTGTATTCTATAATAGGCAAAACTACAATAGCAGAAAGTTAAAGCAGGAGTGCCAGGGGGTATTCACCAGGGTTGTGGGGTGGAGGAGGGGAGACATGGCCTTGTGGCTGGCAGCAAGAATCCCTTAAAAAAAATAAATATTAAAAAAAAAAAGAATCCCTTCAAATGCAGAGTCAGAGTGCAGGGGAGTTTTTACCCTTGGCATTTCTTACTCCAGTCAAACTGACTACAACTATTAACCGTCACATTAGCTTATTTGTTTTATGGCTGATCCTTAAAATCCTAATTTCAGGTTTCAAGTAATACTCAAGCCAAATAGTTATACAGAGGCACAGTTTGGTTTTTTTGAAATGCACCTTCTTTTTTTCCTTTAGTGACAAATTTGAGAGTTAGCTTTAAATATCTATTTCAATTAGAACTGACTGAGAAAGTCTCGAAGAACCAAACAACACAAAACGGGTCAGGCACCAGAAGAAGAAAGAGCTAACTTACTCTGTAGTGCTTCCTACATACATGCACACACACACACACACACACACATACACGAACACGAAAAAGTTTTAAAACATGCTTAAACATGCCAGGATGACCTAAAATAATACAAAAATAAAGTAATTCAAAGATTATAAAGATTTGCAAATTACAACAGAAATCTCAACACCCCCAGCTTGACTTTGTTTATTTTCTCATATCCCTACTACCATGCAAGATGGCAGTCATAGGCCTGTGATGCCGGTGTTGAAAGAATAGTTTGGGCTAAAGACAGAATAGGCAGAAGTGATAGGCTGTATACAGCCTGTCTGCATGGGAGCATTCCGAGGGGCTGCTTCTCCGGGCTCTCCTGGCAGGCAGGCAGGCGCTGTTTCAGGGATACTTTCTGACCAGACAGTGGTGCTGCACAGAGGCAGTGGTGACCTTGCTCGTAGTTCAGCCTGTCATGGGATATTAACTGCCTTGTTCTGAGGCCAGAATAACTCAGTATAGCCACCGGTTTGTCCTGACAGAAAAGTAGCAGAAGGAAAAGAATACAAAGTGGCTCAGAAGATCCCCCAAAATAGAAATTGAAACTTTCCTTTTAGACAGACCTGATTTGCTCAGAGGAGCCCTCCCCCAAATGACAGGAATACACACCCACTGCATTTTTCTTAAACCTCTCTACAAATAGGCTCTGTCATAGTTAGATACTGATGTCAACCTGGAAATTGCAGGCGCCGAGCTCTGGGCACAGTTGTGAGAAATTAGTAGTTAAGTCTAAGTGAACCTGCAGGAGATTGTCTAACTGATAGGAAGTACTCAGCCCTGAGCAAGAGAGTAAGATGGAGGGAACTGGTTGAGGGAGCTGGCATCCTTTGGTACACTTGGCCAGACATGTTGGCCTCACAGATAAGGCTTGTCCCTCTCCAGGCAGTCCTGTGGATATGATCTGTCCAGTTCCATTAGCCCCCGGTGCTGGTTTGAGCTCTCCTGCCATGCTGGATGAGGCACTGTAACCAGATGTTATAAGCCAGAATAAAACCTCTTTGTTCCCTCACAAGCCCTTTGGTCACGCATTCATAGGCAAAAACCGCAACACACTGAAAAGAATCACCAAAGTTTCCACAATGGGGCCAAAAATCACAAATGAGAAAGCCATAGACAAATAATGAGGCATGATTTGGAATTGTTTTACCAGGGGGTTTTCAAATCACAAAACTTGATTCTTCAATCAAGTCCGGATAAATGAAGCTTAAGACCAAAATCCATGTCCTTTTACTAACTAGGCACATTTCACAGGTAGTGGGCATTGCGGCAGAGAAGGGAGAATCCTGTGTCTTCTCTGGCACTGAAAATGAATGTAGATATGACCAAGACACATTGTATTACAGGTATGAAACTGTCAGAGAATAAATTCTGAATATAATAAAAAATTGGTATTTTAGAAAAAGATGCATCTAGGTAGCTGCTTGTGTATCCTCCTTATTCTAACTGTGGGGTCAGTTTGCCACAAATCGCCTCTAATCTTAGCTCTCCAAAATTGTGTCACCAATGTATTTGAAAAGCTTCTTAGTTTGTGGTTTTCTTTGTTCACTCCAGAACACATGGAATTTGGGGTAACCTGAATCTGTGGTCCCAGACCATGGTCACTCACGTTTGGCTGCAGAATAAATCTCTTTTGAGGTGAGAGTTGTTTCCTGTCCACACTGCATATTAAGGAATGTAGCATATTTATAAGATTCCTTTATTGCTTGATAAGTAAGCGAGGAACAACAATCTCTAACTAGCTAATTTTGCAAAATCATAGAAATTGAAGAAATTTTAGTTTTAGGCAAAGAAGGCCAGAGTTTTATTCCTGGGTTTATCCAGTGTTGTCATTAATATTGAAAGAAAAACTTAAAATACATTTTATAGCTTTTTAATGTGCAAAAGAAGCTCATGAATCAAGCCAAAACAGAGAATGTTCAGAGAGCTCCCTCCCGAGACTCAGGTAGAAAAAATTTATACACTGAACAAGGAAGCAAAGTACAGAAATTGCATTTTCTGTTCTGGACATGGTCTGATCGGTTGTCTGGTCAGGTTTCTGTTTGTTTACTAGTATAGCTACTAGGAACTCTCAGTAAGGCTACAGCTTCACTAAAACTTAGCAGCCCCTCATTTAGTTGTTTTAGTGCTTTTATATCCTCATCTAGTAAATGTTTCCCTTTTTTTCTCCCTCAGCTGATAGGTCTATATACTTGTCACTGTCATTTAAACCATAGGCCAAGTAAACATATGGAATGGGTGTGGTTTACATGCGTAACCCTAGGCACTCCAGGAGGTAAGGACTGGAGAACTGCCCCGAGTTCAGGACCCACCTGGGCTGCAGAGTGAGACCGTCTTAAAAACAAACAAGAGTGGTGGGTTACACCTGTAATACCAGCGCTGGGGGAGTGGTGCAGGAGGGTCAGAAGTGCAAGATTGTCTCTTGGATACATAGTCTGAGGTTAGCTTGGACTACATGATAATCTGTACACACAGACACACACACACAGACACACATAGACACAGACACACACACAGACACAGACACACACACAGACACACATGCACACACACAGACACACACACACAGACACATACACGCACACACACACATTTGGTGCTGATTTAATGTTTGGTAATGATGCATTACAATTATTGCAAGTCTATATAGTTAGCCTCCCTTACTGAGATTTTAGTTTCTATGGTTTTATGGTCAATTGTTACCCCAAAATCTAAATGGAAAACCCCAGAAATAAGTGATTCTTAAATTTAAAAATACAAATATTGTCACTGTCATTTAAACCATAGTTTATACACTGAACAATTTATACACTGAACAAGGAAGCAAAGTACAGAAATTGCATTTTCTGTTCTGGACATGGTCTGATTGGTTGCTGGTCAGGTTTCTGTTTGTTTACTAGTATAGCTACTAGGAACTCTCAGTAAGGCTACCTTATATTTGTATTATTATAGCACATTTAGGGTTCAGTATTTTCCCAGATTTCAGGCATCAGTGGAATGCTTTTGAAAGTGACCTACTTTGACAAAGGTAGGTAATAGCTCACCAGGATTTCTTTTTTAACAGTCTGTCTCTGTTGTTGTTTAGATAAATATAAGTAGATTGAATCTTCCCATTCTATTTCGTGTAACTGTGTCATTTCTTTGTCTCAGTTGCTGATTGTTGGAGGTTCCTTTGGTCTTCGAGAGTTTTCACAAATCCGATATGATGCTGTAAAGTCTAAAGTAAGAAATATAACTATCATTTGACTTTTATCTGGGAATATGTATTTTGGTTTAGCTTTTCCCCAAAATATTCTCAGATCTAATTGTGTTTAGGATTCAGAAGAAACTACAGAACATGGATTGACAACTTACTTCATTTTATTTCTTTATTTGTTGTCATTTCATTTTAATACCAGTAACGTTATAAATTTATTAGTATGAATTTTTACTGAGAAATTTTTACAAAAGAAAATATTTGTATTATTAATAAGGATGGGGCTGTAGAGGTGGCTCAGGGGTTAAGCCTCTGCCTTGCAGGCGGAAGGTCCTGAGTTCGGATCCTAGACCCCACTCCTAGACCCCACGTATAGACGCCAGGCGGAAGCAGGGGCGGCCTGCGTTTCTGGTCCTGGGAGGGCAGCGCCTGTGAATCCCAGGGCAGAGTAAACAAGGAGGAGGTGGAGGCGGTCCATGGTGGTTCCCGAATTTGTCCGTGGTTCTACACACACACACACACACACACACTTACATGCATACACACATGCATACTCGCACAATTGAATAAATAATAATAATAATAAAAAATAAGGATGTCTATGTTTTTGTAGCATCTATTTTGTGGAAGGACTATACTGATTTCCTTCATTTTACAATAAGGAAACGAGAGCTCAGAAAGGTAAAAAAGTATCCTACATATAGTCATGTGACTATTCAGGGACAGAACCAGGATTCTCATGCTCTGTGACTACGTATTTATGTCAAATGCATGTCAGGTGTAGCACAAGCATTCTGGTTCATCCATATTATTTTCAGGCAAGGGAGGTGGTTCTGTGGATAAGGTATTTGCTGTGCAAGCACAAGAGCCCAAGTTGGGAGACCCAGGCTCCATCTGTCTAAGTAACTCTTCAGTTGCAGATACGAATGCATTTCCTAAGAAAATTTAGGGGAGTAAGAGCTTTATTTGTGTTATCATGGCAAGAGAATGATACCAACATCAGGAACTGAGAGAACTGGTCACACCACAGCCACAGGAAGAGCTGACAAAGGGACATACTTTCTAACTGACCAGTTCTCTCTGTATCTTATCTACCTCCCCAGGAAGTAGATCCATCAACTGTGGGCTGTGTTTTCCAATATCAATTAGAGCATCTCCTACAGACTTGCTCAGAGGCCTGGCTTAACTAAATAATTCCATATAGATATGCCCAAAGGCTCAAGTCTCAGTCATCAAGTTGACTTCATCACATCACATAAAAGCTGGGCAGCATCCCAGCAGGCAGGAGGCAGATGGGGATTCCCCAGGGTAAGTGGGCTAGCTAGCTTACCTGATCAACATGCTCTGGGTTCAGTCAAAAGACTCTGCCTTAGCAAATAGAGAGCATTGGAGGAAGATACTTGATGTCAGCTTTGCCTCTACATGATACATACCACAGGCAAATGTGTGCATGCACACATGCAAATCTGAATACATACATGCATGTTTACATATACAATAACGAAAAAAATGTTGTTTTAGTTGTGACACATTTTGATATTTGAAGGATAATATATAGTGTATCACCAACAGACCCTACTAATACTAGTGGGAAAATAAAGATTTTAAAGATCTATATAACTTTCTTACATAATAACGTTAAGAGAAATCAAGTTCAGTTAGTCCCAAAGACAGATAGGATTAAAGTAAATTTTTGTTGCATGGCATTTTTATTCTGGGCACTGCATGAAGCCATCTTGAACTTTGCCCCCAGTCTAAGCCAAGGAAGTTGTTGATAGTCAGAATCTGAGAAAGTGACAGGTGGCATCAATAGGCATGGAAGGGAGATAAAAAAGTAATCAAAATACACCACATGAATTTATGAAATTGCCAAAGAACAAAACTAATTTTAAGAAAGAATGTCAGGCTGGAGAGATGGCTCAGGAGTTAGGACACTGCCTTGTAAGCAGAAGGTTCTGAGTTTGGATCCCACGTAAAAAAATGCCGGGCAGAACTGGCTTCGGCCTTCACTTCTGGCTCTGGTGGGCAGAGCCTGGGAAATCCCAAAGTGAAGCAAGAAGGAATTGGAAGCAATCCAGGATGATTCCCGAAGTGAAGTCACCCTTGGTCCTCCATAGGGGCACACAGAATATAGAATATATATAGAATCAAGGTTTAGTCTTACAGAAAGATATCACATTTTTTCTTACATATAAAATTTGTGGAAAAAATAAAAAAGACAGAGTAAAAAGAGGACTACTAGGAATATGGACTGGGAAAGGAGAGGGGGAGAAGGTGGTATAAGAAAGTATAATAGAGGGGAGAATATCATCAAAGCATATCATATATATGTTATCTTAATTATTCTAAATTAAGACTTAAATCAAGACTAAACCTTGACTCTTATTCTATACTTTTGCCAGTCTTGGCAAGCATATACACTGTTCTATCTTGACCCCCAAGAAATTGTAGATTTAATAGAATTATTGGTTGATTTTTGTCCTTTTGTAAGTTATTTTGATATTGGACACAGTTTTGATCTCATTTTGTACAGAAAATAAAAGAATAGGAAGACAGTTTACCAGCATGTTATACAATGCAGGAGTATCTTGATAGAGGTTTGATTTTAATTATGCTGATGAGGCAGAAATTACACAGGATCAGATTAGCACTGAGTAAGTTCTGGAACCTCAAGTACACACATGTTGGATCTTCTGGATGTAGTTTTCATAATATACCTTTTCTTTAATTTGTCTCCTTTTTATCTCATCTATCTGTTTGTCTGTCTGTCTATCTATCTATCTATCTATCTATCTATCTATCTATCTATCTATCTATCTATCTATTTAGTGTGTGTGTGTGTATATGTGTGTGTGTGTGTGTGTGTGTCTGTCTGTCTGTTTATCAAAGGGCACTATGTGTCCCTGAAGAGGACCCAGGGTGGCTCCGGGAATCATCCTGGATTGCTTCTACCTCCTTTTGCTTTGCTCTGAGATTTCCCAGGCTCCGCCCACCAGGGTAGGAAGTACAGGCCACTGCTGTTTCCACCTGGTGCTTTTACACAGGACCTGGGATCCAAACTCAGGACCTTCTGTTTGCTAGGCAGAGTCTTAACCCCTGAACTGTCTCTCCAGCCCTGCTTTTTATCTTTTCATGTCTTTGACAGTATAATTCTTTACACATAATGATGAAGATACAAATAATTGTCATGTATAGGTTTTGTGAAGATTAAACAAAATAGTTGTTCTACTTATTCTTCTGTGACTATGATAAAATATCCTAACCCAAACAACTTAAGGAAAAGGGTTACTATTTTGGCTTACAGTTTCAGAAGGAATAGAGTCCATCATGATTGAATTCTGCTGACAGGCATGATAGGAGCAGGAAGCCAGCTCACATTGTAACAGCCATCAGGAGGGAGGAAGAAGGAAAAGAAGGAAGAAGGATAGGAGGAGGAAGGGTAGGAGGAGGAGGGGAAGGGGAGGAGAGGGAGGGGAGGAAGGTGAAGGGGGAGAGGGAGGAGGGGAAGGAAGAGGGGGAGGGGAAGAAGAAGGAGGGGGAAGGGGAGGAGGAGAGAGGTTCTGGGTTTAAACTTCAAGACCCGCTTCCAGTGACATTCTGTACTTCCTCAAGGTTTCATAAGCTTCTCGGAACAGCACTACTGGCTGGGGACCAAGTATTCAGTCACATGAGCCCATGGGGGACATTTCACATTCATATCATGATAATATTATATGTCAAAATATTGGTATCAAACAAATGCTCAGTATGTATTATCTACTGTAAGGTGTGGTGATGGATTAGTTATCAGTGTGCAATTCAACTGGATAGTGGAGATCTTGTCATATGTTTTAGACAGGTTATGTGGTCCTTGCAATCTCTCTTACAACTTTTAAAAATGAAAAAGGAATGTAACAGATTTAAATAATATATGATTATTCTTTCTTTTCTATAGATTGATCCTGACTTAGAAAAAAAATTGAAAATGAATAAGATATCTTTAGAGTCAGAATATGAGGTATGTTTTGTTATCAATATTCTATGTTTTGTAGTAATCTTACTAGTCATGACTGGTTCTGTTACTTATAAAATGAGCTTAGTAGTGTAGAAAATAAATTTATTCTGACTATATTGCATTTGGTGAAGTGCAGGTTAGTAGCATATCTTAGCTAAGATACCCGGAACGAAAAGTGTTTCAGATTTTAGAGTTTTTCAGATTAACTTTACCAGGAACATCTCTAATCTGAAAGCCTTAAATGCAAATTTTCCAAAGTCTTATGTGTATTAGGTGAGGATTCTACCTCTGGGCTATATCCCCAGTTAAGCCAAAATGTTTTTGATTTTAGATTTTGGTTGTAGGAAGGCTCAGACTGTATCAACCTGTATATAGTCATTTGAAAAGAAAATAAAGATGGATCTATATTTCATATATTACAAATTAATAAATTCCATATAGACTAAGAATTTAAAAATCAACAAAATGCTAAAAGTACTAAGAGGGGAAAATACAGATTTTTTTTGTTGTACTAAGTAAGAAACACTTATTTGAATATGAAACAAAACACAGAACCTATATGGAAGATGGTGACTTAATATATAAAAGCTCAAAAATTTAGCCTAAAAATGGTTGTATATATATAATATATATATTAAAAGCCTAAAACTTGTCTTGTTATGGCTAATTTATTTAAACATGAACAATACCTACAAATTATTATAAACTGTTCAGCAGCTCATTTGGCAGGAATATGGGTATAATATATTTTGAGGAAAGGAAATAAGTACCATTCTTAAGCATATAATGAGATGCTCAGCTTATAAGAGAAATTTCTGGGCCATGTTTCACCTGTCTCAATAACAAAACTCAGAAGTTGTGTAGTGCCATTACAGAACGTGGGATGGAAAATGTGATCCATCTCTTGGTTTGTTCATTTTTTGCTTGGGTCATATTTTCTGGTTTCTTTGTATGTTTGGTTACTTTTATGAAGGAGATGTGAGAAATAATACTGAAGAGACTTCTGAAGAATGTTAATTTTCATTTCATCATATAATTTAAATGATCAGATGAACTTTGGACTTCATTTTGCTTTGCAAAGAAAAATCTGTGGAAAATCTATAGTTTCCCAGGCCCCCTCGTAATTTGACAGGCCTCATTCTCTAAACTTTCTCCTTTAAGAAAATTGTCAGGACTTAGTTTTTAAATTTTGCTGGCGTGAGTGTAAAATAACTTATTTTTTAGCTTAATCCTATTAAAAAGCAACCTTTTAGGTGTCAGAGCTGGATGTCAAGGTGGCAATAGAATATAGAAGAGAGTTCTGTATTCTAGCAGCATTGTAAAACCAGTGTTTCTGATAGCTGTTCCCTGGGTATTTATTAGATTTCTCACTGAGTTCTATGATAGTTGACTGTAAAGTTGTAAGTCTTGCCTAATATATATATACAGTCTAGTGTTCAGTTAATCTGTGTATTTTGCAGAATTTCTCCAAAGTGTTTTTCCTTTTAAAGGTGTCTAAATATAGTATTTTATATGAATTTGTTCTGTCAACCTTGCCTCTAATTTAAGAATTATTTTAAATCCTTGTAAGTATATAGATCTTATTTTATCTTCATAATAGCCACACTCTATTAAAAACTTTTCCAAGCCTTTTGGCATATGCTTGTGATCCTAGCACTTGGGGAAGCTGAAGTGTGAGGATTGCTGTAGTTCAAAGCCTACATCATGGGTGCAAAGCCAGCCTGAGCTACATGGCCTGTGTCTCAAAAACAACAAAACAAAAACAGACAAAAGTTTCTTACCTTTTAATAGCTTTAGATCATTTCATAACCACCGTTGATAACACTCTTTTCTTGCATGCTAAATTAATAGTATTTTATGTATCCATATATGTGTAATATAGGCTTCTGACTTTAAAAAAAAAAAAAAGGTTTTTATTTGCTGCATTCCTATTATTTGGTCCAAAACTTTGATTTGCTACTTGAGGATAGGTAGGCACTGTACCAGACATGATGCTATGAAGGGCTTGCATGGGGGATTTTTCCTTAGTGTTCTTTTATTTACTTATTTACTTATTTATGCGTGCACGCATGCACGTGCACACATGTGTGTATGTGTGTATGTGTATCAGAGGGCACTGTATGTCCCTGTGGAGGGACAAGGGTGACTTCAGAAATCATCCCGGATTGCTTCTATCTCTTTTGCTTTGCTCTGGGATTTCCCAGGCTCCACACACTAGGGACTGATGTGCAGACTGCCTCTGTTTCTACCTGGCATTTTTATGTGGGACCTGGGATCCACATCAGGACCTCTGCTTGGAGTATTAACCCTGAGTCCCTTGGAGTTCTTTTAGAAACCATAGATGTAAGACCTGAAGAAACCATAGAATATTTGTCCCATCTTTCCATGATCCCTTTGAGGGAATTAATGACTAGCCTTATGTCACTTGCAAAAGATTATATAGCTAGTTAGTAAAAGAGTGATGCTTAGTATCTAAATGTCAAGGTAAACATATGGAATTTTATGTATGTTTGGATACAAATTATCCAATATTCTCTCAGCCTCTTTCTTGTCCTATTCAGTTATTCCAGAACAAAGAGGCAGATATATAAAACTAACTGGTGGAATAATAATTAGCAGGAAGAGTAACAACCATTTCTAACCTCCCTTTATTCCCACAATAATTGAGAGACACTTGAGATTAAAGGAAGATAGGGTGAGCTAATGTGCAGGTGATCTAGTTTTGATTGATGAAAAGTGTTCCTTGTGGAACCGTGAAGAATGTCTGTTCATGAAACCTGGTCTTGGGGCTGGAGAGGTGGCTCAGGGGTTAAGCCTCTGCCTTGCAGGCGGAAAGTCCTGAGTTCGGATCCTAGATCTCACGTATAGACGCCGGGCGGAAGCCGGGGCGGTCTGCGTTTCTGGTCCTGGTAGGGCGGAGCCTGTGAATCCCGGGGCAGAGTAAACAAGGACGAGGTGGAGGCGTCCATGGTGGTTCCCGAATTTGCCCATGGTTCCACTCACACACACACACACACACACACACACACACACACACACATACATATGCACACACAAGCACAATTGAATAAATAATAATAAAAAATGAAACCCGGTCTTCTTGTCATCTTGGCCTGTTTTCATCCTCGTAGAAGATTCCATGGTTTCCATAATTTTTCATTTTCTATCCATGTTAACGTTGTAGTCATTGTATACCAGATCATCCTTTATAGTTGCATTTGTTTTCTATGGTGCTTCCCTTTCTTTGTGCTTTCAAAAATAAAGCATATGAACTCTTTTCATTATTAATAGCTTATGATTCTGTAAAAGAATGCTCCAAGGGATGGGAGGGAGGAAGGGGGGAGGCAATAGAAGAGGGGGAAGAAAGGAGAGGGGTGAAAGGAAGCGGGGAGAGTGTAAGGGGTGATGACTGGGGAGGGGAGGAGGGAGGGAGAGGTCAGGGGTACTTATTGAGCTTGTATGATTAGGAAAAAATAAAATGTGGGAGAAAAAAATAGCTTATGATTCTGGGGGAGGAAAAGATAGAAATAAATATCAATAAAAAGCAAGAAAAGTTCTAAACTCTAAAGTTTGTTTAAGTTATTATGCTTGGTTTGAAGTTGATTTATTTGTTAAAACTATAATAGAAGGCCTGTAGAATTTTACTTTTCACTTCTCAGTTCATTCAGTAGTGCCCTAATCTACTTTAACCTTTGTGGTTCTATAGAAAATAAAGGATTCCACTTTTGAAGACTGGAAGAATATTCGAGGTCCAAGACCTTGGGAAGATCCTGACCTCCTTCAAGAACAAAACTCAAAAATTCTTAAGACTAAGACAACCTGACTATGCTCATTTTTTTTTAAATAAAATGTTGTCAACTGGACCTCTAATGTAGTAAAAAGAATACCACAGACCTATGCACAACTGGATTCAAATAATTTGATCATAGATAATTTTGATTAAAATAAAATACATAATTACACTTTCCAGTTAGCTCCTTTTTGTGTATACTTTAAGTCAAAGACATAGGGAAAAACCACCAATCTGAAAACTGAAAACATGCTCAGAGAATCAAATTTTCCTGGAGAATGTTCCTCCTCAAACCACCACTGGCTCAGGCTAGCATAAGATGGAAATATTCAAAGGATAGGTGATGTGATTGGAACCCAAAAATTGGTGTCCAACAGATCAGCAGTGGACATTTGAAATCTGGAAATTGAAAAAGAATATGATTTTCATTGCACTAAAATAAAAAAGCTTTCGATATACATCTAAAGACATGTACAGGATACACATGAGAAAGACCTAAAGAAATGGAATGATGTCCCTGCCTGTATTAAGCTTTAGCTTGTTCCTATTTAATCAAAGCCGCTCAGTGTTGCTGCAGTTGAGGGAACCTCCGTGGCAAGACTTAAAGGTATAATTAGGAGAAGTGGCATTCGTAAGCACAGTAGGATGTGTGGTATATAGTGTGTGAATACTTCTGAAGAGACGTTGGAGAAAGGGAAGGTTTGGATGGCCAGTTCTTTCTCAGTCAAGTCTGACGAGGCTTTTTAAGCGACATCATAGGGCTCAAAACCTAAGTCAATCTGTGGTTGTTTAGAAGAACCCAGGTGAAATGCTACTTGCCAGTCTGTGGAGACTAATACTGCCTTTGATGTGGAGGTTCTGTGAGGCTGGAATTACAGATCAATCACTAGATGTCTCTCAGTTGCTGGGGAAAGGAGGAAGTCCACTTGTGACAGGGTTGGGGTGTTGAAAATTGTCTGAGAATAATGTCTATGAGTCTGTTATTGCCTCCTTCCTAAGGAAACTTGATACACGATTGGATGATCCGATGGGAAAGACTGAGTTTTGACAAGCCAGGTGGTGGTAGAACTCTCACTGTTTGTTCCCTGTGCCGAGAGAATCCGCAAGGTTTGTCAGTGGGATTCTACAGTTGTATCACTTTGTTCCTATTCTTATCAATAGCTGAAGAAAGTTGGGATTTATATAATTCTTGAGTGGTGTGACTGTGGAGGCCCAAAGGTGATATCCCTGGAATCATCCTTGATCTTTCTTCCACCTCTTTGTTCTGAGTCTGGAAATTCCCAGGCTCTTCCTTCCAGAGTTAGAATTACGTACAGACCACCCACCCGCTGGGTTTTTTTAGGTAGGATCTTGGGATCCGAACTCAGGTCCCTTTGCTTGTGAAACAAAACCTTTAACCACCGAGCCATCTCCCCAGTCCTATTTTATCTAATTCTTGAAGTATCTTCTGTTTGTATTCTTGGCATTTCCCTACCTACATTTCCTCTTTTGTGAAGCTAGCTAAGTATCCCAATGTATATAGGCACATGCTGTTAGACATATTCTTTAAGAAGTAACTGCAGTATTTTGCTGCACCTAAAGGTGCCTTCATGTTCTGCCATCCATGACCACATTGCTGACACACTGTAGAGAGCAGCTTCTGATCAGTTATAGGTTATGTAAGCACTGGCTCTTGAGCCCTGTGGGCCTGCATCTGATGAGCCATTACTGATGACAGCTTCAGGTACTCCAAATTACAAAAGTCTTTTTAAAACTTCTGTGTCTGCTAGTCACTGAGACAGATATATAGTGAAGGCAAGGGTTTTTGGTACTACAAGTACCCTAGATAAACATTTGTAATTTTCTGAGATTTTCTGTTTTCTCTAATTTTTATCCCCTAATGAAGACAAAAAGCTCATCACAAGGAAGGTTTTGCAAACAGTAAGATGATTCCATATAAGAAATAGACATGGAGCCAGAGAGATTGCTTAGGGGTAAAGACTATGCCGCACAAGCAGAAGGACCTGAGTTCAGACCCAGGTCTCACATAAAAATCCATCAACTGGAATTTCTGTTCCTGGTGGGCAGAGCTTGAAAATCCTAGAGTGAAGCAAAGAGGAGATGGAAGCAATCCAGGATGATTCCCTAAGTCGCCCTTAGCCACAGAGACACACAGTGCCCTCTGATACACACACACACTCACACACAAATAAAAAAAATGGACGACACTGAGGAAGATGGGTTTATACACCACCATACTGCCCTAAAGAACCCCAGGAAGTACCCAGTGTGGGAGACGGGTTGGAGTGTGATGTTGCTGAAGGAGAAGGCCCTGGGGGAGTACTGGGCAGTAAATATGGAGCAGATTGTGACCATTATAGATGTTATCCACATCATAGAGTCCTCTTAATTACCAGCAGAATTACCAGAACAGTGAGAGGGGGAAGAGAATAAGGAACTGAGAGTGCTTCTGAATGCCCTACTGCAGCAAGGGGAAGTCTCCCCTCTCCTGTGTACATCACAATATTCCGGTCCTCCAGTTCAGGGTGCAGGAGAGCAAGGAGCAAGAATAGGTACCTTGGGGGTTACAAAACATGATTCTGCAGGGGCCTTTCTTGCCAGACACAGCCCAGAGGGGACAGCGGTGACGATAGACGACAGACTAGGAAGATCAAGATGAGATCCAAGTCCAGCAGCCACCACAGTGCCAGGATCTGTTGGTACAGATGCTTGGAGTACCCTAATCCACAAGGTGGCACGGAGACAAAAGCAGCAGGCACTCCAGCTGAGAATTCCTCAGCAGGTGGTGCTGAGTAAATACTTGCTATCCAACAAGAAGTAGGTATGAAATTCCAACACCAAGAAATGAACAGAATGTGAGGGCTGGTAGAGGCGTTTCTGGGGCTTCTTGGTTCCTCCGGACCAACTTGGGCAGCTAGATCAGCAGAGGAGTCATTTCTGCTCTTGGTCCTACAAAGGAGATCTTGCTTGCTCTGTGGTCATCCTTAGCCAGCAAGCGATACTGGCCAGCTCACCATGTTCCATACCCTCTTGATTTATTAACTGGGAACAGACTCCAATGCTCCCAGAATTGTGGTGGAATGTTTATCTTGAGACTGCCGATTGCACGGAGTTAATTATAACCAGCTAATTTCCTATTGCTTACTTCTTGTTTTTACAAGATTATGCTATTGTTTGGTGTTTTTGCTATAGTTAAAGATTCTGGATAATTGCCTTAAGTTTGACATATATAAGCACGCTTAGCCCAGAACAAAATTGTCTCAGCATAGTTTCCATCTTGCAGAGATCCCTCCTACCTGGCTGGTGTTAATTACCACCGATCCCCTTCAGGAACTCTATATTGACTGGTGAGTGCGGGCACTTACAGGTAGTGCCCAACTTGGGGTCTGAATACAGGAGAATAACTTTTCTTTTCAGAAAAAGGCAGAGGGTGAGGAACTCTCAAGGTACTGAAGACCTTCATTACTCACTGTCTTCCCCTTGACCAGATACACTAGAGCTATCTGTATTGACTATACAGCATGGGTTTTTTATTATTTGTTTTTAGTTTTGACAAACTTTTTTTAGAAGCCTATTTTTTTCTCAATGCACATGTAAAGGTTTTTAAATTGTTTTGTATCTGGTTAAGCTGAGTTTTTTTCAAGAACTTTGTTTTTCATTTGTAATAAAAGCTCACAACTTGATTTTTCCCAAAAAAGTAACTGCAAGTACCTGCTAATAAAGGTCTTAAATAGAGATGTAGTGAAATGCGAGCTCTGTGAGATTACTGACTATGTAGCACAGCATATCTTTTACAGTAAGCTTTTTTTTTTTTTTACAATTAGTAATACACGCTTCAATACATCACCCAGTAACAGCTGTTTTTATCATTGTCAGGTATTATGCACTACACATAATATCGTGTGCTGTGTTTTATGTGGTCAGCAGTGTAGTGGGTGCACACCAGTATCCCCACAAATACTTGAATAATGTGTTATACTCTGATACTACGAAGACCATATTCCCACTATACAATGGGATTTTCTCAACTAGATGTATCCTCTTCTTCCCCCGCCATCCCTGGCTTCATTTTCTCTATCTGTACTGCTGAAGGTGGGGACCTAGAAACTCACAGGTGTGGTATTAGGATCTGGTAAGGCTGAGCCTCAAGGGCAGGGGTGCTTCTAACTCTCTAGCCCTACTTCTTTCTCCAGTGTTTGTCACAACACCAAGGGCATGGTTGCTGAACTGTATTTCTATGGAAGGCCTTTTTCCTGTTGATTTTTTTTTTCCTAAGATGCTGATAAGGAATTGATGTCTTGAACTGACGTTGAAGACTATATGTGAGCACATAGAAGCATTTCAATTTACAGTACACTTTTAATGACTGTGTTCTGTGTTGTTTGAGACCTCGTCCTAAAATACTTAGTTCCAACACAAAGTATTAGTAACTAATTGTCATAGTTAGGCACAGGGGCAACTTGACTGTTGAGGGTTTGAGCTCTGGGCACATTTGTGGAGAATTAGTGGTTGAGTTAAGCCCAGAGCAAACCTGCAGTAGATTTTCTAGCTGATGGGGAAGGCCCAGCCTATGGTGGGTGGGACTAGACCCTGAACAGATGAATAAAAAATACTGAGAGTTGGTTGAGAAAGTTGGCATCCTTGTGCACACTTGGCCAGACATGCTGGTCTGACAAGTAAGGATTGTCCCTCTATCAGCCATTATGTAGAGATGGTGTGGCCAATTCCCTCAGCCCTGGTGTTGGTGCATGCTCTCCTGTCAAGCTGGACTGAGAACTGTAACCGGATTGTTGTAAAGAAATAAACCCCTTGTTCCCTTAAGCTGTTTGATGGTCATTTATCACCAACCATACAGGCGAACTGCAACACTAATGTAGACTTTACCAAAGTTTTCACAGAAAAAACAGGAATAGTTCACACTGCACTATACTAAGTAAACTCAAGAATCACATGTACCAAATTTATCTTCACAAATCCATTTTGTTCTGTACCACTTAAAGTTCTTTGTTCTCCTTTCTCCCATTATACCTGCTAAAGCCCTTGATGAATCCTTTCTTTTCTCTTTCATGATTTTCTTTTGCTCATTAACCAATACCTGTCCAACTCACACTTTCCCAAGCTCATCTCCCCAAACTCATTAATAGAGAAATTTAGCTTTTACTCAGTTCATATAAACTGATACACTCATTCCAGGTTCTGTTAAAACAAGTGTATTTCTATTACAGAAACTATCCTCTATCCTAGTGAGGAAAATGACATTCTTTTTTTTTAAGTAATTTATTTATTTTGCGTACACATGCGAGTGCATGTGTGTGTGAGAGAGAGAGAGAGAGAGAGAGAGAGGGAGAAAGAGAGAGAAAGAGAGAGAGAGAGAGAGAGAGCGAGAGCGCAGAGGGCACTGTGTGTCCTGTGGAAGACTAGGGGTGACTTCAGGGATCATTCTGGATTGTTTCTACCTCCTTTTTGCTTTGCTCTGGAATTTCCCAGGCTCCACCCACTAGAGCCAAAAGTGCAGGCCACTGCCATTTCCACCTGGTGCTTCTTCTTCTTCTTTTTTTTTTAAACATAGGACCTGGGATGCAAACTGAAAACCTCCTATTTGTGAGACAGAGTCTTAACCCCTGAGTCATCTCTCCAGCCCAGGAAAATGATATTCTATAAATCAAATGTAAATGGGAATAACTATCTTGGAAAAATCATTTCCTTGGTGTTGGGCCTACTCATGTGAAAGTAGGAATAGTAATGACTATATCGACATCATAAGCTTGAATCAGAACAATGATTGGCACAGAGAAAACAGTTTATAGATGTTAGTTATTTTTCTTACAAAATGGGAAAGGATTATGGTAACAACTATTCTTATCAAAATGTCACAGTCAATATTTTAACAACACTGCTCAGCAGGGTATTCAACAAGGATAAAATAATTGTATGCGAAAAAATCCAGCTAAATATGATTTCTTCAAACAGCAAAATTCAATGAAAAACCAAGGAATAGGCCTGAGTTGGACTCTTGACTTTATTACTTGAAGTTCTTTCATCTTACACAGGTTATGTAACCATTTTGAATCTCAATTACCTTGCATGCGAATTTGTGACTCTGTGAGTTGATCTGGGTGTGAGAGGTGTGAGATTCATAGAAGAGGCGGGAAATAGAAGATAAATAATCAAGTGACTCGTCTTCAATTAGAAAGAAAAAGTGCTTATAGAAGTCTTAAAGGGCATTGCTTCAGGTAATACAGCTTCTTTGTAAAAATTTGTCTAGTTTGTTTTTTCCTCTTAAATGTGATTTAAACGGGAATTAGAAATGGAGTGGAGAGACTGAGGAGATGGCTCAGCAGTAAGAGTACTTGATATTCAAGCATGAGGTCTGAGTTTAAATCCCCTGAACCTGTGTAAAAAGCTGGTGTGGTCATGTGGCCTGTAATGTGGTCATTGTATGTTGGGACTGGAGACAGGAGGATCATGGAGACTGACAGGTTGTCAGCCTCGAGCTCCAGGCTCAATAAGAGGTCCTGCTGAAGAGAAGGCAGAGAGTGGGAAAGCAGAACACCTCGCGTCTTCCTCTGGTCTCTGTACCTAGAGACTGGCCCGCGCATGCGCAGGTGTACGCACATACACAGTTACTTCACAGACATGCACACAGGGCATGCAAAAAAGAGAGGAGCTGGAGCGGACGGAATGCTTTTGAAAATCAATGGGATGATGTTTGTGTGCAATTCATGCTGTTGGAACAGATCAGATAATGAGATTCTGTTTTAGATGGAAATCAAGGTCTGGAAAACTTTGACAAGTCTCCACACCTGCACCAGAGGGCGCGCAAAGACCACACAATGCACTATTGACAGCTGAAATTCCTAAGTGAAGTCCAGGTTACAGCAGGGCGCCGGTCCCCAGAGAGTGTCTGATAACCAAGAATCTTCATTTTTCTTGCTACACGAAATCCAAGAGGTTCATGGCTTTGTAAATTGCTTTGGTTACTTCAGCTTCTATATACTCTTTGGGCAGAGCTGCCCTACCAGTGAGTGCCTAATGTCTGCAGCCTAGAAGAACCACACAGAGCCTGGCCTTAGAAAGAGCCTGAGAACCCACGGATAACATGCCTTTGCATTCATTGTGGTTGAGAGACTACTAACCTGTGCCTGAGCTGGATACTCTATTTCTTGCAGCCATCTTCTTTATGTCTGCCAAGCTTTCTCCTATCCCTTCTCAGCCCCCTCTTTCTTGCCTGACTATACAAATCACAAGAAAATAGGGTTCATTTGCATCACATTCCTCCAGGTAATCATAACCAAATCTTCCTACCGGTTCTTTGGCCCATCTACACAAGGCACATAATGATACATGCATCCTCAAATATAGAGATACACCTGGCTCTTCTTTGAAGTCTGAGACTTCATTTCTCTTATCTTCTTTCCAAGAAGAGTTAATTATCTGGAACTGGAACTTGGAGGAGAGTTAGAGAAGGAAGAGAATTTTGAGCTGTTTTTAGCTAATGAAACAATCTCAGTATAAATTTTCAGTTGAAATTCTGAGCATCAATTGGCCAGCTGATTTCATTTCATATACTAGTCCATATCCAGCCAAGTTAGAATGTCAAAAAGTCCTATCCTTCTCTGATCTGTTATGAACATGCACCTCCCAAAGGAGCTACTGTGTTAAACTGCATTTCATACTGCCACCCTAGACCATCCACTTAGGAATACATCTCCCCCAGAGCACCACTGTAATTGCATCAGGTAGATATCGAAGCAGCAGGGAGATTAGAAGAAGAAAACAGCAATAATGACTCTTTTCTTTGGGAAACTAGGTTCTTGGTACTTAAACAAACTCCAAAGTCTTGCTGAATGTGTTCAGCTAGTGAGCTCCACCATTTCTGTGAAGGCTTGATCTGTGTCCATGATCACTGTAACATAGGACCGTATTGTCATGAGTGGAGTCAAAGGATAATGTTTTCCTTTGGATAGGAGAATTAATCTTAGCTAAAGTCCCGTCTGGGAAAAACAAAACCCAGTTGATACAAGATCAGATATTCTCATTCACTATAATGTGCACTAATTTTTTTTGTGGAGAATGGTCTTCGATTGCCTTTGATCTTATTTAAGTTTTGATCAGATTTAAATTCAAGTTCAGTATTTTTGCTTAAATCAGTTTTAGGTGCAAGGTACTAAAATATACCTGCCTGCTAAGGACTGTATTTCTGATAGGCATAGTTATTAGAGCTGGTAAATTAAGTTCTAGGAAGGAAAAATGTTAGGAATGGAAAAGATGTGTCATGGATGCAAAAAGATACAAATGAAAGAGGGAGATGGTTGGGGAGGTAAAGGTTTGCAGTGCGAAAAAGAATGGGGATGAAATTGGGTAGTAAGGTATGAAAATGATGTAAGTTTATTGTATTTATGGATGAAACTGTCAAAGAATAAAAACAAAAAAGATGTATCATAGGCTGATAGAAAGGCACAAATATTTTATTTAGTAGTAAAAAAATCATTATATATCTAGTTTGGATAAAATGGTAGATCACTAGTTAGGCAGATCTTGGGCTTCTATCATAATCAAATCCCAGCAGAGAAGCGGTAGCAAGACTGAAGTAATGTCATAATCACTTCTTTTTTTTTTATTCAATTATGCGTGCGTGCCCGTGTGTGTGTGTGTGTGTGTGTGTGTGTGTGTGTGTGTGTGTAGAACCACAGGCGAATTCGGGAACCACCATGGACGCCTCCACCTCCTCCTTGTTTACTCTGCCCCAGGATTCACAGGCTCCGCCCTACCAGGACCAGAAACCCAGGCCGCCCCTACTTCTGCCCAGCGTCTATACGTGGGGTCTAGGATCCGAACTCAGGACCTTCAGCCTGCAAGGCAGAGGCTTAACCCCTGAGCCACCTCTCTAGTCCCACATAATCACTTCTTAAGTGATTACAGCAACCTTCCCATTTGAAATAACCAATACTTACCAAAGCAAATAGCTCAGCATGAAGATTCTATAGTGATATATATAATATCATGGTATGCTGATTACCATTCATAGCAATAATAACAATCGCTGTAGCATTAAAACATTTTAAAAGAAATCTGATAAGTGTCTCATCCCTTAGGTATACATATAAGACTAGAGAGTACTTAGCTTCAAATTACCTTTTCTCCCCCTTAGTTGATTTATTGTCTGGTGAGTGTGTGCCAGAGAGTGTTCTAAAAGGACAGTAGTCAAACATGAGAAGTGGAGCTTGAGTCTGGCACCTTAGGCCACTCAACCATCCTGACACTATAGTAGTCAAACTTGGGAGGTACAAGCTTTCATGTCAATTTGATAGTGACCTGGCAAAGCTGGAGTATGTTACAATGAATTGATTGCTTTTGCCTGGAAAATTCTCACCTGTAATAACTCTGAACCAAATGGCTAAGAAAAGGGGTGTTTGGGGTCTCTGGCTTCCTTGTTTGGTAGATTGACCCTCAGGGATTTGAGAGGCTTCCTGGGCCTGTTTGGGAGGTGTTTGACTTGCTTGGGTTTGCTTGTGTTTGTATTAGCTGTGAAGTGCACCAGTGTGAGGTGCAAGCTAGACCAGCAGTGCGCTAAAGAGACCTTGTGATGGGCTGGAATTGGAGAATTGAGTGCAAAGAGGTTCCAGGAAGCATATGGGACAGGGACTCTGGAATCTTTAGAGATGTGGCTTTTTAAAAAAATATTATTATTATTATTATTATGATTTATTCAACTGTGCGCATGTGCGTGTGTATGTGTGCGCATGCGTGTGTGTCTGTGTGCGCATGCGTGTGTGTCTGTGTATGTCTGTGTGTGTAGAACCACGGACGAATTCACGAAGCACTCAGCACTCAACCAAGAAGTACCATGTGCAAAAGAAGATCTGCAATGCAGAGCTACAATTAGCCACAGTACAAAGCGAAAGCATCTGTAGATGGGTCAATCCTAATCAGAACATCTAAACCACCTTTCATTCCAAGGCTCATGGATCTTGTAAAAGAAGAGATGGCAAGACTGTTAGAACTGGAGGATGGGGAGAGGTAATGTCAAGCTGTAGCTTCTGTTCACATCAGGGCTGTGGTACCCAAGAACTCAACGCAATGCTCTCTACTTCCACCAGACCTCTACAATAGCTAGCATAAGCAATACTTTGCTTTAAACAGAGAAGATTCTGAGAGACTTGACCCTACTCTGAAAAGACTGTATGGGACTTGTGCCAGACAAAAGAGAGGGAAAATCTCTATACTTTACAGTTTGCCCACATGTGGACCACTAGCAGGTCCCGGGCATTAACTACTGTGTGTTTGTGTGTGTGTGTGTGTGTGTGTGTGTGTGTGTGTGTGTGTGTGTGTGTGTGTGCTTTTTTAAAAAATTATTTTGCGATGACGATGATGATGTGTGTGAGACCAGACACTAACTAATGCAGGCGTCCTAGATGGGATGCAATGAATTGCACATGTGGGGAGATGCGGGGAGAAAAACTGCTGAGGGGGAGAATGGGTGGGATGAGATGGGAATGGGGTAGGAGTGAAATACACAAGTTCATTATTAATATAAATTAAAATAAAGTTAATTATTTTAAAAAAAGTAAGGATCACAGAAGTTGACTGTAACTGACATCAGACCTTCATTTTAACACATTTAAACTGATTATGAAGTCTTTTTAAAAAATTAAACTATGGCATTTCTTTGATTACCAAGCTAAGTGTAGTTCCTTAACTGTATTATCAGGCATCTCCCACTAGGCAGTTTTCTAGTTTGTGAAATGGGAATAGTTTGTGATTCACGTATTTGTTAGGAGTGGAGCCCAGTGTCTTCCAAATGACAGGGGTTCCCAAAGTGACAACTGCGTTAGTGTGTGCTTCTATAGTTCTTTATATGGACACTTAGTACTATTATTGTTCATGAAATCAATGGGTCTGAGCAGTTTCTGCCATTATTATTATACTTAAGTATTTTCTCATCTTTAGCCACCCAACTGTTATTAGTATGTGCAGTGTCCCTTGCTGCACTTAGAAAAAGTTTTCTTATTTTCATTTGTGACATTTTTCCTTTACATGTTGTTGTACCATTCTACGCTGAGTTCCCTTAAGATTGAGATGTTGCCCCTTTGTTAAGGCTAGGTAGAGATATAGATGTTAACATTGGCATTGCAATGAAAAGAGCAGCTTTGAGTAAGTCAGTCTTGGTCAAAATACAGACAGCTCCTTTTATTCTGTTCTGTGGCTTTTAATATGGTCCATTACTGGGAGGTTCCTATGAGATCTGTGGAGGTTCTGATGGGATCTAGGGCTGGTATAATCTCTTCAGGTGGTCTCAGCTGATCTTTGCAGATGTGGTCTCAGCTGATCTTAATTAATACCCAGGATTAGTTAACACCCAGTATTAACTATCACAATCAGAGAAGCTTTCTGCAGTGTGTAGTGGTTACTGCAGAAACTCATCAACTAGGTAAGGTCATTGAATGTTTGCTCCTAAAGGAACATCTGTATACCTTCCCCATCCTTGCCTCTCAAGGCTCAGGAACCGTGATGGAAGGAGAAGAAAGTGTTGCAGTTACTCTACATTGTTGCTGATAAATTCACTATCAAATGGCTTAAGGGAACAAGGGGTTTATTCTTTCTTACAATTTCTGTTTATATTCCTTATCCAGCATGGCAGGAGAGCTTACACTGACACCAAGGTTGAGGGAACTGGTCATGCCCTATCCATATAACAGCTGAGAGGGACAAACCTTACTTGCCAGACCAGCATGTCTGGCCAAGTATACAGAAGAATGCCAACTTCCTCAGCCAGTTCTCTATATTTCATTCACTGCCCAGGGTTTAGTCCTACCCTCCATGGGTTGGGGGCTTTCCCTATTAGCTAGACAATCTCCTGTAGGTTCACTCTGGGATTAACTCAACAATTAGCTACTAATTCTCTGCAAAAGTTTAAACCCTCAACCATCAAGTTGACACCTGTACCCAACTATGACAGAAAGAATATAAAAGTTAGAAGAAGGGTTGGAATGTTATGGGACATTATCTTCCAGGCATGACATAGTTCCTTGTGCTTATAAACTCACAACAGCTGTAATTACTTGCCTAAGATTTTCACAAGGGGCTGGGGGAGATGACTCAGTGGATTTATTTTTTTTTAAATATTTCATTTATTTATTTACTTATTTATGTGTGTGTATGTTGTGTGTGTATCAGAGGGCACCATGTGTCTCTGTGGAGGACCAAGGGTGACTTCAGGAATCATCCTGAATTGCTTCTACTCCTTGCTCCGCTCTGGAATTTCCCAGGCTCCACCCACCAGGGCCAGAAGTTCAGGCTGCCACCATTTCCACCTGGCGTTTTTTACGTGGGACCTTGGATCTGAACTCAGGACCTTCTGCTTGCAAGACATAGTCTTAACTTCTGAGCCATCTTTCCAGCCCGACTCAGTGGATTTAAAGCCTTTGTTTTGCAAGCAAAAGGGCCTGAGTTCAAATTCCCAGATCTCACTTAAAAAAAAAATTCCAGGAGGATTCAGTGATAGCCTGTAATTCTAACCCAGGAAGGCAGAACCTGGGAATTCCCAGAGCAAAACAATAAAGTGGAAGAACAATTCAGGATGATTCCTGATGTCATCCTTGGGCCTCCACAGGCACACACTCTCAAGTGCACATAATTACACATACCTATAATGATTGGGTCCATGAACATTTCATAGAGTTGAGGATTTATATGCAGTTTTGTTAGGGAGGGGAAAGCTCACAAAGTCTCAGTCTTTTCTGAGAATCTGTAGTCAGTTAATGGTTGCTGGAGAAGGGAGAAATATTTTATTCAGGGTTGTAGTCATTGACAAATTACCCATGTTTCTATGCATAACCCCTCACCCACCCCTGTAACAATACTAATTAAACTCATTGGGTTAACACATGCATTCAACGACATGGCTAAGAAGACAGGGGAAGATCAATAGAGTAAGAGGATAATGAGAATAATGGGCAGATATGATGAGAATGCAGTATAGACATGTATGAAGATGCCATAATGCAGTCTATTGTGTGTAATATGTGCAAATAAATAATTTTGAATAGCAGAGCTCTCATTCTATGCGTCTTTTTTTAAAACATTTTTTATTATCTCCGCTCATACAAACTTAATAGGTACACCGGTTCCTTCCCTCCCTCCTCCTCCCCCCACCCCTTTGCTCACCCTCCCCTCACCCCTCCCTCCCCACCCCCAATGCCTCCCCTCCCCCAATCCCCAGAGAATCCTTTAATGTGCATGCCTGACTCTCCTCTGGGTCCTCCTCTCCGATGACATACAAGGACGCAGCGGCATTTCCCTGAACCCTTTCCTGTGTTTCCCTTAAGCATAGGAACACTATTTTGGCTGTCAATCCTTGCCTCCAGGATCTTGGTGCTTTTAGCAAATGCTAGACTTTGTGGGGACAATAGTGTGTTGGACATTGCGCAGGGCATGTAAAGTCCAATTATGATTGCTTCGGCCCTAACTTGTGTGGAGTATCTTGCATATCATTGCTCCTCCCATCCTTGTGCTCTTACACTCTTACCGCCCCCTCTTCCGCAAATTTCCCTGACCTTCAGGTGTCTTAACAAAACTTCATTTCTTTCCCAAGACTTATTATTCTTTATCTCTCTCAGCTCCCACTGGTAGAGCTCACAAGGTCTTATTTTGTCTCTCTTAATGTCTTCTATCACTGTTATTTTCCCAGTTTACTAGAATTGTCTTCTATTTCTATTCCAATCATCATGTTTCCAGCTCAGTGATTTAGGGACATTCGAATGGACAAGGACTAGAATTATCTTGAGACTTATTTGTGCATGTGTTTAGTTCTCAGGATGAAAGTCTATTGCACGTACTCATGGTCTCTCCTAGCTTGGGTGCCTCATTGCATGGTTCTGGGCACCCAAGGAACATTATAGGAGGGGCCATCTGGAGACTGACTTCCACACCATGATCCAAGTAAAGCTTTTTTATTTTAATTTTTAAGTTTTTACCTAGATTCAGAAATAACAGTCTATTTAGACTGTGTTCTTTTAATTACAAGTAAGCCACCAACACCAGTAAGTCCAGGTTCAAGGTTAGAGGAATTATTACTTGATTTCTTGATAATAGAATGGCAAGATCACCTGGCTTTAGAGAATATGGGATGGATGAACTTTGAAGATACTCTCTGCCATATGTCAGGATATGATATATACACATGTAGATAAAAATATTTGTGTATATGTATGTATATTGTGTTTTCACTTAGTTTTCTCAAAGAGCAATGTTATTAAATTAGTTTGAAATTTATTTCTCTGCTATTTCATTGAAATCAAGGGTTTTCTATATCAATCCCACTTGCCTTTTCTCTTCCCATTATTTTTGTAGTATCTCACATGCACAAAATTAAAGACAAAATGACCACTGCAGGCAAAATGGCATTTGTTACCTTAAATACTTGTTTTATTTTGGCAAGTGAATCTTGGTAAAGAAAAAGGTAGTCTACCTTCTTAGCCTCATGCCTAATCAAAAGGCATGTTTTTTTCCCCTCTGTAATTTGGATAACACATGCAATCTCAATTTACTGGGATTTCTCTGGAGTCCAGTGAAAGACTGCCAAACTTTTTTATAGTATCCCATTTTCTGAATTCCAACTAATGGCCTTTGTTTTTAACCTGCCTGTGTTGCTTTTTCACCACGAGAAGAGCCTTAGTATCACATGGTTATACTAATAGCCAGCTTTAGGTTATAGCAAGGAGTGTGAATGGCTGTTTGACATCCTGGTGTGGGAAGAAGAGCCAACAAGAAAAGATGCCTTGAATTCTAGTTAACCTAAGTTTTCCACTTTGTAGTTAGGTTAAGAGAAAGGTTCAGTAGAAAAGAGAAATTCCTAGTCCATTGCATCAGCGAAATGATCTTACGTTTCATGTGAATCACAGTCCTGGATATACACATGTGCTTCAGTAACCCCTCAGCCTGATATTAACAAACCCTATGTCCATGTCCACTGCTTCTTTGCAATATCTATGTATCCCCTCAACTCTCTGTATTAGTTTTCTGGTGGTGCAGTACCGCAAGCTTAGTGGCTTGAAGCAACATAAATCTCTTATGCTACAATCATGGAAGCTAGTGGTCTGACATGGGTCACTGGGCCCCTTTCTGGGGATGATGGCGAATATGAGAAAAATTCATTTCTTTGTTTTTTCTAGCTCTGAGAGGCTATTCTCATTCCTTCACTCCTGACTGTCTTTCCCCTTCAAAGATAGCAGTGGATGTCACTCTGACCTTATAGTTTTGCCTATTTTTTCTACTTTTAAGAACGCTCATCATTTTATTGTGTCCACCTGGGTAATCCAGGATGATCTCCTCATATTAAACCATTCACTGGCAACCTTAATTCCATCTTCAAATTTAATTCCTTTTGGCACCAGTTAAGATAGCTCAGCGGGTATAGAGGCCTGTCATGAAGCCTGACAACTCCTGTGGGTTGTCTGTGTCCTCAATACACATGCAGCACGTGTGCACTCCCACACAACTACACACACAAACAATGTGGCAAATGTAATAAATGATGTAAAATTTTAACAATTTAATTCCTTTTACTCTATGGAATAGCATATTACTTTCCAGGGATTATATCATGTAGTCTACTGCCTATCACAAGAATGTTTATATTATTTGGATTCACACACACATTTTGGATATATACATATATAATAGTCAAGTATTCAGTGAGTGAAGATATTAGATAGATGAGCTAGTTTGGTGTATGTGTAAACATGACATATATTAAATCATTTAAAACTTATCACTTAACCTTTAGATTGTTTACAAACAATAATGTCAAAAAGCAATATTATCAATGAGAACCTTTCTTTTTATTAATGTGTATTCATTATATAAAATAAGGGATTTCGGGGCTGGAGAGGTGGCTCAGGTGTTAAGCCTCCGCCTTGCAAGCGGAAGGTCCTGAGTTCGGATCCCAGATCCCATGTATAGATCCCAGATCCCACGTATAGACGCCAGGCGGAACCGGGGGCGGCCTGCGCTTCTGGTCCTGGTAGGGCGGAGCCTGCGAATCCCGGGACAGAAGGAGGTGGAGGCGTCCATGGTGGTTCGCGAATTCGTCTGTGGTTCTACATATACACAGACATACACACACACACACACACAGACACAGACACACACGTGTGCGCGCACATACACACGCATATGCACACAGTTGTATAAATAATAATAATAATAATAATAAAATTTTTAAAAATTAAATAAGGGATTTCACTATGACATTTGATACATGTATATATCAGTTACCTTGTCCATAATTTTTCTTAACTTTTCTTGTCCCCTCAACTCATCCCATTTTTCCATAGTCCCCCTTCTAAATTCATTATATTTTTTAAATATAAATTCTGCTTGTGAGATAAAACACATTAGTCTTTTTAGACAGCATTTTTGTAGAAACTAGGAAACCTAGGAAAATTCATATTACAAATTTTCCTGGAGGCATAAATCTGAAACATAATTGCCCAGTTGGGAACAGAAAAAGGGAATCTGAGGAGTTGAGTGTATTAGTTTGCCCCCAAAGTATTTCCACTGCACTGTTGAGAGCTCTAGAAGTACTTACAACATTGTTATATAGGATAAGGAAAAACACTGACATAACTGGGCCCATTGAAAGGGTAGCATAGAAACCCATCTGACCTTGTCATTTGGGAGACCAGAGACCTGTGCATTTATTCATGTACAGACTTGCATCACATGATTGCACTTCAATCAATCATATACCACACCCACAAGATTATCATGGAGCTAAAAAAATCTTTCCACCAAGCAGAATCATAGTTGTTATACTGTTATATTGCAGTCTATCACTTGCACGCTTGTGCTATGCTAAACAAACTTGTACTGCCAGTCATACACAGGTCTAGTTATATCATTATGATACAATACATAATACCAATATGTGATAATGATAAATGCATCAAGAAGCCATGCTGAGTGACTGACCTACCCATCTAGGCATGTATAAGTATACTTCATGAAGTTTGTACAATGAAAAACCATTTGTCATAATATATCACTGCTAGTAGACTACATGTGACTGTTTTCTGTGGTATCACTTAGCTAGAGATGAGAACCACAAGAGCCAGACATATTTCATGCCTTGAAGGAGCTCAGTCTTGTAGGTAAAAGCAGATGTGCATGCCAGTGAGCAAAACTGAATAGTATAGGATTTTAAGAGACACAAGGAATGGCCCAAGGAGCCAAAAGGAGAAAGTAATCATTTCTCTCAGAAGTCTGTTTTGAAAAGGGGCTGTGTTGCTTTAGAACCTTAATACTATTGTGCTGTAGAGACCAACTAATTTGCTGGTCTCATCAAGTGTATTAGTACAAGGCTCGCTGAATTGATAAAACAAAACTGTGTTCTTAAAAAGGTAATGAATTTATGTTCCAAAGAAGGATTAGGTAAAAATCAGGGTAAAAGCAAAATCCTTCACACTCATTTTTTATGGTGCATGCAAGTCAAGGAAAACAGTGTTTCAGGGAGAGAGGATTTACCTGTTGTCCATGCTTCTGAGATTATTTGAAAAGAATATGGAGGATATTGTTAAGTTTAGCAACAAATAGGTTGTTGGGAAACTTTATAGAGCCATTTCAAGGAAAAATCATAAAGTCTACACAGAATCATTTGTAATTGGAATGGATAAAAGAAGTTGGGAAAGAAGAAAGTGAAATCAACAAAAATTTAAGACAGTATTTGTCAGTGAAGGGAAGCAGAGAAATGGAATGCAGCTGAAGAGAGAAGACTACTTTGGTTAGAGTCCTATCATGAGAAACTTTTTATATTGGTGATAAGGGCTCATGAAGATTTCACAATCAGAAAATTTACTAAAAGCACCTGATTGGAACTAATGTGGCATGAATAACTTAAAGTAGTCATCAAAATTTAGAGAATTTCATGAACAGACCAGCAGTAACCCAGGAATAATAAAACAATAAGGACTTGATGACCAGTGTTGCCACCCACGATAAAAAGTGACAAGCAGACATGAGGGTCATTATAGAACACAGTTTCCAGAAATTTGCTGAATATTTTGATAAGATCTTCTAACCACCTGCTCAGAGACAAAAACCATAAAATAGAAAGGAGGCTTAGAATAAGCTTATTTTACAGAAAAGGAATCTGAAATCCAGGAAAAAAGGAAATCATTGATTTCACACAGGGAAAACTATGTTAAATGTGGACAATTCAGGGCAAAATGGACCCAAAAGCATCCTAGTTAGCATTTCTGGATAAGATCCTCGTTTACTGGCTGTAGGCATGTTCAAGCGTGGACTCTCGTGGCATCCGACAAATTTCTCTTGCTACTCAGCCACCCTTGTTGATCCCAACGCAAGACGTCTGGGTTCTTAATTTCTTGCGGAGTCTGATTTTTCAGTCTCGCTATAGCTTATCTACCCCCACCATCAGGAATGACTGTATTCTAACTCCAGTTATAAAAGACAATAATTTTACTCCTTACAAGCCTCTGATTTGGACAGGATTCCAATGTGGCAAGGCATTGCTGTGTATATGCCCTCATCCATTCAGTGCAGTAAAAGCTTGTCGGGGATGCAGTCTCTGACTTGGCACTAGTCTACCGCCTTGGGTAACCTGAACACCCTGTGTCTCATTCTCTGCATCTGGCACAGATGAAGTAAGTACAGAAAAGAAGCACTTAGAACGATGATGCTTGACGTCTCAGATCTAGTTCAAAGGGATATATATGTGTATTAGTTCATATCCAAGTTTGCATGTATGATGAGCAATCACTTCAGTGGAAAAAAACCCCACTTGGTCCTTACAGAAATGAAAGTGGAGTTTTTAACTGCAAAGGTTCTCAATGGTTGCCTTTTCTCTCTCTCACTTGGTGTTCTCTTCCTGGGGGTCCAGGGTATAAGTGCTGTCTACAGGAAGAATCTGACTTCTCTTAACCAAAGAAAGAAGGAAAATAGCATTGGAGGGCAGGAAAGCTTGCTGAGGAGGGAAAGCTGGAGAAGTTGAGCAGTACTGCTAGTGTGGGATTGAGATCCATTTGAAATATCTCCATTTCACTTTGGACTTTATCTACACGATCACTTTTTTTTTTTTTTTTTTTACACATGGTATCATACGGACACCATGTGGCAGAAGTACTGAGGTTGTTCAAAGGCAGGCTGATACTCATGTTAATCACGAGACCTCTATGACATAGGAGCCAAATAAAGAGCACAGCCAATAATCAAACAAACAGTGCTCTGTAGCTCCAGCAGAGGCTTAACAAGAAGAATGTGGCCAGAACCAAGTTGTGAGCAACATGAACAATGTTTATAGCATGTGGTTACTTGTTTGATTTTTTTTTTGTCTGTTTCTATGGATTGAATGTGGATTGTGCCCCTCAAAAGTCCAAGTGTTAAAGGCTTGGTCCCCAAGAGCAGCAGTATTGGAAGATGGTGAGCCTTTGAGGAGCTGAGCCTAGTAGGAGGTTCTCAGGTCACTGTGGGAAAGCTGTTGAAGCAGATTGCAGGACCCTCTAGTCCTGCCTCCCTGTGTGGTGGTTCATGAGTGGTTTCTTCCACCATGTTCTCTTTGTTTTTGCCATCTGGTGCCGTCAGCAGAGCTCCCAAACAGGCACACTGGAACCTCCAGAACCATGAGCTAAATCACTCTTTTCTCTTTGTAAGATAGGTTATAGTGAATGAAATTGGCCAATACACCTAAAAATTGTCAGATGGAAAGGAGGAGATTTAAGCAGGTTTGGCGGCACATACATGTAATCCCAGCATGCAGGAGTATGCAGGAGTATCATGAAGTCCAAGCCAGTCTGGGCTACATAATGAGACCCTGTTAAAAATGGAAGGGAGAGAATAAAGAAACTCAAATTTCGAACAGGTGTGTATGTATGTATACCTGAGAAAATATGAATGAACAAGCTAAGATGATCCCATCCTCTAGAATATGGTTAAGGCTGATTTAAAGCATCAGTTCTGAATTATAGAAGTTTTCTTCTTATCTACCAAATGCATTCAGTCTGTAGACCAGCCTGGCCATATTAGAATGTCGATTTGCTTCTTAATTGTTGTGTCAGCTTGAAAAAATTTCTTGATCTCTTTGGGCTTCTGGTTCCTAGCTTCTGAACTAGTGAAACTATTGCTGCCTATCTTGTATTACTAATAGTCCAAGTAATAGTATACATAAGTAATACTAAATTATAATTACTAAATTATATTAAATTACATTTAGTATAACTAAGTATTAAAAACACCTGGATGTTAGTGTGTATAAAGGACTAGAATACCAGTTGATATGCAGTAAGCATTTTAACAATTATACTGACCTGATTATTAAACTGAATGTTGAACTCAGTCTCTTTATGCAGAAAGCCCTTATCTGAGAGAGAGAGAGAGAGAGAGAGAGAGAGAGAGAGAGAGAGAGAGAGAGAGATAGCTTTACTAAAGATGAAGGGATAATTTTCATTTCATTTGTGCCAATACTTATAATTTGAGGTACATTAAACTAACCTTCCTCTCATTCTTCATTCACTCCACACTTTTAATCTTCATGAATGTGGGGCTGGAGAGATGGCTCAGGGGTTAAGACTCTGCCTCACAAGTAGAAAGTCCTGAGCTTGGGTCCCAAGTCCCACATAAAAAAAAAAAAAAGTAGTTTGAAACGGCTGTGGTCTGCACTTCTGGCCCTAGTAGATAGTTCCTAGGAAATCCCATAGGGAAGCAAAAAGGAGGTAGAAGTAATCCAGGATTATTTCTGAAAGCACCCTTAGGCCTTCACAGGACATACATTGCTCTCTGATACACACACACACACACACACACACACACACACACACACACACAAATATAATCTTTATGAATGTGAAATAGCTATTTTTGTTTCTACCCATTAGCTCTGTTAACATATGATCTCAGTTTTACCATCCAATCTAACCTGTTAATCAAGAATTTTTGGGTACTGGAGTGATAGCTCAGTGGTTAAAGTGCTTGATGCACAAGCATGACAACCAGGGTTCAGATCCTCAGCGGTCATGTAAAAGCCAGGTGGTGTATGTCTCTAACCTCAGCATTTGAGTGGAGATGGAAACAGTGATTCTTAGGATGGCTGACTAGCCAGTCTGGCAAAGTTGGCAAGCTCCAAGTTAGTGAAGAGACCCTGTCTCAAAAAATAAGGTGGAAAGTGATAGAACAAAACATCTAACTTTAGCTTTTGGCACATGTATACTTTTCACACACACATTCCCCCCTCCCCCACAAACATACTCACACATAATAATTTTTTAAGCCTAGGTATTTCCTTCTGTTTATATCATTTAATAGATACAGTTCCTAATAGTTCTTTTACATTCTCTAACATTAAATATGTTGAAAGCAATCCAACTATTCTGCCTATCAGACCATCATTCAAACTGCAACTTTTATGTAAATTCACACTTTGATATATTTGTTTGCAAAATTAATACTAGAGACTAGAGAGTAGTGGCTGAAAAGGCGACCAAAAATTTCCCAGTAGTAGGTATACAATACCTCCTAGTGAGCAGTTAGCCAGAGAGGTCTCACAGACCCCAAAAATAATACAGGCATTTGCCGTTGCTCTTGGTTACCTTCCAGAACATGATAGTAAGACCCTGTTGCTGAAGACACCACACACAAGGATCTCAAGTCAGAACAGACATGGCTCTCTCTGTGCTAGCTAGCTTCCGTAGTGATAGAAGATATGCAGGCTGCCAGGATAGAAAAGCAACCAGTGGCCTTACTCAGTTATGAATGCCACAAGCTACGGTAGCCACTACTCTGGGAAAGGAGACCTTTTAGTGTAATAGTGGCATATAAGGTACTGGTGTAACCAACTGCATCTGATTAGATCTAAGGCCTGCTTTTTGGCAAGAAAGACCCGACTGTTATTGTAAACCTGGTGAAATGCACATGGAAGAGGAGACCACAGGCCCTAGGGGAATCAAAATTCTTAGTAGTAACTGTAAATACTTGATAATAAACTACATTCTGAATACTTATTATCCTATAAATTAGAAAAGCTCTTGGCACTTGACCAAGAAGTTTTCTCTTGAAATGGAAGATAGGTAATGCAGAGAAACTAACCAGTTCACGTGTGAAATGGGTCATATGTGAAAAAAGACATGAAACTAGGAGACAGATTGAGCGGAAAGGAGAATATATGGAGTGAGACAGGAGGGGGGATGGGGTTGGGTGGTAAGGGATTAAAACACCCATATTCATTATATTTATGTATGAAAGTGTCAAGGAATAAAAAGAAACCAGTGACTGAATCTTCTTCATCCTTATATCCTATATGTCTCTGTTCTGGGAGAAGGATTCAAACCTGCTGCTCATTCACAATTAAAGCTAATAAAGAGTCAGAATTTCCTTACTACTGTGAGGCATTCAGCTACACAGCAATATGGCCCAAATGATGTTTATTTTACTCCATAAATAAATGACAAGAACTTTTCAACACCATAAATAATTCTCATTCTTTTCCTTTGAATAGGACTTGATTTCTAACTTTGTTATTATAATATTCCCCCTTGACATTTGATTTCTCCTGTGGAGTAGCAAATTCAATTTTCTGCCATATTTAACAATTTGACTACAGCTATTTGTCTGGTATTCTTGGAGAAGAAAACACATGAAAAAAACCCGACATTTTTTTCTCTGCAGACATGCTATTTCCTAAATGGTAGATTTGCTTTGTTTCCCATAAAATTTTGTGAAAATATTTTTATAATATCACTGACTATATTTTTTGTTTGCCACATCTTTTTTATTTTCTTAATATGTATTTATTTATTGTGTGTGTGTGTGTGTGTGTGTGTGTGTGTATGTGTGTGTGTTTGTCAGAGGGCACTGTGTGTCCCTGTGGAGGACCAAGGGTGACTTTGGGAATCATCCTGGATTGATTCTACCTCCTTTTTGCTTCCCTCTGGGATTCCGAGGCTCTGCTCACCAGGGCCAGAAGTGCAAGTCACAGCATTTTTTTACATGGTATCTGGGATCTGAACTCAGGACCTTCTGCTTATGAAGCAGAGTCTTAACCCCTGAGCCATCTCTGCAATCCACACATCGTTTTTAAAATCTCTGTTCTACATTTATTTATTGTGTGTGTGTATGTGCACACAGGTACATGCTTGCATATATGTGAGTTGGCATGCACGCCATAGTGTGTATGTGTGTAGGCTAGAGGACAACTTGCAAAAGTTGGTTTTCTCCTGATATGCCAGGAGTCATATTCAGGTTGCCACTTTTATCCACTGAGCCATCTCAGTGGATTAAAGTGGCTTAATTTTTTGACAATATCATATCATACTTATGTGTAAACACATAGTGATCGCATTCACCCCCAACTGTCCTGTCTTATCAGCCTCCCATTACCACTGCTTCTTTCATCTCAACTGACCTTCTTTTTTTTTTCTTTTTTTTTATTAAAAATTTAATTATACATTTTAAAATTTTTTACCAGTTCCCTCCCTCCCCCCTCCTCCCCCTCACCTTCCCCCAGTGCCTCCCCCCCAATTCCCAGAGAGTCCTTTATTGTATACGCCTAACTCTCCATTGGGTCCTCCTCTCCGATGACATATAAGGACCCAGTGGCATTTCCATAAGCCCTTTCTCTTGTTCCCCTTAAGCATAAGATCACTACTATGGCTGTCAATCCCTTGCCTCCAGGGGTCTCGGTGCCCTTAACAGATGCTAGACTTTATGAGGGCAACAGTGCGCTGGACATTGCGCAGGGCATGCAAACTCCCATTACGATTGCTTTGGCCCCAACTATTGTTGAGAATCTTGCAAATCGTTGCTCCTCCCATCCTTTTGCTCTTACAATCTTACCGCCCCCTCTTCCGCAAATGTCCCTGAGCTCCAGGATGGGGAGAGATTAGGCTGTCCTAGTTCTATGTGATTGATATAGTCTCTGAAGTTCTGGATTGTGGTTTGTTGATTTTCTTTTGCAGTTTTGCTGCTCCTGCAATTCCCTTCACTCCATTCTGCTGGGCACTGTATGTCACCCCCTGGCCAGAGACAGAAAGCTGTTAAACTGGAGTCTTGTTGTAATAGCACATTCAAGGGTAGATGTAATAAGAGTAGGAAACCTCCCTGAGGGAGGGGTCCATCACCCATTTGCAAAATGATTACTTTTTATCTGCTAGACTATATGCCCTCCCCTTCTGGTGAGATCAGGAAAGAACGTCTGTGAACTTAACCAGGTTTCTCATTACTTACTTGCAGACCTTGATGGAGGCCTATTTTCTCTGCTGTAACATGGTCTCCTCTCTCCTTGTTTCTGGTGTGGCCCTCCTAACCCATCTCTCTTGTTCATAATCCTTGCAATTACTGTGTTTCATAGGTTTACTTTTGAGTGTCTCAATGTGGGCTGGGTGAGTTTGGTACTAGGAGCCACCTATTAGGGAGTACATACGGCGCTTAATTTTCTGGGTTTGGGATACTTCACTTAATATAATTCTTTCTAATGACATCCATTTCCCAGCAAATTCCAGTAATTCATCATTTTTGATGGCTGAGTAGTACTCCATTGTATAGATGTACCACAGTTTCCTTATCCACCCGTCAACTGTTGGACATTTAGGTTGATTCCATGACTTTGCTATTGTAAACAGTGCTGCTATGAACATGGTCGAGCTTGTGCTATCGAGGCGAACCTCTGCTGCATGGGGGGTTATTCCCAAAAGTGGGATAGCAGGGTCATATGGCATTTCAATCTTTAATTTCTTTAAGAATCTCCAGACGGCTCGCCAGAGTGGCTGTATGAGCCTGCATTCCCACCAACAATGTAGGAGAGTTCCCCTCTCTCCACATCCTCTCCAGCATTTGTCGTTGTTTGTATTGTGGATTTTTGCCATCCTGACCGGGGTGAGATGATATCTCAGGGAAGTTTTGATTTGCATTTCCCTGATGGCGAAGGAAGTGGAGCATTTTTTAAGATAATTGTTAGACATTTTAATTTCATCCCTGGTAAAGTTTCTTTGAAGTTCCAGGGCCCATTTTTTAATTGGGCCAGTGTTTTCCTTGGAGTTTAATTTTCTAAGTTCTTTGTGCACTCTGGACAGTAGAGCTCTGTCAGATATGTGGTTAGTGAAGATTTTCTCCCATTCTGTGGGTTGCCTTTGAGCTCGTGTGACAATCTCTTTATCTGAACAGAAGCTCTTTAATTTCATAAGATCCCAACTGTTGAGAGTTGGTAGCAGTGATTGTGCCATTGGATGTCTGTTTAGGAAGTGTTGGCCTAGCCCAATCAGCTCGAGGGAGTTCCCTATCCTTTCAACTATGGTTTTTAAAGTCTCTGGCCTGATATCAAGGTCCTTGATCCATTTGGAATTAAGTCTTGTACATGGTGACAAGTACGGGTCCAGCTTTAATCTTCTGCATGTGGAGATCCAGTTTTGCCAGCACCATTTGTTGAAGATGCTGTTCTTTTTCCATTGGATTCTTTGGGCCCCTTTGTCAAAGACCAAATGGCTGTAACTTTGTGGGCTTATATCTGGGTCTTCAATCCTTATCCATTGATCTGTGTGTCTATTTTGGAGCCAGTACCAGGCTGTCTTTATAACTATGGATTTGTAGTATAGACTTAGGTTTGGTATGGTAATACCTCCAGCAGTGTTTTTGTTACTCAGGATTGTTTTTGCTATCCTGGGTCTTTTGTGTCTCCATATGAACTTTGAGATTATTTGGTCAACTTCTTTGAAGAATTGCTTTGGGATTTTGATTGGTATAGCATTGAATCTGTATATTGCCTTTGGTAAGATGGTCATTTTTACAATGTTGATTCTGCCAATCCAGGAACAAGGGAGGTCTTTCCACCTTCTGGTGTCTTCTGCAATTTCTTTCTTTAGGGTTTTAAAGTTTTCATTGTAAAGGTCTTTTACCTCCTTAGTTAGGTTTATACCAAGGTATTTCATTTTTTTAGGGGCTATAGTAAATGGTATTGTTTCTCTCAAGGCTTTTTCACTTCTTTCATTCTGGGCATATAGGAAGGCCTCTGATTTTTGCACATTTATTTTGTATCCTGCCACCCTGCTGAACTTCTCAATTAGTTCCAGGAGCTTCCTGGTGGAGTTTTTGGGATCACTCAGGTATAAGATCATGTCATCTGCAAATAGGGATAGCTTGACTTCTTCCTTGCCGATTTGAATCCCTCTTATGTCCCTTTCTTGTCTTATGGCTTCAGCTAAGACTTCAAGTACAATATTGAATAGAAGTGGTGAGAGTGGACAGCCTTGTCTAGTTCCTGATCGAAGTGGGAATGCTTCCAATTGTTCCCCATTGAGCATAATCCTTGCTGTGGGCTTGTTGTATACAGCTTTTATTATATTGATAAAGGTTCCTTCCATTCCTACTGTCTCTAGCGCTTTGATCATAAAAGGCTGTTGGATCTTGTCAAAAGCTTTTTCTGCATCTATCGAGAGTATCATGTGGTCTTGGACTTTGGACTGGTTTACATGATGAATTACATTTATTGATTTGCGTATGTTGAACCAACCTTGTGTGCTGGGGATGAAGCCTACTTGGTCCCCATGAATGATCTTTTTAATATGTTTTTGAATCCGATTTGCTAAGACTTTGTTGAGAATCTTTGCATCTGTGTTCATCAGGGAGATCGGCCTATAGTTTTCTTTTTTAAGTGAATCTTTATTAGGTTTTGGGATTAAAACGATATTAGCTTCATAGAAGGAATTTGGTAGTGTTCCTTCCTTTGCTATTTGATGGAACAGTTTAAGGAGTATTGGTGTTATTAACTCCTTAAATGTCTGGTAGAACTCTGTGCTGAATCCATCTGGTCCAGGACATTTTTTGGTGGGAAGATTCGAGATTACTTCCTCAATTTCCTTATATGTTATAGGACTATTTAAATAATTCACAACTTCCTGATTCAATTTAGGTAAGTTGTGTTTACTTAGAAATTCATCCATCTCTTTTGTGTTGTCAAACTTCACAGAGTATAAGTTTTTGAAATATGATGTTATAATTCTCTGGATTTCTTGGGTATCAGTAGTGATAACTCCATGTTCATTTCTAATTTTGTTAATTTGGGTTTTCTCTCTCTTGCTTTTGGTTAGTTTAGCTAGGGGTGTATCAATCTTGTTGATTTTTTCAAAGAACCAGCTTTTTGATTGGTTGATTTTTTCTATCGTTTTCTTAGTCTCGATTTCAGATATTTCTCCCCTTATTTTGCTAATCTCTTCTCTTCTACTGCTTTTGGGATCAGATTGCTCTAGTTTCTCTAAAGCTTTAAGCTGCATTGTTAAGTTGTTTATTTCTGATGTTTCCATTTTTTTGACGTGGGCATTAAGAGCTATGAACTTACCTCTTAGAACAGCTTTCATTGTGTCCCAGAGATTTTGGTAAGTTGTATTTTCGTTATCATTCACTTTCAAGAAATCTAGAATTTCCTTTTTAATTTCTTCCTGAATCCAGTTCTCATTCAGCATCATAGTGTTAAGTTTCCAGGAGTTAGTGTATTTTCTCTTGTTTGATGTGTTGTGGATGTCCAGCTTTAGGCCGTGGTGGTCTGATAGGGCACAGGTTAGAATTTCAACTTTCTTGTATATGTGTAGATTCATTTTGTGGCCCAGTATGTGATCTATTTTGGAGAAAGTTCCATGTGCTGCTGAGAAAAATGTGTATTCTTTGGTGCGTGGGTGAAAAGTTCGATAGAGATCTGTGAGGTCCATTTCTTTCAGGGTTTGATTAAGTTCCAAAGTGTCTCTGTTAAGCTTTTGACCTGTTGATCTATCCCATGTAGAGAGGGCGGTGTTGAAGTCCCCAAGAATTATCGTTTGGGGGTTGATTTCATGCTTTAGACGCTGTAGGGTTTTCTTAATGAATGTGGAGGGGCCCGTATTGGATGCATATATGTTCAGTATTGTGAAATCTTCCTGGTGAATTGTACCTGTGACTAAAATGTAGTATCCATCCGTGTCTCTTATAATTTTTTTTGGTTTGAAATCCACTTTGTCTGATAGCATAATGGCTACCCCTGCCTGTTTTCTGCTTCCATTTGCTTGTAGAATTGTTGACCAGCCTTTTATTTTTAGAGCGTGCCTATCTTTTGTGGTGAGATGGGTTTCCTGCAGGCAACAGATTGATGGATTGTGATTTTTAATCCAAGTTTGTAATCTGTGTCTCTTGATCGGTGAATTAAGTCCATTAACATTTAGTGTTATAATGGAGAAACTATTGTTAATTCCAGACATTTATTATGTTTAGTAGCTTTTATAAGTATATTGCTTCGCTTTTAATGGTGTTATATTTGCCTTCTGTTCTCCTGGATATGCCTGTTTTTTTCTTCACGCTTGAGTATCATTTCTAGCAGTTTTTGAAGGCCTGGTTTGGTGGCCATGTATCCCTTAAAGTTGTCTTTGTGCTGGAAAATTTTTCTTTCTCCCTCGATCATGACTGATAGTTTTGCAGGGTAAATCAGCCTGGGTTGACATTTTTGCTCATTCAATACTTGAAGTATGTCTCTCCAAGCTCTTCTTGCTTTTACTGTTTCGACTGAGAAGTCATTTGTTATTTTAATAGGTTTGCCTTTAAAAGTGACTTGTTTTTTCTCCCTTGAAGCTCTCAGCACCAGTTCTTTATCTTGAATGTGGAGTGTTTTAACTATTATTTGCCGCGGTGTGCTTCTATTTTGGTCGTATCTGTTTGGGGTGCGGAATGCCTCTTGTATATGAATGGGCCTCTCTTTTTTTTAGATGAGGAAAGTTTTCCTTGATGATCATTTGAAAAATTTCCTCAGGGGTGGTATTTTGAGATTCTTGCTCCGGTATTCCATGAATACGCATGTTAGGCTTCTTCAGGGTGTCCCATATCTCTTGGATATTTCTCTCAAGTTATCTTTTTGGCTTTAACAACCTCTTCCATTGAGCTGGTTAGTACTCCCACTTTATCTTCAAGGTCTGAAATTCTGTTTTCTGCTTCATTAGTTCTGTTGATAAGACTCTCTGTGGCGTTCTGGGTTGAAGATAACTTGTCTTTTAGCTCAGTTTTAAACTCTGCTTGAGTTTGTTTTAACTGCTCTATGCCACTTTTTGTTTCTTGCACTGTTTTTCTCAACTCCTCCAGATGTCTGTTGTGTTCCTCTTCAAAGCGATTGATTCGATTATGTAATTCCTCTCGGATTTCCTCTTTCATAGTATTGAACATGGTAATGATCATATTTTGAAAGTCGTTATCCTGGGTCAGGCTTTCTTGGCCTTTTTCCGCGGGTTTGTTCTTGTTGGAATCTAACATTATGGGATTAATTTCTTCAGTGGGAAATTTGTTTACTTGAGTGTTGCTTCTCATGGATTTGCACTTTGACTTTGGCATTGTCATTTTAACTCTTAAGATCTCTCAATTTCACTAAACTGAATTATTTGGCCTGGGGTACTGGTGGGCAGGGCCCGAACGGGGACTCACCTAGGGCGTGGGGTGAGGCCCGGGTGGACCGCGCGCGTGTCCGACCGGCAGAGCGGGGTGGGGTGAAAAGGGAGGATGGGCGCGTCGGCGTGGAGCTATTTAACCTGAGGGCAGCTGGGGCGGGGCCCGGGCGCAGGGGGAGGTCCTCCTCGTCCCTCGGCCCCCGCGCGGCTCCGGCTGGATGGCGGGAGTCGGAGCCGGGTCCCCGTGGGCTGACCTGGGGTCCTAGAGCGCGCGGTGAGAGCCCGGCTGGATCTCGCGTACGCGTCCCGACCGGCGGAGCTCAACTACCTTCTTAATCCTCTCTCCCTTTCCCCTCTGTAAATGCCAGCATCTACATCAATGTGGGAATCTAAATAGGAATTGTATCCAGGCTAGGGTTAGAGGGATCTCAGCGAGACTAAACCTACATCGAGACAGAGTAAACCTACATCGAGACAAATTTATTCTCAGCTTGACATGTTTATAAATGTTACACATAGGGAGTCACCCAGAATCAGTGACCATAAAGACAATAACAAGAAGCACAAAAGTGAGGAGCAGGAAAGCATGCAAGGAAATACATAAAGACATCAGCAATCTAAATAGTCAACAGCCATAAACAGGGAAGTGTGCAAGGAAGTTCATAAAGACATATGTGATTTACTGTGTTCTCAACAATGAGTAATTGTATAGTTAGCAGTATCTAGAAAGATACATTTTCTGCTGCAATGCCGGGAACAATGTGGACCTTAAGTTAATATAATTTTAGGGAAAAAACATGTTGAGCTGTAGACCACAGGATAGACAACAGACACTGGAAAGGGCCAAAAAGCAGGAGATAAGTCTCAAACTGCTCTCTGCCTTCTTCCTCTTTCCTTCCTCCTTCTCTTTTCTCCCTCCTTCCTACTCTCCCTCCCTCCTTTCTTCCTTCCTTCCTTCTTTTCCTCCTTTTTTATAAGCTCCTTGTGGATATTCACAACTGTTGTGTTCATGAATACAACAATCATGTCATATGCAGAAGACAGTACCCCGGCACAATCCTCCTCATTCTTCAGCTCCCACATTTCTTTCACCCCTTCTTCCATATTTCCTGGGTCTCAGAGCAAGTGACATAGATGTTCCCTTTGGGGATAAGAACTCAACAATCGCTTAATCTCAGTACTTTGACCAGTAATGAACCCCTGCCTTGACTAGCACATACTGCCAAAAGAGGTTTCAGGACTGGGGAGCTGCACTAGTCTATGAGTATAAACAAATATTTTGAAGGTGGTTAAACTACAGGTGGTTGTGACATCTTTCAAACCTCACTTCTTCCCTTTATGTCCGACATGTAGGCAAGCCGATAAGAAAGCCTAGGAGATCTCATTCGGTACCAGTTCTGCTAATCATAAAACAATGACCACCACTGATCATTTTAGGCCCACTGTGTCAGTAGGCCAGCAAGAAAGGGGCTTACTGTCCCTGAAGGAAAATAGAGTTTGGTCTTCTTGAGAAGTCATGATAATTTTTGCTACAACAACAGGAAAAAATGATACCACTCAGAATTCAGCACTCATATGAATCACTGGGGTATCTCTTGGCAATCCCAACCCATTTCAACTACAAATTGGCAAGTTGAACAGTCCAGTTAAAGGCATGATAACCAAAACCACAAAGCCTTTAGTGATAGAACCAGACAAGCCACTTTTACACCAGCAGAACTGATGGCTGAGGGATATAGAGAATTTTTACCTCAAGACCAACTGTTGCAGTTACTTTTCTTTTTGTTGCTGTGAGACAAGACTCATACACAACTTAAGAGGAGAAAGGAGAATTTATTTGGTTTCTCTGCAGTCCATTATAGAGGAACTCTCATAGCAGAAGACCTGACTTGGAGGAAGAAGCCAGAGGCTGATTCAGATCGCTCTCACCATCAAGAAGGCAGAGAGAATAATAGCAAATTGCAAGAGGAAGCAGGGTGGAGCTATCAAATCTCAAGACCTGGCCCCTCTCCACCCCCCCTCCTGTCTCTCCCTTCTCCAACCCTCCTCCATGGCATCCCTTCCTCCAGCAAAACTCCACCTCTCAAAGGTATCACAACCTTTCCAAACACTAACATCAGCTAAAGATGCAAACACATGAGCCCATGTGAAAACTCACATTGGAGCCCTGACACCAACTATTCCACTGGAAGTGATTGCTTCATCCCACTAAATTTCACATTTTTCTGGGAACTGTAGTCAATCATAATCCTGGAATTTGTGAAAGAATGGAGTGAACCTGATGTACAGAGTTAATTGGATTGCAATGATACAAAGGATAGCACATAACACACAATTTGATGTTCTACCCACATTCCCTGGTTTTCCTTTTGTTGGTTTGAAGTGCAGGTTCTCAAGCTGCTGCAGATACTGCTGGTAGTAATTTCTACCTCCATCAGTTTCAAGGGTAGCCCTTGGTAGGTTGAATCGGCATCACCTGATGGTGTCTGTAAGTTATCCATTCACTTACAGAAGTCTCTTGTAATCATGTGATTTATTAATAAAACACCTTTTTATTTATGTCCCATTGCCATGGTTTGAAATGTGTCCCCCACAGTCTCATGTGTTTGGGAAGGTCATGGCACCTTTGAGAGGTGGAGTTTTGCTGGAAGATGGCAATCATGGGGGGCGGGCCTTGCGGTGGGTTAATCCCACCCTATCTCCAGAAGAGTCTGCCTTTGCAGCAAGCAGTCTTGGAGCTCTCAATCTCACAGACGGGTGTTACGTAGCCTGGCTCTGGCTTGGACCAGCCAGCCATGCCGCCTCCATGAAAGACTGTTTCCCCTCTGGAACTGTAAGCTAAATAAATCTCCCTTTCTCCCTTCAGTGCTTGACTTTGGGTGCTCTCTCACAGCAATAGTTAAGAGTTACAGTTAATAGTTGCATCCACTTTCCTAAAATTTGTTCTGTGTTTTTTCCTAATGTTTAAAGTTGTAAAAGTTAACACCCCCCCAAATTGTAAGAACTGCATGTTCTATCTTCTACAGTAGACTTCTCTCTTTGCTTTAAAAGTATATTTGTATTTAATAGAGTGAAAATAAAAGTAAAAGGCAACTTGTAAATATATATTTTTACAAGGAATCTTATTCTAGATAGAAAAAGTCAGCTAGAAACCTCCAAAACATGAGAACTACCAAAATGAAATTTAATCATTCAAGATTTTATATTTAACTCCAAAAAAATTTACAAGAATGGAATTTCTTAGTAAATATTTTAGGGGAAGTATTGAAACATTGACTAAAACAAGAGGTAAGATGTATTCAACATCAAATATAAAGTACATATATGTTTGCTGGTTGAAGGATTTTTTTTAAAATATCAAAATACAAAATTGCTTTCCACAACCCATTTTTTTCATTTAACATGAGTTTGTATTGACTCTTCTTCTCTATCTGGAAATACAACTTTTAAGGATACAAAATTGAGCACTGTCATGCCAGATAATGCTTTACAGTTAAAAGTATGATGAAGTTTCATTATTGGATTAAAGTTTTCACACTATCGCTCTTCCATTAAAACAAATATACTCTGAGAGATAAGGAATTTCAAAATATCTCTTTTGAAAATGAAAAAATTATCAAGGTTTTACAAATAAGGTCTTACAAAATGAATATGTATGCTTGCAGTTTCTACTGCCTAATAAAAGGAAGACCTTGAGATAATCTTACAACATGTTATCCTTTTGCCTAGCATTATAGTCAATATTTTTTATGAGAACAAGGGTTTTATTATCTCTTATGATTCTTGGTTCCTTATCCAGCTTGCAGGAGTGCTTATCTCAACACCAGGGATGAAGGAACAGGCTACACCATATCCAAAGGACTGCTGAGAATGGGACAATCCTCACTCGCCAGACAAGCATGTCTGGCCAAATATACTGAATAATGCCAGTCCCTAACCAGCTTTCTCCATCTTATTCACCTGTTTCAAAGACTAGTCCCATACACAATGGGCTGGGCCTTCCCCATCAGTTAGTCTCTTGCTTGCTTTGGGTTAACTTAACTAATAATTTCTTTCCAAATATACACAGAGCTCAAACTTTCACTTGTCAAGTAAACATCTGTATTTGGAGCATTATACCTCTTACCAACCTGACAGAAACATATTACTTTTAATTTTTTTTTATTTATTCAATTGTGCGCGTGTATGTGTGTGTGTGCGTGTATGTGTGCATGTATGCGTGTATGTGTGTGTAGAACCACGGACGAATTCGGGAACCGCCATGGACCGCCTCCTCCTTGTTTACTCTGTCCCGGGACTCACAGGCTCCGCCCTACCAGGACCGGAAACGCAGGCCGCCCCCGCTTCTGCCCGGCGTCTATACGTGGGGTCTAGGATCCAAACTCAGGACCTTCCGCCTGCAAGCCAGAGGCTTAACCCCTGAGCCACCTCTCCAGCCCCATGAAACATATTACTTTTAAACTGTAACATTTTGATTTTTGTCCTCATAGGGTTATACCTATTTTATGGTATAAATATATTCAATTTAATTTTAAAAGCTTACAAAATCAAAAATTAAGAGTTCTTGTAGTCCAATTATAAAATATGCAGTCATTAAAAGTTCAATTCCAGAATTTCAAAAGTCGAAAATCTCTGAGCTGTAAGATCGTGTCAAATTAAAACAAAGTTAAATACTTCAACACAGAATAAAGTGAAACATTATGCACAGTATGAAAATATCAATTCAAAATTAAAAGATAAGTAAACTATATCTTGTAATTCAATGTCCACCATATGTTGCTCATTATATAGTCAGGTGACTCAAATATTCTGCACAATCCCAGTTCCTCTTTACAATTTAAACTTGAATAAGCAACATTTCTCTAGACAAGACTGAATCTGCACTCACAGTTGTCCTTACACACATTCCATGGTTTTAGCATTTCCAATTCTGTGTTTGCTACTGAAGCCATAAGCTTCACCTTCTTTTTTTTATATATACATTTTTTATTATTATTTCAGCTCATACAAATTTAATAGGTAGACCAGTTCCCTCCCTCCCTCCTCCCCCCGAACCCCCTGTTCCCCTCCCATCCCCCAGTGCCTCCCTGCCCCAATTCCCAGAGAGTCCTTTAATGTGCATGCCTGACTCTCCTCTGGGCCCTCCTCTCCGATGACGTTCAAGGACCCAGTGGCATTTCCCTGAACCCTTTCCCGTGTTCACCTTAAGCATAGGAACACTACTGTGGCTGCCAATCCCTTGCGTCCAAGGATCTTGGTGCCTTTAGCAGATGCTAGACTTTGTGAGGTCAATAGTATGTTGGACATAGCGCAGGGCATGCAAAGTCCAATTATAATTGCTTCGGCCCTAACTTGTGTGGAGTATCTTGCAAATCATTGCTCCTCCCATCCTTTTGCTCTTACACTCTTACCGTCCCCTCTTCCGCAAATGTCCCTGAGCTTCAGGATGGGGAGAGATTAGTCTGGCCTAGTTCTAGATGGTTGATAATAGAGTCTCTGAAGTTCTGGATTGTGATTTGTTGATTTTCTTTTGCAGTTTTGCTGCTCCTGCAATGCCCTTCGCTCCATCCTGCTGGGCAGTGTATGTCACCTCCTGGTCAGAGACAAAAAGCTGTTAAACTGGAGTCTTATTATAAGAGCACATTCAAGCTTCACCTTCTTTAGGAGGAATTCTGAACCTGTTACTTGGTGAAAAGCCTCAGCTATTTATTGTATAGTCAATATATTTTTAATGTTAATAATTTTTATTCATATTTTTATTTTTCTATATTTCTCAAAGATTTAATAATAAGCATGTTTTACTTATATAATGAGCCAAATTCCAAATGGGAGTGATGTTAGCTTTTATTTTTCAAATGTGCACAGAGCATCTAGAGACAATGCATCCACTGTTGGCCTGACTTCTTTTGCTTACAGAGGACTACGTTTTTTTTCCCTTGTGGACTTTAAGAACATTCTTCATTCAGTTCTAAGATTTTTTAAGTTTCTATTATAAAGTTTTACCCACAAATACATTAAAACACTTTCAAACACATGGAAGTATTTCTGTGTGCACGTGTACAAAAGGACAGTTGAGTGTTTATTTCTTTGCTCTGGGGTTTCCTAGGTTCTGCCTTCCAGTGAAGTCTGGCACCATTTCTACTCAGCATTTTTACATGGGATCTGGGATCTGAACTCAGTTCCTTTTGCTTTCAAGGCAGAGGCTTTAACCCTAACCTGTCTCCCCAGCCCCGTTTTTGTTATTTTTAGTTTGAGTTTATACTTGTGATCAGATTAAGGTTGTGAATGATGCTCATTTTCTTGCTCTGAGAAAGTCCTTTTAGCCAAAAAGACAGTTTCTTTATTACATGCAGCCATCATACATTGGTGGAACAGGTAAGAAATGGCTAGCAAAGCACTCCTTAGCAGGCCCTGGGATTTGCCTGTCTCCATTCTCTCCCCCCCACTACCTAGTCCTGGTGTTAGAGAAATATGCTGCCACTCCCAGCATTTATGTGGGTGCTGGAGATTGAGCTATCAAGACTTTAAAAAAACACTTTTATTTATGAGAGAAAGAGAAAACCAAGGTGCACATATTGCATGATGCATGTGTGGAGGTCAAAGGGCAATGTTCAGAAGTCAGTTTTCTCCTTCCACCATGTGAGCCTGGGGATCCAACTCCGGTCACCAGGTCTATACACAGGCATCTTCACTGTGAGCCATCTTACTGGCTCTAGTTCAGGAACTGTATTTCAGATCGTGAAGGTCTGATTCCACTGTGGACAGTAAAATGCTTATTGAGAATACAATTGCAAAATGTCATTATTTTATAACCTCTCTTCTAGGTTCTTTCTCAATTTTCTTTCCTTCACTCTTTTATACAGTACTGTATTGTGTCTGAGTGTGTATGTCCTTCAATTTATCCAGTTTCGAGTTTGGAAACCTTAAATCTGAATATTCTTGTCTTTCATGTTAAATTAAAAACAAATTTAACTTCCATTCTAGAAATACTTCCTTTATCAATTCTATCCTGAAATTCTGACTCAGGTAGAGCCCTTTTATATTCTGAATTTTTCACCTATTTTATATTATTTATATCTTTGCTTCTCCTTTTGTGATAGCATATAATTCCTTAGAGCTATTTTTCAGTTCATTAGCTTTTCTCTAATTGTGCATAAACTATTGTTATCCTCTTGATTTTGTGTTTTGATGCATACTAAATTTTCACATGTTGTATATATGTGCATATTTCAAATTCAGAAATCAGTTTTGTCCTTCCACTATGTGGGCTCCAGGATTAAATTCAGGTTTCCAGGTTTGCACTCAGGATCCATACCCAGTATTTTCTTAGTTCCTATATTTCAAATTCAAAAATTTTAAAAAGCGGGTCTGCTATTTTATAGCTTACCATTAATATTAATTGAACATGCCTTGCACATGGTAGTCAAGCTTTCCACCAGTGAACTTTCTTTTCTTACACATCAAAAGAACAAAACTGACTGGACTCACCAGTTCTTTTCCACTTTGTGGTTGAAGCAACCTGACTGTAGATATCTAAAGGAGTAGATATCTAAAGGATAACTCTATTGTCTGTTCTCTGAAAACTTAGCAGACTTTCCGCCTTTCTCAGACACAATTCTATTCCTTGAGATATTCCATTCTCTGACTCACTTCAAATTTCATTTTTAAGGACTCCAGATGTGCCCAATAGTCTGCGACCCTCAGAACTGAACACAGCCCAACACAAAAATCTTAAGCTTGCCTAAAACATTTTGAGGTGGGTTTTGTGACTTATCAATTTTCACTTACTCACTCATTTACTTATTTATTTTGTAACTCAATTTTTCATGTGTCTTGAGGGTGAACTTTGTAGATGACAAACTGTTACAGTGTCGAAAGGTTGCACAAGCCTGGTAGAGAATAACAATGAAGAGAGACTTGATGCATCCTGGTGGGTCTTGAGTCAGTTAGCTGATCCTACCACATGGTGGCAGTAGGAAGCAACAGAAGGGAAGCTGCAGGGATGACTTGCAAACAATCCCAGAATAGGAAATTTCAACAGTTTATGCTTGAGGTTGATAACGGGGGAGAAAGGAGAATGATATAGGTAAGAAGGATTTTCTTTTGACTTCAGAATACATCTTTCTGGTCATTTTTCTAAGTAGAGAGGATTATTGAATAAACGACATTTGCAGGGGCTGAGGGAGGATTATGTTCCCCCCATGTCCTCAAATATTTCACTGCATGCAATTGGGATTTTGTCTTTTATTATTGCTACTGGAAACTGAACTCAGGACCTCATGATTGCTGAGTGAGCGTTGTATCACTGAGCTGTTTGCCCAACCCAGCTCATAATTTTTAGTCACCGGAGAAATCTGTAGTCATTTTATAACTATACTTAATGACAACACTGTATTTGGACAGATTTTTCTATCTTATAAATTAATTTACCACAGAAAATAGTTATTTCTTCTAAACATAGAGGTGGAAATGCTGGCTTAAAGTGAATATGGATTTTAAAAAGACATATTGATAAGTTCCCCCCAAGAAATATGTATTCATTTAATTTTAAACTTCATTTTATTTATTATTGTGTAGGAGTGGTACACGGTACACATGTAGAGGTCAGAGTTACATGGGTTCCGGGGATCAATTTCAGGTTATTAAATGTGCACAGCAAGCTCCTATGTCCGTAAAGCTATCTCATGGACCTGATAATACTCCACAGACAACAAACGTGTTAGTTGATTATTCTATTTATTTTAAAAAAAACTTTATTTATCGTGTGTGTGTGTGTGTGCGCGCGTGTACTGGAGGGTACTATGTGTCCCCGTGGAGGACTAAGAGTGACTTCGGGAATCATCCTTATTTCACTCTGGGATTTCCCAGGCTCTGTCTGTCGTTTTTATGTGGGACCTGAGATCCGCACTCAGAACCTTCTGCTTGTGAAGCATAGTCTTAACCCCTGAACCATGTCTCCAGTCCAATTATTGCTTATAGCGCATTCTATTCCTGTGTTCTTCCCATCCTCCTGATCCCTCTGACTGTCGTTTCCCATTCCCCATTCACCGCTGCCCCTATGAAGAGTTTGTGGAATCATCTAGGTCAGCCCCACTGGGAATCCGTGAAACAGGAAATTGAATGCAGCACTCTGCTGCACCTGACCACGCATCCCTTTCCAGCCTTCCATGTGCTCCAGCTCGTGATGCTGCCTTTTCACTCGCTGCCCAACGGTTCCCGTGGACTCCCCTCAGAGGCACTTCTGCCCTCGCTGTATCCATCCCATGAACACAGCACTCAGGAACTGGGTGAGACTGAGAAGAGAAACAGAAGAGTTAACAGGAAGAAAGAGGAGGATGAGGCAGGTACCCTGGTGCCCAGTGTGGGGCATTGGCATGGACTGCCTTGACATGGACTCCATTATTTGAGATAAAAAGCAAAACGCATAATTTACCCAAACTGATTGTATCCTGTACTGTATGACCACTACCAATACATATTTAAACATTTGTATAATAAATTTTTTAGCCAAGTGTAATCAAGATAAAACCAGAAAAATCTGTATGCATGTGGGAACTAAACAGCACACTTCTCTTAAATAGTACATTGGTGAAGGAGGAAGAATATACATAGAATTTACAAATAAATAAAAATATACATAGAATTAAATGAAAATGCAGCCTGTTGAAATAGGAACAATACAACTAAAGTAATACTCAGAGGGAAATTTATAGTACTGAATGATTGCACTGTTAGTGAAGAAAGGCTGTAACTTATTCCCAACTCACTAAAGTAAGAAAAAGAAAAAGAAGCTCAAAGACAGGAGGAAGAAAGAGATAATGAACAGGTAGAATCAATGAAAGTGAAAATAATAGGAAAAAAAATCAGTCAAACAAAAGCTATTAAAAGGTCAATGGCAGGGCGGGGAAGATGTCATGTGAGCAAGGAAACTAGAATTTAGAACCTCAAATTCTACATAAAAGGCCATGTGGGTGTGATGGGCTGCCTGTAACTCCAGTCTTGGCAGGAAGCGACTGTGAATTCTGTTTGAGAGACTCAGCCTCAATGAATAGGTGGAAGAGCAATTAGGATGATCCCCAGCATCAACCAGAAGTCTTCATACACATGTGCACACACATACACACACATGCAAATACACACACATGAAAAATAAAACTTTCAGGAGACTAAAACTTAATAATGTGTCCTCAAAACTTAGTGCATCATTCTTTAAAAAATGAGTCCCATTTCAGATTTCTTCTTTCCCACTCTTCTAAGAACTTTGAATTTTTTGTATCTTTAAAGAAAAGTGTGAGATCTGTAACTTTTTAAATGAAGAAAATGTGAATTGGTTTGTCTCTAATTTGTTGATGCCCTGTGTACTCCCTTGGTTGTAAAGTCATCAGAATCCTTGGTTCTCTTTATGTTCGCCAGGTACAAATTACTGGTATGTTTATAAGCTGCAGCTACTGTACACAGCCTATCTGATACAATCTTGTTCTGCTGATTTGTTCCTTGTAAATATTAAAATGACTCCCCAATTCTTTTTTTAAAAAAACAATAATATCGATAAGCCTGTAGCAATACTAAGAATAAAAAAGGAAGATAGAAATCATAAATCATAATTCATAAATAAAGTGTTGGCATCACTACTAATCCTTGATGACTTTATAACTTATGGGCAAAGGAATGGCCCAGCGGATAAAGCAATTTGCCTCACAAACATGAGAACCAGAGCTTGGCTCTTCAGATCCCACGTAAATGCCAGACACAATGGTGTAAGCAAGCATCAGTAATCTCTATGTGCCTAGCAGAATTTGGAGATGCAGACCTGAGAATTTCCAATTCACATGTCAGACAATGTGACCCTTGCAGCAAGGTGAAGAGACCCAGTCTCAAACGAGATGGGAAAGGTGAGGGTCAACATCCAAGCTTGTTCTCAATTTCCACACGTGTTGTGGTATGTGCATGCTTGCACACACACACACCCACCCACACACACACACACACACACACACACACAGACTCTTTAAAAATATAAACTATTAAAGCTCAACCACATTGTCTTCAATGACTAAACAATTATAAAGATGCTCTCTTACAAAATAAATCTCCAAGTCCATGTCTGACATGAGAACTCTATCAAACATTTAAAGAATAATTAACATATTTTGCACTCCTCCAGAAAATATAGAAAAGGGAGGAATATTTCTGAGTTCATTTTTATTTTTATTTATTTACTTAAACTTTCGTGCCCAAATACAATGAATCTGTATGTTTTACCCCTTACTACACATTCTTGTACCCCTCTCCTGTTCCACTTTATACGTTCTTTCCAGCCAGTCTCTCTCTCTCTCTCTCTCTCGACTTTTTTCATCTATTCTCACCAGGTTTCATCTGGGATGTCTGCACTGGCAATTGCTTGAACATCTGCTGGAGTATGAACAATCCATCAGTGGGTTAAATCAGTAAAAAAATTCCTTTTCTCCTGTTTGGCATTAGCCTTCAATAGGTGTAGTATTTCTTGAGATCTTCCTTCATCCACGGTGAAATGTTGATCAGTTAACTATTGTGCAGGCCTAGTGGAGGTAGACATCACTCCCATGAGTTCTTGAGTGCAGAATGATGCTGTCTGGCAATGCCACTCCCCACAGCCCTCTTCTACAAGGTTCCTGAGTCTTGGAATGGGGGGATTGTCTTCACTTCTGCTCTCTGCACTACACATCTTGCAGTGCAGGAGAACACTTGCTCAAGTGCTGAGGGTTTCTCAATCTATGGGTGTAATGGTAAGTGCTGAGGTGGCAGTTTACTGTCAAGTACTTATAAGTTTGGTCCTCCCTGGGGTCTATGATCTCCCCTTCTACATGCATTTGCCTAAATTTACAACCACAAGCACGTGTTCCCTGCAAAACTGGACCTTAGATCAAATCAGAAAGCAGTTGATTACCCCTGTAATGTACTACCATGATTATAGCAATGGTCTCCTTTTGTCAGAGTAGTCCTTAGACAGCTTGTAGCAGTCTACATCTGGGTAAGGCCACTGATTACTTTTCTGCCCTGGCAGACTGCATCATACTTTCTGGCACTAGGAAGGCCAGTCAGCAAGGAGAAAGCTTCCCCATGCCGGCTTGTTTTCTCCATGTCCTGTGATCTCTATGTATGGTGTCTTCATTAATAGGGTCTTACTGTCAGATTCTGGAGGGTAACCACAAGTAATGGCAAATGCCTGTATCATTTGGGGGCGGGGACTTCTAAGGCTTCGCTGGTCAACAGTTCATTAGGAGGCATCATATATCTGGTACTGGGAAACTTATTAGCTTGTCATTGGGCTTCTGGAAAGAGCACCTCGGGGCAATTTATGTCTCTATTCTTCCCCTGTCTGTGTTCATCTATACAGGGTATATAGGTTAACTTTTTTTTGGAGAAATTACATTTTCGATAGATTTGTAAAGCAGTTGTTTTCTATTACTTTGTGTTAATTTTTACTGCCCCCCCCATGTTCTCTCCTCTTGGTTCCTTCTTAAAACTTTCATTATTCCTCTTTCCACCTTCTTCCTGTGTTCTTTTACCAAATTTGTTTTAATATTAATTTCTATGTATTTTTGCACGTGTGTGCACACGTGTGTGTGTCTATGTGTGTGTCTGTGTGTATCAGAGGGCACTGTATAACCCTGTGGAGGCCCAAGGGTGACTTTAGAAATCATCCTGGATTTCTTCTACTTCCTTTTTTGTTTCGCTCTGGGATTTTCCAGGCTCCACCCACTAGGGCCAGAAGTGCAAGCTGGGACTTTCTGCCTGGTATTTTTTATGTGGGATGGGGATCCAAGATCCAAACTTCCGTCCTACTGCTTGGGAGTCTTAACCCCTGAGCCACCTCTCCACCCTCTGAATTCAGTTTTTGAGGCCATTATCATCCTAAGAAGAAACTTAGAAAAAAACGGTATAAATGAGAAAATTATAAAAGTGTTTCAGAAATTTATATGAAAAACTCAACAAGATAGTAGCAAGTGAAATCTAAAAACGTATAAAAATAGTTATGTACTTTGGCAAGTGGAATTTACTCCAAATACTCAGCTAGTTCGACATATGAAAATTCCCCCAAATAAAGGGCAAAATTTATGTGATTGTATCAATTAACAGGAAAAGTATTTGGCAAAATTCAACAGCCATTCATGACAAACACTGAAGCAAACACTCATGACCAAGAGAAAAGAGTTGTTAGAGGGGCCACAAAAGCATGATTTTTTCAAAGACATAACTGACACATAATACCTCATCAAAATTAAAAACTTTACAATCTGGAAGAAATTATTCATAACTAGGCATCCTTCAAAAGCTAATATGTAGTAGGTGTAAAGTACTCTCAAAATTAAAAGGAAAAAAGTCAATCCAATTAGAAAATAGGCAAAAAACGTGAAAGTCATTAATTGCAGAGGATAAACAGATGGCAAATGAGCACTACAAAGATGTTCAACATTATGAGTCAACAGGGAAGAGCAACACAAAGCCATAATAAGATACCACCACACACTTGTTACTATGGCTAAAACTTCAAATAGAGACACAAAAATTCCTGGCAAGGATGCAGAGAAATTGAACCACTCACATGTCGTGGATGGAAGCACAAATGGGGTCACTACCTTGGAAAACAGTTTGACCTTGTGATGGTTAATCTTTATTATGTAATCTAGATTCTCAAAACGAGATGCAGAATCATCTGGAAAGCTGGTTCTGGACATGCCCATGGAAGATTATCTTCATTTCTTTAAAAGGGAAGATCAGCCCAATGGGGTTGGTAGAATTTCTGGACTGTATAAGCGAAGAAAGGAAGCTGAATAGAAACACAGCATCCATTGCTTTCTGCTTCTTGACTGTGACTATGGTGACACCACGCATCCTGCCACTGACTTCTTTGATATGATGGATGGTATCCTGAACTGTGAGGCAAAATAAGCCCTTTCTCCCTTAGATGGCTTTTATCAGAGTATTTTATCACAGCTGCAGGAAAGGTAAAAAAGACAGTCAGTTTCTTAGAAAAGTAAACCTGCAACTACTATACAACCTGTAAGTTTCACTTTAGGCAATTATTGGGCATTTTCAGAAATAACTACATTTGTACAAAATGCTTACAATAGTGAAGAATTGCAAACAGTATGGATAACCTTTAATTAAAAAATGGTTTTAGGGCCGAAGTAATCATAATAGGACTTTGCATTGACCCCTCAAAGTCTAGCATGGATCACAGGCACTAGGATCCTTAGAGGCAAGGGATTAATAGCCACAATAGTGTTCCTATACTAAAGGGGAACACAAAAAAAGAGCTCTAGGCAATGCCACTGAGTCCTTATACCTCATCAGAGAGGAGGACCCAGAGGCAAATTTGACATGCACACTAAAGGATACTCCAGAGATGGGGGAGGGGACAATGGGAGAAAGAGAGGGAGTGGGAAAAGGAAGGGAAAAAGGGGGCAGGGAGCAAGGGGATCCAGGGAGGGGTAGAAGGAGGGAGGGGAATGGGGTACCTATCAAGTTTGTATAGACAACTATGAAAGGCAACTTAAAGATTAAAAAGAAATCAACTCTATTGATATAAGGACTTTGTGCACGAATCGTCTGGGAATTATACAGAATGAAAGAAAAGGTACCAGCTGCATTTATATACCTTTGCTAAATTGAAAGAAATGCAGAAGTGTAGGAGGAACAGACCAGGCAGGTCTGTATTGTCTGTATGGAGCGCATGTGCGAACGCAACTTCCCAAGCCAGAACCTGCTGCCGCGCCTAATGCTGACGTCAAACCACCTGACTGAGAGGACCAACCCGGACAGGACCACACAGCAAAAAACCTCACGCTGGGACTTATGGGATGTTGGGTGGGGTATATAAGCAGCCCCATATTTACAATAAACGAGCCTGCTTTGCCACTAGCCTGTTTCCGGAGTCTGTGCCGTTGACTCTGCACATACTTATCCACCCCCCCAAGGGTCTCTGTGGGTCCCTAAACTGCTACACAGAAGTAGGGGAAGTAGAGAAGAGAAGGGTATTGGAGAGAGACAAGTTGCTGCTGCCAAAGTGTACTCCAAAGGATCCATGTAGTGACATGAATAGTCTCTCTTGCCATAGTGGTATATAAGCTATAATGGTATATACTTGGTATATACCGCAAATATAACAGGTTATATTGAAATAAATACATATGCTTGCACATGAATAATTGTAAATTTAACTGGGGGTATATGAATAGAGTTTATTCAGTGTAATACAGTGTAAAAATCGGGAAAATAGAATAAAGACTGGTATCTTTCTGTTGTGAATCTACAACTGTCACAATAAAAACTTTAGTTCGAAAGTTGAACTAGTAGTTAAATTTATCCTTAAAATAAAATGCACTTCTGGTGAGATAGAAATAAGTACATAAGGCCTAAAGATAAATAGAATTTATCTTTGTCAAACTCCTAATTTGCAAATGACACGATTTTATTTGTTTAAAAAATACAAATGCTTGCTACACAAGCATGATGACCACGTGTAATCAGAGTCCACGTGTAAAAGTCATGAGGCGTGGCAACGCTGTTCAGGAGGTGGGCACAGGGGATTCCTATGGCAAGCTGATTAGGTAAACCAGCTGAACTGGCAAGCTCCAAGTTCAGCAAATGTTGTGGTTTGAATGTGAGTTGTTCCCCACAGGCTTGTGTGTTTGAGTCATCAGCTGGCATAGCTGCTTGGGAAGGTTGTGGCACCCTTAAGGAAGTAGAGCTTTGCTGGAGGAAGGGATGGTGCAGGGGGGCAGGCCTTGAGGTTAGGTAGCCCTGCCTGCTTTCTCAGTTTGCCCTTGCTCTCTCTCTGCCTTCATAATGGCTGCAGTAACCTGAACCAGTCTTCTGTCTCTGCCTGCAGCCATGCATGCATTCTGTTATGCAGTCCCTGCTATAATAGACTGTATCCCCTCTGCAACCAGAAACCAAACAAATACCCCTTTCTCCCTTAAGTTGTTCATGTATGAATATTGTCTCACAGCAGCAAAAGAAAAATAAATGCAACAGTAAAGAACCCTGCCTCAGTAAATAAGTAGTAAAGTCATCGAGGAAGATGCTTAGTGTCAACCTCTAAATTTAACACACATATGCACAAATGTGCAATGCAAACATCTATGCACACATCATGCACACCGCACACCTACACATATCACAAACGATCCACAAATTATTAGGCTAAGAGTAGTTAGCAAGATAACACAGTGTTTAAAAAAGAAATTACAGAAAATGATTGCATTTTGTATGACAGAAAGAAACAATAAAAATAACCATTAAACAAATAGAATTTCAAAGCAATACATTCTCAGAAAAAGCCAAGAAGAGGCACACCAGACTAATTGAGAAAATTGTGACCTTTAATGAATAGTTATCTAAGTAGAAGATTCATTGTGTTCATGAGTTGGAAGGCAATGTTATATCATCTCAAATCAATGTTATTTGTTCAATTTGATCTCCATTAAAATTCTAATGAATGTTTTGCTAATATTAAAAGTTAGTCATTAAATATCTGTGGAAGGACTAATGTCCAAAATTAGCCAAATAGTCTTGAGAAACACTTTCCAAATGGGAGGAACACCAAACGAGATGAAGAATCATCACAGGTTTCTGCTAGTTAAGAAAAGTACATTATTGATGGAGATGCAGACAAGTGGTCAGTGCAATAGGGTGAAGTCTGGGAGGAGATTCACAACACTAAAATGTGACCTATCAGATTAACAGAACAGGATATATTTCCCAATAAATAGTGCTAGAATGATTACCTGCATGGACAAAATGAAGCTATACACTTACCTCATATTGATAATGAAAATAAGTACCTATCAGATAAGAATTCTAAACTTTCAAATGCTGCAACAGTTCTCAAAGACCATTTCAAGTGCCCTAAGTATTTTCACTTGATGGCTGTCATGCATGCTGGTCCTGCAGTTCAGCAGTGTTTAATGTCTTCTGCCTGCTTTACTGTAACTTGCTCTCTGTTCATATGTGATTCCTCAGAAAAATCCTCCTTAGTTACCCAGACTGTATCAGATTCCCATTATTAATGCTCGGAGCTCATCCTCTTTAAACATTTTCTTTGAGGTATATTTTACATAAAGAGAACAAACTGTTAGTGTGGCACTTAATGTGCTGTGATGCAGACCCGTGCAACCATCTCCCAAGTCAAATCACACAATTTTCTTCTCCCAGTTACAAGTGCCTGCTTTTCCTGTTGTCAAATGAAAGGAGAGGTGATGAAGAAGAACTAGGTGCAAGGCGTTGGGAGTAACTCTGGAAAGATGTCTTCTACGACTCAAAGAAACTTCCAGGTCATAAATTATGCCACTTCAGACTCTTTCCTTTTGTGTATGTACTTTTCATATGCTTCATTCTTATTTCAGTTTTATAAACTTAAAATTTATTTATTTGGGGAGAGAGAATGATAGAAAATGATAAACAGAAGATAGGGTTTGGTTAGTACTTAGATTTACTATCTTCACTATAGTGAAGATTAGGAAACTTTCAGACATAAACACACTAGGAACATGACATATCTTTAGTTTGTTCGAGTTGCTCATTCACATCCTGGGCAGTAGATACTGCCACATGATTCTGATTGTATGAAACTGACATATGGACTTGATGGTTATATAATTTGTGTTGTATTTTTTGATAGAAAAAAATTGATTGATAAGAAAAAAAATCTTGGAGCTGGAGAGGTGGCTCAGGGATTAAGCCTCTGCCTTGCAAGCAAAAGGTCCTGAGTTCGGATCCTAGATCCCACCTACAGACGCCGAGCAGAAGTGGGGGCGGCCTCCATTTCTGGTCCTGGTAGGGCAGAGCCTGTGAATCCCGGGGCAGAGTAAACAAGGAGGAGGTGGAGGCGGTCCATGGTGGTTCCCGAATTTGTCCGTGGTTCTACACACACACATACACACACACGCGCACACATGCATACACGCACAATTGAATAAATAACAAATAATACAAAAAAATTTAAAAAAAATCTTTCTGGCCAAAAACCTTTATGGTCATTTTTCCCATTTGCTGTTACTGGAGTGGTACTAGGAACAACCCAACAGCAACTTTGGAAGCCTTGTGTTCAGAGGTAAGAGCTGTGACATGAAATGACCCAGGATCCCTGGCTCTCATTCAAAGAACAGCTGTTCAGGATCTGAAATAGTTCTGATTCCATGTGAGGAAGAGCAACTATCCTTAGGAGATACACTGAGATTCCCAGCTGTGCATAATAACAAGTCAATTCTGCCTAATGAATCCTATAAGAGAATATCCAGATCTCTCCATCAAAAGATTATTTGGATATGTTTTTAATTATATATTAATCATACCTGCATGCCATATTGCTTTAATATATAAAATGTAGAAAAATAAGACACGAGGAGCAAATCACAATAATTCTGCCATTCAAAAATAATTATTGTTAACATTTCCATCTTTTCAGTTGTCCATCAATTGGTCACTCAATAGCTGGGAGCTATCATATTGTGATTTTAAAGAGTTAATGTAAACAATCTGGTTAAAAGACAGTTGAAAGACAGCCTGAGAAACGTACAAGGAGAAAATATATGTGAACCATTCATTTGATAAGAAATTCATATTCAGAATATATAAGGAGCTCAACAATAGAAACCAACCAAATAATTGAATTAAGGTTGTATTACATATCTAAGTAGATATTTCTCAGAAGAAGATATGCAATTGTCAAAAAGCACAAGTGTTTTTCGTCACTACACAGCAGAAAAATGAAAACGAAGGCACAATAATGCACCAATTAGAATGACTATTCTCAAAGTGACAAAAAACTAAAATACTGATGGTGATATAGAGAAAGCAATACTCTTACTTCCCAATGGTGGGAGTATAAATGTTGAAAAATGGTCAGTATACTCATTAGAAAGCTAAAATTGTACACTGTCATGAATCTTAGTACTGAGTATATAGGCAAAGATATAATATCCAAGAAGCACATGCTCTGTCATGTTCACTGAAGCATTGGTCACAATAGCCAAGACATTCAGTCAAAGTATAGCTATAGAGTCAGTCAAAGTGTCCATCAACAAATGAACGATTAAGGAACATGTGGTATATAAATGCATTGGTGTCATAAACATTCAGTCACAAAATAGCAACACTCTGTTATTTGCCACAGCATAGATGGTAACAGAGACCATTTTATTAAGTGAAATGAGTCAAGCACAGAAAAACAAGTCCTGCAAATTCTCACTCAGGTGTAGCACCAAAACGTCAATCTCAGAAATCATGAAGTAGAGATGGAATGGGAAAGGCAGAAGGGAGACGAGAGGCAAAGAATTCAGGTAAGGATGGCCAAAACAGCAAGCAGGGATTAATTCTGATTTTTCTAGCACAAAGCTAAGCACTTTTTCTTTGATGTTTTTCAAAACATTTAGAAGGAAAGAAAATTTCCCAACACTTACAAATGATTAATGTTTGAGGAGATAGAAGTGTTTATTACTCTGACTTGATCATTATGCACTATCTGCACATATTGTATTATATCACATGGTACCCCATGCAGATGTAGAAATACAATTTTGCATTAATTTTCCATGTATCCATGCAATGGAGTAGGCCAGATTTAGCAACTAAAAAATATATGATCCCTATTCAGTTTGAATTGCAAATAATTAGTGAATAATTTAAATTTTCTGTATGTTCCATACATATTTGAGAGTTCCTTACATTTAAAACTATTCATTTTTGTCTGAAATTCATATTTAGCTGGATTTTATTCATTGGCTGTACTATGCAGGAATTTGATTCCACTCCCAGAGTACATTGGTTGTTTTCTCTAAGTGCCATGTACTAAGACACAGGTTTGGATTTCCCTGCTGTCTAGATGCCCCACTCCTAATGCACCTCAGAGAAAAGCTTAATGTGGGCATGCATGGTGGCACGTGTCTGTAATTCCAGCACTTGAGAGGTGGAGGTCAGATAGCCAGGAGTTCAAGGCCACTGTGGGCTACATGAGACGTTATCTCAAAAGAAACAAAATAGAGAAGACTAGTTGGTCATTTTTCTACAGCTTGTTAGAAAGTTACAACATGTAAAATCAGATTAAAAGCTTAGGCACCTTAGAATCTCTTCTCGATGCCTCTCCCCCATGCTACTTACCAGTCTCTCCAGCATGGGGAAATGAATGGATTTCCATTGCTGGGAGAACTCAGAATATCACTGCAACACTAAGTCCAGATTCAACTTCCTCAATACCTTTGAATACTCATGTGTCTTAGATCCCACTCTAAGTGCTTCACATGTAGTAGCCCACTCAATTGGCTAAAGTAATCAGCTCTCCCTGTTAGCCCAAGACTAGCCTGATCTTGCTCTGCACATCTTGGTACTACATAGACTTTCCACTAGAAAAAGAAAAGCCCAACTTTCCAGTTTAAAGAGAAAGTACAAAAGTCATACTACATCCCAAAGACTAAGGGCTGAAAAAAGGCATGGCTTTTTTTCACATTTATTTGTTTGGTTTTGTTTGTTTGTTTGTTTGTTTGGTGTGTGTGTGTGTGTGTGTGTGTGTGTGTGTGTGTGCGCGCTCACACGTGGGTATTCCATGGTAAATGTGGCGAAATGAGAAGACAACTTGTGGGAATCAGTTCTTTCCTTCTGCTGTGTGGGATTGTACTCAGTTTGTCAGGTTTGGTGGCAGGTGCCCTTACCCAGTGGGCCATCTCACCGCCACCCCACATGGTATCAGCATGCAGCCCAAGTTGGTCTTGAACTCATGATCTTCCTGCCTTTGCCTCCTGAGCTTTTCATGTCAAATGGATACAGCATAAATGATCTCATTTCTTTCATCCCTTGTTTCATGACTTCAAGTGATCAGCTAAAGCACACTGCTTCAGAAAGGGAAAAGTTATCATAATAAGACAGTCAAGATGATATGGCAATACAAGGCCCACCTACTTCCACAGCAGTAGTAACTGGCCAGGGACTATGTCTTCAGTCAGAACTTTCATTTCTACTTTACCCAATTCCCTCCTGCTGTTCAGCACCACTCCAGGACGTTACCCCTACCTTATAGAGGTAACACAGTATGATGGGCAAGAACGTGGCTTTGGAGCCTAACTGGATTCAAATCCCAACTCTGCTACCTATTAGATGAGTTTCTTAACCTCTCTGTGCATGGATTTCTTAATTTTGTGAAATTGAGCTAATAACAGTGTCTTTTTCACAAGAGTTTTGAGTTATTTAAAGTAATAACTCAAGTCAACCCTCGGGACATTATTGGCATTCACAAATGTTTCCGTTGTCGTAATTGCTCCCTATCACAGAATAAGCTCTTCAGTGTGCGTGCTTGTCATAGAGGAAGCTCTGTCTCTCCATCCTCAGACATATGGCTGCAGCTAGACAATTAGATCAGATCACAATGGCTCAGCAGCTGTGCCTCCGGGGCTACTTTGTCCTAAGTAATTTCACACGTGGACATCAATCATCCAGCCATGCTAAGCGACGCCCTGGCCAGCCCAATCACTTTATAAGTCTCTAGTCACAAGGGAGGATCCTGCCTCGTGTCCTTACAGTTTTCAGGTTGCTCAGATCTAGATTTTTCTACACATAACTAATCTAAAAACGAATACAGCAGCTTAGTGGCAAGTCAGTGTTCTCTAAATTCGCATAGGTAAGCAGCAACATACTTTCCGTCATCGCCTTTACCTCACCCAAAGAAGTTACAGTCTCATACATAGCTCATACTTGCCCAAGCTTAAGGGAGACACATTCTAAAAAGAACACCGGATGCTGATCTATAGAATTTGATTCATACTAAGAGTACCCCTTGATCAAAAAAAAAACAAAAAAAAAAACACCCTCTTTAAAGACTGAAGAAAAAAATTGAAATTTTAAAAAGCTCCAAAGAATCTCAAAGCAATCATATCTAGATATTTATCTATATATAATTTTAGCAAAATAGATTCTTTTCTTCTTTTTTCCCATCTGTGTACGTGTGCGTGCGCGCATGTGTAGACGTGTGCAAGTATGCCTCCATGTCTATGTATGTACATTTGAAGGGCCGAGGTCAATATCAGAAGTTATCTTTGATCACCCTTCCCCCTTTATCTTTTTTTTTGCAACACAAGTAAGCTAATATTTTTTTTATTTATCTATTTTGTGTGCGCACATGTGTATGCATGTATGTGTCAGAGGGCACTGTGTATCCCTGTGGAGGGCCAACAGTGACTTCTGGAATCATCCTGGATTGCTTCTGCCTCCTTTTTGCTTTGCTCTGGGATTTCCCAGGCTCTGCCCCCCAGGGCCTTAAGTGCAGGATGGCAGTTTTTATATGGGACCTGGGATCTGAACTCAGGACCTTCTGTTTGTGAGGCAGTCTTAACCCCTGAGCCATCTCTCCATTCCGCCCCCTTATCTTTTTGAAACAGAGCCTCTAATCAAACCCATGGCTTCCCCATAGGATTAGTCTCACTACCCAGCTTGCTCTAGGAAATTCCAGTCTCCACCGTCAGAGGTTGGAATTATAGGTAGACCACCTTGACCCCAGCATTTTACGGAGGACTTGGGGATCCACACTCTAGTCCTTTTAAAAAATTTTTTTCTCCCACATTTTTTTATACTAATCATACAAGCTCAATAGGTAATCCCCCATCCTTTCTCTCCCCCTCCTTTCCCCAGTCGCCCCCCATTGCACAGTTCCCCCTTCCTTTCACCTCCTCTCTCCCTCTCCCTCTCCTGGTGCCTCCCCCTTCCTCCCTTGCATCCCCTGGATGGAGCATCCATTTATGTGAATTGAACTCCATACTTCCCTGAATCCTCTACTCAAGTAAGGGATCAGGACTCAATGGCATAGCCCAGAGCCCCTTCTTGGACTCCCCATTAGTATGGGAACTCTATTCTAACTGTTTAATTCCTTGTCTCTAAGGATCCTATTGCCTGAAATCTTCTCCCCTGTGATCCATGCTAGACTTTGGGGGTCGTTGACATGTCAGCCATTGTGCAGATCAGGCAAAGTCGACCTGCTGCTATCTTGATTGCTGCAGCCCTGTGGAGTATCTTTCATATGATTGGTACTCTTCATCTTTAGACTCTTACAATCTTGCTGCCCCCTCTTTTGCAAGGTTCCCTGAGCTTTAGAATGGGGAGATGATTTGGCTGGTCTAGTTCCAGATGATTAATGTAAGGTCTTTGGTATTCTGAATTATGGTTTGTTGTTGTTTTCTTGTACTTTCCTTGGCTGCATCCTGATTGGTATTGAAGGTCTCCTCCTAACCAAAGATAAAAGACTGTTTAAATGAAGATCTTAATATAAGAGGAATTCAAAGGTAGATGGAAGAATGGGAGTAAGACACAGCAGTGTGTGTGTGTGTGTGTGTGTGGGAGGGTCAGTGTTCCATTTGCCGGATGGTTACCATGTATCTGACAGTCCTTGTATCCTCCCTGATTGGAGAGATCAAACCTGTTCAGTTGCAAGTGACCAAGAAAGGAAGTGAGAGTGAGCAGCACCAGATGTCTCACTACTTACATGTAATACTTGACAGTGACCTATTTTCTCTACTGAAACATGTTCTCCTTCTCCTATTTCCTTTATTTTGAAGTTCTCCTTTCCCTCCCCTCCTGTTTATAATTCTTTGTGATTACAGTGGGTAATACAGAGATTTACCTTTGAATATGTCATTAAGTGGGTTTGGAACTAGGATCCACTTATTAGGGAGCACATATGATGTCTAACTTTCTGTATCGTAGATACTTCACTGAATATAATTTTTTTAATTCCATCCATTTCCCAGCAAATTTCATTAATTCATCTTTCTTAATGGCTGAGTAGTATTCCATTGTATAAATGTACCACATTTTCATTATTAATTTGTCAACAACTGTTGGGCATTTGGGTTGACTCCATTACTTTGTTATTGTAAGTAGTGCTGCAATGAACATGGTTGTGTTCATGTCACTGTAGTGAACTGCTGCATTATGGGGGATTATTCCCAGTAGTGGTATAGCAGGGTGATATGGCAGTTCAAACTTTAACTTTTTTAGAAATAACCATATAGATTGCCAGAGTGGTTGTACAAGCCTGCATTCCCACCAGCAATGTATGAGAATAATCATCATAAAAATGACCATCCTACCAAAAGCAATATACAGATTCAACATTATACCAATCAAAATCCCCAAGAAATTCTTTAAAGAAATTGACCAAACAATCTCAAAATTCATATGAAACCATGAAAGGCCCAGAATAGCAAAAACAATCCCGAAGAACAAAAAACACTGCTGGAGGTATCACCATACCAAACCTTAATCTATACTACAAATCCATAATAATAAAAACAGCCTGGTATTTACTCCAAAATAGACACGTAGATCAATGGATAAGGGCTGAAGACCCAGATATAAGCCCACGCAATTATAGCCATTTGGTCTTTGACAAAGGGGCCAAAAAATTCAATGGAAAAAGAATAGCATCTTCAACAAACAGTCCTGCAAAACTGGATATCCACAAAAAGAAGATTAAAACTGGACCCATACTTGTCACCATCCAAAAAAATTAATTCCAAATGAATCAAGGATCTTAACATTAGGCCAGAGACTATAAAAACCCTAGTTGAAAAGGTAGGGAACTCTCTTAAGCTGATTGGGCTAGGCCAATAGTTCCTAAACAGAAATCCAATAGTGCAGTCACTAGAACCAACATTCAACAAATGGGATCTTATGAAATGAAAGAACTTCTGTTCAGCTAAAGAGTTGTAAACTGAGCAAAAGGGCAACCCACAGAATGGGAGAAAATCTTCACTAACCACACATCTGATAGAGCTCTATTATCCAGAGTGCACAAAGAACTTAAAAAACTAAACACCAAAGAGATAAATAGCCCAGTTAAAAAATGGGCCTCAGAACTCAAAGTTTACCAGGGACAAAAAATCGAAATGTCTAATAAGTATCTTCAAAAATGCTCCACATCCCTAGCCATCAGGGAAATGCAAATCAAAACTACCTGAGATATCATCTCATCCCGGTCAGGATGGCAAAAATCCACAATACGAACAACACTGAATGCTAGAGAGGATGTGGAGAGAAGAGAACTCCCAAATTCCAGTCCTTTTGCTTGTGGAGCAAGTGCTTTAATCACAGAGCCATCTCTCAAGTCCAGAAACAGAGATTCTACTCTCTACAGTACCCTAAATATTCTTTTTGTTCTGCTTCTGTTACTGATACAGTTCAGTGTCGACGAACTGAGTGTTTTAGATGTTTCCTACATAGTATCCAGTTGAATTGATATAACTGAAAAAAATGTTTTCTTTTAAATATTTCATTTTTGAGAGATAGATAGATAGATGAATAGAGAGAGAGAGAGAGAGAGAGAGAGAGAGAGAGAGAGAGAGAGAAACAAACAGGCACACATGTCACAGAGCACAAGCGAAGGTCAGAAGATAATGTTCAGAAGTCAGTTCTTTCCTTCCACCATATGGCCCCTGGGGACGGAACTCAGGTCACCAGGAATCAGGCACAGGCACCTTTATTCCCTGAGCCAACTCATTGGCCCCACATAGAACACGTTCTGATTTTCTGAGGCAGCAATAAAGTAGTAAACACCCTCATAAATAAAGCTTGCGTGCCCTGGAATTTTTTTTCTCAATATAGTTTCCCTAAGTTCTGTGTACCTTTGGAGCTTATTTTTGTAAGAAGAAAGTTAAAGAACCTAGTTTGAATATGCTATCTATTCCTTCTAGACCCCAGTTGACATAAAATATCTACTACATATCTAGTACTTGAAATTCATTTTTCCATTTCACTTCCTTTTTGTTTTTATTCTTTGACAATTTCATACATGAATACAATGAATTGTCATTTTAGCCCCTTACTACCAATTCCCCTCCTCCCCGTCTTACTTTATACTTTTTCCTTTCCAGTCAGTCTCTCCCTCCTGCTTTCATATCTTTTTGCATGAAGTCCATTGGCCTTCATCTGGCAGCACTGTTCCTTATTTAAGTGAGCCAACAGTTTTTAGTGGTTAGTACAATCATCCTCACTTAAGAAATGAGGCTCACAGAAGGAAAAAGTATGCTCAAAGTCAAAGATAGTTCATAGCGGAAATAAAAATTGAATTCTTTTTATCTGACTTTGAAGTTCAGCACATTCCCTAAGACCATGTTTCTGAGGTGATTCTATTGTTCAGTTTTGTGTGCATTCAGTAACAGCCTAGATGCTGTAAGGAAGATGGCCATATAAAGTTGTCAGTAAATCAGTTTGAAATAAATGATGACCGACTAATAAAAACTTGATGGAAATTGAAAGTTCAGCTATCACATAACTGAAAACCAGCATTTTCAATTTCTTTGACCCTGTAAACAAACATATGTGTGCTGTGAGATGGATGCATGCTTAGACTGAACACACTCTTCATAGTGCCTGTCCAAAGTTTTGCAAAGTCTCTATTCATGAGTCTGTTGTTTTGTTAGATCTTGCCATAAAATGTGAACACTAATACCAATGTATATTCCGACTTGCAATCCACAACATATTTGTGCAAGTCAGTTTGTCATCACTATGACAAATATCAGAGAGAAATAATCTATAAGAAAGAAAGATTTATTTTGCCTCAGGGTTTCAGGGGTTTGGGTCTAAGGTCATCTGGCTCCAACACTATAAGCCTGAGTCAAAGAGGGGCCTGGGACAAGATACAGCCTTCAAGGACATGCCCCTAGCGATGCATTTCTTCCAACCACTTTTCAAAGGTTTTTTTTTTTTTTTCACTTTCAAATAATGTCAACGGGTTTAGATTTCCATCAATGGATTGATCCATTGATTAGGTCAGGCCATCAAAATCTAAACACCTCTCAACGATTAGATCTACCAGTTAGGGCCAAAACCTTCAATATTTGAGTCTTCTGGGAAGGGGTTGTTTTATTATACAAACCATAATGATATTGAAAAGTATGATACACGGGCTAGAGCAATGGCTCAGGGGTCAAGGCCTTTGCCTCACAAACAAAAGGATTTGAGCTCAGATCCCAGATCCCATGTAAAAATTGTGGGGTGGAAATGGTTTTGGTTTGCAATTCTAACCCTAGAAGGTAGAGCCTGGGAACCCAGAGCAAAGAAATAAGGAAGCAGAGCAAGCCAGGACGAGTCTCAAAGTCACTCTTGGGCCTCCACAGTCACACACAATCAAGCGCCCTCTGGCACACACACACACACACACACACACACACACACAGAGAGAGAGAGAGAATGACACATTATCTTACTCAGGCATTGTGGGATGTAGATTTGACTTGGTTCATTTTGCCTGCTCTCTCATCTAAACCTGTCTATCCTCTTCCACAAAGATAAGTTTTCCCCAAATGAAGCCCACGTATTTCCTGCTAGCCTCACTGGTCGACTCTTAAAATTGAATTTGTTTGATGGTGGAAACAATCACACAGCCATCTCCAACTATAGGGCTAAGCTGAGCTTCAGCAAAGGGGTGACGGTTCCAAGATTGTCTTAGGCAAAACACATTTATGCTTCCTCAGTCTTTGCATTCTGTCCTTTTGGATGTCTGCTTTGAACATGTGCAAAGAAAGGGAAAGTGACATCTCCTGTCACTCACTGTGATGAGGCACATCATCCTCTGAGCTCTGAAAGGCCATTTCCTGTGTGCTGTCATCAGAGCTAGTCAAGAAGTGGGTTAGGCCTATGCAAAGCTCCTGCTTTGGTTTTTGACTGCAGAATAAAAAAGGTAACCAAGATATCAAAATTATAGAAATATAAAAACAGACTCAAGTCTTCTATAAATTTGCCTCATTACAAATACCATTGTTAACAGTTACTCTTAAATATTGCTTTGAGAGAGCATTCAAAATCAAACAAGGGAGAAAGGGAGATTTATTCAACTTACAGTTCCAGAGGGGAGAAAAAGACTATGATGGTGGAGGCGACATGGCTGGTGGGTGAAGCTGGAGACAGGCTAAGTCACAGCAGGAATCCAGTAGGCTAGTGGGTGATGACTGAAGGCTGGAGGATTCCTGGAGAGTCTCTCTTCTTCCCAGTCTCTGGTTCCTTTTATCTGGTTGCCAATTGGGAGGTTCCAATGAGATCTAGGGAGGTTCTGATTGGATCTAGGGCTGGTCTTTGTATTGTCCAGATGGTGGTCTCAACTGATCTTAGTTAATGCCGGGTATGTAAAGTTGATACTAAAGATCAACCATCACAACCATTAAGAGAATCAGTCTAGCTCAAAATTAAGAGGCAAAGAATACTTTATGTCATGGTTTGAAATGTGTCCCCCACAATCTCATGTGTTTGACAAGATCATGGCATCTTGAGAGGCGAAGCCTTGCTGGAGGAAGGCAGTCAGGAGGGGTGGGCCTTGAGATGGATTAGTCCCATCCGACCTCCTGGAGAAGTCTGCCTATGCAGCAAGCAGTTTTGCAGCTCTCAGCTTCCAAGATGTCTGTGGTGACTTAGCCTCCTCCAGCTTCAGCCACCAGCCATGCCTCCTCTGCTTTGAGAGACTGTTTCTCCCCTCTGAAACTGTAAGCTGAATAAATCTCCCCTTCTTCCTTAAGTTGCTTGACTTTGGGTGTTCTTTCACAGAAATAGTTAAGAGTAACCGTTACACTTTATTTCTGATAGAATCTGTTGAAGGCAGATCCCCTTACTTCTGAAGATTAAAAAAAAAAAAAACCTCTCTCTTTAAAAGGTCAATCTAGGAGGTCAAAACTCAGGATATATGTGTCATAATAAACAGTTCCAAATTTTTGCATACACTGTGTGCATGCACGCGTGTATGGTCTTTAGCATGCTTCGCTTGTTAAACTTGAAAACAAGTCTAACAGCTGTATGCCAAATACCACAATCTGCTTTAAATACCAGTCCCCAGTCTCGAGCTACTTCCACTCCATCCGGATTGGTTGAAGCTTATGAATTGGGAAGAGGAGTTTGCGGCACAATAGTTCTTAATCCAGAAAACAACCACATGGGAAATGATTTCGACCTTTGCCAACTACACCTCTGCCGGTACTATTTCACATGATGCTGCTGGAACCTACAGACCCGCTGTGAGACTGAAAGATGGGTCTGTGGGAAAGTGATTGCTACACGCTATTAGCCAGCATTTTGTCAGTTCTGGTGACACGCACGATACAGCCTGCTTAGGAGTACTTGTGGATCTGGAGAGGGACAGTCCAAAGCGCACAGTGCAGGCTTGGCAAGGACTGGCCATTGTATGGGGCAGATAAAAATGTGTGCCAAGTGTGGGAGCAAGCAGATGACTATTATATCATAGACCAGGAACAGAAAGAGGTAGATGGGACCATACAGTCTCCTTTACAATAATGCTCTTTGGAAAACTCAAGGGGTCTCATGTGAGAACGCCCTTCTGAGAGCATGTCCACGGTGAACTGGGGACCCTTTACTGAGTCTTGCCTATTGGTCTTCAAAGGTTCCCAGTAGCACCTCTTAGGGGCCGAATATCCAGTATATGAGTCTTTAGAGAGATACAAATCAGATACCCAAACCATAGAACTGTGCAGTGCTAAATTTAAAATGAAGATACAAAATTGTTGTTGTTACCAAATGACATCAGGTACAGCAAATATACATGAGTAATTAAGTAAAATTAGAAACTCTAATAATAGCTATCTTCCAGGTGGTAGATTTTGGATGGTTTTTCTTTATAATTTTCTGCATGTCTGCTTTCCCAAGAACAGATATGTGCTGCTTTAATAATTAGGAAAACTCATTAGTGGAGTTGTTTTTCTTCCTTCTCCTCTTCTTCTTCTTCCTCCTCTTCCTCCTTCTCTTTATCTTCCTCTTCTTCCTCCTCCTTAATTTTAAATTTGGTGACACAGAAACAGATGTGATTATAACAGCTGGACTATGCCCCCATCCAGGGAAGAAGCAAATATTTCAAGAACTGTTTTCTTTTTATCAAGTAGTGCATTTCTCAGTGGCGAAAGGGAGAGTGATCAATACATTAGCAGCAGGGTTCTGTGATGATTTCCTAGGGGAGAGGCTGCCTGGGAGGCAGAATCTGTTCTGTCTGGCCTGATGCTGCTCCTGAACCTTTGGGGGAACTTCAGAGATTAATCACTGTGCTCTTTAACATAATGTCCTGCAGGTTCATGTAAAATCATTATGTGTCAGTCAAGAAAAGAAAAGAAAACCTTCAAAAAAATCGCCATTCCATTAGAGACTTTGTTGTCTTAGCCTTATTTCCCTTAAACTGTAGGCAAACAATCAAAAAAGACTTGAGAATTCCTTTCCCCATCAAGAAAAACAGTCTTCCCTGAAGAAGAGAACTGCTTAGACCAAGAGGAAGAAGGCCTTTCTATCTCAGACGGAAAACACACAGGACTGTAGGCTCTTGTGCTTCACCAACAGCCAGTGCTGCGGGCTTTTCCTCATCCGCTCTTCCCATTCGTTCCCATCATGCTCTTGACTCTGGCCAAGATGGCTGCTCTCTGTTTCTGGAACACAAGCATTGCTTCTCTGCCCTTCAGCATCCACAGGTTCATGTCACTTACCACCATGTTACTTCTGTAGAGACAGACTTCTGAAAACCAGAAAGAGACCCTGGCTGGGAGCCAAATAGGCCTTAAGTCAGCTTAGGCTGCTCTGAGCAAGGACCACAGTCGGTCCTGACGGCTGGGAAGTCCAAGAAAGCACTGGTCTGTGTGGCTTCTGCTGGGTGCATTCTTCCTGGTTTTCAAAGGGGTTCCATCTTGCTGTTTACTGATACATCTCAGCACCCACAACTGGGTGATAGATATCCAGTTCTCAACAGACAACTATGCACCTTAAGGGAATTAACAAGCCATACACTGCCTTGGCTCACCAAAGGGAGTTTTGTGGCAGCCTTGTTGCTGCTTACCAAGGTAAGAGACTCATGTGACAATGGGGCGAGGAAGTGTGTTGGATCCCCCCTCTCATCCATCACCACAATCCATCACAGCTGCCAAGCAGCATATCCTTCTCTTTCATCTTTCTTTTGCTCTTTTCTCGCTTGGTTCTTTCATCCTCTCTGTGAGGGAAGCCTAGGTCCTTTTCTCTGTGTCTTTCTCCCATTCAAGTACTACCAGGCCGGATCCTGCTCTGCTTCTGAGATCTGATGTCTTCAAGGTGAAATGTCCCAGGACTCTGGGTGTCTCTCTTTTGTCCTGCATCACAATGCAAACCTATTTGTTCCCTGTGGCCTTGGGACCCCAGAATCTTTAAGTCACATCCAAGAGTGTGATGTTGAGAAGCCCCTGCTGCAGAAGCTGCCAGGGGGCTGGCCCTCCCTCTCTCGTGCACCCCATGTCAGCGTGCAAACATTTTACTCCCCTGAAAATTTAGTACACACCATCCTACATCAAAAACTCCTACCCATGGAAGCAATTTATTTTAAATTTTGCTTTTGTTCTTAATCCTGACAAATAAAGAGCACTATAGACTGTGAAACTCCTCCACAGGAAGAATTGCACCAAGGGCTCTGGTCGTAACACTTCCAGCTAGACATATGTCCCTGAATGAATCATTTTGTTATAAGCCTGTTTCCTAGTCTGTCAAACTATAAAATATCGTTCTTTGGAGCTCATCATTGCTATCTAAGGATACACTACTAGTGGATATTATTTAAAGTTGTAGAATACGACACAAACATTAGATCATTGTGCGTGCATGTGTGTGTGTGTGTGTGTGTGTGTGTGTGGTGTGTTAAGTAAAACCATGCAAGATTAAGAAGCAAACTTGCATCTGTCAACCATATTCCAAGAGCTTTATCTGGGGATGCTGGCTTGTTTCTGAGAGAGAGAGAGAGAGAGAAAGAGAGAGAGATGACCTCGCCTCAGAGGCCATGAAGCATGGATCTTGAAGTTTGTAAAGCAGACACTGGACATGCCCAGGCTCAGGTGGAAAGGAAGCCTTATGCCCACTGTTAGGAAATATTACATCAGGTTAAAAAGAAGGAATATGGGGATTTGAAGAGTGATACCCACAACATTTGGAATCGTGTAGGGGACCCACAAATAAAGACAAAATTGCATGAGGGAGAGTCTTAAGAAATATGAGTTTTATGAGAGTTGAGGGTTGGTGGAGGAGCATTAAACAGAAGAGATGGCTTGAAATCAGAGAGGATGGGGAGAGCAGGAAGGGGTTCAAAGAGAGAGAAATGTATATATAGGAGCTCTCCTGGAATCCACCTGTCTCTGACCCCAGGACTGGGTTTACAGGCATGCAAAGTCAAGCCTGGCTATGTGGGGGTGCTAGAATTTCAAACTCAGGTCCCCGGTCTTGCATAGAAAGCTCTCTTACCCACTGAATCATTCCCTGCCCCCCCAGCCCAGAAAAGAGATTTTTAATCATTAAGAAATCTAAGCCATTCTACAGACTTTACTTTGAAAGGGAATGGGGACAGGAGACGAGAGAGTGACCATCCTACATTCAGGGCCACTGCAGCAGGAGGCCACTGCCCAGAGACACTGGTTCTTTGCCTCCTCTTCTTTCTTTAAAGAAAAGAGAATAAGAAAAAAAGAAAAAGAAAAAAGGAAACAAAAAGGAAAAAAAAAACACTAGCACAGGTATCAAATTTGATAAGAGAATGCTACAGGTTGTCTCTACTGTCAAGTAACATAAAATGCTACTCTATCAGCATCCTAAAAACCAAAATAAGTTAATTAGTAATTAATGGAGCTTAATGAACTGCTATTGGTTTCAGTCTTTTATCCAGAATGTCCCTAATACAGGGCAAATGCAAAACAACTCTGGGTATCCTGATCAACAAATGATTCCCTTTTTATGATTTTTATAAACTATTGAACTATTAGTTAAGTATTGTTTCCTTCAAGGTAAAAACATGGGCTTTCTTGCTTCACGGGTACCCAAACTAGAAATCAAGATCACAGTCTACATGCAAGACCTTCCCTGCTAGAATGCTCTTGATTCCTTTCAGAGCTTTAGACATCACTGGTACTAACTTGGACACACATTTCTCTTCTTAAAATACACACTACCAGGCTCTGGACAAAAGTGTTCACTAGAAATTTAATTTCAAATAGGCCCTAGATGGTTGGTCTAATTAAAAGACATAAAAACTTCTTCAAATAATTCCTTTACAAATTCCAGTCCAACAAATAAGTCCCTAAATAAGTTTCTATTGTTGTCCTAAGTCTTAACCTATTACAGAGATTTTTCTATTTTGGATTGGAAGCTAGATCCAGGACACACACATTCAGATGAGTCTTCTGAGACTCATTAAACACTGATTGTCCTGTAGACCAGGAATCTGCTCTTCAGATCCACGACCCAGGGAAGCACACTTCTGCCAGAAAACAAACAAACGGTCCAAATTCTATAAGGCTCAGCTACATGCCATCATGTTGACTGCTCATCTGACTGCCAGTTTATAGTCTGAAGTCTGCATCGGCTCAAGTGGTGCCTACTTAGAAAAACATACCTCCAGTGCCACAATCAGCTGGCGCCAAATCTCACTGCTGGTGACCATGTGATCTAGAAAATGTTGAACCAGCCCTGTGACTCTCCTGAACTAGAAAGAACCAACCCTAAGCTGTGCCCACTAACTGCCTCTCCTAAAACGTAAAATGAACACAGGACATTTTGCTTTTCTTCCTGGATTTGCTGTCTGCCTAGCTGCTGTCCTGATGCACTTCTTGCTCTCTGTCTGAATGTGCATTCGTGTGCTTCCATACTTAAAGGAAATTCCGCTTACTAAAATGGGGAATGTTGATTTCTTAGGAACTCCTGTCTCATGTCCATCAACTTCTTAGCATCTGGAAGTGGACCACTCACTCTTTGATACCTTTTTGTACTTCTCCTATAGTTCTCTGCCATAGCCTCTACATGCTTTGTGTTTCTGTACATGTGTTTTCTGTACATTGTACCACACAAACTGCAAGTGTCTTGTGATCAAAGTATGAGGCAGAGGCACCAGTGGGTGAATTGTAGTAAGTTCTTGTGCTTTCTTTTCTTTCAGTTATGTGTGTATGACATACATGTATGTATGTGTATGTGTATGTATGTGTGTATGTGTGGGTGGGTGTAGGTGTAGGTGCAGGTATATGCACTTGAGTGTGTGTGTGTGTGTGTGCCTGTTGGAGGCCCAAAGGTGATAGTGGAAATCATCCTCAACTGCTCTTCCACCTTATTGTTGAGTCTACGTCTCTACTTAACCCAGAGAATGCCATTAAACCAGTTTGCTTTGGGGGTTCCTAGGCTCTGACTTCCAGAGCTAAAATTACAGAAGGTCTGATGCACCCATTGAGCATTTTTAACGTGGGATCTGAGGATCTGAACTCAAGTCGTTTTGCTTGTAAGACCAAAGCTTTAACCACTGAGTCACCTGCCCAGCCCTGAATTCTTCTACTGTGATGTTGTCTCAGCATCCAGGTTGACTTTCTCATGTCAGAAGAAGGGTTCAGTCACTTCCAGTTTTATGCCTCCACCAATAAGGTTGGTACATTTTATTGCCTTATACAATTCTGACCCTCCTACCTCCCATGGGACAGCTGATATGTTTCACTTGACCTATGCGTCAAATGGATGGTGCAGAGAGGCTTCAGTGACAACTCTGAGCCATGAAGTAACCTCATGGAACTCATGTCTAATTGCTCCAAACCCACCATGTGGAACTTCCCATAAGGAAACCTCTCTCCATGCCCCGGATTCTGATCAAGGCTGTCGTTGCGGGGCTTCACTTCCATCTCTCCACACATCCTCTTGAACTGATGAATTAACCACTGTGGTGGTTGGGCTTCCCTGTCAGTCCCAGTGGGCACCTGCTTTTCAAGTGGAGCTATGAGTAATAAAAAGCTTTGGTTATTTCTTACATTTTGTTGTGCTGTCTCTTTTGTGTTTCACCTGACCAGCACGCCTGTGTCTAGTTCTTCTGCTTCCTGAACACTTTTAGAGTGTAGTTGTCATGCATCTTGCTCATACTCAAAAGAGAGATCTCAAGATAAATTTAGAAAGAAATCACAGCATCTCTATAAAAAATCAGAAACTTGACAAATAGATCTATTATTTTTCTATTATTCAACAGCAGTTTGTAAGTTTTAGCCAATACAATAAAAATGAAACAGTATAAGTATTGGTAAGCAGCAAATTTTTTTAATTAAAATTTTTATTTATTTTTGAGTGTGTGTTTCTCTTTGTGTGTGTGTGTGTGTGTGTGTGTGTGTGTCTGTATCAGAGAACACTGTATGTGTCTACGGAAGCTCAAAGATGACTTCCAGAATCACCCTGGATTGTGCTACTCTTTGTTTTGCTTTGGAGTTTCCCAAGCTCTTCCTTTTAGGACTAGAAGTACAGGCCATTGCCATTTCTGTCTGGCATTTTTACGTGGGATCCAGGATACAAACTCAGGATTTTCTGGGCTTTATTTTGTAGATGAAAAGATATTAATTAGTGATCAAAAACCTTCCTGGAAAAAACAACCCCAAGACTAAACAATTTTGCTAATGAATTTCATGATGGATTTTGACACCAATTCTTCTCAAGTCATTCTATAAATGGAAGATGAAGCAGTAGTTTCCAACCCACTCTGAGACTAGTATTACCTTAACTTCATAACCATAAACTTACCATAGGAAAGCATGACTACCAACCACTATTTATGAATATAATCACAAAGATTTTAACAAGATGTTTTCAAACAGAAATCAACAACTTTTTAACAGGATTACACCATGACTAAGTAAGAGTTAGTCCAGACATGTATGAGTGTTTCAGCATGCAAAAATGTCAATCAGGGGCCTTCAAGATGGCTCAGTGGGTAAAGAATTGGGGAGACTGGAGATATGGCTTAGGAGTTAAGACTCTGCCTCAGAAGACAAGGTAAGAGAGTCTTAACCCCTAAGCCATCTTTCCAGTCCCCCAAATTTTTTACTTTATTTTACTTTATGTGCGTGCGTGCGTGCGTGCGTGTGTGTGTGTGTGTGTGTGTGAAACAGTAAAAAAAAAAATCTAATCAACCATAAAAACAGCCCCAAAACTTAAAGGAATTAATAAACAGCTCTCAGTAATGACCTTAAATGGGCTCAGTTCACAAAGAAAGACATTTTGACTGGATCACTAGTTAAAGAAGTAAACCCACCAACCTGCTGTCTCCAAGAAACACATATCGCTAGTAAAGACAATCACAGACTTCAAATTGGAAGGTGGAAATCTGCATAGTAAGTGAATGGAAAATGAAAACAAATTGACATAACCACTCTGACATCTAATAAAGACATCAAATTTGTCAGAGGTGATTTTTAAAAGCCACTGTAAATTAGTAAAAGGAATAATTCACTGAGAAGATGTATATATATAGCTAATGTACATGTAAATATACCTACAATAAGTATTTGTGGAATCCTAATTTCATAAACAAACTTTAACAGATAAAAATACCAAGCTGGTCATAATATTATATAATAATAGTAGATAATTTCAATACTATAGTGTTTATCACCTATCTAAGTTAAAATTAGCAAAGAAAACTATATACACTATACCATAAATAAACTATCCAATAGAAACAGAATATAAATTCATCTCAGTAGACTACATTTTAGACCACAAAGCAAGTCTTACCAAATATGAAATAAATGAACTAATTTCTAATATCTTACCAGATCCTAATGCAATAAGATAAAATTAATAAGAAAAATTAGAAACTGAACAAATACAATTGTGCATGTATGTGCGTGTGCGCGTGTGTATGTATGTGTGTGTGTGTAGAGCCATGGGTGAATTCGGGAACCACCATGAACTGCCTCCACCTCCTCCTTGTTTACTCTGCTCCGGGATTCACAGGCTCCGCCCTACCAGGACCAGAAACGCAGGCCGCCCCCGCTTCTGCCTGGCGTCTATACCTGGGGTCTAAGATCGGAACTCAGGACCTTCTGCCTGCAAGGCAGAGGCTTAACCCCTGAGCCACCTCTCCAGCCCCTGAACAGTATATTCTTAAATGACTATTGAGTCATTAAAAACATCAGAGAGAAAACTTAAGTTCTTAGAACCAAATGAAAATGCAAGTGCAACCTACCAGAACCTTTGGGATAAACTAAGGCCATTGTAGGAGGAAAGTTTATAACTATGAATACTTTCATAAAAATTCAAAAATGTCTGAAAAAGTAATTTTTGGTATATACCCAAGGTCCTAGAAAAAGAGAAAAAAATCCACACACACCAAGAAATAGTAAAGATAAGGGGGAAAATAATGAAAAGGAGAAATAAAAACTCATAAGAACAATATTGACAAATATCTAGCCAACCTAACCTAACCACAAGAGAAGATCCAAAGTACTGAAACGAAAGATGAAGATGTGGAGATTACTTCCAATGCAGCTTCTAATACAATACAGGGAATCATTAGGGGGTACTTTGAAAACTTGTATCTAAAAAACTGGAAATTTAGAAGAAATGGATGAATACCTACCATGATGATCTGCCAAAATTTAATCAAGAATACACAAACAACTTACATAAATGCATAACGAAAATGAGTATGTAGCCACAGCAAAACATTCCCCTACAATTGAATAAGCCCAGATCCAAATGGATTCACTGCTGAATTTTCTCAACACTTAAGAGTTTATAGGCCAGCCTAATTTCTCCCCATCCTGAAGCTCAAGGAAATTTGTGGAAGAGGGGGCGGTAAGATTGTAAGAGCACAAGGATGGGAGGAGCAATGATATGCAAGATACTCCACACAAGTTAGGGCCGAAACAATCATATTTGGACTTTACATGCCCTGCACGATGTCCAACACACTATTGACCTCACAAAGTCTAGCATTTGCTAAAGGCACTAGGATCCTGGGAGGCAAGGGATTGACAGCCACAGTAGTGTTCCTATGCTTAATGGGAACACAGGAAAGGGTTCTGGGAAATGCTACTGGGTCCTTCACCTCATCGGAGAGGAGGACCCAGAGGAGAGTTTGGCATGCCCATTAAAGGATGCTCCGGGGATGGGAAAGGGAGGCACTAGGGGATAGGGAGAGAAGGGGGAGGAGAGGGGGGCACAGGGGGATACAGGGTTGGAGGGAGGGGGGGAACCGGTGTACCTGTTAAGTTTGTATGAGTGGAAATTAAAAAAAAAAGATAAGAGTTTATATCAGTGCTCCCCAAATTTTTCTATAAAATAAAAAGGGACAGTACTAAAGTCGTTCTACCAAGTTGGCATGACCTTGATACCCAAACCTAATATGGGCACAACAAGCTATAGGCTAATTTTCCTGATGAACGTGCAAATATTCTCAATAAAATTTTTGGAAATAAAATTCAAGAACATGGTAAGTGGCAGGGACTGTACTTCAGTTTGCTAAAGTGTTTCCTGGCATTCGTGACTCTCTGGGTTCAATCTTTAGTACCACATAAGCTGGGTATGATTATGCACATCTTTAATCCTAGCAACTGGGATGTGGAAGCAGGATGATGAGGTGGCCAAGGCCATCCTGGACTACACAGGGAGCTTGAAGTCAGCCTGGGATACATGAGATCCTGTCTCAAAACACCAACATAAAAAAGAGCACATTAAGAAGCTCTTGTACTATAGTTAAGTTGGCTTCATTCCAGGAATGCAGTGGTCTGAAACATGCAAAATAATAACTATGATTTAGCACATAAATAGACTTACAGAGCGAAGTCACACAGTTATCTGAATTGATGCAGAAAAGGTCCTTCACAAAGTTAGATGTTCCTTTCTGACAAATGTCTTGTAGAAACTAGGAATAGAAGGGATTTATGGGGGGGATGGACAGCATTTCCTCTAAAATATTGGATAAGACAAAGATGCTGGCTTTCTCCACTCTTATTCAACACAGTACTTGAAATCTTAGCTAGAGCAATAAGACAAGAGAAGCAAATGAAAGACAACAAATAGAAATGCAGAGAACAAATGCAGCTGACATGAACCTATTTGAATAAACCATCAGAAAAACTTTTATACTTGATAAACACTTTCAGCAAATCTACAGGATACAAAATGAACATATAAAAAGATAATAGCTTTATTATATGTCAATAACAAACTTGCTGAGAAAGAAACCTGAAGAAATATACCATTCACAGTAGCTTTAAAAAAAACACCTGGAAGTAAACTAATTAAAGAAGAGGACTCTATGGTTTTTTTTAAAGCAGCTTTTGTAGACTATAGAAACTGAAGACAACAACACTAAACGATAGAATGACTTCTCATGTTCATAGATAGGCAGAGCTAATATCCTGAAATAACTATATTATTGAAAGTAATCTACAAATTCTCCACAGAGCAGGAAAAAAACTCTCAAAATTCATAGGAAAGCACAAAGACCCTAATAGCCAAAACAACACTTAACTGAAAGAACAATGCTTGGAGGTACCTCAATACCTGGTCTCAAATTATATTATAGAGCTATAGTAATAAAACCAGTATGGTACTGGCACAAAACAGGCATGTAGACAAATGAAATAGAATAGAAGATCAAGAAACAAACCACACAGTTACAGTCACCTAAGTTTTGTCAAGGTTATAAAATACACTGGAGGAAATCTTCTTTAACAAATAATGTTGGGATACTGGATTTCTACATGGAGAAGAATCAAAATGTATCAAAGGCTTTAATGCAAGACCTTAAGCTTTGAGACTGCCAGAGGAAAATAAGAGAAATAATTCATGATATAGTAAAGATTTCTCAAAGTGATTCCAGTAGCACACAGAAAAAATCCTAAGACTCGTCAGGTTGAAATTCCATGAAATTAAAAAAAAAAAAAAACTTCTGGATGGCAAAAGAAACAATTAGCAGAGTGAAGAGACAACCTGTAAAATGGGAGATTAAAATCTTTGCTAACTATATATCAGATAGGCGATTTACATCAAGAATATATAAAGTTAAACACCAAAAGAACCAAAAGAATAAATGGGCAAATGAACTAGGTAGACAGTTCCTGAAAGAATGCAAATGGCTGATAAACACTTGAAAGAAGTATTCAACATTTTTGCCCCTCAAGGAAATGCAAATAAAGTCTCTGTGGAAATCAGTATGGAGGTTCCTAAAAAAAACATGACGTAGACTATCCCATGATCCAGGTACATCAATCTTGGGTGGATACGTAACAGACTGTAGGTCAACATATTATAGAGGTCCTTGAACGTCCAAGTTTATTACTGCAGTATTCATAATAACCAAGATGAAATCAGCCTAGATGTGCATCAACAAATGAATAGATAAGGAAAAATGTGGTCTATACACACAAGGTAGTTTTAGGTTACCATAAAGAGAAATGCGATAATGACATTTTCAGGAAAATGTATGCAACTAGAAAGCATGTCAAATGAGAGTCAGGAAGGCAAATACAACACATTTTCTCTCATCTATGGAATGTAGATTTATATGCCTATGTGCACATTTACATCTGTGTGTTTATATGTATGTGAAAGGTCATGAAATTAGAAAAAAGGATCATGAGAGAGCCAGAAGGTTTTAAGTGAGGTGGAAAATAGGGTAATGAAATACATGTAATAGGAAAATTGGATTTATTTTAAAGAAATCTAATCCCTAATTTAAAATCTTCCTATGCAAAGAAATTCTAGTCCCACACTGACTTCCCTATTTTCCTAAATATTCCAGAGAATAGATAGGAGAGGACATATATTATTTCAGTTCATCTGACACCAAAGCCTGACAAGGACATTATTAGAACAGAAAATCATGGGCCAATTTCTGTCATGAATGTACACACAGAAATCAAGAAATCATGAGCAAACACATTTCAGCAATGTATGTAAAAGTACAACAGAACACATTTTGACTATTCCAGCGTATAAAGTTGCTAACATTAGAAAATGAGTCTTGCAATTTACCACTTGACAGGTTCAAGAGATGCCTCGTGCAATCACAATCATCCCAATCAATGTCAAAAAAGCATTAGATAATTTTCACACACACTTATGACTTTAAAACAAACATAACTCTTAAACCAAGAGAACTTCATTTACCTGATAAAGATTTGCTGTAAAGAGCAGACAGTGAAAATAATAGTTAATGGGAAAATATTGAAAGCATTTCTACTAACATCAAGGAAGAAATAGAAGAATTGGGGAGATGATCTAACCGTTAAAATACTTTCCTGGAGTTCAGATTCCCCAGATTCCACGTAAAATGCTAGGTGGTTGTGTTGACCTCGCTGTAATTTCAGACTATAATCTTCAAGCAAGCTGGCTAGTTAGATTAGCCCTATCTGCAAATTCTAGGCATGATTAGAGATCAGCCTCAAGAAAAAAGATGAAAGAGTAATGGAGGAGGATTCGCAACATGAACATATCTGCATATATACATGTTCACCCATGCACATGCAGACACACACACACACACACACACACACACACACACACCACACTACACCACAGTAAAAAAAAGAAGGAAATGAAGATTCCTTTCATTTTCTCTTCTCTTTATCATTGTATTTGAAATCCTAGTCAATGATAAAATCTTTGAAAGAAACTTATAATACAATTATATATAGAGAAAAAATAAGCAGTAAAACACCGTGAATTACCCTTTATAATTAAAAATAAGTTTAATATCACCATATACAAAATCAGTGATGAATCAGTCATTTTTATTGGCACCATAAAAAACTATTCAATGTAGAATTTCGCTTAACCAGAACAAAAAAGAAAAAAAATACTATTTACTTGGCGTCAAAAAACTGAAATACCTAGATGTGCATTAAAGATTCTAAGACATCCCTAGAAGAAACCAAAGAATTAAACAAGCAGAGAACATATGTTCATTATGTCAGAAGAGTCAGTATAGTAAGCATGTCAGTTCTCTGCACACCAACCAAGAAATTCAATGCAATTTTAATTAAATTCTCAGCAGGCATTTTTCTGAAAACTGTCTAAATTCTAGAATTTATGTGTAATTGCAAAAGACTAAAAATAATCCAGATACTCATGAGGAAGAACAAAACAAAACCAAGTATGCTACTAAATATTAATATTTTAAATTAAAAATTAATAATTAAAACAGCATGATGTGGATCAAAATAGAAAAATAAACCAATAAAGCAAAGTTGGTAGGAGACACATACATAAACCTGTATTTATTTCAAAGGCAACATCACAGATAAATGGATTTTTTCCTAATAAATTATGTCTCTTTTCAACTATTTCAATTATTCATACAGAAGAAATTACTTTGTGGTAAATATAAAAATTAAATTTCAGGAGAATTACAGATCTAAAGAATTCTAAATCCTGACACAAAATAATATCTTCATGACCTCAAACAAACAAAAGAACAAGACCCAGAAAGAACTCTCTGTACAGAGGAAAATCATGATAAATTCACTATATTAAAAGTAAGAACTTCTGTTTAAGCAAAGGTACAATACAGAGAATGAAAAAATGAACCACAGAGTTGCGAGAAGACATTTACAAGGTATGAAGTGAAGAAAACCCATTCAGAAGACTGGCAACATAGTGGTAGAATACTTGCACTAAAAACAAAGCAAAGCAAAAGAAAACATCTCATCCAGAATATGCAAAAGATCTACACACACCAGTAAGGAAAAAAGACGGAGTCAGGAAATACGAAATTGAATCTCAGACTTGAGCACACACTTAAAAAAAGGTATCCAGAAGCCAACATATGTGTGAAAATATTTCCTATTCAATAATCACTAAGATAGCATAAATTCAAACCACAAATTAAACACCCACCCACCAGAATGGCTAAAAATACATAGAATGACAATGACAAGAATATGACAGAATAGTGTGGGGGAGCTGCAACGTAAACAGTGCAAACAACTGAAAGCTGTTATTATCAACTGATGTGCACTTGCATGGAGACCAGAGAATCCCATCCCCAGGTACATTTCAAGAGAAACAAGTGCGTGCACAAACCTCTGCACAGTATCATATGGAATAATTTTTGAAAACCTGGAGACTATTTAGATACAAATGAAGAGAAGAATGAAGTTACAAAGCTTCAGTTAGATTACAGGAGTATGTTCTGGTGTTTTATTATGCAACATGATGACTATTGTGGATAATAATAACTATCTGTTGTAGGTCTCAAAGTAGCTGAAAGGGAGAATTTTAAATTTTTTCACCACAAAGTGGTATTTGAGATATGTGTATGATGATTAGCCTGGTTTGAGCTTTCCATGGTGCAAATCTGTATTGAAACAACATATTACAGTCCATACATATATAATATGTATATATCAATATATTATATAATGTATATAATGATATATAATGTATTAATATATAACATGTATTAATATATACATGTTAATAATATATATGTATATTGCCATAGTTAAATACAGGTGTCAATTTGATGGTTGAGGATTCAAACTCTAGGCACACTTGTGAAGAATCAGTGGTAAGTTAGACTCTAAGCGATCCTGCAGAAGATTGTTTAGTTGATGGAGAAGGCCCAGTCTACCGTGAGTGGACTAGTCCATGGGCAGGGAATAAGATGGAGGAAGCTGGTTAAGGAAGCTGGCATCTTTTGGTATAATAAACCAGACCTGCTGGTCTGGCAAGTAAGGATTGTCCTTCTCTCAGATATTGGATATTGTATGGCCAGTTCCCTCAGCTTCTGGCGTTGGTGTAAGCTTTCCTCGCAAGTTGGACAAGGATGAATTGTAAGTCAGAATTAAATCTCCTGTTCCCTTAAGCCATTTGGTTCATTTGGTCGTGAATTAATCAGCAACAATGCGGGCTAACTGTGATATATTAACTAAGAAGAAAAAATTTAAAGTTAACATTTCTTGGAAAGAGAAGTTTGAGAGCAATGAAAATTAACAACTGCTGCTATATATAGTGTGGATGACCTCACACACCCTTTTGGGGTCACACTATCAGGAATAAGTGATCAATGGCAGAAATGAAAGACAGAGTCTAATCAGACTCACTATTTTCCAACCTTGTATTCACAAAGGGAAGTGGAGAAAGACACACAAGACTGTTAAAGTTCAGAGAAGTCCAAGACTGCACTGACCACATGAAAGTGGACTGTACATCTCAGAGTGGGGAAGAAGCAAAGGTCAAGGAGAGAAAAGTGGAGGAGAGAGAAGAGACTATACCTTCTCTACCAAAAAAGAATCTCAGTGAATCCCCACAATTGCATTTGGTGAGTATTACTAAAGTCTTTACTATTTAAATTTACTGGTGAGGATGTTAGGGCCCAGAGCGTGGAACTAAGCTTTCTTATGTCAGCTTTTCAAGGACTCAGAACACCCACACATCTGGCTTGTTTGGATCAGTGGTCCGATATGCCTTAACGTATCTCTGTTGGACCACGCCCTGTCACATATGGTGGCAGGATGCTGTGACTCTTATCTGGGTTTGTGGTTAGTTATTTTTTACAAAGACCAATTTTGTTCTTAATGTCATCGGTGCCATGGTTATAATGGATGGCTGAAGTTCACTAAGGAAATCTAAACAGATGAAGAAAACTCTGAAAACAAACAAGACTACATAGAGAAAGCAGATCAGTGGTTGATTGAAGGTAGAGGCTAGAGACATCTTTGGTGGATGGCAGATTAGAATGTTCTGTATCTCAATTTTGTTTCCTGCTTTATATGGATGTACTTTGATCAAGTGCATTGTCTAGCTGATTTTGAATCACTATGACAAATATCTGAGACAATTAACTTATGAAGTGAAAAGGAGGTTTACTTCAAAGGTTTTAGACCAAGCATTTGCTTTGGGTCTGTTCGCCCCATGATTTCATGGTCAAGAAGTGCAATAAAGAGAGGGAGGGGCAGGTTCCCACAATTTGTGTGTGCGTGTGCGTGTGTGTGTGCGCGTGCATGTGGAGATCAGATGTCGGCAATCTGTGTGTGTGCGCATGTGTGCACACGTGCACACAGGGTCTCTCTCTGAACTGGGGCTTGCCTATTTGTCTAGACTAGATAGCCAGCAAGCTTCAGGTCTCCTCTTGTCCCCACATTCAAATGTTTCCAATTTTTTACTGTTGTAAGCACCACCACAAATGCCCTTGTAACTAAATATTTATAAATATCCTTAGTTATTGTCATAGAATCCATTTTTTCCAGTAAATTACTGAGTTTCACATTTTTATAAGGATTTTGATGCATCTTTCAAAGCTTGCTGTTGCAGTTACCCTACCTTAACTTAGTGGACAGAGGGGTATTGCCATAGTCTGCTTGCATATTGCCTACAAATTCATGACTGGACAACTTAAGGGGGGGAACAAGGATTTGTCCAGTTACATTTCTTAGTTCATCTTGGCAGGAGAGGTCATACCAACAAGAGGCTAAGGGGACTAGCCACAGGATTGCTAAGAGAGGGGCAAACATCACTTGCCAGACAGTATGTCTGTCTAAGTATAGTAAAAAAAAAAAAAAAAAAGCCAACTACTGAGCCAGCTAAAGAAGTGGCAGTGGCTCACACTCATGGAATTCACGAATCTTCTCGACTCAGTTCAGTAGCTCAGGATCTCAGCAGCCCTCGTCTGGTGCTGAAGAATGCCACACTTACCAAGCCAGCTTCCCTATTTTGTCCACCTTCCTGGAAAATGGTCTTACTCATCATGGGCTAGTCTTCTCCATTACTCAGGGCTTAACTCCACTACTAATCCTTTACAAATGTGCCCAGAGATTGAGCCTTCGATCGCCAAAGTAACACTTGTACCTCACTATCACAGGTATTTATTTGACGTACCATTCTAGAGGGTATACGGTCCATTTATAGCAGAATCACACAGCAGAAGGCATAGCTAAAGACAGAAGTAGGAGAAGCAGAGAGAAATGGGAGCAAGAGGAAGCAGGGCCAGCTACCTAACCTGTCAAGACTTGGCCCCTCCATATGCCTTTCTTCAGCAAGGATCCACCTCTTAAAGGTGCCACCACCTTCCTAAACATTAACACCACCTAAGGACTGCCACACAAGAACCTGTGTGTGTGTGTGTGTGTGTGTGTGTGTGTGTGTGTGTGTATTAGGGGGAGGGATGACTCACATTTCAACCATGACACTTGCCCTCCCTAAAAACTCTCCCAATTTGTGTACCTTTCAACCATTTCTCCTGCTTGCCTGCAGTCCAGCCAGTACTGTGTGCTTCATGGGAACAGAAGCGAGGTAAATCCCACTAGCTGATATATGAAATTCCACAGGTTATTGAAACCTTACAAAGTCAGAGTCACAATTCTCACATCATCAAATTCAAGGCTCATGAGGTGTCCAGGGTCTGAAAGCATTCCTAACTCAGCACATCCAGTCTTAAACTCAGGACAGATTCATTTTTTGAGTTGCTAAAGATACATTGAATAAAATGAACAGAAAAGAGCCCACTTCGTCTCAAGTTGGGATGTTTTTTAGTGGTATGCCCACTTAATCTCTTTAGACCAAACTTTGTGGGAGACCCCCAGGGACCTCAGAAGCAGTACACTACACATTCCCAGGGACCCCAGAAGCAGTACACATTGATTGTGGTATTTCAGCTGTCCTTTGTTCAGCTGTTCCAGTTGGCTCCCCCCTTATACCCATGCTTGGCTTTGCTGTGTGTGGCCTTGGGGTGGCGATTTAACCTCTCCAAGACTAAATTTCCTCAACAGGAAAATGCAAATAGTAATTGTAGTTGTTTCATAGTCTCACGAGGATGACATGAGATAATACAACCAAATTCACTGGCACCATCCTTGACCCCACCGAGGAAGTGTTGACGCTTGGCTTTCTTCCCATGCATTGATCCCCCTCAGACTTGTCTGCGAAGCAACCAGCCTGCAAGAACAACTTATGTACCATCTGCACTGTGTGGCTACCAAGGGCCAGTCTTCACTGACATTTTACAGCCGCCCACCATCACCGATAAACTGAGGATGCAACCCCATTCTTAGGTGGGGCCTGCCCACCCTCCTGCCTCCAGAACCACGCCCGACAAATATAGCAGAAATTACAGGCGTCTGATTTAAGGCTGTGTGTGTACCCTTCGCCTGAGCCAAGCCCCAAACCCTGGTTTTGCTGCTGCATCAAAGGTCCATCTTTCCTCCAGTCTCGAGGTCCAGAATAAGCAGCAATTTGGGAGGCAGCCCCCTTTTATTTTTAGCCTTAAAAAAAACCCCAAAGCCAACATAGCAGTGCTCACCCAAGTGTCTGTCACAAACCGTTGTTTGATTTGGGTTAAGAAAATGACAGACTGAAGTCTACATAAGAGAAGAAGGGGAGAGTCCTGGGGGTGGGGGGAAGGAGTTTTATTTTCCTTCCACTGTCATCCTCCAACCCCCTCGACTCCTCCCCTAGGCCTGGGTGGACCCTGCCTGGGTAATCGTCCCCTGCTATATTTAAAAACCATAGATGTGTTCGCTGGAGACTTAATTTCGGAATTGCCAACGGCGTCTCCTGAGGACAAGGGGAAAACCGGTGCCGCGCGCCCGCCTGCTGTCCGGAGCTCCCAAGTCTGGGGTAATCCAGGTCAGGAAGCGTCGCCTTCTCGGGGCTGCCGCGGGCCGGTGGGATGCGTGGCCGCGGGGTAGGGGTTCAGTCCGAACCCGGTCTCCTGGGGGTCTCCGGGCCGGGCAGGCTGGATGTCCCCCCCCGCGGGTCAGGAGGGCGCCCTCAAGCCTCCCCGCGGCGCGCGAGGCTAAATATGCGCGGCTTGTGGTTCGGTGCGGCTCTCTCTCCCAGCTGATAGGGTGACGTGGGCTTTGGAGGCTTGGAGATTGGCTTTTTGATTTGGCTTCTGGCGGCGGCTTAATGGGCAAAGCTCTCGGCTCGCCCAGAAACCAGCCCCTCCGCGCGTCCCCTCTGCGCGCGGCGAGGCCGAGACGTCTCCCGCGGTGACGGCGTGCAGGGCGGCGAGCCGGCGCGCTCCCAGCCCCGGGGAAAGCCCAAGCCGGGGTCCCTCTAAGCCGCCAGGGCGCGCCGGGCTGCTCGCCCTGCCTGCCCCTCCCGCCAGGGATCCCCGCGGCCAGCGGCTGGGACTCCGGGCCCCTCCTGAGCTAGTCTGAAGCCGGTTCCTCTGATCGGCGCCCAGAGTCCCCCCACCCGGCCCCGACGCCCCGGCCGCAGCCCTAGTGCTCCAGATGCGCTGCCCTGCAGCTCGCTGACAGCTGCGAGTCCTCGAGCCCCGGCGGGCCGGCGGGCGGGCGGCGGACTGACATGCCCCGGACACCGCAACGGCCGGCGGGCAGCCCGCGGGGGCGATGAACCTCTGCGGCCAGTGAGGAGCGGGGCAGCGGGGGCATCGCGCACCTTCCACGCCTGCCTTTCTCGCCGCTTGGGCTGGGGAGGCCGAGGGGAAACGGTGAGTAAAGAAGGGGGCGAGCGTCCTGCCCTTCCCCCCTCGCCGGGGAGCCGAGGCAGTGACTGTGAAGATGGGGGCTTGGGATGTCCCTTAAGAGGGTCCCTGGAGGAGAATAATTATGCTAATAAGTTATTTCTCAAGATCATTCATATGCATTGCCTTCCTGTAGGTTTAGTGCCAGAGAAGTGTGTGTGTGTGTGGGGGGGGGTGCCAGGAAAGTATACGTTGTGTATGCGGTGTTGGGGGGGATCTGGCACAGTGTCTACAGGAGGGTGCTGGGGGTGCTGCGAGAGATGCCTGGGAACGCGGGTACAGTACTGTCGTGGGCTTGCTTGGGTTCGTGGCGGGTGTTCAGCTCAATCGGGAGACAGACAGCAGTGTTGCGGACCGAACGTATGTGTGCCTGTGTGTGTAGTCTCGGAGACCAGGGCGTGTTGAATTCCTAGGAGTGAGGTGCCCACTGGGTTTGGGGGCTAGGATAGGGAGCGCATTATTCACTGGCGCGCGCCCGCGAGCACACACGTACACACGCGCGCACCCCAACCTCGGGACTCCACTGCCGCGGGTCAGGAATTGCAGCCCCAGCGCACCCTCCCGCCAAAGGGGCGGGCGAGGAGCCACTCTTCAGTTCTGCACTTCCAGATCTGGGTCTGTGGTCTGAGTGATCCCGGGCCAGGTGGAGAGAAGAATAACTAAGTGTCCTACCCCCAACGCGCGCACACACACGCACACACACACACACACACACACACACACACACACACACACACACACACAGGCCCTCATTTAGAAGCTAGTGCTGCTCCTGCAGGCCCTGGCTGACCTGCTCTGAGGACCTGAGCCTCTGGGAGATAGGATGAAAACGATTTGCTCCAGGGGAAAAGAAGAGGCAGTTTTTTGCCTTTATTCATTGTGTTTTATTTTTAACCGTGGAGGGAGCGGGATTAAATAGAACAAACGCCTTTAATGCAGGGCCATAAATTTACCCGCTCACAGTCTGCTTCCTCTCTCCCTATTTCTCTTTCTTTCGGCAATTAAAAACCAAATCCCTGAATGTTTGGTGCTAAGGTTTCCCAGGTAGAAATACTGAAATTGGGTGCAATCTATCAGAAACGCAGCTGCAGCTGGGCACCAGGTGCTGAGCTCCTGGGTGGTCAAGAAAACCCTGAAAGAGGGGGAGGGTTGTGGGGACGTGATGGGAACACATCCGGCCTTCTGGTGGGGCACCAAAAGGGAAGCCTCCGGGCTTCCTGCAACCTGGCAACTTGCAGCCGCATGTGATTAATCTTTCACAGCTGTTGTGCCCCATCCACTTGAGCTGTGCTCTTGTTTACCTCGGTTTTCAAATATAGCTGCTGCGCCATGCTCTTCCTGAAATAGGGGGATCAGTTCACTTGTGTATGGCGCGTGGCCTCCCTAGGGGCTTTTTCCCCCCGTTTGCCTTGCTAGCACATCCAACTTTTGAGAGGAAGCTGTCCTGAATTCAGGCCTTGCAGGAAGATTGCTAAGAATGAAAATAGTTAATGGTCAGAGCTGTAGGTGACTGGACGGGGTCTGATCACTCTGGCCCCTCACTACAATCTATAGCTTTGACCTTTCGTGCAAGTGTATCCCCTCTATTTCCTTTTCTTTGAATATAAAATACATAGAGTAGAACCTACAGAGCTGAACTTGGTTGCAGTGGTTCTGCCTTAACTTGATGGAGATAAGCTTATTGGAACATTTTTCCTCTCTGGAGTGTGTGTTGCTCTTCCTTCACTCCAGCATGCTCCATTCCCTTCTTAGATCTTAGCATTCCTTACTTCCCCTAGGAAACCCTCCACTCCTTAGGCTAGGTCCCGGTTCTTCATACACCATAATCTGAAACCTATCACTCTGAAGTAATTTAAAGATGCACATGCAATAGATTTAGTGACTGAGCAGTGCTGGAGACAGGTGTAGGCATTAGGCGTCATTAAGACAGGGAAGGTGTCTGGTGCCTGTTCGCAGGCCTAAAGCTGTGTCCTGCACAGAGTAGGTGCTCAGTGACTGTTGACCAAACTAATGCTGTTGGAGGGACAAGTTTCACCTTCCCCTCTCTGCTCTTCTCATCTCTACCCTGCACCGTCCCCCACAGCAACCTGGTCAGAGATGGGAATGCAGGGTTATCAGACCAAGCTAGCTTTTTTGTTTATTGGATTTTGCTTGTTTGTTTAAAATCAAGCCAGGCCTGGTGGCACAGGCTGGTATCCTCAGCAGAAAAAAAAAAAATACATTCGAGATACTTGGACAACTTGGTGAGATCCTGTCTCAGAATGTGGGACAAGGTAATGCCTCAGCAGTAGGATATTTGCCCAGCATGCTTGTTCGTTCTCCATTACTGCAAAACATAAAAATAAAATTCTCTTCCCCATGTGTCCCTCTAAGAGCTGACACCCTGACTTGTGTGTCCTCTGTTGTTCCTGCATAAGACAGGTCCTTGTGCAGTTCTGGGAATAGTCGTGGGCACTGTCCACAGGCAATGACTATGGCATTGTTCCTAGTCAGCATGGTTCAGCCACTGGACTGGGAGTTACCACCATCTTGATTTTAAGCTATTAAAGTTGATCAGGAGAGAGGAATAATTGTCCTTGGCTCAAGCCTAGATGCTTTGACTAGAAGATCAAATATTTGGTGAGCTGAGAAATACATTCAACTCCAAAAGAGAATGCCTTCATTTATTCATCTGGGAGCTATTTATTAACAAGAATTCCCCAAGCACCTTCTCTGCCAAGCATGTGCTAGGTACAGAGGCAAGTAAAAGAGTAGCACCTTTCCTCATGAACATTCATTCCAGCAGGAATAACCAGTTAGGGAACATATAAAAGGATTTCTACTGATGGAGGGTAAATGGCAGATTGGCAGAAGTATAGAGGAGAGAACGCCTCCTCTTGGGGCCTTGAGATGGACTTACAGGGACAGAATCTAGAAAGGAAGAATGAGACTACATTAGCTTTGGTGAAAGCAGGGAGGAGGGAGGAAAGGAAGGAAGGACAATGTTGTAAGTGTGCAAAGGCTTGAAGTGGAAGAAGCTTTTTCCACATGCCTGTAGATAGAGATGTAGGAGTGCTGCGTTTGGAAAAACTTTAATGAAGCACTCTGTTAAGGCTTTCTACGGAGCTTTCAGTGAGGGGTTAGGAAGGGTTTTTTGTTTTTTTTTTTAACTTCTGAAGTGAAAAATTCTATTGGCATTTTAGCACACAGAAGCCAGCTGAAATTGCAAGGTGCGAGAGACAAAGAGGTAGGTACCTAGGTGTGAGAGTGAAGATGGGGGGGTTCCTCTCTCTGATTTAGGTGACAAATTAGAACTCCCTTTCTGGGAAACCGCTCTAATTGTCTTTAATAGATTGTCTTACGTTTGATGGTTCATGCATCTTTTGACATGGCACTCGAGACCCAGTTTAAAGGCATGCTTAGAGGACAGGAGAAACAGCTCCAGCAGGTATAAGACACTTCCTCTTCTTCTGAGATGACAGACAGGTCCTCGAGGTTAGGAAAGGCTACAAGAAGGAGCCCAGGAGATTAAGGTCCATATGAAATCGATAGAAACCACAAAGCAAGACTTCTAGGTAGGAAACCGGTACACACATGCTTGTGTCGATTCAAAAAAAACAGAGTCTACTAAGAAAACTGTTCTATTTCATCCGAGATACAATTTAGAGCAAGCTAAGCTGCATTTACTGCCTTGATACTTGGATTGACAAATAGGACATCTCTGGTCGCAGCATGCAGTTATGTGAGGACTGATTTTGGAAGTGGTATGGGAAGCTAATCCTGCCCTGGCTTCCTGGTGCTACTTTCCAAATCTCCTGAAAGGAGAGGGCCTCAAAGACCAGGGAATGAAGCTGACTGAGTGGGTGTGGTCAGCATTCTTCCTCTACATTTATTCAGAATAAGAAAACCCCTTTTCTTTTCCTGCACAGTGAGCACCAGCCATCTCTGTCTCCTTAAACTGGACTTCTTTGGAGTCTTTTGTTCTTTCCACACAGGGCACTATCCCCCCAGAAACACAAGTCTAAGAACGGCATCACTTCTCTTCCCCAACACTGTCTCCTCATCTTTACTTTCAACCAGCTATTGAAATTTTAGAGTAATCTCCAATCTCTATGTCTTCATCATTGATTCACTTACGCAACCTCTCTCTTCCTGCTTTTCTCCATCTTCTACCTGGGGACTTCAGGTTACAACGATTATTTCCGATCTCTCTCTCGCTCCCTCCACACTCCCTATCAGACATTATTGATCATCGTCTCCTTAGAGCTTTTCTCTTGTAGCTTCTGCTGGCTGAGCTGTCCTTCCGATTCCCACCCACTCTCTCCATGGTCTCTCATCCACATCTCAAACAACCTGTCCCATTTCCACTTTTCCCTTTCTCCATCATTTCTAGGCTGTGTCCCTTGGTGGCCTGTGCTGTTACCTCGGAGTGGGCAAATCTCAGCATCTGTGCCTGTAGCTCTTCTTATCTGTCCCTTATTTCCACTTGCAAAAATGTCTCCCAGGATGGCCCACCAGTTTCTGAAATTGAATTTTTATGACGTGGTTGGCACCTGTGTCCTCAGGGGCTGTTCCTCTGACCTTCCTTTTTCCACTGACAGCATCGCCAGACTAACAGGCACCTGACTCAAGACCCCAAGTTGGACTCCTTCATCCCATTCTCTAGGATATCCTGATTATCTTGTAGACCTATTTCCCTCATCTTCATCCTTACTACTGTTACTTAAGTGCAGATGTTAGCATCTCTTGCATAATAACCTTTGTAGATCTTCCATGTGTCGGTTCTTCTGTTACAAGTGCTGTGTGCACTGTTTTCCGCATCCCATCCTTATCACAGCTGCCGGGAGCAGTTACTACTATGATGATGATGGTGATGATGAAAAAAATAGTTTTCTATCATCTTCTCAACTTCACCCTCTCCCACTTTTAATTTATTTTTTATTTTGGCCACTGTTATGAGAATGTCCCTCCTAATACATCCTCTAAACTTGCCATGTTCCTAACTTTGTAAGCATCTCCCATTTTCTGGCTCCACATATTCAATATGCTGGTGCCCTGTTCCACGTCTAACTACATAGTCACCTCAAACAAGCCTGCCCTTTCCATTTTTGTGCCCTGGTTTATCTGTCTTCTCCTAAGAATCATACTGTTACTTAATGTATAATTCAAATACTTCTTCTAGTTAGGGACTTCTTCATAGAAAAACAGTACCTTCTTCCTCTTCTGAATGTTGATAAGTATGTGGTTTCCATGTATTTTTTTAACCCTTTCTGAAATTTAGGGCGTGATTTAGGGTAGGGGAGGAGTGATAGTAGTGGTGGAGTTGTTGGTAGTGGTGGTAATAAGGGGGTGTTGGTGGTTGTGATGCTTTTGTTTATTTGCAGATGGCTTACCTCCCTTCCTGAGATAAGCCATCTTTTCTTCTCCAACTCCTTATCAGATGATGGCTAAGACCCAGTGGTACCCACTGAAATGTCTCCTTCTTGATGCAGGTAAAATAGGAGCAAGAGAGAATATTGTGCTAATTATCAGAAAAAAGACAGAAAAGAGACAAAAGAGACAATTGAGCCAAAAATCAAGCCAAGAATAGGCAACATTATTGAATAGAGCTAGAAGTTGTCTTCCAGCTCCCAGCACTGGTGACAACCACAGAAAAGGCCCATCTCTGCCATCAGCCATGGATTCTTCATATATTGAAAGAGTTGGGTTAAATGTGTGACTTATAAATCCCTTCCTGTATTCTCTGTGTATGGCCCACAGCACAGAGCTTGCCTTCATGTAAGAATCTTTTATGGAATATGGACCATTCCAGTTATTATTTGAAATTCTTGGTGTGTCTTCTTTTCACAGTGTGTTTCTAGAGGTCAAGTAGCCAGTCAACTCAGGAATCTGCACATCTGGGCCCCCGGGCATCTTGAGCTGGGTGGAGTATCTTTGATGGCCTTTGATTAACCTTCCTCAGCATGCAGTCTCTAGTCACCTCCCTCTGCAATGCTTCAGGGGAGGCACAGAATATCTGGTAGTGCTCTAGACCCCCCAAGTCTCTAACTATCCTTTTTCAGCTCCAGTACTTCTGCCATGCTCAGTTTCCTCAGGAAAGATGTGCTAAGAGCCATATAGACTCTTAAGACTTGGGATTCTTGAAGGCCTTCCCACCCCACCCATATCACTCACCATGGTTCTCTCTCCCTGGTGAGACGGGAAGAATCATCTTGAGCTTGTGCTTTTTAGCCCCTCAGAAGAAACAAAGGGAGAATGAGCTTCACAGGGAGTCATGGAGGGAGAGGGAGAGAACACAGCTGCAAAGACAGTAGCTGGAAAAATGTTCCCAGCTCCTTCGAGGGAAAGGCGGGGCCTCCACGCCGTTAGAGTGGATTGTACAAGAGAAGCCCCCAGTCCTGTCTCAGAGAGATGACTCTGATACTCTCCAGACTCCATTTGTTTTCCATTCGGGCAATGATATGATTGAATTCCACGTTTCAACATTTGAAAACTTAAGATAAATTAAATGGCATTAAAAAGAATCAAGCTCCTGGAGAATGGGCTGAAGGAAACACACAAAGACAAAGGAGGCTGTTTCCCCGGATGGCAGCCCTGTCTCCAGGAGCAACGTCACTGCAGTCTGGAGGTCGCTGCTGTGGAAGCGCAGAGGCCTCCCTGACCGGGGTTTCTCTTACCTCCATCTCCAGCCCAGAGGTTCTCGCAGGTTTTTGTCTTGGTCCTCCCCGACCTAACACACTGTCTCAGACTTGGTAGAGGACTCTACCTTAGTCAGACCGAGGTTTGATTCTGGCGCCATACTTATTGGCATGGAAATCTTGGTGATTCTAACTGAGCTGTAGATTCTTCATCTGTGTGAAAATCTCCATAAGGAGGATCATATGAGATCCTTGCAAATGAGAGGGCCATTGTGAACACTTGGTGCACAGACTGGTTTACTTTGTTGAATGAACGATGCAATGTAAGTGTTAGTCGCCACGATTCATACTCTGGAGAATGAGGAGAGGGCGACAGTGGAGAGAAGAAACTAATGAGTAATATGCTCATACTGATGAGTAACAATACTCATGCCTTGTGTCCCAACACTGTGTGTCCCATTGGTTCTGTGCAATAAATGAAACTACTTGTTCTCTGAGGACTTTGGCTATGAACATTTACTTCTTTACTTTAACATTGCCAGAAGTGTGAAGTCTCCCTTCAGCATGCTTCTTTCCAAAACCATTTAATCCTGCAACTATCATTCATTCATTCATTCATTCAGCGTTAAGCTGTCCCTATGCCAGACTTCAGTCAAAGTATACTGAAACTAAATATTCTGGCAAATAAAAGGGGCAAATAAAAGCTCCTGTTATAGTAGAGTTTGTAATTTCTGATAAGCCAGAAAAACAAACAAAGGCAATTGTTGAGTTCAGTAAGTAATAGGTACTGTGAAGGAAATGAAAAGTGATGGCAGAGAACCTTGGAGGAAAGCCTCCTTTAGGAAAGATGGATGGAGACAGCCTCTGAGGGAAAGTGGTATCTGAGTCTTGAATGAAACAAGAAAGCAACTTCTGTAGATGTCTGAGGTAAGGACGTTCCAAACAGAGGACGACTAAAATGCAAAGAGTGTAAGGTAAGTTCAGTTAGCTTCCAACAATTTCAGAGATCTTTATCTCAGTGCAATTAAGAAGCAAAACAAAGTAGTTAAGATAAGCGAATTAGAAGTTTGGAGAGTAGCATGTGGAAGGTCCTAAGCTAAGCAGGTGTGTAGGTTGGATGGTTTTGTATTGATTCTTCCAGTGTCCATCTCTTGGGGCCTGGATCTCTGTGAATCAGAAGACACTTCGCAGAACCCTTGGGGGTGAAGGAGATGCAGATGTGATTTGTCGTTTGCTCAGCCTCCTCATTCCTCCTGTTTTCACTGCTCGGCAACTCCACTGATTTTGCCTTCGTTGCTTGCCTTCCTCCACAGCCCTGCTTGTTGTATTGCAGACGCTCCTCCTGCCCAGTGCTGGCAGAGTCTAAACTACTGGCCTTCCTGTGTCTGGTAAGCCCTGCTTGTCTTCCACCCATCGGGTTTCACATGGTCATCACCACAGATTATCTGAAAGAAAACACTGCAAATTCTTGTCTCCTCTGATTAGAAACTTTCGGCTTTATTGCTCCTCTTTTCTTCTAAGCAGTGCCCAAATTCCTTGATCGGGCACTCAAGGCCTTCCGCTAGAGATTTCTCACCTACCTCCACAACTTCTCTCGGGTGTCTTGTCCCAGTCATCTTGCTTGCCCTTCTCTAAATACACCTTGACTGCCCAGGCTTCTGCATCGTCAAACACAGACTTCTGTTTTGTCCTTGTTGGTTGGCTTCCACGTCGCTGACTTCCGTCTGTTCTTCATTCCTGGATCGACTGCTCTCTGCTCCATGGAACTCATCCCTGTGATCTCTGGAGGTTCTAAACCTTCAAGCTATCTTGGCACATTGTATGTTCTTGCAAACCCAATGCTTGTTTTGTCCTAATTACTCAGTTTTCTGTCACTGTTCTCCAGTGAAAAGTACGCTCCTCATGGAGGATTATATTTTGTTCATATGACTCAAAATTGAAAATCCTAGCTTACGGCATCCCTGACAGATGGTCTCCAACCTCCATCTGAACACTGCCAAGGGTGGGAGAAATCACTGGATAGGATTTTACTATGTTTTTGCACATTCATTCAGTGTATCCATTCATTCAATAAATATATACTGAGCATCTACTTTCTGCCAGGCACTGATTTAGACACACACTAAAGATATAGAAATACCAGATAACAATTCTCACCTTCTGAGAATTTAACTTTTCTTCTCTTCTTCTTTTCTTTTGTTATCTTTTCTTCTTTTCTTTTCTTTTTTCAGTGTTTACAGGGGAAAACAAATTTAGAACCAACGTTGATTTGTTTAGAAAAATGAGTTTAGAGTAAAGGATAATTCTGGGTAAATCAGTCTGTGTAGCATAGGTAGGTTTCATGCATGCATGAATGCAAAAAAATGAATGAACATATAAAGAATTATAGAGAGGGTTGGAGAGATGGTTCAGTGGTTAAGACTCTGCCTCACTAGCAGAAGGTCCTGAGTTTAGATCCCAGGTTCCACATAAAAATGCCAGGCGAGCCTGTGTGTCTGGCCTTGGTGAACGGAGCCTGGGAAATCTCAGAGAGAAGAAAAACGGAGATAGAAGCAACTCAGAATGATTCCCGAAGTTGCCCTTGGTCCTCCACGGGGACAGACAATACACACACGATAATTAAATAAATAAGTTAAAAAAAGAACTTGACCTATGTTGTAACCAATGAAAGGGAAACCAACTAGAAATACATCTTGCTGGAAGCAGATAAGTAGCATCATTTTGATGTGAACAGAGAGAATTTTATCTATTATATTTCCCTAGTAAATATGTAAGGCAGCAATTTGCAGAGACAAAGGGGAGAATCTGCTTATGTGGTGGGGGACTGGTGCTACTATCCTTGGCAAGGTGTGAAAGCAAGTGGAGGTCTGGGGGGTTGGGTGTTTGTCTGCTACATGGAAAATTAAAATATTACTTGTGGCTCAACTCATGATCCATTGCAAGTCCTACTCTCGATCCAAGAAAATCTTTAATGGTTGAAATCCCTAAGATAAGATGTCACAGTCAGTTTCTTATCTTCTTTCCTAGTATTCTGAAACTTGCAATGTCTCAAAAGCAACTGAAGAACTTAAAAAAAGAACCTATCATATCTAGGTCACACTCTGTCATTGTCAGACACAGGTCAAGTTGTTAATTGAAGTCTTTAGCTCTGGGCACAACTGTGAAGAATTAGTAGTTCAGTTGAGCCCTGAGTAAGTGTCTGATTGATAAGGAGGGCCCATCCCATAATGGGTGGGACTAGTCCCCAGAGCAGGCAGATAAGATGGAAGAAGTTGGTTAAAGAAAATGGCCTTCTTTGGTATACTTGGCCAGACATACTTCTGACAAGTGAAGATTGTCCCTCTCTCAGCAGTGATGTGGATATGGGGTGGCCCCTGGTGTTGGTTCCTCTTGCCAAGTTGGAATAAGAACTATAATGGTATAATTGTAAGCCAGAATAAAACCCCTGGTTCCCTTAAATTGTTTGGTGGTGAATTTATCAGCAATATTCAGGGAGACTGTGATACACTCCCAGAAAGTCTAAAACTTAGATCTGAAGTAGAATCTAGATGTCTGTCCCTTTCAGGACTCCAGAGTTATTTGGTTGCAAAGACATCTCTAAAATGTGGACCAGTTTCTATCACTACATAGTCAAGAGAGGAGGAAGGAAAGCTTAGATCCTTAGAAAGGAAAACAGGCAATCTGAGTACAGTTCTTTCTCCTAGGTCCCTGACCCACTCTAGAGGGTCTAGTAAATTGTAGGCTTCCTTAAATCACAAAATTTTATAGGGAGAAAGGATATTAGACTTCAGATCCAAATTGTTAATCCTATTAGAAATTCACCAAGTACTACCCATCATCACAAATGTAAATACAAGGGAAAAAAACTTCCATCTATGGAGTTGCAATCTCAACTCAAGTTGTTTGGTTAGTGCTTCCAGACAGGAGCAGAAGGAAAGATAATCCAGCTGTTAAAAGAACTCAAGAAAGCAAATGACTCCTTTTGAAAGTAACAGAGAGAGCGCAGTCAGGGAAGGACTCCTAGAAGAGTTAAGGGGCTCTGGGGTGCAAAGTTCCCACCCTACTCTTCAACCGTCTGTTTTATTCCCTGGCATTGGAAGCAGACTTTGCAGTTGACATACTGAGTTTCATAGTCCAGATGTACCACTTGTTCAGCTAATGGACCTCAGCTCTTAGTCTTTGAGTCCCAATCTGCTCATTTCTAGCACATAGAGCAAATGCCTGTCTCTTTATGACACTGTGAGATGTTAAGTAGAAGACGCACAAGTACCTTGTACCATGTCAGTCATACAGTAGGTGTTTGATAAGTGCATGGGAGATTGATTCACACAAAGCATGGGAAGCTGAAGCCTGCTCTTGTCCCGCGATCTGACGATGAACTTTCTCTTCTTGTGTGGAGATGCCTAGAAAAATGTCAACAGGGTTCTGCAATGTTATGTAGAAGGCGGGGGCTCAGAGGAGGTGAAACATGGCCTCTGCCTGAGATTGGAGGTGGAAGAACTGTGTTCTTCACGTTATTACAGAGTCCTGCTGCATTGCAGCCACTCCCCAAGTGATTCGATGCAGCAGTAGAATCATCTACCTGAATATTTGGAGCCGAACAAGAAAAGAGTATTAATGACTTCCCAGGACAAATCTGTGATCAGTTATTCCTGTAACTACTTGTCTCCATTCCTCATCAGAAGATAGACTCTGTGAGGGTGGTGATGAGGTCTAACTCATTCATGCCCCAATCACTAACAACATGTCTACCCCTAAACAGGCAAAGAGCGGTTGCTTACAAAATATATTTGATCCAAGAGGCTTTTAGTAAATCCAGACTGTAGATTGTCCTCGACTTCATCTTGCAGCCTTCCTTCCCTTGGTTTATTCTCCTATCTTCTGAGCCTAACCTCCATGTCTGGCTCTTATGCTGCTCTGAACCAATTTCACCCCTCCATGTTTTAATTTTCCTATAATCAAAATTTCATTGAATTGAAGAACCATAGACATTGTCAGACCTAGTCTGAGTTTTATGAATGGGCCTGCTCGTGCCTGGAGAGCGTCACTGGCTTTCACAGGTCTCCAGCAGCAGAGGAACAAGTCAGGAAACAACTTCTTGTTTTCTGCTTTCAAGTCTAGGGTTTGACTTCTGACCTAGGCTCACAGGGGTACTTCTACATCTAGGAAGGTCCACTCTGCACTCTTCCTGAGCCCTTGCCTAAAAGGAGCCCCAAACCAGAGCACACATGCACATGCGTGCGCGCACATACACACACACACACACACACACACACACACAGTGCTTGGCACCAAAAATCTTCTGAGACAGACTGGCAGAATTCAGATGTTTACCTTTCTCTTAGTAACTGTGATCTTGACCAAATTACCTAACCTTTCTGAACTCTAATGTGATGTCTGTAAACTAGATCTGATGATGATATTCCCTTCCCCTGTGAAGACTTGGAAAGATAACAACACAGAGAACACATTTAGCACCCTTGTGATTTCCTCTTTGGATCCAGGTTTGGGTTGCCAGTCAGGCTCTCTAAGCATCAGAGATCACCTCATCCCTACCTCTTTGAGCGTAGAGAGTTTAGTGCCTGCAATTCTCAGGGACTGCGGCCATAAGGGGAAGGAACTCCTCCCCCCCCCGCCCCGTCCTCCTCCCTCTTCCCCCCTCCCTCGTCCATGCAGGTGGAGGAAATACAGGAAACACTGCAGCCTGCTTGCATTAAAGCTGCCATGTCAGAGACAGCGCAGCCGGCTGCGTCTACAACTTTCATGTAAATTGGCCTCGACACAGGCTGGTGACAGTCCCTGCGCGCTGTTCCCCTTGGAGAAAGTGGAGGGTGTAGCATGAGGGAGAATTTCTCAGTCTGGGCTGGTGGCATTGTTTTATTAATGATCTGGATGAGCAGAAGAGCAGTGACTTTAATTAAATTTGCCACTGATATTAAAAGATGTCAGGAGCCACTGCCGAGGACGCAGACGCCTTGCAGATGATCCTGGAGGGGGGGAAGGGTTGGGCATCAGAAAAATAAGCCAGGAAAAAGACAGGAGGTCGTGAGCTGAGCTAGGACATTGGCTCAACTGAGGGACAAGAATGGGATATGGGGAGGAGGGTCTCCCTGTGCAGAAAGTACGCTAGGCCCTTGTTCTCTGTGTCTGGTCCACTGCTAGCGTGTTGGGCTCTTCCTGCTCTGGTTGTATCTTCTTTGCAGCCATCCCAAGCCTTTGGCAGAATTGATTTTTCTGAAATGCAAATTGGACCATGTCATTGTCCTGTACGAAATCCCATCACTGGCTTCTCACTGCCCTTAGGATAAGATCCCATCTTCTCGACCTGGCCCAGAAGGCTTGTTGTGGAGACACCTGCCATCCAGCCTCTTCTAACTTCCACTATCCACATAGAACTCCTTGAATTCCCAGGCACATAGCAGCTTTCTCATTATCCGTATTTTCCTGGTGGTTCTTTTTGTTTCAAATGTGCGCCTTTCTTTCTATCTTCATTCTTCCTTCTCTTTTTCCTTCCTCGTCCCTTCTCTTCTCTTTTTCTTCTCTCTCTCTCTCTCTCTCTCAACTAAAGCTCACCCATGCTTGAAGACTAATTTCAAGGATCACCTCCTCAGAACACCCCCTTGAATCTCAAACTGGCTCAGTACCTACTTCATGCACCCACCACATTCTGTGCTTCCTTTCATGTTTTATAGTAGAAGTGTCTATTTTTCATGTCTCTGCTCCGGCTCACTTGTACTTTTGTGAGCAAACACTATGTCTCATTTTGCCTACTGGCATCTATTCCCAGGCCTGGCAAATCATGGGTTTTGTCAATATTTGTTAAGCAGAATGATGAGAAAAAGAATATTCAGGTGGGAGATAGAAGCAGGCAGCCAGCACAGCCCTGGAAGCCATCACACAGCTACTTTCTCTTGCATTGCTTCTCGGCCATGGATGCTGTATAATGAAATGGAACGTTCGATGTCACCATTGTGCGAGTTTTGACTCTGCTAACAATCGCTTGCCTTACACTTTGAATCAATGACTTAAATAAGACTTGTCTCCATAAAACGTAAAAATAAGGGTAAAAATATTACCAATTTGTTATGAAAATTAAAAATAGCATTATGCATACAGTAGACACAAATATTAATTATCATTCATTGACTTTTGTATTTGGAGGGTCCCGGAGGAGTCTCAAGTTGAGTTGTGGCTGCAATTAGGATGCATTGTTGCTGACAAATTCATGGCCAGATGTCTTAAAGGAGCAAGGGGTTTAATTTGACTTACAATTGCCTGGTTGCAGTTTTTGTTCCAGCTTGGCAGGAAGGCTCACACCAATACCAGAAACCAAGAGAATGGCTATACCATATCACATAATGACTGAGAGAAGGACAGTTTTTACTTGCCAGACAAGCATGTCTATAGTATACAGAAGGATGTCAGCTTCCCTAATCAGCTCCCTCCGTTTTATGTACTTATCCAGGCACTAAGCACGAGTCCCACCCATCATGAGTTGGGTCTCCCCATCAATTAGACAATCCCCTTTAGGTTTGCTCAGGGCTTAATTCAACCACTAATTCTCTGTAAATATGCTCAGAGTTCAAACTTTCGACTGTCAAGTTGACACCTGGACCTAAGATGACAATTGTATTCCTAGTGTAGGTCTTTAAAAGGCTGAGGAGGATCCTCCCGCTTCCTCTTGGACCTTGGGCTCTGTCTCAGTGTGTGCGTTTGGTCATGGAGCAGTGGAACATGTTTACATGTACACACCATTTGCTGTCCCCTTTCCCTCTAATGCCTCAACAAGGATATATTTCCTGGTAAGGCTGGGAAAGAACAGGTAGATGCTCACAGAGTTTTCTACTTTCAATTCTAATCACAGATACAAGTAATTTACTGGCCAGCTCGGCTTCCAGTCTTTTTTGATTTTTCGAATGAAAGAAAAGTTTATTCTGGACCATTTTATAAGTGTATCTCTGGAAAGAGATAACAACAACTTTGGGATAAAAGGCAACGGGTAAACTGTCCAAAACAAGGTTCCAAATAACACCTCTTACTTCTTTACCCAACCCAAATGTATCCCAAATAAAGTTTGTGATCAAAAAACATGAAATAGATCTACCTGCTTATCTTAGGCGTATTAAAAAGGAAACCAATCGGACCATCTCTATTGTCTATTTTACACAAAAGGTGGTTACACTTCTTCAGATTACAATTGGTGAGTATGAATTAGTGTTCAACACCATTACTCAATTCTTAAAAATTAGAAATCACGGTAACATTATTCATTAGAACACAATACTACAAGACTTTAAAAAAAACTTAACAGTTACTGCAGAAGAAAATAAAAACAGCTACATTGAAGCAAGCCATTCTTATCTTTTTTCATTCTTTCCTTCAGTTTGTTTTTTCAGGAAATTGGCCTCTGATCCTGGGCCAATGATCAGAGGTCAGAACAAAAACCTGGCACCACAACTTTTCTACCAGAGAGAACCAAGACTATGACTTTGCCTCTGAAGCCTCTTGGTGGCCTCAGTGTGGTTAGTCAGGATAAGCACTACTACAAGGTACCATGCCCTTTCACTTCCCTGTCCTGTGGACACTTCCTCTTTGCAGTTGCCTCTGCCAGTCAACCTGTAGGTTCTTGATTAAGGAAATGCTTCCACCTTCATCTCTTCCTGCTTATGAGAATCCACCAAGCCAGGGTTTTTGAAAATAAAGGTAAGAAGCCTGGATCCTTCCTTGCACACATTTCCCTAGGGTAAAGGAGCATCAGATTGTGAATGGAAATATCTGTGCACATCACAACTCAAGGACTTTCTCAGCCTTTGAAATGAAAACCATCTTCAATCTTCCTCCTCTTCCACAGTCATTTCATGACTCCTCAGAGTGAGGTCAGGCAGCTGTCCCACGCCACTCTCCTGATGTTTTCTACTCCCTGGACTAATAGAGAATGTGGATCTCAGCACTCGACTGCCATTCTGGAAAATAGGAAACTGAGTTAATCCATGACCCTTTGGAAAAAAGACCTAGAGTATGTGCCCTGGAGACATTTTCTCTTCAAATGTGAGCTTTGGGAATTTTAAACAGAGTCTATACAATCTCTAAAGTCTATTCAAGATTTATCTAGGATACATGTGTGTGTGTGTGTGTGTGTGTGTTTCCAAAGCAGATGTCTACAATTTAGGTCATAAAAATAGTTTTAAAGAAAGCTGATGTCTCACAAAGCTTCTTTGGTGGCTACATTTATTCATTCCCAAAACACGCATTTACAGAGCACTGCTAAATACCCACTTAGGATTCCACAGTAAATATAAGACACACAGTCTCTGCACTTGTGTCATTCATAGCTTAATGGATGAATAAGACATTAATCATTTAAACTACAAGTAAACATGGAATTTCAAAGTTTTAACAATGCCACAGAAGAGAAAAAGAGTTCAATGAGGAGACCACAGCAAAAGGAACCGACCAGTTTTAGGGATGAGAAAGGCTTTTCTTGGTCATTTCCAGCATAAATAATGGCATGAACAAAGGTGGAAAGAAGGAAGACCACAGTTTAGTGAAATCAAGGTAGAAATGAAGGGTGTTGTTGAAATGCAGGAAGAGAAAGACAGAGGATGAAATAGGAAAGAAGGAAGGAGTCAGGTAGCTCAAAGCTTTGCAGGAAACCATCAAGAGTCTGGTTTTTATGGCAAGAGCAAAAGAAACTACTGAAAAGCTTCAGATGGGGGAGAGGGTGACATGCTTAGTGTCTTTTTTTTTTTTTTTTAAGATTACTGTGGCTGACTGAGGCAAGTAGAACTGGGATTCACTCTGGCCACAAAGCTACAGACGGGGTCTCGAGCACACCATAGGGGGCTCCACTTTAGCCACAGTGCAAGCAGCATTCACCATTCTCTTATCTTTTTGAGAAATCTTACAACTATTGTCTGCTTCTCGTTTTGAGGAAGGAGAGCTCAGTTATGCAGGGAGATGACTATTATATTGGAGGACCAGATTGTTAAAGAAAAACTGAATTCAGTGTGTATTCTTACAAACCTGTGTCATACAAGATTCTTGGGACTGACAACAGAGCAAGAAAGGTTTGAAATATCTAAAAACAGTGTAGCTGGGGACCAACATTTAGGGCATAGGGTCTCTAAGTTGATTCTGGGGGACCAGTGGGCTGAAAGACGGGATTAGAAGGGGATCACTAGAGTTTCCATCACCAACAGTGCCAAACACTGCAAATCATTCTTCAACTGAGTTTCCACCAGATGGTATTGAGGGCAGAGTGACTATTTGTGCCTCCCATTGACATCTCTTTTTCCAAGTGAGAGACGGCCCCATATGTCAGTGCAATATGTTGCTTGAGGTAAACCATCCGTTTGTCCTGGTGGGAACCTGATATTTGCTGCCCCCCTTTTTTTTCTCATGCCTTTTCCTGCCTCTGATTTCTTTTCTAGGTCTCAGGCCTGTTGGGAGGACCATTGGTGCTGCAGGGAGCCTGCTCCAAGTCTTGTGTATGGCGTGGTTACGGTTGCAGCCTCTCACCTCTGCCTTCCTCCATTTTGGGCTGGTTACTTTTGTTCTCTTCCTGAATGGTCTTCGGGCAGAGGCTGGTGGCTCAGGGGATGTGCCCAGCACAGGGCAGAACAATGAATCCTGTTCAGGCTCATCGGACTGCAAGGAGGGTGTCATCTTGCCCATCTGGTATCCGGAGAACCCGTCTCTTGGGGACAAAATCGCCAGGGTCATTGTCTATTTCGTGGCCCTGATATACATGTTCCTTGGGGTGTCCATCATTGCTGACCGCTTCATGGCATCTATCGAAGTCATTACCTCCCAAGAGAGGGAGGTGACTATAAAGAAGCCCAACGGAGAGACCAGCACAACCACGATTCGGGTTTGGAATGAAACAGTTTCCAATCTGACCCTGATGGCCCTGGGTTCCTCAGCTCCAGAGATTCTCCTCTCTCTAATTGAGGTGTGTGGTCACGGGTTCATTGCCGGCGATCTGGGACCTTCCACCATCGTCGGCAGTGCCGCCTTCAACATGTTCATCATCATTGGCATCTGCGTCTATGTCATCCCCGATGGGGAGACTCGCAAGATCAAGCATCTCCGAGTCTTTTTTGTCACTGCTGCTTGGAGTATCTTTGCCTACATCTGGCTCTATATGATCCTGGCAGTCTTCTCTCCTGGTGTGGTCCAGGTCTGGGAAGGTCTCCTTACTCTCTTCTTCTTTCCAGTGTGTGTCCTGCTGGCCTGGGTGGCAGATAAACGACTTCTGTTCTACAAATATATGCACAAAAAATACCGCACAGATAAACACCGAGGCATTATCATAGAGACAGAGGGCGATCACCATAAGGGAATTGAGATGGATGGGAAAATGATGAATTCCCACTTCCTAGATGGAAACCTTGTGCCCGTAGAAGGAAAGGAGGTAGATGAGTCCCGCAAAGAGATGATTCGGATTCTCAAGGATCTGAAACAAAAACACCCAGAGAAGGACTTAGACCAGCTCGTGGAGATGGCCAATTACTATGCTCTTTCCCACCAGCAGAAGAGCCGCGCCTTCTACCGGATCCAAGCCACTCGTATGATGACCGGCGCGGGCAATATCCTGAAGAAACATGCAGCAGAACAAGCCAAGAAGACCACCAGCATGAGCGAGGTGCACACGGATGAGCCCGAGGACTTCGTCTCCAAGGTTTTCTTTGATCCATGTTCTTACCAGTGCCTGGAGAACTGTGGAGCCGTCCTGCTGACAGTGGTCAGGAAAGGAGGGGACATGTCCAAGACCATGTATGTGGACTACAAGACGGAGGATGGTTCTGCCAATGCAGGAGCTGACTATGAGTTCACAGAGGGCACTGTGGTTCTAAAGCCGGGAGAGACCCAGAAGGAGTTCTCTGTGGGCATCATCGATGATGATATTTTTGAGGAGGATGAACACTTCTTCGTGAGGCTGAGCAATGTCCGCATAGAGGAGGAACAGCCAGAAGAAGGGGTGCCCCCCACAATGCTCAACAGCCTTCCCTTGCCTCGGGCTGTGCTGGCCTCCCCTTGCGTGGCCACGGTTACTATCTTAGACGATGACCATGCGGGCATATTTACTTTTGAATGTGACACCGTGCACGTCAGCGAAAGTATTGGTGTTATGGAGGTCAAGGTTCTGAGGACATCAGGTGCTCGGGGCACAGTCATCGTCCCTTTTAGGACCATAGAAGGGACAGCCAAGGGTGGTGGTGAGGACTTTGAAGACACATACGGGGAGCTGGAGTTCAAGAATGATGAAACAGTGTAAGTAACCTTTCTACTGTACTCGGCCTCAGCTCCTGCTCCTTGCCATCTTTTTCTGTTCTTCTGTGCCAGTTCTAAAGCTCTTCTTTGTGTTTGCATTAACATCAAACTTTGGTTTCATCATAGGTATGCAGGCTCAGCTGATGCCACGAGACAGGTCCTGCTTCCAAACTCTGTTTCAGTTTTCTCATTGGATACTGTTTCTGGACAAAGAAAGTCCTGTGGCAGGATGGAAGGGCATTGGTGCTTTTGTCTGTCGAAACTCAAAAGGATGCAGGGTGAAGGTGTAGGAGGAGAGTGACAGAAGTTTTCATAAGATTTTAGAGAATGTTCATGACCAAACAAGAGCTAGGGAACTGTTTGGGCTTCCCTTTCCTCACATCAAAAGTCCTAAGCTTAGAAGCATATTGTTTTGGGACAGCAATAGTCTGGTTGGAATATCCTCAAGTAAACACCTGGCATCAGTCTCCTACCTCACTACCATTTTGCAGTTGTAGTGCATAGCCAGTTCTAGGCAGCACTCTTTCCATTTGGAAATTGAAAAATTGATTGAAACTTGGCAGGCTCTTTAAACATCCATAAGCTATCTTGTGGAATAGGGCTTGTGTAGGCAGGGTGAGATGAGTCAGTAGGGCTGGGGTACTGGAGGTGTCTTGGAGAAAAAGGACTCCCGAGACACCGTCCTCTGTCTTTGGTCTTAGATCTAAGCTCCAAATTCTGGCTATGCAGGAAAGGAGATTTGCGGGAGAGAAGACATCTTTGGTATGGTCTTCTGCCTTTGCAGACCACAACGCTCCTGAACTCTTTCTCCTTTTGCCACCCCGCTTGTTCCACAAGAGTTTGAAAGGTATTACATTTCTATATTCTCGAGTACCCTAATATCTCTTCCCAGCAGCCCTTCTTGCAAGGGGTTATTTTGTCCTTGGGTCAGAGGGATAGCTTTGAAAAAGAAAATAATTGCCTTTCTCAGATTTTGCAACTTATGACAGGGTCGACTTTCCAGGGTCACCTAGGAGGACGGAGAGGGAAAAGGAGTCCTGCCTCTGAGTATAAGCAGAAGATGGTGTGGAGAATAGAAAGGGAGATGTCAAGTTGCTTCAACAACCTGATATGTCCACTTTCAGTGGGAAATGAAATCACATAGCAACCAGAAAAGGGAAGGAAGGAAATCGTGCAAAGAAAGGCCATAGAGCCTAAGACGATGTTGTCAAAAGGGCTTCTTTCTAGGTTCAGCTGTTGGACAGAGGTCAAAAAAGGATTGAGTTCTGCTGGCAACAGGGCTGACTGATCAAGAGGACGCTGCCTCCATCCCTACTCCATCCCTTCCTGATGATGTGACTTTGAGCAAGTCATTTAGTAACTATAGAAGGAAACTCTCTCATATGTAAAATAAGAATAACTACTTTCTGTGCTTGGAGACAGGGTCAGGTTTTTTGGTTTTTTGGGTTTTTTTGCAGTTCTTTCTAGCTCTAAGATCTTTTGAGCCTAAATGCAGGCACACCATGTAGGTCATATTTGCACCAGCCAAAAATAAAATGGAGCAGGGGATTTTTGTCTCCTTAAGGGAAATAGCCATTGACAAATTGATTTATTAGAGTTCTGTTTAGTCATTTTGCTGGGAAGGATAATCATTTGTTAGCGTAAGTAAAAACCTGTGCCTTCCAGAGAATACTATCCATTTATATGTGCTCTGAAGAGAGTGCTCATACATACAAATGAAGGCCAGGCTTCTGCTGGGAAGATGAACTTTGTGAAATTTCATGCATGTTTGCAGCAATGTCGGTATGTGTTAGCTTATTGTCGGACACTAAATGACATCAAGACCACAGAATTTGCTGTAATTGGACAGACTTCTTGTTCCCCCAATTTGGTATTTCTAATGTCGTGGAAGAATAGTTTTAGAGAGATCAGAGGCTTGTTCCAATTTCCTAATTCTATTAATTTTGATCTCTGCATATTATTAAATCTCCCTCAAACTTGTGTGTGTGTGTGTGTGTGTGTGTGTGTGTGTGTGTGTGTGTGCGTACATGTGCATGTATGTCTTGGGTTTGGTGAAAAAAAATCTAAGTTCCCATTTATTCCTTCACATGACTTTTTGACCTCAGTATGATTTGATCCTTTAGTCTTCTTTATTGCACCATAATGTGCTCAAAACATGGTAATCTATCACTTTATGGCTACCCTAACCATGGTACTTTAAGCTGTAATTTTATAATCAAAAGCAATAGTACTAAGTAGTAGAAGAACCATGGGCTCTAAGTACTTTGGGTTAGAATTCTAGCTCTTCTACTGACTTAACTATGCAATCAGCTGAAATTTTATTAACCTAGAATGTAAACTCCCCCTTTGGTAAAAATAGGGATAATATCCTTCTTGCAGGGATTTGAGAAAGCTCGAGATATTGTGGTCAGTGTACCTGGTTCACATGCATACTCAGTAAACAAGACTGGCAGTAACAGCAGTATTGATGAATTAAAATATTCTTCAGAAAACACCATTGAGGAAATCAGGCTACTTGGATGCCTGGGAATCTAATTAATGAGTATGCTGATTTTTCATTGCTGTGAAGAGTGTTAATCTGAACACATGAAATATTAGAGCTAGAAAGGACTCTTCACTGCCTTTTGGAGCAATGCTCCTTAGACATTAATGTGCTGATCAATCACCCGGTAGTGTTGCTGAGTGCACGTGATGACTGAGAAGGTCTAGGGTAGAGCTTCAGCTTCTGCTTTCCTAGCAAGCTGCTGATGCTGCAGACTCTGACTTGCAGGTAAAGGGGATACAAACTCTTGACCAAACTATGAGACGCAGAAAAGAAAGTGGCTTTTCAAATGACGTGTTTAATCGACTCAAGATTGGTTGCTTTCCTGTTGTAGCTTTCAACCCCAACTTAGTGACAACCCAGCTCTTACCTGAGGCCCTGCTAATTGCAATACCAATCTGAGAACTGAACCCAAAGCCTTCAAGGTACTTAGGTAGAAGCTGAGTGATACTTGGAACAATTCCTCTTTCTAATCCCCCTCTCTTTGTGAAACTTTACTTGCCAACCAAGTCTAGCAGTACTGGAACTTTTACCTCTATCATCGTTCTCTAAGTCCAATTATAGGTCCAATATTCTTGATAGAGCAGACATGCTCTATCAAGAATATTGAACCCGGGAGTTTACATGTTTGATTTAATGCTTTACCCTTTAAAGGTGTCCTTAGCAGCACAGTACACAGAAAATCCTAAGCCTTGGAATCTGACCAATGTATGTGAATCTAACCCTCACCAACTTTGTAGCTGTATGAGAGTTAGTTTGGCTGGAGTGTGAGATAAGTAATAATACATATCCATAAGGGAATGATAAGTAAAAAAATATAAATATGTAAAATGCAGCTTCAGCAAAGTGCTTTCTCATTCGTTCATTTGATAAACATTTGCTCTGTGTTAGGAACATTATTAGGTGCTGGAGCTGAAGAGATGAATAAGACACAGTAGAAGGATGGAAGATGAGATAAAATAAAACAGGGATAAAATAACAAAAATGCATTGTATATATATACAAAATTGTCAATGAATAAAAGAGAAAGATTTGCATTTTATCCATCAAAAATCTTACCCTCAAGAAGGAAGAATTAAAGCATGCATAAAGGAGGGTTGTTTGAGAAAGAATCAATGAAAGAGGAATGGGAGCTCTTTATTGTGTGAGAGAGATACCACTGAAGCCATCTTCATTAAGGACATAACTATCATTGGGGTGGAATGGGTTGGTGCATGTCTAACGTACATCCACATTACAATGAATCCTTGACATTTTGAGGGACACCATTGATGTTTTCATAATCTTGGCAAATCCTCAGATTTATGACAATCACTATAGTATTTCATGAAATTTATGACCTGTAAGACTACAGCAAATAGTAACAAACCCTCATGAAGATATGAGGTTTGCCTGAATGCTAATTTCACTCATTAAACAAGTGGCTGGTACTTCTATCCCAGGCTCACAGCAGGCTTCTGCAAAATAACAGATTATTGCAGCTCGAGGGCCTTTGGGGGTCTCCGGGAATAGTCAAAGCCACAGATGTCAAATATGCAAATGCCAAGATCTATTATAATTAAATAACCCAGTCCTCCTTTAAGGAAGGGTAGAGTATTGGCTGTTCTGCACACATTCCAAGCAAATCATACGTTAAAGCTGGAAGGCATCTGACCTCTCATTTTATAAATTGTGAGGCTGAAAGTGATTTGTCTAGTATCACACAGCTAGATATGAGAGCAAGTCGGGGTTGGAAAGGACTCAAGCATTTAACGTTCCCTTTCAGCTTTGGACTTGTCTATTTTACTGTAATTCACCAGTAAAATGTTATCTTTGGAAAGCATATGTCAATTTGGGGGTGAAAATGCTCTGGAAGTGCAAATCTGGAAGTATGACATGACTGATGTCTTAACTGGGAATAATAATATATCAGGGACTATTTTTAATCTCTTAGTTCACCTTGAGATTGTTCAGGAAGGAAGATAATGGGTAGATAGAGTTTTTATTTTTAATAAAGTCTTATTTTCCCTTGACTCTTCTGGCTCTTAAGGTCAAAGTTTCCTCGTTCACTCACAAGAACTGAGGCAAGAAATATTTGTGCAAAGCAAGGCAAGTGAGTGAAAATTCTTCTTGGTCCAACCTTTGGTCAGCTTTCTGCATTTGCCTGGGTCATTAGTACATTGCCCCCTTCACCTTTGGCTAGGTTTTCTTTAGCCTCAGGAGGAAAGTAGTAGAGTAATGTACTCATGATGTTGTTTTCTTCTACTGTTTTTAAAAGAGAAAGTAAGCTGTCCTTCCAGAATCCAGTCTATAGTCATGGCACAAAGCCAGGAACCTGTAATTGATAGTTGAAGACCGAGAACTCCTTGATCCGCAAACAGAGCAAGGTAAATGGGTTTCGTTAAATAACTATGAAGGAAATTATGACATAAATATTTTTAGGCGGCACAATCATCATCACTCATGGCAGTTATATTCTCATCCCTACCACATACCAAGTTCCAAAGTAAGAAGTTGTCCGTATCTTTGTGTGTTTGTGTGTATGTACACATATATACATGTATGTACAGGAATGTATACAAGAGAGCACTTGTGCCTATGAAGGTCCAAAGGTGACATCAGAAATCATCCTGGATGTTTCTACTTCCTTATCTCTTTACTTGGAGGTTTCCCGGCCTCTGCCTTCTAGGACTAGAATCGCAGGCTACCACCATATGCACCTGGCACTTTTACATGTGATCTGGGAATCCAAACTCAGGTCCTTTTGCTTGCAAGGCAAAGGACTTTAACCCCCACGCCATCTTGTCAGCTCCAGAACTTACCTGGGGAGAAAAGAAAGGAGCAGCTGAGGTGGGCAGAGGGATGGAAGAATGTGGTGTGTGGGAGAACATGAGCATAATTCAAAGATATATATGTATGAAAAGCTCACATGAAGCCCATTATTTTATATGCTTATTTAAAAGTTAATAAAGAAGCTACATGCAACTGGAAAAGAGTTGAAAGTTGAAAGTGGAATTTATTCTGGAATTTTTTTTTCTAAAAATGTACTGATCACTATGTACAAATATATTGAAGTCAGCCATTGATTTGGGGCGTCATCCTTACCCTCTCTTGTAAAGAGGCAGAGGGTGAGTCTAATATGGCCAATCTGCCCCTGCCTGAGCCCAGTTCAGTTGCCATTCCGTGATATGGCAAATTCTCAAGAACCACTTATTCACTATCCTGACAACACTCAATAGTGTTAGCGCTCAACTCCTTGAGTTGGTACTCTCAAAACAAGTAGAATCTTGATAGTAGCTTAATATGCCTAATTTGGCAAAATATGACTGGAAAGTGGGTGTGAGTGACTACTCCTGCCATTTTTCTCTAGTACTCCATTTTCTCCCTGACCTTTTGACCTCGGTTCAACCTTTAGAACGTCTCCCTGTGTAGCCACTGTGATGTGGGTGGGTTGTGTTGGTTCAAGAGGCTGCTGGAGCCACCACAGCAGCTGGCCCTGGCCCTGGCTGCATTCCTTCTGGCACCTTCCTTTCTGTTTCTAGGCCATGTTCTTGTACTTACTTTCTTATTCAAGAATATGCCCCAGCTTCTGCAGAGACTCTGCTGTGATGCTCTTGCCTTCATCACCTTCCTCCTCCTCTGCGTTTTTAGCTACTCTGTTCTGATTCAATCCTTTTCCCAATACCCCCTTACTTCTCACTGTTGGCATCTGATCTATGACTTCTCAGAGTGAGCAAGGAGCCATTGAGAAAACATCCTTTAAGAAGAACCTATCATTTGGACAGTTAGACTAGCTTTGCAATAGTACCGGGAAAGATGGATATCTCCCAGAAACAAAACTCTCATGAGATGCTCCTTTCTCCTTCGCCATAAAGCATTTCCTCGTTGCTATATACAGGCAGGAAAATTTAATCATAAGGCTCCAGCAGCGACTAGGACCATATCAGAAAGACATCTGGGACTGAGGCAGCCACATGGCCTCAGTCTCCTGGCATTTGTTTCTTGCTGCTACGACAGTCTCCTTCTTGACTTTCAGCCTGCAGCAGTGCCTCACAGACCAGCAGATCTCTCTTCAAACATGCAAGCATTGTAGCCTCCCCCTAGAAAGCTCTCTCTAGTCATTTGGTTCAAGATTTCAAAGAGGAAAAAAAAATCGGACCTTTTTTCAGCATGGTCGTATGGAAGACTACAGGACAAGATATGTGTGAGTTGTCAAATACTTCCTCCTTCCACCCACCCCAACTAATCTACATAAATGATGGAATGGAAAGATGAAGCTGCCACGAGAATTCCATGAGTGGTCTAAACAGTTGTCTTGACAGGTGTCCTATAGAAGAGAGTCTTGGGTGAGATAGGCACTTGCTCCTTCTAAACAGGCACAGTTATGTGAAGTTTCTAGAACACTGATATAATAGTGTGTGCTGAGAAAGTGGGTTGGAAGGAAGGGAATCTCCAGACCTATCACATGTGCAAGCTGAGTGCAGACACTAGAAGGCTGTGGTATGATAAGGAGGTTAAGTTTCATGGACCCAGGAAGAATAAGTGTCCTTGTGGATCTACCCTCTTTATCCTAAAAGGTTTAACTTGAGGCCTTTCCAGGATCTCCTGCAGACTCTTCTCATTTACAAGTGGCACAGTGTGCGATTCTATAGGTGCCCAGGGCTGCTGGGAGTAGGAGGAGATGATTAGCACGTTCCTTTTGTGTTGATTCCTGCAGTTAGTTTTGGCTGTCCAATGGGTCATGTTGGAAAGCGTTTGCAAGATCATACCTGAGATCAGATATAGAAGTGAGAAGAAAAGGCAAATATTTTACAATCCTATTGCTGGGATTAACAGTAGAATCTTTACTTCATGAAGTGAAGCAAGAGCTTGCTCTTCACTGCACTGTGTTAGTATGAAATTAACAGTGTCTCTGCATGCTGGACTAATCCCTTTCTTCTTCCTTTTATAGCATGGGACTACCTTCTACTCCCCAGGTGGATCCACAGGGATACTTATTCTCTCTGGACACATTAAACATTATTTTCTTACCATACCAGCCTTATAGTATCCCTCCTTTTGTTCTGGGTTTCATAAACGAGACTAATTGTTTCCAAACCACTCCTGTTACAGGTCATTTTTACCATCTGCCCCCTCCTATGCAATCTATGCTTCAGAAAATTATTAGTTGGGCTAGAGAGATGGCTCAGAGGTTAAGTCTTTGCCTTGTAAGGAGAAGGTCCTGAGTTAAGATCCCAGATCCCAACGCCAGGTGGAAATGGCAGCAGCCTGTACTTCCAATCCTGGAAGGCTGAGCCTGGGAAACTCCAGAGCAAAGCAAATAGGAGGGAGAAGCAATCCAGGGTGATTCCTAAAGTTACCCTTGTGCATCAACAAGCACACACAGAGCCCACTGATACACATAGAGACATACCACCCACATAGAAATACACACACACACACACACACACACACACACATACACACACACAATATTAATTGATAACTAATGATTCCTTTTTAAAGTACAAATTATAGCAAAAAAAAAAAACTTACTATGGTGAGTTAAAAGAAAAGGAAAACGACATTTTAATTAACCTGTGTGGACTGCTGAACTTGTGTTGGCTGTTTGGGGGAGTGAAGGAGACAGTAGAATGAACACAACCAAATGTTATTGTCAAAGAAATTAACTGATGAAATGCTTTGAAAGCTGGTTGCTTAAAATTGCATTGATAAGAAGAGTAGAATGTTCTAGAGAAATGGACACACTGCTGGTTACCTGGGCCTTACCATTGGTGTTCAGACCTCCAGGAAGGCTTATAATTGATAATCTTTTTCTCATATAATAATTTTTTTATATTAAGACAAAGTTCCATTTTTAAAAGCCTAGGATTTTTGTTCAGGTCATTGGGGTTATTATTCACTGTGTTCAGTTTTGGTGATTTAACTCAGAGCACAGGTTTTTTAAGGTTAAGTATCAAAAGATACATCTTCTGATTCTAATCACATATTCCCGCTGCTATGCTACATATTTTAGCATTGGAATGAGGTCATGAAGTTGAAAGAAGCAGTTTCCTTTATCTCAGAGAGACAGTTAAGCATACCCTCCACATTTCTTCCTTAATAGCAAGAGTTAGCTTCTTTCCTTTAAGTTCAGGGCAACTGGGTCCAGAGCATTTGGCAAGGGCCAAATAAACTCTATAACAGTCAACCCTGAAACCTGGATTCATCACCCTCAACAGCTGGCTCAGACCTACCCTGGCCCAAGCCGGTTCTCAGAAGACTGTGACCTTTTGTCATCAGGACTCGTCGTGGGCTGTATATGAGTTTCCCCACACAGATTAGTGTATTTGAGTCCTTAGTTGGTGTTGTTGGAGAATGTGGCCCTTTTGTGAGATAGAGATAGGCTGGAGGAAGACATAATAGATTGGCTGTTACAAGAGAGGAACTTGAGGTTTGGTATCTGGGCCCTGCTTCCTCTGAGTTTCATCTTGCTCTCTCTGTCTTTATGACTCTCTGTCTTCATAATAGATGTGGTGACCTGAACCAGCCTCATGCCTTTAGCTATGAGTTCTGCCATGTGATTCCTGCCATAATGTTCTACATCCCCTCTGGAACTCTGAGCCAAATAAATCCCTCTTCTCCCCTAAATGGTATATGAGTACAGGCTTGTAGCAAAAAGAAAAAATAACTAAAACAAGGACCTTCCAATAGACAATGCTTTGGCCTGTCTTAATGCATCTCCATGGTGTCTGAAAACAGTCCAGGACTCAGGACTTTACAGGGGTGGATGACAAAATAGAGTAGGGTGGGGCGTAAATGCAGCCCAGAAGGGAGCCCGTGACAGCCCTCCACATCAGGGAGGCCTGGGGCAGCACAAAGGTGGAGGTTGGTGTCACTTGGTGTCTAATCATCAGATGTTTGGGAGCTCATACTGTGAGCTGAGCATTGTAAGACAGAGACAGTCTCTGTCTCAGGGAGACCGCATTCTGATGGGTCTGGTTGCTGTGGAAGAGCAACTACCAGAGAGCGAGACCACACACAGACAACTTCCATCCTGCCATTTGTCAGGAACTCGGTTTGATGTCATTAATGATGATCTGAACAGCCCCTCCTTCAGTTGATTCAGGATTTGTTAGAAGGAATGAGTAATTGACTTGGGCTCTTGGGACATGGTCAGACATAAGAAGAAACTGGTTTCAGGAGTGAATGATGCCATGTGGGCTACATCATTGGCCAGAACAGCATGTGGTTCTACTTCCATATCTAGCAGAATGCTTTATGTACTATGAAGACACAATTAATGTCTGTTGCATGCATGCATGTAGGAGTGAGTGAATGAATGGATGGATGAGCGGCAGGTTAATAAATGGATCCTGGCTTGTCCTCTGCCTATGTGCCACCTCCAGGTTGCATTCAACTTACACCTAGAATTGGATGCTGCCTCTCAGACGTTAGGACTAGGAATCATCCACCATTCTCCACTTTCTATCCCTTGCTCCTCCCTTTTTCCAGTTTCAGTAAGACCCGCAGAGCTGTCTGGGCACTGGATCCCTGATCCTGAATTGCCCAGCACCTGCCTAGCACCAAGTCTTGAAGGGAAGTTTTTGCATTGCTTGACTACCTCTGAGCACAAACTGCCTTTAATGCTCAAAAGACACCCTGGAAATCAATTAAGCATTTCCTCCAGAGAGCATGTAATTATGCCCTATGCAGACCTTGTAATGACAGCCCCCTGCCACTGCACAGGGAGCTGCCCTGCTCAGCTGCCCAGAACCTTTCCCTGGGAGGGAACTAATCTGCTTAGCCCAGATTGGATGCAGTTCTGTACAGCACTTTACCCGAATGCTTCATTAGCACAGTGGGCCTATCCCAGGGGAACTGAAGTTTCTAAGTCTTGCTGTGCTCTTGGTCATGAGCTGCACTGTCCAGTATTGTTCTAGATGGAGGTCAAGCAAGTAGGGGAACTCTGTTCTCCTCCTCCCTTGATTTCCTCCAGGCCTGATGGAGAGGGGGAGAAGAAAGAAGACTGAAGTGGCAAGCCATGCTGACTTGAATAATGTCCATCTCTTTCAAATTCATATTTAGATAGAACCTCAGCATTTTAGCTGCATAACTTTAGTGATATAATAAGCACTCTTACAAAAAATAGGCAAGAGGGATTTGTGGCAGTTGCTTTCTTTTTGTTGTTATGAGACAATGCAACTTAGGGGAGAAAGGAAGATTTATCTGGCTTATAGTTCCAGAGGGGAGATATAGTATATTCTGGTGGGAATCTCAGAGCAGGAGGCATGACTTGAACGCAGAAACTGGAGGTGGTTTAGGTCAGAAAGCCATCATGGAGGCACAGAGAACAAGAACAAACTTTGAGAGGAAACAGGACCCAGCTACCAAACCTCAAACCCTGTGACTTGCCTTCCTCCAACAAGGCTCTACCTCCTAAAGGTACATGACCTTCCCAAACGTTAACATCAACTAAGATGCAAACACATGAGCCTGTGGGGGGACAATATACATTTAGACTGGGATAGGATTTGTAATTGTCCATGATTCCAGGTTACAGTTCATCATGGCAGGAGAGTTACCATCAGGAACCTAGAGAACTGGTCACATCGTATCCAAAGTCAAGAACTAAGAGGACAAGGACCAATGCTGTGTACTTGCTTTCTAGCTTGCCAAGCTGCCAAAGTGTTAACTAGCTTTCTTCATCTTACCCGCTTGCCAAGAAGAATGGGAATGATTCTATCCACTGTGGTCTGGGTCCTCCCACATCAGTTACGCTATTAAGACAGTCTCCTACAGGCTCACCCAGAGACTTGTCTTAACCAAACAGTTTCTCCCAGGTGTCAGAGGCCCACATCCCAAATGTCAAGTTGACAGCTGAAACTAATTGGTATACTCAGAATGCAATCTTACATAGAAGTAGGGTATTTGGAAATATAATTAATTATGATGTATGATGATTAGTATTATTGTCAACCTGATATGCAGAAGGCAGGTCCCTGGGCCCACCTGAGAGGCATTCTGCAGATTAAATTTGGCCTCTAGACATGCCTGTGGGAAACTGTCTTGACTACATAGTTGATGTGAGAAGATCCAGCCCATTCTGGGCGGGTGGTTAAGGACTAGATAAAAACAGAGAGAGTTAGCCAGGCAGGCAAGCAAACAAACATGCAGACAAATATCCACTACTCTCTGCTCTTGTTGAGGATGTTATGGGGCAAGTTCCCTTGTTTCCTGCTGCTGTGATTCCGGGCCATGATGGACTGAAACCTGGAATTGTGAACTCAAACAAAGCCCTTCTTCCTTTAAACTGCTTGGGTCGTGTATTCTGTTGCAACAGCATGAAATGAAACTAGAACATGATATTTATACTGGATCTGGAGGACCCAGACTATGACTGTCATTTTTATGATGAGGCCATATTGAAACAGAAAAAAGAGCCATGTGACAGGAGAAGCAAAGATGGAAGTGATGCAGGGCAGGGACACCAAGTCATCACACACCAGAAGCGAGGAGAGAAGTGTGGGGCAGATAATCTCAAGAAGAGTCAACCCCAGTATGTCCATCAGACCTCTCTTAGCTGTGACAGTTACCTGAGGGCGTGGGCAGGAAACAACTTAAAGGAGGGCAGCTTTGTTTTGGTTCATAGTTTCAGAGGTTTGAGTCTACAGTTGACTGCCTCTGCTGTTTCTGAAGTACAGTGAGGCAGGAGATCCTGGTCGAAAGGTAGGCCATTTGCTCACCTTACGATGGATGCAGGAAGCAAGGAGAGATGGACAGGAAGGAACCAGGACAAAGTAGACTCTTCAAGCCCAGTGACTTACTTTCTCCAATCAGACCTCACCTCCTACTAGTCCATTGAATTTACCCTTTAATGAAGGTTAGTACCTTCATGATCCACTCTCAATGACCAGATCTACCAGCTAGGGACTAAACCTTCAACTCATGTGTCTTTGGTACTGATACCTTGATTTTTAGATTTTTGGCCTTCATTCCTAAGAAAACGGATTTCAATTGTTTTAAGCTGCCTCGTGAGCAATCATTTCTCACAGCGACTGCAGAATCAAGTGTATATTCTCTACAAAATGTCTCTCTAGGCCTTACTGTGCAGCTAAGGGACCACACAACCTTAGTTGGGGACAGAAACAACTATCTGAGAAGGAGCTTTACTGTCCCTTAGAACCCTGATCCTCGGCCCCCAAGGCAGGGGAGAAACAACTTATCCACCAACTTTGTTACAGATAGGTTATAATTGAAAACTTCTTCGGTTCTTGTTTGCATTTGCTGGATGTTCAAAAATTAGAAAGACCACTTTGTTGGAGTCAAATATTCCTGTCTATCGAATGGCTTTGTGACAGCTGTTACAATACCTTTTCTCCCACCATCTGATCATTTTACCCCTGGATCCTTCTTAAACTGTGTCAGCTTTCTTTTTGATTGTCAGCAGTTTCAGGCAACACACTGTTTTTCTATCCTTCCAGACAGCCGAACTGAGCATGTGGACATGTAACATCTTGCAATAGAGTCTTTCATCTTGTGGCTGAGTGTGGAGGCACACATGTAGTAATCTTAGCACTCACAAGGATGATGCTGAGGCAGGAGAATCACAAGTTTAAGGCCAGTCTGGCCTACATAATAAGAACTGTAATAGTTAGGCACAGGTGCCAACCTGACAGTTGAGGCACATTTGTAGAGAATTAATGGTTGAGTTAAGCCCAGAGCAAACCTGCAAGAGATTGTCTAGCTGATGGGGAAGGCCCAGTCCATGGTGGGTGGGACTAGGCCCTGAACAGGTGAATAAAATACTGAGAGCTGGTCGAGGAAGTTGGCATCCTTCTGTACACTTGGCCAGACATGTTGGTCTGGCAAGTAAGGATTGTCCATCTCTCGGCCATCATGTGGTGATAATGTGGTCAGCTCCCTTGGCCCTGGTGTTGGTGGATGCTCTCCCACTGTACTGTACTATCAGTAAGAAAATAAACCACTTGTTCCCTTAAGCCGTTTGATGGTCATTTATCAGCAACCATGCAGGTGAACTGCAACAAGGACCTTCCACAGGAAAAAGAAAAGTCTTCCGTCTTGGGAGGCAAAGTAAGGCTGAGTCTCCAAAGTTTTTCTGTCTTTGGAATTCCTTGATACCTCACAGCTGGTCCTGAACTGTCAGTGAGTTACTTACTTTTGGAAAAGGGCAGATGCTACTGTTGTTCTCTGCAAAGAGACAGGCCTGACAAGGATACGGCTGAAAAATGCCATGGACAACCTAGGAGAGCCAAAGCCATGATTATCTGTGACAAAAGAGCGCTTCCTTGATAGGTGGGTAATAGTACCGTGATGGTTAACCTTCATTGTCAGCCTGGGTGGAGAAGCAATCACTAGGAGGTCACATTTCTGAATGTTTGCGATAGTGGTTTCAGAGAAGTTTGACTGGGGAGGGAAGACTCTCCTGAATGTGTACTTTGAAAAGGGGGTGGGGGAAAGAACAAAGGATAAAGCAAGCATAGCCCCAGTGTCCATTTCTCATCTCCATCTGCTTCCTGACTGTGGATGTAGAGTGAGCCCCGCCTCACACTGCCGTCAGCGTACTTTCTGCACTGTGATGAACTGTGGCCCTGAAACTATGAGCCACAGCAAACCTTTCTGTAAGTTACTTTTGTTAGAAAAGCAACTAGTACATGTCCTGAATGTACATCCAAGCTTGGAAAGAGAGCTTTTCCTTCACAAGGACATTGCCAGTAACGGAAATATGAAAGCCAGTGTGTGGGTTAAGGCACACGGATGTACATGAGTAACAGAACAGCTTGGTTAAGCATATGGAACTTTCGTTAGGCCTGAGGAGGTGGATCCTCAACTTGACTCCTTTTGAGTGGTAATCCAGCCCTTTCACCTCACTTGTTCATGTGAAGTGGATGTTAAGATATCAAGGAAACAGGATTGTTGTGAAGTTTGAAAACGGTCACCAATAGACAACACTTAGCTTACTTTTCATTATTCACCAGGATGTAACATGCTGAATATTAGTTAAATAACTAGTAGAATCTTGACCTTGTCCCATCTGTTCTGACTTACCTGGGATAACATCTTGCTCCAGTTCTTCCATCAGTAATCGGATCCCCTCCCTGTACCCAAGGTTAACATTGAAGAAGAGGCAGTTTATCTAAAGATAGAAAGTCAAAATTTGAGTATTGTCTGGAGGAAGGCAGAGGGAAATGTCATTATCTGGGCTTTTTTGACTGTGTCAGGGAACATGACAGACTGCTCCCCAAGGCAAGAGCAGCCCCAGGCCTGAGCAGAAGGTGACCTTGAGGTTAACTTTTCTGCATCCTGATGTGGACTTTATCTAGTTTGCTTGGGAGATAAAGGGAAAGAAAGAAGGAAGGAAGAGAGTGCTGGAGAATGAAAGGAGAGGGAGACAGAAAGGCCAGGAGGAAGATGAGCTAAGTCTTTCTCATGTGAAGGATAATTACAAGTGAAATCATTTACTAATGGGACTCTGAAATGGAACAGCTGCAGTAATTACAGGACAGGCTCTGGAACGCTCTGGGCATGTTTCTGAGCAGCATGGTGTGCAGACCTCTCCCTGGCTCTACTGTCCAGGCTCTGGCATCTGCAGCATTTGCCCAAGACTTTTGATGGTCAAGAAACTTCCACAGACTTGCATGTATGGGATTATGTGATGAAAAAATCTTTAGCTAGAGAGGTCTGCTCTTAGTAACTGAGCAATCTGAGACCTGGCTGTGCTGATACGTGCTGTTTCTCCCAAACACAGCCTTCAAGAGAGAGTTGTGCGATTACCCCATCAATTCACTTCCATTCTGCTTCTGACTTTCCCAATCAGTTAGGGCCAGGGGCCTTTATTTTTGAGAGACAGCTGGTCACATTGTGTCTATAATTAGGAAGCAGAGAAATGAATGTTGGTGCTCAGACCCCTTTCATTCTGGAGAACCCCAGATCATGGAATGGCACCATGTTCAGGGTAGGTGTAGGAGTTACTCTGCATGGTTGGTGATAAATCTATGACCAGATGACTTACAGGGACCAAGGAGTTTTTATTTTGCTTTATGATCCTTGGTTATTTTTGAGCTCCTCCTCCTCCTCCTCCTCCTCCTCCTCTTCCTCCTCTTCCTCCTTCTCCTCCTCCTTGGTTACAGTACCTTATACAGGAGGATGTACATCAACGCAAAGGCTGAGGGGCTGATTGCACGATATTCATACATCCACGGGACTGCTGAGAGAGGGATGATCCCTATTTGGCAGATCGACATACTTGGTCAAATATACCAAAGGATGTGATTTTCCCTAACCGCCTTCCTCTATCTTATTTGCTTGCTCAGGGACTAGTCTTGCCCATAGACTATCAACTAGACCATCTCCTGCTCACTTGGGGCTTAACTCAACTACTAATGCTCTATAAACATGCCCAGAATGCAAACCCTCAAATGTCATGTTGACACTCGTATCTAGCTATGACAGTAGTTTGTTAAACCTCTCTGGAAAAAACTCTTGCAGATAGTTCAGAAGTGTATCTCCCAGGTGATTCCAAATCCTGTCAAGTTGACAATAGGATAAACCATCACAAATACCATCCCTGACATAGCTCCTTCTAGCTGTGAATACCTTGTGGTGGGGTTATCGCTCCCTCTTTCCCCTATTCAAGAAGTCCTTTCCTACAGAATATTTGGCTTCTGTCCTTCATCTGGCCACTACCTTGGCTTGGCCATGAGTTGTCCCTGCATATACTAGTTGGAGCATGTTCAGTTGCTACTTCTATACATCAAAACTTTGATCACAGACTACATATGGTTATTTAACACTTCAGACCCAATGTTATCTGCCCAAGTCCTCTAATAGCTATTTCCTGAGGAGGAGACAAAATATTATCTGCTTCCATTTCTCATCTCCCAAGCTGAGTGGCTTCCCACAATTTTCAGTTACTGCCTTCATCCAAGACTGGGACCTGTTTTATGTTAGTCCTTAGCTTTTGCAACGGACTGTCCTTATATTATCATGTACAACCCTCAACTCCCATGCCAACCAACAGGCAAGGAAGCAAACAGACAAAGTATGGTACTACACTATATAAAGGGGAAAAGCATCAGCTTTGGAGGTAGGTAGACTTGAGTTTCCACCCCAATTCCGCTGCCACTTGGCTATGTATAGTGGCTTCCTAGCAGTGCATGATTGTTTTCAGTAACGACACCTATTTATTATCCATCAGTTTCCCCTTCCTTCACCCCCTCCCTCCTCTTCTCCTAGTGCCTCCCCCATTCCCTGGAGCATCCTTTTGTGTGAATGCCAAACTGTGCCAGTTTTCAAATACTGGGCACAGCTTAGTGCAGTTAAGGCATAAATCTGGGCTTTTTTTCTTATCTGAGTCTTGGGGTCCTTTTCTCAGGGGATTGTTGCAGAAGGAATTTCTTCTCCTGGCTTGCTTTTTCATGTCCAACAGCAGACGAAATTTCTCATCTCTTTTAAAGGGTTCATCTAGCTAGACTCATTCAGGATATTTTTCCCTTGAAGTCCAGGCTTAAAAGTCAACTAATTAGAGGCCAGATTATCTGTAAAACTCCTTCACCTCTGCCATGTACTATAACCATAGTATGTAATTATTGCCAATTTTATAGGTCTCACACTTGAAGGAGAGGATCGATTGCTCAGGGCATGGACATGAGAAGCAAAGGAACTCCAGGTCTTGTTAGAACTCTGCCCTTTGCGCTTTTGGACCTTGAGTAAATTGACTGATCTCTCTAAGGTTAGCTTCCTTACCTGAGGAAAAAAAGACAGTAAGATCAATCATACAGGATTATTACAAAGACCAAAAAGACTAATATGTTGGAAAATATATCTGGCAGATAGTAGACACAAGGTGCATCAGTCTATTTTCTGTTAGTATAGAAAAAGATGCCTACGGTGGGCTAACCTTACAAAGAAAAGATTTATTTTGGATGCTGAAAGATCAAGGTCAGGCAGCCTCAATGATCTGACCTCTGGTGAGGTCCTTGCAGCTGATATGGACGTCGCTGTGATAGGAATGCGAGAGAAAAAGTTCATTTCACAAGGCAGGAAGTCAAAGATTTGCTCTGGGGCCAGGCTTCAGCACTTGTAATAACTCACTCTTTTTTTCTAATTTATATTTATTCATTTTTCTCCAATCATACAAGCTCAGTAGGTATCCTGTCCCCTCCCTCCCTCCACCCTTCCCCAGTCCCCCTTGCATCCGCCCCCTTTTCCCCTTCCTTCACCCCCTCCCTCCTCTTCTCCTAGTGCCTCCCCCATTCCCTGGAGCATCCTTTTGTGTGAATGCCAAACTTCCCTCTGGGTCCTCCTCTCTGATGAGGTGTAAGGACTCAGTGGCATTGCCCAGAGCCCTTTCTTGGGCTCCCCTTCAGTATGGGAACACTATTATGACTGTTAATCCTTTGCCTCTAAGGATCCTAGTGCCTGTGATCCATGCTAGATTTTGGGGGGTCGTTGACACGTCAGACATTGCACAGGTCATGCAAAGTCCGATTATGGCTACTGTGGCCCTAACTTGTGTGGAGTATCTTGCATATTGTTGGTCCTCCCCATCTTTAGTTGCTGCCCCCTCTTCCGCAAGTTTCCCTGAGCTTTAAGATGGGGAGAGATTTGACTGACAATTCACTCAGGAGGTGATAAAAGATACTCACACCCTTCTGAAAGTAGCTCCTCCAATGGCCCAAGAGTCTTCCCATGAACCTCTATATCTTTAAGTGTAGCTCACATTGCTATATTGGGGATCAAGCCTCCAATACATGACCTCATGGTAGGCACAGTCTGAACCACTGTATATAATTCCCCTCTTGTTCACTTACTCTGCAACCTGTATGTTTTGAAATGCTGTGGAGAATCCAAATTAGGCAAAACAAGCAGAGTCAGTTCTCATTATTCTTTGTCATCATGTTGTGTTGTTACTGCAAACATTGGGTTAGTGAATAGTGAAGCTTTACTCCAGGGAGAAAAACTGAGTTAGTGCATTGCCTTGCTAGGCCTTACATAGGGACACTCGGGCCACACAAACTTTATAATGTAAAAATGTATGTGAAACCAGCAAGTTATTTTTTCCTTAAATATTTTTCTAGTATTTTTTTTTCATTTGGTTTTTGCTTTTGAGATGGAGAGGGAAAGTCTCACATAATTGGCCACACACTTGATATGTAGTTGAGGATGGCTTCGAACTCCTGATCCTTCTGTCTCTACTTCCCCGTGCCGGAACTACAAGTGTATGCCACTATGCCCAGATGCATGGTTTTTGTTTGGGGGGAGAGGGAGTTGCTTCAATAAATACATAAAGGAGTTATTACCAGTGACTGAAATAAAGGTGTTCTTCTACTAGATACTTTTGGGGAACAATTATCCCTTTTTAATATGTTTTACAATTCTCTAAGCACTTATTTAAAAAGGAAAACAGGCAGCATGAATAAAAACCCCCCATTTGCTGGTCACTCGAGCCTGAGATGTACCATTCTGGGAAGCCTTTTTAAAGACAGGGACTCGGCACCCACGCCTTGCTGCAGACCCAGATTCCTGCCAAAGATAACTTGGCTTGAACTTCCCAGCCATGGCCTTGTCAACGTTGCAGGTTTTCCTCTGCCTAGAGTCGAGAGATGTGCTTGACAGCCATTGTATTTATTTAGCAGGATGCTGGAGGGATCACGAGTAGCTAGTGTTGGCCATGGATGTGCCAAATCTGCAAAATGCCTTTGCCTTTTATCTTCTGCTTTTGGAGAAGACTGCTACTGCCCAGGGCTGCTGGTGGCTCTGAAATGACTCATAGCGTTGCAGAAGACACCTTAACCCCAAACCTCCTCTCATTCTGACACTTTGCAACAAGCCGTTTTCTTGGCTTGCCTCCCTTCTCTTCCTCTCCCTTCCCCAGTTGCTTTGCAACCAACTTTTCCTGAGCAGGTCTTTGAGCCTCCTCATCAGCAGTGCTGGGACCCGCCATCTCTCCTCCCCCCTACTAACCACAGGCCATTAGTGCTCAGCCACACAGCTGTGTACTCACAATCAACAGCTCCAGGGCCAAAATGGGGCTGGGGATAGAGTACAGGGATGGCTTTGTGGAGCAGGTGAGTTCATTTGTTTCTTTTGCCTGCCCCCTCTACTTCCCACATGCACTTTTACTACACCAAAGGAAAACAGAAAACAGTGATCTATTTGACAGTATGGCTATCTTTGGGTACCAAGCCTGCCATCTGTGGGGAGCCCTCCTATATAATCAGTTGGAAAAACAGAGCAGAACCCTGTGTTTTGTAGCTGATACAGCAGAGCAAGCATCTCCAGTGAAGGCGCTGGGATGTCTATTTCCTTCACTAAAAAACTAAATAGAAAGGCTGATTCCATATTTAGGAACTACACTCCAGCGCAGGTGTGGGCGTGCAGGCACCAACCAAACCCAGCTGGCACTACTGTCTGTTCTCCACACAATGTATTGGTTTTAATAATGGAGGCACATGAAATTCAGAATGATTTCAGGGCTATGCATAAAATTGACATGTGAAGGGCTTGCATGTAAATGAAAGATGTCTCCCAAATACTTCAGTCTTAAAGTCAAATAACCAACCATTGATCAGAAAGCAAAACTCTAAGTTAGATAAAAAGTTTAATCATAGAATTTCTGTGCCCCATAAAAAATGCACCTTAGAATAAGAGCTGTGAATTTTTGTTTCACACCCATCAGCAGATGTGATCTGTGAATACCTAGTAAGTTCAGGGCATGGGGCTAAAAGGGGTCACCAAACGTTCTCATTTAACAAAGTCCAACTGAGTGCCTGCCCATGCTGGCAATGGGCCTGAGCTGATGTATGAAGATTAATGTACAAGAGTGTCAGGCTTGGAAGGGCTCACAGTCTGTCAGACACATCCCACAGGTAAGACAACAAAATGATATGCCATCTTAGAAACAGTCCCGACATTCAGAATGTCTGCAGGTATGCCAGGATGACAAGTCATAAGTTTGTGAGCATCAAGAAATAACTGTTCAAGAAACCCACAAAGGAACACGACTGACAACTGAAATACACAGACTGTAATGACTATAAAAATTCATTTAAAAAGATCATTATGAGCTGGGGGTGATCCAAGAGACATCTTTTGGAGGTGGGTCTGGAGCCAAAGCTTGAAGGGTGAATTACTTTTGTTTCTTACTTCCTATAAAATATCTTTGTGCTAAGTGGAGGTGAATGGAAAGAGGCTGGTGCAATGTGGAGAAAGGTTTGTCTGATACCCAAATCCAGTGTTTAGGCTTCCAGCCCACATCGCTTGGTTTTCTCCTATGTGCCAATGTTCTTCCACACGGTGGGGTTATACAGAGGAATCAGAAACAGCAACGGGCCTCATGCAGTTCAGAATCCAGCAAAGGAGACAGAGACAATACAGTGAGATGAATATTGTAGGAAATGAGCTTCCGTGGCTTTGAGGGAGCCTAAGAGAGGCAATGACTAACTGTGGGGATGGGAACGTGGGAGAAGGCCTGGGTGCATGACAAAGATGCACAAAAGATAAGCATCAGGACTCTTGCCACTGATGAGGAGCCGTCGGGATGGATCCGTAATCCAAGGATGGTAGCTAGAAGGTCTGTCTTTCAGAAAGAACCAGTTGCTAGGTGGCAAGAGTCACGCTGGGAGGTCAGCCAGGGAGCAGGTAACTGAGAACCGATATAAGAAAGGTACTGGTGGCAGGATGAGGGGGGTGGCAGGATGGGGGGGTGGCTTCGTCCCTAAGGTACCCATGACTCAGGCATGAGGGCTGGGCTTGGATCCCCGACACCCATGTAAAAAGCTGGAATCCTAACATTGAAGGGACAGAGACCTAAGGATCCATGGAGTCCGCTGGCCAGCTAGTTTGAATTGGTGAGCTCTGAGTTTAATGAGAGAGCTTGTCTCAAAAAAAGAAAAAGGTGGAGAATATACAGGAAGACACCTAATGTGAACCTCAAGACTCCACATACACAAATTGGTGCAGACACATGAATATACACACGTAACACACACATGTACACATACACACCTCACTGCACTTCCTTCCTCCCACTCCCCACACACAGAGATTCTGGGTCCCTGGAAACTGGAGGGAGTATCTGGGAAAGCTCCCTGCAAGGATGATATTACAAAATGATAACGTGATTTCTGGTGGTATAATATTAATTGGTTTGTGATAGTCATTGAAACTGGAGATTATTTCATTATAGTTTCATCCAAAGCTTCCCATTCTTCTAAGAATGGGGGGCAGGCTGTAAATAGCTTGCTTTGATGACAGTTTTAGGAGGTTAGAAGAGTAAGCCATGAATTCTTTGGTTTCACCGAAGAGACCCACAGACTGAAACAAATCCTTACACTCCATTTATGAACTGCTGATTTGGAATCTTGCTCCTACTGCCATACTTTGGATGACCAAGCTCTAAAGTTAGGTGTTTAAATCTCCATACTGTCATTTATGGGCTGCATAACTCTCTGGCAAAGGACCCATTTCATTATCATTGAGCACAGGGGTTATATTATGCTTTAGAGACAAATTTTAGTGTCTCGAACGTTGCATCTTTCACCCACTAGCTGTGTTACTTTAAGCAATGTGTTTAACCTGGTTAGGCCTACTTTTCTCTCTCTCTCTCTCTCTCTCTCTCTCTCTCTCTCTCTCTGTGTGTGTGTGTTTATGTGTATATGTTATATGAGTATCTCAATATCTGCATGTTGCTTTGCAGTAATTTCCAAATGGGATTAAAATGACTTCTGAAAAAAAGACAACCTTTAATTTCAGAGATTTCCATCCATTTTCACATGGTTCCATGTCTAGCATGGAGTAAGCACTGATTAAATTAATTCTCTTCCCCACAGCTCTCAGGCTTTCTTAGCTGGTTAACAGTGCCATTACAGCACTAGTGTTGGTTTAGCTGAGCCCCTACCTTGCGTGTGGCTAGTTGCTGTAGAGGTCCTACGAGGTGTGGACTTTTTGTTTTCTTCTCCTCTTATATGGTAGATAGTTCAAATTAGAGAGATGTGATCAAATGGAAAGGGCACACTCAGATACAGAGTGGTAGCCAGACAGCTCATCAAAATCTCACCGCTACTGTGGAGATCCAAGAGAAGACTGTTCTTTGAGCATTTAGAAAAGGAGTGACAGGTTTAGTAATCAACGTACCTGCATTACCTTCCAGACTTATATAAGTATTTTTTGCCAATCGTCACACCACAAGCTGGTCAGCATGACCCTCATTTCACAGAGGGCAAGAGTAAAACCAAGATAGATCAACTCATTTGCTCAGAATCCCAAAGTGTGAGGTGAACAAGTGCCCAGCTTCACTGCTGCCTTGTCTGGGATCCGTGCTCTCTGTCCTCCATGGCATCTGCCTATGAACATACATAGACCTGTGAATGGCAGGGGAAGTGGAAGCGATAATCTGTGCTAGTTAAGAGTAGGGGTAGCCACCAGTTGTTTCCTTCTTTTCTCAATGATCAGTGAAGAGCATATATACATCTTACGGTGTTATAGATATGCAGTGAGTTAATGCATATTTAACTGTATACATTATGTGTGATGTACATGCTCACAGACATATACATATATATAGCAGTGAAATAAGTTCATTAAGAAGTCTGAACACAGAACACATAAAAATAAGTCACTTTCATTTTTCTCCAGTGTCTCCAGAAATCTTATGTTGAATTTTCCTCCTTCCCCGGGACATTTGCCTTCAGTTCACACCTTAATGGAACTTAGAATACTTTCAATTCATGATTTCATGACTTTTGTTGTTAAAGCCATTCCCGTCTGTGTACTTCAAAGCACCAACCTCAAAGCTAACACAAGTGCATGCACGTGTGCACGCGCCGCGCGCAGACACACACACACACACACACACACACACACACAAGAAAAAGTCAAAGCCTCCCCTCTGGTCAACAAATACCCCCTTTCTTTCCTCTGCAAAAGGAAAGGTGGTAACAATGAAGGTTGGGGTGGCAAAGCGAGTCAGCTGCCTTTTGCTAAGTTCTCAGAGAGGTGTATGTCCTTGATGATTATCTGTTGTCTTCAAATCTGGCAAGACTTAAGGCCTGTTTGTCTCAGATGTTCACACCAGTTGCTAATGCTGAATGGTAGGAATGTTCCCTGAAACACCTTATCAAATTTGAAATGCATATTAACAGAGTGTCTGGCGCTGTGCTGTTAGCATCTGCTGTATTAGTTTCCTCTTTGTCTTACCTCCAAAGTAGTTAGGCCTGTTGCTTGTTTCCATACAAGATAAACAGGGTTGAGACACTGGTTCTTCCTGCCCTGAGTTCTTATCCCACCCAGGAGTCTGGAAAGCAGGACCTGGACACACTCGTTCCACAAATATTTGTGAACGCCTAATGTTATATAGCCAAAGAGCATCTTCCATCTGACATGAAAGAAGGAGGCTTGTGGAAGGACAGACCACATTAACCTATCCGTTGTTCTTTCCTGAGGCAGTGAACTGAATCTTAGTTTTTTCAGAATCCCAAATTCTCGAGAGAATGATAGATTTCCAAATTAGTAATATATATATATATATATATATATGTGTGTGTGTGTATATATATATACATATATATTAATCCACATTTTCAAATCAGATGGGCTGGTGAGTTCATTTTTTTGTTGTTGTTACAAATCATTGAGTTTGGCATTTAACTTTGAATGAGGGGTAAAGACAAAATTTATATTAAAAAGACATCTACCTTCAGGTAGGTGAGACAAATAAATATCTTTGTGTTTTCAGAAAAGAAGTCACACAGTTTTACCTTGACAACTGTATAACTCACTCTAGAGTTGAATTTTCACAAATTGTAGATTAGAATGTTACTGCCCATGTTAGACATTGGACTTCAGATTCCTTTAAAGTGGACAGCTTCCCCAGACCCAGTCCTTTAAAAATATAACTTGGGGGCTGGAGAGATGGATGGTTCAGGGATTAAGATTTTACCTTGCAAGCAGAAGGTCCTGAGTTTGGATCTCGGGTCCCATGTAAAAACACCAGGTGGAAATGGCTATGGCCTACACTTCTAGTCCTAGGAGAAGGAGCCTAGGAAATCCCATGGCTGAGCAAAAAGGAAGTATCCAGGATGATTCCTGAAGTCACCCTTGGTTCTCCATAGATATACATAGTGCCCTTTGACACACACAGACACACACACACACACACACACACACACACACACATACACACTAAATGAATAAATAAAGTGAAAATATAACTTGGTTTATTTCATTTGTAAACATTTTATATCTGGCAATGTTGGGGATTGGGCCTCTTTTGTGCTCTGCCATCTACAGTCCCACTCTTTAAACAAACTTCCTTAATTGTCTCAGCAGGAATATTAATAGTGGGAAAAGCTTGTGCTTTAAGTCTTACAGACCTGTCTTTCAACTCTATTTCTGACTCCTGTGAGGCATATGATCACCTGTATTGATTAGTCCTCTGTCATTCACAGCAGGTGTTCTAAACTGTTAGCTTCCTCCCTTCAATGGGGGGGGGGATATAGAGTAAAATATACCATAAGCGGAACATTCATTCCTTCATTCATTGGGACAAGCTTTTTGAGTACCAAGCTATGAAAATAAGGCTGTGTGGTGAACAAACCCTTTCTAGAAAGTAACAGTGAGTTCAGCTTAGAAGAACATTCCCACTTTAATAGTCCTTGGCCTTACACAGCTCATATTCTAGGTAGAAGAGTAAAGTAAACAAGCAGTAGAAAACAATTGAGCTGGTGCCAGGAAGAAACTATGCAGGACACTTTGAACCTGTGCAGGCAGGGTGGTCTCAAAAGACATCTCTGAAGAGATGCTGTTTAAGACAAAGCCAAAAAAAGATAAGAAGATGCCCATTACCTGAACAGCTAAAAACCACAGCATTGTGTGGGAACTGATTCATGAACGCCATATCCTCAGAGGACCTATAGGTTTATTGTGTTCTGGAATCTAGAAGAACGTCAGTTGTGTGAGGCAGGCAGAAACCTCAACATACAAGCTCTTGGAAACCATGTGTGTTAGTCTTTGAGCTACCGTTACAAAGCATGTGTCCTGGATGGCTTATGCAATACACTTGTGAAACATCCAAAGTATATCGTCTCATCACGCCGAAGGCCGGAAGACTGAATCAAGGGGTCATTAGATACATTATTCCTATGCTGCCATTAAGGATGCGTCCCTCCAGCCTCTTCCAGTTTCTGGTGGGTGACTGGCAATCCTTTAATTACAACTACATGACCTCGGTCTCTGACTTCATCATCACAGTCATCAATCTTCACACAGACGTCTTTCTATTAAGATGCCAGTCAATATTCGACTAGAAGAAGCCCACCTATTCCAATACAGTCTCATCTAATTACATTCCATAGTAACTATTTCCAAACAAGGACACATTGCAAAGTACTGGGAGTTAGGATTTTAACCTCTGCATTTTAATGGAACATAATCAGCCTGTAACACCATGGTTAAGTGTTTGAATTTTGTTCTGCATAAGGAAGAATAAAAAAAAAGCATGCCTATGGCTTGATGTGGGGTGAGGAAAACGGAAAAACTCTGAGCTGGTGTCTGGGTTTGTTTTTCTTTAGTCATGAGGTACAGAGGTGCCATTTACTTTGTCAGGACAATTTTGGAGATTCCTGGTGCCAGAAGCAGGAGTAGTGTAGATGGGAAGAAATGGGAAAATGCAGGTCTGGAAGTCGCTCACCACCATAGTACCTTTATTTGAAATATCATAATCAAAAACATTGCTTCACTGAAACTTTCCTTGTTAAAAATCAAATATCTCAGGCTGGATAGATGGCTCAGTAGTTAAGACTCTTGCCTCACAAGCAAAAGGTCCTGAGTTCAGATCCCAGGTCCTATGTAAAAACGTCAGGCATTTATGGCAACAGACTACTTCTGGTTCTGGTGGACAGAGCCTGAGAAATCCCAGAGAGAAGCAAAAAGGAGGTAGAACCAATCCAGAATTATTCCCAAAGTCACCCTTGGTCCTCCACAGTGCCTCTGATACACACACACACACACACACACACACACACACACACAGACAGACACACACACAAAGTGAATGAATAAACAAAGTTTAAAAGATTCATTTAAAAAATCAGGTCTGTGGACAGGCAGGAGGGTAGGAGGGAGTGGAATGGAATGATGAAGAGAAAGGAGGGAATTGGGAGGGAGGAGGAATAGAGGGAAGCAGAAATAAGTACTCAATATGCTTGTAAGACTGAGTAATAAAATAATAAAAAAGAATCATACGCCTCTGGGAAAGGAAAAAGTTGCCACAGCACCTTCCCCCAAAGCACCCTCCTCCAAAGCAGCATTGCTGGGAGGTGGGTGAAGCAGCACCTAGGTCATCAGGGAAAGCATGTTTCAGGCCGACTCGATACGTGAGTCCACAACGGAAGGTCCTGGCGTCACTACGTTCCTTTAGACTAGCGCTGGGTAGAAGTTTCATTCCACCTCAGTGTTGCAGCAAGACCAGAGCCCATGAGAAATCTGCCAAAAGTGCAGTATGGTGGGTCAGAGGAAAGCAAGTTCCCTCAGCAGAGACCAACTGGACATGAAACACAGGGGTCTTCAGAGGTCTTGGAAATGAGGGAGTGTGTCCTAAGAGGAGCACAGAAGTTAGGCTCGGACTTAGAATAAATCTTGGCTGGAAGCTGAGACTTTTGAGGCCTATTTCCTGAGCTTGACCCACTGTTGTCATGGCTTCTTGGCTCATTTACGAGTGATGTCACATCTTCCATATTCCCTGTATAGCTCTCCCAAGGAGAGCTTGATTCTCCTGGACCTGTGGTGTTGATGCAGCAGCCCTTTCAGTCTATATCATTGTTGATCTGTGTCAACCGAAATCCAGGTCACCTGAATTTGTACATTTGGCATGATGGCAAATCGTCAAGGATGGCATATGTGCTGTGGCAATTTCCATAAAGTGACCCTGCTGCTTTCTCCCACCTGCTTTGATAACACGACAGCCTCAACTTCCCTACAGCCTGAATGCACCTAGTTTGGAATACCATGTAGACATCAGAGAGTGTCAATGCATTTGCCTATGCTAGAAGAGGTCCCCAGCCTTGTATTATTGTTGGGTGACAATCCAGGGAGAGTCAGCGGTGGAGACGACCATCTTTGGACAGACCACCTCAAAGTCCACTCTTGGGACCACTGGTCCAGTTCACTGAGTGGAAGTTACTCAACCCAAGTTGGAGGCATGGGAGCCTCACTGCCATTCTATTTGACTGTATTTCTTCCTCTCCCTGCAAAGAATGACTTTTTTGACTTATATAAATATTAAAGGTCCATTCTGTTTATGATACTAAGTCATTGGGACATTGGCTCTATTGCCCCATCAGTGGGGCTCCTTTTGCTTTTATATAATGTTTTAAAAGAATCTGTCTTGTTTGGAAATTGAAGGAGGGAGACATAGCTAGAGGAAAACATCCTAACTGATGTTTTCTTGTGTTGCTTGTTTGTTGTGGCTGAGTGTCAAACGTGGCAGTGAATCAGTATCAGACCAGTGACTGGAGAGGGCTAGAGCTGCCCAAGCTATTGTATTCACTGGTTCAGCCTGCTGTGCTTGGGGCTGATGCGCAGAAGCTAAGGATTCTTACAAAGGACTGGGCTTTACCTGGTTAATCCAGAGACACCTAACCTACTATTAATACCCAACTTCCAGGGTCATTCATGCTTCAAAAGACTGCCCTGAATGCAACTGGAGAACAGGACAGAGAATTTTTCTGTTCCTTTCCTATTTGCCTTCTGAGCTACTTATAGCGGCGAGTCTGAGAGTCTCATTGTTACTCACACTGCACACATTCAAAGATTTTCCTTTGGCTAGCTGGATGAACACCTCAATTCTATTCCTGGCCTGGCCGCAGATTCCCTGTGTACTCAGCAAACAGCTTTTTTCCCCCACTGTAAAATGAGTTAGCTGTTCTATAATTTTATAAGCACAAGCATTTTATGATTCTCACTCATAAACTCACATATTATATGTAGTGCCAAAGAGAGCTCTCTCCCGAGCATTCAGTAAGGCCGGCAGCATTTGCTAGCAATTCTACTTTTTCATTTCTGACTTGGGGTTTTCATTTCTTGGTTTGGTTTCCTTACTTCCATTCTAAATGATCAAGAAGCGATCAGCCAAAAAGGGAACCCACCAAAGATGAGCTAATTCTTATTTCTAATTCATCTCAAATCATAGATGCCAGAGAAAGGATCACAGAATCCAGACCTCACCCCATACTGGCCATGGACTACATATGTAAGTTTCTTCAGAGCATTCCTTTACAGTGGGAAGAAGAGGACTGTGTGTTCTCTAATCACATCTTTCTCTCAGATGGAAATTTGTCCACTTGGAAAGCATCCCATGAAGCTAAACACCTTCTGTCTAACTTAAGGGCAGCCCTGCCCCATCTCTATTTTCTTCTCTGTGACCTTACAGTTGTTCTGTGTCTTCAGTTGTTCAGAGATGTACTGATCACTCCTGACTTACCCTGTGATCCTCTAGGTTGACTAGATGTCCCTGAACTTCAGCCCCACTTTCACACATACTCAGTGTCTTCATAAGCTTCCTAAGCTCAGTCACACTCTGCTACTGACACATCCCCCTCCTCCAGTGCAATCTAGGGATCCATGATTCCGTCCAGCTCCGGTGAACCAGTGGCTGCTCAGTTACACAATCTGCCACGATTAGGACCTGTCATCCAAATGCATCTTGTCTGTCTCTGTCGTTTCTCTTCTGCTTGTCTATTAGAAAACCTGTGACCTTTTCTTTATTCAGCTCCATTTACTAGGCACCTTCTGTGAAGCTCAAAGTTAGCTTTTACCATAGTAATCTCACTGATTGAAAGGGAAAAAAAAGCAAATTCAGAAGTTAAATATCTACTCCAAGCCATACAGCTTTATGCAAGCTGAGAAGACCAGGGTCTTCTCAAACAGGGCAAGCAGGCGATTGCTTTTTGAGCTCTGTGCTCTGCATCAGAGAGCAGTGAAATGCAACTATATCCCTTTGCTCTCCCAGGAGAGAAAATTCATTGCTGAAAACCCAACCTTGCCATGTCCTTATCGTCTAGAGGCACCAAAGAATAAGTCTAAAGATGGCAGAGGGAAACACTGGGTAACCGGTAGAGGCGATGATGAAGATGTCAGTAGCTCACATGCACAGACTCCAGAGCAGAAAGCAATCCTCTTTTTATTAAGGCATAGTGCCTCTTTTGAAATAATTTACAGCACACAACCGGGCCTGCTGTGCAGCATTACAATTTGTCATTAAAACTCCATTCTTCTTGCCAGAGTAAATGAGCCATTTACAGCCAGGGCGTCAAGATGGACTGTTGTTATTTTTTTCTGTTTTTGTCTTATGAGTGTTCACAGCTCTCCTCAGACAAGCCCCTGGGGATTCCTGGAGAAGTTCTGCTGTCATCTGGGTCAGTTATACAGGCTAGAGGGTGATTTCCTGGATACAGGTATACTCCGTAGCAGAAAGTTGTGGAAAAGCCAGCCAAGGTTCCTCCAATATGGAAGATGCTCCTGAGAAATATTGCTGGCACTTACAACATCATCTTCCTGGCATACATACACAAGTCACACAAGCACGTACGTATGTATGCGCAGGACAAAACCAACTATGGGAAATTCAGTATTTCCAGCTTCTCAGTTATCAGCCTCTAACAGGGTAGTGAGAACATGTGACTCAGCAGGTGTGTTGAGTGTTGAGTGTTATTAAGGAAGTTGATTAAATCTTCTCTAGCACATGTTCCTACACATCCTCAATCAGTCATAAGAAAATATTCTAGGATATGAAGCTCTTTCCTACAAACTTTCAGATCTTGGAATTTTGCCCATGATGCTGTGTGTGTATGTGGATTTCTGTCCCACCCGACAACAGCTAGGGGAAATACTGTTGGTAAAGAAAAGGTATGTCCTGAGAGCTGAGGGAAAATCTCTACGTTTATCTCCAAATCCCACCCTTTCCTCATTCACATACCACTATGGCAAGTGTAGTAGTTACTCTTTCTGTTGCTGTGAGATACCACTCAAACTCAATTAACTTAAGGGGAGAAAAGGATATTTATTTGGCTTACAGTTACAGAGAGGAGATACAGTCCATTATGCTGGAAAAAGCATGGCAGGTGGCAGGAGCTGAAGGGGGCTTCTGTCACTGCAGACATCCTAGAGGCTGAGGGAGAGAGCAAACTGTAAATTACTAGAAGCAGGGCAGGCTATCCAACTTCAAGTCCTGCCCCTCTTGTGACATGCCTTCCTCCAGCAAGGCTCCACCTTCCAAAGGTGCCATGACCTTCCCAAACACTGACAACCGTTGAAGATTCACACACATGTGTCTGAGGAAGACAATTCACATTCAAACCATGACAGCAAATATATAGAAGATGCTTCATAATTATCTCTTGAGCTGAACTTTGTGGAAAAGATGAGATTTTTTGTCTTCAAGGAGTTTACAATTTAGTTTAACCCAAAGGATGTGCTCTGCTACCTCTCCCATTTCAAATATGACTTTCTTTCAGGGCCACGGATTTAAAGTCTTCTTTACTTTTTGGGGTGTGTGTGTGTGTGTGTGTGTGTATGTGTGTGTGTGTGTGATGCATATGTGTTACGACAGAGTATATGAGCCTGTATGCACACAAAGGCCAGAGGAAGATATCAGGAGATTTGCTCTATCATTCTCCAGGTAATTTCCTTGAGACACAGTCTTTCAGTGAATGAGGAACTGGGCTGGTGCCCAGTGAACCCTAGTGATTGTCCCATTTCCATCCGTACCCCCACTGTGCTCAAGTTACAGCTGTGTGGGCCCCTGCTTGGCTTTTTTTTTTAAGACCCTTAACATTTTCTTTCTTTCTTTTTAATAATCTTTTTTATTATTTATTCAATTGTGCATGTATGAGTGTGTGCGCGTGTGTATATGTGTATGTGTGTGTGTGTAGAACCATGGACGAATTCAGGAACCACAGACGAATTCAGGAACCACCATGGACGCCTCTACCTCCCTCTTGTTTACTCTGCCCTGGGATTCACAGGCTCCGCCCTACCAGGACCAGAAACACAGGCCACCCCCGCCTCTGCCCGGTGTCTATACGGGAGGGGTCTAGGAGGATCCGAACTCAGGACCTTCTGCCTGCAAGGCAGAGGCTTAACCCCTGAGCCACCTCTCCAGCCCCCCATGCTTGGCTTTTTATGTGGGTCCTGGAGATTCCTTTTTCCAAACAAGACCACTGTGTCTCCTGCAATCTATTGTTCATCTAACAATTTCTGTTTTCCTTGGATACTTAGTTATCACCCTCATTGTCTCCATGAACTTCTTATATTTGGCAGCACATTTGCATATCTCTGTATCTCCCAGAGTATCAAGCACTAAATGTTCAACAAATGTGTTAAAACGGTGCTCTGTTTTATGAGTCACAAAACCCAAAGTTCTCTAACCTATGAAATAACAATACCCACATAGGAATGCTGGAGGGATTAAGTGATAAAATATACACAAAACTCTTAGCACAGACCCGACTCATAGAGTTAGTAGCTGCTACTATCATGATACCGCCTCAGGCAGGTTTTCCCAGTATTGCGCATCCAGGAGTCTAGATCAGAATAGTCAGCTTTTAGGGCACTGTGACTTCTGTGGGAGTTTCTTTAGGAGGCTAAATAAGGCTACTCTGGTTCATCCTGTGTCTTCCTCTACTCCAGCACTGAATGAGACACTGCCAAGCTTAAGAGTATGATCTGAGGGTAATCCTACCTGTATATGAAAGTGTGTCTTCCCAAGGTGTGATGGCATAGGGTACAAGTATTACACATTAATATCTGGGCCCAGAGCCCAAGTCAGTGACGTGACCAACTCCATCCTGCAGCCATGTCCTCCTTTCACCCAGTGACTATTAAGCCTGCAATATCACAGCGGCAATAACTTGACAAGTGTCAAGGCAAGCTAAGCTTCTGACAGCCTTTAAGTTCTGCATGTTCTTTTGAACTGGTAGGAAAAGTGGTAAGAGTTCAAATGGTTGTACAAAGTACAAAGGTAGGAGAGAAGCATTTTAACAGCCCAAGGCCTGACTCATTGATTAGTGGAGAGAAAATATATTAAAGGAGACTTGTCATACCACCTTTTCCAGTAATTCATGTCTTTGTAGCTTCGAACACCTTGTCGAAGTCTTAAATTATTAAGGTGCCATCAAATTAATGTTAAGATCTTTTAAATGTGACCATGCTGGGAGAATGGGGGGGTGAGGGGCTGAAGATGGCTTCATTAAAGAATGAATTGAAGAAGAAGTAAGGCTCTGGTAAGGCAATTCAGGAATAAGGACATTTCCAGACCAGAGTATGTGGCCTACTGTAGAAGAAGAGACTAATAAAGTGTGGCAGGAACAGAGGTTGAAGGAAAGAACTTCAGACTCTAAGTGAGCAGTAGAGAGCCTGGACAGACAGGCTGAAAGGTCTGAACACTATTCTGCAGGCAGGAAGGCAACCGCAGACGCTTCTGAGCAAGGGAATGACATGACCAATGTCTATTTTGGAAAAGTTAGTCTGGTGGCAATATGGAGGATGGATGAACAGCAGATGGGGAGAATCCCAGAAGAAAGCCTGTGATTAAGAAGCTGTCACAGTAATGTGTCTGGATAGGGGAGATGGATAAGGAGATGTTCTATGATAAGAAGCAGACCTGGTAAAGGGAAAAGCTACACACATGGCTTTCTGATTTCAGTCCTGACGTACAGGATGGTTAGGATGGCCCTTAAGTCAGATGGAAACTCCAAAGTGGAAAACAGATTCACAAGGTATTTGAGGGTCAGTGGTGAGTCGCAATTGAGATATTTTGCATTTGCGATGTCATTTGAAAATACACACCTGGCACTTAGGACTGGGTTAGAGCAAGGTACCCAGATTAGAGGACGCCAGCACAGTGGTGATAGGCAGTCCCGAGGGGCAGACACAGGGGTCGATGGGAACTCGTAATGCAAAGAGAAAACCAGAGGCCGCTCTTTTTCCTCATAGCGCCCTTCAGACCTGAGCACAAACTTTCAGGTTCTATGCCACTACCTATGAGGGGTTCACAGGCAAACCCCATCTCCGGAAAGAGTTGGTTTCCTCATCTGAGATCCACTGTGTGCAAAGGTGCTATGTTAAGCAGCTAGAAAGAAATTAGATTGGGGAAGGTCATGGTGTAGCTCTCAAATTTACAGAAAAGATTCAAGGCCAAAGAAAAGAATGCTGGCTCTTCCAGTTGCTAGTCCATCCTTTCATCAATGACAGATAATCATAAATGATTATTGATGTTGTTTTTCTCTGGCTCCAAAATGGCCTTGTAAACCTTTTCAGGTTCTCAGCAGATAGCACTTTTTGATCTCATCCAAACTCCATTTCAGTTCTTGGACAGTCATACAGGTATGCTGGAGTGGAATGACTGACTAGGCAACTGTATGTTTTGGATCTGCAACCACTCCAATCTGTCAAAGGCTTGCTCTTGAGAGGCAGTGGCACCTTAAAGAGATAGGTCCTATTGAAAAGTAGACTGGTGATTAGGGGGCATGCTCTTGAAGAGCGGAATAGGGTTCCAGCCCTTTTCCCTTTCTATTTTTCACATCACATCCTGGAAGTGATCAGTTTTACTCCATCACATGCTCCCAGCACGAGTTGCCAGCATAGCCCAAAGCAACACCACAGAACGAAATCTCCAAAACTGTGATCCAAAACAAAGCGTCTCTCCTCATGAGTTGATTTTTCTCAGATATTTACTATAGTAATGGAAAGATGACTAGCAGGAAATAGTAAAAAGAAAGCAACGAAGGGTCATATGAGGCCGAGGAGGGTTTCATGTCTTAGGTAGCAATATCGAACTTTACCCACAGTCATGAGCTACCAAAGTTTTGCACAGGACACCAAAAGAAACATCAACACGGTTACTGTAAAGGACAAAGAGATCCTAGTGAGACTAGCTGCATAGTTGGACCATCAAGGCGTGAGGTGGTAAGGGACTGGATGGGGGGGTTGGAGGGGTTCACGGTGGAACTGGAAATGGGGATATTCTCAGAGGCATTGGAAGAGAATAAGTAACATGACTCCATGACTGAGTTAACAAAGCAGTGGAAGAGAGAGAGACAGAGAGAGAGACAGAGAGAGAGAGAGGCTGCTCATCTGCCATTTTGAAACTGGGTTGAGAATACCATTATTAAAAAGAGAATCTGTTAAGCAGAGTTACTAAATTTAATTAGCTTGGGATGTCCAGACATTCTAACTTTGGGCAAACCTCTTCATTCTTCTTTGGACATCAACATACTTAGGGATCAAATTCCTAGTTCCACCATTTATTGACTGAAATGAAAAGGGAGTAGGTGAGCTTTGACCTTGTCTATTCTTTCAAATGGGGATGATCCTGTCAATAGACCTATCACAGTCCTATGTGGGAAATTAACCAAGACCAGTGTGCCAGGGTCATGTAAGAACACCATATGCAGCTGGTTAATCATGGATTCTTTTGGCTTCTCCTCATAGATATGTGTTGGTACTGGAGAAGCCAGAGTCTGGGAAGGAGGCCAGGCCTGGAGGGGGCAACTTGAAAGTATTTTCTGTGGAAAAGATAATTAAAGTTTGGGAATCATTAAGACCTCTTTAGTAAATGTTAAAAGAGAATGGAGATCACATAGGCAGAATGTTAGAATGCATCACTTTTAAAATATTTGTTTCCATAATAAAAGGAGAAATACTCCCAAGGTTTCCACTGTATGTTCTTATTTCTCTTGAGTTCCTTGATAAGCCAGAGGGAATCCTGGAGTCCATAGAAGTGGAGAGGCAGGAGCGTGGGAGGGAGTGGGATGGGTTTATGAAGGAAAGGGAGGGGGTAGGAGGGAGGGGAGATAGAGAGAAGCAGGGATAAGTACTCAAGATGCTTGCAAAACTCAGAAAAAATAAATGAAAAAAGGAGAAATATTCCATTTAGTCTCCTACCTCAGATACACTGTTAATATTTCATTTTATTTCATCTCCTGCTATTTATTTTTAAATGTAATGGATTAAAGGAAGCATAAACAAAGCAAGTAATGAATGAAACTTTTTTTTAATTAGAAGAATTCTAACCATTTTTAGAGAAATAGAGTTAGAAATCAGTTTCCTACAAGAGGGAGAATTGTAAAGCTTATCTAGTTCAAGCTTTTTTTTAAATGTACATGTATGAAGTGTCCATTACATCCCAGACCCTTGGCTTAGTGTTCCCCATGTCCTATGCCCAGTAATCTAATAAGATAGATATTATTACTACCCATTTCATAGATGAAGAGACTAACACCCAGAGAATCTTGTCCTGACCCAGGTCACAGAGCCAGGGAAGGTCAAGTCTTTGGTCATCAGAAGCTCATGCTTTTAACCCCTGTGCCCCGAGCAGTTCAAGAAGGGTGGCCGGAGGACATGGCTTCTGGGGGTGTGTCTGAGTCAAAAGCAGCTGGAAGCTGGCTGAGAAATGAGCCCTGTGAGATGGCAAAGGATAGAACTGGTCAGAACACAACACTCATTGCTCATCTTTGAATGCGTGGTGGGAGGCTGAGGCAATGAAGAATTCCAGAGTCACCCACAAGAGACCTGTACTTGGTCCCTCTCTCCAGTCATCCACCTCCCTAGCAGTTCACCTGCAGGGTTGCTGATTAAAATCACCATCAAACAGCTTAGGAGAATAAGGGATTCATCCTCTGACAATAGTTGGTTAAAGCCGTTTGTCCATCTTAGCAGAAGTGCTCACACCAAGGAACTGACCACATAATATCCACGCAGCCGAGAGAGGGATGATCCTTACTTGCCAGAGCAGTATGTCTAGCCAAGTACACACAAGAATGCCTCCTTTCTCAAACAGCTCACTCTATTTTTATTCACCTGCCCGTGGATTAGTTTTACCCACATGGGCTGGGCCTTTCCCATCCACTAGACAATCTCCTGCAGAGATTGCTCTGGGCCTAACCCAACTACTAATTCTGTACAAATGTGCCCAGAGTGCAACCCTCAACCATCAAGTTGCTATCTGTACATAACTATGACAGCCTTCAAATCTTTTCATGTTATTTTACTGTCTTCAGTGAAGTCAAGTTCTCTTGTCCAACTGGGACAGGGATAGAACTGTAACCTGTTGGGGGAGAAGGGGGGTTTCTGAAGGAATCGGCGGCACTACTCTACAATCATTTGAGGTGAACCTTGAATCATGACCTGTTTCCTTGCTTTCTGAGTGAGGATTCTATGGTCAGAGGATGGGAACTTGTCTCAGCCCCTGCAGGATTCAAAAGGGCTAACAAGATTGCTATTTCTCAGCCCCCTGCCTCATCATAAAGAAAGCTCTCTCCCTGCCCCGCTCCCAGGCAGTCTCCTACCCGAGAGCATTGCTCAGCTGTTCCCATGGCAACAGAGTGAGGGGCTTTTTGTTTTCCTTAGAAGGTTGGATCCTTGCAACCAAAAGGTAGCTATTGACTCTTCCACACTCCACTCCCCCTACAATCGGCACTTGTGTGACTGCATGTCTAATTTTACAGTGGTGCGTTTGCTAAACTAAATCTGGAAAGGTACCAAAAATGGAAACTGAAACCAAAGCCTTGTGAAGAAACAGCTCCAAATGTTCTTCAGCATTCACATGTCAGCCGTGTGTGTGGGAATTGATTAGAACAAACTTATCACAATCTATTTGGGGAGCATTGAAAGGCTCCCAATACCAATATGGAACCTACTGTGAAGAAGTAGTGGTTTCCAAAGCAAGGAATCTGGGTGTGCTGCAGTGGACGTTCATGGAATGTAGAGTGTGGATGCTTCTCCATGGACCCTTCTTTTTAAGACCATTGTTACCATCTAGGAGTCTGGAAACGGGCCAGTTTCCTCCACCAGATACACATTTATATGGCAGGAAAGGGTCTCAGGTGCACAAGACCTAAGTTTTATTTTTAGAGATACATTTTAGAGTCAAAGTAAAGCAACAGAAAGTTGAAGCCGAAGTTGCTTTAAATGAAAGTGAAGCTGCAGAGGTCAGAGTTCCCTCCAAGTGGATAATTCTCTTTCCCTCTGCGCCACCGTGGGAGACTTTTATGTTTGGGGAAGGGGCTGCTATTTCTATTTTCCCTTTGGGACTGGTTGATTTCAAATAAGGGTGAAAGTTTGTCTTTGTGCTACATCTGAATGTCCAAGGCTGACCTAGGTCTGTCTGGGCAAGTCAACCCTGGAGAACTGCTGGCAGGAAAGCAGTTTTGTACTTTTGTTTTGTTTTCAATGTTGTACTTTCCTGGTAGAAAGCCAGGAAGTGGATTGTCATATGCCCATATTTGGAGTCGGCTGCCCTGGGCTGTCTCTCTCCATTGCATTCTTGTCTAGTGGGTTCTAACTGACTCCTACAATACCTCACCATGGCTCCAGATGGCTGATTTTACTTACCACACTTGACCTACTATCTAGGTAAAGAACTTCAGACAAGCTGTTTCATATCTCTGGGCTCTAGTTTCATTTGTATAATGAAGAAGGAGATACTAGGCTCTTTTTAGGATTAAAAATACAGTGTTTTAAGTTGCAAAAAAAGGGGGGGGCATTCTGAATTATTCCCACATTACAATTTCTGGCTTTTCTAAGATGAGCACCCTTCAGTAGAGTGCTCAGCCTTATGAAGTGGTCCTCATCTGTTTTCTCCTCTCTTAAATCAAGGCAAGTGAAGGTTTTAAAGTGTTCACATAGGCAGAGAAAACTACAGGAAGACTACCTCCATCATGTCTGGCTCTAGACTCTGAGCATGTTGGAGTCAGAGAGCATCTTAAAAAAAATTGTGTATCCTCACACCCAGCACAATGCTCAATGTGTGTTTCTCGATTGGTGAACTCATAAAACTCCCTAACTCTTAGTGCCGGGGATGCTCTAGGCACTCATTTTACAGAGGAAGATGCTGAAGTTTGGCCAAGAGCACAGAGCTACAGACAGAGGGAAGGGCAAGACCGACTGTCGCCCTTCCTGCAATGCTTCTAATTGTTTTACAGTTCGTGTGGGACTTTTGCAGGCATTTCCTGTCAGGACTGAAATCATTTAGCATCTTCTTCCTACTTATCAAGCAAACTGTCCAGTCCCTGGGGATGGCAGAGTTAACCTGGATTGTTCCTCTTTGTTTCCTGCTATGTAGTACAAGGGAATGTAAGTCTTTGAGTATGGAGGTTAATATAAATATGGATAGCGTGAATGCACTCATTTCCTATCATTAGATCCCAAGTTGTAACCAAGAGTCACATGGGCTACACACCCTAGTTTTGCCTCTTGTTCTCCCAGTGTATATCACAGTTAGGCTATTTACATATTTAAATTTTTGGAGACAGGGTCTTATGTATTTCAGGTTGGGCATGATGTTGTTATGTAGTCAAGATGATCTTGAACTTCTGATCTCACACCCTCCCCCTCCTGAGTGCTGAGATCACAGTGCCACCCTCAGTTTTCGAGGGGCTGGAGGTTAGACCCAGGGCTTTGTGTGGGCTAGAAAAGCACTCTACCAAATTGAGCTGTACCTTCAGCCCTTCCCTTTTAATTATGATAACAACAGCATATTAATTGGAGGTTTCCATTCTATCTGCCTAACAACCCACAAATCCCATTGACTTTCCTGGTAGAAGCTTAATGTTTGTTGATACAAGGTTGGGTATCCTGGTCAAGCAACTCTCCAAGTTGTAAGTCAAGGGGACAGGCTACTTGTGTCTTCTGGCTCTACCATTTGGGTGCTGATTTTCTCTATCAGTCTCCAATCAAAAGATAAAGGGGAGTTCTTGCACCTGTGATCTAGCCATCTGGCCCAGCAATGATACATACCATTTCTACTTACACCTCTTTTGATCTTTACTCGGTCACATGTCCCTAACTAGAAATGAAGGCTGCCCCTCATTGAGTAGCCAAGTCCTAGTAAAATCTTGCAAGGGAGCCTGTTCTTCACTAGTCTCTATCTCATGTTGTTGGCATTTCTGAAGCAGGTTATTTGCCAAGTTTATCTTAAGTGTTATTTTATTTAATATTCATTGCTTAACATAGAATGATTATATGAGTGGTTGATGGCAATCTAAAATTCACTCCAAAAATCCATAGGATCTTTATGTTGACAAGTTTTTGAAGGGCTCAAGATATGTGAGTTGTGGTACATGTCCCTTTCTCCTCAGAGGCTTAGGAGTTAGTACAGTGAGGTCACAACTCATGCTAAGTCCAAATATTTGATGAAAGAACAATCTTTGAATGATTTTTATATAGGAAAGCTTTATTTCCCTGTGAACAGAGGAGACCATCTCTCTAGATAGAGAGATAGATAGATAGATAGATAGATAGAGAGATAGATAGATAGATAGATATGCATGTATACATCCTAGCTAAAACCCTCTAAGATCTTCACTCACAGCATCTCAAACCCCCATCCAAAGTTCCTCTTGATATTTCCAAACTTCAGTTTGCTCTACAGAATTTATAATGCCTTTTAGCAACTTTATAAATGTTGGGCAGGTGTCTAAAAGATAGAAATAGCATGACCAAAAGAATTTCTCATTTCGTATGGGAATGTATGTGCTACTAATAATATAGACAATCCTTCAGAATGAATTTTACCTCAAGATGTTGTTGGTCCATGAGAAGCCAGGAAGGAGAAGTGAGAACTCAGACTTCAGTCTTCTCATAGGCCACGTCCAAGAAAACCAAGTTGTAGGCAGAAAAACTCAAGTGACTTTGGAAGACCAAGAGCTAATTTAAGTAGGGAAGTCTTTGCTCCTGTTCGTGCTTGTTCCAGAATAAGGCAGCAATGTGAAGAGTCACAAGATGAGTGGAAAAAGGGTAAGAATAATGGAAATTTTGGAATCTGCCTAATATAACCTGGTCTAAAGTAGCGCCAGCACCTCGCTGGGAAGTGACTAACACTGGCACCTTCCCCGTGGTTCTGCTGTCTCAAAGGGCAGAACTTTTGCAAGGATGTTTGCAAGGATTCAGATGTTCTGGTCATGAAGAAACCTCTTTTTAAAAGTTACTGCATGTGAAAATGTCCCTGGAATTGTGTTTTCGCCAGATGTGGTAAGACACCCAGATGCGAAGGTGATTGTCACTGAGCAAAAGTACCCACACTCACAGAGCTTCGGAACAGGAGGCACAGCAGACGGTGGGGCCATGGGAGGATGCTCAGGGGTAGGATGGAGGCAGAGGCAGGAAGAAGCATGCGTAGAACCTTTATGGGAACCCAGGGAAGAGACGGGACATGTCTAGGATTGTATAGTTTGAATTATTTCAATGAACTGTAGTCTGTAGGGACCCTGTTAGCACAAGTAAATGGTGATCTGGAACGTGACATTCACTAAAGGAGGTACTGGGGGTGTGGGCAACTGTATGTGAAAGGTACTTGTGGGGCGAGTCTATCTTAGAAAGCATTTAATCGTGATAGGGAAATCTTTCTAGGAACAGCAAGGGTGCAGGTATTAGCATCAGAAAATTCGGAGAGTATTTTCAAAAGATGAATTCCTACCTTTAGGGGGTCCACTTTGTGCTAAAACAACTCAAGGGAGTTGGTAGCAGTGGTTAGGTTTTCCAGAAATCAAATCCGAGATCTGTATAGAGGAAGGCCAATGTTCCCCCGGAGCGCTAAGGCTCCCTTTCTGCAAAGGAAGCGCAGCCGGATGCAGGCAAAGATGGAGTGATGTCTGTCATACATCGGTCTCATGGATCCTGGTCTATGAGGAGCTCTTCAGAGATGGCCTGAGTCGGAGCGAGGAGTCAGACTGGTCACTGAATATGGGCTCCTCACCTGGCTCTAGGGCAGGAGGGTGGAGCATAACATCGCATGAGCGCTTGGAACACATGGTTCTCTAAAGAGATTCTCAGTAGCTGTAGAAAGGAGTACTTTAGTCCCGAAGCAGTTGAAAAGTTTGCCTCCGCTTTCACTAGAGTTGGAATAGAGAATCAACGTCAGAAATAGGCTGGGATTCTTTGAAGGGCAAGAATTTTTTACTTTCCAAATCAACTGGGGGAGGGGAATGGATTATGAAGCTTCGGAGTAAAACATTCCGATTTGTTGCTAAGGAGACATCGCCAAACAAGGTTGGCTTATATAGTATATTGAAACGCCAGAGAATCACATTCAGATTTTGTTCACAGCTCTATTCAGATAAAATTTACCTCTTGGCATGTTTGTGAGATAACAGAATTGTTACTAAGAATTCCAGGAAGAAAATCCAGCCCAGGGCATTTTCTCTGTTGTGACTGTTTCTAAAGGCAGGGTGCCTTCTCCGCATCTCAAGTGGAAGAGCCAGCTTCCTCTCTAAGGTGGAAAGGTAGCAGCCTGCCAGGAAGGGTGGCTGCATGGCCCCTCGCAACAGGACGATTTAGTGCAAATTACTTGAGAGCCATGAATAAGGCACACTGCTGTTTTCTTTTGCCTCCCAGTCACTGCACATCACAGACCTGCACCTATACGCTAGGAGTCACCCCAGGAAGATGCTCTTAGTCACTTTCCACCTCCTCTGGGAAGTTCCACACGTCCTAAAGTCAAATTCTTAACCTTTTCTTCCCTCTGGGTTCCGCAGATCCTTCCCGTAACCTCCCCCAACCCCCACAGCTATTTGGTCAACATGAACTAAATATGTATGACATCTGACTCCACTTCTTCTCTTTCAGAAAGCGATTTGGGGAAGATTGGGAAAAGGGTCCAGAAAACCCAAAGATCATGTTTATAATCCATCAGTAGCCACCATGGGGGAAAAAAACCATATTTCTCTGTTTTGACCTTACAGTGCAACTCCCTATTGGGGGTCCAACTTCTGCTTCTTGTCATTATTCTCTAGGGCAAAATAAGCATAGGTCTTTGAGGAGACATTCTCTTAGGACACTTGGCATTGACATCGGAAGATGTCTGGTATCTGTTTTGTTAATGGGGCTGGGAAAGGAGAGGGTCTAGCGGATGTTTTTCCGGCAGTGTAGATAGGACTCTGTTGAGAATCATAAGAAAAAAGAATTTCATAGAACCCTACAGTATAGGGATGGGAATGGCCCTTACATCTAATCTGGCAACTCCTTGTCTGAAGAGGTTGATGACTTGCCCCAGTTGACAGAATGAAAGAACCAAAAGGGAAACCCCCAAACCTTCTGAGTACGTGCTAAGTGCTCGGTGCGGAGCCATGCCCATCTTCATTCGTGTCATGGGTCGTTCTCATAGTCCCTCCCAGTACCCTTGCTGCCTTGTGTCGTGGTTCCCAGCTGCTGCTCAGAGAGTCTCTTCTTCTCATGCACAAACTTACTCACACCAACAGCAGCTTTGTCTCAGTAAGGGAATCTTGCCAAGTATTAAAGCATCTATTCCATACAAGAACGACAGAAGAAGAATTATCATTACCCCTGTCTTCACAAGGGAAAACTTAGGCATGCCATCATCCTAGCCTTACATCTGGATTGGACAGTTTTTTCAAGTTTTGGAGCAGGAAGCAGTTAGTAGCTAAGACTTGAACAGCCTGAAACTGAAGCATGCTGGATGCAGTTAAGAGTTCTGCTGGTTGGTCCTGACTCCACTGTCTTTCTGAGGGTTCCCTGCATGTCATCTGATGGGCCCTCAGGTGCACTGAAAACAGAAAAGGTAGAACTGTGTAGAAAAAAAAAAAGATGTCTGTATAGGGAATTCTTGGTCAGATTTCCTGACAAGGGAGTCAGATATTCATTAGCTCCACCTGGATCATGTGCATAGCGTCCAAGACAAGGAAACATCACTTCTCAAGACTCTTTAGAGCACCCCTACCATGTGCACACAGGAACACACACAGGAACACACACACACACACACACACACACACACACACACACGAGCTCATCAGAGTTCTGCAATTTTCAGCAAGGAGCTAACTTTCCTCTCAGCCAGTACAACTCCACAGTAAACTCCTCTGGGTTTTGCTTGGTGCAATAATACTTTCCGTTGAGGTGTTATGTAATAGCAGATCCGATGATCTCCAGGCCAATTTCAAGTCAAAGCTATTTTTAATGGAATTGCCAGAGGATGGTAGGGGTTGGGGGCAGGGAGAAGAAATGCTTGGAGTGTACTTTTTTTTTTTTTTAAGAGCCAATAAATCTCCAAAATGTTTAGCCTCTGCATCTTGGAACCTGAATTTCCAGGGAAGAAATCGGAGAATGCCAATGAAATCATAGCAGGTGTGTGTAATAGCTGAGTTCACTTTCTGCATCTGTGTTTTTGTTTGGATGCTTTTGTATGTAATAAAAAGTTGACCAGGCTAAGAGGCAGGAGGCCTGAGTGTCCTCCCAGTTCTGCCAAAGCCTTGGTATGCCCTTGAGCAAGTCACTTCCCCTATCAGTTTCCTTGTCTGTAAAGGAGCCTGACGTCCTCTCCAACTCTAAAATCCTACATGATCCTCAAATATCAGCAGTGCTAATGCCCGGAACTGAGATGACATGTGACTTGCAGAAGGTCAGACACCTTCTGCTTACATTCTTTCCTCTACCCAAGACCTTTCTGTTATCTTTACTGATATAACCTCATCCAACCTCCTAAGTATTCAATAACCTGTAGGGCTTTGCTTTACAAATGTTTTTGAAGGAAAAGGTAAAAGGCATCTCTACCTTGCTGGGTTATGAATGCTGTGTTAAGAGAGTGTGATTCGAGTTATTTCACTGGAAATGTGAAGTTTATTCTCAAATCTTCAGAGAAGAAAATTTCATCAACTCCTGGAAGCATTAGGATGTGAGGGGACACATGCTATGGTCAGGTTAGATTGCTGAGTTCTGATTTGACTTTGAATTTGCTAGAGATGAGTGAGACAGGCAGGCAACTTAATGAAATGTCACAGATGTGCTTGCTCCGGCACAGATGTGGATCTCTGTACTGATCTGAAGCAATCCTAACTCTATCCAGGTGTGTTGACTTAGCCTGTGCAGATAGTGTGAACACTTTAGTGATTTACCTTATTTTCAATCTCCCTTTCCTCTGTGACAGGATCATTTTCTCTGTGGTCAGGGATCAATCTTGAGTTAAGAATGGCTAAATAACAGAGCTTTCTGGAATACCAATGGCTTTTTGAATAAAATAAGATACAAGGAGAAAGGAAAGTGAAATCTTAGCTCTCTTGCAGTTGGTAAATGCCACATACTACTTAGATCAGTCATGATTCTGGAGTCTAGTTTTAGATACTCTTTAATGACCCTCTTCCAAATTGGGGCTATGATGGGGCACAAAGATCCATGTTCCCCAAAAGGTCATGTCCTCCCACTGCTTCAAATTATAAACTTATTTGGAAATAGGGTCTTTGAAGTTGTAGCAAATTAAAATGAGGCTGTACCAGAGTAGGGTGGTCTCTAATTCTGATAAAGTTTTTGTTTCTATAAAAAGAAAGCAGGTGACTCAGTAGTTAAGTCTTTTCCTTTAAAGCAGGGAACAAAACAGAGTCCTTCTCTAGAATCCTCGAAGGGAGCACAGCTCTGTTGGCACTTGGAATTGGAACTTCCAGCCTTAGCCTCAAGTCTCCCGGTTGGTGCACTTTGTTACAGCAGCTCTAAGAGACTAATACCACGAGGGAGAAGAGACAGGGGAGAACATAGAAACTACCAGAACACGACCCTCCCCTCCTTGGTATGTCCACAGCCCATCTCCTTCATTTCCACATCCAGACTTTGAGATGGTGGAGGCTGGCTGTGAAGCCCATTGGTTGTTTCTACCTTCAGTCTTGCTCCCTCCTCCCACGTGGCCTGTCTCATCTGTGTCATAACTTTTCTGCTCCTTTCTTGTGGATGCCCCACCCCACTCACTCAGTGACTGCTCCAGTCCTTCCACTTTCCCAAGACTCCTGCGCATCCTCAGTAGACATAGACGCTTCTCTTCTTGCCTTCATGTGTGTATGTGGGGGAAAGTATGACTCTCACTTGCCTGCCACACCCTGTCGGGCAATGTCAGAGGGTGGCCTCAGTCTCTCCTTCCTTGCCCTGCCTTCAAACCAAACCACCAACAGTACATTCTCCAAACTGTAATTTGTTCTTTCCCCTTCCTTTTCGATTTCTTTACAGAACTGCTCATTGTCAAACTCTTGTGACTTCTGCTGTTTACTTCTGTCACACTTCAGGGGTGCCAGGGATTTTCCAGATCAACAAGCCAATGGTCTTCTCCCTCACTAAGATTAAAGATGTTTCAGACATCTTGGTAACTGTTAGGCATCACATGTAGTCTTACATTGGAAGACTTTCAACATGTGCATATTTGTAAGTATTTGAACCTCTTGAAACTCTCCACCCTGCTTGGTCCATGTTTTCTTATTCCTTCATGTATGCTTTCCCTGTTGCTTTCTTCTCCCATTCTGCTAGCCATCCACGCATCATCTCGCCACCCTCCTAATTTCAGTTAGTCCTGCATGCCAATGGCTCTACTTCCTGGCCCCAGCACAGCACTCCTTGCTCATCTTCAGACACAGCTACCCATCCAACAGCTCTGTCTTGCTTTCCAACAGATACATCATTCTTGGTGCCCCTACACTGAGACTTTTCTTCTTCTAGTTCCTTCCGAACATGGCTGCTTCATCCTGATTCCTTCCTCCTGAGTCAGCTGGGAGTCCCCTGGGGCTCTCCCTGCTCCACCTTCCAGCTCAACGCTCCTGCTTTCTAGAGCAAAGTCATATTTGCTTCTTTCATCTTTGGTCACTCTTCAAATCTAGTAGATGATCTAATCGCTAGGTTCTAGCTCCATACTGTTCCTTAAAACAAGTTTTTTTTGGGGGGTTCCTTAAAATTCTTAATAGTACCAAAGAGCTTCTAATGACATTTCAACTAAACCAGTGTTATGGGTTACTAACTGGTCTTTAAGATATGCACAACACACACACACACACACACACACACACACACACACACACACACACATACACACACACACACACACGCATGGAACAAGGAAACAAAAAGGATGATGATGATCCCTCCCTTAACATATGGATCATTACTTGAGCTACATTTCCTTGCTATAGCACAGGGGCTCACCCACAGGATTAATGCAATATTTATGTACTGTCACAGCAGTGTGAAAAATAAATACTTAACTATCTGATCTATGAAAGAATGAGAATTTGAAATGCTCTATATGTCTCTCACAGAATTAAAACCAGTCAATAAATGTTAGAAGGAGATTATAAAAACCACCTTGTAACACTCTGAACAGTCTACCCCTACAACTATCATAAGATGTAATGAACTCTTGATTTCTTTGTCAAGAATATTAGAGAGGTCATTTCTGCATTAATGAGAAGGAGCAATGGTTTCCTAGATTCTATTATTTAATCACTCTTTTATTTAAAAGTAGGGATTAAGAATCTTTTGTATACCAGTGTTAAGTGATGAGGACTCCAAGGTTGTAAAATCTAAGTAGTTTCTTTCTTTGAATAATCTTCAGGGTACTGGGGAAAACTGATCTAAACAAGAAATGTGTATGTGTGTGTGTGTGTCTGTCTGTCTGTATGTGTGCATGTGTGATTTTGTGATGAGTGTTGCAGAGTGTAAACAGTGAATTTTAGCTCCAGAGGCCTCTTAACAGAGCAGCATTTGGAATGGAACCTGAAAGAACAGTGAGAGTGAAACAGGCAGTTACTGAACAAAGAGTAGTGTAGTCAGGGAGAACATCCAAGGGGAGGTAAAAAGAGCCCAGCGAGGAAATATCCATGAAGAAGTGGGAATGTGGAGAGGGAAAGAGGGAATCTCAAGACATGGGAGCACTCTAGATTTTCTTCTCAATGCACTTGGAAACACAAGAGATTGTATTCTCTCATAATAATATTCCTGTTTAAAAACTAATGTATTGGGCTGGGGAGATGACTTGGTAGTTAAAGCTTTTGCCTAGTCAAAAAATTCTGGGTGAGTTATGATAGTGCCTATAATTCCAGCCCTAGAAGGTAGAGCTGGAAAATCCCTAGAGCAAAGCGATAAGGTGAAAGAAGAATCCAGAATGATTCCAATTTCACTCTGGATCTCCACACGCACACACACTTCAAGTGCTATCTTGTACACACACCTGCACACACACACACACACACACATACACACACACACACACACACACACACACACACACATAGACCACAGGTACATGCACCAAAAAAAAAAAAAATCTGATTTATCTAAGGGCAGCTGATGCTTAAATCAACTTCTGCTACACTTGGACTGTGTCACGAAGAGCAGCAGCTGCTGTAACTCAGGGCAGGTCCTCCCACCAAGCGCTGTGAGGACAAAGCTCTAAGTCATAAAGTGGGTATTTTTCTCTAACAGGAACCCAGTGACAATCTGTCTGGAGAAGAGCCTGAGTCGAGGAGGAGACAATACTGTAGCAGAGCTCAGCTTGCTGGGTTAGGGACATTGTAAGGACAAGAAAAAAGAAAGGACCCCATCAGGGTTCGCACTCAGTGGGCTCACACCGGGAAACCTGTCTGCGTTCACTGTTTCCATGCAGTGACTGAAAGGAAGCAGGAAGGAATTTGCAGAGATAAACCAGATGCTTGTTCAGTCCTTCAGTGAATTTTGATGGAGCTTCTACTGTGTTGTGGCCAGGACAGGACGCAGGCATGTGTCGGTAACTGACAGTCCTGGCTCTGGCTGTCGTCACTGCGGGGAGCAGCGAGTGGAAAGCACCCAGCACAGGAAATCACTGTTACCAGGTCCAAGAGAGGAAAGATGAAGGACAAACACATCCACCCATGCCAAACATCTATCAAAGTCAGGAAACAGAGGAATTTTAGGACTTGTCTTGAATAATAAAAGGTTTTGTTTTTCTTTTTTTTTTTAAGGAAGATAGAGAAGAAAGGGAGAGGGAAATTATTGGAGTGACAAATTTTATCTGCTCTGGTATCGCACCTTCTCTAATCCCTTTCTGCCTGGGCCTCAAATTTGAAAGACTCACAGGCCAACGGGAGACATTTCTGAGATAATGTACAGACAGGAAGACGTCTGCTTTGGGTTTTCAGATTTTCCCCCGTGTTTTATTCCTGTTGTAGAAAGCAGCTTAACTGAAAGGATGTGCTCCAGCCCCTTGGGGCTGCTGCGATTGTGTGAGGACCGGGCTACACAGGATCTGCGTGCACTAATCCAATGCACCATCTCTACGCGTCCAGAGGCTTCTGGAAATGTCCCGAGGCTGTGTGCACCAGGCCAGCCAAACATCTTGCTGCACCAGACTCAGAATGCCTCGGGTACCCTTGCCGATAAGATCTGATGAATAGATTCCAGTCTACAAGTGCGCTGTGACTGCTGGCAGCTTTTATTACAACCCGAATGTGAAATGTGCTATTCTTGTCAAGGCTCCTGATAAAAAAAATTATCAGCCACAGTGGATGTATGAAGAACCTAGTTTTACAGCAACCAATTAGAGTCGCTGTTCTACCTTCAGTTTGGGGAACAAACAGGTAGTTGCTCATAGTCTTAGTCCTTGACTTAGTTTTCTATAGACAAACTAATCCCTTCAAATCTTTTTCTGCTGACGTCAGAACCACGGGGCCCACAACCCTATCCTTCCTTGTTCTTTTTTAACCTCATTCTGCTATGTTACTTGTGGGGTCCTGAACTTACTTCTTTTAACCAAACTGATCCTTTTGCTCCCCACCAGGTTTTTTTCCTTTTTTTTTTTTTATGACCCAGATGACATTTTAATACCTCTAAAAGCTCTTTCTTCTTTGACTAGAGAGCTTCTTACTCCTGGGAGTCCCACAAATCAGCCCCTGTGTTTGGTACTAGGGGTGGCTTCATATTGCCACAGTCAGGTAAGGCAGCAGACACGGTAAACTGCACCACCTGTGACTTCCTTCAGCAGAGGTATTAAAAAATTTTAGTTCTCAAGCTGAATGTGAACCCTAGCATTGCATATTTCATCATAAAGCTTCTGTTTTTTCCTTAGTCATATCATACCCCATTCAGACATCCATTCTACTTTAAAATAAATGTAATCACCATTCCCATCGCAGCATGGCTGTCACTAGCATCGTAAGATTGCTGAAACAGAGTTCATCGTATGTGAACTTTCCAAAGCGGGGTTGTGTGAGTTGTGTTGTTATTCACAGCAGGAGGAAGATTCTTCACTTCCTCAGGACATTTGCTAAGACTGTTGCCACAACGAAACTTGGGTTCCATTTATAGATGGCAAGTGTAGTCTTTTTGAGAATATTTATTTATAAAGTAAAAATACATGTGAGAATATCAGCATGAAGCATTTTGCAAAAATAAGATGTACTTAATTAAATGTGGAACTAGATGGTGGCCACTGTCATAGTGTAACACGGTTAAAGCTCTAATTGGTATTCCTGATTTTTTGTAGTTTTAAAGGTCATAATTTTTGCTTAGTGTACCAACTGTTCTCATGCTCTATGTTGGAAATTTTTTAGCTTAGATTCCCAGATCAGGCAGAAATGGTGGTAGCCTGCACTTCTGGCCTGGAAGGTGGAGCTTGGGAAACCCTAGCGCAAAGGCACCTATACATACCTACATACCTATGTATGTGTTCATATACATGCTTACTCATGCCTACACATGCAAAACAAAAAGCTGGCTATGACTATGATTTAGGAATATGTTCTTGATGAGCACGTCAATTTGGCTAGAGTTGAAATCATAACAGTACAGACGTTTTCAACCCACAGACATGAGGGCTTCTCTTCACTTGCTTGGATTTATTTATTTATTTAGCCATCGTGTGTGTGTGTGTGTGTGTGTGTGTGTGTGTGTGTGTGTGTGTGTGTATGTGTATGCACATATGTGTGTATGCATGTAGAAGTACTGTAGCAATCAGTCTGCATAGTTGCTGATAAATGACCATCAAATGACTTAAGAGGACAAGGGGTTTATTTGCCTATGATAGTCCAGTTACAGTCTTTCCAGCTTGACCGAAGCGCATGTACCAACACCAGGGCCGAGGGAACTGGCCATACCATCACCACATAACGGCTGAGAGCGGGACAATCCTTACTTACCAGACCAGCATGTCTGGCTAAGTATACAGAAGGATGCTGCTGCCTTCCTCAACCAGCTCTCAGTATTTTATTCATCTGTTCAGGACCTAGTCCCACCCACTATAGGCTGGGTCTTCCCATCACCTAGACAATCTTTTGCAGGCTTGCTTTGGGCTTAACCCAACCACTAATTCTCCACAAATGTGCCCAAAGCTCAAACCCTCAACCATCAAGTTGACACCTGTGTCTAACGATGACAAGTACCTCTACACAAAAGGCTTCGACCTTCTTTTCTTTCTTGTTAATATTTTGTTTATTTTAGTGTGTGTGTGTGTGTGTGTGTCCCTTTGGAGACCCAAGGGTGACTGGATTGTTTCTACTGCCATCTTTCTTCTGTCTGGGATTTCCCAGGCTCTGCCCACCAGGGCCAGAAGTTCAGGTGGGCCCTTTCCACCTGGCGTTTTTTTTATGTAAGACCTGGGATCTGAACTCAGGACCTTCTGCTTGCAAGACAGAGTCTTAAAACCCCTGAGTCATCCTCCAGCCGCTTTTCTTTCTATTTAAAAGACAGAATCGCTATTGGCCTAGAGATCACTGAGCGGACTGTCTATTGAGCCCTGGGAATCTCTGGCTGTCTGTCTCCCTAGCTCTGGGGTGATTAAGTGCATGTCTGGCTTTTTTTTTTTTTTGGCATGGGATATGAAAGTTGACTTTCGTTCTCCCAACATTAGCCCTTTACCAACTGAGCAATTTCTTCCTAACCAGGTTGTGTGGATCTTGGTCTTACATGTGTCTTGTTAATTTTATTTCAGAGAATTTAATGCTTTCTTGTTTTGCTTTTGAGATGGTTTCTTGAAGCTCAGGCTGACCTTGAACGCCTTGTAACTGAGGCTGGCCTTGAACTCTCTGTGTAGCGAGTTGGCCTTCTATTCCTCACCCTCTTGTTTCCTTCCACCCTCCCGGAGTTGAGGTTCTAGGTGTGCACCACCTCCACATTCAGTTGAATTTCATGTTTTCTGCTAGCATAAAAATACACCTGATATTTTAAACTTTAGAGATCTTGTGCCCTGTGACCCGGCTAAATTTACTTAGCAACTAATAGCTGATATATATATATATATTTAGAAGTTTAAAAATGTACAATCTTAGGGGCCGGGGACTTAGCATAATTGGGAGGATACTTGCCTGGTGTGTATGAAGCCTTGAGTTCTATCCTAGCAACACACACAGATGATGTATAATTGTGATTTCAACTCTTGAAAGATGCAGGTGAATGATCAGAAGTTAAAGGTCATCCACAACTATATGTCATCAAGTTCATGGCCAGACCAGCCTTGGGTTACATGAGACCCCGTATCAAAACAGCGATACTAAGGAAACAAATAATTTTAGTTCTTTCTTATTTTTATGCCTTTTCTTTTTCTTCCTGTGTTTGCACTGATTGGGATTGAGATATCTATTTATACTCCTGACCCCTTGTAATTTTATGAAATCATGTCTAGGATTGAATTTTGTCATTTTTTTTTCTATTGAGATGTTCATGTTGCTTTCCTTTTTAAAGTTACAATAGTTTAATTACATGTGTGGATTCATTGCTTTCAAATCCTATTGGTAATTGGTATATTACCCTTTTCGTTTGCTGCTGGATTTAATCTAATTAAACTTAATGTAATCATGGAGAGGTTTTTCGTGTCTACTATCATTCGAGATACTAGGCTGCAATTTTCTTTTCTTGAAAGATTTATATTCAGTTTTAGGATAGCAAGGTCATGAAGGCCTCACAAGATAAGTCAGGAAGCACTCTCCTTTGCTTTCCTGAAAAAAAGTATTGTCTTGCATTGAAATCAGTTTTCCCTTAGGTGGTCAAGTGAATATACCAATGAAATTATTTGAATAGACTTTTCTTGCAGGAAGATTTTTTTAATGAAGAATATAATTTCTCTAATGCATAGTACTTATATTTTCATGTTGTTTTGTCCCAATTTGGTGAACTGTATTTTTGAATGAATTTTCATACTATCATATGATTATCTCTGGAATCTGTAGAGATATACCAGGGATTTGATATTTTTAAAGAACTGCATTTCCCCTTTATTCTCACTATTTGTCTAATTGCATACCATCCTGATGTGTGTTCTTTATTCTTTCTTTCTGGTTTTATCTAAGGGTCTAATTTGCCCATATTTTTCTTGCCTCTTAAGAAGAAAGCTGGATCCTTGATTCTGAAACCTCCTTCTTTTCTAATAAGTACACTGAAACATTTCCTTTCAGGACTTTGTTAGCTACATCGCCGGTTTCCATATTGTTTTCATTATCACTGAATTCAACAGACTCTGATTTTCCTTGTGATTTCTTCTTAGGCCACAGGCAGCTTTAGATCATGTGAAATGTCAGCTACATATGTGGGGCTTTCATGAATATCTTTTTTTTATAAATTAATTTTGTTTTTCTTTTTACTCTTTTACAATCTCATACATGTAGACAATGCATTTGGATCATAGCTACCCCTTTCTCCTTCCTGCTTCCCCTGGACATTTCCTGCCTTTATGTCTTAATTTTTTAAATTGGACGATGTAAAATAATATGTAAGCAATAAAAGAAAATACAGTAAGGATGTAGATAGTTGTGATTGAGCTCCCATTTCCACATGGCTAAGAACACATGATCAAGCTGAAGAATGGCAGTTCTGTCCATCTTCTATGAGACTGAGTTCATGGTATGAGCACAGGGAGCCCCGGCCCACAGGAGCCGTCCACATTGTGAGCACACAGAACCCTGGTCCGTGAGGGGCCATCCCTATGGTGGGCACATGGAAACCTGGCCCACAGGAATTTCATGATTATCTTATTATTGACTTTTAATTTAACTTTCCTGCAACCAGAATGTATAACTTCTATAAAGTTGCAGACTTTGGAAATTTGTTAAGAATCTTTGGTAGGCTACACATGGTTTATCTTGGCAAGACTTTCATGTGCTTTATTTAGTTAGGAAGTACAGAGTGGTTGAGATGACAAGGTGACTGAGACTGTAACTTAGGTCATGTGCATCTTTACTGAACTATTGAGGCAAAGGTGCTAAAAATCCATAGCTATGATTGTGAACCTGGCATTTCTTTTTAGTTCTGTCAATTTTGTTTCATGTAACTTGGACTCTAACAGCAGACTCATACATATTTATGACTACCATATCATACATATTTATGATCACCATGTCTTCCTGATGAAATTTTTTTCTATCATTGATGAAATGTCCCTTTATATGCCTGGGAATTACCTTCTTTGAAGTCTTTGACAGCTATTAATATGAACACTTTACTTTTTTATGCTTAACGTTTACATAGTTTATAATTCTCACCATTTTATTTTTAACTTGTTTGTATTTTATATTCAAAGTACACATTATAGATAATACATAGCTTACTGTGTCTTCATTAGCTTTACTCCCATCTAACAATTTCTGCCTTTTCATTTAATGTGCTTAATAATTTGGTTGGTTAAGTTTGCCATTTTATTACTTGTCAGGTTTTGTACTGTGTTGCAATTTTTCAATTCCTTCTTTATTGCTTCTTTCTAATTAATGCTTTCAGTATTCCACTCTAATTCCTCTGTTGGTTTCTTGGTTATACCTCTTTTGATTGTTTTTATTAGTTTCTATAAGAATGATCATATGTACTTCCAACTTATCTTCAGCATAATATCATCTAATTGTTTCCTATAAAATACAAGAGCCTTACAGCAGTCTGTACCCTTTGGTATCTCCCATCTTTAAACTGGTTTTTTTAAAATTTACATTTATCTATCTATCTATCTATCTATCTATCTATCTATCTATTTCTTTATTTATTTATTATGTCTGTATGTGTTCATGTGCGTGTGTGTGTGCGTGTGCATGTGTGCATATGGTGTCATGGAGCTTGTGTGAAGTTCAGAGGACAAGTTATTAGACATGGGACTCTCTACCCAGTGAGGAACTCAAATTGGCAGGCTTAACAGCAAGTATCTATATCTGCTGAGTCATTTTGCTGCTCCTATATTTCCCATGTTTTCTGATGTCACACATATCGACAGAATGTTATGATTTTTCCTTCAAACCCTCATGCAAGTGCAAAAGTTTTGAGTAGAAAAACACATATTATGTTTACCTAAATATTCACCATTTGTGCTTTCTTTTCATATCTATAAACCTTTTTGCATTTGATATTATTTCTATTAGAATTTGTGGCAACACATTCTCTATTTTCATTTTTCCATTTTCATATGTACTTCAGGGGGTGAGTGTGTGTTCACATGTCTGTGTACATGTAAGTGTATGTGGAGGCATGAGGAATCATCCTTCGTTGCTTTTCTTCCTTTTGAAACAAGGTCTCTAAACAAGCCTAGAGCTTGCTGACAGACCCAGTTTACCCAGCTGACTCCCAGTTTACTGGGAACTCCCAGTCTCTGCCTTCTGAGGCCAGGATGACAGGCAGTCTGAAACACCCACTGACATTTTATGTGAAATCCAGAGATCTGAATTCTAGTTTAGCTTTTACCACTGAGCCATCTCCTTAGCCCCATTTTCATTTGTCTTAAAATGTCTTTATTTGTCTTCATTTTTAATTATTGATGCTCATAGAAATCTAAACTGGACATTTCCTTAACTCTTAAATTCCATTGTCACCTGGCCCTCTTGTTTATGAAAAGAAGTCAACACTTATTGCTCTTTCCCTAAATATGTGTTGCTTTTCTTTGTTGTTTTCAAGGTTTTCCTTTTTACCTATAGCAAACCACGCATTGACTTTGAAGAGTAGAATTGTTGCTTTGTGTCCATTCCACATAATGTTCTTGAAGTCTCCAAAAGTTTGTGTTTTCTCCTCTATTCCCCCTCTTCTCTTCCTGGAACTCATCACACTCAAATTAGATGCTAGATGCTGTCCTACATACTACTGAGGGTCTACTTAGTTTTCAAAACTTTTCTGTCTGTTCTTCATACTGCATTATGTCATTTTACCTACTAACCTTGACTTATTCTTTATTATGCCCCTTCCAATTGGTACCTATTAAGACATAAACATTTTGTTATTTTTTCCTTTCATTTATCTGACTGCTCTGAATTGATGGTTGGGATTGAATCCAAGACTTTGTACATAGTAAACACATGCTTTCTCATTGAATAGTTATCTCTAAGACCTTGGTTCTTTTAATAATTTGCTAAGTTTTTTATCTTTTCATTCATTTTGACAAAATTTTCTTTAAGTCATGAAACATATTTATAACAGCTGCTTTCAAATTCTTGTCAGTTGATTTCAACATCTGGGCCATTTGGGATCCTTTTTTTATTGAGTGATTTTTGTCTTATCTGTTGATCAAATTTCCCTGTATGCTACAGGCTTGGCAATTGTTATTTGTTAGACATTGAGATAAAGCACTGTAAATAGTATCAATGATGTTACCTCCTTTTAAAGAGCATTGAGTTTTCTTCTGAAAATAGAACGACTGTCACATGAATATGGTATTCTTTTTTGTGAGAATGAGTTTATTTTGGTTTTAAGCTTACTCTTAGGGTGTGGCTCTTACTTTGCGGGGTGGTCCTTTAAGCTTGTTCCTAAAGCCTGAGTTAGTCAGCGGTTCTCATCCATTTGACCTGGAATTGCAAAGCTTTTTCCCAGAATGGCTTGACCTCGGTGTTCTGCTTCATTCCCAGGCCTTCAGGAAGAGGAATCTGCTGGGCCCTTGGTCAACATGATACAACTCAGTACTCAGTTAAAAACCTGCAGGAGCCTCTTGCCCTCCCCCATCCCAGGAAAAACCTCTGGGCTTTCATATAGCTCTTGTATAGCTTCCTCTTCTCAGAGACTCTACCCTTCAAATTTCACCTGCCTCGACAACCCAGAACTTCTATCTCCACCTCCCTACTGGAGTCGAACTGCTATTCTATTTGGGTTTTCTTGTCCTGTTCCAAAGCTCCCACTTCTTACCCAGCATTCACACTACTTCTCAGGATGAGAAAATTAAGTATGTTTGCAGTGGGACACTGCAAGAAGCCAATAAGGGCCTGGAAGAGGAAGTAGGATTACAGTAGGTGCCATCCCTTGCCCTGGCGAAATGAGACCAGGCATGAATCAGTTAGCCACCTGGCAGTTCTGCCAAGAAAGGTTTCAACTTTCTCTTTCAGATTCTTTTGGGAACCTCACACCTCCAGCAGCTGAGCCACACAGACTGGAGGGAACCAACTCCTCAAGGGAGTAGAAAACCTGCAGAGAAGAAAATATCTTTGCATCTAGCTGACCTTTCTCTTCTGTGCTGTCTTGATCATAATCAAAGCAGGAGTCTTGCAGTCAGCAGCTTTTTATTTTTATACTTTGAAATCTTTTTCCAGCTGCTAAGTGTTTGACTATTTAAGGAACTCCGGTGATAAATATTTACCTTGAGCTGGAAGAAACTGTGGTTCCCTTGGTGACTTCACCTAGTGCGCCTCTCTGATCAGGAGGATGACTGTCACCTGCTGGTACAGTCCCTAGCTGGGGACTGACCCCTTCCAGAAAAAGTTGCAGGGTCAAAAGACTTCTGGTTCCCTACTGTCCCCCTGTGACCAACACTTCTACCTCCTCTTACATGTTCCCCTAACCTTCTTCCTTTTCCTGGCACAGACACATTCTTTTGCCTGGCAAAAGGAATCTTGTTTCCATGGAAGCCTCATTAAATCCCCATCTTGCTCAGTTTGGGTTTGATCACAGCTACCAGAAGTATTTTTAGCCCGTGCAGTTGCATACTGACATGGGAACTGGAGAGGAGGGCACTGTATGGACAGAAAATAATAACGATAATAACAATAACAATAACAACAACAACAATAATAATAATGTAAGGAAAGAAGGCAGACCTCAGGAAAAGAGGGTTTCAGGAAAGGGGAAGGGGCATAGCGGTTATATGGGGCAGCTGGATCTACTGCTCCCTAGCGGGCTGTTTCCTACTGGAAGTTAGCCCGCGGATGCTTGCTGTGACAACTGTCCTGATCACATGTCAAGGGAACCTCTGATCCCTCTTTCCATGAGCCCAGTCAGCTTCAGCCAAGGTGACACTTAAACCAGGAAGTGTGACTGTCTGCTGCTCACGGGTTTCCCTCTTAGGAGCTGAGGGCAAATCAAGTCGTGCATATAGGGCGCTCTGAGGATCGGCAGGGTGTGACTGACAGCAGAGAGAGATGAGTATTGAGCTTGCAGGCTCATGGCCTAGGACAGGATCGGCACTGGAAGCCAGTGCAGAGTGCAACCCTTGGCTGTTTAGGTTCTGAAAACTCCCCTCTGCTCTCCAGCAGGACTCTGCCATTGCTTAATGGCTACACTAGAGAGATGGTGAAACTGTGCTACTGTTCGCTCTGGCATTGTTGGATTGTGTGTGTGTGCATGCATCTACACATATACATGTGCAAGCATGTGTGTATACAACACATGAAGAAGCTAGAGCCACAGGCAGAGAAAGGCAGTGTTACTGAACCATTTGGGATCTTAGATCCTGTATTCAAATTAATTCATTTTTCATTCTCTCATTCTGTGGATTAGACAATGACCTTTCCACTGACCAAGAACCAGAGACGCGGAGCACACGGGAAGCACAATTCAAAGTCGCCCTGCTGACTTTTGGCGGAGCTAGACTCGGTTCCCACACGGCCTGATTGGAGCATTGGCGGATGAAAACCAGCACAGTGCATTGGGCTGTCATACATTTGAAGCCACGTGTGGTACACAGACCCATTTATAGTAACTTCCTATTGATGGGCTGAAAGAGTCTGCAGATGTGCTGCTGGATTTCATTCATCCTCAAAGAGGTGGTGCTTAAAAAAGGTTTTCTGAGGGCGGCATCTAAATTCATAAAGTCTTTACGATCAGATTCTCTCATGTTTCATCCTGGTTTTTCCTCCCTGCCAGTCTTCCTTCTCGTTCCATTGACTTTTACTGCCTTCATGTCTCCTGAGCCTCCCAGCTTCCCTGACTTTGCTGTGGGACTGGCCCCATCTTCCCCAGCCCAGGCAGTAGGAGCTTCTATCCTAACTCAAGCTCACAGTTTTACTGTTCCTTTCTGAGGACAGCATTTAATCCCCCACACTTTCTCAGGGTACCTTAGCAGACTGCTTTCCTCCTTTACCCAGCAGTCTCTCTGATTATATCCTTCTTGATTTGTCCCTCTTCAAGGCCTTAGTTTTCTTTGACCTTAACCATCATTCCTCTTCACGCTTTGGAAAGAAGCAACACAGAGAAGACAATACCAAAACCCCACTTACAGCCCACAAGCCACAGCTTCTCCTCTGCATGCATTCTAGGTTCTGTTCATGACATGAGTCTACTGGGGGCCATGCACTGTGTATTTCTTATACTCTTATTTCCATCTCTACAGTATCCCTATGGGCTGCTGCCATAAATGCCCCTGTTTGAAGAGTAAACCAAGACACAGAGTGGTAGGGTAACTAGCTTAGGTCACACAGCTAGTAAGTGTTGGAAGTGTGATGTAAAGCTGGACATTTGAACCCTAAGGCCTCTGGCTCTTTATTACCTCCACTTAAAAGCATCCGAGGGAAAACTAGCGTCGTGCTAGCAGTGATCGCTTTGTGCACTGAAGCAGAGGCCCCCTGAGCTGCAGTTACGCTGGCCTTATTGCTCGTTGCCAATGGCTTGTGCTTAATGGTAGCTTCTAAAGTCCAAGGACTTGCGTGGGTGCCATGACAATTAGATACTGCAGGAACACCAGTGACCATGATTTTTTTCCCTTGAATTTTATTTTATTTTTTTTAATTTATTTTTTTCACTCATACAAACTTGATAGGTACCCCATTCCCCTCCCTCCTTCCACCCCTCCCCTTGCTCCCTCCCCCTTTTCTCCTTCCTTTCCCTCCTCCCTCCCTTTCTCCCGGTGCCCCCTCCCCTCCCCATAGTGACCCTGATTTTTATCCGTGCTGTAATCATCCAAGGGCAGAGTGGCAAGAACATGCATATATGGTCCTTGTTGCTGTCTTGGTTACAAGAAGCAGGAACCCACTAAGAGTAACTTAGAGGGAGAAAGCTGAGTGTGTTAGAACTCTTTATTGCAGAACTCACAGAAAAGCCAGAAAGGCCTTATGAAGTGCCAAGAATAGAACCTGGGATGTTGACAGCATATTCCTGCTTCTATCCTTGGAACCAAGATGGTTTCTTCCTTGCATCTCTCCATATCTGTTTCCTCTCTCTCTCTCTCTCTCTCTCTCTCTCTCATCACATCATCCTTCAATTGCTCCATATACACAGAAAAACTTTCAACAACTGTTGTGAGCTTATAGATCCTCGTTCCAGAATATCCTTAAAAACCATAAAAGTGGAGTAAAGATGCAGCTTCTAGGACCACGGGCCGCAAAGAGGCTGGAAAGAAAACGGTTGTTGTCATAGTCTACGTGATGATCCAAAAGTCAGGGTGGAGTAAGTTCTCTTTCCCTCACAGATGGAGAAACTGAGGCAGAGAAGGAAGCAGACAGAAATTCAGGTCACTGGCCTGGTGACCCTTCTCTGACCGCGTGACATGGTGTCTGTCTCTGGGGGAAGTTTGATTTCTCAACATAGCTATGGAGTCCTTTCCAGAGACCCAGGGGATCAAGTCAAGGTCCTGAGGACAGAGCTACCCAGACTGAAACGCTAGCACTCCTGAGCTCTGCAACAAGGACCCTGGAGTCTAGAAGAAGCAGCAGCTCTTTGCTAACATGCTGTGCCATCAGCTTGCTAATCCATCGTGGCGCTAACCCTAAGCACACCAGGATCTGAGTTCAGGTCCCCTCTAAAGCCCATGTTCTTTGCACTCTAAGACAAAGGATGGATACTTTCAGATTGCAGATGAACAAATTAAGACTCAAAGGACAAGCAGCCAGCTCAAGGTCACCTGGCTAAGTCAGGATGCTGCCGACACCGCTCTGGGTCCAATTCCCAAGAGCCCATCTCACCACTCTTGATACTCCTGTGACTCGCTTCATTTCCTGTCTGTCAGATGAGGGTGATAAGACCCATCTTGCATGGATATTGTAAGGGGAAAACAGATAAAAGAAGAGAAAGACTTTGAAAATATACACGAGCTCCTGAAGATGGGAAGTACTTTCGTTGCTGCACAAACCGCCAGACTTTCCTTTGTTGAGTGTACCCAGCTCAGAGCTCAGGAAATCTCTCCTTGCTATGGCACCGGGAGGGACAGTCTGATCCGCACAGAACTGACACACAGAGTCCCACCTCTCTGCATGCGTGCCCCCTGGCAGGAAAGGAGGATAGGTCATGTTGTAACCGCCCTTGTTGCTGAGGGAATGCAGACCCTCAAATTTGGTCTCAGCAGGTTGCAGAGAAAAGGAAACACATTGTTTCACATGATTCCTTTTTTCTCTTCTTTTCTTTTTGCATGGGTATGTGTAGAAAAGGATACTGTGTGCTCCTGTGGAGACCCAAGGATGACTTTGAGAACCCTCTGGATCACCCTACTTCATTATTGCTTTTGCTCTGGGATTTCTCAGGTTCTGCTTTCCATGGTTGGAAATGCAGACTGCCCCCATTTCCACATGGTGTTTTCACAGGGGATCTGGGATCCAAACTCAAGTCCTTTTGCTTGCGAAGTAAATTAATCCCTGAGCCATCTTTCCAATGTGCAGAGTTTTGGTGTTTTTTTTTTTTTGCAACATTTGTTTGTGGATTATTTTCTGAAATATATGATATCTCAACAGTAGGGATTCTTTGTTTTTGTTTTGTAGTTCAGGAATAAGAAAGGAAACTGACATTTGCTGTATCTTGGGAAGTTAGATGACTTCTTCTTGTGTGTGTGTGTGTATGTATGTGTGTGTGTGTGTGTGTGTGTGTGTGTCCCCATCCAAGGCTGATATCAGAAGTCATCCTTGTCAGATTTCACCTTATTCTTTTGAGACTGAGGCTCTAATTAAACCAGAGTGTGCCAGCAGGGCCATAGGACTAGTCTAGGTAGCCGCTTGCTCTGGGATTCCCAGGTTCTGCCTTCTGTGGATGGCATTACAAGCAGACCACTGTACCTACCGGGCATTCTTACATGGGATCTGGAATCCAGCTCAGCTCCTTTTGCTGAGCCATCTGAACTGCTGAGTCGTCTAACCCAGCCCTAACTGTTGGTCTTTCTCTCAATGCAATGCGAGCTTTCTTATTCTAATTTTGCACACTTGTTTCATAGCTAGTTTTCACAAACAAATAGCAAGGGGACAGGGACTTGAACCCAAGTCTCCAAAGCTGCCACCTTTCTACTGCTGCTTTTCGATGGAGGGGAATCCCTGGAATGGGTGTCTGAGAGATCTCTTTTAAGTCTAGCAGGCTGCTGGAAGAACTTACACCATGGATAGCAAGAAAGGAAACCCAAAGACACTAACCTGTGCCGCCTGCACCATCCATCCAGCTGACCTCGCTGAGCTGTGTGCAGAAATGGCTGTGCTCTGCAGAAACATCCTGTGTATTGTACAAGCTGACAGGCTGAGGTGGGGGAGGGGAGTTGAGAAGGAACAATCTGTCAAGTTTCACTGACATTCAGCTCAGTTCATTAACTAAGACAGGTACCAGGAGTATGTTCCAAGAAACAGAACGGGGACACAGAAGATTTCCGATCCATGTTTATCTCCAATCGGCTGAAAGGCTTTCAGAAAAGTGGCAGAGAGGAAGCATCCAGAAAGTTTGGTTGGTCATCAATCCAGAAGGACAAAAAAGAAAGAAAATGGATGTCAGAGATGGAGAGGTTGGTGTCAGCTGCTTGAGGAAAGTGCAACAGGCCAACTCCTGCGCAGAGACCCTGCCTCAGGCCATGTATTTATCAAAGCAAACCTGTCAGCTATACAGTGGCCTGTGTGTTTAGAGAAGGGACTGGCATGATTATCTGAGAAAGCATTTGCCAGCAACAAACAGCTGCCATATGTGTTTTTTCAGCCGATCATCTCAAGAGCTCTCTGGAAGGTTATAGAGATGCACTACTTTCTCCACCCAACGAATGGACAAAGCAAGACCCAGAGAAGAGATACTGTTTTCCTAGAGCCTCCCATCTGCTGAGCAGTGTCTACCTCAGTCATTCCATCTCTCGTGTCAGTGTTCTGTGTACTATGCAAACAGGAAGGCAACTAGGAAATCAACTAGCCTATCAATGAATGTGTGTGGCCATTCCTTCACTGTTGCTGTATCCCCCAGCGGGCCAGCCAGGGAGAAGAGGGGGAAACAGCGGGGCCTTGGGGCTAGAGGCAAATGGGCGAGCCGGTGACAGGGTCACCACCAGGCCCCGGGAATCAGGTGAGAAGCAACAGTGGACGAGATGCTGCAGATTCAGAGTCATTAAGGGCGTTTGGGCTTATATAAGGTCAGGGTCCGATCAGGTGTTGCCATCCCTCCTGGAGGGGGGGAGAGAGGACAGCCACCAGTCATTTAACGGTTTACTAGGTGTCCATTTGCAGGGGCAGGTTAGATGGCCGCTTCCCATTGGTTGTTCATCCCTCCGCCTGCATGGTCCTGTGTTGGGACATGTTCGGGGCATGTCTGTGTGTCTAGGCTTGTCCTGAATTCGGGAGTGGGCTAGGGCCTCCCAGAATCGGTGGTGCCCCACTTCACTAATGCAGCTCTAACGTGTGACCCTCCCATGACCCTCCCACACCTGCCATTGCGCAACAGGCATTCACTCACCTCCATCTTTGATTCACGTAACAACAAACTTTATTCCAGGCTTTAAACTAGTGATGGTTATGTGTGCGGATCCCATATCAAACATCAAATCCTGAGTCAACTACTTGAAGTACTGACATGAATAAAAGTAGATATTACTCGAGGTGATTCTTCAGTTGCAAATGCCAGCAATTCAACTTGAATTCATTCAAAGAGAGGGGAGAGTCACCCCTTACATAAGCAAAGCACGAGGACAGTCCAGGGCACGACAGGAATCCAGGTGCCTCCAGGATTCTTTCTCTTCCTTCCATGCCAGCATTTCTTTTTCTCTTACACTGACTCCCTCCGTCGGGAGTGCAGACATAACTCTAAGCAGCCGGCAGGCTCCATCTTTATCTTAAGCATTGAACTGACCTCTTAGATGGGACATTGCTTAGACCATCTGCTTTCCACGAGAGCAGGATAAATAAAAAGGTGGAAGTTCGCATTTGAACAACACAGTGAAGAGTTAGAACATGCCCAAATTAGAAAGAATAGAGGAAGAAGTCTGTGACTTCAGGCAATAAACAGTAATACCCGGTCCCCTTCCTTTGAGCTAAAATGGTAGTGCATTGGTTACTTTTGTGTTTCTATGGCCAAAATACCTGAAGGACACAACTGAAGGGAGGAAGGATTTATTTTGGCTCCCTTTCAAAGGGTTTCAGTTCATCGTGGCAAAGAAGACCAGGTATAGCAGCTGGAGTGGGTGGCGAAGGCTGTTCACATCACCGCGAATAAAGAACAGACAGCAAGGCAGGAACTAGGGTCCAAGCACAACTTCCAAGGTCTACTTGTAGTGACCTACTCCTGCCAACAAGGCCTGTCAAAGTTCCACAAAACAGTGCCACCAGCTAGAGAGAAAGCATCTGCAATATGAGCCTGTAGGGATTACTTCAGATTCAAACCATAATGAATGGATGAATGGGGGGGTTATGCTCAATGACAAGTAAATAAACAACTGCACTGTAGAACCATTAGTTCTATAATACAAGAGCCCTGAGTGTCTGGAAAAGGGGTGACATGCGGGCCTGGGACAGGGTAAGGAGGAGCATCAGGAGTGTGTCACATGGGAGCTGAGGCCTCTTGGGTAGATCCTTAAGGATGCCAGGATGCCATGGAAGGAAGGAAAAGAATTCAAGTATACCAGTATGAAAGGAACAGTGACAAGGTCTTGGTGTTAAGGATAGGAACAAAATGAAGGGCCTTTCATAAAAAGGGGGGAGGGGTGTCTGGAAAGATGGCTCAGGGTTTAAGATTCTGCCTTGCAAGCAGAAACTCCTGAGTTCAGATCCCAGGTCCCACATAAAAATGTCAGGCAAAAACAGTGGCTGCCTGTGCTTCTGGCCCTAGTGGGCAGAGGCTGGAAAATCCCAGAGGGAAGCAAGATAAATAGAAGTGATGATTCCCAAAGTCATCCTTGGTCCTTTACAGGGACACACAGTGCCTCTGACACACACACACACACACACACACACACACACACACACACACACACACACAAAGTAAATAAATAAAATATTTGCAAACAAAAACTTCCATAGTGAGAATTTCAGGCATCATCAAAGGATTTATTTAGAAGAGAAAGAACAATCTGAACCAAAATTTAGGTGGTAAGGAGGTAACATGGTAGTTAGGATCAGATAGAAAGTAATGCAAGGTGAACACTGTGTCCATAACGTGATGGTGTCATGAAGAGTTTTCTTTTGGGAAAGGAGAGAAAAAAAATGTCAGCTTGCCCCATTACTAACGAGCTTTTCTGTGTAGTTAAAATGTTAATAACTGCTGTTAGAAGGACGAGGGTAAGATAGGCAAATCAGATCACAGGACTTTTTTGTAATTAATGGTTACTAAGTTGTCCTATGTTTCTTCTAAAGATGACTTTGGAAAATCAAAGTTCAGCTAAGTTTGAAAAATAAAACTGTCAAAAGAAGAAGATTATGTTGCCTCGAGTTGAAAACGCGCATGGGAAACGGTGGTTTGGACGATCAAAAGCGCCAGGCTGCTGGTAGGATTCAAGGGAATGGTGTCAGCTCGAAATCAGATACGTGCAAAGCGGTAAGGAGCGAGCTAAATCCTAGACATTTGAAAGATTGGAGCTGATACAGGATTTTCAGACGCCAGCTTCAAGAAAATGAGATGGGACCTAATAAAAGAGAGAAAGCCTGGGGAGTGTGGGATATTAGAGAAAGTGAAGAGCTAAGGTTTGTGGGAAGACGAAGGAAGCAGGAGAGGAGTCCTTCCCCCTCCCCCTTTAAAAAAAAAAAGCAGCCTCTTTCTCCCCTCCTTCTTTGTTGTTGTTTTTAAAACTGGTTTGTTTTAACAGCAATGACTATAATGTAATTTTTTTATTTAAAGGAGCTATGTTGTACTGAGTTCCAGTATACAAATGGAGATCTACTGCCATAAAATCTCATAATAATATGAGTGGAAAACTTGATACCTAGCAGAAGGAACAGAGGCAAGCCCCTCCGTGCGTGCTGGGCTCCATCGCACATGCCATGCATCTCCTGCTGGGAGTTGTAGCGCCTGCCCAGTAGTGCACCATTTTCCTTGCAGCTGTTTAATGCACATTCTGAAGTTTGTGAAATCCCTCACCCATCAATAGCCGATCAATAACTGATCTTTAGCCTCAGTTCAGGCGGTTATTAGCCTGCAGTCCATGGATCTTTAGTGGTTAGATGGCTGGGTTTTTATAGGATCTATGAGCCCTGTGAAATTACATACAAAGTAAGTTCATGACCCCCTATGAAAGATGAAGAACCATTTCTAGAGCAAAAATCAAACCGGATTCAGCCAGGACAGCTCATACAACCGGGATGCACTTTCTGACTTCAATTAGCAGGCCTGTTTCTAGCTATGTGATTTCACCAGGGATGTGTTATAGGAATTCTGTAAGAATCAGAAATGCAGTACTTTGAGTTCATTTATGACAAGAACCACTGTGGACAAGTTCTTCCAGAAGACCAAAGGTTCTGCCTTGGTAGGAAGAATATCATCAGATGTATGAGGTGCCTTGTGTTGATGTTCGAACTGTGATTTCTCTAAGTCAAACCTTTATAACTGCAATTAGGAATACATTGGTAAATGTGGGTTTCCAGGAGCAAAACTTATGAAATGCCAGCACAGTTTACTTTTATCTGTTAATACACACTGAGTTTTTGAAATTGACAGGTGAGTTACAGATCATGCACTTATTATGTAGTAAGAAATCACAAATATTTGATTATCAACAAGGAAAAGGTAATTCAGAACACGGAGTTTGTTATGGAAAATCAACTTGGAGAATGGAGGAGGGAGAGTGAGCTAGAATATTTCTGGCAAAACACAGATGAATCAATAGCTAGCCAGTGTGGTGATCAAAGAAATTATCTTTGGGGGGAAACAATAGAAGCTTCCTGAAAAACAAGCCTCTCACTGCACAAAAACAGCAAGCAGGAATCACAATGGCTTGATTATGTGATGAGGTAATTAACAGCTGGAGTTAGCAAAAAATATGCTGAAGAGGAGGGAGGTAGGAGAGAAAAGGATCCTTGCAGATCTTCAAAATAAAAAACAATGTAGACTATAGTTAACAATAATTTAATGCGTACTTCAAAATAGCTAGATGTTGAATGCACTCAACACAAAGAAATGATAAATATTTGAAGCAAAGATATGCCAATTACCCTGTTTCCATCACTGTGCATTATATATGTGTGTCAAAACATCATCCTGTGCTCTATAGAAATTACAATTATTCTTTGTAAGAAACACAACAAAGAAAATGGAGTTGATTATTTAGAAAGTTAAAGGGAAAAGGTTATTTAGAACTGAATTAACTGGATGATGGAAAATCTTTTCATGGATAGAAGTAGCCTCAGCACACTGTGCCTCTCTGTAGATTCTGTGCTGAGGTTGTCCTCTATGCAAATGGATCTAAAGTCAGTCACAGGAATGTATATATTAACATGTTGAAAGGCTCACAGATACTTGACTGCAATATTCAGAACCCAGAATTGGATCCAAAGGATCTAGAAATGGATCTAAAGACGCCTTCTTTGAGAATAAGTCCTGATCTGGGTCTCGGCAGGGTTCTCTCCTCCCAAATCATTTCCCAAACCAACACACCTGACATGAAAGGATCCCTTTCAAAACTAGCTCCATCTCTTCCAGAAGTTTCTCTTCCAAAAGTGACTTTCTGTCTATCGCTCCACAATCCCTACCTCTTTACCCAATCTTTATCTACCATTCTGCACTCAGAGCATTTCTCTTTTATTTCTCTTCACTTGTTCCTTCATTCATTTGTTTGTTTTTTTTATTCATCTTTTAAGTTCCTGCTGTATTCTGAAAACTAGTCACAATACTAAGGCTGGTCTTACCAGCCAGCAATTTCAACTGAATATGGTGTCACAGTTACTCTGCATGTTGCCAATAAATTCATGACCAAATAGCTTAAGGGAACAAGGGGTTTTATTTTCTATTATGATAGTCAGGTGACAATTCTTACTCCATCTTGGCAGGAGAATACACATCAGCACTAAGGGCTGAGGGAACTGGCTACACCATATCCACATATCCACAGGACTGCTGAGGGAGGGACAATCCTTATTTGCCAACTAGCATGTCTAGCCAAATATCAAAGGATGCAAATTCCTTAATCATTTCCCTCCATCTTATTCACCTGCCCAGGCATGAGCCCCACTCACCATGGGCTGGGTCTTCCCTATCAATTAAACAATCTTCTACAGGCTTGTTCTAGGTTTAACTCAACTATCAATTCTTTACAAATGGGCCCTGAGTTCCAAGTCTTCACTGTCAAGTTGACACCTATATATAACTATGACATATGTTAGTGTTCTCACAGAGACCAGTTTAAGAAGATGATAGAGGACATAGGAGTAAGAGCTAGGGGATGTCTGAATTCAGCATCCTGAAGACAGAGCAGTTCTGGTTGCTAAGGTTTGGAGATTGGGAGCGTATGGCTGAAATGCAGATGAAGGCTATCTGAAATGGAAAGATGAAGGGGCTGAGGGCCAAGGATTTTTAATTAGTCATCATGGGTACTAGCATCACACAGGATACTGGCAGGAAGGTTGTGGGCCAGGCACCAAAGTCATCATCGGCAAGGCAAATGACTCAGACGTCAGAACATAGCAGCATGAAGCAGCAGGAGAGGGGTCTATCGCCTGCTGGGGAAAGAACCATTATGTAAGACTAGCAGGAACAGAAGGACCCTCCCCAGCCAACTCAGCGCCAGAGAGATTTGCAGTCCTTAGAAAAGCAGCAGCAAAATCCCCAGGAGATGGATAGGTTGTGGCACCCCAGAAAGCTTCCCTAGAGGAATTCCATTCCCTAAGTACTCTGATCTAGGCAAGAGGTTGGTTCTCATAGCGTCATCAACAAGGTATATCTCACTACTTGTCCACAGTCTGTCTGCTGTGGCCACAGGGACCAATCACTGTCTGCTGAATAAATGTTCTTCCTATTGTTCCATTTCAATACCTTGCTGACCAAAATTTTCTCCCCACCTTCTCTCAATTCAAGTCCCTGACCCCACCATTTTCTTAATGGCAAACTCTATCATCATTCTATGAAAGATCATTATCTCCATGAACCACACATTTCCTGTAGCACTCACCTGTTCTCTATCAAATATCATCTATTATGCATCTTGGTGGACAGAGGATCTAATTTATGCTTGTCAGCTTCTCTCCCACTTCCTTGTCTGTGTAGATGAAGCATGAATATTTAGAAGACTGGTTAGTTATTTTTCTATTTGACATGGATGAAATTCTGGTTCACATATTTCTTTTATGAAGTAGAAATGACAGGTCATGGAGCTCACATTCCATAAAACACAGGAAATAAGATGCCATTTGTTTACTTCTCTTTGAGTTTTTGCAGCAATTGTTTTTCAATGTGTTTCCTTTCACCTAAGAGATTGTGAATGGCGACTTGGGTGCTTTTTCTATACATCCAGGAAGTAGAATTGGATATTTAACAAAGAGTAACTGCTTAAGATGGGGGAAAGTGAAGAAAGGAGCTTTCAAGATGGTTTTTGTTGTTGTTGTTGTTGTTGTTGTTTACAGCAAAGCCATAAAAAAGTGAAGATAAATGAGGTTGAATAGCAAATGTTGGACACAACCCTTATGGTCATAGGCAATGTTTAGAGGACTGCCAGTCCGTCAACTGGTAATGGGATAAATGGCTGATGTTCTGGGGGGGCCCAGAGGAAATGGATGGGAGCCATGCAGCAACCCAAGAGCAACCTTGGAAGGCAATACTCTCTGCCCCTCCTAATTCTTCGTATTAAACTGCCATCTTTTCCTGCTCTATGATAGTTGTCCTAATAACACTGTAGTCTGGACTTCGGCCAGGGCATCTGGAGTTAGGAATGAACCCAAATGATGTTTCCCTTTAGGCAATTGTAGCAATTTATGGAATGTGTTATATATAGTTGGAGATGCTTTGTGAAATCTCTGAGTCTTTGCATAATCACCAAGGACAGTGCTTATGTTTTGGGTAGTGACACCTGTGGAACATGGCATAGTCACCGACCCCTGACCTCAGTCACTTACAGCCTTTGGAGCTGTGAGGGGCTCATGGTCAGTAGCTTGTAACTTCCAGGGCTCCTGCTCAGCACTGACTTCATGTGGTAGGGGACCTGGTTTGATCTACCTCAACATGTCCTAGATGTAAAGATATTCCCAGAGCAGAATACTTGGCATGTCTGGTCTTAGGCAAATAGGACAAGCAATAACTAATCCTATAGTTCTTGAAATGCTAGCAACAATTAGCCCAGTATATAGGAAGAACTTTAGGTTAAAGGAAGCTTTGGACTTGGATTGGAGTCAACTAACTGAGCTGGAATCCTGGCTTCATCTCACTTTGTTGCCACTTTAGACACTTGGTTGAAACTGCCTGATTCTTAGTCCTCTCCTTTGTAACATGGAGGTAAGTAACATCAGCATCTGCCTCATCAAGTTGCAATGAAAATGGAATCATGTTAGAACATATTCGCAGAGTAGCCAGCATGTAAGGAACACCCAGCAAATGCTGGTTGTAAAGACACCAGAGACCCCCAAGGTTGCAGCCTATGCCCCCAAACTCCTTTTGTTTCATTGATTGTGGAGCTCAACTACCTCTGTCATCTATTAGTGATGTGACCTTAGACAAATAGCTTGACATCTCTGAATATTAGTTGTATCATAAGCAAAAAAGACTGGCAATAATAGTTCCTACCCTATTGGGTTGAAGAGATTTGATGAGTTAACACATGTAAAATACTTATTATCAGGGCTTGGAACATGCCAAAGGGCATAGAAGTGTGAGGCTGTCATGATTAAATGATATGTGGCATAGGCCATTGAAGTACTTCTCAGTTTTATAAAACAGACTGGGTTGACAGGAGAATATCTGCTCATGAGTCTGCCTTCATCATGAGACTGCGAATTTCTGAAGAGCAGGGAAATTGTTTTATTCACCTCCGTACAATATGCAGTGTTATTAGGATGCCTGACTTTTTCATATTCTTTTTTAAACTTTATTTTTAATCATGTTAACAATACTTTTATGTGTTTTCATCACCCACTGCCTACCCCCCACTTGCAGCTTGTCCGTTCTGTCCCCTCCAGTCACTGGATCCTCTCTAGGATGCCTGTACTAGTTTGTGCCTGGGTACCTGCTAGGGTGCAAATGCCCTCCAGTAGGTGAACTGTAGCATACAGAAGCTCCTCCTCTCTTTTGTCTAGCACCAGTCAGTCCCATACAGTCTCTCAGGTAGTGTCATATCTCATGGGATCTTTACCGTCCTATGGCAATGTGTCGCTAGGCCAGCCATGGAAGTGGTCTAGTGGAAATAGACAGCATTGGATACCTGGCATTTATAAGGTGCCAAACACAGAACTGGGAATTTTGTGGGAATTTACTCATGTGAATCAAAGCAGGCTGGGAGCTAAGTCAGGTGAAAGGTGAGAGAAGGTACTAAGGGAAAAGGTATCATCATGTTGCTTAGCAACCAGCATGTGCTGCAAGGATTACTCTCTGGAAACAGAGGGTCCATAACTTACCTTCATACTAAAACTAGTACATGCTAAGGAAAATGTGTGGAAGGAAAGAGGAAGCCATGATCTGTCTGTATGTGTGCCATGGCTGTATGGTTTTATGAGTATGTGATGTGTTTGATTTTGTTGTACATAAAAAACGGGGAACCATCATTCTACTCTCTTTCTCAAACTGGAGTTCAAAGAAAGCTTTAAAATAGGAATCTGTAGGCTACGAATTTGTTCATGAGGTCACCATTCCATACTAAGTTCTTTGATGTGGAGAACAATATCTTGTTCATCTTTTGAAGTCCTTCATCCCCTAATACTCATAACATACTGTTGCAGTTCACCTGCATGGTTGCTGATAAGTGGCCATCAAACAGCTTAAGGGAACAAAGGATTTATTTTCTTACTAATAGTCCAGTTACTGTTCATAGTCCAGCTTGATGGGAGAGCATGCACCAACACCAGGGCTGAGGGAATTGGCCACACCATCTCTACATAATGGCTGAGAGAAGGATGATCCTTACTTGCCAGACCAGCATGTCTAGCCAAGTATACACAAGGATGCTGACTTCCTCAACCAGTCCTCAGTATTTTATTCACCTGTTCAGAGCCTAGTCCCACCCTCCATAGATTGGGCCTTCCCCATCAGCTAGACAATCTCTTGCAGGTTTGCTCGGGGCTTAACTCAACCATTAATTCTCTACAATTGTGCCCAGAGCTCAAACCCTTAACAGTCAAGTTGACAACCTCTGCCTAACTATGACACATACCTTGTCTATAGAAAATGAACAACTATTTCTGAAGTCCAGAAAACCATTCACCTTTTCTTAACTCTACTACACAGTTGTCTAGCTATGTCTTCCTTTCCATCACTCGCCATATAAATTTCATGAAAGGCTGTCACCAGATATGTTCCTTCTCCTTCATTGTTGACAACCCAACCACTCTTTGTCTGCCATGCTAAAAAAATATGAAACTCCATTTAGGAAATATATTTCTAGGACTCAATATCTAGAATTCTTCATACCTTTCAATCCAGCTTTCTGAGCCAAGACAGGTTCCAACTTCTCACCCGAATCCCACGCCTGTTTTTTCTCAGTGGACAGTCTCTGATTCTCCTTAGACATATAGCAATTCCAGAAAATATTCCACTCTCCCCTTTCTTTATTATCATACTTCCTGGACACCACACTCCCCCTAGAGACTGAATGTTGGACAGAGATGGAAAAGTACTTTGAGAGTGTGTGCATGTGAAAAAATTGCCAAGTGTTCTCTGTCTGGTCGCCTCAATGATAATTATGCATCTTTAGAAACTTGACTGGACAGATGAGGCGGGATGAAAAGGCAGCAATGCATGAAGTTTCACTGAATAATGACCAACAGGGCGAAAAGATACGCTAACCACCCACTCTCAGGATTTCTATCCTCAAGCTCCAGAAGACTCTCAACAACTGGTGAGCTCATCTCCATAGGGGCCGTGTTCAGGAAACAGGACAGGAAAGTTTACTGGAAGAAGAGAGGTTTAAATCTGTGAGATTCATCCTCCACCTTTGGCAAATACCAAGATGATACAATTTTTGAGGGTCTTTTTAATTAAAATAGATTTGGTGATTAATGTTGATGTTGCTGTCCACAGTGACATAGCAAAATATATATTGAACAATTCATACCAAGTAATTTACTAAGTAAGTAAATCACTTAATTCTCATGTCATTCTTTCATCGATGAGAAACTAGAGGCTTAAAATAGTGCTTTTTCTCCCTAGTGTTATCTAGCTCTAAGTGACAGAGCCATGACCCAAACATAGTTTCATCTATCCACAAAAATCTCTGCTTTTAACTTCTTCTCTATATCGTACACCAGGCTCATTGAAATAGACCACATCCACAGACTTCTTTTGTTCCCTTCAAAATGTCTAAGCAGGGATTGGATATGATTTGTAGGCAGAGTATTGAAAAATATTGAAAAGATCAATGACCTCATTAGTTGATATTGTGAACTTAATCCTAATTGTACCTCCTACCAAATGGATGAATTTAGAAAGATTCCTCGACACCTCTGGGTCTCACCACGCTACACATGTAAATGGGAGTCAGTGTAACTCCTCAGTTACAATTCCTGGAGTATTACAATAATCAAATGACATGACTTCATAAGCAGAATAGTTCATTCCAACCCAAAGGATCGCTTGCACCCCCATCCTTTGAGAATTGGAGGTTAGCAGTAGGGAGCTGGGAACAGGAAATAAAGCCCATAGTCTACTGACTACTGATGTATTTTATTTTGGTTCTGTGAAAAAAGGACTATTCCCTCTTCTTTCTTTCTCACCTCCAAAACTTACATCCCTTTCAGCTGACAAGCCAACAGGACTTTTCCTCCTTTGTGAGAAAAAAAAATTTCCCGATGCTAACAGTGTAATTTCATTTTCAGCAACAATTTCAACAGTATGCTACTAATCCTATAAGAAAGCTGGGAAACTCTTGAGCAACTATGGGAAAACATTTCATAAACTGTAAAGAGCTATCTAGAGAGAGGAAATCCGAATCAGAGGGCTCCATGCTGGAAGCAGGTATTCTTAGAAAACTTGCCACTGTGTATATGTGGTCATCGTCTGATGGAGATGCAGGGGAGAGGAGCTAGAACATGCTTCCAAATGGAATAGGAGAAACTTATTATGTGTAACCTAAATGTGTGGTGGCTTTAGAACTAGAATCAATCTCTTTCCTTTGGACCATGAATTTAAATGATAAAGTGCAGTTGGTTCTAGATCCTTCCCGCCCTGTTTCCTTCTTTATGGCTACTTTCCTGTTCTTGGTTCCAGCACAAAGTACTAAAATATAGTAGAATAAAGTAGATCATATCCCATAGGAATTGGTGCAAATGAAACAGAAAGGATTGCATGCAAGACCATTTCCACCCAATCAGGGTAAACTTAGCCTGCCCTTTCTCCATGCCCACACTTCTTTGGCTTCCTTCAAATTCATTTTTCCCCTGGTTCAATTTCTTATTCCTGTATGGAATTCTTTATGGCTCACATTAACCACACTGCCAATGGCTGGAGAAACAGAGAGTTGTGTAATATGGCCACATCCTTTCAGAGCTCACAGGACAATAAACATGAGAAAAGAGAGATGCTTTCATATACAGATGCAATGAATTTGTGTGTCTTCATCCCCTACTGCACATATCACACATTCTCCTTTCCAGCCGTCCTCTCCCACATCTCACTGCACATGTGATCTATTGGGCCCCAAAGGATTCGATACTTTTAAATCTCATCATGGGAACTTTCCTGTTCTTGGTCCCAGCACAAAGTACTAAAATATAGTAGAATAAAGTAGATCATATCCCATAGGAATTGGGATCATATCCCATAGGAACTCATTTTGATGAATTGCTTTAGGACAAGATTCTGCCTGGACCTTAGAATCAAACCACTGGTATCAAGTCTTGGTTCTTTCACTTCTCAGTGGACAACAGTGGACAAATTTTCTCAACTTCTAGTAGCCTGTTTCCTCATCTGTAAACTCAGAAAGCTGATAGCATCTCACGAGTTGTTGGGAGGACTGAGTGAGTTATTGTGTATGGCACAGTGTCCGAGCTATAGGAGACTGGTGTATATAAGTGAAGGGGGAGAGTATCATAAAGCTGTCAGAACTGAAGGAAACTGAAAATTAAAGTCAAGCCTTGCCTGATGCCTTCAACAGGAACCTTGGAATCTCCTTCCTTCCTCATAGGAGTCTTTCGACCTTTTAGCATATGAGAAATCAAGCATTCAAGTCCCTGCACAATTTTTTCCAGATTTAGTGTTCGACCAAGAAACATAATTTCAATGAAGACCTCACCTGATATTTTAGAACTTTTCACTTGGCAACTACATGGCCGTCTGCTTCTGCCCCCTCCCCCCCACCCCCCAGAGTCTCCTCTCAAAGACACCTCCTTGGTTAGACTCAATAATGACCACTCTGGCAACTCACATCTAAACTGTTACAGGTTACTTGACAATTGAGTGCTGAGCTTTTGGACATATCTATGAAGAACAGTAATTAAAGCAAACGGTGAGAAAGCCTGTGGGAAATTCTTTAATTAATATTGAAAGACCCAGCACATAGTGGGTTAGATGACTCTCTGGACAGGTATGTAAGACAGAGTAAGCTGGCTCAGAACTGGGAATACAGGCTTCTGGCAAGAGAGAACGTATGTCTCTCTCAGCTCTTTCTGTGAATGTGGTATGGCCATTTCCCTAGGCTCCTGCTGTTGGTATGAACTCTTCTGACAAGCTGGACTGTGAACTGTAACCAGAATCCTAAGCAGGAATAAAACCCCCTCATTCCCTTAAAAGAAATAATGACCCCGGTAAGGTCAGACAATGTTTGTTGCCTCCTCTGGCTCTGATGACCCTGTAGATTAGAGCCTGGGTTCAGTGACTGGTCGGAAAACTACAGAGCAGTCCAGCCTGAGTATTTCTTGATGTGTGATCTCATACTACCGCCCATGAGGAATCCAACGGGAAGAGAGATGGGTGATACAGCTGCATCCCATCTCCCAGTTGCTTGGCTACCCCTGGTTAAATTAGTATTTATCAGGATCTCCAACTTCCTTGACTGCGCGCAATCTGCTGGCTCAGAATCTAGATCTGAGACATAGGAATTAACATCTCCACGGCTCCCCAGGTACTTCTGATCTGTTGTGTAAGCCACCATACTTTGAGAAGTGCTGGCTGGAACTCTTCCTGTGAGTGGAATTGTCTAAGACATTGTCTGTGTCTCTTCTGATAGTTATGCTTTTAGCTACTGTTTGGTTATATCACATCATAGATTTTCTTCATGTATATTATCTTCAACTTGCATTTTTTGATGTTGGTACCTACTGGGATACTGGAAACAACATCAGTTTTGGATTCCAGATGGCCTGAGTTCAACTTCCAACTCTTGCCATCACCAGCTGTGAGATACTGGGCAAGGTGCCAACGCCCCCGTGTCATTTCCCCATGACAATATAATCTTCTTTACTCGGGCCATGTTAAGGATCCAGTGAAATGATGGGCAGCAGTTTTGGGGGACACTGCTCATTCTGCAGCACACATTTTTTATCATCAGCTTGGAGCCTGCCCGCCTACCTACCAATCCAGCACATTGTTGTTTCTGCCTGTGTGTGACTTTGATTTCTCCTGTAGACTGAAGCCATGACAAGCCCAGGCGATGACATAGAGAAGAGACTTTGTTCTTGACAAGTATTCTGGTCTGAATAACTTCCAAACTCCAACACAGCCAATGTCATTCCTCTGCTCAACTTCATTTCCTGTCGCCTGACTTGATTGATGGTGGAGTCATTTGACTCCAGGGGCTTAAGGCTATGTCCAGGCCAGTGAAGGAAGCAGTTTTCAGCACAGTCCTCTGCTTTTCCTTTCTCTTCTTACCGGGCGGTTGCCTCTGCCTGCCTCCTTGCAGCACTTCTGATGTAAATGTGAGGGTGAGGCTCCTCAGAGAGTACCAGCTCACTAGAACGGTCCACGGTCAAAGCCACATATCTTCATGGCTGAGCTCCATCCTTCCCTTCAAGCTGTCCTCCCCTCTCTTCTCCACCATCGCCATAGCAACACAGTGGTATAAAAAAGTAAAAGAGCTAAGGCATCTAAATATAGTCCAAGTCTCAACACTTCCAGCATGGCGCCTAAAACCTGGGGGGAGGGGGTGACAGTAAGAAGCAGCCAAAAGTAACTGGCTGCCAAAAGAGAGGATGAGTCAAAAGGGAGGTTCAAGGGGGAAGGAAGGAAAGGAATAGTCATTTGCTGAGCCTGCCTCTTGTGCGTGCTCACTTAACTCCCACAAACACCCAGTATGGATGTTATCTCTACATGACTGCTGAGGAAACAGTAGTTCAAAGAGGTTAGAAACACGGCCAAGGTCACACAGATGTAAGCAATAGAGCTAAGATATTACTGAAGCTTCTGTTACCTGAAGTTTACCTACCTCCTTTCCCAATAGCATATAGGACAGGTGCAGGAAAGAGATTTTATTGGAACCACTGGGCTTTACAACCAAATTATTGGTGGATACCAAACCACATATATGATTTCTGCCTAAGCTGCTGCTTTGTGTCTAGAGGAGTTGAAAACAGCGAGGTGGCAGTTCTCAGGACTCATGAGGACAAGGGGGAAACAGAGATTATAATGTCCTAAAGTGAAACTCAGACCTGTGCAAAAGGCTGTGGAAGTCCTAACCTGGAAAATACACTCCTTGAAACTAAACTATCATTTCTTCCTTCATTCATTCACTCAACAAATATTTTATGAAGCACGTGACATGTGTTCAACTCTAAAGATACAGAGACATTTGATTGAAACAAATGCAGTGCCTGCCTTCACAGAGTTTAGAGGAGTAGAAAAGACAGATAAGAAGACAATTATACAATAGATCAGTTCTTTATAACTGGGACATGTACTATAAGTACATACCAGAAGGACATCATCTGTCTGATGGTATCAGTGGAAGGGAAATAAATGAAGGAAACCCACTAGGCCAACTTGAAAGGATAAGCAGAGACTGTATGTATTAGGAGTTTAGCCTCAGTCATAGACCCATATGATCAGTGTATGGTGCAGATCTATTGCCTACCCTGTATCTGCGTTTAAGTATCATGAAGGACATCTGATAGCCACACCTTTGAAGCTTTAAAACCCAGTGAGCTAGACCCACATGAGATCTGGCAGTTAGGAAATTTGTTGTGTCTCTTCCCTTCAGCCTTTGGTATCACATGTAAAACTGAGTTTGTGGGAAGTGGTGTGAGGAGGGGGGCATGCTTATGTCATGACAGAACCTAGAGAGGTGACAGACCTGCAGTACTGGCTACTGCAGGACAGCAAGAGCACCCCTAAGAAGTCCCTGTAGCTTTTTGCAACCATGAGATGGAAGTGCGTAAAGTATTAAATTGTGAATTTCTATGTGTCGGAAGCTTTCCAGAACTATCTGCAAGGCAGCAAATATGGGGGATGCCGTATGAATGAGTTCGAATTAGATAATATCATGTGTGCGGAGCTCCTGAGCTCTTCAGAGAAAATGCTGTCTAAATACATAGTGTTCACATCAGAGATAATGATACAGTGCTCTATTTATAGTGCTCTGCTGCTTACCTGCCAGCCATTTCCCAGGGATGTGGGAAAGATGAATGGGCAAGATCTAGGGAAAGTGCTTTGAAATCCTTGATTAAGGGCCCTCCAGGCAGATGTAGAGTTTGAAATATATCATATTATTGTCACTGTAGTTTTGCTTTCTTTTTTCACCGTGGGCTGTCACCACCTTTTGTTGCAAGTGAATGAGTCTGATTGCTCCATGACCATGTCATCAGAGAGACAGCAACCCCCAGATGTGTGTGTGTGTGTGTGTGTGTGTGTGTGTGTGTGTGTGTGTGTTTCCTGGACTGCCTCCCGTCAACTGGTCCTAGCCTCTCTGTAAACGTAGGATTTCCCAGGCTCTAAAAGGAAGCAGATATGAAAATGTCCTGCTTGAAGAGAGCACAACTGATTGTGAGACTTCTGCATAGAGTGGAGCAGACAGGACAGAGTGGGGGGATGGGAAGGACGCTGCTGTTCTGAATGGGAGCAGGCACCCTCAGCCCTTCACTCAGAAGAAGGCAAAAGAGCTCAGGAAAATTTGCCTAAGAGGAGCAGCATGGAAAAAGCACTTGGGATCTGGCAATGCCACCGGTGTACAGCAGACTCTGGCATCTCTGAGGAAAGAAAAGGGCATGGGGGCGGGGCTTATGAGTCAATGAGAACACTGAAAATTGATGGAGAAACTCTCCCTGTCCGAGGCTGAAGAGACATGGAGAATACAAATTGGTCTATTTGGCTCTCCACATGTAACTCTATGGAGATGAGACAGGACTTTTGAAGCCTGCCTAAGCTCTAACCAATGAGAGGAGGATATGCAAATGAGCTGCTTCTACCATTGCCTTAAGAGAGAACAGGGAACCTTGGAGAATAATGGGGAAAATGACCCTGTGAATGGCATTCTGCTAACATTGGGGTACAGGTGTAGGGAAAGAAGGATTTCCCTTTCCTGTGACAGGGTATGATTGGCAGGCAGCAATGTGACAATGAACAATGGAAGAAACTCAAGACCTCTGAAGACATCCCTTTGTCTGTGATTCTCCCTCAGTCCAGTGCATGGAGTTCAGAAAATGCCCTGCCCAGTGCCAAACCAGAACTCCCAGTCTGCCAGGTATCTTCCCCTTTCTGACCCTATCCTGGGAACTAGGGAAGGAATTGCTTCCGCCTCAACTTAAACAGAACGTCATCAAATTAAACAATTTATGAGTGACTATTTATTCATTCCCAGTTCCCATGCTGTAAGCTTTCCTCTTTTTTTTTTCTTCCACATTTAATTTTTTTCTCCAATGATACAAGCTCAATAGGAACCCTCCTCCCAATCCTCTCTCTCCCTCCACCCTTCCCCAGTCCCCCCCTTGCACTCTCCCCCCTCCCTTTCCCCTTCCTTTTACTCCCTCCCTCCCTCCCCTTTTCCCCCTGCCATCCTTTGGAGCATTCTTTTGTGTGAATGCCAAACCTCCCTCTGAGTCCTCCACCCTAGTGAGGTGAAAGGACTCAGTGGCATAGCCCTTTCTTGGGCTCCCGTTAGTATGGGAACTCTACTATGACTGTTGATCTCTTGCCTCTAAGGATCCTACTGCCTGTGATCCAAGCTAGACTTTGGGGGATCGTTGACATGTCAGTCATTGTGCAGGTCATGCAAAGTCCAACTGTGGCTACTGCAGCCCTTACTTGTGTGGAGTGTCTTGCATATCATTGGTCCTCCCCATCTTTAGGCTCTTACAATCTTGCCGCCCCCTCTTCCGCAAGTTTCCTTGAGCTTTAGGATGGGGAGAGATTTAGCTGGTCTGGTTCCAGGTGATTAATGTAGGATCTTTGGTGTTCATAAGACCCCAAGAGGTAGGTGCTGTTATTACCCCATCTTCAGATGAAGGAACTGGGGCTCACAGAGAGCATCACAACTGATTCTAAGCACTTCATCACTGAGAAGAGAGAGAAGTCTCACATACCCATGATATGGGGTCCCAGGAAGGAGCAATGGGGGGAGCTGCTGAGCAGCCACCACTGAACGACCAATAGGGCAATTGACGGGGTAGTACAGCTAGCGTTCTAGCCAAAGTCACTCTTTTCATTCATGTTTTGAAAGCCAAGAGAAGAGGTGTAAACTCACTGGGGAGGGAAAGAGGGAGCTATTCAAGTGATCTTTCCATAAGGTTGGCCCCATAACAGCGCTTCTCAGCAGAGTAGCATGTCAAGGATGGAAAGGGAGAGGCAGCCAAGGGCGCCTCGCCATCACTCACTGAATCTCAGGCAAGCACTGAACATGGATTCTGTTTCTGGGTCCACCATTTACTAGTATTCACAGATTACTCATTCGCTCAATAAATATAAGCTGCCTGTGTGCGAGAGGCCGGGCTGGGTGCTTCTAAATGAGACAGGCAAGATATCTGCCTTTAGCGAAACTTTCATTTTGGTGGAAAGAAGCCAGGTAAACACATGGACGAGATGAAAATGAGGCAGGATAACGGCTTGGTGGGAGCTGTTGGGACCATCACATTGGCGAGACAAAGGAGGAGCATGTAAGCTGAGACATTTTGAAAGAACCTGGTTATGAGAATGTTTGGATAAGTGGCATTCCAGACCAAGGAAACAGCCCGAGGCAGGAAGATCTATGCATTTGAGAAAAAAGAAGGCACGTGTGCATAGATGGAAAGTGCATAGATGGAAAGTGACCGAAGATACTTTAGGAAGCAAACAAGTCAAGCTTGGCAGTCTTGCTCAGCTGTTCTCAAATGACTGTGGTGCCAGCAGCCGCTCCTGGGAACATGCTGGAAATGCACGTTCTCGGGTCACCCCCTACCCCACTCCTGCAGGCCTGCTGAATCAGGAACTCCGGCAATGGAGTCCAGCATTCTGTGCTTGCTCAAACCTTCCAAATGATTCTGAATGTGCTATATAGTCTCAGAGTTTCCCCGTCAGAGCATACAGTTTCAATTGTATCCCAAGGGTGGTGTAGTCCACGGAACCTAAATAAGAGATTGGCATGAGAGAGTTTCACTGAAAAACGGCAAAACGCTCTGGCTGATGAAAGGCAGCCAGATTGTTAAAGAGGGGGAGAAGGAAGGAAGCAAGATGAGTACTGAAAGAGACAGCAAGGTATAAGGTGACAGGAGTTAAGGGTGGCAACATAAGGAAGGGTTCCCCTACAGAGAGGACCATCCAGAGAAACGGAGAATGCCAGCTCACAATAACCTGACCAGGGCAGGGGACTTTAGGACCACAGAGAACTGACCATCATCTGTCAAAAAAGGCAGTCTATCCTCCATCCCGTCTGTAGTGTGTAAAAAGTAGGGAACACACTAGATAGGAGGTCTGCAGCATACCTTGGGCAGATGCATGAGGCTTGAGTTCTTATAGCAGGCAGGACAAAGAGGAGTCAGCAGAGAGTCAACCGACAGTCGTGGACATGTAGGTCTTAAAACGAAGATGATCATCTGAGTCCCTGTAAGGCTTAGCGGTCAGCTCTGGAGGTGAACTAGGAACTCTAACACACACACACACACACACACACACACACACACACACACACACACACACATCTTTAATGAGAGACATAGAACTTCTAAAAAAAAGGTTATGGAATTTTTGTGCCTATCAGCACCTGTAAACAGACAAGAGCCTCCATCGCCTTGGCGTAAGCTCAGGGAGGGTTTAGGAGAACCCCCAGTGAGGAAGGAGCAACAGCAGAACTGAAATCCAGCTATTTTCCTAGTCTACCATTCTCCTGTCATACCACGTGCTGCAGCAGGGGTTAACACGCAGCAAGGTCGGTGAGGACAGTCCCGTAGACACAGGCTGGAGACCTGTCTTCTTCTGAACTTTGACATTTTGTTCAGCATAAAATTTTTGGCATTAATCACGATTCTTAAAAACACTGCATTAAGAGGCTTTTTAGCTTGAGAAACAAGTTTTCTGGTGTTCCCTTACATTGTGCGCCCGGGACTCGTCCATCTTGCCCACCTGCTGGTCCAGGATCGTATACTCTCTGTTCTGTACATCCGTTTTTTTTTTAATGTTGATCACCAGAAGACTTTTAAATGTGAAGGTAATGAGACTCTGAGCTTCCCACCCTGGTGAAAACCTCAGCTTCTGTTTCTCAAGTTTGCCTCCTATGCCCCAGGCTCCACAATCTATGTGAAACTCACATAGTGGATTACGTGTTCCCATGAGAGCCAGGACAACACACTTCCTTAGCTAAGCTGGGACTACAACTTGAGCTTCTGGGACAATCCGGGCCCATCTTTGTCTCTGGAGATGCCACTAAGAACCTGTCTTTCACTGGTAGAAGTAGGAGGAAATTTCTGACAACCTTTCTGGGACCCAACATTCACAATACCCCAAATGGCTGACATGCAAGCTGTCTGTTGATCCTTTGCCCTACTGGGGACCACCATTACACAACCACATAGCAGCGTGCTCACAGTCGCATGCATGGAGTGAGTCCTGCAGTGGTGCAGCTCTGCTTGAGTTTGGCCCCTGCCTGGTTCAGTCCAGAATATGTCTATAAAATCAGCTAATCTCTCATGTAGATAAGTCTCTAATTAAAGGATTTCTCTCCTCCCTTCCTGAGCACTTCTTTCCTAGATTTGCCATTTGCTGGGTTCTCTAGAAATGACCTACTAGAAATAGGAGCTTTGTAAATGCTCAAGTGGATGAGAAGTAAGGCAGATGGCAAAGGAGCTATGACTGGGTCCTGCAGAGCCAGTCGCTAGCTCTCTCTTCCTGATTATTAGAAGTTTTTTCTTGGGTCTGTAGTTTCATGTCCATATAATAAAAACTCTATTCTTGCTTGGATCAAAACCGTTCTTTAAAAATGAGATTCTCCAGCAGAGAAATAAAGCAGGAAGGAGAGAACTAACATCTCCAAGGCCATGAATCAGATAAGCAGCCACTCGTTCTCGTCAGTGCCTGCAGCGGACACACTGTTAAATAAGTTATTTTATGGATTATTCCCACTGCCTTTCCAAGAAGGAGATTTATCAATTTCAGGGCATGGCAACCACTTATTCCCAGACCACTAGTGCTTTTTAACTCCCCACTTGACTTAGAAGAGGCTTGGAGCTGCAAATCTTTCTCCTGTCTTTGTCTTTTCCCATTCCACTTCCTTGGGCTAAGTCAAGGAAAAAGTGGGTCCCAAATAGGCCTAAAAATGTCTTTTTTTTTTTGCACATGTGCACATATGTATGTATATGTGCATCAGAGGGCATTCAGTATGCCTGTAGAGGGCCAAGGGTGACTTCAGGAATCATCCTGGATTGTTCTGCCTCCTTTTTGCTTTGCTTTGGGATTTCCCAGGCTCTGACTTCCAGGGCCTAAAGTACAGGCTGCCACTATTTCTGCCCAACATTTTTACATGGGATCTGGGATCTGAACTTGGATCCTTCTGCTTGCAAGGCAGAAGCTTAACCCTTGAACCACCTCTTCAGACCTGCAACTGGTCTTTTACACATCAGACAGTTAGGCTCATGGCCATGCAAACTGGAAAGGCATTCTCCTTTGAGAGCAGCTAGGTAAGATCCTTTTAGAGATGACTGTCTCTGATTCCTTCCTTCTTGTCTAGAGTGAAATTTTCGAGGTGATGCTCCCCGATTTATCATCTACTCGATCACCTGACAAATGGTGCTTCCTCTCTTTTACTACCAACTAGTTAAAGAGGACTCTTCCTTTCACAGTTCCCTGGTTTGACTTGGGTATCCTCAACACAAAGGAATGTTCCGAGAGGCCAGCCAGGCCACTGGGAAATGTTTTCCTAATCCCTCTAATGTTGTTAGTGGGAGACTTCCTGGGAGCTTCTTTCCCAAGAGACACATCCAGGTCTGAGCTGGGAACCCCACATACTCTGGCACCTCTCAACAGAAGACTTGGAGGAAAGTCAGGTGCTGGCCCCATAACCTCTGATGACGCGACTAGATCTCCAGGCAGTTGCTTGCTATAGTCTGTCCAAATGACCATTCGATAGCAGGCACTGGGCTGAAGGAGGAATTGGGAATAGAAGATGAAGCAGTCAAAATTCTTCACCTGAACCAATGGGTCACATTCAGGTTATAGGTATGGCCTTCCACAGCTGAGGGACTAAGTTGGGTGATACTGGCATTCAAAACAATGTGTCCTCCTGAGAATCCTTAGTTGTGTCATCTCAGATCTTCCAAAATATTTTCGGGCCCTCGCAATTTTTTTTTTTTTTTTTTTTTTTACAGAAAAACAGAACAATATTCAGGTGCACTAGAAATTCACTCTACAAATTCTCTCTGGGGGCCTTCTACCCACCAGGCATTGTGGAAGTCAGGGTCTGAAACGTGCTCATTCCCTACCCGAATGGAAATAGATATATGGAAATCAGGTAATATGGGGCTTTAAAAAAAAGACAAGAGTAGGGGCTGGAGAGGTGGCTCAGGGGTTAAGCCTCTGCCTTGCAGGCGGAAGGTCCTGAGTTCGGATCCTAGACCCCACGTATAGATGCTGAGTGGAAGCAGGGGCGGCCTACATTCCCGATCCTGGTAGGGCGGAGCCTGTGAATCCCGGGGTAGAGTAAACAAGGAGGAGGTGGAGGCTCCTGAATTCGCCCATGATTCTACACACACACACACATATAAACACACGTGCACACACACACACACAATTGAATAATAATGAAAAAAAAAGACAGAGTAACATGATGGAACATGACTTGTGGTAGGAGGGGGTGTCTTCCAGCCCAGGTGAGCATGGATGGAAGGTCCCTCCAAGGAGATGATGTTGACAAGGAAGGTGAAGAGGCCTAGGTGAAGAGCATCCCAGATAGGAAGCCACAGAGTGATCTAAGTGTGAAGGGTCAGATCGAGGAACCTGAAGACGAGGGTATCTAGGAGCAGAGCAAGGGGACCTTGGGATGAATGAGATCTGAGAGTCAATGCAGCTTGTCTAGAGAGTTATGGCAGTTTGTCTAGGCCGCTGTAAAAACGTCACACTTATTCTAACTACAGAGACTCTGACTGTAATGTAGGAAACAAGTGGAAGAAAAAGAACAAATGCAAGATCAGGACAATCCCTTGGGAGGCACTCCAAGGAAGAGGTCATACTGCCGCAATCTTGACTGGCAGATGGAAAGGGGAGGGTTGAAGAATTCACCACAAGGCAGAGAAAGGGGAAGAAGGAAGGAGAGCGTGGGAATTGGTGGTGAGTGGTTCCAGGTTCGGGTTCTGAGTCAGTTGGATGATGAGTGTGTCAGCGATGGAAATGGATGGAGACACATTTACAAGAACTCAGGACCCAGCTGGCGAATCACTCAACTCAATATTCTTGTGGCCTGACTTGGGAGTGGAGCCGAAATGAGAACTTTGTCAGCTTTCAGGAGCTGCAAGGGATTTCTCTAAGCCTTCAGGCAAGGCAACACCTTCAGTGGGAGCAGATGTGACGCCTTCCCTGTGAATGAGCTCAGCCGGGGATTCCCACACCCTCTTTCACTCCTCCCATCCTCCAGCGGATGCTGCCAGCAGGTCAGCCTGACTTCTACCTGCTCCACTGTCTCATTTCTTTTGTCCTCTACTAGGATGTCAGCAGTGTGCCGCTTACTGTTTATCTGTTCACTAAACATCGAGACAAACATCGAAACAAAGCCTCATGTTGTGCCACGTATAGTCTGTCAGCCCACAGTTTGTCACTGATGGGGACAGAGGCCAGACTTGGAGAAACTGTGAGAGGCAGTCCTTGAACCCTCTTAGTACTCCAAGCCCCTCTAATAATCCACTTGGGATCTATTGTCCTGTGTTACCCAACCCTTTCCTGGCCTGACTTCTACTTCCAGATTGTACTATTTATTGATTTCCCCTTATTTTCTGACTTAATGGCTGGAGATGAAAAGATCCCCTCTCATAACATACTCAAACTACCAAACTGGAGTCATTATCACCCTTAGGAATAATGGTTGCGATTTGTCAAGCACTCAGTAGAGAATGCACTTCCTGCCATGTGTTTCCCTTGTATTATCTTAAGATGGGACAGAGGTAGGTATTATTGGGCCATTCTACACTTGGGGTTTGGAGGGATTCAGCCTGCTTCCCAGGCTACTGAGCTGGTAAGGGCTGGTTCCACCCCAGAAGGCTACTTACTGCCTAGCACCTTCAGCTGCCGCAAAGTCGTACTCCCCACTGTGGTTAGTGGACTTGTCAGTGGCTGCTGTGGACGTGGAGGGCAACAGAGGCTTCGAATCTTTCAATAGGCACAGTCAGTGCCAGGATCCAGGGTGTATTAGCAACTGTTAGATTCGCTTCAGGAGGGATGGACTCATTCTGAAAGGTTGAAAATGGGTAACAGAAGGACTATAGAAACCCAACTGTCATAGTTTGGCTGCATGTTGCCAATAAATTCACAACCAAAATGGCTTAAGGGAATAAGGAGTTTTATTCTGGTTTGTGATTCCTGGTTACAGTCCTTTGTTCAGCTTAGCAGGAGAACTCACACTGGCACCAGGGATCCGGAACAGGCGGCATCATATCCATATGGCCACATACCTTTATATCAGAACTGTTGAGAGAGGGATAATTCTTTCTTGCCAGACCATCATGTCTGGTCATGGACATCAAAGGATGCCAATTTCCTCAACCAGCTCCCTCTATCTTATTCACCTGCCCAAGCCCTAACCCCACCCACCATGGACTGAACATTCTCTATCAATCACACAATTGCCCAGGTCTCGACTCAACTGCTAATTTCTCACAACCGTGAGAGCTCAGAGCTTCCAGTTGCCAAGTTGACACCAGGATCTAACCATGACACCAACCAAAGCTCTACGGGTGACTTGTGGGAGGTTCTGGAGAGCAAAGTGACTTTGCCAAGTTAGACTGTAAAGATTCTCCTGCTTTACATAAAGGAGCAAGGATAAGAGCTCAGTCTCCTAACAAAGGCCAGGCGTGGGGGCAGCGGAGCCTGGAAGGGGAATGCCCACAGGAGCAGACCAGGATCCTGAAGGCTCTCTTTATTCTGCTGCAGGGAGAGACAGTTCCATGCCACCGTGGCAGCTATGCCCAGGAAAGACAGCTGTTTCTTCCAGGAAAGACAAAATGTCCTGAGACAGTTTGGGTTCTGAAATCTTCCCTCATAAGCAACAACCAGGGAGAGGTTCATGTGTACTTAGAAGTACAGGTATACGAGAGAAAGAAGAGGAAGGAGAAGGAAAAGATAAGGAAGGAGAAAAAAAGAGGAAAAGAAGGGAAATTAATACAAAACCATCACTAAACTGCATCTATGTTCTCAAGTGTTTACAAAAATAACACTTTTTAATACATGAAATAGGATAATTGTCATGCTGGCCAAGAATCACTGTACAACTTAGACACCAATAACAACTCAGAAAGCCCCAGAGTTACATAGCCTGCACCTCCCTACCAATCATGTTCACAGTGTCTCTGAAGCACAGTGAATTAGAGAATGTGTGATGTCAGTGGAATAGCCCTCCTGGCTTGTCATGACCATCGCTGTCAGACAGAAAAGGAGAGATTCTACAGTTTCCCACCAGTCTATTCGTGCTTCCATCTTCCTATAAAATAAGTGGTTTTAATTATCATTAGCTGATTTCAGAAGTCAAAAATGTCTTGCTTGTCCCGAAAGCAAGAGTTAAGAGAATGAAGCAAACTTGTCATTGAAGCCTTCTTACATGAACAGTAGCCCCCTTATCACACAGGAAGCAGGAAGAGAGGTGCAGATGGGACAGGTCCATGGAGGGAGGATGGATACCTCCAAATACATGCATGTCTGTAAATGTCAAAGCGAAACCCACTACTACATACTACTAATATGTATCAGTAGTTGTAATTTTAAGGAGGGAAAAACAGTTCCAACTAACTGTGGTCCACCATATTTTGATATCAAAGGGGAAACTTTAGAAGAAATCATTCATCCGTTTTAAATTTTTATTGCAATGCATTGTGATGATGACTATTACTTTTGCTTTGCTTTGGTGTTTTAGACAAGGTCTTACTATGTAGACCAGGCCTCCCTCAGTCTTTGTAAGGGGTCCATGATGACCTCAAGCTCATGACAATCCTCCTGCTCTAGCCTCCTGAGTGCTGGGACCACAGATGTGTGTTATCACCCCTACTGGAGAATGTAATAATTTTCCTGTCTTATCATTAGCTATTAATCTATGATGCCTAATTTATAAATTATGGATATGCACAAGGAAAACCCACACCTTATTCAAGGTTCAAGACTATCTGTAGTCTTGAAATATACCCTGTGGGTAAGTGGTTTTTTGGTTTTTTTTTTTACTGCTATCACAACTGCCTTGGGATGGTGTGTTATTCATCCTATTTGTAACTTGTTAAATTGTTTGCCTAAGATCACACAGCATATTCACAATTAGAACCGAGAGCCTTTAACTGTCAAGTCTGGGCTCTCTCCTGTCTTGAATACAAGTTATAGTCATATAATTCATATATATTCATATAAATCATATGAAGTCCAACAGAAGCTTCCCGTGGCTGGAGCAGGGCTGGAGTAGCCCCCCTCTTCCATGAGCCTGTGTAGCTCCCCTCCTCCATGAGCCTGTGGCGTTGGGGCCAATGTGGACCTTTCTGGATCTTTCTGTTTCCTTGTGTTCCTGGTTCTTCTCCAGCTGGCTTGCCCCTCCTCCCACTGGGCTCTTTGTTTATAATACTTATTTTTCCATCCACAGCAAAACAATTGACATCAAGGTAATTGATGATGAGGCGTATGAGAAAAACAAGAATTACTTCATTGAGATGATGGGCCCCCGCATGGTGGATATGAGTTTTCAGAAAGGTGTAGTACCCCGTCCTCCACACTAACAGTAACATTCTTCTCTCCTCTCCTCTCTTCCTCTCTCCAACCTGTTCTCTCCTCTTCCTCCTGTCTTCCTGTTCTGACTCATTTCTTCTCTCTCCTCCTTCTCTCTCTCTGTTCCCAGCTGTGTCCTAACACCTGCCAAACTGTCACATGGTATCTGTAAGAGGGGTGTCCAAGACCCCACAATCAGCTTTCCTGGGCTGGGGAAATGAAACTGGAGAGACAGAGAAAGAAGAGAGAGAGAGAGAAAGAGAGAGAGAGAGAGAGAGAGAGAGAGAGAGAGAGATGAGTCTCTCTACTTCTCTTGGATACCTTAGTTTCTTAGGTTGCAGGAAAGAAGGCCAGATAGTCTGCATAAGGCTATCAGGAGAGAGCACAGGAAACAGATTCTAGGCACAAATTCCCGCAAGACAGTTATTCTTCTCAGGGCTTAAGCTTATGCCCCGGGAAGTCAAGAAATAGTGAATTTGGACCATGGTTCATCCCACCCTGGCATCAGGGCTTCTTTCTCTTTCTGACCTCAACTGAGCCCAAAGTCCCCATCTCCATCACAGACCTGCAGGCCTTACACAGCCCTTCCCGTTACGAGTGGCTAGATGTGGACACAGACAGATAGAGGGAGAGGATTCTGACACAGCAACCCCATGAGACTTCTCAGAATAGACTCTTGCTTTCCATCTAGATGGTGCTATACCTCTAGTCTCTAACAGGCAAATCAGAAGAAATCCTCTTAAGAACGGATCATGATGTAGAAGAGGAGCAGCCAGATTAAGGGTTAATGTTCCTTGGTCCAGTTTCATCATGTCCCTTTACATCAGGCCTAGGGATGCAGAGTCCCATCCCATGTCAGAGTCCCTGGGTCCTGTAGACAGCTCCAGGATCCCTATTGAAGGCCAAGAGAAACCCCCTTCCTGATCAGTAAGCACTGTCTTTTCATCAATGAGCAAAGTATGAAAAGAGTATCCCAAGAATAGATCCAAAAGTATACTTGTAAGATATACATATACTCGTGCACATGTGCTTACAAACACACTATGCAAAGCAAGTCCTGTGCCCAACAAATCAGTTCAAAATGCATTTGCTGCTTATTAGTAGCAAAGTGGAGCATGCCTTCAAACATCCCAGGAGCATCAGAGAATCTGAGGACAGTCAGACTCTCGTTCATTCACTCACTTCTCCATTCATTCTTTTTGCCCTTTGAGAGCCTTTAGGTCCCGGTAATAACCCCCATCCAAAGAATATAGAATAACGGTTGCAGGTGTATTTCTAATGAGACCTGCAGCCATCACTGTGGTTCCGATAAGAAACCATACAGGAAGACCCAGACCCACACTGCAACTTCTCCACATGACCATGGGCCTGAGCCAGCCTCAAGTGAGTACTTACAGAGGAGCAATTATCAACAAGCTTCGCTTCCTGCTGACTTATTGCCAGAGACCATCGGAAACGCTCACCATCCTGTGTCCTTACCAAAGCTAGCCAGTCTTGGGAAGCATCATCCCTCTGTAACAGGGATATCAAAGATATACTTTTATGCATCACAATGTGGCTAATATTATTCTGATCCCTGTCCCTGAAGCTGCTTGTGAGATAAAGACTGAGACAGGTAATCGAACCCTGCATCCCTTTCTTTCCCCCCTCTTCTCTCTCTGTCTCTCTCTAGTTACCCCTCTTCATGAATATTTTCCTTTAATTTTTTTTCTTTATGTGAGAAGCGGATACAGGCAAAAGAAGGAACCCAAGCCCTGGATCCATGGATGGACCATTGTGGAAGGGCGCTGGGTCGGTCCCAGTGAGCAGATGGTTTATCTGCTGACCCAGGAAATGCCACTGTTACCATGTGACACCCAATGGAATGTGCTGCCCAACTCACTTCCTACTAACCCAGGCAGGATTTAAAAGGACTCCTCCCCTCCATCATCCCCATCCTCCCACTCCCTTCCCTCCTCCTGGCCCCTTCCTTTGCCCACCTATCCTTACCTTCCTGGCTCCTTCTCCCTCTCATAAAGACCAACTATGACCAAGGAGACCAGGAAAGCTAAGACCATTTTTTAATATGAGACAGCACAATCCACCACAGTCCTGTCAAAGGCCACCATGGCGGGACGGGGCTGCATGTGCCAAGAGTGATGGGAATGCTTGTAAAAGCTGTGCTCTAGGTGACCACCACCCTACCCACCCAGTCGACACTCTCTCTCTTGTTGTCCCTACAGGAAAACCATAAGGGTTAAAATAGTAGATGAGGAGGAATACGAAAGGCAAGAGAATTTCTTCATTGCCCTTGGTGAACCGAAATGGATGGAACGTGGAATATCAGGTGTGAGATTCTTTAAAAAAAAAAAAATGAAAAAGAGAAAGAGAAAAAAACTTAAAAACTTAAAAAAAGAAAAAGAAAAAGAACGAAGCGGCTCTATTTCCATCCCCTTCCCTCTTTCCCTTCTCCTTTCTCCTTTTGATAGATTCTCTACTCTTTTCCCTCCTGTATTCTCGCTCTCACCCTGTTTCGGTATCATCTCTGCCTTCTTAGCCATAGTTTTTATTTCCAAATTCCTCCTTTCCCACCTTCTGAGCAGCACTGCAGCCTCAACTTCTGACTGTCCTGATGAGTTGATCCACTTGTTCAACTGCCACCGCCCCCTGCACTTCCTCTCACTCTCTACCCCCATGCTATAGCCCGGAAATGTGAAGAGTCCTTGGGTGGTGGGGAGGGGAAGAAAAAGAAAAGAATGTAATCTGTTGCATGCCTGTGCCCCTCTGATGCCCTCACCCTGCCACTCGGAGAGGGGGGAGCCTGTGGTGGTGGGGGAACCCCAAGTTGCCATAATGCTTTCACGGTTTTCTGCTGCATCCCTCAACCTCTATTGAATGCTTGTCAGCCTGTTTGCTTGCAGAATGGCCCATGGCCTCTTTGCCTTTCCTGAGGTAAGTGCATTATCTGGCTGTTTCCTAGTGTGGCAGACCATGGCACGGGGGGTAGAGGGAGTTGGCTATGGCCTCTAACAGCTCTCTGAGAGAGATTCAACTCCTGAAGTTGTCCTGCAACATGGAAGCCCAAATCATCCTTCCTTCCACTGGCATCCCATCCGCCCTACTCTATCTTTCTTCAAACAGGCTAAAGCAGTTTACCTTAAGGGCTACTTCGGGATATGGAAGCAGAAAAACTGAGAATTTGCAAGAGGAAGGAATTTTAGGTTTAAATGTTCCCTGAATCGGAAGAGAACTGACGCTGGATAGGCCCAGAGTATCAACGTGGGATTTTCAAAGGAAGGGACTCTAAATGGCGTGATGGTGCTGCATCCTGAGAGACAGCCATCAGAGACAACTAGTGGAGAGCTCATGGGTATCTGCCTTTGCCCAGCACCTACAAGAACCTCTCATCCCTCACTAGAGAAAGGGTCCCTCTCTTCCTTTCCTTGGGACATGCATCTTGGCATCCCTGAGAGGATGATGAAGTTGCAACTGAAGGAGGTGTAAGGAAGGCTCTCTTCCCTCGAAGAAAAAATGATTGGAGGAATGAACATAGGGATGCCCAGCATGTAAATACCAGGAGGAGGACCGAGCCTCATGGAGACTTGGGCAGTCCATCCGTTTGCCAAAAGAGATGGTGGTTCTGCAGCTATGTCATGTCCAACAGCAGAGAGCTGCTTAATGCTGACAGGCCCCTTTACAGGTATTCTCAGACCTGATTGGTCAGTTACCTTCATGTTGAATCTGTCTGCCTAGTTCACTGGTTCTGTGCTTGCACTGATTTGGATCCCTCTCCATCTTCCATCCCTCACCAAACAACATGTTGGCATGTCAACTGCCAGAGTGCCAGGAGGAGACTTTCTCTTGCTTTATTTCTTGTTGTACTATATTACTGGAATCTTCCATTTCTTGTGGTCAGGAATATTCTCAGAAGTTGTCTCAGCACCCGCCCTGCCTCATCCTCGCCTGCTTTTTACCCTGACTCCACATCTTCACATCTGACTGGAAACAGAAGACTTCCAGCGTCCTTGTGAGCCACTATCACTAATCTCCATGGTCCAAACCACTCAGGAGAAGAAGAAAACAGTACAGAGTCACTGGAATGAAGGCAAGGTCTCCATATGGGAGGAAGGCTTAGAAACCCCTTCCTGTCTTTATTCTGCCATAAAAGGCTCTCCCTTTTCTTTGCCTCCCCTCAAAACTCCTATCAACAGTAAAACAGAGAGTAAAGCACAGCAAGTCTTACACTGTTCAGAAGATTTGACCATTTGGCAAATACTCGTGACCGCTTCCCACTTGAGGATACTTTTATTTTTGGCACTGGGATTTCTTAACCAAAAAGAAAGTCCTGGTGGAACTGGGCTTGGGGTACATGAGAAAACGTGAATGAACTTCAGCCAAGTTATTTGTGTGATGTGTGCCCAGATCTTCCCGGGGACCAAGATGTCAAGATAGAAACTGCCGGTAAGAAATGTGTCAATTTCTCAGCTTCCTGCTCTGTGGTCTGCAGAGTTAATTTTCAGAATCTTCAATGCTTCCCAGATATTGACATTGGACCATAAGGTGAAAGGTCACAAAACCTGATTGTCCAGATCCAGAATCAAATGAAAACCCATTCCGATTTGTGAATACCCACTGTTTTCAGAGCGTGAGAGAGTACAGTGGAAATTGCTTTTCATTATCTCTGCTTTGTAGGAGAGACTTTGGCATTCAGAATAGCATCATCTCTATATGGTCAAAATGACAATTGCATTTAAAAGAATACTGAATTTGAAATAGGAGACTCTGAGCAAACACAGCAGACTTCAGAGGTGATATTAAAAGTTCTGTATAATCTGGGCAGGAGAAAAAGGAATAATGACAAGCAGGTCTGGAGTCTAGAATGGACACGGAAATGAATTGTCAGAGATGTGGGGCCAGAGCCTGCGCAAGAGAAGTCTCAAGTGGAAAAGCAAAACAGCAACCCCGGCAATGGCGTCTGTCTGTGTCTCTTCTCTCCCTACCCAGGGCTCACCTCAACAAGTCCCCCTCACCTACTTACTTTATGGTCAGTTACAGAACTATCCTCTTCCCTGTTTGTCTAAGGAGTGTCTGCAAAGGGATAAATCACTCTCATCCTACCTTAGGGGTCAACACAGGGGAAAGTTCAGCTCCAGGCTTTCTAATCAGCAGAAGAGGGGAAAGAAATCCCTGACAGTATTGTTTCACTCAAAGTTTACCTACCTGGATCTCACAGACACACCCATAACTGCTTAGTCGGAAGTCTCAGACTTCAGAGATAAGGACAAAGAACATCTGGTGCAAGAATCGCCAAGCTTCACCCAAACATCAGGGCCAGAAGAGCTCTTCTTTACAGACCCTTGGCCTGTGACAATGTAATGAGGACATCCACTGGCCAATTTTCTTCTTGGCCCAGATCGAAAACACTAGGAATACCAGCTGCTTGCTATTCACTGCCTCATATACTACGTGGATTCTGAGCGTCTGTGAGGATGGAGCCCGGGTGTGAGTTACATTCCTAGAAGTTAATAGAAGAAACAATTGACAGATATTCTCCCACATGTACACACATCCTCCATCTTTGTCACCCGTCAGTGACCAGCTGCACCAGGAGCATGTGACAGGGTGTTTCCAGATTTTTATCTGACAAGAGCTTAGGAGTGAGAGGCTGCACTGAGATACCATTAGGATGAAAATGTGGTGTGTTATAAGGATTTCTTGTTAATTTCTGGGCTTCAGGGTAAAAGAGAGTTTAGTCTAAGTAAAAATCAAGGGACTGGAGATAGCCTGTGTTAGGTGCATCTTTGACTCTGTTTCTCAGTTCATATAGAAACTTTACATTTATCTTCTCCTACCTACAAACAGGTATCACTACATAAACAATAACCTTTACACAACATTACTGAGTGCGGAGCTTTGGCTAGGCACACATAGTATGAAATGGGAGGAGTCCATGGCTCTGGCCTCCAAGACGTAGATATAAAAAGAAGATAAAACATTCGAGGGGAACATTCTGTATGTAATGCTTATCTTTTCCTTGTGTCACTCTCTTAAGGGAAACCAAAGCTCTAGCTATAAAGGTAATTAGGGTATCATTTGTGGCCACAGCTAGGCAGAACGTGATCTGATTACTGGGTTAGGGACAGGAGTCACGGAGCTGGGCACCATTCCATTCCTGCATACTGCTGGAATCCTGCTGTCTATAGTTCCCATTCAAGATCCGTGCTCCACTTGCCTTTGAGAAGCCAGTTTTTATAGCAAGGTTGCAAAGTAACACAGTGCTCAGGACGAATGGATTCTCACTTCTGCTCATAATGATGGCAGTGACTTCCCTGTTCCCCCCTCCCTCCCTAACACCATAGAGAAGGTGTGGAGATAACATTTTGTAACTGCTCATCAGTCTTTCCAGCTGCTCATTCCTCTTGCTGCTGCCGTTGCTGCGCATGCTTCCAATGCTGCTCTCTGCATGTATTCCTGAGCTCTTGCCTACTAAGCTCACTGCTTTCCTTAGGCTGCCAAAACCCACAAAGCCCAGGGATACTTGGTAAGACAGGACCCTAATATTCTTTCCTTTTCTTTCTTCCCCTTGTCTGGTACCCACTTGCAAACAGCGCTCCTGTTATCTCCAGGTAAGAGATGTCTTTCCCCTCTTTTCTATGTCTTGCCAATGCCATTGTTTGGTTTGAGGTCAATGTTCACTGATTTACTTAATAGAAACTCCAGGTTAGGTTAATCTGACTAATTCTCCCAATGAGGTGGAGATTCTCCACATGAAGTAATTGTGAGGAAGTACACAATGCCTTAAGCATTATTTTTTTTCCATAAATGTGAGTTAAATATATAGCTGATCTTCTCTGGGCCAAGAAAGAGATAGCTCATAGACTTCTCTTCTCTCTTAATTTATTCAAACCTTGGGTAAGAGGGTAACAGTGAGACCTGAAATCTTCCAGTAGGGTTATGATGGGATTTAAAAGAGAATTCTGATCCCAGAGGAATCCAGCAGATTGTTAGATTTTGTTCATTCATCACTGATACGTAAAGTTATACATGTGCAAGGGAATCAGAAGGTGGGTGGGAATAAAGCTATGGATAAGAATAGATATTTTTAGATTTTATTTTGAAGAGGTTCTCATGCAGAAATTGGATTCTGTGCAGGACATGTACATACTTTGAGAGTGTACTTGCATGAGGGGAAACCCATCACATTAGCATCAACTTCATGATTAGAATGGAAAACATTTCTCCATCTCTGGCAGTACAATAACTATGCAGATGGAGTAGAGTCTACAAGACAGTCTCAATATGTTTTCAAAGAATGTTTTGCATCTCATCTGATTGAGCACATAAGCAATCTAAGTCCCTTCAGGAAGCAAAATGTTTTACAGAATTTATTTGCATTCAAAGTCACCTGCAATATTCGTACAATCCTTAGAAAAGACAGTATATATAATGAAGTCCTTTGTACTCTTGACCTTGAAACCTTAAGTGAAAAGTGCAGGCTGTGTGCTTTCTTTTTGTAAAATAAAAAAAAATCTTTGGCCTCTTGATTCTTCTTAACATGATAAGCTCTGTATCTGAATTTTCTCCCAGGATACTGATCTTATAGCACTGGGTTTCTCTCCTCTACTTTTTCATACTTCTGCACAAGAAAATGTCTAGATTTCTTTGTTCCACCTATTGCCTCCATGTATAGCAAAGATGGCTATTTAAGCTTCATTGTAACTTCAACATACTTTCAAAGACCAATAGATGCTAAAATGAAAGTGAGGGAATTTTCCTATATCTTCTAATCTATAAAGCTTTGATTAGACTTTAAACATACCCAAAAATCTCAAGTCCCTATTTTGACTTTCTGGGAGAACAGACCAACATAATTGACCATCCTCGATGATGAAAAATAGACTAAATATCTTCATCCTGAGCTATTCCACCAAGTTCAGGGTGCTTGGACTGAGAGCCCTAACCATATCACACCTTTCTTTGTGAGAAGACCTTTAGAGCATTCAAGATCTATTCTTGTCTAGCCTGGAAGGCTCTTCATTCTTCCAATATTTTTTCAATATTTTATCTTATTTGTATTCCATCTCACTCCCCACACTTCTCTCCATTCCTAGAACTGAGAGTATGTTTAATCAGTCTGCATAGCAGTATCACTCCTTTTTTATTCTTTTCACTTGAAATTCTATGGAGTCACATAAACTAGTGATATAACACTATAATCTTTTGGGTGTGGGACTTAAAGAAATTAGCTTAATTTGAGCTTAAAGTAGTGATCATTACAAAAGTTTACAAAAATTAAAATATGGAAATGATTGCTAAGACACTATGTTTATAGAGTTTATAGAAAGACACATAAACCAACTAATTAACAGATAAAGACAGAATACCTCTGCAAAGCTGTGGGAAACTCAAAGATAAAGTATTGGTTATTTGTCAACGAGATTTTTGCAGAGGACTACATGGAAAAACTGACTGTCATCACAGGAGTGGACAGGTCAGTAGGGAGATCAATAATCTGCCAGATGGGTATAGTGCTAGACTGATAGCCAGACAAGGGGTTAGACAGGTACATTTATGTGTTAGTGGAGAGTTCATTACGTTGGTATAAAGTTCTTATGGCACATAATAAGTATGACAAGGGGGAACTAGGGAGGGTGGAATAGCACTGTCACTGCTGAGGAAAACAATGTGATATGGTGCCTGGAAGAAGAGGAAAAGACTACTCATTCAAGGAATCCTTTTGTCTTTTTGTAAAGGTTTCTCTCCTTCTCCAGAGTGCCTTTCATTTCAATATCTAGGACTGCTAATTTCATAGACAGTCCAACACCTCCAGAATCCCAGATTTACCTTCAGAACAAACTTCTCAGGTTCAATGAAATGAGTATAATCATGCTGCTAAAGGGTGTCACTGCCTTGGAAATACACAGGACACTGCTGACAGAGGTGGCACCATGGACAGCTCCCAGACTTGGTGGGTACATTGCCTTCTCTTGACTGGCAGAAACACTGAAGATGGCAGCAAGGAAGGAGAGCTTGCATACTCTTCATGACCTCTTCATTCTATTCAACTAAGAAAATCTTTATATCAAATATAAGTCTTGCTGCTTGGTAACTTACATCCTTGGCTTATAGTCTTTTCATTGCTTCATTGCAACCTTGAGAACTTGTGTTCCACAATCCCCCAGCTACAGAGAAAAAGAAGACTTTTGTTTGGCCTCTGACCCATTTTGTCCTTGGGATTATCCCAGGACTAGAGGATTCCCATAGGAGATTTACTCTGTGGAGTGAAAGCAATTAAAGATCCGAATAAAAGAATTAATTGCATGTGAGAATGTGGACTTGGATGGGAAGATGTTTAAATGAGCTCTGAAAGAAACACGCTGCCAAAAGTGATTTTCTAATCAAAGGGGAATAAAAAGATTCAATCTCTATTTCACTCTAATCCAGAAAACATGTCTTCATGGTGAAGTGGTCTTAAAATGGTCTCACACACTGAAGTGGAAAAAGTGTCTTAACTGTTCAGCATGAAAAGAGACCACTAGCAAATGAGTCCAGATGCTGAGGGACATATAGAGAATGCTTCAAAGGAAAGAAAAGGAAGGACACTCTTTTATTTTGTTTTTGAACATTTTTTTTATCCAAGAAGAAATGTTCCTGAATTGAACCAAAATCCTGAGGATTTTTCAATGGAACATCATGAAGTGTCTTGGGAAATCATCCAAGTCTCTCACTGTAAGGATGTATCTTATGGAGATGTCCCTGGAACATGTTCCTTTCTTCTTCATAGGGGGATCATGCCAACAGCGTTAGGAACAGATGCTAATGTGAGCCAGTAGACATTCCTTGTGGATACAGGTGCCTAAGACATGAAGTACTAGACTATCAGGACCCAGCAGCTCAAAACAGTTATTAGGTCAAGAAATTTTGCCTTTCTTTCCAACATCTCATTGAATGAATTCATTGAATGAAGTTCACTTGATGTCATTTACTGGGAATTCTTTGGGTCACATTGCCCACACAGGGAAAAAAAAAAAAAACAGAAGGAAAAATGCTTATTTCGGGCCGAACCAGGAACCTGATCATAGTTTGATGGTCACAGAGTGTTCAACCCTTCACAGAGTTGTTTAAAAAAAAATACACACACAGGTCCTGTTCCTGAGAGTTATTTGCTTTGTACCTACCACCCATGTCTAATACTTTGAGCTGTAAACTCCTGGGTTTACAGAAAAAAGAATGCTAAAGCTAGTCTAACTTTCATTTGTTTCAGAAGTGACAGACAGGAAGCTGACTCTGGAGGAAGAAGAGGCCAAGAGGATAGCAGAGATGGGAAAGCCAATACTGGGCGAACACCCCAAACTAGAGGTCATCATTGAAGAGTCCTATGAGTTCAAGGTCAGGCCATCAGTGAGGGCTAATCAAATAATAGATAAATTAAAGAACAAAAGACATGAAATTCTGTTCCACTTTTAACACTGAGTATGTGAAACAGAAACGGAACAATTCGCTTATCCATTCTAGGTCTCAGTTTCCCCACTTTTATGCCATGTAGCAAACATGTCTTCATGGTGACGTGATCTTAAAATGGTCTCGCCCACTGACATGGAAAAAGCATCTTAACTGTTCAGCATAAGAAGAGACCACCAGCAAATAGTACTGACTATTTGTATGCAAAATATACTGTGAGAAAATGTAGAATATGGAGTAAATAGATTAGGAAACCCTTAAATGTGTCATCCAAATTGTTCAGCTATATTTTTAAAACAAAACTCACTACTTGCAAGACAAGCTCTTTTTAGCATCTCATTCTTATTCCATATTGTATTGCTTTGAACACCTAACATCAGAAGTCGAAACCAAAGGGAAGAAACACAAGGACTGTCCTAACGGACATCACCCGAGGCCACATGTGCATAATTTTCAGAATCTCTGGAGTACAGGGCATCTCTCGTTCCTTTGAAATGCTGAAATCCTCATTGCCTCAAAGAATTCTAACCTCACGATTCCAAGCTTTTGTCTCCCTGACAGAGTACAGTGGACAAATTGATCAAGAAGACCAACCTAGCCCTGGTTGTGGGGACCCATTCCTGGAGGGACCAGTTCATGGAGGCGATCACTGTCAGTGCAGGTAAGAGGGGCTCACAATGGCGTGTGGGGACAGTGGACAGCCCTGAGAGGAAGGTCATGGCCTGTCAGTGGTTCTTTGGTCCTTGGGAGGCTCTGCAGGCAGTTTTTCCAGCCTTGCTCTTAAGTGTGCACCTATGTCACTGGGTCGGATTGGAAGAGAACCAGAGGGTGACTAAGAGTGTGGTTATGTCTGGCTCCCAACCCTGATTTTGCTGTGGTCACTAGAACAAAGACCCTCTTTGCCCTCGATGTCCTCAACCCTGAAGAGAACTATTGCACCTTTTTCAGGAAGACGAAGAAGTTTAGAGCTGGGCGCAAGATGTGTAAATAATAACTAATTTCTAACATTTCTTATCTTCTCATTAGTTTGGTCTCCCTTTTCTGTAAAATGAGAGACAATTTTGCTTAGAGAGGTAGAAGTTTAGAATTTGCAAAATCCTTTGAACTGACTTCCTGGAAGATCTCTACCTTGGCCTTTATTGATGGGCAGCTCTGTAGTGGCTCAGCCCAGCCAGGAGTCCCAGAGGCCTCCAGATGTGCTGGAACAAAGGTGGACAGGGTCTCCTCTATCACCTCTATATTGTCTCTAAGCATCATCAAGGCCTCCTGGTTAGGACAAGCATCCCTGGCCTTCTCTTGTTCCATGAGGTTTTGTTGTCATGGCAACTCACAGGGACACATCCCAAGGGCCCTGAGCCACAGCAAAGTAAAGCCAGGAAGAGAGGTTTGCTGCTGCCACTGCTCTGTTTTCACATCAATCCTTGTGTCCCTGCTGATGGCCCCTTGAGAGACAGACAGCAAATGGAATGCAGACTTCACAGCCCACCTTTGTTTGCAATGCAGGGAGCAGAGGTTCAAAACAGCAGGTCCTGTAGCCAAGGTTAAAGGTGTCTTCATGCAAGATTGGAATTAGGACCTAGATTCCTAGCTTCTGCTCTTTCAAAACCCGAAACATTAGAGATTGTCCTTGATGAGACACCAGGATGCCTCAGCAATCTTTTCCAGGGTTACCTGTGCCCACATGCCCTGGCAAGGACCGGAAGAACCCATCTTCATTCTGTCCCATGGGCTACGTGGGGAACAGTGCCGACTATTTGGTATACCTGCATGATCTAAGATGGCAGCCATTCCTCTGGGGATGAGTAGTGACAGAACCATGATGGTTATTGAAGCAGTCAGGTTAGAAAATTCGAGAAGAATGCTGTTGTTACCCAGTGAAAAGTGAGCACTCCGCCAATTTTGTTTCTTTGCCCAGGCAATCAAATGCAGCCTTTCCTTCTACTCTGCCACCTTTTTCTCGTTTTCCCATCTGCTCCTTAATCTAGTTCTCTCTCCTTTTTTTTTTTCTTATTCCATTTGCTTTCTCTTATTCTCACTTAGTGCCCTGCACTCCAACTAACCAATTTGTTTCTCATTTTCCAATTGTTTTCTAATGCCTACACCACACCCTATTCTTCCTTTCTGGCCTAGGAAGCCTATAATACAGGTTGGACTTTCTTATGGCTAAGGTTGGGACGTCATTGCCCTTTCTTGGGCCTGTTTGTCTTGTCTCCAGCAGGGGATGAGGATGAGGATGAGTCAGGGGAGGAGAGGCTGCCTTCCTGCTTCGACTATGTCATGCATTTCCTGACGGTCTTCTGGAAGGTGCTGTTTGCCTGTGTGCCCCCCACAGAGTACTGCCACGGCTGGGCCTGCTTCGTCGTCTCCATCCTCATCATCGGCATGCTTACTGCCATCATTGGGGACCTGGCCTCCCACTTCGGCTGCACCATTGGTCTCAAGGATTCCGTCACAGCTGTTGTTTTCGTAGCATTTGGTACCTCTGTGCCAGGTGAGAGTGAGAGGCACCTGAGGGAGCAGAGAGGATGGCGCCTAGTTCAGATGAGCGATACACTCCCTCGTCCCACTTTTGAAGTGATAGTCACCATGTCTGCTATTCATTATGTTCAGCCCCTGCACTCCTCACCAAAACCTATTAGATAGGGAAACATATTCCCACATGACACATAAGGAAACTGTGGTCCAACCATGGTTAAGAAGTGGCTCCTTTTCTTACTCTCTGCATTGTGTTAACAGGACACAGTATAATTCAAAGCATATAGATACTGATCTTCCATTTGCCTCTGGTAACCTCCAAGAGACTAAAGATTAGTGTATTTAAAGATGTCACAGGAGAGATGCCCACAACATTCGTAGCTTCCTCTGCTCATTTGGCTGGCTCTGAATGTAAAGTGTCTCCCAAGAGGACAAGCATAGGAAATTTAGTAAGATTTATCCTTTCGTATAATGAACTACATATTCTTAGTTTTCTTCTAAACACCCAGAGACAAACAGGAGTAGACATTCATTAGTTTGTTAGTGGAAAAATACCCATCTTCTATGATGTGTGATTGGGACTATGATGAAAGACAAGACAGATATGCTTCCTTCTTTAACCTTGGTTTTTGATATAGTGAAGGACGAGATACTTGGATAATTAAAAGTCTCAGTGATTTCTGAGAAGAAAAAGTAGAAAACCATGAAAACGGGCTCAGTAGGGTAAGGGGCATTTTCTAACAGAAGTCATACAGAGACTGAGCGACATGCAGTAGTTGGCAGGTCCCACGGCGCTCCCCCAGGGAAAGGTCCTAATTTAATTCGCTTGGGTTCTCTGAGGCCTCTGAACTCTGAACTTCCGCTAGCTCAAGTGCGCAGGCAAGTGTCTACAAGGTAAGCCAAGGACACTGCTCTCCGTATGAAGGAAGCCCTTCTTCTGAGTCTGCCTTTAGCATGGCTATGACCAAAATCTCCACAGGAATAACTTAAAGGAGGAAAGATTTATTTTGTTCACTTTCAAAGGTGTCAGTTCATCATGGCAGAAAGGACCATAACAGAGTAAGCAATTGGCATCATGATGGCCAGGAGTCAGAAAAAGAGAATTCAGGAAGTGCCCAGCATAAGCTGTAGGCTCCAAGGATCACCCCTAGTCACCCACTTCCTCCAACTAGTCCCCCTACTTTTTACCAACTCATAATATTGCCATCATGTGATGAATCAACCAAGGGATTGGCCCATGAAGTTGAGAGCCTCATGATCTAATGGTTTGTAGAAACCATCCCAGAAACAACCAGGGATGCATTTTACCAATTCTCCAGGCGATTCTCAATCCAAGCAAGGCGACAACTATCAATGCCTATCAGACCATCACAGACCAGTGGGATGATTTGGACATTAGTAATGCAAAAGGAAATGAATCAGGTGATAAGAAAATGGACGTTGTTGAGGAAGGTTTTTGAGGATGATACAGCTTGTGGATCACTGTCCTCAAGGCCTTGAGAGACCCAAACCATCAGATAGAAAGGCATGAATATGGGGGAAAGAATAGATATAGGAAGAGATGATAGAGGGTTAAAGGAAAAACACAACAGTGTCATAGTCAAGAAAGGGCAAAAGGCTTTCTCTGGAAGAGCTGAGAAAATGGCAACAGGAGACAAGTCAGGACATACTGGTTAGAGAGATAGCTTGAAGTGTTTCCAAGGTTTAGTAATTGGTTGTGAAGGAGTTGACAGCATTGTAGATTTCAGTGGGCTATGCCATGGCCCATGTCTCTGATTTTCATGGCTTCAGCTGGAGCTTTGGAACTTTAGGCAGATGGTATAGAAAGAGACCTTCCTTGAGAGTTTTAGGGTCAAGACACTGATTGGTTTCTGATGTTGTCTTGTGTAGATTTCTTAGCCCTTGTTTTTCGATAAAATTAAAGGTTGGGGCCAGATGTCTTGGGAAGTTTTCCCTGTACACACAATCTGCACCAAGATCCAAAGCCAAACATCCTTCGGTCACTGTGATTCATGTGCTAGCTGCAGAGATAGGGCTCCATCTCTCCTGAGTCCACAGCTTGCTGTGGATGTCCCTGCCCATGATTCTCCAGCCGGTTCTCTGTCCTGTCCAAGCCCATAGGCTTTACACTGCCTGGGCTCCGTGAGAAAACATCCCATATCGCAGTTACAACCAAGCATCTACTTAACGCGGCTTCCCAGGAGAGCAAAGTTCCTAACAGATCTCATGAAATAATTAACTCCTCTTCCTGAGAAAGGAGTCAGAGGAGAACAATAAACCCACTTGGTACATATCAGGACCGGAATGGCTCTTAGAAATAGTTCAGCTTCTTTTTTTTTTTTTTTTTTTTTTTTTTGAGGTATATTTTAGGGTAAAAGCAAAGCAACAGAAAGTGAAGCTAAAGTTAGTTTGAATGAGAGCAAAGCAGTAAAGGTCAGAGCTCCCACTGGGAGGGGAAGGGGGTCCACGGTTGGAGTCTGCTCTCCTCTCCTCTAGAGGAACCTGATTAAGTCGAGAAATGGTGGGTGGACTATTCCCACATTCCCTTTGGAACTGGTTGATTTCAGATGTTGGTCAACTGGATGAGCTGGTCTGTTCTTGGGGCACGTTTCACCCTTCCAGAGCTGGCCCAGGTATGTCCAAGCAGGTCAGCTCTGAAAGCCTGGTGGTGAGAAAGCAATCAATCATTTCTTTGCCTTCACAGGAGAAGAACCAGGAAGCTAATCGTCCCCATAGCCATCTTGGGAGTCTGCAGATAGAATTCCTGCCACAGGGCCCTTCCTTCTACTGTCTACCTGTCTGCAGGTTCTATTAATATAGAATTTTGATCTACTGGATCTGCTCACTGAAATGTTGCAGGATTTTCTAGGGTCTTATGTGTCCTGATTCTTGTATTCAGAAGTCAAAGACTGAAACCAGAATACACGTAGATGATTAAGACAGAGTTTATGAGAGGAGAGAAAGAAAGGAACTCAGACATGCAGTCTGTGAGGGGCAAGAGAGTCCTGGAAAACCCACGGACTCCAGGCATGGAATCCATGAGGAGCAAGGGAGCCCTGTTTCAGGTTCTTGAAGATGGGGGCCTAGAAAACCCAGACCTCTAATGTGACTCAGCTAGGTTGGCACAGTTCATGCCCAGCAGACCTGGACGTGATTGCAAGTCTCAGTTCCCCCACAGCTCCCATTCGTCTCTGTCCTTTTGCAGATACATTTGCCAGCAAAGCCGCTGCCCTGCAGGACGTGTACGCGGATGCCTCCATTGGCAACGTCACGGGAAGCAATGCTGTCAATGTCTTCCTGGGTATTGGCCTGGCCTGGTCCGTGGCCGCCATCTACTGGGCCATGCAGGGACAGGAGTTCCACGTATCCGCGGGCACTCTGGCCTTCTCTGTCACCCTCTTCACCATCTTTGCATTTGTCTGCATCAGCGTGCTCTTGTACCGACGGCGGCCACACCTGGGCGGGGAGCTCGGTGGTCCCCGTGGTTGCAAGCTTGCCACTACGTGGCTGTTCGTAAGCCTGTGGCTCCTCTACATACTCTTCGCCACACTGGAGGCCTATTGCTACATCAAGGGGTTCTGAGCCACAGGAGCAAGGCCTCCACAAGGCAGGCCTAGGACTTCTCCTGAGAGATGGGCACTTCTCCAGGTTGAGCCGCTCTGGACCGGTGGCGCCAGGACCCGAATCCCGGACTTCACCTTGACCTAGGCTCTAGTGCTGCACTGAAAGGGCAAAGTCTTAAGCCAACGGTATGGGGGAGACACCCACTTTCCAAAGTATTTCATTAAATGCAAACCAACAACAGCAACGAGTCCACCTCTGCCCCCTCCTCCCACTCGTGTCCCTGACCCACAGCAAAGATCAGAGCCTTCTCCTTCTTCTATTCCACCTTCTGACTATTCCTCTGCCTCTAGTTCCTGCAAGGGCAGGGTCGTTCCTGTCTTCGAATACATCATGATTCTCTCATTCAGCAAGGTACGAGAGTGAATCATGTCCACGTGGCTGGTTTGGGGTGCTCTTTTCACTGTAATCATTACTGTGGTTGTTTTTGCTTTTTCCATCGGGTTTTGATATTGTCTTGTCTTTTCTTTCTGAAGTCAATGATAACGAGGGCCTGGAGGCGCTCCAGGTCTGAGCTGACAGAGGGACGCATGAACTTTCAGATGCACACTCTCTCACTCCCACGGAGGTGTGGCTGTCTCGTTGGTGCCAGCTCCTCTGTTTTCAGAGAGCTTCAGAAGACTGCTGGTCTTTGGGTGAAAGTAACACATACCAACTCTGGGAGGTGGCAGTTTTATCTGCTTTACACCGCAACCAAATCAAAGCCACAAAGCAATTGTCCTCTCCCCTGTGGAAGCTTTTCCAGTTCCACGTGCCTCAGCCTCAGTAGGTCGGTGCCTAGGTGTGCCCTACTTCAGAAAGAAGCACCAAGAAGGAGACATGGGACAAAAAGAGAAAATAGTCCAAGATGACAAAGGGCAGCTGGGGAAATAAGGCAGATGCACTCTCTGAAATATCTTCGCGTTTCCTTTAATCTGAGGCAGGAGAGAAAAGGTTCGCACCAAAGAACTCTTTAAGGAAGATTATATTTAAAATGTCGGCATTTCTGGGAGATGCCAGCATTGCACTGTCACTTGCTTACATACCACACTAACAGGGCTGGGTAGATTTCTTGAAGTGGTGCAAGAATTTAGAGATTCGCAAGAGAACAAGGGGCTCCTTCCAGCTCTCCTGGCACCCTGGGTCTGCTTTTGAAAGCATATTTATGAGATAGGAACTGGAATTCCTCATTTTTCTCATGCTCCGGCTTGTTTTCAAACCCCACAAGCTCCTTTTTTCCAAGTGTATGGGGGGGGTAGTTGTTACCCCTTTAAGAAGAATCCTAGTCGTCATATTCCCATGGAGCTTGGGCTTCTAGAAAATAAGGATTGATCTTCCCTACAGACCTTTTCCCAAGTGAGTTTTGAAAGGGCCTGGCTTTAACACACACACAGACACACAAGCAACATCATCGCCAAGTTGCCACAGGTCTTTAGGCTTTCTGCATTGACATAAATAACATTTTCTAAGGGAAGAAAAAAAAAAGAAATTGAAACAACACCTGTTTAATTTTAAAGACATTTTTTTAAGAAAAAAGAAATAACTAAAAAAAAAATACGGATTGTGTCATAAGCTATGTTGACAGTTGCTGGTGGAAATGTTGGGTTGGTTAAAAAAAAAAATAAAAGCTCTTCTTATATCTCTACACATAGCCTGTGTCTCCTTGTGTTTCTTTGGTGAGTGGCTTGGGAGCCACCTGGGGTTTCTTCTGAAGCACAGGAAGGAAGTGAAAGCTTGCATCATGCTCAGACATAGTATTTCTGTAGCACAACTATTTCTGGAAATGCTACCTGTAAAACCTAAACTCAACAAAGCTGGAGGACGGCAGTCCTGAGAGGGACGAGGATACAGTATAGGGAGCCCCCGGGGTCCAACGGGTTCCGGCTGGGAAACCATACTTAGCCAGCACTCTGTGTGTATTTCCAGTAGATATATGGTCAACATTCATTTGTTCATCATTGTTCCAAAAATATACTGTGAACACATTCCGTGGGATAAGTCATATTCTGGCAACAAAAAAAAAATTTAGTTCCTAAACTTCAAGAAACTTGCAATCTAGAGAGATGAAATTAGCGTCTTTTAATCCAGGGTCTTCGCGCTATAAGAAACAGAAACCAACTCCTATGATTCATGAACTAAAAGGGGGCAGGGCTATGAAGGTTTGGTGGCAGGAAGGGTCTTGTGCTAAAACAGAAAGTCTGTGGGACCCAAGATTGCCCTCCTGCCCTCCCCAGACCCACGTGGTCGCTCCTGTCCTTGTGTCTGCCTGTCTGTAGAGTCCACCTTTCTCTGTTTCAGGAGTGGGAGGGGAAAGCGGCTGTCTCTGCTTTTCATGTCTCAGTCAGCCGCCCTATTGTATGACCTCACAGCTTCTCTCCCCACACCTAACTGGAGCTCCCTTTTTGTGTCTGAGAACAGATTTTTAATTGAGAGAATAGACCTAATTTATCATTCCCAGAGGGGCATTTCCAGAAGGCAGAAACCTTGGTAGAAGACTCTCTTGGTGGCAGGGCCTTGGGGATGGACGTGTGTACCAAGTGCATCCCATGCTAGAAGGACTCAGGTGAGGAGAAGAGAACAGGGACCGCAATGATGCTGAGTGGCGGAAGGAATGTATGGACCATAAGAAGCTCAGGAGCAATTAGGTGCAAACACAAAAAGGCAGTTCTATGCCAGGAGTGCTGTTAAGAGTGGCAGGAACACAATGGAAAGGAACACTGACTCAGTGTGGAGGCGTTGGGAAGGACTTCGCAGAAAATGACACTCAGCAGGCCTTGAAGGAAGAATAAATGGCGGTTTACTATGGTGAGAAGATATGGTACTAACAGGCAGACAGAAAAAGAACAGCATGATCAGAGGCTTAGAACTAGATGCTCAAAGTCAGCCACAGGGTGGAGGTCAAGAAGGGGAAAGGTAGGTGGAGCCTAACTGTGGCCCATGAGTGTATCTGAGAGAGTTTTAGGACAAGGAATGGTCTTGTACTATAGGTTCTTTTTGGAAAATCTTTATGTTGTATGTGTGTATGTGTGTGTGTGTGTGTGTGTATGTGCGTGTGTGTGTGTGTGTGTGTGTGTGTGTCAAAGAGAGAGTCATGCCATGCATACCACAACACATGGATGAAGGTTGGAAGACATTTCTTTAGGAAGTTACTTCTTTCCTTTATAAGGATTGAACTCAGGTCACCAGGTTTATGAGCAGTAATTTTGCTGGCCCATTCTGAAGGCTCTTTTTAAAAAAAATCATATTTTCTGCACTATGGAGTTTAACCCTTGTCTAGGCTTAAATTTCTGGCCAAACGTGTGTTCCTTAGTTTCAGAAGTGAAAGTCTTGCTATGGATGTGATAGCTAGAGAACGATGAAATTTGAAAGTCAAAAAATTATTCATTTTTATATGTTTTTATATTTTTTCATTTTTATATGATTCAAGCTCCAGCACATGCCATCAAAGGCAACCTAGATAAAACTAAGTGGGGCACACATTCAAAAAGACATGCAAGGGAAGAAAAAGGATTGTAAGAGGAAAGGAAGAGGGGATGAGGTTAAGAATTAAGGTATGAAAAATATCATAAATTCATTATATTCATGTATGAAACATTAAAAGAATAATAAAAAGAAAAAATAAAATTAATTAATTAATTAATTGATAAGCAGGTAGGAAAAGGTCTTGGCTGACATTCTTTTCTGGGCAACAAGTTGAAAATTTGACAAATGTCTTCTAGTTGATTAAACAGTAGATGCAATAACAGGAAATTTGCTTGTGCATATTTTCTCCCCTGATCAGATGCTAGACTCTTTAGAACCCCAGAGAATGTAGAAGGTTGAGGGGAGCCCCTACAGACAGGAAGATCTGAATATGGGTCTACCTACCACCACTATCAACTAATTCTGTGGATGAGCAAATCCTTTTCTTGAATCTTAGTAACAGATGGCCTCTGAAGTCAACTATTTCCAGTTTTAATGTTAATAATCTAAGATGTGTGCACAAGTTGTGTGTGTGTGTGTGTGTGTGTGTGTGTGTGTGTGTGTGTGTATTATACACAAGCTGATGCACACACATTGCTGTAGGGCTTACAGCACTGCAGATGTCCCTTTACAATGCCTTGGTTTTATGGGTTATGTATCAGTCAATTTGAAAAAGACATCAAAGCCATTGCACACATTCATTCCCATCACTTTTCCTGATTAAGCTATAGCATTCCCATCCCTTTGTCTCATTTATTTTCAGACCGTAATAGCTGCCATAATAAATCAAGCCCAACATTTCAGTAGCTTAGCAAAATGAAAACTCTCATTCAATGCTCTTGGTCGGCAGGTGGCTTTCTTCCACATGATGATTCAGGGATTTGGTCTCCTTCATTTTATAGCTCTGTAAATATCTGGGGCTTGAGCGTTTTCTCTGTTCATCAGCAGATGGATACTAAATTGGAAAAGGTTCACACATGTCTAACTGCCTTGACTCTAATACCACTTTTGCTCACATTTTATTAGTAGAATCTAGTCACTTTTACACACTCAGATGCAAAGGAAATGCAATTCTTAGCTGGACAATCATTCTCCAATGAGCTCTCTATATGACAAAAATTATCTTTTTTTAATGAATGGTTGCTCTTTCAGGAGGCCTTTTATAATTAAGGTTAGTTATTTTAATATCAGTGGCCAGGAACAATCTGACATATGTATATTTTTCAAAGCCTACAATATACATGTATTTGAGTCTAAAATGAACCACTTGAGGTAGATATTATTCTATTTTAACAACCAAGTTATGAGTGATTATACGAAACCAATTATTTCCAGTTTTAATGCTAATAATCTAGGATGTGTGCACAAGTGGTATGTGTGGTACGCCCCAAAGAACGCAAGTAGTAAAGATCAGGCACAAACACAGGTCTGAATAGAAATCTTGCTTAGAGTGCCTGTTGTAGAATTGACCTCGTGACAAGGGGGAAAATGAAGAGTGAGAGAAGAGTGAGTGAAAGGAGGCTGAATGTACCCAGGGAAAGAATTCCATAGACAGGCAGTCAGTGTCCAGTGGGGAACACAGGAGAAGCAAGTTAGCAGTCATTGCTCTTTTCCTCTGGAAGATTCTGTCTCCCCGCCTTGTCTTTACCCTTACTGAATGAGACACTGCGTGGGTGAAGTACTATTACAACTAAAGGACTACTGGGGAAATTTTACTTTGGTAAAATAATTTGGATTGATAATTATAGATGGAGAGTCATATAGCCCACAACAGAGATTGTTCAAAAGACTCTCTCTCTCTCTCTCTCTCTCTCTCTCTCTCTCTCTCTCTCTCTCTCTCTCTGGAAAAATATGGTCCTAGATAATTGCCCCAGCAAGCATGCCTCCTGGTATTTTCAGAAAAGACTAGAGGAAGGGGGTCTTAGCCTGTTTTGTATTGCTGAACAAAATTCTTGAGCCTGGATACTTCGTAGAAGAAAAAGAAGTTGATTTAGGTCACTATTATGTTGTCCTAAGAACTTGGTGCCGGCACCTGCTCAGCCTCCACTGAGGGACTGGTGCTGTCCTAATACAGCTAGAAATGAAAGGGCAAGTGAGAAAGAAGCACACATTCATGATAAAGGGAACAAAGACAATGACTCACTTTATAACAGCCCCACTCACAAAAAAAATCACAGAAACCACATCAACGCCTTCATGAGGGTAGAGCACCCACAGCCTATTTACCTCTGCTGTGTTAAGCATTAAGCCTCAATGTGAATTTAGGAACTATGGTGGAGCAGTTGCCTAGCATATATGAGGTCACAGGCTGAATAATCAACACTGGGGGAAGGAGAAAGACTTTGGTAGAGACAAACCACATCCAAATTCCAAACCATTACAGAGGAAATGGAATGGACTTTAAGAAGTGAGATTAGTCTTTTTTCATAAACTTAAAGATACTTAATCATCCTTCATTCTTTTATTTTTATTAGTTATTGAAGTTTAATAGATGAATAAAACGTATATACTCAGAGCAAGTAATATAATATTTCATATATGTATACACTTTGAAATGGTTTCAGTTAAACTAAATAACATGTTTATCAACTTACATAGCTGCCTTTGGATAAGAAGAATGCTTCAGATCTACTTTCTTGGGGAATTTCAAGTTTATGTCCCATATGTTATTATTAACCACAGTCATCATGGTAGACATTTAGGTCTACAGAACCTACTCATCATAAAACTGCAAATTTGTACTCTTAAAACAATGTCTCCCCCATCCTCACAACTTAGCCACTGGCAGCCATTCTTCTAACTTTCTGCTCCATGTGGTTGATTTTTGCATGAAAATTCTACATACAAATGAGATCATGTGGCATGTCTCTCTGTATCTGACCTATTTCGTTCAACGTGCTTCTTTCTGTTTATCCACATTATGTAAAAGGAAAGATCTCCTTTTAAGTGCTGAGCACTATTTTTAATCTCTTCATCCAATTACATACACTAAGGTTGTGGATAATCCTGCAGTGAAGCTAGATACACATTTATCTTTTGGGATGCTTGCTGATTTCATTTCCATTTGTTATGTACTCCAAAATGAGATTGTGTCTTTCTTTCTAAAAATTCTGAAAAGGAGTTGGTCCAAGGTAAACTATTTTTGTGCCTTGGCATCTTCAGATTATGGCTTTTAATCTTAGTTCTTTCTGCTGTATCAAGCTTTTCGTAGCTTCTACTTCAGTGGAAAAATAATAAGAGCTGGTTGTCACTCCATTCTTTAAAAAAAAACTGCCTATCAGGTGGAATTGCTTCTGTACTCTTTGGGAACTATTCATTCTTTTGCTATGATCAGCACTTCTAGCTGGGTCTTTATCCAATCAATTCTCCTCTGTGACTGTGGGGCAGAAGTTAAAACCTGGTGGTCAGCAGACATACTATGGCTGATATATGCAGTGCTTTTTCAGAAACTGCAATAGTTTTCAGTGTTGCAATATAGAAATAGTTTTTTATAAAATCTGGAGTTGGGCTTCTCTGGACATGCTGGGTGGGCATTTTTATGTTATCAACCTGGCCCTGTAGTGATTTATACATGGGATATTTTGCTATAGTTTAAGGTATGAAGCATCACACTTGGGCCTTTCACACATTGGTGCTTGACTCCAGCACTTTGTGAAGTTTGACTTAAAGGTCTATTATCTTTATCTATTGTGAATTTTTTTTTAAATGTCAATCTCATGAGCCTAGGTCTTCCTAATCCAAAAATGCTACAAAGATTAAATGAACCATTTTGCACCAATTACTATAGTGCATCACACTCATATACCCTAGACATGTTGGAATTGAAAGTTAAATACTTGGAGAGATGGTCAGTGGCCACCAGACTTCCAAGTCAGCACTTAGGCACAGTAGAAAAGTAAGACAGATTAGGTTGGTGTCAAAGTGACTTGAAAAGATCTAGCAAAAAAAAAAAAAAAGTAATATTCTAGTAAGAAAGGGAGGCAAGTAATGATGGGGAGAAACAATCTGTGGATTTCCAGAAGGAAGTGAAGCCTTAGAAGTTAGTATTTCTTTTATCAAAAAAAAAAACTTTTTGGGGTGTGTGTGTGTGTGTGTGTGTGTGTGTGTGTGTGTGTGTACGCTCGTGCTTCATTGAGGACACTGTATGTCCCTGTGTGACTTCCAGAATCATCCTGGATTGCTTCTACCTCCTTTTTGCTTCACTCTGGGATTTCCCAGACTCCAGGGCCAGAAATATAGACCGCTGTGTATTTCCACCTGGCATTTTTAAACAGGACCTGAGATCTGAACTCTGCTTGTGAGGCAGAGCCTTAACCCCTGAGCCATCTCTCCAGCCCAAAGTTGAATATTTCATTCATGTTTATTTCAGAAGTAAATTTCAGAGCTGGATTTAATACCTCGGCATACTGGACTTCAAAGTAACTGCCCATTACATTTACATGTACCTGTTGGTTATGTAAAGCAGTCACTCTGTGCTGTCATGACATTGAGTAAGAAGATGAAGATCAAAAGAGTATATATAACCGTTCATGTTTGTTCAGTGTTTAAGCAGCTTGAACACCAAAAGTCCTGTGTCTCTGGAACTTTCAGTCCTGGAAAACTGGGGTGGTGGCCACACTCAAATATCGACTCACACATAGCTAGAAAGCAGTAGACTCTGCCCACTCACATTCTGGTACATCATAATAGTATAGTGCTGAATGCTTGATCCCCAGTGCAGTAATGTTCAAAAATGGGAATGTGGGGGAAGCGATTGTATTACAGGGGCTCTGATCTCATCAATGGATTCATCAATCAATGGGTCGTACGTACTCTTGGGAAAACTTAAGAGGTGTGGCCTAGTTGAAAAGAATGGGTCTTTGGACTTGTATTCTGGAGGTCTACATTGTGTCCCTAGACTCTTCCTGCCTGCTTTCTGGCCACCATGACACAAGCAGCTCTGCTCTAGGAAGTGTCCCCTACTGTGATGTTCAGCTTTGCCTCTGGCCCAAGCAACAGAGTCAAGTTATTATGGACTGAAAGCTCTGAAACCTTGAGCCGAAATGAATCTTTCCTACTTATGTTCTCAGGTATTTTGTTGCAGTGCTGGAAGGATTGCACATATACTGCCATCTTTCCAACATTGCATGTCCTTTTTCTCTTAGCCTTCGTCTCAGCTGAATCAATTTCTTTACCAGGTAGGGAAATCCAGAACATTGTTCCCTTAAGATTTGATTTCGTCTCATGTTGTTCGGTTTTCTATTGAGTCCTTTCAAAAGTTTGAAAAGGCACATCAAATGACAATGGAAGTTTCAAGCGATCTTTCTTAGTCCCACTATATAGGAGCACCTCAATCTTCCCCAACACACCACCTAGTTCAGTGAATTCAAAATGGCTACAGGAGGCTCAACTTCTACAAAACAGTGGCTATGTTCTTTGGTGGAAGTTATTTATCCTTCCATAATTTGATCTATAAATCTACTGTGCCCAAGGAAATAAATACTAAAATCAAAAATTTCAAGTGAATTATTAGATATTAGACATAATTATGAAATAATAATGAATAGGATCACTCCCTGTGATTCTAGGCCTACAAGTCCAATACAGTCAGGAAACATTGAATCTGTATCTGCAGTTACAGCATGTACTACGGTTAGTAAGAGCACAACCTATTGTCTTCTACCTTATGCTGTAATACAGCCTGAACCAACACATTCTGCCATTATGTCAACTCATCTTTTTGTAGTAGAAAACATAAGCAATATGAGTATTCTAGTCAGAGACAATTTGTAAAATGTACCATGATTATGGATAAACATTTGGTCTATAAATGAAGACTGTATCAGAAATACTATGAGCAAGGAAGACTGCTCCATTTCCTTACCTTGTGAAGACTAACTTCTGCTTCTTCTAGAATGGAATTGGTTCATTATAACTAACCAGATGCCAGTTAACCAACTGATCTTCCTAAGAGACATTACCATGTTAGCTGTTGTTAGCTGGTCAAACACGCAGTAGCAGCAGTAGCCAAGTGAACCTTGCTGAGGGGACAACTATAGTGTTGATTTTAAATACCACCTCTATCTCTGCTGCCGGTGCATGCACGGATCCAGTGAACAAGTTCCAGGGGGGCTGGCGAAGAAGGCCAAGTAAGGTTTCTGAATTATATAGTCCATCTGATTATTGAGGACATGGACCACCAAAGTCACTCTCAGGAAGGCGTTCCTGTAATAGCTCCACTCTATGGACCGCATGCCAAACCTTCTCCAAATTCCATTGTATTTTAATGTCTTATAGCTGAATTCTACATTCTGGATACTTTATTTTTATTTATTTATTTACATTTTATTACATATTTTGCCTAATTATACAAGCTCCTCCCCCTTCCCTTCCCCTGTTGTCCCCCATTGCATTCTCCCCACTTCCCACTCTCCCTCCCTCCCTCTCACCCCTTTTCCTTCCCTTCTCCTCTCTTGGTGCTTTCTGCTTTCTCCCTCACGTCCTCCAGAGCATCTGTTTATGTGCTGAATTTCCCTCTGAGTCATCTACCCTAGTGAGGGTTCAGGACTCAGTGGCACAGCTTGGGGCCTCTTGGGCTGCCCGCTAGCATGGGAACTCTATTATGACTGTTTAATCCCTTGCCTCTAAGGATCCGACTGCCTGAAACCTTCTCCCCTGTGATCCATGCTAGACTTTGGGGGTTTGTTGACATGTCTCGGACTAGATAATTCATAAAGAAAACAAATGTATTTCTTATAGCTTATGGGGGGATGTGGAAGGCCACATCTGGTGAGCCTTCTTGCCAACGGGGTTACTCTACAAGGTTCCAGAGAGTCACTGAGGTAGAACAGTGCACGCTTACGAGTAGGCCTGTCCTCTTTGAAGGCCACTAATTGAGTCAAGGATGCTTCATCCTTTTGAGCTCATTTACTCCTGATCAGTTCCCACAGACTCCATGCCAAGCAGCATTAACATATAACTTTCAGAATTATGTTCCAACATGACTTTTGGAAGGAACAATCACCCAAACTATAGAGCTTTGCCACAAATTGGCTTCTTTCTAAGTCTTCAATATGAGTTCATAATTAGATCCATAATTCAGGCCAAAGCCTGTGTGTGTGTGTGTGTGTGTGTGTGTATCAGAGGGCACTGTGCATGCTCATGGAAGCCCATGGGTGACTACAGATTGTTCTACCTCCTCTTTGTTTTGCTCTGTAGTCTCCCAGGGCTGGAAATGCAGGTCGCTTCCATTTCTGCCTGGCATTTGAGATCTGAAATCAGGACCTTCTGTTTATGAGGTAGCGGCTCAAACCCTGAGCCATCTCTCCAGCCTGAAATGTAGGTATTCAGCCAAAAGTTCTACCACCGAGTGGATTTTCTCACCCCATAGTCTTTGAGAGCCAGGCCTGAGTGAGGCTGTAGCATAGAACTATCCTTGTCTGGATGGTATTGACACACTGTGCAAAGGTGTTCTTGAATTATGCTTACAATTTTTTTTCTTAATTATTAACTAGTCATGAGGAATTTCCTCTGAAACCAAAGCATGGCTGACAGAGAGGGAGTTCAGCTGCAGGTACCATCACTGTAGGAGTCTAAACCGCTTCCTCATGCAGCCAGCAGGTACCATCTTGACTGATTAAGCTAGGCTCTCTAGATCCCTTCCATTTGGTATTGGAGTGCTATTGGGATGGTCCAATTTCTTGTTGGATAAAGTACAGAGTTCTACATGGGTACTTTAAGCACCTATTTTCTCCTTCTTCCCACTCAAATCCTTAAGACTCTTAATGGATTGAGCATTGTAGTTATAGTGCCACATGGATTTTGTCCATGTCTCTTTCTTCTCTGTGAATAGAGAAAAAGGGGTTCCTTCAAAACTTCCTGAGAGGGCTGACAGCTCTTCATATATATACAATCTTAAATTTGTCTTCCCCACCCTTATATGAGTTCCATATAGGGAGTTTTAGGCAAGTCTTGCCTACATGAGACCTTCAAGAATATCAAATTGGGGATTTTAAGGTATGGGTTCTGGATCTACTACAAAATGAGTCCTTGGTCTGGAGAAGCCACTACATTTACTGAGGTCCAGTATTTTTCATGTATTATAGACATTAGAATAATCCGGCTGATAGACCAGCTTAATGGTCTACCACACACGAGTCCCTGGGATGGATGAGAAGCTGTGCAGAAATAAGAAGTAAGCCAAGTGAATTTCCAGTCTCCTCCTAGCACCAGAGCTTACCAGTGATCCAAAGGAGGAAGCAGAAGATGGCTTTCATGTAATGAGCCCCAACTTCACAGGAGACACTATACTCAGCACTCCATCCACATTGTCTCACTGAACCACCATGGTCACCCCACAAGAATAAATTATGTCTAGATGAGGAAACTTGGTCTCAAAGAATCAAATGATTTTTTCCCCAAGAGTGTAAAGTACATCTTTGTAGCAGCAGCTGTATACTTGGATTTGCCAAGTAGAAGCCAAACTCTAGGTCCAATGCTTATCTCTGGCAATACGTCATATGGCCAAAAGCTGACTGGCATAGCATTCAGGAGTGCCACGGAGATGATGGCATCTGAGCTAAGTTCTGAGGGTGCACACAGAACTACCTAAGCAGGACAGGTGGATGTACCCTGTACATGTATGTAGTCCATGTCCTGTCATGATGCTGCAAAACATGGTCGAGAGGAAAGAACACCTCACTTTCCCTGGGGTTCTAGTTCCAGCTTTCAGATTTCTGGTAACGTGACCTGTGACCCTGTCCTTGTCACCAAGGTCTCGAGGTTCTACATTTTTCACTCATTTGCATAATTAAGAGGTTATCTACTTTGGGGTTAGGAAGGGTTTATAATATATAACTGACATAATTTAAGCATGTTACTGCCTAGTGGTTGATAATTACCTGTGTGGTTATTGATGCTGTTATGACAGGCAGAAACATGAGCTGTGAGACCTTGACTATCACATGACACAAAGTATTTAATAGATGTATATATGTATATATAGTGATGCTACACAGAGAGCACTTTGAATGTGGAGGTGGCAGGATGAAGCTGGATACAGAGCAACTCAAAATGTATCACACAGAACGTGTACTTTGCTGACTGTGGGGATGGGAGCAGTGGCTTAAGGTGAAGACCAGAAGCTTAACTTTGTGGGCTAAACTAAGGACGATTCCATCGATCCTCAAAGCTATTGTATTAGTGTGCTTTGGCCAATATGGAAAACTGATACAGCCTGACTTAAACATTTTCACAGTGTTGGAGACTACAAGTTCAAGATCCAATTGCCCTCAGGGTTTTTGTTTCTGGTGAGAATTGTCTCCCTGGCTTTAGACAATTACCTTCTGGACCCTTGGCAGCCTTTCCTCCATGTGTACATGTGGATTGAGATGCCTTTGATGTCTGTTCTTCTTCTAGGAACACTAGTCCTATCAGATTAGTGTCCTGCCCTTACGACCACATTCATCCCTTCTTACCTCCATAGGCCCAGGCCCTACTCGGTTAGGGCTTCAGCATAGGGTGGGGGACAGACACGATTAAACCCTGAAATGGCTATTCTGAACCACCGAGGGACTTTAGCAGAAGGACAACCTGATCTGACTTGTCTTCATTATCTGAGTCTGAGCTATCTACATTGTAGAGGACGGTTAAGACAAGGAGTGGGGGACTCAAGAACATTCACAACTACCAGCTGCTGTAGGAAGTATTGGGTAGTGAAGACAGGATGGAGAGGAGAGCACAGGAGAACGAGAATAGGAAGGAGAATTTACAGAGCTTGTGGCCAACTGTTTGACTAGGGAAAGGGGGACATCAACAGGAAGAGAGCAGATGGGCCCTGAGGTTTCAGGCTAGAGAGGTGGAGGAGTGGCAAGCAGGTCCGACCCAGCAACAGATAGGAGGCGGGTGGGCCATCTGTAAGGCTTGTAGAAGAGTCCAGGAGTGTGGACTCAAGAGAAACCATGGCTGGAGTCTGAAACCAAAACAATGTAGAAGATTTTAAGTGAGACCACAGTTCATCTAAGCATCTATTCCCAACTGGAAACAGCTTACACTCTGCCCTGAAGAGTGGTTCAGTTATAACAGGGAAGCGTCAGTACCCAAGGTACATCAGCGACTCCTCAGTCTCTCCTTTATTTCCCCTGTGAGAGCTGCCTCACTCCTACCAAACCCCCTTCCTCTACCTCCACCACATCTTACATTCCTGTTTATTCTGTCCCCACCCCGCCACTGTGGGGGCCACCACAGGGCCAGCTCGTCGACACTGTTCTTCATCTAACCTTCATCTAAGTGCTTCTTCACGCCCCCGCTACTCTATCTCCCCTGCCTTTCTTCTCCCTCCCCTTCTATGTTTTCTTTACTTTACCCCAACCATGTCTTATTTATCCTCTAACAGATTCATCTCCTTAATTTGTCTTTCCTCTTCTATTAAGCACAGTCCCTCTACCATGGATCCCTTCCAACGACAGTTTTGCATGAAGGTCTAATTCCCGCATTCTCCTCATTCTGTACTGACCCTCATTCAGTTACCTGAACCATCAGCCCACATAGACCTGTTTCTTTCTCTTTCCCATGAAACGCATAAGTTTCCTTAGATGCAAGACCTGCTTACCTGAACACATTGAGGGAAGAGCCGGAACACAGATAACCCAGGTCTGTGCAAGGTAAAAGGAATTACCCAAGGTCAAAGATCGTTCAATGGCTGAACCAAAGTGAGAGGTTGCCTTCCCACTCTGAGAGAAGCACTTTCTGAGATACTTGGGAAAACGACCACCAAGGGCATTTGGGTGCAGCAGATGCTGATTCCCCACCTTGCTGGGGTTTCCGCTGCAGCTTGTGGCCGTCCTCAGCATTTTTGTTAGTGCCCTAGGGAGAGTTCTGCGAAGCTTTCCCTACCCTTTTCCTCCGAGCCAGGAGCACTGCTATGATCTCTGGGACCTGTGGGAAGCTGAGAGATTCTCTGCCACGCCCATTTCATACAATGTCAAGGGTGTGATAGTAAGGCTTCTGGGGTTAGCTCAACCCAGTACGGCTTCTCCTTGGGTTTCATGAGTGCTCTTCTAGAACATAGAATTCTCATCTTGAGCAGGGTGGAGGTATGCTGTAGAAAAAGATGGCGAAACGCTGGGTGGTAGGAATGGTGAGAGACTGGAGGGTCCTCAGCAGCTCTATGTCATCTCACTAAAGTTCTCCCTTAAAAAGGCCCAGCTCCCCTATCGTGACATCACTGAAAGAAGGTAAATCATAATGGAAATGATCTAGTCATCGGCATTCTGAAGATGTGTGCACCGTGCAGAGCCCATGTGAAGAGTGGGAATGCATGGGTCCCCAGGAGTTCTTTCTAGTCTCAGTGTACACAGGGGTCTAAGGCGGCTCATTAGGGTTCTGAGATGTCAGGGGCCCTAGGTTCCTGGCCTGGGGTTGGAGCTGCTGGGATTCTGACTCCGGACACAGGAGGCTTCTTTCTCTTCCATGAAAGGCAGTAGGGAGGCTCCACCGTAGGAACTGACACGTGCCCCCACAGGAAGGCCAATACGGGCACCCACTACAGAGGGTGCCTGTGGTGGAAAAGGAAAACTAGTGCTAAACTGAGAAACCGATACAATGAACAGTAAGGGCTACAATGTTGAGAGACCCTTATGGTTTTTCTTCCTTCACCTACCACTGACTGAATTACTTCCAAAGACCGGAGCCATGATAGAGTAGAGGAGGAACTGATTTAGAACCAGACCACAGCTCCACTGTCCCAGCAGTCAGGGAACCAATACAAGCAGGAAAGGGAGGAGAATCTAAACCAAGTGGGATACTCGAGTTGCATAATTGGATGAGACTGAGCTTGTAGGTACCTGAAATGACCAGAAAATCATGAGAACAGCAAGGCCATCATCAGGGGCATCAACGGAACCATGAAAGATAACAGAGGAGGATTCCAAGTAAGGAGCACAACAGAAATAAAAGTTTCACATTCATGCCCGTTGCAATTTGCTTGCATGCTCCCAAAGAGCTGAGGAAAACAAGGGGCAGGATATTCTTTTCTTATGATTCTTGGTTACGGTTCTTAGTCCAGCTTGGCAGGAGAGCTTATACCAATACCTTGTCAGGAGAGCCGAGGGAACTGGTCATACTAGATTTACAGAATTGTTGAGAAGGGAACAAACTTCGTTCTCCAGATGGCAAGACTGCAAAAGTATGCTGAAGAATGCCAAAGACCTGAACCAGCTTTTGCCATCTTACCTACCTGCCTATGCAATGGTTGCATGCACTAAGGGCTGGGTCTTCTCATATCATTTAGAAACTCCCCTGCAAGCTTGTTTAGCTCTTATCTTAACTATCAATTCTTCGTAGATGTGTCCAAAGCTTAGCCTTCAAGTGTCAAGGTGACATATATCTACCTAATGCACTCCACTCCTTGTCAACTTGACACAACACATTATTTTTAGACTGTAACCTTTCAACCCTTATTGCCACAGACATTACATTCATCTTATGAATAAAAAACATTCTCAAAAGTCCAATATTAAAGGTTCTCATTGTCCAATTTAAAATGTATAGTCGTTAATAGTTCAGTTTCAACATTTTAAAAATCGAAAGTTTCTTTTTTTAAAAAAAAATCTAAAATCTCTTAACTGCAAGGTTCTGTCAAATTGAAAGAAGTTAAATACTAGATACTTGAGCACAGAATAAACATTAAACTCAAACATGAAGACAGAACAAGAAAATATCAAATTAAGACTAAAGTCTGGCAAGGCAAATATCCACATCCTGTAGTTCTGTGTCTCTCTTGTGTTCCTCATCATGTAGTCAGGTTAACTCAAAAATTCTGGGCAATTCCATCACTCCAATCTTACAGCTCGCAGTTGCACAAGCAGCTTTTCTCTGTATTGGGTCCAATCTGCACTCACAGATGTCCTCAGCACATATCCCATGGCTTTGATATCTCCAGCATTCTGGGTTCTCTACTACCATTGTAAGCTTCATCTTCCTTTGCTGGATCTCCAAACCTGCCCCTTGAAGCCAAATCTCAGCTTCTATCCATGAACCCTTCAATCCTTCATCAAAAACCACTTTCACCTTGCACAATCTGCCAAGTTCTACAGCAAGGTTGAGCTATAGTTTAGCCCACTTGAACAATGACTGTATCAATTTCCATAAGCTGATTCTGGAAATCCATTTTCTAGGTAGCCAAAATTTTCAAAGAACAAAACCCCCTGATTTCTTCCTCTAAAAGATTCTGGGTTTTGGCCTGCCACTGTGGCAGAGAAGGTTCCTGTAAAGGGGAATCGAAAGAAGGCCGAAGAGCCCTCCCTGGAGGCGGAGGCAGAGAACCCAGTCGGTGGAGCCCAGAAGTCTGCATCTCAGGGAAACGCCAGCAGGAGAAGACCCTGTTTGCGGGCACATGGACAGTCTGCAGAGAGAGAGGAGAACACAAGTTCAGAAATCCCTAGCAGGGGTCAGAAAGAGAAAGCGGTCGCTGCGAATCCAGAAGTGAAAGGTTTGAAATCTAGAAAGACTGGGATCCAGCCCAGCGACAGGGCTGCGGGCCCTGAACCCCAGCCAAGAGCAACCCGAGGTGCCAAGAGAGGAGCAGAAACCCAGAGCAGGTTAAGGACTTGGCGTGCACCCAAAAATTAAGAAGTCACCGGCACAGTGAAGATATTTAGTAAAGACTTTTAAGAAGGGAAAAAAAAAATAAAGTTAGTTTTGTCATAAATTGCGGTATAATTTTCACCATCAGTGTAAACCTGAATTCTGTAAATAATGGAATCTGTTTAAGGGAACTAGAGTTGGGTGGGCGGGCAAAGGTAGACCCTGCAGTTGCACAATAAAAACCCTGTCAATCATTAAAAAAAAAAAAAAAGATTCTGGGTTTTCACAGCACGTAATCTCCATCGGATAATATTCACCTCTTCCATCTTCCCAGTGGAAAGCACTAGATTTTTCTTCAATGATGCTACTTTCTCTAATAGCCACAGTTGCTCTGCTGCATACCCTTTCCTCAACCAAAACCTCCAGGTTGCCAACATAGCTCTCCTCCATCAAGCAAACCAGTCATTATCTTCAAATTCAACGTTGCCGAAACCCTTGTTCACCTCATCCCAAGTTAGACCCAAACAATTCATTTCACTCTCTCCATATTACTATTTTTCAAATGGCCCACTAAATCTGCTCAGTGGTTTTTGTAGCCCACCATTTCAAAATCTTGAAACATTTCCACATTTCTCCATTCAAAATATATGAAGTTTGCATGACAGAATTTATCAGCAACATGCTACTCTTCTGGTACCGAATTCTGCTGCAATTTGATTGCATGATGCTGACAAATTCATGACCAAAAAGCTGAGGGAAACAAGGGGGGGGGCATTTTTTCTTACGATTTCAGGTTATAGTTCTTAGTTCAGCTTGACAGATGAGTTCATACCAACCCCAGGACCTGAAGGAACTGGACACACTATATCGACCAGATTGCTGAAGAGAAGTGCAAATCCCACTTCCTAGACAGCGAGACTGACAATGTATGCTGAAGAACGCTGAGCTTTACTGAACCTGCTGCCTTTATCTTACCCACCTACCCACTATGAGTTAGATCTTTCCCATCAATTAGATAATCTCCTGCAGGTGTGCTCAGGGCTAGCCTTAGCTATCAATTCTTCACAGAGGTGCCCAAAGCCCAATGTCAAGCTGACACCTATATATCTAACTAGCACAATACCTCAGGGCATTGAGATTCCTTGAGTACCCATATTCCCCCCAGAGTTATCTAGGCCTTTTCTTCCCTCTTCAACTTTCCTTCTCCCGCCCACACTATAAGGATGGCAGATTCCTGCAGGGCCTTAGTGACTTGAAGAGTCGCTTCCAAACGGAGTAATGAAATCTCACAGAAGAGAAGAATGCTTACGATTGTGAATGTAATATTCCCATCCATTCATGACAAAATATTTCATGTTCTTAGATAATATAAGTTTTTTTTTCATTTTAGATCACACAAAGATAATCTGTGTTGTAAGAGTCACCAAAACTTTTCACTAAATATCTCTGATTCTATTTCTGGGGTTAATTCTAAACCTCCAAGAGAGGTTCTGCAGGGAACGTGCCTTCCTCATTTCGCTTCCCCTGGCCCTTGCAGCCTGTGACAGACCTTTGCAAAATAATGGCTTTTAGTAAACCCTTAGCTGCTCAGTGTGAAAACCCTCCCACTGATGTAGCCCAGGCCCAAGCTGCAAGAGATGGGGAAGCTGGTCCTCCAGCTGGCTCCTCAGGAAGGCAGCTGGTGAATGGGTCAAGCTCAGGTCTTAGAATCAGAAAAACTTGTTCTCGGCTTTCTTAACTAGAGGAAGGCATAGCAAGTTATTGAACTTCTACTGGTTTTGAACACACACTTGGGCTGTGGGGCTGTATACGGCAGGGCCCGTGATGTAGCAGCCACAGCACCTGACATCTAGGAGTGCAACAGACCTGCTGCCCTCTCTTCAGAAGCTGGAGAGACACTGCGTTGGGGGGCACTGGATGAGAAGGGTCTGGGTGATGCTGTCCCCAGGAAAGTCTTGCTGGAGAAAAAGCTAAAGAGGTTTTCAAGGGTAATTATGTCCTGTGCACCTGCAGAATATAAGACTCAGAGTACAGCAGAAGGAATTTGAAGAATGTTCTCAAATGGGAGGAGGGTTACTAAGGTCACTTGTAGGGTCAGTCGGACATGGAGAGAGGGTGAAAGGAAATGATGCCAGTAGCAGGAGATCAAGTCCCCCCGGCCATTCTGTCAGTCCCTGCCCCCAAATCCTCCACGCTTCCCACTTCATAGCAGCCTCAGACTCTATCATCTGTCACGTACCCCATAGAACTTGGGTGTGAAGTGCACAGACATCACTGTAGGTCTGCTTCACACCAGCATGCCACTCGGGGTCTGGATCATTATCACATAGTCTGCCCACTAGCCTGAATGGGATTGGCTTAACCTGGTCCTACCCCCAAAACTGTCATAATCACATCCTCTATAACCCAGTTCCGGCTTGGGAGTAGGGCATGCTCTGGGGTGCCGTGTGGCTGTAAGAAGAGTCAAGAGTGTAACACCACCCACAAGGACTGAGAGGATTGGTGGTACCCTCACAGGAAGTGAGGCCACCTAGAAGCCACCTGTGGGTTTCCTCCTATGCCTTGTTTAACAGCACCCCAGATTTTGCAGGATCAGAACGTGATTACCCAGTCCAGGGAGAACCATGAAGCCTTCTAGGAAACAGTCTTCCCTTGAGAGGCCAAAGCAAGAGGCACCACTGCCAAGGTTCATCCATCTTTATTTTTTATAAGATAAGCTACAGATACCCCACACACACACATACACAAGGGAACACCACACAGCACAATCCACGCGTGCATGTGAGAGGGAAAATGGCAGGACGAGATTCTGAATTCCTACACGGAGATGACTTCTCTGTGCACGTGCTTCTGCAGGCCAGGGAATGGAGCTGGGGGTCTTCTGTGAGGTCCGCGGGCTCCAGCACACTGCATCTTCAGATCGAGCTAGGGGCCAAGCTTCCTTCACAGCAGAACCTTCTCCAGCCCAACACTCCATCAGTTCTGAGAAGACCATATTTCCTCACTGGGGCAACATTTTGGGGGCCAGTGCCTTTCTAGACCCAACACATAATTCAGTTTGCCAAAGTGGATACACTTACAGGGATACTGGGATGGAATACAGATTGCCAAGAATGATCCAACAAGGGCAGCAGTCTGGGGCTATGTGACTTCTCTTGCTGTCACCATAGCTGCCTTTGAGAAGAACCACTAAGTGTCACTTGCTGCTCTGACTGAAGGCCATCTGAACAGGCTTGTCATCAGAGCAGAAGAAACGGAACATTCGCCTAAAAGACTGGGCGGCCACTCTGTAAACATTTCCACTCCTGGTTAAACTCTGTTTAAAGGAAAACCTGCCTTCCCCATAACTGGGTTATTATTCTTGCTCATCCCAGGGATGCAACCTAAGAAATGCAAGATCAACTTTACTTCGAGAACTGATCCTTAGGCCTGGAAGCCCTTAAGAAAAGTTGGGGGATTAAGTGGAACCCCAGTTTAAAAACAATCAAACCACTGAGTTACCAACAAGACAATTGACCAGAGCTTTCTCTTGGGCTATGCAAACATTGAGATGTGGGTGAGAAATGGAGGAGGGTGGAGGAAAAATCCAGTCTGACCCCAACCTTGAGGGCGCCATATTCAGGAAACACCATTTGCAGGTTTGCGGATGGCCTGGCTCTCCTCATATCAGCAGGCTCTGTTCTCTTCTCTGCATTGCTCAGATACCAAATACCTCCTGCGAGATGGGCTTGTCTTCTCCTTCTCACACCCTACATGGAGTAGATGCTAACCATGGGTGGAAATGTTCAAATTGATGTACTCCAATTCCTTTAAGGATAATTTGCTCACCTACCTACCCTGGACTCCCCCAGGTATCTGGAAAGCAGGAATAGGTGGACCATTAGAGAACTGGAGCCCCTCATGGCTAACATGTAAGCTGAGCTCTCCTCCTCTCCACAGACAATGTCCAATTATTCCCAACCCAATGTTCCTTGAGAAAGGGCCAAATGGCTGCGCTGGGATGGCTAATGGCACAGGCCATACATTACTCCCACTACAAGAGAATCAGTGGTGTCTGCAATACAATCACAGGGCTGCATTACACACACACACACACACACACACACACACACACAGGGATCAGTTTCCAATGAAATCCCAGGTAGGCCGAGGACAATCTTAATTCCTAGAAGGCTGGTCCATGAATCCAGAGCAGAAAGAGGGAAGAGAATAAACAAACAGTAATGCCAACGCCTGTACAAAAGAACTATACAATTTACATATATATTTATATACAGTATATAAATCTCTTTCTTCTCAATCCCAACAACATCCCCCCCCCAGTAACCTAAAAGTTATCAGTAGCAGTTCCAAAAAACTTACAATTAAAGTGAGAATAAACGTCTTTCTTCCCTTGCCTTTTCTCACTATGGTATTAGATATTGGTGCTTACAAATAAAACCAGAAACAAAACACAAGAGTTACTAAAAGTGCAAACATGGTGGGCACCATGTTGTATGGGATGTGACTGGGCCGCAGGCAGCCTTGTCTGATGGTCTGTTCTTTCTCCTGGGACTCGCCATCAGCCCCTTGATTTTCTGCCCTTTAGACAAGGCGTCCTACTGAGAGAAAGAGAGGAGAGTTGAAAAAAAAAAAAGATCAGGAGGAAGAGGTGAAAGAAATAAAATAAGATGAAAAGAAAATAAAAGAAACACAACATGAGAGAGACATTGAGTGGGTAGATTTCTGCCTTTCACACCTGAGTTAGAGATGGGTTGGTTGGGCCCCGTGCAGATCTGCATGTTTCATGTAAGTAGCTAAAGCTCCTGGCCTTTGCTGCTCTAACTGGAATCGACTTGACACTGCACAGATCGCGACTTTGCCTGGTAACCACAGGGTAGGTGTATGTTCTACATGGATCACACTATCACACTACTCAAGCTCGGGGCTGGGGAGAGGTGGCAGGTGACACTGGCCCCCATCTTTCTCCTGTCCTCAGCAGACATTGACTATGGAACCTTAAGTAATGTGACCCACCATTGCTTCAGCAGGGGGTCCGTAGCGGACAGAGGGGAGTCTAGGAGGAAGGTAACTTACTGAATGGGTTTGTGCCTGACGGTTTTCCCTGGGGAAGGCTGCCAACGTTCCCACCTGCAACAAACAGAACACGTGACACAGGACAGGCCTTGACCACCCACAGAGCCGGCAGAAGTTCTTCTGTGTCTGCGGCCCCATCCCCTCTGCCCTCGTAAAGGACGCACTTGGGAAAGTGTCAGAGTGTGAGGTTGTGCTTCCTAGTCGGTGGCGCCCGTGGCCGCGACCTTCCTGGACGAACCCTTTGCCCACCAATACCTTTAAACAAAGTTCTCATTGTACAGATCAGGCTGGGATGCCTCTGGTTTTAGTGTTGTCGATGTGTGGCTGTTATTGTTGAGACAGTGTTTGTAGCGTGGGTTGATCTCGAACTCATGTAAGTAGTTAAAGCTCCTTGAACTCATGGTCCTCCTGCTTCCTAACGCCTAACTTGGTATAACAGGCACAGCCACTGCCTCCCTACTGAGGTCTGCTTAGGAGTCATGTTAGCTATTAGCTAAGAAAGGCTTTGTTGCCAATGTGCATTTCTATAACCTTGGTTTTGCTGCTCCAAATCGTGTAATATCAGAGGAACTCCCGTCCTTTCACTTGACAAATGAGAGGCAGAGGCTCAGAGCAACTTACACCAAGACAGACTTGTTCTGCTAACAGCCCCTGCTGTGTGCATCTCTGCAGGCCAGCCACAGCTGCTCCTGCCGGGGCCTGATCCAAAGGAGCAGAAAGCTGGGGGAAGCAGCCCAGGAAGAGGGGGTAAAGAGGGGGGGACAGCTCCCTGCTCCACGTGTGTCCCTGGACTCTTGTATGGGGGTATAGGAGATGGAACCAGAATTGATAGCAGTATGGTTTCTGCTCTGCCCCCACCCATTGCCCTAAGGACAAGCTGACCTCATGGAGGTGGGGAAAGGAGGGGGGATTCCATGCTGATAAATCCAAGCTCAACTATGGATCACGTGACCCCACAGCTTCACATCCCCCAATTGTCCTTAAGACCCAAGAAAGACAGAGTGTGGGATGGGATGGGCAGAGGTAGAAGTCGTTATGTCCAGTTCTGCAGATTGAGGACACAAACTCACCAAGAGGGACTGGCCCGGTGCAGGCAAGCAGGAAGGGCGGAGCCAGGCTGTCTGGCCTTAGGCACCATGCTTACCCTGCTCCATCCAACAGCAGCTCCGCTCAGTGATGAGCACAAAGATCTACCCCTAGAGAAAAGGGGTCTACAGCAGTCTGCACCCCCTCCCACGCACACACACCAGCCAAGCCCAGGAAACAGATGGAGAGCCAGGAGCATGCCCCTGCATCCTCAGGAAAATCTTTATATAGCAGGGCTAAAATTAGTCACAATTTCTGATGGTAAAATAGGTTTGGCGATGCACAAGAACCTCAGGATGGTACAGCACTCATGAAAGGTGGTGAATCCAGCCTCAGCTGTCTGCCTCTGGTGCTACACTTCGGTACTTGACCATTAAAGGTGGAGACCACAGAAAAGCTGGTATTTTTAAACGATGGAAGTGCTAATCCCCACCCTATCTGACAGGATGGGGGCAACGGTCCTATGAAAATGCTTTGTAAATTGAAAAAGACCAGTTAGGAAGGAGACCCAGTCCTCTGAATGTCGGGCTTCCTCGCGCAGGTAAAGAATTCAGGTCTCCGCGAGCGCTCTGCGTGGCAAAGGTAGCTGCGTTCGTGTGGCACTTCCAAAATCTTGGTCCTTTAGATGTAAAATTGCAGTTCACCCCAAGCCTCACCTCCCTCCCTTCTACCTTGGACCCCCGCCTAACATGCAAGCCTCTCTCAGGCCACCAGAGGGCACCACATGACACCACACGGGTGCCTGTGCACAGGTCCCCTTCTCACCATCCTTCCAGGCAGCATTGTTGCCGTCTGGAGCACAGGCAAAGGGAGGCTGCCCGCCGTGTCTTTGGTGGATTCCTCTATTATTTTCTTTTACACACAGCCTACGTACAGGTACCATGCTGTTTCCTTCGGGTGCATTATCTTGCTAAATCCTTGTGCCAAATTTGAGGTGGATATTACCATCTTTCTTTAGCAGAGGAAACTAAGACCCAGAGACATAGGGTACCTTGTGAAAGATTGTAGAGTTAGGACAGATGGCATTAAGAGCCATATTTATCTGGCTTCGAGGTCTCTGTTCTTACCCGAGGCTCTGCCTGTGCCTAGACCATGGTACCCTACCCTCATCTAGTCCAGAGGACTTCTCCATAATCCTCCACTCTCCAGACAATACTACCCGGCAGCACTGCTCCACTCCCCCCTCTCCCGCAGCCTCTACCCCTGCTTATCCGCTTTCCATTGCCTGTTGACTTCTTGACCTCCTCAGGCAATAAGGTTGGCCTGTCTTCACTCTAGGGTCCTCCTCACAGACAGCACAGCAGCCAGGTCTCCAAGTCTCAAGGGTGAGTCTGGCACCAGCAGCTGTGCAACCTCATATGTGTATGTGCATCGTTAACCTTCTCCAGGTTCCCCCAGGATCCTCTAAGGCAAAGTGGATAGAAGCCGTTGGACCCCAGGCTCCCGCAGCATATTGCCCCGCGTGTAGAAAAGGAGTAGAGAAAGCAGAATCCCTGTGGACTTTCCATCTCTCCACCCCCAGCTCAACTCTGCTGGCTAACCCTACCTCCCCTCTTCCTTCCAACGCTTTACTCTCGGCACTCATTACACGCACACATGTATGTTTGCAGATAGAAACACACATGGACGATGCATGAGTACATAGGTACGTCACACACATATCCATTCACAGACATACATCAAGACTGGCATAGGCACACACATACACATAGCAATAATGCCCACAGGCGTGCACATTCAGGCATGCTCAGAGACAAGCATGCATCACAGACACTACTCCAGCCACACTTCTGACCAGGTAAGGGATGCTCAGCAGTCAATAGTGGTCCCAGAGCGCCTGGGTCCTTCCACTACCATCATTAGAGTGGGAAGATCAAGAAGTAGGTAGTCAAAAAGTAGAGGTCTCTGTGGGCAAAACGTGAAGACTTGAAACACCAGGCTGCTTCTGGCTGGACTGGAGGACTATCTGGCTGGCGGGTGCTCCTGAAGTCTGCATTTCAGTTCACAGATTTCCCTGAATACTCCCTCCAGGCCCTGTGTGAAGATACTTGGTGCCTGGCAAGGTTTCAGGAGATAGCTGGGAAGATTCCCTGAATTCTGAAGACCAAATTACCACGCCTTAGCTTCTGCGTGGTACCCAGACCAGAACTCCCAGCATAGGAGGAAGACGGAAGACAAAGGGGACAGATGTCCCACCATCCTCACTCAGCCCCAAAGTGCTCCTGAATAGGCCCAAAGACTACACTAACACCGGGTGGTCCCTTTCCAATGTAACCTTCCTACTCTGGCAGCGTCCCACCGCCCTTGTAATCCCCTCTGCCTCGATTAAAAGGCTCCTTGACCTCACCTTGCCTCTTGCCATCTCTTCCTGCTATAGCTGCGGTCCAGTGATGGAGTTGCAGCCCGGGAAGCACAGGGTCCAAAAGGCAGGAGCGCTGGCACCGTCACTCACCTTCTTTGCTGACGCCCAGGCAGCCCTTCAGCTCGGGCAGGGAGATGGCCTTGTCCTTGTTCAGGTCACAGTAGTCGGTGAAGCGCCGGGCGCATTTCTTGGGCTTGGCTTTCTTCTTCACGTAGCGCTTGAAAGGCTTCATCTCCCGTTTGTTGATGTCGTTGCTGCTGTTGCTGTCCAGCTGCCCGAAATACCAGTGCACCACGCGTTCTTCCAAGGTGTGGCTGGGGTCTGGCTCTGCAAACCTGGACGTGGACAGACACCCACCCCGCCCGGAGGCCCCACTCAGAATCTTGCCGGAGTCATCGGCCCCCGTGCAGTTCCCATCCGGGTGGCCAATACTGGGGTACTCGCTATGGTTGGAGCACGGCTTGTCCCGCCCAAAGCTCTCGTTGAAGTTGGTTGACAATGTGTTGGGAGGTGGAGGGGAAGAGGGATCAAATTCTTTCTCAAGAGACTAGATCAGTTCTCGTGAAAATGGATCAGGTCTCTTTTTAAAAATAGTTTATTTATTTATTCATTCATTCATTTATTTAGAGTGTGTGTGTGTGTGTGTGTGTGTGTGTGTGTGTGTGAGAGAGAGAGAGAGAGAGAGAGAGAGGGCACTGTGTGTCCCTGTGGAAGACCAAGGGTGACTTTAGGAATCATCCTAGATTGTTTCTACTTCTTTTTTACTTTGTTCTGAGATTTCCCTCAAACTCAACCCACCAGGGCCAGAAATGCAGGCCACTGCCATTTCCACCTAGTGTTTTTACATGAGACCTGAGATCTGAACTCAGGACCTTCTGCTTGCAAGGCAGAGTCTTAACCCTTGAGCCATCCCTCCCCTCTGGATTAGTTCTCTTGAGAGTAGATCACTAGGAAGCAAAAGCCCCTCACTTCCCCTCCTGTTTTGCATGATCTACTTCCCTTATGCTTTCTACTATGGGTTGAAGATTTCTAGAAAGACCTTCCCAGAATCCAAACAGATGCTGGTATATCCCTGGACTTTTAGAACCATGAGCCAAAGTAAACCTCTTTCCTTTAAAAATTACCCAGTCCTGGATGTTCTGCGATAGCAGCAGTAAACAGATCGAGACAATCTTTGTATGTGACTACCAGAAGTCAAGTAGCAATTGTCATTCCAGCCCAAAGAACTCCCAGAGATGCTCATCCTATCACAGCATCAAGTCATCCTTCTTGGGTCTCAGAAGCAGACAATTCTTTTCATAGGGTTCCCCAAACAAGTGATTATTATTTCATAGACTTGCCTCACCCTCTGCTAGAACCAGGACATTTCTTGTGCATAGATGCTCAAGACACTCTGTGTAGATTTAAATTGCAGCTGGTACCTAAAATGTTCTCTTCCTAACCTAGAGCTCGCCGTCAGACCAAGCCTCCCTCCTCACATAAACTTGCATGTGTGAATAGATGCAACTCTGGGAACTAGTACTCAATATCTACCACACACTCAGTCAGACCAGATCCTGAGGAAGATGCCCAAGGAGAGAAATGTAACCCTTGCCCTGAACTGCTCATAGTTTCAGGGAAGCACAGTCAAAATGCAAAAGCAAGCAGTGACAGATGGGGTATGTGACGTTCCCGTGGCCCATCACTGCTGAGTAGGCAACAACTGGGGGAAGATCATACTGATGCAGATTGTAAAGGAACCACCCAAGACTTGCTAGGATAATCCACAACCTAAGAAGGTACAAGGAGGGCCCAGGGGGATCACATGTCAGTCAGCACCTGCAGGTGATTTCGTGGAGAAACATTAGAGGGAAGAGGAACACATTCTGATGCCCAGAGACAATGCCCTGACTAGCACAGCCGCTGTACCGTCTGCTGACCATGAGGCTAGGAGGCCAGTGCCTGAATGTTCAACTTCACGCAATGCCCTGCTCATCCAGCATAGCTATTATTTATTTACGCCTCATCTTTTCCCAGAGGAGTCACAGTGAGACTTGTTTTTTAAAGCCAAGGATGGATCTATACTCCAGAGACAGGCGAGTTCACTGTCAAAAGGGGATTTCACGCCAGGTGATCGGACTCTGCCAGCACATTTCAAAGCTGTACCTAGGTTTTAAAAATGCCCAAGGCACTTGTGGATACCACACGCTCCGGTGTGCCGAGTTTTCCAGAATGGAAGGGGCTGCTTCCGATCCCTCCCCTCCCCTGCGTCATACCTTCTCCCAAGTGCCCCAGCAGATCAAGCAAAAAAGAAATTTCCTCTGCTAGCTGCCCACTCCATTCCTAATGAGGTGGGCTTCCGTCACGGGTAAGTCCCCCGGAAACCGTCCAAGAGGGTGCAATCGTGGGATCTGATCCTGGCGGGTTCCACCCAGGGAGAACCAGGGACAAGTGAGGGAGACGTGCAGAACCGTCACTAGCCTCTGAGTCTTAGGGAATCTGCTCAGTCTGCCAGGGAAACCAGGCCCAGGTCTGAAGTGGGTGTGACATTCACTGCAGAGATCAGATTTTGGTGGTGTTACTTTTCCTTTATTTACCTGCAATATTCATTCTCATGAGCTCCTGCAGTGCCCACCGGGTGGGCGGACAGAATATTCTCTGTGGGAAGCGCACAGTGCAGGAAGGGGACCAGCAGGGAGGACTTGCTCTGCAGGAGGCAGGAACCCTGAGAAGGTGCTCCTGCTGCTCCTCCTGCTGCTCTCAGGAGAGGTACTTGGGTACCTTCCCCCTCAGCTCTGCCAGGGAGCCATGAGAGCCCCCACGGCGCAGGCAGCTCTTCCTTTAACCTTTAGGCTCGGCATAGCGTAATGTCTACCTAGAAGCAGGAACAATAACACCTCAGTGGTTGAGCCGAGAAGGGATGAGGTCATCCCACCCAGAGGCCCTGCCAGGGAAGGTTCGCTCCCTCTAACAAGTTCCCGGGGCTCCTGCCGTCTGCCTGTCTGTTTTCAGCAAGTCCGTGGTCTGCCAGAGCTCCCCCTACTTTCCTTCAGGCTATTTTGCAGTGAGAGCTAATTCTTCCCATTTTGCAAGCTCTAAGAGTTTCCTCCCATTGCTGGAGAGTGGGCATCCCCTGGCCTCTGCTCCTTCTCTCTCCTGGCTCCCATCTCCCTTCTTGGAGAACCATGTCCTGCGCTCCCTTCTCCCATCAGGACCTCCCAGTGCAAAACAGCCCAGAACCTCACCACTGGCCTATATACCCAGTTTACTACCAGCCCACAGCAGGGTGCTGGGCTGAGACGTGTGGGGAGTGGTTTTTCAGGAGAGATCTCCAAGGCCCCTCCAAGCTTGGACCCAGAGCCTACTCTGTGGGAGGCCAGAGTCCTGCCTCGGTCCTCCTTCCTCAATCCCAGCTGTCATGGGACTTTGCTTCTGAACCTCTTTGACCTCCAAAAGTGCTCTTAAGTAACAGAGTCACAACTCTAGCTGCTGGGTAATGCCTGGGCCATTCCCAGGAATCCAACACCTTTGTCAGGGTCTAACTCTAAGGATCCTTATACTAAGAACTCACTAGTTTTAGGTCCACAAGGAATCATGGTACAGTCTGAAAGCCTAAACCAAACTATAAGTTTTATCTATAGAAAAGTCATATATACAAGCAAAAAAAAAAGTCTGTTAGTCTTAGAAGATTAATAGATTTCCTAAATGCCCATCCACATGGATTCAGGTGAATAAATCTTCATCAAGAGAGATGGAAGCAGCGACCATGGAACTTCTCGATGATACTTCTAGAAGACAGAGTGAATTCAAAGATGGTAGTAAGCAGGGGGTTTCAGGTTAGTTTCCAGATTTCTAATGAAACAAAATAGAAAGAAAAAACTACTGAAAACATCTGACTTAAAACTCTGTCAATCAAGTTTCTGGCTGAGCAGTGACCTTCCTTGGTCACAGACTAGTCTGACAACAGAGTGCCTGCCATGATCTACACAAGTTCTGAATAAGAATGATCCATAAGGGGTCTTGAAGTAGTGTCATAGTCAGATACATGTGTCAACTTGACAGTTGAAGGGTTTGAGCTCTGGGCACATTTGCAGATAATTAATAGTTGAGTTGAGCCCAAAGTGAACCTGTAGGAGATTGTCCGCTTGATGAGGAAGGCCCAGCCCATGGAGGGTGGAACTAGGCCTGGGACAGGTGAATAAAATACAGAGAGCTGGTTGAGGAAGTAGGCATCCTTCTGTTCACTTGGCCAGACTAGTAAGTTGGTCTAGCAAGTAAGAATTGTCCCTCTCAGCTGTTACATGAATATGGTTCAGCCAGTTCCCTCGGCCTTGGTGATGGTGCGTGCTCTCCTGCCAAGCCGGACTGAGAACTGTAACCAGACAATCATAAGAGAATAAACCCCTTGTTCCCGCAAGCTGTTTGAGGGCGACTTATCAGCAACCATGCAGGTGCACCGCGATAGGCAGCTAAATGGGCGATGAGCACACTTGGGAAGCTTCTGTAAGAAACGGATTCTAGGGGCTGGAGAGGTGGCTCAGGGGTTAAGCCTCTGCCTTGCAGGCGGAAGGGCCTGAGTTCGGATCCTAGACCCCACGTATAGATGCCAGGCGGAAGCGGGGGCGGCCTGCGTTTCTGGTCCTGGTGGGGCGGAGCCTGTGAATCCCGGGGCAGAGTAAACAAGGAGGAGGTGGAGGCGTCCATGGTGGTTCCCGACTTCGCCCGTGATTCTACACACGCAGACACACACGCATACACACACACACACACACAATTGAATAAATAATAAAAAAATACTTAAAAGAAAATACACATTAAAAAAAGAAACATTCTAGAACCTTTTTTTTTTTCAGTTGGATGCAGATAGGGATGAGACAGTATGTCTCCCCCAGATTTCCAGAAGCCTCTCAGCCATCTTCCTAGAGTCCTTTCTATCGCAGATTGCCAAGACTTCAAAGCCGTACCCAACAGTTTCCTCCAACTCTTGCAGCTTTTTGGAAATATCCTTTATAGAAATCTGTAGCTGGCACTTCAATGAAGGTTCACACTGGCATAGCCTCCCAACCCTGCTCTCCCATGAAGGGCAGAATTGCTGGGTTCAGAACTGCTCGTCAGACTCTGGACATAGTATGGGAAAAAGGACCCAACAATACTCCATTCTAGAGTCTGGAAGACCGTGACTCAGTGCAGCGCTGGTATCTGTCCTGCCTCAGCCTCGGGGTTATTTTAGTGACTTTTGCCTCCAGGGATGGAGAAACCCACCGGAGCCAAGTCCCTTCCTGAGCAGCCCCACCCCTCTGTAACACTTTCAGTTTTGATTCTTCCGCCTGGACCCTGCCAGGTCTTGGCTGCGACATACATCTGGAGCGCCAGCCCCATTTACCACAGCCCACTTTGGCCAACATCTGGGGTCCAGTTTTGCTGTCCTAAGCAGTGTTAGAGAAGGTAAGGAAGGCCAGCCAGGCAGCCTGAGCCAAGCCAAGCAGATGGACTGAGCCCCATCTGGAACGGAATCCAAGCCTCACCAGCTGTACACGGGCAGGACTGAAAAATGCCAGGTCAGCCACATTCCAGGCTCTTCCTTGCCAGCCATCAGTAGGGCAATCACAATGCATGGTCTGGAGACTCACACAGACGAGGCTGATTCTCCCTCGGATGGGTGACTCCTCTGACTTACCGACTGCCGCCTGGGTACTCAGTGGTCTTCCTTTTATGAATAGTCTCGTGGACAGGGTGAGTAGCTGATCCAACTGGAACCCAAAGGGCAGAACCAAGGACATAACTCAATCATCCAGCAATCCCTCAGTGAGGAGGACTGTCATCCATTGATTGCGGGTGCCCCTGCCCAGACGCCCAGCATCGATGTCCCCGCAGGCACCACACTCTACTTGTCTATTTTTAGATTTGGCTGCCACTGCAATCTTTTTGCCACTGAATCAGGCTTGGAGGCCAGGAAAGGAAACTATTCCTTCTACTCTTTCTCTGCATGTACTGGTTTTGAGATGCTACGAAGTCATCCCTCTCTGCCCCTCTTCCTCTTCATTGCTGCCAACCACTTCTGCTCTCACCCCATAGCACCTCCAGGATGTTGGTTCCAAAATGCACTGGACCGCTGTGGTCCCTGATGCCCCATGGCATAACTCAGGAGGTCCAGCAGCACCAGGACCCTGCCTGGCTCTACATCCTTACCTCCTGCCTGTCTGTACGCACTGCTTCTTATCACGCTTCCCTCTGCCCTACCTCGTCCATCACCTCTTGATCGCGTCTCTCTTCTGAGATATCCTTACCTCTGGTCCATTAGGTAGAGCCTTCCTTTCCCCATGTGTAAGTGGCTCCGATATCACCACTCACTTGCCCTCCCTGCTCTGGGTCTCAGCAGCTCTTGCCAGCCTCTGATTACACAGGCTTTGCAGGGCAGCCTGATCAGGACTGTGCCCTGTTGCCCAGCACAGAGCCTACGGCAAGGGAAGACGAAGACGTGAGAATTAAGCAAATCCATGTGTGATAACCACCACATCCAACAAGCTATATGTTGCAGGAGGCAACACACTCTTTTCCATGCTGCATACACGACCTCTCTTTCTTCCACTCTATATAAGACAGCTTCCCATGGGACTGTGCTGATATCCAGCTCTAACTGCCAAGTCCTGAGAGCAAGGGATTAGGTAGGACTTCTGTAACCCTAGCTCAGCCTGAGTTCCGAAGCCAAAGCCATAACCCAGAAAGCCTGGAATTCCTAATTCTCTTCATCAGCCCTATTCCAGATAAGCTACTCAACCTCCAGTTTCCCCACGGGCCTGCTTTATGCCTGAGAGATGTGACTGGCAAAGATCTGTCCACACAGCACCCCAAGTCCCGTAGACTCGGGTAAAGTACTATAAAACCCTGGTTATGACGTAGGTCCACAGCAAATCTGACAGTTGCACCTAACTTTCCATGTTAGTCTTGCAGTAATCAGTAGAAATGCAGCTCCTCCTGCTATCCACCTTCTTCTAGCTGTGTATTCACTGACACATGCTGCTAAATGTGTGCTGTCTGATGTAAGTCCTAGGAATATAGCAGGGGGGAAAAATCAAGTTCTTGTTGGGCAAGGTGTGACAGGCAATACATAAACAATCCAAGGACATCTCAGAATTTAATGGAGTGCTATGTCAGCGGGAGCTGTTTTGGACTAGGTGGTCTCTGAGAAGAGAATCTTTCAATGAAGCACTAGGGGGGACAGTCAGCAGAAGAAGGGGTGTGGCATTCTATACTGACAGGGCAACTGACAGGAGGGTCCTAGCACAGCCAGAGTGTAAGGAAGCCAGGAGGACCAGCGGCTGGATCATGATGGGGAGGGGGGGCACTTGCAAGAGCCAGAGGCCACAGGACCACTCTGCAATGACATTCAGGTGAGACCAGCCTTCAGCTTGCTGTAATGGAAAGATCCAGAAGAGCTCTAAGCCCAGGACAGCTGGCGACCCTAACCAGCTCCCTGCCTGTACGACTGCATTCCCCTCCTTTCTTCCCCTCCTTTCTTCCCCTCCTTTCTTCCCCTCCTTTCTTCTCCATGTCTTTGCCCAATTCCTAAACTACTTCTTAATTCTTCCTCCCTTTCTGTTGATTAAAAGTCCAGCCCTTGGGGAACGCAAGTATCCAAAATTTTCTGAACCTTTCATTCGTATCAAAACGAAACACGCTCAAGTTATTATGAGCTTGAAATGAAAAACGCCTTTCAGGAAATGTTTTTAAAACCACCTCGCAACACTGTTAGACCCAAAAGAGAAGTTTGTTTTTTTTTTTAAACCTTCCCTAAGGACACATTGGTATTAAAAACATTATGAATTTCCTCATTTTAACTGTCTGCAGAAATCCCTTTGGTCTGTCAAGAGGGCACCGATCCTAACTTCTCCCGGATGCCAGGGTCTTCTGCGGTCACTTTCCTGTAACTAACACACCACGTGGTACCCCAGAGTTGCGGCTCCTATGGAAGTCAGTCGTGGGCTTGAAGTCTTATCTCCTTGGGGCAGGAGGATGGGACCACTGGAATGAACCTTCTATACCTATGCCCCCTCCTTTACCTTTTCTCCTGTCTCCAATCAACATAAACACAATAGCCTCCCCCCCTCCCCAGCTTAAATGCTTCAAGATTTCCCTGTATGCCTGCCTTGCTAGTAATATAGAACTCCATGTACACAGTTTCTTTTTTCCTTATATACACACCTCTAATAACATTTAATTTACATGTAAGGCACAGTAGGAAATTAGCAAAATAGTATTATCATCATAACAATACACTGCAATAAAAGTTCTTCTAAACTTAAGAATTGTTTTAGGAATTTTCCATTTAATATTTTGGGGTTATGATTGGTTTAAAATAACCCCAACTATGGGAAGTGGAACACAGAACAAGGAAGAACGTTGTATTTCATGAAGGGTTTTGCATTGTACAATGGTATTTTTGCATATTGTAGCCATAAAATAGCCCATAGGGATGTAGTTTCAAAATAATTTTTCAATGCTTTTCTGTTCCCTGTTGTCACCTAGAGGGCATTGTCTCTTAGATACTAGACCAGAAATCACTGAGGGGGGCCGTGGGACAGCTCCTCTCAGTGGCTGTCACACCTTATTTCCATCTTTCTCAGATTCTGCGTTGTGTTCCTCCAGAGAGAAAGAAAGAGAGAGAGAGAGAGAGAGAGAGAGAGAGAGAGAGAGAGAGAGAGAGAGAGAGAGAGAGAGAGAGAGAGAGAGAGAGAGAGAGAGAGAGAGAGAGAGAGAGAGAAAGAGAGAGAGCTGGACCATGCTCCAGGGTGAGAAGAACAGAGCCAAGGTCAGAAGCCAACCCAGGAGCTCGCAAGACCCTGGGGTATGCACCCAGAAAAGCAAGTTCAAAGAACTATATCCTCTGTGCCTTCTTTTCTTTCCTTTCTAAAATCTTATTATGGAAGAAAACTGAGCACGAGATCTAGCCATTAAAAAAAAAAAACTTGTAAAAGCATAATAGTAATACTATCAACAGATCCCAAATAACTTATTCATCTTACTTGACTGAAATTTGATGCCTATGCTTTAAAATATTGACTGAGTGTGGTGTGCACGTATAGATTCCCAGAATTCAGGGTGCAGAGGCAGAACTGCTGTATGTTCCAAGCCAGCCAGAGCTGTATAGCAAAATCCCTCAAAAATACAAATAAATCAATAAAATTGTTTCTCTCCTCCCCATAGCCCTTGGCAGCCACCAACTATTGTATCTACTCTCTGTATCATTTGGCCACTTCAGCCAGTCATCTAAATGGAGTCATAATTATTTGTCTTTTATGATTATTACTTCACTTAACAGTGTCCTCACAGGGACAGGATTTCCTTCTGAAGACGTAAAAACCAATACGGCTATGGTTACCGTCCTAGACTCCATCTTAAACACATAAACGCATGATCCTGCTGACGGGATTGTTGTGCTTGATTCTCCTACGGGCTGGGGGCCTGTCGGCTTAGTGTCATTCCTGACCTTAGTAACCACAGTTTTGCTTCAGGAAAGATGCTGGGAACAAGCTCCCTTGCCACACCCTAGTACCTCTTCTTGGCTTTTTAAAAAAATTATTATTTATTCAATTGTGCATGTGTGCTTATGTATGTGTGCGCATGCGTGTGGGTGTGTGTTTTGTGTGTGTGTAGAACCACGGACGAATTCGGGAACCACCATGGACGCCTCCACCTCCTCCTTGTTTACTCTGCCCCGGGATTCACAGGCTCCGCCCTACCAGGACCAGAAACGCAGGCCGCCCCCGCTTGCACCTGGCGTCTGTACGTGGGATCTGGGATCCGAACTCAGGACCTTCTGCCTGCAAGGCAGAGGCTTAACCCCTGAGCCACCTCTCCAGCCCCTCTTCTTGGCTTTAAGGAGTCTGAACACACCCACTCTCCCTTTCCCTGCCCCCTCTGGCTTCCTAACTAGAAGGCTTACTTGGCATGTGTGACAGACACCTGGCATTCACTAAAATCAGCTGAGACCACACTTGGCATGATCAGTTTACACCACCTGAAGAGATTATCTGGATAATACAAAGATCAGCCTTAGATCCCATCAGAACCTCCACGGATCTCATTGGAACCTCCCAGTAGAGGCCAGATAAGGAGCCAGAGACAGGAGACTGGGATCAAGAGAGACTCTCTGATGCTGTGCTAGAAAACGCTCTTTCCTCCTGCCACCCAGTTTCTTCGTTTCTTTGCCCCTCCAGCTCTCCAACCCTCCAAGTCTTCAACGTGACTAGAGACTCTCTAGGAATCTCCAGCTTTCAGCTTCAGCCACTGGCCTACTGGACTGAGCAGCTGCTGGCAGCCATTGTTGGACTACCTCGGCCAATACTCATAAGCCAACTCAATAAATCCCTTTTTTATTTATTCATTCTGTTGATTCTGTGACTCTAGAGAACCCTGACTAATACAGCATGCCTCATGAGACCCTTTGTGATCTCGTTCTTCCTCTTCTATCCCTTCATTAACACTCTTTCCATCTTCTCCATTTGTGCTTCTTCCCATCCCTCCCCCAAGCTTTGCCACACTTAGAAAAGAGGGACATCTTCCTGGGCTTCGAGTATCCTTTCTACCTTTCTGAAGTGGATTTCTCTCTTCTCTGACAAGCCAAAGACTATCTGCCTTTCAAACCTCAGCTCAGTTATCATCTTTTAAAGGAAGTCTCTCTAATTTACTTTGTAAAGTTAGTTAGTTAACTCTCTTTGTTCTTCCATACCTGGCCTAGTACGAATAACAGTTTCTAAGAATCTGTCTATGGTCTAATATCCCTACTAGGCTACCTTCTCTGAGGGCATTGCAATGACAGGGACACTTGATCCTTGGCCAAGGACTTGATGAATATGATATGCTCTTCAGTGGATGGATGGATGGATGGATGGATGGATGGATGGATGGATGGATGGATGCTCTAGGATGCTGACTACTGGGGAACTTGTCCATTTTAGCCCCAGTACTGCTTGAGCTGCCATATTAACCCCTAAAACCCTTCAAGACTTTCACTCCTGGGGTGTCATTCAGAGGTGGAATGTTTATTTAGCATATGCAAGGCAGAGAAAACTCTCACTCTAACATTTGCTCTTCTGCGAAAACAGCTTAAGTTTTCAGACAGTCCTGCAAACCAGGCAACCAAAAGCTAGAGAAAAAGCAGCTCAAAAAAAGAGGGCAGTTAAGGAGCAGGAACGTTTTTGGAAAAAAAAAAGGGGGGGGGGACAAAGCGACAGACTTGTGCATTCAGTAAAGCATTAGCTTACAGTCTCAGCCTGCTCAACCTTCCAGCTCCCGCAGCCTTTCAAAGCATCTGAAGAGTCCAGGGACACAATTCCCTACTGAGCCTAAATCTTGCTCACACTCTCACCTCCCCCCTCCAGTGGGCGCTGCTGAGTTAATAGCCTGAACCATGTCTGTGGTGAGAGCGTCCAGTAAGCTGGTAATGAATTCCATCTTCTTCCCTTCCGGGCAGCCTAAAAGATAAAGAGAAATTTGAAAGCAGAATCCAGGTAAATTATCAAATAAACCGTTTTTTTGGCAACAACCCTTCCCAAACTTCCAGCATTCCTTATTTAGCCAAATCCATTTTGGGGAGGTAATCATTGCCCAGACGATTCTCATAAGCCTCCATTATCCCTTTGCTTATAACCCACAAGGGAACATCAGACCAAATGGATAGTAACAACTTCAGTTTCCTCCCACTCCACAAATATTTGCCAGCTATCAACTAGGGTACTATATTAATTGCTAGAGAGACAATGCACAGGCTTCTTATCCTTGTGGAGTTCACAATATGCTGAGCTAATACACTCAGGCTAATGGCCAGGTGCTGTGGGTAGGAACAAGATGCTGTGGAAGTTCAAGTGAAGGAGAGAATTTCCAATGATCTGAGTTGACGTAAGTACACCTATCAGTTTATCTATCTAAGAACCTCCTGTACTTCTCAAGTCCCTCCTCTTCCTGTCGAGATTGCAACAGCACTCTCTCTCTCCCTCTTCTTCTCTCTCTCTCTCTCTCTCTTTCTCTCATACATACCTACACGTTCCTCTTCTCCTCATTGTGTTATTCCAGCAAAACCCCAGGCACAAGTCAGCTAACTCACAGGTGCGCTGCCCCACATCTATACCAACACAGAGGAACACTGCTAAGACAGACAACCCCCTACCGCATGGCATAGATGGAACCCTATAAACTCATGGTCGCTAGCATCATCAGTGGGCCCTCGACACTTATGCAGTCCACGTTCTCTGCAACAGCTGGTTTCTTCTTTCTGTTCATTTCCAGATCTTCAGTTAAACATATTTTTCAGAAGAGCATGTACCCTAAGATGGATGATTCCCCCTGACATTCTTGTAGCATCTCCATCTTCTCCGGGGCATCTGTTTAGAATCTTTATATATGCATGCCTTTCTTATCCCATATGCCACTCTCCTCCACTTCCTGTGAGCTCCATGCACCGGGCACCAGATCATACCTGTGCCTGCCGTGAAATACAAACCAATTCTCAGCAGTCACAAGACTGGCTAGGCTGGAAGAAGGTACTCTGTCCTCCTCGACTCCATTTTCATGACACAGTGATTTCTACTAGCCTCACATGGGAAGTCCCTGACTTTCAGGACTCCCCACTTTCAGTTCTCACTTTGGAGTCCTGACAGGTCACAGGGAAGGTAACACCAGTTCTCATCAGTATACTGAGATAGATCATGGAATTCCAAGTGTTCAATATTTAGCAATCTAATTGTGGCATAGAATTCATTATTTAAAAAAGGGAAAATTCCATCCTTTAGCCATTTTGGAGTCAATGTATCTCATGTCATCCCCCTCCATTCCCCTACTAAGCCTCAGTAACCACCCTGTGCCACCAAGGATCATCATGAAAGCACCATGTAGGATAGGTGGTCGATACTGTCCAGACCCCCACACACAACCCCTCCCTACAAGCCATCTTTTCTTCACAACACAGGAAAAAGCATGGCTCACAGTCTCCAAAACATTGTCCTTATTGCACTGAGATTGAGAGTGGCTACAGAATCCCAGAGACAGGATTCCAACACAATGACTATTCTTTAAAGATTAAAAAAAAAGTGTGGGTTGGGAAGATATGACCGAGTGGATAAAGTGCTTTTCTAGGAAAACATGAGGACCTGAGTGCAGATCCCCAGAACCCATGTTTAAAAAGCCAGGAGCCAATAGAATTGGTAAGGCCCATTGCTGAAGACAGTGTACACTTTGGTCACAGGAGACAGAAAGAAATCAAGCTGGAATTGAGTTGCAAACTCCCTCTCTGCTGGCAGTTTCCATAGTGCCAGAAGGTGTTAGACAGGCTGCCGGGGCAGAAAAGTCAGCCATGGTCTTACCCAGTTATGAACGATGCCAGCTATAAGCCAACTTGCCAGGCAAGATGTGTTCTAATGAGATAATGAGATAGTAACATGACTTTTTGTGAGGGGGATAGCAAGTTCTTTCTGATTGGATTTGAGGCCTGTATCACAGGAGAGAATTCATGCTTGGTACTGTAAATCTGGACAAAATCCCTGACTGGGGAGATGATAGGCCCTAGAGGGAAACACGTTACTGTTGTTTTGCTAAGTGGACATGGTGTCTGTCTTTTAAATGTTTGCAACCATAGCTTAGTCCTGCTCTCAGTTTTGATCAGAGAAGCTTCTCTTTGCAATGGGAAATGTTTAAGAGATGCACAATTAGGACAAAGTGCTAAAGTTAAGTGACCGGTAGGTACTTGGTCCTAAACTGGTCATGTATATCACTCTCTACAAGGTTCAGAGAACATTGTGGGGAAAAGCACAGAAAGAATGTAAGAGCTGGAAATGGGGAGGAGTGCTGCAAGACACTCACTGCCTTCTGGACATGACATGGACGCTGTCCTCCTGAAGTCACAGAAGCTCTGGTTACCTGTACAGGGCCTATCGACATTCCCATCCTGGGTGGGGAAGGGGGTTCGTGAGGGCTCGTCCCTCCCTGAGTTGCTACAGCAGTAAACGGCTGCTGGGTGAAGAGAAGTCAGTGATCTTTCTCAATGATGTAGCCAGTGTTAAGTTGTCTATGAGCCAGTAAATAAACACCCATCCCTGCTCAAATAAGCAACCCTAATTAAACTCAGCGGTTCACAAAAGCAAATATACAAGAACACATGAAAAGGGAGGGGGAATTGTTGGGATGAAGAAGTATTCACTGGGAGTGGCAGAGGGGTGAGGGAGGGCAATGGGGATGAAAACGATCAGAATACATAACATGTATACACAAAACTTCCAAATAAGAAATTGTTCAAAAGGCTGGATATGACGTATAACCCCAGTGCTGAGAAGTAGAGGCAAGTGAGTCTCCAAAGTTTGCTGGCCAACCAGTCTAGCCTAAATGGCAATCACTAGGTTCAGTGAGAAAAAATAGAGTGACACACTTTTGTGCACACCCACATACATGTGAATACATCACACATGCACGCGTGCACATGCACACACACACACACACACAGAGGAGGGGACAGAACACGTAGAAGCAGTGTCCTCAAGAGCACAGGACTAATTAAACAGATCCTGTAGCTCCTGGCTCCATGCGTCTGGTACACTGTCCAGCAGCCCCGTCCACAGCTGCCTCTGAAGATGGGAGGAGGAGGAACTCAAAGGTGCTGGCACTGGCGGGACTCCAACTCCCACCTGGAAGCTCCCTGTCTTTGAAGGGGTCGTCCACCTCTACGCTTTTGGCTCTGGCATCACTTTCGCAGCTGGGCATCACATAGCTGGAAAGAGAAAAAGACATGGGTTTGGGAGGGGCTGGCAACTGAGTCCACTTCCACCGATACTGCCCCGCCATGGACTATGTCATCACCAAGCCTAGAGCCCTCGGTGCTGCCCAGCTGCTGCAAGGCGACCTAGCAGAAACGCTCCCGCTGAGACATGTCTGCGCCTGTCATGCTAACTGCCCAGGCTCAGTAAAGATGCTACCTCGATGTGCACACAAGATTTTTGTTTTTAACCCACAGAACCTAATGACTTGGGCAATGAAATAATCGTTTCATGGGAAAACCGAGACTGAGAGAGATTAAGTACTTTTTGAAGGTCCATAGCTTGAAAGAGACAGATCTGTGACCAGAGTTCTTTGCTCCCAAGGTCCTGTGAACCTCAAGTACTCAGGAGAGGAAACCTCAGTGTCCCAGGACTCAACCTCCACAGAACCAGGGCAGGAAACTAATAAAGGCTGCAGCGCAAGTGGTCCCCTTGCCACAGAATGAATCCTGAGGTTCAGAACAAGCTCTGAGCGGCCTTACCGAGTGGATGTCCCAGGCAACGGGCGCCCCGTGTCCACTAGGACACACCAGCAATAACCTGTGGACTGGTGGCATTGCACTGGCTTATAAAGTCCCCCGGGGGCACACTCAGGGATCACAATGCCCTCACGGGGGTTCTGCCGGGCCTCTTCCAGTGCACTCTGTCTCTCTTGGTCACACGAGTGGACTTTGTCTGTAAGAAAAGATGCAGTTTCTAGTGACAGTCATGCCTGTGAGTTATTCTTTCCTTCTGGGCCCAGCATCCAGAGTAAACAGCAAGTACCAGGCCCAGCCCAAAAAACTAATGGTGTGGTTGATGAATCATCACAAGCAGCCATGTCTCTATGCTGTCAGGGTAAGGGGTCGGGCCAGAACGTCCCTGTGGCCGTCTCTACTGCCAAGGCTCATCAACGCTCCCACTGAAGCGGTTCTACCACAAGCCAGCCAGGAAGGATGCTGGGGCTCCTTGTCCAAGTGGCAGCTTGCCCTGGGAATGGAATTTCCTCAGGAGTTCTCCGAGTGGCTTCTACAGATGTGCTAAGACTCCAGGAGAGGCAGGAGCCAGTCTGCCCTGTGAGTGGACACTAGGGGAAGGGGGCACTCACATGATCGGCCCCAGCAGGAACTTCATGCAGAGTGAAGCTTGGCATGCAAGAGAAACACATATAAAAGTTGACCCTGGCTCTGCACACCGTGACACAGCTGGATAAAAAATTTGAGTCCACCAGTCTGGAACCCGTCACACTGAGCTGCTTCCACCCAAGGTGGGGAAACGGAGGCCAGGCAGACGGGTGTCTATGTTCAGCATACTCAGGAGCAGGTAAACAAGTCTAAACAGTCAAAGCAGGTCTCCTTGGAGACAGCCCAGGCAGACAGATAACTGGGGCCCTGTTCAGGGTGCAGCCCGCTGACAGAAGCCTTATACCTATAGGACCTGCTGTTGGAAAATTCTGCCCTGTTGTCCTGCCTGGCTTCCCTTTCTATTTTTTCTTTTGTTTTGGGGTTCTTTGTTTTTTTTTGTTTTTTGTTTTTATCTACGTCTTAATTATTTAAAAAATAAAATGGTGAGTTTCTTTCCTCATTACAAAGAAATTTTTAAAGAGAAAAATGTGACCTGCCCATGTGTCCACCACAGTCAAACTCTGTACCTTCCTTAGGTCTTGCTATTCATCTACTAAGTACAACTTCAAGATTGCACCAGGTTTACAATAGCTCCCCTACCCTGATTTGGTAGTCTTATTTTCTTACCTCGTATTTCATGCATGAAACAGGAGACAAAGAAATAGAAAGCAAAGGAAAACAGCTTTTATAGGTACCATACTCGGGTAACAACTTCTGACAGAGGCTTTAAATTAAGACTCTCCAGGCCAACTTCTCCTGCCATAAATCAGACCACCGCAAGATGCAAGTGAAAGGAACCCTTCCCCAGAGCGACGGGATCCCAAAACTTGCAGTGTGGGCAGCAGCCTGGTAGGAAGGAGACCAGACTGTGGTTCAGACCTTATTGGTAGATTTCTGGAAGTCATAGAAGGCTGTCCAGAAATGTCTACAGTCATCTGTGAATGTCTATGGAAAGTTCAATCATTAAAAGCAATGAGGTTTCCGATGATAGAAAAATGGGGAGTAGCAAGGACTTAAGAAGGCAGCTGAATACCCACTTCATTATCATTCCCAAGGGTCAAAGTGCCCAGTTAAAAATAAATAAATAAAAATAAAATTAAAAGATAGGGAAGATTTATAAAAAATAATAGCATCGGCCATTTATGAAAAGTATATCTTTGATCTTCCAGAAAAAAAAAAATACCTCTTCAAATCAGTTTTACAAGAAGCAGTAAAAGCAACTATTCCTTGGATAGACTATGTCAGGCAACAAATGAAAGGTACTGCCTACCTGATCCCTTAGCCTGCCTGCAACAGACATTATGAGATGTCCACTTTGTCCACAAGCAAGTTGAACTGTGGAGATCCTGGACTTTCGCAAGTTCATGGAGCCTGGACTGGAAGACTGGACCCACTGAAGACTTTCGACATAGACAAGCCTGCCTTGCTAAGCTCTAACCACTTGGTTTAGGAGAAAAACACACTTATTTTTCCAGTGGGTTCCTCCAGGTCGAACATTTGCTGTGCTACATTCAAAAGCGAGTGTGTTTACATAGCACAGTTTCTGAGCTAACCATATCGTCTCAGTGTATGCACACGACAAAGCTTGGACCTTCATATCTTGGTCTCTTTGCTTCTGAAATAGAAATCCTAAGCCCAAATACATAACTTGCCATCATTATAGGTCTGTAAGATGAATAATTTATTTGGGTCCTTACCCATGTGCTAGACTTGATTCTAGGTTCTCTATTTGTGTAACTAAATTCACACTCATTCTAACCCTTAAAGACAAGGACACAGACTTACTCAAGATCATACAACCAGGAGGAGGCAGAATTGGGATTTTGATCAGATTGTATTCTGTAGCTCTCTACACCAACATTTTTCATTGTTACAGGCTAATCTGCGTTTTAGTTTAGCCAAAATTTTTGTTTTACTCAGCATATGTAGTAGGTGATCATGAAATGATTCCCAGAGATTGTGTCACCCTGTCTTTGTGCCCACATGAAGATCACTGCATATGAAATGATTGGTTTTGACCGATGGAAAGGCAATGTACTGGTGCTTGAAGAGCAGCCCAGGCTTTCAGAAGTCTTTCAGTTTCCAGTTTCGTTTTCAGAAGCTGCCCTGAGATTGTCGGCATAAGGAAGCTGGTCTAGCCTCCTGGAAGAGAAGAAGCAACAACAAGGAAAAGGGACGTGGTTCAACCCACAGCCAACATCAGCTGCCAGACATGTCGGGAGTCATCTTGGATATTCCGGCCCTGCAGATCCTCCACTTGAACAAGTCCAGGAATCATTTGATGTAAAACTAGGTCAAGAACCAATAGGTCAACCCACAGAAACATTAGCGTGAATAAATTAATTTTCTGGTATTTCAGTAGGTTTGAGCTGGTTTGTTACACAAGAATAGATAATAAACATCTAGCTAAACTTGCTCAACTCTGTCAGTTTGTACCATAAGTACTTTTTGTAGCTCTTGCATAAAATATAAAAGACACAAAATGCTAATTAGTAAATCCCAGGGAGCGTATATTCACTCCATATACTGTCACCCTCTAACCCTCTCAGTCACACACACCCCCCAAATGAGTTTTAAAGTCTAAATCTATCAGTTTTCCCAGACTGCAAGAATGAGGAATGATGTCAAGGGTGCCAGTCGCCATCAATTCTCTGAACTGGTGAATTCAGAGAAGAAAGAGCTCTGGCCCAAGAGAATACACCCTGTTCTAAACCAGTCCATTGTGCTTAGCAAAGTTGGGAGGAGGATGATAAGATGGGAGGGCACGGCCTCGTGCATACAGAATGGGTTGGGACCATTTGTCCCACTTGGTAACATCACCAACAACTGGGGAGAGGCAGAATCAGGCAGGGAAGAGATGACCACCCATACTACCCACTTGTGCATGTGCCCTCATAGTCTTGCCTCTCCACTAGCCTGGCTACTCTCCATTTGACAATGAGTAGATAAAGCTTCACTCTCAAACCTCTGATTTCCTCAAAGAAGAAACACTACAGAAAGGCATCCTGCGGAAGGACTGCAACCAAGTTCTGGCCTGTGCATGAGAACACGCACAGCCCCATCTTTCACTAGTTACACGTGCCATGGGGGAAGCAAAGAGGGGTCTAGAGTGCAGCAGAAGCCAGCAGGTCTGGAGACAGGACTGGAAAGGCCAGGTTGAACCAGACAAACATAAACCCTGTCTGCAGGCCCAGGGCCCGGGTCTTCATGTGCCCGCCAAGACAGGATCAGCACGAAGAACATCTTGTCTTCAAGGGCTGGCCCCAGTCTCTGTGCCTCTCAGTTACTCACGGTAATCAGGAGTGAAAGACAGAGCATGGATAACCTAAATTCCCCACTAATCCCCAATCTCAATTTGAGCCCAGAATTTACTCTTTTCTCCTGGGACTTTTTTCTCTTTCATCATCTTTTTCTCTACTTTTTTTTAAGCAAAGAAAAAAGAAAGAAAGAAAGAAAGAAAGAAAGAAAGAAAGAAAGAAAGAAAGAAAGAAAGAAAGAAAGAAAGAAAGAAAGAAAGAAAGAAAGAAAGAAAGAAAGAAAGAAAGAAAGAAAGAAAGAAAGAAAGAAAAGGTCAATAAACATAAGCATTACAAGATTTGGACATGCCTTCCTCTCTTGTTACTGCCTTGCAAGAAGGAAGTACTAAAGGAAAGAACAGAAAAAAGCTGAGATTCTTGGTAACCAACAGAAATGGAGTCAGAGGTGGTTGGTGAGCTCACTTTATTGTGAGATTTGTGTAGAAAGAAGATAAGAATCTCATGGTGGAAAAGGTAGGTAGAAGAAATTTCAAGAGGTCAGAGAAGGTATCATTCCAGAGTAGGGGACTCTCTCTCTCTCACACACACACACACACACACACAAACACACACAGTGAGGGGAGACTTCAAGGAACAGGCTCATGATTGGTATAAAATGGTGAGTCTGAAATATGTAGGTGAGCCAGTCAGGTGGCAATCAGGTAATCCTATTACAAAATAGCTTGATGATGGGGGCTAGAGAGGTGGCTCAGGGGTTAAGCCTCTGCCTTGCAGGCAGAAGGTCCTGAGTTCGGATCCTAGACCCTACGTATAGCAGGCCGGGCAGAAGCGGGGCGGCCTGCGTTTCTGGTCCTGTAGGGCAGAGCCTGTGAATCCCGGGGCAGAGTAAACAAGGAGGAGGTGGAGGCGTCCATGGTGGTTCCCGAATTTGTCCGTGGTTCTACATAACACACACATACATACACATGCATGCACATACATACACGCACAATTGAATAAATAATAAATTTAAAAATTTTTAAAAATAGCCTGATGGTATGTGACTGAACACCAGGACAAGGCTGCCTAGCCAAATGGATGTATTAAACAGCCCACCATCAGGGCTGCAGAAAAGATGAGTCCAAGGACAATCCCCGATATTGCAGAGAACCCACACAGACCAAGAGGAGTTGAGTCTTTGAGATGCAGGCTGAAGCCAGGTGCGGTGATACTCACGTGCAATCTCAGCACTTGGGAGACTCAGGCAGGGGGATCGGGAATATAAAGTCAGACTGGGTTAGCGAGTGAGATCTTGTCTCAAAAACACAAGCACAAAACATGATTGGAGGAAGATGCCTTAGCCATGCACACAATCTTTCCAGAAAAAAATCTTGCAGTGTAGGAGGCAACTTCAGCCATCCTGGCAAAGTCGCCTGTGTTTCATTGCAAAAGACAGCAGGATCAATATCCTGAAAGAAGAAGACCTATGGTAGGCTTCTGGGTGCCAAAAGAGACTAAGCTCATAGGGAAGCTGAATGGGTTTAGAGTTTTCGTTGAACCTGGGCAGTTAATGGGTATGTATTTCATGCTAACACTGTATCAGGCCCCCAGGAAGCCAGGAAAATTCTCACAGAATCAGGAAGAACTAACCAAGAAACGTTAATCTATCTTCATTCGAGAACTTTCTCTGTCCCTCAAACTTTCCCTGAAGGTCCCTCTCTGGAGTGAGCACACCTCTGCTTAACCTCTGTGCTCCAGTCCCATTGATACCTTGGTTTCACCAACTGTGAGTTCCTAAGGGTAAGAACTTTATCATATCCTCTCCAATTGGCATTTCACTACCCTTATCCCCGGTTAACTCCTTACTCTAAGAACCATGGACTCTGAGGGGGAAAAAAAAAAGAATCTGTGGAGAGTATTTAGACCAAGAATTTTGTCCTGGTCAGTGTTCAGGGACGGCGCCACCCGCTGTGGAATAAATGCAAGACAGTGGGTGTGAGCAACTCTACGCCTTGACCCATCCCGGGGAATGTTACTCTGAACCCTCAGACCATCAAGACTGCATTTTCTTAGGGTAGAAACATCAATAAAAGGTTATCCAGGCTGAAAAATGAGAGGAGCTGACTTGAGATTCATTACAGAAGGAATCATCCTGTTGGGCCAAGAATATTAAGGAAAACGCTGGCCTCCTGTCGCCAACAGTGACCCTGAAACCCCCTCACATACCTGCCACTCAATCCCGACGCTTGTCAAAAATGAATGAAATGCAGCATGATAACTCAAAATAACAAGCCGCACATTTCAAACCATGTTTCCAAGTCACAACATGAAATTCCAGAGGCGTAAGGAATCAAGCGGCTCCCGTGCCAGGATTCTCCAGGTCGGTGTTCATATATGGGTGGGAAGTACTGGGACCACTCCAGAGCTCTCCCGCGGCCGAGAACTTGGTAGAAGAAAGGACTGCAGAAGGAGGGAAAGGCGGGCTCCCGTGTTAAGGAGTGGATTCTGCTGTTTAGTGAGCCAGCTCAGAGGCGGGAGTGTGGAGCTGAGCATAGACCCCCCTGGGGTTAGTCTTCGGAGTGATTTATGATGCAACACTGAGCTGCCCTTACTGTTTATACAGCCACACGGGGGGTTAGCACCTATGGTTTCAAGCCAACTATGTGAATAGGTTATTTTTCTAACTCAAGGACTTTGCATTTTTTCACAGGAGGGGCTAAGTGGCCCCAAAGGATCATCTTTCCAAGTACCATTTGCTGATCTGGCCCTGCCCTCCTACCGCAGGCTTTCCATCACCCCGTCACTGAGTACCGCTTGGCCAGAGTCAATTCCCAGCTCAGCCTCAGAGTTATCTGTATGGTTCCGAGACCCCTGAAGAGAAGTCCACAGAACCATTGCCCCAAAGCTCCCTGCAAAGTTGAGGGCAGACAACTGGCTAAGAAAAGGAAAGGCCTTGGAAGACAATTGACCCAGCAAAGGAAAGGCCAGGCCAGGGAAAAGTGAAGGCCACCCGCAAACAATACAATCAGCCTCAGGGACTGTTTTTTGCCAGAGATGGAGGGGGAGGAGGAAGTAGAAACCAAACTTGCACAAATTTAATAGGCCCCTTCTTCCACTGTGTTATAGTTAAGCACGGGTGTCAACTTGACTGTTGAGAGTTTGAGCTCTGGGCACAGTTGTAGAGAGTTGATGGTTGAGTTAAGCCCAGAGCAAACCTGCAGGAGATTGTCTAGCTCATGGGGAAGACGCAGCCCATGGTGGGTGGGATTAGGCCCTGGATAAATCACAGAGAGCTAGTTGAGAGAGTTGGCATCCTTCTGTTCACTTGGCCAGACATGCTGATCTGGCAAGTAAGGACTGTCCATCTCTCAAGCTGTTATGTGGTGATGGTGTATGTCCAGTTCCCTCGGTCTTGGTGTTGGTGCATGCTCTCCCATCAAGCTAGACTAAGAACTGTAACCAGAAATCATAAGAGAATAAACCCCTTGTTCCCTTAAGCCATTTGATGGTCATTTATCAGCAACCATGCAGGTTGACTACAACACACTGCAATGGGTTTCCTCATCCCCTTTAAGCTAGAAAGCCATTTTGACCCCAGAGAGCGCCCAGCTGGCTAAGAAAAGAGTTATCTTCAACTCTACGCCAGAGGGAGGCACGGGGATGATATAAAATGTCAAGTGCATGGCTATTCCCCGGTGCCAGAAGGAATTTAGGGCATTCAGAAGGAATGTTCAAGACAGGGTTGGAGAAACTTGGGCTTTCTTGACCTGGCAGAAACAGAGTAAGCAGACATCATGCCAGCTGCTGTACTTACCACCCAAGGTTTGGAACACTGGAAGTTTTCACAGAAGTCACAGCAGTTGGAGGAAAGGTGGTGCAGCAAGGCAGTCAAGAACATGCAGTCCATGGATCAGCTTCTTCCACTGAGCCCTGTGACCCTGGCCAGCTTATGTAAGCTCTCGAAGTCCCTGGTTCTTTATCTATACACGTAAAGAAGCTTGCACATGTCCTATGAGGGCCTTATGAGCGTTAGATGTACTAGTATACAGGGTAAGGACGGAGCTTAGTGATGAAGTGATTGCCTACCTACTCAAGGTTCTGGGTTAGATTCCTCAGTGCCACAAAAATCAATCAATCAATAAATAAATAATATATATATATATATATATATCCCCAAAACCTGACAGTATGGTAAACTGATAATGTTAGCTGCTATTAAAATTGTCTAAGATAGCAATATCCTTAATGTTATGTAGAGTAAATCTGATCTTTCTCACCTATCCATATGAGTGATTTGGCTCTTCACTGGCCAGAAATGGCTGACCAAGGACAAGGTAACGGGAGCAGTCTATGCTGGTGTAGATAGTAAAGAGTATAGAATCCGCAATGGGGAAACAAAGGGAATGTGTGAGGAAGAGTCAGTCTGTTTTTCATAATCACCATGTCAGAACGTCAAAACATTGGTGATAAAATATTCCTTCTTTCAGGGTAGACGCCATCCAATTCCTTCAATTGTACCTCTGTCCAAAGGACAGCTTCTTCTTTAGATACTCCCTGTGTTGCTTCCCTCACTCTAGAGCAATAGGCCCTCAGCTAGTCGGAGCCTTCGTTTCTGTTTAGAATTAAAGGGTGGCCCTGCATGCTCCTCAAGTGCTTCTCACCGTCTTACAGTTACACGGGAGCAGGTTCACCTTCCCCTGGCTCGGGGTCCTGACCCAAGTCCCAGTGGAAGCTCAGCACCAAGAAGGGGCAAACAACAGACTGCTCAGTGCTTTCAGTTTTTTCCTTAAATCTCCTTGAAATACTGATATGTGGTCTGTGAGTCACGCCTAACTTACAGGGTCTCCAAAGCCAGAAAATTCCATGCCAACCGGCCTGTGTAAATAGATTCTCTGCAGACCTAAAATGAGCATGCATGGCTCCCCACGGTCTAAAGTGGTAAACATATCTTCCCCACACAGACAGATCTAGGAAGTGGGAGAGGGGACGAGATATAAATTCTGCAGAAGACATTTCTCCTAGGATGGATTACCCCAGTTTAGCATTTAGGCATTTTTCTTCTCAGTCTTTCCCCAAACCATCATTGACTCATATCCACTAAGTTCTAGAGAAGTTTCCATCTCTATTGACTCATGCCACAAAGCCAAGGGATATACACGTGGCCTTTCTTTCACAAAGAGTAAAAAATGTTTCATAGTTACTTTGCAATGAAAGTACTGAGGCATAGTAAGTCCTGCTTGTTCCCAAGTGCTTCCTACACTCTTACAGTAACAGGTTTTCTAAGTAACTTTGTTCTCTCTGACTCGACCCACTCTGTACTAGAAAATAAAAACTCAGCTCCACCCTAAGCCTTAGGGAACCTCGTGGAAGAGGGGGTGGTGAGATTGTAAGAACCTAAAGATGGGAAGGTCCATTCAAGGTAGGACTGCTGCATCCAGGAACTCACTGCAGTGAGTCTTGTCCTTACCACACTGACATACCAACACGTCCCCATAGACTACTGAGGAACTCAAGAGAGATAAGAACATGTAGTGGAAACCATGGGGCTAAGCTGGATGAGTGAAGGGTAAATGCCCCACCAGTGGAATGGCCCGAGGAGGGGCAACTTGGTATGCCAGAGAGGCCTGAACCCCCATAAGAGTAGACAAGCCAGAGAGAACCCCGGGGTCCACAGAAATGGCCAGGCAAGAGGGTGGGAGGAAGTGGAAAGGATTGATGAAGGGAAGGGAAGGGAAGGGAAGGGAAGGGAAGGGAAGGGAAGGGAAGGGAAGGGAAGGGAAGGGAAGGGAAGGGAAGGGAAGGGAAGGGAAGGGAAGGGAAGGGAAGGGAAGGGAAGGGAAGGGAAGGGAAGGGAAGGGAAGGGAAGGGAAGGGAAGGGAAGGGAAGGGAAGGGAAGGGAAGGGAAGGGAAGGGAAGGGAAGGGAAGGGAAGGGAAGGGAGGGAGAGGCATGGAGGAAGCAGGGATAAGTACTTAATATGCTTTTAAAACTAGGAAAAATTAATTTTAAAAAGTTTCATGATTAAAAAAAAAAAGAAGTAACATTCTCCCCTGATTATGCCATGTGGGCTTCTACTCGCCAAACTCTTTTCTTCTCCCAAGTAATTCTTAAATTTGATCTTTAGTCTTTCCCTCCTTCACTCTACTGTATGGCATGTCCCTCCACATGAATAGCCACCATTTGTTTGAAACTATTAAGATTGCACCTGTTGACTGTCGATGTTCCCTCAATGACAGAGGGACCAAGAGGGGCCAGAATGCACCTGCATGCCCACTGCACGCCCACTGCACGCCCACTGCACGCCCACTCACACAATTGAGGAAGATTAGCTGGGGGGGGGCATCTATATAACCATGAGGAAGTCGTCAGCCATACTGTGTAAGCTGCCCTGGAGTCCTCGTGCTGCTATCAGCAAGCCTCACCTCTACTCCTGCAAGTAAACCAAATAAACTCATTGGTTCATCAAGTTGGAAAAGAAAAGAAAAGAAAAATTCAGGCAAGAAAAAAAAAAAAAGACAGCACACAAAGGGAAAGATGGATTTTTTTTAATTAGTCAAAATTAACCATAATGACTTCACTTTTTCCTCCTCGAAACACTGATATTACCTTGTGTTTACAAAAGGTATATCCTGACTCCTGGCTGGATCATTTTCAAACAAATACAGAAGGGGACTCTCAGATTAAAGCAAAGATCATCATTTCTAGAAAATTGTAATAAGCTGTTGTAATACCTGCGCAGGATTTTTGATTATCTGTTTTCTAGCAGCTGAGGCCAAAAGGAAAGTAGGACATGGTTTTCTATCAAATACTAAACAACATATAAACTCACTTCCAGGAACAAAACCTTTGCAGGTAAAGGGAGTCTAAAGGCTTAGTCTCATGACCACATACCTCCCCTTTCACTACCACTGACAAGGGGATGAAGGAGCCACACAACCAAGAAGACAGCTTTAAAGCACGGGGTCAGACTCTCCACACATGATTAACACTCTTCTTAGCAACGGGAAAATGGAGAAAGGGCAGGTTTTGCTGGAAGCCTGGGAAAAGTCTCCATTCTCTCACCTGTTATTGACCAAGGCACCTATGTGAGATCGGTGGGCTGATACCCAGAAGGCCAGACACAGAAATAAATATCCACAATTTGTTTTTATGTAGATATTCTAAATGCACACAAGTCCCCACCCAGCCCAGCTACTAACGTTAGTGGATTACTCATTCTTCCTTCCAATCACGTCATGTGTGAGATTCCAGGTGGCTATGGGGTATTTGCTTACAACCACGGCTCCCACAGCCCCCCACATTTCCGTGAGAGCTGTTTATTTTTCCAGGCCCTCGAGTCATTACGTCAGCACATGGCTTCTAGTCAGGCGAGGAGTGCAGGATTGGAGGGGGGAGTCCAGCCCAAGGTGCCATTGCTTCTTCAGTGACCCCAAGTTCTAATCATAGCAGCTCTCCCAGCAGGCACTTCCCGGGTGAGGGAAGAGCCATCTAAACTGTGGCCAGTGCACTGGGCCTAGAGAAGCATCTGTCTAAGCAGAATGTGAACAGCTTACCTGAGACACACCTGTAGTGTCTTAGGTAAACACAGACACTGTTCCAGAAGATGGGATAGAGGCAAGGGAAGAAGGACATTAGGCTTTTGTATCTGACTCACAGGACAAAGTTCTAGAATCTTCTTGAAGTCTCTGATCAGATCATCAAAGAGCTAAGTAGGAAAAAAAAAAAACACAAAGGGGAGGAAGATGGGAATACAGAGATAGAACTAGCTTACGAGAGAACAAGCCCCCAGCCCTCTGGGACAGTGCACAAAGACTGGCCCATCCCTGACCCATCTCCCAAGAGACCACACTTTCTCAGAAGTACAGAGTTTGTCAAATAGAACAAAAAGACACATAGATCATAGACAAAAAGACATAAAAAGTGTTCATGTCTGGTCAAATGAGCGGTCAGAAGATAGGAGACGGAGGATTAGATGAAGTCTAATTCTTGTCATTTATTTCATCTCTTTGTTGAGTCTATAAATGTAAATGGCTCACATGTATTTTAAGTGCTAGGTATTTTAAGAAATGCCTTGACAGCATTTAAAAACGATTTAAAAAAAAGAAAACTCAGCAGGAGTTCATATTGCCTTAAGACAGCAGCGGAGACTCTGCCAACACTCATCCAGGACATGCTGCTCCTAAGTTCTGGGGTGTTAGCTGACTAGGAACATCTTCCTCCTAGATGCCAAAAAGAAGTCGTGGAGCCATGGAAGGCGATGGAGGAGGAGAGGTGGGAGGGAGGCGAGCAGGATCGAGAAGACAGAAAGGCAAATCTGTGGATGCCAAACTGCCAACAACTCAGAAGGCAACACCAGCCACGATGAGCCCTTGACAAGCCTCCCAACAAGGGCCGGAATCTCCAGGAGGAGACGGGACGGTCTGCAGGCGTGTGTCATGTGATTACTCAACCCCAGGCGCCCAGTGGAACCTTTCCAACATCAACAGTCCCCGGGCCAGAAAACAACCTGGCGTCGCAGGGTCTGAGTGTGAAAAAGGATGTTTGGGGTGTAAAAGAAGTTGGAATCTGCTTTTTGCCTCTGAGAAAAAGAGCAGAGAAGATGAACCCCCACCCAGGCGTGCTTCACGGGGTCTGGCTCCAAGCTCCCCATGAATGTGGCTGAAGTTCAAACTCTAATGGAAAAAGGGTCTCAGGTGTTTGAATCTGAGGCTCCAGTCTCCCACCAAGGCAGCTGCCCAGACATGAGTTATCCTCCAACTCTTCATTAGCCCAATATGCCAACATAGGAAAAGGCACTAAATGCAACCCATAAAAAAATCAAAGCCTTGTTTTGGTTTTTAAGGCATTTATGGCGTACCTACTATGTGCCCAGAATTACCTATGTAAAGTGGAAGCTTCATTAAACTCCTGAGGGCACTAACTTTGTTTTGCGTGTAAAGAAGCCAAGGCTGAGGGAAGGTGACTGACTCTCAGGCTCATCAAATCTTCCAGGTGGAGGGAAGCGAGCCTTGAAGCCAAGTCTACAGGTGTGTCTGATTCCAAAGCCCACGCTTTAGCCATTGCTTGTTTGTGTGAAAAATTCCCTGTCCACTGCCTAACTCCACAGACCTCAGGACCACGCACTGGAAGATAATGGCAAAGCCTGAGAATGCTAGGTACGAGGCGATGAAGATACTTGGGAGCAGCCTCCTCTTCCTCCCCAGAGTTCCTGTGGCCCTGAAAGTTTCCCTGGCACGTCACAAGGCATCTCAGGGACCACAGCTCCTTCCTCTGCTTGTTTATGAAGGAGTCCAAACACTTCCCACACCACTGTCCCATTCAGTCACATATACCAGCAAACTTTTCTTTGTGAATATAGTAAATACTTTAGGTTCCACAGGCCATTCAGGCTCTGTCATAGCTATTCAGGTCACTCTTGGGAAAAAAAAAAAGAAAAGGCCATAAACACTACACAGGTAAATGAGTATAGCTGCCTGCTATATACTCTTGTGAAACAATGTCTTTTACATACAATTGCACTGACGCTTTTAAAATGTTTGACCCGTTAATGACTATGGTGACATTTAAAGTTGGACTAAATGTATTTTATATTATTGCCGGTTCATGAGCCTATGGAGACAAGAGGTGAAAGTTATGCTTTAAAGCGATGTGTCTTGTATCAAGGTGACAAGGAGGGAGTTGCGACGGCTGGTCTCCGTTGTCAGCTTGGTAAGATCTAGAATCTGGGGTGTGAGGTGTCCCTGGGTATCCCTGTGAGGTTAATGGAGGCAGGGAAGACTGACCGTGGTGGGAGGCACCTTCCCTGGGCATGGTCCTAACTGAAGAGAGAACAAGTGAGTGAGCAGGCATGTGTGCCTGAGTCCATCGCTCTCTACTCTTAACCGTGGACTGGTGTGAACAGTTCTCTCAAGCTCTTGCCAATGAGACTTCCCTGCCATGATGAGCTGTCATCTTGAACTTTGATTTTTTTTTTCCTCCCTTAGGGGAAAAAAAAACAGATAGGCACTCAACATAGTCATGAAAAACAATACTCTAGTATGATAGGAAATTGCTAAGACATCAATGCCTATTAGTTTCACAGAACCATTAGCTTTTCCGGAACTATCCTGTCCTACACACTAACCTTATAAACATAGCTGGGGTCAGCCAGGGAAAACGTACCAGAATCACTCCAACAGAGGAAAGTGATTGTATCTGCCTAGAAACCCTGTCTCAGCACGACCCTATGCCCATACAGTAGGAAACTGCATAGGCAAGCAGGGCTGGGGAACAAAACTTGCTGCCATTACTTGTCATGCTCAGAGAATGCAGCTGAGAAAGACGTGTTCTGTTCCCAAGTATAGCCAGTCTCCTCCAGTCTAACCACTTATTAGAGAGAGCCCAGGACAAATTAGTTCCTCTCTCTCTCTTCAACCTCTAACTCTTTATGTATAAAATGAGGAGGAAAGCCTTCCTGATGGATACTTCTGCTTAGTGTGACAATGACAAATTCTTTCCTAATTGAAGAATTAGCATCATAAGCACTATTGTATAATCATTAACATGTCCTTCATTAGGTCAAGTGTGGTGATACACATCCCTAATCCCAGCACTCAATAAACTGAGGCAGGAAGACTGTGACATTCAGGCCAGTCAGGGCTACATAGTGAACGTTATCTTAAAATGTCAAGGCTTAGTGGTAGAACTCCTGCCTAGCATGTACAAAGTCATGGATTTGACTTCCAGTGCCACAAAAAATAATACCTACATTCTTAACCAACAATGTCAGTGATAATAGATGGCCTATATTTATCACTCAGTCAGGCTTCAGCAAATACCTTACTGACATTAATGTAGAAAACCCTTAACCAGTCTTTTGAAGGATGGACCATGATGCCATTGTATAAATAAAAACTGAAGCCCAGAGAGATTATTTGACTGGGGTCACTCTCTGTGCCTTGGAGACAGAACATAAAGACAAATTTTGCTGATTCCAAAGATACCTTAACCACTACACCGTTCTATTAGACACAAGTCCAAGGGAATTCACATGGTATACTCCTATCACACCTTTCCATACTTTCATATTGTATCAAAAAGTAAACCAAACACACAGAATTAATGAGCAGACCAAGTCATAGAGACTATTCATAATGTTTTGGGGATTCACCTCTTGGTTTCTCAGGCTCTGTACTCTAGTCTCTACACTGCCACCTATTGGACAGAGCTACCAAAGGAAGTCAAAAGAGCCAACTGCCTGTAAACTGCCTGTTCAAAAGCAAGTATCTGTTGTTTCCAATCCTTGCCACTTACAACAAAAAGATGATACAGCTACATTTGACTACCATACATAAATTATGCAAAGTAATATTTCTCCCAGGAAGTCTTAACAGAAAGAAGAACTCTCTCTGAAAGTGATACAGAGTTGGTCGGCTAAGACATTTGCCTTTGGTGAACATTTAACTTTATCGACGGCCAATAAACTCAGTTGACTTTGCTCTTTGTTGATAGTAAATAACCCTACAAATCTACTCAACTTTCAAAAATGATCACCTTTCTAGCCAAGGGTGTATAGTTAGGGTCAAAACCTGATAACTCACAAGACCCCAAGATCAAAACAGAAAAGACTTAAATGTAAGCAGCTGTTAGAACTCTAAAAATATGTAGAATCAAATCTATCCAGAGTCAAAATCCATCTTCTTCATGCCCAAACATTCTTCTTTTGAACTCCTGGGCATGGCATTTAGAAAATCAGTCAAAACCCAAAAACATATAGTAAAAATTTTGTTGGCTGAAAAGATCCTGGAGATGATTAGTGAAGAAAATTAAAACTGGAGGAGACGAACTTATCCACGATCCTTATTTTCTAGCTGTACAAAATGAAGATAGAAAAATTAAATGATTTGCCCAAACCACACAGTAAACCTGGGCATAGTAGCATAACCCCAGTGCTCAGGAGGCTGAGAAACAAGGGTCGCTATGGGCCACACAATGAGATTCCCCTCAAAAAAAGGAGGAGACAAGGAGAAAAGAAGGGAGAGAAAGAGAGGGGGGAAGGAGGGGAGGAAGAGAAAGGAAGAAAGAGGTGGGAAAGGAAGGAAGGAAGGAAGGAAGGAAGGAAGGAAGGAAGGAAGGAAGGAAGGAAGGAAGGAAGGAAGGAAGGAAGGAAGGAAGGAAGGAAGGGACAGAGAGAGGGAGGGAGGGAGAGAGGGAGGGAGAGAGAGAGGGAGGAAGGGAGGGGGGAGGAAAGAAGGGGGAGGGAAGGAGGGAGGGATGATGGGGCACCCAGGGACAGACGATTGGGTACCTATGTAATTCAAGGAAGATTATTTAGATTATTTACCTGAATTTCTTATACTGGTGTTATTCAGTTTGGAGTCCTTGATTACCAAGTGCTTAATCCACAGGGTAGGAGCTGTGATTTCTAGATAAAAAGAAAAGAAGAGGGTGTGGGCAAAGTGAAGTCTATGGCATGGAGCAGAACCCAGATTTCTCTTTTTGTTGTTGTTTTTTTTTTTTTTTTTTTTTTTTTTAAGGCCTAGGCCTTCGGCTTCCAGCACCTACGCCCTCTGCCTTCCTTGGGGCGGAAGCTCCCTGTTCCCTCCAGCTTGTAAGAGTCAACTGGGGCTTCCTGTGTTGGGAGGCAGAGTGGTCAGAGTCCAGAGGCACCAAGCCACTCCATCCAGGAATAAAAATATTATCCCAGGAGGTAAGGAACATGGGCCAAGCCAAGTCCCTCTCAGCTGCTTCCCTGGGAGAAGATTTAAAAGGGATAAATCAACAAACGAACGCCAAACCAACCACAGAGACCATTTTAGAGGAAACAACTGAACCACAGATTCAGCTTGCTGAATCTGCTCCACGTGGGAAAGAAAGGCATGAGTCTCACTAGTACTCAACTCCTTCTCACCGCTGGTCTGGACACAGACTGAGCATCCAGGACACTCTAGGGAACTTCCAGGCCTCAGGACCCGGGTCACCACACAGGCAAGCGTAGTGGGAATCCTGTAGGGTGACCCTGAACATACTGTGCAGCAGTAAGACCTTTGGTGAACATGTTGGGGTTCTTCTCCCCCAAAGCTGAGCCTGTGCTAGGGACATCCAGAGCCATGGTGTAAACCAAAGGTATGATTTTTCCTTTGTGTCTCCGCTCCACTGCCACACGATCCAGGACCCGATAACACTCAGCTGAGAAGTGAACCTCGTTGTCAGACTTTCTAGAAGCCTGACTCTGCCAAACCTCTTGCTCCCGCTCACAGGAATCTGGAATACTCAGCAACGTGGCTGAGGAATAGAGGCCCTGTGTGGTCTTGCTTTGAATTAAGGTCAGACTTCCGCACTTCAGGCTCCTTTAATCTACTCCTCATAACCAGTCCCTCTAGAAGTTTCTGGCCTTTATTTTGTGACTAGTTACTATTTCCCTTCACTTAGAACTTCTCTCCCAAATATCCTGATTCAGCTCTCCGGGTCCCTGTAACCTAGACAAACCTGTCCCTTCATCAATCTCTTTTTCCTACTGCTTCCCCACCTCCCCTAACCCCATGGCATTCCCTCCTGACTTCTGACAATCCGCATTGTCTGGAACACCATGATTCCTCCCTTCTAGCAAGAGCCGGTTCAAATCCCACTGCGTCGCAGCTCGTCCCAGAACACGGCCATCCGTCTCTTGCTTCCATAAATGTCTATTACAGCAAAAACCAGGATCATAAGAATTAAGTACATGAAACTCCCTTCGCAGTCTTGAGAACAAACACTGGAATTCATATACTCCCTTCTCACCCCCAGGAGTCGTGAAGCCCTAAGCACAGGCACCAGTAAGTGCTCTCTCTTGAGCTGAAGAGACACCATCCGCGTGATTGTCTTCCTAGCCGTGATTCCCTGTCTTTGGCAGCTCAGAGGGTCTGTCCAGGCAATGTTTTTGTTGGACATCAGGAGACAGGCAGGAAGCCTGGGGAAAGACCGAGGGCCTTTCCAGAAGTGGAAACTGAATACAGTTCATTGGAAGATGCACATTTTATTTAAAGGTCAAGACAAATTGAAATTAAAAATAATAATAATGAAACTTAAACATCTATGCTAAAATTGCTCCCAAACCTGAAAGTGAGTGGAAAAGAGAATGGGAAATAAGAGGGGGCTTACCGTCTCCATCGAACACGGGCTGGGTCTCCATCGTGGGTGTTGGCTTAGAACCATCATCTGAATTGAGAGTGAGAAAGAAGCGAAAAGAAACTACCATTATTGAGGTAAATACTATCTACTCTCCAGCACTGTTGAATGATTGGGGTTTGTACATGGCCCGGCCAAGTCCCAGTGAAGAAAAAGAAAAGGAAGGAAGAGGAGAAGAGCAAAAAGGAAGAGAACCCAAGAGAGACAACGAAACAAATCCAAAAGTGTGCTTACCACCACCACCCCCCTCCCTCCCCTGGGACTCACACGACCAGCTGGAACTTGTAGCGCTGAAGGACCGTTTCTCACAAACCTGAGGATAACGTATGACTCTGCCAGCCCGACGTCTCCATGGCAGAGTTGGCAGGAGGCCTCTCTCCACTAGCCCTGAGCTTTAGCCAGAGAGGCTAGGGTAAAATTGTCAGTCCTATAACACCAAACTGTACCATTCCAGAACTATCTGTCTGTCTGTCTATTTATTTCAGTACTAGGAATTGAACCCAAGACCTTGAGCATGCTAGGCAAGCACTCTACCACTAGGCTACATCCCCAGCCTTAATGATCTCTAATTAAGAGACCCGAGTACTATTCACTTCGAGATGCCTAGCTGTTTCTTCATCTTCTCCTCAAAAAGATGAGAAGGGAGAAAGGATTATTCTTTCTCACTGCACAAAATGAAATAAGGATTCCACTGATCACTGTAGACAGTGAAGCATCATGCTCTGTAATTCCCATAACGGGTGGGGTGAGCATGATAGCAGATAAAGCAGGGAATAGTTGAGACGGCCCGAGTCTTCTTTTGGAATTTCTACCGTGGAGGGTGGAGGCAGGGTGTTCCCAGCAAGCACAGAATCTCCATAGGTCAGGAGTTTTGCACAGGCTTTGTTTACCTTCCTGGATCTGCCTTGCTTTCCTCAAGCCTCAAAACCTTCAGAGTGGAAAAGTATTTTGCAAGTTTTCTTAAAATTATTGCCCATCTTTTTTTTTTTTTTTTTGCTGATGTTTTTCTCAGTCACTCTCCCTAATGGAATTTTTGCATATAAACTGTAATACCTGCCCATGTATTGTATGCACATATTTGTATTTTATCTGTAAAAAGAGTAAGTTCTTGCCAACCACCAAGAAATCATTCTACCTCCTTGGGGGGGGCAATTATCTTTGTCCATCTTGACAATACAGTTTAAAGTTTTTCTTTGATTTCTCCATCAGTGGGAGGAGAAAGGTTGAGTGCTATTGTTTCAAAAGGTTTGATGATTATACTGTCCTTCTCCTTCCAAGACCCCCCAGTGATCATTTAGAATGGAACACTATATTGTTTGAGCATTAGCTATTTATAGAGATGACAAGATCTCAGATAGTGTGAGACATCAGTCAGACCACCAATGATAACGACCCTAGTCCATCTGGTGTTCCCAGGACCTTTGGCCAACTTCCCTACATCTTATCAGAGGAGGGATAGCGTCCTGATCTCTTTCTCATGTCAACTTCTCAGCCTTGAAGACCCACATCCTTGCTGGAAGCTGAGGCCAGCAACCAAACAATGGAGTAACATCTCAGCCTGATTTATTCTCATGTGCTGACACCAAGACCCAACTCTCAGTAGGGCCAAAGTATTCCTAACCTATCTGACAATCATTCCAAAAAATGAGATTGTGCAGGAAGTGAGGAGTAAGTGTCTCAACCTGGATCTTCAAACAGGTTTTTCCATGCTAAACCTTGGGAGCTTGATCTGGAAGTCACTGAGGGCGAATAAACACTGAACAGAAACACAATGCCATTTTTTAAAAAATAGCATCACTTACCCTGACTCTATTAACACCTCTTTCCACTGAATTCACCAACCACTAAGTGGAATCTTTTGGCAGCTGCAATGAACATTTGGTTGCTTCTGCCAGATACAGAGCTCAGTGTAAATAACCAGCACAGTCTGCTCAGCCCTTCCTCACAGGGTGATTTCACTTTAGGAGTCCTGGGAGCCAACAAGAGAAACAAGATCAAGCATCCAGGAGGGACAACAGGGAGTGCCCAAGCGCAGTGGCTTCCACTGTATTTTCATATTTGACATAGACATTAAAATCCTCCTGCACTATTATTTGTGTGTGTGTGTGTGTGTGTGTGTGTGTGTGTGTGTGTGTGTGTAGAAGATGGCACTATGGCTGCCTGTGGAGCCCAAGGATGACTTTGGAAATCATCCTGGATTGTGCTACCTCTTTATTGCTTTACTCTGAGATTTCCCAGGCTCCACTTTCCAGGGCTGAAGCACAGGCCACTTCCACCCAGCACTTTTACACAGGATCCGGGATCTGAATTCAGATTCTTCTGCTTACAATGCAAGGGTTTAACCCCTGAGCCATTCCTCCAGCCCCAGTCCTCCTGTATTATAAGAGCTATATCTCCATCAGGAGCAAGATAATTGAAAACAGTCCGATTCTTTCTCCTGTCACTCAGATGAGAGTCCAGCTAGGTTAGCCATCCACAAGAAGGTCCGTGGCTCCTCAGAGTAAGCCGTACTGCCCAGAAACAGCCATGAAAGCCCATGGAACGTGAAGCTATAGGCCAGGACTGACTCATTTCTCTCCTCTCATCACATTCAGAAAATTGAACGTCATTAACCCAGGTTTGCAAGCAGGCACCTTAAACATGTGAGTCTTCGTGCAGGGCAGGGTCACTGAGGGTGAAGAGCTACATCTGCTCTGCCACAGGCAGACTCTAGATGGGAAGCTTTATGAAGTGAGAAAAGACAAGGTACCCTGCTGCCAGGAGCCACCTGTGAAATCCAGCAAGCCTGAAAGCCAGGAAGCCAAGCCAAAGCCAACAGAACCCTCTAGCCATCATCTCCGGGCACCTGGGCACCTGGATTCTGACCCAGCAAATAAGCAAGGCTCTTCTACTAAACATAGGTCTGAGGCCTAGGTCCAAGATCCACAGCAGTTCTGCTTCCGGGCAAGCTTTGGAGAAGCACCAGGCCCCACACTGGGTCCTGGAAAGAAAGTAAAGCTTTCACATGTACCCCTGGCCTCCCAGTCCCAAGCAGGACCACACTCGTCCGAGCTCTGTTTTGCATCCAGTTAGGTTGTTTAAACTGAACCCCTCACTTATGTCTCTGGGCAGCAGTTGTCTTCTTCTGAAAATGAAAGATTCATTTCATGTGTGGACTCAAAAAAAAAAATTTTAAAAGACTATCAAAGGAGCTATGTGATTCAATGAGTACTAACCATCTTACTCAAATACTTACCTAAGATTGGATTTTAAAAATTAAAATCCTATTAAAGTTTTTAAAATTAGATAAACCTCAGAATTAAGTAATATGAAAACCTTATTTTAAAACTAGGCCAAATACAATAGACATTTCACTTCAAAAACAGAGATGACTAATAAATGCACAAAATAATTTGAGGCATCATTAATTATTAGGAAGGTATAAATTAAAACCAAAATGAAGGCTGGATATGCTGGCACACTGCCTCTAACCCAAGCCTCTGTGAGGAAGAGGAAGGAGGACGGCCATGAGTACAGGCCAGCCTGAGCTACATGTGAGTCTCAGTGCAGTCAAGGCTACAGCAAGTCCCTGTCTCAAATGAACAAGCAACCCTCCCCCCTCCATGAGTGGCCACTAAATACCCAACAGAATTGCTAAAATATAAAGCAGAAAACATCAAGTATCTGAAAGGATATGGAGAAACTGAAACACTTGCAGCCTATTTGGAAAAGAACTCGGGAATTTTAAAAAATATTTTATTATTTCAGAGAGAAGAATAAGGAAAGGGAGATGGAGAGAGAGAGAAACAGAGAGAAAGAGAGAGAGAGAGAGAGAGAGAGAACTATGCCATGTACAAAATGAAAATCAAAGGACAATTTTGGACTCATTTCTCTCCTCTCACCATGTGAGTTCAGAAAATTGAATGTCATTTACCCAGATTTGCAAGCAGGCACCTTAAACACTGGGCCATCTTGTTAACCTGGCAATTTCTTGAGAAAGGTGAATATAAACTAAGTATTCAACCTCAAAATCCTACTCCTAGGAATCTATGAAAGAGAAATAAAAAACACGTCCTTAGAAAGACTTGTATGCAGATACAGGGGTATTACTCATGAAAGCCTCGAATTGAAGCAATCCAAATGTCTGTCCATTGGCAAACAGATAAACTATAATATATCCATATACAATGCTAGTCAGCAACAGAATGGAATGAATAACTAAAATATGTGATAATAGACATGAAGAGGCTTGGAAACATTATAATAAGTGAAACCACCAGATGTAACTACTGCATATTGTATGATCATATTTGTGATGGTTATTATTAATTGTCAATGTGACACCTAGAAGACAGGCCTCCAGGCCCACATAGAAGGGATTCTCAGTATGCCTGTGAGGGAGTATCTTTCTTGCATTAGTTGATGTGAGAAGACACAGCCTAAAAGTGGACAACACAATTCACTGGTCTTGAGGTCCTAGACTATATAAAAAAAGGTAAGTGACCTAAATACCAACAAGCATGCTTGCATCAACTCATTGTTCTCTGTTCTGGCTGAGGATGTGATGTGACCAGCTGCTTCTCTGACTACTGTAATTTCCCTGCCTCGATGGACTGTTACCTGAAATTATAAGCCAATTAAACCCTTTCCTTCCTAAGTTGTTTAGGACAGGTATTTTATTGTAGCAATGTGCAATGAAACTAAAACAACATAACATGAATTTACATACATAGATGGCAGTTTCGTGGATGCCCTGGCCAAGGTTGGGAGTTGGATATAACTGTAAATTTCTTCTCGGAGTAATGGAGATGTCTCTGATAACAGTTTCACAGTTCTAGAAATATACTAAATGTATCAGATTATGCATTTATAATGGGTGAATTTGGAGGTATGTAAGTTCTACTCAATAAAACTCTTAAAACCAAAGGAAGGGGGTTGTCCAGAGTTACCAGTGACAGCAACTAGGTTATATAGGTTATATATAAGACAATAACCAAATTATTGCCTTAATTTAGGCAGGGGAAACTCCTTAGATTTTAAAAGAAAAATGTAATAGAAGCTCATTTTCACCTATGTATAAGATGATTCCATGTCTCAGGATTATTCTGGTTGATTCTTTTGGACCTCAAATTGTAAGACTTTATTTCTCCTTAATACCATTAATACTGTTCCAAACTAAGAAGGAAAAGACAGAACACTGAAAAAGAAAACAATGACAATTCAAAGATTATCATTTTTCTCATAGAAAGAGAAAAAGAGACAAATTTGGAAAATTTATTTGAAAAACGGAAAATCTGAGGGGATTTCTCAAGGGTGATAGCAAGATCAGCAATAACGATTGCATTATCGTGCTCCAGCTTCTGGCAGGTGGCTTTCCTCATCTGCTTGCACCACCAGAAAGGGAAGAAGAAGTCACCAGGCAGATAAAAGAGAATCGAGTCTCGGTGTAAGTCAGTGGGCTGCTGAAGCCCCACAAGCAGTGAGTTTGGCCTTCTGAAGTTCCCCAGCCCCCATTCCCCAGCCCCCGCCCACGCCTTGTCTTTGCAGGTGCAGTCCCAGAATCTTGCAGCCCCCTCACAGACTCCGGGAGCCCATACAGACAGGGGGCTTGTGTGACAGCACAATTCCTCGCCCTGCGAGAAGGCCTGGGCTCGACGCAGACAGCTGGAAGTCACTTCGACCCCCGATGCTACTGTTCAAAGCCTCCTCTGTTTGGCTTTTTGATTTCTGATTGACATTTGCTGGCAAGGGGAGAGAAACGCTGCGCTGAGGACAATGTTGATCCGCTCTGACTATTCTTAAGGAAAGACTTTGCAGAATGACAAACAAAACAAAACGACCCCCCCAAAAAAACATGGGTGTGCTTAAGGAACTGAATAGAACCCAAGAGATCCAGGGAAGCAGGGCTGGCCCTTTCAAGGGGCTGGAAGTCCATTGAGGAGTTAATTGTCTGGGTGTACAATGAGTTTATTCTGACTACATACAAAGACTTTTCTCTTCCAGATCCTTCAAAAGCAAGTGTGTTAAGGGGCCAGAGGAGAAATCTGTATTAATGGCATCTCTTGGGGTTTCCTCAGATGGAAGAGTATTGAGAAATGAGAGGAAAAAAAAAAAAAAAAAACCCTGAAACCTCCAACCCTTATCCTAAGACACAGAAGGTCCCTCAGTAAACCCAAGTTTCCCAGTGTCCATCACTGGCGACCCTCCCTCATATTCTTTTAGGTAGCCATGGTCAGTTTTGTTTCTATGGAAATAAACTAAACCTGGTAGAACTAGAAAGTTCTTGTTTTTCAGAGGATCAAATTTCTGTGGTTCAGGGGCTGGAGAGGTGGCTCAGGGGTTAAGCCTCCGCTTTGCAGGCGGAAGGTCCTGAGTTCGGATCCCAGATCCCACGTATAGACGCCAGGCGGAAGCGGGGGCGGCCTGCGCTTCTGGTCCTGGTAGGGCGGAGCCTGTGAATCCCGGGGCAGAAGGAGGTGGAGGCGTCCATGGTGGTTCGCGAATTCGTCCGTGGTTCTACACATACACAGACACACACACAGACATACACACACGCGCACACATACACACGCACATGCGCACAGTTGAATAAATAATAATAATAATAAAATTTTAAAAATAATTAAAAAAAAATTCTGTGGTTCAGAGTCCAATGTGGAAGCTGGATTGACTTATTTGGGCATCACACAAAGATGACTGTCCACAGAATTCTTCTAAGAATATGGCCTAGATTGTGCTATGAAGTGTCAGTCAAGCGCTTCATTTCCTGAGATTGGCCCTTTGCCAATCAGATGAACTGAGAAATGTCCCAACACCTGCCCGTGACAGAGCAGAATGCATCCGGATATTTCAAGTCTGCTCCAAAGCAAGAGGTGCATGTTTTACATGCTGTCTACCTACCCGCATGTGCCCTCAAAAGCGAAGCAAGTTTAAAGCTGCCTTTTGCAAGCACTACCCCTATCCTCACATCCCGAATTCTACGGAAGAAACAAAATTTTGATACTAAGAAAGTAGATCAGGGATAGATAGAGAGGAGAAAAGAGAGAGGAAGAGAAAAATAAGGAGGAGGAAGGAAAGAAGGCAGAGAAAGAAAGAATAGGACTTGATAGTATGAGTCCATTGAAGATCAGTTCACACAAAGGCCTGTACTTAAAACATTTATTTTAAAAACACAGCCTTAAGTTTATACAACTATGATATTATATACCATCTTATATAATGACTTGAACAGGAGTGGGAATAGAGCACCATTGGTAGAATGCTTGCCCACCTGGGTTTGAGTCCCAGGACTGTATAAACCACTGTAGTGGGGCACACCTGTAATCCCAACACTTGGGAGAAAGCAACAGGAAGATCAGACATCATCAGCTACATAATGAATTCATGGCCAGCCTGGGCTACACAAGGCTGTGGGGTGGGATCTGAAACCAACTCTTATGGATGCTGAAGGACTGAAATTACATAGGTAACATAAGTATAGTATAAAACCAAGTCAGGAAACTAATGTCAGTCTCATCCATCCTTATTCATATCTCGCAAGTTTCAAATGTTCTTGTTTGGTCATGCACAGCTCTATGTCCTTTTACCCATGTGCAGATCTGTGTCACTAACAACACAGTCATACAGAACTCCCACTCTATTCCTCATGCCTACAATCTCCTGATGTGTTCTCCATAATCTTGTCGTCTCTAGACTTGCATAAATGAATTGTGCAATACAGGACCTTTTGAAACTGGCTTTTGTTCACAATAATTCACATGCACAGCAACCTTGAGAGCCTCTGAGTTGTGGACTTTATTGATAATGTGCTCCATTTGTGGCTGAGCATTATCCATGGTGCACATGTGTCACTGCTTGTTTCACCACCAAGACCTCACATCTCACTGCAGGAACACTGAGATGACAGACATGTACTGCCATTCCTGACTTTACACGGGTTCTAGGGATTCGAATCAAGTCCTCGTGTTTCCATGGCAAGTACTTTAAAGGCACACTGACCTTCTTCCTTAGCCCTTTCATTAGTTCTTCTAAAAATGTCTTACTGCGGCTTCATGTGCATTTCCCATGGCTGATGATGCCAACAAGTCTCTTTTCTGAGTTCTTTGCCCTCTGTATATCTGCTTGGTGGAATGCACAAGCATGCAGTTTGCCCATTTGAAAATTATACATTTTTAACCGAAGGGTCTTAGAGTTCTTCATATATTCTAGAGACATATCCTATGTTGAATATGTGATTTGTACTATTTCCTCATAGTAAAGACTTCCCCATTATTTCTTTTAAAAGTTGTAACAGTTTTACATCCTATATTTGAATCTGTGGTCCATTTTAAATTTACTTTTCCACAAGGTGAAATGAAAGATTTAGGTTACCTTTGGGGGTTTATTAATTTTTTGTTCCTTTGTTTTGAGTTAGGCCTATGGGTACCCAATTGCTAGAGAGCCATTGATTAGAAGGCCTGCCCTTCCTCAAACCTCCCAGACATGGTTCTGTGTCTGGATTCTCTAATTTCCAGAGACTTATGCGTGTCTGTCCTTCCAGTGATAAACACACTACCTCGATTTCTGCACCTTTGGAGTCTTAAAATCAGGCAAAATGAGTTCTTTTTAAAAATTGTCTTAGCTATTCTAGTCCATTGCCTCTGCACGGAAATTTGAGGATAAGCATTCCTGAAAGTCACGTCTATCTTTCTGCAGGAACAGAATCCCTCGACTTCCACCACAGGAGCTGAAGGGCTCAGCAATGACCCTGGAGCCTGACCATCCGCATGTCCACATCCTGGCTGTCTCTAAGCTGTTGTTCCATACCTAGAACTTAACTCGATAAAGGAACAATGAGCAAACCAAGCTTATTCTGAGGCCGCTCACCTGGACTTCAGTCTTCGAGAAGGTACCAGCCAGAGGGTGCAAGCACTTGACAATGGCTCACCCCAGATAGCCCCCAGTCTTAGGTCTTTCTGCTGAGGCTCTGGTGACAGCCAGACAGGAGCGTGGGGCTTGGAGATACCACCCGCCTTCCTCTGCTGCAGAGTGGACAGCTTCCAAGTATCTAGACACTGCTGGCCCCTAGAAGGTCACCTCTATCAGAAAAGGCTGACTCAGTGTCGCAGTCTTCTCACATACCCTTTCCGATCGGGTGAGTGTGGGGAGAGAGACACTGCCTGCAGGGACATTCATGCACACTTGTGCATACCATTCTAAATCTCATCTTTGCAAAGCCAGCATATAACACATGTCCGGTTTGGGCAAGGTGGCTTAGAACACAGCAGCACCATGCAGCCAGAACACTGGAGAGCTGCTTTGCTGGGGTTTGGAATTACACAGTGCACGTGGTATTCTCTTCCAGCAGAATCACTTCAGAGCAAATGCTTCTCCGCCGGGAAAAAGCATCATGAGCACAGGTCATCCGTTGTTGGTCTATTCAAAGGCAACTTAAACTCATGCGATGCTCTGTGTATACATAGAACGTCTCTGGACAGTCACCTGGCACACCTCAACCAGTCTCCTTCAGCTATACACGCCCCTCCCCTACCATGAATTCCTCCCGCCCATCACCCCTGATCTAAGCCACCTTTGTAATCCTGACCTATCTCTTAAGGGATGCAACTTCCAAGCTGGCAACAACCCATAGACCAGATTCCATGAGGGATTCTAAAAGTCAGAGGCACAGATAGGGACGCTGGATAAATAAAAGTGGCTCAATCCTTACTTGAAGCACATAGGGGGCAGCCAGTGGGGAGATTTAAAAATCTCTTTGCCAATTAAAGCGGGGAGGGGGGTTGGATTTTGGAAGCTCTTCCCTTCTCTGAAACTAGATCAAGATGTACAGATCTGTGCCAGAAAAATCTAAGCCGAGTTTGTTCTCACTTCTGTTTTTTCTCTTACTCTCCTTAACAACAAATTCCCAGCCCCTCTTACAGGAAAAAAAGCAAATTGCAGAAAATCTCCGATGACCCTCAAGGTTCACTTGCTGTTTATCACAGCGGCAGCCCCGGGACCCCTGTAATCCTGAGAATTCAGAAGAGAAAGCTCCTGAGAACTGCTAGAAGTCATCCTACAAGTGTTGTCCCATATTCTCTCATTCATCATTCACACTACAACCCCACTAGAAGGTCGAGTTGCCCTCCTGGGACATCAGAAGCAAAGCAGACCAAGCAAGCTCTTGCCAATACCCTAGAAGCTCACCTAAGACTCTTAGCATCTTGATTTTCCTCTTCTCAAAAAAAAAAAACAAACAAAAACAGAAAAGCACTTCGGGAAAACCCATAGCCAAGTGAAGCTGCTTGGGGTCAGTAAATTATCTCCAAACACTGCTTATTTCCCAGTCATTTCCCTTTGGACTACATCATTGAAAACCCCGAATTAGTCTCTCTCTCAACTTCTGCAGTCTTCGACAGGGTTAGCAGTGGGACTTGGAGCTAAAGCAAGGGATTGCCTGGGGTCCTCTTCCTTTTTTTTTTCAGTTATTCCTTCATGGCATCGGTAAAACACATGTGAATGCACGTGTGCACCCCCCAACACATACCCGCCTCCATCTGTCTTCAAGGACCTGGACCAGAGGAGAAGAGGAGGGGGCAGCAGGATGGGACTGCCTCAGATCAGTGGATATTTGAAACTTACACACATGGCCCAGGACCTGCACTGCACGTGTTAATCACCACACATGTGCCCATAAAGGAGTCCGTTAAACACAGGGGACTAAAGAGCAGAGCAAGGGAAGGACATTCCAAGGGATTAAGTCAATAGTCTGAAGTTGCGACCCTCCTCCCCTCCCCGAGCACGTGCATCTGGGGAAGATAACAGAGACCCCTTCCTTCCCCCACTTCTCCCCTGGGGCCCCACACCTGTGAACCCAGGAACCGCCACAACCCAGGCCTCCCACTCAGGCTAAGCCACAGTGACCTGCTACCTCCCGGTTTCCCTCCCTCCTCTTTTCCTCCTGCTATCTCTCTGGGCCTCCAACCCCAGCGCCCTGCTCTCTGCTTTCTGCTTTCCTTCTGAGGTCTAATTCCTGGCCGGCGACCAGGCTCTCCATGGCCGCACAATACATCTTTTCATTCCTTCCAGGCAGAGAGAACTGATCCTGCCCTGTCCCATCCATGAGGCATATTCAAAAATCACAAGAAAATCTGGGGGGGGAAGAGAAAGCTGGGTCCCGTGCTAGCCTTGTACCTTCCACTGCAGTGCGGATCTCTGGCCTCGCTTCCTTTCGGGCCATACGTCTTACCCTCCTAGGATCCAGGTCAGCTTCGCTGCGTGGCAAGAATCAGGGCAGAAACCCCCAGCTCTGGGGAGAGATGCCTTCTGGGAGAAGCCATGTGTGGGCACCAGCTCAAACAAGGGGGCCTTTGTGTTGTCCCACCTGCTGCCCGCTGAGCACATTCCATTCTTAAGTGCAGCTGAAAGAGGAACCTCGGCAGGCGGGCACACAGGATATTACCAATGCCCTCTTACACCTTGTCCCCATTCAAACTCTGGCTTCCTGGACAGGTGTGGCTTCAGGTGGCCTTCCTACAGGTGGGCAGAACCTGCTCTGAATGCTCGTGGCAAACGAAAGGAAGTCTGTGTTTAAACTGGTCCTCCAGGAGGTGGAGAAAAATGAGCCCTGGACAGAGTTCATGTCTTCACATTGGCATGTGCAAACACACACACACACACCAACACCCATTTGTGATTTGTCCTGACCTTTGCCCCTTTGAGAAGAAGCCACCACAGAACCCTGAAGGGGGAAAGAAGTCACTGGGCAGGGAAGCCAAGGATTGGGAGTTGACAACAACCTCTTCAAGGATTTGCTCTGAGCATCACCCTGACTCAGCTTCCTTTCCGCTCTGCTGGGTGGTCCTAGTCTAAGAAAGGACAAAGGATGCTCACCGCTGTTCACTGCAAATATCTGCAGTCCGCCTGCCCTTTCCCAGCGGACTCAGTGGGAACCCAGGATGACCACAGATCTGTTGTTGGTCATTGTTACTAACCAGGCGAAAGCCACGGCATCCCAGAAAGCACGATGCTACCCAGTTTAAGAATCCAAATCTCTTGCACCTCCCTTCTGGGTGTGTAGATCTTATCAGCATCCCGTACCCCATTCATTTGGATGGAAAGGACCTGGGAGGTCAGTTTTGGGTGACTGCCCACTGGTTCCAATGCCATGAGGATCTCATGCCCAGAAACAAAGGTGGGGTTCCTGAAGCAAAACCGGGGCAGCTCCAGTTCTGAGTTTTCCGGGCATGTGCTACCAGCAGTACTAGTGATGCCAGGTCTCTGCGGAGACATCCCTGTCCCTGACCCAGTCCCTCTCTCTTACCTGGAGGGGAGTCGTGGTACTCCTGCCTGTCTCCCCTACCCTGGAAAAACACGGTCCCCTTCTTCCTATCTACTAACACGTTCCTTTCCCTAGAAAGAGAAGCTGCCCACCTGTCTGTGGACTCATCACTTCCCACCAGTGGTTAAGACCACCTCCCACTTTCACATCTTGGAGCACCTCTCTTCTCTGATCCTTGATTCCTGTACTCGAAACACTGACATAAGCTGGGACAGAGAACGAACACCCGGCCTTGGTTTCTCTGAGACTGTGTGTTTAGCACACACGAAGCTTCATGCTGGCTTCCCACAGTCCCACATACCCGCCCTCCCGCCCTGGGGATTCTCCTGAGCAAGAAGTTCCCAGGGCCTAGGTGCAGGAGGGAACCAACAAGTTCATCCTCAGGTGGAGGGAAGCTCTGTGGCCTGCAGGCCCAGCCAGATGACAGTGAACTGCCTCTCAGGCCAACACGGCTCCGTGTGTCCTGCCCCAGAAGCAAGCAGCAGTGACCTCAGGCCTTCCAAGGAGAAACGGTGGTCGGCACATCACAAGGACCCACTCCTCGTGCCACAGGCTCACTGAACAGACTTGGACAAAGAGCAACTGTGTAACTGTGGAGCCCGGTACGAAACAAACAAACCAAGAAGAAAAAAAAAGGGGGGGGGGTCATTAAAGGCACTAAAAAAGAAAGCTTTACTTTATTTCCCACTGTCTACACCCCCCCTCTATTACTGTAGGTAAAGGAAAGTTAGAACCTTAAGCACGCTATGGAAGCCAGATGGCGTGCATCATACAAGCCACGTGCTCTGGAGACAACCTGCCTAGCAGCATATCTCCTCTGCTCCCGTGCATGTCCCCCCACCGGCAATATGCTTCAGAATCTCAAGAAAACACACACACACACACACACACACACACACACACACACACACGCACGCACGCACGCACAGGCTGAAGCCAATGAGTCTTGGGGAAGAAGATCTAGATATGCTGGAATATATTATTAAGGAAAATCCACTGGGGAAAGTATTCAAGCGCCTTTACTAAACAAGAGAGCCGGGGGCAAACGCTGGCATTCTACCCTCATCATCTTCCTCAAATGAATGCTGGATCCATTGATAGTTGATCAACTGCACTATACCAGGGAACCAAGACTCCGGGAGCTTGCGTGGGCTCCCTGCCAGCTCTGTGAGCCACGCCTCCTCTTCTTCCTCGGGAAGTTTTAGACTTGGTTGTTCCTGCTGTCTGAGCCTTATTTACCCCTAATACTTCTAGGAGGAAATCGGGAATGTGGAGCATCTTTAATTTTCACCCCAGGTTCCTTCTATGCAGCTAAGAACCTCTGCTTGGACTGCTTTTGAAGCAAACATTTAGATAAAGCATAAAACTCCACTCACCTTTCTTTCCTGAATTACTCTGGCTCACGGGTTTGTCAGTGACTGAACCTTGGGTTAGAGGAGAAATAAAAACAGAGACGTTAAGAATGCACTGTGGTTGGTTTCTGTCAAAGAGCTGACAAAGCCTGAGATTACAAGCATATGAATGTTGTGTATATATACATTGTATACACATCTGGGGATATTATATACAAAGTCAGTACATACATATATGATGAGTGGGGTTTGTTCAACATCAATGTCACTGATAACCCAGCTCTGTTTTGAGATGAACTATGATTTCCAGGTTCCTTGGAAATGGTCTTGACTAAATTTTCAGAAAATTTTACATCTATATAACTCCCCAGATGAACATTCTGATACTTGTCCCTCACTAACACCCCCCCCAAAGTCCTTCACATCTTACCAGCTCCACATTCTGACCCATATACAGTCAGTCACTAGGGCCAACTAAAATGAAACACCCCCTCTTACTGAAGATGCGGTGATTGACATCTCTTGCTGGTTAGTGCAGGAAATCGGTGATTTTCCATCTGCATTAAGTAGAAAATCGTTGGCCCAATTGTACTGAATGGGCCAAAATAGTCTGAGGCATGGAAACACTTTTCTAGACATGGCGTGTTCTTCAAGGAGGAGGCAGCCTGTCTGCTTGGCCAAACATCTGCCCCACCCTACTCTACTGGGATGCTACAGGCCCCAGTTCTAGGACACCTGCCTTCTCTGTCAATTCCACAAGTCCAGGGCAAAGCTACACATCCACAGAAAGGCAGCTGTGAACGTCTCACCAGCAGCAGAGCATTGAGAATCCCTATTTTCTTAATCCACATCGCACTCTTCCATACTCTAGTTTTGTGAGGATTCCATCATACTCTCCTGGACGGCTGGTTTGTAGTGCGGTTTGTTTGCTTTAAATGAAATGTTCCAGGTCATTTGCAAAGACGGATAAATCCTGCCCCTCCCCACCCCAGGCCCAATTAAGGTTTCCAGTTTCCATGTAAACCACAAAGAAAGTAAACTTCCCTTCAAGCCTATAAAATTTGATTTTCTATTATCCTTTCCACTTACATTTCTCTTTATATAGAAAGGTTAGTACAAAAAAAGATGAAATTTTATTTACTAGATAAACTGCTAGCCTTTGGAATCAGGGCTTAACACAATGTTTATACTTGTCTTGCACTGAAAAAAAAAGAGAGGCGTATACACACAGACATAGAAAAACGTAAAACAACAGGTGAGACACTCTCTTAAGTAAAGGTTGATCCGCACAGCAAATTTAAGGAGTAACTTCTAAGTCCTTTATTATAATAAGTGGAAGTGGGAAGTTGGGGGATTGTATAAATCTATAATCTACAATCCCATAAAACAGACCTAGGAAAAATCTGTGTGCAGAGATCTGCATGCTAGGTTGGGAACAGAGAATTTAACCGTGGCTATGAGTCAGCCCAACAGATGTCTCTCCAACTTATCATCAGAACTAATGGAAAAACTTCATGGAAACAAGGACCGCAGGTCCACTCTAGGCTGACCGGTCAGAATGTGCAAGCAGAAGCTTTGATACCTGGCTTCTTTTGAATTACCCAGGCATTACCGATGTTCAGCCAGATGTTTTCCATCGTCCGTCATTACAATATTGGTACAGAGGCCAGTGCTCTTTTCTCCTGTGCTCATAACAGACATCACTCATCGATCACTGGAGTCTTTGATACCAACGTCCCATGCAGCCTCAAATTCAATCCCAACCATGCACTTTGAGGACCCCTAACAGGCAGCAAATAAGTTAAACGCATACATGCCATCCAAGCTCTAAGAGCTACCACCACCACTCAGAAAAGAGCATTGAACTAGAAACATAAACTGAAAACAAGTTAACATATGCATACAGACACAGATGTGTCTCCACACTGGAAAAGGATTTATTGCCACACCAATCTCTCAAAATTTCCCCACAAGCTGCAGAGCCCAGCCAAGGGGTGTCTCTCCAATGCTTTTTCTCCCCCCTCTGCCCCTCTTTACAGTACCTGAACATATAGGAGTTTTATTCTGCACAGAAGAGCCGCTGATGGGCTTCCCATCCGGGGTGACACACCAGCAGTACCCTGTGTACGTGTGACACTGCACCTGTTCAGAGAGGTGGGAAGAGAAGAGAACCCTTTAGTCTCTGATCACACGGAGTCATCCTTCAACCCTTTCCTTTGTTTCATGTGGTGGGAAAGTTCCTGCCACCTCTCATTCCCACTTCTGTCCCAGAGTGTCTCTCACAGACAGAACTGTCGGTCACTCACCAGCATCAACACCGATTTGCTTTAGGATCCTTGTGCACAACCACAGTGGTGCATCTACTTCCTTCTTACGAGTTCAAGCATGGAATGCCTGGTATCATTTGGAGATAAGTCCACTGTGGTTATCTAGTGATAGATTATATCAATACCACTTGTATGAGGTTTCCCACCCACCAAGTGCTGGCAAGTGCTTCTATCCAATTGTAAAACATTCTGACCGGTGAACTAATTTGCAAGTATCAGATAGAATATGACCACCATAAATTGACAGGATCCTTCTTTAACAAGCAGAGATTAAAGTTAAGCTTTTCTCATAAGCATCATAAGTCACTTCCTGGGAACGTGGCTCTCCTTAAACAAAGACAAAGCACCTTGTGCCTGCAGCATCTACTGCTAGAAGCACAGCTGTACCGATGGATGATCTTTGAGCCTGTATTGTACGATCTGGTTGTTTAGGAGGCAGACAAAAATGAGACTTCAGCCTTCTGAGTAACTCTTCTTTCTCTTACGATAGCTTTCACCTTATCCAACTTCTTCCCTCCCGCTCCATCTGATTTCTCTATAGAGTTCCTCTGTCCATCTGATTTCTCTATAGAGTTAAACACCTAGAAAGACATTCCCTTGTGTGAAACCCTTCAGTGATTCACTTTTGGACCCAATATGGAGATTAAACTGACTTGCATGGTACTCTATCTAGGTCCTCCACTCTCCCCTTATCCATCCCTGCAGTGTCCTTCAGATGCTCCCAAACATCTAATTTCTTATGATTCTAAGCCTTTGTTTGCTCCAACCACTCAATTTATTTATCCCCAACCTTCTTCTGATCCTTCTGTTCTCCACCCTCCTTCATGATACATCTTTTCCTCAAAGTAGCCTCACCTTCCCCTGATCCTTCCCCTAATTCAGAGCCCTTACTGCTGTTGATTTGGCCTGTCCATCTCCCTGCTCCACAACCAGCTTCAGGACTGCTGACTGGTTATTTCTACGCCCTCAGCATCTAGTATATAGTAGGGCTGACATTTATTGTAGGTGACTGATGGGTTGAAAAGACACATGACTTCTTTCTCCTATTTCCTCAGTTCTTGGGTCTCCATCAATGCTAAAATGCAACATCAATTTAAAGATATTAACTGTAGATCTCAATGACGAGATGTGTACCAATTGCAAAGATATTATAGTGGGGAAAATAACGTGCCTCTTGGGATCAAGGACAGACTGGAACTGAGGCTAGACAGTAATTGCATACAAACTGAGCAGGAAGGTACAGAAAGAGAGAGAAAAGCGTGATCTGACAGCCTGGGTAAGAGCCAGAAGCTATTACCAAGGCAAAAAAAAAGCTATAGAAAGGATTCTACTCTTGTAAGAGTATTAAACACTGTAATTTCCCCCCAAGGCAAATTGTTTCATCATGAGTCTGTGTACAGAAAACAGGCAAGGACAGGATGGAGGGTCTCTTGGTCCTACCAGATGAACGACATTGTCAAGTGTGCCGCTTGCATCTGATGGAATGCTGTACTCAATGTGCAGACCCTCAGAGCCAATAACAGCATCGCTTCGGGTCAGCACTACTTCCCAAGGAGGTTAGTGGTTGGAATGGAAAGAAATCTAGACAGATCAGGGTCGGAATCCTGGTCTAGTCAGTTACCAAAAAGCACCAATACTTAATTCCTTGAGTCCCAATCTATATGGGGGGGGTGGGTAACAGTGTCTAGGCTGGAAGACGCTGGTGAAACAGTCCCATGCCTGGCACATGTTGAAGGTCAGAAACAAGAATGGTACAACACTGATGGATTGTTTCAGACACATCAAGAACACTTGGCAGGTGCCTCCTTCCCAAGCCAGAATTCTGGTAGTAACCTCCACAAGTGTGGGAGGAAAAGGGCCTCTGGAAACTTGGAATTGCCCCCTGCAGATTCCCTGAGCTCCGCAGGGGATATTTCCTAAAGTTGACTCCTCTCCAGAGGCAGCGTTTTAATGGGGCCTAGCTGGCTGCTTTCTCCTCCTTGGCTACCAACTGCCTCCGGGGAACTGCCCCAGGGGCTGGACAGCCAAGCTGACTCACTGCTGCCCTGAGCTCCCACCGCTCCAGGACTGTGCTCCAGTCAGCGGCCAAGACCATGCCTCTGGCCCGGTGCCACGTGCTGCCCCGGGGATACTGGGGTCAAGCAGGCTGCAAAAAAACTGGACTGTTAGAAAGCCCTCTTCCAGGACATGCCAGAGGCCCGCCTAGGGTTACTGGGGCAGAACAAGATGCGTAAATAACAGGCAGAACCCAGATCTTTGTTCCAGAGACATAATCTGACCTCTGGGTTTAGGGGTCCTAGGGGCCACATTCTCACTCAGTGTGCCTATTGTCTCTCTGTGGGCATACAGGCAAACAGCCTCCCAGGCCCCAGCCAGGCCCAATGGACCAAACACAGCCCTTTTCTCTCCTGGGACGCTCAGCATTTTCCTCCATCCACGCTATATGCAACCCATGCCAGATAATAAAATCCCCAGCCCAGGTGCTCCTTCCAAATTCCATAAAACAGCAATTGAATGAGAAATTGCTTCCACATTCTTCTGAGGCCTGGGGCACACCTGCTGGAGCTATGAGGCAGAGAAAGGGCAGTGAGGGGTGGAAAGAAGTCACAGAGATGCCAGCAGGGTCTCTGAATCAGGACAACTGCAGGACTGGCTAAGCGGGACTCTTGCTGAAGGAACCCTAAGGGAAATCAGTCCAAGAATCAAAATTGAGAGGCTGTTTGTAAGTTGCCTTGAGGTGTGGCTATAAGGAAGCAGTCTGTAGCCTTGAAAGTCATTTCCTCAGGCTAAGCCTCAGGCTGATATTTATTCATTTTTTAAATTATTTTGAAAAGGGGAATGATAATAATACTCATAGTTGATAAGGATATATATATATATATATCACTTAGTACAACATGTGTCGGTTAAATCTAGTTGTTCATTTTTATTATCACTGGAATATATCACGGTATCATTAGTGTTGTTTAAGCAATTGATCAGGTCATTGAAAAAACAGTCAAAGATTAAACTGATGGGAACTGACCAGCAGTCTTGAGAAGGAATGCTCTGAAATCAGTGAAAAGTCTGAAACCATTCAGGGAGAGGAAAAAGTATGTTTACACAGAAATACAGAAAAGCATGGCTCCTGGTAGAAAAGCAGCTAGGTGTAAGTTCTTTTTCTATTGAAATTTTATTACAAAATTATAAAGCAGAGCTCTGTAACAAAAAAATACACTTTTTTGGGTTTGCTTTTTAATACTTAGATGAGTCTGAGAAAATCTTGAAATCAATAAGCCACTTGAAGCAATTCATTCACATCCAAGAGATCAATAAATTTATATACTGTATATTGAACACTAGTTCTCTTTACAGTTTATTAGTCTATTCCAGCTATTTCAACATATGAACCAGTCAGCTGTCCAAATCTCAACTGAAATCTTGGAGCAATCACAACAAAATCTACAGAATATTAGCACAATAATTAAGACCAAGAACGTGTGAGGGATAGGAGAAGGAGATTCAAGGATTTTTTAAAAATGGGTTTTCTACCTGGATTAGACGTTAACTGGAACAGAATCTTGATATCCTAATTTTTATTTAGTGTAATAAGACCATGGGAGAGGACCTGTTTGACACCTCTTTCTTTCCAAATAAAATTTTTTAGCAAAAAAAAAAAAAAATATATATATATATATTTAAAGGCAAGTTCTTTCTTCAATGAGTAATAAAATTAGTCCTAATTCTTGCTGAGATTATCAACCAGCCATTAGTATATTATTTTCTGTTTCTTTCTAGGAGGAAGTTAGAAGGCAGGGGAAGTCAGGCCTCAGAAAGCAAGTTGTAAGGGGGAGCCTGCTTTTACTTTGGAGTTATTATTAGATCTTACTGAGCTTTACAATCACAGACCTGTTTCATAGTGGAGTCCAGGTGTAGCACTTCCTTGTTAGAAAGTGACCAGAACTCCCCTTTTCCTCTCTCCAAGAAAGTCATGTCTCTGCTTGGTGTATTTTCTTTTCTCATAATGTACAAGTATGATGCAAAGTCAGGCCCCAGACGAGAAGCAGCAGAGATTTCCAAATCATCCCCATTCTTTGCCTACAGCTTGGGGCAGAAGTTTTGTTGGCTCCAGGGTCAGGTCAGGATGAGGGTCCAACACCTCAAGTAGTGACTCAACTGTGAACTTTTTCTATAGTGCTTAGGCTTCATTTGTCACCAGAGATATGATAATGATCCAAACTCTGTCCAAAGGAGTGCTGTTGGTCTAAGATATTTTTGGTCCATAGAAACAAACAGGTTTTAGGAAATGCAGCAGAGACTTTAAAAGTATGTGAAAAAGCCAGAGAATCCAGAAATTTAAACCCAAAAGTCCTGGGAAGGAAGAGAAACATTCTAGCAGGATTTCTGATTGATGCGACAGGATGAGTGGTGTGCAGGACAGGTGAAGTGTGTCTTGGTTCTCAGGAAGGGAGGAAGACATGGTCCAAGTTCTAGAAAATTCTTCGTTCAACGATTACAATCACAGTTAATCATAGAATCAAAGCCATCACCCATGAGATCTACACCAGTTTCTACCAGACTAGGGCTCTGCTAGCCAAGAGCTGCACCACCATGGCAAATTAGATGTAAATTCTATAAAACTGATGGTTTATGCATATGCAATCAAAATGCAAATTCAGCCTTCCTTGCAAATGTATATTTTAAGTCAGTGACTGATACCCTTTGTTTCCTGAGAACCTCAAATTGATCAAGCCTCCCCTTAATCTATAGGAAATGCCTGGGACAAGAGGAAATGACAAAGCAAGTGGCCATTTCTAGTATCTCGCTGTTCAGCTGTCAACACTCAGGGTTGTGAGCTGGAGAGAAGGCCCTTTTGTCTCACAAGCAAAAGAGCCTGAGTTCAGATCCCATGGAGGGAAAAAAAAAACAGGTGGAAATGGTGTTGGCCTGAGCTTCTGGCCCTGGAAGGTAGAGTTCGGGAAACTCCAGACCAAAGCAGTAAGGAGGTAGAACAATCCAGGATGATTCCTAAAGTTACTCTTAGGTCTCCACAGGCACATACAGTGTCATCTTGTACACACTTCCACACACATCCACAGCCATACATATGAAACTCAGGGTTGGTCCGCAGGTAGAGATGCAAATCAGGAAACATCTCCGGAACAGCCTACGCAGGCTTAATGTCAACGCATGGGACCTCCTTTGGAGACAAAGTGCACACTGCTCCAGATGAGCGTCACCGTCTGCTCTTCTTCCACTAATCTGTTAGATATAACTGGTGTTCCTCCAGCTACTTTAAAACACTGTGTTCTTAGATAAATAAATTCCATCTCTGACTCATATACTTTAATACTATTGGCAAAAAAAGTCTTTTACATAAACAGGCCAGTGGTATATTGTACTTCAACTTCCATCCAAACTGAGACAAATGTGAAATTATTTTCAGCCTGCTCATCTTCAACATTATTAGCTCAATTCCTGACCACCAGGGAGAATGTGGGAGGGCAGCACTGCTGACAAAGGCCAATGAGTGACGGATGGGGAGAAAGAGACAGAGAAAAATGCCAGCTCACAGGGGACAAGTGGGAGGAAAGTGTGGAGAAAGACAAAGAGGCATATGGCAACCATCACCCAAGATGGAAAACATCACTTTCTACAACAGCCTTTGAATCTCCATCGATGGCCTCTGCATCGCCTTGTTTGGGCCTCAAAGTTATCCTGTATGCGGTTCCTTTCAGGAGAATTACTTGTTCAAAAGTTGCAGCTAGTTTGTAACAGCTAGTGAAATTAAGAACCTGATAGCCTGTTTGTTAATACTTCAGAACCCACAGCACTGGGAAAAGTCTTAGCGATCATCAATCTAAGCCAAACATTTCACAGAGTAACTGAACTCCAGGGACAGAGAAGAGACGCTGTCCCCTGTTCCTAATCCCAATTCTAGCAGTTAGCCTGCACTGTCGCAAAAAACTCCAAACCAAATGGATTGTAGGGAAACAAGAGGTTTTATTCTTGGCTTGTGAAAACCCAGTTAAGTTTCTTATCCAGCTTGACAAAAAAGCTCACACCAACACCAAGGGCAGAGGGAACTGGCCACACCAAATTCACATGCTGAGAAGGATACCCATCACTTGCCAGACCAACATGGCTAACCAAGAATACAGAAGGATGCCAATTTTCTCAACCACTTTCCTCTATTTTATTCACCTGCCCAGGGACTAGTTCTGTCCACCATGGGCTAGGCCTTCCCCATCAACTAGACAGTCTCCTGCTGGTTCGTTCTTAACTAATGCTGTGCAAATGTGCCCAGAGTTCGAACCATCAACTATAATTCTACTTTCATGAGGTTTCTTCAAACTGTGTCTCTTAAGTCATCTACCTTGAATTGCTTTATACCTTCAGGAACAATACACAAGACCTTTAATTCCCTTCCCCAACTAATTTGTATGCCTCTATTGTAAAATAGAAAACATGGCCATAAGCAAGGAGTGGGTTTGCCTCATCATTCTCAGTAGCAACGACAAAACTTTTAAGACATGACTGCATTCAGGGACACAAACCTTTTCTAGTAGGAAGAAGTTAGATGGGAAGCAGAAATGCATGCAGATATTTTCCTAACTCTCTTACATGGTGAAACTGTCTTCGACTGCTCTTTCATTTTAATCTGTCTGTTGATCCAAATCCCTTAGCACTTCATTCTCAAGTCTATCTCTCAAACAGAGGCACCACCTTGCAGGATATGAAGACGACAAAATGAGGGTTGAGGAGATGGCTCAATGGTTAAAACATTTGCTGTGCAAGCACAAGGGTCTGAGTTTAGATCCCAGAACCCACATAAAGGATCCAGTATGGTAGTGCATGTAGCTAGAGTCCCAGAACTACTATGGCCAGATTGGAGGCAGAGAGGAGAACAATTCCAGGAAGCTTACGCACCAGTTAGCCCGTAATCAAAAATCAAAGTGAACACAAGAGACTCTGTCTCAAACGAGGTGGAAGGCAAGGAATAACTCCTGAAGTTAGTCTGACTGCACCTGAGTGCTGTGACCATGCATCCCTGAACTCATACACGAATACACATGCACGCGCACACACAAATTAAAAAGAAGACTAGAATACGAGGCAAGATCTATAAAGCACTCATGGCAGAGTCAGATGCTGCGCATGTACTTGGCACATGCTGATTCTGTCCTTCTTCCTTCTCTTTGGCAGGAAAGATGTAGCCTCAAAGCATTACTGCTCCTTGGCTACAGACATTGTCTTTGACTGTGTGACAGGTCCACAGCGGATTATCTATCGGGGAATGAGGAATTTTCCTTTTAGAGTATTTGCCTCATCCATCAGAATTTAAGAGAGGACAAAGGGGATGATTCTTCAATTCCAAATTCTCCCAAATATGGCCATCACTGTCCACTACATTTTTTTATGAGTGTAATGGCTGCCCACATGACATTCCTTACAAGACACGGCCCTATTCATCCCCAGATTCACAAGCGCATCGGAAATCTTATGTCCAGTTTGAGGAAGGATGCTTTAACAGAGGGGCCTTGGCAAATGGGATTCAGAAGAAAACGGGCAAGAGGATATAACATTCCTTACAGACATCTCTCCTTCACTCCCAAGGAGAGCCCCTTACAGTAGAGCAGCAGCAACTAACCTAGAAATGCCTCTTTTCATTTGACCAATAGATGAATAGGAAAGGATCCCCCCAAGAGCTCGAGGGAGTTCTGATGTCAACCTGGGAGCACCCAAACTCTGCCTGCTTGCCCCAAAGCAAATGATGCCAGCTAACCTGGGACAGGATGTGCAGTGGCCATAGGATGGGGGATCAGCCTGGGAAGAATAGGAAGGCCAGAGGTTGGAGCGGGTGGGTCCCCATAGAACTCAAGGACAGAGCATCCTGAGTCCAAAACATGTTCCATCATCCCCCTCCCATCTCACTGCCCATCCTTATCCCAGGGGACACCAAGGGCACCAGTTTTCTCACTGAAAAGATGAAAGTGGTGGTTCTCACTGTGTATTGATAGTGATTGCACAGGTCCTTGCAGCACAGAAGTGCATCAGGTTCTGTCCCTGCTGGGTTTGTTGTTTTTTTTTTTTTTTTTCCATAGTGCTAAAGTTTTGCTCCCAATGGCACATAAGCTTAGATGAATTGCCACTTTAATATATGCCACCTAGATTTCACCACAAGACAAAAAGGCAGACCTCCCGCAGAAGGTTGACTGCTGGCTGTTGCTCACCAAGGCTCCAGTTTCCTCATTTTCATAGATCTCCACGTGCCTTGGAAAGGAGCGTTTATATCCACATACGGAGAGGAGCCAGCACAACCCCATGCTTTACTGGAATAGGCTGTAATATGTCTCAAGGGCACTGCGACCATTGCTTCCTAACATGTAAAAAGAAATCTCTGCTTGTCAATTCAAAGAAGACAGATTAGTCTGACAAAGATCGTGGGCTCTGAAAGACACATGAGTTCCGTGCCCTGATTTGCACCTTCTCTGACTTTTCCCCCTTGGAAATTAAACAAGAAACTAGCGCTTGTCATGAGACCATAGGTTTCTGGACATCCCCCTCCTGAATGCAATGAGAGGGTTGCAGCAACCCCCACACAGGGGGGTGGAACAACACTCGTTCTGCTTTTTATTTGACGAGAAAGGAGAATGTTGCAAGTCCACCCAGTGTGACACTGGTATAAGGCTAGACATAAAAATCGGAAACAGAATTCAGAGTCCAAAAACAAGGTCTCACATTTATGGTCAACCGACTTTTAAAAATATTTTATTTATTTACTTTCATTACTCTGTGTGTGTGCATGAGAGAGAGAGAGAGTGAGAAAGAAAGAGAAAGAGAAAGAATACTGTGTGTCCTGTGGAGGACCAAGGGTGACTTTGGGAATCATCTTGGATCCTTCTTGCTTTGCTCAGGGATTTTCCAGGCTCCGCCCACCAGAGCCCGACGTGCAGACCGCAGCGGGTTCTGCCTGGCATTTCTTTCACATGGGACCTGGGATCCAAACGCAGGACTCTCTGCTTGCCAGGCAGAGTCTTAACTCCTGAGCCATCTCTCCAGCCTGGTCAACTGATTTTTGACGAAGGCATGGAGATGATTCAAAGGAAAGTAACAGTTTTCTCACCAAGTTATCTTAAGGTGACTAGATACACAAACTAAGGCAGGGCCCCTACCTCACGCCATGCACAAAAGTTCATATAGATTAATGAAACACCTAAATGTAAGCTAAAATTTCATAAAAAAGCATTAAGAGCATATATTTGTTTCCTTTGTTAGGAAATGACAACAAAGGAAACATTAAAAAAAGAAGAAATCAATTGTCCTTCAAAATTAAAACATCAAAGACAGTGAAAACCTGTAAGACAGGCAACAAAAACTTGCAAATCACATGTATGACAAGAATCATGTCTCTAGAATGTGAAAATGACTGTTACAAGCATATAATAAAAAAGGCAAATAACTGAAGTAATAAATTGGCAAACAAACTGAATAGACATTTCTCCAAAAATATGTAAGTAGCAAAAAAAAAAAAAAAAAAAGAAAGACCTTCGGCACTAGTGATTCAGGGAAATGCAAATCAAAAGCATAATGAGCCACCAATTCATACCCAGCAAACAGCTCTAACAAAGAAGGCAAAGTAACAAGGGCATGAAAAGACGTGGAGAAGTTGGAACCTTCATACACTGTTGATGGGCCTGTTAACAGTCCAGTCACCATGGAAAAGTCTGGCAATTCCTCAAACACTTAAACATATAGTGTGTGACTGCCATTTCTATTTCTATACATACACAAGAGAACTGAAAACATGTGCCACATAATAAGGTACGTAAATATTCACAAAAATGAAAACAACCAAAATATCCACACACCAACAAGTGAATGAGCAAAATGGCATACAGCCACACAAGATGATTTTCTGATAACAAAAAGGAATGAAGTACCACAATACAGATGAACCTTAAAAACATTCCAGTTAAAAGAAGTCAATCATGAAAGACTATGCATTATATGAAATGTCCAGAACTAGCAAATCATAGCTAATTCTGGCTGTCTGGGGCAAAGGAGAGGGCTGGTAGGGATAATGGGCACAAGGTTATTTCCTCTTCCTCCTCCTCTTCTTCTTCTTTTGTATGTCTATCCCTGTGGAGGACCAAGGGTGACTTCAGGAATCATCCTGGATTGCTTCTACCTCCTTCTTGCTTCGCTCTGGGATTTCCCAGGCTCCGCCCACCAGGGCCAGAAGTGCGGGCCAACACTATTTCCACCTGGCGTTTTTACATGGGACTTGGGATCCTTTTGCTTGTGAGACAGAGTCTTAACCCCTGAGCCATCTCTCCAGCCCCAGGATTTCTTAAGTGATAAAAATGTCTTGGCATCAGTGGCAATGACTGCACAACGTTGAATATGCTAAAAACCACTCAAATGTACACTTTAAAAAGGTAAATTTTAGGTTATGCAAATTACATCTCAATGGAGCTATTATTTCTTCAAGAACAATAATAGGGAGTGAGCCCACAGACTAGAGTTTGCCAACCTCTGGGTTGGCCCAGCTCTCTCAAATTACAGATCAATCTGAGACCTAAAGAAGAAGGAGAAAAAACAACCTAGCATTTGCTGAGCACCAACTATGCTAAATAGAGGGCATTTTTGTATTACCATGTGCAATGGTAGGTTTCTTGGAACAAAGGCAACACAATGCAAACTACATTCAAAACAAGTAATAAGATGCCTTGAACATAGTAAATGTTCAAATTATGATAGTAACAATATGTGAATTGAACATTTAACAAAGAAGAAAAGCAACAACTTGCCCAAAAGAAGACCCACTTGCCAGGCTTGCCATCTACACATAAAGGATAGACTTGAACTTTTAAGTGTGATGGGGAGAGGATGAGCAAGAGCAAGAAGATAAGGAGAGAGAGCCCACACATGCACATGTAATGAAGCCTTCATTGTGCATATTTAGTAGTTGCACAGTCTGTTATCATAATTTGTTTAAACTATTCTCTATTATTAAATACTTAGGTTGTTCTCACATTTTTACTAAAATAAACAAAACAGATGGAAATCCTCTGTTGCTAAACATTTTTACACATTTTTAAGTGATTTCCTTAGAATAAATTCCTAAAACACAGAATTTCAAGCCTCAACTGTGGGCCTAATTAAAGACTTTTGACCCATATTGCAAAAACTATGCCAATTAATGGTGCTAACTGTACTTTCTCAGCAGCAAGTTAGAGATAACGGTTTTCTTCCATTAAAACTTGGATATTAACATCTTTTCCAATTTTTACAAGTTTGATTAGTGAAATGACCCACAATTGTGTTTATGTATACGTACACATATATACACATATGCACATGCATGTACAGACCAGAAGCCAATCTTGGGACAGTACCATTTCTCAGATGAGTCTACCTTCTTTTTGGAGAGAAGGTCTCTCATTGGACTAAATCTTCCCCAGTAGACTAGAATGCCTGGCCAGTGAGTCTCAGTGGTCTACCTGTCTCCGCATCTCCTACACTGGGATTATAAACACACCTGGATTTTTGTGTGGATTTTAGGGACTGAATTCATGCTCACAAGGCAAGCACTTTACTAAGTCATTGCTTCAATCCCTCCACATTAGTTTTGTGTTTCAATAAGTAAAGAAGATAGTATCATTCATATTTACTTACTGGTATTTCTCCTATTTTTTGCGTGTGCTACTAGGGACTGAACTCAGGGCTTTGTGAAGACACAAGGCAGACACTCGCCACTGAGCTATAGCACAGCCTCACTTAATGGCTATTTGTTATCATTGTATATCTGCTTGGTGATCTCTCCTGACCATGTTTTTAGTAGGTTCTTTTTTTTCCTTTCCAAACTTAAGAGCTACTTATTTAAAATTAACTCTTTGTCATTAAAATTAATGTATGTCATTTCCTTTTGGTTTCATCTCAGGTGTTATGATTAGAGAATTAGATTTTGTGCTCATGTTCTCAATGACAAAATGCATTCTGAATGCCAAATCGATCATAAATACATAATATTTACATAGCTACTTTATCATTTGCCTTAATATCTTTTCTGCACATAAACTCCTTGAAATCAGAGGGTCACTTTTTTTTAGTCTCTCATAGCAACCAGCATACAGCCCAGAGCACAGAAGAGCTCAAAACTGTCTGCCTGAGATGAAAAGATGCTGTGTCTGGGGATTTGCTTTCAAGCAGTTCAGTTTGGAATGGGAGATGGAAATGGTGCAAAGATGAAACAGAACTGGCCACATGTCAATCATTGTGGAAACTAGTGATGGATGCATGGAGTTAATTATACCATTATGTCTACTTTTTAAAAATTTCCGTAATCAAAAGGTTCTTTTTTTAATGTGTGATTGATTGATTGGGCAACAAGAGAGGAAGCTTCTGGGATAATAATGGTGATGAAAATGAAATACATATGCATCAAGGCAACTTTTGCAGAAGAACAGCACAAACCTTGAAGTTAAACAGCTTCAGTATAAACCCTTTCTAGCTCAGAGACCTCGAGCTACTATTCACCTCTTTGAAACTCAATTTTTATTCATCAATGAGAGCGTCTGCTATAACCTCAAAGGGGTTACGGAGAAGGTCATGCGCCATAGCTGTCACGTGATGGCACCCGGCAGTTACCATCATTGCCATTCTGCGATGCACACACTTGACAAGCTCCTGCCAGCACTCGCTGATGGTGGCAGCCCGACGCCCATTTACTACAGCTGAGATCTCAGCTGAACAGCTTGGGCACCAGACAAATACTTGGCAAAAACCTTGGTAGAACAGATGTCAGAAATTATGTTCCCGATACCCAGAAGAGAAAAGAGAGCGCAGCAAAGGACAAAGCCTGGAGCCCTGGCTTTGTTCAATAGGTCATCGCAGAGAACCGAGAGGCAAGCAGTGGTTTGAAATTTTCAAAAAATACTGGTATCACCAGGGGTGGGAATGATGGGGCTTTTTAAAAATACCCATGTCTGGGGTTGGAAAAATTGCCCAGAAAGTGAGGTACCTGCCTTGCAAGCATAGGGATCAAAGTTGGGACCCCAGTTCACATGTAAAGGGAGTATATGTTTACAATCCCAGTGCTAGGGAAGCAGGGACAGACAGTTCCCTAAGATTTGCCGGCCAGTCAACCTAACCTAATTGGTAAGCTTTGCGTCAACGAAAGACCCTGTCTCAAACAAACAAGGTGGATGGTTTCTGAGAAAAGAAATCAGAAGTTGTACTCTGACCTCCACACATGCACGAATACAAGTGCTTACACACTGTTACAGTTCGTCTGCATGGTTGCTGATAAATGACCATCAACGGCTTAAGGGAACAAGGGGTTTATTCTCTCTTACTGGTTACAGTTCTCAGTCCAGCTTGACGGGAGAACACGCACCAACACCAGGGCTGAGGGAACTGGCCACCCCATCACCACATAACAGCTGAAAGAGGGACAATCCTTACTTGCCAGACCAACATGTCTGGCCAAGTGAACAGAAGGATGCCCATTTCTTCAACCACCTCTCTATATTTTATTCACCTGTTCAGAGCCTAGTCCCACTCACCACGGGCTGGGTCTGCTCCATCAACTAGACCATCTCTTGCAGGTTTGCTCTGGGCTTAACTCAACCATTAATTCTCTACAAATGTGCCCAGAGCTCAAACCCTCGACAGTCAAGATGACACCTGTGCTTAACTATCACACACACACACAAACAAACAAAACCTTTGTCTTAATATCACTCCCAGAATTTGACTTAATGGTCTGGGACAGGCCTAAGTATTAAGTCTTTCAGGAATCTAATGTGAACTACATGCAGCCTCCACATCTCTAGGGGAGAAGGAAGGCGAACCGTTCATGTGTGCGCACACATTGATTTGGGGTGGAGTGAGGAATGTGGACAAAAGGAAACAAAGGAAGAGCGCAGAAGTCACCGAGTCCCATTGGAGCCCCATTAAAGCGAACTCAAGTCATGTGGCCTCCAGCTGTGCCCCGTGCCAGATAAACACAATCCCAAGAGAGCCCAGACGTCCTCTCCATACACTTCAGCAAAGAGCAGTGTGTAATAATTCCCAGAGCTAAGGTATGTTGTTAATATTAACACCAGGATGCACACATGTCAATATCCTAAGAGAATATTAGAACAATGCAACTTGTTTCTTGACTTTGGTCTTGGTGGGTGGTTGGGGGGGGAGTTGGCTGAGGGATGATGGCCACTGGGGGAAGGAGACAAGCATTTTGTGTAACAGCAGTTATTCCGACTGCCCGTCATTGTGACTGAAGCACATTCAAAGACACAGCCTCGTTTTGCGAAGGGACTGAATCTGGATCGGGTTGAGCCGCTCAATGGTGGCTGGCTGTCCACCAGGTGAGTCAGCCTGAGCGAGAACACCTGGCAGCTCTAGCGTGTCACAGAAGTGAGAAACACCTGACAGTCTGCACTACAGAGCACTTTCATGTAGCAGGTCAGCCTGCACTGATCTGACAGTCCCTTTCCCTGTCTGCAAATACCACCTGGTCTAGCCTGGCCAGCAGCTGTCCGTCATGACACAGCAAACACTTCAGAATCAGAAGAGCACAGGACAGCCATATTGATAACGTAACATATTGGGATAACGTAAGCCTGCAGGAGGGGCAACTCTGCCTCTCTCCCCATCACCTTTTCCCTGCAGATCTTGCCCTAAAACTGTCCTGGAAAGGTCTGATTTTCTCTCTGCAGATATGAATGCTCAAATGATCTTTCACAAAGGTCACCACAGATTTTTTTTTATTCAATTGTGCATGTGTGTGTATGTGTGTATGTGTGTGTGTGTGTGTGTGTGTGTGTGTGTGTGTGTGTAGAACCATGGGCAAATTTGGGAACCACCATGGATCACCTCCACCTCCTCCTTGTTTACTGTGCCCCGGGATTCACAGGCTCCGCCCTACCAGGACCAGAAACGCAGGCCGCCCCTGCTTCCTCCTGGCGTCTTATACATGGGGTCTAGGATCCGAACTCAGGACCTTCTGCCTGCAAGGCAGAGGCTTAACCCCTGAGCCACCTCTCCAGCCCCACCACAGATTTTTTTTAACCAGAATAAATAGTAAATAAAAGACTAGGGAAGGTTCAATCATAGACTTTGGGGCTTTTCCACTATTAAGAGGAAGATGTGGGTTGTGCATCACAGTGGAGACAGAACATCGTGAGAATACTGATGAACCCATGCACGACATTCACATGTTCCGTGTACTTTGTACACATTACTCACCAATCCTCATCACAGCCTTACAGAGGAAGCTAAAGTAACACTCAAAAATACTAGTGATATGTAGAGTAGTGTACAATATGTGTGATATAACATTAATAAATGCTTATCAAATAATATAGCCAATACAATGGAGATAATTGTCTTCATTTCTCAGATAAGGAAACTGTGACCCTGAGAAGCTTGGTGTTCTCCCACATGGGCCTGGCCTTGCACCCCAGCAATCTAGGACAGTGCAGCAACCATGGCCCCAGTCCGTCTTGTCCCAGCACACAGCTCAAAGAGCAGCAGAGCACAGGAGTTCTAGAGAGTTCTGGGCTCGAACTTGGCTCTCCACTCCATGTCATGCCACGGTGTGTCCCCCCTATGTGCAGGTAACGACAGTACCTCCTTGCCTTGTGCTAAACAAGAAAGCACCTCACCCAGGGGTCAGGAGCCGAGGTCAACTGAATCCACGGCTTTCCAGCCTGGCTGCAAAGTACAATCAATCCATGCCCACTGATCCAGAATTACAGAGGTCTGTAAAGCTCCAAAGCCTCCGCCCTCAACTCGAGACAGTGTGTCCCCCAAACACTGTTCCACTGGACAGGGAAAGTTGCAGTCACGCTTACCCTGTCCAGTGATTTTCCTTAGCATGCATTGGGTTCATATCCTGACTCTCAGAAGCCTCTTACCTCCCAGCCCCCGGCTGACCAGGAAGGGATAACTAGAAGCTTCCTAAAAGAGCACCTTGCTAGCCCACTGCTATGCTTCACAAACATTCTGCACAAGTTCACAACTCACACAAAGCACCAGCTAGAAGACCAAGCAAGATGAGAGGTCGGACTACTGGAGGGAGGTCTGAAAATCTGAGAGTACGCACACGTGCACACGTGCACACTCACACGCTTCAAGAGCGAAGGTACGCTTTGTGCTCAAAGAGGGCTCTGAGCTTCGTTCAAGGACAGCGTGCGCAGCAGGGGGGTGCAGAGAGGGTAGCAATAAACAGCGAAGGGAATACCAGGGTTGCCCATGGAAACTGGCAGGGATACGAGAAAATAATCAGCCCACGTTTGACAGAAGAGAAAAACGCAAGTCTGGCCCTGGGAGGAGCCGGCCAGCAGGGAGGATGGGGACGAGCCATGCCAGGTTCCTGGCTCAGACTTCCACGCGGCTCGTCAGGGCCCGCTGCCAGGCAGGGAGTGGTGCGGAGGGCCCAGGAGGGGAAAAGCAGCATGGAGCGGAGCAGAAGAGCCACTCACTCAGCCGTTTTCCAGAAAGGAGAGGCGCCAAATGGTCCCGGTGCTCTCGGGGCGCCTCCCTCTGCCTCAGTGCAGCAAAAAAAACTATGCGAGGCCTCACCTGTGCAAAGGAGCCGTCCTCACCACACTCGGGGACAAACACAGCCTCTTGAGGCTTCCCGGCCTGCTCCAGGGCCTGAGCCCGCTCCAGGCGACACTTGCTCTGGCCAGCATCTAAAAGGGGAGAGGAGCGTGTTTGCATGTTTCAACTGGAGTCCGCACAGAAGCCAGGGCACCACACGGCCGCCCCGTGGCAGGGAAACTGAGAGGACCTCCAACTGTGGGGAGTCATGCGACCAGTGAAGGGCAGGGGCTGGGACGGCTGCTCACCCGCCTATGCTTACAAAAGTAGAGGGGACTTATGTTTATACCGGGTCCTGTCTGTTTCTTTTCCTTCCAAATGTCTCTTCTCTCATCCAGGAAAGAAAAAAAAGTGTTCCACTTCCATTACTTTTCCCAGGTTTTTCTAAATCTAGTTTGATCCCAAAGGATCTCAAAAACGTTTTAAAAGTTTGATGCACGTCTGTAATTCCAGCACTGGAGAGGCTGAGACCAGAGGAAATGAAGCCAACCTGGCTGCGAAGTGGGAACCAGGTCAGCTAGGGCTGCACAGTAAGGCCTTGTCCCTAAAACTGGCAAATAAATGAATGAATGAATGAATGAATGAATGAATGAATGAATGAAATCTGCTGGTATTTTTTTTGAGAACAGCAAAGAATTTGGGGCATCCTGCTTAGCCTATTTTTCCTGGGATGGCACTAAGCAATCAACGACCACACACTCAAAACACCTGCAGGACTCAGGGAAACAACAGAAACTGCAGTAGGAGAAGAGTCTCATTCACTGCTCGGATGCCAGAGGAAGCACTGAGAACTGTGGGAAACTGTGGCAGCAGCTCCTAAGCTCCAGCCATGTGTTGCTTTATACAAACACAGACCTAACAGCACCAGAATGCCCAACTTTGAAAGAAACGCACACGAAGCAGCCAGATCTTTATGTTGACTATCCCAGTTTTTAAATGTAGCCTCAAAATGTTTTGAATGTTTTAGAGCAGAGTATTTCAAAACACATCTGTCATTCAGGGACCAACATAATGCCTTATATCTCCATTCTGAAACAAAACCAAAAGCAAGCAAGCAAGCAAGCAAGCAAGCAAATAAACAAAAAAGATGCTAGCCAGAGAGTCTTTCATCCCTCTAAGCGCCTCACTTGGTAGCAAGTGTCGGAAGGGTGGGAAGAGGCCATCTCTTCAGGTAGACAGAAAAGTCCTCCTTTCCTTACACTCCGACGAAGGGACAGAAGAATAAACCAGACAACCATGTGCATTTGAGCTCCCACAGCAACTGCACAAGTGTGAAGCTTGCAGTTCCAGCAGCCTCTGCTGGGCTGGGCAACAGGTGCACACTCACCTTTGCATCTACCTTTATGGACCACACCCAGGCTCGGGTCTCTGCACTTGACTCGCTGGTACTCACACGTGGACTCGTAGGACCGACCATCAGAGCCACAGACGGGTTTGAACTGAATCTTGGAGCAGTGGAGGTTGCACTGAGGCTCATGGGAATTTATTAGAAACTACGTTGGGAAAAAATAACGAAAGGGCACAGAGGTTACTTCTGTAAAAAGGAGAAGGGAACGTAGGAGGAATTCCATGACTTACCGTACAATAAACTCAATGTTTAAAAAAAAACCCTAGAGGTGAAGAGAACGGAGCAAATACTAATTTAACTAACAAGTAAGGCTTCCTCTACACTTCTGAAGACAGAATCGCCTAACATCTACTGACCTTGAACAGGCCGTACTAAGGATTGTGCATGCAGGAAATTGTCCACATCACAATCACGGGTGAACCTGAACTGCTAAATTTGAAGACAAGGAAAAAGAAGCTCAGAAAGCTGTGACTGGCCCAATATCACAGAGATGCGAGGAATGGAAGCTGAGTCCAAGTCCAGAAAAAAAAAATCAGAGCTTTCACCTCTAAGTATTCATCTTCTACCACACAGATGGCCACACAAACTCTATTTGGACTTCTTCGAGATAACTGACTCTAGGTCTCCAAGTTGCATCTGGAAAGTTTTATTTATTAGATAATAATACTGAACCCCAAATCTATCACCCTTCCATTTCTGCTTATGTTCTCTAGTAGAATGCCAGCTAAGAGATTTTATTTAAAAAATAATAATAGCTTTATTTGTTCTTTGATAATTTCATACATGTATATAATGATTTTTATATATTAATAATCCTTACTTTGTCTTATCCCTTTCTAGTTCCTTCTGGATCTGTTCTTCTCCCCCAACACATCTCTTCCTCTTCTGTTTGTTTTTTTTTTTTTTCTGTAGGACTCACTGAGTTTCATTAGGATTGTTCTAAGCAATTTTCTGTGAGAAAGTTAATTTGCTAAACTCTCAGACACTTTTGATACACCTTTATAGACTGTAAATTTCCAAGAGGTACAAGTAAATTAAAGATAGCTGCAAATGACTTGCCACTTCTCTACTGAGTTATAGACTCAAATCTAAGTCCAAATTTGCCTCAGTAACTTGCTTGGCCAGCTATAAGCTACAGAAGTGATGTCTGGGACTTCTGCCCTAAGTCATACAGCTAAGTTCTTAGAGTTCTTATAGGCCTGTTGCAGGATTCATTCTGTGAGAATCCAACCAACATGTAAGAAGCCAAATAACCCTGAGATCAACACACATAGAAGGCAATGGAGAAAAACAAAATGCCCTGCTAACTCAGGGACAGAGTTTATGAGTTAAGAACTCTTCCAATGAGTCAGATCCGCCATCAACTGACCACATCTAACAACGATGAAAATGAATAATTGCACGAGAAGAACCATCCAGCTGAGCCCAGTCCTGAATCCCAGAACAGGTCAGAGTAATCCATTGTTCTGAGCTGTTATTTGTCACACAGCCATCAGCAGCCAGACCAAGGAGTGTATTTTGGTGTTGGATCATCCAATTTTATTAAACCGTGACTCCTCTCTGTCAGTGAACAACCTGTTAACAGCTATAAGACACAGGCAAGAAACAGACACTGGGCAAGTGTAATCTATGAGCTTTTGTTCAGTGGCCCACTACAAGATTGGCTGGACCTGGAGAGTGGGGTCTATGGTCCTCTACTACATACAGCAGAGTTCTGGCACACTGAGTAGAGCTGGAGGGAGTGACGGCTAACAGTGTCATGAGTGCATGTGTGGCTGTCAACAATACTGGCGTTGACTGTATAATCACACCAAGCTCACAGAGGGTCAGGAAAGGCATGAGTACAGGTCTGCCTCAATTGTACTGCAGTCCCATTACGTGAAACAAATAAGGAGAACTGCATGGAAAGGGAGTGCTAGAAATACCTGTCTACCACCCACATTTGAAGAGCCCCTGTATATCCATTATTCTAGAGCACATTAAGCTACAAAAACAGTCACATCCCTACCATACGTGTATGCCTGGGTGCTGGCTGTTCAGCATAGGGAAGTGACAGTGAAGCTCATACCCCGGACCATGATAGGATGAACAGTATGATTTGGCCTCTCAGATGCCCTGGCCGTGCACATGCATAGGGTAAACCTGCAGGAAATACCATGTATTATGAACACACACCATTTGGATAGAGCCTAAGGTTCTGGGGTAATAAAGAAATAAACTAGGAAATAAACTAGGTGACATCTTCCTGTCACCTCCCCAGCTGCCACATGGAAGATGGGTAGTGGTACCAGCAAGAAGGACCATCTAATCAGGGGTTCAGGAATTATTGTAGGCTCTTGGTAAGCAACCTCAGATTCTAACTCCTTTTCGCAGAAGGGTCAATATTTCTGCATGCAATATTATTCTGTATCCAGGACAGACAGTGCGACATGGTGGTTGGAAGTAAGGAGCCAGGCTGTGGACAGCTACAAGCGTCACCGTGGCATTGAACTACAGGCCATAAATTTGGTTTGGAAATGGCTTGTTCTGCGCCAACAGAGACTCACAGCAGTGGTGCCAGGGACCAGCTCAACAACAAGGGGGAGCACTCTGCTTGCAAACAGACAGGTACAGAGCCACGGAGCCTCGGAGCCCCCACCTCCCCTGACGCACAGAGACGCTCTCAGCTTCAGAAGAGCTCCCGGAAGATTCCTGTCTCAAATTTACTGGCCCCTGGGGCACTGTGAAAAGTTCAGAGACAGCACAAGCCATTGCTAAAAGCCATCTTCAGTCTACTGCGGACATTCATGTTTTGGGTACTGTGTGTGTTTGTAATGACCTTCAAAAACAGGTTGAACTTTATAAAGTGGAACTTCACTGGGGTGACGATGCTCTCACAGAAGAGATTACTCTGTGTTCACAAACACCGAGGATAAAGTGAGCCTCCAGTCTGCTAACCCATCACTCGTCACTACAAGTGACAGCAGCAGAAGCCACACACGAAGTATGGTCCCGCCTTTGGTAAACTTCTACTCTAGGGTATAGGACAGACAAGGGATTATCACGCAGCATGTTAGCAGGAAACCTCAGAGAAACTAAGAGAAGATGTAATCCTAGGCACCCTATAATTCTACAGAGCCACACAGTTCCAAAGACCCTGCTACAATGATGGGATATTCTATGTCTTTGCTGTCCAGTACAGTAGTCTCAAAACAAATGCAGCTACCAAGCACTGAAATACAACAAATTTGCAACTGAGGAACGAAATACTTAATTATGTTTAATTTTCAGTTAATTATCATTTAAATGACCCATGAGACTAGTAGCAACCCCATAACAGCAACCTAGTCATAAAGTAGGCAAACCAAGAAGAGAGCGGGGATGATTTATTTCACTGTGTTTTTACTTGTTTGTGTTTTCTGAGACTGGATCTCACTGCGTAGTCTAGACTGGCCTCAAATTTGCATTCTTACTGCCTCAGCCTCCCTGGTGTGCACAACTATATCTGGCTGCCACTGAGCCTTTCTTAGTTGATCCAGGCTAAGACTGTTTGCACAAAAGGAAAGAGAGAACCTGAGAGAGTTTTCTGCATTCTGAAACGGGACAGTAAATCAATCATTATGGGTCGACAGCCAGTAGATCCCTGGAGTTTGTCATGTCCAGATGAGGGTGGCTTTTTCTTCTCTTCCTTCAGGGCACAAGGGGTACAGGTTAGAATCCCCAGCACCAGGCTGTGGTTGTGATCAGTTCTCTCAGCAAACAGATAAAACTCAAAAGAACTGGAGCGACTATGGGACTTATTTTTTTATGGTGGGCAGGAGCAAATATTCTCAACAACCAACAGCCATTTCCCTCCAGGTAGGAAATTGTATTTTCATAAAAATCTTCCTTCCTAACCAAGACAAAGAAAAGCAAAATAATACTAAATAGGATTGCATAATATAAAACCAAACAAAAGAGGCCTGGACAATGTGCATCTGGAATTGACTCTTCCACCCCTTCCCCTTGGGAACTAGATGAGTCCAAACAGCTTGTGTTGTGCTCACATTTGCAAAGTGGGACGGGCACTTGACACACATACAAGCAAGCTACCCTTCCTATTAGAAAAGCAAACCACCTACCAGGAGCTGCTTATGCCATAGGGAGGATTAGGGCAGACAAAAATCAATGCTAGACCAATAATCCCTTCCATCTGAAATGCACACATGCTGGCCCCTGCCTTTCGGTCTCCAGCAGAGCAGAGTAAAAGCCCTGCTGCAGCTTTTGCCCAGAGAGACCACCCCAATACCACAAGCTGTGTTAGGTTTGACAGGCTGCCAAGTTTCCATGACAATGTGGGGAACAACAGAATCAGCCTAAGGCTCCATCTGGGAGATGCTCAACTCCTTCCAATACAGAGTCTTCACTTCCACCTGCTGGTACCTGGCTAAAACTCTAAACAGGAATTTTTTCTGCTAACAGAGATATTTCTCTCTATTTTCCCCAGCTGTTGAGGAGGTAGCGGAAGCCATACTAAACCAAAGCAGTGGGTTTAGGACAGTGAAGTCTCCAAGTCTCTTTATAATCACATTCTCAAAAAAAAATCACAGACTAAATCCAAACCCACTTTAGGTTTTCCTTTAATAAAAGCACAAATAGCACAGCTCTAGTAGCTACTTTCAACATTTTGGTTCTGCTTATCTATTGCTGCAAAGCAAACCACGCTTAAAATTAGTAACTTAGAACAATTTTTGTTTCTCATAATTCTGTAAGTGGACAGGACTGGGAGGTTCTTCTGCTGGCCACAGTAGCTATCAAGGTAACACATTTGGTTGCATATGGTTGGAAAAAATGGCTGGTGCTGGAATATGCACTATGGTTTCACTCATTCTGCTTCAGCTGAGGAAGTTGCAACAGCTGAGGGTTGATCGGGCTTCCTTATCTATGATGACTTCATCTAATTCCCTACCCTATCAAAGTTTAACTCTTTGGCACCAAGTTCAAGTTCAAATTCCACAATGTAACTGAAATTACCATCTAAACAGCAAATGCTTTCATATTTACACTTGTTTATTTTAAACATTATCTTTCTGGGACTTCTGCTGCACTGTGCTCAGATTCTATCAAAGTATCTCAATATACTGCATGATTATTTATCTGTTTACATATCTCTAAAAGACCATATCTTTTTCTCTTTGTATGTGTATGGTTTAACATAATGATTGATCCAAAGAACTTGTTCCGTACATGTTGAAGAGTAAGTATACATCAAAGCTTATCTATCTAAAATCTTACAAATAAGTAATTTTTCTCACTTATTGTGAAAAAAAGGTATTCCTTGTCTAATCACCAGCAAAATTCTGAAGCTTTCATAGGTATACAGTGATAGAAGCTCCTTTTCTTTTAAAGAACATTCATAGGCTAGGGGTTAAGATTCAGCCTTACAAGTAGAAGAATCTGAGTTCAGATCCTCAATCCCACATAAAAATGCCAGTTGGAAATGGTGGTGGCCTGCACTTGGGTGGTGGAGCCGGGCAAATCCCAGAGCAAAGTAAAAAAAAGCAATCTAGGAAGATTCCTGAAATCACCCTTGATCCTCCACAGGGACACACACACACACACACACACACACACACACACACCCCGATATGTGCAAAAATAAAAAACATTCATTAGATAAGAAAAGTCACGCCTAAACATGGTGCTTTCCTCTTAAGTTAAAAGAAAGGAAAAATTCCCGAGTCACTACAAGAAGGTACCAGCATAGCTGAGAAGTAAACACACACCCGAGTCTGTCATTAGGTGGTCATGGAATTCAGTCTCTGTGAGCCTGGTCTCAGCCTCCTCACAGTCCTGTAGGAGGCCACTGAGCCACCCTGCAGATGAGACGTCTCACCCTTACGTTAGGCAGCAATCCGTGATGCCTCTGGTTTCTATACCTAAAATAAGCATATGTCAAAGTAGACAACTCTGACAATTACACAAAATGATGAGCACTCTGGATTCTCTGACAACTTTCATATGCATGCACTTGATTGAGAATGACCAGATTTTATCTGTACTTTGTAAGTCTGTTTTATTGTTGTTTTGGTTTTTTTTTTTTTTTTTTTGTGTGTGTGTGTGTGTGTGTGTGTGTGTGTGTGTGTATCAAAAGGCACTGTATGTCACTGTAGAGGATCAAGGGGACTTTGGGAATCATCTGGATTGTTTCTAACTCTTTTTTGCTTCGCCCTGGCATTTCCCAGGTTAGGCCACCAGGGCAGAAAGTGCAGGCCACCACCATTGCCATCTGGCATTTTTACATGGTACCTGGGATCCAAACTCAGGACCTTCTGTTTGCAAAGCAGAGTCTTAACCCCTGAGCCATCTCTCCAGCCATAAGCCCATTTTTTGATGCCTTAGATTCATTTTTCCACAATTAAAATGCAATATTAAAGGCGGTGAGTTATTTGTACCTGCAAATGCCTAATCTGCCTATGTGGAAAGAAAGGTGAACAGCTCCTACTTTATATCCTCTGGGTAGATAAGGGACCCAAGGACTGGAGAGATGGCTCAGGGGTTAAGACTCTGTCTCGCAAGCAGAAGATCCTGAGTTCAGATCCCAGGTCCTATGTAAAAACACCAGGCAGAAATGGGTGGTGGCCTGCACTTCTGGTCTTGGTGACAGAGCCTGGGAAACCCCAGAGCGAAGCAAGAAGGAGGTAGAAGCAATCCAGGAGTGGTCCCCCACAAGGATACTCAGTGGCCTCTGATACACACACACACACACACACACACACACATAAATAGATAAGGGACCCAAGAGCTAGAGTGTTCCTTCTTGCCTCAGGAGCACACAGTGCCAACTCTCTTGGGATGTTGCCCCCACCTCATAGACACCTGTCCATCCCTTCTGCTTTCAGTGCAAATGCTGTTTCCCGGGAGTCACCAACTGTGACAGAGCACCTGTGTGATAAGCCTCCATAGAATGCCCTCTGAAATTTTCACTCTGGCCTATAATTAAAGGACAAATTTAATTACACATTCCTTGCCCACGAAGCCAAAAGTTCTCCATAGTCAGAACTAAAATCTGTGTGTCACACTGCTGGATACCTAGTGCTCAGCGGGGACCTTGACCACAGTGAGTCTTCCATTAATATTTACTGTGTGGAAAAGCAGAGAAGTCAGGCACAGCAAAGCTTAGCTAGTCAGTGATAGAGTCCTCTAGATCTGATTCTAGTGGTCCAGATCCTTCCATCACATCACTACACCCAGCTCCCACAACAGTGGTTGAGCTTCTGGTGGTAGCCTTCAAGTTGGACATGAGAGAAGAAGGGCTCTGGAAAAGAAAATAACTTTCCTGACAGAAACTCCAGAAAGTAAATCTGCCATCGATAGGAAATGATCCTCTTGGAGTTAATTCCTGGGACAAAAGAGAAGCATTGTTGCAACCTCTTCCTCTCCAAACAGGGAACCAACTTCTCACTGTCCCTTGCTTCACCACTAGTAACACCAGACCTTGGTCTTTTTCTCCCAGGCCACATCACTAGAACCAAAGAGCAGCCTCCCATTAGAACAGTCCTCGCCCATCTACCATGAGATCATCATCCACAATAAAGCCCGCATCCCCAACTGTGGCCAGCTCACACTCACCTTTGCCTGAGCCCAGGACCACGCATTTACAGTGGAGGGCCCTGTGGGCAGCTTCAGAGTGGGACCGTCAGAGATGGAGGAGTGGAGATAAGGGAAAGGCGAGGCCTGGAACACAGAGTCTATTCTTCCTCCGCACATCTCCTCCAAGGGCTTGACAACAGCGCATCACCATTAAAGTGCTTTTCACACCGCTGAGGAAAAGCAGACACCTCCTTCCTGCTGTGGGCTGCTGGAACCACTTCTGTTGTTTCTGCCAAGAGAGGCCTGACCTCCGTCACCTCATCACCACCACCACCCCCAAAGGGAGGACTACAGTGGTCACTTAGCCTTCTGGCTTCTCTCATCCACTTACCCCACAGTCGTGGGATAACCACCCAAGACCATATTCCATTGTGGAAGAACACATGGGGCCCAGCAGATTTGAAGGTGCTAAGATTCTAGGTCTAAAGAGACCCCATATTTTTATTGATCCCAACTATGGCTGCATCCCTAACCTATCCCATGCCAGTCTTCCAGAAAGGTGCTGTATCCAAATTATGGGTCATGGTCCAGCTCATCAGATTTCCAAAGAAGTGAAGTATTATTCTAAGTAAAAGGAGCCAGACGCAGAAAACTATGTAATAAATGATTCTATTTCTGTGACGTTTGGAAAAAGCCAAACTAAACTGGCAGAAATCTGATCAGTGATTACCAGGGCTTGGTGGTGGTTATACAACTATAAATTTGTTCAAGTTCACAGAAGTACATAACTAAAAAAGGAAAATTGTACTACAGGTATCTTATAGGTCAATAAACAAAAATGAGAAAACAAAACACAAAACTAAATAATAATAATTCCAAAGAATGTTTGCTTTGAAAGAAGATGCAACAGATCCCCCTCCAACAGGCACGCAGGGAAGTTTCTGGGGAGTTCTCCACCTACCCCTTTCAATTACAAGGCATCACACTAGGTGTGCTGTGGCTTATGAAAACAAACAAGAACCCAGACTCTGCGCCCGAAAGCTGATCTTGTTGCAAGGACAGACGTGGGTACAGCTAACTCCACAGGGACTGTGTTTTTGAAATCAGCAACCAGGAGCCAGAACCTGAATCTCAAGTAGACAAAAGGATCAAAAATGTGAAATGAGATGTGGAAAGTCCAAGACCACAGAGAATTCTTCAAAAGGAAAGACAGACAGGGAAAGGAGGTGCAGAAGCAAGGGCTACACATTAGTTTTGGTAGGAATCCCAGTGGGTAAGAAGCGTATGCACAGAAAGGAAATTTTAAAATAATATTCTCTCTGATATTATAGTAGAAAAGTACATGCTATACTTTCTTCTTTTTAGTTAATTGATTGATTCACTCATGTTTTGGTATTAGGAACTGACCTGGGGATTCATGCATTCTGAGTATGTGCTGGACCGCTAAGCATATCCCACTTGTTTTTATTTTATTTTGAATCATAGGTACAATCTATAACATTTCAGAATTTTTCTTCTTCAATGTTTACTTACTCCTATTCTCTAAGAAATGATCATTGAAAAATCAGAAAGTGACTAAACACCAGCCAACAGAATTCAGAAAGCAAGCTCTGGAGGAAACCGTGTGTCGATCACCTCTACCTTATCCCTCGAACTAGTTCCACTGTCATAAATGAAAACTCTCATTTCAAATCAAACAGAGGGCTTTCCAGAACTCAGAAGCTATGTTTTTTCAATCATCTCAGACCACTAGCACTGGAGAAAAATTAAGTTGATGGAGGGACCAAAGTGCTACAGAGTGATCTTGTTCTTGGAGTGCATCCAAGACATTATAGAGTGTATAAGAGATGGATCAGACAGGTTGAGATGCAGAGACAAGGACAGCAAAGAAAAAAGCTCCTAGGACCCTGTTTGCTTCTAAGTGCCCTGCCCTTCATCCCCATGACGCACATCTGGTAATAAGGGATTGCTAAATTAGCACTGTCTCTCCAGCTGGCAGGAGCAATTTATTCGGCCACAGCTAGGGGCTCCTTACAAGGTTATTCTAAAACGGCCGCAAGCTCTGCCCAGTGATGTGCTCCAGGCTTCCCCAGAACTAAGAACAAAAATATATACCATGCCACTGAGCATCCAGGCTGGTAGCAGCCAGGCCTAGTAGCTCCTTCTGTCCCTGCTCCACCAGTAGTATTTTGCTCCTAGTGAAGTACAGGCATGCATTTCACACGCGAGGGCCCGAGGGTTTAGTTGAAGTAAACACCAAGGAAACACAGCTGAGGTTATTCCCAAACTACCTGGGTTCTGGGCCGTGTCTGAGGCCCGCCGTTTAGAAGGACAAGATCGTGAAACAGGTGGCATCGTTTGCATGGGGAATAGATGGACTGATGAGCTTCGAAGCAAGGCGAGAGATATAGAAGCCTTAAAGACGTGTTCAAAAGATTCAGGATCCATCGAGAGAGTTTGGACAACCACAGAATTGTCTCACAGCTTGGGTGGCCAAAAGACAGAACCTTGACCCCACCTCTGTGTGAAGCCCAGGCCAGGCTCTGGCACCTGAATCAACATCTCTACCCTCAGCTGAGGGTACTTCCCCTAGCCCAGCATTGTGTGCTCTTGCCATAGTTAGATACAAGTGTCAACTTGACAGTCGAGGGCTCAGGGCTCTGGGTACATTTGTAAAGACTTGGTAGTTGAGTTAAGCCCGAAGCAAGCCTGCGGGCTATCTGATTGATGGGGAGATCCAGCCCACCCTGGGCAAGTAAATAAGATGGAGGGAGTCGGCTAAGGAAGTGGGCATCCTTTGCTATACTTGGCCAGACATACCGGTCTGGTAAGTGAGAATTGTCCCTCTCTCAGCAGTCCTGTGGATAAATGAATATGGTGTGGCCAGTTCCCTCAGCCCCTGGTGTTGGTGTGGACTCTTCTTGCCAAGCTAGATTAAGAACTATAACCAGAGTAAATAAGAGTAAATAAAACCCTCTATTCCCTTAAACAATTTTGTCATGAATTTATCAACAACAATGCAGAGTACCTGCTACAGCTCTGATGATAGCACGGGCAAGCAATATGCATCCTTTGGACAAAGGGAAAATGTGTGATTAGTCTGTGGAAGTGTGTAAGCTACCCTAAAGTAAGGATCAAGGGGGTGTTATTGTTTGAGCAGACGAGGGTCTCGAAGTCATTTACAATTTGGAATATATGTAAACGGGGTACTGTATGGTAATCACAAACAGAGATGGAAACACCAGTTATAAGAATAGCTGCTAACGAGAGTAGAGGTCCTCTTTGCAGGCTGTGCAGTTCAGACAGGCAGCCTAGGGTTTAGGAAGAACTTGCAAAGGCCAAGAACTTCCAAGGAGACCCCAAGTAGTGACTCCTCAAGCCACGCACAAAGTCACAGTCATTTCTAGTCCCTTCTTCAATAGAGCTTACTCCCTATAAAGACTCTGAGAGGAAAAGTCATCAGCTCTCAGGATGATTTAAAGCAAGAATGCCTCTGTAACTCACCATGGAGCTGGAAGAAAGCTAAAAAGGCTTGATTCAGCAATAGGGAGAGGCCTGGAGGAGTAGGAATTAGATGAGTGGACAGCCTCTAATAAAAGAGCTGAGGAGCTGGAGAGATGGCTCAAGGGTTAAGACTCTGCCTTGCAAGCAGAAAGCCCTGAGTCTGGAGCCCAGATCCCATGTTAAAAAAAAAAAAAAGCCAGGCTGGTAGGTGGAGTCTGGGAAATCCCAGAGTGAAGCAAAAAAGAGACATCATCCAGGATGATTTCTAAAGTCACCCTTGATCCTCCATAGTGACATACACAGTGCTCCAAGACACACACACACACACACACACACACACACACACACACACACTAAATAAATAAATAAATAAATAAATAAATAAATAAATAAATAAAGTTTAAAAAAAAAGAGCTGATCAGCCACTCATAAGCCAAGCATGAGCTCAGGCATATGTATGTCTAACAGACACACAACCATATACCCATACACACACAATAAAAAAAATACATAGGAAATAACATTTGGGGGTTGTTTAAACAATAGCACTGCAAGTCTCTGCTTCCCTCCTCTTATGATCTGTGCTCACAGATGTAAACTCTTTAAAGTCATAATGTGGTCCTCAAAGGAGGTGAACAGAAAACTATTCTCATCTCAAGTCCACTACTTGGCACCCCTGGTGTTGCTGCTATTTGCTTTCTGACCTGAGAAAGTACTGGTGCATTCACAAAACTGAGCTTCCGCCACTGTCCTCATGGGCACGAAAGGTCTCAAACAGCCTCACTCCAGCCTAGCGCGATCAAGAACCCCACCAATTCTAAACAGAGGAAAAAGAAAAGGCATTTTAAAACTACACCGCCCAACCCCTGGAAATAGTTTCTGCATCATGACTAAATGGAGAACTGATATGCTTTCAATGTCTATCATGTTAGTGCCCATTTCACTCCCGCACACATAGAGGCTACTCTTTATATTCGGTTGCACAGAACAGTGATTTACACTGACAAGGGAGATAACAGAGGAAGAAGTGCTTTATCCAGAGTGCTTGAGGAAATCCATTCACTTCCAGCCCTGAGTACTTGGAATGAAACTCAGCAGTGCAGAAGAAAACCACCAGAAAAGGCAATCCCAGCCTCTTGCATCACAGGCATTGTGTTGAGGGTGTGTGTTTAAATGGTGTTTTCTTTTGATACAGTTTCCACTGTCATCTTAAAACCCTGCCGTACTAGTCAGTGCCTGGCTCTGGATCACCAAACATGGGAACATATATGTGCATACATGTAAGTGTGAAGGTGGACACACACAGGAGCACACCCAAAATGCCATCTGAGTCATTTAAAGGCAAAAGAGAAAAAGGTATACTTTGGCCTATGTGAAATTGCCATATGCCACAGAAAACCTGGCTCTCCAGGTGAAAATCCTCACTGTGTCCTCACACGAGGATTGATTACAGCTGTCCAGAGCTCGGGCTTGTCTTACTTCACTCAAGTATGAGACTGTTTTGAGCGGGAGAGAAATTCTGTTGATCCAAACTGGGCCAAGGAAAAGTAAATAAAACCATGTCTAATTCTGCATGCAGGAACTGGGGACTGGTGGAAAATCAAAGCAAACCCACTGCTAAAGAGAAAGAATGAGTCTTCCATGTTTTCACCCTTCAAGTTCCTGGGCAGAGAAAGCATCTTTCTTTGAAGGATTAAAAAAAAAACCTGCATTTGATATTTCAGGTCATTTTTTTCTGCTATTCTAGGTTCTGGCTGCCCTCAAATATGAAGTTAGGAGGTATAATGGAAAGGACATTTAGCTTTGCATTTAGCAAGGGTGGGCTAAAGCTGTTCAGGACACCTACAGGAGTGCTAAGTAAGCTGCAAAATCTCCCAGGAATCTGAGCTTCACAGCTGGTGCCAGCTATAGCACCCACAAAGACTCCTACAAAAGACTTTCAAATCCAGTTTTCAAAGGGGACTTTCAAAACTTTTTATTGGCTGGGGAAATGCTCATGATATGAAGTTTTTAAAAAGTCAAAGCAGAATACCCAACATACATGCATATGTAAATATAAATGTATACATATATAATACATACTATCTACATACACATAAAATTTAGAGAGAGAGAGAAGAGAAAAATAAACTGAAATGTGAACATAGAGAGGCTCTAACTCGTAAGAATGCCAACAGATGATAGATGTACTTGGTACTTCTTTTGTATTTGTCTGTAGTTTCCAAACCCCATGCGATGTATCTGCTGCTTAAGGCACAAAACCCTAAGCAGACTAACATGCTTCTGAAGACAGGCTGCATCCACATACTGATTTCAACTGTAACCTACCCTCAGGATCACCCAAACTAACAGCCAATGGTGTAGCTAGGCCAGGAATTAGAAGATGCTTGTCCAAGCTTGAGATGGGAAGAAAAGAAGGTTTCCTTGGTTTGTCTTCAGGAGTCTTAGCGGGCTTTTTGTCCAGGGGCATCATCATGCTCACAAGACTCCTGAGGTTGGCACAGGGCCAGTCAGCATCCTACCCAGCTCTGGGGACCCAGGTGATCTCATAGGCACCATGGATGCCCTCAGCAGTGCACGTGGCACAGTCAAGGCAGTCCCCACCATCTGTATGGAAGCAATGCTGCTACAATTCTGGGGGTTAGTTCAGGCCTCCCGGGGCCCTTTGAGTACTGACCAATCTGAGCAACAAGATTAGTAGTCTGAACTTCTTTGTTCCTATTCTTTGTTCCTTTGGGAGAGTTTATTTGCACTGGGGCCAGCCTCAGAGAGGAAGTGATACCGATCAGCTCTGCGTTCCCTCTTGTGATCTATTAACTGGGAACAGGCCCGAATGTTCCCAGAGTTGTGGTGAAAAAATGTCTATCTTGAAGCTGCTGTTACCTTGAAACTGCTGGCTGTTTGAGTACTGTTAGTCATAATAACTTAGTTTCCCATCAAATGTCCTCCTGTTGTGCATTCCTTACTTCTTGTTTTTATAAGATTATGCTATTCTTTCTGTTTTTTGCTATTATGAAGGACTGTGGATGGATGCCCAACTTTAATGCATAATACCTGAGCAGTTTAGAATAAACTTATCTCAGTCTCAGTCTCAGTCTCAGTATTCCTGAGACCTCTCCAACCCTGTTCTGGTTTAATTCCCACTGATCCCCCCACATGGAATTCTGCATTCTTTGGTAAGTGCAGGCACTTGCAAGAATGACCTCTGTTCTCCAATTCCATAGAAGTATTGTGACAGTCCTGTCAGGAGCATTCAGCAACCCCTCAAAGATTCATCGTACCCTGAATCGACCATCAGACTAAAGGTGAAGGTGGATAGCTAATGTGTTGCCACTTCAGGGATGGGAGAGGAATGAAAATCACAAAGCTAAAATAAGACCTTGGAAGTCAAGCAGCTCCAGATCCCTATTTCTCATCACTCCTAAAAGATGTCTTGAAACACAAATCCTCTGTATTTACTTTCTTGCAAACTACTCTAAAATCTTCACAATGGCTTCCCATTCTACTAGTTTCACAACTTAGATCACTCATTCGCTTGGCAGATATTTGGCAACCTCCCTCTGCAAACCAGACAGTGTGCTGGACACGATCCTCACATTCATATTGCACAGGTAAATGGCCTGCTTCTAGAGTCCCAAGATCAGAACAGGAATGAGCTAAAGCACCCACACATGGTGAAGCATTTGGAGAAGGTTCTTCTTGGCCATACAGGTGACCCCTCTTATCCCATCACTGACCAGACGCAAAACAAATCAACTTTGTTTTAGATGCTAGAGATGAAGCTCAAATTTTTAAGGTTGAATAGCAAAAAGTTTATTAATCAAGTCATCTCTCCAACCCCTCAAAAAGACAATTTTTAAAAAATATTTTATTTTGCGTGTGTGTGTGTGTGTGTGTGTGTGTGTGTGTGTGTGTGGTATTTGTATGAGAAGGTACTGTGTATTTCTGTGGAGGCCCAAGGGTGACTTCGGGAATCCTCCTGGATTGCTTCTACCTCCTTGCTTGGTTCTGGGATTTTCCAGGCTCCACCTATCAGGGCCAGAAGTGCAGACTGCCTCTGTTTCTGCCTAGCATTTTTTTTTTTTAACGTAGGACCTGGAATCCAAACTCAGGACCTTCTGTTTTGCGAGACAAAGTCTTAACTCCTGAGGCAAATCTCTAGCCTGAAAAGACAATTTTTAACTCTTCCTTTGTATCTCCAAGGAGTATAGCCTCCCAGGTCTAATGCATTCTATAGCAGTTGTGAAGAAGATACTTATAGTGCTTCCCTTAAAATAGATTCTTGGGCTGAAGAGAATACATACACATAAAATTAATAAAATATTTAAAAATTAAAATAAGTAAATAAAATAAAATACATTCTCCATGCCAAACCTAAATCTTTTGGGGTCTCAGCATCCACTAGAAAACAGCCTACACACATTATATTAATATTTTGCGGCAGAAGTTCCAAGAAAAGAGACTAGATTTATCTGGCCAGGACTATAAAGCAACTAATTACACAGCTAAAATTTCAAAGCATTTTAAGAGAGAGTTGGAAAGAAAAGGGGTCACAGTAGAAATTAATTTCCAGAAGGTTTACTATATGCCTCCCGTGTGCCAAGCACAAGGCTAGATACTTTATAAATTATTTTAACGGATGCTGACAACAACCCAAGAAGCAATATTTTGCATCTCACTTTAAAGATGGAAAATCCAAAAGAAGTCAAGCAATTCCTCAAGGCCATAATACCAGAATTTAAACTCAGACATATGACTCCATTATATCATGACATCGAAGACCAAAGTATGACACAAAGGACCCAAATTCCCAACCCAACCTCAGACTACATGAAACTCAGGAATGTTAAAGATTCATTCTGATATGATTTTGTTCATGGATAATTAAGAAAAGATAAATTTCTCATAGCTCTACCAATAATCTTACCACCTCTTATCCAACTCCCTTTCCCTTAAAGAACATGGGGGACTATGTGTCAAGCACAGTGGCCTACACTTGTAATCCCAGGCACTTGGGAGATGGAAGCAGGAGGACCAGGAGTTCAAGACCATCCTCAGCTACATACAGAGTCTGAGGCCAGCCCAGGCTACATAAAAACAAACAAAAAAGTGAAAGGAAGTCCGGGGATGTAGCTCAGCAATGCAGTGCTCGCCCAGGATGTAAAATATCCTGGGTTCAATTCCAGCACTGAAAACAACAGCAAAACAGAAGGGTGGTCGGGGAAGTACAGTGTGAAACAGAGACTCCAAGCCCTTCTCAAACAAAGCACCTGAACCTCAACGGGAACTTTCCAGAAAACCAGTGCTTCTGGCCTGTGGTTCAGTCTCACTCCACCTCTCCTAGCCCACCTGCCTGGATTGGGGCTGCTCTGTCTCTCTTGGATCAGCTGCCCTCTACCATGGCAGATAAAATCCAGAGTTGATTCTGCCATTCTGTCTCTTATGTAGAGGAAAGAGGTCATCCTCAATTACGGGTGGGAATCTGGGCCACAGACCCTGATTATCAGTCAGTCAAGCCCCTGTTAATAGAAAACATAGCTGAGTCTTGGATGAGACTCGTCCATGAAGCTGACACGGTTTGAGAAACACAGGGCTTTCCGAGCCAGACCTGAGGTCCTGTCCACGTACTATACGTTCGGTCAGGTTACTTTCCACTATGTGCTTCAGCTTCCACATCTATTAAGGCAAAGACGCAATAATTGTTCTGTGGACACAAAAGAGTAGGTAATCACACTAAAAAAAAAAAACAACTCTACTAGATTTAGATGTTACTTTATTATTACTGTTACTATCAACTGATTCAAGGCCTTCCAACTGTGCTCCATAATTCAACATATTCTCACTGCACCTAGCAAAAATTCTGGGGGGTGGTTTGCCAATAAAGTTAAACTTTGGATACTTTAAGAAATAGCCAATTGTCTTTATAGTTCATATTTATGTATACTTGTAATTTTATATTACAGTGATTTGCAACCCCACAGCAGTATAACCATAGCAAAAAGAAGTGGAAACTATTTTAAGGTCCAAAAGTTTCCAAATTAAAAAATAATATAAGATTACTAACTAGTTTTTTGAAAAAAAAGATGTCTTTTTATTTATTTTGCAGACATGGCTATAATGACTTTTAAGTGGAACATTACCTCAGCTCACAATTGCCATCCCAAATATTACAATTAAGTAAATACTACCACCCCACATAGTTCCCTTTTACTTTAGAGGCCTTCCATAAGAATCACAGGATTGAAAGGAGAATAAATACAAACTTTATCACAGACTGCATGTGTAACATCCCTAGCATGAGAAACAAAACTTTCATCTTAAAGATGTATTTGGAAGCTGGATGTGCTGGCTTATGCCTATAATCTCAGCACTCTGAATGCTGAGCCAGTGGGATTACTAAAAGATCAAAGCCAGAAGAGGTTATACAGTGACTTCCAGGGTAGCCAGGGACACAGAACCTTATTTAAAAAGAAAAGAAAGATTCATCTTGCAATAAAATTTGTTCCTTTTTGTGCTATAGATAAAGCTCAGAGAATGGTCTCAATTTTAAGTCTCCTTTTATCCACACTTCTGTGTACACCACCCAACATATGCATCACAACTCCTCCAGCCTCTGAAAATCAAATATGGTTTTATAGGTTCTGTGCCTTCAAGAAGTAGGCCTCTCTACCTTCGACACCTCATCGAAGAATGATTCAGATGGTCTAGTGGGGTGACGTGAGGTAACAGAAGCAGAAGAGATGCCAACGCCCCCCTCCACTCAGCAAACACTGACAGGGTGCTTTAGCCCGGCAACTCCCACCCCAACTCATCCCTGCTCCGGAGGTGGGTCTGTAGGACAGGACGGGAGGCCCTGCCGCCTCTTTCCAACTTCAGGCCCAGGCCCACAGAGCCGCCTTTGAATGATAGCTGCGACCCCGCTGCAGTGTAGCACAAAGACTGAATGAGTCTAATCCGGCCGTGAGCAGAGCAGGCTGCACCTGGGAACAATGCCTCGTGTGAAGCCCAAATGGGCACCACAAGGTTTCTCTGGCTCCCACTACCCCCACCCTGAGCCTTTTGTGTCTGTCTTTGTTCCTCAATTCTCTGGCTCTTTTCGGTTCTCACCCCCAGGGAGGCAGAAGAGGACACCTGGCCTGCCAGCAGCCTCAGCTGTGGGGAAGCCCAACACCTGTGTCTCAGTAGTATCCCAGGTCACTCTCATGCATGTCTCTGGGAACCACGCCCACAGTACAGAAAAACAGCATCCCACTCCCCCCTCCACGGCACCTCGCGCCCCCACATCTCCAACTCTCTGTGCTCGCCCTGCACTTTGAGAAACACAGGCACCCTAGTAATGAGGAGTGTCCTTTCCTTTGAGTGACCCAATACCACTCACAGGGCTGAGTTTAAGAACAACATAATAGGGTAACAGGGCAATAGGACGGCAAAGTCACCGTGGATTGGAGCTTGGAGAACAGACATAGGGCTCCAGGGGTTGGACCCAGTTGCTCTCTCCTCTCCTCCCCCACCCAATGACAAGAATCGGGAACAAAAAGCTGACAGCAGCCCAAAACTTGGAGTCCTTACGCTGACTACTACAACTGAGCCATTTCATCTTCCCCTCCCTTTGCATATAAACCTCATCTACTATCACCACCACCATGTCGCCTACTACCACTGCTCTGAAACATTCTTTTCATGAACATGATAAGACCTAACACTACACTGCCTCCCTCAGCGGGTCCTTTCTCAGAAGCTGACCACTCTCTACACATCCTTTACTAAGTTTAATCTAAATCCTTCATGCTACAACTCAAGTTTACCTCCTATGGATCAATTCACCATTTTCTGGATATGTAATGGAGATTTGACCAGGTCCTCCCATGGCTATCAAAGAACATGACCAGGCCTCTTCCATCCAGAGACCAGCAATCTTCTTAGAGGCAAAAAGACCAACAAATAAGCAAAAGGTGTACAACTATACCCTGAAGTGGCTGAAACGTGTCTATCATCTTGCATCCAGCCACTCCTAAAAGCGGTGCCCTTCTTCCAAGTCACTACCTCATCAACCAACTGCCCAAAGGACGTTGCCAGGTGACTAGCATCCCAGAGAAGAGGGATGAAGCAGCTGAGAGACTTGAAGAGGAAGTTGGGTTCAAACTATACCCTGGGGATGGGTGTGGCCTGTGCTCATGGCTGAGAGAAGAGATGGCAAAGCAGAGTGCAGTAGAGGCAGAGAAAGAGAGAAATAGAAAGAGCGAGAGTGAATAGAGTGGAGCAGAGCATCCCTTCAGTCCTGCCCAGGAAGGCTGGGGTAGGAAGGCCACTCACAAAACTGGCGATTTCAGCTGCTCACTCCAGACCTAGGAAAGGACTGGACCAAAGAGGCACACGGATACATATGAAATGCACAGTGAGGAGGCCCTGGCATCAACACAGGCATGAGGTGCTGACAGCGACAGGGGCTGCCTGGCGGCAGTGGGGATGGAAAGAAAGCATCAACATGGGAGACAGCCTGGAGGAGCAGTCTGGAAACCTCTTGGGCCCTGGCCTATTTCAGTAAATGCAATGGAATTGGGTCACCTCCTGCATTCTCTGCTCCAGGCCTAGAGCAGGCAGCCTTGGAGCCTGGGAGGGCAAGAGCAGTGAGTTTCCAAAGCTGTTGTCTAGCCAGTGGGCTGCTCTAGGCTAGGACTGTCTCTTGAGGCCTCCCTGAAGAGAGCTCTCAAGGACTAGATCCTTGGCCCTTTTTCTTTTTTATATGTTTATTTTTCTTTTTTCTCTCCTTTGGTCCCCAGTCCCATTGCCCTTCCTTTTCCTTGACAACCTTTCATATCCCCTGTCACACTCACTCCTATTTTCAAGTCTTTTCATTTGTGTGCCCCACTGTGCTTCATCTAGATTAACTTTGAGGTCATATGCTTGGCATGATTCATGCTCCAGCAAGTGTCATAGACCAGTGTGTACACCATTGAGGATGCATCTTCCTTTTCTTCCCTATTAGTTCTCATGAGTCTCTCAGGGGGGTGTGGAGCTTCTTGTGATCTTTCCCTTTTCCTGGTGGGATGTAGATAGGACGGTTCCCATGCAGTTCATGTCATGTCCAGGAGATAGTGTCTAGCCCACCATTGTCCCACTATAGATTCTTACAACCTTACCACCTCCTCCTCTGCAGTGTTCCCTGAGCCTTGGGATGGGGGGGACAATGCGACTTAGATGTCCTGGTTAGGGCTAAGCAATCCACAGTATTTATTTCCTGCAATTTGGTCAGCTATATCTTTTTGTAGTTAAAAACTTCTGTTGGCAGAAAGAGGCTTCAAGATTGCGGGCTAAGTGCTTCTCCAATCTATGGCTATAATAACAGGTGTTTAAAAGGCAGTTTGGTGTAGTGTCTTCGTATCTAAATTTTCACAGCCAGATATGAAATACCAGATAACTACATTCTCCCTTTTCATAGGTTCTTATTCTAGTTTACAGAAATATGGTCCCTTTGGACAAGCAGGCCTTAATCTGATAAGAAAGCGGTAGGTTGCTCCCTTGATACTCATGCCACTATTACACGGATGGTTGCCTCTTGCTATGGTGATTGTTATTGCAACTTGCAGATTTCACAGAATGATGAGCCTTTTGATTGCTTTTCTCCCCTGGCAGCTACCACAGTACTCTCTGGGACTTTGTAAGCTATTCATCAAGGAGAAAACTTCCAGACCAGTTCCAGCTGGTGATTTTTATCCATGTCCTATGATCCAAATGTACTGCATCCTTGGTAATAGGGTCTTACCATTAGTTTCTGTAAAGCAATCATGAGCAATGGCAAAAGCTTATATTCTTGGGTGGGGGGACCCTGGCCCTTTTTCTAACATCCCAGAAGCTCCTGTTTCAGACCCTCAATCCCAAAAGTCCAGTTCAAGGATTTCACTGCTGCCTCCTACCCAGAGGTTGACAGAACTGACTGATGTTTACCACTGTGTTCTGTCAACTCCTGAGGGAATGAAGCAGCCTTCCTCCAAGCCACAATGCTTCATGCCATCTAAACATAATGTTCTACGAAAAATGACTCATGATCCCCTTCTTGTCACAATACGGCACATCCCTATAACCTAGGAAATGACTCAGGCATAGGTAAGTGGTCCACAGATCTGTCGAGTGAAAGAACCCAGCACTGACTGCTGGGACCCAGTGAAGTTGCTCAGAAACCCAGCTAGAGATGTGAAGAAGAAAGGGAGCAGGGAGTACACGTATGGTCAGGAGGGACAAAGGGCTTACACTTGTTTCTGGAAGTCACATCCTCCGTTCCTTCCAGCTGATAAGAAAGCCTCCAATAAGTAGTCCTGTGGCTTCTCAGAGCCCAGGGTTAACTCACATAACTTTGAGAGCATCTGTCTAAAACAAACACCCCAGTGTCTTGGAAAATACTTCTTTTCTCAGGCATCTCTGTGGTCAATGCAGCGTATTATCCAAAAGCATGACCTGTAGAGGCAGACAGGCCAGAAAATCAAATCCCAGCTCTACTGCTTCCTAACTGGACAGCATCACAGGCAAGTTGTTCAACATCTCTGAGTCTCGCATTCTTCATCTGTAAAACAAGAATGTCTTTCCCACAGACTGGTCTTGAGAAGTGAGAAGCTACAATACACTTTATACAATGCCTAGCACACTGAAGACATAGGGTAGACGGCACCATGCTTGTTAGGACTTCTCCACAGGTACCGGGGTGAAGTTGGATGGGGAGATAGAAGCGGGGGATATAAAAGAAATACTTCGGAAAATGGAAGCGCTCCAGCTGTCTTCTTCCTCTGCTTCCTCTAACAGATCAGCATAGAACGTCCAGAGGTACCATTAGTGCAAGTGCCATCTAGTCACTACAAAACCAGGAGATACCACCTCAGGAAGGTCTCTCCCTGCGTAATCTATGAGGCTGCTGCTCCTGGTCCTTCCTAAGGATCCAGACCTGTGGAAAGCTGTCCTCCAGTACAGAGACTTCCAGACGTGCATGACTTGTGCTGTTCCTCCAGCATCTACTCTGTCTAACCTTTGGCTAGAGAAGTCTGTTTTGCTGATCAGCCTTGGGGAATTTATAATAAAAATAAGAATAAATAGTGAAATAAGAATGAACATAAGCCGAGAAAGCATCCGTACACATGGCATAGATATCCAGGTCCTGGTGACATGTCTTATTATTGACTCAGATGGATAGGTGAATTAGGCAAAATGGAGTCGGAAAAATTCTGGATTTGTCTTGATTTTCTCCCAAAGGCACTTGTTTCACTAGTTTGAAATAAAGATCCCAGGAAAAAAGACGAAGCTCACTATCTCCAGAGTAATGTACACCAGGAAACCTAAGGTAACCCAACTCCCTACCCCCAAGAATCTGAACGATGCAGAAAAAGCTGTCCTACTATAAAGCTGTCTGGGCTGGGCAGGACCCTCACTCTTGGCTGGCTCCGGTCCTGGCCTCCAACACACTGAGCCTACATAAACAAACAAGGGATTACACTGACCCAGACTACGAGGAGACAGTCTTTTTCTTTGTGAAAAAGTTACTAGTTGCCAAGAAAAACCATTTCTGATTCAGACAAGAAGGGAAAAATATCTCAAAATAAATCAGAGTTGCACACAGGCTGCTTCCTGGATGAGCAGAGCTGCTGCAGGTCAGCCTAACCTCCTGCCTCCTGGCCCAGGCCAGTGGCAGTACCAGTCACCTGAGTGCCAGCCTGAAGCATGTGAGACGGAGCCCAGCCTGGGCCACCCCCTGCTGCCCCCCGCATCCTCAGGGGCTTCATTCCCACCAGCTCTCTCTCTGGCAGGAATCTCACCGCCTCAGGGCCTAGCATCCCTCTTTCCCCTTCTTGTCCAGTTCCTCCACTGCCCTCTTTCCTGCCCTGACCCTTGCTGCTTGCTGTTTACTCCACTTCTAGTGTCCTCAAGACTCCTTCTTAGCTGCCCATTACAGGACAGAGGGGAACTCTGCTCCATTGGCCCTGGCTGAGTGACTGGAAGTCCTAGTTGGCATCTCAGTCCTGCCACGTGCTCAGCATAGATGTGAACAGGCATGGAAGACTAGCCTCTTTGCTCTCCCTTCAGAAGAAAGCCAGAGCAATGGCTGTGGGCTAACTCCCACCTCGAGCAATTCCACACTTCCTCTGAGGGTTTCCCCAACCAATTCCGTATCCTTCTGACCCTTTCTATTCTGTGGCTACTGGAAAGAACATCCAGTCTAGCATTTGTGGGCCAAATATGTCTACACAGCAAATATTCAGGAGGCAATGACCTTCCAGTTAGACCTTCTGAAGGCACCCATGTAGGACCAAAACAAGTGGAAGTCAGTCGGCACTTGGCAAAGCATGCTGTGCACAGAGTGGCTCGTGTAAAATAAATGCCAAGGTTCATTCCCAAACTCTAGTCCGTTGCCTTGGATGTGTTCAACTTCTCTGTGCCTCAGTTTCCCACATGTGTAAAATGAGTACAATAACAGAACTACTCCCTAAAGAAGTTCTAAGCAAAGCGAAGTCCAAGTGAAGTGACATAAAGAATTTAGAATCATGCCTGGCACAGATCAAGTGCCTAGAACATTAACCATTGCCCTTGCCTTTGCCACCATCACTGTCACTTTTGGGCTCTCACAGCAAGTGTGGGGCAATCCTGGGCTATTACCTGAGGATCAAGGAGATCAAGTGACTGCCTTACGGTCGCCATGCAAACCTGTAGAGGTCCAGCCTTTGACAAGGCAACATGACGTTGTCATCCACAAATGTGTTGGGGCTTTATTCATAGCTAACCTGGGACATATGCAGCCCAGGATCACAGATTGGACATAACTGGAAGAAATGCTAAAAACACAGATTTCAGTGAAATCGTCAGACTCCAGCATTCTTCCTGACACTCTCCATCCAATTACCATGGACTGTGAGGAGTTTGACATGTATGGCCATGCACAGAGCACAAGTGGGGTTCGTCTGCCTCTGCAGACGCCCTTCATGCCCAAGGCAAGGAAGAAGAGGATACCAGGTTCTTCCAGTGCTGGGCCCCTTGAGCCCTGATTTCCACCCTCCCTCCCCCAGGCTCTGAACAGTCCACAGCCTGACCTGAGGCTCCAAGCCAGGCTGCCCCGGGCTTCAGCACAAAACCAAATCCCCAAGCACAACATGGCCATCCACAGGGTGGGATGCCTTGGGGAGCCTTCTATTGGCGCACCTCCTCAGATACAATCCACTTCAGTTCATCGCCATCACATTACCATCCCAAGGGGGGGAAGGGAGGGATTCTTTCTCCTCCTTCAGTTGTCATCAGGAAAGTTTGGCTCGTTGATATTGTTCCTGGATACACAGCACTCAGACTCTTGGGATTTGGGTAAGACCCAGTCAGAAGCCAAAAATGGAAAAGAGGGTGTATATTCTTCACTGGCTCCTTGAACCCCATTTGGAGGGCTCCCAAAAGGACAGCAGGTCTGGGGAGGCTGGAAAGAACTAGGAGACTCTCCCAAGTGTTCTCAGCATCCCCCAGAGTTCTCTGTCCCTAGTGATCTGAGCTACAGGCTGGAAACGAGGCTTCGTATTCTGCTCCGTTTGCTTCAGTAAGAAGAGAGATGGAAAAAGAGTTCAGGCGGCTGGCGGCCCTCACACCTCTTCCTCCTTTGGCTTCTCCCAGAGTTCAGTCATTCTAATTCCATTGGGCCTACTATGTGCTTACCTTTGTGCTTAGTACCGAGTACAGACATGAGCCAGAAACACATGACCCCACTCTCCCTTTACCTTTTAGGGAGCTGAGAGAGAGATGCATGTGCGCATAGGACAGACAAAACAGTTACAGCAATTTGTGCCCTGCAGAAATGAAAACATAGCCGTGGCACACGACGACTGGATCATGAGGACAGACTCCCCTGGCGAAGGGATAACATTCAAGTGAACATTTCAATGTCTATTTTATGTGCTGCCTACATAAAACCTTCAGAAGATGGTGGCTCCTCTCCCAGTCAGACAGAAGAGACAACATGTCAAACATGAGCACCACTTACTTATCTCTGCCTTGCAGAGAGAGGAAGAAAGACGAGAAAGGACAGACTATTGAGAACAACAGCTGCGATAAGGTGTCTGACTTTCAAGCCTAAGTACCACGGTCAGCATGGAGTGGTCTTCTGCAGAAGGATAAAAGCATTTGATACCATATAGGACATTTCCTTCCGCTACTACCTGGAGAAGGATAAGAAAAGAAGCAAGAAGCACAGGGATGGAGGATTGCCAAAGGGTACAAATTTTCATTTGGTTGGGAGAAATAAGCTCAAGAATCTTTTGCAAGTCACAGTACAGTGGATAACATGGGCCATGTTTTTGAAAATTGCCAAAAGTAGATTCTTAACATTCTCCCCAGTGTGCTTGTGACTTAATACATATGTTAATTACCTCAGTTTAGTCATTCTACAATATATGGTTTTTTTCAAAACCATATACTTTACCAACTAATTTTTTTTTCCTTTGAGAGAAAAAGAATCTGAAGTCCTTTTAGAGAAAAAAATTGAAATAGTAGGTTCTCATATTTATGTTTGTTATTGCTGTGACAAAACACCTGACATAAACAACTAAAAAAAAAATGAGTGATGTAGCTCCACGGTACAGTACATGTCTGGCATGGAGAAGGCAGTGAGTCTGATCCCAGCATGCTAAGAAAAAGCATCTGGGAGAAAACTTTTTTAAAAAAGCAGTGATGGGCTGGAGAGATGGCACAGGGGTTAAGACTCTGCCTCACAAGCAAAAGGTCCTGAGTTTGGATCACAGGTCCCATGTTAAAGCACGAGGTGTAAATGGCAGCAGCCTGCACTTCTGATTATGGTGGACCAAGCCCTGGGCAATCCCAGAGCAAAGCAAAAAAGAGGTAGAAACAATTCAGGATGAGTCCCTAAGTTACCCTTGGTTCTCCACAAGGACACAGTGCACATACACACACACACACACACAAATAAAAAATAAATAATTTATATATATAGCAGTGACTTCAAGGAGCAATGACTTATTTAGGACTAATGACTTCAGAAGTATCTGTCCATCACAGCATTGAAGGTATCATGGCAACGCAACGCAGTGTTATCTGCATCATGAAGGTTGATAAGCACAGAAAAGGACATCTAGGAAAGGGCCAGAGCAAGATATGGCCTGACAATTGCCTTTCACACCCTCAATACCATCTTGTTAAAGCCTTGCTAGGGATGAATCCATCCATCAGGTTCTAGCCCCCTGGATCTCACATTCAGACATATCCATAGGTATGACAGATGGGCTACATGGAAAGAGAGTTTATGCAGATAAATTGTATTTTGAAGGTAGACTTAACTGAATTTGCTCATGAAACTGACAGACTGGTTGATGAGGAAAAGGGACCAAGAGTCACCTCTAGATTACAGGCTTGAGTGAACAGGAATGTGGCAGGCTGTGACCTGAGCTAGGAAAGTCAGGAAGTAGAGGAAAGAGAAGAGCCACCTGAGACAAATGAAGTGATGGGTACTGGTTGGGCATCTGTGGTAGGTGCTATGGCACTCCATCCAACTCCCCTCTTCCAGCTGGTTGCCTCCATCCCCAGCTGATGAAAGTCCTGCAGATTTCTTTACAGAATTGCTTTGATGAACACATCCACCCAACCATAAGTACCATGAAGATTACACTGCCCACCCACACTGAGTAGATCTGGCCAAGACCAGCCATTACCAGGCATTACATTCTTGCTTAGCTTCTTTTCCAGCCCTTTCCTTCTTTCCTTCTGCTCTTTCTGCTGTGCACATGCCCTCAATAAATCCCATGCAAAATCCCACTTCAAACTCTATCTGCAATTCAGACAATATCAAACTGAGGATAATACATTGGCAGCAGGTCATAAGCTCTAAAGGCCAAAGCTAGAGGCTCAAGTGTGGGGGGCACCAGAGCATGCGTTCAAACCAGGAGCTTTGATGAGACCTTCTGAGGGGAAGAGTCCACCTGGCCACAGAGAGTCCAAGGCAAAGGCATGAGCGAGTAACGCTCTGCAAAGGACAGAGCACAAGAAATAGCACGGAAGACCAATAAGGAAAACCCAGTGAGTGAAAGGAGGACCTGAGCCATCTCTCCCTCCGGCCCACACCACGTTCTTTCAAGTGCTTCAACCACTCCAACAGCCCCTTATACATCAAGATTTAGAATCGGCGAAAGGAGAATCCTGATTACATGGACATGGCTTTTACTAGATTCACTTAATACCTACAGAACCCTACTGTGACCCAGGTAGAGAGCTGGAAAGGAGGATGTACAGTGAAGGTGGTTCAGCCCTGCCCCAGTCTCACCTAGGACAGAAGGCAAAAGGAATGAGATTCAGTGTGACTGTGAGGCTACCCAAAGACCCAAGCAAGTTGTGCTGGTTTTCAGTTTTCTTGGGGGAGTAATTCTGAAATTTCTCAGACACCAATTAGGGTGGAGCAGAGAAATTTAATTTACTGACCGCCCGGAGTTGAGATCACTGTCCAAAGACTTGCAGCCCCAAGCTTAGTTTGTACTCCTGTTTTACACTAAAGCAGGGCAGGGGTGCAGCACAGGAAAGACTTTACAGAAGCAAACACAGTGATTAATAACATCAAGGGAGGATGGAACACAAACAGGCACATGGCCTTGACTCTTACCAGACAGAAGTTGAGGACAGCACTGAAGCGGCAGCACTGAATAGGCACCAGTGCAGGCTGTGAGGGTGGGTGAGTGTCTGAAATGTCCTTACTTGACTGCCTTTGGTATTTCAGTAATTTTCCATCTTAACTTATGTTAGCAGTAACTTAACGGTTCACATTTTTCTACCTCAGTTTATAATCCGTTCATTCTCTGCTACACACACACACACACACACACACACACACACACACACACACACACTTGCATGTACATACAGCAAATACTGTCCACACAAGCTGAACCAATGTCAAACTACTTCTCATACTTTACGACGCATACCAACCATGAGACTCTTGTAAACATGCAAGTTCTCCCAGTAGGTCTGGGATGTAGGAGTGGAGGAGAATGTGCTACATCACTCTAGGTACCAAGCACCTAGAGTATATAACGATGCACAGGTCTTCATGCTCAAAGCATTATGGGAAGAACCAAAATTACAGAGCGCATCACCAGTGTCTGCTGAGCTGCTTACCCATCTGCCAGGTGCCACACTAAACATGAAGATTAGCTGCTGATCTTTGCTTACCACTTGCCATATTTGCACTTGTATTGTCCCAGTGAGAATGCTTTAGGGCTTGCACTGTCAGCTTTGGACTACATGGCAAAAACCCAGGGGATCTTACGTTAAAGCACAAGCTCTCTACCAGACAAACCAGCTACCTCTTCAGTGAATTCAAGCTGGGACTGCCTGATGATAACAGTTAAGGGCAGGCACGGGCAAGGCGCCACCATCACAGCCAACCAGATTCCTCCCACAGCACACTGGGGTACCCTTCCTTTTATCTTCCGACTTTTTACCATGGGATGATTCAACATGAAAGACTATTGAGAACAACGGAACTGAGTCCAGAACATGATGCTGAGAATCACACCCTTCAGAAGGACCAGCTTCCCATTCATAAACCAAGTGAGCTTGGGCTTAAGTCGGACTTAATAATCCAGTTTCCCTGCCTGCCCACCAAACTATAAGCCATCACAAAATATATTATAATGTTACATTTACCTGGCCCCTTCTAGTAATCACTGGAAGTAACCACTGCTGTGGATAAAATAATAAACAGTGTCATTATTTAAACTACAGAAAGGAACAGGATCAAGGTACATGTGGAAAGTCCAATAGCTGACCCCTGGGCTACAAGACTCAAGGCTGCAGAGGCAAAGTCGGAAAAAGGATTGTAAGACTTTAAGGCTTTATCCTCCCTCTGACTGAAACAACTGGCCTTCTGAGCATCCTCTCCTTTCCAGAACAAGAGACTGGAGAGCCCCAGCTCTTCCAGGGACCTGACTTGGCTGCATGAGAACTCAACAGGATGCCCAGTGGGAAGTGCCAGCCGCATGGCAAATCATAACCCTGGGTCCACAGTTGTCCACTCCATCCCATGTGTAGTACACTCCGGCACAACAGCAGTGTCGTGCAGCACTGCCCAGCAAGCAAAGCAGAGTCAGTGTTTTCTTTCTGTCGGGAGAGAACTGCACACTAGCACCGCCCTGCTTCTGATTTCCTCTACGTCCATTCAACAGCTAACAACTCACTAACGGAGCAGCCACTGTGTGTTGAGGCGCTGTCTTTAGACTCATCCCCAACAGTCCCACAGAAGATGCCAAAGATCACCAGTCTCCTGCATGTCACTCGGCAGGCTTGTTGACACAGACATTCATAAAGCAATGTTTGCCATTTTCAAAACGAGGGCTGAGAAACAGAATAAATCAGAACAAACTATTCTTAAATGAGCCGATGTGTTACAGTCCAAATTGTAACACCCCAAAAACTGCCAATACATTCTCTCATACATCCAAGGTTCTTGTAAGTACGCCATAAGGAAACTTCCCCTGGGTTACCTCTCTGTGCGTTTATTTAAATGTGCCAATACATTGATTAAGAAGCCGTAGCCCCAGGGTTTTGTTTTAAACTTAAGCTGCACGTGTGTGCGTTCCTGTGAAATTCTAGAAGCGAGTAAAGTTCACAATAGCACAGGTGCTCCACAGTCAAAGGCGGGGTGCACAGGCTCAGTGAGCATTGTCAGCAAGGTATCTGGGATTATTTAAGACCATGAATGTTCAACTTTCAAGTAAAAAAATATCTTGCTATCCTTCCTTGTAAACTTCTGGGTCAAGCTCACCCAAGAACACTCTGCCATTGCACAGTGAGCAGAAACTGTTTGCAATGCAAATCAGAAGTGCTCAACTCCAGAGAAAGATAACAAACAAACGCAAGATTAAATTAAAAAAATTGATAAAAGGGTTACGGCGATAACCCACTCTACGGTACAGTGCTTGTCATATGAGCATGAGGATTTGAGAGCCATCCCCAGAGGCCATATAAAAAACAGCCAGGTGAGGTAACACACAGTTATAATCCCAGAACTGCAGGCTCCTTGACCAGTCAGCCTAGCTCCAGGGAGCTCTAGGTCAAAAAGAGACCCTGCCCCCCCCCCCAGATAAATAAATAAATAAATAAAATCAAGGTGAATTATCTCCTGAGGAGCAATACAAGAGATTGACTTCTGGCCTTCAAGCTGATGGAGTTTCCCCCATGAACTTGTACATCACACACACACACACACACACACACACACACACACACACACACCACATTCAAGCAGCTTAAATATTATGTATCTGCCCTACAAACTGAAACGTCTTTCAAATGCATCAGGGAGAGAGTTTTATTATTTAAAGTTATGAAAACTACAGCCCTATTTACTATAAGGCAGATGATGAGCGTGAGACGTGTGAATCCATCTACTGGACAGGCCGCAGCATTTAGAATCTCAGACACTGTTTCAGGCCTGGATTCGCTGCTCTACAAAGCACTCATTCTAAAGAGACATAGTCAGAAAGCCAGCACCCGTGTGGCATAGCAGACAGTAACAAATGCTGCAGAACAATGAAAGCACAACCAGGAGTAACAGGAGCTTCCATACACTGGAAAGTCTCTGAGATGCAAGTATTTGAACAAAGGTCTGCAAGAAGTAAATGAGCACATTCTATGTCGTGGGAACACCAAAGGCAAAGGCCTTGGGGGAGGAACATGGTCTGAAAACTCAGGACGCAGGAGGGCGGCCAGAACAGAAGGACACTGGGGTGAAACAGGTGAGGCAGCACAGGAGGGAAGGACTGAGCCGCATCACTCTAGAAGATTCAGAAGAAGAGCTTGGAATTCAACCTCACTGTAAACAACGCACTTGGGTGACCCAGCTGATAACAGTGAGAGGGGGTAATGGCTGACTAAAGCAGACCAGTGGGGCTACAGTTTTCAGGAACCCTGCTAAGATGTAGCAGCCAGGGATGGTGAAACCTGGGGAGATTCTGGGAGTATCTTGAAAGCGTTTACTAGAAGGTACTGACTGACGATTTGTTTGGGATATGAGAGGTGGAGAACAGGCAAGACTGTCTCTGAAAGGTTTCAAGAGCAGCCACTTCAAACTACATCACTTGGGATTCAAATTGAAGGCAAGTGGGGGAAGGGCAAATGCATAGAAGGGTTCCTCTGAGATTGACACAGCTGCAGGAGCTCCAAAAGGGGATCAGTGACTCCATCCGCGAATCTCTTCAACCAGAAGGATTCAGCTGTCATCACAAGAGAAGCAGCAGGAGGCTGGTGACTTTGTCATGGGCCCTGTCATTCATCTTTCTCAGGAATCATTGACTCTCCTGCAAGTTTCCTACAACCCTCACTGCTCCCCAGTTCCTAAGTGTCTAGGTCACAAAATCTAGTTCACTTTCTTTTCATACCATGTCTCTGTAAACATAAGTATGGGCTGGAGAGATGGCTCAGGGCTTAAGACTGTGCCTCACAAAAAGAAAGTCCTGAGTTCAGATCCCAGGTCCCAGGTTTAAAAAAAAAAAAAAAAAATGCCTGGTGGAACCGAGGGAGGTCCGCGCTTCTGGCTCTGGTGGGCAGAAACTGGAAAATGCCAGAGTGAAGCAAAAAGGAGGTAGAAGCAATCCAAGATGATTCCTGAAGTCACCCTTGGGCCTCCACAGGGACACACACACAGTGCCCTCTGATACACACCACACATAAATCAATAAATCAATAAATAAATGAAAATTTTTAAAAAATAAACTTTTAAAAAAAGAGACTTCCATATGCTTTTTTTCTTGTTAGATTACCATCAGTTTATGTTATAGAGTCACATCATAGGGAAGAGGGAACAACTTCTCACCACATGACTGGTGGGACGCTCTTACAAAATTCCCCCCTTAGCAAAAAGGCAAGACCTCTTACCAGCTTATCCACATAGTCTATCAATCAAGAGTGGTTAGAGTCTTTATCTTCCTTCCATTCAATTTTTATTAGAAGAAAATATTTGTGTGAATTCAACCTCAGGTAAAGGACTTTAGGATTTCATATATGAGAGTATTCTTATTTTCTGACCCATTTCCTTGCAGAGTTGGTCACTATTTTCCTGTCTGTGGTTCATGTCATGTGTCACAGACAGAAGAAAAACAGGACAAGAACACAGGCACATATCAATGAAGCTGGCTACAAAACTAGGAAGTTGATGATTCTTACCATCTTTTTAGGCAAGCTTTACAAACATTCTCCTAGGCAAAAGTGGGTGGGGAGGGGTTCTGCTTTGTCTGTTGTTGTTGTGTGTCCGGAGACCTTGGGGATTTGACCAGTGAAGATACTCACTTGAGTCTCTGCCAACTGAAGACACAAGCCAGCTGTTCCCGCAGTCAGTCAGTCAGGGATGCCAAGACATAAGGTGGCATGCAGCTCTTTGTCTCGCCATGCCAACTCTCTCAATCCACAGGAGCTTTCTCCTCGAACTGGCTTCAGTGCTAGCTTAGTAATGGCAAACAGTAATGGGAGAACCCAACTTCACCTGCCTGGCGCCACAGATAAATGAATCTCTTGACTACAACCAATCCATATGCTATCAGCGCCTGTGATGGGGAAGGCCTCTGCTTTCTTCGCCTATAGCTTTTTTTTTTTTTTTTGTACCCACTTCAAGAAATTACCTTTGCATCTCTGCTACCCTAAACCTGAGAAATTCCCTCCTATTGTTTCCATGAAAAGACTTGATGATTGGAGTTGTTTGTAGAATAAATAAATTGACTATCTTTCAAGACAATTTTTAGAGAGAACTTACCCTATTATCTTTTCAGTACCTATGGGAAGAACAAATTGAAAGAGAACATAAAAGGAGCATAACCTCAAGTCTTGGAGAGCCCCTCAGCACTGTTAAGGAATCAGATGCAGATGTTTTGTCTTATATGTGGACACCAGCACTCATATCTGTGTCAGTGTATTTGGTTTAGAATTATTGTATGAGCCAGAAAATTTGAAAGGGACCAAAGAAAGATTAGATGGGAAGGAGAATAGAGTGAAACCTTTTAAAAGGGGAGATTTAAGATAACAGGGCAAATAGAGTGAGGGAAATAATAATTGGGAAAATACCTAGGGGAATGTGGGTGATAGGAGAAACAAAGGGACTTAGAAAAATGCCCCAAGATTGAACTTAATATGCTAATGACATGTCAGAAAATGTATTTTAAAGAAAGGAACAAGAATGGACAGCCCCTATGCAGAGGAGCACAGAGTGAGAAAACAGAGTAAATCAATCAAACAAACAAAAAAGCCCAGAGCTGATCCACTTAGTACCTGGTAACAATTAGAGACATACTAGAAATAACAGGAGTGTGACACTTCCTGATAAAATGTTGATCAGAGAGGTCTCAAAGACCCCCAAACAACATAGGCTTTTGCCTTTGCTCTTGGTTGCTCTCCAAAAAAAATCAGAAAAACCCTATTACTGCACATGCAACACAATGGATCACAGAACATGGGCAAAATACATCAAATGGAACTGATCTGAGAACTTCCTCCTTTCTGGATAGCTTACACAGTACTAAGGAATACTGCAGAAGCTACTGGGGGAGAGAAATACCCACAGGCCTCATGAATTCATGAGATCTACAAGTTGAATAAAAATCACCATGGCAATAGGTGACCACCAGTGTAATAGTGGCATGAGTATCAAAGAGACAACCAACTGCTTTCTGACTGAGCTCAAGACCCGCTTGTCAGAATGGAACACATTCCTGTTACTGTCAGCTAGAACAAGAAACTACAAAATGGAAGGAAATAATTCAATAGGGAAAAACAGCCTATGAACATGTAGATAGAAAGACAGTACACCAAACTGCTCTGTAAATATTTGAAGAGCACTTAGCACTCAGCCTAGAAATCTTCTTCTATAAGAGTGGCAGAGAATCTTGACACCCTGACAGGATGGAGCTGAGCCCAGCAGAAGAGCAGTGAAGTGGGCAACAATGGCCAGCCATAGCGCAAACTACTGGTGACCTGGCAATGCTCTCCCAGAATTAGGCTCCCCCATCCTAAGGCTTGGGGAATGATTAAAATACTAGCATGCCTCCATAGACTATGGAGAAGGAAGAGAGATAAGATCACACAGGGGAAACCTTAGAGGCTCGAGCTGGACGAGTGAGTGAAGGGAAACACCTGTATCAGTGGGATGTCCCGAGAAGGTATGCCAGAGGCCTGAGCCCCCACTAGAGTAGATAAGCCAGATGGAACCCTGGGGTCCATAAAAGTGGTCAAATAGGAGGGTGGGAGAGAGTAAGATGGATTGATGAGGGGAAGGGAAGGAAATGGGAGGAAGGGAGCATAGAGGGAAGGTAATTATTACTCAATACACTTGTAAAACTAACAAATGAACTAAATAAACAAACAAACAAATATAAATAAATAAGAAATCAAATGCAGAATAAAATTTAAAGTTTTTTAAGCTTACCTTCTCTTCTATTACTCACTAGGCTCTCTATCCTTGACCTCATTAGATTTCCTGGATTCCTGGCCTCTCTTCCTCTATTTCCAGCTCCATTATTCCAAGAATTAGTTTGGTTTGAGGATACCCATCCCTCAGTGATCCTTTCCTTTTTGTGGACAGCTATCATGTTACTATTTGTCTCACTTTCAGGGGTGGTTGTTTTGGGGGCTTTGTTTCTGCTTGTCAGAACTCCTGCGTGCTACCGAATATGTATGTATAGGCAGTCAACCAAAAGATTTAGAGCCCCCAAGAATATGGCTGGGCAGAAATGTGGGCTGCGGGATGGAAATGTAACTCAGCTGGTGTCTGCCTAATGCACAAAGCCCTGGGTTCAGTCTCCAGAGCTATATAAAAAAGAAAGAAAAAAGGAATATGGGTTGCACCCCACTTGTGACTTGGATATCAAAAGTTGTCAACTGGGGACATCTCAGGGTCACTGTCTATTTCTTCTAGCTGTCTTTGCGAGTGTCTCTTCAAGGTAAAGGACTGCGTCTTTTAGCCCCCACTTCAGGGGTGTTTGTCGTCTGTGGTTAAAACCATAAAGGGCTTGTTCTTTTAGGTCTTCGGTCTTTGTTTGGTAAACCTTCGGATCAGAACTTTGTCTTCTTTCTAAACATGATGGGAACATTTTTAGAAGGCCTTTTTTGTGTAAAACTGTATGCACAAAAAATAAAATGAAAGCATCCACTAAAACATTCCAAAGATGAACTGCTATAAACCTAGAATAGAGTAATAATTTGATTTCTCTCTCAGTGCTCTCTACTGTAAAGAAACAAATTAAAGATAATCCAATTGAATAAAAGGGTCAGCCCCTTGATATGATTCAGGGTATAGCCAAATTCTTTGGAGAACTGAAAATAACTGCCCTTATCTCAACAAACCGAGTCTTTACAAACCCAGGGCTGTGCTTCTTCCAACCTCATCAGTGCATGTCAAGAAGCTCACAGAGACTAAAGCGGAAAAAAAAAAAAAAACAAACCTCAAACCATTGCAAACAGAACTGCCCTGCCCTTAAGAAAAAATTAAATAATAAATATTCCAGATACCTACCAGGTAATATTCCCTCAAAACGTTTTTTCTCTGAGCCCTTAGAATGTAAGTTTTATATCATGCCTTACCTAAGAATCATTCCACTTGCAAACTTTTGGGAGACTATGAAGGGGGGGAGAGAAAGCATGAGAGAGAGAGAGAGAGAGAGAGAGAGAGAGATCATTTATAAAACAAGTAAAAAATCTTAAGAGGTCTTTTCTACTAGTACTAATAAAAAACAAAAAAAATCTTAATTTGTGCCATTTGTAAAAGAAGCATACTTTAGGTTGAACCATCCTAATAAATATTTTATATTGTACCTGTTCGTAACTAAAATTGTTAAAGTAAAGCTATAAGTTTTTATGTGTATACATGTATGTAGATGTGTATGCTAGGATACATAATCCCTTTGCTCCAGTTAGCCTACATGGTTGCTGATAAAATCACAATCAAATGGCTTAAGGTAACGAGAGGTTTATTCTCTTATAATAGTCCAGTTACAGTTCTTCATCCTGCTTGACAGGCACATTCACACAAACACCAGGGTGGAGGGAACTGGCCACACCATCTCTACATAACAGTTGACAGAGGGACGATCCTTACTTGTCAGACCAGCATGTCTGACCAAGTATACACAAGGATGCCAATTTTCTCAAACAGCTTTCAGTATTTTATTTACTTGTCTAGGGTCTAGTTCCACGGACCATGGGCTGGGTCTGCCCCATCAACTAGACAATCTCCTGCAGGTTATCTCTGGTCTTAACTCAACTACCAATTATCTACAAATGTGCCCAGAGCTCAAACACTCAACCATCAAGTTGACACCTTTACCTAACTATGATGCCCTTCAAAGGTCCAATTCACATTGGCTCATAGATATATGTGTTTGTATAAGTTAAATGTGCATGAAACTGCTGAAAGTAGAGGAATTAGCTTACTTTTCAGTTTCACATGATTTGGGTAAATCCTTGGTAAATAAGACTAATTCAACGGAGTGGGTGTCTTGTGGGTTATCAGCAGAGCAGCTCTGTTTAAGGGTAGAATTCTTGCTCAGCAGTGGTACACTGACAGGCAAATGACACAAAAATTACTGACTGGAAAATAACGAGATGATGGCTAACTTGCTGCAAGTGGAATTAAAGTTTATAAATGAATGTTTCTATGACAATATTTTTTTTAATTTATTTTTCGTGGTGTGCATGTGTGTGTACCCAGAGGGCACTATGTATCCCTGTGGAGGCCCAAGGGTGACTTCGGGAATCATGCTGGATTGCTTCTACCTCCTTTTAGCTTTGCTCTGGGATTTCCCAGGCTCCACCCACCAGGACCAGAAGAGCAGGTCGTCACTATATCCACCTGGTATTTTTATGTGGGACCTGGGATTCAAACTCAAGACCTTCTGCTTTTGAGCCAGGACCTTAACCCCCTGAGCCATGTCTCCAGCCCCCTGATAATATGTTTTATAATATGCTTACTGAAATTTTTGCCAAATCTCTTTGGCAACTGCATCCTTAGAGTTTTGTTAAGCTAAATTAAATAATAAATACTCACCGGATATCTAGATCATTTCCAAATGCGATAAAACGCTAAAACATTACTTACTCAACATAAGGTTTTCATTTAAAAACTTTTGGTTATTACAAAGGAACTACAAATAGCTGGGTCATTAATAAATAATAAAAATTGTTCTGTGAACACGTGAAGTATATGTAAATATAAAATCCTGAAATGTGTGTATTCATAAAATGTTGATATTTGAGTTTCAAAACATTTTCTTAGAGTTTCACTGAACATCAGGGTTACTAAGACTGAGGCTTCTCTCTAAAATGGCTAAATTTTCTTTTACACAATGAAAGACTTTTTTCAACTTTTGAGTGATATGCTTAAGAAAATGTTATGTATCTTACCAAGATTTTCCAGCTTGATATGGTAGAGCATTCCTGTAATCCCAGCACTTTGAGGGCTGAGTCAGTAGGATTGATATAAATTTGAGGACAATGTAGGTTATACCTTAGTTCAAAAATAATAAAACAATAAGAATTTAGGGGGCTTATGATGTTTCATCAAGTCTTTAATTATTTAAAAAATAAGTCTCTGTCATCTCTATGAAGAGGCCTGTTTTCCCTGTAGCTATACAACTTTTTTGTATTTGATCTTGAAATTCTTTAATTATCATTGGGTTAGAACAATATTATGAGCTGTAGCCAGTCAGATTTAATAAAGTGTTCTAAACATTTTGACATTTTCAACTTCCCCAACATGATAAAAATCCTGACAAAACCGTTTAAGGAAATAAGCATGATAAAATCACGACAAAACAGTTTAAGGAAACAAGTGGTTTATTCTCTTATGATACTCCGGTTACACTTCCTTGTCCAGCCCACACCAACATCAAAGGCTGAAGAAACTGGTCACACCTGAGAGAGGAACAATCCTCACTTGCCAGATCACCATGTCTGGCCGAGTATACAGAAGGATGCCAACTTTCTCAACCAGCTTCCTCCATTTTATTCATTTATCCAGGGACTAGTCCTGCCCCCCATAGGTTGGGCCTTCTCTATCAACTAGACAATCTCTTGCAGGTTTGTTCTGGCTTAACTACTAATTCTGTACAAATGTGCTCAGACTTTAAATCCTCAACCATCAAGTTAATACCTACATCTAATTATGGCACTTATACTAAGAAAAAAAATCACTCTTTACCTGAAACTCAAGTTAATTAGGTGTCCTATATTCCAAAGTTATGGATCCCAAAGCATCTAATTTCATTTTTCTCTGTTTGATCTACCAAGGTGCTGGTATCAGTGCACAATACACATGTACAAGGCCACAGAGTGTGGCTTTTGAGTATAAAACCCATCATACTCCTGCCCTATGTACCTACAAAAAAATAAATGTGGTCAAGGAGAAAGAAACAAAACACAGAAATTATTTTATTACCCAGCAAGTCAACCCTCCAGGAGGATTTGCACGATCAAGATGCCAGAAGTTTTGAAGCCACAAAGAGCTGTGTATCCCTACACCAGATGGTTTTAGGCTTTCATCTGGGTTTCTTTCTTCCCTCTTTCTTCCTTCATTGCCCATAACTGTTCATAACCAGTGTGATCACATCCCCATCTTTAGCCATCCCTCCTCCAACTTTCTAATTTGATGCTTCTAATTTTCAAGTGGACTGAAAGCCATAGGCTTGTTAAAGCTGGGTGTCCACTAAAAATAAACAGGACTGGATATTTCCTAGTGAAAAAAAAAACCAGTAAAATTGGAACTATTTCTCGTAAGCAGAAGAAAGTAGCCTGATACACTAAATGATAAGGACAAACCACAGTCCATGCAGGGACACAATCAGGAAGGTAAAGAAATACAAGGAAGGCTCTTCCACTATGAGAAAAAAAATCCTTTCCTAGTCTCTCCTGTCTGAAAAATAAATGTTACAGTCGAAGTTCCAACGACCATCTTGTGACCTTGAGGAGCATGCCACAGTTCACATATGATGGCACAGAAAGAGAAAAAACTGGGTCCCCATGATTTAGTGGAGTCACCTTAGCAACCCTGAGCTGTCCACATCTGGAATTCCTTTATGTGAATTATGTATAATTATGCCTCCACCATGATTGGGTATCTGTTAATGGCAGCCAGACACCATTCCTAAATGCCACAGGCTCAGGGTATATTAAAATACAAAGAAACACCACAACAAGGAAACCAAAATTGTGGTAAATTTTAAATATACACACTTGACAGATGAATGTTTTTTCCATATACAAAAATACAATTCAATGTAATTGGGCTATTTACTTATTTCTGTCCTGAAAATGATGACTGTATACGTGGACCTCATTTGGAAACAACATCCAAACCATTTACATAGAAATTCAAGTTAAAACCACAGTGAGGGACTGAGAATTTAGCTAAGTCGTATATCACTTGTCTAGCAAGTATAAAGCCCTGAGTTCAGACCTTTCTACCAAGTAATAATAATAATAATAATAATAATAATAATAATACAAAAAAAACACAGTGAGATGTCAACATACCTATTTAGAACACTAAAAACAATTACAAATAACTTTTTAAATGGCAAGATCAAATGCCAGAGACAAGAATGCAAAGCAACTAGAACCTTGACATATTTATTGGTAGGAACCCAAAACGGTGCAGCTGCCCACCAGTTTCTCGCAGTTGGAAAAACACATAGCTTGTGGCTCAGCAGCAATCCCTGTCATGATTAATACAAGAGAAATGAAAAGTTATCTTCATATAAAAATCATATAAAAGGCCTGTATGTGGATGTTTCTGGTGGCTTCATTCAGAATTATGAAAAGCTGGAAATTACCCAAATATACTTCAACTGATGAACAGAACAAGGTCAGTTATGATATGCCATATTATGGACTACTGCTTAGCAATAAAATGAACCAACTAGGGGCTGTGGATGTGGCCCAGCGGAGGAACCTAGCATATATACAAAGCCTTGGGATCAATCTCTACTGGTGAAAAGGGGTAAGACTAGCCTGATCTAGGGAAATAACATGTAAGCCCTCCAAACACGTCACAATGCATGAAAGAGGTTGGACTCAAAAGATAGCCTAATTCCTCTTGGAAATGTCAAAGTTACAGAAACAAGAAGCAAACTCCTGTTTGTCAGGGATTGCTCAGGAGGGGCTAATTAAAGCAGCAACACAGGAGGAAGAGTGTGGGGGACAGTGATGGAACCGTGTTGCATACAGGCTATGGTAGCACGGATGTAGGGGCTCAGGAGGCAGAACACTTCTCAAGCACGAGCAAAGCTCTGGCTTCAATCCCAGCACCACAAGAACAAGCAAAACAAAAGACAAAAAAAAAAAACAATTTCATGGTCTCACCCGAAAGTACACTGCACTTATTTATATAAATTTAATAATAATTTACAACAGTGGCCCTTCAAGAAAATAGGCCTGGGCCCTGTGGCTCTTCTGGGCAGTATAACTTAGACCCAGCCTCAGTATCTGCCCCATCTATTCCATCCCTAGCCTCTACCTTCAGGCACTGTCTGGAAAGCCCTCTAAAATCAAACACAGCGGTAAGCAGAGAGGACTATCCATCCAAATCCTAGACGCATTTTAACACCAGCCACTCTCTGGCACTGCCGAGAGGCAGAACAATAGCCATATTGTATGCAGCTCCATACCGGCCACTGCATAAACATTAGCAACACGTTCCACGGTGACTCCCTGCAACTGGCCTTTGCAGCTGCCCAACTCCCAGGACTTGAGGATCTGCCCAGGGTAAAATAGAGTCTGGACGCTGTTCAATATGTCCATCTTAAATCTATAGTCTTGGTCCTTGGACGCGCACTGGTGATAATCGTCAACAGACCCACGTCTGATGAAGTCCCCAGTTTTAGGCTTTCTAACTGACCTATAGGAAAGAGTGGACCCTAAAGCGTTCAATGTCCAGGGTTAGTCTGTAAGAGTCAGGCAATGGGAAATCCATCTGCTCAGAAGAGATTTTGACAAGAGGCACATTTGCTAGACACCTCCTCGGCATAACATAGCCTGTCTCCCTGGACTTTCTGCAGCTGCTAAGTCTGGTTTATTAAAATCGAGTATCTAAGGCGTATTGCAATACGGGTGCGTTTTTTGTCAAACCCTCCTCCCCCAAATCCTTCCAACATAAATCATGTAAACCTACCTCTGCTTTAGCTGGCACAAAATAAACACAGCCTGTCTTGTAGGTAGAAGGTGCCAGAGTGGCTTTGCCAACTTCATCCCTCCCGCCTGGACATCAAATTATCCACCCTAGATGCTCAAAATATCATAAAACCATTAAACCTGCCCAGAAAGGTTTCTTCCCAGCTGCTAATTTGTACCTACCTGTGCTGGGAATTCAGAGCTTGTGTCAGAAGCAAGTGAAGCAGTCTGTGGATGAGAAAGCAAGATGAATTTATAACTCCTCAGCCTTGAGTTGAAATCCAGGCTCCTCTGAGGGGCCAACGACACTTTTTGAAACCTCTCTGCACCTTGGTTTGCTCACTCATAAGTGGGAATGATGAGCTCTTTGTAAGGCAGTTGACAAAAATAACCATCTGTGAAACACCTAACCCAGAACTTGAGCCACAGAATACTCTTACCACATGAGATCTTTCCCCCTACCCTCCCTCCAACAGCTCACTCTATCTGGCATTGCCCCCACACAAACCGAGAATGTAAGTTAGCATGAAAGCAGAGGTGTATGACCTGATGCCATGAAAGCCCACCTGCTCCAGGTCAGAGATGCAGTTCAGAGGAGTGACTGACACGTGGGCAAGAAGCCATCTAGTCTCCACCTGTGGCCCTTAAGAATAATTAAGACAGCCCATTCCTACAGAATGAACAGACCCAACACTTCTGCTCTCAATTTATCCTCATTCACACACACTTGAAATTCCTTTGGGCCCAACAGTCAATGCACAATAAATTCAATGGTCAATATGTCCATTAAAATGCAGAGTTGGTTTTTGTTTTAGTTTTTAAGTGTTTTAACTGTTCCCATCTTCCAAAGTGACCATGGAAAGTGCCCTGACATTTCCTGGAAACTCATTACACAGCATAACTTAAAAGGCAGCATCATTTTCCGATGAAAAACCACTTTTCATAAAAGCAAGAGAAGGAACATTCATCCAAGATAGGGGTCACGATTACGAAAGCATTCATGTAAGTCCCCACCAGAAATTGCCAATGCTACACTCAGACCTGAAGCTGCTTCCTTAATCTGCCAAACTCCCCACCCCTGATCACCAAAGGGTGAGGACTTCGTAGGTTAGTGCTGGGTGTGTCAGAGTGAAGTCCATTGGAGGAAATGTCTTTGCTTAGAGGTCCACTCATTGGGAGAGTTGGGCCAGTTCCTCCAAGAGCCACACTGTATACCATGCTCAAATCATAAGGCAGTATTTCACTCCCAAAGTAAAATAGTATGGCACATAGAGTAAACTGTGCAGTGATTCAGGAACAACAGAAACACTTCCAGATGAAAGGCCACTTGGTACCATGACCGACAGATAATTACTCGGCACTTCACACAGTGCCCGGACCCTGGAAGGATGGAGACTTAAGACAGGTTGCTATTTCCAGAGTTCTTCTGATACATTTGGAAATAGAAGATTCCTGTCCTTTAAAAAAAAAAAAAAAACCTACTTCTAGCCTAATGGGGTACAAAGATCAATATATGGCCAGCCAGCTGCTCCGTCACCATTGAGACTTCAGCAGTGGTTAAAAACGTGCTGGCAGCAGAAGGAGAGGCTGTTTGGGAACATAACTTTCTGCTAGTGGTCCTGCCTGGTATGTGTGAGGCCCTGGGCTCAATCTTCAGCTGTGATGAGGGAAGGAAGGGAAGGGAAGAAAAGGGGAGGAAGGAGACAGGGAATTGCTAGGCAGCAAAGAAACGAGTGGGAGAATAGAATTCCCCCAAATAAGTTATATACACAGAGACAGAGACAAGAGAGAGACAGAAAGAAAGAGAGAGAGAGGAGAGAGAGAGAAATCTAAAAGAAAGGGGAAAGAGAAAGTGAAAAACAAACAATAACAGAAAAACAACTCCCCTGCACGCTCTTGACCCCAGCCTGCCCCAAGTTCCAATTACACCTGCTGAGGCCAAACCAGAAAGGCCTCCTCACCCAGTCTCTAACACTAACAGGCAAAACTATCGGAGGACACCAGAAGGCTGGCTCAGCACACACACGACCCAAGACTCAGTCAGAATAATAGACTCGTCCAAGATATACATATTTGTCAAAGGAGCAGGAGAGGCCAGAGGTAGGCAAAGAGCATGCTGGGCCCAGGCCCTCCCAGTTCTGCAGGCCGAGCCTCAGAAGTCTAGCCAGATTCTTTCCTTTGCTTGTCTAAATCACCCTGTCCTGTGGCCAGAGACGGCCCCCCTTTCCACTGCCCTGTGCAGTAGCAGCCACTTGGATGATGCTGTGTCCAAGGCCGCACGCAGCCCGGCTGCCCTATCTGCATACAGGTAACTGTTGAGCAAACGCTCGGATTCATGACTGCTTTGTTTTCAAGTCGGTTTCTCTCCTCCCACTGAATCCCTAGAATCCAACTCAGGTAGTCAGGGTTGTGAGCAGGCACCTAACCTGCTGACCTATCGGCTTCTGCGTGTTCTTTTTATACAGGGAAAATGAAAATCTTCATCATACCACTACCCACCATCTACGTTTGGGTGAGAACATTTTTTGATATTCATTTTCTTTGAAAGTTTATGGTGTATAAAATAGGTGCATAAAATACAATGTTTTGTGACTCCTCACTACATATTTTTTCTATAATATCAACAACACAACCCATTTTTAGAGGCTCTGTGTTATAGGCCTGTTTCACAGCTTATTCACCTCTGCTTTGGTCTGAATGTCCATATCCTTCAAAATTCCTACACTGAAATCCCCTTTCCCAGATGCTGCTATTAGGAGGTCATAGATGCATTATCCTCAAGAATGGAATTAGCATCCATATAAAAGAAACCAAGAAAGACTCCATAACCCTTCCAGCATATAAAAGAAACCAAGAGAGACCCCAAACCCTTCCAGCACATAAAAGAAACCAAGAGAGACCCCATACTCCTTCCAGCATGTAAAAGAAACCAAGAGAGACCTCATACCCCTTCCAGCATGGAAGGTTAGAGTAAGAAGACAGTTACTGTGACCAGCAGTGTCTCACTGGATGTCAGAATTGCTGGCAATACGATCTTGGGCTCCCCAGTCTTCAGAATTGTGATAATAAATTTGTTTAAATGACTGTGATATTTTGTTACAGCAGCTCAGAAGGACTGAGACATTTACAGTACTTTGACTTTACTCTTAATTTTCTAATTTCTAGCTCATTGACCCCCACTTTCACTGAATGTTATCAAGTGAGAGGCATATGGCTCTTAAGTCAAAAATATCAGAGTACTCTGAAGTTTCAGGCCCTTACTTCTTGTTGCAGTTCACCTCCATGGTTGCTGATAAATGACCATCAAATGGCTTAAGGAAACAAGGGGTTTATTTTCTTACTGATAATCTGGTTACAGTCTGTCCAGCTTGATGGGAGAGCATGCACCAACACCAGGTCGAGGGAACTGGCCACACCATCACCACATAACAGCTGAGGGAGGATGATCCTTACTTGTCAGACCAGCATGTCTGCCAAGTGAACAGAAGGATGCCAATTCTCTCAACCAGCTCTCCATGATTTATTCCAGGGCCAAATCCCACCTACCGTAGGTTGGGCCTTCCCCATCAGCTAGACAATCTTCTTCGGGTTCGCTCTGGGCTTAACTCAACTACTAACACAAATATGTCCAGAGCTCAAATGCTCAACTGTCAAGTTGACAGCTATGCCTAATTATGACACCTCTGTTGCCTCTATCCTTGGTTAATTGTGAGATAAAATGGAATGTGAAATACTACCGTTCTATACAACAGAACAAAGACAAACAGGTCAGAGACTCAGAAACATAGAATGACACTTAACAGAAAATCTCTGTGTATTTAAGCAAGAAAATATATGATCAGTAATAATGCTAAAGAAATAATGTCTTTATCAAAGTATAGGGAAAAAATCTTGTATAGACTTTATAGATAGTAAAGTTAATTATATAAGAACGATCCTCCATGACACACCATTAGACAGAGCAACTGCCAGTGCTGGTTAGTCCCTACATTCTAATGCAGTGCTCCACTGAGGTCCTTGTGGAAGCCATTACAAGCAAAAGAAGGTAGAGTTCTCCACCTCAAGAACTATTTTCTCCACCACACAGTATCTCTTTCCCTCTTTGCTAGAGGTTGTTCAAGACCATTTCTTCCTAAGTATGGCTGTTTTCATCTAACCCCTCCTACCTACAGAGCTGTCCTCTAATAAATAGTCTTCCTTTATAGTTTTCCCATCTCATCTTCCTCTCAAGTCTTTCTCCCTGTCATCTTTTGAAGAAAATTCTTTGACCTTCATCATCATCTCGCTCCATCATTCCTGACCCAGATTTCACAGCCAAGCTTTACTCTTCTTTCCCCTTCATAGTGATCTGACTTTGGTCTTTATGTCACCCAGGAAAGTGTTCTCCTGGAGTCACTAATGGTCTCTGTGGATGCCTCTTAAGTGGTAGCTGTCTTAGTGGATCTTTTCAATTTCTAAGACTCCCTCCTCTCTCCATCATCTTTCCATTTCCCAAGTCTTACCAACTTTAAAAAAATGATTTATGGGCTGGAGAGATGGCTCAGGGGTTAAAACTCTGCCTCACAAGCAGAAGGTCCTGAGTTCAGATCCCAGGTCCCATATAAAAATACCAGGCGAAAATGGCCACAGCCTGCACTTCTAGTCCTGGTGAGCGGAGCCTGGGAAATCCCAGAGTGAAGCAAAAAGGCAGTAGAAGCAATCCAGGATGATTCCTGAAGTTATCCTTGGTCCTCCAAGGGGACAAATGTGCCTTCTTACACACACACACACACACACACACACACAAAATGGATGAATAAAGTTAAAAAATGATTTATTTGAGAAAGAGGGGAGAGAGAAAGAGAGAGATATATATAGAGAGAAAGGCATACATACATATCATGGTTCACAAGTAGAGGTCAGAGGACAACTTTCAGAAGTTGTCCTACCATGTGGGCTTCTGGGACTGAATTTAGATCATCAGGTTGTGAACAGGTGCCTTACCTGTTCTGAGCTATCTCCCCAGCCCTAAAACTTAGCAACTTAAAGCAACAATTTTATTCTGCTCACAATCTGTGGGCCAGGAATTCAGAAGGCACACAGACGGTGATATCTCTGCTCCACAGAGGACTGCAGAGCTGGGGTGAACTGAGAGCTGGAGACAGGATCACCTACTTGTGCTCTCTCAGCATGGCACGAACATGAGTCGTCAGCATGACCACAGCTGTACCTGCTGGCTAGAACACCTACACATTGCTTCTCCAGTGGTCCAAGTCTTCAAATCATGGTACCTTCCTATTTGTCGATGGGCCCAGGTTCCAAAGAGGAATGTACTAGACGCACCAGGGAAAGCTGTATCTTCTTATGTACAAAGTCTTACAAGGCACAGCATCACCTCCACTGGAGTGACAAGCTTTCCAGATCCCAGATCTCTGTCTGGATAGGGACTTGTCATTCAGGCAAGTTACGTATTTATAAACAAGGAATGGGCTCCCCCAGGAGAGAACTCATCCGCACACCTGTGAAGCTCCAGGAAACTGGTCTCATTCAGAAGGGGACTCAGTTAACAAAAGCACTTTTCAGGAAGTGTACCTGTCAGAATTCTGTTGCAAACAACCAAATATAAATCCAAATTGACTTAAGCCCCCCAAAAATGAAGCATACAAGCTATTTATTGAGTATAACAAACCATCCCAAAATATCAACTCTGGGGCTGGAAAGATGGCTCAGGGGTTAAGATTCTGCCTTACACGTAGAAGGTCCTGAGTTCAGATCCTAGGTCCCACATAAAAACGCCAGGCAGAAACAGGCAGCAACCTGAACTTCTGGCCCTGATAAGTAGAGTCTGGGAAATTCCAGAGCCAAGCAAGAAGGAGGTAGAAGCAATTCAGGATGATTCCCAAAGTCACGCTTGGTCCTCCACAGGGATACACAGTGCCCTCTGATACACAAACACATACATACACGCGCACACACACACACACATACATTAATCTATATATGTGTGTATATGTGTATGTATGTATGTACATATGTATGTATGTATCTCAACTCTGATTCTGAGTGTTGAATAAGTGGCTCACCTACTGGTTCACTTGTAGTCACCAATACAACCACATTCAGCTGGGGGGGGGTCAATGAGGCCAAAATGGCTTTTGCAACATACATGGAACCTGGTGCCCACAGTTAGCTAGAGGACACATCTCTACTCTTCAGGTCTGTCCTCCTCTAATAGGGTATGCTGATTTTCTCTAGGGTGAAAGCAGAGATTAGAAAGACCCTGAGACCTGGACTCCAGAGAGTACACTGTCCATGATACAAACCAAGTCTCAGGGACAGCCCAATTCAGAGGTGAAGAAATAGATGACAGTTCTGAACGAAAGGAGCCAGGAAGGCATTGTGGCCATGTTTAACTTACCACAGGAAGTCACTGGTCCACATAAACGGGAGATTCAAAGGCACATTAGGCATAGCTGAATCCAGGTGTTCACAATATGGGATCAGAAGCCGAGCGAGGCTCTCTTCCAGCTTTGTTCTGCTGTGTTCGCTTTGTTCTGAGGAAGGACACTACTTCACAGTGAACGAAATGACCACCAACCACTCTAGGGCTAATTCTTTGAAGTGTACCAACCCCGGGGCTTCCCTTTGTCAACAGTGTCAATGAAAAGGCCCAGAATTAAATCCATTGGGGTTGAGTCACATGACTGTCCCTGAACAAGGGGCAGTCAGATACTGATTGTCACACATTCACCTTGGAACTCCGATGTAGGATAAATCCACTGGCTGTAGGACAAATCCACTGAAGTGGGACGAAGAGGGAAGGAAGGAGGGACAGAGGGAGGGACATCCCTGAAGGAAAGAGAGAATAGTTGCTCACAGACCCACACAACAGATGTTTCCCATAACAAGCTTCTCACACGGTGATAGGGCAAAAAGCCACCACAGAAGGCACTGAATTTCCGGCTCCCAAAGCATCACACAACTTTGCCAGCTGACAAATCCCCATCAGGGTGGCATGTGCATCACTGAATAACTTGTCATGTGTTTGAAAAACAAAGGCATAGAACAAAGCCTTTTGCGACATGCACTTGCGCAATTCTTCAGGCTCACAAAAGATGTTCTCAGACATTTGTCAAGTTGCTTCCGAAGATGCCCCACCCTAATGAGAATCAGAATGCTTTGTCTTTTAATTCAGTGGTTTTCCTGGATCGGATGCAAACACCACTTCCTCTTCGCCTCCCACAGCCCCGTCACAGCACAACTCATAAAGTTTTGGAAGTAACTGTGTCAATATTGAGGGATTAAAATAAAGATCTATGCAGTTAGTAAACTGGTAATTCCCACACCATCTTAGAGTTTATGACCCAAGAATATCACAGCATAACCTACAGAAATCTGGCCCTTTACAATAAAGTACTGAATGGATGGGTCACAGAATGAATAAGTAGCTATACTTTGGATCTAAGGTCTTCAAGTCCTAACACAAAGATTATAGGTGGAGCGAATGAACCTGCAACCTGTCCGTGTCTTTGGCATCTCCTGACCCATTTCTGATTTATACTGTAGCACCTCTCTTTGGGTTTGGGCATGCTATAGTTTAGATTTGAATGTTCCCTGCACACCTGTGTTTTAAAGGTTTGATCCCCAAGGTGGACTGGGTGGTGGTTGAAAACTTTAGGAGGAAAGAGCCTAATGGAAAATCCCTAGGTCATTGGAAATATACCCTGGGATCATGGGACCCTAACCCTTTACTTTTCCTCTTTGGCTTTCTGGCCACGAAGTGAACTGGTTGCTATGTAACTGAGAATGACCTTTGACTTCTGATCTTCTTGCGTCCTCTTACCAAGTGCTGTGCTAATAGGCATTTACCACCATGTTCAGTTTTGTGTGGTCCCCCCATCAGAGTCCCCTTCAGAACCCACTTCAGAAATCCAAAGCAAAGAGCTATCTAATCTCACAGGATAAAACCTATGCAATTGTAACGCAAAATAAAGTTTTCTCTGTAACTTAATTAGCTCAAGTGTTTTTGCTACAGTGACAGAAATCTGACATACAGAGCCATATTCCTGAAGCCAAAAAGCCTAAATGTAGAAATCCTAAAAGATCAAAATCCCTGAAACCTGAAATTCCTAGAGTATAAAATCCCGAAGAAATAGAACCTCAAAAAGTTCCTTCTCCCCTACTTCTTTGCTTTCAGACAGGTTCATTTGGTAGCCAGGGCTGGCATGGAGCCTATCACGGGTGCTGGCCTCAAAGCACCATCATTCTGTCTCTGCTGCCTAATGCCAGGGATGCTACATGCCTAGATCCTTAAAAATTCTCTAAAAGACATTCACGGGGCAAGGGAGATTGCTCGGTGGTTAAAGTTCTTGCCCCACAAGCCAAGGGTGCCTATTTAGCATGTGTGAAAAAGCCCTGGGTCAACCTTTAGTACCACACAAAACTGAACATGGTGGTAAATGCCTATTAGCACAGCACTTGGTAAGAGGACGCAAGAAGATCAGAAGTCAAAGGTCATTCTCAGTTACATAGCAAGTTCAAGGCCAGCCTGAGCTACCTCTCAAACAAAACAAAAAAGTGCAATGCGGAAAACATAACACTATAATGGGCACTCGACTTGAATTTGTTTTTATTTATTTGAGAAAGGAGAGAGAAGAAAGAGGGGAAGGGAGAGAGATGGCGAATGCATGACACATGTGTGGAGGTCAGAGAATAACTTTCAGAAATCAGTTCCCTCTTTCCACTATGTGGGCTTCTGGGAACTGAACTCAAGTTGTTGGGTTTGTAAGCAAGGTCTGACCTGCTGAGCTATCTTGTGGCCACATCCTTTTTTAAGAGAGAGGAGAAAGGCCAACTTTATAAAGTAACATGCAGAGGGCCCATCTTTGAATGAAATCAATCAAAAATAAAATTGGTCACTGCCACATAATCACTTGAGACCATGAGAAATTGTTTTCATTCACAAACACATGTATTCAAAAAGAGCATCACTTACTGAGAAAGGCCTGAGAAGCAGAAGCCAGTGGCATCCCTTCCGTCTGATGCTGACAAAAGCCCGAGGTCCCAGAAGCACTGGTAGGAGGCCTAAGTGCGGAGGCTGGATCCTGAACTGACGCCCAAGAGGACAGGAACCCTGTCCTCTCAGACAGACAAGCTCTCCTTCTGCATTTGTTCTCTCCAGCTCGGATGAACTAGACTCACACTCTAACCTCTGCAAACAGCGTCACGGACACACTGGACAGAAGCTTCACAGATTTCTAGATATGCATTCCGCCTCATACAAACAACCACCTAGCCTGTGTACCACTGAAAATCCATTGGCCCCTCCACCCTAGAATCTGACTCACTTCCACTCTCACTCTATCTCTCTTTCTTTCCTTTTTTCCCCAGTGGGAACTGTGGTTTATCAAGATGAGGGCTTTCAAGATGTCAATATTCAAGATTTTAATCTTTCAAGATTAGGATTTTCTATACTTTAGGCTTTAGGGATTTTGATCAAAACTTTCAGGATTTCAGCCTTAGAGATCAGGGTGCTTGGGATTTTGAGTTTCAGGATTATGATTGGTACTCTGCTCTTCATCCCCCCCTTTGAGTAGGGACTGAGGCCCAAGAAAAGTAGCTCTCCCCTTAAACTCCACTGCATAGTATTAGCAGTTGCTGAAGACTTAGTCTTCCATGAAACTGAACATGCCCTTTCAGAACTGGCTGGCCAATGGAGAACTGCAGGCCCCCAAATAAGGTGTTCCTCTAACTTTGGGCATGAGCATATGTATGATTTGTGGACAGAAGAACTAAGCTTTTACAGAGGTTCTTTCCGACACCCTCCCCCCACCCACCTTGAAAGTCTATCTTGGTCTGTATAAGTATCTACTGGCAACAGCAATGAAATTTGTAGTTCTTTGTGTTCTTTCCAATCACAGACTCACAGACTGTAAGTTACCAGGTCTTTCCACATAGAATTCATTCTCTTCAACAATATTCACCTAAAGTAGCATTACTCTCCGGTGTGGGGCTTTTCGGAAATGCCATTCCCCACTCTGCAGAATCTCAGGAAGGTTAGATTACTTGAGTACATACAGTCTTTGCAAGATGCTACAAGGTTATCCCAGGTCCTTGGAGAAGAGATTTGCTGACTACGCCTAGCTACAGACTGACATGGCTTCAGGATCCATGTGGGATTGAGTCACTGCAGTCGTGGTCAGGAAGCTTATCGGTCTGGGTAGTGAGTACCAGGACAGGGACTGTCTCTTCTCTCCAATGCACCATACCCCTTGCTCTGGCTTTAGGAAATATCCCATTATTGGGGTTTTTTTTTCCCTAATTAACACAAGGGAAACTGTTTGGGTGCTGGAGATAGACAAGTACTTGTTTCGTTTCTTGATACTTTCATCATGTTATTGTTATGAGGAAATATCCTGCTACCCAAAGTGAGCATCTCAGATCAAGAAACCTTCTACTGCCTCAGTTCCCTCATCCGTAAAAAAGGGGACGACAGCAATGCCTCCTTTGCAATGTCGTCATAAGAATATGATGGATTAGCATGTGTGAAAGGTTAGAAAAGTCCCTAGAATTTGGAAGAGCCACTTCGGCGTCCAGTGTCATAAGCTTATTTATGCACTACTCTGTAAAGTCTAAAGAAACTGGCTATCTCATGGAGTTACTTGGTAAATGTTTGCAGAATCTTCTGGCTGGAACAATAGAAGACACCAACTCTGTGCTCCAACACAGACAAAGAAGTAAATCACAATCCTTGCCCTCTGCCATGTTCCCTAAGGAATTGGGTGGCATCTAAGGAGTCAGTCTCCTGATCTTCCCACCCCATTGATAACCTTTACAGACACAGTCTCTGAGCACCAACAGAGAAGACATTTCTGTGTTCCACTCCTAAGCACACATTCTCTGTGTGTGTGTGTGTGTGTGTGTGTGTGTGTGTGTGTGTGTGTGTGTGTGTGTTTGAATAAACAAAGTGGGTGTGGTGGGCATGAAAGAGGCTTGGAGGTCTCTGCTCCCTCCTGGCTATAGGGAAAAGGCTGAGAAAACTAAAACCAGCAACTCTTCTTTGATCAAACAGAGAAAACAATTGACCCTCAAAAGGGAAAGTCAGGCAGAGAGAAACAATCACAGTTTACAAGAACACACACACACACACACACACACACATGCAGGAGCCGTCATGGAAGGAAAACCTATCAAGTGTCTACGTCTAAGCAGTTTACATAGGAAAACCTAAATTATAATGGGCAACTTGCTACAGACTCTGTGTAGATAAGGCCCAGAATTTAAAACTACAGGGGCCCAAGCTTTTGGATTTTTTTATTGTATGCTTTGCTTTTTTGTTGTTTTGTTTTGTTTTTGTTTTAGCCTCCAGGAGTCTTACCAGGTTTTCACAGTGATATCAGGGGGAAATCCTCTTGTATTTCCAGCAGAAGGGAGAGAAAACAATCATTCTGAAATATGTCATAGCGTTCTGCTGTGCTTAACAAGGACCTCCCTGAGAGAACTATTTCAGCACCATCTCGCCTCTGAGGTGTTTTTGAGCTTAGCTTACATAGAGGAAGGAAAAGCCTTTCTGCCCACCTGAGGGGAGAAACATTGAAAACCACTTAGAAGACAGATCCAGTCACAGGTCTGCTTCCCCTCTTTCCGGATCTCACCCCTCCCCCAACACACACTACTGAGCCCTGTGGATCACGAGAACTTTCACCCCACTCATCATATCTGGCTTTCAAGAAAAAAAAAGCACATGGCATACTAAAAGCCAGGACCAGAGTGTGGAGATAAAGCACAAGCTTCAGAACCAGGCTTAAGCATGCAGGGATGCTGGAATTATTAGCTTGCAAACGTGTTAAACCTATGATGAACATGCTTTCTAAACCTGTAGTTAATAAGGACACGAAGTGGGAAAAGCAGACAGTGAGCAAAGGCAGGTGGGCAAATGTACGTGGAGAAACAGAAAGTCTAGGGAAGAGTCAAAAAGAAATCTGCTGCAAATTGAGAACACTGACACAGGAATGAAGGCTGACTTCCCTGAGCAGGGCAGAGCAAGGTACCTGTGAGTTTGAGGCTATGTCACAGAAACTTCTAAAGCTGGAAAGCAGTGAGGGAAAAAAAAAAAGATCAGAAGAAAGGAAAAGAGCATTCACGGACTTGGGGACAAGAACAGAATACCCGTGAACTTTGTGACAACTGCCAAGTGTAATGCAGCATAATGGAATGTCGGAAAAAGAGAAAGGAATAGGTACTTGAGGCAATAATGACTGGGAATTTGCCAAAATTCATGTCAGGCACCACATCATAGATTCAAGATGATCAGAGAACACCAAATAGGAAAAAAACCTAGGCATATTATATTCAACTGAAGATAAAAGATAAAGAAAAATCTTGTTGAAGAGATTAAGGCAGGAGGATCTCAAGTTGAGGTTAGCTTGGGCCATTCAGCAAAACCCTGCTTCAAAAAGAGTAAGGCAGAATCCAGGGGAGGGAGATAGAGGGAGGAAGGAAATCTTGAAAGACATTGGGAAGAGATAACAAAATATTGCATCTACAGGTAGTAAAAGCAAGAATTTTATCTGACTGCTCCTTGAATCCATGCAAGCAAGAATAGGAACACTGAAATATTTAAGTGCAATGTTTAAGTTTCGAGAGAAAGACCACCAGCCTAGAATCCTGTATCCTGCAAAAAATTATACTCTAAACGTGAAGGAGAAACAGACTTAGTTGATATCAACCTGGGATCTACACACACACACACACACACACACACACACACACACACACACACACAGCTATGCATATACACACATAGCCCCCACACATATCTATATGAAAATAGAAAAATTTAAAGCTTTCACAAGAAAAACATGGATATTGCTGTCATGGCTATGGTTTCTGGAAGTAGAAAAATCATGCTGCTGGGACTGTGCAGGGTAGGTACCACCTTAGCTGTAAGCCTACAAGTTACCAGGAGGACGTATCAAGTTAGCAAGGCCTCTGAACAGCAGGCCCCACAGGAAGGCACGGTATAGACCTGTGGTGGGAAAAGATGTAACCGCAGCTCACTCGTGAAGGAAGGCCACGCAAAAGCTCATCCTTCATCCACTGAAAACAAGACAAGCCCACTTCAGGCTAGGAAAGAGTAAGAATTTTCTTTATTGTGCACACAGATGAGGTGAGCTTGGTTTTAAACAAAAGGAAATAAAATTGTAGTTTATGCATCTCCAAGAAGGGAAGCAAAACATGCAAACTGCCCATATTTTCTTTTTGTATCTTTAATTTTTATGAATAGTTAATGTGTCCTGGGCATCCAGTTCATTTAAGTTCACGATGACCCAATGAGGTAAATAATGTCTTCCTTAGAGATAAGATGAAGCTTAGGGCTTAATTTGTCCAGAAAACAGCACATATGACCAAATCCTAGGTCACTGAGATGCCAAACCGCTGTGCGCTCTGCCTTCTGCACAGGCAGGAAAGCAGGTCCAAACACAGAGGCTCAGATCCATCTGCCACTTGGATATAAAATAAGAGGTGATTTTTGTCCTCAAAGTCGATGTAGCCATAAGGAAAAGAACAGCTCTTCACAGGGAATCAGCAACAGATCAACAAGATTAGAGACTGTCTTTTTCTAAGTTTCTAGCTTGATGGAAGAGAGGTATAATATCACACCTCCAGGAGTAATGTGTGGTCCTCAAAGCCAGGGAGAAGATGGGATATCCTCCGCTCAGTTCTGATCAGATCTTCCTAGGGTTTTTGGAAGTTGCTTCCAGAGAGACCAGGAGAGTTTCCAAAGAAAGGACTGGATGCTTCCAAACAAAACTCTTGAGGAAGGCTTTTTTTAATTATTTGTTTAAATTAGCGCTTACTTATTAACACCTGTGTGTGTGTGTGTGTGTGTGTGTGTGTGTGTGTGTGTGTGTGTATGTGTGTGTGTGTGTGTACATACACCCCAGCATACATGTGGGTCAGAGGACAACTTTTAGGAGTGGGTTCTCTCCATCCCATTGGCTCACGCAGCCACAGGTGTTACTTTGTAAGAAGTTCCCCAGGTACCCACTGTGTATACGCAGCCTCTGTGGCAGGTCGTCATTGAGCTTGGGGTGTGTCTGCGTGGCCCTCCTTGCCATAACCAAGCTCTGCGAATCTGACACCAAGACCCAGCTTTACTTCTGACCATGTTGCGGACACATGGTCTCTGTTGCTGACCAGAAGCTTCAGTGTCTGCAGAAGCCAGGAGCCCGCCCCTCTTAGGGAAGCAAGAATGCTGGAAATTGCAAGCCGAGCCAGGTGGCGAGGATGGTGAAGATTCCACAGGTTTTGAGGCTTTGGGCCACAAGTCCCATCCACTGGAAACTGCTATACTGGCCAAAGACAACCCAGAAACACAATCCTCTGTAAAAATGCAAGCTATTTCCTCCCCTTCGCTGGAGTTCAGCCACTTTCCTAAGTGTTCCAGGACATCTTAAAAGGAAGGGGAGGAGGTCTGAGTCCTGGCTCTGGTTCTGCTCTTAGTGAGCTCAGGAAGGTCCCTAACTTCAGGCGGAGCTTAAGTGTCTCGGATGGTCTTCATCAGATTCATTTGCCCTATTCTAAAAGTTTCTGAATTTTTTTACATGTCTCCTTTTCCCCACCCCCTCCTGCTCTTGGAAAGCCTGCTCTGGGACCAACCAGTCTTGGAGGCTCTGTGCTCCTTACTTCATTGATGGAGGAACTGACCATGTAGCAGAAGGAAAGCCCTTCGCCGGCTCTGACCATCCACTTCCAGCAGGCTCTCACCCTCCTGCCCAACCAAAATGTGAAGGTTCCTAGATTTCATAGAGACCTAAACAAAAACTGTGCTAGTCGCCCAAGCATCCCTTCCACTCTCCCATCATGTCTAACAGCCAAGAGAAACTGAGATGAAACAGGCACCATGAAAGGCAGAGAAGAGAGAGGCGCGAGAATATGTGACGTCACTGAAGAGCCGCTCCTTAAAGCACTTCTTCAATCTGCTGGGGTTGCTGTCACTAAAGACCATAGCGTGGCAAGGCTCCAGTGACAGAAAACTATTTTCTCTGAGTTCTGGACGCTGGGACTCTTAAGACCAAGGTGCTGGCAGCGTTGGCTAACTGAGGCCTCTGTGCATGGCTTGCAGAAGGCTGCCCTCTGACTGTCTCTCCACAGGGCTCTCGTGGCGCTGATGTCTCTCTCTTTCTCTCTTTTTTTAAATATTTTATTTGTAAATGTGTGCACGCGCGCACACACACACACACACACGTGTGTGTGTGTATGTCTGTGTGGGTCTGTGTGTATCAGAGGGCATTGTATGTCCATGTGGAGACCCAAGGGTGACTTTGGGAATCATCCTGAATTGCTTCTACCTCTTTTGCTTCTCTCTGGGATTCCCCAGGCTCCGCCCATCAGGGCCAGAAGTGCAGGCCACTCTGGCATTTTTACATCAGACCTGGAATCCAAATTCAGGGCTTTCTGCTTGCAAGACAGAGGCTTAACACCTGAGCCATCTCTCTAGCCTTCTTTCTTTCTAAGAAAGTCTCATATATTCCAGATTGGTCTTGGACTCCCTATGTAGCTAGAGATGGTCTTGAACTTTAGACATTCCACACATACCTCCTGAATGCTGGGATCACAGGCATGAGTCCAGTTCTATGCAGTACTGAGGATCAAATTTAGAGCTTCCAGCATGTGAGGTCATCCTTCTATCAACCGAGTTACATCTCCAGCCTCTAATCTCTTCTTATAAGGAGACAGTCAGACTAGAGGAGAGTCCATCCGAACAACTTCATTTCACCTTAATTAAAAGGACCTATTTTTTTTTTTAAAAAAAAAAAAGCCCTATTGTATTATAATCAGGTGGCTGAATTTCTCTGTAATTTGTGTGTGTGTGTGTTCATGTATGTCTGTACATGTGTATGAACACAGAACTCACTAATTCTGTAAGACTGGCTGATCAGAAAGCCCCAGAGATCCTCCTGTACCTGCCTCCCCAGCATTAGGATTAGAGACATGCTCAGTCACACCTGCCCATCTTTTTACCCCTGTAACAAACACTTTACTAACAAAGCCTTCTCTCCAGCCCTTCTCTTGTCATTTTTTAATCTTACTTTCAGCAAATTTATTTTTCACTGATACATAGACCATGAAGGTTCTTCATATTAATGAGGTGATATGTGATGTCAAGTTTAAGACCAGAGCTACATAGCAAAACTAGGTCTCAAAAAAAGTCAAACCAAACCACAAACAAAACAATAGGAATGCAAGAAGTAAAAATCTACTATGAAAGACCCTAAAACAAACTGTTAGGCATCAAATAAGGAAAAAGGAGCAAAACCCATAGATTAAAGGGGAAGATCCACCTATTGCAACATGAGGCTCTAACTTGGAGCCTGACCTATACAACCAAAAAAATATATTTAAGAGACAACTTAAGAGATCTGAACATTGATTTCTTAAAGAATTATTAATATGCTTTGGTTACAATATGGCTTTGTGGCTAAGAGTGTTTTTTAAAATATTTTATTTATTTTCTGTGTGTGTGTGTATCAGAGGACACTGTGTGCTCCTATGGAAGATCAAGGGTGACATCAGGAATCATCCTGGATTGTTTTTACCTCCTTCTTGCTTGGCTCTGGAATTTCCCAGGCTCCGCCCACCAGGGCCAGAAGTGTGTTTCCACCTGGCATTTTTTACATGGGATCTGGGATCCAAACTCAGGACCTTCTGCTTTGGAGACAAAGTCTTAAACCCTGGGCCATCTCTCCAGCCCAAAGAGTATTTTTTAAATGGTTCTTACTCTTTTAAAGGTATAGAGGTACTCCTTACCTTCTCATAAGCTTATATCTCAATGAATTTACAAATGAACAATACCACAACTTGAAAAGGCATTCATTACACCCAGCACATGAAAACCACGGCTCAGCCACAGAGCGCCATACAGCACGGTAGCTCCCAGTGGAGGCGTGGCCGGCTCATGGGAGCTGTAGCCGGCTGCTGGTGCTCAGCACTGCAAAAAGAGTAAGAATCACATCACTCTAGGTCAGGAGAATAAAATCAAAACTCAAAACTCTTTTACCAGTATCTGTGGCTTTCACATCATTGAAATCTCATTAGGTCAAACCAGTCATTAGGTTGGGGACCATCCCATGTGAAAACATTTCCAGATGCTAAGAACCAATGTCAGATTTGCCTCAAAAGATCTGAGCTGAGGACTACGAAGATATAGGAAGAGAGAAGACTGGCTGTGGGTTTGCTTTTTTTATTTACTTACTTTTTTATTATGAATAGCAGGGACTCAAACTGGAGGCAGAGTCTAAATTCTTGCCAAAGTCTTATTATCATTTCCAGTATACCCTGTTTACCAACTAACACTTTTCACATAAATTTCTCCATGTAATGCTACAGCAGAGAACATAGGCCACCATCAAGTACTGCAAGTAAGTAATGAGACATCTGGTTAAGCTCACAGACTTTCCTTCCTGGGCACTTGCAATTGATGGGGTTTGATCTCAACAGAAAGGGAAGGCATAGAGTCTGGCAGATAGAAGGTAACCATCCTGCAAATGGGAGACTGACCCCCCTCACCGCGGTCTCCTACTCTTATTCTATCTACCTTTGAATCTACTCTTATAATAAGACACTATTTTAGCAGCCTTTTATCTCTGGCTAGGAGGTGACATCCAATAACCATCAGGATGGAGCCAAGGGCGGTCCAGGAACAGAAAAACTGGAAGAAGAAGAAAAAAAAGGAATAACAAACCATAATTCAGATCATCAGAGATCCTACATTAATCACCAGGAACCAAGCCAGTCTAATCTCTCCCCATCCTAAAGCTCAGGGAAATTTGCGGAAGAGGAGGTGGTAAGATTGTAAGAGTCTAAAGATGGGGAGGAGCAATGATATGCAAGATACTCCGCCGTAATCATAATAGGACTTTGCTTGACCTGTGCAATTACCAACATATCATTGAACCCCTAAAGTCTAGCATGGATCACAGACACTACAGTCTTTAGAGGCAAGGGATTAACAGCCACAATAGTGTTTCTGTACTAAAGGGGAACAGAAAAAAGAGCTCTAGGCAATGCCACTGAGTCCCTAACACTCCATCAGAGAGGAGGACCCAGAGGGAAGTGACATGCACACTAAAGGATGCTCCAGGAATGGGGGGGAGGGGGAACTAGGAGAAAGGGGGAAAGGAAGGGGAATAGGAAGGAAGGAGCAAGGGGATACAGGCAGGGGTAGAAGGAGGGAGGGGAATGGGGTACCTATCAAATTTCTATAAAAATATTAATAAAAAATTTATACACACAAGGAAAAACTATCAAGTTTCTTTATGTAGCTGGCCTATCATGATGGGTGTCTGGATTACAGGAAGGAGGGTGAATGAGTTTCAAGGCTTGTAATAAGGAGTACATTTCATGGGTCATCTATTGAAGTTTGCTGTTCTTGTATGTAGTTTTTTGTGTACCAAACTTCTTCATAAATTTTCTCAAATGTGTTTATTTTCTTTCAGGGTTTCATGCATGAATACAATGAATTCATGTCATTTTCAGTCCTTATTACCCAATCCCCGTACCTTTCCTTCATATCTGAGAGTCACTATGGCAAACCTTCTTTTTCCCCTTTACTCTCCTACCTGTTTCTGTGTGTGGTCCACTAAATTTCCTCTAGGATGGTATTAATGGCATGTGCCTGGGTGCTTGCCGGAGCAAGCCGGTGGGCACTCCATTGGGACAAGTAGTTCCATCCAGATTTACCCTCAATAATCTCTTAGAGAGGTATGGTTCCTCTTGAGATCTTTCTCCTTCCATGGAGAAAGGTTGATAAGTCAAGTCTTGTGCAATGTACAAACTTCTTAATGCAATTCTATAGAATGTATCTGTGCCATGTTTCAGAAATCCCCAATAGCATTTAAAAAAATAAGCCAATGCTAGTATTCTGTGAAGGTGTTCACGTACATGGAGAAATTCTTTTAGATGATGAAAATATAAACAGTAGCATGGTATGTGCATTCTTTTTTTTCACTCACCTGTGTATGTATGTGTGTGTGTGTGTGTGTGTGTGTGTGTGTGTGTGTGAGAGAGAGAGAGAGAGAGAGAGAGAGAGGGCACTGTGTGTGCCTGTGGAGGTCCAAGGGTGGCTTCAGAAATAACCCTGGATTGCCTCTTTCTGTAGTTTCCCAGACTCCACTTTTTAGGACCAGAAGTACAAACTGCCACCATTTCCACCTGTCATTTTGTTTTTGTTTGTTTTTAACACAGGATCTGGGATCTGAACTCAAGACTTTCTGGTTTCGAGGTAGAGACTTAAGCCCTGAGCCATCCCTCCAACCCATCACTTACCTTTTTTTTAATTATTAAATTGATTCATGATAAATGTGGCATTTTCAGTGTTCCATATATATACCATAAACTATTTTCTGTTCTGCTGATAAGCATTTAGTTAGTTTCCAATGTTTTATCATCACCAAGGAACTCTACCGTGAACATCCTTGAGTACATCCCTTCATATACAATTAAGGGCATTTTTCTAGAGTACATAGCAGGACAGAATTACAAGGTCAAGGAGTGTGTACAACTCAACTGTAATTCTACAAATTGATTGTACTAATTTATATTCCCACCAGTAGCAATAAATAATTTTTTACAAGTATGTCCTGCTGTGGTTAATTGAAAACTCTCTTTTAGAGCAAACAGAGTTCAAAGCTTGCTGAAAATGAGCAGGCGGGCTGCTTCTAATAGTTACTAGCCCTAAAAGTAGTCTGATGCGAGCAAGGACAGCAGCTCTTCTGCATGCAGACTGAATCCAGCCTCACTTCATGGATCAGGCTAGACCAAGACAGGTTCTGCGAATGTTTTCTCAACTTTTAATTTTTATTTTATTATTATTTTATTGCATTTTTATTTTTCCATAAGACACAGAACTAGTTAATCATTGCTTGAGTGCATCACACAGACACTGAGTAGCCCCCTTGGTAATCCCTACAGACGGCAGGGTACAATCCACCCAACTTTTTTATATATGAACCAACTTTTTTTCTTTTTTCACAAAAGGGTTCATGAAAGCGGTTTACTTCTTTTTACTGTTCAATATATCTTTATAAGGAAAGAAGCCATCTGCATTTATTGAAAATTCCATTATTCAATAAACATTTACTAAGCACCTGCTCTTGGGCAAGATGGAGTCTGTTCACAAGATAACCTTAAAGTGAGAATGATGTGCACTCTCAGAGTGGGAGCACTATGACCACAAGAATTCTTAATAGGAAGGGGGAGCAGAAGAGAAAGAGATAGCAGGAACAGAAAAACTTGACCAGCTGCTCCTGGTTTTGACTATGGAAGGGGCCTCAAGCCGACTTCAATAAGCTGAAAAAGGCAAGAAAATAATTCTTGAGCCAAGCATGGTGATGCATGCCTGTAACCCAGCACATGGGAGGTAGAGGCAGGCACACCAGGAGTTCAGGACCTAGTTCAGGTACATAGGACATTCACAGACAACTGGAATATATATATGAGAACCCTGGAAACAAAAAACTAAACATATGGAGAAAGAGGGTGCTCCCCTATAGACTCCAGAAAGGACTTCAGCCCCACTGATTTTATAGCTCACGAGATTCGGGCCAGGCTTCTGACCTCGAAAATGATAGCAATTTGTCCCTTCAACAGTAGAAAGGTAATAGGGCTGACATCATCCTTCCCCCCCACCACCACCACCACAGTGGGACATACAGATAGATGCTCTGACTTCCTCAGGACACATCAGGGAACTGGCAGAGTTAGAGGTAAACTGACTGACCCCAGCCCAGAGCAGCAAATCCCACCAGAAACCCAAATCTGCCTTCTCTGAGGGGGCTCCTGGTTGGCTAGACTCTAGGACAAATGGGATCAGACCCTGTCACAGGAGAAGCACAGACAGGAAGCCTGGGACCAGTTAAGGAAGATGAGCCCTCAAATCTGTTTAAATGGTGGGCAGAACTCTGACTACAGGAACAGGAAGGAAGAAGGTAAAGCAATGCCAGGCCGCCTGAAGCGAAGGTTTTCCAGCGCTGGAGAGACAGCGCTCTTTGCACAGAAGCCACACGTGGCTACAGAAATTAAACCTAATTAAAATTAAATTCCAGTAACTTGATTCTGTTTAATAGTTCAATGTGGTGGATATTGGACAGTGTAGGTCCAATTTTCCACCCTTGGGAAAAGTTCTGTTGGACAACACTAGTGCCATCAATCATCTTTGAACTGGTCAGTGACACTTGCACCTAAAGAGAGTGCGGAATGTCCCTGCGAGAGATTCATCTCCTCATTCACCTATTTCCCCCTTTAGGTCCCCTCCCCAGGGGCTTTTAATTTTATTTTTAGCCTTCTCATTGTGTGTGCGTGTATGTACCTGTGTGCTACATAGGGCATAATGAAAGTCGAAGGACAAATTGAAAGACTCGGTTTTCTCCTTCCACTATGTGGAAGGTCACCAGGTTTTGCAGCAAATATTTTCACCTATTGAACCATCTGGCTGTTCCCTGCCCAGAGAATGGACAGAACTTTTCTAGATATATAACAAACGTCAATAATATTCTATTTAATTTTTCTTCACTTTTTCTTTGATAGTTTTACACATTTATTTCATTAATTCAACTTTCATCCTTTATTGCCCAATCCCTTCGGCCCTCCTTCGCCCATTGAAAAACCTTCTTCTTCCCAACCAGTCTCTCACCTACTTTCATGTCTCTGTCTCTGTGTCTTTGTATCTCGTGTGTGTGTGTGTGTGTGTGTGTGTGTGTGTGTGTGTGTGTGTATCCCACTGACCTTCAATGCTTGCAAGACTACAGAGAAATGGAGAACAGTACTTTTTTACATGTGTGACTCACTGAGTTTCATCTGGGCTGCAGGACTGACAAGTGCCTGACTTGCTAAAGCGTAGATGACATATCAGTGAAAATACCACTGAGGAAAGCACCTCTCTTTCCTTTACCCATCCAGCATTAATCTTCACTAGTCTTTGAGGGAGCTGTGGGACCTCTTGAGATCTTTCCCTTTTCATGGCAAAATGTTTATAGACCAGCTCTTGTGCAGATCTTAGGAAAGTAGGTGTCACTGCAGTGAGTTCATGGAGAAGCCCGGTCGTGAACAGGGGATACTGTCTGGCAGCACCCCTCCCTGCCCCCTGGTTCTTATAATCACATTGCTCCCTCTTCTATGTCCCCTGAGCCTTGGCAGGAGAGATTTATGTCCTGCTTAGGGCCAAGAGTAACAGGCTTACAATTCAGCCAAAGGGAAGGTTATTTTGTGATTTAGCCACTGGGTGTGGAATGATGTCAGATGCAAAGGAAAACTCAATTAGCTGAAGACTCGAAGTTGCTTTGGGTCTTCATGAAAATGGCCGGAAGTGTTGGTAGAGGCCCAGTTTGCTTATCCCCCTCCATGACTCACCGGCAGGCAGAGCGGGTACTAGGCGCGATGCTAACCCCGCTTGGCAGGCGTGGCAGCAGCTGATTGATTTCTCATCAGCAGCTCAACCCTTGTCCTCTCCCAAACGCCTCAGCAGTGACAAACACAAAAGGAGGGGGCCATCCACACAGACAGGCCCACCACTGGCAGCAATGCAGAACTTGGCTGCATGAACAATGAATCTCTATGTGGTCTGGAGAGAAAGGCTGCCCTGTACCTGCTATGCAAGGGTGTACGCCCACCCCAGACTCTGCGAAGTGGGGAGGATGGAAGAGGAGGAGTCAAGTCAAAGTAGAAACAGGCCTCCTGCCTGCACCTCTACCCAGGCACACTGGGAAAGGCAGCCCCTGACCAGCATCAGCCGGTGCCGGGCTCTGCTCAGCAGGGCAGGCGTAGAGGTTCAGACACACAGCATGTGGAATGATCCCCTGAGCCGGGAGAAGGGAAGATGACCCACTGACTGCTCTGCTTGGGTCAGCTGAGTGATGTCCATAGATGTGCTGGACCTGGGTCTGTTCTGGGTCTAAATGACATATCAACATAATCAAAAGATAATACTCATTCTCCACTAGGAATTTTAATAGGAATACATATATATCTAGCGGGGGGTGGGGGGAGAAGACAGAATGAGGCAAAGAAGGAGCCTCTAGGGACTTATGTTTGGCCTCGAGAGCGAAGAATTGAATTCATTACAATCTTGGGTTTTATACAGGCCACTTCTACCTTTTACATAATGAGAACTTTAATAATGGACAAAGCGCTTCAGACTCCTCTTCCCCTTCTCATTAACAGTCAAATACTGACACTAACTGGCACTAGCTGTTGATTTCTCTACTGATCCAATCCCCTTCATCCCTTAGCTTCACCCCAAGCAGAGCTCATCATTACTTTGAATTTCTTTTCTCCTCATTTTACTGTAACTAAAGGGATCTCATAAGAAAGGGGTTTTTGGGGGGCTGGAGAGGTGGCTCAGGGGTTAAGCTTCTGCCTTGCAGGCGGATGGTCCTGAGTTCGGATCCTAGACCCCACGTATAGACGCCGGGCAGAAGCAGAGCAACCTGCGTTTCTGGTCCTGGTAGGGCGGAGCCTGTGAATCCCGGGCAGAGTAAACAGGGAGGAGGTGGAGGCGTCCATGGTGGTTCCCGAATTCGTCCGTGGTTCTACATACATACACACACACACACACACACACGCACACACAATTGAATAAATAATAAATAAATAAATAAAAAGGGTTTTTTAAATTTTTTATTTATAAAAGGCATGCTATCTCTTTAGGTACATTTCTTTTATTTAAAGTTGTTTACTCACCCTAAAGTTGCCAACATTCCCCAACCCTCTGTTCATGAAAGGATGTGGCGTTTGTTCTCTACTACAGATAAGCCCTACCATGAGGTGGGGCACAAGATCAACAGTGTTGGACCCCAATATGAATGGACCAATGAGATGTAGGGACCAAACATTCCAATCAGGTCTGCAGAAACTAGAGCTAATCAATGAAGAAAAACCACTTTTCCCTGAGCTTGCCTACGTATATAAGCATATCTGACCCTGGCAGCCATCTTTATCTCCCTGCCCCTCATGGATTCCAGGCCTAGAGTCCATGGTTTTCCAGGGTTCTTTTACAGACTTACCTTTATATGTTCCGTTCTCTCTCTCCTCTAATGAACTCTGCCTTAATACTCTTTTAAAATATAAGGTTGTGTTTCTAAGATTCATCAACGTTCTGCACATCGCTGCTGCTCGTCTATCGAGGTCGAGTGCAATGGTTGGATTCCTTTCTGGTTCGTGGTATTGTGGTATCTACCCAGTTTTGTCCCGCTGGACATGAGTTTCTCTTGGGCAAACGTACCTAGAGTAGAACTGCTGGGTCACAATGAATGTGAATATTTAAACTCAAGTGATAAGGAACTAATTCCAAAGTCTTTACCATTTTGAAAGTATGTCCTAGAGATTCTGAGATGGCCCCCCCTCAATATTGTTTCTTTAAGTTTCATATCCCAACTGTACCAAAATGTTTAAGTTCTTGGCTTAACTAAACAGCAGTCAAGATGAATCTTCTTTCCATGTGGACAAGAAGAAGGGATAGATAAACAGGAAGAACATCTAAATGAAACAAAGACCCTCGATGACCCAGACACGGGCAGGGTACTCCAGTGAGAAGAACAGCATAGAAGCTCTCATTCTTCACAAATAGGAACGAGGAAAAGAGAGTAAGGTAGAGCCAAGGCCAGATTCCCCATTGAAGATGGCTTACTCAGTTCCTATCCCAAGCTGCCATAAACACCGCGAACACAAAGAACAAAAGCCTAAATAAGCTCAGTTTGTAAGTCATTAACTTCACAGTCAAAGGAGAGCAGGAGGTCTTAGTTGGAGATCGCATACAGTCACCAGCCCATTTCCACAACTGCCAGCTTCACACAAACGGATCACAGTCTGCCACACACTGCCTGCAAGTTTGTCCTTTCTAAGAAGGGGTCATGTAGGGTGTGCCCAAGGTATAAGAGCACTGAGAAGATAAAGATGCCAACCTGATAATAAGATGCTTGCTCTAGAACAAGTGGACATTAAAACTCAAGAGGATTAAATACAGAAGTTGTTCAAAGGTGAGAGTAATTGATTGTAACCACAAGTTAGGAGCAGTACAGAAGTTCTCAGAGTGGTATTGGCACTATCTTGGAAAGGAAAAAAGGAACAAAAAAAAAAATACCCACACAATTAAGACATCTATTTATGACTGAGATCCTTTGACCCTCCCATTTTCTCCTATTTGTCAAACTTCTTAAATTTAGTTCCAATCTCTAATCATGCTCAAGCTCCAAAGCTCATGGATTGTAGTTGGACATTCATCACCTGCAGTCTTTTTTTTTTTTCATTCCACAAACACTGACAAAGAAAATCTCAAGTGCCTAGGCTCATGCTGGGTCCTGAGGATACGTGCAGGGACAAGATGGGCTCCACCTTGGCCCTCGCCTCAATCCCTGTCTTCAAGGGCAGATGGAAGTTTAAACAAATAGACAGTAAATGTAGCCTGATTATAAGTGAGACTTCATCAGACTAGGGCAGCCCTTCCTCCTCTGAACCATTTTCAGCAAATTTTGCAGGATTAAAGAAATGATTGCTTGCTTGGTAATTAAAGACTCCTGATTGGCATCCCAGGTCACCGAGTGACTGCTCGGAGCTGAGAGACTCAAAAAATCAGGTGCTCTCTACATAACAACCTCCAATCTGATACTTGATAGCTGCTGCTGGCTTCCAGCATCAAACAAATGTCAGGAATTTTATGAAAGAAGGCAGGAGGCAAATAAGGGGGCAAGGATTGGGGTCTAGGTCTCAAGGGAGCTCAATTAGTGAGTCAGATAAAGTTAAAGCTAAAGGGCATGTTCTCAGTTTCCTAAAGAGCCAGCTAGAAAAGATGGCAACTCTTAAGCCTCTGTCACTCAAAAGATTAACAGAAGAGACCTTGGGGTACCTGAAGGGAATTCTGCAACAAACCAGATGTTTCTGTTCTTCCTATGATGCCCCGGTGCTCAAGCAGAGGCCACACTATTGGACCACCAAGAAGCCATATGAGGGAATCAGAGTCTTTTGAAACAAATTGAAATTCAACCATCATCCTTTACTAATACAGACTCCCAAGACTATTAACCATTGCTTTGCGAGCTCACTCTCTGATGTTTGGGGTTCAGAATTTTCCCATGAAGCCATTTTACCCTTTAATAAGAAGAGGGTTTGTCCTTGAATGAACACTCCTTCCTGCGGCCTCTGGGTTAACAGAAAGTATACAGCATAATTCAAGTCAACCTGAAACCAACTCCCAAAGCCACATACACACCATGATAGGTTCAAGTAGGCAGTTAAGTCAGTCTCCATGCTTCCCCACTTGGGCGACAGCACTAAAATGACTCATCTTCTTATTCTTAAGAGACTGGTACCACACATTCACAGAACCTGACTGACTACTCTCAGTCAGAGATTCTCAGTGGCCCTGTTAGCAATCTGGTAGCCACCAGCTCAAGAGAGCAGCTTCCCTTGGTGTGTTCTGCACATGCATCTATCTGCCCACGTGCGTGTGCATGAGGATTTGACACAGACAGGAAGCTGGAGCATCAGCAAGACTGTTCACAAGTCCTGCTTATGTTCCATTGCTTCTCTGAAATTAATAAGCTAAGGCACTTGGAGGGGAACTTCACCAAAGTCTGTCTCCCCTAAAGTCTTAGCTTTCCCCCTGAAAGTTGCATCCTCTGATTTCAAGAGGTAGAGAGAGAGAGCTATATGGCTTGAGACGTTAGACATGCCCAGCAGCAAACACGTCCCCTACCATTCGTCAGAGGGCCTCTCTCTTTCGACCCTCCTGTGGGCGGGCATCCAGATTTCAGTTGGGGCGCTCTGGTCTGCTTCTCTGCCTTAACTGTTCCTAATTATTGGAGGGAACGCCATGACTCTCGTGCCCGACCTCAGACTTTAAGAGCTTCGAGGTCTAATATCAAACCAATCAGCTTCATTTAAAAGGCATCCTCGCCTGCATCCATAAAAGTCACTCCCAGAGCCCTGACCTGCCCCAGCTTTGGGTATGCCTGCTGTCGAGGATTTATGACACGCCCTGGATCTAATCTGCCCCCACTTTAACTGCTGCTGCTGCACATCTGGTCATAAAAGCAAGAGTCGGCCCAACACAGGGGACAAACACTTTTCTTTCCTAAGTGGCTGCAAATCTGATCTCACAATGATAGCTGGGCTTAGATGTAATCAGTCCAGCGTCTGGGCAGCCACTGGGCTCACCAAGTTTTCCAAAGCCTGCGCAGGACAACTGCAAAGATGATTCTCATGTAACAAATGCCCTCGGAGCAGGTGATAATGAGACAGGCTATGCAGGAAAGAGGGCCTGGAGGCTAATCCAGGAAAGAAAGCATACGGTTGGGTTAAGAAGCCAACCTGGTTTGTTCACAGGTCCCACCTACCCTCACAGGGACTCTCCAGCTGCTGATAGAGGCACCGTTGGCACTGGCAAATCCTGATGTTTGCCCCACTTAAGCTTAGCCAAAGAAACCACCAGATGGTTTAACAATACATTTTTTAAGGCAGTGAAATTTTTTATTAAACCAATAGGAGGGGACGGGGAGAGCAATATATAGACCAGAAATAAACACAATGCTGTCAATTCCAGGAGATTTTACAATGCCCTAGACAGTCCATCCTATGTACAGAATTGGCACGTTTTGTGTCGTTCAGAAACTCCAATCAGAACAAGGTTCAACAAGTAAGGTCAGCCTTCCAAGCACCAAGCAAGCCAGGGGGGAAGAAACCTTTGAGCCGTGAGCTGTTCTTTCACTCGTCTCCACAGCGCTCCCCCTCCCCATCCCGGACCCTCCTCCAGAACCCGCCGGCAGGAGAGAGCATTAAAATTATCTGCTGCGGGTTTTACAAGCAACGATCGCTTTTTGAAACAACAACAACACAAGGTCCTTGTGTGGCTCGAGAGTAACCTAAAACTCTCCAGGCAGAGCTGCCCCCCTCCACCCCTTCCCCACCCCACCGCCTGCCAAGAAGGCCAGCGCGCGTCGGGACACTCGGAGCGGGACCACAGGGAAGCCCTTCTAGAACAGAGGGCGAGCTTCCCCCACCCAGGAGGCGCCTTGGGGGGCAATCCGAGGTGGGAGGAGGAATCGTCAAGCAAATACACGTATTAGGAGAAAAACAACAACGACGACGACCAGTGACAGATTCGGGAATCGGTGCTGCTACAAGATCTTTTTTCACCAACTTCACCCAGGAGCCTGAGGGGGACTAGGCAGTGGAGTACGAGGGCTCGGTCCGCCCCCTCCTTTCCAGCAAAGCGACCTCCGCTCACTCCGCAGGTGGGAGCGCGGCCCCGGCGCGGGGGGGACCGACGCACTTACCCTGGGGCCCACGGTGCGGTGGTCGCTGGCCGCCGACAGCTGCACCAACACCAGCAGCAAGTGGGGCGTGAGCAGAAGGATGTGGCGCGCGGGCAGCATGGTGCCAGCGGGGCCGGGCAGCTCGCGGCAGCAAAGGGGTCACACCCGGCGCCTTGCCTTCCCGCCTGGCTTCGCTCGGGGCTCCCTCGCGGCGGTGGGGAGCGACGGAGCTGCGGTGGCAAGACTCGGGGGTGAACCGTAAAGGCCCGGAGCTGGAGCGCGAGCGTGGGTGCTCTGCGCGGGGCGCCCGCTGCGCTCAGCCCGGCGGTGGAGGCAGCAGGTTGGATGCCGAAGTCCGGGCCATGGGAATTCCCGTTATAAACCCCCGGAGGGGAGGGGCAGGGTCCGGCTGGTCTGATTGACAGACCGGGAGGCCTGTAGCAGCCGACCCTCGGCAGGTGGAAAGCCAATGAGAGAGGAGCAAGAGGAGCCACTGGTGGTCAACCCCCCCAACACACACACACACACACACACACACACACACACACACACACACACACACACACACGCATACACACACGCACACGCATAAACACACGCATACACACACACACACACACACACACACACGCACACACACACACGGAGGAGCGAAGCTGGTTTCCCCGCTCCAGGACAGGCTGGGATAAAGAATAACTTTCTCTTGGCTGTTCCGCCCGAAGAACCTACGAGCGCTCCAGCAGCTTCAGTCCCTACAGAATAGTCATCTGGTGAATTTGGAAGCACAGTTTGGGCACGTGTAGTAAAATCGTTAACTCAGCGACATAAGTTGTCACAACAGCTCCGGAAAGAAAGCGGGGGGTGGGGGGAGATGGAGGGAGGATAACTCAGCTTTTCACGTGGCGATGCTATGCCACAAAGATTTCCAGTAATGTTTCCCCATGGGCGAGTCACCAAGTGACAGGCACAGGCTAGTATGGGACTCGCGTTTAAAAATGATCACTAGTTCTTTCAAAGAAACGCTCTGGGCGTGACACCCGAGTTCCACTATGATTGCCAAGGTAAAGTCTCGCGGGGACAAGGTGAAGCACCCCCAACTGGAGATGAGGCTATAATATGCACCTGTGGCCCTGTGGTCCAGCACTTGGAAGTAGATAGCCAGACTTCCCGCTCTGAATGCGAGGAGCTCCAGAGCAGCTTCGCTGTGACCTAGCAGCCTCATGTGGGGAAGAGGACAAAGCTTGGGGGCGGGAAGGAGGGGGGCTGTGTGCCCAGAAACCATGGACAGAAATCTTTTCCCCGAGCCCAACCTTGGAGAGCGGTTAGCTCAGCAAAGGGGTCAGCTAAGTGTTAGAAAGTTCTGCACAGGCTGGTCCCAGAGGCCAAAGCTGGAAATGGTTCTCAGCTCATCACACCAGCTCCTGAACAGCAAGAAAATGGTGATTGTCTTCACGTGCGGAACTCGGTTCTTGGTATTTTACATCCACGGCTTGATGAAGAGTCACTTCTCCAACCGCGCTGTAATAAGACCCAGGTTTCGCAGCTCCTTGTCTACCCCGAGAAGTCCTGACAAAGAGCGGCTCCCTTCCATAGTTCTGCTCTCCTCCATTACATGAACAAGCGTCCCAGGGAGCGAGCATCCAGCCTCTGCTGGCTGCTGCAGCCTCCATTCTTCTGAACAGCTCACCAAAGGGCACCCCACTATTCATTCGCTGCTCAAAGGCTTCTGCTCTCCCCAGCCGCCTCAGACAGCAAAGCCCAGACTGGTGCTCTGGGTATATGTCCTGGGGGTTCTCCAAACAAAACTGAAGAAAATCTGTAACCGCTGATTAAATCCTGGGCCTGCCACCTAGTGGTAGAACCTTGAACAAGACTTGTCTGAGGTTCATTTTCCCTCTCTGAAAAATGAGGGTGAAAAAAATAACTTGCAGAATATACAAGGGTTGACAGTATTAAAGGAAATGGAGTGTGTAAAGCTCCTGGAATGGCACTTGAAGAAGCTCATTTGTGCTCACCTATCTTGTGAAACAAAGGAACCATCCCTATTTTACAGGGAGGTAAACAGGCACTTCAATGTCAGTGACCTAACTGGCTTATCTGGCAGTAGACAGATAACAGAGTTTCTATATTTACTGGTGTGTGTGTGTGTGTGTGTGTGTGTGCGCACGTGTGTGTGTGTGTGTGTGTGTGTGTGTGTGTGTGTGTGTCAGAGAGGGAGACAGAAAATAGAGATAAAAGACCCTCATCAGAGGACAACTGTCTAGAGTCAGTTCTTTCCTTCCCCTTGTCAGATTCTGAGGATCAAACGCAAGTCATCAAGTTTATGCAACAAGCACAAAAACTGCATTTCTAGACCAGGTTTTTGCATTCTTATTCTGCCTCTATCACATAGAAGCCGTCATCTGTCCCTAACACCACTGGGCTAAATTCTGTCTGTGTGCTCTGGAAATTTCCTCAGAAGCCTTCACTTGGAAGGGATCTTTGGACATACACCCTGCCCTCTTTGAGGCAACTGAGACTAGTGAACTTCACCAAGCATCAGGAAAGAGGGCAGAAGCAGTAAGGGTCAGGCCTTCTTGGAAACAGCCCTCGTCATCTGGAATCCTGGGGACATAACCAGCTTGTCCAGTCCTGGACTGAGCATCATGCAACACTCGGGCAGTTTCCAAGTACCCTGAGTGCTCACCCACCAGGGGCAGGACAGAGTGGAAATGTTACCACCAGGCTCAGCAGCTTGGCAGGTTTCTCCTGATTCTGCCACTTGGCCACATGCAGTCAGCAAACTGCTCTGCTGCTTTCAGGTGTCGGAATTATTGAGAAATCTGTTGGAATCAGCACACGGGCTCAGATGGCCCCAGTACCTGGCAGCACAGAACCCCCAAGGACAATAAGCTTACACTAGTCCTTTCCATCCCAACACCACATGCTGCTTTCCAGGCAGAAAGTTCATTTCCAAGTGGTCACTGGTCCAAACTTCTACACTGTGCTGAACTTCAACAGTGTAGCTTGACTTAAAATACAAGTCACTGCTTTCCAGCTACTTTGCTCAGCAAGCATTTTTCCTCCACTGATTGGAATGCTATCTCCATGGCCATTTTCTTCTTGCAGTTCCTTCTGAGCCCAGAAAGGCTTAGAGATCCCAGAGAGCTCCCACTCTCAAACAGCATGTCTCTCCCCAGCTTAGTTTTCTCATCCAAACAACAATGACAACAAAAAAGAAAATGACAAGTCCCATCTTTCCCTGGGTACCAGGTTTTATAACCCCAAATTAAATCTAGCTACAATGATAACTGATCTGTCCAGTTTCAGCTATATTCCTTGCCCTGTGGGATTCCTGTTTGCAGGGGGATATTTTAATATAAAAAAGTAATATCTGCATCAAAAGCAAGATCCGGGGGCCTCAAATATGTATTACTAGCCAGAGCAGCAGCTTCAAATGTATCTACATTTTTGTAGAATACAGGAATCTTGCCTTTTGTCCTATTTGAATAGAACCCTTCCACTCATTTTAATAAAGCACAATGCTCCTTGTTGAGGGATCTTTCAGCATATTCCTGCCCTCTTCGGAGCTACAATGTAACTAAGATAAACAGATACCTAGATATCTAAGATATCTAAGAGTAGAGAGTAGAGTCTCCATCGTACATGGAGGCCTCACTATAGACTGAAGATGCAGGAAGGTCCCTGGAAAGCACAAGTCCTGAATGGAGTTCTAGAGCAAAGTAAACCTACTTGGATTCCTGTTTGCTTCACTTGGTAAAACAGCAACCAGCAAAGAAGGATGAGCTGTGTCCAAGGCAAGGAATACAGTCCCGAGCTCAGGAAATTGGGATATCAATAGTAAGAACTCTGAGTTCTATTCCTTCATTTATGACCAACTTGCTACTATAACTTATGACTTGGTAGATCACTATTGGTCCCACTATGAAAGTGAAACTTATCCACAAAGGTTAACTTTAACAAGGTCTTTCTTAGTGTGACAAATAGTATAAAAAATGTACATGCCTCTAATTCAGACTCCTATTATCGTTCTATCATAATAAACAGTTTCTAGTAAGTGGCCCAAGAAGGTTGCTCAAACCCTAGCCATCACATCTTCTTCCAGAGAATCAAAAGGAAATGGGGGGGTGAAGTTATACGGCATTTTATCTCACTGGCTAAGACTTAATCACATGAAAATATCTATCTATAAAACTATGAAGGATTTAAAAATGGAATAGTACCTGGACATAAACAAATGTGTCCAGGTAAACGTGAAGGTTTAAGTTACTAAAGGGCATATTACTAGGACACAGTTAGCAATTGAGGCTATCGTTATTATGATAGCAAGTTGCCAGATGAAGAGAGTTTATTTCCATTGTACTGAAAATTATGAACAACTGTTCTGCAGTGAATATACCTTCCCAAAATCCATCTGCTGGAACCCTATTCCCTTCATGCAGGAAATGGGGACTCAGAAGTCCTTAGGACTAGATGAAGCCATGAGGGTGGAGCCCTAAGAAATGGGATTAGTAAAAACCATCAAGGTGAGCTGGAGAGATGGCTCAGGGTTTAAGACACTGCCTCAAAAGCAAAAGGTCCTGTATTTGGATCCCATGTCCCACATAAAAATGTCAGGGTGGCCTGCATTTCCAGCCCTGGTGGGTAGAGCATGGGAAATCCCAGAGAGAAGCAAAAAGAAGGTAGAAGCAATCCAGAATGATTCCAGAAGTCATTCTTTGTCCTCCTTCACAGGGACACATACTGCCCTCTGATATACACACACACACACACACACACACACACACACACACAAATTAAAAAACAAAAATCAAATATTTTTAAAGCAAGAGCATGTTGTATTTGCATGTGCTGATTTGTGTATTACTAAAGGTTAATCTCCATATCTTTGATATAAGTTTTCTCTTTTTGCCTGCTTGGCCTTTTATCTACCTGCCTGATCAGCCTGTACCTCTCCTTGTATCTTCGGGCCCCTAACCACCAAGTTTGAGCTCCTAAGAAAACATCATTACAGGGACTTGATTCAGCCAGGGATTTGCTGTCCTGCTGCATATTTTCATCATTTGATCCTAATGATCAGCATCAAAGCAAACCAGTCAGATGTCACTCATCTCTACTGCATGCCAGGCACCTCAGGAGGCACTGACTATACAGTGCCTGACCTCAAGGAATTGACAGTCTACTGCCAAGTTTGGCCTTAAGCAATGAGTTGTTCATGATTGATTTATTCATTACAAGTATCCACAGTACTGCAAAGAGGTCCAGCGTATTTGGGGAGTTTGTTTTATAAGTACCCAACCCACACTGCATAGTTGATAATAAGTTTCCTGAGAAAGTAGATTTAAGTCACAATCCACAAATAGTCTGATTTAAGCATGTAGGGAGCATTCTGAACACAGCAAAAGCACATGAAAAGTCACTGAGGTGGGAGAGAATAGAGACTATATTTGTGATTAATTGGTCATTCCAAGCCTTTAACCATTGGTATCCCATGAAAAATAGTCATCACCACTTACCATCCAGGAGTGACAGAGTCATTTCAAGTCCTTGGTTAATTTCTAGAAGTGGATGCAAAAAGATGGTATATTTGCTATCTGTTGCTACAGAACAAATTACTTCTGACACCTTGCAACTCAGAACAGAGAGCCTTTATTACCTTATGACTTCCGTGGGTCAGGAATGTAGGAGTGGCCTCATTGGGGTCTCTGCCTCAAGGTCCCTCTTGAGATTATCACCAAATCCAGCTTCAGAACAGGTAGCCTATGTCATCACAAAAGGTCCAAATTTGGCTCGACACTCAAAACCATTCTGCTGCCTCAAAACATTGGACCCCTCAATTACGCAGCCGAGGCTGGCTAGGACTAGAGGACACGTGTCTAAGCTCATTCATGCCGTACTCAGTAGGTCTCCCCACCTTTCCCCTCCATGTTAAGTCTCACACCAACATGGCCGGCTTCACAGCCACAGCAAGTGATCAGAGAGAAAAGCCAAGATGGAAATAACAGACTTCCATGATTGGACCACGAGAGAGGCTACATTTAGAAATGATAAGGAGAGACTAATAAGCCCAAAACTTCACTCTACTTTTGACAATGTGCCTAAGACAGCAAACTGTCACTGAAATCATCTACTCATCAAATACCACAGACCCATAGTATACTCATACACACCAAATGTACATCCCATCAGTTCTAGCCTGTGCTTCTTTCTTATGATTTTATGTGCATTATCCAACTGGGGCCAGAAAACCTGACTCACAGTTATTTTAAAAAGAGGATAGTTATGGGGCTGGAAAGGTGGCTCAGGGTTTAAGCCTCTGTCTTGCAGACGGAAGGTCCTGAGTTCGGATCCTAGACCCCACGTATAGACCCTGGGCAGAAGCGGGGGTGGTCTGCGTTTCTGGTCCTGGTAGGGCGGAGCTTGTGAATCCCGGGGCAGAGTAAACAAAGAGGAGGTGGAGGCGGTCCATGGTGGTTTCCCAGTTCGCCCCTGGTTCTACACACACACACACACACACACACACACACAAGCGCACGCACACGCACAACTGAATAAATTTTAAAAAAAGAGGATAGTCATGTTCTTCCTTCCCCTAACCAATTTTAAAATACTTTCAACTTTTTTCATTTTTATAATTATAAACAGTTTTAAAGTGTTAATCCAGTTCATTTCTTCTCAGCCTCTTCTATCTCCTCTTTATATGCACTCCTGCATGTTAAGTTCTTCACTTGCAAAGGATTTTAGGTAAATGTTGCACAATAATCTGAAAAGTCGAAGAACAGAATCATACACTTTTTCAGCAAAATGGGAAGATACATTCTTGTATAGCTGAGTCCATCTTATTGAGTGACAAATTGGATGAAAATACTGTGGTGGTCTAGAAAAAGGAAGACGCCGCTCTTGTGTGCTGTGATGAAACTGTGCAGTGTGCTATAGAAAATATGCTGTGGAAAAATTTTGACCTTAGACTAACTGCTCCTTGGATTCTGTAAACTGCTTACGCATAAGGATAGTCAATGCTTACACATGAAGATAGGCAAAACTCGCTCTCGCTACTTGCTGACCACTTGGTTTCTTAGTTACAGCCTTCAGTCAGCAGGACCGCCACTCAAGGTTTGCACCCCTCCCTTCATCCCTATCCAAATTCCAGCTGCAACCACTATCGAAACTGCCAACTTGAGTCACTAACTGGGCAACATGTACCAATTTAAAAACTACTATAAGAACTGCCCCCCTGTCCTTACTGGGGGCTCCATCATGTGGTCCAGAACTCTGATGGAGTCTTGGAGTCCTAAGGCTTCATCTAATGCCCCGAACTTAGATGGAATCTTGAGGCTTCAGTTCTGTATGACCCACTTTCAAAAAACGTCCTTTTCAGTCAAGCTCATTGTGCCTCATTGAGTGGACTTCTGAACAATACCATTAAAAACACATTTTCATTCGCTATTTTTTGACTTTGAGGAAAACAGTTTAAGATACTTTGGTATGTATCAGAAACTCAAAGGCTAAGTCGCGCCCTTGCATAATCAATGTATTATCTTTTTTCTAAGTTCTACTGTCTCTTTGAATTCATCTTTCAAAATATCTAATAATTACATGACTTTTATTCTCTAGAAACTTTCTTCATTGTCACAACAGGCAGAAAATAAGAAGTTTGTATTTCTCAACTCTATTCAATGAAAACTAAAAGCATATCACAGTCTTATGCTTCAAAATAAGGCCACCAAGACTCATGACCTGAGTTCCCATGTGGTAGAAGGAGAGAGCCAAGTCTCTCATACACACACACACACACACACACACACACACACACACACACGCACAATCAGAAAATTTTAATTAAATGAAATATTTTAAGTAATACAGGAAGTAACTTGGAAAACAATAAAATTCTTATAATGTCATATATTTATTACACTGTAGGCAATACCATCACGCTTCAGTTTTTTCAGTTTAGATAAATAAGTAGTGAAATGGTTTTGAGGCAGGATTAGAGCAGCTATGCTGGGATGGGTCTCTCAAGGTCTTTGAAGGTCTTTGGAATTCCCGAAGGTCATCCTCTACTGCAAGAATCATCCTGAAGGAACGCCCTTGCTGGGAACTGATTCCAATCCTCCCAGAGATAAGATAGCCAACTACTCTATGAAAGGTTATGAGATGAGCTCTCTATATCCAACAAACAACTTGGGTCTCTAGCCCCACCTGGGCCTAAAAGCAATTGAGTTGGTCCCAGTGGGGGGTAACTAATGAGAAAAAAGCCAGTTTCCTGGGCTTGCCTAGGTATAAATATGCCTGACCCTGGCAGCCATCTTTGGCGCCCTAGGCCCTCCTGGCACTTGGAGTGCCGTGAGTTCTTTCTAGCTCCTTGCCTGTTTCTCATGGATTCCGAGAGTTCTCTCTAGCTAGCTGCTTCTCATGAGTTCTCCCAGGCACCTGCCCCTCAGGGCACTCCATGCCTGGAGTCCATGAGTTCCAGCCTTTCTCTCCTCTAATGAACTCTACCTTAATCCTCTACACATGTTCTGGTTTCAAACTCCCTCACTGGTTTGTTAAACACAGCTGTCAACTTGACGGTTGAGAGTTCAAGCTCTAGGCACATTTGTAGAGAACTGGTAGTTAAGGCCAGAGCAAACCTGCAGGAGATTGTTTAATGGATGGGGAAGGCCCAGGCCATGGTAGGTGGGACTATTCCCCAGGCAGGTGAATAAAATGGAGGGACCTGTTTGAAGAAATTGGCATCCTTGTGTACACTTGGCCAGACCTGCTGGTCTGGCAGGTAAGGATCATCCCTCTCTCAGCTGTCGCATGGAGATGGCATAGCCAGTTCCCTCAACCCTTTGGTGATGTGGCAGGCTTTCCTGCCAAGCTGAACTAAGAGCTTTAACCAGACAATCGTAAAAGAAAATAAACCTCTTATTCCCTTAAGCTGTTTGAGGGTGATTTTTATCAGCAACAATGAAGGTGAATTGCTACACTAGAAATTTATCATCTAGGTGATTCTAGATCCTATCAAATTGACATTATTAATCATAACAAAGAGCATGAGTTTTTGTTTCTTTAGAAATAAAGCTGTATAGTTGTATTTTGGAGAGTCAAATGATACTGATCCTTGCAGAAGTTAAAAAGATGTTCAAGAATCAACTAAGATGGGGGCATAGCTCAGCTGGCGTATCACTTGCCTAGTGTGCACAAAGCTGATCCATTCCAAGCACCCTGTTCTCTGGCTCAGCGGCTAATACCAGTAATCCCAGCACAATAGGAGGATCAAAAGCTAAAGGACATTCTTGGCTGCTGTGATAGTTAATCGTGAGTATCAACTTGACACACCTGCCATTAACTAAGATCAGCTGAGACCACACCTGGCAAGATCAGCTGAGACCACCTGAAGAGGTTATCTGGATAATACAAAGATCAGCCCTAGGTCCGATCAGAACCTCCCCAGATCTCATTGGAACCTCCCAGTAGTGGTCCAGATAAAAAAAGAACCACAGAACAGTAGAGAACAGAGACTCCAGGAATCTTCCTTCCCACTAGCCTCTCTGATGCATTCGATACAGCCTGTCTCCAGCGTCGGCTGGCCAGCCATGCCATTTCTGCCGTGACCTCTGTTTTCCCCCCTCCGGAACCATAAGTTAAATAAATCTCCCCTTTCTCCCTTAAGTTGTTCGATTTAGGATGCTTTCTCACAGCATACAGCTGCACATCAAGTTCAAGGTCAGGATGGGCTACATGGAACCTGGCGCTAAACCATTAGACGACCTGCTTCTGGGTTGGGGTTTTGAGCACAGCACGGTGGTCCCCTCCCTGTGGACTTGAAGAGAAACCTGAAAATCATAGTCCTTGCAGAAACTCACTTCCGGATGGCACCTGTGGCTGGAATCCTGTGCTTCTGAGGCAGGTTTTTTTTTTCCCCCACAAGTCACACTTGTGCTTCATTTGCTGTGCTTTGTTGCCTGCTTCCATCACGCTACACTTCTATAAGCACCCCCACCCCCACCCATACTTGATAATTCAGTAATTGTATACAATAAACTCCATGGTTGTTCAAAAAAAAAAAAGCTAAAATTGGATCTGATGAGCCCCAATGGTATTAACACAACCAGTGGAGGATTTGGGAGTAGTAGCCCTTATGTGATGTGAAGAAGACGCTATTCATGACTTCCTTTCTGCTTAATCCACGAGTTCTCTAGCAGCTTCCTAACCCTGCATACTTTTCTCATCCTAACTAAAGGAGTTTTCTGGCCTCAGTGCATCCTTCTTCGGTGATAAGCATAGCATGGGTCAAAAGTGCCTGGAAGGTGATGACTCCGTGAGCCCTCGCAGGATGGGGGAGCCAGAAATGAGGACTAAGTTACCCAGCATCCGCATCGTTCTGCAAGGCGTTTTCTAGCTGGGTCCCTAACAGAACTGTGTCCCAATCACCCACATCTGGTGCTATCTCATGAATGGATTTTTCCTCTTCCCCAACACAGTCCACACTCTCACCCCTCCCTGCACTTGCTAAGAGCACTTCCAAATGCTCTGCCTTTAAGAGATGATGCATGATGAAGTTCCACTCCAAATGAAAAATCTGAATTTACTAGGTAACTAGGAAGCCTGCTCTCACACTCCTGGAGATCTTGCATAGACACCATCTACTTAGGACAGAGAAAAGTAAGCAAATGCAAGCAGGCCAAGCCGAAAAGACCGTACTTAAAGAGACAGACCACAATTTCGGGGGGGGGGGGAGAATGGACTTTCATAAGTAGAATAAGAAGACATCAGAAATGCTTTATCCATTTGAAAACTGGGCTCGACATCTAAGGTGAAAACTAAATAGTCTGGTCATGGTTAAGAGGCAGAAACTTGGTAGCCTAAACAACACACATTGACTATATTACATTTATGGAGGTCACGAGTGCAAAGTGAGTCTGAGCGTGCTGCAAGCAAGGAATCTGCAGGGCTGCACCCCTCCTGGAAATTCTGGGGACCCTAACTTCTTGCCTTCTCTGGGGGGGCTGGCGGCATCTCTTGTCTTGTAGCCTCATCCTCCACCACCACTGAAGCTTCCAGTCTCTCCAGCTCCAGTTCTCAGATCCCTCCCTTTCTCAAAAGCACTGGCGGACCCAGGAAGTGCAGGATCATCTCCCCTGATGTCCACATTCTTCCTTCACCACATCTGCAAAGTACCTTTGACCAGGAAAAGTAACACCATCATTCAGGGCCTGGGTCATGTGGCCTGCCTGAGGGACAGAAAATACACATGGGGCGGGGGGTTAAGGGGTTAAGGCCTTTGTCTCACAAGCAAAAGGACCTAATTTCCAATCCCCAGATTCCCCATAAAAATGCTGAGTGGCCCATAGTTCTGTCTCTGGAAGGCAGAGCCTGGAAAACCACAGAGAAAAGCAATAGGGAGGTAGAATAATCCAGTATGATTATTTTTAATTAATAAATTTTATTTATTTATTTATTTACTCTGTGTGTGTGTGTGTGTGTGTGTGTGTGTGTGTGTGTGTGTGTGTGTTAGAGGGCACTATATGTCCCTCTAGAGGACCAAGGGTGACTTCGGGAATCATCCTGGATTGCTTCTACCTCCTTCTTGCTTTGCTCTGGGATTTCCCAGGCTCCACCCACCAGAGCCTGTAGTGCAGGCTGCTGCTGTTTCTGCCTGGAGTTTTTACATGGGATCTGGGGTCTGAACTCAGGACCTTCTGCTTTCAGGGCAGAATGTTAACTCCTGAGCGACATCTCTCCAATCCCTAGGGTGATTCTTGATGTCACCCTTGGACCTACACAGGCGCGCGCGCGCGCGCGCACACACACACACACACACACACACACACACACACAGAGAAAAGAAAAAGATGACTATGTTCCCTGCTCCTCATTCCCTCTTCTCGCTGCTCTCGCTCTTCTCTCCTGTGGAGTCACGGCTGCAGGTTTTCTGTCCGACTCCATGTACACGCCACCTTTTCATCCAGAGGCTTGCTCACTGTCTGAGCCGCGGTGACAAGCTGGGCTTTGGTGAGTCTCCACTAATGCTCCCCTTCCCCCGTCCCCATGCCCCCCACACTCTTCAACCCTGGTCTCCTCTTGTCTGGCCCTCTTATATTTGACTCACATGAAAACAGGGTCTCTTCACCATCCCCAAAGCCTCACCCCACATCCATCTGCAGACCATTAGACACATTGCCTTCAAACACATGGTCCTGCAGGTTCTGCGCCCCTTTGGAGCCTGCCGCCTTCCCTCGGATTCAGTCCCTCTGCCCGTGGTCCCTCTCTGCCACTTAGCTTTCTCAAGTTCCCAGAGGTTTCCAGAAAGAAATCATACTCCATCTCCACTGCACTATTACCCTTTCCCAAGACTTCTGGGTTTATTATTATCATTATTCCTTTTTTCTACAATGAACATATACTGAATTTGTGCTAAGAGGAAAAATAATTCTTCTTAAAAAAAGGAAAACAGTGGGTCGGAGAGAGAGCTCAGGGATTAAGATTCTTTTTTGCAAGCAGAAGGTCCTGAGTTCTGATCCCAGGTCCCATGTGAAAACATCAGGTGGAAATGACAGTGGCCCGTACTTCTGGCCCTAGTGAGCAGAGCCTAGGAAATCCCAGAGCAAAACAAAAAGAAGGCAGAAGCAATCCAGGATGATTCCTGAAGTCACCCTTGGTCCTACACACGCATACACACACACACACACACACACACACACACAAAATAAAATAAGGAAAATAAATAAGTATCAAAAAGAAAGATAAGGGGCTGGCTCAGGCAGTAGAATGCTTGCCACATAAGCATAAGAAGCTGAGTTTGATTCCCAGAACTCATGTATAAAATCCAGGGACAACAGGGCATGCTTATAATCCAGTACAGGAGGTAGCAGAGACAGGAGGATTCCCTGGGTCTCACTGGCCAGTCAATCTAGCCTACTTGGACAGTTCTAAGCCAGTTAGAGACTCTGTCAGAAAAAAAAAAAAATAAAGAATAGTGCCTACATGAAGAAAAACGCCTGAGGTTATTTTCTGGCTTCCACATGTACACACACACACACACACACACACACACACACACACACACAAGAATGAGCAAGTATATTTTCTGCTCTCTTGATGCACATAGATCCATTAAATCCCATGCTCCTGGCTCTCAGGAGGGACACCCATCCCTACTGACATGTTGGTCTTTGCAACATTTAATGACTTGACATTCACCTTGCAGATCATCCCCCATAGAGGATGACCACAATGAGGAAGCCAAATCAAGCTGTACCACAGGAAGAAATAAATTTAATCTATTGGGGTTTCCTCTGAGTTTTGCATATATGGATCGATCTTTCTCTTTCTCTTTCTCTCTCTCCCTCCTTCCCTCCCTGTATGCGTGTGTGTGTGTGTGTGTGTGTGTGTGTGTGTGTGTGTGTGTGTTGTTCGTGTACAAGAGAGCCCTTGAGGCAGTGCAGGAAAGCAAAGCTGAAAACAACAACAATCCATAATTCAGAACACCAAAGACTCTACATTAATCACCTGGAACCAGACCAGCCAAATCGCTCCCCATCCTAAAGCTCAGGGAACCTTGCAGAAGAGGAGGGCGGCAAGATTGTAAGAGCCCACAGATGGGGAGGACCAATGATATGCAAGATACTCCACACAAGTTAGGGCCACAGCAGCCAGAATTGGACTTTGCCTGACCTGCATGATGGCTAACATGTCAATGACCCCCCAAAGTCTAGCATGGATCACAGGGGAAAAGGCTCCAGGCAGTAGGATCTTTAGAAGTAAAGGGTTAAACAGTCATAACAGAGTTCCCATACTAATGGGGAGCCCAAGAAGGAGCTCTAGGCTATGCCACTGAGTCCTGAACCCTCACTAGGGTGGGGACTCAGAGGGAGGTTTAGAGTTCCAGGGGATAGGAAGGAAGAAGAGAGAGAGGGAGTGAGAAGGGACAAAAGGAAAGAGGAAGGGGGAAGAGTGTAATGGGGGACGATGGGGGATGAAAGGTAAGAAGAAGAGGACGGGATACCTATGGAGCTTGTATGATTATGAAAAGAACAAAATATGGGAGGAAATAAAAAAAGAGCCCTTGAGTGTATGCACCTTTGGAGACCCAAGGGTGATGTCAGGAATCATCCTGGATCCCTCTGCCTCCTTGCTTTGCAGTGGATTTTCCCAGGTTCTGACTTCAAGGGTCAGGACTCCCATATCCACCTGGCATTTTGACATGGAACCTGGGGATCCGAACTCAGATTCTTTTGCTTATGAAGTAAAGACTTTGTCATAGTTCAGCACAGGTATCAAATTGACTGTTGAGGGTTTGAGCTCTGGGCACATTTGTAGAGACTTAGTGGTTGAGTTAGACCCAGAGCAAACCTGCAGGAGATTGTCTAGCTAATGGGGAAGGCCCAGCCCATGGTGGGTGGGATTAGGCCCTGGAATAAATCACGGAGAGCTGGTTGAGAAAGTCAGCATCCTTCTGTTTACTTGGCCAAACATGCTTACTTGCTCTGGCAAGTAAGGATCGTCCCTCTCTCAGCTGTTATATGATGATGGTGTGGCCAGTTCCCTCAGCCCTGGAGTTAGTGCATGCTTTTCCTTCAAGCTGGACTGAGAACTGTAACCGGACTGTCGTAAGAAAGTAAACTCCTTGTTCCCTTAAGCTGTGTGATGGTCATTTATCAGCAACCATGCAGGTGAACTGCAACAGAATTTAACCCTTAAGCCATTTTCCCAGCCCCGTGAATGCACTTTAATAGCTACTTATTGAATGTTTACAGCTATCAAGTCATTTATAAATACTATCCCCTATATTCTTCCCAGATTTCAAATGGGGGAAGCTGGACTTCAGAAAGGATAAGACCTTCTCCTATGCTTCCACGGGTCCCATTTATTTTCAGCTTGAATGTGTCTGCCCCAAGCCTGTGTGCTCTTCGCCACGAGCCTGTATTGGAACTAGATAACCGGGATGAGCTTTTTCCTCAGCCTAAGAACCCACTCAGCTAGTACCCGTGGAAGGAGCCAGACAGTTTCCACCGGAGCTTGATTCAAGTCAATGAAGCAATCAGGGAGCCATGGCCCCTGGGCAACATGGCATCGTAGATGGAGCCAGAGTCTAAGGAGCAGGACAATCCACCCACAGCCTCCTGGACACAAGCCAGGCTGAGCAGCAGCCAAGGACGCAGCTTCACTCTGGGCCAGGAACATGCCTGTCAGCTGCAAGGACGCTGCCCCCACCCGGTGCCCCTCATCACTTCTTTCATCCTCCCGGCGGAACAGTGCTCCCTGAGGTCCAGATGTCTGTGCTCTGCCTAATGCCTCTCGGGAAGCCACATTCCTCTGGCCAGCTGGCCACAATGTATCTCCTACTATCTATCTCTCTAACCTCCTTCCCAGCCCCTCCATCCCCAAGAAGGTCATCTTTACAAGCCATGAAAAGGGTAGAAGACTGTGGTCTGGCCAGAATGAAGAGACTATTTTTAAATTAGCGAGAATGAAACACGAAAGAAAGGGAAATTTGTTTGTTATTTCCCATGTGAGAAGTGTAGCTTCAACAGGAACACATACAAACTCTTCAGACATATTTCCTTCTTACATTTGGAAGAGCCTTTCCCAGATGTCTTGCACAATGAGACATCTGTCCAAAGACACAAAAATGTGCATTCGGATGCTTGGATTCCAGACAGGAAATACCACACAAAGGTTAAGAGTCCCTATTTGGGGGTTGGGTAGCTTTGGATTCCAGTTCTATCTCTGTGACCCATTGGATGATCATGGACAAATCCCCTGCCCACCCTTCCCCCCAACCCCCATACTCAAATTTCATATGTAAAAATTGGTGATTAAAATTACCTTCCTTGTTTACACCTACCGCAATGACTATTAGACAAGGGGAGAAAGAAACGAGTTGGCAAGGACGCAGAGAAATCAGAACCCTGGTGCACTGCTGATTGCAGTGTAAAATGATACAGCCGTGTTGGAAACCCATGGGGCAGATCCTCGGTGTACACCCAAAAGAATTGAAAGCGGGAATTCAAACAGATATCTGTATACTCAAGTTCAGGCAAACTTTATTTCACCAAAAAGGTGGAAATGATCTCAAGGCCCACAGAGGAATAAATGGATAAACAAAATGTGACATACACATACAGCAAAACGTTATCCACCCTTCAAAAGGGGGCGGGGGAGCCCAACACAGGCCGCAACATAAACAAACTTTGAGGACCTTCTGCTAAGTGAAATAAGCCAGATTCAAAAAGATAAATACTGCACAAGTTCATTTACATGTGGTATCTACAGTGGTGACATTCATAGACACAGAAAGCAGAATGGCAGCTGCCCGGCCCTGGAGGGAGAGGGAAAGAGTTTTGTGGGTGTGGAGTTTCCAAGCCATGAATGAAAAAGTTCAGGGCAGTGTTGGTCACACAACAAGATGAATTTACTTAGTGTTGTTGCTGGTTGAGTGGTTTATATCGGTTAAGCAAATAGCACAGAGGATAGAGGAATGCTAAACTTCAGCTACCGCCCTCATTGATTACCCCCAGTCCTAGAACGAGTGGCCGAACCTGGACCAACCCAGGGACTATGAATAAATGAATCAGGAGAAAGTTGAGGAATAGGAAAATCCATCTGAGAACAGGGAAGGAAGATATAACTGTACAAAAATATAGAGGGAACACAGGATCTCAGGGAGACCCAAGTCTAAAAAGCATCCCAGGAAGAAAAGAAGTCCTGAGAGAGTCACCAGAGGGGAGAGGCCTGCCTAGGACTGTAATGGCTAATCTTGATTGTCAGGTTGAGTGACTGCTAATCCCCTAGGAGATCAATAAAGCAAATCTCAAATTCTTTTCTAAGAGAAGCAAGCCTACCCTAACCAAAGGCCCCACCATTCTATAGGGATGGGATAGAATAAAAAGGGCTAATGGAAGGCTGGAGATGGTTCAGGGGTTAAGACTCTACCTTGCAAGCAGAAGGTCCTGAGTTTGGATCCCAGGTCCCACGTAAAAATGTCAGACAGAAAAGGCAGCAGCCTGCACTTCTGACCTTGGTGGGCAGAGCCTGGGAAATCCCAGAGTGAAGCAAGGAGGTAGATGCAATCCAGGATGATACCCAAAGTCACCCTTGGCCCTCCACAGGGACACACGGCTCTCTCTCTCTCTCTCTCTCTCTCTCTCTCTCTCTCTCTCTCCCCCTCTCTCTTTCTCCCCCCCCCACACACAAAATAAATAATTTTTTTAAAAGGGCTAATCGAGGGCTGGGAAAAAGACTCAGGGATTAAAGCCTTTGCCTCGCAAGCAAAAGAATCTGAGTTCCAATCCCCAGATCCCAAGTAAAAGTGCCAGGGGAATATAGCAGTGGCCCATAGTTCTGACCCTGGAAGGCAGAGCCTGGGAAACTCCAGAGCAATAAGGAGGTAGAGCAATCCAAGATGATCTCTGATACCACCTCCGTAGGCGCACACATCCAAGTGCTCTCTTGTACACGTGCCCACACACACATTTACACACATGCACACACACTCAAGAAAAAAGGGGGTGGCTAAGGGAGAAAGAGGAGCACAAGCATTCTCTCTCTGTATTTAGCATTTGCTAAAGGCACTAAGATCCTTGGAGGCAAGGGATTGACAGCCACAGTAGTGTTCCTATGCTTAAGGGGAACACGGGAAAAGGTTCTGGAAAATGCCAATGGGTCCTTGCACCTCATCGGAGAGGAGGACCCAGAGGAGAGTCTGGCATGCACAGTAAAGGATGCTCCGGGGATGGGAGGGGGAGGCACTGGGGGATGAGGAGGGAGGGGGGAGGGGAGGGGGCACAGAGGGGTGAGAGGTTGGAGGGAGGGAGGGGACTGGTGTACCTGTTAAAGTTGTATAAATAGAAAAAAAAAAAAAAACTCTGAAAACAGAGACTTCAAAAGAGGCTTTGTGAACACAAAACCAAACACTGGGGCAGGAGGACAGCGTGTCTGAAATCACGCAAGGTTCCATGGTGAGATCATGTCAAAAATTTTTTTTAAATTCTCCAGCCTCCACAAACTGATTGAAGCTGAAGTCATTCATTTTGTTTTGAAAAGTGCCAGGTTTTCTGCTCCAGTCCTCCTTTTCCTCCTCACTGATTCCAGCTGTTAAGGCAAGTCAGTGTGAAGGACCACACACCAGCAGCCCAGAGCACCGGGCTTGGTGGAGATTAAAACCCCAGGCGGATAAGGGGGGGTGCAGGGAGGGAGGCCTTCCAGGGAACCCGCTCCTACTGAGCATGGAGAGAGGGCCCCCAAGAGACTTTGAACCCCAGGCACCCAGAGCCAAGACAGGTCCATCCTACAACCACCTGGGCAGAAGAGCAGCACCCAAAGCCAGTGTGCGGGAAGCTTTCCCCGGGAGCTTTTCTTTAAACACATTCATCGACCACGTAACAAACTTAATCTGGGAGGAAGTCCAGTGGATAGCAGAAAGGGGGAGGCGGGTACAGCCTGGGTTTTCACTCACTCCAGCCTCACCTGCTAACTGGAAGATCTTGCAGATCCTAGCTTGCCATCTGACTAGCTTTCTCATCTGAAGAGGCCAAGTAGATAAGGCGTGTGACTAGTCGCTGCCTTTGCCCTATTTAGCACAATTGCAAGGGACCTGGTTTGTCTGTTTATCTCTCCGTGGTCTGTCTCACCTGCCCCAGCCGTGTCTCTCGGCTCTGAAGACCCCGTTGCCAACCTGGGCCAGGCGCCCCGCCAGATGGACCTGCGCGGGTAATGGGGGGAGTGAAGGAGCGGGTGAAGGGGAGGACGTCACACTTTTCCTTGCCTGGTGACGATTTCCTCAGGACAAGGAGGACCACATCTTAGTGTGGGGGGTGCCTCGTCTATTTTTCTCACCTCGAATTTCAAAGCAAATGGGTGCTGCTGCACCTGAGGCATCCGGCGTTGCGTCCTTTTTGTCCCGAGCCTTTGGGATCCACTATCCTCATGCGCTGGGATCAGCCCAGAGACAGGGCAGGGCTAGCCGGTCCCAGACAGAACTTAGGCACCTGGCCACCCAGCACCCTACCGACAGGAGGAGACCGTCAAGGGCTAAAGGAAATAAAAGAGGGCAGAAGGCACGTGAGGAAGGAGGGCAGAGTCAGCGGTGGGCCCCAGAGGAGCAAGTCTGGGCCTAGCATCACTCTGGGGCGGCACCTAGAGGAAGGCTGCGAGGCCTTTCTGCCCCCTCACCACGTGCCTCTCCCACTGTCTCCCCACCCCCAAGTCCTCTGCCCAGCCCCCATGCTGTAATGAAAAATTCATGGTCAAAGCTTCGCATGGGATCTGATTTTCAACACTTTAATTGGATTAATAGAAGCAGGGAGTGGAGCCAGCCCCCAGTGCTTCCTCCTAGGTGCGCCTCTCCCCAGCCCCCTCTGCATGCTCATCCTCTCCTCTCCCTCCGGCCTGCTGCCTTCTTTCCTTCCTTCCCACCCACACTTAGCCGAGCTTTCTCCTCTCTGTTCCCAGCACTTACTGGGCTGGAAAGTTTTCCATTTCTTCTCTAATGGAAGTTAGAGCAGTCTGATGATGAATAGGATATTTCTAGAGAAATTTTATCTTATAATGCTCTAGAATATACACTGCCCACTGAAAGAGGGACAGAATAACAGCACTTTGATGGATGCTGATTAATTCATGTATTAGTTATCAGTCGCTTGTTTGTTTTAATTTCGACACAGTATTTTGCTAAGTGGCCCAGACCGGCCTTGAACTTGAGATTCTATCGTAAAGGCATTCATTTTTCAGATGACTAATAATCACCACATGTAACTTGGACCTTGGCATAGCCACCTCATAATTTTATGGACACAGTTCAATACACAGTGAGAAAAAAAACAGCATTGTAAGTGTTTTAGTGGACTCCAATATATGCTTTAGTACTAAAAGACGCTATGTCCTTAGTATCACAAAAACAAAATCCAATACTGCTAAAAAAAAAAAAAAAAATCTCTGGACATATTATGTAGAGAATACACAGAAAAAAAAATTTAAAGGATAGGAGCTCAGGATGTGCTCCAAGGCCCTGGGTTCAATTCCAAGCACCACATAAGTGGGCGTGGTGGCACACACCTGTAATCCTAGCATTCAGAGTTAGAGGTAGGAGGATCAGAAACTCAGGTCTTCCTCAGTTTAGCAATCTGAGACTGATCTGGGATGCATTACACTTTGTCTCAAAATAAAAGGTAGAAGGAAGAAGGTAAAGGGAAAGTGAAAGGTAGAAAGAAAGAAAGAGAGAGAGAGGAAGGAAGAGAAAGAAAGAAAGAAAGAAAGAAGAAAGAAAGAAAGAAAGAAGAAAGAAAGCGAAAAAGAAAGAAGAAAGAAAGAAGAAAGAAGGAAGGAAGAAGAAGGAAGGAGGAAGGAAGGAGGAAGGAAGTAAGGAAGGAAAGAAAGAGGAAGAAGAGAAAGAAAAGAAAGGACGAGGAAGGAAAGGAAAGAAGGAAGAAGGAAACAAAGAATAAGAAAGAAGAAAGAAAGAAAGAAAGAAAGAAAGAAAGAAAGAAAGAAAGAAAAAGAAAAGGGAGAGAGAGAGGGAGGGGGAGAGAGGGAGGGAGGGAGAGAGGAAGGAAGGAAGGACAGGAGAGAGAGAGAAAGAAAAAGAAAGAAGAAAGTTTTAACAATAATGTGAAAAATTCTATTTTGTTTGATTAATCATAATAGTTTCCATTTATCACCTACTGATATTTCAAGGAAAATGTGTAATCAGGATACGACTCTTCACTAGTAATCATTGAAGTAAAGCTCTATTCCAGGAAAACATCATTTTGCTAGAGATACAGCTCAGTGGTCAAGTGTTTGCCTTGTATGTAGCACACACACATGCACTCTCATTTAAACACACACACACATGAACTCTCTCTCTCACACACACACACACACACACACACACACACACACACACACGCACGCATGCACACAAGTGCATTTCAACTTGTTCTTGTCACTAGCTTCTTGCCAGTCATTTTTAATTCACATTGTGGAGAAAGAAATATTCATGAAAGAAACTCAAGAAATTCAAGAAATGTCAGCTCAGCCACTGCTGTGGCTTAATGCTATTTTGCTATTTTGATTTATGCTTGATCATATCTGAAGGTTTTCTGCAAGACCCTTGTTGGGCTATCTACTTTGTGAGAACAGTCACAGCTGTACCCTGACACATCACTCCAGGGGGCGCGCTCGGGAAGGGTGAGGGCTGCCCCCTGATGTGGCAAGCTCCATCCACACACGCTCGCAGTGTGTGCAATGGCTGACCAGGGCTGGATGAGGCCATTCGAACCGCTCTGAGAGCAATCATTACTAAGCACTTTTGCTTCTCTGGGTAGCCTTCAGGTAAAAAGAGAGGTCCCCAATTCTTTTCCCACCATCCCAAGGACTGTCCTGAGGCTGCCCTCTGGTGACTACCACTTAGAATCCCTTTGTCAATAAAGCTCTTATTCCACCAATATAGCCAGAGATGGAATCTTTCTCGATATTTATCTTGCTCCTCCTGAGCCAAAACCAAAGGAATGCCTTACACCATCTGTAAACTGTGAGGGGCCCTGTGTCTCAGTCACCAGTAGTTGGCACATTTGGACACAGAAATCCAGAACGGGGGGGGGGTTGTTCTGTGAGATTGCTCATCCCTCTGTACAACTCCACATTCGATAAGTCCTTCCTTCTCTGAAGAACACTTCTCTTTCCCCTGTTCTTTCCCATGAGGACCTTCTTACCAATGACCCTTTCCAGAGAGAGCAAGTAAACTTGAATTGGGTCCCAAAACTACTATGTGGCAAAGCCAGAATTTGTAGTTGAAGTCTAGATCATTCCAAAGTCTGCTGTGCTCTTCACTGTCCCAAAGCAGGGAGTCGATGCAGCTGTATCATGTGTTCCTTCCTTTACGTGATTGTTACATACATAAGCAGACGTACATGTGCAGTCATACTGAGTCGTGAAATGCAGGACACCTGGGCAGATAAATAGCTGCAATAGGGTAAGGCTGGTTGGCATGTCCCAAAAGTCATAGGTCCACACAGGACCTGCCCAGTGGAGGGTTCCTTTGCCTGAGGTCAGTTCTCGGTAGTGATAGGAAAGTGAGGTGCGTCCACAGCATGGAGCACAACAGAGAACAAGCCCCCAGCTTGTGTGATCCTGGCTCCTCCGTTCTGTTTTGAAGAGGGATCAGATTCCTTATCAAGGTGATCAGCTGTCATTTGGGCATCTTCTGTGCCGGCTGCAAGCTGGAGAGGATGAACTTGGTGACGTGTGATCCTTCTACATGTACGTGACCATGCGGCTGACAACCGAGTGTGAGTTTCAGATGAGACAGCAGACGAATGAACAAAGCAGGGCGTGGTGCTCAGCACCTGAGTGGGAACCTGAGCGCCCCTTCATCATCTCACCTCTGTTATTACAGATCCCGCTCCCACAGAAGGGAGCGGAGGAATCTTGGCATGAGAATACATGATGACAATGAATGACTACAATGACAATGACATCTATTTGTTCTGCATAGTGTACCAAGAATTATTAAATACACACACACACACACACACACATATATAATGTTTTTCAAGGTTCAATGAGATGTCTCAGCAGGTAAAAGATGTTTGCTGCACAAGTTGGACTATCAGAGTTTAATCCTTGGAGTTCACATAGAAAGGAGAGAACTTATCCCTCCAACCTGAGGGTGTCCTCCACCCTACACCTACACACCTACACACACACACACACACACACACACACACACACACACACACTGTAGCATGCATGTACCCACACTCACACACACATGAATGAATATATACAATATATATAAGAAAATAAATAAGAGTCCTTTCCTATATAAGCAAAACAACAAAAACACTTTTCTGTCCACCTTCCAACAGTCCACTGAAGCAGCAACTATTCTCACCTTTAGAATAGACTAAAGTTGCTTGGTCATCCCAAGTCACACAACAATCAAAGGTGGATCCAGGATTTTACCTCTTTAATTCCTGCCTCCAGATGCCATGGCCTTAACACTGCTGTTCTAGAGACCCCCATTTTGAAAACCAAGGAAAGAAGGATACCCCTTTTAGAAAACTAGAAGATCGATCCAGAATCTACAAATTTCCAGAGCAAACCAGATAACCAGAATAACTCCACAAGTTAGCTCTGGTTTAATTTGAGACCCACCCTCAAAAGAATAAGTTGAAAGAACAATTGAGGATGGTTTCCAATATCCACTTCAAGCTTCCACAGCACATGCACACATATGCTCCTCCATCTGCACATATATGTACACCCACAAACATGCACATACACATCTCACATACACAGGAAAATGGGGAAAAGGGGAAACTCCATAGGAGAGTCCACTGGCAAACTTCAGGCTGGGTCTTGAGAAGATTGTATCTCTCGTGTCCTCCCATTGAGGGATGCGTTTCTCAACACAGTGGTTCAATGGACCTAGAGACAGTCACTGGTCTGACCAGGGGCTGCCAAAGCTTATTCAGAAATGGGCCTGTCAGCCTGTCACTTCTCCCATCTGGAAAAGGGAAGAGGGAGGCTGGGCATCAGACGTGGAAGGATGGCAGAAGGGAAGAGCAATCTCTCCGCCTCCCCCAATATTAAGGTCTTCTGCCTCAGTGTCAACAAATATGCAACCAATTGATATAACTGCAGGGTTATTTACGGTACCCCAGAAAGAGCAGCTGGACCCTGAAAGACACGGTTGGAAGCTGAGAGAGAGAGAGAAAAAAAAAAAACCTCTCTGTTTTCAGCTGTGATTTTGCTAGTTGAGTGTGGGGGCAGATACAGGGGAGGGTGACCTCCTCTCTCTTCAGATGTTTCAGCAACTTGTGGTGTCCACGTGTCTGGTGGTCGTGGCCTCTTGCAGCTGGTTTGCAGGCGTCCCTGCTAGGATGTGGGGAGTGAGGGGGAAGCTGAAGGTCATTGGACCTCGAACAGTGACCTGACATCCAAGACTTTTTTTCAAGGTTCCCCACTCTGACAACGACACCCCAGTCTTAACCCTCCTTCACTGACCCTTTCCATATCTTCCACCACCAGAAATCATTTGCAGAGACCCTTTTCTCCAGCTCGGTGAAGGGATCGTTGGCAATGCCAGCCGTGTTGCCATTCAGAGCCTCACACAAAACAAGGTTTAATTAGTTATTGGCGGGTTTGAATTGGCACAATTAGGCCCATCATTAATGGGGTCTCCGAGTGTTCTTTTGAACAGCTCCCCTCCCCTTTTTTTGTCCAGGGCAGGAGGGGGTTACAGCTAATGAAGTTGAAGACTGCACATTATCTCAGCAAAAGGAGGGCAAATGGAAACCACCCAGGGAAGGGGGAGATGCTCAAAGGGGAGGAAAGAAAGCGGTTACATGTGGTAGAGACACGCGCATTCTCACACACTTATTTTCATGTCTTTCTTGTTAAGTGAATGGTCCTTTCAGAAGTCAAGATCACCAAATATGCATTATTGCCTAAGAGGGGAAGCCAAAAAGTTGCACATATTATACCAAATGAAACAAAAGATGTTTGGTGGGGAGTGTGGATGGATACTTTTTTCTATCTGTGGGTAGATTGAAGGAAGACAGAGACAAAGCCAAACTTCAATTATGAAATGTTCTGCCAAGCATAGTGTACACACCTTTAATCTCAGCACTTGACAGGCTAAGACTGGAAGCTCGTAAATTTGAGCCTGGATTATATACTAAGACCCTATCTCAAAAAAAAAAAAAAAATTCCTAAGAGTTAGGGCTCTGTGACCCTTTCCAAATTGCTGTGGAATTCTGTGCAGCCTAGGCCTTTGGGATGTTCTGCTCTGGGATGCTTCCAAATATTGTTGATAACGTCAGGGTATCAAAAAAAAAAAATCATGCTCAAGTTCACAAAGAAGTTGGACAGAAAGGGAATTGATAAGTTTCGTTGTCTATAGAAATCAAGAGTGTTGATACAAGCAGCAAAATTTCTGGGCTGGGGAGATGACTCAGCGGTTAGAGGCTTTGCCAGGCAAGCAAAAGAACCTGAGTTAGGATCCCCAGATCCCATGTAAAAATGTCAGGCATATATGGTGGCAGCTGCTTTTATGTCCTTGGAAGGTGGCGCTTGGGAAACACCAAAGCAAAGCAATAAGGAGGTATAAGGAGGTAGAGCAATCCAAGATGATTCCCAAAGTCACCCCATGGGCCTACACACACACACACACACACACACACACAGACACATCCTCTTATACACATGTGTATACCTGCCCACATGCAAAACACAGAAAAGAAGAAGAAGCAAAGTCTCTGCCTATCAGATTAAACCCTGGGTTTAATTCCCAGGACTATTTCCCATTAATTGGAAAAAAAATTGAAAAGTTCATGTGCTGCACCTGCTCATGGTCCCTAACCAACCAGCTTCACTTGCATACACCAGAGAAACTCTCAGTCACCTGTAGATCACCTCTGATAGGAACAGGGAGCATCATTACACACTTGCATAAGAACCATTCGCTCTGTGGCATGAACAAATCTATTCACAAGATACCCCCCAAAAGAAAGCCCTGACCCTTTGCCATCTGAAACGCCGATCTGCCTTTTCTCTCCTGACGCTGTTTTCTTTGTGCTCCTCCAGCCCCTGTTCTCCATGGTGTCTTGTCGTGGAGTCCCAAGCCCCTGAGCACCCACCCTGCTTGCACACACGCTCAATGAAGTACAGCCCAGGGGGATGTTGACGGCAAATCTGAAGACCTGGTGCCTCTCAAGTTCTCATGGAAACGATTCCTCGAATGGAAAGCATGGCCAGCAAATCAATTCAGGTGGGGAACAAGAGGGTCAGAATTACGGAAAAAAATCATGTGATGAAGCCCAAAAAGTGTGGGCAGATTCAAAACATCTTACACTCACACACCTTTGGATTCTAGTTTTTAAAAAAAGGCTTTAATAACTCTTCTGCACAGCCGACCCAAACCACAGAAGTTTAAGAAATGCATCCAAGAGCTAGTCAACTCGTTTCCCAAAACGTGAATGAACCCCCAAAAGACATGCATGTCCGCACAGGTATACTTCATGTATACAGGTATACATGCAGCATCCAGGTATACTTCGAAATAGTTCTCAACAGGGACATGTGCCCCCACTCCTCCCCCCAAGAGGACTTTTGACAATGTCAAGAAACGTCCTCCCTGGTCACACCTGAAGGGCAGAGGTGTGAAATGGGCTAAAATTTCAACAGCCTCCAATATCTTGCTTTAAAGTCAAGCGCACCTGGGTTCCCAATTGCAGCACTACCCTTCCCAGAACGATGCCACTCGAACAAGTCAATAACCTCTCTAACTTGGGTTTACACATTTGTAAAACAGGATTCGAGGTTAAAGCAATTTCAGCGCAGGAGCTGGTAAAATATTCTTTAAAAAAATGAAAAAAAAAAAAAACCTTAGAATGTTCTATCTTTATCACATCGCAGAAAGGCCGTGGCAATTGGAACATCACTCATGAAGTCTCCCTCCTCCTCATCCTCATCCTCCTCTCGGAACTGTTACTCTCTGCAGTGCACCGAGGACTGGGGACCCGGGCCTTGCTAAGAAGCCTCCAGGAAGATTACCGTCCAGTGGGCTGCGGGGCATCTGAGCCACGGGGCAGAGCGCAGCAGGGCTCATGCCCTTGAGTGATGCCCTCGAGGCCCCGCGGTCAGCTGCCCTGTGGCCCTGGGTCGAGCCGCAGACCCTGCGTGCAGGAGGCAGAGCGGCCCTATTTCCGGTGGCCTTGAGGACCTCGGCCTTTCCTTTGGAACCTCGCAGCCGGTCCCGTGTCAATTAGCTGAGTCTGAAAAATGAGTGTGCTTTCCACTCTCGGCGGGGGAAGGCAGGGCGCCCCCGGCCCGGCCTGGGGTTGCTGCCCTGTTCCCCCTATTGTGCCTCCAACAAGGGCGTTTTATTGAAAAGAGCTGAGTGCGTCTAATGCAGTTATCCGTGTCCGCCCCATCGGGCAGTGGGCTGGGGGCGAGGCGCGCAGCTGCCGCCGCCTCACACGCTTGCAACAAAGGAGGGCGCCGTGGAGAATTTGCTCCCCTTTGAACAGTTCATCTGGTTTCCATTTCTGAAAGGTTCCCCAATCTTCGCTTCCACCCAGCCCCCACCAGGCCGTGCCCCTTGCTTCTTTACTCCAGTTGTGCCCCTGGGAAGGGGGGCGGGTGGCACCCCATGTTCCCCGAGCGGTCACTCATGGGGGTCCAGCGCCCTCTACCTGGTACTGACTGAGAACGCACGCTAGGACCCAAGACCAGCAGGTCAAACACACCTGGCTTACAACCAGTCGGAACCAATTTCCCAGACCTGGGACTCAATTTCCTCATCTCTAAATGTTGCAGATGTGTTTAATCTGGAAGAACAAGGGAGAAGAGGATAGAGAGAACAGAGACAGAAAGACAGAGAATATTAAACATGTGGCAAGGAAGTAATAAAATAATACCATTTAAATTCCCTTTAATGTCACAACAAAGGGAAAATCACCACCAATTTGCAGAGAATTTCATTTTAGTATTCTCTAGGTATAAGTAATCATATCATTGTTTAATTGGGCTCACCTGGTGTATCTAATTCTAGCTCCTGCTTTCATTCATATGGTTAGACATTTTCTTATGGTCATAGTCTTTGAAGGTGTGATTTAAAAAAAAAAAAAAAAGAAAGAAAAGAAAACAGCTGCAAACAGACCATCCAAGACTTATACCACTGTTGATTTAACCTGTTCCCCCATTAAGGTTGTTTTTCCGTTTGCTTGGCTAGTGGTAGTTACCTTTTCCCAGCGTTATAACATTCAGGGCGGTTCCCAAGTTGACAACCTAACCTGTGCTCCCTATAAATCAAAGGCATAAGGCAGACACTTCTACCTTTTCCTAGGGCTGTCATGAAGGTTAAAGGTCACCACGGGCCTCCTCTTCCTTCTCTGCCTTTCACCTCTAGGCACTTGCAAGATAGAAACTTACATTTGAATCATGGTCCTTGTAAATTACCACCTTGGACAAACAGTGCAAAAACCTGAGTCCTCAGTTGCACAATGAAGATGCAAATCACACACTCTCATGTGGCTGTGGTGAGAACTAAGTGGAAGGAGGTTATACCAAGTGCTAGTACGTGACTAGGGCACAGCTGCCTGACTGTCTTGTGTATCGTGCGACACCGGCTAAGTTTCCCGGTTCTTCCGTTTCTCTACCTAGAACAAGGGGAGCTGTGAAGGCCAAGGGAGTAATGCATAAGATGTGCACAGTCAGCCTGGCACTAGCCAGCGCTTGGTGTCCCGAGTCCCTGCCAGCCTCTTTGCAGAAGAGGATGAGCCTCTCCCGGGAACCTGCTCTCTCTCTTTTTAAATAATATTTTCCTTCTTGGACAATCTTATATGTATATACAATGAGCTTGGATCATAGCTATTCCCTCCTCCGTACCACTCCCCCCTCCTGCTTGCTTTCTCTTTCATCTTTCAGACCAGACCTTTTAACCCCTTATCGACTCAAGAGCCTCTCATCCTTCTCAGGATCCCCACAAGGCAAGGCCCCAGGGATGCTGATCTCCCATAAAGACCTTCACAGGTGGCCCCGGGTGCCGTCCACAGCACTCTGGAATTCAGCACTCTCTCTGGCTCACAGAAGAGAGCCAGGGACTTCCTTACCACAGCCTGCGATGTCTTCCCTCCCTTCTCAGAACTCTCTGTCCGTTCATCACATGCACGTGCCATCAACAGCAGCCACCATTGACCAAGTTCCCTGTCATAATGGCTTCTGTGAATTAGCAACCCACTGCACAAGTAAGTAGAAAAACTGAGTCAGGTGCTGTCACAGTTAGGCACAGATGTCAACTTGACAGTCGAGGATTGAGCTCTGGGCACATTTGTGGAGAATTAGTGGTTGAGTTGGGTCCAGAGCAAACCTGCAGGAGATTGTCTGGCTGATGGGGAAGGCCCAGGTGGGTGGGATTAGGCCCTGGAATAAAACACAGAGAGCTGATTAGAGATTTGGCATCCTCGTGTACACTTGGCCAGACACGCTGGTCTGGCAAGTAAGGATCGTCCCTCTCTCAGCCATTACATAGAGATGGTTGGTGCATGCTCTCCCATCAAGCTGTACTACAACTGTAACTGGACTGTCAGTAAGAAAATAAAGCCCTTGTTCCTTTAAGCCATTTGATGGTCATTTATCAGCGACATGCAGGCGACTGCAACAGGTGCTTTAACTACTTGCTCAATGGGTGACCCAATGTCAGTCGGATCACAAAGTTTTGCCCTTCCCAGGATACCACATGGCTCAGGTTGTGATAGCCATAAAAATTCAGTCACTTTCTCTGGAAAACATATGCCTTATAGGGAGGAAGGAAGGGAGGGAGGAAGAGAGGAAGGGAGGAAGGGAGGAAGGGAGGAAGGGAGGGGGGGAAAGCACTGTAACCACCAAAAGATCCCCAGTGCTCAAAGCTGAATGATGTGAAAATAAAATAAAGAGCCATTTGGCAGACAAGATACCTCAGCAGGTAAAGGTGCTTGCTATGCACGTCCGATAACCCACGTTCCATGACCACTTCAACATTTCTGAATGGTCCTTAAGTGCTAAAATGCCTGTATAAAAAATTATAGAGGGCTGGAGAGATGCCTCACCAGCAGAGGGCTGCCTGTGAATGTCCTCCTGGGAGATCCCAGATACCGTGTACAAAGGTCAGCCGGAAATGGTGGTGGCCTGTGCTTTGGATCCTGGGAGGTAGAGCCTGGGAAATTCCAGAGCAAAACAAATAGGAGTTAGAAGAAGCACTCCAGGGTGATTCCCAAAGTCACCCTTGGGCCTCCACAGGCACACGCAGTGCCCTCGGATACACACAGACACACATGCAAAACAAAAGATAATGATTCTTTAATCATTACGCCTACTAAATATTTGTCAAGTCTATATATATTCATTGATTTTTAAAACTTAAGATAGTTAATTATGATTCTCAGCTTGATTAGATTAACAAGTACCTAGGAGATTAATGAGGGAGGCACACTTCTAAGTGTATTTTCAGAGCATTTGCCAGAGATGACTAATTGAGGAGGGAAAACCCATCCTGAACATAAACAGCAGTGTTTCTGTGGGTGGAGTTTCCAGATAGAATCCAACAAAACAGAAAAAAAATAATCCAAGTGTTGACAACCCCCTTTCTCTGCTTCCTAACCCACCCTGATAGCACCGGTTCTACTCTGCCCCTCGCGATAGACTAAACTCTCTGAAACTCTGAGCTAAAATAAGTGGTCTTACCAGGTATTTTAAGTGGTCTACATTTGGTAGCTAACGCGTGACGGACTCAAGAAATGCCCACGACAATATTCTAAGGTGCAAGTGCAGCCCAGAGCCGGCATATGTCGCATGGAAAAGCAAGAGCCATGAGTTGCCAGCCCCTCCTGACCTCTTCAAGACTTCAACCGGCAGACTCAAGAAACTGATCTGTTGACCTAGTCAATCTGTACAAAGGCTGATTTGGAACAGAAAATCCAGGGAGCCCCCCAAGAAGAGTCCAAACACCAAATAAGAAAAAAGTGGGGCAAGTTCTAGGTGCGCTAGTTACGCTGAGTTAAAACCCACGCTAGGCAAGGCCATGTCTTATGCTCCCATTGGGCTGCGCTCTCTGCAGTTTACCCTCATTTTGTGGGTGACGCATCTGCCACATAAAGAGCTCACGTACACGTGCCCAAGGTCACACACTGACTGCTGACAGGGCTGGGTTCTGGACCCTGGTTCTGGAACTATGACCACTCGCTATTCCAGAACTCAGCATCAAAAACTAAAGTGTGGCCCAAAACTCATTACCCAGTTTCTCACCTCGATTTTTCAGTCCTGGGTTGGTATGCCCTTTCTTTGATTAGAAAGTCACAAGTTTTTAACTTCATTCAAGCCCCTAAGGGACCTTTAAGAAGGGGGGGGAAATAAAATCTCTCTCTCTCCAAAAGATTTTTAAAAAAACGAGCCAGGGAAAGGAATTGAGCAGGCTAAGATGAAGAAATTGCAGATTCGACGTGGTGGATTCAACTGTGGATTGAACAAGACGTGCATGTGTGTTGTTGAGTTTTTCTCTTCTAAGTCAGTCACCAGTTTGCAAGAACCAGTGGCCGGTTAAGTGTGCGAGTGAACTCGGCCTCACCAGGCAAGAGCACCCCCTGCTGGGACACTCCCCTTGGTGCAGAGATCTTGATTGAGCAGATGTGGCCCCTGGACATTCCAGTGCTCGTTCAGGAACTTTCATGGGTCTCTTGGTGGCCTCGGTTCTTTGCTGTTACAACCTTGGGTTCTCAGCCATCTTCAGAAAGAATGTCATTCCCATTGCTTTCTCCTGAGACCTGGTCCTCGGTCTGTGTTCCTGGCCTTCCACAGAGCCCCAAACCAGCCATCCTTGAGCCCCAACCCATGTCAATCACAGGTCAGATTCCTCCTCTCCTTGCCTGGTTTGTGGAAACATCTTCAAGCCCTTCCACCTCTGAGTTATTTCTTTATTCTCTGAACCTTGACATACTGGTAGGATAGTTCATCTTGGCTGTCAGTTGACTATACCTGGGATTAACTAACCGATTAGCTGTCAGACCGCCTGGAGAGATTGTCTGGTTTAAGTAAAATATTTGCAACACAAAGACCCACCCTAAATCTAGATGGAATCTCTCAGTAGCAGACCAGATAAGAGAAATCACAAGACAGAAGAGCTCACCAACTCTCTTGCCGTGTGCTGGCAAACTCCTCTGCAGTCACCAGAACCCATCTTCTTCTACCCGCCAATGTGACTGAAGTCCAGACTCTGCAGGGATCCTCTGGTGGGGAAAACCATTAACAGAAAGTGGTATTGGACGTTGCCTTGCGCGTGCGCGCACACACACACATACACACACACACACACACACACACACACACACACACACAGCTCCTGAGACGCCTCAGGGCTCAATTTCCCCTAGGATCATGGGAAAGGGGAGAAAAATGGGGCATTGCCTTGGTCCCCCAGAAAATCACGACAGACCTAATATGACAAAGAAATCCAGGAAGGTGTGTGTGACACAGACTGCAGAGCTTTATTTATCTGAGTACAGGGTGCCTGGCACATAAAAAGAACTTGGAAAACAGCACCCACAGGTACGCTGCACCTGCAGGAACAATCACTTCCTATGTTATCTTATTCCTCAGTCTAATGTTGCTTGCAGTGGACGTGTTATTCTAGGAGCCAGCTGCAGTGGGGGCAGAGTTCATGCGACCTTCGGTTTTTATTTTTGTTATGTGACAACAGCTTTGAAGAAGAGTTTAGAGATCCTCGGGTGAAAGTTGTTCAAATATCTGGGTTTCTCTAGACTTGTGTGCCAGCAACTCTCCAACTCCTTAGCAGTGAGATCTCTCCCACCCACATTAGCTGGGGACTGCCTGCCCCCCTCCCACCCTCCCATCAACTGATCTCTGATCAGTTAGGAGAGAAGCCAAGATCAGACCTCTGGGAACTCCTAGCTTCCTGATCCCTTCGTTGTGAAGCCTATGTGCAGGACAGACCCAATTCACTCTGCATGCTGTATAGATTTGACAACTTCCACTGTCATCAAAACTCTAGCTTTGTGTTTTAGAGCTTGGTGGCTCAACTGGGTCAGACCAGCACAGGCAGGAGAACACACACACACACACACACACACACACACACACACACACACACACACACACAGGCACGCTCAGGCACTCCCAGTCCACCTCCCAGGTCCTCCTCCCCTCCCACAACTTGTGCCTGGACCTCCAACACCCTCAACAGTCTGGCAACCGCCCCTAGTCCCATGTGGGGTCTGGGAGCAGCCAGAGCTCTGCTGCTCACTGGTGCGTGTGAAAGCAGCCAGAGGCGCTCACACCTGCACGCTCCATTCTTCCCTGCTGCTTATACATTGCCATCCGCAATTAATGTTTTCCCAGGAACTGCAGCGGCTGATTGCCCCACCGCCACCTAGGGACCCCACTGGGAGCCCTTGTGTCTGCTAAATTGAGCATGGGGCCTTGTGATTTAATTAAGGTCTGTGGCTCCGGCCCTCTGCCCCTCCTCTCCCTCCCCTCTCCTGGCTCTCCCTCTCCTTCGCCTTCCCCTTCCCATTCATCACTGGACCCCTCTGCAGCTGGATGCCAGGGGGTGAGTAGACATCCATCTGAAACGAGGATAAAGGGCATGAGGGACCCCTTGGCCAGCGGGTCTGGTAGAGGCAGGGACCGGAAGGATATCGAGGGCTTCGGCAATAGAAGCATCAGTCCCTGGCGCCAGCATGGCGCTGTGTTTGGGAGTTCAGATGCTCACAGAGAGACCTGGGCTTGATTCTGGTTCTGTACTCTGGGATCTTGACTTATGTTTAACCAACCTGCCTCTCATTTGCTCTGAGCCAGGCAAAGGAATTGGAGCAGACAGCCGAGGGCCAGCCATCTTCAGGAGACAAGAAGCAGAACTGCAATCTTTCGAAGGCATGGGGGGGGGGGGTCAATGCCCTGGGCTGCAGCGGCACAGCGAGGCAGAAGAAGATTCTGCGATCTGCACTCTAGAAGGAAAAAATGAAGGGAAGTTGCATGAAAAATGTGAGAGATACCAGAGGCCAGCAGAACAATGAGGATCTCATGCTGCCATTCAATTGAAGAAGGAGGGGAAAAAAACAGTCCTTCCTTCTAATGAAGGGCACGATTAAGCAATTTTGAGTCAAATGAAGAATGCCAAGTGAAACTGTAGAATTCATCAAAGCGATCATGAAGAAATCATGATGTCTCAGAATCTGCAGCATGCACTAAGCATTTGTGAGGAAATGTATGGTATTAATAAGATGACAGAAATGAAAAGTGAATTAAGCATCAACTCTAAATGCCAAAAAAAAAGACCTGAGTTAGGATCCTAGATCCCACTTAAAAACATCAGGCGGAAATGACGCTACCTGTACTTCCAGTCCTGGAAGGCAAAGCCTAGGAAACTCCAGAGCAAAGGAAAGAGGAGGTAGATTAATCAAGTCACCCTGGGGCCCCCACAGGCACACACCATCACACATGTCCTCTGAATCACACAGACACGCACATGTGCATGCACACACACAAAGAATATATTACACAAAACACACAGGATGCTTGTTTTCAAGGGACAGCAGATATAAATTCACTTGCATTTTTTTAAATGGATAAATCACAACACTTAAGTGATTGCTCTGCAGGTGAGAGATACGGAGATGAGAATACAAGAATACAAAATCAATTCCTGTGAGTGCACCGTCATTCTTGAGAGCTTGTTTGGGGGTTCTAGCAGGGAAACAAGCTGCTGGTACACCCTTGACCGAAGAATGGTCCTCCTTAGCAGGGAAGGCTGGCCTCTTCCCAAAAGCTCACAGCTTTGGGAGGGTCACACATGGAGTGACGAGAGAGGCAAGGGAAACCTGCCTGGCATCAGCTGGCATCAGCTGGCATCAGCCAGATCAGCTGAATCAATCCCAGGATCAGTGGTGTGACAGACATTCCAGCCAGACCGTCCTATACCTTCATTGTTAATATTTGACTGTGGAGTTACGCAATTTGTTCATGTAACCACGAACCAAAAATAAACTTACAAAGTAATGCCTACAAATCAGTTAAAATGTAACAAGTGACCCCAACTATGTATAGGATTAATAATGAGACTACACAGGGAAGAATCAGTACAAAAGACTGGGGAAATGATCGCATCTTAGTGGGATATATACACCTTCCAAAAGAAAAAAAAAATCTTACCAAAAAAAAAAAAAGATGCCTTTTTAAGAGGCTTTCAGTATTTATGGTGGTATATAAGTCCATATTCAAATTCCAAGGGAGAGAGAGAGAGATGAGAGAGATGAGAGAGTGTGTGTGTGTGTGTGTGTGTGTATAACAAAGAAGCAGAAAGAGAATAAACCAAACAAATTTTTTTATTTATTTCTTCCACTCATATAAAGTTGATAGGTACCCTATTCCCCTCCCTCCCTCCACCCCTCCCTGGATCACCTTACTCCCTTCCCCTCTTTCCCCTTCCCTTCCCCCCTCTCTCCCCTTCTCCCAGTGCCCCCCCCCATTCCTGGAGCATCCTGTTGTGTGCATGTCAAACTTCCCTCTGGCTCCTCCTCTCTGATGAGATGTAAGGACTCAGTAGCTTTGCCTAGAGCTCTTTTTTGTGTTCCCCCTTAGTATAGGAACACTATTGTGGCTGTTAATTGCTTGCCCCTAAGGATCATAGTGCCTGTGATCCATGCTAGACTATGGGGGTTCAATGATATGTTGGTCATTGCTCGGGTCATGCAAAGTCCTATTATGATTACTTCAGCCTTAACTTGTATGAAGTATCTTGCACCAAACAAATATTTTATTGATGATATTGAAAACCAAGTTCAGGATGTGGTGAAAATATGAGATTAAGAAGACTGAATAAAAGACTGAATTTGAAACAGAAGTATTAACATAAACCCATAATTGGTCTGACACTAAGTATATACATACACGCTCAGTTTTCTAGTTCTGCCCATACAAAGAACTGGTGTTGCAGCTAGCCTACGTGATTGCTGATAAATTCATGACTAAGCAGGGGTTTAATTCTAGAGTATTATTTTCTGGTTACAGTTCCTTGTTCGGCTTGGCAGGAGAGCTCACGCCAACACCAAGGGCTGAGAGAACTGACCACACGATATTCACAGGATTGCTGATAGGGACAATCTTTACTTGCCAGAATAGCATGTCTGGCCAAGTACACCAAAGGGTACCAACTTCCTTAATCAGTTCCTTCCTTCTTATTCACCTCAGGGACTGCCCCCACCCACCAAGGATTGGGCCTCCCCCATCAATCAGACAATCTGTTACAGGTTTCCTCTGGGCTTAACTCAACTACCATTTTTTTAATAAATGTGCCCAGAGCTCCAAGCTTTCAACTGTCAAACTGACATCTGTAGCTGACTATGATATTTGGCAACAGTAATCAGTCAACAGTAATAAGCACCCCAGTATACAGATCGAGGTTCCTAATATCATTCTTATTAAAAGGAATTTCTAAAGCAGGAATTTACAAGATAAATCTTAAGTATTTAATAGTACCAGATATTAAAAAAATTATCAAAGACTGCTAGGATTGTGCCAAGGGACCCAAGAGCCATCCTGAATAAATTTTCACTGATCAAAATTGGAACAATTTGACCACTGATGAAGATAATAACTATACTTTAAGATTTTAATGCTACCTTTCCTATAATGTTTCCTAAAATTACTAAGCTGTCGGCTAAGGTATCATCTTTATGAGATTACTGTAACTAGACAATGAGGAAGATTGATTGAATACTGTGTAATCACTCTGCAATCCTTAATTAGTGACAGAAACTATTAAACAGTGATCACTAATGGCGAATACTACCACATACAAAAAAGATGCAGACATCACGGATCTCTCTGTGGAGATACGTATCGTATAAGGTATTCCTGCATAGCACAAGACACAGCTGGAGGCAGAAGAGGAAAGCCGGTTCCAGTCACTGCAGCCATCAAGAAACAGAGAAAGACTCACAGGAAGCAGGACAGGTCTACTGAACTCGAAGGCCCACTTCTTGTGACATGCTCTCCTCCTGCAAAGCTCTACCTCTTACAGATGCCATGACCTTCCCAAACATGAATGCCCACTAAGGACTCAAATGCATGAGACTATGGGGGCAGCCACAAGAGAACCACATCAGCCGATTGTAATAAACGGCTCCTTCTGAATCCTGATCCAAACAAACCAAAAAATGAGATGATTAGGGTCACCGTTAATTTATTTAGGTGTTAAAATGATATTGATTTTTTTAACTCTTTAATTTTTAAGGCTGCATGATAAAGCATCAACAGATACAATTTTATGACTTGCATTAGCTTAGAAATAAGGAGTGTCTTGGTTACTTTTCCAGCTATTGTCATAAAAGTCTGTTCATGGTTTGAAATGTGAGTTGTCCCCCACAGACTCATGTGTTTGAGTGTTTAGTTGCTTGGGAAGTTCATGGCACCTTTAGGAGGTGGAGCCTTGCCAGAGGAAGGCAGTCAGTCAAAGGGATGGACCTGGAGGTTGGTTAGCTCCACCCTGCTTCCAGACTTAGTCAGCTCTCGAGTTTGCAGCAGCAGCTCCCAGTCTCCATAATGTCTGCAGTGACTTAGGCCACCTCCAGCTTCTGCCGCCAGCCATGCCATTTCCACTATAAAGGACTGCCTCTCCCCTCGGGAACTGAAAGTTGAATAAATCTCCTTTTCTCCCTTAGGTTGTGTTTGAGTATATTATCTCACAGCACACAGAGAAGAGAACCGGTACAAGTCGCTAGCAAAAGCAACTTAAGGGAGAAAGGGGCTTCATTTTGGCCCACAGTGCCAGGCCACAGTCCATCGTGACAGGAAAGCCATGCAGCAGGAGCATGAGGCTGCTGGTCACACTACATCCACAGTCGGGAAGCACAGGGAGATGAACGCCACACTCGCCCCATGGAATGGTGCTGCCCACGTTTAGAGTTGGTCACCCCAACTCAATTAACCTAACCAAGACACCCCTTACAAGTGTGCTTAGAGGCTGGTCTCCCAGGTGATTCTTGATCCTGTCAAGTTGACAATTGATATTAACTACCACAAGGGTGGGCAGAGTTGGAAAAGGACACGAGCTGTAGATGAAATCAAGATGATTATTAACAGCATCTGAAGTTGAGCAACATAAACATTAATCCGGTTCAATAAATATTTTCATACTTTCATATGTTTTAAATTTTCCACTTAAAGTTTTAAACAAAAAAGGGTAAAGTGGGGCCAAGGAGATGGATTGCTCAGTGGATAAAGCATTTGGAAGGACGGCATGATGATATGGATTTCCCAAAACCCATGAAAATGTCGAGGGGTTACCACCTGGAAAGAAAACAGACAGGGGATTCTCCCAAAGCAAGCTGGCTAGCCAAGTTAGCTGGATCAAAAAGCAATGGTTCAAGACAGGCCCTGTCTCCATGAGGTGCAATTGGGGAAAACTCCCGACATCAGCCTTGGGGGCTCCACACGCATGCATATCTGCACACACACGTGAGCACACGCCTACACACATGAACACAAGCACACACACAAGAAGATTAAAGCAGTGGTAGGAGGAATGTTGATCTGTCAATATCTCTGAAGAGCACACTTCTACAAGCTGGGGTAATTATTAATCTGTTCCAGTAAAATTCAATACCAAAGGTGTTTCCAGAATCTTCCCGTGGGCTTGCATGTGGTAGAGCTCTGTCCATAACATATGCATGTGAGATACCATCACATCTGAGAGCTCACGCCCATGTCCTGGCTTCCCGTCTTTATGTGCTGTTCACCTATACAGTTGCTCAACTCAACTCTAAATCTTGTTTGTTTCTATTTTCTATGGCCAAGAGTTTCATTACTTGATATTTGTGTTAATCAACAACATGGTAAGAATTGTGATGAGTTGTTGAATACCTGATTTTATTAACATATTACATACTTCTAAAATTTCAACTTAAATAATAAACAAACAAAATAGGGTTTAAGGTGATGGCTCATTGGGTAAAGAACACAAACATTAGGACCTGATATTAATCCCAGAACCCATGTTAAAAAGAAATAAATAAATCAGGCGCAGCAGTGCAAGTCTGTAATGCAAGTGCTGGTGGCCAAATATAGCAGAATCTTGGAGAGTGATATGGCCAGCCAGTCATTCCAAAATGGAGATCTCCAGATTTCCTGAGACATTGACATCAGCATCTGATCTCCACACCTATCACCATGTATGAGCACACACATACACACACACACACACACACACACACACACACACACACACACACAGGAGAAATGTAAAGCTCGGGCCGGATTTGAAGCCCAAGGTAAAGCCCTTGCCTGGTATGCATGGCCCTAGGTTCAATCCTCAACACAGAAAAAATACAAAACACACAGAGAGCGGGGCCCCAAGATCAATACACAAGGACACACACACATCAACATCAACCCTAAATCCATGAATAGACAAATAAAAGAAACAAAGTAGTTTTGAAAATACCAAACAGATTTTCAATAGCAGTAATGCATGGGAAGTTGGCATGCATTGGTTATATCACTCAATATATAAATTTCACAGAGTGTGGGGAAATTGAAGAATAAATTTCATACAGGCTGAAAATAAATTCATTGCATGCATGTATGAAACTGGCAAAGAATTTTAAAAAGGAATGAAGAATATCTGCTAAAACTGTAGATGAAAATCCTATGCTATAGGAAATAAAGCAGAAACGATAGTGTAACAGTTACTTTTAACTATTGCTGTGAGAGAGCACCCAAAGTCAAGAAACTTAAGGGAGAAAGGGAGATTTATTCAGCTTACGGTTCCAGAGAAGAGATACAGTCTTTCATGGCGGAAGTGGCATGGCTGGGTGGTGAAGCTCGTCCAAGAGGCTGAGAGCTACCAGACTACTTGCTGCAAAGGCTGACTCCTCCTGGAGGTAGGGTGGGACCAGTCCACCTCAAGGCCCACCCCTTGTGACTGCCTTCCTCCAGCAAGGCTCCACCTCTCAAAGGTGCCATGATCTTTCCAAACACATGAGACTGTAGGGGACACATTTCAAGCCATGACAGATGGGTAGCATTTTATAAAATAGAAATAAATTCCAGATAATAGAAATAATTTACAACTCTTATAGTGTTGGTCATGACAAACCCTTCTACCTTCTTCCACCCTTCTACTTTCTCCCACCCTTTTCCAAATCCCTGGGGCCTTCTTGGCCAGTACAGGCAGCACTTGCTCAGCTTCAGCTGTGAGGAAGCACTGATTAATTAGCCTTGGTAGAAAACCCAGGCTTGTGACTGGCTCAAAGTCTCAGGGTCAGTTCTGTGTAAGTTTCTTGACCTGTTTCCGAGCAGGTTAAGGATGCATATAGAGATGCGTTTGAGACTTGGAGAAGTCTGACTCATTTCATTTTGCTACAGTAAGGCACTTCCAGGGCTTCGCACTCAAGCCCCAAAGAATATGAGGAGCTGACCAATGAGGAGCAAGAAAGAGATCAGGAGGTCTTATCAGGACACATCCACCATCAACACCTAGTGGTAATACCACAAGATATAGTTATACATACACAGTTCTCCACCTCATCTTCAAACATCAATTCAGAAAAAGCAACAACGTTGGCTCAGAATAACAGCTTAACAGACAATGGTTGTTGTTGTTTTTTGTGGAGTAAACGTTTTGTAGCTAGGAAAAAAATGGTTGCTGCCCAACACTACAAACACTAAATTCACAATGAATTGTTCATTGTAACCGGTTCACATTATGTTGAATACATTTCACTATAATAAAGAAAAATAGAGATATGGTTCAATGCAGCAACTGAGCAGAAAATTACAATCAAGAATCAATGACCTTGATGCAGAACAGAAATTTCTGGTTGAAAATGGAAAGGAGGATCCATTTTACGGTGTCAATCAAGAAGACATGAAATGCCTGCAGTTTATAAGAAATGGGCACAAGCTATGCATTAAAACTATCTTAAACCATCACATTTCCTTAAAGGCAAATCAGAAAGAAAATGAATAGATGTCATGGGGGGGTGGACTTCTCACACTTTCAGAGATTAAGCCTGGGCAGAACCTCATCTTTATGCTCTAAAATCTAAACTGGAACAAACAAAAGTCCACCCTAGACTTCTACACATCAGTTCTTCTCCATTAGTAATGGGTTTTGCCTGCCCTGGGACATCCGGCCACGACTGGAACTATGTCTGTCTGACACGACCTAAGGAAAGGGTGCTAACTGGTTGGTATCTAGTGGGTAGAGGCCCCACACAGTACACAGCACACAGCATTCACCTCAACAAAGAACTATCCAGACCCACACATCAACAATGCCAAGTCTAAGAAATATTGAAGTAGGCTGGAGAGATGGCTCAGGGGCTAAGACTCTGTCTCTGCAAGCAGAAGCTCCTGAGTTCGGATCCCAGGTCCCACTGAGAAACAGCTGCATCCCGCACTTTCGGCTGTGGTGGGCAGAGCCTGGGACATCCCTGAGCAAAGCAAGAAGGAGGTAGAAGCAATACAGGATGATTCCCAAAGTCACCCTTGGCCTTCCACAGGGACCACACAATGCCCTCTGATACACGCACACACAGAGCCATAAGAATAAATTAAAGAAAATACTGAAGTACCCACATGGATGTGGAAGGCCACACGCTAAGGGCTCAGACTGATTCTGCCACTAACTTTTTCTGGAACTAATTGTTTTATTTCTACCTCAGTTTTCTCACTTGCAAAACTGAGGTAATGGTAATTATTTTACAAGGTCGTTGTGACCAACAGAAAGAACTCACTATGTAAAAACTCATGGTGCATAGCAGGACCTCAGTTGTAGAGGGGTTCCATAAAAGAGGAAGGAAAAATGAACCAGCTGGAAGTCTTGTAGTTTAGAAGAGACGACCTAATCAATGCAAGCAAGAGCAACTTGTATTACTTCAAAACCATTCTGAATGAAAGTTTAAGCAGAAAAAGATAGATGGGCAGAAGTATAGCTATATACAGAAAAATTTAAAAGAAAGTTGTATTTATTCACAGTGCATTTAGGAATTATGCATTATGGAAAATTGAGTTGTACTTCTAAAAGCCTTCTCTATTTTCCACCTCGGATTCTACTTGGGCGCCAGCCCACCCAGCTGGTTAGTTACTTGCACACTCCCACTGCATTAGGTCCTCGCTGCAGAGAAGCTACCGCAGTGATGTGCTGCCACCTGGCGGCAGAGAGTGCAAAAGCAGCTAAGAGTTTGTCCATTGGTTTGCTCCTTCCTGAGACAGACACCCTATGCTCAGAGCGATCATTCATTTAGCAGCGTCTGAGAAGATACGAGAAATATAAAGATGGACAAGCCCATGCGCCTTCCCAGACTTCTGTGACGAACATTAGAATTTCTGAGAATCTGATAATAATTTGGGTTTGGTTCAGTAATGTTTAGAAATCAGAATCTCTCTCTTTCTTGGGTTTTTTTTTTCAGCTTTTTTTCTTTTTTCTTTGTTTTTGGTTGTTTGCTTGCTTGTTTTTTGTTTTCTAAGACAGTGTCTCTCCTGCAGTCTAGGGTAGTCTCGAACTTCCTGTGTAGTCTCAGATCTTGAACTCCTGATTTTTCCATCTCCACCTCCCTGGAGTTGAGATTATAGACATGCACCACCAAACTCAGCAGGAGTAGGGGATCTTACTTAATAAAAATAAATCACATCACTCATTTTGCTCAAATAAGGACTTTTCAACATGTTCTCATACAAAGTTTTAATCATCACCAACCAAGAAAAAATATCATTTCCATACATACAACTATAAAGTAATATTCTAACATGCTCAGAGATTCCTTTTTTGACTTTCTCAGCAAAATATTTTCAAATATTTTGAAATATTTGAAGGTATTTCAACTTTCCTTTATTTCTTCTCTCTCTGTTTCTCTCTCTCTCTCTTTCTCTCTCTCTCTCTCTTTCTCTCTCTCTCTCTCTTTCTCTCTCTCCTTTGTTGTGGGTTGTTTTGAGGCAACGTATCTCCATGTGACCCCAGCCAACTTAGAATTTGCCATGCCAGCCTGGTCTTGGCCTCTCAAATTCTGGTTATAGACATGGCTCCTGTTTTGTTTTCTTTCTCCTGCAATTCTCCTACCACCTTTTTCAGAGGCAATTTCAAATATTTAAACAAAGGCAAGTTATCCCTTACTTACTCTATGGTTATTTGGTTTCAGAGTTTCCGCTCTTCTCTGATGGCCTGAGATGTGACCTGATATTATAATGAGCAAATAGCATTTGAAGATCACAGAAATATTTACCAGATCCCACTGGGTGTTACGAAGGGCTTTACTTATTGCTGACTCACAATGGTAAACCGATAGAAGTTGAGCCTGTTTACTTTCCTCCCAATCTGTGCTGCTTCTGTGTGAAAACCTGAGATTACTACACTGGGTTTCCAGTTTACTCCAATGATGTATTTGTTGTATTTATCATGAATCATTTTTACATATATGTAATGCACATCCATATATATATGCAGAGAAAGAATAATGAAATTTCTAGGTATGGTGACACATGGCTGTAATCCCATTACTTGGGAGGTTGAAGCAGGAGAATCAAGAGTTAAATCTTCTCAACAATAGTTGGGGCCAAAGCAATCATAATGGGACTTTGCATGCCCTGCGCAATGTCCAGTGCACTGTTGCCCTCATAAAGTCTAGCATCTGTTAAGGGCACCGAGACCCCTGGAGGCAAGGGATTGACAGCCATAGTAGTGATCTTATGCTTAAGGGGAACAAGAGAAAGGGCTTATGGAAATGCCACTGGGTCCTTATATGTCATCGGAGAGGAGGACCCAGTGGAGAGTTAGGCGTACACAATAAAGGACTCTCTGGGAATTGGGGGGAGGCACTGGGGAAGGGGAGGGGGAGGAGGGGGTTCGGGGGGAGGAGGGGGGAGGGAGGGAACTGGTAAAAAATTTTTAAATGTATAATTAAATTTTTAATAAAAAAAAGGAAAAAAAAAACAAAACAAAAAAAAAAGAGTTAAAGACCAGTCGAAAGTACATAAAATTTCCATGACAAGAGATAGACAGAGAGAGAGAGAGAAAGAGAGAGAGAGAAGAATTCAAGGCCAGCCTGGGCAACATAACAGATCTGGTCTCCAAACAAAATAAGATCAGGACAGAAGTAAATAAAACTGAACCTAAAAGAACAATACACGAAACCAATCAACAAGTTGGCTCTTTAAAAAAAATAAAATTGGTAAATCCTTACCTCAACAAACCAAGAGAATAAAACAAGTAATTAAAATTAATAATGAAAAAGAGGTCACTACATATTCCACTGAAATATGGAAATTCATTAAGATTTTGACAACTTATAAAAAGAGAGAGAGAAATGGGCTGGAGAGATGGCTCAGAGCTTAAGTCTCTGAGAATGTCCTGAGTTCACATCCCAGATCCCACGCAAAAAACTGCCAGGGAGAAATGGCACCAGACTGTACTTACAGCCCTGGAAGACAGAGCCTTGGAAACTCCAGAGCAAGGCAAAGAGGAGGTAGAACAATCCAGGATGATTCTCAAAGTCACCCTTGGACCTCCACAGGTACACATAGTGTCCTCTGATACACATACACACACACACACACACACACACAAATGCACAAGCACACATGCAAAAATATAAATAAATAAATGGAAAGGTCTAGGAGAAATGAAGAAGTTTTTAGACATATATTATCTACTAAAATTAAATCAAGAGACTTAAGCAGACTAAAGTGGTAATGAACACAGAAAAGCCCAGGACAGATGGAATCACCATTCAGTTCCATTGCATCCTATAGAAGAGCTACCGCCAATGCCCCTCAAAGGGTGCCCTTGAACAGAAAGAGAAGGAAGGCTACCAAGCCCATTCTACAAAGCCAGCAATACTCAGAGGCCAAAAGCAGATAATGGCAAAACAAAGAAATAAAACTGTAGACCATTTTGTTTCCTTGATGGACACATATGTAAAAAAATTCAATAAAATCCCCATAAAACAAATCCAGGCACTCATTAAGAATATCATATACTATAGTAAAATTAGTCTCATGCCAGGAAGTCAAATTATACCCATCTGCAGATGACATGATGCAATACTTAAAAAGTACAAAATCAGGGCTGGAGAGGTGGCTCAGGGGTTAAGCCTCTGCTTTGCAGGCAGAAGGTCCTGAGTTCGGATCCTAGACCCCACGTATAGACGCCGGGCAGAAGCCGGGCGGCCTGCGTTTCTGGTCCTGGTGGGCGGAGCCTGTGAATCCCGGGGCACAGTAAACAAGGAGGAGGTGGAGCAGTCCATGGTGGTTCCCGAATTCGTCCGTGGTTCCACACACACACATACATACACACGCACACATGCATACACCCACAATTGAATAAATAATAAATAATAAAAAAGTACAAAATCAGCACAAAAATTGGTATTTTTAGTATATATCACTAGTAATTTCGCCAAGAAAGAAATGTGTAAAAATTTCATTCACAGTAACCTCAAAAAAAATAGAATACCTAAGATGAAAAAGACATTTACGGAAATAAAAAAAAAAAGAAATATATAAAAAAAAGTAAAAGACATTTACAAGACAAACTTTAAGACACTCAAGAATTGAAGAAGACAGTAACCCCTCCCCCAACACGCCATGATCATGGATAAGCAGAATTAATATTATGAAAACCCAATAGTCAAAAATATCATCTCAATATGTATTCAATATTTTTAGAACCATAGACATGTGTCATGGTTTGAGATGTGTCCCCCACAGTCTCATGTGTTTGGAAAGATCATGGCACCTTTGAGAGGTGGAGCCTTGCTGGAGGAAGGCAGTCACAAGGGTGGGCCTTGAGGTGGACTAGTCCCACCCTACCTCCAGGAGGAGTCAGCCTTTGCAGCAAGTAGTCCGGTAGCTCTCAGCCTCTTGGATGGGTGTATCGTAGCCTATCTCCAGCTTTGCCACCCAGCCATGCCACTTCCGCCATAAAAGACTGTATCTCCCCTCTGGAACCGTAAGCTGAATAAATCTCCCTTTCTCCCTTGAGTTTCTTGACTTTGGGTGCTCTCTCACAGCAATAGTTACGAGTAACCATTACAACATGACATTGTATTTTCTTATTCTCCCATCTAACCAGGCCCAACCTGCTTAGCTTCCGAGATCAGACAAGATTGGGTATGTTCAGAGTGATATGGCTACAGACTTATTTTTCTTATTTCTGTACTAAGTCTTAGATGTTTGATGTTCATTTTCCACTGACAGCACGCCTCCGTTCGGCCACCAATCAAGTGCTCACAGTGAGTGGGAGACTGGGCGTCTCCATATTGGATGACAGTGACGGTTAGTGCTATCACCTTAACAGGTTCTAGAATTGCCTACAGTACAAGCCTGTGGGCACACCTGTGAAGGGTAACCTTAGCTTCTGGGCATGCACGTGAGGGATCTCGATCAGGTTAATTGAGGTGGGAAGATCCATCCTAAAAGTGGGCAATACAGTGCCCTGGGCTCAGGATCCTGGACAGATAAAAAGGCAAAAGTGATCTAGGCACACACATGCTGACTCTCTGCTTCCTGACGGTGCAAGTGGTGTGACCCCTCTGCCTCAAGCACCTTGCTGCCTCTGTTTCCCTACCGTGATGGACTGTGCCCTTGAACTGCAATTAGAATGACTGTGGGTCTGTAGAATCCCCCTGCCTCTGCCTCCCAAATAATGTAATTTCTGTTTTGTTTTTCGAGACAAGGTCTCAGTGAGTACTGAACTCACCGTGCAGCAGAGGGTGACCTTGAACTCCTCCTGATCCTCCTGCCTCCGCCTCCTGCATGCAAAGCTTACGAGCATGAACCACCATACCCAGCTTAGACACTGGTGTGTAGAGCTGTCAGGACACCTCTCTAGTTGGGCGTGGTGACAGTTGCCTACAATGTTCAGTAGGTGGAGGCAAGAGGATCAGAAGTTCAAGGTCGTTCTCAGCTACATAACAAATTTAAAGCAAACATTGACTACATGAAACTGTCTGAAAAAAAAAAAAAAAAACTGAGTTTCCACTGAAAGCTAAGTATCCCCGTTTTTCTCTTGGCTCCTCGGGCTCTTCCTCTGAAGGCGTGAGAGCCTATCAGACAAGCAAGGGGCCGTGGAATGTAGGACACCGGTCCAAGGATGGGGAAGGTAGTATTCGACGCTTAACTTAAAAAGTTAAGTGGTAGCATCCTGCCACTTAACTCAAAGACATTTCTAGCCTAATGGTGTTCATCATATCTCAACAATATGAAAATGCAGCTAGTGCTAAAATGATCCGACATCATGAATCATACTGTGATATGTTATAAATTTACTTGCTACACACAGCTTATGATTTTCCAGGAAAGTCACTGCACTTGCACAGAAGGGCGGGTCCTGTGCCTTTGGCAGGGCCTCTAGCCTTCTGGACCCCCTGGACAGCAGGAGGGGCTGTTTGATGTTGACTGTGGATGCACGTGTTCATGTATGGCTCATCCCAAGATCACCTGTGTATTTTGCTTATTGTGGTTTAATATAGCCAACTTCTTCATCACTCCTTGGATGAGATGTAAGTAGCATCCGTGGAGTCTCGGGGGCCCCTTCACGGAGTCCTGGGCACCTCTAGGAAGCCACGTGGGACCCAGCAAACCAAGACACGCTCTGGGTGGTGCAACTTTTGTTTTCCATGTCATGTTTATCTTTATCTCCTGCCATCCCCAAAATAAGCCCATGCAACTTGCCTCTGTTTTGTGTAAGCCAAAAAAAAAAAAAAAAAAATCAATGTCCGAGAGGACTTCTGACCTGGTGTATCCTGATGTTCTCTGCCCTCCAATGAACTTCGCTCCTTCCTGGCCACAAAATGTTTGCTTAACTTTGACAGGGGGTCAGAGCACTCAGGGGTGGAGCTCCACACCACTCCACCAGCCTTGTGCCTTCGCCAGGCTGAATAGTGTGAGAGCGCAGGGAATCGATAATCCCAGTTACGGCGGTTCCACAGTCAGTGGAAGAATATTCTCATCCAAGTAATAAAACTGGTAGTTCTTTCTAAGAAAGCAGATTGAGTGCTGGGAAGTCTTAAAAAAGGGTAAACCCTGTGGGGGGCGGGGGAGGGAGAGAGGAAAACATACTTAATATGGCCATAGGCCTGAGTTCAATCCTCAGCTGAAATAATTAATTTAATTGAAAGGGATAGAGCTGCCCGAGCCAGGCACAAGAAAGAAGATATTGACCCATGCCAAGTACTGGCCAGCAGCAAAGCTCTCTCTTCCCACCATCAAAGCTAATAAATGAAGCAATGCCTGTTGCCATCCGCCCACCACCGCTCTGCCTTGCCGGCATCCGCCACACCTGCCTATCACCTCTCAGACCTGCTCCACATGCTCTGTAGTTGCATAAATTAATGCCCTTGTCATTCCAGACCATTGTATTTTTATTCTGCCACTTTAGGTTACTCCTTTAAAAACTTCCATCACGTGCATATAGTGATTCTTCTTCACCTGCATTCTGTGTCCGCGTCCTTTGCTGCTCTATTCATTTGGTTGCTTGGTTTTGTGACACATCATTCCATATAGCAAAGGCTAATTTGGAACTCACTATGTAGCCAAGGAAGGCTTTAGAGTCCCCATCCTCCTGCCTCAGCCTCCCAAGCACTGGAATTGCAAGCATGCACCATGACGCCCAGCTTCCTCCATTTTATTTACATTCTACTTTGCCTTTCTTGTTTCTCTTCTTCCATGTCTATGACCTCCTTTTCAAAAATTTTTCTGTAATTCATTATCCTTCTATTTCTTTTCTTTTTGAGGTGAAAAATCATTCCATATTAACATGCATTCATTTGTCTCCAGTCACAATTAGTCTCTAGGCTCGGTGGCTGGAGAGATGAGTTCACAGTTAAGGGCGCTTGCTTCACAATCCTGAGTCAGAACTTGAGAGCCCAGCACCCATCCAACAAGCTAAGGGGCCCAGGAAAGTTAAATGCAGCTTCTAGGGGTGCAGAGATAAGAAGATCACCAAAGTTTGCTGGCTTGCACCCTAGCCCAGACACAAGCCCCAGGTTGAGGTGCATACAGGTGTACGTACCTATGCATGCACACCCATTCACATACTACATGAAGACACATAGACAGACAGACAGACAAGTAGATAGATACATAGATAGATAGATAGATAGATAGATAGATAGATAGATAGACAGACAGACAGACTGACAGACAGACAGACAGACAGGTAGATAGATAGATAGATAGATAGATAGATAGATAGATAGATAGATAGATAGATAGATAGATAGATAGATAGATAGACAGACAGACTGACAGACAGACAGACAGACAGGTAGGTAGGTAGGTAGATAGATAGATAGACAGACAGACAGACAGGTAGATAGATAGATTGATAGATAGATAGATAGATAGATAGATAGATAGATAGATAGATAGATAGATAGATAGATAGATAGATAGACTGACAGACAGACAGACAGGGTAGACAGACAGACAGACAGACAGACAGACAGACAGACAGACAGACAGACAGACAGATAGATAGATAGATAGATAGATAGATAGATAGATAGATAGATAGATAGATAGATAGATAGATCTTCTCTGAAAACAAAGGCTAGTGTCATTGTTAATAACGGACATGTTAATGGTGGATGTGAGCATCTTATAAATTCCAGGGTTGCTCATTAATTCATTACCTTTCCAGTTTTTATTTTTAAGTTAGCCTACCAGCATTAGCTATTATGGAATTTCCAAGCAAAGTAGAGTCTCCTCCTCTGTTACCACCCCTGCTCCCCTGCTGCTGACCCCCACTCCTGAACCCCCCCCCCAGTCCCGTCTGCTTTCATGTCACATGAGTCCTTTTCCACTTCTCAGCTCTTGGCTTCATCTTTGATCTCTTCTAGTCTTTTCTTTAAGGTTTACCCACATTTACACACATGCATGTATACATTACATGAGAGAGAACATGCGGGTTTTGTCTTCTGGATGTAGGTCACTTGCCTTGATTTTATATTTTTGCAGATCCATCCATTTTCCTGCAAATGTCATAACTTCCTTTTTCTCCGTAGCTAAGTAAAACTGCACTGTGAATATGGACCACATTTTCATCATCCATTCATCTAGCAATAGGCATCCAGGCTGGTCCCATTTCCTTGCTATTGTGAAGACAGAAGCAATAATGTGGATGTGTGAGTGCCTCATCTCCACGACCCTTTGCTCCAAGTTCGTCCATCCAGGCTTCCTCTCCTCTTTTCTCCGCAACCTCCCTGCTTGCATTTGCTCTTCAACTTTCTCCATAGACGTGTTGGAAGAATAACTCCATGCACTTACATGCTCTTCCCAAGGAATCCCCGCTATGATTTCCACCACATCTGCTTCCGCTCCTTCAATACACTTATTTTTGCATATATGTCTATATGTGTCACTGTGTGAATCAGAGGGCACTGCGTGTACTTGTGAGACAGACCCAAGGATGACTTTCGGGAATCACCTGGGATTGTTTTACCTCCTCTTTGTTTTGCTTTGGAGTTTCCCAGGCTCAGTCTTCCAGGGCTGGAAGTTCAGGCCACAACCATTTTTGTTGTTGTTGTTGTTGTTGTTGTTGTTGTTGTTATGCGGTATCCAGAATCCGAACTTAGGAACTTCTGCTTGCAAGGCAAAGGCTTAACCCCTGAGCCACCTCTCCAGCATTTAATGCAGGGACACATTTCTCCGAAAATAAGAACATATCTCCTATATCGCCACTGTCCTAGTCCATCTGGGCTGCTATAAGAAATGGCTTATCAGCAATAGCAGTTTATTTCTCACAGTTCCGGAGAAAGAGCAGTCCAAAGCGCAGACAGCTGGCATCTGGTGAGGGCTGCTTTCCGATTCACAGATGATGCCTTGCATGTTTCCTCACATGCAACGCCTCTAATGTAAGGCTGCAAATCCCTTTCACAGGGCTCTGACCTCATGACCTAAGGCCGCCGCCCATGACATTGGCAATTAGACTTTACCATATGAATTTTGGAAGAACAAAAACATTTAGATAATAGCAACCACAATACTCATCTAAGGATGATTCCATAATACCAGCTGGTATATAATCAAGTTTCCTCAACTATCCCTACAGTGTTTTTAGATATTTCTTCAATCCATTTTTCACTTCAAACTACCCCCTGATTATGTCTCTTCTTTCCATCTATAAGAGACTCCCCTAGTTTTGTTACATGTATTTCTACTTCAGAGTTCAAGCCAATTATTTTATTATGTCCTGTAATCTAGCTTTATCTTATTGTTTCCTGATACTTCATTTGTTTTAGTTCTCTACCACTTACATTTTCTAGCACTTACTCTTCTAACACATCACAGTGAGTAACTGTCAGGATTCTCCGATGCAAAGTTTCATGCGTTCCCACTGTAATGAATAATTAGTCTTCCTAGTGATACCTCATCACTGGGCAGAGAACTTGTTCACCAATCACATAAAGACTTCGGCCTCTTTTGGTGACCCTTGCTGTCATGGTTACGTACAGGTGTCAACTTGATGGTTGAGGGCTTGAGTTCTGGGCACATTTGTAGAGAATCAGTAGTTGAGTTAAGCCCAAAGCGAACCTGAAGGAGACTGTCTAGTTGATGGGGCAGACCCACCTCCTGCTGGGTGGAACTAGACCCTGAACAGGTGAATAAAATAAAGAGAGCTGATTGAGAGAGTTGGCATCCTGGTATATACTTGGCCAGACATGCTGGTATGGCAAGTAAGGATCATCCCTGTCTCAGCCATTACATAGAGATGGTGTGGCCAGTTCCCTTGGCCCTGGTGTTGGTCCGTGCTCTCCCATCAAGCTGGATTGAGAACTACAACCAGACCGCCTTAAAAAAATAAATCCTTTGTTCCCTTAAGACATTTGATGATCATTTATCAGCAACCGTGCAGGTAAACTGCAACATAATTTCTTAACCAGTGGTCACACTAGTGATGATCTTTAAATGTTCTTTGACTTGTGTCTGGATTAAAAGTATAAGCTCTGTTAAAATTCCTCCAGACATTTTATCTGCTCTGTGGAAACTTTTTTTTTTGGTGACCATTCTTCAATTGTTTTGTTTTGTTTTGTTTTGTTTTTTATCTCTACTCTTTTCCTTCTTTACTTTGAAGCAGATCTAATTTTAAGCTGTGTGTGATGGTGAGTGCCAAGTACCAACTCAATTCAAATCTAGAACCACCTGGGAAAAAATCACTTCTCTGCTTACCTGTGAAAGATTAGCTTGATTGCATTAATTGGTGTGGTAAGACCCACCTTAGTTGTGGGTGGAGTCATAGGGGAGCCTTGAACTGAATAAAAAAGGAAAAAGCTGAGCGCTACCATGTACTACTTCATTGCTCTCTGATCTGGATATCATGTGACCAGCTCTCTACCGCGCCTGCCGCTGTGACTTCCCTGCTGTGATGGACTCTCATCTGGAAATGGGAGTCAAATAAACTCTCCCTTAAGTTGCTTCTGTTGGGGCATGTTGTCACAGCGACAGGAAAAGAAACCAGGATGCCATGAATCTCATTGTCTGCGTTTCCTCAGCCCACCATTCGGACAGGCTGCTTCGGACGACCACTGCTCACTGCCAGTTCCTAGTAGACAATTGGCGCTGAGGTAATCTACACAACTCTTCCCAGTCAGAGGTGCAATCTAGTTCTCCTTCCCTCAAATCTGGGAAACTCTGGTAAGTTTTTAAGGGAAGAATTATTTACTCCAGCTCGTTTTCACAGGTCCATCGTGGCAAGGGCGAGCCCGTGGGGCAGAGCAGCTCCCATCCTGGTGGCCAGGAAGCAGAATGCCTATCCTCATCCTTCTCTTTTTATTTTATCCAAGCCCCAGTCCTGAGATGGCGATGCCCACATTTATGGTCCTTGTTCCGGTCTGTGCAGTGTCATGCACAAAACTTAATCATGCTGAGGGTGTTGGCTCCTGCTTACACTCCATGAATGGGAAAGGATCAGGCAGGGCATTACAACTTCAAGACCAGCCTAGGCTACATACCAAAATGAAACATAAACCTAATATCAATCTCAGCAAATATGAGCCTACAAGGCCCATGTCCATGGCTGTGGCGTTTAACCAGACATGAGGCAGCTGTGCTCCTGAAGGGCCCACTTTCCGTTCCACCCCTGCAGGGGAAGCAAAGAGTGAAGCCCACCAAGCCTGCTTCCTGATGCTATCGATGCAGCCCGCTTCAAGTCTGGCTTGAGAAACACAGCACTCAGGAACTCAGAAAGAAAGGGCTGCTCATCCCTGCTCCCCCCTCGGCCCTCTTCCTAAGCAATGGGGCTCTCGGCCCAAGTCTCCGTTCTTTCTAAGCTTTCCTTTAGAGCTAAAGTTTCCAAGCTTCTACAAGTCCATCTGCCATGCCTCTGAATGAAGCACTGCAAGAAACCACCAGTGTCCCCCACAGGACCCATACACTCCTGATGTGGGCATAAGGGTTCCCCAGCAAAGGCAAGAAGGTCACGTCATCCTGGTCTCTCGGGAGAATTATAGACACTTCCACTTTCACCAATACCCCCTACCCCTGTTCTGAACCACAACTCCTGGAGCCACAGTTCCTGAACACGGGCAGCAAAAGTAGCCTAATGACGCTGGGTGTGGTGGCTGAGGGATAAAGATGGACCCACAGGCATGAGGAAGAGCCAAAGTGTCAGAGTCTGCACTGGAAACAGGAGCTGTAAGGAAGGAAAAGGTTTGGACCCAGGACTGATCCCAGGATTACCAGAGACACACACTCAGCAGAGGGCAAAGCAGAGAAACAAACCCTTCATCCCAGAAGCAGCCAAACGCCAAGGGAGGTAAGTGAGGGGCACCCAGCGGAACAGAGGTCAAGGAACTTGGGAGAGGATGGAAAGCCAGGAAGATAAGGCTGTCTCTCCCTTTGGAGCCTCAGCCAGAAAAGCCGCTCAGCTAGTTGCATAATCTTTCTGTTTGCCTACGGCTACGTTTTGTCCGGCAACTCTGTCCCCATAGGTGACTGAAGCAGGTACCCTGCAAGGACTGAACGAGGAAGGGGTGGCAGCAGAAGAACCACGGTGCTCTTCACTGCCGCCCGGAAGATGGAGATGCACAACGGATCTGCCCCCTTCAACTTTTCCCTGCCGCCCGGCTTCGGCAGGCGCCCCACCGACCAGGCGCTGAGCTTCATCCTGGTATTCATGTTGCTTTTCGTCATGCTCTCCCTGGGCTGCACCATGGAGTTCGGCAAGATCAAGGCTCACTTCTGGAAGCCCAAGGGGCTGGCCATCGCCCTGGTGGCCCAGTATGGCATCATGCCCCTCACTGCCTTTGTGCTGGGCAAGGCCTTCCGGCTGAGCCAACATCGAGGCCCTGGCCATCCTCATCTGCGGTTGCTCTCCGGGGGGAAACCTGTCCAATCTCTTCACACTGGCGGTGAAGGGGGACATGAACCTCAGGTAGGTTCGGGGGTTAGAAGGGAGCAGCACGAGATGGGGTGCTTTGGAGATGTCACAATGGAGGGGACAGCTGGGCTGGAGCCAGCGTAGGGAGGGAATAGAAGTTGGGTGGGTGACTATGCAGGCTAGGGGGTAGCATTTATATTACCAAAGGTTTGTTATGCTGGACTGGGGTTTAAGCTTGGTTTAAGCACCGAGTTAGGTGCCAATCTGCTCCAGGGGCATCTTGGATAGATAGTCCTGTAATGCCGTAAAGGTCTCCAATAAACAAAGGGTTACTTCAGAAAGACCATGGATTGCGGCCAAAGAACCCCAAGAGCACCTAATGCATGGCGAGTTCTTGATTCTGAGGCTGGGAATCTAGAAGGGGACTGATGGGTTCTGAGCATTCCTAGGATAGTCAAGGTGACTTGGACACAAACAAGCAACTCAAATTCCTTCACAGCAGACAAGATTCCAAAAGGTGCTCCCAAGTAGCTGGTATTTGGAGTATCAGCTAAGACCCTTCACTCCCTATCCCCATGATGTAGTGATACGTTTGTCTACAGGCACCTCAGATAAGATGGAGCCAGATTAGGGTGGGTGTCACCTCAGTCTAGCTGATAGGGAAACAACCAGCAACAGCTAGGTCCGGAGCAGCTTAAGCAGAAAGCAGCACAACCTCCCCCCCTCCCGCCAGCCGGCAGCCTGTCTCATGGCTCTGTGAGCACCTGCCTTTCCCCACAGGTGGGGGCTTCACCTTCGATCTCTGCCACAGGAGGTTATCTTAGCCAGTCTATTCCACAGCTAAAGAGAATTCACCAGCAAAAGTTAAGCCTTAATCTTAAGGCAATTTCTCCTGGGTCTGTCCTCAGTAGAGATGCTGGGTAGTGCCAAATAAAGCAGGAAATTTGGAGTCTATCTGCTTGTGTCTAGGAGCACCGTAACCTTAGCCAAACCTTACAAAGAAAGCTAACCAAGGAGCCCCTCCTGGTCATACGAAGTGACACTGGAACAATTTGGCAGGACTGGGGAAGCACTTTGCTCTTATTCACTTTGAGCAGGTGAACTACCTCTCGACTCCACCCCAGTCCTTGCTACAGATTTTTAAATGAAAAGATCAAGACTGCAAGTTGGGGTTTGCCAGAACCTGCTGTCCAAGAAACTCTGAGGTCTCTCCCAACAATTCAACACTGTCTAAGGTAGTCAGTCGATGGGTAGAAAGGCACGAAAGGAATTTGAGTTCTTCTCCTTTGGGAATATAGCTCCATGTTCAATCACGTCAGCACAAAGAAATCTTTCCCCTGTGTAATCCAAATTGCTTCTCCGATTGGGCCTGTGGACAAGGCTCATTGCCCCGTGTCCCAAGTAATACAGAGAACTTGTCCCAAGTAAAAGGAACACAGTACTCTTGTTGGTCAGAGAGGGGCACACTGAAGGACTTGTGTATGTGTAGAAGCAGCCGAGGTAGCAGGAGATGGGGACAGCGTGAAGGTCAATGGGTGAGTTTGTAATGTGAGTAAGGAAGTGACCCAGCCTTATCCCTGGTGGTGCTAATGAGGTCTCTTCAATAGCACTAGTACCATAATTTCTTAGTGATTATGACTTTACAAGTCTTGATGTCTTCATGAAAATTTTAACTTTTTATCCTTTTTATACATTCACCTAAATTTTAAGATCAGCTTTCCAGTCTATGAAATTTCTGGCATTTTGATTAAATCTGCATTACATTTATATACAGCTTTAGGAACCATCTTTCTACTATTTTCTTCCCACCCATTCATGAATATAATATAGCTTTGCTTTTTTTTAAAACTTTATTTATTCATTTATTGTGTGTGTGTGTGTGTGTGTGTGTGTGTGTGTGTGAGGGCACTGTGTGTCCCTGTGGAGGGCCAAAGGTAATTTTGGGAATCATCCTGGATTGCTTCCACCTCCTTTTGCTTTGCTCTGGGATTTCCTAGGCTCTGCCCAACAGGCCAGAAGTGTCCAAGGCCACAGTTTCTGCCTGTTGGTTTGTTTTTTTTTTTTAATGTGTACCTGGAATCTGACTTCAGGACCTTTTGTTTTCTAGGCAGAGTCTTAACCCCTGAGCCATCTCTCCAGCCTGCTTTGCTTTGACTTAAGCTTTCTCTCATACCTTCCTGTGAAGTTTTATAATTTTGTCAGTAAAGATCTTGTATTCCTTTTAGATATAAGTATTTTGTAGGTTTTTTTTTGAGATTATAAATGGCATCTTTTAAAAAACTCATTTGCTAATAGCATATCTGACCCCAACTTATTATTTTATATTGCTTATGTATTCAGAATCCTATGAATCCTTTTAGTTATTAGTTATGTAGGAATGTTTCCTCTGCCAATAATCTATTATTAGCAAAAAAAAAAAACAAAATTAAAGATTATGTTCTTCCTCTCCCTATACTTTGTTTCTCTTGCTGTGTATACCATAATGTATAAAAGCCAGGATAAACACACACTGTGACTTTATTCCTTTTATCATAGGAAACCCTTTGAGCTGTTCACCACTAAACTTACTGTTTAATGTTGCAGGTTTTTAGTAGATATTCTTACAGAATTAGGAGTTTTCACTGCTGATCATATACTAAACTTATACCATACAGCACTGCCTCTTGCTGGATATAGTCTGCAGCTCTGAAATTCACACCGTCTTCTTGAAGCTGATAAGTGCTGTGTCATGCGTCCACTACTTTGTTACTCTTTCTTTTTACAGTTCTGATTGTGTGTGTGTGTGTGTGTGTGTGTGTGTGTGTGTGTGTTTCTAAAAATCAAAACCAGGACACTACCGTATGTAGACAATCCATCATGAATTATCTGCCTGGATGCTTTCTTCTTGTTCTTGGCTTCTACCTGGCCATGCCACTCACCTCCAAAGACTCGATGTTCTACCACTGTGTCCCACATCAAAATTACTCAAGTAAAAAGTACTTGATTGCCTCCAGTGCCCAGAGCTTCTATGTTTTATGCAAGTCCACAATGTCAAGGGCTACAGTCAGGTGATAGGACCTCGACTATTCTATTCAAAATGGACTGTGCATAGAACAGGTGCCCAAAGCAAAAAAAAAAAAAAAAAAAAGGTGTTATTAAAGAGAAAATCAGAATGGATCCTTCTTCCACTGAAATTAAGGAAGCCGAACTGGCCTGGGCTTGAGACCTTGCCACTTGTGTGATTTGTGGCAAGTCAAAATTCAGCTCCTTTATACGCAAAAAGTGAGGCAGATGTTTATTGCCTAAAAAAGCGTGTAACGCAGAAGCATAGTGCCTGAGTCAGGGCAGGCAACAAGGCAAGTGTGCTCATGGACTTTCTCCTTCTGTTCTTCCCCTATCGTCCACCCAGCATTGTGATGACCACCTGCTCCACCTTCTGTGCCTTGGGCATGATGCCTCTCCTCTTGTATATCTACTCCAGAGGGATCTATGCTGGAGACCTGAAGGACAAGGTGCCCTACAAAGGCATCATGATATCCCTGGTCATGGTTCTCATTCCTTGTACCATAGGGATCATCCTCAAGACCAAACGGCCACAATATGTACCTTACATCATGAAGGTGAGAAGCAGGGGGGCCATACTGATGGTAATGATGGTAATGGAGCAATTAACAGCAGCCAGACTACTTATGAAGAGAAATACATTTGGGTTTACTGTTCTGGAGGGTCCAAGATTAATATCAGTAGCTCCATTGGCTTGGGCATTTGGCGGAGTAGCTCATTATGGCAGGATCATGTGCTAGCATTTTGAAACATAAGCAGAAAGACATGAGCAGAAAGACAGAGAGAAAGAGAGAGAGAGAGAGAGAGAGAGAGAGAAAGGCTAGGATTTCAAATTCCCTTTTTGGGGCATCTCCCAATAACCTACAAACCTCCCACAAGGCCCTACGCCCTGAAGATACACAACACTTCCAGACAGCACACCCAGGGACCTAGCCTTTAACATGTAGGACTTTGGAGGACGCTTATCCAAATTACACCTGGTATTCTTTTATGTCTGCTTTTTTTCTTTATTTCTCTACCCTCACTATATTTACTACTTTGTGGGATTGTAACATACACGTGAATATTTTTGAAAACTTAGGGGGAAAACAAAAACACTACATATGACCATAAGGTATAATTAAACTTACATCGGGTTCCTCCGAGATGCTAGAGTCTATGCAGTTAGTCTTAGAAATTAAGTAACACACAAGGGAAATACGTTCCAACAATAGTGTGCAAACAGATGTTGGTAAAAATGACGAGATTTCCAAAGGCCAAAGCAGTTAAAGAGGCTTTTTGGAGAAGAGGAGCTAGAGACAGAGCACAAAGAAAAGTTGGATTTAGATAAACCTGGGGAGGGGCTGAATCGAGTTCAGAGGACAAACCTGGCTGATTTGATGAGCTAGAAGGAAGGAAGACAGGAGAGAAGGTGGTGTATGTACTGCCAGACTCCGGTAAAGGAAAAAATATATATATGTGTGGCCATAGAGGATGGAAGGAGCGTGTGGTCTCATGGCTCTGCTTGCTCTCAGAACATGAGACTATCAAAGTGGTCTGACCAGCCCTCCTCATCTTGCTTCTAGAACATCTTCCGCCACTGGGCACCACCTTTTGGCAGCCTCCACCATCCTTCTCATTTCCAAGACATCTTTGGATAGTCAGCACTGATAAAAGTTCAAATCTCTCCTATCTTTAAAAAAAAAAAAAAAAAAGTAAATCACTGATATGTTAGTACACACCTGTAAAATCCACACTTGAAAGGCTGAGACAGGAAATTCATGAGTCCAAGATTGGCTGGACTATACAGTGAGATGCACACAAGTGAGTAACACACAAGGGAAATACATTCCAGCGATAGCGTGCAAACAGGTGTTGGTAAAAATGAGATTTCCAAAGGCCCACACAAGGGAACACCCATTCCTATTAACACCTCTCTTTGTTCCCTTCCCAGCCGGGCTTCAGCAAACTCTCTGCCACTTCCTTCAGGTGTGACCAGGCCTTCAAACAGTCCTCTGACCTAGCTGCCCAACCACTTTAGCCTGAAGGGATGTCAAGTATAACACACTGTCCCTTCACTCTATGCTTGAAGCCACTCTCAGCTTCTAACACACTGTCTTTTCACTCTTTGCTTGAAGCCCCTCTCTGGCTTCTTACTCACCATCCGGATAAACTTCAATGTGTCTCCTTGGGCATGTGTCAGTTTGTCTAAATGGCCTCCCTCCTCTGCTGCCCCCCCCCACACCGCCTGTGCACAAGTTCAGACACTCTGACTTTCAGTTCCTACTCTTCAGGTCCAGACACAAATAGCACTTCTTCCTGGAGGTGTTCCCTAACCATTCATGACTAGATAGCATCTGCCCCACAGCAGCCAACTCCCCTCCCCCCCAACACTTGTAGCAGTTACTACACTGTATTATAAACACTCATTTTATCTCTCACTCACCAGTTCCCATCTTGAGTCAGACTAACCAGGGTTAAACAGCCATAAGACAGCACCATCACAAGATTATCATGTGTCAGACTAACCAGGGTTAAACAGCCATAAGATAGCACCGTCACAAGATTATCATGTATTTCCCAACCTGGAATCAATTTTTGTGAGGACACAGTGAACAATGTGTGGATTTATTTTCACTCTTCAAGGGCTATTTTCCCCTTCATCCCCCTGGCCCCATCCATAATGATGGCAGAGTTAAGACTAGTGATCACACTGACTTCTTTGCCCACTTACCTTTCCTAATACTTGTTGCAGTTCGCCTGCATGGTTGCTGATAAATGGCCATTAAAAGGCTTAAGGGAACAAGGGGTTTATTTTCTTACTGATAGTCCGGTTACAGTCCTCAGTCCAGCTTGACAGAAGGGCTCACACCAACACCAGGGCCAAGGGAACTGGCCACATCATCTCTACATAATGGCTAAGAGAAGGATGATCCTTACTTGCCAGATCAACATATCTGGCCAAGTATACAAAAGGATGCCAACTTCCTCAACGGGCTCTCAGTATTTTATTCATTTGTTCAGGGCCTAGTCCCACCCACCATAGGCCGGGCCTTCCCCATCAGCTAGACAATCTCTTGCAGGTTTGCTCTGGGCTTAACTCAACCATTAATTCTCTACAAATGTGCCCAGAGCTCAAACCCTCAACTGTCAAGTTGACAACACCTGTGCATAACTATGACAGTTGTCAAATTGAAACGACCCGATTTGTATTAGTGAGGTTTATTGGCATCTGTCTTCAAAATCTACAAACATGTTGGCACATGCACTAAGATCCAATTTCAAGGGTTCTGCATTTTGAAAAAATAATCCAAGAAAGCTCATTTATCCATTCAAAGGCTATGTGATTCGGCCGATGAACATGATGCCACCCACCCCTCTTTAACAGAAGCCAGTGGTTACCTTGATTAAGCCACCCTCCTTAGCTTCCCTCCCCCCATCCTTGCTACTGCCTTGCTATGAACTAACCTGACTCAGCTTCTCCCATCTTGTTCCTGCCACCGCTTCTCTACCATCCTGCAAACTAAGTGGGATGAACTGATGAGCTCCCCCACTCATCAACATGTGCAAGGCCATCTTGAATGGCACCAGCTAGCAAGTGCAGCACTGTTGTTGAGCGGGTGTTGCCCCAGCTGTGACAAGGGCAGTGAAGCCCAGTGCAACAAAACACAGTGGCCTATGAAGCAGTGACTCCCCAGGATCCATTGTCTTGGTAGACATGATAGATTTCCAAATGGTAAGCTGTAGGTAAGTCTAAGGTGGTGAATTCCTCTCCTTTACCTGTGGGTAATCATAGGAGCTACAATTCAATGGTTGGTTCCTAGATGCCAGGTCTTATGCCATCAACTCTACTCAGAAGGGCTTGGTGTCTAAGTTTACATGCTTGGACTGGCAGAGAGAGCGTTTACACCTGAGGTATGCGAAAACTGTGCTCCGATTTTCTACCCTTGAGTTCCAAGGCATGAGACCATGAGGACAGGAGACAAACGCTCATTCACAGGAGGAGGTGAGGTGTTTGGGATCAGTGAACAGCTCCTATAGCCCAGTGCCCCTGGATTTTCATGAGAATAAAAATTATTTTGCCACTAGATAGAGCACAAATCCAAGAGACAAAGTTCCAAAATGGGTAATCAAAGCAAAATGTAAGGGTAAAGTGGGAAGCTCATTACATGGTGTTTTTTTGTTAGAACAAAGCATATACTGATTGATGACACCTGTGGAAGGCCCTCCTGTCCTGGAATAGAACCAGTTGGTAGATGTGCTGCTTCATATGATCAAGTCCGTTGCAGTAAAGATGGAAAACAAATGCCAAGTCATGAATCTGAACTCTGGCCAATATTTAAAAAAATAGCCAAATTTTACTATGGCTGGGGGAAGCTCAGTGGTAGAGTCCTTACCTAGCATACAAAGCCCCAGCACCACACACAAATAACTTTTACGGAGGCAATGCTGTGAATTTGCATACTTCACAGTGATTTAAATAGAAAAATGCACTATGTATTTTTCCACAACTTTTAAAAATGTGACTGGGAAAAGTTAAGGGTGGGGCCACATACCTGTCATCCCAGCACTTGGGGACACTGAGGCAGGAAGATCAGAAGTTCAAAGCCAACCTAGGCTACAAATCAAGTTCAAGGCCAACCTGAGATACCTGAGCTCCTATCTCAAAACCAAAACGAGGGCTGGAGAGGTGGCTCAGGGGTTAAGCCTCTGCCTTGCAGGCGGAAGGTCCTGAGTTCGGATCCCAGATCCCACGTATAGACGCCGGGCGGAAGCGGGGGCGGCCTGCGCTTCTGGTCCTGGTAGGGCGGAGCCTGTGAATCCCGGGGCAGACTAAATAAGGAGGTGGAGGCGTCCATGGTGGTTCCCGATTTCGCCCGTGGTTCTACACACACACACACACACACACACACACGCAATTGAATAAATAAAATTAAAAAAAAAAAAAAACCAAAACGAATCTCAAAAATATAAAATGTTACATGTAAATGAAACAGAAAATAAGGCAATACATAACCATTACAAAATAACACAGTGAAGGAAAATTCCCCTATATATTCTTCACTCAACAGATGAAAAAACACGGAGCTTTAAATTTATCCTTTTGTTGTTGTTTTGCAGCATGTCCTTCTCTAAACACATTTTGGGAAGTGCAAAAGGAAGGTATAAGCTTACACCCTCATACATACAGAAGCAATGTTGTTTCACTTGAAACCCACTTATTGAAATTCATCAGTAGTTTTTAGAGGCAATTATAATCACTTCGGATCTGTAGTTTCTGAGGGTGGTGTTATTACTTACATGTTTTTGAAACACAGTTCACAAGTCACTCATCGAACGTGGGAGCACACATGAAGGTTGGTGCTCCCCTTCAACTAGTTTGAGACAAGAGTCTCTGTTTCTCCAGGCTACATAACCGCCAAAGCTTCCAGGGATGCTCCCGTGTCCGCCTCCCATCTCCCATAGGAACAATGGGATTACAAGTGCTTGTGTTCAACTTTTTTTTTTTTTTTTTTTTTTGTCTGCTTTACACATGCTACACCACTCGCTGAGTTATAGTCCCAGCACTGCTTTAATGATAACGCATCGTTTGGGTTAAAACTATACTACCTGGCTTTATCAACCACCTATCAGCTTTACTTCAAATGACTCGACAATTTCCACAAGTCAAATTCATCTTAAAACAATGAAGCCCCAACCTGTAATAGAGATTGAGAAAAAGCATGACCAGTTCTAATGAGCTCCAATACATGGGAACAGCAGCATTGTACACACGTGTAAACATACTCTGAAACTGACTGAGCATTTTCATTTATGATACCGACTTTGCAGAAGGCCTGGGTAGTCTCTTTCACAACCACAGCTCGTTGCTATCAAGCTGGAATCTAGAGACATTTTGGAAGCAGTTGTGCTTGACTTGAGGTTTTAGTCATTACAATGTTAGTCAAGGGGCTGGAGAAATGGCTCAGGGATTAAGCCTCTACCTAAAAACAGAAGGATCCCATATCCCACATTAAAAAAAAAAAACGAACCAAAAAATAAATAAATAAATAACAGGCAGAAATGGCTGTGGCCTGCATTTCCGGTCTGGGAAGACAGAAACTGGAAAACCCCTGAGCAAAGCAAAAGGGAGGTAGAGCAATCCAGGATGATTCCTGAAGTCACCCTTGGGCCTCCACAGGCACACACAGTCCTCTGATACACACACACACACACACACACACACACACACACACACACACAATTTTTTAAAAAAATAAAAATAAAGTGCTAGTCAAGTCTGTCCTTGTAAGTTTCCTAGCAACTGCTAAGAAATTTCTGTAAAAATGGTCTCTCCTCCAATCCACACCTGTTCCTCCCCATGCCTAGGTTCTCACGCCCACCCCTCTAATGGCCTCTTCTTGTCCTCCTGTTTAGGGAGGGATGATCATCACTTTCTTCCTCAGCGTGGCCGTCACAGTGCTGTCCATCATCAACGTGGGCAACAGCATCCTGTACGTCATGACACCACACTTACTGATGACCTCCTCCCTCATGCCTCTCTCCGGCTTCCTGTTCGGCTACGTTCTCTCTGCCCTCTTCCAACTCAATCCACAGTAGGTATTTTTTAGGAGCCATTCTCTTGAAGCCCTTTCTATGTCTAAAGGCTTTTTGGGGGGAGGATGGAGGTAGAGGTAGGAGGAGGAAAGCAGTTAGGAACTCAAGATCTGGGCAGAGCATTTTCCTAACGAATGTACGAAGGTACCAACTGAACAAAACTTCAGACTGTGAGAAACAGAGAAACAAAGGTACAGCTACGGTATAAAGACCTAAGTTAAAAACCCAGGCAACAAACATCATCTAAACCTCCATGAACAGCAAAGCCTATCTCCTTCCAATGTCTAGATGCCCTCTCTTCCACAGTTCTTTTGTTGTTAATGGCACTAGGGTAGAGTCATGCCATTTCCTTTCCCACTTGTTTTTCTTCTAAGACTTCAGTATCGCCCAGACTGACCAGGCACTGGGTGAGAGCCCTGATAGATAGCACTCTCAAGATCAAGCAGCAAAGGTGCTTGGCTAAGTGCAACCCAATTCACAAGCACAAACAGCTGTACAGAGTAATAGAAGGACCTTTCTTGTTTAAAAAATCTGGGTGGAGAGTACTGCACACAGGTACTGTGTAGCAGTCAGAGAACAACTTCCAGGAGTTGGTTCTTTCCTTCTAGCTTCATGTAGGTTCCGGGGATTGAACTCAGGTCATCAGGCTTGTGCAAGCACTTTTATACTTGGAACCATCTTGCCAACCCTACCTTTCCTCTTTTTTAGGCCAAGCAGATAACACTTACATAGAAATATAAACATTAGTCCTCCTCTCCTCCAAACAAACTGAATTTTCAAGACACAATTTCAAAGTCTATTGTTAAAATTCATGCTAATAAAGATCAAATTATCATGCCATGTAGCATGAGTGTCAGAGAGCTGCCGATGACCAAAGTGGTGCCCGCCTTCACCGATTCAGGAAGCTACGGATCACAAGGATCGCAGCAGCCGTCTGTCACTCTCAGTGTGTTTGGTCTAATAAGACAGCTACTTCAGCACACTAGAAATCCAGCGAATACACATTCATTAAATATAAGCACTCCGTTTTTTTATTATTATTAATACATTTTTATTATTATTTCAGCTCATACAAACTTATTAGGTACACCAGTTCCCTCCCTCCCTCCTCCTCCCCCCGTATCCCCTGCTCCCCCTCCCCACCCCCCTCCCTTCCTATCCCTCAGTGCCTCCCGCCCCAATTCCCAGAGAGTCCTTTCTTGTGCATGCCTGATTTTCCTCTGGGCCCTCCTCTCCAATGACGTACAAGGACCCAGTGGCCTTTCCCTGAACCCTTTCCCGTGTTCCCCTTAGGTATAGGAACACTGCTGTGGCTGCCAATCCTTTGCCTCCAAAGATCTTGGTGCCTTTAGCAGATGCTAGACTTTGTGAGGTCAACAGTGTGTTGGACAATGCGCAGGGCATGCAAAGTCCAATTATGATTGCTTCAGCCCTAACTAGTATGGAGTATCTTACATATCATTGCTCCTCCCACCTTTTGCTCTTACACTCTTACCGCCCCCTCTTCCACAAATTTCCCTGACCTTCAAGATGGGGAGAGATTAAGCTGGCCTAGTTCTAGGTGGTTGATATAGAGTCTCTGAAGTTCTGGATTGTGGTTTGTTGATTTTCTTTTGCAGTTTTGCTGCTCCTGCAATGCCCTTCACTCCATCCTGGTGGGCATTGTATGTTACCCCCTGGCCAGAGACAAAAAGCTGTTAAACTAGAGTCTTGTGATAAAAGCACATTCAAAAGTAGATGTAATAAAAGTGGGAAACCACAGTGAGGGAGGGGTCTATCACCCATTTGCAAAATGGTTACTTTTTATCTGCCAGACTATATGCCCTCCTCTTCTGGTGAGATCACACCCCCTCAGTAGTAAATGATCAGGAACAAAAGTCTGTGAACTTAATCAAATGTCTCATTACTTATTTGGGTCCTTGATGGAGGCCTATTTTCCCTGCTGTAACATGGTCCCTTCTCTCCTTGTTTCTGGTGTGGCCCTCCTACCCTATCCCTCCTGTTCATAATCCTTGCAATTACTGTCTCTAGGTGGGCTGGGTGGGTTTGGTACTAGGAGCCACCTATTAGGGAGTACATACGGCGCTTAATTTTCTGGGTCTGGGATACTTCACTTAATATAATTGTTTCTAATGACATCCATTTCCCGGCAAATTCCAGTAATTCATCATTTTTGATGGCTGAGTAGTACTCCATTGTATAGATGTACCACAGTTTCCTTATCCACTCGTCAACTGTTGGACATTTGGGCTGATTCCATGACTTTGCTATTGTAAACAGTGCTGCTATGATGGTCGTGCTTGAAGCACTCCATTTTTTATTCCATTATATGGAAAGCAGGCCAGGAAAACATCTCTTGAGGGCACATGTGACTGACTTTTGTCTTTAATGACAAGTTCTAAAGATGTCTAAGTTAGAAACTAGGACACAGGACAGGGTCCCAGATGTGTCAAACCATCTCCCACTGTTCACTCAAGGGGCAGTTTGTCTTAGAGAGCTGATGTAACAAGATAATGACCGGTAACAGCTCACATCTTCCTTCTCATCCCTCACCTGCCAGACATTTGTGCAAATTTTAACTTGGCAGCTCTGCAAGCCCAGCGAATCTTAAGACTTCAAAGCTACTTACAGAGCCAAAGGGCTGGGAGACATGGCTCAGTGACGGAGCATTTGTGCAGTGTGCACAAGGCCCCGAGGAAGAGCTTCCTCTCTAGATGTGTGAGATGATGGGCCCGACCCCTGTGTGCTTGACTTCCTTCCATGTTTCCGTGCTAGACTGCAGGGCTCCTGAAATATCTGGAATTGGGAGGGGCAAGCAGTTGACCCCTCCCCCCCGGTGTGGCTTCTGTTGAGCCCATTTCCTCCCCACCACAGATGCAGACGCACCATCAGCATGGAAACGGGATTTCAAAACATTCAGCTATGTTCTACCATCCTCAACGTGACCTTTCCCCCTCAAGTCATCGGACCACTTTTCTTCTTCCCTCTCCTCTACATGATTTTCCAAATTTCAGAAGGGTTTCTCCTCATCGTCATCTTCCGCTGCTATGAGAAAATCAAGCCTTCCAAGCCTGCCAAGGGTGAGTACTGAATCATCCCCAGGACAGGACTGCTGCTATTCTGGACTTCAGTGACCAGGGATTCTGGGGACTGGATTTCCTTAGGTCACTACGCACCATGGTCCTTCTGCCTTCTAGCTGGGAAATTAACTACACAGTACTTCTGCCTCTAACTGTGGACGTAGTTTTGCAAGGGGCTGACATGATCTGTAGTTGCTTTAAGTAGGGAATAATTTCCTCAGTGTAATGAAACACAACAGAGCTACCTGTTGGTACGCAAGATGGCGCTGAGGTCTTAACTGTGTAAGAGCCTCTACCCAGAAGGAAGCAAGCTTCAGCCTTCTCAGCAGGTCAGCATTCTTGCTCCACCAGTGGGGAAAAGCACAGATGGCAGCCTAAACACAACCTGAATTTGTATGATTCCATTCTGACTGCACAGTGATTTAAGTGCAGGCTCTTACACTACTTATCACAATAAATTTGACCGATATGATTTACACTGGTTACTACATACAGCACCTCTTTCTTAAAATGATCAGAGTAATTTCATTATCTACAGAACACAAACCTCATTAAAAGGCAGAATCCCTCCTTCCCTCTTTAGCTCTTTTATAGTGGTACAAGACAATGAACCCACAGCTTGAATACAAAGCAATCATTCTGTCAGTGTTCATTTTGAAGTTTTGTTTCTGAGACAGGCCTCAGTATGTAGCTCAGAGACGCCACTGACAGCCCAGGCTGGTCTCACATGCTCCGGCTGCAGCCTGCGGCCTAGGCTACCTACCCCTGCCATGCCCAGTTGTATCAGTTTAGTGCTGGGAATCAAACTCAAGACACTTCCACATGCTGGGCACTAAGCTATATCCCCACTTCCCTCCCCCACCAAAGTCTTTTAAAACAACAAATCCTGCTTTATCACACATTTCAATGCCTCCTGCTACTTTATTTCCCAGCTGAAAGGCTTCAAGACCCTTTCTGGCCCCTTGGGGGATTGTGACTTGCACCCTAAGAAAAATATTTAATTTTCCCTGATAGGAAATACTATACCAGAGTAAATGTTAATTCTCTCTCCCTTTAAGATGCCATCAGTTTACAATGTAATCTTGGTTTTCAAGACAAAAAGAATCCAATAAAAGGCTAACTAACCTATAAGCTTTTGTTCAAAACTAGTTTTGCAAAAGTGAAGTCTGAGGTTTATCTCAGAGAAACTCAGTAATTTGTTATCCAACTCTTAGCCTTAACCACATCCTGCCATCAAAAAAAGTATTAACGAAAGTAATTCTAGAGCCACTTTAAAAGAATTGGTCCCAGGAAGATCTGAAGGGGCAATACTTGGGATTTTTACTTAATGCCTAAAAGAAATAAATACCCCACAGTCAATCTGGAAGACTCCCCCCCAATAACAAAGCTGAATTAGTTTTTTTCTCTTAAATTCTATTACTGGTATGACCATTCAGGATATATGGAAAGGCAAATGTTTCACATATGAGAAGGATGAAAGATGAAATGAGAGATATACAGCACATGCTAGATGCAGACTGGTATTTTTGTATTTTCCAGTTTAAACATGTTTTATACTGCTGTCATTCTGCACACCTTTAACCAAAAATTTTTAACTACAGACAAAACAAAAATGATCTACAAGGCAGCTGTAACTGAAGAAACAACTCCAGCTCTGGCGAATGGCAGTCACAAAGGGGGCGCTCCCCTCGCACAGCCTGGCCCTTCCACCGGTGACATGGATTCTGGTCAGATGGCAATGTGAACAGTAAAAAACGCAAAAGAACAGAATCTGTCGGAATCTTTGTCCAGCACTGCCAGCAAAATATTTCTACAAAACGCATCAGCAGAATCACTGAGCCTCATTCTCGAGTATATACAGGGGCATTAACCCAGGAAGTCTCGCCCATCCCCAAGTTGCAATTTGGCACTTGCTTAAAAACATGAAAAGGGATCAGGAAGTTGGAACAGGGCTATCCTAAGTCCCAGGCCTAGGTCCTGGGCTCCAGAGCGAGACTGCCTAGACCATCTCATGTCTCAGGACACCAAAAATAAACAGGCGTATAATCTCCTTACTATAAATTCTATGAAGGCAGAAACTAAATCTGCTCTACTCTTCACCTCTACAGCAATGCCAGATATGCTTAAGAAAGTCATCTACTTTCTAAATTAAGGGGATTCGTCAACTAATCAAACATCCAAACCCCAGATGAGGTTTTTTTTTTTTAACTGAAAAGGAAAAAAGTTCCCGAGTCAATACCAAGTATAGAAAAATGGGCAATAAATGCAAAAGCGACTAAGACAAAGCAGCTAATGGACATAGATGAAAGATTTTGAATACCAATACTTTTTTAAAAAAATTATGTCTGTCTGTGCATGTGTGTTATCAGAGAGCACTGTGTGATCCTGTGGAGGCCCAGGAGTGACTTCAGGATTGCTTCTACCTCCTCTTTGCTTTTCTCTGGAGTTTTCCAAGCTTCACCTTCCAGGAGTGGAAGTTCAGGCTGCCACCATTTGTCTGGCCTTTTCACATGGGATAGTTCAGAACTCAGGACCTTCTGTTTACCAGGCAGAGGCTTAACCCGAGCTATCTGCCTAGCTCAGAAAAAAAAACAAAAAACAGAAATTTGGCACTCCATCTACCCTGCTTAGACCTCTCCAGACCCTGGATCTGTGTTCACACTAACCCACTTTTCAAAAGAATTTTCAGTGAAATTTCACACCTTCCTCTCCCAGCATGTTACCCAGAAAATACCTCAATACCACCTCACCAAGAAAACTAGGTTCTACTCCAAGTAAACAAGTGTACCCCATCTCCTCCTAGATCTGGTCTATTATATCCAGAACATATTCCCCCAGATGCCAATACCTTTTCTCTACCATTTTGATAAAGCCAATAGGCTAATTTTTCCTACTTCCATTGGATTAAGCAGCTAGTATACTTTTAGCATCCACTGAAGCAGAACTAATCATCTAGTCTTCTGGAAAACTCCCATTTACTTCCTATACAAGTGGCAATACAGGATCAGAGTGATGGCTCAGTTGACTGCTTGGAAAGCAGAAAATCCTCAGTTCCCAAGTCCCCTCCCCACCCCTCGCTAAAAACTCCAGGTGGAAACCACTATGGTCTATACTTCCAGCCTTGCTGGGCAGAGCCTGGGTAATCCCTGAGAAAAAGAGGGAAAGGCAATCCAGGGTGATCCCTAAAGTCACTCATGGTCCCCTCAGGGACACAGTGTCCTCTGCCACACACAGAAAGTAGCAATAGTTTTAAAGGATTCACTAAACTGAGTAAACACTAGTTGTTATGAAATACTTATCTAGCCTAGTGCCCGGAGGTTTAAGAGGTCATTTGAGATTCTTTGAATACAGCTCAAGCTCATTTCCTATTCTTTCAGAGTCATTTGAAAACCCAAGCATAGGCTCAAATCCTGTACTTTATCTCAGTATACAGTGGCATATGTATCTCAGAACTGAAAGGAGCACTATGCAAAACCCCCTAGGCTTTCACATTCACTGAGAAACTATCACCTATGAAGTCCAAACTGCCATTAGGACAATTAAGGAAGGCAAGATCCACACTGGACTTTAATTCCTGAATACATTGCACTGAGCTGTAACTTAGTGTCAGTAACGTCATACCCAATACCATGTCAGGTGACACCAGGGAAATTATCAGTTAACTTAGCTTGTAAATATCCAACTTAAAAGATCATTCTAAACTTCAGGGTTCTACATGTGTAATATTTTATACATGGCATATATACAAGAGAATGAATATAGAACTTGACAAAAAACACACCAAAACCAACTTTATTTGATAATGTTTTATTAATAACAAACAGCTGCTAATATATCTGTCCTGCAACTGTTAACAAGTAGGCAAGAGGACACCCTTGATCCCAACAAGGAAACTCAAATTAAGCCTTTATATACAAGCAAATTTAGAGCTCTTTTAAGTGTCCAAAGCTATTAATTAGTTTAATTAAGGCATTAAACTAATTTCTGAATTAACATATTTGAACCATGAACTAAAATGTTCAAAACTTTTTCTAGTACAAAAAATTAAATTTGCTTTAGTTATAAAAGAGCTCTGTCAATATACACAAACTATATACTTCAGACATTCACAAAAATGTGAGCAGAAGGCTTATCAAAAGACATTTAATACAATTAGTTTTCAACAACCCCTTGGTGGTCCACATCTACAAAGAAATCCAACCCAGCCCACCCCCCTTCCAAATCCCACCCCCACAGAAAAGCACATACTTACCAGAATTTTTAGCAAGTATGGTTTGGGAATTGTTTTGTTTTTAAAAAAAAAGGCCCCCAGGGCAAGTTATTTACAGTTTAATTGCCACTGTCAACTGATCTGGACCTGGACCGAGATCGGGACCTCTGGCGATCCACAGATGCTGGAGACTTAGATCTACTTGAAGAACCACGTTTCTGGCTCTTCTCAGGCACAGGAGACCTACTAACAGAACGAGACTTGCTCCGGCTCCGACTCCTGCTTCTTGACCGACTGTAAGACTTGCTTCTCCGGGAACGGGATCGGCTACGAGAACGAGAGGAACTCCGGGTCCGAGATCGTGACCTGCTTCTTGACCTACTATGAAAAAGAGTCAAAAGAAAAACAAAATCAACTTGGACAACAGGGCACTGCAGATCACTAAATAAAGTATGGGGATGTAACACTGAAGACATACCTGTGCCTTTTGCTGCCTTCAATTAATTTGATTTTTCTCCCATTTATTTCTTTCCCAGAAAGTTTTTCAATAGCATTCTTTAAGTCACCATAAGAGGCAAACTCAACCACCCTAAAGAGAAAAAATCAATCTTTTAGAAGCATATATACCCCAATCCTGGCCATACTGCTACTTCTACGTATTAAATCATGCCAGACAGACAACATAACGCAGTAAGATTCTGTGCTAGACAACTGCTGTCTTGGTTGTCATTGTGTGTACTGTGGACACTAGTTCCCTACCTATTACATACCAATATTAACAATCCCTTATGATACAAACTTGTCTCCAAAACCTCCCAAATACACAAACTATGCCTAATAGAGAACCACAGCCCATCAAGTATGTACCAGTAAGTCAGCAACATTCAATTAACTACCAAGAGATTTGAAAAAGGCTTCCAGCCTCCAGTACACTCACCCTTCATTTAATTTAGGTCGATGTGCATCCGCAAAGGTTACTTCCCCAGCTTGTCTCATGAAATCTTTGAGATCCTTAACACAAGACAATCATGTTAAAGAGCGAAGAGGGAAGGGTGACACACAAACAACCACATGGTATAAAAACAAGACTACTGAAAGAGAAGTTGTTAGATAAAGTACAAACATGGCATATACCACACTTGTATTCTATCAGAATTCAAAAATGTCAGGGCACGAAATAAGCAAATAGCATATTGCTTTTAAGCAAAATGCTAGAAGAAATTTAGATTTTAACATTAAAGTAGTTATTAGTCTAACTGAGCTCAGTACAAAAGGGGGAAAACAAACAAAAACAAAACAAAACAAAAAAAGAAACAATACATTTTAAGTAAAGACTAAAATAGCTTTATATTTAAAAAAAAAAAAAACAGAACATTTACAAAGACACCAGTTATTTTGTGCCCCATATGTCATTAAAAAATTTTACTTTACCTTTATTATTATTTCCCTAGGCTAGTCAAGCAGCAAACCATTAATCGGTCGGAGAAACCTTCATGACATAGGCCCGACTGGCTCTTCGCCACCCACTTGGAGGATACTACCCAATCGATGGAAGCCTTTAATCGCACAGCCCTCCCTATCAGCAGACTACTGGCGATGCAGACATGTTTTACTCTTGTGCAGTTACCAAGGACCACTTTACTGCGATCAGGATTCCAACGACCAACTAATTGCGTATCTTTCAACTCTTTCGACCAGGACCTCTTATTCGGAAGCGTTACAGGAAGACAGCTCTCAACTTAGGGATCAGATCACGTAATCAACGTTCTGGGATCGCTGCAACCCGGCACTTCAAGTAAGTGCACCGATTACGTCTAGACCGGCAAACACAGATCTAGAGGTGGCCAATTGATCACTGTAGGAGCTGACTGGCAAAGTCAACCAGGCCCAACCAAGAGTGACCAAGACAACGATTAGGATAACCCACAGGCACTCCTCGTCATAAGGCCAACGACACAGATAGGCTGGCAAATAAAGGGTTTAATATTTGGTTAAAATTGATTTTCAAGAACATGAAAATATATATCCTCAAAACATTTACATTTGATCACTAATATTAAAATTTGAAACATCCCCCAGTTACATTTAATTAAAATTTAAAATTACGTTTCCATTAAATCCATTAAGTTAATTAAAGATAAACTACTTTTACCAAAACATTAGTAAAACATTAACTACCCATTAACATTTAAAAATGCCACAATTTAAAAAAAAAAATCTCAAAACTGTGTTTCAACTAACCTGCCAGCTGACTCTTGAGGATAAATTCTCAACTATAAGTCGATTTTCTGTTCTTACAGGTGGAGCATTTCTAAAAAAGTAAGTATTCACATCAGAATTACATTGTAAATGTGCAGGGACATGCATTTTTATGTGCACGAATAGACAAGTTTAAGCAATGACTCATTTAAACTCGTTCCACCAACTTTCTGGGTTATTCTTAATATATGGGCTCAACAACTATACAGTAAATCCCAGAATCACATTGTTAATGGTTCCTGATCCTAAACAATGTTATCAACAGTAAACTACTGAAACCAGCGACGACCCATCACATACCGTCTATCATTTCGAGGTCTGCGACTACTAAAACGGTCAGAGTAACGTCCTCTACCTCGACCACCTCGGGACCTCGCCCGAGCATGCTCAATAGTAACTCTGAAAGAAAACACAAGTTACATTTGTTAGCTGGAAGAGCCTATTTAACAAGTACTCCAGGTGAACGAGTTTGTTTCCTTGGGCTACTCAGTTGTAAAACAAAGACTCACCTTTCACTACAAAGTTCTTTTCCATCGAGTTCATAAACAGCATCATCGGCATCCCTCGGATCCTCAAATTCCTAAAAGTAAGGACAGAGCGGGCTGTACACATGAGCACATAGCGTACTAACACCACTAAAATCATTGCAAAGGCTGGACCCCATCAAGGGCTGACGCCACCTGCGCTCCGGGGATCGAAAGCAGCCGACCCGGCACCGAACCGTCGCCCCCAGCGCCGCGCCGCTCACGTACCACGAAGCCGAAGCCTCTCTTCAGATCGATGTCTCGGATCCGCCCGTATCCCTTGAAGAACCGCTCCACGTCCTTCTCCCGCGCCGCTGGGTTGAGCCTCCCGATGAACACTCGACAGCCACTCATGGTGCCCGGCCAGCAACGCCTGTGGGCACCGACGCGGCGCGATGCAGCGGGCGGCCGAGGGGCGCCCACCTTCGCCCCACGACAAGCCCGCCCGGGCGCCCCGCACGGCCCGGGGGCCTCCGAGCCACCGCATCAGGAAGGACGCGGCCCCCCAGACGACGCCGTCCCCCCCGGCGCCCACACCCCCCCCCGGCCCGCAGCAGCCGCAACGCCCACTGACACCTCCGCTGCGCAGCCGCCCCGGCGCCGGCGCCCTCCCGTCTGCCGCAGTCGGAAAGGCCGAGAAGGCGGGCGGAGCCGCCCCGCCCCCCAGGCCGGCCCAATGGCAGACGGCCGCGCGCGCGCCCCCGCCCCCGCCGCGCAACGTCACAGCGGGTGGAAGCCGGAACCTCGCGACGCCGCGGCCGCGCACGCGCACAGGCGCCCGGCGCGCGCGGGCGGACGTCCGGCGGCCCAAGATGGCGGCCGCGGCGGAGTCGCCGGCGGGGGAGGAGCGCGCGGCCGACCCCGGCCCCCGCAGAGCCGCCGGCGCCCGCCCGCCCGCCGCGGGGAGCCCCGCCGGCCGCCGGCGCGGCGGGACGCCCGACCCCGAGGCCCTGAGGCCGGCGGGAGGGCCGCGCCACCCCCCCCCCCGAGACACACACCCCGAAAAACGCCCGTGCCACCGCCCTTCCGCCTCGGGGAGCCCCGTCCAGCCACGCCGAGGGCGCCGCGCCCCGCGCCCCCCTCCATCGGCGCGCTCGCCAGACGCCTCCTCCGCACAGACAGCAGCCCCGGCCGCTCGCGCCCGGGCGCCGCGGAGAAGCCTCGATGCGAGCGGCCTTTGCCCTCCGCGAGCCACTCACCTCCCGGACGGGTCTGCTGGCGGCCGAGACCCACAGAGGTCCGAAGTCTGCGACGGAGCCGGCTGCCTCCCACAGACCCGGACTCACCCCGGCTACGTCTCTGCACAACTGACGCACTTAGCAGCTCTGCGCTCCACAAAATGGAAGGCGCGCCGCTGCGTCACTTCCGGGGCGGTCCCTGAGGCCCGGGCGCCGCCCCGAGCCCGGGACGGAAGTTCCCGCCCCAGCCGGAAGTCCGAGCGGGGCGGGGTGGGAGGGGGTGGGGCCTCCCGGCCGAGAACGGCGGGGGCGACCCGAGCCCGGGTGGGCGTCCGAGGCCGGATCCGAGCCCGGGGGGCGCCCGCCCGCGCGCGCTGCTCCCTGCGGCTCGCCGTAGGGGCGTCTTGAAGTACGGCAAGACCAATGGCACCCCCTTTCGTGCTACTCTTAGGGTAACCTGGGAGGGTTCTAGACGGCTAGGTTGAGAAGGGATGTCATCTGCAGATAGCTTTTCCCTCCCTACCCCCAAATTTAAATGAATAAATATTTAATAAACAAAACCAAGCGGTGTAAACACCTGACTTTTTCCCTGGCTAGCCCAGAACTTTCCTAAGTACTCAGAGATCCACCTGTCTGTACCTCCCTCAGAGGGTGTGTTACAGGCCTGCTTCACGCAGCCCTGTTTTTTCTGGTCTTTTTTCTGCAATAGATTTTCAAGGAGCACGGGTGTTCCTTCTTTAACCGACCCACACACCTGTGCTTTGGGTGTGAGAAATCTAAGGATGTGAATCATTTATCAGATAGGTTTTGCATGATGAAATACTGGATTTGGTAGTGCGGCTTTACAAGGCCATCTTGAGCTGTCTCCCCCCACACCTCCCCCTCCCCCCCAACATATTATGGTATTTTTTACCACTCTTGGACTCAGATGTTTGGAAAAAGTTTGAAGCTGCTTTTGAGTCCAGCTGGCACTTGGTTACTCCTCCCTGTTCAGGTTTCTGTAATCTAACACATAAAAAAATCAACAGTTCTTGAGAAATGGAAAGTGTGCTTCTAGGGTGAGTATGAATGTTAGCTTTCGCATCCTTAGACTCTGTTGTTTCCCCAGTCAGGTTGGGAGACAGCAGAGCTCAGGCAAAAAGGCAGCTATAGTGAAAAAGTTGATGTTTCTAGGTGGAACCCAAGGCGTCAGCTCACTTCAGAGGAGAGCCCAGGATCTAAGGTTGCACCCAGGGTTACTTAGAGATAAAATAGTTGAAGAAGAGGAGCAACTAACCCTGACTCTGACCTCAGAGGCCCTTGGAAACTTGATTAGCTTACATGTGTAAATAAAACAGCTTCAGTGGGCACATCGTGAAAATGTTTCTATGGTATGAAGAGTTAAAGATGGATTAAAAGAAGATACTTGTTATATAAGATGAAAAAAAAACTTTAGCTTTTGGCCTGATGGGCATGAGCATTTTACAATGCACAAGTTGTCTAAAAGCAATTCTTAATGACGTTTGTGTGATCTGTGCATAATTAGAAAAAAAATCTTGTCTTTCCAACTATTTTGTCTTAAACTGTGGAAATAACCACTTGTGTTTTCACCATGTTATTTTTTTTCCAGGAGGTAAAGATTGTTTTGTTAATTCCCTATATAAATTAGGAAGTGTTTTTCAGTATGAAAATTGTTAATGAAGAAGTAAAAACAGATGAGATATTTCTAGAAATCTGATACTCTGGAAATTGACTGTGAGTGCCTTAAAAACAAATATTACTGAGTGCTTAATACGTGTCAAAGATCATTCTAAACACATTTACTAGTTTGTTTAATCCTCACATTTTCTATTTCAACTTGACCCTATTGTGATCATTACACCAATAAAAGAAAAAGCACAGACTGGTTATGTGCTTTGGCAGAAGACAGAAGTAACTGATCCAGAGTGAGGCAATGCTGAGGTGACTGGTATGATGTAGCTGTGAATACCTGCTGAGTTAAAAATAAAGATTAAGGGCTGGAGAGATGGTTCAAGGATTAAAAAAAACTCTGTCTCACAAGCAGAAAGTCCTGAGTTCGGATCCCAAGTCCCACTAAAAACACCAGGCAGAAAAGGCTGCAGCCTACACTTCCAGCCCTGGTCAGCAGAGCCTGGGAAATCCCAAAGTAAAGCAAAAAGGAAGTAGAAGCCCTCCAAGATGATTCCTGAAATCACTCTTAGCCTCCACAGGGACACACAGTGCCCTCTGATACGAACACGCGCGCGCGCACACACACACACACACACAAAATTAAAAAAAAAAAAGACTAAGGGCAACTGCATTTCCTGCTTGTAGACATTCAGGATGCTGATCTTATTGGATTGTTGTCCCACCTTGAAGAGGTCCTTAAGCCTATAGACTTCCAAGTACTGGTAAAGGTTAGGGCTTTAACGTGCACATCTAGTGCACTAGGAAGATGTAACTTATTCTCTACTTGTTTGTTGTTTTTTTTTTTTTTTCCTGCGATCCAAAAATTATTCCGGAAGAGGTTTTCTGTGAGAAGAAATAAGCATGATGCTGTACTATGGGAGAAGTTGCTACCTTCAAACTTTCAGGACTAATTTTTTAAATATTTTATGAGAGGGAGGAAAGAAAGAGAAAGTACAAACATACGTGCCACAGCACAGATGTGGAAGTCAGAGGACAACTTTCAGAAGCCAGTTCTCTCCTCCTACTTCTACTAGGCTTCTGGGGATGGAACCCAAGTCATCAGGTTTGTAAGCAGGCATCTGACCTGCTTACTTTTTAAAACACAGATATGGATCGCCCTGGCTGTGGAACTGTAGCCAAACTATTGTCTGGGGCTATGCTCTCAGCCCATGTGTCAGCTAGGGAATCACTTATTGCTGGTTGTTGCCTGCTTATCAGTTCTCCATAGGCTCCTATGGGCCCCTCCATAAGCTGTCACTGTGTCTGCGGGACGTGACATGACAGCTGTCGGTCCCCAGAGGGAGTGGTCTGAGACAGAGGAACTAAAATGGAAGCTACTGTCATCATCTCCTAATTTCAGAACAGCATGATTAAATGCACTAACTTGTTAGTTTCCATAGAGCACTAATACATATTAGTTTCCCTAGTTTCAAACAATGAATCTTTAGCATTTCACAGTTCTGGAGGCTAGAAGTCCAAACTCAGGGCATGGTGAGAATCATCTCTGAGAACAGAGACTAGTCCTGGCAGTCCTTCGTGTTTCTGGCCGATGGGTTTATCATTCCAGTTAAACTTTTCTTTTCCTCTAGGTCTGTGTCATCTTCCTTCTGTGCATGGCTGTCTTTGCATCCAGATTTCCCCCTTGTAAGAATGATGCAAGACACATTAGACTAGTGTACACTCTTGTTCCAAATAAGGTCAAATTCTGCGGCACTGCAGGCTAGAACAGCAGCGTGCCTTTTCTTGAGGACACAATTCAATCTGTATCACATAGCTTCTGCCATATACCATTAGTCATACAGCCCTGCCCTGGCCAGTGTGGGAGGGAAGAAAACACAAGCCGAGAGAACCAGGAAGTAGGGTGATGGGAGGCCATCTTGGAGGGCAGCCAGCTCGGGTACTTCCTGCATGGTTAAGAAGAGGAAGAGTCAGGTTGTCTGTGCCTTCATCTCCCATCCCCTGCTTCAAATGCCTGCTTCTTCACCCATCTGCTGCTGCTCACAGTCTTAAACAAAAGAACTTAATACCCTCTAAGACTTGGGCACGGAGGGGGTCTGTTTTTGTTTTTCCAGACTGACAATGGAGTCCACACTGATCTCACCTGAGTGCTGGGACAACAGCCTGGGAGGTTCTAAGATTTGTTCTTTTGTTTTATTGTCTTTTTCTGTTGTTTTTTTTTTTACCGGATCTCCTGCAGCCCAGCTGCCTTCAAACTTTTTAGGTCTGTGTTCCCAGGAGTGGCCTTGAGGCTCTGAACATCCTTCCTGTACCTCTCAAGTGCTGGGATTCCAGGCATGCGCACTCCAACCCAGCCAAGACTTGGGTTCCCGATGTTCCTGATTCTACAACTTCCTCCACCTTGTTTGGTTTTGTTTTCCTCTACTACTTCTTCAGTCATTACCACAAGGCAACCCCACCCACCACCCTCTCCCTGAGAAAACAGCAGCTCTCTCAGGCTGTTGGTCTTTACTGTCCTGGGTGCCACTTTCTCAAGCTGGCATTCACCTACTGCCAGAGTTCCCGCATACCTTTTCACTGAAACTGTTCTGAAAGTTCACCTTCAACCTCATTGCAAAATCCAATCATGTCTTCATAATCGCCACCCTATTTCATAAAAAAAAAAAAAACCTGCCATTCATCTTACTATAGCCAACAGTGCTCAGAGCTCTGGATTTATTAGGCTCCTTATCCCTGAATCAACTCTCTAACATCAATGAATAATAGTCTCCTCTTTGAACAAAAAACGCTGAGACCAAACAAAGCTCAGAGGCACACAGCTGGCAAAAATGAAACATAAACTGAATCAGAATGTGGTTCTGAAAGGTTTTTCCAGAGGTCAAAGAGTTATCACAGGGCACTATCAAAAGTCCTCCAGCTTTGTTTAAAAACTTTATTTACTCATTCATTTTGTGTGTGTGTGTGTGTGTGTGTGTGTATCAGAGGACCAAAGGTGACTTTGGGAATCCTCCTAGATTGCTTCTACCTCTTTCTTGCTTCGCTCTGGGATTTTCCAGGCTTAGCCCACAAGAGCTGGAAGCTCAGGCCGCCACTGTTCCCACCTGGCGGTTTTATGTGGGACCTGGGATCTGAACTCAGGACCTTCTGCTTGCTAGGCCAAGTCTTAACCTCTGAGCCCTCTCTCCAGCCCTATTGTGAATGCTTAACAACATCGTTAAAGAAACAGATCTAAGACTTGGGGACTGTGGCCGGCAATCCCTAAGTCAATTTTCTTGTGTGGAAAAGTAGGTCATCAAGAGCACGTCACAAGGTTGTTACGAGGATTCAGAGCTTGGCTCACTGAGCACATTCAGCTGCAACAATCAACACAAGCAGCGCTGTCACCAAGGACAGAAACTCACAGCAGAGGTTAAGCTGTCGCAACAGACACACAAGGCTGTGATTCAAGGAATATGGACATGTCTTTCTCAAGCCCCTGACTTCTCTGCCAGTAAAATATAAAAGACTGGGGCTGGGGAAATGGGTCAGCATTTTCTGTGCAAGCCTGAGTTTGATCATTAGAACCCAGAGAGAGAGAGAGAGAGAGAGAGAGAGGGAGAGAGAGAAAAAGAGAGAGGGAGAGAGAAAAGGAGGAAGGGATGGAGGGGCTTAGTCCAAGACAAAAAGTAAGAAAGGAAATTACGACTGCATCTTCTGGACACTGAACCTCAAATTACAGTCTTTTGCTTTAAGAACTTGGATGTCAGACATAATGCAAGCAGCCCACGGCTTGAGTAAAGGAGAACTCAGACTTCCCACTGGTGAAAGCAGGCCATGTCGTTGAGAGCTATAGAACACAAGCTGAATTCATGTAAATACCGTGAGGAGCGCAGACTCACAGAAGCTTCGAGTCCCACAGAAAGCCAGTATCTCAGTCCACTTGTGCTGACATAACAGAATTCCACAGACTGCGTAATCTAATCTACAGAGAGCAGAAATTTACTCCCCACAGTCTGGGAAGCTGGGAGGTCAAGATCAAGTGACTATGTTTATTAAAAGTTACTTTCTCTTTCCAAGATGGTGCCCAAAGTGCAACATGCTCTGGAGGGGAAGAATTGTGCCCATCCGTGGCAGCAGGCGGAAGGGCAAGGATATATTCCCTCCCTTTTTTCTCTTATGTATGTGTATATGGGTAGGTACATGCAAGTGTACGTGTATGGGGGGGTGTGTGTGCATGAGTGCACTTGAGTGTGTGTGCCTGTGGAGGCCCAAGGGTGACATCAGCAATCATCCTCCATCGTTCTTCCATCTTACTGCTGTGAACTTGGGTTTCTAATTAAACCCAGAGCATGGCAGTGGATAGAGCTGACTAGACAGCTTGCACTGGGGATTCCTAGGCTCCACCTTCCAGGGCTAGAACTACAGGTGGGTCAGCACACCTGCCCCACATTTTTACATAGGACCTGAGGGTCCAAACACAGGTCCTTCTGCTTTTGAGGCACTGAGCTATCTCCCCAGTCTTTCCCTCCCTTTTGTAAATGGCATTAACTTACTCATGAGGCACAGAGCCCTCACGAAGTAAACACTTCCCAGCATCATTTCATTGGGGATTAAGTTCCCAAGAGAAGAATTCTGACTGTGCTATCCAGTGGCCTGGACCCATCGTTACAAGGCAGAACTGGTATGGCTCTGCATCCAGGTCTGAGGCTTCTGGGCTATTTGATCAATCAGGCTATGGCGGTCCCGCAGTTGCAGAACCACAGAAGCTGTGGCTCAGCTGTGACTAAACCTCTGGAGCTCCCGGCCAAAGTTCCTCTTCAGAATGACTGTGTATATGGTATAAATAGTTGAACATTTCTCAAAACAAGAAATGAGGAAGAAGTTGGCGGTAAGGAGGGGAGAATGAGTGTGAGCCTAACCAGGCTGTACTCACGACCTTAAACTCTACAGGGCGACCATATTAGGGTTTTCTAGGAGAGAACCATTAGCATGAACTTCCACAGAAAGGGAATTTATTGCATTGGTTCACTAGATAAGGATGATGGCTGCCTGTAGCTGCTCAGTTCAGGAACTGAATGTCTCCTGGCTACAGAAGAATTTCCAGGGAGTCTCTGGACTTCTGTCACATTTCAGAGCTGAAGAAACTGGGTGCTAATGTCAGTGAAGAATGCCAGCAGTGAAGAATTGACAGCACGGAGCAAAAGAGAGCAAGCAAGCCCCTCTTTCTTTCTTTCTTTCTTTCTTTTTTTTCTTATTAATACAATATTTATTTGTCTTTCCTCTGTCAGACCCTGAGCCAACCAGTTTCCCCAGACTTCCTGGGGAGGTACAGGAAAAGGAACATACAGGGCAGACGAGACATGGGAGAAAGAATTATAGGAGGTGGAGACAGCTGCTACACATAAGCCCCTCTTTCTTGCTCTTCTTTTTATCTGGTCTGCTACAGAACCTTCCACCCACATTTAGGGCGGGTCACTACGTTTGGAATAACTTCATCCAGATAATCACTTCATGGGATCTGATGGCTGATCTGTGAGTTAATTCCAAGTCTGGTCAAGTTGATCACCAACATGAAGCATCACCAGGGCACTGAAATGTTGTGTAAGAAAATAATGTGATCAAGTTTATGCTCTCGTTGGGAAAGACGTGAGTGGCAGGACGCAGCTGAAGTTATTTATTGTCAAAGGAACAGAATCCTTAGTACGATCTGCACAACCATCTTGGAAACCTAGATTGGAATGTCTCTCAATGGTAGAGAACTTGACAGCATGTATTAGGTCCTCAGTTCAATCCCCAGCACTGGAGAACTAGTGTAGAATTTCTTCTAGGTATAGTTGCGAGTGTGTTGCTGGATTAGAGAGTGGATCAACCCAGTGTGGCCAGGCGCACTCTAATTGCTGGGGTCAGCGAGGACAGAAAGCGGGAAAAGGAATGGCTCTCTGGCTCAGCCTTTTGGACGGAGGTTTAATGTTCCCACTGCCGCCCTTGGACACCAGACTACAACTTCTATAACCTTCAAGCTGTGGGACTTGTACCACTGGTCCCCCAGGGGCTCTCAGGTCTTTGGCCTTAGACTTGGGGGTGCACAATGGGCTTTGGTTCTGAGGCTTCTGGCTTATTAGACTCATTTTGCTGTAACAAATGCATGACCCAGACAATTTAGGGGAACAAGAGACTTTTCATATGCACAATTTCAGGTGATAGCCCATTATGGCAGGAGAATTATACCAGCATCAAGAGCCCAGAGGACGGACAGGCCACATCACATCCTCAGGAAAAGCCGAGACGAGTCCATTTCCTAGCTTGCCAGTCTGTCAGGAACCATTCAGTTCTTTCTCCATCTTATTTACCCACCCAGGAAAGGTCAAGCCGGGACACTAGACGAGGACAGTCCATGGAAGATTAGCTAAGCAGGACTAAGGACCAAGACCAAAGACTATTGCATTATGATTTACCAGATTAGAATTCAGAAGCGCGCTGACACACTTGACTCGCGTTTAATTTTTGCTCAATGTGTTGGAACCGAAGTCCCTTCTCGGGGCCCCTTACCCAGACCCCCGAAGGAGACACGAGGACCACTGAGTTGCTGTAAGTACAAGAGGCAAGAAATTTATTATTAAAATCTAGCGCGCCAGGACCGCCTCCCTGCTCAAGCAAAAGAGAACGGCCCCGACTGAATTTGGGGCAGGGTTTTTATATGAAAGCAACTGTATTGGAGCAATTACATGCAATAAAAATTCCATTACACACAGGGAGGTTGAGTCACAGCTCACAGATGCCCCAGCCGATAACCTCGCCCCAGGCGGTTCCCGGCACACCCAGGGGGAGAAGTTCAAAGGAGTCCCAAAAGGTGATAAATGCAGGCATTCTCTAGTCAGCCCGCCTGCGGTGAGTTGACACAGCTGTAGAAGAGTTTGTTCAGCATAATGGGTGAGTTGGCGCCTGCAGGAGAATTTGCGGCTGCTTTGCGGCTGGCGGAAGATTGGAGTTTCGTGCTGGTGGGAACTTGGGTTTTACAGCGGGAACCTTGAGTTCCACAAATGCATTTGCATACGTCAGTGTGCGGTTCACCCTGTCGACTGATCCTCCAGTAACGTGTTCTTGTTCCCGTGCATTGGACATATATGTTAAGTGCATTTTTAGTTCAGGATGTCTTTTGGCAAGGCCTGACATCTGGGCTGTCAACACCACAACTGAAGGAATTCAAGCATTCCATAAACTCTGGTAGCGCTTTCTGCTTCCAGATCACCTCCAGCCGTAGTCACAGGATGCCTGTCACGCTTTGAAATGTGAGGTGTGCCCCATAGGCTCATGCGTTTGAATGCTTAGCTGCTGCCAGCGTTTGGGAAAGTCATGGCACATTTAGGAGGTGGAGCCTTGCTGGAAGAAGGCAAACACAGGGGATGGGCCTTGAGGTTGATGAGCCCCACCCTGGTTGAGTGAGTGAGTCTGCTCTTGAGCTTGGAGTAGCAGCTCTCCACCTCCATGATGTCCACAGTGACTTAGGCCTCCTCCAGCTTCTACCAGCCAGTCATGCCATTTCTGCCATGAAAGACTCTGGAACTGTAAACTGAATAAATCTCCCTTTCCCCCATTAAGTTACTTGAGCTTAGGTGGTGTCTCACAGCAACAGAAAAGAGTAACCAGTACAATGCCTTAGCTTTCCTCATTATTCTCTGTCCCACTTCTCTCTTTTTTCTTTGTGCACCAAGGGGAAAGTTCATAAAGTCAAGGTCATTGAGTTTTTTATTCTTCTCAGCAGCTAGTATGGATGGCATCAAGATTTAAGGCAAACTAAGGAGAGACAAACCTTTAGCAGTGTATGTATACAAAATGTTTCTAAAGTGTATGTGCAGATTCTTTTCTCAAAGAATGAAATACAGATGTGTTCTTATGATTTCAGTACCATAATATGCAGTGTCTCTATCATTGTGCCCTATCTGATTTGTCAAGAACTGAGAATGTATAGTGTCTCTGTCTTTTTATTTGCCTCTCTCTCACTCTCTTTCTGCCTCTCTCTCTCTGTGTATGCCTGTCTCTCTGTGTCTCTACCTCTCTGTCACTCTCTGTAATTTCATTTGCTGATTCTCTGAATCATGGCTTTCCTTGACTCATACTGCATATAGAAAAAGATGGCCATATGTTTGGTAGCTGGTCAGAGTGAAGGTCATCGAGGATGGACCCAATCCTTCTGATCAGCAGCCTGTAAAACTAGGAGCTGAAACTGCAGGACCTTGATTACAGGACCAAAGCATGTATGTCTGGTCCTGGGTGGAGATGTAACATTCTAAACTGCTGAGAAGATTACAAGATTACCATTTATCTGTAAACTTCCTGGCAAAGAACAAAGGTAATACTGCTCTCCCTTCCATTAAGAGTTCATCTAGGGGCTGGCCAAATAGCTCAGTGAGTAAGGTGTCTGTGTGCAATCCTGGAGACCTGAGTTTGATCCCAGAAAACCCACATAATGCATGTACGTGCCTACCACCATGGATAAATAAAACTTTAAAAAAAAAAGAGTTCATCTAAATGTGTTGTCAATCACCTGGACAGGAAACTGCCTGTCATAGTTTGAAATGTGTCCCCCACAGTCTCATGTGTTTGGCAAAGTCATGGCACCTTGAGAGGTGGAGCCTTGCTGGAGGAAGGCAGTCACAAGGAGTGGGCCTTGAGGTGGATTAGTCCCACCCTACCTCCAGGAGAAGTCTGCCATTGCAGCAAGCAGTCTGCAGCTCTCAGCTTCCAAGATGTCTGCGGTGACATAGCCTCCTCCAGCTTTGGCCAGCCAGCCATGCCGCCTCTGCTTTGAGAGACTTTGGAGTGCTTGGCAGGAGGAAATTTCAAAGCAATGTAGTCTTGACAATGTGATATGGCTACTTTTTAGTTTTCTTCAGAGTTATGAAAAAGAGCAAAAAAAGCAGGAAGAAGCAAAATCTGTGAGATCTGATGATGAGAAATACAATGCTAAACTTAAAGAGTTGAACCAGGAAGAAGCAGAGAACAAAATGGCTGTTAAAGAGATTAGCTCCATTTGTAAATCAAAGCCTGATCTCAATTTGGATAATAGGAGAGGCCCTAGCTTGAGGGCAAGATCCTCAGAGAAGGCCACCCATAAGAATGCAAATCCGGTCCCGCTGTGCAGTTGCCTCTCCTCGCACCTCCTCAGTGTCTGCACGTCCCCTGCCTGCAGCATGAGCGGCCTGCGCGGTCTACAGCACTGTCGGTCACCGACTCTCAAGAAATCAAATCCCAGCAGAGCGAGGTGACCCGCATCCTGGACGGGAAGCGAATCCAATACCAGCTAGTGGACATCTCCCAGGACAACGCCCTGCGGGATGAGATGCGAGCCTTGGCAGGCAACCCCAAGGCCACTCCACCCCAGATTGTCAACGGGGACTAGTACTGTGGGGACTATGAGCTCTTCGTGGAAGCTGTGGAACAGAACACGCTGCAGGAGTTCCTGAAGCTGGCCTGAGCCCAGCAGACACCGCCCCCACAGACTCGGACCACATTCCCTCTAGACCCCACCGGGCGGTGAAAGACCTTGTGACCAACTCTCTCTAATTCCTAATTGTGGATTCCCTTGCCCCCAAGGGCCCAAACCCAGACTCTTCTCTCCTCTTCCGTAACCTCCCCCCTCCATCCAAAAGCAACATTCCTGACTCGCTAACTGATCTCAGAAATTGTCTTAAGCGGAGTCCCAAGGTTGGCTATCCCCAGCCATACCTTGGGGCTACCTCCTTGCCTGGCACTGGCTAACCGGTTGGCACTTCTCTTGGTTCCAACAGCCACAGTTCTGCCAAAGGCCCCGCAGTCCCCTTCCCGGGAGTATTCCAGAGACAATTAAAGACTCATTCCACTGGGAAAAAGAAAAAAAGAATGCAAATCCGGGGCTGGAGAAGTGGCTCACGAGTTAAGCCTCTGCCTTACAGGTGGAAGGTCCTGAGTTCGGATCATTTCTGGTCCAGTAGGGCAGAGCCTGGGAATCCCAAGGCAGAGTAAATGAGGAGGTGGAGGCGGTCCATGGTGGTTCTTGAATTCACCTGTGGTCACACACACACACACACACACACACACACACACACACACACACACACGATGAATAAATAAATAAATAAAAATTTAAAAAAAGAATGCAAATCCTTTTAGAAGAAATGAGCTAAAGGGTGGAATTCCAAAGCAAGGATCCACTTCTATAAAACAACTGTCCAGGTGTGAAAGAGCTTTTCCCCATGGTCAGCATAGAGAATCAGAATCAGCTGTGATTCAAGGGGGTCAGTCTTGGCAAAGTTATCCACATGATTCTGGTTTTAGAAGCATCAAAGATCCAAGAGGGAGGAGATGGTGGAGTCCTTCTCCAAGATTTTGAAAAATGATGGAAGCAAGGCAGCATGGGGCAGAAAGTCTGCAGTTTAGAGGACCAAGAAGGGCAGTTTGTGCTGTGGAGTTAAAGCCTGGTTTGCCATTGAGAAATAAAGATGTTAGAGATTCCAGAGACAATGTGGGACACCTGCCAAGGAGAGCTATATACCCTGGGAAGAGTCAGATCAAGAGAGCAACTTATTCTATGGGCAGCTGCATTAGAGGGGTGGAACCAAAGCCCTTTGGACTGAGATGATTTCAACAAGAGGCTCACCTGTTGGACTTGGAGCTACAAGATTTGGAGTTTGTCTTGCTGGTTTTCAGTCTTGTTATGGACCGATCTTTCCTGGATATGCCTCCATTCCCTCCTTTTGGAATGGGAATGTTTATTCTGTGCCATTGTATATTGGCAGTATGTAACTTGTCTTTTGATTTTTAGAGAAGGCTTTGGAGTTTGAACTTTTGGACTGTTGGGACTTCTGATATAGTATATGAAGACTTTTAAAGTTGGACTGAGTATGATTTGCATAATGAGATGGCAATGAGCCTGTGGGGGCCAGGGGTGGAGTGTCACCGTTTGAAATGTGTCCCCCACAGTTTCATGTGTTTGGCAAGGCCATGGCACCTTGAGAGGTGGAGCCTTGCTGGAGGAAGGCAGTCACAAGGGGTGAGCCTTGAGGTGGATTAGTCCCACCCTACCTTCAGGAGAAGTCTGCCATTGCAGCAAGCTTTGGCCAGCCAGCCATGCCGCCTCTGCTTTGAGAGACTGTACCTTCCCTCTGGAACCGTAAACTGAATAAACCTCCCTTTCTTCCTTAAGTTGATTGACTTTGAATGTTCTCTCACAGAAATAGTTAACCGTTACACTGCCCCTCAAGAAATTGTCAGAAACTTCAAGAAATAGTATAAAGCCTACCCCAAAAAAAAAAAATGTAGGTTGGCCACTGTAATCGAAAGGATTATAAACAGCAGGGAAGGGGGAAAGAGGAGAGAAAATAGACCACGGTCAAGTATTGCATGTAAGTAGCTCACTCTCACTTCACTTCCTGGTCACTTGTGATTGAACAGATTTGATCTCATCAATCAGGGAGGATATAGGAACTGGCAGAGAGACGGTAACCATCCGGCAAATGGGACACTGACACCTGCCCCTGCTGTGTCCTACTCGTATTCTTCCATCTACCTTTGAGTCTTCATTTAAACAGTCTTCTATCTTTGGTTAGGAAGTTACCTTCAATACCAGCCAAAGGCGGTGCAGGAAAAATGAAACTGAAAACAACAACAAACCATAATTCAGACCACACATTATTCACCTCGAACCAGACCAGTCAAATCTCTCCCCATCCTAAAGCTCAGAGAACCTTGCTGAAGAGGGGGCAGCAAGATTGTAAGAGCCTAAAGATTGTGAAGACCAACAATATGCAAAATACTCTACACAAGTTAGGGCTGCAGCAGCCAGAATTGGACTTTGTCTGACCTGCACAATGGCTGACATGTCAAGTCTAGCATGGATCACAGGGGAGAAGGCTCCAGGCAGTAGGACCCTTAGAGGCAAGGGATTAACAGTCACAATAGAGTTCCCATGCTAAGGGAGAGCCCAAGAAGGGGCTCTGAGCTATGCCACTGAGTCCTGAACCCTCACTAGGGTAGAGGACTCAGAGGGAGGTTTGGCGTTCACACAAAAGGATGCTCCAGAGGATGGGAAGGAGGAAGGGGGAAGCAGCTGGAGAGGGGGAGGGAGGAAGGGGGGTGAAAAGAAGAGGGGAAAGGGGGAGAGTGCAATGGAGGACGACTGGGGAGGGGTAGGGGAGGGAGAGAATGGGTACCTATTGAGCTTGTATGATTAGGAAAAAAATAAAATATGGGAGAAAAATTTAAAAAAGAAAAGTAAAAAAAAAAATGTGGGCTGACACAATGATCTTTCTGAGCATCGTTCACTCTTAACCTATGAGAGCGTTTTCCTCTGCAAAGATCCCTGTAACCATTGGTCATTCTCATTTCTTAAGGATTTCCCACTTTACCTTATAATAAACTCTAACTTCCACACTATACTTTTATGTGTCTTGCCTGAATTCTTTCTACAAAATATTGGAAGGACCCAGGAGGTGAAGGAATCCCAAGCAAATAACCCTGGAATCAATACCATATCACTAAGCTTTTATAACCCTTTCACTCAAAAACAAATCTATGAATGAGAATGGAACTTCATAGCACCAATTTTTAGAAGAAAATCTGATCGTCCAGTGTAGGTCAGGAGTCTGCATTGGACCAATTGAAGGGCATGGGGTCACCTGATACAAACAAGGCTGCTGCTAGAAAACCCGGCTTGTTGATAAGGTTAATGTTTGTCAGAGCCCTCATCGTTTTATCAGTCGCTTTTCTCATTGCCTTGCTCAAATACCAAACAGAACCAATATATGGAAGAAAAGGTTTGTTTGGCTCACAGTTTGAGTGTAAGGAAGGCATGGCAGCAGGAGTGTGAAGCAGCTGACCATTTTGTCCACAGTTGGGAGCAGAGAAATGAATATCAGCTTTCTTTTGTGCTCCTTTGTATTCGCGCAGGACCCCACCCCCATGGGCTGCTGCCACTCAGATTCAGGAAAGATCACCTCCCTTAAACCTCCCTAGCAACATCCTCACAGGTGCATGCACAGAGGTGTCTCCTGGGTAATTCCTCAACCCAGTCAATCAGGAACCTACATGACCCTGTTTGTGCCTTTCCACAATGTCAGAATAAGAAATCCACAAGGCACATTTCATCGACAATGATTTGCTAGATATTCCTCTTTCCTTCTTAGCTCTGGTCAATGCAAACGCAGGTCCAGGTGCACTAATCTTTATTTTTATTTTTTATTCTTTTCATGTTTTACACATGAAAATAGTAAATTTATGATATTTTTACCCCTTTCCCAATCCCAGGCTCCCTCCTCTTCCTTTCTTCTCCCTTGCAGTTTCCTCTTCTTTTCAAGTCTTGTTGCATGTGTCACCCACTAGGTTTCATCTGATTTGCCTTTGATGGTATAGCTCTGTGTACTTACTGGAACATAAACCATATATGTCAGTGGGTATATCATTGAGGAAAGCATCCCCCCATCAGCACTGAACCTCATCAACCTCTCAGGCAGGTGAGGGGCCTCTTGAAATCTTTCCCCTTCCATTGTGAAAGGTTGACGGGACAAATCCCGTGCAGGGAAATACACAAATCTGCAGTGAATTCACGGGTGCAACAGCCCCATCAGTCCAGAAGATGCAGTCTGGCCACACCGCTGTCCCCCTTTTGGCTCTTACAATCTTACTACTCCCTGTTCCACAATGTTTACTCAGTATACTAATCTTAATTTCTAATAAACTCCCTGCACGCGCGTGCACATACCTCAGGTTAATGGCAGGTGTATTCCTCAAGTCGCATCCAATCTTGTTCACTGTGGCGGGGTCTCTTGCTTAACCCAGAGCCCACTGGTTGCAGCTAGTCAGTCTAGTAAGCCTGTTTTGTGGACTCCCTGTCTCCACCTTCTGGGCTCTGGGATTACAAACAGGCCACCATGTCCACCCAGAATTTGTATGGACACTGACCTGAACTTTGGTCTTCACACTTGACAGCAAACACTTTACCCACTGATCCATCTCTTGAGTCTTGTTGCAGTTTGCCTGCATGGCTGCTGACAAATCATCATCAAACAGTTTAAGGGAACAAGGGTTTATTGTCTTATGATAGTCTGGTTATAGTCCAGCTTGACAGGAGAACATGCGCCAACACCAGGGCCGAGGGAACTAGCCACACCATCTCTAATGGCTGAAAGAGAAACGATCCTTACTTGCCAGAGTAATATATCTGGCCAAGTGTACACAAGGGTTGGAAGTACAGGCCACCGCCATTTCTGCCTGGAATTTTTATATGGAACCTGGGATCTGAGCTCAGGACCTTCTGTTTTCAAGGTCCTGAGATTAACTAACCCCTGAGACATTAACAGTGGTTACTCCGAATATTTTATAAGCATTGCTGTGCTTGCAGGACTTAAAAAGATAGACCATCTCACTGTGGTAGCATATGCCTGAGAGCTTAACACATGAGACTGAGGCAGAAGGAGCATAGATTCAAAACTAGCCTAGACTCTGTAATGAGACTTTGATGCACGGCACATCATACACACACACACACACACACAAAGTTGGGGAGATGGCTTATTGGTTAAAACACTACACAAACAAAAGGACTGGAGTTCTGATCTGTAGATCCCACCTAAGTGCTGGGGACGTGTGGTGGCCCAACTCCTCATAATTTCAACCCTAGAGTTTGGAGAACAGGAATCCCCAGAGCAAGCTGACTCTAACCAGATTAACTCTATCAGTGAGCTCTGAGTTTGATTAGAGATTCTGTCTCAAAAGAGTAAGAAGGGAAAATAATCAAGGATGATTCCTGAGATCAACCTTGGGCCTCCACAAGCGCATGCACACACACCTGGACTCATATGTGCATGCACACATATGCAAACACGCATATCCACACTCACGCACCCCTTGACACACATACACATGAGAAAATGGAAAGCAAGTTAATAAAATAGGCCAAACTTAGAACATGATACTAGCTCACATTTATTGAACGCTTATTTTCTCTGACTGTTCAGAGAAAATTCAATCTGTTTCTCAGACTGGGCAAGTTTTCATAGAAACAGAGGGAAGTTTAGAAAGTAACTTTTCAAAGTTCAGCAGCAAGTTATTTGAACATTTTTTGAGGGTATAATTTCAGAAACATAGATGAAAATATTTATGTCTTTCCACAATTTTAGACTTTAGTGTTTAATATTGTGTGTGTGTGTGTGTGTGTGTGTGTGTGAGAGAGAGAGAGAGAGAGAGAGAGAGAGAGAGAGAGTACAGATGTGTATATGGAGCTCAGAGGACAAATTTCAAAAGTCAGTTCTCCCCTTTCTGCCATGTGGGTGCTGGAGATCAAATTGAGGTCACCAGGTTTGCCTTTACCTGCTGAGCCATCTTGCCAGCCCCAGAATTTATTGAAAAATGATTAATTCATAGGTTGAGTGGTTTCAGTAGCTGCAGTTTGCCATATACTCCTGCTTTCCTTGCTAATCCTGACTGAAGAGAATACAGGTTCTTTAATTCTAACCTTAATTCCTAATACTCTCAACTGTGCAGTACACATTGCACAGTAACTATATCTATACATATGTGGGTAGGTATGTAGGTTACAGCGTGACTACAGAGGATTAAGAGATCACAGTGGAGTTGAAGAGTTTACAGAAGTCTGAAAAGAAACTGAGAGAAAGGCAGTATGTACTGATAAGATAATGAAATGAATCGAGCTAGAGAGGTTGCCAGTTGTTAAATTTTTAGGGAAGGAGAGAAGAGGAGGTTTGGTAGAGAAATGGAGACAGTCCAATCTTCAGGTGAGAGCTTTATTTGCAAGCATTATCAGGCCACAAGCAGCACAGAAGGGGTGTGGAGACCATGAGTCTTCAGTTCTGCGGGACAAAGCAGGGTGGAAGGGTAAGACCTACACTGCAAGGCAGCAGGCTTGGTTAATATGTGACCTGTGCCTGAAGTCAGGCTGCATGTGACTCCTGAGTGGCAGGCTAAGGAAGGATTTGAACCTCTATGAGGGTAGTAGATAGGCAACCCATCAACTCTCTGTACTAGCACCCGGGAGAAGAGAGGGTACAGAGGGATGGCCATATCTGCAAGGCTGTGTGCAGCAGCATCTGAAGTGTCCAGGTTCAAATAATTGCCTGATATATATAGATATAGATATAGATAGATTATATATATTTATAGAATATGACATTAGGGACAGGCGCATAGGATCAATGGGCATCAAAGCCAATCTAGCTTCTTCCTGATGAGTTGGGGCATCATTGGATTAGCCCCCCTGCCATCCCCTGCTTCTCAGTCAGGCGTTGGTGTCTGTGTCAGTGGCTGGTATCTGGACTCACATCAGGACAACACCATCCCATACATTATGAAGTTATTTGGAGTTAGATTTGTTGAATTCTGGAAGAAATGGATTATGTAACTTTATTGCAAAGATGGGAATGAGGATAAATAGAAGAATTAATGATAGAACAGGCACCATTGGAAAATAAGTGTCCACAAGACTCAAGTTTATGATTATATCAGCTTCCTGAAGGATATTTTAATATCTTGGTCTGCTGGAGGAGGTTGTGGGGGGAAGTATCAAAGAGTAAAGACAGTTTTCCAATAGAGTTGCTATGAATGTCCTTAATTTTTAAAATTTTATTATTTATTTGAAAGAGAGATCATGGCACATGGGTGGAGGATAAAAGTCAGTTCTCTCCTTCTACCACGTGGGTGTCTGGGAATTGAACTCAGGTTGCCAGGTTTGCAAATAGGCATCTTACCTGCTGAGCTATCTCACCAGTCCAAGGTTAATTTTATTCAAATGATTAAATAGCTTTGGAGTTTCTACCAGGAGAGTAGATTAGCCAGAGCTCCTTTGTTATGTTCGCAGAAAGGAGAGTTGTATCCCAGACAGTCTATTAAAGAGGAATTGATTTTTGCATGTGGTCAATTTGTAAAGGTATCGCATTTTTAGGTTCTGTCTTAAGTCTATTTTTCTGGGCCAATCTATCTCTAACTGGCAGAAAACTAGAAAGACTGTTCTCACATTTCCCTGTAGGTAGGCATCATGGTTAGTATCAATTGTCAACTTGGCATCTAAAAGGTAAGGTTCTGGGCACACCTGTGAGGGATTATCCAGATTAAGGCTGGCCTCTGAAAATGTCTGTGTTGATTAATTGATCTGAGAAGCCAATCTTAATCGTGGACAGGATCATCCCCAGAATGCATAACATCCCCAGAATGCATAACATGAAGGACACGAGCTGAACACTAGCGTTCATTCCTTCACCTCTCTGCTTCTGGCTGTAGTCATGGTGCAGCTAACTGCTCCCTGTTCCTGCTACCTTAACTCCCCCCACAATGATGTACTATACTTTTGAACTTACAGCCTGAATGAACCCTTTTACTTTGAGCTGCTTTTGTTAATGTATTTTCTAAGTCACTGAAATAGGAAAAGAATATAAAACAATAGGTATTTCCCAGTATACTTTTGAACCTGTGCAGGTTATATGCAGCCAGCCTTGAATACAGACACAAAACCCGCAAGAATGGGCTGAGGATAGTCCATAAGATGTCCAGAGAAGTTGTGATAGGGAAGGAAATAGAAGAGTTAAAAGGAAGATTTTTAGAGTAGGATGATGGGCCGGCGAGATAGATCAGGGGTTAAGCCTCTGCCTCAAAAGCAGAAGGTCCTGAGTTCAGATCCTAGATCCCCTGTAAAAATACCAGGCAGAAATGGCGGTAGCCTATCCTTCTGGTCCTGGAACACAGAGCCTGGAAAATTCCAAAGCAGAGCAAATACTAGGTAGAAGCAATCCAGGGTAACTCCAAAAGTCATCTCTGGGCCTCCACAGACACACACACAGTGTCTTCTGATATATAAACACATACGAAGACACAAAGGCAAGAAAAAAATAAAAATAATAAAACAAATTGTTGATGAGAAAGTGAGAGAGACAGAGACAGGGATATAGAGGAAAAGTACATGTGCCAAAACATGTATGTGGAAGTCAGAGGACAACTGGCAGGAGTTTCAAAAGTCAGTTTTCTTCCAACATGTGTTCCTGGCATAAAACTAAAGTCTCTAAATTTGCAGAAGTGTCTTAACCTGCTGAGTCATCTGACTCTGCCTTAAACTGCTGAGTCATCCGACTGGCCTGCCAAATGGATCTTCTTAAATAATGTTTTTTAACTTATTCTTTGACAATTTTATAGGTTATACAATGTATCTTGGTCATATCTACTCCTGATCCCCCTCCAACAGCTCTCCAGCCTCCCAAACAAGCCCCTCCCACCTTCGTGTGCTCTTTTTTTTTTCCTCTTTTGGTTGTGATTGCTGTTGTTACAATGACACAGAGTCAACTTCCCATCCCCAAAGGGAGGAATGAGGACATAGCAAAGAGAGATTTCAACAAGCAAGGCTGAACCCAGGAGGACAAACACCAAATCCTGTGGCTTCATGTCTGGTATCTTGAGCTTGTGAGGAAATTATCTCAGCTCCAAGAGGCGTAGGTGGTTCCCTTCCAAATCTCCTACCTGCAACACACATTCCTCTTTGGGCCTGGTTCCATTCCCTGCATACAGCCCTCCTTGGCAGATTTCCCACAGGTCTGACATCTCTAGCATCTTGAGGTCTGCAATGCAATCTAGACGTCAACTTCGTACCTTTACCCCACAGCCTACTAGGGTCTCCTTATAGGATCCCTGACACTGCCCCACACTCCTGGCTTCTGAAACTGCAAAGAATCCACATCTTCAATTGAGGCGTAGCTCAGCCATTAAAACACTTGCCAAACAATTGAAAGGAGCTGAGTTTGGATTCTCAGAGCCCACATAAAATGCCAGGTGACTTGTGGCAACCTCAGTAATTCCAGCCTCAGGATGTACTAGGAAACACTAGGCAAGCTGTTGGAAGAGAAAGGCAATTGACAGCTGCAGGCAGATATGGAAGTTGTAAGGTAAAATCAACCACCCTGGCAAGAATTAACTATCAGGGCAATAGATGAATAGATGAATGTTAAGGGAGTAATCAGCTGGTTTCTGACTGGATTGAAGGCCCATTTTTCAGCAAGTAGCACATTTCTGGTGCTTTAAACCAGACCAAGAACCCATGGAAGGGGAGGATATAGGTACTAGTGGGGAACAAACTACTAAGATTTAGCTATAAAATCAGGATAAAAACTGTTTTCTAAACACTTGTCATCATATCCATAGATTGTAGGAATGCTCAACATTTGACCTAGAAACTTCCATTGGCAATGGAAGCTGTTTCATACAAAGAATCACACAACTGGCCAAAATACAGACAATAAATAACTACAGACTGCTTGGCCCTAAAGGACACATCTAAATAGCCCCCTACCCCCTAAATACCCCCTATACATCTCAAAGCTCAGGAACAGACCATCAGGGAAGATGGGGTGGTATAAGAATGTAAAAGACTGGAGGGGTGTAGGGTGTGCTCAGACAGCACCTTCTGGAAAAGAAGGGCTGCTGTATCCATGAACTCACTGCAGCCGCCTGTACTTCAGTGACACCTGCACACGATTTGGTTTATCAACAGTTCACCATGGAAGAGGAAAGATCTCAAAAAGCTCCACACCTCCCGGAGAGACTGCTGAGGGTTAATGTTGGATTTTGGGGGGGGTTCTTTAACAGTATACCCACTGATTATGCTCCAACAAGTGTTCAAGTACATCCCATTAAAGGCAAACCAGATGAAACTCAGTGGCCCACACATGCAGAAAAACATGCAAGTATGACAGAGAATGGGAGGCAGAAGGTTTGTAGTGGAGGAAGGAAGGAGGATAGCATTGGGTAATATGAGGCAAACAACATAAACTCATTGTATTCACATATAAAACTCTAAAAAATGAGAGTAAATATTATTTATTTATTTATTTAATGTGTATGTGTGTGTGTCTAAAAAATGAGAGTAAATATTATTTATTTATTTATTTAATGTGTGTGTGTGTGTGTGTGTGTGTGTGTGTGTGAGAGAGAGAGAGAGAGAGAGAGAGAGAGAGAGAGGGTGCTGTGTGTCCCTGTGGAGGACCAAGGATGACTTCGGGAATCATCCTGGATTGCTTCTACCTCCTTGCTTTGCTCTGGGATTTCCCAGGCTCTGTCCACCAGGCCGTTAAGTGCAAGCCATTTCCGCCTTGCGTTTTTTTTACGTGAGACCTGGGATCCGAACGCAGGACCTTCTGTTTGCAAGACAGAGTCTTAATCCCTGAGCCATCTCTCCAGCACAATTTTTTTTTAAAAAAAGAAAGTTTGTGGGGAAATTAATAAAAATGAGTTCAAATAGCAGAAGAGTGACATGAAATTATGCCCTCCTAGATAATCCGCTTCCCACCTATTAAACCGGGACATTATGGGTAATAGAATGCAATGACACACTGATTTTTAATGAATTTACTTAAAATGGCAACATAAAGGCTGGGGAGATGGCTCTGTAAAAAAAGGCACTTGCTGCCCAAGCCCCTGGACCCAAGTTTAGATTCTCAAAACCCACTGAAAAACTAAATATAGCAAACATGTGCAATTCCCTTTCCCTGTCTCCACTGTTCTCCCTTCTTCCCCCACACTTAAAGGAAACAGGAGCCGGAGGTGGAAGAATCTAGTGGCTGGAGCTGGAAGCAAGCCTGGCTTAGTGGTGAGGAGACCCTGCTTCTAACAAGATGGAGAGACAAGGATCACACACACACACACACACACACACACAGTGACCTAAGAGTTTTATTTGGAATTGCCAATACTTAAAAACACATTAAAACTTATTGCCTTTGGCATTCCTGGGACTTTGGGGACCCCAGCACACCTGGTTGCAGAATCTCCCCAAGCTTAATTATCCACACACCAGTAGAAACTGGCAGATCTGCATCTCATCACGGGGTCTCCAATCCCACTGCTCAGTCCTCGCCTGCTGGCCTCCTCGTTGGCAGCTGCAGTCCCTCCAGCCCTGACTCTTCCCATCCCTTCCAAGTTCTTGGCTCCCAGGTAGGGCTCTTAAGCACAGCTCTAACACGTACTCTTTTTTTCTTCTGGCTCCCAGGCGTAAGAAATGACGAGCCTGCACATCCGCTCCAACTTCTCCCTTATCCAGCGCGGGGATGCTAGGTGTCCCTTTCCCTCGGTGATTCCTCCTTCACATAAACAAGTTCCCTGCGTGCAGCCGCCTCAGCCTCAGGCATATTTCTCACAACATACAACAGGGACCAGGCAACTTCTACAGCTGCTCAGGGACACCCTGGTCCCTGGCGTGCTACTCTCTGAGACCAAAGTTTGGCTCTAGACCCGTAGATGTCCTTAAAGTGTCTCCGTACTCCCAGGGCGGACCCCACTTATCAAGCGGGCGTGCCTCACCATGCCACATGGAAGATGATTACCTACCCATGATCCCCCACAAACATTCCACTTACTGCTGGCTTGACTTCAGCTATATGTCTTGCCACCCCTACCAGGACCCACACAAATACCACCATAGCGAGAAGACACCTATTGAGTTTTCCCCCACGGATGTTGCTCTCTTATCCAGACAAGAACGTGAGGTTTATTTACAACAACCTACAGGGGTCTTCCTGCTCTCACACACCTCCCTTACCCAGTCAGGAAGCTAGGAGCAACTACTCTTTGCCAGCCCATTTTTGGTTCTGTTGTGATCCTGCCTACTACACCAAGTATTATGTAAACATTTTTTGCTGGGAAGACACCAAACTTAATACCCCAGACAGGAGGTCCATGACAGACCAAAGTAATGATTATACTAAGGTCCAATTTGATGAGCCAGGTAGGTTATTGGCTGGCTTACCTGAGCACGGGTGACTGACAGGAGCGGGGAGGACTCACAGCCAGCTGGTTACAGCTCGGCTGATCCACAACTGCATAGATGGAGACTCCACCGCCACCTATATACACCACAATTGCACGGTGCATGTGCAATTAGGCAGAATCGCTACTAACGGTCAGGAGGTGCTTCCAGCAAGACCAGAGCCTGAGGCAAGGGTCCAGTGACCTTTCCCACCCTTCTTTCCCCCTCCCCTCCCCTCTCTGAAGAAGCATCGGTATACACCAGGTACAATTTTGAGGGTCTCAGGTAAGATCGCAGTTGCTTTTTTGGAAAAAAGCACCAAATAAAGGGAAGAGTGCAAAGCTGTGACCTCACACTAATCCTGATTCCACTGCCCAGGGCCATGCTGTCAGCACTTACTTCCTGGGCCTTTCAGTGGCCTCTCTGGTCAGCTGTCTGCTATGGGTCCCAAACCTAAACAAGCAAAGTTTTTGTTTTGTAGCCCAGGCTGTTCTCAAGTAGCTACAGGGCTGGCAAGCATGGCCTAGAACTCCTGATCCTCCTGTCTCCATCTCCCAAGAATTGGGACTACGATGCCAGGCTGTAAGTGCCTTCCAAATCAAGCTTCTCTGCTCAGACAACCAGCAGGGTCAGATTCAGTGGGAAAAAGTCTGGCTAACAACACCATATCTGGCCTTAAACCCCTGAATCAGACTGTCTTTTGTTTTTGTTTTTTTCCCCCTGTTTGTGTGTGTGTGTGTGTGTGTGTGTGTGTGTGTGTGTGTGTGTGTATTGAAGGGCACTGTATGTCCCTATGGAGAGCCAAGGGTAACTTTGGGCATCATCCTGGATTTTCAACCTCCTTTTTGCTTCACCCTGGGATTTCCCAGGCTCTGCCTTCCAAAGCCAGAAATATAGACCGTCACCATTTCCAGCTGGAGTTTTTACATGAGATTCAGGATCTGAACTTAGGTTCTGCTTTCAAGGCAGGCTTAACCCCTGAGCCATCTACCCACCCCATGAATCATATTTGGAGGTGCTGATTTAAATGTGACTCATCCCCTACAGGTTCACGTGCTTGACGACTTGGTCCCCAGCTGGTGGTGCTGGAGTTAGAGCCTTCCTGGAGGAGGTATGACCCCGGGGTAGAGCTTTGAGGCTCCACACAGCCCACATCCACTCTCATTCTGCCTCCTGCTGACCATGTAACATCCGCTGCATGTTCTCTGCCTTTGCTGGCTCTGGAGCCTATTTATTTATTTATTGTTTATTTATTTATTTATTTATTTATTTATTTATTTATCTATTTATTTATTGATTGATTGTGTGTGTGTGTGTGTGCATGTGTGTGTAGGTATGGGCCTGTGGAGGTCCAAGGGCGCCTTGCTCTGGAATTTCCCAGGCTCTTAACCACCAGGGCTGGAAATGCAGGCTACCACTATGTCTGCTTGGCATTTTTTACGTGGGACCTGGAATCTGAACTCAGGACCTTCTGCTTGTGAGGCAGAGTCTTAACCCCTGAGCTATCTCTCCAGCCCCCGGAGCCATAATTAACCAAATAATACACGTTTTCTCCTTTAAGATGTTTGGGTCACAGCATGTTTTATCACAGCAGCAGAAAAGCTTTCAAGCTTTTAAGGAGACTGGCCCCCAAACGCAAGCCAGAGTAGAGCCCCGTGGCCTGATAGCAATCTTGCCTTCTTTTTTTTTTATTTATTATTTATTCAATTGTGCGTGTATGCGTGTGTGCACATGTGTATGTAGGTGTATGTGTGTGTAGAACCACGGACGAATTCGGGAACCACCATGGACGCCTCCATCTCCTCCTTGTTTACTCTGCCCCGGGATTCACAGGCTCCGCCCTACCAGGACCAGAAACGCAGGCTGCCCCCCCCCTTCTGCCCAGCGTCAATATGTGGGATCTAGGATCTGAACTCAGGACCTTCCGCCTGCAAGGCAGAGGCTTAAACCCTGAGCTACCTCTCCAGCCCCCCAATCTTGCCTTCTTATTGAAGCAGCTGAGAGACTTTCTTACAGACTTTTTTTTTTTTTTTTTTTTGAGACAGGGTCTCACCGTGTAATCCAGGTTAGCCTTGAACTTTTGATACCCCTCAGTTCTGGAATCACAGGTTTGCATTACTATGTCTAGCTACTAATGGACTTACAAGCCTTTATGGGGAAGCTCACTGTCAGAGCCTTCAGGCCCCAAACAGAGAAGACTGAGCAGGACAGTAACACACTCGTCGTGGGAAACTGAGGCAACCTGATTGTGACACACAGCAGAGGCCACATATTAACTAAACTTCTGGGGTTTCCCAGGCTCCCCCTTCTGTGACAGGAAGTGCAGGCTGCTGCCATTTCCACCTGGTGGTTTTATGTGGGATCTGGGATCCAAACTCGGGTCCTTCTACTTTTGAGACAGAGACTTAACCCATGTATCATCTCTCCAGCCCTTTTTCTCTCTTTTAAATCCATTTTCCTCTCCCTCCTTCGTAACCATACAATCCCCACCTAACTGTGTCCTGGAAAGAGCTTAAGGACCTTTAACCACTTGTAGGAGGTTTCTGATAATCTTTAACTAAACATTCTTCTGCTTTCAAAAAATTTCTAGTCTAACAATGATTATCCAAATCAGCATTGTCCAGTAGGAATAATAATGTAAGCCACAAGCTTAATTTAAAATTTTCTAATGGCTATATTCTTGAAAGGTAAAAATGAAACAGGTGAAGTTAATTTTTAAATCTATTCTATTGCATTTAACTACATATATTCAAAAACATTATCATCTCAACATCTAGGCAGACCCAGGGAATGCTAGCTTAGCAAGCTGGGATCTCCTTGGCTTGGACATCCACATCCAATCCTCTTTAAACAATGTACTTACAGCCTGGGACCCTCACCTGCACTGTACACACACTCCTCTCCTAACAATGTACCTGGCAACTTAGGACCCCCATCAAGCTCTCTACACCCCTCTGTAAAGAGTGGAATAAGTTTCTTTTCCCTTAACAACTATCTATTTAGTTGTATTCTACTTATATTCTGCTTTTAAAAAATAGGCTAATTAGGCTTTAACTAGTTTTGGATACCTTCACAGTAAGATAAACTGTGTTCTCTGGGTAAACTGGACTAAAATACTATAATCGAGGGTTTGATCAAGGGGGCATGAACTATTGTACCCAGGAGGTTAGGGAAGGGGAGAATGCCCCGCTTACTGTTTTATGCCAGTGGCTAATTGGCAATGCACATGATTAAAATCAGTATGGGAAGAGGCATGTACAAAAGGGAAAATGTTATATAGCCCAAGCTTATCAACTGAAATGAAGAACCACCCACACTATGCCCCTTAGCAACCACCCACATTATGCCCCTTAGCAACCAAACTCCTTCTCTTGATGCCCCAAACAATAACTGGGGCCCTCCAGTACCTCACAGGTCACATCACTTTGCTTTGCATAGTTTTCTTCCCACTTCACAACATGTGTGTGAGATAAAAAGCCTGAACGCACCATGGACAAGGAATGGAAGAAATGTATTAATTACGTGGTTCCATGGCGGTGTGGAATAATTCTCAGAAGGGAGAAGGGAGTCTGAAGGGGGAGTGGAGTTTTTAATCCCTGGACTTACGGGCAGGCTGAAGGACAGAAGGGAGCGAATTATCAGTTCCTGTCCCAATGAGATATGTGACTAAGTACGGGGTTTGCCAGTGCCAACTGGCCATTGACTGGGCTTGGAGGGGACAATGACCAAAAAGCAGAGCTTTTGCTCTGACAGTGGGGTTGGAGGAAAAGGGATCTATCATCCCAGCCTTTTTTGATGATAAGCCATAACACATCCATTCTTTACTACTTCCCACTGGATAGGATCAGCATGGGAGAGATAGAGTCGCATCCCATTACCAACCATGGTGAAGAGGAATATCAAGAATTTTGGAGCTTCATGGGTCTTTTTTTTTTTAAATTTTTTTTTATTATTATTATTATTTATTCAATTGTGCGTGTGTGTGTATATGTGCGTGCATGTGTGTATGTGTGTGTGTAGAACCACGGACGAATTCGCGAACCACCATGGACGCCTCCACCTCCTTCTGCCCCGGGATTCACAGGCTCCGCCCTACCAGGACCAGAAGCGCAGGCCGCCCCTGCTTCCGCCTGGCGTCTATACGTGGGATCTGGGATCCGAACTCAGGACCTTCCGCCTGCAAGGCGGAAGCTTAACCCCTGAGCCACCTCTCCAGCCCCGGGTCTTAACCTAGGAGAGATGACAAGACTGACAAGAAGGGTAAGAAGGCAGCGTCCACATACAAGGACTAAAATACTATAATCGAGGGTTTGATCAAGGGGGCATGAACTATTGTACCCAGGAGGTTAGGGAAGGGGTACATTGAGCTTGTCATCTGGTTTACCTTATCTAATAACATACAGTAGTCACCAGAATGTCAGGTCTATTCAGGTTGCATAACAGAGAATGGCAACAAATGGCCACCAGGGGCCAAGACGGACCCAAGACAATCTGGCTTTGGATTTGTAACGTTCCAGGCTCTTCACTCACTGGAAGCTCCAGTCGCATCAATCAGCCTTATGAGTACAGCAGCGTCTTTCCAGGAACTTGCGTTCAGTTCCCCATTGGCAGAACATTACAGCTCTGTGTATAAAGAGGTCACATGTAGTCAATCACATATATTCAGCCTAGATGAGGCTGAGTGGCAGGTGGGGGAACAGTGTTCAGAAGAGAGACAGAGGATCAATGGGGCAGAGTCATTAATAAAGAAACTCCTGGATCATGTTAAACCTAAGAGCCATAATGATCCAGATCTGATATATATTGTTTTTCTGTCCTCTGCATCTGACATAACATTTACATGTAACCTGTGATTAGAGATATTATAGAAAATTAATCAATTGCATTGTCTGGTCCAGGAAGGTGAAAGTAATTGTGCGAGGGGGGGAAGCATTATATATTTTAGCATTTACCTTTAGGCCAGCATGCTTTTAGTAATAATCCAAAGTAAGACTTTTTAGCAATATTTTATTGTCCCATGAAGCAAGTGACTAGACCTTTTAGGAATTAGGATTTTATGAGTCTTTATGGGCATAACCAAATCTTTGTCTAATCAAAATATATTAGTTCTTAATATACAAGACAACATGCAAATTGATGTTATCTATATTACTAGAACTAATGAGGGGAAATTTATAGGGACAGTTGAAATACACTTGAATACATTTTAAAATATAAACTTGTTCTTTATGTTTCAGGCATGTTTCTAAAGCTCAATCTTTTTTCTATAACATACAGTCGTTTATCACATCATAATCTTCCTACAACATACTTTAATCTTCTAAGTCACAACATAGTTTAACCTTCTAAGTAAGTCTATTTCTATCACAAACTTCTTACAACATATTTTAATTTTCTAAGTACTGTTTTTCAACCATACTGCAACATACTTTAACTTTCTAAGTTCATATTTCCTTTCCTCTACTAGATGGTTCCCTGCTGTTTTATCATAATAGATATTTGAAAAACATATCTTTTAAAAGGAAGTAGTAATAGTAACCTCATCTTTAAAAGAAATAAAGAGTTGGGCCTAATTTGGCAATTGTAAATTAATTTGATATTGTACAAAACATATAAACAACCAATCACATGTAGATAGAACACTCTACGCATAGTCATTTATAAATGTACACTTAAAATCCAAGATTTTATAGCTCTCATGCAAGTTTATCATTTGGAACATGACTAAGGTAAAGCAGGCTGAGCCTTTTGTGCCTACTCAGAGTTTTAAAGTGACCTTTTTTCCCCTCTAGTTTGAATTGGTCAAGATAAGAACCTTGAGTTTGAATGCTAGTTGGTAGGATTAAGTCTTTTAAATCCCTACTTTGAAAGAATTTTAACATAGCACTTTTAAATATTAAATGAACAATAACACATAGTTACGGAAGAATCTCTCAAGTTTTCTTTAGAACTCGAAGCATCTAAAAATTAGGAGAATAAGGTTATCACTTGGCAAAAAAACATTCAGAAGTTAGCTAGCATTGTTTCAGCAGAAGCAGAAATACACATGAAGGAGATGTAGTTAGGAAAGCAGATTGGAGCAGAGAAGTTGATGGTCTCATCCCAGAAAGGGAGCTTGTATCTTACCTCAAGGAGGATGAGGAAATTCCAATGAATTCCTAAGAAGACACTTGCATTTTCTCTCTTGCTAGGTCTACTGGGGCAAGATTCCATAAAAGAAGTCGAAGGAATGAATAAGTTTATCTAACCAATGTCCATGGCTTTGCTACTTTGGGAACACATGGGTAATCTTTAAAGGAATTACAAAATAACACTAGCAAACCAACAGAAGGGCATTGGAGCCCTGGCAGAAGGCAGAAGTTTGCAGGGGTCTTCATGACATCTTTTTTTTTTGTTGTTGTTTTTGTTCATGACATCTTTATTTGCAGTCACATTAAAATCAAAACCAAGCAAGATAATTTTTCTATGAAAGAAAACTTATAATTTACCAGCAACAGTTTTAATAGACTTAAAATTTAAATTACATTAGAGCGTTTAAGTCAGTACTTAGTTAGGCCTTTAGATGTCACCAAAATTATTCATTTTTATGTATGCATACATGTATTTTAATGGAACATGCCAAAAATCAAAAATATTAGCATGCAATAAAAATTTAAAAAATTGAAGTGGCCATAAATTTGCTACTTTGAGACACAAAACATACAAGTGTAGCTATTAGACACATCATAGGATTACATGAAATCCAGGTAACTGCAAATTTAATCAAAAACAGATCAGCATTTAAGAAAACCTTATCACTGAAGAAACGGAATCTGGTATTGGTTGTTTAGCGAAATAGACAGAGTAGAAGCCCTGAAACCCAGAAAGAAATTGTTTCATTAAGCCGAGTTAGAGATCATAAATATTTTTCCTTTAAGGGAAAGTTAAGTTAGTTAGAACTTCCAAAGCTTAAAAACATAAAGTAGACCAAGGAATGAGGGGAGAAGGAGGAAAAAGATGTGTTGTCATATTGGTTCCTGACTGGTAAGGAAGTCAGAGCAGCCATCTTTCAAAGTCTCAGCAGTTCTTCTGAAGTGGAAGAGACCCACAGGGAACAAGCAGAAAGTTATAGAGGAAAAAAAAAAATGAAAGCCCCTCGTTGGTCAGTCATGATAAGGTGCCCCGCAGAACACGCATGACAAATCCAAACAAAAGGTCAATGATTTGAACTCCAGAAGGTGTCCCGTGTCCAGAGGCTGATCAACACACCAGTGCGGCTTGCGAGGCAAAAGATGAAATGACTGCTCCGTAGAGGAGGCTGCCCGCCAGGGGAAGCCCAGCACTCCCCCAGCACACCTCGCAGTGAGCCAAGACCAAGAAACCAAAGAGGGGAATGAAGAATCCACCAGGATCCAGCTGGCCACACCATTCCCGATGAAGACCCAGCAAATGACCATAAAGGAATGGGGGAGACTCACCTAGAAGGACACAGAGCAAAGAGGAAGGGGGGAGTGAAAGAGAATGAGAGAGAAAGAGAGAGAGAGAGAGAGAGAGAGAGAGAGCGCATTAGGACTTAACCTAACTAAAGATGTTCCAAGTTTGCTGCTTGTTCCCATTGGGGTCCAAGGAGGAGCACCTCTGCCTGGATTTTCAGCATCATTATGTAAGATAAAAAGGCCAAACACACCATGCACAGACAAGGAATGAAAACAATTTATTGATAATTAGGCAGTTTAGAGCAGCTATGCTCCGACAGACTCTGAAGGTCTTCAAAGGTCGTCCCTCAACCGCTGGGATTACCCAGAAGGAGCACACCTATTGGTCTGGAGGAACTGACTCTAATCCTTCAGAGATAAAGTCGCCAACTTCCTTCAACCCTCTGTTCATGAAAAGAAATGGAGACTAGCTATCCATTGTAGCCAAACCCTACAAGAGCAGCTGGGCCCCAACATGAATAGACCAAATGAGATGTGGAAGATCAAAAACTTTAATCAGGTTTGCAGAAACTGGAGCTCACCCATGAGGAAAAGCCACTCCCTCCCCTTCTCACCCCCTTAAAAAAGATGTCTTCCGTATAATGCAAGAGAACATTTTACAGTTTGTACACATCTTTTTGATTCCTTGAATCACACCAAGCATGGACAGTGAGTGACCACCAGTGACATAACCAGGGTAAGTTATTGGTGTGATATTTTACATTTTTTACCAATTAAGTCTTCAAAAATTCAGGGCATACGGTACTTTTTTCCTTTAAAATGTCTCTGTCCAGGGTTGGAGATGAAGCTCAGTTGGTAGAGAACTTACTTTCTGGAGATTAAACACTGGAGCCCTCCATTCAATCCTCAGCACCCCATACACTGCAAGTAGTGGCTGATTAGAAGTTTAAAGCCATCTTTGTCTACATAATAGTTTAAGGCCAGTCTGGGCTACATGAAACCCTGTCTCAAAACAAGCAAACAGACAGACAAAAGAAAAATGTCTCATCCCAGAGAGAAATCTTTCCTTAGTTTTTTGTTTGTTTGTTTGTTTCTTCCTCTTTTCTAAGAAGTAACCTCTTGCCTTGTAGCAAGTTTGAAACGAATTAGGACAAGGGCTTTTAGTGTGTGCGTAAAGTTCCTTTCACTGCTAGAGTTGAAGGTCCTAGAACTCTAGCAACATGATTAGGCAGTTTGGGGGCAGCCATGCTGGACAGTCTCTGAAGGTCATCGGGCAGGGCTGGGATTACCATGATTACACAACCTATTTTAATCCTCCACAGAGATGCATTCCCCCAACTTCCTTCAACCCTCAATTTATGAAAGGATATGGAGATTAGTTCTCTATTGTAGATAAACTCTACCTGGAGGTCAGCTACAAGATCAACTAGGTTAGACTCCCAATATGAACAGACCAATGAGATGTAGAGGACCAAAGGCTCCAATCAGGTTTTCAGAAACTGGAGCTAACCGAGGAGGAAAAGCCACTTTTCCCAGGCCTGCCTAAGACTATAAATAACCCTGACCCTGGGCAGCCATCTTGGGCTCTCTCACCTCTTATGAATTCCACATTTGGAATTCATGAGTTCCTTTCTGTCTCACTTGGCCCTCATGAGACTCCATGTTTGGAGTCCATGAGTTCTTTGGGCTCTTTTGCCCCTCATAGTTAAGCAGTCTGGGATCCATGAGTTCCTATCTGACTTTTCTCTTCCCCCTCATGGATTCCATGCCTGGAGTCATGAGCTCTCCAGGGCTTCTATAAGGGATACAGAGGGCTAGGACCCGCTCCCTGGAGATGAAGACATGGAGCTGCCTTAAATAGGCAGTTGCAAGTGTGACCTTTCACTCCGTGAGAGAGGATTATTCTTGCTCAGTGATGGAGTTCAGGCTGACCTGTGACCCAGCTTAGGACAGGTACTGGGCCAAGATATTCTGCATGTTCCTCTTGATTGGTTTAAGACCACTGAGGCATGTACCTGCAGATCAAAAGAATAACATAGACTGCTACAAGATTGCAGACCCTGACAACAGTTTACAACTAACTTGTGCTTGGAAACAATACATTTGTCTCATAAGTTCACTATGTGACACTTCTGTTTTTCTTATAGTTTCACAATGTATATCCTGTTCTCACAATGTGTGAGAACTAATAGCTGTAAAAAATAATTAACTGTAGTGTTCCCTGGTTTGGGGATAAATACCAGTGCTTGCTAGGAATAAACTAGCTCGGATCTAGATATCCTAGCTCTGGATTGATTCTTGCCACTCCCACTCGTGTTTCCAGGGATGGTTTGAGACTAAGCCTTTGCCCCAGGAACCTAGGGTCAACGATGGTCGTGGCTCCACCAGGCTTCCGTACCTCTAATGGGACTTCATGTTTTACAGTCCATGAATTCCATTCATTTTCTTTGCCCCTCATGGATTCCATGCCTGGAGTCTGAGGGTTCTTGGCAGCTCTCTTGCCCCTTGCTAGATTCGTGTCTATGAATTCTCTACTTTCTCTCCTCTAATAAACTGTCTTAATCCTTTACCCGTGTTCTGGTTTCAATCTTCAACTCCCAAACACAAGAACCTGGATACACATAAAGACCCCAGAGAGAACCCATAGCATTTTGGCCAGCAGATCCAAGAGATAAAAACTGTCTCACAGTTAGTAACAGGTGTCAATTTGACAGTTGAGGGTTTGAGCTCTGGGCACATTTCCAGAGAATTGAGTTAAGCCCAGAGTGAACCTGAAGGAGATTGTCTAGCTGATGGGGAAGGCCCAGCCTATGCTGGGTGGGATTAGGCCCTAGAATAAATCACGGACAGCTGTTTGAGAGAGTCGGCATCCTTGTGTACACTTGGCCAGACATGCTGGTCTGGCAAGTAAGGATTGTCCATCTCTTAGCTGTTATGTGGTGATGGTGTGGCTAGTTCCCTTAGTCCCTAGTGTTGGTGCGTGCTCTCCCGTCAAGCTAGACTAAGAACTATAACTGGACTGTTGTAAGGAACTTAAGCTGTTTGATGATCATTTATCAGCAACGATGCAGGTGAACTGCAACAGAATTTGGTACCCAGGAAGTGGGGTGTTGCTGATAAATCCGACTATGTGGATTTTGTGGCTCTTGAACAGCTTTGCTGCACAAAGTTGGAAATGCTCGAAGATTTTCACTTTGTGGATTACCAGTACCGTTCTTCAGAGTTTAGGGGCCAGTGTCAGTGCTGAAAGAGTTATGAATTATTTGGGCCCAATGTGTGATGAGGGAAACAGACTTTGGCAAAGTTGAATTTAAAGATGATAGACTGGTTTGCTTGACAGAGGAGAGCTGTGTTGGCGGCTGTGAAACTCTGGAAGTGGAAACGGCCAGCAGAATATCTGCTGCTGTTGAAGAAATGAATTCAGTGAAGGAGAATCTAGTGACTTGCATTGCGATGGTGGAAGACGTGAAAACCACGGTAGAGCAAGTTCGTGGTTTGAAAATCCAGATTCCTTCAGGGGCCAAAAGCCCAAGTTACAGCTGTTTCTTGCCCTTTGCAAGTTTGGCTGCCTAAAAAAGAGGCTTTTCCAGCGTCAGCCCCTTAAAGTTGGTACAGCTGTAGCTCCAGTGGACTAAGCTACAATTCAACCTCACTTCGGAATCTGGCAGCATCCCTCAGGTGATACTGGTTCTGGTGTACTTCTGAAGGGTTCATGGAGAGCAGCAAAAGCTTGGCACCAAGTGGCAGGCATAGAGTTCCTGCAAGGGAAGATGAAGCTTATAGCTGCAGAGGAACCCTAAGTACTGTTTGGAGATGCCAGAACCCCTGCTGCTGAGGACGGCTGTGAGTGGAGATTCAGCCTGGTTCAGAAGAACTCTGCTTTTATAACTTTAAGCGGCAAACAAGCATTGCGAATGCCTAGAATCTTTGAGCCGCCTTGACTATGTGATGAGCAACAGAAGATGGACATTGAAGGAAAGGATGTGGTATTTGATTTGCTGGACTTTGATATTTTTAATGTTGTTTTATTGTTTTAAGATCCTTCCGTTTTAATGTTTTATCTGTTTTAAAGTATTTAACTTATTCTGACTTAAGAGTCTTAAGTTTAAGAAACTCTGAACTTTTAAAATGTTGGAACTGAAGTTTTAATGAGAGAACATTTTAAATTTGTCCATGAAATGTATTTATATTTTTAAGATAACTTTTAACATCTATGGGGACAAGGATTGAAAGTTACGGTTTAAAAGTGCTATGTTTTTGTGTCAAGTTGACAAGGGGTGGAATGTCACAGTTAGGCACAGGTGTCAACTTGTCAGTTGAGGGTTTGAGCTCTGGGCACATTTATAGAGAATTAGTACTTGAGTTAAGCCCAGAGCGAACCTGAAGGAAATTGTAGCGCTGATGGGAAAGGCTCAGCCTATGGTGGGTGGGATTAGGCCCTGGAATAAATCACGGAGAGCTGGTTGAGAGAGTTGGCATCCTTCTGTTCACTTGGGCAGACATGCTGGTTTGTCCATCTCTCAGCTGTTATGTAGTGATGGTGTGGCCAGTTTCCTCGGCCCTGGTGTTGATGCGTGCTCTCCCGTCAAGCTGGACTGAAAACTGTAACCAGGAATCGTAAGAGAAAATAAGCCCTCGTTCCCTTAAGCCATTTGATGTCATTTATCAGCAACCATGCAGGCGAACTGCAAAGCTCAGGTATCAATGGGACTCCATATCTGGAGTCATTGAGTTCCGGTCTTTCTCTCCTCTAATAAACCCTGGTTTAATCCTCTACACATGTTCTAGTTTCAATCTTCCTCTCCCAAATATATAAAAAATCAAAAAAAAAAAGTGGAAACCTAAGAGCCCAGTGAGAATTCCGTATCACTGATAACTGCTTGCAAGAGACTGCGCACACCTCAGGTTTTGACACACTCTTCTAACGAGTCCATGTCAAATTTCCATCCGTGCCATAAGCTGATTCATTCACAGCTGTCTGTATGGAAGCCTGCCTGTTGGTCAAAGTCCTTCACACTCAGAAAATGAAGCAATGATGGACAGACAGCAGCTGAATGCTCTGTCTCCCCAGTACTGACCTCCCTCAAACACCTCACAATCCAGACTCCGTCCTCCCATGCACACTTGTCTGAGACACGGAGGCTTTAGGCAAGTGTTGGGTATACAAGAAGGCTCAGCCAGAGGCGGCTGCTTATCTTTAGGTAGCCTCTATCCAGAGCCAGGCTCCGCCATTGGCCAGAAGTGTGATTTGGACACATTTCCTGAATTCTAAAATCTTCAGGACTGGGGTTAAAAGCCTTTGCCTGTAAGGCAAAAGGACTTGAGTTTGGATCCGAGATCTATCATAAAAATAGCAGGAGGAAATGGAGGCTGCCTGCATTTCTGGCCCTGGAAGACAGAGCCTGGAAAAACCCTGAGCAAGACAATAAGGAAGCATTTAGTTTAGTGTATACTTGATAGTAAATTCCTTCCTAAACTCATTGTCTTGTCTGCCCAAATATTACCTTCAAAAGGTAGCAACTTCCCATCATTGCTATCTACTACAAAGAAGAATCAGGAATGCTGGCTATAAAGTCTCCATCTTAGCCAGGGGTCATTTTGTAAAGACCACACCTCCAGTCTTTACTGCCCCACTTAGATAGTAACTCTTAGGCAACTCCTTAACAACACCTGAACCTGTGAAAGATTAGGACCCCACCCAGATCTCTCTCTCTCTCTCTTCCTCTCTAGTTTTCAGCTCTCTGATCTCTCCACCCGTCCCCTCCTCTCTCTTCTTCCTCCCTCCAGGTTGGGGGGGCTCTCTCTCCACTCTCTCTAAGCTCCTTTGTTCTAATAATGCTCTCCCACCTTAAGGCTAAACTATGGCTTTGCTGGCCACCAAGCCCCCATTTCCAAATAAACTTCTCTTTCTTAAGTCTCACCTTAGGTCAGTTTCTCTTTATTCACCACCTCCATACAGCACGCGGTAGAAGTTGCCCCTTTTCCACTCCCCCAACCCTGTTCCTTCCCCACTAACCTAACAATCTTAAATACAGAAACCACAACACTCTTACTCAGCACTGCTATAGACCGATATAAGCATGATTTCCTCCACTTTCCAAACTAAACACAATGCAGTTTTGTTTTGTTTTTTTAAAAAAAGGAAGGAGAGTAATCCAGGATGATTCCAGAAGTCGCCCTTGGGCCTCCACAGGCACACACACTCAGGTACTCACTTCTACACCCACTCACACACATAGATACCCACATCGACATCCACACACATGTTAAAGAAAAATCTTCATTTTAAATGAGACTGGCAGTGTAACACATCTAAAGTTGTAATGCACTTCCTTTAAATGCATAAAATCACCAGAGGTCTCAGATTTTGTGAGGCTATCATGCATACATTAAATATGGTTTTTCTCTTGTTTAAAAATAAAAGTCCAAGGCTGGAGAGATGGCTCAGGGGTTATGACTCTGTCTTGCAAGCAGAAGGTCTTGAGTTCGGATCCCAGGTCCCACATTTGTCAGGTGGAAATGGCTGCAACCTGCACTTCTGGTCCTGGTGGGTGGAACCTTGGGAATCCCAGAGCGAAGCAAGAAGGAGATGGAAGCAATTCAGGATGATTCCTAAAGTCAAGTAAAGTCCACTAGAGTGGTTTGAGTACAAATTTCCCCGTGTTGAAATTTAACCCCCAGTATGCGTTATTAAGAAAAAAGACCAGATAGGACTTCCAAGAGGTGATTTGTTTATGCAGACAGTCTTTCTGTGGGTTATGTCAAAGGTGGTTCACTAAGAAAAGCCAGTTCAACTAGGTCTCTGGAGTACCTCCTATCTCTTGCCACTCAAGACTCTGCCCACAAGAAAAAAAATCTCAGCAAATGGACCAAAGGTGACTTTGAGAATCATCCTGGATTGCTTCCACCTCCTCGTTTCACTCTTGGATTTCCCAGGTTCCACCCACCAGGGCTAGAAGTGCAGGCCACTGCTGTTTTCCTCCTGGTGTTTTTACATGGAATCTGGGATCAGAACTCAGGACCTTCTGTTTTTGAGACAGAGTCTTAACCCCCAAGCCATTTCTCCAGCCCATTTCTTCTCTTTGTAATATATTTATCTTTGCTATTGTACATTAACAATGGAAAACTAATGAACATGTGTGCCGATACTCAAAATAGAGACATTAATCTGGCGTTAAGAAAGCACATATCACATGTTGAAGCGCAAGTCTCATGAAGGAGAGAAGAGGGTTGTCTATAGGGTTGGGAACTTACAAGGCTGATTTGGGCTGGAACCTGGGGAAGGGGCAGGAGCAGTTATGGATTACATGTCAGGAATCTTGACTCCGGAGGCAGGAACCAGAGTGTCATTGGTAAGAAGGCAATAACTCAATAGGAAGGAGCGTATATAACCTGGACCACAGTCCTTTACAAACACTGCTTTAGGTGCTGTTAAAAAGGGCAAGACCAGGGGCTGGAGAAATGGTTCAGAGGTTAAGACACAGAGTGCTCTCTGATGTACACACACAATGAATTTTAAAAAAATCCTTAAAGAAGGGCAAGGCCAGGCTGGTGAGATATCAGTGGATAGATGCACTTGCTGCCAAGCCTGGCGACCTTAGTTTGATCCCCAGATCACACCTGGTAGTAGGAGAGAATTGACTCCCAAGTTGTCCCTGAACTCCACATGCATATCTCTCTCTCTCTCTCTCTCTCTCTTTCTCTCTCTCTCTCACACACACACACACACACTAAATAGGTAAATGCAAAAGAATTAAGAAGAATCAAGTCTTATTACCAGAGGGGAAGGATCCGAACTCAGGATCGTCTTTTCCTGACAACTAAAAAGTTAACTTCAACATTGTAAGGCAGGATTAGAGCAACTATGCTGGGATAGGTCTCGAAAGGTCTCTGAAGGTCTCTGAAATTCCTAAAGGTCATCCCACACTTCTGGAATCACCCTGAAGGAACACCCCTGCTGAGGAACTGACTCCAATCCTCTGGAAGATAAGATGGCCCGCCACAGTCAACAAACAACTTGGTCTCTAGCCCCACCTGGGACCAGGAGCAACTGTGTTGGGCCTCAGTGGGAGTTAACCAATGAGAAAAGGCCAGTTTCTGGGCTTGCCTAGGTGTACAAATACGCCTGACCTTGGCAGCCATCCTTGGTGCCCTACCCCTCACAGTACTCAAGGTGCCATGAGTTCTTTTTCAGCTGCCTTCTTCTTTCTTTATTTTTAATTTTTTATTATTTATTATTTAATCAATTGTGCGTGAGTGCGCGCGTGTGTATATATGTGTGTGTAGAACCATGGACTCCCCCACCTCCTCCTTGTTTACTTCTGCCCAGGGATTCACAGGCTCCGCCCTACCAGGACCAGAAACGCAGGGCCGCCTCCGCTTCCGCCCAGCGTCTATACGTGGGGTCTAGGATCCAAACTCAGGACCTTCCGCCTGCAAGGCAGAGGCTTAACCCCTGAGCCACCTCTCCAGCCGCCTTCTCATGGAGGCCTTTCTGGTTCCACGAGTTCTCCCGGGCGTCTGGCGCTCATGGCACCTGCCTGCCCCTCATAGCACTCTAATGCCATGAGTCTGTTTCTAGCTACCTACCTCTCATGGATTCCTGAGTTCTCTGGAGGGCCCTAGCCCCTCATGGCTCTCCACGCCTGTAGTCCATGAGTTCCAGCCTTTCTCTCCTCTAATAAACTCGACCATAATCCTCTACACATGTTCTGGTTTCAATCTTCGACTCCAAAACACAAGAACCCTGTACATTGGGACGGTTGTTCCTGTAACCTTGGATCCCTGTTCAGGGGCCCAATATTACAACAGCGCAGTGTATCCACAAGCCCTTGATCTGAAGCTCTACACCTCGGTTGGAAACCCAAGCTGCTATAGCTGTCGCAGGACTGCATGGCTTGGAATACCCAAGCCAGGAAGGGAAATTCCCTGTCATGGGGGAAAAAAATGCAAGTAGCAAAGTTTCTCGGTTTATACTTTGAGGGAACAAGATTTCTTGGTGTGATGTGGTGGACGTTAAATAACAAAATCAGTACTGTGTGGCTCACAGTCCAAACAAACAGCGAGAGCTACAGCACACACAATGCACCTGGCCTAACAGGGCTCAGGGACCGGAAGCCGCTGCGATTAGTGTGATGGCTGTTCCGATGTGGGTCGCTATGGGTGTCCCGGGTTACCATCTCTTCCCTTCTGCTTCAGGGGCTGTGGTCATCCAGGAGCCACTTGGTTTTACCTTCTCGCTCAGCTGCACCGGGCTGGGCATCCAGAAGCATCCAGAAGCATCATAAAGGATCCTATTGCTTTTCTTATCTAAGATTTCATTTTCTCACTCTGTGCAGAGTTCACTCCTGGACTTTGCTTTGTTTTCTCTTTCCAAGCCGCTCCAGGCTCCTTGGGAAGGAAGAAGCCGAGCGCTGACGTCAAACCTGCACTACTGGATTTCGACTGTTTGTCCCAGTGGCACGTGTGCATGGGCCTCCACGTACACACGCAGTGCCAGAGGCTCTTCAGGATCTGGGGTAAGCTGTTTCCCTCTTCAGTGCTCGCACCTGCAGCCCCACCTCCACCTCAGAAAGCAAAGTCATTTCAACGTCCTCCCCAAACCTGTCTGACCAAGACAAGTTCTTGATCAGACAAGTTCTGCCCGCTCCGAACTTTCTTTCTCTGACTGCAGTGCCCACATTCCTCCTCTTGCCTTCAAACGCAGTGGTACTGGGATCCACACCATAAACCTGGATTGGCTGTGAATGTTTACTTTGCCTTCCTTCTTCTAGGTACACCTCATGGTCCATGCCCTTTCAGGCCTTGTCCCCATGCTAATATTCTTTTAAAGTCACAGTGCTAGGATCCCCCACTGATAACACAGGGACACCCAGCCCTGTCAGATCTGGTTTGTCATTGTGACTCAAGTGGCGCGTGGTTTTTATGAATTCAATTTGCAGCATTACTCAAGCCTCAGTGGCTTTGTCAGTGACGTGGAAACATGAGAAACACAGTATTGACGCTAACTAAGCAGTGTGGCTCATGCCTACAATCCTGGCTCTCAGGAGGTTGATGCAGGAAGATTGTTCAAGGCTGGTCTAGACTACAGAGCGAGACTCTCTCTGTCTTTCTCTGGTCTCTCTCTCTCTCTCTCTCACACACACACACAGAGCAAATAAAATAAACAAAAGCACAGCTCGTGTTCTTTAGAATTGTGGCAGGACCAGATCTAATCAGGGTATGTTGAAAGGTTACACTGTTCCCCACAAATGTGTACGATTGTATGTATTTTCGGTTAATTATATAAAATGAGCCACCGGAGCAAACAAAAGAGCCACGACACAAAGGCAGACCTGACTGTTCTGGATGGCTCCTGGGCCCCCTCCTGGGCAGAGGCCCAGTGTTCATCTCCTGTCACTCACTCCCGGCTGGACAATCATAAACCAGAATAAAAACCCTTGTTCCTAGGATAGAGAGATGGCTGACGTCAAACCTGGCATCAGTACCTGGTCCTTCTGTGGCCACCGAGGTCAGGCGTGGAGATCCAGGATGCTCAGTGATGATGATGGGGAAGGAAAGGTTTCACAGTTGCCAGGAGCAGGTTTCACTGGCTGCTGACTAAAGCGCTCTGCCTGCCGTGAGCTCATGCGGGGCTAACCTCAAGGTGCTCGGACGAGAGGAGTGCTCGGACGAGAGGGGTGCTCGGACGAGAGGAGTGCTCGGACGAGAGGAGTGCTCGGACGAGAGGGGTGCTCGTGAACAAGCTGGGGCTGAGGAGCAGATGACTTAGCAGACATCCAAACTGCTCTGAGGATGTGAATCCTTCTGCCTGTGTGTTGTGCACACACTGTGCCAGAAACAGACCGACCATGTTGGAATTCACTGAATGACACTAAATTCATTGGTTTCGCTGGCTGTAATTCACCAAGTAAGTCCAGTTTCTTTTGATAGCTGGCCAGTGACCATCACTTTTTTCATTCCAATCTATGTGTGTGCGCCTGTGTGGCTACGTGTGTAGAAGACGGCACCTGTGTGTGTGTGTCCCTGTGGAGGCCCAAGGGTGGCTTCAGGAATCATCCTGGATTGTTCTACCTCTTTATTGTTTTGTTCTAGGGGTTCCCAGGCTCTGTTTTCCAGCCTGGATGTTCAGGCTGCCACCACTCCCCAACCCCTGGTGTTGTTATGGGATTTGGGATCTGAACTCAGGTCCTTTTGCTTGCAAGGCAAAGCTTTAACCCCTGAGCCATCTCTCTATCCTAGGAACAAAGGTTTTTATTCTGGTTTATGATTGTCCAGCCACATCTCTTCATCCCACTTGGCAGAGCTGATAACAATACCGGAGCCTAGGGATCCACATGATTGCTGAGAGAGGGACAATTTTTACTTACCAGATCAGTATGTCTGGCCAAGTATACCGAGGAATGCCAACTTCCTTTCCCAGCTCCCTCCATTTTATCCCCTGCCCAAGGATTAGTCCCACCCACTGTATGCTTTCCCCCATCAGTCAGTCTCCTGCTGGCTTGCCCACGGCTTAACTGAATGATTAATTTTTACAAATGTGCCCAGAGTGCAAGCTTTCAATTGCCATGTTGACACCTGTAGCTAGTTCTCACAAATACCTTAACCTCAACACTCTTAAAACAAAGAGGTATCAAACAGGATCCCAATGACCAGCTCAGAATAAGTCAGTGGGGCCAGCAACCAAGTCAAGGGGAGGTCCAAGCCCCAGAAATAATCCACCCAAGGAGGTAAAGCCAGTGAGTTGGACACAAGGGGCCCCTGCTACTCCTTGACACCAGTCCAGGTGACTCTTCCAGTGGTAGTAAGACCCTGTATTCAGACTCCACAGCTACTGATCCAAAAGCCAACATACTTACCTCAAAGAGGATAAAAGACAGTTTATTCTGGGGACCATGGCCCAGGCACACAGATTTGGGTGAACTCAAATACCATGTTCCAATGCGATAACAGTTTCATCAAGATTTTAGAATAAAGAAAGTTGAAATTAAGATGCTTTTCAAAAAACAGGGGCTGGAGAGAGTCTCAGGGGTTAAGCCTCTGCCTTGCAGGTGGAAGGTCCTAAGTTTGGATCCTAGACCCCACATATAGACGCGGGGTGGAAGTGGGAGCAGCCTGCGTTTCTGGTCCTGGTAGGACGGAGCCTGTGAATCCCCAGCAGAGTAAACAAGGAGAAGGTGGAGACAATCCATGGTGGTTCCTGAATTTGTCCGTGGTTCTACACACACACACATACATCCACACACATATATACACACACACGCACACACACATACACGCACAATTGAATAAATAATAATAATAAAAAGAAATTCTCAAAAAACAGGTGGAAGCATTAGGTAAGTGGGTCACACTTATAGACCTCGGGTGCTATCTGAGGATAATGTTAGTTTTGGGGGATAGAAGAAGCTAGGGGTCTGTTTGTACATTCCAAAGGGATTTACCTGAAAGTCACAAGAATCTTAGGTAAGACCCAGACATGGACAATAAGTAGCTTTTTGGGATGATAAGAGACTCAAGATGATTTGACCCTGAATCTGCACTGTTCCAACTCCCCATAACCACAGAATGCTTAATCTGGGAGTGGCTTTTTTTTTTTTGTGTGGGAACTTCAGCTGCTCTAACCCATCTACCTGTGATTCCTCCAACACATTTGGTCAATATCTTGATTTATGACTTTCTTTGCTCTGTAGCTAATAAAATCCATATAATCAAGTAGAACATGACTTGTCTTTCAGAGCAACTTGAATTTATGTTCCCAGATCACGGTTACTCATATTTGACTCAAGAATAAAATCTCTTTGGGGAAGACTTTTTTTCCCCTTTGGGGGAGAGCTGTATCTTTGTGTTGATATAACTTAACCTAACACTACAGGTTTTTATTCCTAGTCAATAGAGGAGAAACCCAGGCTGCTTCTAGGACCAAACCCTGCACATCTGACCACTACACCACCTATCCAACAAGACAAGATCTTTATGGAAATAAGCCAGACGCAGTGGCTCGAGATTAATCCTAGCACTCTTGAGGGTGAGACAGGAGGCTTGCCATAAGGTTAAGGCCAGCTGGGACTACTGTATGACATTATGTCTCAAGGGAAAAAAAAATAAGGAAATGAAACAAATAATTGAAATGGTCAGAAAAAAAATACAAAGTTTTTCTTAAACTATATACAGTCATTCAAATACAATTCAAAATAAGTGTAAATTATATTACTGAAAGACGTAAGTGCTTTAATTTTTATTTTTAACTTTATTATTTACTGTGCGTGTGTGTGTGTGTGTGTGTGTGTGTGTGTGTGTATGTGTATGTGTGTGTATCAGAGGGCACTGTGTGTCCCTGTGCAGAACCAAGGGTGACTTCAAGGATCAACTTTGATTGCTCTAACTCCTTTTTGCTTGGCTCTAGGATTTCCCAGGCTTCTCCCTCCAGGGCCAGAAATGCAGGCCTCCACAATTTCCACCTGGTGTTTTTATGCAGAACCTAGGATTCAAACTCAGGACCTTCTGCCTGCATGATACAGTCTTAACCCCTGAGCCATCTCTCCAAGCCAAATTTAAAAATACTGTTTATTCTGCTATTCTTCATTTTTATCATATGTTCTTAGCCATGTGAAACTGGGAGTTCAATCATAAGTATCTGTATCCTTAATGTATTTTCTTTTATTGCTTGTGTATTATTTTATATTGTGCAATTTAAAAAGTTAGGACACAAAGCTAGGAAGTGGACATGCTAGGGAAATGTCTAGGGGAAGGGAGGGAGACAGGGGTAGCTATGATCAAAATGCATTGTCTACATGCATGAGATTGTAAGAGAGTACAAATAAAAACAAAATTCATTAAAAGATAAAATAAAATACTATTTATTTTAAGAGAGAGAGAGTACATGGAGGGCAGAGAACACCTCTGAGAAATTGATTCTGCCTTTCTGCCACATGAGTCCTAGGAATCGAACTCAGGTCTCCAAGTTTGCACTCAGGTACCTTTGCCCATCGAGCTATCTCACCAAATCAGAAGTACTGTTAAATTACACTCTGCTTTTTAAATAACAGAGGAAGATACACGCTAAAACTCTGAGAACGACAAAAACTCTGCAGTGGCTGGGGCGTGAGAAATGCGTGGCGTTCACCTGCCTTTCCCACGACTGGCTGGCTGGGGACCGGCACAGGGGAACACCAGAGCGAGCAAAGTAGCTCTGGGCCTCTATGAACCCACTCAGGGTTCAAAACGTGTGCACCGCGGACTGGAGCATGCATAACTGCCACGCTGCACACAAAAGCTCTTCACACTCAATACCAAGGAGCAAATTTGAAGTTTGCCTACATTTTGTTAAAACTCCGTGAGAAGTGCAATAAGCATTTGGACTATTGAGTTATATCCGGGAAGCATAACTAGCTACCTGTCATAGTCAGAATTGCCATACTTGGTGACTGTAAACGCCGAATGACTTCTGGTGCTTTGCTGGGCTGGTTTTGAATTCCCTATGTGCACTACTTGCAATTCACCTAAGACCCCGGCTTGCAACATTGGGGTTCATGTGCACCTTGCCAGCCCCAGAGTCAGGCCAAGCCTTCTGCTAAGAACAGCGCATCTGGGTGTTTTCCCAGCATCCGGGCCACTCGCCTACCTTCCTGCCTGAGGTCGCTGTTTCCTTCTCTCCAGCAGCACTAGGGTTTCCCTTCCTACCAATCGCTGTAGCAAAGGTTGCTCCATTTGGCTCCTCATGTCATACACCCAATGCCCCCCATCTTTCCCTTCCTGCTTGGCCCCATGAGGAATTGTCACCTCATTCTCAGATCCTCCGAACCCCAGTCACAGGGAGCTGTGAGGATTTGAAGTCCTGTGAGGTCGCACATAGGAGCTGTGAGGATTTGAAGTCCTGTGAGGTCGCACACAGTGCTCGGCACATGGTAAGTGCTCAGCGAATGGCTGCCTCCCAGGAGACGTGTATGGGGCACCTTCTGCATACCAAGCACTTCTTGGCCATGATTCTTTCCTTGTCTACCTTGCTCTGAAACCCCAAATCCCACGGGTACAGTGGGGTTGGCGGGGATACACACCTGTCCCTTTCTAGTGTTCCAACTCCCCCGCCACTTACCTACCGCAAGTAAAGGCAAGAAGTTTGCCAGGACAGAATTGGCAGGTGGCCACGACTTCCCCCAGTAAACTTCCAGACAGACCACACTCTCAAAGGAACCCACCAGCATAGTAAAACACACCAGTAATTGAATAGGCAATGCCAGTGCTAAGTCTTCACTTTTGTTTTAAGACAGAGTCTCACTAGGTAGCCCAGGCTGTCCCAGTCCTGACCCTCCTGCCTCAGCCCCCTCACCCCCCAGGTGCTAGGATTACAGTATACATTGCCACTGGCTCAATGCCAGCTTTGGGATCTGATGTTCAATGAAATCTACATGTCCTTGCCGTGCTGAGTGTCTGCTAAGCATACATTGTAGATACTTTCCCAAGTGTAGCCTATCGCCCTCTCCCATGACTGTCCCTATGTCCACAGGATGGTGGGCAGGTCTAGACTGCAAAAAGAGGTACTGCCTACACACCTGTACACAGACCAGGCGTTAGGGAACGTCACTCCCGGGAAAATCCAACTCATAACTCTCAAGTGGACCTGTGCGTCCACATCTCCTGGGGAGTCACATGCCCCCATTCTTTAGTCATGAAATTTTCAATCTACACTGAAGAGTTGAAGTAACAGTACAGTAAACATTGGTGTTCCCATTACACAGTGGACTTAACAATGGCTAATAATTGGACACACTAGATTTACTGAGAGAGATAATTCGTGTATGAGAGAGAGACACAGAGACAAAATGTGTGTGTGTGTGTGTGTGTGTGTGTGTGTGTGTGTGTGTGTGTGTGTGTTAAAAGCAAGATGTGGGGCTGGAGAGGTGGCTCAGGGGTTAAGCCTCTGCCTTGCAGGCGGAAGGTCCTGAGTTAGGATACTAGACCCCACGTATAGACGCCAGGCGGAAGCGGGGGCGGCCTGCATTTCTGGTCCTGGTGGGGCGGAGCCTGTGAATCCCGGGGCAGAGTAAACAAGGAGGAGGTGGAGGCGGTCCATGGTGGTTCCAGAATTCATCCATGGTTCTACACACACACACATACACGCATGCATACACGCACAATTGAATAAATAATAAATAATAAAAATTTTTTAAAAATAAGCAAGATGTATAATCATGACATTTCACCCCTGGACATTTTGGCATATACTTCCCAAATACAGCTATTCTCCTACATGACATACTGCCACTATCACAAGCAAGAAAGTTAACAACTGCTCCTTGAGTTTTTCAGATTATCGTCTAGAATTGCTCTCCCTATCCAGGAGGCAACGTTCACACATTGGGACCAGGAAGATGGGTTTGGTGGTTAAAGGGCTTGCCGTGAAAGCATGAGAACCCGACTTGGAATCCCAGAACCCATGGGAAGCATTCCTACGGAGAGCTGGGAAGTGAGGACAGGAGAAGCTCACAGGTCAGGTAGCCTGGGACACCCAGCGGTCAGCAATGAGAGAACCTGCCTCAAAGAAGCTAGGAGGTAAGAACAATGCCTGAGGTTGTCCCTTGGCCTCCACACATGCCACGGCTCATACATGCAAACATGCGCGCGCGCGCGCACACACACACACACACACACACACACACACACACACACACACACACACACACACCAGATGTACAGCTTCAATGTTTGTGTGGAACGTGGCGGTTGGAGGACGTCCTTGTAGAGTCACTTCTCTCCATCCATCCACCTTTGAATTCTGGAGATTGAACTCAGGTTGTTGGGTCAATGTGACAAATGCTTTTACCCACTGAATCATATTTTCAGCCCTACAAAGATTTTTTTTTTCCAAAATGTTGGGGTTGGAAAGATGGCTCAGGGGCTAAGACTCTGACTCATAAGCAGGACATGAGTTTGGATCTTGAATCCCATGTAAAAATGCCAGGCAGAAATGATGACAGCCTGCACTTCCAACTCTGGAAGAAAAAGCATGGGAAATCCCAAAGCAAAGCAAAAAGAAGGTAGAAGCCTCCAGAGGCACATACACTGCCCTCTGATACAGAAAGACACACACATGCACACACACACACACACACACACACACACACACACACACAGTTGCAGTTCACCTACATGGTTGCTGATAAATCACCATCAAATGGCTTAAGGGAACAAGGGGTTTATTTTTATTACTGATTACAGTTCATAGTCCAGCTTGATGGGCGAGCACACACCATCACCAGGGCCGAGGGAACTGGCCACACCTTTTCTACATAATGGCTGAGAGAGGGATGATCCTTACTTGCCAGACCAGCATATCTGACCAAGTATACACAAGGATACCTACCAACTTCCTCAACCAGTTATCTGTATTTTATTCACTGGTTCAGAGTCTAGTGCCACCCATCATGGACTGAGTCTGCCCCATCAACTAGAAAATCTCCTGCAGGTTCGCTCTGGGCTTAACTCAACTACTAATTTTCTACAAATGTGCCCTGAGCTCAAACCCCCAACCATCAAGTCGACACCTGCACACAACCATGACACACACAGAGATATAGACATGTAGACACACATTCCCAAAAATGCAAAATGTTAAGATTTTATTGTTAGATTTTATTTAAGATTTATTTTGTTGTTGCACAGAAAGTAAAAATGTTGTTACAACTTCAATGTAGCTGACACCCACTAAGCTTTTTTTTAGGTACCCCTCACACACTGAGAACTGTAACTGGACTGTCTTAAGGAAATAAACACCTTGTTCCCGTAAGCTGTTTGATGGTCATTTATCAGCAATGATGCAGGCGAACTGCAACATACACATACCCTATGCACACATATACATGATGTGTGCTTAGAGGGGGGAGTTCAACATTGCATTGATTGTTCCTATCCCTGGGCCACCTGCTAGCTGTTTCACGAGAAGAAACAACTAGGTTTCCCATTCTGTCCCTTCATCTCAGGACACAATGTGCTCCTGGTGCTTGTCTTTGACTACAGTGTATTTCTAACATATTAAGCATACTCATATTTAAATGAATGCCCAAATTCTTTTCCGAAAGCTAATAGAAAGCTAATAGATGCTGTACTATTTCCCTGGGAAGTCTGATCCCTCACTGGCTAGCAATGCGACTTTGGCAAGTCCTTGATGATACTGGGTGAGCAAGGGACAGGTGGCTGGAAGGAGGGATGACTAGGCAAACTAAACTGTTGGTGTTTCATCACTGTGGATTGATTATCTTTGTAATAAAAGGACATAGGATCTTTCCAAATCTCCCATTCTGTTATCACGTTCTGGTCACGCACGCGTGCACACACACACACACACACACACACACACACACACACACACACACACGGATGTGGACCTTTCAAATCGTTGAACTCCCTCCTCTTTTTATCCTTCTCTGTTATTTCTGAACTGAACACACCATGCGCGTAGTGCGGCATCTGGTGGAAGGTTTGAATTGATCTCTGCCAAGGCATATGTGGAAAGCGCTTCACGTGTTCTGAAGCCAATGCCATCTTTACAATCAGACCCCCTTTCCTTGCCAGGCTACTTTATGTGACTCACCCTAGTTCTAACCCCCACCAGCATTTTCATTTTCATCTGAAAGCGAGCCACGAGAAGTGAAGTAAACACAGCAAAGAGAGAGCATCTGACTCAGGGCCGGCGACACAGACGGAGCTTCAATCATGGGAAGCCGGCGCAGAAGGATAAGGACAACTTTGTGTCCGTCTGAGCAACATCAAAAACTCTGCCTCAAAAAATATAACAATTGTGTTATGAGATATCAACATATTCTCTACATCAGAGATTCTAAAGATCAGAGCAATACAACAAAGACTGAAACATTAGCTGCAATAGTGCTGTAGGCTCAGGAAAAGGATGGATGGATAGATGATAGATAGACAGACAGACAGACAGACAGACAGACAGACAGACATATTTTTTTGTGAGGTATGCAACTTGTGTGTGGATGTGTGTGTGTGTGTGTGTGTGCATGCGCGCGCGTGCATGCGTAGGCCAGAGGACAACCTCAGGTGTCATTGTTGTTCTGAAGCAAGTTTTCTCACCCACATGGAACCTGCCAAGAAGGTGAGGTTGGCTGGCCAGTGATGCTCAGGGACCACTAGGGCCTGACTGACTATTAACCATGGGCTCTGGAGAGTCTCCTTCTTATAATGCGAGTACTTTACAGCCGGAGCTATCTCCCCAGCCCAAATTTTTAAAACAATGAAACAAGTCACCAGGGAACCCTCACAAGGTTCAAAGAGCCTTTGTGTACAAACTGATTCTTTGATCATAGAGAAACAAGATTAGAAACTTATAACAAAAGCATAATTTTTAAATAATTTTTAATTTTTTCTTAAATTTAAATTTAAAAATTAAAATTTTTAATTTTTAAAAAACTATTTATTTAGTGTGTTTGTGTGTGTGTGTGAGAGAGAGAGAAAGAGAGAGGGGGGGGCACTGTGTGTCCCTGTCGAAGACCAAGGGTGACTTTCGGGAATCATCCTGGATTGCTTCTACCTCCTTCTTGCTTCGCTCTGGGATTTCCCAGGCTCCGTCCACCAGAGCTGGATGTTCAGGACTCCAAGGTTTCCACCTTCATTTTTACATGGGCCCTGTGATTCAAACTCAGGACCTTCTGGTTGCAAGACAGTCTTAATCCCTGAGCCATCTCTCCAATCCAAGATAGGCAATTAAAAAAAAAAAAAGTAACAAGTCACTAGGGAAGCCTCTGCAAAATGTGAAGAGCCTTTATGTATAAACTGATTCTTTGATCATAGAGAAACAAGATTAGAAATTTGTAACAAAAGCAGAAAGCTAATCTAAAAAAATATTTATGTGTGTGTGTGTGTGTGACCAAAGGTGACTTCCGGGAGTCATCCTGGATTGCTTCTACTTTCTTTTTACTTTGATCTGAGATTTCCCTCGCTCCACCCACCAGGGCCAGAAGTGCAGGCTGTGGTCTACCTAGGGTTTTTAAAATTTTTATTATTATTATTATTATTTATTCAACTGTGCGCTTGTGCATGTGTATGTGTGCGTGTGTATGTGTAGAACCACGGACGAATTCGCGAACCACCATGGACGCCTCCACCTCTTTCTGCCCCGGAATTCACAGGCTCCGCCCTACCAGGACCAGAAGTGCAGGCCACCCCTGCTTCCGCCTGGCGTCTATACGTGGGATCTGGGATGCGAACTCAGGACCTTCCGCCTGTAAGGCGGAGGCTTAACCCCCTGAGCCACCTCTCCAGCCCCCTACCTAGGGTTTTTATGTGGGATCCGAACTCAGAACCTTCTGCTTGCAAGACAGAGTCTGTGTTAAACTCTGAGCTATCTCTCCAGCCGATAATGTTTTTAAAAGTTTCAGGCAGCCAGAGATGCTTTTGAATGTCTGCTCTTCCTGTTTCCACCACCCAGTGCCAAGATTATAGGCATGTACCATCAGGCCAAGCTTTCCTCCACCCCCCCCCCAAATATTTAACCTCAGGTCAGAGTATGCAAAGGTCTATGAGTATGCAAAGGCTAGGAAAACAAAACGAAACAACAAAAACCTGTTTCTCTTTTAGACAAAGGTGACTTGTGAAAGAATAGAAATGTCATCTTACAGTTTGGAGCCAAGGAGAAAATAGAAATTACAGAAAGTTGATAACATTTCATTCCAAAAGAATGTAGGGAAAAGTAAAAGGAAAAAATAGGAGATAATCCAAAATGAGGTGGTGACCAGATGTGTAATCTCAGAATTCTGTAATCTCAAAATTTAGGGGCTGAAACTGAAGGGTTGCTTTGAGTTTGAGACCAGCTTGGCGTAACAAAGAAAAAAAAAAAAACACAATAACAAAAAAACCCACACCGTGTGTGTGTGTGTGTGTGTGTGTGTGTGTGTGTGTGTGTGTGTGTGTGTGTGTATAGGGAGAGTGTATGTGCACTAGTGTACTTGAGTGTATAAGCTTATAGAGACCCAAGGGGGAGTTCAGAAACCATCCTCGATCTCTCTCCCACTTATTTACTGTTGTATATAGCAAGTGCTTTTATACACCAGACCATCTTCCGAGTGTTAGAAAAGAGGAAAGGGGGAGAGTGATAAAAACAGGAGCCCAAGCTTGGTCCATGAAGACTGAAGTTTACTTGGAAAGCTCCAAAACTCCAGCGAGAGAGCAGCAATTTCCCTGACAGGTGGAAACTGAGTGCAAGGGAGAAGAGGAAGGGGTGTCGGTTCAACCAGTTTGTTTGTTCCCAGAATGACTAAGAGTTTGTCCAGTAATCTAATTTTCTTATCAGATTCTATTAACATTCTTGGTGGGGTCTCTGGTCTGATCTATCACCCTGTGCATCTTCACAAAAATTCCATAGAAATGTTTACATCTTTATTCATAATCACCAAAAATAGGACTTTTTGTTAATAAAAAGAAGATCCAGATGCTACACACACAGCATCTGGACTTATTTATACCACATTCTGTAAGAGGCAAAACTATAAAGACAAAACTGAGCAGTGGTACTGCCAGGGGCCCAGGCAGAGAACATGTGGGCTAAGGAAAGATACGCAGGAGGACTGTGGGTGCAGGAGGACCTTTTTTTCTTTCTCTCTCTCTTTTTTCTTTCTTTCACTCATTTTTAAATTTCTGTTGTTTTTCCCTCTCCCTCGGTCTGAGACTGTCTGTAAACAACCACCATGACAAAATGGCAGTGGTGGGATTACAGATGGGATCTATCTCACCTGGCCTTTGAGACAGGTTCATTAGGGAGATAACTCATCAGGCTTGTTCAGCAAGCACTTTTCCACAATGAACCATCTTGACAGCTGTGTTTTTATTTATTTAGTTTTTTAGACAGTGTCATAGTTAGGTACAGGTGTCAACTTGATGATTGACGGTTCAAGCTCTGGGCACATTTTTAGATAATTGGTAGTTAAGTCCAGAGAGAACCTGCAGCAGATTGTCTAGTTGATGGAGCAGACCCAGTCCATGGTGAATGGACTAAGCCCTGGACAGGTGAATAAAATACAGAGAGCTGGTTGAGGAAGTTGGCATCTTTGTGTACACTTGGCCAGACATGCTGGTCTGGCAAGTAAGGATTATCCCTCTCTCAGCTGTTAAGTGTAGCCAGTCTCCTTGGCCTTTGGTGATGATGCATGTTCTCCTGCCAAGCTGGACCAAGAGCTATAAATGGACAATCATAAGAGAATAAACCCCTAGTTCCTTTAAGCAGCTTTGTCCTGATTTTATCAGTAGCATGCAGATGAACTGCAATAGACAGAGTCTCATATATTCCAGACTGGCCTCAAATTCCCTATGTAGTTAAGAAAAACCTTGAATTTTTGGTCCTCCACTTCTACCTCCCAAGTGCTGGCATCATAGGCATGTATAAGCACGCCTAGCTTAGGTGGTATTTGGAATCAAAGCCAGGACCTCATGCATGAGTCCAGCATTTTGCTAACTGAGCTATAGACTTAGTCTAATCCCACATCCCTCTTAAAAAGAAAAGAAAGGACTGGAGAGATGGCTCAGGAGTTAAGACTCTGCCTCGAAAACAGAAGGTCCTGAGTTCAGATCCCAGTTCCCATGTAAAAACGCCATGTGGAAACTGCAGTGGAGCCTGGGAAATCCCAGTATGAAACAAAGAGGTAGAAGCAATCCAGGATGATTCCTGAAGTCACCCTTGGTCCTCCACAGGAACACATAGTGCCCCCCCCACTAAATAAATTCATAAATAAATAAAAAGAAAAAAGCAGAGTGAGTTTAACTTATATGTTAACAAAGCTATCTAGAGCTAGTTAGTACCAGCCTGAAACCCCTACACTTAGAAACTATATAGAAAACTTCAAGGTTTCTCTTAGCTATATACCAAATTCGAGGCCAGCATGAGATACGAAACACCCTGTTCATAAAAGAAAAAGAAAATAATATAAAGCCACAGAGTTGATGCCTTAGCCCAGCAGTTAGAGTGCTGGTCTTGCCTCCTGGAGGTCCTGAGTTCAAAGTCCAGCACTTCCTAACCTAGGTTTGAGGCACACAGACCTGGAATAGCCATGGATCTCAGGAAGTTTTAGAGCAGCCATGCTAAGATGGTCTCTGAAGGTCTTCAAAGGTCATCCCCACTGCTGGGATTACCTTGAAGGAACACACCCTATTGATCTGGAGGAATGACTCTAATCCTTCATAGAAATAAGGCTGTCAGATAAAAAGTAGCCATTTTGCAAATGGGTGATAGACCCCTCCCTCACTGTGGTTTCCTACTTTTAATACATCTACCTTTAAATGTGCTCTTATAACAAGACTCTAGATTAACAGCTTTTTGTCTCTGGCCAGAGGGTGACATACAATGCCCATCAGGATGGAGTGAAGGGCATTGCAGGAGCAGCAAAACTGCAAAAGAAAATCAACAAACCACAATCCAGAACTTCAGAGACTCTATATCAACCACCTAGAACTAGGCCAGCCTAATCTCTCCCCATCCTGAAGCTCAGGGACATTTGCGGAAAAGGGGGCAGTAAGAGTGTAAGTGCAAAAGGATGGGAGGAGCAATGATTTGCAAGATACTCCACACAAGTTAGGGCCGAAGCAATCATAATTGGACTTTGCATGCCCTGCGCAATGTCCAACACACTATTGACCTCACAAAATCTAGCATCTGCTAAAGGCACCAAGATCCTTGGAGGCATAGGAACAATAGTGTTCCTATGCTTAAGGGGAACACGGGAAAAGGTTCAAGGAATGGCCACTGGGTCCTTGTATGTCATTGGAGAGGAGGGCTTAGAGGAGAATTAGGCATGCACAAGAAAGGACTCTCCGGGGATTGGGGGAGGGGAGGCACTGGGGGATGGGGAGGGAGGAGTGAGGGGAGGGGGAGTAGGGGGTTCGGGGGAGGAGGAGAGAGGGAGGGAAGTGGTGTACCTATTAAGTTTGTATGAGCTGACGTAATAATAAAAAATGTAAAAAAAAAAAAAAAGAAATAAGGCTGCCAATTTCCCTCAACCCTCTGTTTAAGAAAGGATATGGAAATTAGTTCTTCATCCTAGCTAAGTCTTACTATGAGATCGGGCACAAGATCAACTGGGTCGGGTCCCAATATGAACAGACCTGTGAGATGAAGAGGACCAAAAGCTCCAATCAGGTTTGCAGAAACAGAAACTAACCAATGAGGAAAAAACTTTTTTTTTTTTTTTTTTCCTGGACTGGCCTAAGTATATAAATATACCTACCCTGGCAGCCATCTTTGGTGTCCTTACCCCTCGTGAGACTCTACATCTGGAATCCATAAGTTCCTACTTGACTTTTCTCTCACCCCTGATAGATTCCATGCCTGGAGTCCATGAGTTCTCCAGGGCTCTCTTGCCCCTCATGGACTAACATCCATGACTTCCGTTCTTTCTCTCCTCTAATAAACTCTGTCTTAATCCTCTACCCGTATTCTGGTTTCAGTCTTTGACTCCTGAACACAAGAATCCGGACACATACAGACCCCAGGGGGATCCTGTGCCAGATCCGCACATGGTGTAGAAAATAAAGCAAGGATAATCAGGGGTTCTAGCTTCCGCTCCCCCTTAGGAGAACCCTCATTTGCTGGGTGTCCTGGAGACCCTGTTGGGAAACACATAGACCAAGACCAAAGGACAGGAAAAAATAAAGCCCTGTAAAACAAACCCGTCCAATGAAACAAGAAAAAGAAAACATTACACATGTAAACAATCCTAGGAATGTTGGGAATGTAAGAAAGAACACAGAAAACTTTGAAAATCTAAATCATGCTTGAACTACTTTATATCAACAATAAAAAGTCTATTCTTTAAATTGTCAAAATTATATTTACAAAATGGGAACTCTGTGAGAGTTAATCCTGGGTGTCAACTTGACACACCTGGCATTAATTAAGATCAGCAGAGACCACCTGAAGAGATTATCTGGATCATACAAAGACCAGCCTAAGATCTCACTGGAACTGCCGTCGATATCATTGGAGCCTCCCGGTAGTGGAGCAGATAAAAGAAACCATAAAACAGAAGACTTAGAAGACAGACTCCAGGATGCTAGCCATGACTCAGTCTGCCTCTAGCTTCAGCCACCAGCCATGTCGCCTCCGCCGTGAAAGGCTGTTTCTTCCCTGTGGAACAGTAAGCTGAATACATTTCCCATTCTCTCTGAAGTTGCTCGACTTTGAATGCTCTCTCACAGAAACGGTTAGGAGTAACTGTTACAAAGACTATGCAAAGAATGCTGAAGAATGCCAAACTTATTGAGCCAGCTCCCTCCATTTATCCACTTGTCCACGGAATAGTTCCACACACTTTGGGCTGGCTCTTCCTGCACCAACTAGATACTCCCCTGCAGCCTCGCCTCGGGCTTCCCTTAACCTCTAACTCTTCACAGATGTGCCCAGAGCTCAGGCTTCACTTGACAAGCTGACACCTATATATCTAACCAGCACATCCCACCCCTTGTCAGGGCTATACAAAAGCACATTATTTTCAAACCATAACTTTTCAACCCTTGTCTCCATAGAATGACCCTATACAGTCATCTTATGATGCATCTAGTTCTATTTTTAAAGTTCTCAAAGTCCAACTTTAAAAGTTCTCATAGTCCAGATTTAAAATATTCCTAGTTGGGCTGGAGAGAGGGCTCAGGGAGTAAGTAAGCCTTTGCCTCACAAGCAGAGGGTCCTGAGTTCGGGTTCCAGATTCTATATAAAAACATCAGGCGGAAATAAAGGCAGCCTGCGCTTGTGACCCTGGAAGACAGAGCCTGGGAAGCCAAGCGTTGCCCACAGCCATTAGAAGCTAAGGAAAAGCAAAGAAGGATCGTCCCCGTAGTCTCCCTCCAGAACTGAGACGATACATTCCTGCTGCACTAACAGCTCCAGTTAGTGGTAATTTGATAAGGCATTCCCAGAAAAATAATGGTGTCAAGTAGGATTCTATTTCTTCTGGGGTTTTAGCTCACATCCCCCATCTTCTTGGCTGGATCTCAGCCTTAGCCCCCTAATTCCACCTCACCTAGCCCCACCTAGGACTTGCATAGGACCCCAGTCGACGCTAGATGGCGACAGGGCACTGAGCCGGCGCAGCCTGGCGGGTGGCTGAGACTTTGCTGCAGGTTGAAAGTCCAAATCCAAGCGGATGGCCCGCACCTAGCTTCTTTAAGCTCTTCGAGGGCAAAGTGGTTTGTTCTGTCCGAGATTGGGAGCAGGTCCTCCCCGCTCCAAACCGTCCTGCTCTCCTGAGCTTTTGCTTCACCATCTCAGCGTCTGAGTGAACGCTGAGGATGCTTTCCTCGTGGTCCTCTGTGAAGGATCCTGTGGCTGCCCCAGCTCTGCTTGGAAGCTGGGTGAGCAGCAAGCAGAAGGAGACAGATGGGTTTGCCAGGAGACTCGGGAGTCCGCTGTCTGGCCAGGGGTGGTGAAGGGGAACGAAGACAAGCAGACGATCTACCTTCCCTCTGTGTCTTCAACGCTCAGCCTGAGCCTCCTTGGGCTACGTCGCCAGCATCTGCAACTGCTGGTGTCCTAGCGGGAATGTCGGTCCCTTTCTGTCACCTGTCTCCATCTCAGAGGACCAGCAGCAGAGTGGGTGAAGCCTCTCGACACCTTCTTTTCTCTTTCCTGTACATTCCAAATATTGCCAAGGTCCAGAGCGCCTAACTTGAAAGAGCAAGCGAGATCTGCCCACATGTTCTGTCTCCCCTCACACTCCTAGCTTCAGGCTCCTGGGGAAGCCCCTCTTTCCTTCCTCTCCTCCAGCCCCGGAAGCATTGTTAGAAATGCAGCATCTCAGACTGGAGAGATGACTAAGGGGTTAAGTTTTTTTTCCTTGCAGACAAACAAGATTCTCAGATCCCAATTAAAAATGTGTGTGTGGGGGCTTCACTTCCAGTCCTGGAAAGTGGAGTCTGGATAACTCCAGAAGTTTAAAGAAGTAAAGCAGTCCAGGATGATTCCAGAAGTCACTCTTGGGCCTCAACAAGCCTGTGTGCGGTGTCCATGTGCGCATACACACACACACACACACACACACACACACACACACACACGAAAGAAAGAAAGAAAGAAAGAAAGAAAGAAAGAAAGAAAGAAAGAAAGAAAGAAAGAAAGAAAGAAAGAAAGAAAGAAAGAGGGAGGGAGGAAGGAAGGAAAAGAAAGCAAAAGAAAAGAAAGAAAAGAAAAGAAAGAAAAGAAAATAAAGAAAGAAAAGAAATGCAGCATTGACTCCACCCCAGTCCTTCTGAAACAGGACCTGCATTTTCAGGAGCCCCTAAGTAATTCTGGGGATTTGTGTGATAATTAGAATTAATGAATTTGACAAGATCTGGAATCTCTTTGGAGTGGAGACTCTGGGCACACCTCTGAGGAATTATTTAGCCTCTGTGCATGCCTGTGAGGGATTACCTTGATTAGGTTTATGGAAATGGGAAGATTCATCCTAAAATGTGGGCAGAGCAGAAGGTACTATTCCTTGGACTTGAGTCCTGGACTGAATGAAAAGGAGAGAACCCCGATGAGCACAGGGCATTAGCCCACTGTGCGTATACCATGAGCTGCTTCAAGCTCCTACCATCTTACCTTTCCCCACCATGATGCACTGATTGCATCCTTCAACAGTGAGTCAGAATAAATGGTTTCCTCTTTTATATATATATATATTTTATTGTGTGTGTGTGTGTGTGTGTGTGTGTGTGTGTGTGTGTGTCAGAGGGCACTGTGTGTCCTAATGGAGGGAGGACCAAGGGTGACTTCAAGAATTATCCTGGATTGCTTCCACCTCCTTCTTGCTTTGCTCTGGGATTTCTCAGGCTCCACCCACCAGGGCTGGAAGTGCAGGCTGCCACCTCCATTTCTGCCTGGTTTTTATGTGGGACTTGGGATCTGAACTCAGGACCTTCTGCTTGCAAGAGAGAATCTTAACCCCTGAGCCATCTCTCCAGCCCTAAATGGTTTCTTCTTAAGTTGCTCTCATCAGGGTGTTGCATCACGACAACAGGGAAAGAAACTAAGTTGTGATGTTAACATCTCTCCTCACACACTGTTGTGTTTCTCAACATGTTAAAAAAGAACCTCAAGGAGACATAAAGAGAATCACTCCCTTTCATGCCGAAGTCGCTGAGTGGCTCCCCAGGTGACATCCAATTATCCAGTCACCTCCCCGAGGCTGGAGAAGCTCACCCCACTTTTTGAATCCCCGTCACACATCCCTTGCTATTTCTGGGTGTCTAGCGTGCTGTGCCTTTATTCAGCATTTCCCCTACTTACCTTGTGCCTGTGCATTTTTCAGTCTGTCACTGCTTCCCGGAAGCTGATTGCATTCTTCTGGGCTCTCATGCTTTGGAGTTTAGCTCAGAGTAGATTCTCGATACTCATTTGGTAATCATGCCTTTGGTAATTAACTGTGTGTCAGAGCCAGCCAAGAGGGCCAAAGTACATGTGTTTCCAGGATTCTTGTGACTCTTTGCCCCAGGAATGTAAATAAATACACAGTACGTTTGTGTCAGATCTCACAGAGTCCTAGGTTCCAGGGAGAGAGATAGGAGGGGCCAGGTTCGGCCTCACAGGCGGGCCCTACCTCAGCCACTTCACCCGAAAAACAGGCTTTGATCATCATCCAAGTACAAATATGATGGGCCCTTCCCTGAGTCCTGGCCACAGCCCTAGTTCCACCCCCCTACCCCCCACCCTCCCCAGCCCACATGGGCTCCTACGTACTGTCTTCCAACACAAAGCCCTTTGTTCATGGTCTTGCACACCTTCCTTTCCTTCTTGTCTTAGAGATGCAAGCATAAGGCCCCTTCCTCTGTTTATTTCTCTCTCTGCAGTCAGCCACGAAGCTCAGGCTCCTAATGGGACAATCTTCCCAAATCGGTGAGCAGAGCTCTCCATTCCTCTACGTTGTTGTGAGCTCAACTTCATGTTGGTGGGCACTTTTTTCCAGGATATCCGCAGTGGTCTCCTGGTGAAGGTCTGTTCCAATCCACTGTCCAATGCGTTTCGTGTGGAGCACAGTTTTCAATGGCTCTCACTTGCCCCAGCACAGTGTCCTGTTTCAGCTGGTGGCATCTGGTCTTTCCAGCTATTTCCCTCACCAGCTCCCCTCGGGCTGCCCATTCTCTGGATATGTCGTCATGGAGAAATGCCTTGGTCAATTCCCTTTCATAACAACCTTGAGTAATGTACTAGGGCTACTAAAACCAACTTCCATAGACTGAATGGCTTAAACATCAGGAATTGATTTTCACCATTCTGGAGGTTGGTAGACAAAGTATAAGTAGATTTGGTTTCCGGGCCCCTTTTCTTGGCTTGCAGAAGGCATCTCCTCTTGCGTCTTCTTCACATAATCTTCCTTTTAGATGCATCTATATCCAACTTTCCTCTTCTTTTATGTGCGTGGTACATGTGTACATATATGTTCGTTTATAGGTGTGTGAGGGGTACATGAACTTGAGCAGGTGTATAAAGCATGCGCATTCAAATTTTTTGCTTTAAAAAATAATTGCAATAAATAAACACATCAAAAAAGATATCTATCAGGGGAAAAAAAGTCATTTATTACATCGAAAGAGAACAGAAAACCACAGGAGCGAAGATACTCGGCAGTCCCGATTACCGTTGGGGCTTCTTTTTATGGGACTGAAGAGAAGGATGAGTTTGGTTGCTAAGGGATGTACTTCGAATGGTTCTCTATTTTGATTAATAGATTAGGTTACGAAAGTCATTTCTTCACCGTGCCATGTCCCTTCCCACCGTGCATCTGGTTCTAATCATAGGCATGCCCAATTATGCATAGGCATCAGGTGGTAAATAGGGGATTCTGTTTGAACGTTGACTTGGGAACACAGTGTAGTTTCTTGCATCTGTACCCCAAACCAATTCAGGCCAAGTCTGTCTTCTCATTCTCCTGATAGAGATATAAGTGAATGACAAGTGAATTACAAACAGAATAGAATCTGTCTGACGGTCATTGAAGGAGGAGAAACATATCCCATCTTCAGAGAGGAGTGTGTATGTGCGCAGTTCATGTTGGTAAGGGACCTAACCAGCCAAGAGCGTGACCACAAGAGGGGTCAAGGCTCAAACCAAATGGAGTCCTGGGTTGCTAAACTAGTCTCTTTGCTTGCATGCTGCAGTTAATTCTTAGATCTTCATGACCTCAACATGTTGGGATTACAGGCCCACTAGTCTACAAGATATCATTTGCTTGGGGGAGGGTAAATTTAGGCTTTATTAGGAATGTCATGATACTGTTGCTGGGTTTCCTCCATTCTATCGGGTGGTAGATGATTTTGATTTGTCTCCTTGACTTTAAGGGCATCTACCAGGCGTCTTCACTGTGGGTTTTACTACATGATGTTGCCTTATTTCTCCTGGGGAGAGGCAGAGAAACACCTGTTCACCCCACATAGGGCACGGATGACAGACTACAAACACGATGTTATACAAGCCAGGCTATGAACTAATGACTTCATTAGGATTACAGGGGCATGGGCATCTCAAAGGCAGTCATGACATTGCAAAGTCCCACGGAAGTTGTGACTCTGGAGCTCTGTGCAGGCAACTACCCGGACAGAATTTTCTCTCTTCTGGCAATTGTTTGCTGCTTATGTAACCCCTGGGAGGGGCCTGTAGTTTCCTAAATTTCCAGGGCGGCTGGGGCTTCCTTGTTCTCTCCGGAAAGTTCTGCTTCAATCCAGAGGGAACAACTAACAACTTAAGGACTCGCTCTAGTGCTTTATTCAACAGACTTTACCACTTGTTGCTATTATTTTTAATGATCAAACTGTCTCCAATTTGGCCAGTAAAAGCAGTTTCGCATGGGAGGCCTTTAGGAACATCTCAATCATTCTTGGGACTTTTTTTTTTTTTTTTTTTCTCCTTGACACAAGACAGTTCAGGATTATTCTGTGGCTTCCAATCTCAGCTCTAGAGTTAGCCATTTCTCAAAGGAGCCCTGGCCTCTTTTACTGATCCAAACTCTCAGTATCCACTCTCACCATCCTTGGGGAAGATTGAGGGAATATCTCTGTGTGTATGTGTGTGTGTGTGTGTGTGTGTGTGTGTGTGTGTGTGTGTGAGAACTCTGTACTGCTGTATGTATGGATTAGATTGGGGGCATATCAGTTTCTGTATATTGAAAACCATGTGCTCACTGCCCTCTGTGTTTTTGCTTGTCTGGCACTCATTTTGCTCACTCTGATGGATTTGACTTGTGGTTTTCCAGCCTTCTCTATCTGTAACTCTCTTCTCTACCCCATTCGATGTCTTGGTTTTTTTTTTTGGAGATGGGACACATGGAGCCCAGGTTGGCCTCCAGCTTGCTATGCAGCTGAGAATGGACCTTGAACTCTTGATCCTCCTGCCTCTGCCTCCTAAATGCTAGGATTTCAGGCATGAATCACTACGCAGCACCATCCACCAATGTAGGTTGTAATTTTATGGTTATTGCAAAATTGCTTTCCATAAAGGATGTTCTAATTTCATGTCTATAAGTCATTTTAAGCCATTTCTTTGCCAATTTGGTAGGTCGAATATATTCTTTCTGATGTTTCAATGTTTAAAAATATTTATTTACTCTATGTGTGTGTGTGTGTGTGTGTGTGTGTAAGAGAGAGAGAGAGAGAGAGAGAGAGAAAGGGTATTGTGTGTCACTGTGGATTAGATCAAGGGTGGTGACTTTGGGAATCATCCTGGATTGCTTCTACCTCTTTCTTGCTTCACTCTGGGATTTCCCAGGCTCTGCCCACCAGGGCTGGAAGTGCAGGCCACTGACATTTCCACCTGGCACGGGACCTGGGATCCAAACTCAGGACCTTCTGCCTGCAAGGCAGAGTCTTAACCCCTGAGCCATCTCTCCAGCCCTATCTTGATCATTTTTAATGCCTTTAGTGAAGCATATAAGAACTTGTTGAGTTTAAAATACTCTCCCTCATTTGGATGGTAGCAGTACTAAAACTTGAAGATTTTATGCGTTGGACAATTACTCTACTTTGGAGCCATATTCCTAAACCCTCTTTATCTTTTTATTTTGAGACAGGATCTAGCTAAGTTACCTAGGCTAGCTTGGACCTTACTCTGTAGTCCAAAGGGCCCTGAACTTGAAATTCTCCAGCCTGAGCATTTTTAATAACTGTGATTATAGGCTTGTTACCACTAGGCCTGGATCTCTCTCTCATACTGTGCCCTAAGTTAAACAGTGAAAGAATTAACTTTTAACTTTGCAATAGGTGCCTGCTGATGCTGGCACAAACTCGTCGCAAATGGTAGGCATGCCTTCCGCCGCAAGAGCAAGTGAATGAGCCTATCCCAGAGACGTGAATATTCAATGGATTTCTGGTGAAGTTCTTGCCATCTGGAGGTGGAGCTGGCCTGCTGTGCCCCGGGGTTGATGCTCAGTTGTTAGCAAACAACAGACCCCAATGAGTCTCTTGGCATTTGTCCCTGGATGTCCGGAAGCTATGTTCTTTGATTAAAATTATTGTGGTCTAACCCTAAGAAGAAAGACATTCTTAATTTGAGCAGATTTTTAAGATAATTATGTACTTAACTCAAAATTGTCCATAATCTGACCTTTTATTTTTTTAATCTCAAAAAAAGGGCTATTTCTTGTGGGTCGTAGCTTTAGATGCTGCCACTTTTGTTCCTAGGATATCTATAGCTTGAAAAGCCCTCTTCTTCCCACTTTATCTAACAGCCCCTCGTTCTATATCTATAGCTTGAAAAGCCCTCTTCTTCCCGCTTTATCTAACGGCCCCTCGTTCTCTCAATTCTGTCAAGTGTATAGAGACACGGTGCATCCTTTGAGACCCAAGTGGCACCTTCTCCCCTGAGGCTCTGCTCCTCCCCCTCCCCCAACCCACAGGCATGAAGAAATGAACTCATCAAGCACTTTCCAGATGTGTGATTACAATTTTTTGCTTCTTTTTAAAGCTCTGCCTTAAAAGTTTCTGGCTGATGTTTAACCTCTTTCTTCCCTAAGAGTGTACACTTTTGAGTGCATGCATCATTTGCCTCATCACCATCCCTGAGAATCTAACACCAGGATTTGTGTAATGCCAGATAATAGTTTGGTGAACAGAGTGAATGCTGAATGAACAATGAAATGATTGAAGCAAGGGTGGGGAGTGGCCATCCTATAGCGTGTGTGTATCACAGAAATCCCCACAGAGCCTCTGGAGCTCAACTGTCCAGCGCTCCAAGAAAGCAGCTGCCTCATGCCTGGTGTGTTCCCGGCTGAACCCCAAGTTTTTGCTTTGCACATCCCCGCCCTCCTCAGCCCCTCAGCTGGCAGACTTCATCTGCCAACAGGCTACCTTTGCTGGGGCCAAGCTATCCTCCCTTAGGAAAGTTCTACTGGGTGATCCCCCTGCTTGTCAAATTCTCCGCCTTGCCCAGTTTACACCAAGAACCACAGAACCAATCGCTGCTCAGGACCTGTGTGGTGAAATTTCCTTTTCTGGGGACACAGGTGTCTGGGGGAACCTGGAATGCCAGACAGCTGTTCCCTTTCTGCATGTGGGATGGGACTGCCTTGTGCCTTATAAGGTGTTACTTCCCATCCCACATCAAGAGAAATTCTGTTTCACAGATCCTGGAAGAGAGAGCATCCTTGGGGTACCCCCTCTCTTTCCCTAGTGAGGTGCAGAGCAGCTCCCATAGCCCACGTCTCCCCAGACTCTCCAAGGACAGGGAGCGCTGTGACCGCTGGTCTTGTTCTAAATGTGCACGTGTCCTGGTTTGGGGAGTTCCTGACGGGGAATCTTGGCCAGGAAAACAGGTGGGACAGAGTCAGTTGCTGGGGAGGATGTCTCCAGAGAGTAGAGACCAGGCAGTCAGGAAAAATAAGATGTAGAGGTGACTGGTAAGCAGTATGAAGTTCACAGTTCAAAGGGGCATGCCTGGATCCCAAGTTTGTGGAAGTGCAGGGAGGATATGTCATCTATTGGTCTTGGGTTGCCTTGAACCTTTCTTCACTTGTTAAATGGGTGATGGTCTCTGTTTTTCAAGAGTGGCTTTCTCCACTGCCCACTGTTCCTTTGGGGGCACAAGTACATCGGTCTAACATTTGTCATCCTCAAGGAAGTCCTGACGCAGCATGGGATGCTTGGGCGTCCTGACTGCATGTGCAGGTCTGAGCAGTGTTTCCCTCCCCTTGGATTAGTGCTGGGAAGGGAGGTCACCAGCTCCTGCCGTGGACTGGCCTGCCCAGAGTCCCCTTGGGCCACTGGCCCCTTCTCAGTCCCAAGCCTGAGGGAGCAAAAAGGGCATTTCTTTTCAGCCAGGCTGGGCTCTGGCACTTTTAGTTCTGGGGATTCTCCACCACTACCTTGGACAACTAGAGCAAGCTCAGGTCCCCTTTCTCCTGCTATTTTGGAGCGAAGAATTGGATACATTAAGGGGACAGCAAAATAATTTCCCCAAGAAGCTGTCTCAAGACATTTACTTGAGACAGGGTCTCATGTGACCCAGGCTGGCCAAAAGATTACTATGTAGCTGAGCGTGTGTCATAGTCAGACACAGGGTCAACTTGACAGTTGAGGGTTTGAGGTCTGGGCACATTTGTGGAGAATTAGTGGTTGAGTTAAGCCCAGAGCAAACCTGCAGGAGATTATCTAGCTGATGGGGAAGGCCCAGCCCATGGTGGGTGGGACTAGGCCCCGAACAGATGAATAAAATACTGAGAACTGGTTGAGGAAGTTGGCATCCTTCTGCTCACTCAGCCAGACATGCTGGTCTGGCAAGTAAGGATTGTCCATCTCTCGGCCATTATGCGGTAATGGTGTGGCCAGTTCCCTCGGCCCTGGTGTTGGTGCCTGCTCTCCCATCAAGCTCCACTGAGAACTGTAACCAGGCCAATTGTAAGAGACAACAAACCCCTTGTTCCCTTAAGCCGTTTGATGGTCATTTATCAGCAACATGCAGGCTGACTGCACAGTGTGTGTGCATGTATGTTCATTTTTGTACATGTGCATGCATATGCACCCACAATCGAACATTTGTGTGCACACGTGTGCTTTGTTTTCATTCAAGCTTTTACTTCTTTAGGATTTTCAAGATCTTTTTGTTAAAGAAGGCAAACATTTTAAACCCAGAAATAGCGAAAAAAGTAAATTAAAACTGTATTGTTTTAACACTTTAAAAAAAAATCCCAACTCATAATGCTGGTGAAATTGTGGGAAAAACCATTCTAGTAACAAGAGAATTAGAAGTAACTTTTGGTGGCTAATTTGAGATATACAAAATATACATGTTTTTCCATAAACAGATGAATGGACAATGACTATACATACACACACAATGGAATTTTACTCAGACATAAAGAAAAATGAAACCATGAAACTTCCAGGAAAATGGATGGTTCTAGAATTGTCATATTGAGGTAACTCAGAAGGACAAATACTATTCTCTCATACACAGATAACTTAAAATTTTTATGTATATGTATATATGTGGGTGTGAGTATAGTGAAACTAGAAAGGGGCCCAGAAGAGAGGAAAAAGGGAGGAGGGATAAAACACACATGACATGAAAATGGAAACTGAGGCTGGTGAGATGGCTTGCTGCAGTTTGAGCCCCAGAACCCAATGTAAAGATGGAAGAAAATTACTGCCACCAAGTTGTCCCCTGACCTCCTCAGAACCATAACGTGTGTGCATGATATACATACAGTAGTAATAATGCAAAATAAATTTTGAAAAAAGAAAGCAGCAAGGGGCCTGCCTACTAAAAGCGAAAGAGTCACCGACCCCTAAGGAGTGGAACGTGGTTTCCTACGCTGCACGTGCGCACGGCTCCCTTCGTGCCCTTACTTTGGTGATGTCCATGCCCAGGCTCTGCCCAAGTTCACGCTGTGAAGTCACCGCACCCTCTCCAGGCTTCCTCTGAGCGCCCCGTCCTACCTTCTTGTACAGTCACTGCACACTTTGCAACTGTCTCCCTCCCCTTGGTCTCTCTATCATACTGGCTCCATGTCCAGCTAACTGTTCAATGCCAGCCCGAGCAGTGGTTAGCACCCTGAACAAGTGACAGTGGGGTCTTCACTGATGGTGGTCGGCGCACTCTCCCTGGATCTCAGACCACCTCTCAGTCCTGTCTCCTTAAGTCTCTAGCCAGCAGGTTTCCCTGACTCTTCATTCTTTCACAAGTTCTTGCTACGTCCATTAAAAAAAAAATTAGTATCCTGTGTGCACATGTGCACACATCACACAATACCGATGTCTTCCTTGACTTTCTACCTATTTTTTACTTTTTGAGACATATTCTCTCACTGAACCTGAAATTCAGATTAGACTGGCAGGCCAGGTACCCCTCCCTCCCAAGGTCTGGGATTATGGGCACGCACCACCATGCCTTACTTTTTACAGGGATGTTAGAGGATAAAACTCTCTTGCCTGCAAAAGAACTTCATGTACTGAGCTATCTCCCCAGCCCTCTCTTTTCCCTCCCTTCCTCCTTGAGATTGAAACTATGACCTTACATATGCCAGGTAAGCTCTCCCACCTCAACTCTTCCTTGATCTAGACTTTCTGCCAACTTTCTGCAAGAATCACATGTGCCACAACTGCTTTCATAAGAATTTTTTTATTATTATTATTTAGAAATGCAGTTATATACATAGAACAATTAAAATTAAATTAAACTTTGTACAAATATTAAAATACTATCTTCACACCCACTGCAATGTACAGGATACCAAAAAATATATATATATAAAATAAAATAAAGCAAACCCAAATTGATTGACATCCTGCACAGTCAATTATGCATGTGTTGTTTTAAACCATTTTACGAGTACCATTCTGCAAAGGGTTCCATAGTGGTGGGACAACTTTGAGAAGCCAGTGTAGGTGTGGGTGTAAGCCACAAAACTCACAATTATCTCTCCTTGCTTGACATTCTGAGTGCTCTGCCCCTGCATCCTCTCTGCTGAGTTCTGCTACTAGGCAGAGGGCTTTGGGAGGTTTTATTTGTCCACTAGGTTTTCAACTGGAAATTAAGTCACATCTTGGTAAGGCTGGTTCTGCCACCTTTGGCTCCTCAGGGAACCAGCTACCACAACACTCAGACAGATGTCAGCCAAGCAAAATATCCCCCACAAGCAGGGCTCCCAGAAGCATTGGCAGGGGTAGGCACACCTGGAATGAAGCCGCAGAGCCTGCATGCTACTTCCTTCTAGCCCCTCTTTGCTCTTTAAGGGGAGGGCTGGGGAAGTAAAGATCTAGAAATGTTGCAGCATATTCCACTCTATATGCAAGAAATGTTTCTCAGAAACGGAGGAGACATTGTTATGTAGGAAGCCAATGGTTTGAGAGCTCCAAAGGGACCTGGAGGAAAAAGGCCAAGTGTCACCAATCCCCATTCCCCCACTCTCGAAGCAGGAAAAGTATACCTTTGTCCATCTTGTAGCCCGGCTTCTCTACACAACGTTAAAGCTGGGAGTGGGAGGAAGAGGGCAAGATGAATGGGGAAGACATTAGTTCTTTCCAAATGGAGTGCTTGTAGAATGTACATTGAAATGCCTTATAAAACCAAACAAATTCACAAAGTGACCAGGACTCAGCCCATTTCACGGTTCGCGCCCAGTGAAACAGGAGCACAGCACAGCACATGGAATACGGAAGTGATGAAAGACTGAATCTACTTGCTAAACTAAGGCATGGAAACTTTAAGTGACTGTATTTTATTTTTCACTATTCTGGCCCTTGAAAGTTTATAGATGTCTGAAGTCACCAAGGATATAAGACCTGTATTGAATCAGCTCAAGTGTGGAAAAAAAAAAAATCCCAACAAAAAATCTTTGTGTGAAAAGTCCTTTGGCTCTGACCACCTCTCCTGGACAGGTCTGCAGGAAAGGAGGAGGGAAGTGGGCCAAGGCTAGTTTCTTCCCACCTGTTCCAAACTCCTGCCTGCACGGGACCCTGCCCATTTCTAGCCAGGCTCCACCACAAGGCAGTTATAGAATCCCTAGCCCCTCTTAAAGGGGCAAAGCCCAGAAGTCCCCAAACTGTAGCACATGGCTAATGGTTAAGAAATTGCTTGAGGAGAAAGAGAACAACACAGAAAGAAGTCACTGACATCAGGAGTGGATGGATGGGGAGCCTTTGGGAAGGACCTCCTCAAAGATCCTCTTCTGACAGGAAGAGGAGGAGGAAGTGTGGCCTCTATCCTCAGGCGAGCCTGGACTTGTGACTCTCAAAGCAGGTTAAGGAATGAGAGATGGAAGGAGGCACTAGACAGGTTCTTTCACCTAAGGGCTAAGCCAATTGCAGACTTGACTGAATAAGTCCTAAACCACAAGTGTAATATGTTAGGGTAAAGACACAGAAAAGGGAAGGGCCTTCCACTTAAGACTTCTAGAACAGAATTTGGGTTTTGGAAGAGTGACAAGCAACAGCAGAAGACTCACTTGGGAACCCCTTCCTCTGCAATCCTGATTCTCCCTGCACCAAAGAGTGCAAGAGCGCCAAAGTAAGATGGCTGAGTGCCTCCTCAGGTGGGCCTATAACAGCACCTGTTAGGAGGTGTATCCTGTCCCCCTCAGACTCAGGCTTCAGCCTAGTACTTCTTGTACTTTCTCTAAACTGTTCCTTAGTGAGCCATGCTTGCCTGGACTTTGGGCACAACAAGGGGTTCTGGGGTGGGGGACATGGGAGTGGCCAGCAGGCATAGTAAGCACTGCCCTTACCCTGAGAGGAAAGATGATGAAGGCGGGAGGAGGCCAGGCATGACCAGGGGGTAAAGTGCGGTGTGAGAGCAGGGGCAGTGGGCGGTGGGCTGAGAGAAGGCCATTCCCCTTTGAGGCCACTGAGGCCTGGAGCTAACCTTTTAGATCAGCGACTGAAACTAGATTGGGCTTTTTATAACTTTTATCACCCTAGAGAGGCTGAGGGGAGGAACACAGGTGCAGTATGGGGTCAGATTCCAAGTTTCCTAGTCCCAGTGCTTCAGGAGGGGAAAAAAAAATACATAAAAGCAAACATTCCTTAATGCCACATCTATCTTCCCAAGATGTCAGTAGCCTGGAGGGCTCAGCTGCCCAGACTTGTGAGCACTCCACAGCGCCACAGGCAGTCCCAGCACAGCAGCTGGAACACTTTTACCACCAGGGCTTTCCACGCCCAGCGCCTGCACCTTGACTTCAATCTATAAAGGGCCTTTAGAGTCAGACTTCTGGGCAGTCACTGGCCCACTTTAGCTGGTTAAGACCAAGGAAGGCCAAGACCACTTCTCAGCCCTGCAGCCTCAGTACTCCTGAAGATTAGGAGTGGCTTGTCAGCAATGATATGTGGAACAGCACTGGGGGAGGACAAAACAGGAAAAGCAGCAAGCAGCAGGCTGATTCCTGGGCATAGTTACTAAGGCACGTGACCGTGGTGAGGAGGATCCTCAAGACTGGGCTGGAGCTGCCTGCAGCCACCCAGGAACTTGGTCTATGCCCTCAGCCTCCCATCCATCACCACGACCTAGAAAGGGAAAACCTGCCCAGACTGTCAAAGTCCAGATGAACATTGGGTGGTCTCTCAGCGAATCTCAGGGCCCTGTGGGTAGTGTGGAGGCCAGAGCTGCCTAGGACAAAGTCCAGGAGACAGCACAAAACTTCCAAGTATCCAGGAATAGAAAAATCAAGGCCAAGGCAGCCAATGCTGGAAGCAAAGTGAGAACTTGCATATTAGGAAGACAATTATTATCTGACACTTTCCTTCCCTTCTGCAGGGTCTTCTGGATGCTTCTTGAAAACTCAACTCGGGCCAGGAACCTATGCTGCAGAGGTGAGTGCTGGGCTAGCGTTAGCATAACTTGCCAAGTCCATCCTTAGTCAAGGAAACACCCCAGCAGGGCCAGAACAAGCCAGGGACTCTCACTCTGGCCCTAGCAAGAGCCACTCTTGCATTGAGGGTCTTAACTCTCAAGTCTGCTTCTTCAGTCCCAGGCCTGGACTCTACGTGGAGGTAACAGCAGCCACTAAGGCCCGTAGATAGTAACCCAGCAGAGAACTTGGATGGGGTAGGGGAAGGCACAAGTAAACAGCGTTGCTCAGGCCCTCCTAGGTGTGGAAGCTGCCACCAGAGAGCTGGTTGGGAAGGACCTGGAGGCTCAGAAAAAGGAGGGTTCAATCCGCACATTCAAATATGTCCCTGACAGAGGCAAGGATCTTCCTTGAGTTTCCAGTGAGGTGGCCTGCAGGTCCTCAGGGACGCACAGATACACAGGTGGCAGTTCAGGTATCCAAGCAGGGTGACGAGTGGACATGTTGTTTAAACCCACAGGGAAAGGGAGGAAGGGCAGAGAGGAGAAAGGCCAGTGGCAGCCCTCACGCTTCTTTCAACAGTGGGATATCTACAAAAAGACAGGGAGAGAAAGCATAGTGGTTACCCAAAGGGTCCATTCGTAGTATCACTCTGATCCCACTGCAAAGACCTTATAGCTTCACTTTAAAGAAATAAAATGTTCTGTCCATACACTTGTAGCTAGTCAAAAAATTCCCTGCCCCCAATTTCAGACCTTTTGGGTCCAATTTCCCCATTGCCTATGAGATAAAATCCCAGGCTGAGCCTGGCATTCAAACATCATCACATACCTATCCCTCCCCCAATGGTCTCGTCACTTTCAGTTCTTTGGGACCCTTCCTTAAGAGACTACAAGGCTCTTGTTAAGTCCCAGCATATCCGCAAAGCCAGCTATGCAACCCTGAACAAATCACTTCTCTTCTCTGGGATTTGGCCTTCTCATGGGACAATGGAGTGGGAATGCCAGATCAGTACTCAAGGGCCTGGTTTCCTAGGACATCATTCTCAGGCAGCACAGTCTGATGTGTTAATGAACTCAGTAATACAGCTGTCTTCTGAATATCACATTATGACATAAGCCTACAATTTATTTTTATTTTTTTTAAGCCCTACAATTTTTATTTTTAGTTATTTCTTAATTTTGAAAGAGGGTCTGATTATACAGTCCAAGCTGGCCTTGAACTCATAGTCCTCTTGCATTAGCTTTTAGAGCTCTGGGATTGCAAAAAAGTCATTGCATCTAGCTAACCCTAATTCCATTTTTTTGGTTTTAAGTGCAAAATCCACCATCTTTCTGACTGACTCTCTATGAGCAGAGAACACATATCCTGTTTACATGACTCCTCTTGAAAGGTCATCCAGCACCAAACATAAAATGGGCTTTCAAAAATGCTTGGTGATTCCAGGTGTCATGGCATATGTTTACAATCAGCCACCCAAGAGGCTGGGATAGGAAAATGGTGCATTTCAAGCTAGCCTAGGCTACATAGAGGGGCTCTACCTCAAACAAAAAAAAACAAAAAACAAAAAACAAAAAAACCACCAAGAACTGCTTTCAGATTCCAAACCAAACAGGCAGCAAAGAGCAGAAGGGCAGGGAGAGCTCCCAAGGAAGGATAAAGGGCTGCCCTGTGTCCTCAGCCACACCTCAGAGTACCATAATTGATTCTGGGAGTCACTGACTTCTATACCCAAACCAAGTCAATGACTTAAGTCTCCTTGACCTCTCTCTCTAACTAAGAAAAAAGAAAGCAAACTGGTGAAAGTCAGAAGAATTTAACTTTTGGACATGCATTCTGCCCAGGGTACCCAAGGCAGACAGAGCTTCCCTGGAGCTCTTTCAGGAAGGCTTTTCTAAGGCAGAAAGTCTCACTATGAAGAGAGAAATTTAGGTTTGTGCTGTAACAGGAATTCCTTTGGAACCTCAGCTAAAAATATTCTCAGGAGAAAGTTAAACTTTCCAGGCTCCAGCAAAGGCAAACTATCAGCAGGTACATTCTGAGACCAGTTTGCCACAAAAAAGCTGGAGTTAACCTGGCAACATAGTCCTGTAGGGTTAAAGACAAAAGTTTTAGGGTCAGAGTCCCTAACTCTTCAAATCCTAACTCCCTCATTTACCAATGGTCAAGTTGACAAATGAAACTGGGTTCCAGTTTCCTATGGGGACATAATAAATTACTGTTAAGAATCACTGTCAGGTTTAACTGAGATGAGCACAAGGAAACTAATGACATACTCCTACACTGTCTCTGTGAAACAGAGACAAGCTCTGGTTTTCTCCATAGTGTAAACGGAGGGCTCCTTGTTGTTTCTGACCTTTGACTAATTTAAAATTGTAACAGGACAGCTCAGTTTCCACATTCTTATTCAGCACAGCCTATGGGCATGAATAGTAGTACCAGATTCCAAACCATACAAATTCACAGGTAACAGTGAATTTTCCCCTACATAGAGTCCAAAGCCCTCCCAGGAACTCAGATGGAAGTATTGTTTTGTACTTTAATACCTTGGGTATTATTTTTCTTTGACGACAACAAACTGGTCCACAAGCCTTCCTCACTTCTAGCAAGAACACCAACAGCTAACAATTTACATTCAGCACTGACCACTTACCATCTGTGTACTCCTCCGATGTGAGAGACAAAAGGCTTTGTATGTCACTGTTCTCTGAATCTGCAGTATCTTTGTGTGCTGCGTGGCCACTCCCTGAGCCGGCCACCCAGGAAGAGGTGGTTGCCTGATGCACCATCACAGTCTCCGAGCTCTGGGAGCCCCAGGCCTCAGACAATCCAGACTGGCCTGGGGCTTCCTCTTCTCCACCTGCAAAGGAGCAGGCATCTTGGCCCTGTAGCTGCTGCTCCCTAGGCATGCTCCTCCCACTGGATGCAGACCCTTCCGAAAGAACAATCTGCACTCTGGGGTCAGCAGGTGGCATGCAATGACCAGAACTGCCATACACAGCTTCCTCATACGAAGGTAGTGCAACCTGCACCCCGTCCACCATAATGGAGACTTGGTCACCAGACACACCCTGGTCTCGCCTGGATCAGAAAAGGAAAGACAAAGGAAGAATCAGAACATGGAGGTGAATAAATAACAGACTACCAACCAAAGCTATCATTTTTCAGCACTTCTATATTCCAGGCATAGTGCTAAGTGCTTAAAACACTTTACTTCACTGGACCCTCATTTTACCCTTTCAGGTAGGGATTCACCAAGGAAGCAGGCTCAGTTGAAAGATATTAACCTGCCAAAGTCAAAGACTCTGCTGATAGATGGACCCGAGACTCACATCAAGTTCCACTTACTTCCAGATACTCTTACATTCTTTTTTTTTGATTTTTTTATTATTTATTCAATTGTGTGTGTGTGCGCGTGTGTGTATGTATGTATGTATGTATGTATGTATGTATGTATGTGTGTGTGTAGAACCACAGATGAATTCGGGAACCACCATGGACGCCTCCACCTCCTCCTTATTTACTCTGCCCCAGGATTCACAGGCTCCGCCCTACCAGGACCAGAAACGCAGGCCGCCCCCGCTTCCACCTGGCGTCTATACGTGGGGTCTAGGATCCGAACTCAGGACCTTCCGCCAGCAAGGCAGAGGCTTAACCCCTGAGCCACCTCTCCAGCCCCCAGATACTCTTACATTCTTAAACTAAGGATTTCACAGGTATCTGGACTTCTGTGCAAAAGTCAAGAGCCTAGAGAAACAGAAGGAAGCTACTTACTGTAATGCTAGGGCAGCAGTAATGGCAGCACACAGTGAATATCTTGAGAACTGCTTCATTCTACTCTTTTTTTAAAGAAACAATATTTTACGTAAATTGCCTTTATTTTATTCTTTTTTTTAATTTTTTTATTATTTATTCAATTGTGCGTGTGCATATGTATGTGCGTGCGCATGTGTGTCTGTGTGTGTAGAACCACGGACGAATTCAGGAACCACCATGGACGCCTCCACTTCCTCCGTCCGGGGATTCACAGGCTCCGCCCTACCAGGACCGGAAACGCAGGCCGCCTCCGCTTCTGCCCGGCATCTATACGTGGGATCTGGGATCCGAACTCGGGACCTTCTGCCTGCAAGGCAGAGGCTTAACCCCTGAGCCACCTCTCCAGCCCTTCATTCTACTCTTGAAACGAGTACATGGTAGGTATGTGAATATATCTCCATAAGGCTATTAAAGAGGAAAAGAGAAATAGAGGGAGGGATGGAGAAAGGAAAGGAGAAAGGAGCACTTTAATTTTGAAATGTGGTATTGGACTGGAAAAGTGAAAAGAACGTTGTTCTGACTCAATTACTTTTCCTTTGAAATTTCATTAACAAAAATTCAGTGAAGTCTACACACAACTTCCCGTATGATTCAAAAGCAACATGGTGTAAAATTCTTACAGGATTTGGGCCAGGAATCCTAGCCTAGGCACCCTCATCCGTGTCTCAGTCATCCCCACTTACTTTCTGTCACATGAACCTCACCATTATCCTGACTTGCATAGATATTATTCCTTTTGAGTTTTAAAAAGTTTATTTGTTTTCTTTCTTAATATTTTCTTATTGTGTGTGTGCGTGCGTGCATTCAGAGGACACCGTGTGTCCTTGTGCAGGGCCAAGAGTGACTTCAGGAATGATCCTGGATTGCTTCTACCTCCTTCTTGTTTCACTCTGGGATTTCTTAGGTTCTGCCCACCAGGGCTGGAAGTGCAGGCTGCTTCCGGTTTCCACCTGGCATTTTGATGTGGGACCTGAGATGCAAATTCAGGACTTTCTGTTTGCACGGCAGAGTCTTAATCGCTGAGCCATCTCTCTAGCCCAGCGTGTGTTTGTGTGTGTGTGTGTGTGTGTATTTATCAGAGGGCACTGTGTGTCCCTATGGAGGCCCAAAGCTGATTCTGGAAATCACCCAGGATTATCTCTACCTCCTATTTGCTTTGTTTTGGAGTTTCCCAGGCTTTACCTTCCAGAGCTGGAAGCGCAAGCCACCATCATTTCCAGCTGGTGTTTTTATGTGAGATCCAGGAAACTCAGGACTTTCTGCTTTTGAGGCAGATGCATAACCTCTGAGCCATCTTTCCAGCCTGACACTGACATTTTTATTTTCTATTTTATTTTTTTAAATATTTATTTACCCTGTGGAGGGCAGAGTGACTTAAGGCATCATGCTGGATTGCTTCTACCTTTTCTGCTCTGGGTTTTCAGATTCCCAGGCTCCACCCACCAAAGCCAGCAGTGCAGGCCATCGTTTTTACCTGCTGTTTTTAACATGGGACCTGGGATCCGAACTCAGGACTTTCTACTTGTGAGACAGAGTTTTAACCCCCGACCCATCTCTCCAGCCCAACACTGGCATTTTTAAAGAGTCCAGGTCAGCTTTCCAGTAAGGATGTCTCACAACTTGCAGCAAGTTCTACTGTAGGCCACATTATTGTTGTTCAAAGTAGTTAGCCCTCAATTTCCTTACCTGTACTAGATAGACACTATCTGTGCCACATGCAAGTGACATCCTTTAAAGGGCCCAGAATTTTTTGGACGAAAAGGAAACTCATGGCAAGTTGGCATAGAAATCAATGTACATAATCTGATAAGTGTCTACCTTTTATTATTAAAAATACATTGTTAAAAAGTATGTACGTCATAAAATTTAAATGGAGTCCATAATAAAAACTAACCTCCCTTCTTTTTTTTGTTTGTTTATTATTATTCAATTGTGAGTGTATGTGTGTGTATATGTGTGTATGTATGTGTGTGTGTATGTGTGTAGAACCAAGGACAAATTTGGGAACCACCACATGGACCGCCTCCACCTCCTCCTTGTTTACTTTGCCCCGGGATTCACAGGTTCCGCCCTACCAGGACCAGAAATGCAGGTTGCCCCTGCTTCCGCCCGGCGTCTATACGTGAGGTCTAGGATCCGAACTTAGGACCTTCCGCCTGCAAGGCAGAGGCTTAACCCCTGAGCCACCTCTCCAGCCCCCAAAACGAACCTCCCTTCTATATTGCTAAAAGAAAATGAGTGCATTACTTTTAAGAGACTTCCTGGTTAACTACAAAAAAGATAAAACTCAATCTAAATGAAATCCACATTAGATCTGTCTAACTTCGTGTAGAAATAGCTGATTCTTTCAAGTAAACAGTTCCCTTCAAAACCCTCTTTATTCTAGTAATGGCCTTTAAAAATAACTGGCACCCCGCTAACAAAACAAAAAACAAAAGAAAGAAAAATCACATTTTGTATACAGAGATTCAGTTTAGGCTAATCTTTACCTCTAAATTCCACAATTGGAGCATTTTACAGAATGCAGTTTAGTTTGGGCATGGGAGCTATCACAGTTACTGATGAGGGGTTATGAATGAATATAAAGATGCACTCCCCAAGGGCAATAAGGGACTTGAGGGATATAGTGGGGGTCTGTAAAAGATAAGATGGTGCAGGTAAGAGGTCCTTCATGAGGACTCAGGGCAATTCTCACTGGGGCTCCTCCATTTGTCACCCCACCCCTACTCCAAATGCACAGATAATACACTATATTATAAAAAACAGAATGCAGGGGCCCAGAGAGGTGGCTCAAGGATTAAGCCTCTGCCTTGCAGGCGGAAGGTCCTGAGTTCGGATCCTTGACCTCATGTATAGACGCCGGGCAGAATTGGGGGCGGCCTGCATTTCTGGTCCTGGTAGGATGGAGCCTGTGAATTCCAGGGCAGAGTAAACAAGGAGGAGGTGGAGGCGTCCATGGTGGTTCCCGAATTTGCCCATGGTTCTACACATACACATGCGCACACATACACACACACACAATTGAATAAAAGAAAAAAAAAAAGAAAAAAAAAAAACCCAGAAAAACGCCAGAACAGACACTCAGGCATAAAATAATAATAATAATAATAATAATAATAATAATAAAAAACAGAATGCAGGAAAGAAAATCCCTTCCTCTGGTTTCAGTGTAGTACAATGATCCTAAGTCCTCCATGCACACTAAAACTATCCAAGAAGGCTTCTGTAGAAATGCTAAGTTCAGGATCCTATGCCAAACCAAATAAATGAAAATTTGGGGGGAAGGAAAGGAACACCCAGGATTAGAAACCAGGACTAGAGGGTGTGTCTTACAAATATAGACATGTATGACTATCATCTGGAGAGATATAAATCACAATTCTGGGCCTCAGCCCGAGTGTATCATTCAGGTGGCTGGATCACACTCTAAAACCCACTGCTAAGAAAATTGTATGGCGTTGTAATAAAGGGATTTGGGATCAAATCTCAGCTCTGCTATTATCCTGAGATATGATGTGAATGAAAAATTCAAACTGCCCGAGCTTCAGTTTCCTTGTCTACAACGTTCCCATAAGTATCATAGTAATGTACACAAAACAACAAGCACAGTGCCAGGCACATCCAGGAATTTAACACAAGACAGGGCCCTCCTCTCCTATTTCCCTCGGAAGTGGAAACCAACAGAGGCTAACCAACAGAAGGCTGCTTCCACAGCAATGTTTGCTGTCTGCCCACAATACAGGCGCTAGGCTCACCTGCTGTGATGGAAAGACTTCAGCTTCGGCTGTAGCAGCACAAACAGCACCACGAGGAGAAGAATGAGTGCCACGGAGCTGGCAGTAGAAGCCACTATGGACAGCGCAGGGACCCCAAGTGATGTGTGGGTTTCTTTGTCTACAGAAACAAATCATCACCAGAATCATTTGGTATCCAGACACATAAAACAGGTGCCACAGCTAATGCCAAATGCTCTTTGACTGGTGTCGGAGATAGGTAACAGCTGGGTCTTTTCAGGAAAACCATAAAGCATCCTATGAATAATGGTATTCCCAGAAACATTCCCTTTTCCTGAATTAAAGAGTCCCCTCACTTCCAGTCTGTGAGATGCATCTTGCAATAACCTTACTTAACCTGGAATTTTTATACCCCCAATAGCAGGTTGGTGAACTTCAACCATTAAAATGGGCATATCATTTTACCATCTTGAGTTCTATCATGTTTCCCCCATGTGGCAAGATAATTAAGAAAAACTGAAGTAATAACAAGCCCCAACTCTAAGGCTTCCTCTGGGCAGTTACAGGTTAAGCATGCATTAGTCTTGAAGTCCAAGTGTGAAGCACAGAAATGATCATGGTGACGCATATTTCCCTTCAGGAAACTGCATTTTCCTGTCATGCAAGAGAAGGCAGGAGAGGGAAAAAAAGAGCCTTCTGTTTGCCTGGACTATAACTTCCTAACAAAATAGTCCCTTTTAAATTCAAGAAAAATTAAAAGAAAGAGATACCGGAAAAGGGACTAGCATTGTGCTCATTGTGCACTTACAGTCAAGGGTCACCAGCACTTATCTAAACAAACGAGAGATCCTGAACATCGAAGGGAGTTTAAACAGAACAGAAGCATCAGGAAAGACACCGAGCCCCTCACCGGCTCAGTGGAATGCAATGTGACACACACTAGTGGCCCCAGTGTTTTCTACAAAGACAAATCTCAAAGGAAGGGAGGCCACAGGGCTGTAGCACAGTCAGTGAGCTCTGGAGAAAGTATGTGGCTGAGAGAAAGCAGAATGCATGTAGCATCCCTTCTCACTTGCAGACTGACCTTCATTGAGATGACAGCTAATCTCCATGGCCGGCTTCCACTCGCCATTCTTGCAGGTCAGGTATTTGTAGTCACCCTTCAACACATAGCCTTCTGCACACAAGTATTCGATGACACTGCCTGCCGTCAGGGGGTCTCTGCAGGGTCGGGGGTGGCAGATGTAGCCACCATTCTCTGGCTCTGGAGGTAGGGGGCAGACTGCAAAGACAGAATGAGGTGGTACATGTGAGGATTTCAATGGGCCACTCTTCTCAGTGACGTGGCTATGAAGGCCTCTACGGGAAAGACGCAAGGAGTAAAGAGTCATCCCTTAAAAAGGCTTTTGACAACCAGATTGTCACTAACAGAGAAGGAAGTGTGATGGTAATAGGTAAATTTTCCCCACTGTGCACTAAGGAAAGTGTGCCCTGTATTACACAGAAGATGCCTGCAAAGTCAGCACCTACTGCAATCTGAACCTGGTTTAACAAAGCCTATTAACATAATGAGTACAAGTTCAATGAGATAAAGTACTGATAACCCACGAGGAGCAAGTATTATGCTATTTCTGACATCTATGCCAGGAAAGAGTCCACGGTATAACAGAAACATGACTTTGGCTTCAGAAGTTTTCACACAGCTTTCCTCAAAGGCTTCCCAAGTCTGTGAACCTTTTATTCTCTTACCAGATATCATTTGTCTCTATGCCACAGTAAACCTCACATTTTAAAAAACTTATTTATTGTGTGATTTTGTGTGTGTGTATGTGTGTGTGTTTTTGTGTGTATGTCTCAGAGGGCATTGTGTGTCCCTGTGGAGGACCATGGGTGACTTCAGGAATCATCCTGGATTGCTTCTACTGCCTTTCTGCTTCATTCTGGGATTTCTCAGGCTTCACCCACCAGGGCCAGAGAAGTACAGGCCGCCACTGTTTCCACCTGTTGTTTTTCTATGAGACTTAGGATCCAAACTCAGGACCTGTGCTTGCAAGGCAGAGTCTTAACCCTTGAGATATCTCCCCAGCCCAAACCTCACATTTTAAAATCAAGTCCTCATCTCTCCCCTTACCATTTCATCTCTTTGAAGACAAGGATACTAAGGCCCACAAAGTGAAGTAACTTTTAATCTCAAATTAAGGCAAGGTGAATGCCAATTTGGGATCAATGTCAGGCCCTTTGATTCTAACCCTGGGAGTTTATCAAAGTTACCTCCCTTAGCCCTTCAAATGTATCAGTTGAAGAGATGGCAAGCAGGGCCGAGTATGGTACAACTGTAGCCTAGATAAACTATCACAGGCACTGGAAGGTCTGAGCAGTTCTCAGAACGACTTCTTATTCTGGCCCAGACTACAGAACAAATGCTCAAGCTACACATACTGCAGGATGTGCCTGACCAAAACAGGAAGGGCCTGGTGGGGGCACTAAAGATTCATTGAAAGGCTGATGGGGAGAAGTACTCTCAGTCATCATCTATCCTAATGCTTTATAAATTCAAGATAGATCAAAGATTTTCCAAAGGAAATTCATTTTTTTTAAACTATATACCAGTTGTTGTTTGTTTAACTTACTTCCTCAGACTTGAGAGTGACAGAAAAATCATACAGCAAGCAGTGCCTGACTGGTCCAAGGTAAGGCCCTGGCTCACTCGCATCCACATGTCCCACTTGCTACACTGCAAACATGCCCTTGCACAGCCTCTCCCAACTACTGTCCTAAACCCTCTGACCCAGAATGCTTGTTATGTAGGGCTGATGTCCTGTCTGGCTGGAAGTGGATATAAGGTACAAAGAGCTGACCACTCCTGCCCTCAGGCTTCAGATCACTGGAGATGTCATTTTGTTCCATTTCCTCATTTCTGTACATAGTTGTCATTTTTTTTTTTTTGGTTGGTGAAGCTTGGATTGAACCGGGAACTTGTCCTTGCTAGACAAGTACTCTACCACTGAATCACTCCTTCATTCTTCATTTATTTCTTAGGTGAGACTGATGATTGAATCTAGAAAGACAGACAGACACACACACACACACACACACACACACATACACGTGAGCATGGACAGGCATAAGCATACTCTATCACTGAGCTATATTTCCAGCTTAAATTTTTTCAGAAAAATTGCTAATAAAGTTCCCAAGGGATCCAGGAGTCTGACAGCAACTATGAAACTAGAAGATAAGTCCAAATATAGACCTAGTCCCCTTAAAGGACATACCTCTCATCTTCCCCATCACCCATCTGGCCTAGAGTCCTGAAGAGGAGAGATATAAATGCAATCATTATTGAAGCTTCCAAAGCTGTAGCCAAGTTGCTCAGAGAGCTGGCCATTTTCTACTCCTTCACTTTCCTTCTTTTGTCCTGACTTACTCCTGGTTCTCCTAAGACTATGTCTAATTGGTTCATTTCCTGGACATAATTAATGCTGAGTGCTCTGGGTATCTCTTGAGAGCAGGCAGGACCCACAGAGACTAGGGCCAGCATGCTGGGGAAAAGGCTCTCAGGGAGAAGACAATAGATTCAAGACCTGTACCTGCTCTCCTATACATTTCTTCCTGTAAATTCAACAAATGGACAAAAACTTAGATTAGGACCCTGGGGGATATCTACCATTCACTTTGTTAAGAAAGAAAGGTCTCAAAAAAGTGACTTGCAATTCAATTCAACTGCAACTCAAATAATACAGATTACCATGCAGGAACCATTGTGCTATATGGTTCCGAATGACAAGAAAGATGTGTACTTCAGGTATAAGCAAACAAATGGCAAAGCACACATTTTAAAAGCCACTTTCCTTTTAGTTTCTGGGTTCTTAGTTTGGCTTATAATCTCTTGTTGGAGGCTATAAACATAATTTCAGTAATCTCTTTTAACATTTTATATTGTGGGTTTTGTTAAATAATACTTGTCTGGAGATAATTCATGGGAAATACCTAGATAGATATGATATAAAGCAAGTTCAGTGAAAAGCCAGACCCTTTCCCATTCTTCTTTCCAAGGTATTGCAATATTGTTCTTCTATATCCTTCCAAAAAATCTCTGCATGCAGATTTATTCTACTGTCACAGAATGTGATTCCTACTGTAAGACAAGAAGCTCAGAGCGGGAGAGGTGACAACTTTTGTGGAGACTCAGAAGAACTTGGGAGGAAGTGGCACCTCAGACGGGGCTTCATTTAATCAGGAAAGGAGGTGGCAATATGAAACAAATGTAATAAAGTGGGAAAAAATAGGTTAAATTCAAAGACCATTAAGTAGCCCAATTTAGTGAGTTGATTTAAGAAGGAAATTTATTCCCAGAAAGTTAATAATGCGAAGAGTGATGAAAACCTTGGGGAGGGTGTTGACCTTATAAGTAATGCTTGTATTATATTCAAAGGAAAGAGAATATCAAAAGTTCCTTACAAGAAGAATCGAATTTGACATAAGGTGGACCAGAGAGAGAAAGTATCCTTAGATTACTTTAGAAGGCATGATAAAATAAACTTGGTACAAAAATTCTTTAATGTTTTTCCATGAGTCACTCAAAGGAAATACACTTATTGCATACATGAAGTTCAGCACCATAAGATAGATGTAGCTCCAGATTCAAGGATGAAAATAAAGAAGCTTTTGAAGGAGAGGCCAAGAAACAAATAAAATACCCAGCAACTCTAGAAGCCATGGTCCTGTCCAGGAAGCTGACAATTTGCATGCCAGGCTCTCTGGACAATTCCACATCTAAAGTGGGATTTGCAAGATCTGTTCTTAACCCCAAGAAGACATCTGTTGGCAATGCTACATAATTTTTAAAGAAGGGAAAAATCTCAATGATTTTACAAAAGAAAAAAAAATTTCACCCCTCTACTTTCCTCTGTAATCCATCGTCTCCTATATTTAGGTCCCCAATATCAATAATAAGACCCAGCTCTATGAACTTTTGAGCAAAGTAATAATGCTTTACATGTGAACGCCTCATATCCATACAAGCACACTTATTTTCACATAGCAAATAAACCCTTGGGGAAGGAGGAATAATCCTTCGATGGGCTGTAGGATCTCAGCACAAAGTAGGCATTTGGTGAGAATCTAGTCAGCAGGCAGTGGTGCAACTCAGAGAAATGACTTGGATGTGTTTCCACCTCGGGGTCATATCAGCCTAACACTCTTTTGAGAAACTAACAAGAGCCTTCATGATCCTTCTAACTGTCATGGAGTTCAGCCTTTAAAACCAAACAAGTAATGTAACATTCCATACTAGGCAAACTAAAACTTAAGGAAAAGGCCCTAAGGGTTTTCAGAAACAAATATCTGATCCCTTTCAAAAAAAAGTTATGACAAGTAGGGGTATGCAGATCCCAGTTTCTAAGGAGTTAGAGATGAGTAAGGGAGGTAACTTATTATTGTGCAACTTAGAAGACTCAACAAAAGATGCAGCAAGAAAACACTATCCTATACCGAACACAGGATGTTCACTCATAGGTCTAAATTATGTATTTACATTAAAATATTTGTGTGCTAGCAGCTGAGATAGAAGGAGACAGAGTGTTAAACAAAGATGTTGAAGGAGGAGTCCAGAGAAACGTTCCTGGGGATTAAGAAGAAAGAGGTTCCCAGACCCAAGTACCAGTTCCACAGTGTAACCATCAGGAGCACAGCTGAGCTGGTGCTATAAATGTCTTACTGCGTTGTAATTCTAGCAAACCATTAAAGGGGTCCCTCTTCAGTAGAGCTACAGATAAACAATATGACACTATAAATATAAGGAGACCAGGATCCAGATTCCTCAGCTTGTTGGCTTCATCTAACCTTCCCCACCATACACTCCTTTTCTCCCTTTTTCTCTCCTTCTGAAGTAAAAGTAGTTTGTTGTAGCATATGTGTTCCACTAATGTTCTGCTGTGTCACAGGCCCAACTGACCACAGAATGAAAATGTGAGCTCAAATAATCTCCTTCCTATTTTTAAAGCTGTTTATCTTAGGTATCTTGTCACAACAAAAAGCTAACACAGTTAGTGGAAGCTACTGTAACCATCAGCAGAGTTTTGTGAAGGAATCTTTGGCTAAGCATTGGAAGATAGTCTTGGGAATCCAAAAAGAGCAGACAGAACTACATTATGGGGCATGAGATGCAGGGTTTAAGGGGATGCGAGATGGGTGCACACTCCTATCTATAATCTCTGCATTCAGGAGGCTGAAGCAAGAGTGTGAACTCACTGGTATCCTGGGCTACATGGTAAGGTTCTGTCTACAAAATCAACCAACTAACCAATCAACAAACACAAACAGATATGGAAAGAAAATAGTACTTGGCACATAGGTCCTTAAAATTGTTTAGAAATGGAGCTGGAGAATGGCTCAGGGGTTAAGACTCTGCCTCACGAGCAAAAGGTCCTGAGTTGAGATCCCAGGTCCCATGTAAAAAGGATGGGCAGAAAACAGTGGTGGTTTGCACTTCCTGCTGAAGTGGAGGAGGTAGAAGGAATCCAGGATGAAGTAGAAGGAATCCAGGATGATTCCCAAAAGTCACCCTTGGTCCTTCACAGAGATACACAGTGCCCTCTGATACACATACACACACACACACAAAATAAATTAATTTAAAAATTACTTAGAAATGATTATTTATCTGCAAAATCCTGTCTAGATACATGAAGGTCCAACTTCTACTAGTTTTGGGCAACAGAGCCAGAGAAAAAAGCAAAGTGAATACAGAGAATGAAGTTGCTTAGCTATCTTGTTTTGGACATAAAACAAGGAAAGGAAACAGAAGTCACTGTGACCAGAGAGCTTTCTGGCTGCACCAAGCACTCTTCTGAGTTCTTTCTACATGAAGCATTTTACAGATGAGGACACAGAAGCTAATCTATATGAGTTTCCCAAGGTTAACCTGCAAATTTCTTGTTCAAAGGGAAGGTGATATTCCTGTCAAGTTGAGGGGAAAAATGCCTCCTAGACAAGTGAATATGAGTATTACAGACAAATACAGGTGTGTGCGTGCATGCGTGTGTGTGTGTGTGTGTGTGTGTGTGTGTGTGTGTAGGGAGATCATCTAATAATAGTTGAAAGAGGTCTTTAAAAACTGTCTTAATAGCTAGCATTTATTGAAATGTGAGAAAGTATTCTAAGCATTTTACATTTTTCATAAAAAACCCTGTGAGAAATGTGTTCTTATAATAAAAAACAGATAAACAAAACAGTTAAAGTACAGAGTCAATGATACCCAGCAAGGTAAGTGCACGGTTGAGATTTGAACCCAAGAAGCTGACTGAACATAATGGAGTCTCAGAGCCTGATGTCTCCTGCCAGACCCTCAGAGAAAAATCTAGTAAAAGAATGAGCTGCATACTGTGACACTGGTGTAGCTAGGCCTGCTTCATAAATGACAGTAATAAACTATACAAACTGTCAGGTCTCATCTGACACTACAAATCTGTTTAAAGTTGACTAGATGGCTCTGACTTTACGTCTCTGAAGTTCAATCAGTTTGTGAAAGTGCTACAACAAGATGGTTTTAAAATGAGCACAGGGCATGAGGGGCTAGAGGTGTCTTGTGTCTGAGTGAGTTCTTTTGTTTAGGGTAGTTAGTTCTTGCTACAGGTCTATGGTGGGAGTAAGAAAAAAAGCTGAGTATCTCACCAATTAGGAAACACCTAGAACTGCTTCCAAATGGAGCTTCTGACTTCTGCCTTCCTAATCACCACTGAGTAGTCAAAAGTTTCACAGGCTACTGAGAGGGAATCATGATGATTTCTCATAAAACCTTCTCTCATGTAAGATTAACCTTCCCAGCAGTCAGACAGGAAGCTCATTGTCCAGCCAGAATCTCTTTTCTCATGAGAACTTCCCACACACTAAAGGGAGGGCCTGTCTGCCATAACACAGGCCCTTCTCAGGGTGTGACACTGGGTAGAAGAACAGGGAGAAACTATCCAGACCTAGTGAGCCTACACCATTTTCCTACAAGAAGTCCAGCCTGAGCCCTGCTTTAGATATCAGGAAGGTCTAGTCTACAGCCTGTCCATCTTATTTCAGGACTGGGCCCCTTGCTCCCTGCCCTTCACAACTGGAAGCCTCAGAGCCAACTAAAGAGTGAAGAGTATATTCTTTATTGATCTAAACATGGAACTCTTGTCACCAGAGAAGAGCCACAAAAGTCCTTAGTCATTCAAAGAAAAATGATTCCTCTCCTTAGCCTAGCATCTTGACCTGAAAGTACTCACAAAGGCCAGAACCCCACCTTTCTGGGATCCAAGGTTCCAAGGCTGCTGCTACAGGACACCTCTTCAGGCATTATCATCAGAAAACAGGACAGATAAGGCCTACCAGGCAACTTGAGTGTTGCTCTCCAAAGTCACCCATTACAGAGTTTCAGATCTATTCCTCAGTTTCTTCATCTGTATCAAGAAGATACAAAAGTATCTTCTTGCTTTTAGTATCCCATACTAAGTTTCAATAAGCAGGAGCTTTGTATTTTTCCTATGTTCCAATTAACATATTTAATCACATTCTCTCTATGAACTACCACCATACTGTTTCTGTATTACTTTTTCACTCCTCAAGCCATTCCCTGACTAACCCAATCCATCCACCAACACTGTAGGAAAGATATTTGTTTTACTTAGGTTTGTTTCCCCAGTGTTTCTTATAGAATCTGATAGATAGTAAATGCTTAAAAGAAAAAGGTAGAGGGGTTGCAAATTTTTGCCTACTTGCAAATCTTTTTTTTAAATACAATGGGCACAATGTCTTGTGGTTTTAGGTACGGTAAATAACTGAGAGAATATCACTCCAGTCTCTTATTTTCTAAACTGACATCTATCAAATCATGAAAATATACCCCCACCTAACAGGATCAGGCCACAAGGGACAAGAGCAGTCTTAGGGGTCAGGTAAATGAATGCCGCTTTTACCCAATGATCCTGTCTGTATCCTGTAAACTCCTCTTTTTCCTCTGAACCTTACTCATTAGTAACACCTGGCTTCATCAGGGTGTTAAGTAGATAATTAAAAAACTAACAGATGAACATGTCTGCATCATGCTGGATATGTAACGGTAGTAGAAAATTTTTATTTGTACTTTCACATTGTAAATTAAATCCTTATTTTTGACTTTTGGGAATGAGGCAAGGCAAAGACTTTCCTTAGCAAAGCAAGAAAAAAAAAAAGTACTGTTTTCAGGCCAATGGTGTGGGCCAGCAAGACAGCACAGCAAGTAAAAGCACTTGCTGTACAAGCTGCTTCTGTGCCAGGACCCACATGGTAGAATGAGAACCAACTCCTCTAAGTTGCCTTTGGCTTCTGCACATAAGCCGTGGCACATGTGCTTATACAAATATTCATGCGCAAAATAGAAACTAAAAGACAAATAAATAAATGTAAAAACATTTTTAAAAAATTCTGGGCCTGCCTACCCACCCCGAGACAGACCCAAACAAGATGCCTAATGCAATGGAAAGCAGTGAAACAGACACTACCCACCAACTAGAGTGCAGAGTATTGTGGTCTTAAAATGTTCAGCCAGAATCAGACTAACCAAACACCTTCCCATCCTAAGGTCTAGCAGGTAGTAAGATTGTAAGACCATAAAGATGGGGAGGACCATAGAAGGCCAGGGGAGGGAGAGGGATGGATTGATGAAGAGAGGAGGAAAGGAAGGAAAAGGAGAAGTTGGAAAGCAAGGACAACCACTTATTATGTCTGTAAAACAAAAAAGATACTAAATTCTGATGTTTAGATAGGAGACAGACAGAACACAGGGCACGCGCAGCACTCGAGATCCTTCTTTGCGTTCCTTGTTTTATTTGAGCAGTAAGTCAGCCCTCTTACCACTTCCCTTTTCTGCTTCAGAACCCAGGCTGCGCTTTGCTGACAAATGGCCTCCATATGGCCTGTCACCCTTTCACCTCCCCTTGTTTTCACAGCTTAGGAAGGAGGGGAAGAGAGGCTGCCAGCTGGGCAGAATCCTTCTCCCCTCCCACTGTTATGACTGCCAAGTGAAGAGGCAGGCAGGGAGACATTCTCCTTCATCTTGTTACTCCTAAGCCACCTAGGCCATTCAGTGTGAGCTAACTCCCTCCCAGTTCAATGACCTACAGCCCTTACCTTTACCTGAAGGAGGGTGACAATCACAGAGCTAAAGAATCAAGCTATTCTGAGCACAATAACATCTTGCTGTGCTTCCCTTGAGTCGCAGGGAAAAGTTAACAGAAAAGAAAACAAGGAAGTTTATTTCCCTCATCAGCAAAGACTACCTGTCTCCTATCTTCACCCTGCAGTCTCCTACCTAAGCAACCAGTGGTACTCACAATTTCCCATATGCAGGAGGAAGTAGTCCTAGGCAGTATAATTAACTGAAGGCTTCTAAGGTTTAAAACATTGTTAGACTCCTGGGTACAAAGGTTAAATTTGTAGTTTTATTTCCTCTACCACCCAACTGTAACTTCCAATGACAAATTCAGTGAAAAACATACATAGTCCAGCACATTAGTTCTCCAAGAAAAACACACACACACACACACACACACACACACACACACACACACACACAATTTTTCTTTTAACCAGGTAGTCTGCATATCCTCTGAGGGCACTTTTCCAAGCGTTTTTTTTTTTTTTTTCTTCTTCTTCTTCAAAACTTCATTGCTTCAAATGATTTTAAATAGAGGACACTTTACAAAAAGTTGTGGAGAAAATAAAATTCCTAAATTATAAATAGAAATGTAACATGACAGAGCATTATAACACACAAAAACAGAAATATAAAGGGACTATATACTGTCCAAAAATAACCAAACTTACAGTTCTTAGTTATGAGGACCATATTACTATACAAATCTTCCAACACGGTATTTTTCAATTAACTATGCGTAATATCATCTTCTACTAAATCTTTGACCATCTCTGCTGTGATCACATCAATATGCCCAATTTATTTCTGAAATTTTACACCACAGAATTTGTCAGCTGACTCAAGCAGTTCAAGCTAACAGTAGTTGTAATAAATTGAGTTTGTACATTGAATTCCATAATCATGCTAGCATTAAACTCTTGACTGATGTATTTGGCTTGGAATTCCTATATGACTACAGTATAAATATGTATTTAAAGCAAATTTGATTTCTGTTATCCCACAGGTTGGAAATGAACAAGAAAATTAACATTTACCACTGCATACTACATTGATCATATTCAATCCTCTCCACCTACCAAAAGGCAATTGTAGTGATAATTTGATCAGAGAAGAAACTAAGGCCCTGATAAATACAGTAATAGTCTGAGTGTCATATGTTTAAACTGAGGAGTCTAGATTCAAACTTGGATTTGTCTTTCTTGTTCCCTACATACACAGAAAGAATTTCCTTGATTCAAGATGCTACAGGAAAAAACTCGAAAACTGCAAAATATCACTTGATGGTGGGGAACGTGGGCATAAGCTGCTACATCTTTCTAGGGAAGGATACAGACAGACCGTCTGCTTGAATTCCTATCAGTGGGACACATTTTCCCAGTAAAGTGGAGGGGAAAGGCCCATTTCCTTATTAATCTCTGTATACTACAAAGAATATTTAAAGATCACAAATACCAAAGCTGCAACAAGAAGATATGGGGGCATTTTAAAAAGTTGCTATAAAATGTTGAACAAACAGGGCCATTGAGGCATCTCTGCCCAAGCCATCATATATCACCCGTGAGTCAGGCAGTGCATGTTTCTCCCAGGTACTCAAGAGGCCAAAGCTACTCATGAAGGCTGGACAACTACAAAGAACAAGGTGATCGGTTAACTTAGTTGTAGGTGGTTACAAAGGTCCACCCATCTTTGAAAAACACAGGAGCTGAGGGGTAAAGATCTGAGCAATTTGTTTTCAATAGAGGAGTCTGAGTCTGAGATGTGGCATGAATTGGACTCTTTGTCCAATTTGTCTGCAGAGGATTTATACCTAGCCCACCTACTGTGAAAACAGAAACAAGAGAATAGAAAAAAGACACAAAGGCATGTGTGAAAACTGTCAGGTCTTCAGGGTCTTGTCTTTATTCCTTTGGAACCCAAGGAACCATGACTAAAGAATTCATACAGGAAGAATCAAGTTACAACATCCACCTACCTGGGTATTCCTCCTCCTCCTCCCTAAGTGGGATGGGATTCTCTGCTCTAAATAATCTAAAACCACAAGGTTTTTAAACCACCTTTTCTCTCACAAACACCCAGAAAAACACCACCAGAAAAACAGTATGTCATGGTTTACTTTGCACTTCCCAAAGGGGAGCTTTCACCAGTTAATGCATAGCTAGGCCAGATCCCTCAGGTGTTTACTTTGTAATAGTAAATTCAGTTTTTGTTTGTTTTGCATTGCTGGGGATTGAACCCAGGGCCTCACAGATGCTGAACAAGCGTTTCACCACAGTGCTATCGCCCCAGCCCTCTTAGGTGTCCATTTGTTCTTCCCTTCTGTCAACCTAGATAAGGCCAGTGAGGTGATCTGAGGCTGTTCTGCACACAAAATTCAGCAGATCTTTGCTCTTCTCAGGCTCTTTCCTGTGAATCCTTTTCTGAGAAAGCCACACTTAAGCTTCTTTAAAATTAAGACAATCTATTCTAACCTATACAAAATCCAAAGCAAGTAGCTAACCTTCAAGCCTTCAAAGTCTAGGATTTTATTGTGCCAGGCTTGTACTGTGTCTGGATCTATTTTCCCAGGTCTTTGACCATTACATAAAGCAACCTCAAAATACCAATTTGTGAGCCTGGCATGCATACTGGCACATGCCTGTAATCCCAACACTTGAGTGACTAAGGAGGAGATGACAAATTCAGTCAGCCTGGCTACACAGTAAAACCTCACTTCAAACAAAACAAAATCAATCTCTGTCTCTGTCTTTCTCATTTGCCTGCCTACCTTCTAGCTACTGATTTATGAACTCTGGGCTAGACAGAATGAACAATCTCAGCTATGTTTTGATTTATCAGTGGTACCTCTCAGTCTTCTGACCCTTGCTCCTGGAAAGTCTTTTTCTTTTTTTTTAAAACTATATTTATTTTGCGTGCAGGTGTGCATGCGCGTGTGTGATTTATTTGTTTGTTTGTTTATTTTGTGTGTGTGTGTGTGTGTGTGTGTGTGTGTGTGTGTGTGTGTGTATCAGAGAATACTGTGTGTTCCTGTGGAGGTCTAAGGATGACTTTGGGAATCATCCTGGATTGTTTTTAACCTCCTTTTTGCTTCACTCTGGGATTTCCCAAGCTCCACCCACCAGAGTTGAAAGTGTAGGTCCACTACCTTTTCCACCTGGGGTTTTTTTACACAGGACCTGGGAACTGACTCAGGACCTTCTACTTCTGAGGCAGTCTTAACCCCTGAGCAATCTCTCCAGCCCCTTTCTTTCTTTTTTTAAATTGCCGTTGCTTTGAAATGAGGTCTTACTATGTAGTTGAGACTAAACTCAATCTTGAGTTCCTCCTGCCTCAGCCTTCCAAGTAGTTGGGATCTTGTGTACCATTTTGCTCAGCTTCTGGCAAGCCTCTCTTGACTGGCCACTCCTAGAGTACTGATCAGGAGGTGCTGTCTGGTGGAGCTGTACCCACTCTGTGTATCTGGCAGTGATGTTTAAGTATCATATGAGTAAACAGAAGTGTCTTTTAACTTCTTATTTTCTGAATAGAGTCAGTAACTTTCAGATTGAAGGCAATAATAAATTAAGTTAAAAGTGTTAATCGTACTGTCACTCACTGGGTTTTACTTTCTCAACAGAAATTCCTCTGTTGACTCAGCAATCATCAACTGATTGCTTAATATGTGATCATATTAAGAGAAAATAATACAGGGTCTGTCTTTGAGAAGAATCCAGCATCTTCAGGGGTATAAGTACTACCTAATCAGGCTTTAGTAACAATAGCATGTACTCTTTTTTATTTAATCTCAGAGTTCATATAAAGATTACACTTATTTATCCACTCTTTTGAGAAGACTGTCAATAATGGAGGAAGGCAGGTAGAATGCTGAAAAAGACACTGGCCTTACTTAGGAGATTCCTGTCTAATAAATGACAATAATATGAATCAGTATGTGCTACAGGAAGTTCTGAAAAAGGATTAATCCAAAGGAGAAGAGGCCAGAAGAGATGGAGGAAATAGTATTAGAGCTCAAATTTGAGGTTAAATAGGACTATTATCATGGGATAAAGGATTGTGCCAGAATTAAAGCAATAATGGGAAGAACAAGCTGGGGCAGAGGTAACAGCACAAAGGCAGAATATGATGGCATGTGTATAGGAAGCAACAAATGTGTCCAGGGTTAGCAGGAGATAAAAGATTTAGAAAATTAAGCTGATGTTTGGCAAGATGGCTCAGTGGGTAAAGCACTTGCTGTGTAAGGCTAGTGACCTGGGTTTGGTTTCCAGAACCTGCAAGGTAGGAGTGAATTTCTCTGATTTCTACATGTACACAGAGCATGTATGCACATTCACACACATACAACACACACACACACACACACACACACACACACACACACACACCAGCACTTGGGAGGTTAGGAGGCTAAAACTAGTTACAGGTTCCAGATCAGACAGGCCTATATATAGTTAAGACCCTGTCTCAAAAAAAAAAAAAAAAAAAAAAAAAAAAAGGTGGGGGGGGGGACGACTAGACTCAGACTGGTGTTCTATTTTGAAAATCAAAGATCCTGAATGCAAGAATGAAAAATGCAAAAGTTTTGATTCCATTCCCAAGAGATGAGAATTTTAAGGATCATTCCAACCCTAAAATGCAAAATTATACAACTCATAATAAAATAAAACTCTACTTTATAGTACTAATTCCACTAAGAATCAATCCAGCCTTGAGATCTGCTTGCTTACCCTAGAAACAAATGTCTTCCATTGAGACTGGATGTGAGGAAGGGGTGGAATGAGGAAAGGCAAAGAACAAGGAAAAATCCTGTGTTTCCTAGTATAGTCACCTTGCTTCTCAGTTTTGAAATGGGACAAGGATGGTGGAGAAGAGATACAAAGATGTCTTGAGGTTAGTGTCTTTCCAGGGATATGTTACATGGAAGCAGATGGTATATCCTTAGAGGAATGGATCACACAAAACAGCTGCTCTCAGGTCTGGTTCTAACAGCTGGGGTCACAGGTTCTCTATGCACAGAAATCAATGGACCCCATTGTGCCTGCTTTTCCATAAAAGCTTCTGGCCTATGAAGGGATAGAGGACTTGGGAAAAAAAATACCATACATTTTGAAAGGTAGCACTTACAAAGGTAAATTATCATAAAATCCAAACAATCTTGGTAATATTTGACATGTAGAGCTGGGATACAGAAGGATAGGCCATACACAAAAGAAAGTCACAAATGCCTCTGGTTCTCTTGAGAAAAGCAGGGGGAATAAAAATCCATAAAATGTCTTGTATGTGCACAGAGGAGTATAACTATGATTACAAAATTAGGCACATTAAAGTATTTATACTGTGGAGACTAAAAGCCCCTTCTCTGAGGCATTCCACCAAAGTTGAAAGGGGAAAAAGAAGACACAAAATACAGCATCTAATTGCAATCTTCCACAAAGCCAGACATCTCCAGCTGGTGCCACAGCTGATTTCTCTTAATTAACATGTTGTCACAGCAAGTATGAAAGACACTGTATGCTTATCAGCTCCATTCAGTGGCCAACCAGGCATGGAAGAGACTCAAAATATTGCTACAATTGGAGAGATTTTTCTCTTTTTTTAGGATAATGATGCCACAGTGTGAAATGTTGATTAGTTTTTCCTAAAACTTGACTGTTTAAGGCACAAACATAACAACTCAATACCCACAAATTTAGGGACTGAGACTGAAAAAGATAAAAAAGTTCACAGTTTAGGAACTGGCTTACTTTTTGACAATTTTCTCTTAAATCCTTGAATTTAAGGCTTTTTCCGTTATAGAAGGCTAGCAATGTTTAACAGACCAGTCTTGTAAACAAAAGGTTATCTTCCAGCTTAAAGCTTTGGGTTAAATAATATCTATGTGAAATAAAGATGACAGAAATCAGCATATGTATAAAAGTACAAAGCACAAGCATTAACACAAGGAGAAACTAGATATAATACATTCCAGAAAACACACTCTCACCAGTTCTAGAAGGTCCTTTCACACTTACAAAGAAGTTTTATTTCTGTATGACTCAAAGTTATAGGAGAACCTGTCCTCTACTTTCAGAACAATCCTTCAAACATATTTATGTATTAATTTGGTTGTGTTCTTGGAGAGTCAAAAAACAATACTAAAATGCCTGATCATGTTCTCTGGACAATGCAACCTGGGCATCTCAAAACATTACTCTTTAATAACTGAGCAGGTCATAACTGACTTACACTTAAGGAAGTATTCTAGGGCCTGGAGAGATGGCTCAGGGGTAAGAGCCATTGCCTCAAACACAAAAGGACCAGTTTGGATCCCAAATCCCATGTAAAAATGCCAAGGTGGAAAAGAGGTGGCCTTTTTTCCAACCCTGGAAGGTGGGATCTGGGAAACCTCAGAGCAAAGCAATAGGGAAGTAGAACAATTCAGAATGATTCCCCATGTCACCTTTGGGCCTCCATAGGCACACATAGTTTAAATGCCCTCTTGTGTACACATGCGCACACACACACACACACACACATGTGCACACATGAAAAAAAGGAAGAACAATACCCCCCTCCACTTGGCACACCGGTCACTAGGGCCCAAGATCCTTCAAATTTCAATATGTATGGAACTGGATGTAGATTTAGAACACACCCAAATCACAGATTACTCATAAAATAAATGTCTAGAAGTGGACTGTTCAATGGTGTTTTGGAAGCTCTTCACTCCTTCTCTCTAAAGGCCTCAAGTTGTTGTAATAAAACTAAACAAACAAACAAGCAAGAAAAAACTCCACATTCTTAGGCAACTTCACCAGTAAGTAAGGAACTTGCTCAAAGTGAAGATCTCTTGGCATTCAACATAAACACCTGCATTTAACAGAGGCTGATGTATCCAGAGCCAAAACTTCTCAGCGCAGCACTAGGAAAGTTAAGCTAGTCAGCACCTGCACACGCCTGTTTCTTGGATGAGTTTATCCTGGGTTTCCCCAACTTGTCAACTGTGTAGCTGAAGACTTTTCACAGATACTTCCTGCCAGACCTTACAGTAGAACAACATTAATACATAATAATTCCTTCTCCATCTGGGAGCCATCAATGTGCTCACTACTCTACGAGAGTCGACATGGTCCTCTATGGTCAAGTCCATTAGTTCTTTTAGTCCTTCCCCCTGCGAAACCAACAAAACCACCCAGCTGAAAAGGGAACAGATGGTAGGTTTGGTTCTTAACTCTAGGCCTGATGCTTTCTCATTCAACTCTTTCTGAGTGTCCTTGCATATTCTCATTTTAGGACAGAAGAAAACAAGTAAAATTTTGTTGGAACCTTTTTCGAATGTGGGTACAATGAATGAAAATCAACCCTGTTTGGGAAGTCACTATGTTACCACAACTGTGATAATGAAGATATACTTTACAATGCCATCTAAAACAGCACTTTTCAAGGGAGGAGGGAAAATGTTTTAATATTAAAGGGCAATAAATGGGGTGAAAGTTAAAGACTGAGGGTTTTTCCTCAGCACCTGTTCTTCCTTGAGAGCTCCAAACCCCTTGTCAGAAAGCACCAAGGTTGGCAATGGAACCTGAGCCTGCCCTGCACCCTGGCCTGGCAACATAAAGGAAATGTCACTTTGGAGAGCTACAGACCAGTGCCATTGGTCTCTGCCAGGCACTTGGGACAGGTATGCAGCCAGTGGCAGCCCCACCCAGATCCAGCATCTGGAATAGAAACTCACTCATTTTTCTGGCTGTGGGCAGTACCTTCTATAGACAATCATTTAATTTCCCTACTTCTGTGGGAAATTAATAAATTTTGGGCTGAGTGTGTTTATGCTTGTTTGTTCCCGTGGACAGAACTACTCTGAAAATTTATGTTCCTAATTTCCATTTCTCACCAAGAGCAACTGAAAGATATCCTATGAAGAATACTTTTTGACTGTTTTTTTCATTTTGCTTATCATTCGAAGCTATCCAAATTTCTTATTTAAAAGTGTAAGGAACACAGGGTAAGGTAATTTTTCCCAATGCAGGCCAGAGTTTTAGGAAACAACCCTCTCCATTGTTGATTAAGCATGAGGAAACTGGTGTCCCTGGGGGGCCTGGGCCTAAAATGATCACATTCTGCTAAATACCATCAGGTCCACCAAGAAGCAACACTTCCAACCAGAGCAGGACTTGGTCAAAGGTTTGCTCCAGGTGGCACCCAATAGTTAGTCCTACTCAGCCAGCAACAACCTAGTACCTTAGGGGCGGGTCCCTCCATCACCATTCAAGACAGACAGTAACAACAACCTTCACAAGGCCATCCCACCTACACACTAACTATAGGCTCCCTCCTATTGTCTACCTGGAGACATACTCCAGCTTGCCATCATAAGCCAACACTCCTTCAACACGTTTTTCCTCAATGACACTTTCTTCTTAAAACCTTCTAAAGACTACCAGTTTCCTTCCATAAATCCCAGGGTTTCTGTTGAATATGTATCACCATATTCTGGACTATTTCATTTTTTCAACATCAGGTCCCACTAGCTGACCCCATCAGTCTCATTCATCTCAACTTGACTCTTCAAGTCCTCTTCTGTTCTGTTATTTCCTACTTTCTCGTCCTCCAATTGAAATCCAAATCAAATATAGTAAGTCAGATCTTAGTGTCTTCATCTTCAAGAATGTCCTTTTTGGGCTGGAAAGATGGCTTAGGAGCTAAGCCTCTGCCTCGCAGGCAGCAGGACCTGAGTTCAGATCCCAGATCCCACATAAAAAATAAACAAACCACTCATTAAAAAAAAGTAAATAGGTTATATTAAAAAAATAGAATGTCCTTCCTAAGCCCAAACCTCCAATAACTAACAATCTAGCACTGAATTCTAAACCACCATGTTCACCATTTTAAAATGTATGTATGTGACCTGTCTGTCCAGTTGTTTGCAGGGCAAAGCACCTATTTTCCTGGGCACATTTAAAGCACTACACAAATACCAGATGAAACTGTACTGTGTCCATATACAGTCTCTTCTCTCTATAGCCTACTAGGACCTAATCCTGGTCAAAGCTGAGACTTCTGCCTACAGACAGCTCACATTCCGGCTTGCATCAAATCATCAAACAAAAGATTGCACAACACTCCATCCCTGTTGCAGGCTCTAAAGTTCTTAAAGGGCACCCTGTTTAAACAAGAGGTGCTCTATGTTTTTGGGAAACAATGAATCAACTTCCCATAAGAACAAAAAAAAAATTCCCTAAGTAAAAAAATAGAACAGCTTTTCTACCCTGGCAGTGAGAAAGGAATTGACATCTAGGTTTTCCATCCTTGACAAAGCCTACATGCAGGAAGAGGGGAGATGGGACTTACACAGGAAAAGGACAGATTCAGAGGAGTTTCCAGTACTCAAGCCCCATCAGATGCTGCATTTGATACAATACAACACATTCCTTTTTTCTTCCTCTTTTGCACATCTGAAATAGATGTGATCCAAAAAGTTGAGAGCAAATGCAATCATATTTTAGACATACCAGTGTTCTTTTTATTTAAAGGCAATTGTAGAATGACTCCTTCAGAGGAAGGCAAAAATCCCTTTTCAATATTCTCACCCTCAATTCAAAAAAAAAAATTGGAGTAAGGCTCACTTTTGTATGTCATACATTTGATTTTATTACAAGGTTTGCTTTCTTACAGAGTTAAGTGAGCTTGGGTTTCTAGGAAGGAGACTTGTATGAAACAAGAAGGGAAAAATTCCTACCATTCTGCTTGATGTACAAGGCTTATCTATTTCTCCTATTTCATTTTTAAAACTATGACATTACTGTGATACTGGAACCTTTTGAGGGTTTAGACTGAATTCTTTGGCCTAAGTTCTACTAAGTCTGAGAACTCATCCTCATCTAGCCTGTTTGGATGAACTAGAAGGCAGCAGCAAAACTTCAAAGTTTAGTTTTTCCCTTACCATAGTAATGTGAGCTTAACATTCTCCCTTTTGAGTGTTACTTTCCCCACTTTCAGTGACTTTTCTCAAGAACTAATAAAAAAGCCTTAAACAGGATGACAAAGAAAGCCCAACTCTATTGGAAGCAACAATGATGTGAAAAATCCCACAAAGACCATCTGCAAGGTGCTTTCTTTTCCCAGCCTACTGACCCTCTACTGTGGTTGATTAGGCCTAATCAACAGGAGCATCCTTTCTCGGTTACTATGTGGATTTCTGCTGTCAATTTCTTCCAGAAAATAAAAATTAATCTGCCTAATTCTATTGTACTAGAATATTAAATTTTACTTTCAAAGTTGTTGAAGGCGAAACAGGTTGAATGCAGCTAAAGGTGGAAACAGTATTATCCAGAATACTTTCTCTAATATTGCCTTTATGCAGGCAGTAGTATCCTGCAGTTGCAACTCATGGATGACTTTTTAAATATACAAGATACCAAATTATTCCTTTAAAAATGAGTAATATGTGAATTGATACCAATGGGGAAAAGGAGGACTAAGTGTTTGAGTCTGCTGCTCACTGTGTTCCTTCCCCGCAGGCAGGATATGTGGGAAGACAATTTATTAGGATATTTACATTAGCTCCTTAACCACAAATAAAAAAAATCTCCTTTTCTTGCAGCTACTAAAGAATGGACTGAAAAATGACAAGGGCCGATCCTAAAAATAGAATTCATGGGGAAGGAACTTGAGGGAAAACAAAGATAGAAATTAACTTGGAGAGGCTTGGGAATTCAACTCTGTAAAAGAGTCCCCGTTCAGAACTCAACAAAAGGTATGTCGGGTGTGTGGGCAACTTGGAGATTTCGCTTTACTGGAAAGGTGAGGAGGCTAAGGAAACTCGCCACTGGGATGATTCAGTTGAGTTTTGTAGAATGTGAGAGTAACATTTGAGTTGGAGGGAACAACATAAGCAAGACACTAAGGGAACATACCACAAGCGTGTGTGACAGGGAAAAATGTGACGCCAGGGCAGACTTCTCAACAGAGAACAGCACATGCAAGTGCTAGCTGAAGCAGAAGTTGCAAGGACACATGAGGGCAATATTACCATGGAATATAGACCTTATTGTAAGTCTTATGAAATGCTGTGCTTATGTCAAGCCAAATCTGAGGTTTTGAGTTATGGAAGTATGATAAAGACATATTTGTAAAGAGAGGGATGGAGAAGGCCCTGGAAACAGGAACACCAGTAAATGATGATGAGACCTTGGATGTCAACAGTTCCAAAAGCTAACTGGCTGACTATGTACCAACCCATCCACCCCAGCAGAGACACCACCAGAAATAAGACTACTAGTTCCTCTGGACAGGATGCTTCTAGAATTCCTGTCATGGATGGATTCTGGCCTTTGGCGAGCAAGCTATATGCACTATTTTAGGAAAACAAAAGAGTCCAGAGAAGGTAGCTGAATTTCTGCTTATCTTGCCCCTTTTCCCACCAAAGTAGGGGGAAAGGAGGGGAGAGAAAGGAAGGAATCTATTATAGAAAAGATTCCATCCAAGCTACATTAAGTGTTTTTTAGAAGATATAAAATTAAAATACTATTCTTAGTGGCTGAAGGACCTAGGAAATGGCAGGTGTCAACCATAAAAATACATTCCAAAACCTTAGGAAAAAAACCAAAAAACTATTTTTTTGAAATTGGGATAGAAATGTTTTAAATGGTACAAAATTTTTTTTTCAAGGCTTCAGAGCTGTTTTAGTGTTAAAATGTTTGCCCCACAAGCCTGATAACCTATGTCTGAGCCTTGAAACACATGCACATCTACATTGTAGTGCACATCTACAATCCCAGCACTCCTATAGAAGGTAGAGATAGGAGAATCAACTGGGCCAACTAGACTAAAAGCTTCAAAAGGTGAGACCCTGCCTCAACAAAGTCGTCCTCTTTTGACCTCCACATACACTGTTACACTTATGTCACACAAACACACACAATTAATTAATTTCAAAAAGGAAAATAAAACACATTTCAGAGAGGGAAAATACTAACTAAACACTGTTAAGAAAGTAGTGGTTCTCAAACTTTATTCTCAGGTGCCTTTATATTAATAAAAATTATTACCACTAACTATAAAAAAAAGTGCTTGTGTGCATGCAGGTGTGTGTGCAGGCCAGATGCAGTGGTATGTGCTTACCTACTTACTTACTTACCCACCCACCCACCCACCCACCCACCCAAGAGACAGACAGCTAGGTGAATCACTTGAGCTCAGAAATTTGTGCCTAGAGAGTATGGGCAACATAGTGAGAGTCTCTATTTTAAAAAACAAAAAAAAGATTCCAAGTTCCTAAAAGTAATGTGTTTGTTACTTCTACCAATACAATATTTGAAAATAAAACAAAATTTTTTAAAAATAAATTGATTAGTGTTAACACTGGAGAGATTACCACATCTTGTAGCCTCTTTAAATTAAGCCACATACTGGAGAGATGGGTCAAGGGTTAAGATTCTGCCTTGTAAGCAGATGGTCTTTAGTTCAAATCCCAGGTCCCATGTAAAAACAGAAAAGACCATGGGCCTGCACTTCCAGCCTTGGTGGGCAGAGCCAGGAAATCTCATAGAGAAGCCACAAAAAAAAAAAAAAAGTCCAGGATGATTCCTGAAGTTACCCTAGGTCCTCCACAGGGACATATAGTGTCCTTTGATACACACACACACACACACACACACACACACACACACACGTGCAAAGAAATAAATGTTTTTAAAATAAATAAAACCACAATGAGCATAAAAAAGGCAAATAACAACTTAAGGATAGCAACAATAGTTTCAATCCTGTCAATCCCCTGCAAAGATCAAGAACCTCTGAGAATCACTGCCATGGAGAAAGTTAAAATAACCTTCAGGTTAGATGATAACCAAAAAAATTAAAGTTCCACTGAGATTTCATTTCATGTGTATCAAATGGATAAAAATCAGTTATCTAGTAATACCAGCTGCTGCCAAGCATGTTGGGAGAAAAAAAAAAGAATTTTCTTATAGTTCAGCAGTGGTATAAACTGGTATACTTTGTTTTTTTTTTTTTTTTAATTTTTTATTATTTATTCAACTGTGCGCATGTGCATGTGTACGTGCGTGTGCGTGTGCGTGCGCGTGTGTGTCTGTGTATGTGTAGAACCACGGACGCATTCGTGAACCACCATGGACGCCTCCACCTCCTTCTGCCCCGGGATTCACAGGCTCCGCCCTACCAGGACCAGAAGCGCAGGCCGCCCCGCTTCCGCCTGGCGTCTATACGTGGGATCTGGGATCCGAACTCAGGGCCTCTGGCCTGCAAGGCGGAGGCTTAACCCCTGAGCCACCTCTCCAGCCCCTGGTATAAATACTTTGGAGAGCTACTTGATAACACATCAAGTTCTCTGACGTCTACTTCCACCTGTGTGCCATGTATTTCCAGCAATACAATAACTCCACTGTTATAGGTCAGTGATATTGTGTATACATATTTATGAAACATATACAAGTATGCTCTTTGTTGTAACACTGGAAAATAAATCATCTACAGATCCACTGATGGGAGACTAGTCATATTTTATTAACACAATTATATACTACGATTATAAATTATGATTTATACCTATTTATAGTTATAAATTATAACACTAAAATTATATTATCCAGCAGAATGTGATACTCTATGTAACACATAATAATGGGGCTAAATCTCAAAAGTAATGTTAAATAAAAAAAGATGTTATGGAAGCTGACAACATTTTAAAATAACAGCATTCTTCCATGCTTAAGATGTGAACACTTAAGAGTCATGGTTGGAAAGATACATCTCCATTGGAATTACTGATGATAGCAAAATATTAAACACAGGCACCAAGAACCCAGTATAATCATATTAAGTTTTCTGTTTCATTTTTGTTTCTGGAAATTGTTCTCTGACGTCTACTTCCACCTGTGTGCCATGGTGTGCGCTTCTTTCTCCAAAAAAAAAAAAAATTTTTTTTTTTAAAGAAGAATACAGATTGCTAGACTGTTTCTCAGGTCTATATGGAGATGGGAATCTAATTCTAAAAGCACAGCAAAAATGGAGAGGGGCTGAGATAGGTAAGAGAGACTCACCTCTCCTTGGGAGCACTGGGCAGGTGATAAACACTATTAAAATCTGTTAAAATTACTACTAGTGATAATAAGTTCCTTAAATTCTTATTATAAACACTCCTTCTTAAGTTCATGTTCCTGTAAACAGCAAAAAGGTTGGGGGGAAATGAGGCAACCTGACACTAAATAACAGCTGTTGGAATCCCTTTGCTGCCCTGGCTGCATGAAGAGAAAGAACTGCCAGGCCAGTCAAATAACCAGCTCAACTACAGTATTCCAGCACTAACCATCTGGAACATTCCACCCTTGAAAAAACTGTTAACAGTAGTAGTCAGGTCCTAGGCTTCTGAAGGTATAGCCTCTGCCAGGGCTCTGTGTGTGTGTGTGTGTGTGTGTGTGTGTGTGTGTGTGTGTGTGTGTGTGTGTGTACATGTGCACGCACATTAGAAAGCCCTGTGTGATTGTGTGTGCCTGTGGAGGCCCAAGGGTGACTTCAGAAATCATCTTGGATCACTCTACCTTCCTATTGCCTTGCTTTGAGGTTTCCCAGGCCTAAAATACAGGCCACTGTCATAACCACCAGTCACTGGGGTCCAAGCTCAGGTCCTTTTGCTTATGAGGCAAAGGCTTTAACCCCTTAACCTTCTCCCCAGTCTCTTTACCTGACTTTTTGTTATCATAACCTTAGTGAACTGTAGACAACTCTGAAACCGTTCTACTTAGGCCAGAAAGGGAGTACTTTTTCTTGTGGCTTACCAGAGGGACTGATACTAAAGAAGCAATGGCTGTGATTGGTGCTAAGAGGCAAGGTTGTGAATGATTTACAACAAATGGCTGTAACTGGTCCAAATATTCTTTTTTCAGGCCATACATACTGGTGTCAGGTTTGTTATTTTGTGAGTAAACTAAAAGATCTCTCCTGTGCTGCCTCCCCTAATTTTGTGACATCAAGCCCGGTAAGTTTCTCTTAAATGGTCTTTTCTTGTTTGCTTTTGCTATGCAGGCTGGAGCTAGTAATAAAAGGAAAGAACAGTAGCATGGCCAGAGTGGCAGTAGCAACAAGAGCCAGGCAACTGGCAGACCTAGCTACGTGCAAACAGCAAGGCAGTCAGCTACCAGACAGCTGAAACAGCAGCAGTCAAACAGTTCAAGAGCAGAAAGAAAAGGAGATGGAAGGAAGAAAGACAAGCAAGGGCAGAGAGCCAAAGCTGAAGAAGGACAAAAACTACAAGGAGCCAGAAAAGACCAAGTTGCCAGAGGAGTTCTAGAGAACTGTCAAGGGATCAGGGTCTCAAACCCTGGGCCAAGAACTATAACACCAGCCCATATTAAAGGCTAAGAAACCATGCTTCCCTAGCCTACAGAATTACTGTAGCCAAGAATTGAGGCATCCCAATACTGAGGCTGCTTAAAAGTTGCCATACCAGCCACAGCCAAGGGCTAAGGAATTCCAACTTCACAGGTGCTCCACAAGACCTGTAACACTTATAGGGCTTAAAGTCTCAAAGTCAGAGGTCTTCATGAGGACTTTAACACGCTAGTATCACTTGCTGATTCTCCCACTTGGTAACTGCCAAGTATTAGAGAAAGAAATTTGGCAGGACTCAGCACTTAACCTGCTACCTATAATTTCTATCCAGGTAGAGCTAAAGGATACTTCTTCCCTAGGCCACCCAGCTGAACATCATCACAAAGGACTTTGGGTTTTTTAAGCTTTAAAAAGGATCAAACCTCAGTACTTTTTCTATGGAAATAATCAACTACTAACTAAAATGTTCCCTCCCAGGAATCTTTTGAGTTGAATCTTGCCTACCAGGTCCCGTTTAAGTCTCAGTTCTTCAGCCTTCCTAGATGGTTTCCTTCCAGTGGTTCAAATACAAAATGATGTCCCAGATTTCTTCTGTTGTATCCTTTCACCAATTAGATCCTGCTGGGACAGGACCTAGGACATATATAATGGCCCCTTAATACTTAAAGTAGTTTGAGAATAATGGTACATGCCTTCAATCCCAGCACTCAGGAGGGTGGAATAGAAGATTCACTTAAAGTCTGAAGTCAACCTAGGCTATATAGTAAGGTCAAGTCTCAACATTCAAAAACATTTACGTGTTAAAAACAAAATAGGCTGGAGAGATGGCTCAGACTCTGCCTTATGAGCAGAAGGTCCTGAGTTCAGATCCCTGGTCCCATGTAAAAATGGCAGGCGTAAACAGCAGGGGCCTGCACTTCTGACCCTGGTGGGCAAAGCCTGAAAAATCCCAGAGCAAAGCAAGAAGGAGATAGAAGCAAATCAGGATGATTCCTGAAGTCACCTTTGGTCCTCCACAGGGACACACAGTGCCCTCTGATACACATACACACACACACACAGAGTAAATAAATGAAATATTAAAAAAACTTAAAAAATAGACAAAAAATTTATAATGAGGGGATCTAGGTTAAAATCCTAGTTTTATCCTTTATGGGTTGTAATATGCATATGATGGATAATTCTCTAATGAAATATTTAATAAACTGCTTTATATCTTGGCTATTATGGCTACAATTCTCTGCTATATCTCTGATCTTAAGAGATGGTTTATAGTATTTATTCCTCTTTATAGCCAAGACAGGAAAAACACAAGAAACAGGAATTGCAACCATGAAAATGTGACAGTGTTACTATAGGTCTCATGGTCTTTGTGTAGCCAGCATCTTGCAGAAAACACATCTGCCAAAGTCTCTGCACTCTCACATGGGCCAGGAGAAGTACTGGGAACATACTCAATATGAAGATAATGCCTGTCATACAAAGAGAGGTCTACAAATATTAGTGATAAAAATGGACAATGAAAAATAATTCCTGGGAAAAGGAAGCATTCTGTGGTGGGACCCTTCCTCACCAAGAATTTAGTAGTCTTTCAGAAACCAAGTGAGCAAGACTGAGGCTCAAGGTGGATGTGAACTTAATCACGGCAATAGTGTCAGTTTTTTGGAATTGCTGCCAAAGCCAGTCATTAAAATCATCTTCAGGGGCTGGAGAGGTGGCTTAGGAGTTAAGCCTCTGCCTTGCAGGTGGAAGGTCCTGAGTTCAGATCCTAGACCCCATGTATAGATGCTGGGTAGAATCGGGGGCGGCCTGCGTCTCTGGTCCTGGTAGGGCGGAGCCTGTGAATCCCCGGGCAGAGTAAACAAGGAGGTGGAGGCGTCCATGGTGGTTCCCGAATTCGTCTGTGGTTCTACACACACACACACACATACATACACACACATACATACACACACACACATACACACACATGCACAATTGAATAAATAATAATAAAAAAATCATCTTCAAACCACTTTTTCCAGTAGATAGATTCAGGATCCAGTTGCCTCAGATTAAAGCAATGTGGTGGAAGAGTAAGAATTCCAGGAGTTTCAATTATTGCTAATAGAAAGATGTTCAGAAGGGAGAAAAATTAATGAAATCATGGTGATTTTATTTAAGTAGATCAGCCTCAGTCTTTCCCTGTTTCAACAGAGACCTCATGCTAGCCAGTGCTGAGCTGTCTGAAAGCTTCCCAGACTGAATCAGAGAGGCTAAGTGACAACAAAGCTGAGATATTTTCATTTTTTTCCCCCATAGTCACAGGCTTTGAAAGACAGGGTCAAACAATAGTTCTGAGGCATAATGTTAATTCCTTCCAAGCCAGACATATTTTAGCTTGCCAAAACAAACAGAACCAGGCTCCAGTAGGAAATAAAGGCAAAAAACCTACAAGAAAAAATTCAACTTGCAAAACAGCAAACTCCCAACTACCCTAGATAAAATGGGCATAAAAAAGAAGGGAAGATAACTGAGAGTCTTGAAGGTTCATGTCAGATAGTCCATAGATCACCTAAGTGTACCTCAATACATTCAACACATGTCCAGCTCTGGACCACAGTGTAGGAATTAAAGAGTAGAGAAAAAACAACTCTGCCAAGTTTTATTAAGAAGGGAGAACTACAGGAAAGAAAAAGAGGAACTTGGATTATGACTCCCTATTACACCAACCCAGTTTAACACAGGCCACACTGTACAGGCAGAGGAGAAAGCAGAATAACAATCCAATAAACTCCAGGAATTAAGGGGCTCAGATGGCCTATGAGTAAAGGACATAAAGGACAAGGATGTTAAGTCATTCCTCTCTGGAGGCAGGTGTTAGGAAAGCACAGCTTTAGAAAAGCCTGTTGTTGGATAACATTCTGATTCAGTGTTGTTTATCAACAGTTCTTACTTAGACACAGGAAAATTTTAAAACAAGGAACAAGCAATCTTTATTTTTTGACTTGAGGGAAGAACTGTTTTACAAGTGTCTTACCAATGAATTAAAGACCTCACCAATGTTCTGTCCTCACCTTACCAGAATTTGCTTAGACAAGGTTAAGATAGGCTGGTTTTCTCCATGTGTAAATTGCTGGTTCTCCAAATGTGGTCCCCAGACCAGCAGAACTCAGAAGAATTGTAAATTTTCAAGTCTTATCCCAGAAGCTGAATCAGAAGCTCCCTACATACTAGCAGTCTGTATTTAACGAGCTCTGTGGAGAATTCTTGTGCACACTCAAATCTGAGACCAAGTCAGTATCTGGTCCCAAAAACCCTCTATATGATAATTTACCTCTTGCTGACTTCTCCTACTTTATGTCGACACATACATAATGTTGTCTATGAACATACGCACCAAATCTCCTAACAACCCTGACAAGTACAGATCTCTATTAGTTGTTGCTCTTGTTGCTGTGACAAAATACCTGACAAAAGCAATGTAAGGAAAGAGTGTTTACTCTGGCTAACAGTTTGAGGTATAGTCCCATCCTGGTGGGGAAGACATGGTTGCAGGAGAGTTAGACAGCTGCTCCCACTGTGTCATATTCAGGAAGCAGAGCATGATGATAACTCCTCAGCTCCCTTATTCTTATTCAGTCTGGGACCCCAGCTCATGGAATTTTATACCCCATATTTGGGGGGGTCTTTCCACCTCAACCAAACCTAGAAAAATCACTCATGAACATGCCCAAAGGTTTGTTTTCATGATGATTCTAGATTCTATTAAACTGGCAATCAAGATTAGTCATTAGGATTTGGATCAAGACTATAGGGTTTGTGCATCTTGGTTTTTAAAAGCTTCAACTGTCTAACCCATCTTAACCCATCTGGTTGATTCTTTCAAGCCAAGATTCTAGGCATCAGAATCCTGTTTCTAGGAAACTTAGGACATTCTCCCAAGAGAAAGGAACACAATTTCACTCAAGAAATAGACAATATATACAAAGCCCATTCTTCTTCCTTAGCTACTATTAACCACAGCAATAAGGGCATAGGTGGTGTCTTATAAAGAAGGCAACTCTGAACTGGATTTTTAAGATAAAAAGGAGCATGGGAAAGTAGGAAAGGAGCATGGGTCTGGGTCACAAGAATAGGCTTGAAGGTGCAAATGTTTGAGAAAAAGAATAAACAAGTCCCTTAGCCTTGACTTTAGAGACATTGACTAACGAGATGAAGGAGCTATTGCTGCAGAGGCTGAAGAAATAAAGCAAAACTCATCCCAACTGTACTACTAGCCTTGCTTTTGCAGTCAGGATGTGTTCAGAGATGCAATTGCTTTCACCTACCCTCCACTCTTGGTCAGTGAAGACCTTCTTCCTTTCTTCTTTTTTCTCTCTTCTTTTCCCTCTCCTAAAGGCCTAGAGGGAACCTACATTTGGGCTCCAAGATCTTTACCCAGGCTGGAAGTCAGTATACTCTCTACAATGTACTCCAGCAGCCTGCTGGGCCTTTTCTCCTCTTTACCACTTGCATCTCTGCAGCCTGAAAATACTCTCCCATGCTCCTCAATTCCCTGGCCAGAAGGCTGGGGAAGAGGATCTCATGAGGAGCCATAAATCAACAGGAAGGCCCCCAGAACTGCTACTGCTCACAGGGACTCGTTTCTATTTATCCTCACGCAGAAGACAAACCATAATTCTGCATAATCCATGAGGTAACCCCACCCACAGACATGATTATTGGGACCATCTGGGATGCTTATTGGCCTGCTCTCAGCAAAGAAGTGACACATAATTTTGTCCCTATCTTTTAACAAGCCTTATGGGCAAATATATACAGAACCAAGAGAAAAAAAAATTGAGATACGGAAGACACAAGTATAAAAGACTTGAAAATCAAAGAGATTAGATTAAAAAACAACAACTCAGAAATTTAAAGGGCCCCACACAGGCAGATATGAAGCAGGGAAATACAGTCTAAGGAAGTCTCCAGAGCACTTAAAAAGTCAACAATCAGTAAGTTTGAATAAAAAAGCATGGTCATTAAGGAATTTAAATGGCCTATGCTGACTCAAGACACCACTGGATCCTTTACAATCCAGTCTCCAAAGTAGTAGGAACAACTGTGAAGAAGCAGCTTTTCTCCCATCTGCTCCCAAACTCTTTTGTGCCTAGTCCTGTGTTCGGAAAACACCAAGAAGCTGTCGACACGCCCACTCAATCTCTGTCAGCTGGCAACAATCCCAACAACAATCTTGTGCCCTCAGCCATTCCTGAGTCAGTAAGATTCAACATTCAGAACTCAAGCTAGTGACAACACATGGGTCTTGCCCTCTCTGGAGGAAACACATGCTTACTACATGTGATGAGCTGATTTCATCCTCTATAGTTCATAAAGTGTTGTTTTTACTTAGAATAACAAAGGTTACAGCAGATTTTATGATGCTTTTATACTCAGCCTTAACTTCCTGAAACCCATTACATGACCCCTCAATTGGGGTTGCAAAGCCAAAAATATTTTTGTTAAAAAAAAAAAAAAAAAAAAACACTTTGCTGAGACTTTGGAGAGAATCTCTCCTGTACTGCTGCCTAGAATTCTGAATGATTAAACAGTTGTATTTTTAAAAGACTTGGCTACTGAAAAAGCTAACAAATCAAAGAAGCTAAGTGGGGGAAAGTACCACCTCTGGAGATGTCAAGAGAACTAGGTAGAAAAAAGCTCTTACAAGAAGAGATGCTGATAAACACAGCTAAAGGTCCAGAGAGAAGACTCAGGGGTTAAAGACTGCCTTGAGAACAGAAGGTTCTGAGTTTGGATCCTGGATCCTGCACAAAAATGCTAGGTGGAAACTACAGAGGCCTGCACTTCCCTATCCATGTACGCACGTGCGCGCACGCACACATACGCACACACACAAAATAAATAAAATTTAAAAATAAATAAACATAGCTGAGGAGGAGGACGGGGCTAGTGAGTAGCTCAGCATTGCAAAACTGGTGACCTCAACTCAATCTTTGGAAGCCCACATGGTAGAAGGAGAGGACCAACTCCCAAAAGTTGTCCTTTGACCTCCACCTAAGCACTAAGGCATGCATATGACCTGTCCTCATATAAATGAAACAGAAGTCACCTATTGTATGCATGTTCCTGCAATCTCAGCTCTCAAGAAACTAAGACAGGAAGATTACAAGTTTGAGGTCAGCTAGGACTACATAGACTATGTCCCACAAAAGAAAAAATAGAGTTCTTACAACTTGCATCAACACTGACTTCACCTATCAGCCTCTGACTGCCTCACTGTTTATTGGGACATTTAATTCAGTTGGTTAGAGTGTTGCCTAACATTATCAAAGTCCTGTGTTCAACTCCCAGAACTGCAACAAACAAACAACAAATCCAAAACTAGTACTATAGTATCTTTTCTGTCAGGTGTGAAAGAACATGTCTGTAATGGCACGCAGTACTCCAGAGACCAAAGCAGGAAGACCAGAAGTTCAAGGTCAATCTTAACTATGGTAAGATTTGAGTTAAGTGGGCTACAGGAGACAACTCGAAAACATAAAAAATAAACAACTAAATAAATAAATACAAAAAAAGGGAAGGGAAGAAGAAAGAGAGAGAGAGAGAGACAAAGGACAACCAAACAGAGAACATGCAAGATGATTTCTTCTCATTGTAATTCTCCCAGAAATCTTTGGGACCATTCAAATGCATGCACTCATTCAATCAGATCACTGTGCTGATCAAATAAACTGTCTTTAAGTGAATATAAAAACTACTCCTAGAGGCACTGCACATATCATTATTGTGTCATATGTGCATCAAATGGTAGCAAAGATGAGAGACTATTTCTACATTCAGTGTTCTGACCTGTGAACATGTGAATAATTAGTAGCCTGACATACCACACTGCCTGCCAATCTCCTCAATTCTTTATCTGTGTATTCATAACATGAATGGCCTCCCACGGGCTGGGGCCTATGTGCTCACAATGCAGACAGCCTCCCATGAGCCAGGCTCCATATGCTCACATGAACACCCCTGGACAGGGCTCCATGTTTTCAAGTGGATGGCCTCTCCAGGTTGGGTGTATTGTCCATGTGCCCTTAATGTGCATGACCTCCTTGAATCATGCTCTGTGTGCTCACAATGTATACAGCCTCCTGGAGTTCCATGTGCTCATGGCATTAACTTAGTCTCCTAGGAGACGGACAAAACTGCTGCTATTTAGCTTCATCATGAGTTCTTAACCACAAGGATCTACAAGTTCAATCATAACAACTACCTACATCCTAAATGTATTTTCTTTTATTGCTTATACATTATTTTATATTATAGTATAATTTTTAAAAGGACATAAAATTGAGAGGTACACAAGCTAGGAAATGTCTAGGGGGAGAAGGAGGGAGAAATGGATTGTTATGATCAAAAATGCACTTACACATGTATAAAATTGCAGAAGAATAAAATATGATTAAAAATAGTCTTGGCATTTTCAAGTTTAATATGTAAGATTTCAAAAGCGACTCACTAGTTCATAACCGGTAGCTGATATGTCAACAAGGGAACCTCACTGAAGAGAGATATATATAACCATCTAGGTAGGAGACCAATTCCTCAAAGGCCATAACAGCTCTTTCATATTTGTGTACATGTATAGGATGCCAACATGTAATATTTGACAATTCAGATATTTATATAAACTGCATGACTATAAGGGATCTAACTCTACTTATTATTATATTTAATGGAATCAAAAGAATTCAAGATACAGATGGAACAAGGAACATCTTCTAGTCCCTGTATTTATCTGAACCAATTGGCTGAGGCATTTATAAAAGCTGAAGTGCAGAATGGCATCAACTGGTGCTAGAATTTGAACTTAAATATGGAATTGCTTCTCTGGGTGTCTTACATATGTCATTTGATTCTCAAAACAATTTTATGAAGTAGACACTATTCTTTGTTATTCCGGGAGATGCAAAATAGGGTCAGGAGAATTATTAAGTAACATAGGTAGAGAGGAACTGAGGAAGTATTCAAACCTATCTGGAGAGTTCAGAGTTCATGTCTTTAATCAGACTATGCTGCTCTTAAAAAAAAAAAAAGTGAAAGGCAAAGCCAAATGATGGCTAGACATAACAAAGTTAAACTAACAATCTCAATGGTTCTGAGACCTACAGGTTGCAATTGCTATTGAAAATCTACCTGAATTAAATCCCATCTCACCAAGCAAGAACAACTATATGAAGAAATTCTAGAGGGAATCCTCTTTTTTTTTTTAAAAAAAAAATAGTTTTAATCTTAAACCTCATCTTCCAGTAAATTCAGATTACCTTGTGTTAAATTTGCTTAGTAAGTTGATGAACGAGGACTAAGGAAAACTGCCAGTGCACCCTTCATTTACATGGTACCAAGAAAAGATTGTTTTTAAACATTGCTGTCCCTCTGAACCCCAAAGGCAAACAAACATCAGGAAGGCCAAAGTCACTTCTACCTGACCACAGTCCTGGCAGCCAGCCATACACCACAAGCAACCTGGAATGGGAAGTTGTCACATTCTTCAGCAGGTCCATGCTCCTTAATGATGCAGAGGAATGGAATCTTTCAGTGGGTAGGAGGAGCACAAACTTGTAATCATTAGAGATGCTGAATACTAACCTATTTTTTTTTCTATTAGTACCCTGTGATCTCCTTTTACTAAAAGAGTTGGACAGGTAATAAGAATAACCTCCAATCTGATAAATTAAGCTAGGATAATGGAATACTATTACTTAGCAGGTGGAGTTTGTGTTTAATGAGGGCTTTAAACTAATTGAGATCCAGGAAAAGTGTTCAATTTGATGGGCTCAGGTCTCTTGTCAGAAAGATAGTACAAAAAGTACCATGTACTTGAATATTCTAAACATGGCAGTTAGTCTGTGGAAGGTAATTTCTCAACGTCTTTTCACAATGTTAGGGTTCAACAAACCCAGTAATGACCCATCCAACCTCCTCCCACAATTCCCAAGTCTTTTTATAGTTACAGGTAATTACCCCATGGATAAATTACGTCACTTTTGTCAGTAGGGTTTGCAGCTGACAGGAAGATGCTTTGCGGATGTTTTGGGAACTACATACTTATTTAGAAACACTTTGCTATGGTCCCTCCTATTGTTCCTTTCCAAGAATAGAATTGCCTTGGCAAACCCTAAGCCTAAACTGGAACCAAACAACCAAGAGCCAATGTGAGTAAGAACAGAACAACCCCAAAGGGAAAAATGGTAAACCAAAGATGATTCCTGTATCCTTTTTATCTAGAGGGAAAGAACACAGACCAAGCCTTTTGTCTTCCATCAAAGAAGGTCTCTAAATGCTGCTCTGAGCACTTTAATCAGAAAACGTAAGAAATGGGTAAAGCAATGACTGACACTCAGCACAGGTAGCCATGAGGCCAGCAGTCATAAGCAGAGTCAGATGCACACAGATCCCAGCCAGCTCCACCACTTACAATCATGTCTCCAAGTAAGCCCCCTAACGGCTCTCTGCCTCCATTCCTCTTTCATCTACCTCATGTGTTCTGAATCTGCCACGGAAATGAAGCTGTTTATGCACCAGCTCCCCAACTCAGTATATATTATCTGACTCCTAAGCCCTACAGAGATGGTGAGGTGAGCCAGGGTGGCTCGTTAACAACTAGACATGGCAAAGTTACATCATCTCGCAAAGAATCTGGTTCTCACCATTTTCTATCTTCAACAAAAATTAAGTACCTGGCTTTCAGATTCTCTTGGGTAGAGATGCAAATGTTTGCTCTCCCGAGATTTTAAAATTGCTTTAGGTGAACTGTGATGTTTAACATGGTCTAAGCATCATGGCAACATTTTACAGGAGAAAGAATTAGAAACAAGGACAACACTGAGCTTATCAGTAAATATACCAAGGACAGAGAAAGCATGCAAAGCAAAACTTTTATGTGAATCAGCAGTAAGCCAGCTAAGTTGAGATCATCAAACTATGCAAACATGAGCTTTCTGGAAGGCAAAAGGGATCCCTCAAGTAAGCAACCCTTCCATACTAGTAAAATTTGACATCTGCTCCCAAATTCCTTATCCTCAACCTAAACAGTGACTCTTAAAAGTCCAATTTTGTGTTTTTATGACAGCAAAGGTTGTCACTCTCATGAAATCTCTTGAGCAACATGACTCAACAATAGGTCACATACCAACTTTGTTGCTATTACTATTATATGGAAATTACATTGCACTTTATATATCAAGTGCCCTCCAATCATGTTTATTAGTCTACACAACATACCAACCTAATACTCTAAAGGATTGTTGTTTCTGTTTAATAAGAGACATGAAGAGGTCAAGTGATTTGCCCAAGGTCATATCAAAGGTTTCTTAGATTACAAGCAGCGACAAAGCTAAGAGAGGCTACCACACAGTTGGGTCCTAGTCCCTCGCTAGTTCACAAAAGGTAAGCTGAATAGCATGCACATATAAGTTTTATTTTTAATTTGGTTCTTCTCACAGCATAGTGTTGCTGAATGTGAAGAACAAAATACACTTCCTTTTACCACTCCTAAAAAAGGAATCTCTCAATAATATTCCTTGTTTAAACAAAAGATAAGAGAAAAGCAGGACCATTAGATAATATTCTTCTAATAGCTTTTCTGGTATAATTCCAAATCTTGAGATGTAAATAAGAAACACTCAACATGGGTATGATGATATACACTCTACAATAACCGGCACTTGGGAGACTGAGGCAGGAGATCACTAGTTTAAGGCCATCCTAGCTACACAGAAAGACCCCATTTCAAAAACAGAGCAGGTGGTGAGGAAGGGAAGGAGGAAGGAAGGAACTCAAACTCCAAACATGATGTAAATGCTTAAGTGCTTCATCAAAAGATTCTTTTCTGTTCAGTCAGATCTAAACACTATGACTGTGATGTTTATGATCAGAGGCCAGGCTAGTCATAAACCTATTTACCCAATAATAATATGTCTAAGACTTACTTGGGCCCACTGGTAACAAGCTGCATATTTTCAAGCATCCATCTAAAAATGTCTCTGGAATGGGTATTCAGGGACAGCTACAGAAACAGGTAAGAAATGCAGGAAAGAGAAGTTCCTAAAAGGAACTGCTTTCCTTGGCTTCACAGTATCTGAGAGTCTTGAATTCCTGGAAAGCTGGCTTGGCATGCTACTCATAGCCACAAGGTATACTCTGGATTTCAGACCAAGAGGTAGGTACCACCTGCCCCCAGTAGCCATTCCACAGGGAGGGGGGGACTGGCAGCAACATGGCCCTTTGGATCTAAGTAATGGTGAACCTCCTCTCTCTTTCTGCACTCTGCTTCCTGCTAGTACACAGTTTTATGGAGAGAAAAATGACCTGAATTGGGGACATAGTGAAAGAGTCTCTGCAATAGGGGGAAAGAAAGAAACCAACAGTTCCAACCTTCCCATCCTAGACTGAGCCCATACTACAAAGAGATAGTTTTCCATATTGGAGAATAATAATCCCTTTATCCAGCCAATCTGAAACTTGACCTTGGGTGGAAAGTAGAGGAGTATGGGTAGACAGAAAATGGGTTAGGAAATGAAAGAAGGAAAGCATAAAGCCAAAACAAAGGAGAGTGGGAGTAGCTTAATGAAGCTAAAGAGGCTAAAAACTTCTGATGCTGTGCTACTGATCCTGCTGCCTGACATGCTAGGGCAGCTTCCCTTAGAGAAGCCTTGGAAGAAGCCAGAAGTATGCCAGGCAGCAGGCCAGGTTCTGCTCCTGGCTCTACCATTAACTGTAAGACCTTGGGTAAGTGCACGACCTCTATAATTAGACAGGGCTGACAAGTCTCTCCTTCCTTCCTGCTCTGATAGTTTTTCATTCGTGAACATATCTATTGAGCACCATTTGTTTTGGAATAGCTGGAGAAAGGGGGTACACAACTTCTATAAAGAACCAAGTATCTGTTTGCTTGAATCAGGGTCTGACTCTATGGCCCAGGCTGGCACTGTACTCATAACCAGCCTCTTGCCTCAGCCTCCCAATAAACGAGTCCATGAGATGGCTCAGAGGTTGTAAAGATACTTATGCCAAGCCTGACCACCTGAGTTTGATTCCTGAAACACATATGGTAGGAGAACCAACTCCTGCAAGTTGTTCTATCTCCATAATACACATGCCACGGGATGTACAGCTACTCATACACTATATGAAAATTTTAAAAATGTAAAAATTTTAATGAAAATGAGCATGTTATATGCCACTCAAATCTTTATTGGCACTAAGATTTAAATTTCATATAATTTCTACATGTCATGAAATTTTTTTTTGTTTTTTTCCCCAATCAGCTAAAAACATATGACAAGCATGTAGGCCATACGAAAGCAGACAGAAAGTCAGGAGGTACAAGCAGGAATATCTCAAGGCTAGCCCATGCTACATGACGTTTTCCAAACTAGTCTTGGTTATATAGTGAAATCCTGTCTCACTACAAAAAAAAAAAAAAATGAAATTAAATTTTTAAGAAGAAAAATGAAGGAGATTAAGAACATGAACAGACAGGATTTGGCCTGAGGGCTATACCTAGTCTGCTAACATCTGCTCTAGAGTTAAGAGTACCGAGTAACCTTTACACTCTGTGTTTCTGTAACGACCACTTCTTTTTTTTTTTTTTTTTTTTAATGTGGGACCTGGGATCCGAACTCAGAACCTTCTTCTTGTGAGACAGAGTCACAACCCCTGAGCCATCTCTCCAGCCCCTGTAACGACCACTTCTGAACTACCACTTCTAGGGGTCCTCTAGCTTTAGAGTAGTCTTGCGAATATAAGTCCTGATTCATTTTGTTGCACATTGGTATACTCTGATCTTCCTTTCCTTTGAAACCGAATATAAGCATAATCCCATGCTATGAGGTTCCAACCATCAATGATTCTAGAGTCCAATATTGAGCTCTTTGTGGCTAAAATGGGAAAGTTTACCAAGAATGGTGTGGTAGGAAAGGAAACAGAAAAAGAAATGAGCGTATAAACAGTGGAGAAGGTAAGATGAAACAACAATCAATAATTATTCCTTCCAACAACTCAGAAAAAAGTTGATCCTGTAACATTCCTTAGTAGGTATTAGTAGGTTGGCAGTAAAATCTGGTAAAGTAATAAATACAGCTCTAAGCTATGAGACTTCTAAAGCCACATCGTACTACTCCTCCTTACCACTCAAATACCCTTCCAGAACAGCTCTGAGAGCTCTTTCCAGGGAGTGTATCCAAGGAAACTGCCACCATGGTTTTTCTTTTTAAAATTTTTTATTATTATTATTTCTTATTTATTCAATTGTGTGTGTGTGTGTGTGTGTGTGTGTGTGTGTGTGCGCGCGCATGCGCGGTGTGTATGTAGAACCACGGACGAATTCGGGAACCACCATGGACGCCTCCACCACCTCGTTCACTCTGCCCCAGGATTCACAGGTTCCGTCCTACCAGGACCAGAAACGCAGGCCGCCCTCGCTTCCATCCGGCGTCTATACGTGGGGTCTAGGATCCGAACTCAGGACCTTCTGCCTGCGAGGCAGAGGCTTAACCCCTGAGCCATCTCACCAGCCCCACCATGGTTTTGCTAAAGAAGTTTATCAAGGAAACCATTACCGTTGGGCTTCAATGTTCATACCAGGACTCATACAGAGATAGAGAGGAGTTCTGAAGCATCACTCAGCAACCTATTAGACATAGCTAAATATGTTCTTTCTGGAAAGGATGACAGGTCTAGAGGACCCCACAAAGAGAAGGGAGAAAGGATTTAGGAGCACTATCAAAGGCAACAAGAACTAATAAACTCCAAAGGCTCATTGCTGCATTTCAAGCCTGTCAGGGACATCCCGTCTTACCTACTCAACTGAAATGTTCTTAGAATCATGTATGTACACAGGGGGCTTGACACTCAAGGTTATATAGATCAACTCTTTCATTTACCAGATAAACTAAGTCATAGGACAGCCAACTGATTCATCCAAAATTATATTTGTCAGTAACTTTACAACCAACCATGAGGTGGGACTGTTATGAACCACTTTGCAGCTGAGAAGGCTAGAAGCTCACAGCAGCAGAGTTGTTAAGGGTCTGGACTCTGAACACAGGCAGTCTGAATCTAAAGCCTGTCCCAATCCTCATAGATGTCTGTCCTGCCTGGTGATGACAACGGGGGGGGGGGGATGGGACACATCACGAATAGGTCTCCCACCTCTTTCCACTGATGCTTTTCAGTAGGTCCCTGGTTCCGTTATGTATACCGCAAAACAACCTCCCACCTCCACTCCCACTCCCACTCCCACCCCACTGTTCCTCTAACTGCTTGTGAGGAGAGAATCCATTACCCTAGGCTCCAGAGAGACGCTGGTATGGAGCCTTCCCCTCCCCCACACAGAAGGCAGGTTTGGACTTACCAGAGGCTAATCCATCGCCAAACAGGGAGCCAAGAATCACCAGTGGAAGAAACACTCCATGTCCCACGGAGGCCACCGCAAACAGTGAGCTGCTCTTTGGTGCTATCCTGCCATGGCACATCTTTTAATCGTCCAAGTTTTTTTTTGTTTTATTTTGTTTTTTTGTTTTTTTGTTTTTTGTTTTTTAAGAAAAACCTTAAAATCAAGAAGCAAGAATTCTAAAGCCAGCCAAGGGTTGATTCACCTATAACAAACAAACAAAAACAAAGACTTAAGTAAAATGATAATTTCAGTCATAAATTAGTTAGAAACAAGCACTCTGAAAGAGAACCATAATCACAAAATTTCAAAGAATTCTAGCAACTGAATCCCTGCTACTAGAAGAAGAGACAGCACAGAAGTAGCTTTTTAGCTCTTTCTGAGGAACTGCCAAGGCTTGCAGAGAGCTGCCGTCAACATCCTGTCCAGAAGCCAGGCACTTACGAAAAAGGCCAGGGGACAGCTCCAGCTTGCCAGGACACCACCTGGATGACAGGCCAGACCCATGGAGCTTTCAGAGACTGTCTATTCTGCCAAACTACTGGCCTCGGGAGCTCCAGCAGAGAGGCAGCTGTTGACACAGAACTCCTAAGCTTGAGTAGACTCTGTCTTTACCACCTGGGACTCAGAATAACTTCAGTTCATCAAAGGAGAGAAAGAGGAAAGGGAGGGTAGAAAAGGAGGAGGCAAAGAAGAGAAAAGACAGAGGGAGGAAAAAGGAGGCCAGGAGGGAGGGAGGAGGGAGGAGGGAGGGAGAGAGAGAGAGAGAGAGAGAGAGAGAGAGAGAGAGAGAACACGTGTCTTAAAGGGAGAAATACACCACCTAGAAAAGGAACGCAACAAAGGGAGCCAAGGCTATGGCCACCTAATCTGTCAGAAGGTGGGGGAGCCCCTGAGCAGCTGACTCAACAGCCGTGAATCTCTAAATTGGACTATTAATCAAGGCTCACGCAACACACCTTTGACCAGACAGGCTGCATTCATTGGCTGTCCCTGACAATGATGTGTGGGTGTCATAGAAGACAGACTTCAACTGCTAACTGACCCCACCACCAACTCTGGTTCAGGAATAGAAACCACATCATTAAAAAATAAAATCAGTCAAGATTTTAAGAACTTATTTTCTCTGTGTCTTTAGGGAAAAGGTTGGATTGATAACACATAATATGAGCCTACTTTAATTCAATTAACTTATTTCATTTATCAGTTATTCATATATTCTACTTTGTATCAGGTATTCCAAAAGCTTCCTTTAAAAAATTCCACACAGTTCCTTCTCCTACTAATAAGGTTTTACATGCACAGATAAGGGAGCTTATCCTCTACAACCCTAATAAAGGATCCCCTGAGACTTGGCTGTAGATATTAAACAAACCTGACTTTAATCTGTGTCTGAAGCCTTGATGCAAACACAGGTCTACTCCCAGGGAAGGCAACTCGAATAGTAATGTGAGTCCTTTCAGTAGAGAAGGAACAGTGATGAAGTCTTCAATAAGCATTAGCCAGGTATCAAGAACAGAGCTAGCCACTGGTCTTCACCCTTTCCCCATGATTGCAGCCATCTTTAGGTTCCGACTTTTACTTAGACTCCAACCTGAATCTTTAAAGCTATAGATAGAATGGTCCATAGAAATATGTATATACGTATGTACAAAGATGTAGAATGGAGACACACTTAAAAGTCTGATAATGGGAAAGTCATTGTTTGCTATATTGTGGACTTGGTGGATAAGACACATAAGAAGCCTCAGTTTCTTCTCCATGAAAATAGTGCTGACATAAACAGAATCAGATAAGGTGCTTGGCAAACTTATTGGCCCTATGTAAATTCTCAGTAACTTCTGGTTGCCATTGTTGTTATAACCACCAGTAAGACCTGAGAAGCAGGGACCTTTCAGCCACTTTTCTTTCAGACGCTAAAACCAAGGTCCAAACAGACTATATAGGATGTGCCCAAGGCTCCATCCAACTGGCTAGTGACAACTTAGCAATGGGCCACATGATTCTACCATTTCAGATGCAGCCACACAGGTAACCCTATGAAACATCTGTCACTTCCTCAAGGCAACAACTGGAAATCATCAAGAATGTCATCTGCACGTGTCAGATCACAACGTGTGTTACAACACATATTTAAGAAGTGAGTAGATAGGTTGCATGGGGTGGTGCTTGGGTATTCTCTGCCTGAGTGTAGAGAGCCAAGAAATGCTACCAACAGAAGCTGATGCTAGGCTGAACCTATACTATATACCTAGTGGAAAGGGTGAAGGGAAAAAAGGAAAAGGAGGAGGGACAATTACAGTAAAGTACTTCTAACAGAGGCTCAGAAAAAGGTTAAGCTGAGAAGGAGAAGGAGGAGAAGGAAGAAGAGAAGGGAAGGGAAGGAGGAGGAAGAGGAAGAGGAGGAGACAAAAAAAAAAAAAAAGAAAGTAGTAGCAGTAGTCCTAAATTCCCCTAGAAGTGATAAGTGACTAGCATAGCCAAAGCTACTCCTTCCTTAACCTTTCGATTTCTCAGAAGGAACTGAAGAATGCTTCCCTTCTTTGCTCTTCACTCACTTGAAATTCTCAGGCTGCATATCAAAGGACATGTAAACACCTCCTCCTATAACCTCCCAAAAGACATCATTTTATAGATGCCTTCTAGTCCTTGTCCCTGTGGATGAATGTATCTTCTGAACGATATCCTCTATTTCCACTGTGAAACTAATGCTTGAGTGCTTAATAGACACAAATTCTTCTACTAGAATCTGAGGTCCTTTGGAAGAATGTTTTTTATCCATTGGTAGGAAAGGAGAAGCAGAGTAGGTAGTCTAGACTGGCCTTGAACTGTAATCCAACTGCCTCGGTCTCCTGAGAGCTGGGATTACAGATGTGCATCAGTCTACCTAGTTACAAATTCAACTTTTGGGGGGCTGGAGAGGTGGCTCAGAGGTTAAGCCTCCGCCTTCAAGGCAGAAGGTCCTGAGTTCGGATCCTAGACCCCATATATTGATGCCGGGTGGAGGCGGGGCCTGTGAATCCCAGGGCAGAGTAAACAAGGAGGAGGTGGAGGTGTCCATGGTGGTTCCCGAATTTGTCCGTGGTTCTACACACACACACACACACACACATGCACACACACACAATTGAACAAAAATGAAATAAAAAATATTTTAAAAAAACTTTTGCTGAAATTTCACCTATTCCAAATCACAAAAACTACCCTCAGCTTTCTTCTTTTTTAAAAGCTTTTCTTTTAATTTTCTTTTATTCAACTGTGCATGCGTGTGTGTGTGTGTGTGTGTGTGTGTGTGTGTGTGTGTGTGTGTGTGTGTGAGAAAAACCATGGGCAAATTCGGGAACCACCATGGACTCCTCCACCTCCTCCTTGTTTAACTCTGCCCCAGGATTCACAGGCTCCGCCCTACCAGGACCAGAAACGCAGGCCGCCCCGCTTCCGCCCGGCGTCTATACATAGGGTCTAGGATCCGAACTCAGGACCTTCTGCCTGCAAGGCAGAGGCTTAACCCCTGAGCTACCTCTCCAGCTCCCTCAGTTTTCTTCTTAAGACATCCAAAAGTCAATGGGACATGCCAGAGATTTTCTTGAACTGCTTTGCTATTACTTACACTCTTGTTTCCCTGGAATTGCTGCCTACACACAAAATTACATTTTGTCCCCCACAGACCAGTTAAGTAGGAATACCAGCAGTCACACTATCATAGCCTCTTTAAATCCTCTCTTTCAGTTTCCAACAGCTCTGTTCTAGAAGTTAACAGCAAGAACACTGGAGACAGTCAGGTCCCACCTTCAACACTATTGAATTAAACCAGTAAGTTTTACTTATTGGGCCTGGATGATGCCCAAAAGTCCTTTCAGTTCTAAGGAATTCAAGTCTTCTAAGGAACAGGAAGAAATTCCTCTGAAAATTTAAGTCAGCAAAAGTCCTAACTGGAAAGAAAAAATATTAAATCTATCCTCATATTCCTATATGAACAGCTCCCCTCTTCATCATCCGAAACCAATCCCTCCCCCTCTCTTCTGCAGTAAACCCAGGAGAGTCCACTTTTCCATTTAGAACTTAATCAATCCACCAGAGCACATTTGTACCCGCCATCTAGTACACAGTGTTCTTAAAGTGCTTTCCAAAAATAACAAACTTCTAACAAAACCACGGCCTCCCTGAACAAGGATCACTGCAGCGCTGCAGAACCCCAAGAAAGAGAGAAAAGATGAAAGAGAAAAAAAAACTGAAGAGGAGAACAAACCAAAATAGACTCAGATAGGAGAGGAACAATAAAAGAGGAGAAAGCGACTGTGAGGATAAGGAACCACAATTTTAGGGCTCATCTTCATCATGAAGTGAAGGTTTGACCTATGACCAAAAAACAAAACAAAACAAAAAACCACCACTTCACTTCTCTTGCTAATATATCTTCATTAGTGAAAAGAAATAGTTTGGCTATCTCACAGGGATTATGTGGCAGAATCTCTAGTCTGCTTATACATTATTAACTCAATGGTGTAGGTCATGTTATTTTCAGTTACCAAGTTATCATTTGTACACTGGATGGTAACTAATCTCACTGAAATGTCTAAGGTTAAAAAAAAGAAAGTCTGAAAAAAAGATAGTATCTTAAACTCAAGTTAGTGCTGGTAAAGACCCCTTCCTATTTCAGGGCACTCTTGCAGCTAGTTTGGGAATATGAGGCTCAAGTCATAAAATCAGTTCAAAGAACACCTAATGGATTAAACTAGTGAACTTCTAAACTCTTTCCAAATTCCACAACTATTTTTTTTTTTTAGTATATGTGCTGCCGAAGCGAGCACAACAACTATTTTTTTAAAGTATTTAACACTACCCCTCTTCTACTGAAAATTAAATGTCTATTAGCCTACTTAAAAAGGCTGCCTGCTCTTTTGTTTTTCAAATAAAAGGTAAAGCTCAGTTCTATCTAGAGATGATCAAGCACATTTCTCCTTGAGGCCCATTTATAGTTACTGCACTTTCTCCCATGTACACTTACCAAAGGTATTCAAAGTTTAGAGAGACCACCTGTTCTGCTTACCTACTCTTCTCGGCACCCCACAGTGCTCAACAAACACTTGTTGAATGAAATGGGAACAATACATAAACCCAAAGACACAGTTTGGGCAAAGATTGCAAAGCAACAACATAAAACATAAGGATAAAGGTTATAGATCCTAAAGGTTTTGGCCAGGGAGCAAAACAGATGCTTGGCAGAAACTGCTATAATTAGTTTCTAAACTCAAGGAGATATACTTTATATGTCATCACACATTCTGCTTGTTTTCCAGTAGAGCTGAATGGAACAGGTTTCAATACACACTTTACTGGGAGGCTGATTTGCTCAATCTGACTTCTTAGAGCTCTTTGATTCCAGTGACTGACTGTACTACAGCTCAGCAAATATTTACTGGCTGTCTTCTGTGTAGAGTTTAGGTAATCAGAGGTGAACGTGGTAACATTCTTACTCTCAAGGAATTCACAATATGGTGGAGAGGATACATGTTTATACTCAAATGGTTACTGAGCTCCAAAAAAAACTTTTAAAATACTATGAGAAAACAAAGGCACTAGTGGAAAAAAGCTTTGAGCTGCACCTTGAACTCATTCACATATTACTGAGCTTCCACAATAAAGTTGCACACAGACAGCTTCTTATAAAGAAAGAGTAATTCACCAAAAAGGGTGGGGGAAAATGGTTCATTTTGTCCTCTTAGACCACAAAATGCTACTGTCTGGTAACAAAAAGTAAATATCCATATCCTTCTCTCCAGTGTACGTTTAAGAGCTGGATGGGAAACACCTCCTCCAGGTCAAAATAGCAAATCCAAGGGAAAGAGCTGCTGGAGTTATGTTTACTTTTTACCATCTCTGTGGATGGCCTTCCACAGGCCCCAAACCGGATGGTATAAACAGGTCTGTGTCACTTCCTGGTTCTCAGGCCTTCTGCTACATTCCCAGTCTGGGAAGGCTGCCTATTTAAAAATAAACTTTAAAAGCTCACCAGAAACCCCAACCCTAAACCATCCTTCCCTCCATTTCATCCAATTTCACTGAAATTAAAGGGGGTGGAGAGTAAGAAATGAGACAAAATAATCAAAGAATGAATCCTTGGTCAAAACAAAAAATATGTGCCCAAGTGAATTCAAGGTCAAAAGAGTTGCATTCTACTTGTATACTGCCTCTAACTGGAAAAGCTGGCCTTGCACAAACAAGATGTTTCATCTGTGCACAGGAACTGCTTCGGCATTATCTTAATCCCTATGTAGTGATGCAGTCTGTTTGGATCTGTTCCAAGGAGCTTTGTTAAGGACTACACAAGGAAATACATCCAAAACACTTATAATGCTGGCACTATAGTGAATATATATGGTGAATCCTTGAAAATGGTGGTTACGGGGAGAAGAGTTCAGCAGGGAGGCACCTGTTCGAAAACCTGGCAACCTGAGTTCAATTTCTGAAAGCCCACAAGGGTAGAAAGAACTGAATTCTCCAAGTTATCTTTTGATCTCCACCTGGGCACCATGGCATGCATGTATGTGCCGATCACCTTCTTGTTCTCTCTCTCCGTTCCTCCCTCCCTCCCCAATTCTCCCTCTCAAGTATTTCTTTAAAAACAATGGTTATTATTATAGCCAGCACATATATTATTATTTTCATCATCATTGAAAACAGATGGTTGGGGTAGATGATCTCTGAAATTCTATGAGATGTTATCTTTCTCTTACTTCTTTTCCATTTAAGGGTGCAAACTTTTCTATGAGGTGAGCACAAGAGCAATTGAGTTGGGCCCCAGTATGAATAGATCAATGAGATGTAGAGGACCAAAAGCTCCAAGCAGGTTTACAGAAACTGGAACTAACCAATGAGGAAAAGCCATGTTCCCAGGCTTGCCTAAGTGTATAAATATACCTGACCCTGGCAGTCAGTCATCTTTGGCAACTAAAGCCTCTCATGGCACTCCACGTCTACAATCCATGAGTTCTTTTCAAGTTCCATGCCCCTATGCCCAGAGTGCATCCTTTCCCCTCATAGTACTCCATATCTGGAGTCCATGAGTTCTTTCTTTCTCTCCTCTAATAAACTCTGTCTTAATCCTCTATGTGAGTTCTAGTTTTCAATCTCCGACTCCCAAACACATACAGACCCCAAACACATGCAACAAGAGCACTGACGCAAATTCACCCCCAAATGCACTGCCTATACTCCCAGAAATGTATAGGATAATAGCCCCCTGGTAGAACCCAATCTGACTTTACCCTCTTCACTTTTAATTATATAAAGGATTTTCCCAGAAGCTCTTTAAGGCAGCCCTAACAGATAATGCAGTGGCCAACCCACTCACTTCAAATAGTGACTAATTCTACTACCAAATTTCTGTGTTTAAAAAGTTTCTTCTAGGAGTGCAACTGTATTCCCCTGAGAGCCAGAGACCATCCACCCTAGGCTCCTCCTCTTCCTGGGACATTTGCTGTAATGTTCATGCAGTAGATGAGCGCGATCATTAAAAATCCAGAACGACAAAAAAAAAAAAGTTTCTTCTAGGAACAAAAGATGCAGCTCAAGTTGTAGAGTGCTTGTTTAGCATTCAAAAAACCATAAGTCTGATTCCCTATCACCATATAAAACCAATCAAGGTGGCTTACATTTGTAATTCTAGCACTTAGAAGACAAAACAAGAGGATCAGAAGTTCAAGGTTATCCTCACTTAAGTGTAAGTTTCAGGCCAGCTTGGAAGCCTAGAATATATAAAAAATGGGACTGTATGTGGTGTGTGTGTGTGTGTCCATGTAATCCTATTATGAGCAATGTGATAGTCAGATACATTATCAACTTGACAATTGAAGGCTTGAGCTTTGAGTGTCCTAGTTAGGCACAAGTGTCAACTTGACAGTTGAGGGTTTGAGCTCTGTGCCCATTTGTAGAGAATTAATGGTTGAGTTAAGCCCAGAGCAAAACCTGCAAGAGATTCTCTAGCTCATGTGGAAGGTCCAAGCCCATGGTGGATGGGACTAGGTCCTGGAATAAAATACCGAGAGCTGATTGAGAAAGTTGGCATCCTTGTGTTCACTTGGGCAGACATGCTCGTTTGGCAAGTAAGGATCGCCTCTCTCTCAGCTGTTATGTGGTGATAGTGTGGCTAGTTCTCTCGGCCCTGGTGTTGGTGCATGCTCTCCTGTCAAGCTGGACTAAGAACTGTAACCAGTAATCATAAGAGAAAGTAAACCCCTTGTTCCCTTTAAGCAGTTTGATGGTCATTTATCAGCGACCATGCAATGAACTGCAACAGCATGGTCGTAAAGAATTAGCAGTTAAGCCCCAAGTAAACCTGCAGGAGATTGTCTAACTGAGAGGGGACCCGGTCCACAGTGGGTGGGACCACTACCTAGGCAGGTGGATAAAACAGGGAACTGCTGTGGTCAGGCTGCTTGACCCTTGGTGTTGATGTGGACTCTCCTGCCAAGTTGGATGAACAAATGTAACCACACGACCAGAAGCCAAGAATAAAACCTCGTGTTCCTTCAGTTGTATGGTTGTGAATTTATCAGCAACAAGCAGTTTCATTAGAAAAATACAGAGCGGTTACATGCTTAATATGAATCCAAAGTGAAAAAGTGAATATATTGAGGGTAAAACTGTTTGAGAGGAGGAGTGAGAAAGAGAGAAAACAGGCTGGATGACAGATTTGTTATTATTTGTTCAGTTAATTCAGTTATTTTAATTATAACTTGGGGAACCCTCCAAGGAGAGTCTTTCTGAAATAATACTTACGGTTGGTAAAAGCTAACAAGAGGTTTCGAAGATACATATAGAGAGGTGTTCATTTTTAGTGCTTAGCAACAACAACAAAAATGCCCCTTCAGTCCATTACACATCCCTTGAAATTGCTAACTCTCCTGCTGGATTTAACCAGTCACAAGCGAAAGAAGTGGCCCTTTTGGGGCTGGAAAAAATAGTTCAGAGGTTAAACTTTCTGCCCCGCAAGCAAAAGGAATTGAATTGAATTCAGATCTCCAGATCCCACATAAAAATGATGCAATTCCAGCCCTGGAACACAGAGCCTGAAAAACCCCAGAGCAAAGCAATAAGGAGGTAGAGCAACCCAAAATGGCTCCCAATGTCACCCTTGGGTCTCCATAGTGTGTGTGCGTACACACACACACACACACACACACACACATACATACACACACACAGTAGCCTCCTTAGCGTCTCCCAGGTCTTACAGTTCTCCACGAATATGGTCACAGTCTCTGCCATTTCTTATTCAAGCCCACAGTATTTCTAGAAGCATAGTCTTCATTTCCACCTACTAAAACTTAACCACCTCAATAAGGTGCATACTCAAGCCAAATCTGACTCTGGCTCCAAATGTTCTCCTTTATTTTTTTTTTTATGAGTTCCAGTAAGCCTCCTAATTTATAACTAAACCAAAATCCTTCCTGTCCTCTTTCTCACCAGCTACTCAAAATCCCTATAAGCTGTCAAAGGTGGATTGCCAGGTTCAAGCAAAAACGACAAGCAGGAATTTGCAACTGTTCCTTTACTTTGATTAGTTTACACCCCTGTCTCCAGTTATGCCCGTGACCTCTAATGGTACAAAATCTTCCATCAAAGCCCACACGTTCTAATTCTAAATCCAATCTTAACTTCAGTTCCCTCTAGGTGGGGTCCTCACTCAAGAACAGAGAAGGAATCCTATTAAGCTAACTCACCTCGACGAATGATCCCTTAAATCTTTACATGGAGGTTTCAAAAGAGATCTCAAATTTGTAGTTACTAGAAGAAATTGGTTCCAGTATTTTAGAGGTGGAGAAAAGAGGATCAATGCCAGTATGGTATGGATTGCATGACTGCAGTGTGGTGGATGGTGGTGGTGACAACAACTGAAAATACACAAATACTGAATCTATCTCTTGCTTCTCATAGGACTTAAGCATGCTTGCAGCTTTATTCTAGAAGCTGTTTTGTCACATAAAAAACTGGACTAACCTCACCTACTTCACAAAATTGCACTTTAATACAGTATCTGAAACAAAGAAGACCAGGTAAGCCACAGGCTTACTTAACACTCACGAGGCTTCCTGGGAATGATTTGTGGGTAAGCAGACAACCAGCACTTGCTGTTTGCTTATTTCAACTGATTGCATGTGACTATCTTCAGAAAGTACAAGTACCACTCTTCCGAATAAATAATTCAGCCCTTACCTACTATTTGGAGATTTCCAGGCAGGAGGAATGGAAAACAGGATGATGAACTCAAGTGTGGACTCTCATGGGTAGACCATCATCATTTGTATCTGAATAAAGATCAACAGAAGTCCAATGTTTTCAAAGTGTATCTAGTTTTTTTCTTTTCTACTGCTCTTATCTTCTATTACATAAAGATTATTAGCAACCAGGGCAAAAAAGCAAAGGACACACATACATATACAGTAAACAAAAACTCAGCAAAGATTCTCTAAAAAAGTGGTGAAGACAGCAACTAGAACAAAACCAAGACCTAGAAGAAGCAAACAAAACAGAGCCTGCAACGTCAGCAGTTGGCTGCTAAGTCTTCACCAAGAACAAACTCCTTCCTGGCTTGTCATGAGTCCCTAACCATTGCTGCCTACAGGAACTGTAAGGACATGTTCTAAAGTCCAACCAAATCCCTAACCATCACTGCCTTAAAAGGAACTGTGTTCTTCTAAAGTCTAATCGAATATAAAACAAGTTGTACCCTTGATACAGGTCACATCCCCTTACTCAGGGACACAGGTCTTGTGAATGACTGAACCCAGTTCTCTACTCCACAGTTCCTGCATCTATCACCTGATCAGAATCTGCTGACTAAGCCCTCTGGGACGCAGTTATCAACCCAAGCTCTAAACACCATGGGTTGTCTATTCTGAGCACCTCTGGAATGGCTCTTACCCAGGACGCTGGCAGATAAGGAAGTCAGCAGCATTTGATCTCCAGGAGTTCTAGCTGGCAGGAATGACTCATGAGAAAACACAAGTGGCTACTTACCTGCCACTTCTAGAAAGAAGGTAGAAGGCATACACAGCAGAACTTTGCACATGTATGTGTGTACACTGTATTATCAGAAATGGATTCCTCTTAGAAACTTTAATAAGGGGGCTGGACAGGTGGCTCAGGGGTTAAGCCTCTGCCTTGCAGGCGAAAGGTCCTGAGTTCGGATCCTAAATCCCAACGTACAGACGCCAGGTGGAAGCAGGGGTGGCCTGCGTTTCTGGTCCTGGGGCAGAGCCTGTGAATCCCAGGACAGAGTAAACAAGGAGGTAGAGGCAGTCCATGGTGGTTCCCGGGTTCGTCTGTGGTTCTACACACACACGCACACGCACACGCACAATTGAATAAATATAATAAAAGAAAACCTGTCAGTACAGAATAAGAAATGTGTCAAATCAGGTAGACTTAATAATTTCCACCTTTTCCCCTAGAAACCCACTTCCTCCTTTGGCTGGGTCACACTAACCTAAGCTATGAGAAGGAGTCACTCTGGAGAAACTGCCCAAGAAACTGCCCGTATCCCTTTCTATCTAACCTTGGGGATGGGCCACCAACATAAAGACAAAGGTCCTAGTGTCAGGACCCAGCTGCCCTGTCATCTGAATTGCTGCGTGTAACAGCACTTGTTGTATTGTGAATCACAGCTCTCAGCCTGCTACTCACTCTGGATCAGAGTGCACAGAGTAAAAGAAAGCACCCATTCGTTTTTTGGAGTTACAACCCTCTCCAGACTCTAAATAAGATGCAGATATTCACTCACAAAGTAGAGCTTCCACTGGGCTCATAACACAGCAAAGATGCATGCTAACATCCGGCTAGCTGATTAAAACTGTGCAGAGAAGCTAACAGGGTGTTAAATGCATTTACTAGCTGAGTTACTTACTGTCTGGTGATCTTTCATTCTAAGACCTTAAAGCAAAGATATGATGAAAACATCCTAATAATGAGAAATCTTTGCAGTATCAAATGCCCTGAGATGTTGTCTCTGACTATACACTATAGACAATTGCCAAATGCTGGTCTGGGGTTAAGGATATATAGTTAAGTGGTATAGCACTTGCCTAGCATTTTGAGGCCCTGGCTTCTGTACCCAGTGCCTCAATTGGGGAGGGATTGAAGGGGTATTCGCAAAGACTGGTCACAAGACCTTCAAGGCTAACACCTAGGGGACAGCCAGGACAGTTCCAGAAAAACTAGGGGTTAAAAAGTCATATTTGGTCCAGTACAAAGGAGTTTTAAGGGGAACCTTGGGTCCTAAACTCCTTCACATCTGCCACAAGAAACCTTTGGGTAGAGGTGAAGGTATCTGTGTGTGTGACGACGCTCTATCCAGACGTCCTTCTCTTTAAACAATCACCCTTTAGAACTCACTCTCCTCAAAGGTAAATGTAGTTCTGACTTCCTTTTTTTTTTCTCTGCTTCTTAAAACAGATGAATCCCATGGAGGAAAAGCAGCTGAAGGTAGGAAAAGGTGCCTATCATTGATTTCCAGAGACTACTGTAAAAGAGGTTATAAATTTGGGACAGGTGTTTGGTTTTCACACTTGCTGTTTTCCAAAAGTAACATTTTTCAAAGGCTCAGGATTCTGAAAATCACCTATTAGCTTATGTTATTCCTCCACCTCCATCACAATAGTAGCATTCTAGCCCATGTGCAATAAAATAGCTTCAGAGATATGGAAGGATTTTGAGTCTTGTTATTAAAAAGAAAATTCACACAAGTTTTATTTTTATACAAATTATAACTACATAGACTTTGCATTTTCAATCACAATTTCAACATATGCTTCCAGTAAACCTGGACGTGCCTGACATGATTTCAATGTGAGTTGTCCCTACAAGCTCATGTGCTTGCGTTGTTAAGTTACTGCTGATATTTAGAAAGATTATAACAACTTTAGGAGGTGAAGTCTTGCTGGAAAAGGCACATCACAGAGGGCAGGCCTTGAGGTTGGGTAGCTCTGCCCTACTTCTGCTAGTAGTCGGTTCTTATAGTATGCCACTTGCTTTCTATCAGCCTCCAAGATGGACATGACATGCCTTTTCCACTATAATGTATTGTGTCTCCCCCTGGAACTGTAAGCCAAATAAATTTGCCTTTCTTGCTTAAGTTGACTGTTTGAGTATAGTCTCACAACAGCAGAAAGAGTAATTACAACAGTGTCCAAGGAATTTAGCTGACTGAAACTGGTCCCTGTTCACAGTTGTTACGTAAAATGTTCCACAATCCAAAGTAGCTCTGAAAACTAGGAGGAAAAATGGGGTAAGTCAACATGACACTTAAAACTCTGCCCCCAAATCAGCAACAGAGCACTGCTTTCAACTTTATGTAAGATTTTATTATTTGAAGAAAAATGTGCGACCTAAGACTACAAGCTGCATTAGTAACAAAGAAAAAGATTCTTGCACTTGCAGAATCTCCAAACTCCTCGTAAAAAAACCACACTTTTGTAAGTTAGTAACGCAAAGTCAAATGCTCAGTCTGATAGGACTGCTTACTGTTGGCTATTTCCGTAAGCTGTAAGTGTCCCTGTAGCTAGGTATCTTTTACACCTTTTAGGGATGCATTTGTTCTTACCACCATTCCCCAAGAACCTTAGCCACCTTCTAGAATAAAAACATTTTTCACATGAACCCTAGTCGACTTGTAAAAGAAACCTCAAAATGAGATAAGCGCTTCAGACTCAAGTCTGACTCTGCCTGGACCTTCCAGTTTCTTTCAGGACTTGGTTCCCAGAATCCCTGAATAATTTCTAGTCTCCAGTTCCCTGATCTGTTTTGGACCACCTAAAATTCTACTACATATCACATTCTCTCACCCCCCACCTCCAAAGGGTCACCTTTATGTGATCATGATCCTGTCCTGTCATTTCCTACATGACTTGTCCTGTCATTTCTCTACATGCTTTGCAAAGTGTGTAACAGGCAGCCTTCAACCCACCAAAACTTTCAACGGAGCTCAGGAGGGTGCATACTTGGATTGCACACAACTAAGTATGGAGAAATAACTATCATAGTTGTATGCTCTTATAAGGATAGCACTTGGGAGGTAGAAACAGGAGAATTACAAGTTCAAGGACAGCCTTTGCTATATATGAAAAGCTATCAAGAAGTGGAAAAGGAATCTATAAGAACATTTTGGGGGAAGGGCAGAAATGCTGAAGCAAGCATACTAGATGGGGAAGGTCAAGGATCAGAGAAGAACCGAAAATAAATTCCATCTTAAAATTTTCAAGGCAAAACACGATTTTTACTGACTTCTTTACCCTAGCAGGGACTGGTTTATTCTACAAAGTATTAAGCAGCTGAATCTTTTTTGTTTTTTATCTTTTAATTGTGTTTTTTATTTGTTTTTTTGTTGTTGTTTTTATAACATTTTTTATTATCTCCACTCATACAAACTTAATAGGTACACCGGTTCCCTCCCTCCCTCTTCCTTCCCCGACCCCTCTGCTCACCCTCCCCTCACCACCCCCCAGTGCCTCCCCTCCCCCAATCCCCAGAGAATCCTTTAATGTGTACTCTCCTCTGGGTCCTCCTCTCCGATGACATACAAGGACCTAGTGGCATTTCCCTGAACCCTTTCCTTTGTTCCCCTTAAGCATAGGAATACTATTTTGGCTGTCAATCCCTTGCCTCCAGCGATCTTGGTGCTTTTAGCAAATGCTAGACTTTGTGGGGTCAATAGTGTGTTGGACATTGCGCAGGGCATGCAAAGTCCAATTATGATTGCTTCGGTTCTAACTTGTGTGAAGTATCTTGCATATCATTGCTCCTCCCATCTTTGTGCTCTTACACTCTTATCACCCCCTCTTCCACAAATGTCCCTGAGCTTCAGGATGGGGAGAGATTAGGCTGGCCCAGTTCTAGGTGGTTGATATAGAGTCTCTGAAGTTCTGGATTGTGGTTTGTTGATTTTCTTTTGCAGTTTTGCTGCTCCTGCAATGCCCTTCACTCCATCCTGATGGGTACTGGATGTCACCTCCTGGCCAAAGATAAAAAGCTGTTAAACTAGAGTCTTATATTCTTATATTTAAAGGTAGATGTAATAAAAGTAGGAAACCACAGTGAGGGAGGGGTCCAATCACCCATTTGCAAAATGTTTACTTATTACCTGCCAGACTATATGCCTCCCCTTCTGGTGAGATCACATCCCCTCAGTTGTAAATGATCAGTGAACTTAACCAGATGTCTCATTGCTTACTTGCAGTCCTTGATGGAGACCTATTTTCTCTACTGTAACATCCCCTCTCTCCTTATTTCTGGTGTGGCCCTCCTACCCCATCCCTCCTGTTCATACTCCTTGCAATTACTGTATTACAGAGATTTATTGTCGAGTGTCTCTAGGTGGGCTGGGTGGGTTTGATACTAGGAGCCACCTATTAGGGAGTACATACGGCGCTTAATTTTCTGGGTCTGGGATACTTCACTTAATATAATTGTTTCTATTTTTTTATTATTATTATTTATTCAACTGTGTGCATGTGCGTGTATATGTGTGCACGTGTGTGTGTGTGTGTGTGTGTGTGTGTGTGTGTGTATGTGTGTCTGTAGAACCACGGATGAATTCGGAAACCACCATGGATGCCTCCACCTCCTTCAGCCCCGGGATTCACAGGCTCCACCCTACCAGGACCAGAAGCGCAGGCCGCCCACGCTTCCGCCTGACGTCTATGCGTGGAATCTGGGATCCGAACTCAGGACCTTCTGCCTGCAAGGCGGAGGCTTAACCCCTGAGCCACCTCTCCAGCCCCAATATAATTGTTTCTAATGACATCCATTTCCCAGCAAATTCCAGTAATTCATCATTTTTGATGGCTGAGTAGTACTCCATTGTATAGATGTACTACAGTTTCCTTATCCACTCATCAACTGTTGGACATTTGGGTTGATTCCATGACTTTGCTATTGTAAACAGTGCTGCTATGAACATGGTTGCACTTGTGCTATGAGGTGAACCTCTGCTGCATGGGGGGTTATTCCCAAAAGTGGAATCGCAGGGTCATATGGCATTTCAATCTTTAATTTCTTTAAGAATCTCCAGACGGCTCACCAGAGTGGCTGTATGAGCCTGCATTCCCACCAGCAATGTAGGAGAGTTCCCCTCTCTCCACATCCTCTCCAGCATTTGATGTTGTTTGTATTGTGGATTTTTGCCATACTGACTGGGGTGAGATGATATCTCAGGGAAGTTTTGATTTGCATTTCCCTGATGGCTAAGAAAGTGGAACATTTTTTAAGATATTTGTTAGACATTTTAATTTCATCCCTAGTAAAGTTTCTTTTAAGTTCCAGGGCCCATTTTTCAATTGGGCCATTAGTTTCCTTGGTGTTTAGTTTTCTAAGTTCTTTGTGCACTCTGGATAGTAGAGCTCTATCAGATATGTGGTTAGTGAAGATTTTCTCCCATTCTGTGGGTTGCTTTTGAGCTAGTATTACAATCTCTTTATCTGAACAGAAGCTCTTTAATTTCACAAGATCCCAACTGTTCAGAGTTGGTAGCAGTGACTGTGCCATTGGATGTCAGTTTAGGAACTGTTGGCCTAGCCTAATCAGCTCGAGGGAATTCCCTACCCTTTCAACTATGGTTTTTATAGTCTCTGGCCTTAAATCAAGGTCCTTGATCCATTTGGAATTAAGTCTTGTACAAGGTGACAAGTACAGGTTCAGTTTTAATCTTCTACATGTGGAGATCCAGTTTTGCCAGCACCATTTGTTGAAGGTACTGTTCTTTTTCCATTGGATTTTTTTGGGCCCCTTTGTCAAAGACCAAATGGCTGTAATTGTGTGGGCTTATATCTGGGTCTTCAACCCTTATCCATTGATGTTTGTCTATTTTGGAGCCAGTGCCAGACTGTAGTATAGACTAAGGTTTGGTATGGTAATACCTCCAGCAGTGTTTTTGTTACTCAGGATTGTCCTGGGTCTTTTGTGCCTCCATATGAATTTTGAGATTGTTTGGTCAACCTCTTTAAAGAATTGCTTTGGGATTTTAATTGGTATAGCATTGAATTTGTATATTGCCTTTGGTAGGATGGTCATTTTTACCAATCCTTTATCATTTTTACCTGGATTCTGCCAATCCAGGAAATGGGAGGTCTTTCCACCTTCTGGTGTCTTCTGCAATTTCTTTCTTGAGGGTTTTAAAGTTTTCATTGTAAAGATCTTTTACCTCCTTAGTTAGGTTTATACCAAGGTATTTCATTTTTTTTAGGGGCTATAGTAAATGGGATTGTTTCTCTCAGGGCTTTTTCACTTCTTTCATTCTGTGCATATAGGAAAGCCACTGATTTTTGTACATTTATTTTGTATCCTGCTACCCTGCTAAACTTCTCAATTAGTTCCAGGAGCTTCCTGGTGGATTTTTTGGGATCACTCAGGTATAAGATCATGTCATCAAGCAGCTGAATCTTAAGGCCAACTTGGAAATTCAGCTTTGGATCAATAGACAGTGGAAACCTGACCATCCAATCTACACTCAAGGAACAGCAAACAACCACAGGAAAGACGGGACAGAAGCCTGTATTCTTACCTAATCCCCTAGGATAAGCACTGTGTGAACAGGAGCTAAGCCTGGCAAGAGAGATGACAGCAGCCTAGAAGGCCATTCAGAACAACAAGAAAGAAGTTCAGTCAGGATGTTGATGATAGACACCTTCAGCAAGTGACAGGGACTGGCCAAGGACTAAGCAGGAAGGGCTCAGGAGGAGAAACACTGAGCAGAGCAGGATTGGGTTTCTATTCCCAGATGGTGCCGTTATCTTCAGGCTGCAATGCTTTGGCTCACAGATGCCAAATGCTAAGGTCAGTTAGCTCAGCACGCTGCTTGTTTCTGGGAATGGGGGTTACACATTCCATCTTTCCCATCTGCCTGTGGTTTTATGTGCTAGCTGTGATTTCCTGTAATTTCCCTTTTGCAAGAAGATCAATGAGAATAGGGACAAGTGGCGCGAGCAATTTTTCTGTCCAACACACTCTGACAAACACGTCTCAAGAGTTCTGCACTACCGTTTTACTGGTAGCTCTTATTCTGGGAAGAAGAGAAAGGGGAAGGAAGCATCACATTGTGAAAGCTGTAAAGGAGGCATTCTCCTTACACAATCAATTTCCCCTCATAGACAGAGCCTCCCCATGCTGAGTCAGTGAGGGGAAAGGAAGAGAATCACAAGTATTCACTCTGAGCCCTGGAACCTGACTTATTCCTTACTGCCTGTCCCTATGAAAAACGAGCACAAAACCAAAAGAGATGTGTCAACATAGAAGTCTCAAAATGTTCCCAAGTCCACAGCACCACTGCAAACCAGAGGATAGCCTTTCACAGTGATGGCTCTGAAGGGGACAGGACACAAGAGTAAGGTTATTGCCAAGGAATTTGTCCCACAGGAGGGCCTTGGTGTTAGAAGGCTATGAGCCACAGGAACCAGTTTATGTTTCAAAAATTTTAACAGTAAACTATGAAGCCAACACCCTGCCAGCCAGCCAAGATGCCTTCCTAAACCAACCTAAAACAAAGGGAAGCAACACAAAAGTACCACCTCTGCCTCAGTTGCAGTTGGTCTCATTTCCTAGTCTTTAAGAAACAAGCATGGCAACAGATGTTGTTTAGCTGTGATGCCAGAACTAAGAACTAAGAAAGTTCAAGGCCAGTCTGGACTATAGTAAAATCCTAACTTGTAATTGCTTCTTCTTCTTGTTTGTTTTTAAGGTAGAGATTATGAATAACAGGCTGGCTAGAACTTATGATGTAACTAAGGATGACCTTGAACTTTTGATACCCCTGCCTCCACTTTTCAATTGCTGGGATTACAAATGTGCACCACCATACCAAGTTTATTAGGTGCCATGGATAGAACCCAGTGCTTCCAGATCAATCTCAGAGCTTTATGCTAGGTAAGCACTTTACCAATTGCATCTGTGGCCTCTAACATGAGATTTTTAGATTTTCAAAACAAACGGGAAGACCAAACTTCAGATGTACATCTTCACAAAGGAAAAAGTACATTTTGGTTCTCTTTTCTAACCATAAGCATAAGGAAAGAGCATATTGAATAAAGAACAAATTGTTGATTGTAACCGCTTGATGAGTTCTCTGGCATTTTCTAAACAAGTACTTCCCTCCCACCTGTGACAGATTCTAGCTACCCCAGAACAGTCACACTGTGTTCTTCCATACAGGGCCTTCAGAAAACTGAATCCAGGAGATGACCTGAGCACAGCAGCTACTGCAGCATTTCCCAGGATCAGGCCTCCTATAGATGGCAAACAGTTCTTTACAAGACAAAGGTGTAACTAAATCATTGAGGAAAGTTTTATCATCTTCTGTAACTAAGGTAGTCATAATTCAATCCCAATAACATGAACCATCCAGATAATAACTTCATTCTCACTAATATTAACTGGTATTTGACTATTTCCTGGGCATGAGTGTAAGTATTTTACATCTATACCTAATTTAGTTCTCACAACCTTAATAGATAGGCATTTTTAGACAAGAAAACCTAATGACAGAGTAAATAATCCATCCAAAGACATTCAAAAGTGATGGGGCCAAGATTTCAAACTAAGCAGTCTTTTTTTTTGTTATGAGTGCAAATGTATTTCATGTTGTGTAGTATAATTCATTTGAAATATTAACATTATCCTAGATGGACTGCAGATAGGTAGAATCCTCATAAAAAGAAAACAGGAAGTTATGAAGACTGTTTAGACTGTTACGTGCAGCTATGCAACCTCCTTAGGTAATAGGAACTTCAGAATTTGAGTAGAAGAAATCTTGTTGAACACACAGGTGTGTTCTACCCATGTCCCACCCATAAAGGCATTAATTTTTGAAGGGGTAGGGTGCTAGGGTTGTGTATCTGTGGAGTTTGGTGTATTAGTGTACAAAATAGTGGTTTTCATTAAAACATTTTCATACATATATCATTCTACCTTGGCTCAATTTACTAGCACCATCCTTCCCATCCCCCATTTCCTCTTCTGGCTGATCTCCTTCCTTTTCCAATAGTTCTACTTTTCTAAAGCAAATTTTTGAGATGATGCTTTGGGGCATTCTAAAAGACTTTGGAAGCTGTTGCAAGATTTGGGAAATATGGGTTACTAAATGGCAAGTAATTCCTGAACTTCGAGTAAGATGAACAATCACCTTCAGTCATGAGTGCCACATATTAAGAAAGCCACCGGCACATGCAGTGGAATGAAACAGGAGTTTAAGAGATTCACATTGAGAGCTCTTATAGACACGCACCTGCAGCTGCCTTTTCCATGATCTACATGTATGTTTTCCCCCAACCTTAAAGGCTAAAAACTGTCTTTAAAAATGAGCTGGGTTTTTCTGGAAAATAATTGCAGAAAATATTCTGGAAAATAATTTGCCAAAGATGGATGTATTACGTAGTGATGATCAAATTCAGACTTTGTGTGTGTGCGTGTGCACGTGTGTGTGTCAGATGACACTATGTATCCCTGTGGAGGACCAAGGGTGACTTCGGGAATCATTCTGGATTGCTTCTATGTCTTTGCTTTACTGTGGGATTTCCCAGACTTTGCCCACCAGGGCCAGAAGTGCAGGCCAGGCTGTAGCCATTTCTGCTTAGTGTTTTTAAGTGGGACCTGGAATCAGAACTCAAGATCTTCTGCTTGCGAGGCAGAGTCAACCCCTGAGCCATCTCTCCAGTCCTTACATTGTTTCTTACTGAGATTTTAAATATAAATTATAAAATGTTTCCTAAAAGAAAAAAATGAATATATAAAATCTATTTCCTACCAAAATAGCTTCCTTCAGCTCCACCATCAGTCCCACGACAAAGCCGACAGTCATGGCTCCACCAAAGTAAATGGGAGATCTTTCTCCATAAAATCTGAACTGTCCAGTACAGGTCTGTCCAGATGGATGAAAGAAGAAAGAGAATATACAGCCTCAGTGGTATGATTGGCAAGGTGACCTCCAGCAGCACAGACAGTTTCACACAGAAAGTTAGACCTGAATGTTCTAGACCTGACAGTTCATACTTGAACAACAAATTATAATGATACGAAATCTGCCACGTATCAAACCAGGCAAAAAGAGAGAAAGGAAACAAATCCCTTCCTTTAGTAATTCAGGATGTGGTCTATCTGCTGGAGAAAGTAGGGAAAGGATGTGGTCCAAAGCTGGTCTCAACCCCACGACACCAACTGGTCCTTGTTAACCCTTCTGACCAGAGCAGCAGTGTTGTGCTGTCACAGTCCACAGTCCTGGCCAGTGTGTCTGAATACAACTCCAAGACCTTCAGCTTGCCATAGCCATTTTAACAGAATGAGACTATGCTGAAAGAGACCACACAAGTGTCAGTGCCATTTCTGCTATACCCCAACATTTAATCTTAAGAAAAGTTCAGCTGGGATGGCTCGGGGGTTAAGCCTTTGCCTTGCAAGCAAAAGGACCTAAATGTAGATCCCAGATCCCAAGTAAAAATGCTGGGTAGAAAATGGCACAGATGGCTTGACTTCAGGCCCTGGAAGACAGAGACTAGGAAACCACACAACAAAGAAAAAAAGGAAGTAGAACAATTACGGATGATTCCCAGAAGTCACCTTGGGCCTCCACACAGGCATACACAAAGCTCTATTCTACACACACACACACACACACACACACACACACACACACACACACACACACACACACTCCCCTAAGCATGAAGCTAACTATAGTAGCCACATAACAAGATTCTGTCTAAATAAATAAATAAATCTTTAAAATTTATTTTATTTATTTATTTTGTGTGTATGTGTGTGTATATTAGAGGACAAGGGTGAGTTCCAGAATCATCCTGGACTGCTTCTACCTCCTTTTTGCTTGCCTCTGGGATTTCCAACAGAGTCAGAAGTGCAGACCACCACCGTTTCCGCCTGGTATTTTTACATGGGATCTGGAATCCAAAACTCAGGATCTTTTGCTTGTGAGGCAAGTCTTAACCCCTGAGCCATCTCTCCAGCCCTAAAAAATAAATAAAAAGGAAGAGACTAGGGACATGGCTCTTAATGCAAGCAGAAGGACCAGAGTTCACATCCCCAGACCCCATGTAAAAATATCAGGTTGAGTATAATAGACCATCAAGAAAGACTGGAAATTCCCAGAACAAGCTGGCTAGCCTGACTAGCCCTACTGGCAGTTCTGGGTTTGACTAAACACCCTATCCCAAAAGAAAAGTAGAAGAGCACTCAAAGATGATTTTGATAGCAACCTCAAGCTTCTAGTGAAAAATTCCAATGACACAGAAAGGAAGTTTGAGAAGTTATATAGTTTTATTAGATTTATTTTGTGATTTGTATCCAGAATTTCCTGGCTAAGTAGTCATTAATACATTAATAAGCTGTCTAGAGATAATGTTAACAGCATTTCAGTGATAAATTCGCTGATAAATTCAGTGATAAAACTGAAGATTAGTTGGCATAGTGGTAAAAGTTTATACTCTTAGCACTTTGGAGACTAAAGGACTACCAAGAATTTGAGGCCAGCCTAGGCTATGCAGTGAGTTCAAGGTCAGCAAGACCCTATCTTAAAAAGAAACAACAATAATAAAAAAAATAAGTTAGACTCAAAGTTCAATTTATTCCCAAGTAATACAGCTGTGAAGTGGAGGAATGAAAAGCAGGGTCACTCTAAACTTAAAGCCCACTTCCTTCCACTGCCTCCCATTAAATATGTACTTCTGAAACAACTGTCCATTTTCAATGGACACAGGAAAGGGGAAACTGCCGGGTCACAGCCAGTCTTCCTCCTCCTCTTCTTTCTCGATTAGATGAAAAAAGCAGACAGGCTGCCCAAATACATCTCTGACTTAAGTATAATGGCACAATGGTGCTTCAGATTCCTTCCACTAAACTGCCATGGGTCAGGCGAAACCTCCAACTCTAACCCTGCGGTTCACACAGGCTTATTTAGCTCCACCCTCTGAAAACAATATCAAGACAATAGGGAAGAAGACCTGAGCTAGAGGAGATCCAAGTTCTTCCTGGCATTAACACAAGGAAGTAAGTGCCTTTAGGACCCCTTGCAAACTCTGAAACATGGGGGTGAAGGATTTAGTCAACATGACTGTCAGAGGATAGTTAGAATTAAGGTTCCAGCAATGCCTGATTTGGGGAGAGTTTTCTAAACTGCTCAAATCTCTGAGGCAGTGTTTAGATCCCAAAAAGCTCAGAATTTCTGCCCCATTTTATTCTCATTTGAACCATCTAATAACATGTTAACTGCATAGACTGCAGAATTTTTGTTCCTAGGGTCTTCCTCTCCCCACCCAAAAAAGTCCCTTATATTGTATAGGAACTTTCTTAGAACAAGAAGATTGGTCTTTTTTGTCCCATCAGTATATAAAAATATACTGACCTTGGGATGCTCATGCTGAAATGGAGATAGGAAAACAGGAAAGGAAGCTATTGCTATTACATTGCTATTCATAAGCAGGTTATTGATCTGCAATCCCTGGAGGTTCCTATTTCCCAGCATGAGCTACCAATGTTAAATTTAAGATTTGAGCCCCAGCTGACTCAGCATACCAATTACACAAGTACAATAGCTGCCAAATGTCTGCTAGTTGCCAAAAACATTACTGGTTGTAAAATGGACTAAAAATCTAAGTATAGCTGTCCCTTGCTCCAGTACCCCCAAACCTTAGGATGCTCAGATTCCTTATACAAAACAGCATTTGCATTGTTTTTCATAATATTTGCAAAGAACCTACACATCTCTCATATATAAAATTATATATATAACTTGTAAAACTTAATATAATATAAATACTTTGCAAATAGCTGTCATGTTGCATTGGTTACGGAATAACAAGAAAAAAAGTCTACATGCTATATGATACAAATCCAAATGTTCTCCTAAATTGTCACTTAAAGTGGTGAATCCACAGACACAAAATCCTAACAGTTATGGAGGGCCACGTGTTATATATGAAAAGTCTTTCTTTGTAAAATGTACTTTGAAAAGTGAAGAAATCTTTGATGCTATCAATAGAGATATCCAGTCTTCACAGCAAACACAAAGGAAAGTTAAATCATCCCCAAGGGGTTTGAAATGTATAATAAAAGACTAATGGGCTGAGAGATGGCTCAGGGGTTAAGACCCTGCCTTACAAGCAGAAGGATCTGAGATTCCATGTAAAATCTCTGGAAGGAAATGGCAGCAACCTGCACTTCCAGCTCTGGAAGGCAGAATCTGGGAAATGCCAGAGCAAAGCAAAAAGGAGGTAGAAGTAATTCAGGATGATTCCCAAGGTTACCATAGGGCCTCCACAGCGATACATAGTGTCCTCTGAGATAGACAGACAGACACGAGGACGGACACACACACACACACACACACACACACATACACACACACACACACAAACTCTGGAAAACAAGTTTAAAAATGCATCATCAAGCGTTAAATTGTAAGTTTCAAAGAGTCTTTATGAGAAGAGAATAATATGGGAGGGTATTCAAAAATACCTATATAATTAACAAATGAATACAGATATACTACTTAAAAAATCCCTAACGTTGTCACCTTACTATCACCCTACCAGTATCTGTTCTATTCCAACAGTGACACAAACAGCTCTGAAATCTGTTCATGCTATCATTATATGTTCCTAGGAAAGCATGTCAATATTTCTTCACAGCAGCCTCTTTTTTTTTTTTTTTTTTTTAGAAAAGCAAACTCAGGACAAATAAGACAACTCACAACTGCATTTCATAATTCCAGAAGCTACAGTAGTGGTGCCATGAAAGCTCAGTTCTGAAGGATAAAGAAACAAGTCATCCTGTGTTAACTAATTCCTAACTTACAACTGGGTCCACAGTACTAAACATATGTATTTCTCCTAACTGCTCCTAAAGCTGGTTTTAGAGCATAAATAATACCTATCAAGGCTTTTACAAAACCCAACAGAATTCTAGAAACACATATCTTCACCTGAAAATTATCAGAAGTACCTTTCTGGTTTCCCTCCATAACTTTAAAGGGCTCTGAAGTTTGTTTTCAATTTGTTGAAGCATTTTGGATAATTTCCAGAACCTTCTCTTTCTAAGACCAACTTCCCACAACTAAAGTTCTTGAACTGTTTTCTTTTTGTCCAGCAATCTGAAAGTTAACAGCTTTTTACCATCATGTTTACTTAACATTTGTTTTTCACTTAAATCAGGTCTTTTCCTAAATGCTTTCATTTTTAGAATTTCATCAATAAAATTATGGTTTTACAGTCTCAAAGCCTCAACTGTAACCCTTGTTCTCCAACACTTTCTTGGAGGCAGGAGCTTGTCCAGGGTGACTGCAAACTTCCTACTTTCCCACCTGTCTCCTGAGCGCTGGGACTACAGGCTTGTGCTGCTACATCCAATGTATACTTGACCGATCACTTATTAATCAACTTTTTAAATGGGTAGTTGGTACAAAGAACTAGACAAGTTGCTGACTGCAAGGGACTTCCAGTGTCAGCCTAAAACCTGGACCTGCATAAAATGACTACCCACTGAGGTAAAATATAGAGACTTAAATCCATCCAGAACCTACACCCTTAACTAGTTAAAGGCTTATGAAGCCAGAGACACATAATAGCAGGAAAAGAGATCTCACAAATAACATTTCTAGTAAGTCACGGCTCATCACACCCATAACTAAGCTACTTATAAGGTTGAAACAGGAAGACACAAAGTTTAAGAATTGTCTAGACTATGTGATGAGACCTTGTCACAAAAACAGAACAACAACAAGCTGGAGCTATAGCTTCATAGACCACTTGCATAGAATGCACAGTGACTTGGTCAATATTTCTTTCTAATATTGAAGTTTAGGGCAGGCGTAATGACAGGGACTTGTTAATCCCATCATTCAGGAGGCTAAAGCAAGAGAATCCAAGGTTTGAGGTCAACAAAGATTACAAAATTGAGTTCTAGACCAGTTCAAGCTACATAGTGAGACCCTGTCTCGGAAAACCAAAATAAATAAAAGGAAATAAGATACAAAAACAAAGACTTAGAAAAAAATGCCTATAAATTCACACCACTAACCCCAGTTTCTCACTGTTTAACTGTCATCTGTCTTTCTCTCTTAATAGAAAAAAAAAAAAATGGAGAGGCACTGGGAATAAAGTTCAGTTGGCAGAGTGCTAGACTAGAATGGACAAAGCTCTGGATTTGATCCCCAGGGCCACATAAACTGTGAGTGATGATACACACTTAGTGATGATACAGCACTTAGGAGGTAGAGGTAGGAGTTCAAAGTCATCACTGATGACTACATATTTAAGATCTCAAAACATCCCCCAAGATTAAAATCTAGTCAAGTAAATTCTTATGTTACACCAAACTCCTAAAACTTACCCTACACCATAGAAAGAAGCAAACTGCTTGCTGCTAGAAAGGACAGGGGTTCCCCAAGGATACTTCTCCAGATCTCCTCCTCCCTTTGAGGGTGACTGCAGGACTTATGCACAGAAATCATTAACAAAGCTCTAACAATAAGGCTATGCATCTACTATACACAAGAGAGTCTCTCTCCAATATAATCTCTAAAGTTAATTCTTGATATTCCCGTAGACTGCTAACTCCATGCAGGCAAGAGTACTTTTGTACTCTTTTTTGCCCATTTTGTTCTTGCATCCAGGCCAGGTATTCACTACATGCCAAACAAATGACTAAATTTATTTCCTTTTGGTCTCTGTAGTAACTATTGTACCTGCCTCTCGCCAGACTGAAGTCATAACCAAACCATGATTATCAGCTCACAAATTATGATGACTTGAGGATGCATGTAAACAGGAAAAAAGGTAGACCAAATAACTACAAAACACAAAGCCTGTTTTTCTTGCTATCCTGCTGTGTAACAAGCAAAATCCCCATAGGACTGAAACTAGGTGGGAGTCAGCCTTCCCACAGCTGACTTTCTACCCAGAGGCAAATGGGAAAACAAAGATTGATAAAGATGTTCACTACTCAGCATACCATTTGCTAACTGACTAGAGATGTCCTGAGCAATCCAACTGAAACTGTAGCACCCACTGAACACAAAACTTTGCTCATTAGTTTTAAGATGGGGGGGAGAACCCCAGTATGAACTGTTTCCTTCCTAGTTGACTAGAGACATACAATTACAGAAGTGTATTCACACTGCATTTGAGTGGGTGGCTGATTCTATATAAAATAAGCCTGAGGAAGTCAAACCTACAGCTGAATTTGTTCTATTAAAGGGAGAAGGAAAATAGAGCGACATTGGAGGTGGGGAATTAGAATCAGTTCTTTCAGATGGTTGTTTTCTCCCAATCTCCAAGCAATCCCATTATGTGTAGTAGGCTAACAGCACTTGCCACTGTCACACCAGGAGGACCCTAGGAAGGTGGGGGGGTATGGTCTGGTCTGGGATTAAGTGGTGTTTTTGAACTGCAAAGAAGCATAGCACTGAGATAAAATAGTTAAGAGGCCCGGTACACCAAGGAGCTGTACCCATTTTAAGAATAGTACTCCAAGGGACTGGAGAGATGGCTCAGGGGTTGAGACTCTGCCTCAAAAATAGGTCCTGAGTTCAGATCCCAGGTTCCACATAAAAACACCAGCAGTACCTGCATAATGGCTGACAAGTCAACACCCCTCCCCAAAGTTAACATGTATCACAGGGGAGAAAGCTCCAGGAAATAGAATCCTTAGAGGCAATGGATCAAACAATCATAATAGAGTTCCCATACTAATGGGGAGCCCAAGAAAGGGCTTCAGGCTATGCCACTGAGTCCTGAACCCTCACTAGGGTGGAAGACTCAAAAGGGAGGTTTGGCTTTCACACAAAAGGATGCTCCAGGGGATGAGAGAGAGGAAGTGGGAGGCATTGGAAGAGGGGAAGGGAAGGAGAGGGATGAAAAGAAGGGGGAAGGGGAAGAGTGCAAGGGGGGACAACTGGGAAGGGGAGGGAAGGAGGGAGAGGATGGATTACCTATTGAGCCTATATGATTAGAAAAAAAAACAAACAACAACAACAACAACAAATAACACCAGGGGCTGGAGAGGTGGCTCAGGAGTTAAGCCTCTGCCTTGCAGGCTGAAGATCTGAGTTCAGATCCTAGACCCGATGTATAGACTCTGGGCGGAGGCGGGGGTGGTCTGCGTTTCTGGTCCTGGTAGGGCGGAGATGGGAATCCCGGGGCAGAGTAAAGGAGGAGGAGGTGGAGGCGTCCATGGTGGTTCCTGAATTCGTCCGTGGTTCTACACACACACACACACATACACACATACACACACATACACACACACACACACACACACACACACACACACACACACACACACAAGCACGAACGCACACACACATGCGTTAAATAGTTAAATAATTAGTTAATAAATTATTAAATAATAAATAATAAACAAACAAACAACAACAACAAAAAAAACACCAGGCAGAAACTGCAGTAGTCTGCACTTCTGGGAAATCCCAGAGCAAAGCAAAAAGGAGATAGATGCAATTCAGGATGATGTCCAAAGTCACCCTTGGTCCTCCACAGGGATGGGGAAATGGACACACACACACACACACACACACACACACATGAATAGTACTCCTTCAGAGTGTGTGACAGTGACAAGTGCACCATCACAGGTGATACGTTCCTAGCCCTGGGTTCCGTCCTCATAACACTATATAAACTGGGTATGGTGGTATGTGTCTGTAGCCCAGCACTTATGAGGTAGAGAAGATTAGAAGATCGAGATCACTCTCAGCTATATGCCAAGTTCCAGACCAGTCTAGGCTACATGAGACTTTGTCAAAAATAAGTGAATAAATAAATAAAAATCACTACCACCAAAAAAATTTCAATTGTAGAAGGAACACAGGTTTGTTCAGAACAGAATGAAAAACAAATTCACCTAGGCACACAGTCTTTTTCCTGGACAGGCCCAGAGGAAAACAAGAAACAAGTGAAAAATGATTGGACTAAGAATCAGGAACCTGGTTTCTCCACTGTCCCCTTCAAGGTCTGATCACCTATTTTCCACTTTTTCCTTTTCTAAAAGAGGTAAAATAAGACAGTTCTTAAAGCTCAAAATCCAATTCTTTTATAAGACAACAGTTTCTCTTTACATGCTTTGCTTTGTTGAAACAATCAATTCAACTTCCAGGCTAGAAAGATGACTAAGGGGTTAAGACTATGCCTCACAAGCAGAAGGACCTGAGTTCAGATCTTAGGTCCTAAGTAAAAACGCCAAGTGGAAACAGCTGCAGCCCACACTTCCAAGCCTGACGGACAGAACCTGGGAAATCACAGAGCAAAGCAAAAAGGAGATAGAAGCAATCCAGAATGATTCCCAAATCTCCTTTGGGCCTCCTCCATAGGGACACACAGTACCCTTTGAGATAGACAGACAGACAAGACAGGCAGGCAGGCAGGCAGACAAGCAGACACACACACACGTACATATTATATGCAAAAATAATTTTTTAAAAAAAGAATTCAACTCCCTAGTCTTTTGAAATTCCTAAGATGTGGTAAGAGAATTTGTATTAACAATAGGACCTGCTTCAAATCCAAAAATTTGTAGTGAATTTTCGCAGGTAAACTATGGCTGAATTCACTCCCATTTACACACATAGACACACATAGATGGAGGATTAATAATCCTCGGCTTGGTCCCAAATACAGAAATCTAAAGAAGGTTAACTCAGTTACTCATTTTTGTCTGTCTTAGTGGCCCTATCCTACATACGTGTTACTCTAGGATGGAACCACTTTAACTCTCTGATAAAACACAAGAACTTTTAGTAGAGGTATGGGAGCAAAGAACAAAAAACCAGCTATTGATCATAAACACCAGCTTCAATTAAGACAAGGGCAAAAAAGGTGACATGCTGTTACATTACTCCTGAAGATGGCTGGCATGACGCAAATCACAAAGGAGAAGATCCTGAAGAGTTCATGACACTCCCGGCAGCACAATCTGCTCCTTCTGGTGTCTAACCTCTGTGTGTGTGTGTGTTTCACAGCTCCAGCCACCGTTTCCACCCGGCAGCACAATCTGCTCCTTCTGGTGTCTAACCTCTGTGTGTGTGTGTGTGTGTGTGTGTGTGTGTGTGTGTGTGTGTGTGTGTGTGTGTGTTTCACAGCTCCAGCCACCGTTTCCACCTGATGTTTTTATGTGGGACCTAGGATTGGAACTAACTCAAGACCTTCTGCTTTTGAAGCAGTCTTAACCCCTAAGCCATCTCTCAACTGTTTCCAAAGTCCACTTGTAAGAGCCCTGAGAAAGCTGTTCTTTTGAGACTTAAGATTCACTGCACTCACAATTCCTTCAAATTCTTCTGTCTTTTACTAGTTGGCTTCCCACCCCAGCAGATACAAGGAACCTCAGCAAATAAATTTCCACAAGGAAAGGAAAAGGGTCTTAGAACTGTTACATCTGATAAGGCTGTGGGGATACAACATAACTAGGTCTCTGTCAAACAATGAAAACATTTAGAACTGAGGCTCATACTGAAAATCCTGTGTGTGTGTGTGTGTGTGTGTGTGTGTGTGTATGTACCTACATGCACATGTATGTCTGTGTGTGTTTGTGCTTACCAGAAGGTACTATGTATCCCTGTGAAGATCCAAAGGTGATTTCAGGAATCTTCCTGGATTGCTCTACCCCCTTTTTATTTTTGTTCTAGTTTTCCAGGCTCTACCTTTCATGGCCGGAAGTGCTTGATTCCTTGAGGGATCTGAACTCAGTCCCGCTTGCAAGTCAGAGGCTTAACCCCTGAGTCATCTCTCTGGCCCTGAAAAATCATCTAATTTTTTTAAAAGCAGTATTACATGCACTGAAGTTAGGCACTGCTGCATTCTGTCAACATTCATGATTGAGTTAGGTTCTATACCAAAAATTCCAGGCACGACAGAACAGGACCAAGAGATTTTTGTTTTATATTCTTCCTCAAATAAACTGTATAACCAAGTAGAACATTAACTTGAAAGTAGAAATATGGATGCTGATTTAAAATACAGCCCTGAGAAATGAAAACACATGCTCACACAGAAACTTACACAAGAATATTCTTAGCCTGCAATCCCTACCTTTGGGAGGCTAAGACAGAAGATTGAGTTCAAGGACAGCCTAGGATAACATTATAACCAAAAGTGGAAACAATGCAAATACCCATTACCTGATGCATAAACAAAATGTCTATAGCTATACAAAGGAATATTAAGCAACAATAAATGGGAGTATAGACACATGCTACATACATGAACCTTAAAAACATAATAAGTGACAGAAGTCAGATACTAAAGATTATAGACTATAATAACATTCATGAAAAGTCCAAACAGGCAAACATTCATAAAAAGATTAGTGGTGGCCTATGAGTAGGGGGGTTATAGAGGAAATGATGACTGTTAGTGGATTTCACTTAGGATTGATAAGAGCACTCCTAAATTAGATTAATGTAAGGTTATACAACTTTGTAAATACAGTGGGGAAAAAAGTTGTGTTACACATGCAAATACCTGCAAGCTAATATATAAAGTGGTATACCTATGCTATACCACATTTTAAATAGATTTTATGATGTGTACATTATTTATCAACAAAGCCATTTAAAAAAAAAGACACACAACAAAATGACAAGTGCCCCAAAACTTCTTTGAGCAAACAAAGAAATAAATAAAATATTATAAAACCACTTAAAATAATAATAAAAGGGATAGCATAGGACAAATGCCATAATGCTAAGTGAAAAAAATATAAAATTGAAAATATGGGGATTACCACCTAAAAGACAGACGCAAAATAAAGAGAAGATGTTTGTGTTAAGGTTATACAATCATGATTATTTTTGCCCTTATTTGCTAACCTTTCTGCAACTTTCTCCCATTATATTGGCAATTAAAAATTCCCCTCAATCTTCCTTCAAACAGTTGGCATAGACTACTACAATTAAAAATGCAAAATAAGCACCCTCCATCCTTTTTTCAGACTTCCACCCACTCAGTTATTGAGATCCAATGACAACAACCCAAAGAAGGAAGAATTGGATAATCAGTTCCTATCCCATTCCCAGAAGCCAGTTTCATTTACTGGCTATTCAAAAGCCAAAACCTCTTAAGTGCCAAAGAAACTTCACCAAGAATAGTCTATATAAAGGATAATTCCAAGCTCTGATCTTAAACTTTTGTAAGTTACAGGCAAGTCACTGATTTTGGTAAGTTGGATCTGAGCAGATTAGATAGATGTTCTTCCTTGCCAAAGAAGGGAAAGAAAAGAAGGTTTGAATGAGTCCCTGTTCAAGTCTCTTCTCTAAGGTTTTGCTTCCAATCTCCAACTGCAGAAGAAAGAATTATGAACCATTTAACTTATCAACATAGCTCTTCCTCTGAGTAATGAGGAATCACCGGTCACTACCTCTGCAGTCTGCAAACCCACTCAGAGTCTGTGGCTTCATCAGAAATCTCAGGCTCACTTCACCGAACCAAGAAATGGGATTTGCAAAAAAATAAAAACAAAACATTTGTGCCTGTGAGAAGGGGTACATCAGAGTACACCATTATCAGGTGATTTTAGGGATCTAAGAACATTAGCCACAGTAACAGAACTACATCTGTTTCTGCTAGAGAAAATACTTCAGTAATATCCTGTTTCGGGAGTACTGCATGAATTCTTGGCAGGAGCCTTCAGATGTTTCCAGGGTGGCTATTTTCCTTTTGTGAAATGGAAGAATCTGGGAGGGAGAGTACATCACAGACACCAGGGTCTGAAAGCCTGCTTAGTTCTCAGCAGTTTCTCTGCTTCCTGCTGTCCCTACACAGAGTACCTTCACAGACTCGACTGTCCCTTGGCCTTGACAGCTGACCCTTCACTGCTGCAGTGACCCAGGTCAGTACCACTTTGAGGTGCACCAGCAGACTGGAGACCTCTACACCCAGGTAAGAAACATAGGATGAAAGTGAATGATGGAATCCTGCTGGCTTCCAGCCCACAAAAACTAAAAGGGTAAAAAAAGTCACATAGTCACAGGCATTAGCACAAAGAAAGACAACACGGGTGCCTTCCGGACCTCTACTTTTTCACATACAAGATGTTTATAGTATGACATTCATGAGAATACAGTTGTCCAAAGGCCTAATGCCTAGATCTGAGCCCTGGTCTAGTGAACAGATCTTTATGCTCAAGGTCAGTTGCTCCAAGGCTTGCCTGAGTTGCTTCCTAGGTTTCAGATCTACTGTGCTAACACTTTCAATGTGTATCGTAAGTACTCAAGCCTCCAACCCCAAACTGTATTCTTCCTTCCCATTAACAGGCAAACTGCCCTTCCACATCAGACAGTATTTGTCCTTGCTGTAAATTGCTAAGCATTCTACTGTGGCAATATAATTTAAGAGCATGAATTTTCTAAAGACCATACCACTAAATGATTATTGCTTATATCGGCACTATGTTTATTTTACTTTTGGGGGGAATGGGTTGGTTAGTTTTTAAAACATGGCCTGACTAACCAGCCTAAACTGGCCTTGAATTCAAAATCCTCCATGGATTGAATGTGTCGCTTCAAAGTTCAAGTATCAGGGGCTGGAGAGATGGCTCAGGGGTTAAGACTCTGCCTCAAAAGCAGAAAGTCCTGAGTTCCAATCCCAGGTCCCACATAAAAACGCCAGAAAAAAAAGATGTGCATTTCTGGTCACATCCACACATCCACATGCATAATAAATTAAAATAAGGTTTAAATTAGAAAAAAAAGTTCAGATATCAAAAATTAATACTCATTTGGTTTTTTTTATTTTCCATGTGCGTGCATGTGTGTGTGTGTGTGTGTGTGTGAGAGAGAGAGAGAGAGAGAGAGAGAGAGAGAGAAAGAAAGCACTGTGTGTCCTTGTGGAGGACCAAGGGTGACTTCCGAAATCATCATGGATTGTTTCCATCTCCTTTTTGCTTCCCTCGGATTTTCCAGGCTCTGTCCACCAGGGCTGGAAGTGCAGGCTGCAGCATTTCCACCTGGTACGTGAGACCTGGGATCTGAACTCAGAACATTCTGCTTTCGAGGCAGCCCCTTAATACTCATTTCTATTTGCAGTAGGGCTAGAGGGTGGATGTATTGACAGGCAATCAAGATAAGATGCGGTCACAAGGGAGAGAGTCCCATGAATGATTTTTCAAGGAAGGAAAGAGACTCAAGCTATCAAGGTTGGTTCTTTTACCTAGTGATGCTCTCTCTTCCTGTATATATTCCTGAACTTCCCACCTTGCAGAACCGTGAACCAAATAAGCTTCTATTCTTTATAAATTATATTCTTTATAAATTACTAGGTCTCAGGTAATTTGTTGTTAACAGAAAAATGAATTAAGAGAGTGATCCCTACATTGAAGTAATTTTGGAAAAAAAAATCAGAAGAATCTCCCATCACATATTGGTTTCAAATGTCATAATCTTCACATTAAAATCTACAAAACAGCAATGCTTGCTTTCAAAGGTTATTGGGGGGGGAAGACTATAAGATTCCTTCCTCTATGTATTCCTTCTTATTTTCTCTCAACAAGAATTTTTTGAGCATACAGTACGAAAATGAATCCAGCTCAGAAGTTTAGTAAAATGTTTCATGAATGTCAGATATGCAACCAGGTCCAAGCTCTGGCAGTTTATGAATTGTCCCTTGGAAAGTGGGAAATCAGAAAGTCTAACAGCTGTGTTTTCTGGCTTTCCTTTGTTGCTAGCAAGGGGTTCTGCTTTACTCTTCCAGTTAACAAGCTTTGGTACTAAAATGAAGTATGTTATGTTCTTCACTGAATTTTTAAGATATCATATTTCTCCAAGTCTACAGAGAATACCAACAGTTAAGTGGTTGCAGGAGAGTTAAGATACAGAAAACACACACACACACACACACACACACACACACACACACACAGAGAGGTTTGAAAACAAGAGCAAGTCTTTGATGGGGGTGGGGGATATGTGAAGGGGTGGAAAGGTTTGGAAGTTTTGTTGTTTGAGTCTTACAGAGTCTTACTGAGTATCCCATGCTAACCTCAAATTCATGATCCTCTTGCCTCAGCCTCCCAGTGCTAGGATTACAGACAAGTTTTCATCTGAGACATGGCGTGAACAAAATAATGCTTAGTAGTAATAAACCTGGAAGAAGTCTTATTTTTAGAAGCCAAGTGAAGTACTACCTTTGAAGGATACAGATATGTGTATGGAGGAAGGGGTGCAGCAGGAACTGCTGTCCCAGCAACAGCCAAGGAGGAAATCCCCTGTCAGGAGATGTACCATTACATAAGAGTTCTAGTTCAATCACACCATGGAGACCAGCCAGGAAACCACAAAGTACCCAAGACTTGCCACCTGCCAGGCTATAGTACCTCATTCTACCTGTCTTCCTCTTCTTTCAATGGGTTTCAATTCGGGGCTCTGCAAAGACTGGCATATCAAATCAAACTCTTGCCACATGAAGATCTTGCTCTCAGGGTAAACAATGAGAGTTGAGAGGTCTATTAGTTGTAGGTAAGGATTTGTTTTTGTGTACCAATCCTATTACAGTATCCAAAAAGTCAACTCTCTGAACAGAAATTTCATGTACAAATTTCATTCTGGTGTTGTCTTTTCTTTTACTTGTCCCTAGTAAAAGAAACAACTGATAGCAACAAATAGCCACTAGTGAAAGCTAACACTGCAAATCAAAACAAACTGACTTAAAGCCTTGTGAGCTCCATGAAGATATGACTGGGTTCTGTTTTACTCACTTCAGTATCCCTAACAACTGACTACATCGAACACACTTTCTGTATTGCAGAAATACTTGTGAAACTGACTGAAAACAAAAAGAATAAAGAGCAGTGTGGTGAGAACCTACCATAATAATCTGGGGAACAGCCTGAAATATCTACTTTGAAAAGGTTTTGGAGAGTCCACAGTCTATCTTTGTGGCCTTGGACAAGTTTTAATATGTGTAGCTTTGGTCTCAACTGGCAAAATGGAGATAACATCTACCTTATTCAAATGTTTAAGTAAATGGCTTCAAGAGTTAAACTTAATACACAGTAAATCCCTGACTTTCCCCATATTTTCATTTTTTCACTATTTTATTAAGTTACTCCTTTAATGAGGTATAGAAACACTGCTCCCCCGCTCAGGAAATAATCATTTCTGTTTGAATATGCACCTAACTAAAAATGCAAAGCTCTGAAAACTCAGAAGCCAGTGCCAAGGGCATGTCTCTACTAGCCTCCACTAGATGGTGACAATTTGGGTGTAGAATTCCCAAAGCGAATGTGTGTGTGCATCATTCATACATACTTTTTATGCCCAAAAGATCCAACCCTCAAGAAGTGAATTAACTGCTGTGAAGGGCTGAAAGACTCCGAAGATCTTTTACAAAGGAAGTAAATACCTACGCTCAAATCAACTGGATGACCTTCCTGCACCTTTACACAAAGCACTTAAAACCCAAGTGAGCGAGAGCAACCCAGCGCAGCACGCTGCGTGGTCATGTCACCATAGAAAATCCTGTGGCGACAACAGCATTAGAGGCCTCCTGGCTGAGACCTGAAGCTCCCTGTCATCAGTCAGACATTGATGCCGTTCTCTCGAGTTAGCTGCCTTCATGTCCACTTGTCCACTTGTCCCTCCCAATTCCGTTAAAGGTAACTTTTTCCACTTCGGCAACTGCATTGCCACAACCGTGCGGGGAGTCAGACTAATATTTGGAGTAAAAAAAAAAAAAAAAAGTTCTTTAAAAAAAAAAAGTCTGTGCACATTAAGCACACACACACGGAAACGGTCTCCTTGAGTTTCGGCCGAGATAGCAAAGTTTGGGGGACTGAAGAGGCGCGGGGGCTCAAGCGCACACGCGTGCACACACGCACACACACGCGTGCACACGAGGTTTCCTCCGAAGTCCACCTCCGCCAGGCCAGCTTCGCCGGGCTGGAGAACAGCAGCCCGGGGCCCAGGGCGCCGCGAGGCCGAGGCCCCCGCTCCCGGCCGGGCACAGCCTCCCCGCCGCCGCGCAGTCCGGCCGGGCCGGGCCGCCTCGGCGAAGCTCCGGGCAGCGGCCGGCGCCCCGGGCCGGCGCCCCCGAGCGCAGCGCGCCGCCCGCACCCTGACAGCGGCCCCGCGCGCCGCGACACAAAGCCGGCCGCGGTGACAACTCACCCGGGAAGCGGCGCGGAGACCTCCGGGACGAAGGCGCTCGCAGCTTCCGCGCCGCCGAGTCCACTCCGCCGCTGCTCGCGCCCGCAGCCCTCTGGGGTCCAGGCGAGGCCCCCGCGTACCCCGGTGTGGCTCGCGCTGGCGGGCGCTGCGGAAGGCGGCGGCGGCGGCGAGCCCGGGAGGGAGAGCGGGCGGCGAGGCGGTCGCCGGCTTCGGAGAATGGAACGCGGCGGCGGCGGAGCCAGCGTCACTGCCCCAGCTGTACGGCGCGGGCGGGGGAGACCCCGCGGAGGAGGAAGGAGTGGGCGGGGCCGGGGCGGAGCCAGGCGCGCACGCAACAAGCGCCGGCGTCGCGCCGCCGCGGCCCAGCCTTGCGCGTGCGCGGACGCTCCTTGGGAGGCTGGCCCCAGCGGTTGGGGGCAGGGCCTTAAAGAGACAGTCGTGCTGACCGCGCGGGCGTGTTCGGGCCGTGGTCCCGGACTCGGCTTCGCATTCACTGTATGCGTCCCGATTCTTTTCCTATGATCGTCTAGTTATATTTTGGCTTCTTGGATGACTGCCATTTGCAAAGCAGTGGATTGCTCTTTACAAGCCTCCTTCGCGCGCCTGCTGCCCTTTTAGCTCTTGCCCGACCTATCTCTGAAGCACGTTATTATCTCCTTATTAAACTGTACTCCTTAGACCCTGCTGCGTAACTTACCTACCTCAAAATTGCCCCGCGGGGAAGGTGGGGGTGAAATATAGCTCCAGCCGTTCTGATTCGATAAAACTGGGGTCTGCTTCGGGAATCCGCTTTAACGACTGTTTCTAAGTGATTTTTCTGCATACCGAAAGCTTACGGAGAATCTGAAAGTTGAAAAAAAAAAAAAGCAAACAAACTCAAGTTCTAGCAGACGGAACTGCCGTGAGACTCTCAGCTTTGATCACCTCTTGGGCCTCTTTAGAACTGTCTTCCAGCCCTAGCATATTCTGTGCAGGGCCGGCCGCTTCTTTTTTTTTTTTTTTTTTTTTTTTTTTGGTGACCTCTCTTTACTGGAAAGTGTTTACAAGGCTTGTGACTCCTTGGTGGTGGGGACCATCGAGGTACTTGTACCTAGTCTCAGAAGTGCTCACGAAATGTTGAGTCCTACTCTACAGCTTCAAAGTCCAGAACGTCTATTCTTTCAGTTTCTCTTTCCTTTTTTTCTAAGTAAGCACTCTGCCCCTGAGCTACACAGATGCCCTTTGAACATAGATATTCTCAAAAGCCTCACCTAGGCTTTCAGGGGGGAAAACAAAACAAAACAAAAAACAGACCTGTTCTCTCCCTGGGCCCCAGACTAATCCATGATGGGCTGCTGCTGCCTTTTTCATCAACCTATCCTTCCTTGCTTGCTCTGCCTTCTGTTTTTCTTTCCTTCCCTGGGGAACTGCATTTGCCTTCCTCTTGGTGACACACAAAGCAAATGTCAGAGCTGGGCACGGTGGGACAGCCTTTAATCTTAGCACTCAGACAGATGAGGACCCTCAGTGCAAGGCCAGACTGGGCTACAGAGCGAGAAGACCCTGTGAGAAAGAGGAGAGGGAGGAGAGAAGAGAGAAGGGAAAGAGAGAAGGGGGAAGAGAGGGAAGGAGAAAGGAGGGGAGGGGAGGGGAGAAGAAAGGAGGGGAGGAGAGGGGAAGGGAGGGGAGGGGAGGGGAGGGGAGGGGAGGGGAAGAAAAAGAAAGAAGGAGAAAGTCAGAATTGCCTCAGACTGCAGCTGAGCTTACTAAAGCGTGAGGTCCTAGCAGCAGTACCCAAAGCAGGTGCAAGTCTCAGGAAAGGGACAGGAGAAAGCAAGCAAGGGGAAGAAGACAAACTGGAGAGAAGAAAGGAAGTATCCAGGCTCAGGTGAAACCATCTGAGTCCCAGTGGACTCAGCAGCAGTTCGGTCCACACCGGGTGACCTCTTGGAAGACTCATCAAGTTTCACAAGTGTCAAATGGTATCACATCACTCATGACCTACCAGTGTGTACAAACTGAGTACAAAGTCCCCAGCATAGGGTTTATGGGCTCTCAACAGTCCAATGACCCCTCCCTAGGACGGACGTCCAGCTTGCCTGTCTCACAAGCCACACCTGTCACATCTCAAAGCTGGTATCTCGGCTGTTTGCACTGCCTGAAGTGCCTTCCTTCCAACTTGCCCTCTGCAATCTTTCCGCTTCTCCTCCTGCCCCTCTGTGATGTGTTGGTTTAGCTTGGGGGATTGTTTTCTTTTTGCCTCCTATTGTCATGATGGGGCCAGCCCTTTTTCTCTCCATCAGTTTCATTCACCAACCTCTTCCCTCCCTTTCTACCCTTCCTGCCTGATGCCCTCCTTAGAGATGGGTGGGTTGGGGGGCCGCAAAGTGACAGAGTTCTTGTTATATCCTGGTCATGAACCTTGATTTGCTTATTTGCAAAATGGGAATGGTTCCCCTAGCCTAAGGTAAGTATTGTCTTTATGATATCCCTAGAAGATAGAGTTAAGAATACTTTGGATTTAAGGGATTCTCAAGTAGGAGGAACATTGGAGTTTAGAGGGGAGTGATTTTTTTAATCTGAAATATCAAACCTGTGCTTTATGTATCCTACCACTGAACTATACACCTAGCTTCCTGATGATAATTTTTTTTGAGGTAGAGTCTTACTATATATTTCAGATTGGCCTTGAACTAGAGTCTGCCTGCTTCTTGTGGGCTGGGATTACAGGCATGTGCTGTCTCACCCTGTCAATTTGTATTACAATTTATTACAATTTTATTGTCATTACAAAATTTATTACAATATTTAATGTTTAAATATTTTAAAAAATTAATAGCTTTGAGATGTAACTCATCACCAATTTACTGCTTAAATGTACAATTTATACATACTTGAAATGTACAATTGGATGGTTTTAGTGTATTTACATTGCTGTACAATCATTACCACAATCAACTTAAGAACATTTTCATAACCACCCAAAAGAACTATGAGTTTCCCACCTCCCTTCTCCCACCTTCTGACTAAGACAATCATAGAGTATTTTACTCTATGGTAAAATACAAATAGACTACATATCTGTAGAGTTTCCCCTTCTAAACACTTCATATAAATGGAATCATACACTATGTAAGCTTCACAACTGGTTTTGTTTCTTATGCCTACATGAATTTGAGGGCCAGAGTTAATTTTTTCATTCTCTCATTTAACCCCTATTTTTTTCTAAAAGGATTTAAGAGAATCTTCCATCTACTATTCCTGAGTCTTCTTACATCTCCAATTCAGATCTCTGATTGTTGGTGATTACTGTAGTTATTCTGCATATTACTGATAAATTCATGACCAAATAGCTTATAGGAAACAAGAGGTTTTATTTTGTCTTACAATTATCTGGTTACAGTTCCTTGTCCAGTTTGGCAGGAGAGCATGCATCTGCACCACAGGGCTGAAGGAACTGACCACAGCAAATCCACATGACTACTGAGAAGGACAATCTTCACTTGCCAGATCAGCATGTCTGGCCAAGTATACCAAAGGATGCCAACTTTCTTAACCAGTTCTCTCCATCTTATTCACTTGCCCAGAGACTAGTCCCACCAACCATGGACTGGGTCTTGCCCATCAATTAGACTTAACTTGTGATTCTTTACAAATGTGCCTAGAGCTTGACCTTTAACAACCAAGTTGACAGTGGTATCTAACTATAGCAGTGGTGGTTTGCCTTGCCGAGGACTGAACCCAGGTCCTATGGGCATGCTAAGGCAAGCTCACTACCACTGAGCAACATCTGTAGCCCCTCAAACAAATGGCTATACTCTAAATCTAGGCACTGGGAAATGCCAGAGGGGTTGGACAAATGCTACTGAATGACAAATATAAGAGCCGGCCATTCAAATTTTGCCTGGGACCGAGGAGATTCCCGCCATGTGAAACTCTCCGTGTGGAAACTAAGACAGTCCTGAGCAAAGTTGGATCAGCTGGCTCCTTCCTTCTTCGGAAAGAATCAGAAGCCTGCACACTCCTCCCTCTTCCAGGAATCCTAAACAGAACAGAAAAGCTTGGCTCCACAGGGCTGGGGTAAGAGAGCAAGAAGGCTTAGAACGAGCGAGCGCAAGGCCTGGGTACTGTTGTGATTATGAGTTACAGCAGCAGTAATGTCAGCCACTTTTTCTAGAGCACCTACTGTGTTGCAGGTACTTACTTGGTAGGAACTTTTCCCCCTGTAACTTCTACTTCTGGCAACAACCCTCCACGTGGAGATATTTGTGACTTATTAAAAACCACACAGCAGGTATGTTACAAAACCAGAATTTGTTCCTGTTTATCTGTTTCAAAGGTCAAACTTTTCCCAGTAAAATATGCAGCCGCTCCTTTTCCCAACAAAAACAACCTCTCCTCACATATCTGTTGATCTCAAAAAGCTTCTTTGCACACTAACTCATTTTATCTTCATAACATGCCCATAAAACAAAGAGATAATGGGCTGAAGAGATGGCTCAGGGATTAAGACTCTGCCTCCCAAGCAGAAGGATCTGAGTTTAGGTCCCAGATCCCATGTTAAAAAACTCCAAGAGGAAATGGGGGCAAGCTGTACTTCCAAATCCAGAAGGCAGAGCTTGGGAAATCCCAGAACAAAGTAAAAAGGAGGTAGAATCAATGCAAGATGATTCCCAAAGTCACCCTTTAGGCCTCCCAGGGATACACAGTGCCCTCTGACATGCACACTTACATGCAAAAATAAACTAAAAAAAAGAAATGACTAACCCTATTTTACCAAAGGAAATTGAGGTATGGAGCAGACAACCACCCTGTCTAATCTCACATAGGCATTAGCAGAGTTTCAAGTTTCAGTTCCAGGTTCCTTGGAATCTGGACGCCTGTTCAACTCCAGAGGAGGCAGAAGTATTAGGTTGGTACAGAAACCCTTAGGCTAGCACGGGTGGGCCATAGGGCTGCACCAGCCTGAAGGGCAGTTCCTATTCACAGGAGGAAGCTCAGAGGATGTGAGACAGACCCATCTTCTTGGGGCTTGTTGAGATCCAGACTTGGTGACTCAATCCACATAAGGCGACTGGTCGATAGGGTTTTGCAACGTCTCAGAGCTCAGATCACAACTGCCCAGAATGGCAACCATGACTTGCCTGCTCACACCAACACTGATCCCAGCCCAAAATCTAACTACATTTTTATTCCCGGAACAAATCTGGAGAATAGTGGGGCCCCCATTATCACATGAGGAAAAAAAAAAGCTGAAAAGTGAGCACCTACCAGCCTGGGCTACATATGTAAAGAACACACAGAGAGAGAGATTCCATCTGCATGTCCTCAGGTGCCCAGGTGGTAACCCAGTGGGAGGAGAATGTAAGATCCTGTCACATGCAACACAGTCAGGGTCTACCCAGCTGGATCGTCTTTGCCCAAGAGCCAGGCAGGGCTCTGGGAGCCAGCCAGCTAAGGAGGAGGAAGCAACTGGAGCAGTTGATGGCCTAAGGCCTTTGTAGACACAGCCAGCCCACAAACCCCACCCACACTGCTCTCAGTCTTGTGACACTGCGTTCTACTGGTGACTCTGTCTTGGGGTTTCCCTGATAGTTCATTTTCCTGTGACCTCACGGAAAGAAGAGAGGGCTGTGAAATTGGTTCTGCAAGCTCCGAACTGCCAGTGACATGAGAAACGGAGTAGTCCAGTCCTTCAGCGTCTCGGGGGAGTCAAGGCAAGGCAGCGAGCAAGTGGGTCACTCCAGGAGCAGCCAGTCCTCAAGACTCTCCATTCAACTGGGAAGCCGGGCCCATGCACTAGGCCACAGATGGTTGATGTTGGTTGATTCCACCTCTGTTGAGATGTTCTATAAAGATTTCCTTCCTCCTCCTTCTCCTCCTTCCTCTCCATTTCTCTCTCTCACCCTCTGCTTCTTTCTCCCAACAGTTGCATCCCCAGTTACCAAGAAGATGATGTAGAAGCCCGAGAGGAAGCTTGCATGCTAGGAGTGGCTGGTCTCCAAGCCCTTGTGAATGTCTGACCCCTAGTGGTAGGAGGGAACGCACAGGCCTCAGCCCTTCAGCCTTCAATTCTACGTCCCCTGGTCAAGACTAGCGTGTTCCCCAGCACAGGACAGCAGGAACAACGCTTGTGGGACAGACAAATGGACAGAAGCATTTCTTCAAATCAGAGGGTCTTGATCATTACTTTGTAACTCATACCTCATAACCTTGGGATAGCAAGCGTTTGATGACGTTATTACTGCCATGGAGTGAAGGTCTTGGCTATCAGACTCTGCCTCTACATATAACTGCAAAAAAATAAACAAACACTTGTTTATGTTCACTACGATACATGTTCAAGAATAATCATAGCACCATTAATCAAATAACAAAAATCTAAAGACAATTCAAATGTCCACAGTGTGCTACATACACATGTGGTGACACCAAATGCACCAGACAAAATGAACAAACTTTTAACCCTTAATTAATTACATAGAGAGAGTGGAGGGGAGGAGAGAGAAAGAGAAAGAGAGAAAGCTAGGCGTGCATATGCCTGCCAGGGCACATGAGTGGAAGTCATAGGAGAACTTTTGGAAATCATTCTTCTACTACATGGGTTCCCCGGAGATTGGGCTCAGGTTGCCAAATTTGCAAGCAAAAAAAAAAAAAAAAAAAAAAAATCTTATCCACTAAGCTATCTCACCAGCCTCAGAAATGAACAAACTTTTAATTCATACAATATGGGTGCATCTCACAGAAAGAATTTGAACTGTAAGAAGTCAGTCAGACATTTTAAAAAAATACCGTGTTATGTATGTATTTCCATTGTAAACCAAAAAATAAAATCATTAAGGAGACTAAAATAAAAGCCGAGTTTTACTTGAGTGCAGACTAGATTTGCAAACCGGGAACACAAGCTCAGCTTGGCAGCCAGGTGAATGCTCCACATGGGTAAACAGGCCTGAGGCTTTCATGACAGGCAGAGCATTCTGGCAGGGACGACAAGCAGGACTGAGGGAAGTTCAGCGCTGGAAACCAGAGCAGTCAGCCACTGGAATGCCCAGGACAAGAGCTGAACTAGCTAATCTAGTATTTCTCAAACCTTGCAAAATACTGTGAGATTCCAGAAAATCGATCCCTCTGGCAGATTCAGTTCCCAACATGATGTTTTTACAGCAGTTTATTCCTGTCAGGGGAAAAAAAAAAACTCAAAGGCTTATTAGAACAGGAATTTTCCTATGTTTTTGATGACTGTAGATATTTTGACTTATCACCATTTATATCAAAGTCAGGCAAAATTAATTTAAGCTGTCAGAAGTCAGGATGGAAGTTGCCGTTAGCAGAAGTTGGGGCTAGGAACGGACTTCCAGGGTGATGTATATGTTCCACTTGTCCTGTGCTGAAGTCTCTTTTTCCTCCTTCTCTCCTTCCTTTCTCCTCCTCTTCTTCCTCTCCTTCCTTTCTCCTCTTCCTATTCTACGTCCCTCCTTCTCTTCCCCTTCTTCTCCTCTTCCCCCTTCTTCTCTTCTTTCTTCTCTTCTTCTCTTCCTCCTCCTTCACCCCAAGGAATAGTTGCTGTGGATTTTCAACCGACACAGTCATTTCTGCACAGATCCACTGAGACCAGCTTGTTCTGACCCAAAGCCTGTCCACAGGACTTGCTGATTCCCACAGTTACATCAGGGTGACCACCAGCTCAAGGACTGCTGTAGGTCTGGGTCCTCTCTGTTCACTGATGTCACGCGGATCCTTTTCCTGACTTGGCTCTAACTTTGTCCCTGCCCATATTCATCCCACGTTTCCTTATAGAGGGTGCATCTGCCTGACCTCTTGCACACTGTTAGTGTGTGGGGGGGGGGCAGATCTTTCTCTGGTGGTAGGAAATACTTTCAGAGAAAAATTAATTTTCAGAAGGCTTGAAAAATGAAAGCCCTTCTCCTAAAGGCCAAAAATAAGTGAGGGAAAAAGTCATGACAAAGAGAAACTGGTTCCAAAATGCCAATAGCATCCATAGGCTCCAGAGAAACTCAAGCCTCTAACCTCTCAACAGCTCCTGGGAAATGTGGTCCCCAGCTTCTCAATTCACCACCCAGGAACAAGTGGAGCCAAACAATGACAGCCAAGAGAATTTGCTCAGCTAATGAAACATCCTGGCTCCAGGCACATCTCATGAGTGATGGCTCTAGGGCCGAAGCTGATAATAAATTGCACACGCACACAAGGTCTAAGTTAAAGAAGCATGCCCACATTGACAGCAACCTTGTGAGGGAAGAAACTACCGTGACTTTAAAGTGACTGTGGGATTCAGAAAAATGCCTCAGTCGGGGTCACCAGCTGGTAACTGCCACAGCCAGGATTGTAGCTCAGGTCTGCCTGACTGCGGACCCAGTGCAGGCCAGTATAGATAAGACAAACCAGTCTCTCCTGGTTTGTCTTCAGAGTCCTGTTGTCTTTTGGGGGGTGTGGAAGACTGCGCCTCACACACACTAAACAAGTGCTCTACCACTGAGCCACACTCTCAGCCCTGGCTTCTCTTTTACTTCTTCCTTACTTTGAATGCTTTTAAACTGGTGACAGCGGATTTTCAGGCACGCCTCTGGTCCCTCAAGACACTTCTCCATGGGTATTAAGGCTGGTCATCTGTGCAGAAACAGCTGGGTTCTGGGTCTTAGACATGGTTTATGGGTAAAATGCCTTTCTGATGTCTGTTTCTCAGATTTCAGGCATTACATTGCTCCTCTTTTAAAATGCAGAGACTTAGTGCAAAAAGCTGGAGCGGCTGTATCTTATACACTCTGTAGGTGACATATGAGGGAGACTATGCCTTCAGCACTCTGTGGGTGAGGTGTGAGGAGGACTATGCCTTAAGCACTGTGTAGGTGAGACATGATGGTGAAGGTGTCAGGGGGCTGTTTCACATAGTCACTTATACAGGGTTCTTCTGTGTCATGTTTGAAAGGAGTCCCTGAGGTTCCAGTCTCCTGGGCATTGCAAGGGCTTCCCCCAAAATCACTCTCTACACAGGTACAATGTTCACAGGTCTTTGTTCAGTGGTCTCTGGAGCACTCAAGTCCCGTCCCTGCCTGCCGCATGCCCAGCCCTCTACATGCCATCAATCCTTAGTAACATCTGCTCCAGAGGCTCAATCCAGCCTTTGGAAAGCTTCCCTTCCAAAATATTGGGGCTGGCAGCACTCCCAGCCTGTGAGCAAAAAGGGTGCTGCATTTATGTGGCTTTTCCAGCGATGGCTTTGTATGACCTAGGGAGCAGCTTTGATCTCTGTGGTGCTGGGGGAGGCTGAGAACAGGGAAAGAAAAAGGCACTGAGTTAGAAGGAAGGCCTGCACACACTTGCCCTGGCTCGAGACCAGCTGCCACGCTGTAAAGCCCAAAATGCATGTGATTTACACATTTAGCTTTCGACTTTGGTATTAACCCTCAGGCAGAAATCCTCATTGGGTTCAGTAGCTCAATGTTTGATATTTGGAGTGAAGGAGAGTGTCTAGCATGCACTTGTTATCTTTTGGAATTAGGGAATGCCAATGAATGCATCTTTTCATCTAGTTTATGGGACCTTGAATTATTTTGTGATCTAACTAACAAAGACACTATTTTTACAGTTCTGAAGCCTGGTTTTTTTTTGTTTTGTTTTTGTTTTGTTTTGTAAGTTACCCTACAGCATAGCTCTGCCCAAGCAGACCACAAGTGATGACAAACAAGAAGTCATTTAACTAGGCATGTGGCTCCGGGGTAAAGCACTTGATTAGAATGTGCAAGGTCTTGGGTCCAATCCCAAGTATGAAAACAAAACAAAACACAAAAAGTAATCCAATAAGGTTACAGCAATTTTAAAGACAAAACCCATGTAATTAACAATCCAACGAACCTGGCCACATAAAACAATTTATCAAAGGGCAAGTTCCTCTCTCATAACAGGACCTGCAAACTCTTTTCTCTGGTCCCAGACCCCAACATTCCTCCTACCTGCTCCCACTGGGCAGCTGCAAAAACACAGAATGTTCTCTCTGAAACTCCCGCAGCGTCTCTCTGACTTTCCCCCAGTGCACCCTCAGGCTTCCCTCTGCTTCAGGTCCTTCAGATATCTAGTTCTCCCCACAGTCCCCCAATGCCAAGGTTCTCAGAGACACCCCCCAACACACACCATATCCATCCCAACGCTTACAGGACTGGTTTGAGGAATAGGGGAAAGGCCATCACTTGCTGGCTCAGTGCTTCTGCAAGTCCCACAGACCAGTAGGGCCTCCTGGCATCCTGCTCACATTCTAGAGGTCTCATCCCCCTCTCTCTGAGGCAGGGGATAAGACCTCTGATCAGAGGAGGAAAAATGAGCACCGATGAAAGAACACCCCCGGAAGCTGAGGGGCTGCCAGCACACTCCTTTCTGATGGGTATGTCCTTAACAGTTTTAGAACATCTGAAGGACTCTTTTTTTGTGTTCTTATATATTTTTACAATGTTTATATGTCTTCAGATGTCTTGCTAATCTGGGACAAAGGATTACCTTTATCAGAGATCGAACAACCGACTTAGAAAAACTCAAGGTGGCTGCTACAGCTACGGCCATTGAATCCACATTTTGACAGTAAGAAAAAGAAAAAAAGGTTGTGAGACAAGGCTCTTCCTTTTTTGGACACTCTATCCAGTAACTTCCAATTATATCTCACTGTCTGTCATCTATCTGCAAGGAAGGCTGGCCATATTTCTATTCCCAGTAAAATCAAGCAGGTACCTTTCTTCTTTAAACGAGATAATGGTGAGAATGAACACTGTGTCTATCTGTTGCAGTTCGCCTGCATGGTTGCTAATAAATGACCATCAAACGGCTTAAGGGAACAAGGTATTTATTTTCTTACTGATAGTCTAGTTACAGTATGTCCAGCTTGACAGGAGAGCAGGCACCAACACCAGGACCAAAGGAACTGGCCACACCATCACCATATAATGGCTGAGAGAGGGACGATCCTTACTTGCCAGACCAGCATGTTTGGCCAAGTATACACAAGGATGCTGACTCTCTCAACCAGCTTTCTCTATTTTATTCCAGGGCCTAATCCCACCCACCATGGGCAGGGCCCATCAGATAGACAATCTCCTGCAGATTTGTTCTGGGCAAACACAGCCACTAATTCTCCACAAATGTGCCCAGAGCTCAAACCCTCAACTATGAAGTTGACGCCTGTGCCTAACTATGACACTCCACCCCTTGTCAATTTGACACAAAAACATAGCATTTTAAACTGTAACCTTCAATCCTTGTCCCCATAAGTGTTAAAAGTTATCTTAAAAATATAAATACATTTCATGGACAAATTTTCAATGTTCTCTCATTAAAACTTCAGTTATTAAAATGTTGGAACTGAAAGTCTTTAAATATCTTAGATCTTTTAACTTAGAAGTCTACTGAGTCAAAATAAGTTAAATAGTTTAACACAGATAAAACATTAAAACGGAAGTATCTTCATATAATAAGAAAACATTTAAATTAAGATCAAAGTCCAGCAAATTAAATACCGAATCCTGTACTTCAATGCTCATCACGTAGTCAAGGTGGCTCAAAAACTCTAGCATTCCCAGTCCCTATTTGTAGTACAAAGTTGTAAAAGCAGAGTTCTTCTGAACCAGGCTAAATCTCCACTCGCAGCCGTCCTCAACATGCATCCCATGGTTCTGGCATCTCAAACACCACTCTAGATTCACCTCTGCAGCTATAAGCTTCACCTTTCCTTGCAGGAACTCTACTTGGTATCAAGCCTGCCACTTGGTATCAAGTTTTTGCTGCTCTCCATGAACCCTGTAATCTTACACCAAAACTAGTACCACCTGGGGGATGCAGCCCATTAAATTCTGCAGAACAGTATTTGTAATCCACAAAGTCAAACTCTTCAAACACTTCAAATTTTGGATAGCAAAACCATTCAAAAGCCACAAATCCACACAGTCAGATTTATCAGCAACATCTCTACTTCTTCAGCACTAAATTCTATTGCAATTAGCCTGCATGGTTGCTGATAAATGACCATCTTAAGGGAACAAGGCTGGTTACAGTCTGTCCAGCTTGATCAGAAAACATGCACAAAACCAGGGCTGAGGGAACTGACTACACTATCACCACATAATGGCTGAGAGAGGGACGATCCTTACTTGCCAGACCAGCATGTCTGGCCAAGTATACACAAGGATGCCGATCCTCTCAACCAGTTCTCTGTGTTTTTATTCCTGGGCCTAATCCCACCCACCTGGGCCTTCCCCATCAGCCAATCTCCTGCAGGTTTGCTCTGGGCTTAACCCAACCACTAATTCTCTACAAATGTGCACAGAGCTCAAACCCTCAACAGTCAAGTTGACACCTGTGCCTAACTATGACACATGGATTTCTTTTCACATTTTTTTTCTCATCATTCTTGGGGCAAGATGTGTTTCAGAATACTTTTGGTTTTAAAAATATGCAATATCCCACACAAAGTCTTTCACTTTGGAGTTATGTTTGTGTGTTCACATATACATGTATTTACATGTATGTGCAAAGGAAGGCCAGAGTCAATGTCAAGTGTCTTTCCTTTATCGAGTTCCATCTTTTCTTGGCAAGATTTACTTATTTAATTGTGTGGGGTAGGCGCATAAGCGTGGAGGTCAGAGAACAGCTTGCTGGAGTCAGCTCTCTTCTCTACCATGTGTGTTCCAGGGATTGAACTCAAGTCATCAGGCTTGGGGGCAAGCAAGAGCATCCCCCACTAACCTCTCCAACTGGACTCGGGTTCTCTCACCGATGCTGAAATTGATTAGTCAAACTGGCAGGCCAATGGGCTCCAGGGATCCACCTGTCTCCACCCTACCAGCTCCGGGTTACGCTGTGGTACCCATGGAGTCTGGGGATCTGAACTTGGGTCCTCATGCTTGTGCAACAGACACTTTACCCACCGAACCATCTCCTCAGCCCCTCTCACACTGCTCAGTGAAGTCCTGGTACAGCACTGTGTGTGTGTGTGTGTGTGTGTGTGTGTGTGTGTGTGTGTGTGTGTGAGAGAGAGAGAGAGAGAGAGAGAGAGAGAGAGAGAGAGAGAGAGAGAAAGTTTTGCCATATGACTTAATATGGCCTTAAACTTGTGGCAATCCCCCTACCTCAGCCTCCCTTCCAGGCCTGTACCTCCACACCCTGCCACACATGCTTTTCTTCAATGATCATTTGGATATTCAGTATAGATGAGCCTACACCCATGCAAATCCAAATTTAAAATTTAAGGTGAACTTTCAACTTTTAAGCACTTTGAGGATTTTAGGCATGAATAAGGAATTGTGACACTGTATCCCCCTTTTACTTTGAAACAAAGCAAGGCCCAGAGAAGTTAAACAATTCAAGGAAGGTCACACAGCTGAGTGGTAGAGCCAAATTTGGAATTCATTCTAAAGTATATACACAGGGGAGGGACCTGCTGGAATCCACTATGCAGCCCCCAGAGTCCCACTAAAACAACGCAGGGGTGCCTGCTTGTGGTCTGCTTCATGAAGTTTTATGTGAAGTGATTTCATAGACATATTTTGAATACACTGTGTTTAAGCGTAATGCTTAAAGAAATCATGTTACATAAACATTACATACTCCACTTCAAATAGGTCAATTAACCAGACTGATTTATTTTTATGTATTCATGAGCCTACCTTTCACTGTTCTGTAAAATAAATTGTGATGGGTTTTTTTTTGCTTTGTTTTGGGATTTCCCAAGCTCAACTCAAGTGTAGGCTGCTGCCATTTCTACCTGGCATTTTTTTTAATGTGTGACCTGGAATTCAAACTCAGGACCTTCTGCTTGTGAAGCAGTCTTAATCCAAGTCCTCTCTCCAGCAGTAACTGTGCATTCTTACATTACATGCACATACAAGAAATTTTAATATATACATAAACTAAAAGACCTGCCTCCTAATCATCTCTTCTCAGAAATAATTGCTGAGATCTTGGGTTTCTTTCTCTTAACTTTGAAATTAATAAATGTTACCAATAACTACTACTGATGGGGAATTGGTTTAAAAATGATTCATTTTCCTTCTTTCCCACTTTGATTCTTTTTAAATTTAGCTTTTTCTTTTCAAAAATCATGTTTTATCAATTAATTTCATTTTTATTTATTGAACTTAGGAAAAGCACATGCCACAGCCTGCACATGAAGGTCAGAGGATATGAGAATATCAAACTCAGGACTTTAGGCTTGGCTCAAGTCATTTATTTATTCATCTATCTGTCTATCTATCTATCTATCTGTCTGTCTGTCTGTCTGTCTGTCTGTCTTTTTCAGAGGGAGAGGGAAGACACATATGGAATGGTGCAGTTGTGGAGGTCAGAGGACAACTTTCACAAGTCGGCTCTCTCCTTCCACCATGTGGGCTTCCAAGGATCAAACTCAGGCTGCCAGGTTTGTGATCAGACGCTACCTGTTGAACCATCTCAACAGCCCCAATTTTTTGAGACAGGCTGTCACTCTGCAGCCAAGGCTGACCTGGCACTCATGCTGCAGCTCAAGCAGGCCTCGAACTCGAGACCACTTCTCTTGGTTCAACCTCCTCTCTGCCGACCTTCCTCACTGCTGAAATTACGGCCCTTGCTTTTTTCTCTTAACACTGTTGCATGTATTATTGAGATAGTGACAGTATTGATCAAATCAGGTAATTGGCATTTCTGTTTCTTTGTGTTTGGGACGTTTAATACTCTACATATTTTTCTGCTTTTCTGAGTTATTTTGATGCCAGTCACATTATTCCTATAACAGGGGCCTCATTTTTGGAAAGACAAGGATATTACATTATCGACACAAGATAGGGACATAACATGCTTATTCTGAAAGTCTAGCCCAGAATACTTACCCAGTATCCCTTCCCTTTCCAGATTTTGGGCAGTCAAAACACAGTCAGGCCCCAGCTCCAAATGTGTGTATATATATATATATATGTGTATGTGTGTGTGTGTGTGTGTGTGTGTGTGTGGCTGTGTACATGTGTGCATGAGTAGAGAGGGCACTGTATGTGCCTGTGAAGGTCCAAGGGTGACTTCTGGAAACCGCTTGGATTGCTCTGCCTCCTTATTGCTTTGCTCTGGGTTTTCCCAGGCTTTGCCTTCCAGAGTCCAAATCACAGGCCGCCTTTTATGTGGGATCTAAACTCAAGTCCTTTTGCTTGCAAGGCAAAGGCTTAACCCTTATCCATCTCTCCAACCCCTACTTTCCTCTTTCTCTCTCTGACAGTCTCTGTCTCCCCTCCCCCCATTTCCCCCTCCCGTGTCTGTGTGTGTGTGTGTGTGTGTGTGTGTGTGTGTGTGCGCGCGCGTATCAAGGATGGTCATGAACCACAATCCTTTTGCCTCAGTCTCCTGGATGCTAGGTGTACAGATGTTTCATTATGCCTGCTTTTTCTTTCTTTTGTAATACTTTTTTTTTTTTTTTTTTTACTTTAGGAATTGTCCAAATATACTTATCAATGAAGAAAAAGAAAGAGAAAAGGGACGGGAAGGAGAGAGGAAAAACACGCTGTCACAGTGCATCTGTGGAAGTCAGAAGTCAGTTCTTTCCTTCACCAAGGTGAGCTTCTGGGGATTGAACTCAAGTTGCTTGTTTTGCAAACATTTACTTACCTACTTAACTATCTAACCAGCCCATAGAATCCATTCTTTAAGATATTTTTTCTGGAGGCTAGGGAGATAGCTCAGCAGTTGAAAGACTTGCAGCATAAGCAAAAGTACAAGAGTTTGCATCCTGAACTCCAGATTCCATATAAAATGCAGGGTGGTTTCGGTGAGGCATCTGTAATTCCAGCCCAGGAAGGAAAAGCCTGAGAATCTTCAGAGCAAGGTGGCTAGCCAGCCTATCCCTATGGACGAGCTCTGGGTTTAAATAGAGACAGCCTCAAAAGAATAAAGTGGAGGAGCTATTGATGATGATTCCTGCTATCAACCTCAGGTCTCAATATGCACGTGAATGCATGTACATCCACACACACAAAGTGTGCCCACACACATGCAAACATGCATACAACACATGCACATACACACACCTCCACACACGTATGAAAATGAAAGAAAAGAATTTGTGTGTACGCACCCTTGAACAGCAAGTGCTCCTGAAAGAGACATTTGTGCCTGCAGCCACTTGAGAAGCCAGCCAGAAGGTTCAAGAGAAGCAAGTTAGAAGGATTGGGAGGTGACACCTAGATGGAACCCGCTGCAGCTTTGACACCTACATGGAAATGCCACATGTTGATGGAAAATAGATCGGGTAAGGAACAGAAGGATTCAAGGGTTCTCTTCTCACATACATGCTTGATCCTGCGAACTTCATTTCTCCTTATAGCTCAGCTCCAATGTCCATTCTTCTAGGAGGCTTCCAGTCCCCCAGACTGGGATAGATCTACCTGTTGTTCCCTTTCATAGCCCACATGTTCCACATAGAAATGACAGTGAGAACTGTTACAACGTGCACCTGACTCTTCCTCCAGCCCCAGCAACGAATGGCATGGCCAGCTCCACAGCCAAGTCTGTATGCTCACCCGAGTCCCTGCTCCCAGCCCTACACACAGTATACAATTAAACACAGGAAGGACAGGCAGGGGCTACACTCGTCCCTCACTCCACCTGAACACTTCATCTTCTCTTGCAGAATACAGAGGACTTGGATTTGGACAAAGACCACATTCTCGATGTTCTGCCTGGCCAGGAGAAGCTGGGGTTTCCCAAAGATCCATGCTGATATTTTTCAGCTACATGAATTATTGGGCATTTTTTCCTCCAAGGATAAAGCTATTTCCTTGAAATCAAACAAAATCCACAGAAAGGAAACCAACACTTATCACATACCTAGTGTGCACAAGCACTTGGGAATTTTATTTGATTTTTACAGCCACTTTGCAAAGCAGATATAATTTCTATCTTCACAGAGTGCAACTGAGACTCCCAAGATGTTAAATAACTTGTCACGTTCATAAAGAAAGGGGGAAAAGAAAAAAAAAGAAAAGAAAAGAAGGAAGAAAGGAGGGAATGAAAAAGGGAGGGACGCCTGAAGGGAGTGAGGAAGTAGAGAGGTGATCTGAGTAAACTGGGGCACACTGTAATCTCAGAATCTAGGAGGCTGAGGCAGGAAGATCATGAATTCTAGGCCAGACTGGACTACTTTGCGTCTCAAAAACAAACAAACAAAAAAATAAAACCAGAAAATAAACAAACAAAAACCTAAAATCTGTGAGGTTCTAATACTTGGAAATTTGGTGGAGGGTGTCCTGGGGAGTTATACTTAGTCTTCAGTGGTGGTGGGAGTGCATGCGGCTGCCTCCCTCCTTGCTCTTCAAATACTGGGGCACACAGGTAGAACCTCTAGAAAAGGAAGAAGGAGAGAGTATGAATAGAGAAACGAAACCAAGTTACTTCTAAATATTCATTACTTAGACCTTTGCTGACTACGTCAAGCACAGGAGCCAGGGATGAAAATGACATAAATCATGGGCCCTCCCCTCACGAAAGTTACTCTCTAGTGACAGAACCAGACAGGAAAACAAAACAAAACAAAACAAAAACAACTTACAGGTCAGTCAGGCCAACATGAAAGAAGGTATCATGTCTTTTGTGTGTGTGAATGCTTGAACTTCTTTATAACAAAACATTGTGGTACAAGGCAGCCTGGCCTCTTACGGAACTGCAGACACAAGTCAGTTTCTATGGCTGGAAGGAGGAAGGCACTTTCTTATGGAAGCTGACCTCTGAAAAGGCCTATGTGTATGTTCTGCACTGCTAGACTGAAGGATTTGTTTTGGTGTCCAGCCCTGGAATGTCCCTTTGGAGTAGACACAGAACTATGAGCAGATGAACAGCGCCATCTGGAGGTGGAATGAAGAGTTCCAATCTCTACCTTGGCTCTCAGTCAAAAAAAAAAAAAAAAAAAAAAAAAAAATCCTAGTTCCATTCAGCTCCATCAAAGAGCATAATGGCAGAAAAAGTCTCTGATTTCCAGAAGCAAGTGAAAAAAATAAAAGGCGATGTTTCCAAATGGAGAAGAGGAACTGAGATCTGCTGATAAGTGCAAAGCAAACCCAGCCAAAGAAAGCTTGTTTTGTCATCATCGTGTCCAGATTTAGTTAACAATCATAATTGCTGCCATCATTGTGCCAGTCATATGGGCACATTGAGCTACGTGCTGAGCACGCTTCATCTCACTTAGCTCTCAGAATAACTTTGTAGAAGATGTGGCGGATGTGTGTGAAAGTACATGGTGCCTGAGAAACAACAGTCTAAGTTGTCCTCTGGTCTCCACATGCATGTACACACGCATGTACAGGTACCCTAGAGACAGAAAGAGAGAGAGAGAGAAGAAAGAGGAGAAGAGGAAGAGAAAGAAGAGATTAGGGCCCAGAAAAACTGGACAGAAGAAGCCTCGTGGGACTACATACAAGCCAAGGGAAGACAAACCAAACAAGACATCATCTCAAACTTCGAGCCTATCCAACTGTAAAAGCATAAATTTCTGCTGTTAAGTCGCCCAGTTAGTGATATTTTGTTAGAGTAACTCTAGGAAATAAAAAAATAGACACTGAGGAAAAGAACTAAATCTTGGAGAGCTAATTCATCAATCATGAAGCATATGTTGCCTTGTGGTCACTCCTCCATTGATTATCAACTCTTGTGACTTGTTATTTGTCTCTTGAATGTTTGGGACTTGTTGCTATGATTGGCATGCAGGGCAAGGGCCCCCCTTGTCTTACCTTTCTTTGCATTTCTAGACTTCCTAGCTCAGCTTGGTGAGTTGTTAGTTTTGTGATACTGGAGAATCAGTGTAGGGTCTGTGACTGCTACACGAGTACGCTGCCACTAGTTTCCCAGCCCCTGATCTGATTTTTTTCTATTTTCACATGTATGCGAGTGGAGTGTATATGCCTGTATGTGTGCATGCTCATTTTTGTGTGGGCACATGTGTGTGAAGCCCGAGCTTGATGTATTTGCTCTCAGCTTTAAAAAAAAATCCTAGTTCCATTTATTCTTGATCCTTCTTCCACCTTCCATTTATTTACTTGAGGGGAAGGAAGCACGCATACATGGGTAGAGGCCAGAGGACAATTTTTAGAAATCAGTTGTCTTCTTCCACCATGTAGACTTCCAGGGTTTGAACTCAGATGACCAGCTTTTCAAGCAGGCACGTAAGTCACTAAGCTGTCTCACCAGCCCCTCCCACTCTATTTCTTGAGAATGGGTTTCTAATCAAACCCAGCTTACTGGTAGGGTTAGGATCATGAATTCTAGGTCAGACTGGGCTATGTAGTGTCTCAAAAACAAACAAAACCAGCAAATAAACAAAAAAAGTAAAATCTGTGTAGTTCTAACACTTGGAAATTTGGTGGAAAATGTCCTTGGGAGTTACACTTGGTCTGGGAATTCCTAATCTCTTCCTTCCAAAGCTTGAATTACAGACGGGCTGCCGCATCTACCTAGGATCATGTGGGAGTCTAGGGGTCCAAACTCAGGTCTTCCTGATTGCATGGCAAGCATAGTGCCTACTGACCCATCTCCCCTGGTGTTTTTTTAACTTTACTGTGCGTGTGCGTGCGTGTGTGTCTGTGTGTGTGTATGAGAGAGCATTGTATGACTCTGTGGAGGACCAAGGGTGACTTCAAGAATCATCCTAGATGATTCTTTTTGCTTCACCATCTTTTTGCTTCACTCTGGAATTATCCAGGCTCTGCCCACCAAGGCCAGAAGTGAAGGCCACCACCTTTTCCACCTGGCATTTTTAAGTGGCACCTGGGATCAGAACTCAGGACCTTCTGCTTTTGAGGCAGAGTCTTAAACCCTGAGCCATCTCTTCAAACCACCCTGACGGTTTTTAACAGAAAATTTTCAATGAATTTTTCTCTTGCTGCTGTGTGATTGAGTGATATATTTGGGTGGATAAGACTTCCAAATATAAGCCTTGGGATGTCTAAGACATTATGCAAGGTAATGGGTATACAACATTAGGTTAGGATTGTTAGTTAAATAGAGAAAAATGTAGATGGGTGTAGATGGATACAAGTTAGGGAAAAGATCTGTGGGGAGCAGCAGCTGTAACTTCAGAATAGCCCCTTTTGAAAAGTGAACGGGCCTATAGCACCCAAACAGGCATGTGTTGGAGACAAATGACTCAGCAAGAGAGGGCAAGAGTAGAACAAGTGTGGCTCCTGAATGACACCCCCTCCTGAGCAGATCCACACATCACAGACAAACTGCCCAAGGGGCACATCTTCAGTGCATGATCACACTCAGAAAGGAGATACAAGAGGGTGCTGCGTGCAGGAAGGAGATGCAAGAGGGTGCTGCGTGCAAGAAGGAGACGCAAGACAGTTCTGAGTGGAATGAGGATAAAGAAAAGCACCATGACACTCACTGTAAGGTTCCCTCTCAGTCTCCTTGCTGACACACATGAACAACGTAGCGAGCACTGGACAGAACACGACCTGCTTCAGACAGTCAATGCTAAGCTTCACCAAAGCAGCTTAAGGGCTCCAAATATTTCGCTAAGGCCAGTTTCATGATACATACAGCAGGCAGAGGACCACCCCTCAGAACGCGTTCCCTCACACCAATGAACTGAGCAGGACGACCCCGGGTGATCACGAGCAGAAACAGACAAGGAGCTGTCTGGCTGCAGCTCGCAAGTCCGTGCCAGTGACATGCCATACCAGTTAGTTTCTGTTGTCCCCGTGACACTTGTGGGACTGCGGGTATACTTACGGGGAATGATTTAGGGAAGGCAGACTCTGGACAAGTTGTAGATTGTATAACTGATACACAGAGCCAATGCAGTCAGTGGGACACTGGGCAGGTAAATAAAAATAGGAGAGCTGGTTGGAATTTGGCAAGCTGGCATACTAGAAAGCAAGTATACAGCACTGGTCCTTGCCTTCTGCTCTTGCCATAGATATTGTGTGGCCAGTTGTCTTGGTTCCTGCTGGTATGATTTATGCTGTGACGAACCATAACTTGGAATCATGAGCATGAATAAAAATCTATTTGGGTCAGGTGTTTGCCACAGCAATAAAGTTGTGAAACTAAGATGATGCTAAAATATAACAGTGATTGTTTCTCTTCAGGTGGTTCCCCCTGTCCTTCCTCTTTTCTGTATTGTCTAATTTCCTACTTTGATGAACAGGTGTTATTTACAAAGTATGAAACAAAACATGTTATTTTTGACAAACACTAACTTTGCCTGATGGTTTACATCCTAGCTGTCTTTTTAAAGCGTTGAACTTGAGAACTAGGAATGATGATGTTTTAAGTATATTGGTTTGGATCTGGTTGGGAGACAGAAAGCACAAAGGAAACTTAAAGAGGAATTAAGCTATGAAAGAAGAATAAATATGAACATTAGACAGTCCTAGAAGATCCCTAAGGCTGAGGAGGAACTTGAGAAAGGACAAGTGAAAGGACAACTGTTTCCTGAAGACTGAAGTTCAAGCTTCAGCCTAGAGGACCGTAGAGAAATCTGCATAGGACAAGCTAGTGCTCCCTGTTTGTTGAGTAACAAGAAACTGTCTTCAAAGCTGCAGGTGAACTGAAGCTGCAGAAATGCAGTCAGAACACATGCACAAGGCACAAGGTCTTGGGCAGGCAGTATCCACCTCAAAATATCAAGAGAAAGTGGTCCTCACATCTATTCTGGGCGTGTAGCCAGAGCAGCCCGCCTCAGAGAAATTCCCATCCCTTTGCACACTGATCAGCAGGCAAGAACAAGAAAAAGCCAATTGCCTGGGAGGAAGAATCTGAAAGAGAAACTCCCTTGCCTGCAACGTCTCTGGCTCCCTCTATCGGCAAGTCTTCATATAGCCTGACCATAAGACAATGATACACTTTCCCAGAACAGGTACCAGCCAGCAGATCATGATTTGGAATTCTATACAAAGAAAATCCAAACTTGAAGAGACTGACTTGCCTACCCCACTCACCAACACCTGAATCCATCTCTCTCTAGATACACAGCTTGAAGACATACATACAATCTTGACTCTCACTTCAGGCTCACATAGAGCCTGCTCCAAATCCCAGCCCCCACATCCATCTAGTCACGTGACCAAATGCTACTTTCTGTGTGTGGAGACCAATTCTTCTTTTCATGCTGCATGTCTTACACAGCCTTTTCTAGACTATATTGCAAGGATGTTTGTACAGCAAACATTCTTGGACAACAGAGTCTTCCGGGCCAGACTGAGGGTTTATTTACCAACCAGAATAATTAAAATAATGCTTCCCATGGGACAAAGGTTGACCACGTTTGCTGTTTGTCTCCATATTGCTCTCCCCATTGTTGTGACAAATACCTGATGCAGGAAACTTCAGGAAAAAAAGCTTTGGTTCATATTTAAGAAGGAATACAGTCCATCAAACTGGGAAGGCACAGTGGTTGGGACAGCTGATCTCACTGCGCCTACGATTAGGAATCAGATATGATTGTATGAATGCTTGCATTTCCCCTTCATTTTTTTTTTTGAGACAGGGTCTCATGGAGGCTATTCCAGGCTAGTCTCCAACTCTCTATGTAGCCAAGTATGACGCTGAATTTCCTGATCCTTCTGCCTGCATTTACCAAGTACTGGGATTACAGGGATGCACTACCATGACTGGTTTTGTGTGATGATGTGGACCGGACCCAGAACTTTGTGCATGCAAGCATTTCCAACGCCCCTACACTCCAGCTTCACATTCCCTTTTTTATCCAGCCCAGGGGCTCAGGCTACAGGATGATGCCACTCACAGTGGCACATCTTCAGTTCCCTCTCAGTAAAACTTCTCCAGAAATGTCCTCACTGACATTTCTAGAGGTGTGTCTCTGAGGTGATTCTAAATCCAGTAGAGTTAATGATGAAGATTAACCAGAACAGTCCCCTTTAGAAGATGAGGTTTTATTAAACTTAGGATGGCTCCTCTGCAGTGTAACCTATTATAAATACAGTATTCACCTGGGCTCACTTCTCCAAACAAAAACATGAAAAACATATTCTTGCAGTACTTGAGTGACAAAGTCCTTTCTGACACAGGAGTATCATGTCCTCTGCCATCATCTGTGGAACATGGCAATCCCACTTGCTAGCACATAAGTGGAGCAAGATGCAAGCCCTTGGCAATTCTTAACACCATCACCCAAAGTCAAAAGGATATGTATCGCTTACCTGTCTTTGCACTGTGGCATCTGCACCCCTTAGCACCAAGGGCACATCCTCCTGAGTCCTCTTCTTCCACAGCACACTTTGCTCCCTCTCCTCATTAACCTCCTCCGTGGACCTCTTTTCCCTTCACAGTTCCATCAGCAATTCCCTGCAGCCTCTCTGAGCATTTCACCTTCCTTCCCTGGGTGATTGCAGCTTGCCTGCATGCTGCCAATAAAATCACAACAGAACAAACAACTTATGGGAACAAAGGATTATATTTTGGCTTACAATTGTCTAGTTACAGTTGGTAGTCCAGGTTGACAGGAGAGTTCATACCAACACCAGGAGCTGAGGGAATTGTCCACACCATATTCACAGGACTTGTGGTGGAGGGGCAAACCTCACTCGCCAGACAACATGTCTGTGTAAGTGTGCAAAAGAATGCCAATGCACTGAAGTGCGTGAAGTACGGCAGTGGACTTATGCTCATGGATTTCACTGGTCTTACCAGCTCAAGTTCAGGAGCTCAACATCTCAGTAATCCCAGTCTGGTGTTGAAGGCCGGAGGATTCCTGGAGAGACCCTGAACTTCAGTCACACTGATAGTTGAAGAAGCCAGGCTCAGATACCAGAGAACAGCAGTAGCAGAAAAAAATAAGTTTGCCGGGGGGGGGGGGGGGAACCAAGCTCCTTTTCCCTCTTATTTGGTTTGCTACTGGAAGTCACCATCCACTGTGGGCTGGGTCTCCTGAAGGCTTGCTCAAGGGTTCGCCTGAACTACAAATTCTTCAGAGCTGTGATCAAAGCTCAGTTTGCAACTGTCAAATTGCACCTGTACCTAACTGTCTCGGTGGTCGATCTCACACAGCTCACATTTAAACCTTACTTAGGCAATGGCATCCTATATTCTAGCTCCAGTCTGGACAACTGACAAAACTTAGCCAGACACCACCTATACAGCCAATGAGTACAGGAAGGAAAACAGTCTATCCTTGGTGCGCCACACCAGCCCCTCCTCCCTCCTGAGCCCATTCAGTTTCTTGTGCATACGCCATCTGGCTGTTCCAATCACCATCTATCTTTTACTGTCCTTCACAACCCAGAGGCAATCTTTGACTGCTGTTCCTTTCACTCTGCTTCCAGAATCCATATTCCTCTCCCTTCCTTCCTTCTCTGGCCTCAGTCCTCTTTGTGTTGTCTACCTCACTGGCTTTCCTAGGCTCTGATCCTATTGTTGTTAGAGTCGTTCCTAAAATATAACTAAATGGTGTTATTTCTTTGCTCAAAACCTTTCATTTCCTCCTCACAGCAGGCAGAATGGCACCTTCATACATAAATGTCATTATGTTTTGTTCTTATTTCTCTCCCCTCCCATTTTATTTTTCCTTAAAGAATTAAGTCGAAATTCGAATCCGGGGCCATGTTTCTGCTCAACAATTTGCTATGGAGTTTATTTGCTTTTCAGGGTCCCCTGGAGAAATATACTGAATGATTTATTTCTTTGTTCTACCCAGCGATTGCAAGATATCCATATCGACACCCCCATTTCTGAACATATGTATGTGCAGACATTGCGCATATTACACTGTTTTTAATTTCTTCTTGTCCTTTAAGCAAACGAACATCCTTAAAGTGTCCACCAGGAGGCGCCAGGAGCAGCAAAAGACCTAAGGTACCTCAGCGGTAGAAGGTGGAGAGGGATGCAGCGCCGATGGAACCCGGCTTCCTTTTTTAAGAATCAGTGAGAATGAAAGGAGTGGAACCGCGATATTTTAGGGAGACTTTGTCGCACTCCCCTTCCCGCATGTAGGTAGCGTCTGGAATGTGTGCTTCCAGCTCGGGGACCCCATGGAGAGACGCTGGCGGCGGCAGCGGCCGGAGCTCCTTTTGCGGTTGCAGCCGGCAGTAATCCGACTCCCCCGGCGCAGGGACTGAACAGGCGCGAGGAAGAGCGGCGAGCTGGGAACAAAAGCCCTAAGCGCGGGGCCGGAGCCCAGGATCTGGGGTAAGCAGACCCTCCCAAGGACCTGGCAGCTGCAGGCACTGGTGTGGCCCGGCTCTCTACGCTCTGGGAGCCCACCCTGCCAGATGCTCTGTGGGGTGGGGGGTGGAGGTCTGGTAGGCATCTAGGGGCAGGTGTATGAGCCCAGAATGGGGTGCATGGTACCGGGGTGGATGGCACCTTTAGCTGTACATCAGACTTGGAGGTGATTGGTGCAACTGGGAGGATACAGGCAGAAGCTGCATCCCCCGCAAGCAGCCGGTGGGGGCTGAGGAGGCGGCAGACAGGACTCCCAGCTCTCCCTGCCGAGAATCCATCACCCCTCGCGGAGAGCCCTTGGGGACGGCTCTCAACGCCTCCCTTATCCTGACCCTTGTGCTCCTTAGCAGTGAGAAATCAACCATAAACTTCTTCCTAAGCAAACGGGTCCTCAGAGCAATGCACTGAGGGATGAACAGGCCTCTGCCCCTTTTTGTTCCTGCAGAGCGCATCCCAGCAGCCCGCCCAAGCTACAAACAAATAGGCTAATCCTCTCGGGAATCCTTCAGGGCCTCCCTTGTGGCCTGCACCTTAATCTTTTCATTTTAGCTTGCAGCAGGAGGGGGGGAGGATGCACCTCGCTGGGAGTCTGACCACAGCCCCCCCCACCCCGCATTCCATGACAGAGACAGACCGAGGCTGCTCTCTCAGCCCCCGAGTGCAACCCCACGCCGCGACCTAGCCTGGGTTTTCAGGACTTTGGTTTCACGATTTTCCGCTGCGCCAGGCCTCTCAACCTAACGCGAAAGAGCATTAAGTTGGGAGGATGAATACGGGGGAGGACCAACTCTCAGATTTATCCCTCTATGCCCCTCCTTTCCACAGCAGGGATTCCAACGAGGGACCCGTCTCAGCTATGGTGGACCCAGTGCCAGAAGAGAAGGAGGGCGATGAGCCCGGCGGCTCAGAAGGAGAGGGGGCTCCAGCGTCCGTGCCCCCGGACGCCCAGGGAGCCCAGCAGCCCGCAGCCTCCTCGGCCTCCGCCTCCGCCCCCGTGTCCCGCAAGGCCGAGGTGCCGATGGGAGCAGAAGGAGGGCGGCGGGAACAGTCCCCGCTGCTGCACCTCGACCTCTTCAACTTCGACTGTCCCGAGGCCGAGGGCAGCCGCTACGTGCTGACCAGCCCCCGCTCGCTGGAGGCCTGTGCCCGCTGTGCCGTTAAGCCGGTGGAGCTGCTGCCACGCGCCCTGGCCGACCTGGTGCGCGAGGCCCCGGGCCGCTCCATGCGGGTGGCCACCGGCCTGTACGAGGCATACGAGGCGGAGCGGCGCGCCAAGCTGCAGCAGTGCCGCGCCGAGCGCGAGCGCATCGTGCGCGAGGAGAAGCGGCGCCTCTTCACGCCTCTGGGCCCCGCGGCGGCGGCCGCAGCCCCGGCCGCGAGCGCCGGCAGCAGCAGCAGCTGCAGCAGCGCCAGCCTCCCGGCGTCCCCCGCGCCGCGCGCCGCCCGCAGGACCTCTCCCAGCCCCTCCTCCGCCCGCACCCAACCTCCGCCCGCCGGGGCTCGGACAGGTAGGAAGAGCCACTCGCTGGACTCGCTGTCCCGCCGGCGCGACGGTGCCCTGAGCTCCGAGTCAGGCGCCTCGTCGTCGTCCTACAGCGGGGAGAGCCTGCGGGAGCTTCGCTGGCCACCTCGGGCCTCCGCCAGGAACAGCTGCCCGGCGGGGTCGGCATCCTCTGCACCCAACCCTCTGGGCCGCCCTTCTGCCCTGACCTGGGTCCCACTCACGAGCCGCAGCTTCAGCCTCGGCGACCTGAGCCACTCGCCGCAGACGGCCCAACACGTGGAGCGCATCGTGCGCCAAGTGCGCGCCGAGCGCGGCCTGCGCGGGGTGCCGGAGCGCGACCGGAAGATCGCGGCGCTGATGCTGGCGCGACACCAGGAGGAGCGCCTGTTGCTGGAGCAGCGCGCCGCGGCCCACGGGCAGTGGGAAGAGCAGCGGGTGCGCGCCGAGCAGCGGCGGGAGCGCGAGGAGCGCGAGAAGCAGCGCGCCCTGGAGCGGGGCCGTCGCGCCTGGGCGGCGCAGGTGGAGGAGCGGCGCGGCCGCCGGGGCCGAGAAGAACGCGAGGCCGCGCGCAGGCGGCAGCAGCAGTGCGAGCGCAGCGAGGAGCGGCGGCGGGAGCTGGCCGAGCGCCAAGGCCTGCTGCGGCGGGAGCGGGCGGAACGCGCGGCGCGGGACGACCGGCTGCGCAAGCTGCAGCAGGAACAGAACTTGAAGCTGAGGGAGGAGGGGCTGCAGGAGGGGCGGGAGCGCGCCGAGCAGGTCCGCCGAGAGCGCGCCCAGCGCGCGGCCCGCACCAAGCAGCGCCAGGAAGGCCAGCTCCAGCGGGAGAAGCGGGAGCTGAGCCGGGCCGAGCGCGCGCGCCACGAGGCTCTGCTGCGCGGCCGCGTCCGGCAACAGCACGAGGAGCGGGAGGGCCTGCGGAGCTCGCTGGAAGCCAGCCTGGGCCGCGCGCAGGAGAACTACGAGCAGCTGCTGGAGCAGCGTGCCCGGGAGCTGCGGGAGCGCGCCCGGCGGGAGGAGCTGCAGGGACGGCGGGCCAAGGAGGCGGCGGAGCGCAAAGAACGGGAGCATCAGGCGCACCTGGAGGCGCTCGCCCGCGCCGGGGAGCGACGACTGCAGCACGCGGCGCAGGTGGCGGAAGAGGCCGTGCAGCAGAAGGCCCGGCGCGTGGTCCAGACCCGGTTGGAGAAGGAGAAGGCCCAGCGTGCCAACAAGGAGAAGGTGGAGAGGGACGAAGACTGCCGCCGCCGGGAGCTGCTCCAGGCCATCGGGCGCAAGCTGGAGCGCAGCGAGCAGCTGTCTCGAGAACGGCGCAGCGCGCTGGAGAGCGCCCGCTCCACGGCCCGGGCCTCCTTCCACGTGCGGGAGAAGGTGCGCGAGGAAACCAACACGCGTTCCTTCGACCGCATGGTGCGCGAGGCCCAGCTACACGCTAGCCTGGATCGCAAATGACAGCCGCCTTATGCCGGACAGACTGCTCCACCCAGCCCGGTGGGGCCTCCCTTGGCCACTTTGACCAACCATGGAGTCTTCAGTCTGGGCTCCGCACCGTAAACTCTCCAGGCTAATGACCCACGAGGCAGAGGATGGAGCAGACACGTGGGACTTTTCAATCTGCAACCTTGTTTTTAAAAACTTCCTTTGGAGATGGCGGGGCACAGTCTGCTCACATCCACCTTTGCCAAACTCCAATGTGTCCTTTGGGTTGGAATAGAGAGTAGCTGGGGAGGAAATGGCTCCCCCCTCCCCGGAGATAGCACAGAGGTGAATGGCTTCCTCTGCAGCAGCTGCCTCGTGCATCTTTCTGACATTGTTGTCTAAGGTGCCTTACAGTTGCAGCAGCTGAGGAGGCGCCTCCCTAGCTCACCTGTCTTTCAAAATACAAATTGCACAAAACTCAAGAGATCTCCCAGAAAAGCACAGCTCTTGAAAAATGCCAGGCCATTCACAAGCAATTCAAAGAAAAGCTACTGGTTTTGAATGATGGATTAATTGGGCACTTGAGCAAATTCTGTTAATTTCTAGTTAGACAATCATCTGCTGATAATCAATTTGTCTCCCTTTTCCTCTCACCTTATATTCCCAAGCAGCACAGGAAATGGATTGGATTGGTGATGCTAGTTAGCTTTAATGGAATCCCTGCGCCACCTCCCCCGGAAGTGGTGGTTTCCTTAGGCAGCAGTGCTCCCTCCCATGAAGCTTCTTTGTAGGGTGATTTATTGTAAGTGAGGCAGCGTCTGATGCCCACCTCCTAGTGTGGGGCCCACTCCCGCAGACAGTAGCCATGCCTTAAGAAGCAGAGCCACCTTACGTGCCTGCCCAGGCCATTCTTGCCTAAAGCTCCAGCCCTGAATGAAGTCTCCAGGGCGGCCCCGGAGAGTTGGGAGTGTGGGATTCCCTCCATGAAGGAATCAGTTCAGTATTACAAGGACAATTAAGGATCCTTGGCTGCTTGCCTGTAGTGGCTGAAGAGCTGGAATTGTCTCTTTGTTGAGTTATACTATTACTGTTGGTAAGGAATCTCCCCTCCCCAAAAGAAAGTGTTCTCCTTAAATTCCTGATACCCTCTAACCTACATCTGAAGTATCTGATCAGTCCTTGGTGCCTCACTTTTCCCATCTGCCAGATGGGGCCATCAGAATTCCTTCTGGTACCTCAAGGTCCCCTGGATCCAAAGCACCACTTCAGTGTTATTTTTGTCAGTCTCCTTTGTGCCTTTCTTGACCTGGAGTTGGGAGGCAGGAGGACTGCTATTAGCCTAGTTAGTTTCTTGGAATATGGATTCCTGGCATTGCACAAGGCAGTGCAACACAGACGATGGTCATTCAGTCTTTGGGAAAGTACCTGTGATACTAGGGCACTTCCCGGTCCAGAAGTTCAGTTACCACTAGGCAGTTTTAATCCTTAAAGCACTCCTTTCATGAAGCTGAAATTGGCCCCACTTACATCTACTCATCAACTCAACCTTCATCAGGGAAAATAGGAAATTAACTAGTTTTGCATTAAATCAAGGTCAGGATATTTAAAAATTACCTAAGAAGAAAGAAAAAGGAATCAGGGTACAGAACTACTGCATTAGCTTTATTTCATGTATATTCTGCTGGGCAGAATTGTCCCCAGTAAGACTAGTTATCACACACACAAAACCTTTGTCGACTGCTAAGAGGAGTCTTGTGTAGAAGGAAGCTGTCTTTAGGTGTTCCATGTAAGAGAATGTGAAACTAGGAAAGGAACTGTACTGAGGTGTGTTTCTTGAATGGATGACTTTATCCTTTAAATTTCCTTCTTGTCAGCAAGTTGTGATAACTGGTATCGTCTGTGAGTCAGGAGCATTTAAACTAAAAAGTTCATGTGATTCTCATTCTTCGAACTTGTGGTTCCTGAATTGCTTTTGAAACCTTTAGACAGTTGTACCACTCAACGCCATTTACTTCAAATTATGTGTTCATTTGAGAAAACAATATTTGTTTGTGGGGGGGGGTTGTTTTGTTTGTTTTTTTTTTATCGAAACGCTGTAAAACACATAAGTGATCTTACTTGATCCTTTACCAAGTTTGTCTTCTAGCTTCCTGAGTTACTTTAGGTAGATCACCTTCCTGTTGTGTCTGTAGAATGGGAAGCATAGTTCCTGACCTCCATTATCTGCAAGCACTGAGAACAAATCAGAACCTAGTGACACTTTCAGTATCACTCTGGAAAGCAGGTGCAGATGATATTAAAAGGAAAGGCCACATGACTGCACTGTGACTGAACATGTAATGAGCTGTCATGATTTGGTACAAAGGAGAGGTCTTGAAAAGCACATTGCTGGGGATGAGGAGATGGCTTGGGGGCTCTAAGCCTTTGCCTCACAAACAAAAGGAACTGAGTTTGGATCTCAGATCCCATATAAAAATGGCTGGTGGAAATGGCAGCAGCCTGAACTTAACCAGCCCTAGAAGGCAGAACCTGAGTAACTCCAGAACAAAGCAGTAAGGAGGTAGAGCAATCCAGGATGATTCCCAAAATCCCCCTTTGAGTCCACACACACATGTACATCCCCCCCCCCACTACACACAAAAAGTACATTGTTAACCACAGTAGTGTGTGATGGAAAAGTCTGGCGATTAGTGTCACATAATTAGAGGTTTGCACTGGAGCAAAAAACCATAAAGGCCAAAAGTTTACAAATTTTACAAACTTCCACATAAGCCAAGTATAATTAAAACAGAACCAGAAGCCAAACTTAGTAACGCTAAGAAATGGTTCCTCCAAATTGCAGATACACACTAGAATATAGACCCACCTGAATCTGGGTGTTATGACTCACATTAATAATCCTAATGCTCAGGCAGCTGAGGCAGAAGGATAGATGGGGTAACCAGGGCTGTAGTGAAATACTGTCTAAAAAAATAGAAGAGGATAGATAGAGATTCATCTGTATAGTAAAAAGGAGTATCTGGTTTTCTTTCAGAAAGGGATTAATGTGCAACGTCTTTCTTGGTCTCTTAATTTATATTCTTTATTTTAATATTTCCAGAGAGGAGTTTGAAATACAGCAAGAGAACATTAGAAGTGAGCAGGGATAATGGGCAGACAGAGACTCCTCATATGTGTTCTGATGGGCAGAATTAGCCCCAAACAGCATTCTAACAAGTGCCCAAATTGATCGTAGAGTACTGTGCTGGAAGTTTTATTACAGCCCAAGAGATTGCAGCCTCACATTTATCCTTTTGGAACACCTGCTAGTCCAGGAAAGAGAATGTGAAATAGTGTGAGGAACACTGGGAAGGAATGGAAGAAGTTTTTATGTAGCTTACTACCAAGGAAATATGCAAACCACCATTTCAATGAAGAGACCAATTCTATACCTATCTGGACAGGAAAATGGAAATTTCCTTTTGGAAGCACACAGATTGGGTTGCCAGTAGGGCAGTTAGCCAGGATTTGCCAAAAGCAGAGTCTGTAAGATAGAGAAGCATTGAGTCCCATTTGTTGCTCTAACAAGATACCCAAGACTAGGCAATTTATGCATAAAAGAAGTTTGTGAGCTCACAGTTATGTATAAGAATGTGGTATCAACATCTGTTTGTCCTTTGATGACTTCAGGAGGTGACATCACGTGTCAAGGGAACTTGGGAAGGGGGATGCATTCAGCAGGAAGCAAAAGACTCCGGAGAGGCCAGAAACATTTATATAGCAACTGACTCTTGCGGGAACCGATCCTGCAACACTTTTCAGCAGGCCTCCACCTCATAAAGGTCTTATCACTTCAAACCCATCTCCCATCTGGGGACAAACCCCCATATCAGAATGTAGTCTGCGTTCAGGCCATTATGTAAAGTCTATGATTTATCCCTTTTCCTTCAAGCACTCCATTGAAACTCTACATGAGGGATTGTAGCTTGCTTATCACTGAGCTCCCCCCATAGTCCATGGTTTATCATATCATATAGGTTAAGCACAAAAATACTGGGTGGAGGCAAGGTTAGAGTAGTGGATAAATGAATGGTACACAAATGAATGGTCACATGGGGAATCTCTATAGACTAGATTGGGGAAGTAGGCATGCATTCATTCAATAAATTTTCATTGAGTACATGCTACGTGCCAGGCACTGCCCTTGATATTGGTAAAATAGAATCTCTCTGATAATTGAATCTAAAGATCATATTCCTGCTGCAATTCATGAATGGATGCCTGTTTCCCCATTGAGCTCATGTGCTTTCCTACCTGGATATACATCCTCAAACAGACTTATTGGTCTTCAAAACACTAACTGTAAGTCTTTTCAGTCTCCCAGAGATAAGTCATCTGCCAGTCAACATCATATAGGCGTGGTTGCTCTTTTTCCTTCATGGAAGGTCAAATTTATAATGTCATGCATTTAGTCAGCTTTAAATTATAGGAAAGAGAGAAAGATGTGGAGAGGAAGATAGATCACCTTCGAGAGTGCTGTCTGTCATGCCTTTTAGAGAAATACCATAAATAATGACTGTGGACCTAGAAAGCTTAGCCGCAGGCCGTACAGAGTCTCAGTTAACCAAGCAGGATACTTGCTCCACCATTCAGCTTTTTTGCTGAGACAAGAAAGTCAATATTTCAAAATATTTCCAACTTAAAAGTTAAAAAAAAAAAAAAGGAGATTTTTGGTTAAGGCTAAGTTGATGCAAAGTTGGCTAAGCCAGAATATTCCATTTAGCGTACCTAATCAAGACCATCTCAGTAACTTACTGGTAGCCACATACAGCTTTTGCCTTTTTCCCTGCCATATGACTGCACCTCTACCTTACATGTCCTGAAGAAACCTTGTAGAGATACATAGGAATTTTTTTTGAGACAGTGCCTCTATGTAGCTCAGGCTAGCTTTGATCTCAAGATCACCATCATGTCCAGCAATACTTGCTATTACTTGACAGAACTTGGAAAAGGGCTTTCAGGGACACCACAGTGGACACCACCCAGTTCTAGAAATGTTTAGGCTTTCTGGGTGGGACACTCAGCTTTGGTAATCTGGACTAGCACCTGACTTTTATGCATGGTCACTTCAGTTCTATGTGTCTTTACAGAAGGGCACCACATTGATTTATGTAACAGGAAGCTCTCTAAGTCCTCCATGCTCTCCCCTACTTACCCCAGCCCCGTGCCCGCACGACTTTTGCCTGATGCTGCTTTGGTTTTCTATAAGTCAGTGCTGGTGCAGGGGCTATGGAGTTACAGCAGGTGTTAGACATGGGCTGTGAGGTGTGTGTCTTCCAAAAATCACGACTAAGATCAGAAGCAGCAGAATTACTTCTTCATTCATCACCTGCGATCATACCCCTCATGGCAATAAAATCCTTCCCCCATTTATCAAGTCCAGCTAATGTCCCCCCTAGAGCAGAAATACCAGCCCCAAGTAATTTTCCAATCAGCTGTCACTTTGAAGTATTCGTGCCCTTTTTTTCTGTCCACTGGCCCAGTACTGACAGCATATGTCTGTGTCAGACACTTTCACAATTTGCTTTCAGAATTATGATTCATATCTACTGTTGCACATTTGTTCATGCACACCCAAATACTTCCACAGTGTCAGAGTTCTGCAGAAGGAAAGAACTGGTGGTCATCTGACTCTTCCAGGGAGTAAGCTCTGGGGACAGAGCTATTCTTTGGTGGGGCCCACCTTCCTCTAGCAGCCTGAAGGCTTTACCTGAAAGCTGTGTAATGAATATGGTGTCTGCATTTCCCAGCTCCATCACTGAGCCTCATCGGTGACTGGAGTTTCATGTTGTGCTATACTGACCTTTCCAATGAGTTCATTAACTTAATGTAAGAAATTAACTGGGAGGTGGAATTTAAGTGACTGAATGTTGACATTTGGAACCATCTCAGAATAACAAATGAGTGGTATTTTCAAACTGAAAAGAAGGAAAATCCTCTCTCTGAGATTACAACACATTCAAGGCAAATTGTTTGCCAAAGAAACAATCATCTGTGTTTATTTGAACTAATCTTCTACTCTTCTACCTGCCTTTTCATTATGTGCTAAAGGTAGAAAAGAATCCTACTTAATAAATCAGTTAATGCTTAGAAAGCAGTAGGCACAGTCCCTAGAAAATAGCACTTAATTTGTGGACAGTATGGGCTGGACTTGACAAGGTCCAAATTGAGTTGAATGTTACTGGACAGGCACGAGACTTAGATGGTATCCCTTCTAAGGTTATCTGTATCCTTCACTGTGTAGTAAGACCCCAAACATCCCAGTACTGAATAGTAGTCCAGGGCTGGAGAGGGATATCGTGTTTAGGTAACCAACTTATTTGACAAATCTTGGGAAGTTTGTTCAATGACTTCCTAAATGACTAACATGACAGAATGCTTCAAAGTTTCTGTATCTTTCTAAGGCAAAGGAGAGTATGCTTCTGTTCTTTGTGACCCCCCCCAAAAAAATCCTTTCATTAAAATTTATTTTGTTATTTTTAGCACACGCATGCATACATGCATGTGTGCGTGCGTGAGTATGTGTGTGTGTGTGTGTGTGTGTGTGTGTGTATCAGAGAGCACTGTGTCCCTGTGGAGGACTAAGGGTGACATTGGGAATCATCCTGCATTGCTTCTACCTCCTTTTTGCTTTGCTCTGGGATTTCCCGGGCAGGTTCCGCCCACTAGAGTCCCAAATACAGACCACCACCGTGGCTCCTAGAGTTTTTATGTGGGACGTGGGATCAGAGCTCAGACTCTTCTTGCGAGGCAGAGTCTTAGCCTCTGAGTCATCTCTCCAGCTCCTGTGAACCCCCCCCCCAAAAAAAAAATCCTACAATAGCATCTTTGGCAGAAACAGTTAGGAGATGCTGTAAGGGAGCCATTGTTCTGGGGTAGCACAGGGAGTGGTGGCACCTGCCAGGAATCGTGGGATATTATAGCCATCTCCGCTGTGGCTACATGGAACCAGGACATGGGTCTCGGGCAAGCCCAGTCCGGCAGAGTTGAGTACTTGGAGGCTGGCATGGGAGATGTTGGAGCAGGATGAGAGGTTTCTTGCTTCTGAATGACTCTGTCTGGGGAACCTCAGCAAATCCCTAGTCCCTTTCTGGCCTCCTGGTCACACAGACAGATGCATCTGCACGTATTAGCTTCAGGATTGAGTTTGTAGGCACCTAGTTTCCACGCACATGAATGTACATGGATCCACAGAGGTACTAAGCACATGGTGGGCCTGTGCTGGCTCTGGCTGTGCATTGGGCGAGGAGGACAAAGAATGTAACCAGCTGCCAAATGTGCTCCTACTTTGTCACCTTTCGTCTGTCCTTGGATACCCTAGAAAGAAGCCTAGTGGGCCTTAGAGGTCTTGAGAGTCTTCAGCAAAATGAGAAATGAGCAGAATCTGCTTCCCAGGAACATCAGCTTGTTTGGAAAGAACTCACAGGCTGAGCAAAGTGCATAGCAGAAGGGAAGGATTCGCTAAAGCTAAGATCGCAGGGACGAGGGCGGCTAATGCATTCTAAGTCCTTACACTGTGCTGGTGACATTTTTAGTTCTCTAAGATGTCTAAGAGATAAGTAATATTTTCCCATTATATAGATGACAAAATCGAGACACCAAGTTTAAAGTCACTCAGCAAATGTTGGGCAGAGCTTACTTGGATGCAGTTAGTCTGTTTAGATAGCAGATGGATGTTCTGTTGCTCCCCATGATCAGTGGAAATATAAATACAACAAAAAGTCTGTCTTTGTGCACCCCAGTGCCACTTATTTGTAGCCCATGATTGCGCCTACTGGGATGAAGCTCATTTCACTTGAATTCAATGAGTCCTCCTGACAATGAGGATGGGGTGAATGTCACTGCCCACAAACAAGAGAAGGGGGCTGGCGTGCTGACCCTAAGCTTCCACCTGGACTTGTGCACATTCTACAACAGAAGTGCTCAAAGAGTGCCTGCAGACCAGCATGAGATGTTCGAAGGGTGAGACCTTCGGTCTGATTTTTAGCCACCTCTTTAGATGATTCCGATGTGCCTTAGAATGGTTTCTACTGGGGTACTCATGAGCCACATGCACTTGTTTGAATTTATGCTAACTAAACTTAAAACTAAAACTCCAGCTCCACGCATGCCAGCGTTCAGCAGCCACATGCCAGGGGGCCATCACGTTGAATGACACAAATATAAAACATTTTCAGCTCACGTAAAGTTCTCTTGGGTAGCAATGCTCTAGAATCTTCTACTGTTAAATGTGGTCCAAACAGCAAGCAACCTTGATATCACCTGCGAGTGCTTTAAAAATGAATAATTTGGGCTCCATCCCAGACCATCTGGACCACAATCTGTTTGTATGTGTTTGTTAGTTAGTTAGTTAGTTTGTTTGTTTTGCAAGGCCTTCAGGTGATTCCTGTTACATTTTCAAGTTTGAGAGAGCCCGATCTGGAGAGATGGCTCGGGGGCTAAGCGTCTGCCTCTCAGGCAGAAGAACTTTGAGTTTGGATCTTGGATCCCACATAAAAAACTCCAGGCAAAAATGGTGGTGGCCTATGCTTCTGGCCCTGGAAGACAGAGCCTGGGAAACTCCAGAGCAAAGCAAAGGGAAGATAGTGCAATCCAGGGTGATTCCCAAGCTCATCCTTGGGCCTCCACAGACATACACTGTACCCTATAATACAGAGATACACATAAAAATAAATATTTTAAGTTATTTGCCTATGTGGTGAACATCCATTAGTAGAGTTTCTCTATCTCTTTGTATTAGTTAATTTTGCTTCACTGTGGCCAATTCAAAGAAGGAAAGATTCATTTCAGCTCAGTTTCAGAGATTTTAGTCCTTGGCTTCTTCGATTCAGGGTGGGTATGAGGCAGATCACAGCAGGGCTAGCAGAGAAGCCTGTTCACCTCCTAGTGGACAGGAAGCAGAAAGCAAGACAGAGACCAAGGGGCCAGCAAGCACCTTCAAAATCATGCCCCCAATAGCCCATCCACTTCTACCAACTAGGCCCCCCTCCCACGGTTTCTAAGACCTCTCACACAAGAGTACCACCAGCTTCGATCTAAGACTTCAACACATGCAGAATTCACATTGAAACCAAAACGCACCTCTACCTCCTTTTTTCTTGCCAACTCTTTCCTCACTGGCAAACTGTGTCCTCTGGAACTCAGCTTCAACTTCCTCGGCTGCCAGATGACATTGTAAAGTTCAAAAGAAAGCTAGATGCCATCCACATATCCATCTATCTGTTTGATTACTATGAACAAACCTTTCCTTAGTCAGACATTCTTACGCGGGAGAATCTCCACTCTAGACACTCCAAGCATTGTGATGTATTGGGGATATTTGCAAGGGTCCAGAACTTAGATTCTAAGTATCTTTAAGATTTTCTGGAAGAGCTCATCTTATTGGCAATACAAAATAAAATAATAAAATAAAAGGCTATGTATTACAGCAGTGTAATAAAAAGAAGTTTGCCTTTGCTACGTCCTTTTTGGGACTGCCAAGTTTTTTCCTCCCTGTGCTACCAATATTCTCAGTCTTAACTGGCCATTCCATCAAACGACGGTAAGCATGTGTTTGCACTGTCCTGAGAAGCCGGGGGTTAGGTGAGAAAGCACATATCCCTCTGTAAAGAACACTTCATCTCACTAGTGTACCACTAGTCAGACAAGCCTTCCTGTTTCTTGCTTCAGAGTCACCCCCAAAAGAGATTAGGAGTTGTCATGGCTTGAATGTGAGTTGCCCCCCCCCACAGGCGCATGTCTTTGAATTCTCAGCTGGCGCTAATATTTGGGAAGGTTGTAGCGCGCTGAAGAAATAGAACCTTGCTGGAGGAAGGGATGTCACAGGGAGTGAGTGGACCCTGAGAGTCGGCAGCCTGGCCCTGCTTGCTCATGCTCTCTCTGCCTCCTGATGGCTGTGGTGACATGAACTGGTCTCCTGCAGCTGCCTTCTGCCACGCCCTCTGCTGTGTGGTGATTCCCATCACCATGAACTCTGCCCCCTCTGGAACTACAAGACAGATAAACACCCCCTGGCCCCTGGCTGCCTGGGTCTGAGAGCTGCGAAAGCAACAGGAGCAAAGCAGTGAACTCTCTGGCATTAGATCTGGGTTTCAGGGTATGTTCCCCTTGATTGCATAGAGCGAACCGCGAGAGAAGGAAGTCAGCAAAACCCCCCGGCAAGAGAAAGATTATCGAAATAAATAAAATTCATTATGGTACTTAAGAAAGGAGCAAAATGTAGGGTGAATGTACCAGTTAGATACAGGTGTCATTTTTTTTTTAACCATGCGTATGTGTGTGTAGATCAGAAGGTACTGTGTGTCCCTGTGGAGGATCAAGAGTGACTTTGGGAACTATCCTGTATTGTGCTACCTTTTTTTCTTTTTTCTCTTGTCTCACTCTGGGATTTCCCAGGCTCCATCCACCAGGGTCAGAAGTATAGGTCACTGCCATTTCCACCTGGCATCCCTCCCCCCTCCTCCTCCTCCTCCCTCTCCCCCAAATAAAGGAATTAAAAAGGGAGCAGGGGCTGGAGAGATGACTCAGGGTTAAAACCTTTGTCTTGCAAGCAGAAGGGCCTGAGTTCAGATCCCCAGATCCCACATAAAAATGCTCAGTGGAAATGGTGGCAGTCTGCACTTTCAGCCTTGGAAGACAGAACCTTGGGAAACCCTAGAGAAAAGCAGTAAGGAGGTAGAGCAATTCAGGATGATTCCCAAAGTCAACCCTTGGGCACTTTTGAGATGCCTCTTCTCTATGCGGGCATCAGAGTGTGTGTTGCAGTCTGCCTGCATGGTTGCTGATAAATGACCATCAAAGAGCTTAAGGGAACAAGGGTTTATTTTCTCTTATGATTCCTGGTTTCAGTTCTCAGTCCAGCTTGACGGGAGAGCACGCACCAACACCAGGGCCGAGGAACTGGCCACACCATCACCACATAATGGCTCAGAGATGGACAATCCTTACCTGTCAGACCAGCATGTCTGGCCAAGTATACAGAAGGATGCTGATTTCTTCAACCACCTCTCTGTATTTTATTCACCTGTTCAGAACCTATTCCCACCCACCACGGGCTGGGTCTGCTCCATTAACCAGACCATCTCTTGCAGGTTTGCTCTAGGCTTAACTCAACCATTAATTCTCTACACATGTGCCCAGAGCTCAAACCCTCAACAGTCAAGTTGACACCTGTGCTTAACTATGACAGAGTGGATCTGGTCTCTAGCTGAAATAGAAGAAAACGTTATGCAATCCCTCTCAGTGAGAGGCTGGGTGCTAGTTAGAGATATAAGTGTCAACCTGACAACTGAGTGCTAAGCTCTGGGAAATTTGTGAAGAACTGATAGTTAAGGCAGACTCTGGACAAGCCTACAAAAGATTATCTACTTGATGTAGGAAAACTCAGCCTGTAATGAAGGGAGGGGACTAATCCCGGGGCAGGTGGACAAGAGGGAAGCTCAGTGGTTTTGGCATACGTAGGCATGCTTTGACAGGCTTGCAGTCTGGCAAGCAGGTTTGCTCCCCTCTCAGCAATTCCTGTGGATGTGGTATAGCCAGTTCCCTTGAGTCCTGGTGGCACGAATTATCCTATTAAAGTGGACTACGAACTGTAATTGAGAACATAAGCAAGAGTAAAACCCCCTTCTAAGCTGTTCAGTCGTGGATTTATCCACAACATGCAGTGATCTCTATAACTTTGAAGGCATAATTGATAGTGTGTACATCATTTGGAAGGTGATGGTTTGATGTACACATGTAAAGTTCAAGAATCTAAAGTGATTTAGGAGGCCACAAATACTATATAAAGCAAGGGAAAATCTATTGCTAATTTTCTTTGATGTTCTTACTATCTAATATAGATGAAAAGCACCAAATTGTCCTGAAACTTTTTATTTTTCTACTTTTACAAGAATATTGCGTATTCATCCCAGCTTCCATCCCTCCCAGAAAATTTTAACAAAGGCCAACTGTTTTTTTTACCTACTAAGCCACAGACAGTGGTTGACAGGTCCTCCAAATAGTCTATCAGAAGCCCCTGTAAGAGTGAATGGAGCACTGCAGGGGGTGCCCAGATTGTTGGGACTCCCAGGTCCCCCAGGAGCTGGCCCAGACAGACCGAGGACAGCCCCTTGGCCATGCTTGGGCAAAGAACAGCTTTTCTGCCTGCGTGAAGCATAAACGTTCGGCAAGGCGTGCAGCGTCCCCTTGCTCTGCTCCCACAGGCTGGCTGCACAGCAGCCCATTTCCCTAGAATCTGCCACCTTCTCTGCAGCCTGGCGGACACGAGCTCTTAGGAGTTCTGCGGGAACCGAGGTGATCAGCAGGAGGTTGCCTGCCCGGAATACCAAACAGCACACGGGTGGCTCAAGCGCCGTGGTTCTGCGCCGCAGCGGGCTTCCCTGGCGCCCGCTTTGTAGCCCGTTCTCTCCCTCCGTGGTGCCTTTCCTACAAACCCACTTGTTTCCAGGTGGCAGGAATACACCCTCCAGCCAACCAACAATATGCTGCTGAAGCCTTCTCCATGACAACGCGGAACCGTGAGCAGGCTGCCAGCTCAGAGCCAGCCAAGAGAGGCCTTAGGGGCAGAAAATATGCACAGCCCGAGGACAACCGGGAGCGCCAAAATTCTGCCCCAACAATGAGCCAGCCAGGGATAACACGATCTAAATTCTGCCAACTGGTTGGGTCTGAGCACACCAAAGGAACTGTGCGTTCACGTCCATAGGTGTCCAGCAGTGATCATCCATCTGCCTTTATTTTTGCACAGAGATAAGGCTTCCTTTCTTCTCGGAAGCTTTGTACAGTTGAAAAGTAGCAAGAAACAATAAGAAATCAGCAACGGTTTCTAAACGGGCTTCCTGTGCCTTGTGATTGGAGACTATGGGGGGCCCGACAGCTACTGGAGATTGAAACAAGCCTGTCACTTGAGCTAACCCCTACCCCCCTGCCCCGGATAAATGCTCTCTAAATCAAAAGTGCTATCCAGATGGTGTGCCTCAGATACTGCCCCCCAACACGCCGCACCCCCCAGCCCAAGCCGATATTGGTGGCCAGAGCCCTTGTGAGAACCAGAATCCTGTCCCTCCCTCTCTAATGTTTAATGACATTAATCCTTGGGCAGGATGTGGGTACAGTTAAGGTGGCTGTTTAGGACCCAGAATCTATAGCCTGTAATCAGAGTAGGAGGGTCACCAAGAAAAATTATAAATAAGCAAGAAAGCGAAAGGAGCCAGGTTAGGACATATCAACTAGTTGGAGGACTAGGTAGACAGGAGCCACACTCCACGTTCCCCTTCTGCTTCCCAACGCCTCCCTTCTTCAATCTAGCATTTCCATACCTGCACCACCACAAAGCAAAGCAGGCAGTCCAGATTTCTGGTGCGCCCTGGCTGCTTTCCCTGCCTTACTTCCCTTGCTTTGCTTGCTTATTTAAGCAAAGCCTCTTCAGCGGCTTGGTTTCACAACAGGAGACATCAGGCTCTGAGCACTAACCTGAGATCAGAAGGACATATTTGTGTCAGAGGTCTTGAAACAGCACCATCTGCCACCAGCCAGAACATAAGCAAATCCAAACTCAGGGAGCCTTGAGCTACATAGTCCCTGTTCTCTTGAGATTTCCCAGTCAGATTCAGGCTCCCCCATCTCAGTTCCTCTCAGCTGTTCTGATGGGCCTATCGGTGGGCTTCTGCTCTGATGCCATGCAGCAAGAGTGTGACAACTTCCCACACGAAGAGAAAGAGCAAGGGCGAGGGCTGCAGCTGCGTTCTTATAGCTCCTTAGCTTTAGCTCCTGAGTTGCAGGGTTGGCTCACTCCCAGTGCCCGGAGCACATGAAGAATGCCAGTGGTCACTTGGCCAAAATCCTAAGAATTTCAAGATGGCTTCAACAGAGTGTGCAAGCAAGGATGTGCTCTTCTAGAAGAGCAACAGGCTCCTGCATGACTGCGGAGGGGACACCGTTAAGCTAGCGAGTTCTACGTAATCATTAGCACCTAGTCGAGGACCTTGTCAAATCACCTAAAGACATAATCTTCTGGAGTTTTTAACTCATGGCAATTTTTGTTTCCATTTTTACTGCATCTTTACTTTCACATTTGTTCTTGGATTGCCTAAAACGTTTAAATACAAATAAAATGCATAGCAAAAACAGTGAAAGCAAACAGCAGGTGGCTTGACAAATCATGGATTATGAACCGTTTCTGCCCTTATCCAAGTATATTGGGTCCTGGCTTTGTCTAGAGGAACTCTTGTGCAGCTGAAGTCACAGGTGTGCACACTGATATTGACTTTTTCACAGAAACACATGATTCCAACATGTAGTGTCCATGGATATGTTTGTACTATGGCCTTGAAAGTGCTCCAAATCTCAAAGCACCCACAATGACTACACCTGTGACTGGAACCAATTACCCATTTTATTCTCCACCAGGACAAACCAATATGTAGGCAGTTTTCTTTGCTTACTTAGACGTGGAAGCAGTTTTAACATGGCTCTTGTGAAGCCACAATGTACTCTATGCCAAACATTTATATCTTGCATTAAAATTCCACATCCCCATAGTGGCCAACTCAAGATAAAAAATGAGTAACTCCCTAAATGTTAACTGGCTCTACTTCCTTAATAGTAAAGCATAAAAACCATACAGGAAATATAGAAATTCAAATAGAAGTAACAGAAACCATCATAAATCCTAAACAATAACAATGAAAAGCTACTTGTGGGACAGCATGGATGACAAATGGTCTACTGTGTACATTTTAGAATGAGGCAGATACTCATAGCAATTTTTCAAAAATTATTAATTTAAAATAATAATGGATTTTTGTTGTTTTCTCCTCCCTATTGCCCTATCTTGTCCCCTGCCTTCTCATTGAGAGATATTATCTTCCTAACCAGTTTCTCTCTTGCCCCAATGTTCTTTCTTGTGTGTGGATCCCTTTGAGTCCCATAAAAGCCACCTCTTCTTGCATGTTCCTGGGTGCCTGCTGTGGCATAGGTAATTGTAGCAGTTTGTCTGCATGGTTAAACGGCTTAAGGGAACAAGGGTTTATTTTCTCTTACAATTCCTGGTTACAGTTCTCAGTCCAGCTTGATGGGAGAGCATGACCCAACACCAGGGCCAAGGGAACTGGCCACACCATCTCTACACAACAGCTGAGAGAGGGACGATCCTCACTTGCCAGACCAGCATGTCTGGCCAAGTAGTGCCAACTCTCTCAACCAGCTCTCCATGATTATTCCAGGGCCTAATCCCACCCACCATGGGCTGGGCCTTCCCCAGCAGCTAGACAATCTCCTGCAGGTTTGCTCTGGGCTTTAACTCAACCACTAATTCTCTACAAATGTACCTAGAGCTCAAACCCTCAACAGTCATGCTGACTCCTGTGCTTAACTATGACAGTAATATTTCAGTTTCCTTCTTCCACATGTGTGCCTCTGAAAATTGAACTCAGGTTGCCAAGTTTGTAAGCAGGTGTGTAGGCAATATTTCAATAGGTATACCCCTAATGCATGAGAGACCTCTTCTTTTTTTTTTTTTTAGTTAAAATATGACCAGAACTTTCCAAAAACTTCTCTGAGATGGCAAGGAGTTTTTTTAATTAATTAATTAATTAATTAATTAATTTAGTGTGTGTGTGTGTGTGTCTGTCTGTCTATCTGTCTGTCTGTCAGAGGGCACTGTGTGCCCCTGTGGAGGACTAAGGATGACTTCAGGATCATTATGGATGGCTTCTACCTCCTTTTTGCTTCACTCTGGAATTTCCCAGGCTCGCTCACCAGGGCTAGAAGTGTAGGCCGAAACTGGTTTTGCCTAGCATTTTTATGAGGTATCTGGGATCTGAACTCAGGTTTTTGAGGCAGAGTCATAACCCCTGAGCCATCTCTCCAGCCCAAGGAGGTTTTGTTCCCCTGTTTTATTCTTTTAGTATTTCGTACATGAATATAGTGATTTGTGATATTTTTATACCTTAACCCCAAATCCCATCCCTCCCCCACCTTCTTCTCATTACAACTCTTCTTCTCTCTTGCCAGATTCCAGGGATCTTCTTATGGGCAACTTTGACCTCAAAAGTCACTGCTAGGGGGAAGGGCCATCTGAATTTCTCCTTTGTTCATTATGCATGGTGTTGGATCCATGACTGGGATTTTTATAATTGTGGGAAAAGATACATTAGACAGAAGTAGAAAAGAAAGCAAAGTCTTGATTTTCTACTTTTCTTAGTTTCCTTCCTGTCCAGACTCTTCTGTATGCATGAGTACGAGGGTTAGGGAATGTTTTTCCTTGAGCATTAGACGTGAATTCAGCACACAGCCTTTCCCAAAGTTTTTGACGATCATCTTTAGACTTAACCTGCCACTCAAGCTGTGCAGTAGCCAGAATTATGGAGTCAGATGCTTCAGGCTTTGAGCTCACCTTAGGAAAGGTAGATAATTTCTTTCAGCCTTGGTTCCTCCTTTGTAAAATGGGGACCTATAAAAAGTAGGTTAAAATTCAGCCTACCTCACAGACTGTTGTGGGAACAAATGAGAAAAAGCATGCAGAGAAAATAGCACAGTGACTATGTACCCAATAATAGCATTTATAATGTTCTCGTTGCTTTTTTGCTGCAGTCTGGGTTTTGCTCTGTAGCCCAGTCTGGCCTCAACATCCCATTTCAGCTTCCTGAGTGGGGATTACAGTCATAGATCTCATACCCACCAATGCCTTTTGAAAGTAAAGTTGGATTTGGGGCCAATAAGATGGCTCAGCAGATAAAAGTGTTTGCCAAACAAACCTGACCACACTGAGTTCAAGCCCCAGAATACAAGTAAAAGTGCCTGAGAGAACTGACTGCATAAGATCTTTGCACATGCACCATGGAAAATATACCCATACACACACATTGCACATAGAGCAACAAAGAAATTAAATTAAATGAATTTTATATTGCATTGCTTTGTGCTTTATATTGTTTTGTGGGTTTAAATTGAGTGAGGTCTTCTTACGTGGTCTAGGTTGACCTTGAACTTTGGGGCTCAAGAGATCCTGTTACTTCAGTCTCCCGAGCACCTGGGTATAGGAGCATGCCACCGTGTCCATCTTAAAGTAGACAGTGCTGAAGCTGATTGATGGATTGATTGATTGACTAATTGATTATGAGTGAGCGTGCGTGTATGTGTGTATTAGAGGTTACCGTGTGTCCCTACGGAGGGCCAAGGGTGACTTTGAGAATCATCCTGGATTACTTCTACCTCCTTTTTGTTTTGCTCTGGGGTTTCCCAGACTCTGCCCACCAGGGCCAAAAGTGGGGCCGGGGATCCCAACCCAGAACCTTCTGCTTGTAAGGCAGAGACTCAACACCTGTGCTATCTTTCCAGCCTGAAGCTGATCTCTTTTGAAGAAGAAAAAGCAACCATTGCTGAATCATTCCTCTTAGCTTTATGTTAAGAGAAAATATAGGAAGGGAAGAGAGGCTGGTTGGGGGTGTCCCTGTTAAACACAGATCACAGACCCTGATGGTCAGCTCACTGGATCTGATTAGATCTGATAGATGAGAGTCAGATGATTGACTTTTATGTAAGCTTCTGAATTGCTCCCCACAACCTGAATGAAGACAGTTTTCATATGGGAACATCACAGACAAAATTAAATCAAAGCAAAAACCATCTTAGAGTTTTGCACTGTGATTTTTTTAAGACCTTGATGCATATGTCTGCATATCTATTATAAATAGTAAATACTTTAAAGTCTGACCTCTAAGCCTATAGCTCTCATTTCATGAGCAAAGAACCTTAGTGGTCCCAGAGGATGCCCCTTCTAGTGGCTTTTACTGTGTGTCACAGTGTGCCTGCATGCTTCTAACAGACTCATGGCAAAATGACTTACGGAACGGGGTTTTATTCTGGTTTATGATTGCCTGATTACATTTCTTAGTCCAGTTTGGCAGGAGAGCTCACACCACCACCAGGGGCTAAGGGAACTGGCCATGCCATCTCCACAGGACTGCTGAGAGAGGGACAGTCCACACTCACCAGACAGCATGTCTAAGTATGCTGAAGAATGTCAGCTTCCAGTTCCCTTCATCTTATCCACTATGGCCTGGACCTTCCCCATCAGTTAGACAGTTTCCTGCAGGCTCGCTCTGGGCCTGACTACTAATTCTTTACAAATGTATCCAGAACCCCAGCCTTCAATTGTCAAATTGACCACAAAATGGCTTGACTATGTGTCAATCACATGTGAAAGATGACTATGTGTTAGTCAGCTTTCTATCACTGCAACACAGAACCAGAGAAAAACCGTCGATTTACAAGGATGTATTTACTGTGGCTTATGGTTTCAGTCCACAGTTGGTTGGCTGTGTTGGAACTGGACCTGTGGCAAGACAGAGTATGGCACGTGGGAGCATTTGCTGGAATAAATCTACCCACATCATGATGACTTGTCAGCAAAGAAAGAGAGAAGAGGGGATCCCCTGGTTACCTAGCTTCCTTACACTGGGCTCCATCTCCTAAACCAAGGCTTACAACCAAGCCTTTAGTACCTTTGGGAGACCTTTGTGAGACATTCTAGGTCCAAACTGTAACTCTGTGCTCTCCAGAATTCAACATGAAAAACTTGTCACCACTATAGCAATAGTGAGAGGTGGCTAGAAAGAAATTAATGCCTGGTTCTCAGGTTCTCTCTCTCTCTCTCTCTCTTCTCTCTCTCTCTCTCTCTCTCTCTCTCTCTCTCTCTCTCTCTCTCTCTCTCTCTCTCTCCCTCTCCCTCTCTGTTATTTTAAATTTTTTTAATTATTTATTATTTATTCAACTGTGCATGTATGTGTGTGTGCATGTGTGTGTGTGTGGGTGTGTAGAACCACGGACGAATTCGGGAACCACCATGGACGCCTCCACCTCCTCCTTGTTTACTCTGTCCCGGGATTCACAGGCTCCGCCTACCAGGACCAGAAAATGCAGGCCGCCCCCGCTTCCGCCCGGCGTCTATACGTGGGGTCTAGGATCCGAACTCAGGACCTTCCTCCTGCAAGGCAGAGGCTTAACCCCTGAGCCACCTCTCCAGCCCCTCTCCCTGTTATTTTAAGGGTGAATTGTTATTCAGCATGCCCCCCTCTTTCATCTTTCACACAAACCCACTCACCCTCCTGTTTTCAACCATGAGTCAAAGTTCTGTGAGACCTTCATTGGTATCATGCTCTTGGACTTCCCAACTTTCAGAAAGTAAGCTGCTTTCCTGCATAAATATTTCAGTCTCAGGCATTCTGATATAGCTTCAGAAAGAGGACACATTACTGTAAAGGTAGCTTTTCCTCGTACCTTCTCCTCACCTGCTTCCATCAGAAAGGAAATGACCATCAGGCAGGATGGTAAAGAACAGAGTCAATGTGAAAGACAGTTGGTGGGTCCACAAATACATAGTGTCTTAGTCTTAACACAGTGGGCAATTAATGCCGTAATCACTTAGCTACAGCAGAGGGCTGCAGTTTGCTAATCCCCCTGGGCAGTGAGGTAACAGCTATGTGTGTTGGAAGGTCAGTTGAGGAGTATGGATGATGCTGGTCCTTTCAGTCCCTGGAGCAGAAGCTGCTGGATGGTGAGGTTGGCAGACTGCTGACCCAGCAAGCCGTAACTGAGAGCCGCTGCGTGCGGAGAACTCCAAAGAAGAGTCTGGCAAAGAGAAGGAAGCGCTAATGAAAAGCAGCAGCTGCTCACTGCTGCCAAGGCCAATGTCTTGGAAAGCATCTTCAAGGAAAGGCCGGCTGGGGCCAGCGCCTGGCTCGCAGATGTGACTACCAAGTCATTGGTCCCCCAAGAGTACACGGCTCCCGCTACACAGTGGCTGGAGAGATGCAGCAGGGAGACCTCACGCCAAATTTGAAAAGAGAGCCCATGGCTGTGTATAGACAGAAAACAAACTGTGAAAGTTCCACAACTTTTCTAATTAAGTCTGCAAACATAGTCCCTCCTCTTTTACCAAGACTCTGTTTTTAACTAGGTTTTCCAAACTAGGCTACTTTTAATCTAGTGAGAGCATTTGCTGCATTCTAAGACCTTATCATAACCATATTTGGCCACTGCATTGGAAGGGAAATTCTCCTTCTTTTTCTCTTCCTTCTCCTTCTCTTCCTTCTTTTTCTTCTCTGAGACAGAATCTCATGTAGCCCAGGCTGGCTTCAAACTTGCTGGGTAGCTGAGGATGACCTTGTGTTTCTGATCCTCCTGCCTCCACCTGCTGGGATGACAGACATGTGCCTCCAGGCTCAGTTTATGTGATGCTGGAATTGAACCCAGAGAGCTACATCTGTAGCCCAGAGCTTGCCCTCTCTCTGGCGTATCCTGACCCACCCAGGTCTGTTGGGAGGAAGGAAGAAAAGGAAGGGAATGGTTCCCTAGTGTTGGCTTGTGGTGAGCATGCCAAAGTGCTGCCCTCTTTAGGCAAGAACCAAGGCAGTTTGTAAGTGTGAGTGTTTGTAATTGGTGCGTCCACTGATTTGCTCTGCAAGCTCGTGGTGTGTTCTAGATGCAGGATAAATGAAGACAGAGGAGAACTGCAGCGCTTGCATGTTGGTGCTTCCAGCCTTGTGGGGTTTTCAGACCAGTGGTTAAATCTTTGCAGAACACAGCAATGAGAGCTCCTGCGAGGATGTGGTGAGCATGCACAGGCAGCCGTGTCACACGAGGGTCTGTCCCAGCCACGCTACATGCTGCTAATAAATTCATGACTAAAATGGCTTATGGGAACAAGAGATTTTATTCTTGTTTACAATTGTCCAATTACAGTTCTTAATCCTGCTTGGCAGGAGAGTCCACACCCACATCAGGGACCAAGAAAACTGGCCTCACCGTATCCATAGGACTGCTCTGAGAGAGGCAAAACTCGCTTGCCAGACAGTGTGTTTGTTCAAGCATGCCAAAAATGCCAGCTCTCTAAGTCAGCTCCCTCTGTCTCATCCACCTGCCCAGGGGTAATCCCGCCCACTGTGGCTGGGTCCTGACAACCAAGGCTCCCTACCCTTGATGGACCACCAGCCTACTGTGAGCAAACACAAGAGGAAAACAAAATCTATTCATTATCACATTCTGCTCTTCCCTCGGGCCTTGGTCTAGGAGTCACTTCCCTGGGAAACTGTCTAGGGCCCTGTGGTAGATACAGGTGTCAGCTTGACGACTGAAAGCTTTTTTAGCTTTGGGCACAGTTGTGAAGAATTAATAGTTGAGCTAAACCTTGACAAGCCTGCAAAAGACTTTTCTGAACCACATCTCTGGATGATAACGCTGGGTCCCCACCCTAGTGAACCATTCTGCTAGTGTGGGGGGGTGAATTTGCACAGGTCTAAAGGTCCTCTAGGCTGTCTGTCTGCTTGTCTGAATCCATAGAGTAGAGAGTGCAAGGAAGCAGGATTCATCCACCTGAGGCCAAGGCAGTGTGAATTCTTCATGGAGATGCAGGACACTGTGAGGCACTTGGCCCAGGATGCAGGGCACAGGGACCCTGGACTGTGACTTCAGACAGCACCGATTTCTTCCATGAGTGTCGGGTGGGTTCATCACTCTCTTCAACCGCAGTCTCACAGTCACAACCTTGAAAAATCACTCTGATATTTAGTCAATGAATAATTCAGCAATGCTCCTGACTCAGGGGAAGTATTCAGTTTCCCATACTTCTGAATCCAGAGAAACAGCAGCCAACACACTTCAGGACTGCATCTGCTCAGACTGGAGGGGTGGATAGGAGGAAGGAGGAAGGAAGGAGGAAGGAGGAAAATGAAAGGATGGGGAAGGGGCAAGGAAAGACAGAATAAGCAACCTTCTCCAGCTGTCTGAGAAAATTCCAAGTTCTCTATCTCGCCTGCATGACAAGCCCTGGGGAATGATCTGCGATCAAACTGTGGAAACTGCTTGAGTGACAGGCCACGGTGCCACCCAGACAACCACAGCAGGATAATGACGGAGTGCAGAGCTCCTACTTGGACTCCTACCTGGACGGCCACAGACCACAGATCATTTCCCATTCCTGCTCAGCATACTTTTAAGACCCAGGCAGAGGTCAAAGGAGAGACATGGGAACTTGAGTGGCAGGTTCCAGCCCTGGTTTTGACTCTGTCGTGGAAGGTCAGTCCAGGGCAGTCTTACATATCCAGCAGCACCAAGGAGGTCGTAGGCAAATCAGAAGATGACGGCCACCTAAGAGGCCAGGAAGAAGCCTCAGAATGAAACCTGTCTTTCCAGGACGTGCGTCTTGGACACCCATCTCCAGAACCACAGGAAGTCCGTTTCTCTAGCACACATCATCCAGACCGTGGCAACTCTGGGAAACTGACTTAGAGTTGATCCTGCTGGGAGGAGTCCTGTTGCCCCTGCCCCTCCCTCCTCCTCACCTCCTGAATTCCCTTCTTGGCTCTGCTTTTTGTATTTGCCATCGCCTTCTGCATCCGTTAACTCTCTTGCAGGATTACTTTCTTCCCCTTGGAGTGGAAGGTTTGTCTGTTTGTCTCTGTGTCTAAGTGTCTGGTATATACTTCATACACATTACACTTTCATCAAATTAGAGGATAAATTAACCTTTGGATAGGAGGAAAGGGAACAGCGGAGAAGGGTTTTCTCAATGTTGGAGCAACTTATCCCTAAAAGGGAAACTGGTCAGTCTGTCTGGCATGGCCAGAGGGCTGAGCACACGTGGGCACGGCTGCAGGCGGCGGGGGTCTTGGGCACCCTCCTTGCCTGAGAGTCAGTGCTCCTGGAGAAGTCGCGCGTTGTGCCTGAATGACATGGGAAGATTTACTGGCACGAGGCACATGCAAAGGCCAAGGAGTAGATGTTATCCCAGAACACCAACTGTCAAGAAGTACCAGGAGGGTGACAGCAAGGCGGAGTGGCCAGAAGAGGTGCGTTTGTGAGGCCAAGGTTGTTGAGCTCAGACACCTGAGCTTGACTCTGTTGGGAATCTGGATTGCAGAAGCAGGAAGCAAGTAATGAAGCTTTCTCGTTAGGTCACCAGAGGAGCTGCTGAAGTAGGCAGGGAACCCTTCCGGGAGGCGATTCCCACCGCCTGGTGCACCGTGTGTCCTGCGGGAGTACGCTTTTCATCTTGTACATGATTTGGGTGTGGAAACATGCATCTCAAGCCCTAGGAGCCATGCACAGACAGGGTGAGCGCCAGCACATCCCGAGGAGGGAAAGGCAAGCCCGACACCGATTGCCCGTGCCAAGCCCTTGCAGGGGAGTGGCACGAGAAGCCTTGTCTTCCTTTGTCTCTTGGAAAAAGACTTGTCTGTAGCAGATATCCTGCAAAACACTCCTGCTTCAGTCTGTTCCTGGAGATCTTCCCCCATCAGGCTGTCGCCATGACAACCATGACTGACCCAGCCTTCAGGAAGCAGCAGCTGGAGCCCAGAAAAAACTGCAATCCTGCCGCTTGCTCGTTACTCAGTCTGTGATGTAACAGTCTGCCATGGCAGGTTGCAGCCCATACATGCACACAGAAACACATGCACACGCACGCGCACGCACACACATACTCATATATACACATATATTCATATGCAATTGTACACGCAGACATATACACAGACATACACACACATATATACACTCACACACATACATGCACATATACACACATACATAGAAAAATGCACACACGAATGTATTTATCCTTTGCACCTATTTTTCTCACATCACCTGTACTGATGCATTGCCTGGACAGTTTAGAAGCTTTCTTCCCACCTGCAACAGTGCTTCAAACCCCCCTCCCCCCGTTCGCCCTGGGATGAATCCTGGAGACCTCAAGAAAGAAGCTCCTTCTCCTCCTCTAAGTGCCACACTGGGACTGCTCATGACCTTGCCCAGAGGCAAGCAGAGAGCCAGCATGCGGGTGGCAGCCAGTCCTGAGCCCCAACCCCTGGTTCCTGTGACTAACACTTAAGCTTTGTTCCTTCTCGGCTTCAGGAGTCGCCTTTGTCACCACAATGCAAGTGGATACTTCTCAGCTAGTTCCCATCTGCGTGCTAGGCCCCTCTGAAGGAATCATGCCCCCTCTCTGTGCCTTACTTTCCGAGCTCCAAAGGGGAGGAAATGCATGATGGTTCCAACTCTCTCCACTCTAGTACAGGTAGGGAGCAAAAGCAGAGGAATGTCAGGACAGGTCAGGGGACTCTAGAATGAGAAGGAGTCCCATGGGAAGAGATGGGAGAAGACAAATCTCCCCCCACAGAGCTGGCCAGAGGCCGGGGAATCAGAGCTATGCCACAGCAGCACCTAGCACCTGGCACAGCCTGGCACTGCCAGGTTGCAAACGATGAAGAGTGAATGCAGCTGGCATACATGGGGGAGAGGGCAGCCTCAGCCCAGCCTTCCTCTTTCCTGAGGAATATCTGCTAATGACAGGCCTGCATTCCTGTCCTGACTCAGTTTTCATTCATGCTGAAAGGAGCAGCCTCCACACAGGAGCACGTATGTATGCCGACACCCAAGGGAGCTCAGAAGGGGTGGGAGAGACTTTCCAACAAGTAGCTGAGGCTGGACAGATGGCTCAGGGGTTAAGCCCTTGCCTCACAAGCAGAAGGCCCTTGTGAGGCAGAAATGTAGATGGCCTGCACTTCTGGCTCTGGAAGGCAGAGCCTGGGAAAGTCAAAAGGAGGTAGAACAATCCAGGATGACTCCCAAAGTCACCCTTGGGCCTCCCCAGGCACATATAGTGTCCCCTGATATACACAGATGTATACATATGCACATACAAATAAATAAATAAAAATAAATAAACAAGTGTCCAAAACATTTTATTTTATTTTTTAAGCTGCTTGGTCAGTAAGTTTATTGTTCATGAAAAAGAGTCTTCACAAAAATCACTTTAACTCCCACCAGCCTTTTCCTGAGCTCTGAGGACACTTGCCTTCTTTTGAGCTACCCGATCTTTCTTCTGGGCAAGGGACAATTTGGGATGGTTCCACCTCTTTTTCTTTGCCTCTCTCTTGGGCTTCTTCTCATGGACCGGGTTCTCTTGTATAGCAGTGTTAGCTTTCTTATACAGCTCCTCCATCATGTCTGGAGTTACGTTGTTCTTTATGTACTGACAGAAATGCTTCTTATAAGCATCTTCATCTTCTTCCATCCGGTAACACATAATCCACAGTGTTTTGACCCATGATGTGTTCCTGATGCACTTCTGCATTGAACTAATTCCTTGCTTTCAGAATCATAACCAGGGAATCGTTTGGCAGGACCTGCATCCAAATAACAAGGGAAGGCATCAGGCTGACCGTCTGTGCTTTCCACATTGTATTCATCTACAGTCACCTCCATTGGCCCTTATAGATTTTGTCCATGTCAAATCTATTGAGAAGTCTGCGGGGCCAGCATCAAGCCAGGACAAAAGGTGGCAGCATAATTTGTGAGGCCGACTTTCACAATGTACTTTGGCTGTCCAGACTACCATGTCCCCTTCTATACAGGCATAAGCAATCTGACAAATGATGTCTCTGTTGGTTACACAAACTATATTTGTATGTGCTGTACTTGTCTTTGTCCTGAATCACCAAACATTTTGCGAGCATATTAGTCAGTTTTACTCTCTCGTCTCCTTCTGAACTTCACTTGGTATCTCTTAAAGTAGGCCTTATTCTTTACAACTTTAACAAACCCATCATAGGGAATGGAGACCACAGTCGGGGCTCCACACAGACCTGATGTCAGTGATCCCAGCACATGGAAGGTAGAGGTCGGAAGCTCAGAAGTTCAATGTTATCCTCGTTACTCAGAAATGTTATGTAATTTGCTCAAGTCACCACGGCTCCAAAACTGCCGAAATCAGACTGACTGGCAGGGTTTCCGATGATCTCTGCATCACCGCGGTTCCCCATGCTGCAGCCCGAGCTAGTATTCTCGGTGACTAGAACATACTGCACAGAACAAGCCACCGAGGCTCCCACAGACCCTCTGAGTCAGAAGAGTGGGTGGAGTCCTCTGGGAAGGGGCGGCACTCCAGAGAAAGTTCCTCCACCTGAAAATACCTCAAGAGAGTAAAACTGCTGGTTTAGGACAAGCGCCACTGCTTTGTTAACTTCAGGGGGCTAATTTTTCTGAATCGTGAGCGTCTTCTTCAGTGGGCAGGTTGGAGTGTTCGCTTTCTTTCCCTGGGGAAGGCACCGGGCTGCTGGGACTTCCTGCACTTCCCTGTGTCACCCAGTGAGCTCCACAAGCCTCATGAGCATCCCTTTTGTTCCTGGACTCTTGGCCGGACTACATTTCCCAAGCTCCCCTGCAAACAGATGTGCCCAAGCTTCAACCACTTTAATGAAAACGAAAATGCTCAGTAGCAGCAGACCCCGATCCCAGTGCAACCTTGAGCACTTGAGTTTGTTCAGGAAACAGCGACTGTTGCGGGGGCCTGTGACAAGCGGGTAGAGGACTTTCCATAATCAAGCTGCACAAACATCTAGGATGTTCTTCAGTATAACCTCTGTATCTTAGCACTGCTTGGCCCATAGAATATGTATGGCCTGGCTTAAGACCGCTGTAGGCGTGGCACATTATATCTTTATGTATTACTAAGAAGTAAAAATGCTGGCAAATGAGCTACCTCCCCGTGCTTTCAGTTAGACCTCTTAATTCACATTCATTGAAAAGAGCTGTTGCGGATTCGATTAGTCGCAGATTTTTTTTAACTCATAACTCACTTGTACACAATCAAATAGGAAATAGAAATGAAATTATCAGGCAGGATAGAAAGACAGGGAGGCAGAATGAATAAGAATGCTTCTGCATAAGCATTAGGATGTGAATTCAGATACCAGCACTTACATTTTTCAAAAAAAAATCTAGGTTAAGAATCTCTTCTTAGTATGTGCCACCTCTACTTCGTTGCAGACACATCCTGAAATTCTTTCCCCAGCAAGTCAAGAATGGCGGCCTCACCTGAGTGATTTGTGTCTCTGGCTCCCATTCCCCCGGCTGTGGGCAAAGCAAGTTGGCTAAGGTACTTCTAGAACGTCCACCTGAAATCCGACCCCTCTCGTAGCCTGGCGTTGACAGTGACCATCTTTTCACTGTCTTCCTCTGAGGAATCCATAGGCACCAGGCACCAGTCTTTTGTGGTTTATCTTCCTGTTACAGTTATTCTGCATGTTGCTGATAGAGTCACAGCCAAACGGCTTATGAGAACCAGGGATTATATGCTGGTTTACAATTGTCTGGTGATAGCTGTTAGCCCAGCTTGGCAGGTGAGCTCATACTAACACCAGGAACCTAGGGAACTGGCCACACCACATCCCCAAACTAAAAGCGGGGTAAACCCCACTTGCCAGATGCCATGTGTGTTCAAGTATGCCGAAGAATGCCAACTCAATGAACCAACTGAACAAGTGCGGCAGTGGGCTGATGTTCATGTGATTCATTGATCTTACAAGCTCAGTTCAAGAGCTGAATAATTCAAGAATCCCAGCCTGGGGGTGAAGACTGAAGGATTCTGGGAGAATCCCTGAAATTTCAGTCATTCTGGAAGTCAAAGAAACTGGTGAAGAACGGTAGCAGTAGGGAAAATGAGTTTGCTAACACAGAGAGGGAGAGAGAGAAAGAGAGACAGAGAGAAACAGAGAGAAAGAGGCAGAGAGAGAGTCCTGCTCATCTGGCCTGCTGCTGGAAGGCACCACCCATCACGGGCTGGGTGTTCCGCTTTAGACAATCTCCTCCAGGCTTGCTCAAGGACTTGCCTTAATTTCATCAATGAATTCTTCACAGTTGTGCCTAAAGCTCAGTCTGCAACTGTCAAGGTGACACCTGTATCTACCAACCACACTTACTTCTGACTCCTATATCACAAACCCTGCCAGACCTGCCTGACGCATTTCTTCCTCAACAGTCATTTTGGACCTTTGACGTTGGGCCAAAAGACTTTGGATTCTTTTGTGTTGTTTGTAACATGAGTCAGCAAGGTGGCCTAGTGGGTGTAAAGGATCCTTCCCCAAACCTGGAGACTTCACCTTACTCCTTGGTGTCCACATGGTAGACGGAAAGAACTGACTTCCAAAAGTTGTCTTCTGACTTCCACATATACCTTTCTTTTAAAGAAATGCAATATTTTTACTTATCGTGTGTGTGTGTGTGTGTGTGTGTGTGTGTGTGTGTGTGTGTACATGACAGCATTGAGTATGTGTGTTTGTGGATGTCTAAGGGTGATATCAGGAATCATCTTGGATTGTTCTACCTCCTTATGGCTTTGTTCTGGGTGCTTCCCAGACTCCACCTTCCAGGGTCAGAATTACAGGTTGTTGCCATATTTGTCTGGCATTATTACATTGGATCTGGGATTTGAACTCAGATCCTTTAGCTTGCAAAACAAAGGCTTTAACCCTTGAGACATCTTCCCAGCCATAAAATATTTTTATTTTATCTATGTATCTAGGTATCTATGTATCTATCTATCTATCTATGTATCTATGTATCTATGTATCTATGTATCTATCTATCTATCTATCTATCTATCTATCTATCTATCTATCTATCTATCTATCTAGTGTGTGTGTGTGTGTGTGTGTGTGTGGGTATGTGTGTGTGTGTGTATCAGACAGCACTGTCCAACAGTGAGTTCAGGAATCATCCTGGATTGCTTCTGTCTTCTTTTGGCTTTGCTCTGGGATTTCCCAGGCTCCACCTTCCAGAGCTGGAAGTGAAGGCTGCTACCATTTCTGCCTGGTGTTTTTTTTTTTTTTTTTTATTAAAAATTTAATTATACATTTTAAAAATTTTTTACCAGTTCCCTCCCTCCCCCCTCTTCCCCCTCCCCTTCCCCCAGTGCCTCCCCCCCAATTCCCAGATAGTCCTTTATTGTGTGTGCCTAACTCTCCACTGTGTCCTCCTCTCCGATGACATATAAGGACCCAGTGGCATTTCCATAAGCCCTTTCTCTTGTTCCCCTTAAGCATAAGATCACTACTATGGCTGTCAATCCCTTGCCTCCAGGGGTCTCGGTGCCCTTATCAGATGCTAGACTTTATGAGGGCAACAGTGCGCTGGACATTGCGCAGGGCATGCAAAGTTCCATTATGATTGCTTTGGCCCCAACTATTGTTGAGAATCTTGCAAATCGTTGCTCCTCCCATCCTTTTGCTCTTACAATCTTACCGCCCCCTCTTCCGCAAATGTCCCTGAGCTCCAGGATGGGGAGAGATTAGGCTGTCCTAGTTCTATGTGATTGATATAGAGTCTCTGAAGTTCTGGATTGTGGTTTGTTGATTTTCTTTTGCAGTTTTGCTGCTCCTGCAATTCCCTTCACTCCATTCTGCTGGGCACTGTATGTCACCCCCTGGCCAGAGACAAAAAGCTGTTAAACTGGAGTCTTGTTGTAATAGCACATTCAAGGGTAGATGTAATAAGAGTAGGAAACCTCACTGAGAGAGGGGTCCATCACCCATTTGCAAAATGATTACTTTTTATCTGCTAGACTATATGCCCTCCCCTTCTGGTGAGATCAGGAAAGAACGTCTGTGAACTTAACCAGGTTTCTCATTACTTACTTGCAGACCTTCATGGAGGCCTATTTTCTCTGCTGTAACATGGTCTCCTCTCTCTTTGTTTCTGGTGTGGCCCTCCTAACCCATCTCTCTTGTTCATAATCCTTGCAATTACTGTGTTACATAGGTTTACTTTTGAGTGTCCCAATGTGGGCTGGGTGAGTTTGGTACTAGGAGCCACCTATTAGGGAGTACATACGGCGCTTAATTTTCTGGGTTTGGGATACTTCACTTAATATAATTCTTTCTAATGACATCCATTTCCCAGCAAATTCCAGTAATTCATCATTTTTGATGGCTGAGTAGTACTCCATTGTATAGATGTACCACAGTTTCCTTATCCACTCGTCAACTGTTGGACATTTAGGTTGATTCCATGACTTTGCTATTGTAAACAGTGCTGCTATGAACATGGTCGAGCTTGTGCTATCGAGGCGAACCTTTGCTGCTTGGGGGGTTATTCCCAAAAGTGGGATAGCAGGGTCATATGGCATTTCAATCTTTAATTTCTTTAAGAATCTCCAGACGGCTCGCCAGAGTGGCTGTATGAGCCTGCATTCCCACCAACAATGTAGGAGAGTTCCCCTCTCTCCACATCCTCTCCAGCATTTGTCGTTGTTTGTATTGTGGATTTTTGCCATCCTGACCGGGGTGAGATGATATCTCAGGGAAGTTTTGATTTGCATTTCCCTGATGGCGAAGGAAGTGGAGCATTTTTTAAGATAATTGTTAGACATTTTAATTTCATCCCTGGTAAAGTTTCTTTGAAGTTCCAGGGCCCATTTTTTAATTGGGCCAGTGTTTTCCTTGGAGTTTAATTTTCTAAGTTCTTTGTGCACTCTGGACAGTAGAGCTCTGTCAGATATGTGGTTAGTGAAGATTTTCTCCCATTCTGTGGGTTGCCTTTGAGCTCGTGTTACAATCTCTTTATCTGAACAGAAGCTCTTTAATTTCACAAGATCCCAACTGTTGAGAGTTGGTAGCAGTGACTGTGCCATTGGATGTCTGTTTAGGAACTGTTGGCCTAGCCCAACCAGCTCGAGGGAGTTCCCTATCTTTTCAACTATGGTTTTTAAAGTCTCTGGCCTGATATCAAGGTCCTTGATCCATTTGGAATTAAGTCTTGTACATGGTGACAAGTACGGGTCCAGCTTTAATCTTCTGCATGTGGAGATCCAGTTTTGCCAGCACCATTTGTTGAAGATGCTGTTCTTTTTCCATTGGATTCTTTGGGCCCCTTTGTCAAAGACCAAATGGCTGTAACTTTGTGGGCTTATATCTGGGTCTTCAATCCTTATCCATTGATCTGTGTGTCTATTTTGGAGCCAGTACCAGGCTGTCTTTATAACTATGGATTTGTAGTATAGACTTAGGTTTGGTATGGTAATACCTCCAGCTGTGTTTTTGTTACTCAGGATTGTTTTGGCTATCCTGGGTCTTTTGTGCCTCCAAATGAACTTTGAGATTGTTTGGTCAACTTCTTTGAAGAATTGCTTTGGGATTTTGATTGGTATAGCATTGAATCTGTATATTACCTTTGGTAGGATGGTCATTTTTACAATGTTGATTCTGCCAATCCAGGAACAAGGGAGGTCTTTCCACCTTCTGGTGTCTTCTGCAATTTCTTTCTTTAGGGTTTTAAAGTTTTCATTGTAAAGGTCTTTTACCTCCTTAGTTAGGTTTATACCAAGGTATTTCATTTTTTTAGGGGTTATAGTAAATGGCATGGTTTCTCTCAAGGCTTTTTCACTTCTTTCATTCTGGGCATATAGGAAGGCCTCTGATTTTTGCACATTTATTTTGTATCCTGCCACCCTGCTGAACTTCTCAATTAGTTCCAGGAGCTTCCTGGTGGAGTTTTTGGGATCACTCAGGTATAAGATCATGTCATCTGCAAATAGAGATAGCTTGACTTCTTCCTTGCCAATTTGAATCCCTCTTATGTCCCTTTCTTGTCTTATGGCTTCGGCTAAGACTTCAAGTACAATATTGAATAGAAGTGGTGAGAGTGGACAGCCTTGTCTTGTTCCTGATCGAAGTGGGAATGCTTCCAATTGTTCCCCATTGAGCATAATCCTTGCTGTGGGCTTGTTGTATACAGCTTTTATTATATTGATAAAGGTTCCTTCCATTCCTACTGTCTCTAGCGTTTTGATCATAAAAGGCTGTTGGATCTTGTCAAAAGCTTTTTCTGCATCTATCGAGAGTATCATGTGGTCTTGGACTTTGGACTGGTTTACATGATGAATTACATTTATTGATTTGCGTATGTTGAACCAACCTTGTGTGCCGGGGATGAAGCCTACTTGGTCCCCATGAATGATCTTTTTAATATGTTTTTGAATCCGATTTGCTAAGACTTTGTTGAGAATCTTTGCGTCTGTGTTCATCAGGGAGATCGGCCTATAGTTTTCTTTTTTAAGTGAATCTTTATTAGGTTTTGGGATTAAAACGATATTAGCTTCATAGAAGGAATTTGGTAGTGTTCCTTCCTTTGCTATTTGATGGAACAGTTTAAGGAGTATTGGTGTTATTAACTCCTTAAATGTCTTGTAGAACTCTGTGCTGAATCCATCTGGTCCAGGACATTTTTTGGTGGGAAGATTCGAGATTACTTCCTCAATTTCCTTATATGTTATAGGACTATTTAAATAATTCACAACTTCCTGATTCAATTTAGGTAAGTTGTGTTTACTTAGAAATTCATCCATCTCTTTTGTGTTGTCAAACTTCACAGAGTATAAGTTTTTGAAATATGATGTTATAATTCTCTGGATTTCTTGGGTATCCGTAGTGATAACTCCATGTTCATTTCTAATTTTGTTAATTTGGGTTTTCTCTCTCTTGCTTTTGGTTAGTTTAGCTAGGGGTGTATCAATCTTGTTGATTTTTTCAAAGAACCAGCTTTTTGATTGGTTGATTTTTTCTATCGTTTTCTTAGTCTCGATTTCAGATATTTCTCCCCTTATTTTGCTAATCTCTTCTCTTCTACTGCTTTTAGGATCAGATTGCTCTAGTTTCTCTAAAGCTTTAAGCTGCATTGTTAAGTTGTTTATTTCTGATGTTTCCATTTTTTTGACGTGGGCATTAAGAGCTATGAACTTACCTCTTAGAACAGCTTTCATTGTGTCCCAGAGATTTTGGTAAGTTGTATTTTCGTTATCATTCACTTTCAGGAAATCTTGAATTTCCTTTTTAATTTCTTCCTGAATCCAGTTCTCATTCAGCATCATAGTGTTAAGTTTCCAGGAGTTAGTGCATTTTCTCTTGTTTGATGTGTTGTGGATGTCCAGCTTTAGGCCGTGGTGGTCTGATAGGGCACAGGTTAGAATTTCAACTTTCTTGTATATGTGTAGATTCAATTTGTGGCCCAATATGTGATCTATTTTGGAGAAAGTTCCATGTGCTGCTGAGAAAAATGTGTATTCTTTGGTGCGTGGGTGAAAAGTTCGATAGAGATCTGTGAGGTCCATTTCTTTCAGGGTTTGATTAAGTTCCAAAGTGTCTCTGTTAAGCTTTTGACCTGTTGATCTATCCCATGTAGAGAGGGCGGTGTTGAAGTCCCCAAGAATTATCGTTTGGGGGTTGATTTCTTGCTTTAGACGCTGTAGGGTTTTCTTAATGAATGTGGGGGGGCCCGTATTGGGTGCATATATGTTCAGTATTGTGAAATCTTCCTGGTGAATTGTACCTCTGACTAAAATGTAGTATCCATCCGTGTCTCTTATAATTTTTTTTGGTTTGAAATCCACTTTGTCTGATAGCATAATGGCTACCCCTGCCTGTTTTCTGCTTCCATTTGCTTGTAGAATTGTTGACCAGCCTTTTATTTTTAGAGCGTGCCTATCTTTTGTGGTGAGATGGGTTTCCTGCAGGCAACAGATTGATGGATTGTGATTTTTAATCCAAGTTTGTAATCTGTGTCTCTTGATCGGTGAATTAAGTCCATTAACATTTAGTGTTATAATGGAGAAACTATTGTTAATTCCAGACATTTATTATGTTTAGTAGCTTTTATAAGTATAGTGCTTCGCTTTTAATGGTGTTATATTTGCCTTCTGTTCTCCTGGATATGCCTGTTTTTTTCTTCACGCTTGAGTATCATTTCTAGCAGTTTTTGAAGGCCTGGTTTGGTGGCCATGTATCCCTTAAAGTTGTCTTTGTGCTGGAAAATTTTTCTTTCTCCTTCGATCATGACTGATAGTTTTGCAGGGTAAATCAGCCTGGGTTGACATTTTTGCTCATTCAATACTTGAAGTATGTCTCTCCAAGCTCTTCTTGCTTTTACTGTTTCGACTGAGAAGTCATTAGTTATTTTAATAGGTTTGCCTTTAAAAGTGACTTGTTTTTTCTCCCTTGAAGCTCTCATCACCAGTTCTTTATCTTGAATGTGGAGTGTTTTAACTATTATTTGCCGCGGTGTGCTTCTATTTTGGTCGTATCTGTTTGGGGTGCGGAATGCCTCTTGTATATGAATGGGCCTCTCTTTTTTTAGATGAGGAAAGTTTTCCTTGATGATCGTTTGAAAAATTTCCTCAGGGGTGGTATTTTGAGATTCTTGCTCCGGTATTCCATGAATACGCATGTTAGGCTTCTTCAGGGTGTCCCATATCTCTTGGATATTTCTCTCAAGTATCTTTTTGGCTTTAACAACCTCTTCCATTGAGCTGGTTAGTACTCCCACTTTATCTTCAAGGTCTGAAATTCTGTTTTCTGCTTCATTAGTTCTGTTGATAAGACTCTCTGTGGCGTTCTGGGTTGAAGATAACTTGTCTTTTAGCTCAGTTTTAAACTCTGCTTGAGTTTGTTTTAACTGTTCTATGCCACTTTTGTTTCTTGCACTGTTTTTCTCAACTCCTCCAGATGTCTGTTGTGTTGCTCTTCAAAGCGATTGATTCGATTATGTAATTCCTCCCGGATTTCCTCTTTCATAGTATTGAACATGGTAATGATCATATTTTGAAAGTCTTTATCCTGGGTGGGGCTTTCTTGGCCTTTTTCCGCGGGTTTGTTCTTGTTGGAGTCTAACATTATGGGATTAATTTCTTCAGTGGGAAATTTGTTTACTTGAGTGTTGCTTCTCATGGATTTGCACTTTGACTTTGGCATTGTCATTTTAACTCTTAAGATCTCTCAATTTCACTAAACTGAATTATTTGGCCTGGGGTACTGGTGGGCAGGGCCTGAACGGGGACTTACCTAGGGCGCGGGGTGAGGCCCGGGTGGACCGCGCGCGTGTCCTGACCGGCGGAGCGGGGTGGGGTGAAAAGGGAGGATGGGCGCGTCGGCGTGGAGCTATTTAACCCGAGGGCAGCTGGGGCGGGGCCCGGGCGCAGGGGGAGGTGCTCCTCGTCCCTCGGCCCCCGCGCGGCTCCGGCTGGATGGTGGGAGTCGGAGCCGGGTCCCCGTGGGCTGACCTGGGGGTCCTAGAGCGCGCGTTGAGGCCCGGCTGGATCTCGCGCAGGCGTCCCGACCGGCCACTGCCTGGTGTTTTTATGTGGTATCTGAGATCTGAATTCAGGTCCAGAATGCTAACCCCTGAGCCATCTCTCTAGCCCCTAAAATATTTTTTGAAAGTGCATGCTCTGTGATGGTTTGTCCCTCACTCCTGTACCCCTCAAGCTTTTTACACAGATTCTGTAAGTTTTGGTGCGAAGACTTTTGATATTTTCACAGGCAATGACAATCCTATCAAGACTTGTCACACGACCAAAAGCAATGGCAAGATGCCATCCCTTTAAAATACATTCCAATTTCAGAGACACTGTAACAAGGGGAAAATGGACCAGAATTATTTTTGTAAAAATATGCTTTAAATCCTTAATAAATATTCATTAAAGGAACGAGTAGGCAAATGCATTCTAATTTCCAACCTATGATTGAAAAATACTTTGGCTTTTAACTTGATGAAAGATAAAGCTAAGATGATGGCTTGATTAGGTTGCTATGGATACAAATAATGGAGAGTTCAATCAAAAGGTCCTAGTAATAAAGAACAGTAATGAGCTTACATAGAAAAATATCTTGAAATCATGTAGACTCAGTGTTGTTGACATCAGTGACTCAGCAATCCTGAAAGGATGAAGTCTCTTGTCATCTCTGTTATCCTAGACATGCAGGCTTAGTCCTTGGGCTACTTGTTCCCATGGTCCCAGGTGGGTTGCTTAAGTCCAGTATCACATTCAAATATGATAAAGTTGCTGGAGATAAAGGGATTGAAAATAATATTTTTGTAAATATTTTTTTATTATTTAATTGTGCATGTGTGCTTATGTGTATGTGTGTGTGTGTGTGTGCGTGTGTGTGTGTGTGTGTGTGTGTGTGCGTGTGTGTGTGTGTGTGTGTGTGTGTGTGTGTGTAGAACCACAGGCGAATTTGGGAACCACCATGGACACCTCCACCTCCTCCTTGTTTACTCTGCCCCAGTATTCACAGGCTCCGCCCTACCAGGACCAGAAACGCAGCACCCCCCTTCCGTCCGGTGTCTATAGGTGGGGTCTAGGATCCAAACTCAGGACCTTCTGCCTGCAAAGTAGAGGCTTAACCCATGAGCCACCTCTCCAGCCCCTGTAAAAAATATTTTTAAAAATTATTATTGTATGTGTATGAAAGTTTAGATGTGGACTGAAGAGATAGCTCAGGGGTTAAGAATCTGCAGAAGGTCCTGAGTTCAGATCCCAGATCCCCCATAAAAACATCAGGAGGAACAGGTGGCATCTAGCCTGCGCTTCCGACCAAGGTGGAAGGAGACTAGGAAATCCCAGAGCAAAGCACAAAGGTGGTAGAAGCAATCCAGCATGATTCCCAAAGTCACCCTTGGTCTTGCACAGGGACACACAGTGCCCCCCCCAACACACACAAAGTAAATAAAGTTAAAAAAAACAAGGTGTAGATGTGTGCATGCCACAGCTCAGGTGTAGAGGTCAGAGGACAACTTTATAGAGTCAATTTTCTTCATCCACTTTAATGTGGCTAAACTCAGGTGTCAGGGTTGTACAGCAAGTACTTTTACTCGCTGAGCCATCTTGCCAGTCTCATAACACTCTTCTTAAGTGGGGCAGCCTGTCTCAGAACCTTTCCACTGACTTGGTTCTTTGCCTCCTCCCAACGCAGTCTCTTGCAGAGAAATCTAATTGCTGTGATCAGATTACATCAGTTAGCACACAACCTGCATCTTGGGAGAGAAGTCACCTTCCCTCTAGGGGTGAACACCTGGACAGAAACCAAGACTGTACTTCTGAGGAAGAGGAGAATGAATGGCAAATGGCAAGGCAAGGCTTGACTCTAAGGTTGCTTCAGTAGCACTTCCCATCCTTCTGGACTATATTACAGAGAAAACATCTTCAACATCAATATTCACTTTTTACCAAGCTAAATTTACTGTTCAAAATTACAAAGGACAATGCAGAATATGCAAATTGGTGAATAAATACAGAATAACCAACAGATGTCTTACTCTAGCCCACATAGCAAAACAGAGAACATTTTCCAAAGGATTTTTTGTGGTGTTTTTCGGAGACAAGGTCTTGGTCGATATGCAGCTCTTCATGTAGCCTGGGCTGTCCTTGACCTCGTAGCAGTCTTCCTGCCTTAGCCTCCTCAGTGCTGGGGTCAAAAGGTGTGCTACTACACCCGGTCATCCACAAGACTTCCAGGTCTATATTACTTATTGGCAATCTCATAATACATTTTGGTCATTTTCATTCTCTGTTACCCTCACCTATCCCCTTTTATTTATTTATTTATTTATTAAATTAATTTATTTAGTGTGTGCTGGTATGTGTGTGTGTGAGAGAGAAGCACTGTGTGTGCCTGTGGAAGCCCAAGGGTGACTTTGAGAATCATTCTGGATTGCTTCTACCTCATTTTTGCCTTGCTCTGGGATTTTCCAGATTCAGTCTTCCAGGGCTGGATGTGCAACCACTACCAATTCCACCTGGTATTTTTGCATGTCATCTGGAAACTGAACTCAGGTCCTCCTGTTTTAAAGATAGAGACTTAATCCCTGAGCCCTCTCTCCAGTTCCCCCTTCTCCTTTTATTTTTGATGAATTCCCTCTTCTTCCTAACAAGACTTATTTTCTTGTTTGTTTTACTTTTGTTTGCTCTCTTGGCAGGGTTTACTTAGGGCTGCTTGCATGAGTGTGGATGGATGCTCATCCACTGGAGCACAGGCAACTTAGCAGTCGCTACACCATTGAAGAAAGTGGTGATTAGCTGCCAGCAGCTCCTCAGTGAGGGCTGGGGCCTCATGAGCCCCTCCCACATCCACGATGGAATTGTTTTGTGCAGGCGCCCCCAGCTGCTGACTTCCTGAGCACAGAGTCCACGTCAAGTCTCAGAACACAGCACTCCTCCCCATCCCCCAGCAACTCCTCCCCATCCTCCAGCAACTCCCTTCTTTCTGCCTCCTCTCCCTCAATGTTCCCTGAGCTTTTGGGAGTGATGACCTAGATGACCCACTTAGGGCTGAGAATGGCCACTTATTCTCTGCACCTTGGCCAGTTAAGAGTCTCTTTATTAACAACTTTTCACTACAAACCGATACTTCTCCGATCAAGAATGAGAGCAGCACTAATCTATGGAAATAAAGATCAACATGTAGACAGCAGTTTGACATCATGTCCATTTAGCAAAACTATAGTAGTAGGTTTCCCACTAGTGTCTTGACTTCCTTAGTCATGAGCATTGGGCCAGGTGTATAGTACCAGGTGTGAATTCCCTCTTATGGAGTAGGCCTCAAACCTTATCTGTAGGATTTAAGCCTGTTATGGTTACATTTTAGTGTCAACTTGACAGTTGTAGACTGTTTGGAGCACAGTTGTGGAAAGTTAATGGTTGGAACAGGCCCCTGAACAAGTCTGCAGGTACTTGACTGATTGCTGTGGAAAATCCAGCCCATAACAGGTGGTACTTTCCAGTGGTGGACCAGATAATAGGATGTGCAAGGAGGAGGGACTTGCTTTTCCCTTATCCAGTGTCGACTTGCTGTGGAGTCCACTCTGCGAGCATCATTCACTTTTAGAGCATCATGGTCTTCTTTGTTGCTGCTGCCGCCGATGCTGCTCCATCCTTGGCTGACTTGGAGCTTCATCCTTTCCATGTGGTTGCTGTTCCCGCTGCCTTTGGAGCCTGGTCGCTAGGCCTTGCTGCTGTTCGCTGTTCATCGCTGATGTCGGAACCCAGCTGTTCTTTACCGACTTCGGAATCCAGTGTCTTGGACCCTCCAGAGAAGTAAAGGCTTGAGACCTTCTTGGGATCTTTTGGCTTTGTGGAACATTCCAGTCAAGAAAGAAGCAGCTACGGGTGGCTACTTTGAAGGACACTATTTTTTTATTGTAAGAATTTAATAAACATATATATATATTGCATTCTAGAGATTTTGTTTCTTCAGAGAACTCTGACTAATACAAAGCAAATGAGGGATTATGGTCATTGACAGTTTGACTATAAAGAGTATAGCTTAGTCATCAGGCAGCAATGAATCTTTAGAGAAAGATAATAGGCAAGTCTATGAATATTTTCATTGGTATAGATCTTAAAATATAGAGCTGAAGTCACAGTACTAATGCATGTTTTTGATACTTATTTGGAAAGGTGCAGAGCCCAAATCCATGCGAAGACTGCAAAACTGCTTTTCTAAAAGTTTCTTGTGCGATTGCACTTCACAGCAAATCTTTCATACAGTATCTCTGCAGGTTTGATGCTTAATCTTGCTCTTTAATATAGAAACCATCATTATTCATTGGAAGCAAATACTAGAAGAAATCTGAAGCTGCAATACAACTTCCAGTGAGATATGTGGTAATTACTTTCTTCTGTGTTACAAAAAAGAAAAAAGAGTGGGGATTTATTCTTCCAAGCTTCACCTGGCACTACCAGGTACTCACTACCAGATACTGAGGAAAATGTGGCATCCCGGGCCTCAGCCTTGGGGGATCATGCCTAGCAGGGGCATTTTGCCATGTTACTGAAGAGTCTGCTCTCTCTCTCTCTCTCTCTCTCTCTCTCTCTCTCTCTCTTCTGTGTGTGTGTTCATTTAAGTATGATGTACACATATCTTGGAGTGTGTATGGAGGTCAGAAGACAAGCTGAGGCGCTTGTCCCAATCTTTCACCTTCTCTGAAATAGGGTCTTGTTTGCCACTGCATATGCCAAGCTAGATGACCCTTTGGCTTCTGGGGATTCTCCTGTCTCCTGTCTCAACACAGGAGTGCTGAGATTACAGCTGTACATTATTACTGTGCTTGCTTTATGTGGGTTCTGAGGACCTGAACTCGGATTCTTCATACTGGTCACTGATATAGCAAGTGCTTTATTTACTGAGCCATCTCTCCAGCCCCTTATTATTAAAAAAAACTTATTAAGAAGCATTGGTATTTTCCCTTCAACTTTATACCATATGCTTGACAAAGCATAAATTTGCAATATTTTAACTTCTATGCTTACTGAAAATAGTAAGTAGAATCTGCTTCTCCAGATCTCTGCATGATTAAGACAAGTAACATCAAGGACAACTGTAATTCCCAGGGATAGAGCCAGGTCATGGGATGAGAGCCAATATTTAGCCACTAGTTGTGGGAGAAAAACATTTTTATTAATAATTTTTCAACTTTTTCTAGTTTTACAAATATATCGAGTATTTATCCCCACCTTCCTCCTTCCTCTCTCCTTTCTTCTTCTCCTTCCTCCTTCCCCTCTCTTTATAAATCCATCCCACTCCCTCCCTCTCTCCTGCCTGTCTGCTTCTATAGGTTCTAGATTTTCTCAGGATTGTCTATTCTAATGAGGGTTCAGGCCTCTGTGACATACCGAGTGACCCCTCCTCGGGCTATCCCACTGAGAGGGGCAGTTCACCCATCCAGCGCTAGCCACCAAGGTTTCCACTGCATGTAATTATCTCTCCTGAGATCCTCGCCAGTCTATGGGGGCATGTTGGTATGTCAATCTTTATGCAGGTCTGGTAAGGACAAGTCTGATTGCACTGAGTTCCTGGATGTAGCAGCCCTGCCGAGAAAACAAGCTGATTTGCCACAGTAAGCTGCAGCCTCCTGCCTGCAGGTGTCTTTGAGGGCATCAGAAAAGAGGTGGCTCCAGCGATTGTCCTCCGCTGACTCTGCCAGGGTTGGCACAGATGCTCAGAAGCAAATGCAAAGACGATGCTCTCGGGTGGGCATGATCCCTTGGGAAGCTGCTCCTCCATCTGCTGCCGGAACACAGGGATGGGTCCTGCTCTCCATCTCCATGGTGCTAGAGTATGTGTTTCACTGAGTGGTGTTACAGTTTATCTCCTGTGCCTGATCTAAATACATGGCCCAAACAAAACTTAGGGAAATAGGGACTTATTTTTGCTTACAGTTCTTGGTTACACGTCATCAACCTAGAGTCAAGAGTCAGAGCTAAGGAAACCAGCCGCAACACATCCACACAAAGAGCTGAAGAGACGGATATACTTTCTCACTTCCTACCATGCCTGTACGTCAAAATACTGAACCAGCTCGCCCCACCTTCTCCATCTATCCAGGGAGTGATTCCCCATCACGGACTGGGTCTTCCTCTATCAATCAGATAATCCCCATAGGCTTATTCAGAACTTTCCTTAGCTAAATAATTATTTACAAATATGGCCAAAAAGGTTCAGCCTTTAACTGTCAAGCTGACATCTGTGACTAACTGCCACAATCAGTGGCCCATCAAATCTTTCTCAGCAGGTGTGCCTCATCATCCTGATTTGCAAGACCACACCATGTCCTGTCTAACCTTAAGGTTCATGTGGTCTCAATCTTCACTCCCTAATCTACTGTCTCCTTGGACATGGTTATGGAGAGGAAAGTGGGGCAGGAACAGGTAGCAGAGCACTGGTAAGTCATGCTTTCTGCCCCACCACTTGCCCACCAATACTCGCTCTTCATGAAACATGTCATCAATAGTCTGTGGACATAAATCCATACTTCAGCAGCCGTGTGGCAGGCAGCACTAGTTGACTAATTTAGCACATACCCTCACTCCTTTCTCTCTTTGTAGTCTTAGTAACCCCAAGACTACAAATTCCAATAGATACTTTCCCAACCTCTTTTGCAATTGGAGGTGACCACATGACCCAGCTCTGGTCAATCAGATGTAATCCAGTCCTTGAGAGTCTCTGGGGAAGGTTGTCTTGGAAAAATGCCTTACAGGTGCTAACCTTACCTTTTATTCCTTTCTCACCTCCTTCCTGCCTTGTGTGCAATTATAACGATGAACATCTTTCAACCATTTGAGGAAGGTCCTGGTCACGGCAGAGAAGCTGCCTTGACTTCTGCAAGCTATGTACCAATAAGATCAGCTGTTGTCTCCACTCCGGGTAGGGGAGAAGTGTGCAGTTCCATTTGAATAAATCCCGGTGCATTGGCCTTTCCATCACTTGCAGCTGCATGCTATGCACAATGTTCTTGCTCATTTCTAACACAGGGGGCGCAATTTCTGGTCAGACTTGATTCTGTCATCTTGGTTCTTCTTGTGCAATAAGCCACCACAGCTCATAAGGGTGGGAGAAATGTCAGTCATTCTTTACTTTGTGTTTGCACTTGCATTAGTAACATGACTTTCAGTCAGGTATAATGGCAGACAATTGTAATTCTAGAAATTGAGAAGCTGAGGCAACAGAATAGTAAGCCGGAGGCTAGTTTGGGCTATATCACAAGCTCTAAGCTAGCCTAATGTACAAAGTGGGAGCCTCGCTTACTAAATGAGCAAGCAAACATTAAAGTCCGATTTTAATCTGCAGGAACTATTAATGAACTCTATGAAAGGTAACTGGACTGAAACCAGGGACAGTAACTTGTGCATCCATTCACACGATGTAAACTACAACGTTATAATGCTCTGAACGTGACATGTCAGGGCCACCAATTCCCACTTTTGGAACTCTTTATTGAAGAAAAAAATCTTCCAGTTTATTTATTTCCTTGCTTCAGGTAGGTCATCAAATGCGCCCCTGGCAGGCCCCTGGCGGCCCCACAGCAATCTCCCTCCCTCATCTCCTGGAACAGGTCCTTGTGTAGATGCCGCATGCAGCCGCCTTATGAAGGTTGGAGTGTTTGGTTACAGAGGAGAGGCGGGGAGTTAGTAACGCACCAAGGCACGAGTACCATAAACCCCAGAAAACAAATAATCTACAGCAGCACTGGAGGAGGGCATTCATGTCCCCATATAATGGTGTTCTAGGCAGCAGACTACGTATAGGATAGGTAGTGGGCCAGTGAGATGACATCTGCCAGTAACTGTCACCACTGGTGGAGAACACTGTAGGGTGTTTGCCCAATGGCGTCACCAGCTGCTGGCAGAAGGCACCATCACGAAGTATGTGTGGTGATAATTGCCTGTCCTCCATTACAAAGGAGATGCTGGATACCTTGGATCAAACAGTGGTTCTTCAACACTATCTAGATTTCAGGTTCCCGGCTCAGAGCTACCTGCTTTCCTGTTACTGGGGCCACTGGACGTGGAGATGTAAGCAAAGAGCAAAGGAGAGAGAAGATCAGGAGAACACCAGTTTGGAAGAGGCTGGGCAGGAAGAAAGGACAGGTTGTTTTTGCAAAGTCTTCAGGATGAGGATTTCTGACCCTTGGAACCTTGGGTTGACCAGTCAGACTGACAATGGATTCTCAGGAGCTCTCAGCTACAAATCAGCAGTGTAGCAGTCAGTCTGCACTGTTGCTGATAAATAGCTTCAGGGAACAAGGAGCTTTATTTTGGCTTGTGATTCTTTTTTTAAATTCTTTATTATTATTATTAATTCAATTGTGCGTGCGTGCGTGCGTGCGTGCGTGCATGTGTGTGTGTGTGTGTGTGTGTGTGTGTGTCTCTGTGTGTATGTAGAACCACAGGCGAATCCGGGAACCACCATGGACACCTCCTCCTTGTTTACTCTGCCCAGGGATTCACAGGCTCCGCCTACCAGGACCAGAAACGCAGGCCGCCCCGGCTTCGACCCGGCGTCTATATGTGGGATCTAGGATCCGAACTCAGGACCTTCTGCCTGCAAGGCAGAGGCTTAACCCCTGAGCCACCTCTCCAGCCCCTTGGCTTGTGATTCTTGTGTGTAGTTTCTTGTCCAGCTTGGCAGGAGAGTCTACACCAATACCAGGGACCAAAGGAACTGGTCATGCTGAGAGGGACTAGTCCTCATGTCTGGCCAAACACACAGAAGGATCCCAACCTCCTTACCTTTTCCCTCCATTTTATCTACCTGCTCAGGGACAGCCCCACCCACAGTGGGCTAGATTTGCTCGGGGCGTAATTGCCCAGAACACAAACCCTCAACTGTCCAGTTGACACCTGCATCTAACTATGACAAAGAGCTTTCTCTGTGAACTTTTCTCAGAGATGCAATGCTTATCCAACATGCAATCCCCAGTAAGCACTCCCCCTAAAAAAAAGATAGTCCAGGTGGAGATTTTTGGATCCTGAAATACAGAGCATATGAAGGTATTTATTTGATGAATGAATGCATGTATGGGAGAAACGCACTTAAAATTTTCTACTTCTTAGGGTGGACTAGAAGGAACACCAGCTTTGACCTCAACTCCCTGAAATCCCACTTCCAAGCCATGTGACCTTGGGTGAGTTCCCAACCCTCTGGACATTTTTTTTTTTTTCCTTCTATAAACCAAAGGACACAAAAGAGAAATGTGTGTGAAGGCTCCTGGTGTGTAATAGACTCAACATAGGATGTTCAAAGCAGAGTCTTTGTTTCGTGTCTTAAAGGGAAGAGCAACCGGCAAGTCCCAAGAAGCCAATCACGGTGCTTCTCTGCAATGTCACCATGCCCTCCCCCTGCTGCGGGAGCCTGGGTCACTTTCCCACGGGAATCTGCAGGCCGGCTCGGAGCATACTGCCACCTGCTGGTAAGAGGGAGCAAGTGAATATCCAAGCATGCCTTAACTCCGGGCCCAAAAGAGGGAAAACCTGGAAGGGGGGATGAAAGTGGAATGTTGGTGGTAGAGTGTGGGGAGTTATTGTTCGATGGGTATAGAGTGAATTTTGCCCTATGAGAACATCTAGGAAATTGGCTGCACAACAATGAATAAATTTAACATCACTGAAACACACACATAAAAATGGTTCAAAGGACAATTTTGTTGTTTAAAATACTAAGTTTTGTTTGGGCAGGTAAAATCCAGTAAAGGGGTGAGGAAGATGGCTAGTAGGACAAGGCTTCTGTCCTGGGAACATGAGGAGTGGAGGCTGGATCAACACCCCCACCCCCACCCCAGGACCCCTGTAAAATCTGGGCAGGTGTAGTGACTGCCTGTAATCCTAGCACTAGGAGCAGGGGATACTGGCCCATAGACTAGTCATATGGTGAGATAAGGGTTCAACTGAGAGGTCCTGCCTTAATAATAAAAGTGGAGAGCAATGGAAGAAGGTAGTCAACATGAATTTTAGACCTCCACGTGTACAAGCATGTCAGTATTCACATCCCCACACGCATAAAAAAAATTACAAACCAAACAGTAAAGGAGAGCACCGGGCTCCACACAACAGAATCACCATAAACATTGACTGAAGGGGCTGGAGAGGAGGCTCAGGGGTTAAGCCTCTGCCTTGCAGGCGGAAGGTCCTGAGTTCGGATCCTAGACCCCACGTATAGATGCTGGGCGGAAACGGGGGCGGCCTGCGTTTCTGGTCCTGGTAGGACGGAGCCTGTGAATCCCGGGGCAGAGTAAACAAGGAGGAGGTGGAGGCGTCCATGGTGGTTCCCGAATTCGTCCGTGGTTCTACACACACACACATATACACACATGCGCACACACGCATACACGCACAATTGAATAAATAATTAAAAAAAAAACATTGACTGAAGATGGAAAAAAAAACCCACAGGTGACCAATAGTTTCACACACCAGGACAGAGGTAACTAGGGGCATCTTCTTCACCAGGAAAACCTGCTTAGTCAAGAATGATTTCTCCATGGGGTTGCTTTTCTCAAGGCCAAAATTTTTTTATTTCAGATAATTTGGAGGACAGTATGGCACTGAGTTCAACTGAGAAAGAGTATCCTGGATACTCTGTCCTTGATTTGGTGGCAATGAGTAGAGGCCAATTTTATTATCAACTGCAGAGCAGCAAGGTGCTGGAGCCAAAGGACTCTGGGCATCCTCAGACATTGAAGAGGATTCTCTCTTACCTAATAAGAATCTAAACACAGAAGCATTGTGGAGTGTGACGCTCTAAATGCCACATAGCCAACAAGTGGGCAGCACAGGCCTGACCTTTCTGTTCAGAGCAGAGAGGCGCAGTCCACTGTGGAGTCTTGGTGGTGGAGGCACAGCTCAGCTTGTGTGGGGGGGGGTCTCCTTGTAGACAACCAATTAATTACCCCCCCATGACTGCTATACCCAGAAACTGTAAGCCAACATCAACCCTTCCTTCCTTAAGCTGCTTTTTCAGCCAGGAATTTGACCACAGCAATGAGAAAGTTAATTATGCGGGGAAAGTATTAGGACCAGATGATCACTGAATGAGTATCTCCACTGGAACACTCGATAGGGATGAGGGAGCCACGAGTATGCTGGGAAATAGTATACACCAAGACAGCCTGGACCAGTCACTGTATCATCCACCTTCAGAATCAACCAAATACCCAGAGAATCCAGTCAGACCATTGCTCCCCAATTCTGGCTCTCTTCTATGATTACTAAACAAAGCATAAACTCCTATCAGAGTATGTGAGACTGTCCATTTCTGGTGCGCACGTTAAAACTAACAAGTGAGACTGTTAAAGGACTGGTGAGAGCACCTTACCTCCTCCCAAATCTGGTGACCTGAGTTCAATTCCCGGAAACCCACATGGGACATGTGTGCACCTGTCTCTAGTGCCCCCCCTTCTTCTTCTCTCCCTCTCTTTCAAATAAATTAATTAAATATTTTTAGAAAGTTAACAGGCCATAAAAATCGGGATCCCTATTCTCTTGAAAGCTGTTTCCACAGAGGCAGTCCACTCTGTCTCTTTAGTCTGTGTTCAAATCAGAGGAAAACTATGCCGATCGTCTTTGTTACACAGGGACATCCAGGACCTGAGGGTGGGGACACAGATTTTTCAGTTAATTATTAAGAGGCCAGTCACAGGAGGAAAAACAGTAGGGGTTCTTCCTAGTGTCCAGAGAAAATGTGAGTTAGACCGCATGCACAGGTGACCCTACAATTCCAGGTTTGGCCTGTAGGGGGCAGCATCACTCTAAAAATGACTCTACCACCTATTTTTAGGTGCACTGCAGGAAATCCATTTAATTATTTTGGCCAATGAATAGGAGTTGTTTTTTTTTTTTTTGTTTTGTTTTTTTTTATCCAATTGTGCGTGTGCGCGTGTATGTATGTGTATGTGTGCGTGTGTGTAGAACCATGGGCGAATTCGGGAACCACCATGGACCGCTTCCACCTCCTTGCTTACTCTGCCCCAGGATTCACAGGCTCTGCCCTACCAGGACCAGAAACGCAGGCCGCCCCCACTTCTGCCCAGCGTCTATACGTGGGATCTGGGATCCAAATTCAGGACCTTCCGCCTACAAGGCAGAGACTTAATCCCTGAGCCACCTCTCCAGTCCTGAGTTGTTTTTTTTTTAACTGATATATAATAGCAATATTATAAGTTAGGTTGACATACTTCCCATAAGCAATTTCAGCCCTATGTATTTTCATATGGGGGTGTTGCTCTTTCTTGTAGATCACTGTGCTAGCTACATAGTGTTTAATGAACAAATACTTAGGGACCAATCCATCAATTGGCTGAAGATAACCCATATGTGTTGCCCCAGGTATATAAATGAGCTAGGGATTGGTGAGGGAAATACTGCCATGATTTGAAAGTCTGCTCCTTCCCAAAGCCATGTTATTTAATTGCCATTATGACAATATTGTGAATGAGGACCTTCAAGAGATTTAAGAGGGCTCTGCCCTGCTGATTAGATTAACATCATCTTTGTAGGAGTGTGTTATCATGGTAGAGACTTTGCTGTTTTATTTTGTTTTGAGACAAGGTCTCAGTTTTCTGTCCGCAGTGACCTAGAACTCACTAATCACCCAAGTTGATTTCTAACTTACACAGGTGACCTTTTTGCCTCAGTCTCACAAGTGCTGAGATGACAGGCGCGAGCTGCCAGCCCAGCAGCTTTTGTTCTTCATAAAGTACCCAGGTGAGCTGGGGCTGTGGCTCAGTTGGCAGAGTGCTTGCCTAGCAGACCCCATCTCTGGAATGCATTTCTAGCTCTGTGAACAGAGTGTGCTGATACTTGCCTGTAATCTCAGCACTCAGGAGGTGGAGACCAAAGGCTCAAGAAATTCAAGGTCATTCTTTGACACAGGACAAACTGAAATGAGCCTGAGATGCATGAGGCCCTGTTTCAAAATAAACAGAATGAAATAATTAGGGATTTGAAGGTGTTCTGTTATAGCCACACAAAATGAACTAAGACAAGGGACTTTTCTTTCTGATCCAAGAAAAGTAAATGCACTTGAAAATTTCCCAAAGGCCTTCGAGCCATTTAAACAAGCAGAACGAGATTTTATTAATTTCCTCATATCCGTATTCATTCCACATTCATATTAGGTAAACAAGCGTCATGGTTTTTGCAGGTTTATATACATTTAAAGCTTTTTTCATTTACATTCAAATGCATTGACTCTAAAGCACCCCATTGGAGACCACCTAGATCCTGCAAAGCTATCAAAGCCCTTTCCTCTCCAAGAAAGCACTTTCAAGAGCAAGAAGGCTGGCCAGCCTTAGTGAATGCTCTGGGGTTCCCTGGCCTATTCCCTTGGCTGGGATTTGCTCATTCCTCAGAACTGTTTTTCTAGATAGCAGAGAATGAATCTCAGCATCTCTGGATCTCAGCACCCGGACCTCTTTTCTGGAGATACTGACAGCTCGGGTAGCTTCTGAGGGTGGTGATATTGCCCTGAAGGGTCATGATCTTCCACGGAAGCCTCACGCTGGTGTTACCGTGTCGCTTCCAATGACACTGAACCAAACCAGTGGCTCCTGGCTTCCTGAGGGCCCAGGGTTTCTATCTGCATGACTTCGTAGTGAAGTCTCTGCAGGAAAAAGGGTCAGCAAGGCCACAAGAGCTGGAAGGGCCCAAGGCCAGCAGGACCACGACAGCTAGAGGCCGCTGCTGTTCTGCCTGACCATGGGTAAAACGCGGCTCTGAGCCACCTTCTTCCACTTTGGAGCTGGCTGTATGACCTGCAGGAAGGTCTGGGGGCGGCTGCTGGTTCCCGATCCCAGCCAGGACCTGGGAAGGGACACCGTGGGATCTCGCTCCTCTCCAGGTCTTTTAACAGGATATGCAGGCTGCAGATGGGACCCACGCCTGAGGAGAGGTGGCCTGGGTGGTCCCACAGGCTGAGCAGCCCCAGCAAAGGGGATACTGGTGAGGGGGTCGTCCTCTGTGAGCCTGGGGCTGCCCTCCTAGGGCCCTTTCTTCTCTCTTTCGGGATGTGGAACAAATAAAGGACCTTTGCCAAGATTGTACACAAGTGCTGCAGTCAAAGAGAGGGTCCAGGAGTGTCATGTGGGAGCCCCCTTGGCAAGGTAAAGGCTTTCTTTCATTCATAAAGAGCAGGGGGCACAGCAGCAGAGTCACAGAGGGGATGGTGGGCACCAGAGAGGCTGTGGGCTTCACCCAAAGGGCAGACCTGCCTGCCCACATGGGGTAGACAGCTTCTCTCCTCCCAAGTCTCTGACCAACAGAAAGCTTTGTTCTGGCCTCACCCCGACAACCAGGCAGCACCCCTCATGGGCCTACCCACCATCTTCTATAGACCCTGCATCGGGGCTCGGGGTGAGACTGAAGGAGGTGTTACCCCTGTCCTCTGAGAGTGGGGCTGACCCTACCAGGGGGAGCTCTGGTGGAGCGGAGCCAGGGGGAGCCAGGCCTCCTTCTGCCACCCCACCAAGAAAAGACGGGAGGCAGCAGAGGAGAGGGCCCATCACTTGCCACCCCGGGGAAGCGCAGAGGAGGACCCAGGCTGGGTGGCCATGATGTGGTAGATGGATTCCCGGAAGCGCTGGTCCCGGCTGAGCCGCTTGGCCAGCTCCTTCAGCTCCTCTATGTTGTTGGCTTCTAGCTGGGAGGCCATGAAGGACTGGGAGGGCTTCACTGGAGAAACAGGGAGCGATTACCTCTGCCCAGGCTTGGCCCAGACCTTGAGCCCACCCTGACTCCACCAGCCCCACTCCTCCTGAGCTCCCAGCCCCTTTCTGCCCGTGGGTTCCCAGAACACTGTGAGAAACTCAAGAGATTTCACCAGGGCTGCCAGACCTGGGGATTCAAGGCCCCACCATGGAGCCTTGCTTACTGGCTCTCCAGGCTGCCTTCCTCCTGTCCGTCACCGACCACCCATGCCCTCGGGTCCCAGGAGGGCTACGACACTCACTGTCATTCCAGGAGGTGCTAGACCGGCGACGGTGGAAGCGGCAGCTTTTGATGCGGCGAGTGGCCGCCTTGTGGATGTACACGGAGTTCTTCATGATGACTGGCATCTTGGCTTCCAGCTCTGCATTCCGGATGCACTCCTCAAAGAACCCTGGTGGGGGGGAGGGAGGAGGTGAGGCCCACCAGGGCAATTGGAGAGCCTCTTTCCCTGGCCCCATCCTTTCTCTCCTACTGATGCCGATGGGGTCTGGTGGGAAGTATGTTGGTTTCATCTTTCAGAGACCAAAGCCCTTGAGACCGTTAGAGGCCAGAGACCATTGAGAGAGGCATCCTTTGCCCCTCAAACCACAATCTTTAGTCACTGCAGGGGAGAACTGTTGAAAACAGAACTCTGATCTTTGAAAGAGGGATGAAATTCCAAACTCCCCGGCTTTCCCCCAATACCTTATCTGAGGTCCAGATGCCACAAGGTAACAGTACTGAGGGGGCTCCTGCAAAAATCAGGTGTCTAGAGAAGACGCCCCTACGAGACCACCGGACGCATGCCAGGCCCTGTTCTGGGCTCTACCGGATATGGACTTAGGGGGCTGAGCTCGGGGCTGGGACCGGGCTGCAAAAGGAGGACTTACTTTTCAAATGGCTCACGTCAGCCCGCATCCTCTCCTCCTTCTCTTTGTTCCGCACCTTGGAGTTGAGACCTTGTTCTAGGCTCCGCAAGGCCCCCTCCGCCTCTCGCAGACGCCTCTCCAGGTCCATGCGGACCTTCACTTCAGCCTGTAGAGAGGGACAAGCAAGGGGGACATTGAGCCCAGGAAGCAGTGGCCATCTCCCCAGGAGTCTTCTGCAATAGGTAATTTTCATTGTCAGCCTGACTGGATTTAGAATCACCTGAGAGACACACCTCTGGGGCATGTCGTATGAGGTCATTATCAGAGAGGTTTAAGTGAGCAGAGGAAAGACCCATCCTGACTATGGTGGTACTATCCCCTGGGAGAGGGGATCCCAGACTGAATAAAAAGAAGAAAGAAGGAGAAAGGCAAGCACAGCGTTCATCTCTCCGCTTCCCGACTGTGGACCCTGCCACCAGCTGCCTCAACACTCCCGCCACCTCGTCCTACCTGTCATGATGGACTCTAGCCCCTCAAACCACGAGTCAAAATAAACCCCGTCTTTCCTCAGTTGTTTTGCCTGGCACTTCATCACATCCATGAGACAAGTAACCAGACTCCTTCCCTGATCGCCCAGGCTCCATGGGCTTGGATGGATGTTTCCACATCCTGTTTCCCTGCCTCGCCCACGACCCCACTGTCAGTGCTTGGTCTGTCGACCACAGGCCAGATCGCATGCTTGGGACCTGCTCCACTGGTCATGTTAGCTGAGAGGATTTGGGAACGTTATAAAGTGCAGGGATTGGCGGGAGCCCCCAGAGTAGGAAAGAGCCCCAAGCCTGGAGCCTTGCGCACCTTGAGCTCACGCTCCGCCTGCTGTTTCTCTGCCGTCAACTCCTGCAATGAGTTCTGCAGAGCCTGGGACTGGCTGGAGTAGAATTCCCGCTCTTCCTCCAGGGCCCGGGAGCGCTCTTCGTTCTCCTTCATCCTGCCAGCAGGAGAGCTGCTTACCCAGTGCTGGCTCCAGGGTTTATTTACCCTTGCCACGGACAGGCTGGAGAAAAGGGTGACTTCCCAGGCCTTTCTGGGTCTAGTGGCCAAGTGATGAGAGGGGTATCGAAGGGGAGCACTAGGCTTAGAGAAGTCGCTGCTTCTGGAACCTCACGGGTGGAAGGGGGTGCAAGGGGACCCACCAGGCTGGCCAGAAAGCACTGTTCTGAAGACCTGATAGTGGTGCTCTATGCGGTTCACCATTATATAACAGACAATTGCTAAGTCAGCCCCAGGAGTGGCAGCTCTCCTTTGTCTCCTGGGAAAACTGAGTCCTAAGCAAAAGGCGTGTGCAAACCACCTGGGCAGTGCTAGAACCTGAGTCCGGCCGTCTGACTTGAGGAATGTCAGCCCCCAAGCTGCTCAAGGACCCAAGGGTCTCTGTGCCTCACCGCTTCTCTGCCAGGAGCTTCTCTGCCAAGAGTTGCTGCATGCGCTCTTCGATCTGCCTGAGGTTGCTATGGAGACCATCACTAGCAGGCGGCTGCTCACTCTGATTGGCCAGTGATTGTGGCTGGTTCTTATCTTCCTCTAGCATCTCTAGGGTTTTCTTCTTCTCTATGGAGAGTTCCTAGCACAGAGGCAGGGAGGGATGAGACATCACGGGTCATGTTCTCCAGCTGGTTGCTCTCTCCTGTCCTTCAACTGGGGGGAGAGGGGTGATCCTCTCCTCCCTCAATCTTCCGTGAGGAACGCCCGAGAGGGTGCATTTCACGATCTCTCCTTTCTTGCAAGAGGACCATACTCCTCAATCAAGACTGGTCAAGGAGGAGCCAAAACCAGGTCTCAAGGCCCCAGGGACACCACGACCTTCTAAGGTTCTTATTCCTCCAGGGAGGAGGAAGCAATACATTGGGCTCATGTGACGAGCCCAAAAGGACCAGCGTAGGAAGAGACTTATAAATTCTTTGTATTTAGTAGTCGAACCAGCGCTTGCCCTGAAATTCGGGGTTGAAAATACCCATGGGCTATTTCCCATGAGGTGAAGCAGGCAGAGATAAACTAAGGCAGCACAAGCAAAGTACCAGTTCACCAAAACTCTCGCAGCCTCAAGACTCTTCATAGATTCAGCAAAGATATATAGGCCATACAGCACGTGCAGGCTCACTCCAGGTCCCGGGCTTAGATGTCATTAAGACATGACCAAGCGGGCTGGAGAGAATTAAAGCCTTTGTCTCCCAAGCAAAAGGACCTGAGTTTGGATCCACATAAAAAAGGCAGAAATGATAGTTGCCTACAATTCTAGCTCTGGAAGGCTGGGCTTGGGAAACCCCAGAGCAAAGCAATAAGGGGATAGAACAATCCAGGATGGTTCCCATTTTGCCTGGGCCTCCCAAGTGCCCTCTTCTATACACGCTCCCACACCCACACGCAGGGAGTGGGGGAGGGGAAAGGCTTAATCGAGTGAAATCCACAGTAAACACAATCTAGCGTTCATTCCATAAGCCATATGCAAATGCACAGGAACCCGGAGCTCAGGTCAAATACTTTCCTAGAAAAATTAAGTAAGCTTCACCAAGGGGATATTTAAGCTGAGTCTTAGAAGGATAAACACGAGTTCTCCAGTCACAGAAGAGGTGAAAAGGTTATGTCATGTAGAAGGACCGGCATGGCACAGGCAGGGGCGTGAAAATGAAGGAACTTGTTTTTCTTGGAGACTTGAGCTCAGTGACTAGCGCAGGGGTTCAGGTGCTAGTCAAGGTTGTAGGGGGAGGTCACAGGGGAGTAGGGGCTGGGGCTCTGGTTTGCACTTGCTGAGGAGTTTGTACTTCGTCCTTGACACAGCTGCACCCCCCTGCCCTTCCCCCAGCCTCTTGTTGAAAGGTGACTGGGCACTTCATTTCCCTTCATGCTCAATATCACCCCCAGAACAGCCAAGTGAGAGACCCACAGAAGGATGTGGTGATGACTGGCTCAGCCACCCACCCTAATCAATCCTGCTGCTAATATAAAAATAGAAGCACTAGAGAAAGCTCATTTCCTGAGGCTGTGGTCAGCACAAGGGCAAGCCGGAATTTTCACTCTGAATCTAGGAAGAACTGGTCCATGCTTTGGGCTTCAGGTGACGGCTGGAGATTCCATTCATCCTTGAGATCCCGCCTCTTTCCACCCATTTCCCCTTGCAGGATCCTCCCCTGGGAACCACGTGGGGCGCCAGTACTGTGTAGCCTAGGCAACCAGTCTGCCTCCCAGACAACCAACCCCTCAAGAGCCCCTCACCTCCAGCGTCTGCTGCAAGGACTCCGTGAAGTGCCTCAGTTCCTTTTTCTCTTGTTCCACGCCCTTGAGGCATCTCGCAGTGAGTTCCAGCTCCCTGCAGGGACGGAGAGCTCGTATGGCAGTGCTCACCCCTCCCAGCCTCTACACAGATCTAGCTCTGCCATCTCCTGAGAAGAACCCTGGGATGGCCAATGCAACACTGGGCTCTGAAAATAGCTGCAGGGCGGGAGGGGGGGCTGCAAGGAGAGTCCCGTCATGAGAGGTGGACTCACCCACATATGTATGCATTGATTAGCTAGACTCACCTACATGTATATGCATTGATTAGCTAGACTCACCCACATGTGTATGCATTGATTAACCAGGACAATTAGGAATACCCCACAGGCAGAAAGAACCACAGGAGAAACCAAGGGATCTAGTCCCGACTCTGCCCTCCCTGGACAGCACTTGATAGAAACCACACTCTTGTTTAAGTCCTCTTTGGGGTGCAATCTTCTCTCAAGCCTTGGTCCCCACAGCAAGCCCTCTCCACGCACTTGGAATACCTTTTCTTTTTTCTGCTCAATTACCCAAAACCTACTCACACAAAGATCTGAATTCTTACCTTTCTATAACACAGGAGATCTGAGTTGTACCTTTTAGAACCTAATAGTGTGATAAATGACTCCAGGTGAATCTGGTTTGCCCAGTTGGAAGTGAGAAGACTTCTCTTCTGTTTCAGCATCTAGCACCACTGTAGAAGCTAAGCAGGTGCTTGACTTTTTGCTTGGTAAGATTCTGTCCTGGTAAGATAGTTTCCCTAGTACTAAGTGCTTTGCATTTGAATGCCAACTTTATGACACATACATGACACAACTTTTTTTTCTGTGCTATCACTGATGATACTAGAACTATGGACACTGCCCACAGTGGTAGTTTCCAAATCTACCTGCAGAAAACCAGAGAGGAAAAGTCACCAGTAGACACAGGGCCCCTGAAGTTAGGAGCCCCACCACCACCACCACCACAAGGCCAGACAACCATGTAGGATTTGGCTCAGTCTGGTACACATCTAAATCATTCAGGGTGTTTCTTTTTTATATAGATGGTGAGGCCTTACCGTCATGAGGTTATATATAGCTCAATGAATGATCATGATGTACAACTAGGCTTGAAAATTATACAGGAGACTAAAGACCTCAACTGCATCATTAGCTAAAATGTGAACTGAAGGAACCATGGGGAATATTGGGAGTTTAGAATTCCTGGTGACCTAGGGAGGACACGCTCACAGAGGCAGGAGGGGCTTGTTCGTTGGGGGGAAGCTCGCCCATGCTCACCTATGCTTCATGTCCCTGTTCATACCATTGCACAGAGATCATTATCGATGGGCAAGAATGCCCCCACTGGCACCTCAGCTGGTAGGACCAGCTTGTAAGTAGGTCTCATTGGATGGAGGCCTCTCCAGCCCTAGTTGAACAAGGCTTTGCCAGGGTCAGGCCGCCCCTCACGCTCCCTTTCTGCGGCCCCACGTCACCTCTTGATCTGTTCCTGTTCCACTCTCAGCTCTTGCACCACCTCCTCGAACTGCTGCTTCTCGGCTTCCAGCACCTGGTTCAGCCGTTCGAGTTCCTGCAGAGAAGCAGAGAGGAAAAGTCACGGGGAGCGCAGGGCCCCCGAGGTCAGGGGCTCTCCCGCTTGCTACTAGCCCAGGAGACCATCTAGGATTTGCCTCAGTCTGGGACACAGCCTGGACCAAACTTGCAAATACCTTGCCTGCAGTCTCAACTAACACAATATCTGTAATGAAATTGGCCCATAAAAACAGAGTTAGCCAGCTGAAGGTGGAGCTGAAGACTGATTGCAACATAGGTCCTTTAGCAGATGCGATTATCATTCTCGATATTTCTCCCCTGGGTAGCTCTAATGACTAGCACCCTAAAGTAAGATGACTAGTTCTCAAGCCTGAAGCAAAAAGTAGGAGAGTATATACCCAGAGCCTAGGATGGGATCACATGCAATTAGTGAAGAAAAGTCATTTCCGCTCCAAGGGACAGAGAGCAGGATTTCTATTTCTCTCGAGGCATCCGAGTCTGGTGGACACGGCTCTCCTCTCCACAGCTGCGTTGGAGGCAGGACAGCCAGGAGACCCAGTGCAGCCCGAGGACTACATCAGTCCCTTCAGGGATACTAGCCAGCCCGAGTGTTTTCTCAGCAAGTCAGAGGCTCCACAAAGTCCTATTTTTCTGAGGTGCAGGTGGTATTATAGGTATTCTTCGTGGGAAGTTTGGCTTGAAGTACTTTGTGACAACGCTTTGTTCCTCTACGTTTTACCTCATGGAAGCATAGTTCCTTCTGCATCTGCTTTCTCACCTTCCAACTCCAATTACTCTCTCATCACCTGGAAGCTTTGTTCTCAAGAATAATGAAATACCTGCCAGCGAGTGGCCCTGCCCACAGGGGATGGTGCCATTGACTTTGAAGAGATGCTAAGAAAGAATAAAATATGGAGAGGGAAGAAAGAGCCTGATTTCAAACTCAAGATCTCCCTCCCCCCCACACACACCATTTCTAATGTTCTTGCCCAAAGGGTTACCTCTTCCTCATTATTGGCACTTTGGATGTGGGCCACTGGTTACAAACTGACTTGGTTTGCCAAATATGGACATCACTGAGCTGCCCAGTGGTGTTCTGAGGTCCTTGAACACATACATGTTTGCAGTGCACATGCCACAATGTGTGGGCCCATAAGTCTGGCTAAGGCATCAAATTCACTATAAATTCACCATGTAGTCAAAAATGACCTTGAGTTTCTGATACTCCTGCTTTCAAATGACGATATTATAAGCATGTGCCGCCACACCTGGTTTATGCAGTCCCAAGCATTCGGGATAGGATGCTGCTTCTTCCAGCATCAAAGACTAGCTGTGCCCAGGGAAGAGTTTAATGCTATGTGAAGGAGTCTGAGGAATGGATGCAGCGATCCAGGGCTCTCCGGGGTCAAAGCAAACTTGAAGGAAATTCAGTCTTCACCGGATGCTTGAATCCCCTGCATGTTTTCTGCCAAGAGGTGGTCTAAGCTCTGCTTGAGTGGCTCTGCTGACAGGAAACTTTCCCCCTTCTTAAAACAGGCCATTTCACCCTTGAATAACCTGATAAAAAGTTCTGCCCCCTGCCAGGTCCAGTTCTGTCATTCCCTGAACGCCGCGCAGACAAAAACCATCAGCAAACAGCGGAAGATTCCATTGAAATCCTTGCAGGGTTTGAACAGAAGGTTACACCTCATTGATAAACAAAACTGTCCCCCCCCCCCCCCCGCCTCAACCCTGTTCCTGAAGCCAATTCGGCCCTGGCCCCAACTTTCCCTTCCTTTGGAAGCTGCCTCACTCCTGGCCTCTTATACCTTCCTCTGGGGCCTTTCGCCTCCTCACCTTAAAGCCTGTGGACCCAGCGCACGAAACAAAGAGTTAGTGTGATTCAGAGAGTAAAGGGTCAAACCTAGTGGCCTGAGTTCACTCCTGGAGCCTATGTAATTACTCCTATTAATGCAAGGATCAAATACTGCCTATGTAATGCAAGGAGAAAATCAACTTCTTAAAGTCGTCTCTGACTTCCATAGGCATAATGTGACCCATGCCGGCTATGTATATATTCTCTCTCTGATAATTAATAGTAATAATAATAATAATAATAAACAAGCGCTGGCTGATCACCCTGAGACTGTGGAGGGCAGGAAGCCAGCACCTGGCTACTCCAGGTTGCTACAGTGTATTTAGAGCAGACAGCAGCTCACTTCCACTGAGCCCAGATTGGCCTCCCTCCCAGCTTCCCTCACTGACTCCAGCTTCTCCTCCTTGGACCATCAGACAACACTGATTTCTTTTCCCTTCAAGAATTCAAAAGAGCTACTCTGTTCCCAAGTTTCTTGTCCTCCAAACCAAACAAGTCTTGTTTGCCATGCTTCACAGAGCACAACTTCCAGTCCTCGATAAAAACTAATTATACTCTTGAAAAGAAATTGGTGACAGAGGCTCCTGATCAGAAAGATTTAATACGGTGCAGGTTCTTCACAAGTAATTTACAGGCTCGATGCAATTCCGGGAAATAGTCCGGTGAGATGTTTCTCCTTACAATGCTACTTATTCATGCTATGTACCTATTTACCAAATGCTTAATAAGTCCCAAGCTCATGCCGGGCTCTGCACGGAGGGTCTGGAGATGCGGTCTCATCTAGTGTAGCTACTAATAACATCAGATCGGGATTTCAGATCAAAAGCAATCAAATGCAATTTAGATCAAATACTACTAAAACAACTGACATAGAGCAGCACTGCAAAACAAGGTACCCAGGTACAGGACATGCAGGACAGGGACCCAATTCTAGGTGCAGCCATCCTGATAGGACCAGAACTAACTCCATGGAGGCAGGAGGAGGGAAGATCAGAGGAAGGTGAATAAATAGGAGGAAGTGTGTTGGGGAGTTAGAAGTGATAGAGCATTTGCCTAGCAAGCACAAGGACTGGATTGGCTCCTACTATTCTCTCTCTCTCTCTTTTGTCTATCTGTGTGTGTGTGTGTGTGTGTGTGTGTGTGTGTGTGTGTGTGTGTGTGTACACCACAGGGCACTTGAGTGTGTGTGCCTGTGGAGGCCCAAAGGTGACATCCAGAATCATTCTGGATGCTCTACCTCCTCATTGCTCTGCTCTGGAGTTTTCCAGGCTCTACCTTCCGGGACCAGAAATTCAGGTTGCTGCCATTTCTGCCTGGCATTTTTACATGGGATCTAGAATCCAAACTTAGGTCCTTCTGTTTTGGAGGCAGAGGCTTTAACCCCCTGAACCATCTCTTCAGCCCCGAGATCAACATCTCTAATGACCAGTAAGCATGAAAAATGGACAGCTTCATAACAATAACAATTCAAACACCAGCTCTAGCAGTGGCACATGCCTAGAATCTCAGCTCCTGGTGAGGTGGAGGAAGGAGGACTGCTTGAGCCCTGAAAGGTGAAGCCCGGGAAATCCCAGAGCAAAGCAATGAGACAGTATAGTCCAGGATGATTCTGGATGACATCCTTTGGCCTCTACAGGCACACATGCTCAAGTGTCCTCTTGTAGACTCCCACCCCCACACAAATACGCTGATATCCACACCCACGCACAAAAAAACAAGACCCAATTATACTGAGAAACACACTTTAGACACAAAAAATATAGACTAAAATCAACAGGTATGATGGCTCATGCCTATCATCCTGGCACTCTGAAGGTCGAGGCAGCAGGATTGTTGTACTTTGAAGCCAGCTTGAGATACACAGTAAGTTCCAAGATAGTTGGAATCAGTCTGAGCCTGAAAGAAAAAGAGAGAGAGAGAGAGAAAGGCAGAGAGAGAGAAAGAAAGAGAAAGGCAGAAAGAAAGAGAGAGAGAGAGAGAAAGAGAGAGAAAGAAAGAAAGAAAGAAAGAAAGAAAGAAGAAAGAAAGAAACAAAGAAAGAAACAAAGAAAGAAAAAAAGAAACAAAGAAAAAGAGAAAGAAAACAAAGAAAGAAAGAGAAAGAGAGAGAGAGGAGGCAGGGAGGGAAGAAGGAAGAGAGGAAGGGAAGGAGGGAGACAGGAAGGGAAGAAGGAAAGGAAAGAAAAAAGGAAAGGAAAGGAGGAAAGGAAAGAGAAAGGAAAGAGGGAAAGGGAAGAGGAAGGGGAAGGAAGGGACAAAGGAAGGAAGGAGAGAGAGAGAGAAAGAGAGAGAGACTGAGAGACTGAGAGAAACATACCATGCTAACACTAATCAAAAGAAAGTGAGGGGCTGGAGAGATGGCTCAGGGGTTACTGCCTCCTTGAAAACAGAACATCCCGAGTTTGGATCCCAGGTCCCATCTAAAACACCAAGGTGGAAAAGGCAGCAGCCTGTACCTCCTGATAGGTGGAGCATGGGAAATCCCAGAGCTAAGCAAAAAGGAGGTAAAAGCAATCCAAAGTAATTTCTGAAGTCAACCTTGGTCCTCCACAGGGACACACAATGCCCCCCCATACCACACACTAAATAAGTAAGTATTAAAAAAAAAAAAAGAAAGAAAGTGAGGAGCTGGAGATGTAGCTAGATTTGTAGAGTGCTTGCAGAGTGTGTATGAAGCCCTGGGTTCTGTCCCCAGCACAGCATAAACTGATTGTGGTGTTACACATGTGCAATCCTATCAGTCAGGAGTTAAAGGCAAGAGTGTAAGAAGGTCAAGATCATTCTCACCTACAGACTGAGTCTGAGGCCAGCCTGGGATACATCAAACCTTGAGAAAGAAAAAAGTAAGAAAGGAAGGAGGGAGGGAGAGAGGGAGGAAAGAGGAGGAGCTGTAGTCGTATTAATTTTTTTTATTATTATTTATTACTTATTCAATTGTGTCTATATGCATGTGTGTGCGTGTGTGTGTGTTTGTAGAACCACGAATTCGAGAACCACCATGGACGCCTCCACTCCTGTTTACTCTGCCCCAGGATTCACAGGCTCCGCCCTACCAGGACCAGAAACACAGGCCGTCCCCGCTTCCGCCCGGCGTCTATACATGGGGTCTAGGATCCGAACTCAGGACCTTCCGCCTGCAAGGCAGAGGCTTAACCCCTGAGCCACCTCTCCAGCCCCGTATTAATTTTTGATAAAGAAGATTTCAAAGCAAGGGACAACCTTGGGCGCCTTCCAAAATGAAAAGGGACCTATACTAAAAGAAGATATATTTCATGTGTATCTATGAAGAGACCATTAAAAGACAGTGTATGAGGCAAAGACATGAAATTGTAGAGAAGAATTAAATTAATCCATCACTGTAGTTGAACAGTTTGATACCATGTATCACAAACTGACAGATCCAACGGGCAGAAAACCAATAAGGACATAGTTAAACTCAACAACACTGTCAATCAACTGTATGTAATTGACATTTATTATGAACTGAATGCTGGTGTTCTCTCAAAATTCAGATGTTGAAATTTTATGGCCCTAATCTCTAACGCAGTGATATTTAGATGTAGAGCTGTAGGGAAGTAAATAAGATTAGATTAAGTCTTTAAGGTGGGATCCTTGAGATAGGATCAGTGCCCTTTTAAAAAGAGGTAAGCTTGTTCTTTGTCTCCCCCACTGTGCACAAAAAGAGGACATAAGAGCACACCACGAGACAGCAGCTACCTACACAACAAAAGGAGAGATCCCAGAATAAAACGTATCTTTCTGACAACTCTATTTTCCACTTTCTACTTTCTAGAACTGTGAGAAATCAGTTTCTATTGTTTAAACCTATTTTGCTATGGTAGATGCTGCCCATGTTGTCCAATAATAGTATATTAAACATTCTCACCACATTCACATAGAACATTCATCAAGATAAGTCACATATTGGGCCATGAGACTAACCTTGACATATTTAAAAACCTGACAACCATATAACCTCTGTTCTTAAGCCATAATGGAATTACACTGGAAATCGATAATAGCTAGAAAATCCATGAAATAGTGAAGATGGAAAAAAAAGCCACATTTCTAAATGAGCCAAAGAAGTGAGTCTTGAAGAAATTTAAAATATGTTGAACTTGATGAAAATACAATTCACCAAAATTTGTCAGGTGGAATTTCATAGCATTATGAAACTTTAGAAAACTAGGAAATGAAATAAAACCAGAGAAAATAATAAAACTTAGAGTAGAAATCAATGACATGGAAATAGGAAATATTGAAGAAAATAAAAAATAACTGATTCTTCAAAAGTTTGATTCCTCTAGCTTGGCTAATAAAGTAAAAACAGAGGACACAAATTATTAATATCAGAAATGGAAGTGGTGAAGAGGAGACATGACTACAAAATGTACAAAATTAAACGATAATAAAGGAATATTATGAACAATTCTCTGCCCATAAATTTGGTGTCCTACATGAAAGAAAGCAATTCTTTGAAAAACACAATCCATCAAAATTCATATAAGAGAAATAACTTGGGCTGAGGAGATGGCCTGGTGATTAAAACCTTTGTCTCTTATGCAAAAGGACCTGAGTTCTGATCTACAGATCTTATATCAACAGGCCAGGCAGGTATGGCAGCTTGCTTGTAGCTCTCGCCCTGGAAGGCAGAGCCTGGAATCCCCACAGCAAGTTGGATAACCAGGCCAGCCTAACGGTGTGCTCTGGTTTAATCAGAGACCCAAGCTCACAACGAGGTAGAAGAGAAATTGAAGATGATTCCCAGTATCATACTTAGGCCTCCAGTAAGCACACACACTTAAGTGAACTTGTTGTATATACACCCCCATAGGTACACATACACTCACTCACATGCAAAAAAACAAAGAAACAAACAAAAAAAAAACCTTGTTTTCTTTTGATACAGAGGATCAAACCTACAAGCTATGTCAGCTCTCGAAGAAACAATTTGGGGCTGGAGAGGTGGCTCAGGGGTTAAGCTTCTGCCTTGCAGGAGGAAGGTCCTGAGTTCAGATCCTAGACCCCACGTATAGACACCAGGCGGAAGCAGGGGCAGCCTGTGTTTCTCGTTCTGGTAGGGCGGAGCCTGTGAATCCGGGGGCAGAGTAAACAAGGAGGTGGAGGCGGTCCATGATGGTTCCTAAATTCGCCCGTGGTTCTACACACACGCATACATACACACACACACACACACACACACGCACAATTGAATAAATAATAAAAAATTATTAAAAAAGAAACAATTTGAATGTACCAAATTCTATGTAAAAAATTGAGTCAATAATTAATAACCTTCTCAAACAAGAAGAATCAGGCCTAAATGGATGTCATGATAAATTATATCAGACATTTAAGAGAGAAATATACCAATTCTCCATAGTCTCTTTTAGAAGATAGAAGCTCATTGTATGAGGATAGTCCAAGTGCCAAAACACAACCAAGACATTACAGGAAAAGGAAGACTACCATTAGTGTCACTCACGAACATGGACACAAAAAAAACCAACAAAACATTAGCAAATCAAAACCAACGTGGCACCAAAAGATTACCTCCTGAACAAATGAGATCTACTTCAGCTATACAAGGCTAGTTTGATATGCAAAAACCAATGAATTTAATCATCACATTGACAAGCCAAGGGAGAAAAACTTATGATCGTATTACTATGTGAGAAAAAGCATTTGTCTGTCGATAAAATTCTTATCAGCAATAAGAATAAAAAAGAGTCTTCCTCTACTTGATCAAGAACATCCATCTATGACCTACAGCTGACATCATGTTTAAGGGTGAGAACTAGAGTTATTTCTTCTAGGAGTAATATCAAAGCAAAGATGCGTTCTATTCTCCTAGTCCACTTATGCCTTGTGCTGAAAATCCCAGGTAATGCAAGAACACACAAAAAAAGAAATACTACTGTCTTTGTTCCCAGGAGACATAATCAAGTATGTATGAAATCCAAAAGATCACATACACACAAATTCCTAGAACTTGCAAGTAATTGTAACAAGGTGAGAAGGTTAATGTACATAAGTCAATTGTTCTCCTGTGAGCAATGAACAAGTAGAATTTGAACTTAAAAACACATTATACAGGCTGGGGAGATGGTTCAGCAATGAAAGCATTCACCTTGGAAGCAAAAGGACCTGAGTTTGGATCCCTAGATCTCACATAAAAATGCTGGGCTAATATGGCAGAAGCCTGCCACTCTGGCCCTGGAAAACAGAAACTAGAAACCCCGGAGAAAGCAATAAGGATGCAGAGCAACCAGAATGATTCCCAATGTCATTCTTGGGCCTCCACAGGCACACACAAAAGTATCCTTTGGTATACACACACACACACACACACACACATACACATACACACACGCGCACACATTATGTAAACATTCCCCCAAAATTGAATATATAAATATAAAAATATACAAAATATACATGCTACAAAACTATAAAAATTTTATGGCAGATAGCAAAGAAGACATAAATGAAGAAATATTCCATGTTTATAGATAGAAAAACTCAATATTATTAAAATGTCAATTCTTCCCAATTTGACCTACAAATTTAATACAATCTCAGTCAGAAGATAAATCTATAGTAATTAAAATAGGAAGATATTGGCAAAGACATAACAACAACTACCACCAGACAAATAGGTTAGCAGAACAGACTCAAGAGACCAGAACAGCCCACATAGCTGTAATCAATTCATCTGTGACAGAGGGACAAAGGTGACATAGTGGAGCAAAAAAATTCAGTTCAAAAAAATGGGGGTTGGAGAGATGGCTCAGGGAGTAAGACTCTGACTCATAAGCAGAAGAATCTGAGTTTTGGATTTTGAATCCTGTGTAAAAACACCAGTCAGAAATTGCAGCAGCCTACACTTCTGACTCTGGAGGACAGAGCCTGGGAAATCCCAGAGCGAAGCAAAAAGGAGATAAAAGCCATCCAGAATGACTCCCAAAGTCGCCCTTGGGACTCCATAGGCACACACACACACACACACACACACACAAATAAAAAATTTTAAAAATGGCAACTGGATATTCACAAGTCAAAAAGTAAATGAGTCTAGACACAGGCCTCACATTTTCACAAAAACTACAAAAAAAATGGATTCTAAACTTAAACATAAAACACAAAACTATAGAACTCCAAGAAGAAAATGTAGAACATCTGCATGAACTTCCGTATGACAATAATTTTTTTAGATATACCAAAGGTATGATCTATGAAATAATAAGCTGAATTTCATTAAGATTGAAGTGATTGCTCTGTGAGGGATAATGTTCAGGAGTGTGTGATCGTTGGGTCACGTGGGAGAAGTGTGTCAGTTATGCAAGAAGCTGCCAAATATCTCTCAAAGTGGTTCTACAACTTTGAGGAAAGAAGTCACAGAGTGGGAGCAAATATTTCAGACACATCTAATAAAGCACCATGGCCCAAAATATACAAAGGATTCTTAAAATTCAATATGGAAATAGACAATGCAATTTCATAAATTGGAAAAAGATCATTTTAACCAAAACTTAAAGACATTTCACCAAACTTTATAGATGTTAAACACCAAAATGATGTTAAATATCATACCACTGGATAATTACCAATTGAAACAACAATGAGATACCACCACAATCTACTAAAATGACCAAAATCCAAAACACTGACAACCCCCAAACCACAGAGCAACAGCCCTCATAGTTACTGTTAGAAATGCAAATGACACAACCATTTTGGAAGCCAGTTGGGCGGCTTCTTACAAAACCAGCAGATCTCCCTATATAAACTAGAAATCACAGTCCTTGTTATTTATTTAAATGAGCTGACAGTGTATGTCCACACAAAGGCCTGCCTGCATGTGGATGTTTATAGCGGTTTTATTCATATTGTCACACCAGACGGAAGCGGGGGCGGCCTGTGCTTCTGGTCCTGGTAGGGCGGAGCCTGTGAATCCCGGGGCAGAAGGAGGTGGAGGCGTCCATGGTGGTTCTCGAATTCGTCCGTGGTTCTACACAGACACACACATACACACACACACACAGACACGCGCGCGCACACATACGCACAGTTGAATAAATAATAATAATAATAAAAAAATTAAAAAAAAAAAAACTTGGAACCAGTCAACAGGTCCTTTTGGGGGAACTGGATAAACAAACCGTGGTCCACTCAGATGACAGAATTTATTCAGCTCTGAAAAGAAATGAGCTATCAAATCTTAAAGGAGATTTAAATGCATCTGAGCAAGTGAAAGGCGGCGATCTGAAAAGGTTGTGTAATATGATTCTACTAGTTTTAACATTCTGGGAAAGACAACACTTGGGAGATTTTTGTTTGTTTGTTTTTAAGTGTTTGCCCAGGGTTAGTGGTGGATTAGTGGCATTTTACATTTGTCAGAGTCCATGGAATGTGCAATACAGAGAGGGCACCCCAAAGCAAGCTATGAGCTTTGGGTGATGTGAGGTTCCTCGACTGCAATAACTTCACTATGTGGGACCTGACAGTGGGGACAGTGGGAGGAACAGAATCTGTGCTTCCTCTCAATTCTGCTGTGAACCTACAACTGTTGAAAGAGAGAGAGAGAAAGAGAGAGAAAATGCCCCGGTGCATATGTGGAAGTCAGAGGACAGCCCACAAGAGTTGGTTTTCTCCTTCCATCATGTGGGGTTTGAACTCTGGTCATGGGTCTTGGCAGCAAGTACCTTTTCCCACTGAAGCACCTCACCAGCCCCATTCCCTTTCCTCCTTAGGTTTTGTTGTTTTCTTTTTTGAGACCGGATCTTATCATATAGCCAAGGCTGGCTTTGAATTCGCCATCCTCCTGCCTCCATGTCCCAAGAGCTGAGAGTATAAGTGTTTGCCTCCATATCTGACTATGACTCTCAAGTGAAGTCCCATGCACCCCAGATGGATGATTAGAGTGGGAGCTACGGCTTAGAACCTGAAACAGAATCTTCTGTCCCCACAGCCTTGAACAGGTTTGAGTCACTCCATGACGAGCTAAGTTGCCAGCTGAACCTTTGCATAGCAAAAGTCTTTCTCCACCATATTGAGCTTGTTTAGTTCGATCTTGAACCTGACCTAAACTGCAGGAATATAACAGCAGAAAGAAGTCACTAGAAGGCACACTTCAAACTTCCTTCCACGTGAGGAAGAGCTTTCAAATCACCTTGAGATCAGTAGTTGTCCGGCACAGAACCAAGATCCACATTGACATTCACCATGCGGGAGGGTGGGACTCACAAAAAGCTTCACAATGGAAGGAAGAGTTCCTTGCAACTCAGCCTACACTTTGGGGGGGAGGGCACCCTCAGTAGCACGAACTTGGAACCTATTGACTGGCCCTGGATAGGTCTGACTTCCCAGACACCTGCCCACAGGCAAAACTTAGCTCTATAAGTTCAGCTAGGTAGAAAAAGGCAGGCAAGTCTGTCTCCTTCATGGGGGAGAGATGAGACCACCAGTAGCCCCAAGGGAGACCCCAGCTGCACCCAAGGGAGACGTGTCATTCTGGCCCCTGACAGGTATACCCAGGTGTCTTCCTTTGCTCTTCGTGCATGGCTTCAGAGCGGCAGGCTCTTTCTCTTCTCTAATCCAGGACTCAGACCCTGAGGCTCCCATAGGCCACATGATGAGGATCTTTAGCTGGTCTCTTGGTACCCTTTCTCCACGGCCCAAAGCACCTCGACAATCTCTGAGCTGGAGTGAGCTGTACTGGGGACAGGTGGACCTACGGATGAGCACGTTAAGGAAGGAGACGGAGGTAGAATGACCCGGAGAATAGAATCAGGGTCTATTTCTGACCTAGGACATGCCAATGACAGGACCTGGAGCCTGGCATGCTTCCCTCCCTGCTGCTGGCTCCAGCACCCTGCGCTCCAGTAACAGCTGGACCCGAGTCTTACTCGTAACGTGCTCACAGCTGCCAGCACCCCCCTTCAACACTGTGTGCCCTGGGTCCCCGCTGTCCTAATTTCCTCACCAAGACCTAGATAGAGTGTCTAAATTTTCCTCGGGCCAACTGCTGCCCCAGATTCAGCCTCTGATGGATAAGTCTCTTCTTCCCGCCAGGGGCTGTGTCGCCCACTCCATGGCTGGCTACCTGAATTACATGTCCTTAAGTTTCTGACAATATGCTAAAGTACCGTTGCAGGTGCATAGGATGATATGGGGAAAAGTCCGGAATTTTAGTTTGGTATCAAGGCTCAGTTCAAGCGGGGGGTGAAGTGTCAGTGCCATCATAATGCTAGTCTTCAAACTTACACCCCAAAGTTCGAATCCCCAGCTTTTTTTTCCTTCTGATTCTATCATCCAATGGGAAGGCTAAGTGGATATGACAGGTGAAAGTTTGAAAGAAAAATAAAGGCAGACTGTCCCGCTGGATTAAAATCAAGCTGCTCATTCTTGATTTTTCTAGTTATCATGCCGCTTGTGCCAGACCCTGGGTGGTTTGGGGGCAAAGAGACACATGATGCTTCTTGACTTTAGGGTGTGTTTCAGAGTCTCAGGAGGGATGGCGGGGAAGGTGCAGAGTTCCCGAGCAGAATCAGAGCCAGGCACAGTGCAGAGGTTGACGGCCTCGGCCCAACAGCCGGCCAGGGACAGGACAAAGAAGAACAAGCCGAGAAGTGGGCTCGGTCAGGCCCTGTCTATGTAGCACCAATGGGCAAGTCACTCTGCAGCTTCAGACCTTGCCCATGCAGGACGGGACCATGATAGCAACATATTAACATCTTGCTAAATCCCTACAATATCCCTGAAAAGGTGGGTCTTATTGTTCTCATTTTTTCAGAGAAGACGACGGCTATTGAGGGAGGTTGAGTCACTTGCCAGGCTTGGGGGTAACAGAGCTAGAAGTGCTAAGGACAGACATAATAACCACATGCAGTCTAGCCGAGCCCCCCGGCTTGCTCCCATGCCTGCCCGGCAGGATGTAAGAATGACCCTTCGGGACAGGCAAGGCGCAGAGCTACCTAGAGACATGAGTGGACTTCAGTGGCTCAACTGAGATTCAGAGTCTCCTGCAGGCTGCTCTAAACCAGTGCTCAGCCTCCAGGGAGCTTCTATTATCAACACAGACAGAAAGAAGGCGTCTCTAAGGTCATCAAACACCGTAATTCTTAGGGTGCTAGAAGCCTCGTGTGGAGAATCTAGGCAATTACAGCTCCTGTGGACACCAGTGGCAAATAGTTTATGAAGTGTGTGGAGGGCTTTCTCTCTAGAAGGTGGTCATCCATCCCTTTTCGCTTTCCTTCTGAGGGTTGGTGCAGAAAAATACATTTTCTACTAAAACAGAACAGCAAGGTACAGGCACGAAGGGGGGGGGTCTTCTGCAAGGCTTCGGGGTGCACCTACCTCTCTCTGCTCCCTCTGAAGACACAGCTCTTCTGTCTCTTCCATCAGCTTGTCTGCCAAAGCAAGCACACACTGAACGCCCGGCTCCGAGGTCCTGAGGAACAGGTTCCCCAAGCAGCCTCTGTTACCCCTGCCATCTCCCAGGGAGGGGTCGGCAACCCTGCTAGCCGGAGGCCGGAGCCCACTCTGCTGCTGGAAGCTACCATGCTATGCTGTGCTTGTCCTTGCTCTGTATATGCATGGGTTCCCCGGCAGAACCTTGGCCAGGAAGACTCAGGTGGGTCTCTACAACTCTCCACCACTGGGACTGACCTGCCCCTCCCACCTGCACTAGTGTCCTGTTAGGGGAGGAGGGCAGGGCCTGGAGCAGGAGCAGGTGAGCTAGGACTAGCTGCAGGTGCCTAAGTAGGCAGAGGCGCCCCCCCACGTCACTGCCTAACTCCCAACCACAGCATCACCCAGGACAGGGACTGGGGCCCTGTGATCAGGTTTAAAGCGGTCTTGGTGTGGGAGGGTGGTGGAGAGAGGTTTGTGATGTGGGGGCCCAGATAGGATAGCATTAACTCCATTTCCCCCACACTCATACGGTACCCCTAACCCAAGTATCCTCAGGCGTTTTTCCTTGCAGCTGACTTCCATCCCATTCTAAATGCTGGAAATGATTTTGATCTCTTCTATAAGGAGGATAAAAGTGAGGCTTAGGCTGAGCTGCCTAGAGACCCACATAGCAGGTCGATAAGTGACGAGGCTGGGTCTACAGCCGGGCTCCTAGCCACCAAGCTCTCCTGCCTCCAGCTCCCTGGGAAAAGGACATTTGTCACACTATAAAGCCCTCCAGGCACCAAACTGTCTCCCAAGCCCCTGAGAGACATCCCTCCCACTCCCACCTGGACTGTCCACCAGGTCTCTCTGGCTGTCACCCAAGCTCCCAAGTGCTGTCATGAGGGAACCTCAGTTCCCAGTCCACCCCTGTAGCCGACCTAGATACTCCTGCTTCTCCTTAGCCAGCTGCAGCCCCTGGGCTTCCAAGCTTTTGATCATGGCTTCGCCCAGCTGGGCATTCTTCCAGGTCCTATGGAAGGAGGGCGGAAAGGACAGGAGGGAGACAAGAAACACAACCCATTAATCCAAGAGGAGGGGCCGAGGAGAAAGAGAATATGCATTTTCTGCGCCAGCCCCTCCCCTTCCCTCCAGAATCTCAGCTCCCTCTTGGCACATCGGGGCTCTGGGCACGCCACCAGCATCGATCAGTACAGTAACCGGAGGCTGAGGCTGCAAAGTGGGCCACGGGGGCTGGGCCAGCAGCACTGCAGAGGAGAGAAGGGATTGCTTCCCAGGCAGCTTTCTCTACCACCCCATGCCTACTAGCTGGTGCAAAGTTGGGCCCGGGGTATGAGTCAGTGTTATTGGTTGAACCAGAGGTTGTGGACCAGCTTGAATAGGCACGTGCCAGTACAGGGGTTTAGTCTGCAAACAGACTGTACTGGGCAGGGAGGCATTTGTGATCTGAACCCAGACTTGCAAAACACTAGCTCTAGTCCCTCCTAGGATTAATTACAGACTGGGGAGGTGACAAAGTGCCAAACAGGCCCAGTGATGCTGCGTTCACTCCAAGGGTTGGAGGCCAATGGTGTCCATGTCTGTTGGCTGTGACTGCAGACGCTGTCCAGGCCCACCACGCACGGCACCCACGCACTCCACCCAGCTCGCCACGCACGGCACCCACGCACTCCACCCAGCTCGCCACGCACGGCACCCACGCACTCCACCCAGCTCGCCACGCACGGCACCCACGCACTCCACCCAGCTCGCCACGCACGGCACCCACGCACTCCACCCAGCTCGCCACGCGCGGCACCCACGCACTCCACCCAGCTCGCCACGCGCGGCACCCACGCACTCCACCCAGCTCGCCACGCGCGGCACCCACGCACTCCACCCAGCTCGCCACGCACGGCACCCACGCACTCCACCCAGCTCGCCACGCACGGCACCCACGCACTCCACCAGCTCGCCACGCACGGCACCCACGCACTCCACCCAGCTCGCCACGCACGGCACCCACGCACTCCACCCTGCTCGCCACGCATAGCACCCACGCACTCCACCCTGCTCACTATGCACAGCACCCACGCACTCTGGCCAGTTTACCACAAGCAGCACCCACACACCCCAGCCAGCTCTCATACCCCGTCTCAGAACCCAGAGGAGAGGCAGGAGTCAGAGCGAGCCCAGCCCTCCACCTTGGCCCCTTCCAGGCCTTGTTGGCCACTTACACCTTCCCAGATTCCTGCAGCATCTCCAGCCACTGTGTCTGCTCAAACTCGGACTCAGCAGCCAGCAAGACATTCCCCTGCCGGGAAGAGAAGCCAGGGTGAAGGTATTCACACTGAGGGAGAGGGAGGGTGACTCTGTTTCTCCCCTCCTCTGCTCCCCCCCTCCCCTCCCTAAGACTGGGTCCTGGCGACCTTCCCAGGCCACACTACATAGAGATTGTTTCTGTGTTCAGGGAGCCAAGACAAAGCAGCTCCTCTGTCAATCCCAAGCCAGGACACACACACACACACACACACACACACACACACACACACATACGACACTCACATGGAAGTCCTGGTGTGAGATCTTCATGGCATAGGGCATGCTGGGCTCTTCCCTGGCTTCCACCAGGCAACCGCCCAATGGGATGACGCCCTGAGAAAGAAAGCAGAGCAGGCAGCCCCGCCCCAACCAGCTCATGTCAATCAAGATCCCTGAGGGCCCCTGGATCAAGTCAGGTGCTGCGAGAGCCCCAAAGTAGCCTAAACCCCAGGGCTACTGGACTAAGATCAGGTCTTTCCCAGGGGAAAGAAGGGCTGGAGCGTCCAGACTCTATGCTAAGTCACAGCAAGACAACAAACCGCAGTTGTCCTGAATGCCCCCACCCCAGGGTCCTGTGAAGACCCCTGCCTCACCTTAGGATGTATATTGAAGTATTTATTGGTTTCAAAGTTCTTTTTCTCGCTCTCAGAGTAGTAAAGCAGAAAACTTTCTTTGATGATGAAAAACCTAAGTGGGGGATAGAAGGAGAGAGAAGAGGGTGAGGTCTCAGGACAAGAGTACCCTTGGGGGCCCTGGATCACTCTGTACATGGCGCAAAGGACCTGGAGGCAGAGAAGAAGGGTGAGAGCGGGCTTCCAGGGCTGCCTGCCACTGTTCACCTGAGCCCCCCAGCCTACTAGGGACCTGATGTCCTCTGGTTCCGTTACCCCTTGGGCTGACACCTCCAGCTACTCAGAAGGAAGGGAAGACCGTGATTCTAAGATGGATGTGTTGGTGTAATTTGGGGAGCCTGTAAACAAAAGGGATTAGATATAAAGGCTGGAGCCAGCTCTGCAGTCCCCGTACCCCAGAGTGACACTTGCATTGCCTTGTCTCTGATTGCTCATGACCCCTTTTCTAGGACTCAAGTCTAACTTCCCATCACAGTGGCTTTGGCGCCTTCTGGCTATTGGGGAAGGGGTTAGTTTCAAAACTGATGACTGCAATAAGTACCCCGCCTTAGCGGAAGAAGTCATCTTTTTTTTTTCCTTTCCACTCACAATTTCAGGTTACAGCAGGGCTGGCCACTACATCCCAAGTCGAGAGCAGAAGGAAAGAAGCAGTGCAGGCTGGCTCGCTCTCTTACACAGCACACAGGATGTTATTACCCATCACGGGCAGGTCTTCCCACTCCCATTAAAGCAACCAAGACCGCTTCCTACAGGCTTACTAAGAGACCTGCTGCCCTCAGATAGTTTCTTTGTGCCCAAAGTCTCACTTCCTAGGTATCTGGTTGATAGCTGAGATGTCACTGGAAGCAAATCCTTAATGTCAACAACATGGAGCATTTGGCCCACGCTGAGGATTCTGCAAAATTGATGACTGATGTCTTAGGAAACCAAGTGTACCACAGAGGACAATCCACTGGTCTTCAAAGCTCCCAAGGCCAGCAACACTCAGAGTGCTCCCGGAAGATTCTGGTTGTCGCACGCATGTGTACGTGTGTATGCGCGGGGAAAGCTCGGAGCACAGGTGTGTTGGAGCCTACTCAGCTAGACCCACAATGGCAACAGTAGGACTTTCTCACCTGCTGAGCACTCGGTGATATGGCTGGTTACTGGACATTAGCCATGGTGAGAGTATGTTTACAAGAAAGACAAACTCTGCAGTACTGCCTCGCCTTCCTCTCCACTTGGTAAACCCACCTTCTTGCGGGCTCTCAAGATGCTGGTGGGCATCAAGAAGTCAGAAGTTCTCTGCAGGTCCCACTAGCCACGTGATGCTCCCCGAGACCACAGCTCCTGCCGCGTGGGCAGGCCGGCCAGCCTTGGACTTCCAGTAACTGCCGTCTTTCCTCTCTTAAGCAGACTGAAGCTTGGCTTTGAGCATTGGTATGAGCTTCATAACAAACAATTTTTTTGTCATTTTTCTTTCTCTTTTGAGAAGGCTTTCAAAACTATTATCCTGGGCTACATGAGACCTTGTCTTAAAAAAAAAAAAGGAAGCCAGACCTGGAGGTACACACATGTATTCCCAGCAAGTAGGAGGCTGGACGATTGTAAGTTTGAGGCCCGGTCTACTGTATAGAGAGAGAGACCCTATTTCCAAGAAACAAAAGGTGGTAATTTGTGTGTGTGTGTATGTGTCTGTGTGTGTGTGCGTGTATGTTCCTGTATTAGATGGCTGTACGTGTGCCTGTGGAGACTCAAAAGTGACTTCAAGAATCACCCCCCCCCCAAAAAAAAGAATCATCCTGAATTGTTCTATCTCCTTTTTGCTTTTGCTCTGGCATTTCCCAGGTTCCCCTTCCAGAAGTGCAGAAGAAATATCTGCTTTGTGTTTTTATATGGGATCTGGGATCCAAATGCAGGTCCTTCTGCTTGCAAGGCAGAGACTTAACCTCTGAGCCATCTCGATCCAGACCCAGAAGGTGATCTTGGAAGAGAGGAGAGCAGTTCCAGACACAAGGCGCCGAGGTCCTGGGCTGGGAATGCACCTGGCTCTGGAAGGAACTGCACACTGTAGCAGAGAGAGCAAAGGGTCAAGCAGCCACCAATGCTTCACAAGGCCCGTGGCTGCTGTAATGATAGCTTACAGCGCACTGAGTTCTTACCACAATGGCCTCCTGACTCCAAGCACTTGCCTCTGTTAACGCATTTAACACTTCAATTATCCTATGAGGCTGGTGTGCCTGCCCTTTATAGGGGCAGCACTTAAAGGGGAGAGATGGTATGAAAGGCACACAGCTACTTGACACTGGCTTTCTCTCTGAGTGAGAGAGATGGCCGCAGGAGGGCTTTGAGCACCAGTGAACCGACCTGACTTGCATTGCAAAAGGCTAATCCTGGCTGCTGAGTGGGGACTAGATACTCAGGGCACAGGCTAAGAGCTAATGCCACATGTCATTAGGAGACAAGAGATCAAGAGATTGGTGGATGGAGGCACACAAAGTTCTCAGCACCTGCTCCATATAGGATGTGTCCCCAAATGCCACTCCCCTCCTGAGGCACAGAGAGCCAGGGGAGATGCCCCAGACAGCTTTTGCTCCATGCTGATCAGACTTCAGCACTAGGGCCACGTTGAGCAACCAGAGAGGCCACACACCTGGCTCAGTGCCAGCTATGCCCAGCTTGGGAGGGGTAGAAACGAAGGAGTGGGACTGGCAGAGACCCAGAGAAAAAGGGCTTCTGCCCCTCCAGAAGTGATAAGTGCCACCCACCATGGCTTTAAGCAAAGGGCCTTCGTTTTCAGCCTGCCTCAGAAGTGGCCACTGCTCCAGCTAGCGAGGCTCAGTTTCTGCTCAGCAGCCGGGCATCTGGAACCCAAGGGCTTGGCACAGGGGGACAGCTCTTCTCAAGCCTTCCGAGGCGCCCTTGTTCTGAAGACATTCTTATTCACAGCACAATACTGGGGCAGAGCTGGGCTGGTCAGCCGCTATCCACTTAGCTATTCTCATGTCCTGGCTCATCTGTAGCCGGTTCTGCAGGGTTATAGAACCTGATCCTCAGAATGATCCTGGAGGGCGGGACCTTTCATTTCCATTTTTTAAGCGTGAAATAACTTGCAAAGACAACACTTGGGGCAGAGGTCAGGGTGGGATTAGAACCCAGAACCACCAGACCCTACTCCCACCCCCCCACCCCACCCCCAGCTAAGAAGTTGCTCTCCTGGCTCAGAATCAGGACAAATCAGGGTCAGAAGCACAGGGAACTGGGCTGAGGGAGCCAGGGTTAGAGATGTACCACTCACCAGCAGTGATGGAGGAGAGGGGAAATGCTACCCTGTCTCCTTAGGTCTGGGGTCCCTTGTGCACAACTCGAGGATAATAATTAATGCCTACATCTCAGGGTTGAAAAGGAAGTAAGTGTGATATGAAGACTTAGAAGTTTGTAATAACTACTCGGGAAGTGTTTTATTCGCCTACTATCATTTTTTATCTTTAAGGAATAAATTTGTGCAGCCGTCCTGCCCTCCTTTTCCATTTGTGCCCGATCAGCAACGGCTGCAGGAGCTTGGCTGCAGCCCAGCTGGCTGGCTCAGGCACACCCTGTCCTTCCCCTTGTCTGCAGCTACCTCTCTCCAGAGCCAACATCTGCTCTAGTATCTTTTCTGCCAGCCCTTGCTCTTAGCAGCCTCTTTGTGTGTGACTGCTTGATGTCAGCCTTCACTGCTCCCTGTTAGAGAGCGAGAGAGTCGTGTGTAACCCAGGTCAATCTCAAGCTATAAGTGAGGATGATCTTGATTCTCCGATCATCCTGCCTCTACTTGCTGATTGCAGGCATGAGGTACCACATTTATGTGGTTGCTGGGGGAGTTAATTAAACCCAGGGCTTCCTGAATGCTAGGCAAGCACTCGTCCAACTCGATCACATCCTCAGCCTCCTCTCTGAGATCCACTTCTTACTAGGAGCTTTATTAGCTGATCTTATTTAAACAACTCTGAGAGATGGAAGGGTTTGTTTTGGCTTCTCTATTTCACTGGTGAGGAAATGGAGACCCAGAATGATGACGTAACTAAAAAGTGACGACTTGGAGCTGCCAGCTGACAAAGCCCAGGTGCTCAGCTGCCGGTGTCCTGTGCTGCCTGGGACTTCTGATCACTTACGACCAGGAATGCTTGTTACCCACAAGCAGATCAGCTCAGCGCCTAGAGCCCCTGTTCAGCTCAGGTCAGAGAGCATTTGAATCACCTTGCCCAGAGAGATACTGTGCTGGGTTAGGAGCTCGATGAGTCCCGGCCCATGAGGAGCATAGAAAGAACATGTAGAAATTCAACAGTGTAAAAATAGCTCATGTTTATCAAGCTCCTTTGTGCCAGGAGTTCTAGTGGCAACATTATGGGTGTTAGTTAATTCAATCCATTCCTTATGGGCGGCAGGCGAGGAAACCAGAGTGCAAAGAAATTAAGGAATATGTCCTGGATCGTGAAGCTAGCAAGAGGGAAGAGCTGGGATTCTTGCAAAACACTAGGATACAGGGTGACAAGTTGTGGGGTACACTGCACCACACAAAGCACTGGGAGGATGCGCTATGACACTATAAATCACCAGGATACGATGCGGTGACATAGCACACCAGGGTAGACTGCAATGTTCTACAGCAGCAGGAGGACACACGGAATCTCTGCACAGCCCCAGGACATACCTAACAGGGTACGTTTGCATGAGCGACAGAAGCATGCTCACCAAGGATGAATGGTTTAGTTTGAGAGAAGGTCCCAACAGAGCAAGCAGGCTTTTAAAGAATAAGAGCAACTTAGGAATCTTAGAGGAAGAAGAGGGAAAGATGCTTTCCAGACAGAGAAGGGCCTCGGCGGAGGATAATGTGCTCCAGCATATCAAAATATGCCGGGTATTACATGCAGATAGGTGCCAAAGGGACGGATGGATGGGGTGCATGCAGAGGTGGGGGAGGAGAGAGTTTAAGTCAGGGAGTCAGGGTTAAGAGCAGGAGAGGCTCCCCGTGCACACATTGGCCAAAGGTTTTTAAATTGTGTGTGTGTGGGGGGGGGGGGTGTGGGATGTGTGTGTCTGTGTGCATTTGAGTATGTGCCTGTAGAGGCCCAAGGGTGAAACTGGAATTGTCCTGGATTGCTCTTCCTACTGCTTTGTTCTGGAGTTTTCCAGGTTCCACCTTCCAGGGCCAGCAGTGCAGGGCTGCCACCCTATCTGCCTGGCATTTTTACATGGGACCTGGAGATCCAAACTCAAGTCCTTTTGCTTGTCAGACAAAAAAAGGCTTTAAACCCCTGAGCCATTGCCCTAGTCCATGTGCCGTGACTTTTAAACAAGAACTGTGAGGTCAACTTGTAGTTTTAGATTTGGAAAGAGAATCTTGAGGAGTCCATAGCTAGGTGAAGAGGCAAATTGAAGTTAGTAAGAGGTAAAAATCCAGCAGCTTGTTGGACTGAAAAATTAGACTACAGCAAGGCAAGCTGGGTCCTGGATGGCACCATGACCAGGATTGTAGCTTAAGTAGCAGGATGGACACAGGTGTCATCTAACAGATGAGTCAGGGAGGGATTTTCTTATGTGTGGCTTCCCTTCCTTCCACCAAGTCTTTCTGGTATGGCCGCCATCTGTCCAGAGAATCTGTCCACATCTGTGCAGGTTACCACCTGAGATCAGCAACACGTGGACACTGTCTCCACAGAACATTTGGTGGACACCACAGATCTCAGCTCCCAGAGACAGGGGCCCACCAGTGCGCCACAAAGGGGGGAACTCCTGCTGCACAGGCTGCCTTGGGGAGAGGGAGGCAAAGGCAAGAAGAGAGCAGACGTCCCTATCAAAGGGAGGAACGGAATGGGTTCTCCCCACTTCTTCTTGGAGATATACTTAAAGGGATTTGGGAAAGAGTAGAGAGTGTTGGAAAAAGAATGAATCCTGAGAAACAGTCTGACTTCAGTCCATCCCTCCCTGGTGCTGACACCGGATGAGTCTGAGACCCTCTCTCACTCTTCTGTCCTTGTCCTGAGCCACCCAGGTCTCTTCATCTGCACAGAGGATGGAGGGGACAGTCATCATCTTACTGACTAGACACTCTCCCAATTCTTTTGTCTCAGTTAATGAATGCTTCAATTCCCTTCCCTTCCATGGGCCACGGCAAACGAACAATGAGCTCAAGGGCATCCTCCCCACCAGGGAAGGCAGGACTGCTAGGGAGAGTGGTGACCCCGAGACTCCTCCTAGGACCCACTTGGAGGAGAAGAGGTTTTATGGAGCCTAGCCGGCCACAGGCCACATTGGTTTCACCCTGCCCCCTGGTTATTTATGCAGCACTGAGCCTTTCCAGCCCCTTCCCCTTAGCTGCAAACCACAACATCGATAGCCCTAATGGCAGGCAGGACTCTGCAGAAGCAGGTGCAAGCTGCCCTGTCCTCAAAGCTTCCTGTGGCCACTAATTAGCTGAGGTCCAGAGACTGTACTTTACAAATGGAAACTGGAGCCCAGAGGGCCCTTCTGGGAAGTAAGAGGGGGCTGGGCTGCATACCGCACCTCCTCCAAGCCAGACCCTTTGGTTGTCTGTTGGCTCCTCAAGGGCAAATTATGTGTGTGTGTTTGTGTGTGTGTGTGTGTGTGTGTGTGTGTGTGTGTGTGTGTGGTGTTCTTCCAGAATTGGGAACATGGACAGAGACCTAGATGTGGCAGGTGAGATGCTAGTTCTCTCTCGAGCCCCAGAGGAGAGTGGGTCTTTGCATAGTAGCGCTCCAGAGGAAGAAAGGGAGAGTCTTAAAGCGAATTGGAGAACTTGACTTGTAGCTCAGTTTGCAGAGCATGCACACTGTCCTGGCCTAGACTAGGGTTCTGCAGGGCTATGGAAATTGCAAATGGATAATCTAGTGACCCCAGCCCCAGTGCTGAAGCCTTTCAGGTTGCCCTGGAAGCCACCAAGATGCTTTTAACTGAGAAGCATTCTCCTGACGTTCTCAATCCCGTATCAGTTGTGCATGCAGGATCTAGCTAGCCTCCCCTGAACTGCAGTGATGGGGAGGGGGTCACATCTACACTGGTGACTGCAGGCATCTACTGTGTACTGGATGCAACCAGGTGAAAATACCTAGCAAGAAAACTCATAAATGACATAGAAGAATTCCTGGACATAGAAGAATTCCAGACCCAGTGGAGAGAAGTGTCAGATACGATATTCTAGTTGAGTTTACAGTTAGCCACCCCCTCACACACACACACACACACACACACACACACACACACACACTCATGCACACACACAAGTGCCCTGGAGGAGACCGGCCACACTTGGCCCTCAGTGGCTATAGCTCAGATAGCACAGCACTGCAAGTTCCTCAGCACAAACCTCACACCGCTCCAGGCCTCCCACTTAAAGTATCTGAGATAAACTAAACTAACTTTGGAGGACCTCAAGGGGCCTGTATTCCATTAAATCCCAGTGAGAATTCATCCGGAGGTAATAAAAGCACATGAAGCCAGCTCTGTGAAATGTGAAATCCCATCCACAGCTCCATTCGTTCTGAGGTCTTACAGGAATATTAAATTATTCATCAAAATTGAACATTATTACTAACCACAACTACCACACAGTCCTAGGAATACCTGAAGCCCAGCGCTTAGGGCAGACACACGGGTGGGATGGAGAAAGGGTGGGTTCCTCCAGGAAGGTGCTAGAACAAATTCTGAGTTCTTCAGGCTACACCAGCAGCAAATCTGAGGGCTTGGGTTGGCTTAAGGCTGAAAATGCTGCAGCCAGATTTGTGAACTTCTTGAAAGTGGGTGTCTATGGGTTACCCTTCTCCCAATACCTCCCAGGCCCATTTGAAAGTGGAAAGTGGCTGTTGACATCTGAGGCTTCAATTCAGCGTTGGGACCAAGAACCTGGTGCAGAAGGATGAGGCTTGAGCTGCTCTGGTTCTCCCTAACACCCCCCAAGCACACATACATATATATGTAACACACACACATACATACATACATATATATGTAACACACACACACACACACACACACACACACACACACACACACATACACACACACTGTGGCCCACTCCCCACCCCTCAGTCTTACTGAAGGGAACACCAGGGCTCAAATTCTGTGTATAGTTGAGGGGTGGTTGGATGAATGGCAGGTCCTAGTCTCCCCATCCCACCCCCACCTCTCCATTATCCCAAGGATGGAATTGGCTGTGGAGGTTTTGGAAGACATCTCTGGATAGAGATGGGATTTCCACAGCAGTCTGACACAAACTTGATCTCCTAAATTGCAATCTCTCACCCACAAGTAGCCACTTGGGATTCGGTTCATTCCATAGGGAATTCCCCCACCACCCTCAGGCCCGTGGCTCCACCCTAACTTTTGCGGGCTCTGTTAAGATTCAGATCTTCAGGAGAGGCCAGTCCCTGAGCGAAACTGGGAGGGCCAAGGTCACAGAGGGACGCCCCGAGACAGGGCGGTGACTGGAGGGGCGGGAGAGGGTCCTGAAGCCTTGGGCTTCCTTCTCCAAAATTCTCGGGGGTGCGGAGGCTCACTCACCGCCGGGACCACTTGGCCGACGGTCTCCCGAAGGGCCGCTTCCACAGAACCCCGTAAAGCTGCACTTTGGTGCTGATGTCCAGCGCGTCCGCGTCGGCCTGTTCCAGGGACGGCGATGGCGACACCGAGTTGGACTTGGACGTGAACATCATGCTTCGGCGGGGCTGCCCCGACCGGGCCCACCCTCTCCCTGGGACCCGCAGGGACAGGGAGGACGGCGGGAAGCAGAGGGGCACGGCGTGCGCCAGCGGCTCGGGGCGCCGTCGGGGCGCGTCCCAGAGCGCCGAGACTCGAAGCGGGCCGCGCCCAAAGCCCCCGATTAAAGTGCACAGCGCCCGGAGCCGGACACTCGGGGGCGCGGGGAGCGCGTGGGCGGCTGAAACTAAGCTGGGGATTGCCGCGGGCCGAGCGGGAACTCCGCGGAGAGGGCAGCTTCGCCGCTAGCCCGCAACCTCCCCCCTACCCCCCACCTCCCGCGGTGGCAGCCTCAATTCTGGTGGCCCCGATTGGCTGGGAGTGGCAGGTGAGCCGGCTGGAGCCCCGCGGCGAGCACCAATCAGGGCGGGCGCCGGCTGCAGGGCACGGCTCTTGCATCCGGAAGGTCCGGACCGAGATTTGGCCGCAGCACCTCCCCACCCCCATCCCGGGCTCCACGGTGTTCCTGAGTTCCTTCTCGTGGGCCACGTCTGCTTTGTGAGGGGCAGGAGCCACTTTGCAGACACCTGCTGGCCTCTGGGTGAGCGAGAGGAAGGAGCGAGGGAGTGGTGCAGAGAACCAGGCTAGAGATTCCAACATAGGCTTTAAATAGCCCTGCAAGTTGTTGGAGCTCGGATTTGCTCACCTGTGAAGCAGGGACACCCGTAGCTCTGGGCACAGGGCAGTGGCCAGCCAGGTAAGACATCTTTAAGTGCTCAAGCACCTGTCCGGGGAAGAGATTCCATCAAGGTCGGTGGCCCTTCCCTGCCTCCCCCCACCCCCCGCAGGTGGGTTTTACTTGGCACGACTGCCATGGTCTCGACCGGATCGGATTTCTTTTCCTGGAAGTTGGCAGGCTTTTATCGGCATTTGGCACTTTGTGTCAATCTTAAACTGTGCAGTTTGTGCTCGTGATTGATCTGTGCGCCTGGCCAATGCTCCCCCTCGGGCTGCGTATTCGGTGACTGTATCACTTTCTGGTTAGAACCTCATCCCCGGGGACGGCAGGTGGAAAGGCACTCCAAAAGCAGAAGAAATGAGGTTGACTGAGCCTGTCCCTTCCCTCTTTCTCGCAGTCTCTTCTAGGCCAAGAAGCCACAGACCATCTCTAGAGGCCGTCAGGATTCACCTGTGCTTTTCCAGATACCACTTTCCCCACTCAGGGTCAATTCTGATTCCTCTTCTATGGGATAAAGGACTAGAACAGAGGCTTACAAATGGATAATCTGAGAGCCAAGTCGGTTTGACAGACTTTATTAATTTGTCCCCCACATCACTGAGATATACTCAGTATAGGGTGAAATGCACAGATGTTGAGGACATCAGTTGATTAAAGCAAACGCCATGCAAACGCCTTTCCATTCCTTGCACCTTTTCCAGTCCCCCAACACCGCTTCGTATCACTTATCACGGTATTTTAAAATGTTTGTTCTGAATGCCTTAAAGCACATCCCTCAAAGATCTCACCATCATCCTGTATCTTAGGTGCCTGATTCTGAGCTCAAATCCAGGACCTTGTGCACGCTAGGCAAGTGCTCTACCACAGAACTTTGCCCCAGGCCTCTGCAGATACTCGAGTGTACGTCCTCTAACTGGCACTGTTTTTTAGTCTAGGACTATTGTTTCTTCTTAGATAACTAAAAAACTTGTATCTGCTGCTTCACTGGGGTGCAGGACAGGACTGAGTTGTGGGTAACAAACCTGAGGAAGCAGCATGTACAGTTGTGTGCTTCTCCAAGGAAGATGGTGGTTGTCATGGTTTGGAATGCGTCCCCCACAGTCTCATGTGTTTTGAAAAGTCATGGCACCTTTGGACAGTGGAGCCTTGCTGGAGTAAGACGGTCACAGGGGGTGAGGCCTTGAGGTGGATTAGTTTGCTTTGCAGCAAGCAGTCTTGCAGCTCTCAGCCTCTCGGATGGGAGTGACTTAGCCTGACTCCAGCTTCGGCCACCAGCCTTGCCGCCTCCGCCATGAAAGACTGTATTTCCCCTCTGGAGCCATAAGCTGAATAAATCTCCCTGAAGTTGCTTGGCTTTGGTTGCTCTCTCACAATTACAGAAAAGAGTAACCAGTACAGTGGTAAAGATACTTTTGATGGTTAATCTGTCCATCTGAGATCTAGCATCACCTGGGAGACTGGTCTAGTTAAGCCCGAGGGGTATTGTGCTGATTAGGTCGAGGTGGGAAGGGACTATTCGCCGGGCTGGGATCCCGAGAAATAGGGGGTGAGGTGGCGGAGCACAAGCATTCGTTGCCCTCTGCATCTTAGTGTGGCACAACGTGGCCAGCTCTCAAGTTTTTTTTTTCTTCTTTCACTTTTATTCATAATCATAAACTCTTCAATTCAGCCAGATTTGGGGGGGCATAAGGAAAATATGGAACACAAAAAACTGCAGTGAGAGCAGAGATGATGGAATATTGCGAGCAGACAGGGTGGAAGGGCGCTTTCCTGAGCTACACGAGAAACGGTCTGGTGGTCACAGAGGCACCAGTCAAATGGAATTGTCCACAGAATCTTGCCATTTCTGGGCCCAAAGTACTCCATGGCTTCCACAATCTTCACGCTCTCTTTCACCTTTCTGAACATGATATGCTTGTCATCCAATCATTTTGGTCTTGGCAATGCAGATGGAAAACCAGGAGCCATTTTGCGTTTTGTCCAGCATTGGTCATGGACAAGATACCAGGATCTGTGTGCTTCTGCGGGAAGTTTTCATCTTCGAGTTTCCCTCCACAGATGGACTTGCCACCAGTGCCATTACGGTCACCACCCTAGCACATGAATCCTGGAATAATTCAGGGAAAGCAGGAGCCCTTATAACCAAATCCGTTCTCTCTAGTGCTCAGAGAATAAAAGTTTTCTGCAGTCTTTGGACTTGGTTTGCAAGCAACTTGAAGGAGACGTGGCCCAAGGGGTTGCCATTGGCAGCCATGTTGAAGAACACGGTGGGGTTGACCATGGCTGACAGCAAGCAACTAGGGGAGGCAGTGAAGTCTGCAAAGCTGCTCCTGACACCGTAACTTCTCTGTCCTGGAGGACTTGAATTGTGAGTCAACATAAAGCCTTTCTAACTTAAGTGGCTTTTGTCAGGGTAGAGTTTTTGTTGTTGTTTGTTTGTTTGGTTTTGTTTTTTAATCACAGCGACAGAAGTAACTAAGACAGCACTTGGCTTGTTTTGAGTGGCTGTTGCGGCTGCCAGTCACCTTCGTGATGCCAGCAGCAGCGTGGCTGCCAGCTGCAGTGGCGGTGATGGGGACGCGGACTCTTGGCAGCACAGGACAGCAGCAGCCAGTGCTCTGAGGCACTGGGCTTCTTTCAGACTGCTTCTGCAGCAGGGTTTTGGGCACTGTTCTAGAAACTTCACCCCAGGCCTTCCTCTCTCTGTCCCACCTGATACCCTGATACTTTGAGAGCAAACTCATCCATTTTCTACTGAATCGGGTCAGTAGCCGTTTTGACCTCTTATGGGAAAGACCAGTGACGAGCTGTAAGTCATGCATGTGAATAATGGTGGGACACTTGGGAGTCATTTGTAACTGTTTAAGGGGAAGGGCTGGGTGAGTCCAAGGGCTTCTGAGAAATGTTTTAAGATAGAAGAAATGGAGCCTGAGTTTCTCCCTCAATGGCAGAAAGAAATGAAAATTTGCTGGTTCCTTGTGCAGACAGAACACCTGGACAGACCTCAGCTAACAGCAGCTAATGTTGGGTGGAAAGACTGAAGAAGCCTTGGCCAACCACCAGACACTCAAGTGGCTTCTGTTCTCTTTAAGGCACAGCCCCGATGATGCCAGGTCAGCTGTGGGAGAGCTTTTCTACTTGCACGGAGTTCTTGTCCAGCTGGTGGAAGTCCTGAATGTCTTGCTGAGAATCCCTGAGAAGACACAACAAGCCACAGCCCCAGATAATGGGTCAGGGCTGCCTGACCTCCTCTCTTTTCATCTCCCTGTCCCCTGCTTTGCTTCCTTTCTTGACTTCTCACAGAGTCTTGCTTTGTCTCTCAACTTGCCACCCTCCTGCCTTTGCTCCCAAGTGCTGGAATTACAGATATACTGCCATACTTGGCTAGGGCTGCCCAGTTTCAGAAACCAAATGAGAACCGCTGGGGTGGGAACCCAGGGTTCCTTAGGTGCCCCTTTTCCTGCTTAGGTGTGGAGCTGATATTGTCAATCTATTATTTCCGGCTTATCGAGTTCATCTTAATTGTGACAAGAGGCCCACAGGTACATTTACTTCCAGTTTCCTAGGTGAGTGAGAAAAAATCAAAATTTAAAAAGTTTCTATCTCTTAATTTTGGTAAGCTGTATATGTCTAAGACTTCATCCATTTCTTCTAGATTTGCCTTCTTTTTTAGAAAACAAGCTGTGCCTGTCCCAAGCATCCTTATTGGTTCAAGAAGCAGAAGTGGCTGGAAGATCTGGGCTCCCGGCCAGGCCCCGAGGTGACGCCAAGCATCTCCTCCTCCAACCTTCAGCTCTCACCCTGGATTTCATATCAAGGTGGCAACAGCAGTGTCGGCTGGCATAATGCCTTCCTTTGGTTGTGATCGGCCTTTGTGCACACTTGTATTCCAACACCTCTGCCTGCTTTGGAGTTTCCTCGCTTGCTTGCTGCTCTTCCCAATGCGAGCTCGCTCCTTCAGGACGGGGCAGGGCATGGATTAGGTGCTGAGCAAACGCTCGTGGAATCGCTGGATCTTCACTGGGCCTTTGATAAGGGGTGCTGTGGGTTTTTGCTTTGCTTTGCCAACCAAGATGGGTTATCCTGGCTCTGCCTCCAGCTGTGTGAGCAGAGGGCACGCCCTGCACTTCTGGCAGCCTGGTGTCCTCGGCTCTCCTCCCTCTCCTCTCAGCCCAGTTCACACACATTTCTTTCACTGGAACTCAGCAACGCCCTTTTCAAAGGACTCTCCTGCCTCCAGCAGGTTCTCTGCTGGCCCTTGTCCTATTTTCAAATAGTCCTAAGACTTCAAGAGTCTGTTTCACACCCTCTGGTGGATTGCCACTGCCTTGACCCCAACTCTCTTCTTAGTCTGGGCCCTTCTTTCCTCCACACCCCCATTCCTCCCCAAGCACTCCAGTCACGTGGTGGATTGCAATGCATTTCTGCATATTTCCCACATGCTCTTCAGTCGGTCTACAATGCTCGTCTTCTAGACTTAGCTCGGATGCTCATTTGCAATGCCTTTCCTGAGATCATCACCTCCCCTGATAAGAGGTAAAACCACCTCCTTTTGCTGAATTCTTTTTTTTTTTTTTTCTTCCTGTGATTGGACTTCCTAAGATCAGGAGGGCTTGGCTGCTGCCAGGGTCACTAGGAAGGAGGTAATGTGTGATATAGGGCACCACAGGCCAACAGGATAAAAAAGGAGATGGGAGAGTCAAAGGAGAGCATGTATGGGCCCGGCAGCCCAGCTGCCCTGCCTGGGTGAGGCCCACCAGAAGCAGCAGCGCAAGGCTTCCTGACGGGCTCCCTCGCAGTAGTCTGGTAGATTCTGTTCTTATCCGCAGTCAGTCTCTTGCTAGGCCTCTGCCCTTGTTGCCCACAATTGGGCACACCCAGTGGCCAGTGTAGAATGTTTCTGGTGAGGTCAGGGCTCCTTGCTGCCTTGCCAACCTACCAGCCCTTTTACAGCACTAATACAGGGCATCACTGGGCACAGCAGACAGCTGCAACTGTTCCCCTCTGAGGGGGATGGGATCAAAATGTGTATTTAATCTCATTTCTGAAGCAAGTGTTTAGGATCTGAGCAGATGTGTTGGTCTGGCCAGTTAGCCTACAACCATTGTTAGTTTCGCGTGCTCAGAACACGAGGGAGAGGTTGGTTGTTGGTACCTCATCTAGAGCTGAACGAGCAACTCAGACTAGATGCCGTGGGCTAGGCGTTTGTTCAGTCATTACCCTATGAAAATGCCACAGGCCAGTTACTTTGAATCCCTGCAGAATTCATGTCAAAAGGAGGCGTATTAGCTGAGTGTGGGGGCTCATCCTTGTAACTTCACCCTCCAGGAGGCTGAAGCAAGCACATCACAAATCTGGAACCACCCGGGGTACATGGTGAAGCCCCGGCCTGGGGAGGGTGACGAGGAAGAGCAGGTTCCAACTCATGGCACCATGGTAGCAAGGATCGTTCTGCCGGTCCAACGGCAGGTTCACTTCCAGGTTCTCAAAGTACTGGGCAGAGCGAGGGCTGAGATGGAAGAGAACAACAGAGACTCCTGCTCCTGCTATCTGCCTGGGGACCAGGGAGAGGCCCAAGCCAAAGGCTAGAGGGCTGGAAATCATAGGGTGGGATGGAGCCAGTGGAGGCGGCCTACACACAGAGGGGAGGCAGGGTCGCTCCTGCTCCAGAATGTGCCCTTTCATGACCCAGGGAGCAAAGGGCACATGAGTGTTGGGAGGGAGAATCAATAGGCAGGCAGAATGGGCGGCCTGTCAGGCCGAGACAAGTGCTCAGAAGCATGGAACAAGGGGAGTCCTTGGTCCAGTCAGGAAACTGAGAAAACCAGCAGGGACGGAGAGGGAAAATTATTACTCGGCTCCACCTGGAGGGCTTAGAGGAGGCACTAGAATGCAGGACCCAGGAACTTCTACCATATCCATATGCTACCCTCGTGGTGACTAGCCAGGACTGCTCATAGTTGAAGCTGAGAACCAATTGTCCGTAGCTTCTTTTCTTTTCCCTGCTTCCCTCACTTCTTTTGATGGAATGTCATGTAGCCCAAGTTGGCCTTGAACTCATTCTGTAGCTGAGGCTGGCCTTCAACTCCTGATTTCCCTGCCCCTACCTTCTACATGGTGGGGTTACAGGCATGTAGTACTACACCATCTTCTTACCTATTTACTTTGAGACAGGGTCTTGCTGTAGCTCAGGCTGACCTCAAACTCCCAGCAAGTCTCCTGCAGAGTACTGGTATTACAGGTCCGGACCACCATGGCTGACTACCTGAAGAATTTTAAATCTGCGGCCCTTTTAGGCCTAAGGAACCAGTATGTCTGCACGCCCACCTCTTTCCTACCTTCTTTCAGTCATAATGATGCTCTCTCTAGAGCCCATGCTTGAGGGTTGCTAACAGCCTCACCTTACCTGTCTACCTGCCCAGAGAACCTTTCCCCACTGTTGGCCTATCAGCTGCAGACCTCCAGACTCGACTCAGGTCTCATGAGGTATCAACTTCTGACCACCTACCTGCCTGACCCCCGCTTTGATTTCCTGTGCTGATTTGGCTCTTCGTGTCCTCCCTCTACGGGCCGTTCTCTTCGTCCATTTGAAGCCCTGACTGTGTTCCTCAAGGCCGGGATGCTTGCTGCTCTGTACACACAGCATCCAGAGGGCCTGTTCTACAGGAAGTGGCTTCCTTAATGGAAGTGAATAGAATGGGTGTGGAGAGCTCAGGCCCCTCCCTCTTCATCTCAGAAGGTAAATACTGCTTCTCTGCACCTGCTGGCCCTTGAAAACCCCAAGGACTGACCACTGGGTCCTGTCCCCACGACCATCCCAGGGGTTTCCTCAAGTACCCTGAGGCTCCCCCCCATCATACTCTGCACCTGGTTTTCACATAAAATTTAGCATAGATTAGGCATACAATTTTAGGATGGTCCCAGAGTGCGTAAATGAAGGAATCACTGGATCAAAGAGAGGAGGCTAGGGAAGAACATTCTAGACACTAGGACAACACAGACACAAGATTATTTCTTACACAGATCATAAAAATTGCCCTACAGATGCAGCTCTGCTAGCTTGTAAGGAGCAAGGCTAATTAAGGCTTGCTTGGCTACTTGGCTAGGTTCACTCTCTGACCTCATCTCGGCCCATCTCGATGGTGTGGATAGGGCACATTGTTGGTTTCCTAAGAGTTCAAGTTCCCACTTGTCAAGGCAGAGAAGGGATGTAGCGCTTCACATGGAGACGCGTGCAGAAGTGGCAGGGGTCACATTTCCTGGTGTTCTTTATGAGAAGAGGCCAATCTGTCACATGTGGCACAAACAACTCATAGTGACAACTAAGGAAATCTATGATGCACGGTAACACGTTTATTTCGATACACTGCTGTGTACAGCACGCATCTGCACTCGAGCTAAAAGTGAGCTCTATTTGAGGTCCAGACAACAGCCTTCAGAATAGGACTCTAGAACCGCAGGGTATGATGGCAATCAACAAAGGGACTGCATCAAACAAAAAAGCTTCTGCCAGCAAAAGGAAGTCATTTTCAAAGTGGAGAGAAAGCTTGCCGATGGAAGAGATCTCAGCTCGTCAGCTCACAGGAGATATACAAATAACTCAAAAATTCAAATACCCAAGAATAATCCAACCAATAAATCCAACCACTTCTCAAAAGTGCCACAGATGTTGACCACGTGGAGCCACAGGGAACTGCAAGTCACAACATGGCTGAGATGCCACTCCACATCAGTCAGAGTTTTGGCAAAAGGAAAACTGTGATCACTGTTGGTGGGAATGAAATGTGTTAAGCCACCATGTTAGTCAGTGTGAAGGTTCCTCATAAACCTTAAGAGATTTTCGGGGCTGGAGAGGTGGCTCAGGGGTTAAGCCTCTGCCTTGCAGGCGGAAGGTCCTGAGTTCGGATCCTAGACCCCACGTATAGATGCCGGGCAGAAGCGGGGGCGGCCTGTGCTTCTGGTCCTAGTAGGGCGGAGCCTGTGAATCCCGGGGCAGAGTAAACAAGGAGGAGGTGGAGGCATCCATGGTGGTTCCCGAATTTGTCCGTGGTTCTACACATACACACATACATACACACACAATTGAATAAATAATAAAAAAAAATTTAAACCTTAAGAGATTTTTCCAGACAACCCAGCTACTCCACTGTTAGGTATGTCCATGAAGGAATCAAATCCAGTCTACCACAGAGATACCTACAATATCTGTTTATTGTGGTGCTATTCATCATTAGATAAGCAGATTTAAATTTTTTTATTATTTATTCAATTGTGGGTATATGCATGTGTGTGTGTGTGTAGAACCACAGACGAATTTGAGAACCACCATGGACCACCTCCACCTCCTTGTTTACTCTGCCCCGGGATTCACAGGCTCCACCCTACCAGAACCAGGCTCCGCCCTACCAGACGCCCGCTTCCGCCGGGCGTCTATACGTGGGGTCTAGGATCCGAACTCAGGATCTTCTGCCTGCAAGGCAGAGGCTTAACCCCTGAGCCACCTCTCCAGCCCCCTAGATAAGCAGATTTTAAAATGTATGTGTAGGACTGGAGAGATGGCTCAGAGGTTAAACCTTTGTCTCACAAGCAGAAGACTTGAGTTCAGATCCCAGACCTCATGTAAAAACACCAGGTGGAAATGGTACTGCCTTGCACTGGAGGCCCTGGTAGCGGAGCCTGGGAAATCCCAGAGGGAATAAAAAGGAGGTAGAAGCAATTCAGGATGATTCCCAAAGCCACCCTCAGGACTCCAGTGCGCATGCGCACGCGCGCATACACACACACACACACACACACACACACACACACACACACAAGCATGTAAAAAAAATGTGCATACACAATGACTCTTCAGTATAAAGAAGAATGAGTTAAGTCCTTTGAAAGAAAATAGATGGAGATCATATTATGCTAAAGCCAGACTCAGGAAGACAAAAAATATCTCTTTTATCGCTTCCCACTTTATATGATCAAAGTACATTATGTACACACATGAAAATGTCATCATGAAACCCATTATTTTATCCAATTATATTTACGAATAGTTTTCTTGATTAAAGTCTCAAACTCCCTACACAGCTGAGGATGACCTTGAACAACTCATCTTCCTGCCTCTGCTTCCCTCTCAGGTGCTAAGAATACAGGATGGAATCACCATGCCTGCTTTATGCAGTGCTAGGGATCAATCCCAGACCCTTGTACACTCCAGACAAGCACTCCGCCAGCTGAGCTACATCTTTACTTCCTGTCTTTGCTTTTTAAGACAGAGTCTCATTCTGTAGCCCAGACTAGCCTTGAATACACAGCAATCCTTTTTCCTTCACCTCCCAATGCTGAGATTATAGGCATAACCCACCACACTTGACTTTAATGAAATTCTTAAAAAAAAAAAAAGAACTTCAGGGACCATAAGATGGCTCAGCGGGTAAAAGGACTTGCTTTACAAGCCTAACAACCTGACTTTGACTCCTAGAAATATGGAAAGATGAAAGGAAAGGACCAACTTCACAACGTCGTCCTCTGACCTCTACACACACAACTGTGGCATGTACGTGCCCACACTCACATATATAACATAGATAGATAGATAGATAGATAGATAGATAGATAGATAGATAGATAGATAAATAAAATTACTGAGCTCAGTGCTAAAGTCTACAGAAGGAGGAAAAGTTACCAAATTCAAAAGTAGCTCTATTTAAGTATCTGTTTCCAGGATTGGCTGCTCACACATCCATACATTCATGTAAGGACTCTGCCTTTTTAAATGAACCCATGGTGACTGGCATCTGCTACCTTTCTTTTAGGGGGAGCAGAGCGCTACCTCTACAAATTATCTGTACTAACAATAGCAGCAAAGGAAAAGATAACAGATTTGTGTCTTCTGAAGCAGAAGACATACTGAGCATCCAGTTCTGCTCCCTCTCAGCTCTTCCCACGCTTAAAGGAGTACATATAGTAGGTATATCTTTTCTTTGTTCTCAATTACCTTTCTGATGTTCAAATGTGGGCCAACTTGGATCACTGAAGAGAAGCATTGCTAGCAAGTAAGTGAAGAGCCATTCACACAGTTATGCACTAATAAAAATTTAATATCAGAAAACAAATCAGAAAACAGCAATTTTTAAACCGTTCACAATTAAAGTGGAAAGAAACGAAATTATAAGGCAGCCATCCATGGAATGATTTCATGTGTACAAAGGATCCAGGAAAAAGGACATTTAAAAAATCACCGTTCAAGCCACTGAACCATGGGAACTTCAGTGTTCTCCTCCCATGAGACCCCCAGCTTGTAGGAAGATGCCACCAAAGATGAAGCCACCCCCTTGTATTAAGCAGCTATGTCAGGCTGAGCAGATCTAAAGAAGGCCTAATGCTGTCTGCTCCTCTCCCACACGCACTCAAATACTTCGGGTCTCCTGAAGTGACTCTAAATGGCTCAAGCACAAAAGCTTGCATCATTGATTCCAATGGTGGAGCATCTCCACCAGCACTCCTGGGCGGGGGCAGGTGGTGGAAGACCATCCTGTACTCTGTGAAGTTTCTGCTTTAAGGGAGGATCTCCTGGTAGAGCTGACTACCAAAAGTTTTCCCCTTGTGCTGCAGCAGCCTGGGGCTCAGGCCCAAGGGCAGGAGCTCTCTTTGGAGGCTTGTGCTGTTGGCATACAGTTCCCATATTCAATACCCAGCTGCCTTGTGTGTCAGGGGCTTAGCCCACTCTGATGCTGGCGTGTCCTCCTAGTTTTAATCCTTGAAAAAGAAGAAAACCAGGCAGTGACACTTAGAAGTAATTGTTTAAAAATAAAATTGATTTTTTTTTTCCTTTTCATAAGAAATGACACCGCAGAACAGCCACTCCCTCTCTTTAATGATCCATGATACCAAGATAGGCCAACTCAGCTGCTTTGAATTGAGCAACAAGGTGAAACTCGAGGAGGAGCATGCGGAACCTCCGCAGGTAGTACCGTGTCCAGCTGCATGTTCCAGCACAGAAGCTCCGCCTAAAGACAAGAACCTGGCAATAGCACACACCCCAAACCAGAATCAATATGCGTCCTGACAAGCAATAGTTGGGTGCAGATCAGTAGTATTTTTCAACTTACTCTGCCATTTAAGTGACTCTGAAGAACATCTATGTGGACCAAAGAAAGGGACTTGAACTGCAATTAAGATTGCTTTGGTTTTAAAGAAGGAGGGACTGTATTTTTCATCATCCATTATTACTTCTCTTTGGTAGCCAATGATTCCACTTGTAACCACGGCAGCAGCTATTACCAGTGCTTTCGAATGTGCGAGAGCATTAAGGCGTCGCATCGAAGAAGGTGTAAAGCAGGAGGGAAACAACTGAAATGTCCCAAGAAGTGAGCACAAAGATGGCCTCTCCAGGGACACTGACCATACCTAAGCAGAATCGCCCTCCCGGCTGCCTGAAGATGCACTTGAGCCCTGTTAAGATTCATATGGCTATAACTGCCTGCTGCCCAGCGGAGAAGAGCAGTTCCAGAGGCGGCAGCTTAGGACCTGGGAAAGCCCCTGGGCTTCTGGGTGCTTGGAAATACTGAGATCCAGAGGGGAAGGCAAATTTGAAAGCTTGATCATTCATTCAGTCCTTGCCAGAGTTCAAGGGCCTACCCAGCAAGATATTCTAGCCAACTTTAAGCATGAAGGCAAGGCACTGCTGAAAGAGGCTCTGGCCAGCACAGCAAATTACTGACCATTGCACCTAATAAAGATGACAGAAATTACTTCTACCCAAACCAAACCAGACACAGAATGTGCTACCTACTCGACACAGTAAGTTTCTAGACAGAATCAAGGCAATGTACACTGGAAGGCCCAGGATGACATCAAGTGTCTGTCAGCTGCTATGTCGATCAGGAGAGTGCCCTGGACTTGTCGCACGAACTGGATGCTATGGTCGCAGCCTCCCTACCAAGTGCTTCCTGTCTGTTGCTTTCCTTGCTGTAGCCAGCAGAGGGCTTAAGTTTAAATCCATGGCTGCTGACCCAAGAGAGAGTCACAGGCAGGCTGGCTTCGCATCATGGAAAATGTTTTACAAGTGATTAACCCACTGCTCTGGAGAGACTGCTCTTGATTCCCTCTTCATATAATGTGTTTTGAAATGGTACAGAAAAGAAAAGTAACTTAATACAATATTATACACTTATCTGAAAGGTGGTATTTATGCAGATTTTGGCAAACATGGAAGAATTACTGTCTCAACTGTTTAAATCAAGACTGTCAACTCACTAGAGGAGGTGCTACTAAGAGCACGTAACAAGGCTGTATTTGACAAGCAGGTGCTTATTGGAAAGGAATGAAGAAGAGAGACAGTATCATTGTTATTGTCCAGTTCTAGAAGTGCTATCCAGATGAGATTCACCTCACACAAGTCCTGACATTGCCAGAAGTGGTAGGTAGCAAAGTGTAGGAAGGAGGGTCTGGAGAGAAAGTTAGAGAAAAGTCTGAGGAAGACCCGGCATCGGAGACATGATTCAGGAAGCATTAGCAGCAGCAGACACTTTGCTCTTCTGGTAAGTGAAACCCTCTTCACACTACAAGGTCCCTCCACACTAGGCTGTGGCAACATAAAATGTTAAGGGCTTAGCCAGAGGGACTGCTGGCCCGCTGAAAGAAGAAAAGGACAACATACATTTTGATAGTATTACTTGTAAAAAAGTTGCTATGAAGATGTCAAAAACTCTCCAAATTCGCTTAAAATTTATCATCCCTTAATTTCCAGAGATACTCTGTGATCACACTGTTCTTGAAGGAAAGCCTGGGCTCAAACCTCCTAGAATGTGGCTGCTCTGTAAGAATGTGCTGGAGGCAGGTATTCTGCAAAGGAAACTTAACTGCTACCAAAATGCCAGTCACCTCTTCAGAAGCTGGTGCCGCTCCCACTGTTCCACTGGGTGGAATGGCAGGCCTATTAGAGAAGTACGGACAAAGGACGTTCAAGACTTGAGACACGGCTTTCCAACAAGTGTCTCTTTTGAGTACAAGTCAACTTTCAGTGTCTCCTCTCGTCCTCATGCCTCTTATTCTCCTCTCCAATGAACTGCCAACACCTTTAGCACTGAGGAGGGCGGGAGCCGCACCTTCCGCCAGGGCAAGTGGCGTAGATGCTAAAGCACTGGTCAGTGAGAACCAGGTTGAAATCAATAAGTAAAGTGGCAGAGCCTCCATCTAAGGAGCAAAACACTTCACCTAATTACAGAACACTGTGTCTTCATAATTACCATTTTGTTGTTGTGAAGTCCTCCACTTTTCTTTAAAACTAAATTCCATCTTCCCTGAGAATAGGGTTAAGAGAAACGTCAAAACTCAATTTGCCAAAGACCCTTAAAAAGACAGCAAAAGTCTACACCTAATCGCAACATTCCTGCTCCCCACCCTTCTGTTTCTCCACGATTGACTTAAGCTCCCTCACACTCTAGGAACACAGGTGGAGATGGAGTAGGCGTGACGAAACACGGAGGCAAGGAAGAGCGGTCGCTCTGGCTGTGCCCCCTGGCTGGCAAACGGCCGTTGACTGAGGCTGGAACCCGAGTGTTCAGTGCTGGTGTCCTACCGACAGGATGAGCGGGATGAGGCAACCCAGAACCAGGGTGGCCACCTCCAGCCGGCTGAGGCCTCGCCCTCCAGTGGCGTCAGGTTTGTGGCTGTGCCCTGTTCCACCCACTTCGGGGAGGACATGGACAGTGGCAACATAAAGAAATGTCCCAGCAGAAAAAAGCATGGCCACTCCTGTGGCGTTGACTTCTGAAAGGGCTTCTTTACTGCTCTGCGAATTAAACAGAGAAAGGAAAACCAAGTAAAATTCAGGGTCAAGGATGTCTCAGTTAAAATTCTGAATATTTGTAACTGATACCTCGTGCTGCCTGAGATATGGCAGCCATCTTAAACTCAGAGAACTTCCAAATGAGAACTTTATTTTTCAAATGTGTGTGACATACATATGTATGTGTGAATATGTGCACATGCATACAAATGCATATGTGTATATGCACGTGAAGGCCAGAAGTTGACACAAATGTCTTCCTCAATCACTCTGTAGCTTATCTTTTGAGACTGGATCATTCACTAGACCAACTGCCTAGACTGGTTGGCCGACATGTTCCAGGTTCCTGTCTACCTGCACCGTGGCGCGCATTCTCTCTGTCTCACGCACATGCACACAAAAATTAATAAAATGATTTTTTAAAAGAATTAACAGTGAAACAGTTTCTGCTTAAAAATTATTTGAAACTCACAATTTCTAATTACGGATAATATGATTTATGAATACAATGAGAAGTAATTAAGTCAAGTTAATAAACATATTATTACTTTAATTTTTGTGGACAGAACACTTAAAATCTCTTACCCATTTTGAAATGAACACTATTATTATGACAATTCCTTATCAAAACAAATTTCAGGTGCTGTTTGAACAGCTTTAGCCTATATTTCCAAGATGTAATCAACAACATACTAATGCAGACATTAGTATTCAGGCATGAATTCATTTATTCTACCAATACTAAACAAGTATCCTCCATGCATGAGGCTCTAGGCCAGGTGCTTGAGACACATGCCAATCAAGAAGCAGCAGCTGCTCTCACACAGCTCAGAATGATCCCGCTCACTAATCTGTTTTTGAGATGGATCTCACTGTGTAACTCAGGCTGGCTTTGAATTTTGGATCCTCTTGCTTCAGCTGCTCAAGTTCTAAGATTATAGACATATATCATCACACTTGTCATCATTTGCTAATCTTTATATGAGTAATTATAGCCTTTAAAAGAAAAAAGACCAGGAACTAAGACAATCATTACAATTTTAAGAAAAGAACTTGCCACAGATGCAGCATGCAACTCCATGCCTCCAGAATTACCAGTGCCTTTCTGTTCAATGAAGCACCAGAATCACATCTTATTTATTCATTTATGTATTTATTTATGTATGTATGTATGTATGTATGTATTTATTTTTGGGTGCCAAAAATAAATAAATGTATATACATGCCTGTGTCTCTTAAGTTGAATTTTTCAAGTAGATTACCTTCTCAAACTAAAAAAAAATTAGGAGTAAAAATCTATACAAGGTAAATGTTGTAATTCCAAGTTAGTCATTATATTCAAAATTCCTTTATTTATTTAAATGGAAGATTTTGTATCAGCTCTAAGAATATTTGCATGAATATATGGTAGAACTTCAATATTTAGCATAATATAATTTAACGAGCTTTGCTTATTTTCTTTGACAGATACACAATAAGCCAGAACCATCTTCACTGAATGCTGAGGAAGCACATAAACATGTTAACAGGTCATTCATTAGCTACTGGGAAAGCAGGAGGGAGCAAGGATGGCTACTGTCTGTCTGCCAGGACTCAATTGCTTCTACCAGTTGTTATCTCACAAATATTAAATAGCTAGTTCTTTGCCACATCCAAGAGACGTTATTAAGGTTGTCCAACCAGTCGAAACTGTGATTTGTTGTTAATCTACAGCATTTATACTTAAGAAATTCACAACCAAGTACTCAATATGCTTGTAAAACTAGAAAAAATAAATAATTAATTTTTAAAAATCAGCCTTTTTAAAAAAAAAAAAAGCAAAAACTTCATTTTTTAGGAAGGTTTACAATTTTGGGTTGGGTCACATTTACAGCTATCCTGGGCCTCATACAACAGAGAGTGAAAGTTGCACGCCTGTCAGAGGAACCAGACTCATGTCTACATGTAAGGGATGCTCACACTTACCTTACTGAGTCCTAAGAACGTCACCAAGGACATAACTGGTGCTGCCAGGGCAAACACCAGCAAGTGCTTTCTGATTCGATTCCGCTCTAGGCCAGCATGCATCAGGAAGGAGACCAGTCCAAATGCTGCTGGAGCCTGGAAGGGACAAAGTATCCTTTATTATTACTCCATGAGCAGGGCTTGCTTCCACATAGAAATGCATGTCAAGTCATTTGACTGTGAAGGTGCATATCAAAAACCTAGGCCCAGCATCAAGACCATGCCTTGCCTTTTAGAAATAAATGTGCTAAGCTAAGAAACAATTGTGTCTATGTGTATGGGGGGAGGGGTTTCCTAAACAACATTTTATGACATATAAACCTATAGAGAATTTCATAACTTGCATATATGACCACATAAAATAAAGCCTCACAAATAAGAGTTTAAGAGAACGATAGCAAAGAGCTATGAACAGACTTGGTTAATTTTCCTAAATGAATAACTATTAAGAAAATTTTTCCATTCTAGAAAAACATTCTAAAGCAATTTTGATTTCAAATATATTCAATACCACATCCTGCTTACCTTATGCAACATTATTGCCACAAACACAATTAACTGGACACTTGTCTGTGAAGTAGAAGCTGCTGCTCCCAGAGCCACACCATCTGCTAAATTTGGAGACAATGAAATAAAAGCTGCTGTACACACCAGTAGCATAGCGTGTGGGCTTCAGGATCAGGAGTGCTGGACTGGGGTCTGGGAATGGTTACTTAACTTGCTCTCTGAACTTTAGCTTTCTCATCTTTAAAGTGGGCTCAACAAAACACATTTCCTTAGCTTTTGATGAAAGTTAAATAACATAACCTATGTAGAGACGTTATACCTGGCCTAGAGTGTTCCACATTAGCTATTTTCATTAACAGAAAAAGTATGAAACTGTTATAACAGCATTGCCAAAGAATAATTTCAAAAGAACCTCTCTATCTCACAGCCCCTGGGCTTAACTTAGATGATGCACACGATGATACGGGCTACACAGGTGAATCATGTTAGAAGGCACGTTATACAGGAAATATCCAGGTAACAGTGGAGTACTAGGCCTCGGTTTGGGTCATGGTTTTGAAGCCAGTCCCAGCAGCAACGCTGAGTCTTCTGCATTCTGCCTACTACCTGAGCCTACACTGGACAGCAGTGCTGTTTGGCACCCAAATGCCAAGGCTCTTTTCAGATGAGATCCTCAACTTCTGAAAACCCTGACAGAATATAGCTTAGCTCTGCAGGTTCCCTGGTCTCTTTGAACTACTCAACATGTCAAAGTTTTGCAAAAGAAGCCACAGGTGATACATAAATACACAGGCATAGCCTGTTCTAATCCAGCTCTACTAATCCAAATCACAGAATTTTCTCATGCTATGGAATATTGTCTTTTCTTTTTTGGTGTTGTTGGCTGTTGAACCTAGTGTGTTGTACACACTAAACTAAAACCCTACCACTAAATTGCATGCCCAGTCCTTGTTTTGTTTTGACACAATCTTCTTGATAATGAAGCTCAGGCTAGCCCTAAACTCTAGATCCTATTGCATCCACCTTCTATGTGCTGGGATTACAAGTGTCCCGCCACACCTAACTCATGCTTGTTTAAACATTAAAAGTACAAAAACTTTTATTTTAATTTGAAAGCCTGTGCAGAATACGCCAGGGCTTATGCTTGAGCTAGAGAACTCTGTTAAACAGCCTGCCCCTAGAGGTCATCCCAGAGCATTCAGTGAGACTGGTCTTGCTCCCTGCAAGAAGGGGAGGGCACCACTGATACCCAACCTTACCTGCAGCATGGACGACCAGCCCTAATGTAGTGGTGATTTTGGAACTGCTAGGCCTTGCTGCTTCTGGATCTGCAGTGAAAATGAGAAAGAAGAGCTAACATGACACAGAAAGTATAGAAAGGTTGACCTGAGGGTGGTAAGTTCATTATTGTTTCTGCTGCTACTTTAGAGCTGAAATCTCACTGTGTAGCCCATGTTGGCCTTGAATTCAAGAGTCACTTGCCCCTTATCCTCCAGAGCTCTGGGATCATCTGGTCATATGAATTTTCCAAGAGCTCAGGATTTCGAACTCTGAAACAGATTGTGACTGTTCTCACCACTGTTTTTTCCTTTCACTCCAAATACTTAGATTTCCTCCTGTACTACCGAGAGGGGTAGGAGGGAACTCTTTCAATCCAGACTTTCCTGAAACCCCAACTGTCTCAACTCTCAACCTTCCACCATTCTGCCGATGGTGCCCCATGGCCTGGGTCACCTCTTTTCACACTCAGCTAATCCTTTTGTAACTTCCTCTCATTTCAACGTCTATCTCATTTGTCTTTCTCCATTTATGCTAACAACACCCTAACTTAAATTTTCAACTCAGACCTAAACCGGAAAGTTTCCCATTGCTTTTCTCCTAATCGAATTCATGTCATGTGGCTATGTCAGAAATCTTTGAAACAAAACTTTCTGGTGTGTTTGCTACTAGGTAAGTTGCTCTATTAGGTAGGCTTTTTTTGGCAGTACTGGATTGCACTAAGGGTCTTGCCCATGCCAGGCAAGCTCTCTTCCACTTACATTCCTTTGGTTATATCACCAGCCATCCTTTTCTGTTTTTGTTTGCTTACTTGCTTTGTTTTCTAGTTTTGACAGAGTCTCACCAAGTTGCCCAGGCTGGCCTGGCATTCATTCTGTAGTACCCCCAGGCCATGAACTTATGATCCTTTGCCTCCACCTCCTGGGCAACTGGGATTACATTTATCAGCTGACTCCAGTTTTTCTCAATATCAAAACCAGTTAAACCAGTTTCTCTAACACTTTCTAACAAATTATTCTCCTCTTTGCCCCAAATCTCCTCACCCTAATTCTTGCCAAATACATCTCTGTTCACCCACCTAAAACATACCTGTTCCAAATCTAATCCAAGAACCAACTTCTATTAAAAAAGGATTGAAGAATTTCAGCTCAGAAATAGCCGTCCCCTGGTCTCAACTAAAGCGCTACACGGCGAGGACCTACATGCCACTGCAGAGGTTCCTCTGTATTCCCTCCCACTTCGCTTCAGTATGTCTCGTGCCCCCAGGTTGACTCTAGAGCCAGTGAAGAGTATACTTCCCACTTCTGTGTCTTTCATTCTTAACATTCGTACATAAAGAAGTATAGCACTGGCCACCCCACAGTACTTCATGTTGCAGATGTTAATGCTCTTATAGGAAACGAACAAGCAAATGACATCTAAATAATGTAATGTTTAAAGTGGGAGATCTCAAAATGTCAGGTGAAAAGACAAATGGATATTAGTCAAGTACGTTTCAGGGAGCTAATCTTGAAGCAAGTGGCAGACAGGAGATTTATAATAAAAGAAGTTTCTGAGTGAATTAATCTATTACTTTCTACTAATAAATTTTGTCATTCTTTAAAATACAGCAAGAAAAACTATAGCTACTCATCACTGCACAGCAACAAATATTTCAATATTACCTTGAAACAGGAAGAAGTCATATTATTCTGCATGACAGATTTATATGATCCTTTATATATAAAATAGCCTTGTGGTCTAGAAATAAGCAGCCCTTAGAATTGTAAGTAATTCTTTTCGTTTTCTGAAGTAAGATTTTGCTATGTTGACAAAGCTACTCTCAAACACATACACTCAAACAATCCTCCTACTTCAATCTTGTTTTGAACATTTCTTATAAAAAATCTGTAGGAAAGATTGTAAAAAACACCAGGTGGAAATGGCGGCGGCCTGTATGTCCAGCCCTGGAAAGGCAGAGCCTCGAAAACTCCAGAACATAAGCAAAAAGGAGGTAAGCGCAATAGAGGGTCACCCTTAGGCCTCCAAAGGTACATACAATGCCTTCTGATAAACACACACACACACACACACACACACACACACACACACACACAGAGTTTAAAAACAGTAAAATTAGTCCTGTTCAAATATTGACTCTTCTCCAGAATTTTCCTGGTTTTGGTTATTATAAAGATCTTTGGGGCAGCGAGATCCACACAGAGTCTCAGCCTCACCACTGCTGTAGCCCAGAGGCTGCTGAGCCCCGGTCCATCTGCCACCAACAACTCTGGACACAGAGTGTCCAGTCATGGATAAAAATGAGCTGGTGCAGAAGGCCCAACTGGCCCGGCAGGCTGAGCAGTATGATGACTCGGCAGCCTGCACATCGCCTATAACTGAGCAAGGAGCTGAATTATTTAATGAGAGAGAAATTTTCTCTCTGTTGCTTATAAAACATTGTAGGAGCCGGGAGGTCATCTTGGAGGGTTGTCTCAAGCGTTGAGCAAAAGACGGAAGGTGCTGAGAAAAAAAGCAGCACATGGCTTGAAGACACAGAGAGAAAATGGAGAGTGAGCAAAGAGATATCTGCAATGGTGTACTATCTCTTTTGGAAAAGTGCTTGATCCCCAATGCTTCACAAGCAGAGAGCAGTCTTCTCTTTGAAGATAAGGGGAGACTACTATCATTACTTGGCTGAGGTTGCTGCTAGTGATGACAAGAAAGGAACTGTAGATCAGTCACAAGCATCCAAGAAGCTTTTGAAAAGGAAAATGCAACCAACACATCCTATCAGATTGAGTCTGGTGCTTAACTTTTCCACTTTCTTCTGAACTCTCCAGAGAAAGCCTGCTCTCTTGCAAAAACAGCTTTTTATGAAGACATTGCTGAACTATATACATTAAGTGAAGAGTCTTAACAAAGGCAGCATGCTAATAATGCAGCTACTGAGGGACAACTTGACATTATGGACATTGGATACCTAAGGAGAGAAGCAGAAGCAGGAGGAGGGGAAAATTAACTGGTCTTAAAACTTTGTTCTGCCTCATTCTACAATTTACACAATAGATCATTTGTCATCCATGCTGTCCCACAAATAGTTTTTTGTTTACAATTTATGACAGGTTTATGTTACTTGTAAATGAATTTCTATATTTCTCATGTGGTTTTTATGCTTTAACATTAGGAAGTAGAGCCAGTTAACATTTAGGGAGTTACTCATTTTTCATCTTGAGGTGGCCACTATGGGGATGTGGAATTTTTATACAAGTTATAAATGACTGGCATAGTACTTTTGGTATATTGTGGCTTCACAAGAGCCATGTTAAAACTGCTTCCACGTCTAAGTAAGCAAAGAAAACTGCCTACATATTGGTTTGTCCTGGTGGGGAATAAAGGAGTAATTGCTTCCAGTCACAGGTGTAGTCATTGTGGGTGCTTGAGATTTGGAGCACTTTCAAGGCCAAGGTACAAGCATGTCCATGGACACTACATGTGGAATCACTTATTTCTGTGGAACAGTCGATCTCAGTGTGCACACCTGTGGCTTCAGCTGCACAAGAGTTCCTCTAGACAAAGCCAAGGACCCAATATACTTGGATAAGGGCAGAAATGGTTCACATTCCATGATTTGTGAAGCCATCTGCTTTCACTGTTTTCGCTATACATTTTCTTTGTATTTAAATGTTTTAGGCAATCCAAGAAAAATGTAAAAGTAAGATGCAGTAAAAATGATTTACTTGATATTCATTACTCCACGTGTATCAAGCATAGGAGTAATGAAAATCCCACGTATTTAACTTTTTTAGGGTTTTATTTTTGTTTATGTTTTGGGTTTTTTGCTTTTATGATTTTTTTTTTTGATACTTGCCTGACATGCATGGGCTGTAAAAAACAGTTAACATGGAAATAACTCGAGGGGATGGCTACCTTTGTTTAATGTCTTATGAAATTTTCATGAACAATCGAAGCATAATTGTTAAGAACACATGTATTAAATGGAGTAAGTTTTATGAATAAAAAAAATTGGGGGTATCAGTTAAGAAAAAAAAAGAGAAGGAAACATATTAGTAAAGGTTTTTGTCACAGATTCTTAATAAATGTGACATCTTTGAGCCCTTTAAAAGGTATATTTCCCTGTGCCATACGACAACTCACTAGCTCCACCAACTGAATAAAATGCTCCACAGCACCTGAGGAAAGTAGATGGGTTTCAACATTTAAATGAGGTCATTGATGCAGACTAAATTGTCCAGTTGTTTGCAAATTTCCAAAGTGCAAATTTCTAACGCTGCCCAGAAAGCCTGGGCGCTACTTACCCTCGGTGGAATGCATGTGGGAGCTGCCAATCTGGTCCACCAGCAACATGAAGACAAAGCCCAGTACAAGGGACACTCCAATATAGGCATGCAGCTGCGTGTGGTCGTGGCTGTGCTCGTGTTCATGGACAACTGGGATGTCTGCTACTTTGTCTGATGCAATCACATTCTGAGTTTCGCTGGCTTGGTGGTGTTTCCCTGCAGCAAAACAAACCACAATAAGAAAATTCATATAGAGGCTTCTATTCTTATTCTTTTGTATTTAAAGAACCATTTATTATACTGCAATGGTATTTTTAAAAATATTTTATTTATTTGAGGTGGGAGAGGCATGCACGCATGTCACGGTACACTCATAGAGGTCAACAGAAAACATTCAGAAGTTGTTTTTCTCTTTCCAATCAAGTATGTTGAGGACTGAACTAAGGTTACCAGGTTTGTACACAAGCACCTTTACCAGCTGAGCCGTGTCTCTGGCAAAAGATACCTCATTTCTATATTGAAATACAGCCAAGCATAAACTCCTAAAACTAAACATTTGTGCAGAGAGCATTCATTCCCAAGTGTCTCCTTTTCAGTCTGCAACTCTTTAAACTGCCATCACATCAAAACCTGGGACTTGGAAGCAAATCTCTGTATTTGGCAGCCACATTCTCAAAGGAATCCAATCCCTAAATTTTCCTTTTTGTTTGAGAAACTTATGTGGATCCAATCAGGACTACATTAAGTCGCAGTATGATGAAACTGGGTGAAGGAAGAGCTGGAACAATGAAAGTAATCTCAAATTCATCTATTTTACATCCAGATGATACAAAATTAGCAAATAATAAACCAAAACTGGATATTACATTTTTTAGCTTTTAAAAATATCAGTAAGGAATCGCTAGCTGCAGAGATGATTTAGAGGTAAAGACTCTGCCTTGAAAGCAGATCCTGGATTCCATATGAAAACGCCAGGTGGAAATGGTAGCAACCTGCACTTCTGCCTCTGGAAGGGGGAGCCTGGGAAATCCCAGCATGAGGCAAAAAAAGAAGTAGATAAGTCAGGATGATTTCTGAAGTCACCCTTGAGCCTCTATAGGCACACACAGTACCGTCTAACACACACACACACACACAATAAATGAATAAATAAATTTTAAAAATATGTTAGTAGGCAATCACTAGCAAGAAACAAAAGGATAGATCTATTTAAGAGGATTATCCTGTCTGAATTCAGTTCTAGAAATATGAAGAAATACCAAGGTTAGGAGACTGAATTACAGTAATTAACACCTGGCCAATAGATAATCTAAGTTTATATATTTTATACTTTATTGCTTTTAAAGTTTTTACCTTATTTCATGTATGTGAGAGAGATATTACATGTGTGTACACATGCCACAGCATGCATGCAAAGTCAGAAGACATGTTTCTGGAGTGGGTTCTCTACTCCCACCTTGCTGAGGCAAGACCCTCTGCTTTCTGCCATTCTGCATACTCCAGGCCAGCTAGCTTGCAAGCTTCCATGTGATTCTCCTGTCTCCATTTCCCATCTTGCCGTAGTGGTGCTATTACAAATGCAAGCCGCTGCATCCAGTCTTCGATGGTTTCCAAGGACTGAACTCGGGATGTCAGGGTTACGTACTAATTGCTTTTATCCAATTAACTATCCACTTGGCCCCAAATATTCAATGCTTTGGATATAAATGTTTCATGGCCAAAATATTTTCTTTCTCTGGTGTATGAGGTATGTTTGCCCATGTATGCACATATGGAGGTGCGGTTGATGTTGTGTGTCTTCCTCTATCACTTTCCACCTTATTTATTAAGACGCGGTCTTTTATTGAGCCTGGAGTTCAACATTTTGGCTGCAATGGCTTTCCAGAAAATCTTCAGAATCTGTCTATCTCCACCCCCCACCCAAATATTGGGGTTACAGACACATACTGTTACATACCTCCACACCTGTTCTGGGGATCAAACTTAGGTCCCTATGGCAAACATGTTATCCACTAAGCCATCACCCAATCCCCTAACATTCTTATCTTTGATATATTTTGTGAATAGAACCTAACAGAATAGACACTCGTTTTACAATTAAATACAACCTAACTGTTGAAGAAACTGCACGAGCCTGCTATGATGCTGATGTATCTACTTGTGGTCCAACACAAAACTGTAAACTTACTGAAACCAGTGGCTAGGGAGAAAGGTCAGTTGGTAATGTGCTTGCTGCACAACATGAGAACCTGACTTGGATACCCAGCATCCACGTAAGAAATTGGGAGTGGTGGCACACGCTTGTAATCAGTACCAGGGAGGCGGAAACAGGTGGATCTCTGAAGTTCGCTGGCTTGCTAGCCTAGTCTATAGAGCAAGATTCAGTCTAATGAGACCCTGTCTCAAAACATAAGGTGGAGGGGATGGTGAAATCCTTCAGTGGTGAGGTGCCTACTCATAAACTTATAGTTCAATCCCCAGAGAACTGACTTTTAAAAGTTGTCTCTGACTTCTACCTATGCATGTTTGTGCTCTTTCTCTCTCTAAACATATACATACATATGTATACATGTTCACCCCCACTTCAAGTAAATAAATATAAGGTCCAGAGCTCCTGAGGAAAGACACCTCCATGTGCACCTGTGGGAGCATACGTGTGTGTGCTCCCATATACACACAAAGAAAATTTCACTGAAAACAAGGTTTTCCTGAGACTGTTTCCTGTAACTCAGCTGGACAGATCTTGAGCGTGGATTTTTACAGACTTTATAGAACATGGACTGTGGTATAATGCTGTCACGCAAAACGTCACATATGTATGTGTGGCTTCAGTTTTACAGAAATGCTATCTTCCAATGCAGACAGCCAATCACACCATCACCAACTTTTCCATATGGCCTAAAAGTGAAAGTTGCGCACCCCTGGTCTATATAACTGTTCTTATGCCCATACCATACAATACTACAATAGCTTTATAGTATAATCTCTCAATTCTGACTCATCTTCAAAACTGTCATAGTTTCAGTGCCTTTTGTAGTTTGGTATGAATTTTAGTTTATTAAAAAATTTCCTATAAAAAGTGCCATTGGGGCACAGTCACTGCTACCAACTCTCAACAGTTGGGATCTTGTGAAATTAAAGAGCTTCTGTTCAGATAAAGAGATTGTCGCACGAGCTCAAAGGCAACCCACAGAATGGGAGAAAATCTTCACTAACCACATATCTGACAGAGCTCTACTGTCCAGAGTGCACAAAGAACTTAGAAAATTAAACTCCAAGGAAAACACTGGCCCAATTAAAAAATGGGCCCTGGAACTTCAAAGAAACTTTACCAGGGATGAAATTAAAATGTCTAACAATTATCTTAAAAAATGCTCCACTTCCTTCGCCATCAGGGAAATGCAAATCAAAACTTCCCTGAGATATCATCTCACCCCGGTCAGGATGGCAAAAATCCACAGTACAAACAACGACAAATGCTGGAGAGGATGTGGGGAGAGGGGAACTCTCCTACATTGTTGGTGGGAATGCAGGCTCATACAGCCACTCTGGCGAGCCGTCTGGAGATTCTTAAAGAAATTAAAGATTGAAATGCCATATGACCCTGCTATCCCACTTTTGGGAATAACCCCCCAAGCAGCAGAGGTTCGCCTCGATAGCACAAGCTCGACCATGTTCATAGCAGCACTGTTTACGATAGCAAAGTCATGGAATCAACCTAAATGTCCAACAGTTGACGAGTGGATAAGGAAACTGTGGTACATCTATACAATGGAGTACTACTCAGCCATCAAAAATGATGAATTACTGGAATTTGCTGGGAAATGGATGTCATTAGAAAGAATTATATTAAGTGAAGTATCCCAAACCCAGAAAATTAAGCGCCGTATGTACTCCCTAATAGGTGGCTCCTAGTACCAAACTCGCCCAGCCCACATTGGGACACTCAAAAGTAAACCTATGTAACACAGTAATTGCAAGGATTATGAACAAGAGAGATGGGTTAGGAGGGCCACACCAGAAACAAGGAGAGAGGAGACCATGTTACAGCAGAGAAAATAGGCCTCCATCAAGGTCTGCAAGTAAGTAATGAGAAACCTGGTTAAGTTCACAGACGTTCTTTCCTGATCTCACCAGAAGGGGAGGGCATATAGTCTAGCAGATAAAAAGTAATCATTGTGCAAATGGGTAATGGACCCCGCCCTCAGTGAGGTTTCCTACTCTTATTACATCTACCCTTGAATGTGCTATTACAACAAGACTCCAGTTTAACAGCTTTTTGTCTCTGGCCAGGGGGTGACATACAGTGCCCAGCAGAATGGAGTGAAGGGAATTGCAGGAGCAGAAAAACTGCAAAAGAAAATCAACAAACCACAATCCAGAACTTCAGAGACTCTATATCAATCACATAGAACTAGGACAGCCTAATCTCTCCCCATCCTGGAGCTCAGGGACATTTGCGGAAGAGGGGGCGGTAAGATTGTAAGAGCAAAAGGATGGGAGGAGCAACGATTTGCAAGATTCTCAACAATAGTTGGGGCCAAAGCAATCATAATGGAACTTTGCATGCCCTGCGCAATGTCCAGCGCACTGTTGCCCTCATAAAGTCTAGCATCTGTTAAGGGCACCGAGACCCCTGGAGGCAAGGGATTGACAGCCATAGTAGTAATCTTATGATTAAGGGGAACAAGAGAAAGGGCTTATGGAAATGCCACTGGGTCCTTATATGTCATCGGAGAGGAGGACCCAGTGGAGAGTTAGGCGCACACAATAAAGGACTCTCTGGGAATTGGGGGGGAGACACTGGGGGAAGGGGAGGGGGGAGGGAGGGAACTGGTAAAAAATTTTAAAATGTATAATTAAATTTTTAATAAAAAAAAAAAAAAAAAAAAAAATTCCCAATGAAAAAAAAAAAAAAAAAAAAAAAAAAAAAAAAAAAAAGACTACATTGCTTTGAAACTTCTTCCACCAAACACTGAATTTAACTTCAGACATGCTTACAGGTCTAGGGCAAAAAAAAAAAAAAAAAAAAAAAAAAAAAAAAAAAAAGTGCCATTGGAGGGGCTGCAGAGGTGGCTTCCACCTCTGCCTTGCAGGCGGAAGGTCCTGAGTTCAGATCCTAGACCCCACGTATAGATAGATGCCAGGCAGAAGCGGGGGTGGCCTGCGTTTCTGGTCTGCAGAGACCATTCACTTCTTTCTTTCCAATATGAACAGACCCCTTTGTCCTTGTTTTTTGTCTGATCACATTGGCCAGGGCTTCCGTTAAATGTAGAGAAAATGACGGAAAAAGATAAAAGTAATTATACCTTGCTAATGAATCTTATGTGTGGCATTCCTGGAGATAAAGAAAAAAAAAAGATTGCTTATAATGAGGCTTTCCTCACAGTGGCACTTTGGACAGTTATCCAGACAGTCATGAATACAATACACTTGTCTTTAGGTCTTCAGTCCAGTCTGCTTTCTCAAACATAACAATTTTAAAACCCAAGAATTCTTACATTTCAAATTGGCGCTCACAATAAACACTGCAATGTTCTTAAAACCTGTTTCTACAGAAAGTTTTTTCACATAAAAGCTGATAGTCAGCTAATTCCAGTGATTTGGGAGCTATAATTATAGAAGAGTATTAACTAGTCTTTAATAATGCTTATTAAAGTATCAAGAGTGCTTAGTTAAAATGATATAGAGGGCTGTGAAAACTATCTGTTAATTATTGTAATTATAAGGTCCACAGAAGAACGAAACCATAACCTGTAGTAACAGGCAAACGAGCTCCTTCCTTGAAGTGAGGAAAAATAAGCTTGACCTGCAATAAAACATCACTAGTATATTAATATCTGAGCTTTCTGCTTGGCTCTTTGTTTTAGTGCTAGGAACTGAACCTAGGGCTTCAAATGCTAGAATAGGACTTCACTAATCAGCTATATCCCCAGCCATTTTTAATCATTTTTCTTTTGAGAAAGGTGTTGCTAAGTTGCCCAAAGTGGCCTTAAATTCACCCCCAAGCCCAAGCACACTTGGAATTTGTGATGCTCTTGCCTCAACTATCCAACAGTTGAATTACAGGCCTGTGTACAAAGCAATAGTTTAGGGTTTTTTGGTTTTTGGTTTTTGGTTTTTTTTACATTTTATTCATTTGTGTGTGTGTGTGTGTGTAGGTGTGTAGGTGTGTGTAGGTGTACCTTTCCATGCACAGAAGCTAGAAGTCAACATCAAGTGTCTTCTATTTGCTTTCCATCTCATTTTTTTTTTTTTCGAGACAGAGTTTTTCACTAAATTACTGATTACTAAATCACTAAATCCCTGGTTAGCCAGACTGATTGACCAATGAGCCTCTGGGGTCCTTCTGTCTACTTCTTCCGGGATTACCACAACCAACTTTTTACACAGATGCTTGGGATCTGAATTTAGGTCCTTATGTTTACACAGAACTGCTCTGTGCACTGAGCCATTCCCCAACCTACCTTTTTTTTGAGACAGGATTTCATGTAGCCCATGCTGCTATCAAATTCATTAAAGAACTGAAGTGAAGATGGTTTGAACTCCTTATCTACCTGCCTGTACTCTGAAACTGTGATTACAGGCATGTGCCACTATACCTTTTCAGTTCTTCACAGAAAAAGTACACTGTTCTCTGGTCTACACACACAATTCAGAAGACAGAGATTGCCAAGTTGGATTTAAAAAAAATGATCATAAGAAATCCCCTTTAAATATAATGAACATTGCTAAGCTAAAAGTAAAAGAATGGAAAAAGATATATTATCAAACACACTGATCAAAAGAAAAATGGTTGGCTACATTAAGTATACTTTAGGACAAGAACATTACCAAAAATAAAGAGGGATATCACATAAAGACTAAAAAGGGCAATTCACCAAAAGGCATAGCCAGTGCTAAATATGTATGCATCTAATTAATAGCTTCAGGATGTATTCAGCTCAAGCTGACAGAACTTCAAGGAGGAATACACAAGTCCAATAAACTTAAAAACTATTAAAATCCATAATGATACTCCAGAGACTTCAGCTTGTTTACCTCAGCAACAGAAAGACTAGGTAGAAATTCAGCAAGGATAATTCCAAGCAACCTGGACCTGACAGGCATCTACAGATCATTCCATCAGGTAACCACGGATAGAGATTCTTTCCAAGCACTCAAGGACCATCCAACAAGGTAAATATTTAAGTCATACTAAATGTTTTCAACTAAAATGAAATTAAACTAGAAATTAATAACAAAAATAAGTGTGGAAAAGTAAGTAACTGTGCAGGGGGCATGCAAGTGTAAGGGAAACACTACCCAAATATTTTTAATTTAAATAACATTTCTAATATAGAAGTAAAAGAGGAAGTTGCAAAAAAACTAGAAAACATTTTTAACTCAATGAAGACAAAATAAAATGTAGCTATTAAAATTAGTGGTTCAAAGGGAATTTGTAGCATTAAATTCTTATATTGGCATCTTGCCCAGAACTGAAATGAAGCTGCTCTCTGTTTGCTGGGCTGGAGTTTGGGACCCAGGATCCTGCCTTGCTCTTCTCTCTTCTCCCAGGTTCCTAACCATGTGTTGACGGCCTTCCATTTCTGACCTCCCACCCCTGCTAATCACAAAAAAAAAATATCCAATAAGAATAATCTATATATCACCAAGCCATAATACTAAAGAGAGAAAAAGCTTCTGGCTAAGAATACAATGTAACAGCAACTTCAGAAAACTCATCTAAGAAGCATCTACAGTCTTCTGTAGCTAGAGAATGCTGGGAATTTTAATTAAACCTTAAGCAAATGCACCAACATCCGATAAGTAACATAAAGTAAAATATCAACCCTATGAACATCATCCAAGTACTAACGTGCAGTATCCCATATAGAAGACAGTTATTCTACCAAGAATCAGTACCCAGACACTCCAGACAGAACTTCGATATATATATTCATCTTAAAAGCAGTAAAAATAGAGACTCTAACTCACGCCACAGACAAAAGGGAACTAAAAATATAGATCAAAGAAAATAAGCAACAACATAAATCCAGATGCCCACATCATATTGTAAAAACAGAAACAACACCAGAAGCTAAGAAAACTTGTCGCCTCCCAAAACCACCAATCCCAAGACATCAGCTCCCACTGACGGTACCCCACTGGGTAGTAATCAAGAGAAGAATAGTCGGGACAATTAATTCCAAAATTCAATTATAAATACGATGAAGCAGATCCAAAAGAACACAGATAAGTGCCTAAACAAATGTGAAGAACACAATAAATGCAGGAAAGAAAACTCAACAAAAAACAGACAACTAGACACAATCAAAAAAACAGTTGAATGGGGCTGGAGAGATGGCTCAGGGGTTAAGCCTCCGCCTTGCAGGCGGAAGGTCCTGAGTTCGGATCCCAGATCCCACGTATACACGCCAGGCGGAAGCGGGGGCGGCCTGCGCTTCTGGTCCTGGTAGGGCGGAGCCTGTGAATCCCGGGGCAGAAGGAGGTGGAGGCGTCCATGGTGGTTCGCGAATTCGTCCGTGGTTCTACAATACACAGACACACACACACACACAGACACACGCGCGCGCACATACACACGCACATGTGCACAGTTGAATAAATAATAATAAAAAAATTAAAAAAAAAAAAAACAAAAAACAGTTGAAGATCTAAAAACAAATTTAGAAACAATGAAGAAAACCCAAACTGACCTGCAAACAAACATAGAAACACTGAAAAAAATCCTAAACTGAAATAAAATTGGAAATTAAAAATTCAAACAATCTAGAATTCAGTAGAAAGTCTCAAAAATAGAACTGACCACATAGAAAACAAAGTATCAGAACTGAAGGACAGGATGAGAGAAATTGAAACCAATAAGTTGAAACCAATAAGTTGAAAAATGCGCATGAAGGAAACATACAGGAGCTCTGGGACACCATCGAAAGAACCAACATACGGATCGCGGGTATTCTGGAAGCAGACACCCAACAGAAAGATACAACATGCATAATTAATGGAAAAATGGAGGACATTTTCCCTAATCTAAGGAAAGAGCTACCCATTCAGAATCAAGAGCCATATAGGACACCAAACAGACAGAACCAGCAATGAAGTATTTCATGACACATGATATTCTACACATTAAATACATAAACTAAAATGATATCTTAAGAGCTACAAGACAAAAGGACAGAATCACATACAAAAACTGGAAGAGGACTCAGCACTCAACCTTGAAACCTCATTCTGCAACAGAGTGTTTATTACAGAAAAGCGCAACTGGCCAAAATGCAGAAAATAAGTGACTATGGACAGCTTGTTCCTAAACAGGACATCTAAGCCATCCCCACTCCCACTACAAGGCTCAGGGAGCATCGTAGAAGAGAGAGCAGTAAGATCATAAGAGCCTGAAGTGGGACAGTGGTGGGTCAGACACTATCTTCTGCATATGACAGAGCTGAGGTATCCATGATTTCATAGACGATAGGTATACTTTCACCAGATCTGCATGGGAACTATCTATCAACCCCTTACCATGGAAAGGGAAGACTTCAAGAAGCTCCACACCTCCCTGAGAGACTGATGAAGACTAACACTGATAGGGAAGAAAAGGATGAAGATTTCCTCAGTGGTACACCCACTGATCAGTGATATTTGCTGGAGCAAGAATCATGTCAGGTATAAGTCTCAAAGGCAAACTAGATGAAACACAGTGGGCTACACAAGTGAAAAGACAAACAGGAGGGTCTGGCAGGGGAGAAGAAGGATTTTAAGGGAAGGCAGATGGAATTGGGAACTAAGAGGTAGAAATATCATAAATTTACCATATTCATGTATGCAACATTAAAAAGTAAAAATAAAAATAAAGAAATAAAAGATCTCAAATCAATAAGCTTCTATTTAAAGAAGCCTGAAAGAAGAGCAAGCAAAGCCTAAATCAGGTAATAGGAAGAAAATAACAGAGATAAGCACAGATCTCAGTAAAGTTTAAAAGAAAAATCAACAGGGGAAACCTGATGAAGTCTAACATAGTTCTTTAAGGGGGGGGGGGAAACAATTGATAAATCTCTAGCCAGAATAACCAATTAAAGTTGAGAGAAGACATAAACTCATTGTATTCATGTATGAAACTCTAAAATAATAAAAATAATTTTTGAGTGAGATAGTTTATTAAGGTTCACTTTCCAAGAAACTTTGGTTAAAATAAACAATTACAGCTGTATTACACTTAAATAACAGACTAAGTGCAAAATTATCCAGAGAATGATGAATCAACCACTTTTGTTGCAAGGTTATATTTCCACATCTCTTTTTCAATAAAAGTTATGTAATAACTAAAGAAAACCACAGTAGCCATGGTGGTCTTCAATGTCTTTTAAAGTAACAATACACTTAATCTTAAACTTCACAAATATCAATAAATAGGTCAGGAATAAGTTAGCAAGCAGGTTTGAAACAAATTAATTCTAAATTACAGAGACATATACATAGTAACAAAGAAAAGACAACTGTGTAATATACTTGCGTGTAATAAAGGAGGAAGACATACACTTTTCCCCTTGAGTTGATACATTCTGCAGTATTTATAGGCTGACTACACTCCCAACACAAAGTGGAAACTACTTGGGACAAGCTATTTCTTGGGGGAGATTCCAAACTTGCCTTTGCGAGGAATCCTGGACTTAGGTACAGAGTAACCATGGGCTCCAACTTCCATTCCTGTTCTGTCTGCCTCATCTTTCAGAGCATCTTCATACAATTCAGGGAAGGAACTCAAGACTGTATTGTTGACCTTAGCTAAAACTTCCAAGACTTTCATCTTGTGGTTTCAGCATGGGCCCTGGGACTCCACAGGAACTCATACTGGGGATCACTCCCAGCAACCTGGTGGTACACCAGGTAATTTTGCTCAACTAGATCTTCAGTGATGAGCTTCCTGGGCTCTCCAAAGATTAAGTGCCTCCTCCAAGGATTAAACCCCCCACACGTGCAGGAAATCCCACATCTCTTGCTCAGTGGCTCAGTTGCCCTTCATGAAAATCACACCCAGGAGGTTCAGGAGGATGCCTGTCTTAGGCAACTCTCTCCTGCCACTGACATTATCAGCAGGGGGAAAGGCAGCTTGCTACTAAAGGAATAGGAGACCCTGCTTGTCATGGTATGAAATGTATCCCCCACAGTCTCATGTATTTGGCAAGGTCATGGCACCTTGAAAGGTGGAGCCTCGCTGGAGGAAGGCAGTCACAAGGGGTGGGCCTTGAGGTGGATGAGTCCCACCCTACCTCCAGGAGAAGTCTATCTTTGCAGCAAGCAGTCTGCAGCTCTCAGCTTCCAAGATATCTGCGGTGACTTAGCCTCCTCCAGCTTTGGCCAGCCAGCCATGCCGCCTCTGCCATGAGAAACTGCTTTCCCTCTGGAACCGTAAGCTGAATAAACCTCCCTTTCTCCCTTAAGTTGATCGACTTTGAGTATTCTCTCATAGCAATAGTTAAGAGTAACCTTTACACTGCTGGAATAAGTAGGCCTCAACTCTAGGCCACAGACCAGTTCCAGCTGCTTACAAGCTTACTTGAGAATCTCAGAGAAGTGCTCCTCGTACTTCCTGCTGACCACTTTCAACATCTTTGACTGCAAGGGTTGCTCATTTCTCTGAAACTTATTCAGTAAGAAACTCAGCAGCATTCTGGCTTTCCATCTGAGGGACTCTCTACATGACAGGGCAGTGAAGGAGAAAGCTGGCTGGGCACTTGGCACCTCTCACATCAGCACCTGTATCAGGCCCTCTGTATCAGGGTAGTGAGGAGAGGAAGACTTCAGAGGAGTGTCAGTAGCGCTGGGGGGAGGTCCCTGGTCAGGAGAGGACAATGCTTCCCCCTCTGCTGTCTTCCGACCATCAAGAAGACCCGGGGTGGGATGCTTGGCATGGGAGTGGCCCTCACTCTTGTTGCCCCTGGGCATGATCAGTGAGCTCAGGGACTGCAGCAAGGACTGCAACCAGAACTGGAATAGCAGGAATCTAGCCAGAAGTCACACCTTTCCAACTAAAGTCTCAGCTCCATGCACCAAGTAAGTAGAAATCAGGATCTTCTCTAAAAATAAATTTTTAAAAGGTGAAAGAAGAGGGCCAGTGAAATGGCTCAGAGGATAGAGGCATTCGCAACACAAGACAACAGTCAGAGTCCGCATTCTAAGAAATCAAACTTAGAGTTAAGTGCTGCTATAATTTGGATGTGAAATGCCTCTCCCATCTCCCACCCCAAAGGATCAGATGCTGAGCCCTTGGTCTCCAACTGGTGGTGTTGCTTAGGAAAGTTATGGGGCCTTTAGGGCATGTGCCCTTGCTGAAGAAGGAGGGCACTGGGGGCGAGACTTATGGCTTATAGTCAGTCCTAGTTCTGCCCCTAGACTCTCTTTGAGCCCTCTGCAGAGATGGGAGCAAGCGGCCTCATGCTGCAGCCACCACAGCCACGAGCCACTAATCCCCATGCCTTCCCCCTCAAACCACAAACCAATATAAATCCTTCCTCTCTTAGGTTCACTCTTCTCACATATTTGATTACAGTGATCAGGAAAGTAACTAATAGAGAAAATTCAATGCTGTCATCAATCTGACTAGGTTTGTGGGAGGAATGCGGAAGAATTGGAGCTGAAGGCAGAGAAGCCTAAGAAACAGAGCTTACTGGGTGATTTTGGTAGAAATGTAGAAGAGACTACTGACAGAAGCAAGGACAGCAAAGACTATGCTCATGAAGTTTTGGAGGGAACAGGATCCTATCTGGAACTGGACTCGTTTTGTTTGGTGGAGGAACTAACATGATAGCATAGCACTCAGAACGTGACACAGTTACTATTCCTTGCTTTTTTTTTTAGCAAGGGTTATAGTGAGAACAAGCAGAGTGATGTGAATAATACAGCCTGGAAAGGAAAAAAAGGATGAATGAGATTAAAGCTGTGGACATAAAGAAACTTTGGTCTTCTAAACAGCTCTGGAACTGCAAGATTACAGGGACTTCTACAGTTGGACTAATGCATTTGCATTATGAAATAGTTATGAACCAATGGGGGCCAAGTACAGACTATTATGCCTTGGAAGTACAATGTTCCTCACAGACTCATGTGTTTGAAGGGTTGATCCTCAGCAAGGGTGCCATTTTGGAAGTTAAAGGACTTTTAAGAGATGAGCCCTTACCAGAAGAAGTGGTTTGCTGGGAATGGACTTTGTAAGTTAATCTAGCCTGGTTCCAGTCTGAGTTTGTTCCCTGACTGTCGTGCAATATAACCAGCCACCTCAGTCTCCTGCCACCCAGTTGTGAGCCACTCCTACACTCAGGTCTTCTCCAACATGATGGACTTCATCCCCTCAAATCGTGAAGCAAAATAAATCTTCCCTTCTTTAAGTCGGGTCTCAGGAATCTAGTCATAGCGATAAGAAAAGTTACAAGCAAACACCTTCCAACACAGAAAACTCAGATGGTAAAGTCTTACCAATACTTAAGGAAAAAAAAAGTTTGGTAAGTCTTTTCTAGAACATAGGCAACAATGGAATGGCTTTCAATTCTATTTAACAGGCTAACATTACCCAAGAACGAAACCAAAGACACTGTTAGAAAAATGATACATCAATATTTCTCATTAATAGTGTCACAGAAAAAATTAACAAAGAACTAGGAAACTGAACTCAGCAATGTGTAAAAGGATAGTATAAGCACTAAAAGGAGGTAATATATGAAAATCTAGTTCAACGTATTTGTTTTTGTTGATGTTAGGAGCTCATCATAATATAAACTAGCCACAAACTTACTTTGTAGTTCAATATGGCCTTAAATTTGTAATCCTCCTGCCTCAGCACACCAAGTGCTGAGATTACAGGAGAGCACCACCAGACCTCACCTCAAGCAGACATCAAGCTGGAGTGAAGGACCACATCCCATAACTGGAAAGGAGGCCAACTGACCCAGCACCCATGCTCACTCCGCTCTCTGCTTCCCTGCTTGTCACTGCTGCTAGGGCCAGAAAAGCCTCTTCAACTTCTGTTGCTCGCCATGTGGGTACTCACCAATTTAAATGTATACATCCTTATAGTTTTAAAAATTAAAGAACACTAAAAACACAACTGCCATCAAGTGACATTTGAGGGTTTGAGTAGACATTAAAAAAGAACTTGTCGACAGTGAGTTCAGGCCTATTGAGATGGCTCAGTGGGTAAGGAGCCTGTTCACAGACCTGGTGGCCTGAGTCTGATCCCTGGCATGGGAAAGGAAAGAATTGACTTTTAAGAGTTGGTCTCTGACCCCCACTCATGCACCATGGCATGCACTCTTTCTTTTTCTCTCAAATATTAACATATTAATACTTTATAATAAAGTAATAATAGATAATAAAGTATTGATAAATTGATTATTATAACTATAAATATAATATTAAATTAAATATTAAAATCTTTTTAAAAAAATTTATTTATTCAATTGTGTGTGTGTGTGTGTGTGTGTGTAGAACCATGGGCAAATTCGGGAACCACCATGGATGCCTCCACCTCCTCCTTGTTTACTCTGCCCCGGGATTCACAGGCTCCGGCCTACCAGGACCGGAAACGCAGGCTGCCCCCTAGGATCCGAACTCAGGACCCTCCACCTGCAAGGCAAAGGCTTAAACCCTGAGCCACCTCTCCAGCCCTAAATATTAAAATCTTAAAAAAAAAAAATAGTAAGGCCAAGGTCAGCCTGAGGAGCAAAGCTGGACCTTACTCTATCTCAAAAAAAAAAAAGGAAGGAAGGAAAAAAGGAGAAAGGACAGAAAAAGGAGGGGAACTGAGAATGAGAAGATGACTCAGTCAGCAAAATGTTTATCATGCAATCATGAAGAACAGAGTTTGGATCTCCAGTACCATGCTAAAAGCTGGACATGGTACTGTACACATGTAATCTTAATACTGGTAATACAGAGATACGAGGATTCCTGAGCTTAATGGCCAACTAGTCTTACCAAATCAATAAACTTTAGGTTCAGTAACAGATCCTATCTCAAAAAATAAGGTGAGGAGTAACTGAGGAAGACACCTGAAACAGACTTTCCATATACACACACTCACATGTACGTACATGTACTTTTACACATATATACTTAGACACAAACATACACACACACACAATAACAAAGGAAAAGAACCATTATATTTAAAAAGACTGAATTCACTCCTCGTTGCAAATAAACATTGAGTAGTACTCATGAATCAAGGCACTCAAACTGCTAGAGATATGCTCAAGGTCTTTCCCAAGCATCCTTCCCAGGGTAGCATTCTAGGGCAAGCATGAACTGTGGGCAGAAGAAATACCACCAGGCATCCCTCGGCCAGCCCTTCCAGTCAACGTTTCCCAGCCAAAGCTCTTCTCGCTCACCCTCTAGAATATCTTCATAAAGTGCGTGCACGCCTTCAGGCACAATAACTGCCAGTGCAGTTCCACAGAGAAGACCAGCGCCCAAAACAGTCACCAGCTTCAGTCGCTCCTGGGAAAAAATAAAGGAAACCATTAAAAAGAACGACTAATGAACGGAGCATATGTTCCGGTGCCTCTATTTGCAAGACCAATCTCTCTCTCCCCCCTCTATCCATCCCCCCTCTGTGTGTGTGGAAGCCTAAGGGTAACACTGGGAATCATCCTGGATTGTATCTCCTCATTGCTTTGTCCTGGGGTTTCCCAGGACCAGAAGTTCAGCATTTCCACTCAACATGTTTACGTGGGATCTGGAATCTGAACTCAAGTCCTACTTTTGAGGCAGAGGCTTCAACTCCCTAAACCATCTCCAGTCCTGAGACCAAAATCTCTAATGACCAGTAAACATGAAAAGCAGTCGGTCACATAATAACGCCAATTCAAAGATCAGCAGCTGAGCTTAGTGGCATACGCCCAAAATCTAGCTCCTGGGAAGGCAGAGGGAAGAGAACTGTTTGAGCTGATGAGTTTGAGATCTGCCACGAACTGCAGTATCAATTGCTATTCGAATTTAAAGGAAGTCTTAATTTAGACTCAATCTGACTTATTTCAAGCCTGGAGATGTAGCTCCATGTTATGCGTATGGCTTTTTGTACATGCAACAATGCTGTCTGACAATTTTACAACTAGGAATTTGAGCTCAAAATACGTGTTTATCAAAGTTAACCAAATGCGGACAGGTTTTCTCCTTTGCTTATGGTAAATCACTAAAAGGTATATTTAAATGAAGAACTACGAATTCCGAGTGTAGTTCAAGATGGAAAGAGTTCCCCAAGCGACAGTTTCTGTCAGCATGATGAAAGATTTCCTCAAGAGAAGCATGAACAGTGCTGTGCTGTTGGTTTTATGTTTCCTCAGTTTAAGAACTTCACAGTTGTATCTGATTGAGCCAAAGAATCGACCAGCTGTATTAATTAAAACAACAGCTTGCATCCAACGCTATCAACTAGCAGCGCTAAGCTTTAAAGTCACTTTAATTTTCTTGGCAGATGCCAAGGTATTTAAATGAACCTTCTTTTCTTGCTCATAGAAACGGTCAACAAGTTACATGGTTCAAGTAAATACAAGCCAACAATTTTAGAACTTTTGATACTGGAAAACCTTTTATCTCAATCCTTGTGCCATGCCTACTTTAGAGCATCAACTACAGTATTCTAAAACAAAAACAGAGGTATATCTCTTACAACAAGACTGATTCCTTCATCTTTATTTTTCAAAACTTTATTATTTCAAAAGATTTAATATAGGAGGTGACTCTATAAAAAGTTGTGTAGCAAGTAAAATTCCCAAACCACAAGTAGAAATGCAACATCACAGAGTAGCTCATAAAATACAAAGACAGAAATAAATTCTGTGACTTTTTTTTACCCCATTTCACCCAAAAACCCAACCAAATCCACAGTTCCCAATTATGAGGATCACACCACCACACAAATCTTCCAACACAATAAGCAGACCTCATCACCCTCTACCAAACCCTTGGCCATCGCTGCTTCAATCACACAACATACCCAGCCTACCTCTGAATCCCACACCATAGAATTTGTCAGCTGACCCAAGCATTTCAGGCTCATAAGTGTAAGCTTTGATATACAGCAAACTATATAATCACATCAGAATTTCAAGCCAAATACTCAAAAGAGCTTAATGCTGGGATCCACATTTGAAAGAGAACATGTAGTATTTATCTTTTTATGTCTGTGATACCTCGCCCAACATTTTTTCTAATACATCCATTTGCCAGCAAATTCTACAATCTCATCCTTCCTGATAGCTGAATAGTAATCCATTGTATATATATACACTACAGTTTCATTACCCATTCTTCTCTTGATGGGCATGTTGAGTCCATGTTCTTGTCATTGTAAAGAGAGCAGCAATAGGCATGGAGGAATAAGTTCCTTGGGAATATTCCCAGTAGGAGTAGAGCTGGGTCACATGGTAGTACCATTTTCAGCTGTCTGGGGAACCTCCATATTGATTTCCACAGTGCCTGTACCAGTTTACACTCGCACCAGCAATGAGGAAGTGTTCCTTTTTCTCCACATTCTCTCCAACATTCATGTTTATTTGTGTGTGGTTTTAGCCAACCTAACTGGGGTAAGATGTATCTCAGGATAATTTTAATTTGCATGTCCTGTTGAGAGAAATTGAGCATTTTAAAAAAATATTTCTTTGACATTTGAACCTCTTTTGCTAATAAGTCCCTTTGTAGCACTAGGGCCAATTTTTCAATCAGGTTGCTTACTTTCTTGGTGTCCTTTTTTTTTTTTAAATTTTTTGTGTACTCTGGAGATTAATCCTTTGTCAGATTTTAACAAAAATCTCCCATTCTGCAAGTTGTCTTTTTGCATAACAGAGCTTCTTTTTGCAAAACAGAAACTTATTTTCATGAAGTCCCACTTGATTTTTGGTCTTAGTTCCTGAGCATTTGGGGTTCTACTCAAAACATTTTTACCTAGGCCTATCAACTCAACCTAGGTCTATCAACTCTGCCTTCTAAAAGTTTCAAGGTTTTGGGTATGCCTATCAACTCAAGTATATATCCCAATCTGTCTTCTAAAAGTTTCAAAGCATTGAGATCCCTGATCCACTTGGAATTAATTAAAAATTTTTTTATTATTATTTTTGCGTGTGTGCATGTGCGTGTGTGTCTGTGTCAGAGGGCACTGTGTGTCCCTGTGGAAGACCAAGGGTGACTTCTTCGGGAATCACCCTGGATTGCTTCTACTTCCTTCTTGCTTTGCTCTGAGATTTCCCAGGCTCTACCCACCAATGCCAGAAGTGCAGGCCACTGCCATTTCCACCTGGCATTTTTACAAGGGACTTGGGATCAGAACTCAGGACCTTCTGCTTGTGAGGCAGAGTCTTAATCCTGAGCCATCTCTCCAGCCCGCATCCTATAATTTAATAAGCTGTATCTTCATTTTCATTAGACTCAACGAATTTCTTTAATTTCCTGATTTTTCTTTCTTAATCCATTCGTCATTCAAGAATGTGTTATTTAATTTTCATGAGTGTTTATATTTTCTATTGTTTCTTTTATTGTAAATGTCTAACTTTATTCCATGGTGGTCAGATAATATATAGGGTGTGATTTCAATTTTTCTATATTTATGGAGGCTTGTTTTGTGTCCTAGCATATGGTCTATTTTCAGAAAAGTCCATAGCTGCTGAGAAGAATGTGTATTCTTTAGTATTTGGGTCCATTTCACCCATGGTTTCACTTAACTCCAATGTGTGTCGCTATTTGGTTTTTGACCTATTGACCTGTCCAATGAGTAAGTGGAGTATTAAAATCTCTTACTATCACTGTATTTGGGTTGATTAGTTGTTTTACTTCTTGTAATATGCTTGATGAATTTGGGTGCACCTGTATTTAGTGCATATATGTTTAGGATTGCAGTGGAATCCTAACTTTTTTTAATCTCTTGTGGTTTGGAAATCTATTTTGTCCAGTATTAAGATGACAGCTCCTGCTTGTTTCCTGTTTCCACTTGCTTGGAGTATCTCTGACCAACTTTTCACCCTGAGTTAGTGTCTATCTTTCATGTTTCTTGGAGACAAAGTATTGATGGGTCATGATATCTGATTCAAGCTGTAAGCCTGGTCTCTTGATTGTGGAGTTGAGACGACTGACATTTAAGATTATTGTTGAATGATATTTAATGGTTCCTGTCCTTTTTACTGACTTTGTGGTATCTCAATTTATATTCCTTCAATCAGTTCTTACATAGATATTATTTATTCCCTGTAACCTTTTTGATATTTTTTGTCATCTTAAGTATTCCTTCCAATATTCTCTGTAACCCTAGCTTAGTAGCCATATAATCTTTTAGCCTGTTTCTGTCAAGAAACATTTTTCTTTCACCTTCTATTATGATTGGTAGCTCAGCTGGATATATTAGTCTAGGTTGGCATCTGTGTTCATTCATAACTTACATTATATCTCTCCAAGCTCTTCTGACTTTTATAGCTCGCACTGTAAAAAAAAATCTGTCATTATTTTAATGGACTTGTCTTTGTGTTTGATTTGACCCTTCTGCCTCACAGCTTTCAAGATCTTATCTTTAATGTGTATACTTTGTGTGCAACAAGTCATATGCCATGGGATGTTTTTTCTCTTGTCCTGAGTATTTAGGATCCTATGTCTCCTAGATCTGAATGAGCATCTCTTTTCTTAGGATAGGGAAATTTTCCTCTATTACCTCCTTAATTATGTATGATGGGTCATCCTATTGTATGTCTGCTTCCAAGATATTCATGATACATATACATACATACATACATACAAACGTTCTGTTCATGCACTTTTTTCAATTTATCAATGTTTCTTTGACTTGTCAACCACTTCCATCTTGTCTTCTGATCCTGATACTCTGTCTTCTACATGATCAGTTCTCTATTGAATTTTTAGTTGCACTACTTGAGTTTTTCAATTCAAGTGTTATTTCAGTTTGGGTGTTTTAAATTTTTTAAGTTTTTTATTCATTCATTTAGTGTGTGTGTGTGCGCTGTATGTCCCTGTGGAAGATCAAGAATGACTTCAGGAATCATTCTAGATCGCCCCTACTTCCTCTTTGCATCACTCTGGGATTTCCAGGCTCTATCCACCAGGCTGGGAAGTGCAGGCCGATGCCGTTTTCACCTGGTATTTTTGACATAGGACGTGGGATCTTAACTCAGGACCTTCTGCTGGCAATGCAAAGTCTTAACCCCTGAGCCATCTCTCCAGTCCTAGTTTGGGCTTTTAGTGCTTTCATATTTGTTTGCAAATTAGTTTGAGTTTTGTTTCTAACTTTGTTTTCAGATTTTCAACTGTTTTTCTAATTCTGTCTAGTTGCTTATATGTTTTCTTGGTCTTCTTTCCTGTGTTCGCTATACTCTTCATATTTGTTTAAACGTTTATCTGTGTTCTCTTGGATCTGCTTCATCATGTTTGTAACTGAACTTTGGATTTCGATGTCAAGATTGTTTCTCTTTTGATTACCATCAAATGGGCCACCCTCAGTAGAAGGCCATAGAGTGGGAAGCAACATATTTCTTTGGCTTCTTCTATTGTTCGGATTTTTCCCCCTACTTTTACAAGTATATTGAGTACTTATCCCTACATCCTTCTTTCCCTTTCCCTCTCCCCTTCTTCCCTCTCCTCCCTTCACCAATCCATCTCACTCCCTCCCACTCTTCTCCCAGACAAGCTAGATGGCAGGGTCTCCTGGGACCCTGCTTCTGTGGGTCCCAGGTTTCCTTTGCATTGTCTATTCTTGTGGGGGTTCAACCCTCTGTGGCATACCAAGTGGCCTCTCCTCAGGTTGTTCACTGATAGGAGTAGTCCCCTTCACCTATCTAGTCCTAGCCCCCAAGGTTTCCACTGCTCGTAATTATCTTTTCTAAGATTCTCACTAATCTATGGGGACATGTTGATATGTCAGTCATTATGCAGGTCTGGTAAGGACACGTCTCATTATGGTCAGTTCCTGGATGCAGCAGCTCTGCTTTGAGTTGAATGTGTTGTCCAGTGGTGGACCTTCCCATCTTTAGACTCTTCTAATATTACCGGCCCCTCTTCTGCAAGGTTCTCTAAGCCTTAGGATTGGGAGAGATTATATTGGCAGGGTTGCTGGTACTCTGCATTCTGGCTGGACATTATCCACTTCACTGCGATTCCACTGCCTGTTTTTTGTATTTGATGTAATGTCTTGTCTTTGTAATGTGCAGCTGAAAGTTCCCAACACCTGGGCCCACAGGAAAGTCCCAGCAAGGGCTAGAGCCAGGAATAGAGTGGTGCTGCGCAAGCTGGCCTCAGTATCCCTCTATTCCTACTTTATTTCTTGGTAGACATAGGCAGTTGTGGGGTTTGGTTCTAGCATGTGAGAGCTCTCCTTTTAGTTGACATTGCTTCCTCGTGATCCCAACAGGAGACGTTCACAGATCCAGAAGCCCGATCTCCATGGCAGGAAGCTCAGTCTGGGATTTTTCTTGTTTTCAGTATAACTAAGTCTCCTGTGGTAAAGGGTCGTCAGAGGCCTCACAGAAAGGCCTAGCTCCAGCTTTTTTAAATAGAAAACAAGACTGGAGACTGTGATCCAAGCAGCTGGGAATCCCAGGAAGAGACAAGCAAATATCTAGCAAAGTTTGGCAAGCAGATTAAGAGTTTTACATCTTGGAAGTTTTCTGATTCCTTCAACTTTCCAAGTACTGAAGAAATAACACAGAATATGGAATAACTCTTGTCGGGCAACAAAGGTTTTCTCCATATTCTTACAAATGAATCTGCTTCAAGGAATGATTTCTTAATATTAACTTAGCTTAACATAACTGCTGTTAAATGTTAGCAGAAACATTCAGATCTTAATTTTTATCAAGTACTTAAAACTAAGCAACATTTGTGTGAATGTGGCAATATCTCTTTGTGTGTGTGTGTGTAAGAGAGAGAGAGAGAAAGAGATGAATGCCTATGGAAGCCCAAGGGTAACTTTGGGAATTATTATCTTGGATTGCTGCTCTATCTCCTTTTCGCTTTATTCTGGAGTTTCCCAGGTTCTACTTTCCAGGGTCAGAAGTGCAGGCTATCTCCACCTGGTGTATTTCAGTGAGATCTGGGATCTGAACTCAGGTCCTTCTGCTTGAGGCAGAGGTTTAACCCCTGAGCCATTTGTCCAGCCCCAGTAATATCTGTTGAGGAAGTATTTCATTACTCCAACAGAAACTGTCAACTTGGGGAACTATTTCCATCTTGAACTACACTCGGAATTCACAAGTCTTGATTTAAATATTCCCTCTTAGTGATTTGCTACAAGCAACCTCTATGCTTCAGCATCCTCACCTGTGAGAAGGTGCCGCTGTTACCACCGCAGAGCAGCAGGATAATTAACACACTTGGAACAGAAGAAATGATGTTATTAGTTATCTTCAACGTCATCTGATGCACACACAAAAAGCTTCTAACACCTGACTGCAAGGTTGGGAAAACAGGTCCAGACACTTGAACAGTGGTGTAAGTGAACATGCTTCAAAGTGTGTCATTTGGTTAGTGCGTGATTGACTTCCCCTTTCCTCATACAAAGGTTATTGACATCTTTGAGGAAAACTAACAAGCATGTACTTTATTAATACCACTTCTTCCAATCTTGGAAGGTAAGACTAATTTACTTTTCTTTTGGCATAAAAATCCTTTCAGGGGGATGGGGGTGGAGAAATGGCTCAGGGGTTAAGCTGACCTGAGTTAGGATCCCAGATCCCATGTTAAAATGTCAGGTAGAAATGCGGGCAGCTCTGAAAGGTGCAGCCTGGGAAACCCTGGAGCTAAACAAAGGATGATTCCCAAAGTCACCCTTGGACATCCATAGGCACACACAATACCCTCTAATACACACACACACACACACACACACACACACACACACACAATTTTAAATCCTTTCTAGCCAGAAAGATAGCTCAGTAGGTAAGGACTTCTCAAAAGTCTGGCAATCTGAATTCGTTACCTGGAAACCCACATGGTGGAAAGATTAAATTGATTTCCAAAACTTGCTCTCTGACCTCCACCTGTATACCACACCAATACATATGCATGTACCTACTCTGTCTCTCAAGTAAGTAAGTAAATAAACAAATAAATAAAATAAAAAAATGTGGAGATGTTTATATCTAGTGGCCAGTGAGCTAGCTCGGCCAGTAAGGTGCCTGTTCAAAGACCTGGCAACATTAATTCAGTTCCTGGAAGGGCACATGTGGTAGAAAGAACTGACTTCCAAAAGCTGTCCTCTGAACTCCACTTATGTGCTATGGCATTCACGTGAGTGCCTTCTCCTCCACCCTTTCTCTCCCTCCTCAAATAAAAAATATGAATGAATTACTTAAAATGTTAAAATTACTTTAAAAATCCTTTCTAAACATAAAAGAACTAAACATAAATGATAGTCCCATGAAAGATTCTTCCAGGTATTATATAAAAACAAACCACTGAGAAAGAACCTGGCAAAAGAATAGCAATAAACTGCAATAAATCAGCAATAAATAAGTTATATCAACAATATACAGAGTGTCTAACTGAACTGAACAAACTAAAATAATAAAAATACTTTTTTTCTCTACCAAATTACTAAGATTTTTTTTAAATGAACAATAACATTCTGAGAATAAAGTGACATTTGCATTTTCTGGGCAAATACATCCTAAAAACTTTGAGAACCTTCTTAAAAGACAAATATATTTTAAAAAACATTGAGAACCTTAAGAACATTTATGCCCTCTGATTATCTCATTCTGAAATATGTCCAGTTTTAGGCATATTTATTCAATGCTATCATGGCAAAAAGCTGGAAACAAACTAATATATCAAATTTTCAGCATGCAAAATAATTAAATATACTGAAGACATTTGAAGATGCTTTCAAGTTTTCAATAATAAAGGAAAATGGCATGTTATACTACCAAGTAAAAGGGAAAATGTAAAGTATACATATATCACCTGTTCAACCACGTTAAAAACACAGAAAAAAAATGGAACTAGAAGTATTATTAGTGATCCTACTGAATTGCAGGAAAATAGATGATTTAATTTTCCTTCTACATATAATCATATTTTCCAAGTTTTCCCCCAAACCGTCTCAAATGAACATAATCAGACTTTTAAAAAAAAATGCACGTTCCTTTTATCACAAGACTCTAGTTTAACAGCTTTTTGTCTCTGGCCAGGGGGTAACATACAATTCCACCAGGATGGAGTGAAGGGCATTGCAGGAACAGCAAAACTGCAAAAGAAAATCAACAAACCACAATCCAGAACTTCAGAGACTCTGTATCAACCACCTAGAACTAGGCCAGCTTAATCTCTCCCCATCTTGAAGCTCAGGGAAATTTGCGGAAGAGGGGGCAGTAAGAGTGTAAGAGCAAAAGGATGGGAGGAGCAATGATATGTAAGATACTCCATACTAATTAGGACTGAAGCAATTATAATTGGACTTTGCATGCCCTGCACATTGTCCAACACACTGTTGACCTCACAAAGTCTAGCATCTGCTAAAGGCACCAAGATCCTTGGAGGCAAAGGATTGGCAGCCACAGCAGTGTTCCTATACCTAAGGGGAACACGGGAAAGGGTTCAGGGAAAGGCCACTGGGTCCTTGTACGTCATCTGAGAGGAGGGCTCAGAGGAAAATCAGGCATGCACAAGAAAGGACTCTCTGGGAATTGGGGCGGGAGGCACTGGGGGATGGGGAGCAGGGGGTACAGGGGGAGGAGGAGGGAGGGAGGGAACTGGTGTACCTATTAAGTTTGTATGAGCTGAAATAATAATAAAAAATGTATTTAAAAAATGCACGTTCATGGCTGGGGATATAGCTCAGTGGGTAAGGTGATTCCTAGCTTGCATAATGCCCTGGCTTTGACTCCCAGAGCCACATATAACTAAATATGGTGCAACGCTGCAATTCCAGGACCTTGGCAGGTGTAGGAAGGAGGTTGAGAGCTCAAGGCCATCCTCAGTTATGAAGCAAGTTTCAGGCCAGCCTGGGCTACATAAAACACTGTCTCAAAAAAAAATTGCTAAGATAACTAGAAAGAAACTAGAGTCTAAACAAACAGGCCCTGAGGTGATTGAGGTTGGAAACTCAGTCTCCACATCTATAGATACAGTTAGACTTCTTCCTTTTCACAGTTACTAAGAGCCACATTTCCACAGCACAGCTGTTACTAATTATTGTGCATGGTCGATCAGAGGGCACACCAATGTGATCACTAAGATGCTTTCTCCTTCATTGAGTGATTTAAAACAACGCACTTAGAGGCTCTGTAATCACTGAAATGTTTTTGTTCCCTTCCCTCCTTCTCATCATGCTGTGACTTATTCCTCCACTTGCTCTCAAATTTCTAATTTGATGTTCCCGTTAGCTGTTAGCTGAAAAATTGAACAAACAGTCCTGTCCAGAGGTTCCAGACAACTCACAAATGTCAGTTGTTTAGCACACATAATGATGTAATAGTATTTCGATTATAAGTCACAGAGTAACATTTGAGAGATTTCACATACAACCCAGATTTTCAGTTCTGGAAAATAAAAAGATTTGGCATTATCAGGCAGCAAGTTATCAAACTGTGATGGTCTTTACCCACCACAGTTCTCCTAATGACTCCTAGGCAGGTACCAAAGGTCAGTTGTCATATATTATGACACTTGGACTTTTTCAGTTTGTTGCTTAAAACCCAGGATCTTACTGTTTTCTCGCCTGGCTTCAATTTCCTGGACTCAAGTGATCCTTTTTCTCTCATCAGCCTCCAGCGCAGCTACAACCATGGCTTCACATCACTTTGCCCCAGAAGGACTGCTATGTCTTACGCCAGACCCAAGTGACAGTTCAATCTCGATGTTACCTGATTTTATGACCAACTGCCTACGTGTATCAGCCAATGCCCAACCAGGAAAGGAAATTATAAAGTCACTTGAGCAGGAAAGAAGATAAAGAGTAACTTTAACAGAAGACTGATGTAATGAGGAAATGGCAGTAAGACAGAACTCTTCAGAGTACAAGAGTAGCAAGTGCAAAAAGGACTAAGGTAAGAGCCCCCCTAAAAAGAGAAGCTCCACAAAGACTGACTGGGGTGCACTGAATGTTAGAGATGTTCCTGAGGTGTCATGCTGGTGGAACTTGCTAGAAACCTGCACTCCACGGTGTTGGTAGTAGCTGTTCCTGGGAAAGTGTCTCTCTCCAGCCTGTCCTATAAAAACCCCACGAGGGTGTCAGTGGAAACTGGTACCTGCTAACTACAAGAGCGGCTGTGCCCCAGAAGCCCAAGCATGAAGAGCTGCTTTCAGCACAGAGCTGGGCACAGGAAATATGCACAGCGGAACTGCAAGAGCCTGTGCCCAGCAGGCAACGGGCACTGCAGAAGGCAACACCTCGAAGGGACCTCGCGGGAAGGCTGTCTTGCTATAGAAATCAAAAGCCCAGGAGCCTGCTGAGAAGCACACCAGAACCAAGAGGGGAAACCTCTCTCTTACAATTTCTTTCCCTCATCCTCTATAGATAAGAAGTGACATCCTGCTAGCCAGCTGAAATAGATATTTAAAGAGCTTACCTACATTTTCGCAGAGTTAAGTTTGAAGAGGCAAACAAATGGGAACTGTCATAGTACTTTACTAGAATTACATAAAAAAGACAATCAGGAACTCAGTGGAAACCAAAAGCAGTAGGAGAGCAAATGAAAGGCTTACTCTTCAGGCTGTTTAGCTAATCAGAATGGGTTCTTCTGCTGCTTTAGACTAATGAGATTTTTGGACAGTCAAGTTCTACACAAGGAAAGGTATTCCCAATATTCTTCCCCTACAACATTATTATAATTAGTACTTATTAGACTCTTAGTGACACACATGCTCTATAATACTTACCATATATTCACTAGTTAATCTCCACAACAATCCTATGAGATAGATACTTCTATTATTCCCACTGTATAGATGGAGAACCAGAGACCCGGGAAGTAATCTGCCAGGTTCATACAGCCAGTAACTATAAGAGGTCTAGCCCCAGATTCTATATTCTTAATCAACAAGCTAAATTGCTTCTCAACAAAACCCATTTCATTGTTCACTTTTTGCTTTTAGCGCATCTTTTTCACTATTAATCAAGGTGGACAGAACAGCTAAGAGGGGACATGCTTAGCTGCATTTGAATGCTTGGAAGAGAGGTGGAGTGACGGAGAACCTCCAGATACATGCGGTATCTACATCCTATCACTTCAAAAACTCGTATAACTGGGGCAGAAAATCTCCAACCCAATTACCAACCAATACTTGTTTCCAGTTCAGCAAGTTAGAAATCAAACATTAGTATTTAAAAAGGATGGAGGTTTGACTTTTTTTTCTTTTTTGAGACTCTGTGTGTGTGTGTGTGTGTGTGTGTGTGTGTGTGTGTGTGTGTGTGTGTACTAGAGGGTACTTGAGTGTGTTTATGGAGGCGAAAGGATGGCATGAAGAACCATCCTGGATTGCTCTACCTGTATTACTGCTTTATTCTGAGGTTTCCTGGGCTCTGCCTTCCAGGGTCAGAACTGCTGGCTGCCACAATAACTCAGAATTTTTATGTGAGATCTAGTGATCTGAACTCAGGTCCTTTGCTTTCAAGCAAAGGCTTTAACTCTGAGCTATTTCTCCAAATCCACCAACAGAAATATTCTGAATCCAGCTTTTATCTACTTCCTCTAAGAGGATATCATGTTTTACACAGCAAAAGTAAAGATTGATAAACTGTAAAGACATCAAGTTGGAAATTAATCTTAGATAGCTCAAAATAAGAACCACTTCAGATTCCAATTCAGCAGGTGTTAAAAGGCTTCCACACATCCCAAGTCTTTCTGAGACTGTTTACCTCTGGCATTTCACGTCTGGCTAAACCGAGTATGCACACAGCACAAGGAAAATGTTAGTGATGTTAAAGTTGTTCCTGCTTTGGGGAGCTGAAAGTACAGATTTAAACAGACCATGTTTTCATCCCTTCTTTCCACAGCATTCACCAGGAAGGGCAATAACATTCAGCGGACAAGCACACTGGGAGTCACATAGACAATTTCAAAGGGCGTCTCTGTTAAAGCATGATCTCTTCAAGTCTGGGTCTACTTATCTGTAAAATGAAGTTTAACAATATCAGATAGTTTTGTTCTGAGAATTAAGTAAGATAATGCACACCAGTGTCTAGTACACAGAAAGTGCTAAAAAAAAAAAACACTATTGTTATCATGCAGATGTATCTTAAGCATACATATCCACATTTTATCCTGGAGGACAGAAGTTTTTCAGAAAAAAAATGAACCAGATTATATCCAATTTTTATTTAAGTTCAGTTTTACCGAAGATAAATCCTCACAAAACAATAACCTGTGGTTCAGATCTGAGGAAAGACAAGATACTGAAGGCTTCCCAGCTATGGATATGTTTACTAAGGTTGTAAAATTTAAACTCTTAGAATTTAGAAATGAAATTCAAAAGAGGAGTCACAGATATTGCATTATCATAAGAAAATAAAAGAGTCACATACTAGACAAAGGAAAAAGCCCTTAGAACACAACTTTGTCAAACCTACCTCAAAGGGAACCAGCTGTCAGAGCAAAACCCAATTGAACAAATTAGTTTGATTTGGTGGTAAATCAAAAATGTCAAAGGTAGCTATGATGAATGAACCACTTATTATAGTCAGGGGCAACAGAAAACTTCAAAATGTGAAAGAACAAACAAAGCTTAAATAAATACAATGGAAAAAGAAAAAAGTTAAATACTAAGAAAACTGCTACAAAGTGGGGAGGCTGTAGCAAAAGTCCTGTCTCCTTCCAGAGGAACATTGGCCAGGAATGCTAAGACCAGTCACCAAAACGAGATCCTGGGATTGTGGAGGAAATGACAGAAGTGGGGAAAGGAGTGGGAGGGATGACGGATTCCTCATTAGAAATCTGTTCTCAAAAAGGTGCTGCCCTTGACTTCTGCCTTGCTTGAGGCAGGGCCGCTTCTCTGTTCACTGCTGCACAGGGCAGGCCGGCCAGCACACGACCTGTCTCTGCCTTCATCTTGCTGTGGAAGCACTGAGATTACAGACACGCGGTACCACACTCAGCCTCACATGGGTTCCCGGGATTCTAACTCAGAACCTCATGCTTTCATAGCAAGCACTTTACCCACTGAGTCATCTCCCCTAGCTTTACACCACCTTCATGATGAAAAGTGTGGCAGCACAACCCAACTGCTGTGTTACAAGAACACAAAAGTACAAAAAGCCTTCATGAATTTTTACTGCAATATGATTATTACAATTATAGGAGTAATTTCATGTCTTCTGGTTCTAACAAATGATTCACATGGACTTGTACTTTATTTTTTTTCCCCCACTTCATTTTGATTTTGCAAATGTACTGCTCTGGATCAGAATGGAAATTTAAGCAGAAATAATCCTTAGGCACTCAACGTGAAATCCCACTTTGGCCATCTGTTTGTATCTAACTCACTCATCAATCAGAGGAGCTGTGAGGGTAAACCAGGTGAAACAGGCTCTTAACCTGTTCCTGTAGCACAGTTATTACCAGTCAAAGAAAACCGTCATTGGCTACTGAGTCTAAGAAACATAGAATAGTAACAGAATGGTACTGACCACAGACGCCATGCACACAGGACTCGTTCACAGAAAACAGGCTTTGGACGATTTCACAAGTCCAGTCTCTCCCTCCCCATCTGACAAGCTGGATAAAAGTATCTTATCACAGTTACAATAGTTGCATTTGACAAGTATCTTTCCTTTGTTTCATAAATCCTGAGCATAGAGTTACAGTTGCCAGGCCAAAGGGTAGGGGAGAAGGCCAGGAAATCATGGACAAAGGTGGCGTGGGGTGAGGCTGCTGAACGAAGGGAGGGGAAGATCAATGTTGTATACCTTGGAGCGGTCAGATATAACATGGACTTTGCTAAAGCAAACTCAGACTGCTGATTTCTGAATAAGAAATCATTAATGGTTTCACTGTCTATCTGAATTTATTACTGCTCTAAGAAATTCCAAAGGAAAAAAAGTACTGATTTTATGATACATTGGTGAATGACATAATTTACCTAGAAAAAAATGTTCCATTCCTAGAAGCCAGAAACTCCAGTTGAATTCTAAAATACTTTTGTCTAAGTAACATATAATTTTAATTTTTATTCTAATAGCTCCAAAGTCATTATTCCTACTACAATAATAAACATCATAAGAATGCTAACTTAAAGCATTTTAAGACCTACAGCTAGAAAAAACTGCTTGACTGTTAATTTGAAAAGTCACAAGACATGGCACAGTAATTATCTTAATAAGCAGCCTGATCAATAATACCACTCACAGGGGCGTTCCTTTCAGTGAAGAGGAAACTGTACATGTCTGTTATCACAACAATCATTCATGATAGATTGAGAAATACTGAAATTGGAAAAGCTATAGGCATCTTACAGAAATTAAAAGTTTGAGGACTGGGAGATGGCTCAGGGATTGAGACTCTGCCTCCCAACCAGAAGGTCTTGAGTTCGGATCCCAGGTCCAACATAAAGGTGGAAATGGTGGTGGCCTGGACTTGTGGCCCTGGTGGGCAATCCGAGAGGGAATCAAAAAATAAAGTAGAAGCAATCCAGGATGATTCTGAAAGTCACCCTTGGGCCTCCAAAGGAACACAAACTATCCTCTGATACACACACACACACACACACACACACACACACACACACACACACATACAATGAATAAAATAATAATAATAATAATAATAAAAGTTTGGGGTTTGGGAGATGGCTGGGTTGTTAAAGCCCTTGCCTCTCAAGCTAAAGAACATGAGTTTGGATTCCCACATCCCATGTAAAAATGCCAAAAATGTTAGGCAGGCATGGCCTCTCACCTGTAACCACCTATAATTCTAAGCCCTGAGAAATAAGAGCCTGGGAATCCACAGAGCGAGATGATAGCTAGGCAGATTAACTCTAATGGCCTTCTCTGGGTTTAATTAGAGATTCAGACTTTTAAGAATAAGGTGAAAGAGCAACTGAAGACTTCTGAGATCACCCTTGGACCTTCACATGCGCACTCACTCGAGGGCCCTTGTGTGCATACATCTACCCATCTGTGTCTACCCACGTGCAAACACATACACACAAAGGAGAAAAGAAAAGAAATCGAAAGTTTGGGATCTGCCAGCTAGTTCAGGAGGTAAGGCAACTGCTCACAAACGTGGCAACCTGAGTTTGATCCCCACAAACAGACATGATAGAGAGAACTGATTTGGAAATTTTGTCCTCAGACCTCCAAAATGCACCAAAGCATACATGAATGCAGACTTCTCTTTCTTTTCTTTCTCTCTGCTTCCCTGTCTCTCAAATAAATAATATATTAAAAACAAATGAAAAGCTTTATCTGTTTCCTCATCAGTTGTCACTGCTGTGCTTTTTGTTGTTGTTATCCATTTCAGATTGCCGGGAGTCAAACCTGAGCCCAGCTTGTGGCACATGCTAGGCAAACACTACGCCACTTAGCTACAAATACCTTCAGGCCCGTCGGGCAGTTTTTAGAGCCAAGTCAGGTAATGTCCATCATCTTTTTAAAATGTTGTGATTAGATGTTCAGGGATACAGTTAAAAGAGGAACAACAAGTCAAGCCTCCCTTCCATATGGCTCCGGGCTTTATTCTCCTGGACTCACAATATCCCACTATCTTTCACAGCAGTGCTTTTATGTATTTATTTTTTTCTTCTCCCAAGTTTTCACTAAGGCCTGCCTCAAGCCTTATCCATACTTGACCTTTTCTTTGAAAGCACCTTCAGGACTAAAACTGAGGCAAGGGCCTGTTTTATTGTTCATCTTCAAGATGAACCGATAAACTGACTTCCTCTGGACACAGTAGTTTTTCCCCTTGAATCTTTAAGTGCTGTGCATCTGGTGAACTTTTTTTGGATAATCGAAAGAACATATCTGGCTTTGATTGAACAGCACTCTCATGTATCCTTCTTTCTTCTCCTGTTGGCATCTGTTTAAGGAATGACAACCTAGCAAATTACCCAAGATGCCAAAACATATTAACCAAAAGTTTATTTCTAAGCAAAGCGATTTGAAAATAATCCCAGAACATCCATGCTAATGCTCAGCTTCTATAAAAGGAAACGTGAGTTAACAACAACCAGCTTTTTTCTCAGACTGAAGTACAGGCATTAAAAAAGAAAAAAAAAAAGCTAAGTTCTCTTCTAAAAAGTATGCGTATTTTCTCAAAGAGAAAGTATGGCACTGGTTTAGACTCATATGGACAAACGATATTCTCCATTTGTTTTCTTGACCACAATTTGGTACTTTGACTCTTTAGATCTCTAGGAACCATCAGGATTCTTCAGGAAAAGGCACAGCATCCTTTTTTTTTTTTTTTTTTTTTTTTGTACTCGATTTTCAGTAGATTCCAAATACTCCAGGATTATCCACCAACCTAGCTTAAGATTCCTAGTCCTGAGCACGAAGCTTATTGCTGTCAATGTTATATCCCCCAAAAAAGTCTTCCTTAATGAGACCCTAGGAGCTGAGTTTTCCTTTTGACTATCACTACTTCTAGCACCATCCTAACAGGTGACGGGAAATTGAGAATCTCTTACCTCTGAGAAGTTAACAGCCAAAGGGATGATTCCAGCCACGTAACATCCCACCAACATAGCCAGAGACAGCAGACTAATGGAGAGCAAATCATCCATCCTGCCTTCCTGTCTTCACCCACCACCAGCAGGCTTCAGAATTGCAGCGTTTTTCAAAGGTGTGTTTAGGCTCTTGGAACGCGCGATCGTTTTCCAAAGGAACAAGCAGGTTCCCCGGTTCTTGCAGCCTCTGCACCAGCCGCTGGGTTCACCGAGCACGGTTCTTTCTAACGTGCTCGGAACCCCGCCCCCGCCTCACTGATCCCAGCACCGGAGGAAACTTGGGGCGACCTCAGGGTGCCAGCCCTTTAGTTCGTGGATGTCAGGCACGGGGGTCCCGGTGGGGTAACAGAGATAGGGAAGTTGTGGCACAAGATGTGTCCGATCGGGAAAATGAGGATGAAACACGGCCCGGGCCCCCAGACCACGTCCCGGAGAGCAGCAGAAAAAGGTGGGAGACCCGAGCGAGCCCGCACGCTGTTCACTTGGGGTGGTCCCCTAGGCGATCCGCTGCCAGCGGAGGGACCAGCCCACCAGTCCCAGCCAACTCCGGGTCTACAATGCGGCCCTGCAGGTCTCTAGCGACGGGCCCGAGGGGCTCAACAGCAGCGCCGATTCAAAGCTGTCTCTGCCTTACAACCGGCGCGGCCCCAGGTACTCCCCTCCGCCGGGCCCTGACCCCGATTTGCTAATACTACAGATGCCATGGCCGCCAAGTGGCACCTCTTCATTACACCCACTTCCGGATTGTCTCCCTGTCCCCCTCCTTCGAAGGGCACTTCCGGGTTACAACCGACCCACAGGTCGGGATGCTTCTATTGCCGCCATTTTTTAGAAAGCCTGAAAAAGAGAGGACTGGCGCCGCTGACATGCTCGCGACCCGCCCCGGCGGCGCGCCTAATTACCAAAGCGCGGAACACAGGGTCTCGAAGCAAGCGAGCCGGCCCGACGCTTTGAAACGTGCCCTTAAGGACGTCGGCGCCCTCACTCAAGATGGCGGAAGCAGCGTCGGCGTCCGCTCTAGCTACCGGAAGTGCGCGGATCTCTATGATCCCAAAGGCCCGTTCTCTTCGCGCTTCCGACGACTTCCGGCGGCTCCTCTCGCGGGATTGGCTGTTGGCGGCGTTGCGGCTGAGCTCGTGTGCGGCGGCGGTGTTGGCGGCGGCTGCAGCAAAGCGTTCGGCGCGATGGTAAGAATAGGCCTCCGAGGCCGCCCGGGTCCCCGGCGTCGGGGGCGATCCCGTCCCGCTCCCCTCCTCGGGTCCTGGGGTCCCCAGCCCTCCGGTCCGAGCGAGCCGCGCCCCGCGTGTCCAGCTCGCGGTCGACCCTTCCTTTCCCGCCGCGGCGACGCGGGACCCGCTTTAGGCCGCGACCCTGGGTCCGCCTCGCGCGGTGCGCCTGCCCGCGGTCGGAGCGGGGTGTGCGCCGGGCCCGAGGACGCGCGCTCGGGCCCGCTGCGCGGCGGACGGAGGTGCGGGGCGACGCGCTCGCCCTCGGGGGCTCCGGGAACAATGGCCGGGGTGGGGGGGCGTCTGGCAGTCTTTCCCCGAAGCCGACAGGCTCGTCCCCCGGCCGCGGGCGGGACGCCGACGGCCGCTTTGTCGTGCGCTTCTTCGCGTGCTTGCATTTGGGTTCCCGACGCTGTGCAAGTTCTTTTTCTCCGCGCCGCTCGGCTGCGCCGCGACCCCGGGGTCTGGCTGATCCCCGCGTTCTCCGCGGGGTCGACGCCGAGGGGCGCGGGGAAGTGCGGCTTTGTGTTCGGGGCCACGCCGAGCGCGCGGAACCGGCCCCCTCTGCACGCCGCTGTCGGCCCGGTTGACACGGAGCTTTTCTCGCGTGGAGGTGTTTCCGTGCGCGGCCCCTCGTGTTCCCCCGCGTGGAAGAACCAGGTCGCCGTTCCCGGCAGTGTGATCTCACCCCGGTCACTAAACTCCGTTTCCTTCTTTCTCCGTCTTAAACGATAATATCGAAGCTTCGGCTCCGATTCTGACAGTCCGCTTCCGTTGGGCAAAATCGGTGGTAGAAAACTCCAGTGGCTTTTTTTTCGTCTTTTTTGTAGTTCAAGGAAATCACTTGGAACAAGTGAATAAATGTATATATTACTTATCTGCACTAGAAATGTTAAGCGTTTGGGTAAGCGAAGCCAGATTACTCGTCAGAATGAATCACTGCTGCTTAGAAGGAAAGTTTTTAAAAAAAAAAACAGCCTGCATTTTCCTGATTGAGTCATACAAACTTTGTATTCTATTGTGGTAAATAGGAAAAAAGGTAAACAGATACGTGTGTGTTTGATTCGAGTAATTCATTCCCCTAGAACGGACTATAAGGAAGACAAATCTATTTGAAGGGTGATTTAGAGACTGGATTTCAAGGAGTCCAGTCTTGGCTTCCTATGGTGTGGAAGATGACTTTGAACTCCTGATGTGCTTACCTGGCCTGCTTAGTGCTGGGATTATAGTTATGCTGTGCTCAAACCCAGGCCTCATACATGTTGGGTAAACATTCTACCAACTGATCTAATTTCTAGTCCCTGGAATTTTAATAAAAATCAAAGGTTCAAGTTGGGAACATTAGCTCAGTGAGTAAAGTGCTTGCTGCACATTTTTTCCACTGGGTTCAGATTCCCAGTACCCACATACAAATCTGGTTGGAAGAACATTGTCTTGTAATTTACATCACTGGGAAGGTGGAGACAAGATGATCCAGCCAGTGTAGCCAATTGGTGAGCTTCAGGTTCAACAGGAGTCCCTCTCTCAAAAATGCAGCTTGCAAGTAATAAAGGAGACACCTGACATCAATCTCAGGCCTCCACAGATAACACATATGTGCACATGTACACAGGCACATGATACTATACACCAAAAAAATTCCGAAGATTCTGAAACTATCTCCAGAGACAAGCAAAATGGGTTATGATCTTTAAAAAGTTGATGATCGACCGGGGAGATACCTCAGGTGGCAAAGGGCCTCCGACACAAGCATGAAGAAATGAGCTAGGATCCCTAGCACCCAAGTACAGGGCAGGCACCTTAGCGTGGATCTGTAATCCCAATGCTAGGAGCTGTGCTAGGAAGACACCCAAAATCAACCTCTGGCTTCCACTTGCATGTTACACAAAGTAACAGGGCTGGAGAGGTGGCTCAGAGGTTAAGCCTCTGCCTTGCAGGCGAAGGTACTGAGTTCGGATCCTAGACCCCAGGTATAGACTCCTGGCAGAAGCGGGGACTGCCTGCGATTCTGGTCCTGGTAGGGCGGAGCTTATGAATCCCGGGGCAGAGTAAACAAGGAGGAAGTGGAGGCGGTCCATGGTGGTTCCCGAATTCATCACGCACAATTGAATAAATAATAAAAAGATTATTTTATTCTCAACAAATATGATGAAGCTCCTTTTTTTAGCAGGTAGCTTATATAAACTCCTGTAACTCATATAAATCTAATATGCTTTCTCCAGCTGTTAATCACTATTTAATAACATGCTGTTCATGTCATTACAGACAGTGTTTATCTCTTGATACCAAGTTGTAGTTTTACCTTCAGACTCTCATAATGACTAAGTTCTTGGTAGAATTGACAAATATGATAATACGTTCCTTTGTATACCGTATTCAAAGTATTATTTTTTGGTCTGGATATCTGCCATTTCAGTTCTATTTTGTTGATAATTTACAAGTTTGAACTGTTTCAAAGCAGTTTGGGCATCCTGTCATTAGAAAAAATTATTTTTTAGCCAGATAATATGGGACTAGAGAGATGGCTCAGGAATTAAGACTCTGCCGCTCAAGTAGAAGGTCCTGAGTTCAGATATCAAGTGCCATGTAAATGATGATTCCCAAAGTCACCCTTGAGCTTCCACAGGGACACACAGTGCCCTCTGACATGTACACATGCACAATCAATATTTTTTAGAAAATATGGTTTAGGATTAGGCTTGCAGTAAAGCCGCCCTTTTTGATGCACATGGACAAATGAGTAAGGACAGAGTTTCAAAAGATCACTGATTCTCAGCCGGGCAACACTTCATAAGGACATGTGGAGACTTGCTTGATTATCACAATTGAAGCAGGTGTTAATGGCATCTAGTAAATAAAGAGCAGGGATCTCATAAAACATTCTACAACACAGGTCAACCCCAAAGAATCATTTGTCCTAAAATACAGTTTTGAGATTGGGACACCCTGAGATTCACCCCAGTAAGCATGAAAGTCAAGTATACTTGCTCTTCCTCGGGTACATTCCCCTGTCTTGCAGCGTGATTGTGTAACCACTTGGTGTGGTTCTCGCATTAAAAACTAATTTTGGTGGAGGCCCCTCTAAAGGCACACTGTTTTTCTGGGCAAATAGTTTAATGGGACTTTTAGGATAGTACTTACTCTATGTTTTTAATATTCCCAATGATGTGAGAGTCTAACTTGTATAAAACGGGATGTTAGCGCCGGCTTACTATAAGCCTAGTAGCCTGAATTTGTGTTCAATCTCCGGAGTCCTTCTACATAAGGCAGAAGGAGAGAACCAGATCTTCAAAGTTGTTCTCTGATTTCCACATGCGGGTCATGGCACATATGCCTGCATCACATACATATCATACACACACTTGCTCAACAATAATGCATTTTTTAGATATGCAACTCCGCTGTTGTGCTAAAGTTGGGGGAAAAGGTGGATTGGTAACGGTGCTTACAATGATTACAGTATTCCCCCTTTTTCTCTCCTTCATCGTTTGTGTTAGACTTAATGTGGCCAGAGATAGAAAGTGTCCAGTGGAAACAGAAAACCTTACCAGGTTTCTAATTTGGTTGGGGAAAAAAGAGAGAAGAAAAGACAGTACAAGGTAACTTTTGCTGGTGGTCAATGTATGTGGGATGAGCAATCTAGCTAATTATGTTTTGATACAATTGTGTTACAAATGGAACTTTTTGTGTCATGCTGTAAATTTCTCAAATGCAAATTAGAAACACTGAAATTGCTTTTTCCCCTTTAGTCTCACACCATTTTGCTGGTGCAGCCTACCAAGAGGCCAGAAGGCAGAACTTATGCTGACTATGAGTCTGTGAATGAATGCATGGAAGGTGAGTGCAGTACTACTTAAAGGATAGATACTGGAATTGGTTTTCTTCTAGATTCCTTGAGTTGTTCATTTAAACAGGGAAAATAGATACTTGGGATGCACTACATATGTTGTGCATTAAATGTTGTGCATTGTGTATGTGTGTGTATATATATATGCTTTTGCTATAAATAAATACTATTTTATAATCAGTTTCATTCAGGGCTTATTGTTTTGTAAATATTCTATTACTATATTTTTTTTATAAGCATATTAGTACTGATCCCTTCCCTCATCCCACATCCTTCCCATCCCCTCATCAATCCGTTCCTCCTGCCTGGCTGCTTCTATTGTCCCAGGGTTCCTTCTGGCTTGTGTACTCTGTGGGGGTTCAGGCCTCTGTAGCATACCAAGTTGCCCCCCTCGGGCCACCCCACTGATAGGAGGGGCATTTCCCTTCACTCATTCAGCTCTAGTCCCTAAGGTTTCCACTGTATGTTCTTATCTCTCTTGAGTCCCTTCTAGTCTACAGGGACATTTTGGTATGTCGTTCATTAGGCAGGTGTGATAAAGACAAGTCTCACTACTGTGAGTTCATGGATGCAGCAGTCCTGTCTTGAATAGAGTATCTTGTCCAACAGTGAGCCTTCCCATCTTTAGGTTCTTACAATCTCACCGCCCCCCTCTTCCGCAAGATTCCCTAAGCCTTAGGATGAGGAGAAATTAGGTTGACCTGATTCTGGGTGAGCATTGCCAGGTCGCCAGTATTCTACATTATGTCTGGCCATTGTTGTCCACTTCACTGCTCTTCTACTGGCCTAGGCTCCATCCTGTCAGGGTATTGAGATTCTCTACCTCTGTTGTAAGAAGACTTCTAGGCTGAGTGCTAAGTATTATTCAAATCTGTGAGTATAATAGTAGCTATTTATGGAGCAGTGTGGTGGACTGTCTTCCTATCTGTAGGTTCATTGGCTGTTTTCCCTATTTCCTTCCCTTTTTTAGGTTCTTGTTCTAGTTAACAGTAAAAGGAATGTGTTCCATTCTGACAAGCAGGTCAAGTTCAGTCAGAAAGTTGTTGGTCGGGGTTGGAGAGGTGGTTCAGGGGTTAAGCCTCTGCCTTGCAGGCAGAAGGTCCTGAGTTTGGATCCTAGTGGGGGTAGCCTGTGTTTCCGGTCCTGGTAGGGCGGAGCCTGTGAATCCCGGGGCAGAGTAAATAAGGAGGACATGGAGGCGTCCATGGTGGTTCCCGAATTCACCCGTGGTTCTACACACACACACTTACACATACATACACACACACACACAATTAAATAAAACAATTAAAAATTTTTAAAAAAAGAAAGTTGTTGGTCGTCTCCTTGATAGTTATGCCACTATTACACTGGTGGTCATGTTGCCGTGATGATTTTTATTCAACTTGTAGATCTCATGAGTTGATGAGGCCTGTGATTATTTCTCTCCCTCAGTAGCTTCTACAATATTCCCTGGTACTGTATGAACTGTCCAACAAGGAGAAAGTTCTCAGACCAGTTCCATTTGATTTTTTTTTCCCATGTTCTGTGATTCATATGTGTTGCATCTTCATTAATAAGGTCTTACTGACAGGTTTTTGTTTTGTTTTGTTTTGTTTTGTTTTTTTGGAGAGCAACCAAGAGCAGTGGCAAAGGCCTATGTTGTTTGGGGGCCTTTGAGACCTCGCCGACCAACATTTTATCAGAAAGTGCCACGTTCCTGTTACTTTTAGTATTTTTCTAATTGTCACTGGACACTAAGTGGATTGGCTCTGGACTTTTTTTGTTTTGCCCTGTTTTCCTTGCTCTTGCCTCTTCTGCATAGGGACTACCCATTCTTGTTTCTTTTTTAAAAAGATTTTTTTTTTTGGACATTATTCCATATGAGGTTCCTATGGGGTTATCTCCTACAATCATAAGGTTTTCTATAAGTCTCTCTGTCCCTCCTACATCCCATCCCTTAGTTCCCCCTTGGTATTATGTCTCAATTCTGGCACTATAAAGTTACGCCTTTTGAATCCTAATAGTCTGCCTAATTAAATAAATGTTAAAAGCTTTTTAAAGTTTATAGTCCATCAAAATGTTAGAAAATAAAAATTAGTTCAAAGAATAAAGGCTGCTAAAACCAAATCGGCATAATTTATTGTGCACTTGGTAGACCAACACCTCCCTGAAGGGACCTTATGCCCTTAGTGTTTCTTTGCTGAGTAAACCATTAGAACACAGATTGGTTCTTCACAAATGGATTCATTCTTATGCTTAATCATATTGAGTTAAGCAGTTATTCATGCCCACATTTGTTCTAGCAAATTGTTCATTCATCTGTTCTTCCTAAACAGATTATGTAGTTACTTTGCTTTGGCTGCTGGGCAAGTCCCTAAAACTGTTAGGTTTCACATCTCTCCTATGTACAGCTAGCTGTGACTGTTCATGAACACAAAAGCCGCTTGTAATCAGAGGTAGTTTCAAGGTAAAGGGCGTAATTCTTTTGTGGCTACCATGAAATTCTGCTCTAATTTTAAAGAGCAAGGAACTTTTTCCTAATCTCTTCTACTCCATTCTTACATTGATGCCAACACTTGTTATTAACGTCAACTGTATTCACATAGAATACCACTCCCTTAGCATAATGCTTCCTTAAGTACATTGTCCTGTTGAATTTAGATAGGATAAAAACTTTTACTCTCCTTTGTTAATTTGAATAAAGCCTAACTCTTGTCTCTCTGTGATAGGACTTATTATGTAGCCCATGCTTAGCCTGGTCCTCAAGATTCTTCTACCTCAGCCTCCTAAATACTGAGGTTGCAGGCATGTAATACCATGCTGGGCTCTGAATTTTTTTTAATATTTTATTTATAGTGTGTGCATATGTATGTGTGTGTATGTCAGAGGACACTGTGTGTCCCTATGGAGGACCAAGGGTGACTTGGGGGGGATCTTCCTGGATTGCTTCTATCTTACTTCGCTTTAAGATTTCCCAAGCTCTGCCTGCCAGAGCAGGAGGTGCGGGCTACTTCCAGTTTCCACCCAGTGTTTTTATGTGGGACCTGGGATCCTAACTCAGGACCCTCTGCTTATAAGACAGAGTCTTAACCCATGAGCCATCTCTCCAGCCCTGAAATTTTTTTTTTATTAAAATATATATACTTAAGCATACAGGTTTAGACTTAAAGAAAAATTGAACAGAAGATCTAGTTTCCCCTCCTTTCATCCTTACATAATTCCATTATTATTAACATCTTATATGAATATGGTATATTTGTTGCAGTGATGAACAAGTATCAACACATTATTAACTAAAGTTCATAGTTGGGTTTGTTCTGTGTTGTGTGGTTCTATGGAATTTACCAAACTGAGGAGGTAATGGACCTACCACTATAGTATCTCACACTGCCTAAAAAAAAAATCCAACCATGTCCCATTCTCTAAACGCATTCACTCATCTCTAGGTTACTTGTAATGGCTAATACAGTATAAATGCTACGTAAATGTAAATGATTATCATATGTTTTGTTTGGCAAATAAGGGGGAAAGTCTGTAAATGTTCAGTACATGGTTGTTGACTCCATTGGTTCTGAAGCTGAGTGGATGAAGGGATATTGTTACCACATGTAAACTCTTCGTGCTGACTTCGTTAGTGTTACAATATGCTGTTAAAGTTCATGTCCTTTCATGAGTAGATAACGGTTTTCTTTTTTAGATTAAAAATAGTGGTTGGCCAAGGTTGTGGCTCAAGTTGGTGCTACTTAGCATGCACGCAGCCCTGGGTTGTATCCTGCCACCTCATAAACTGGGTGCAGAAGGCTTTCTGAAAAAAAAAAGAAAAAGGTTTAAAAAAAAAAAAGTGGCTATGGCTGTGGCTTAGTAGTGGAATATTTTATAGAACCCATGAAGCTCTAGGTTCAGTCCTCACCACTAAATTAAAAGGGTGTGGGGATATTATTTTTGGCATTGATGGGTTTGTTTTGTTTTGTTTTTTAGGACAGGGTCTCAAGACTCCTGACTTCCCATATAGTTGAGTGGCCACAAATTCCTTCTCTTACTGTCTGCTTCCCAGGTGCTGATTTTAACAGGCTCAGTCTTCTGTGCCACCTCAAAAGAATTTTTTTTAATGCTGTGGCAGAATTATCAAATGAATTTCTTACTATACTTTTCCTTCTGGTAGTACTCAGTATATTCCTCCATAATACTTGATTTCTTAATTAGTAGGCTTATTTTTTAACTTTTTTTCATGTACATATGCCTGTTCACATGTGTGGGGTGGTTCATATGCATGCACATGTTGGGTATCTCCCATACCATTACCCTATTAGAGCAATTTTAGGCTTATTGATAAATACAGAGTCCTAACAGGCCTCCTTCATTCTGTCTTCCCAGGTTCCATTTTTAATAAATCTTGCATTTTTGTGGTATACTTGTTGTAATTGATGAACCAATCATTGATGCATTAATGTTTAGTTGAGCATTTACATTAGGCTTACTCTTTGAATTTTAGGAACTTTGACATTGTATATATATAATGACTTGTATCTGCTCTTGCTATATCACACCAATAGTTTCTTACCTTGAAAATTCCCACTGTCCTTCCCTCTATCCAAGCTCCTGACGGTGTCTCATCTTACTGTCTCTATCTAGTTTTCCGTTTCTGGAATGTCATGGTGGAACTACATGCCATGTCTTCAGATCGGCTGCTTTCATGTAGCAATATTCTTTAAGGTTCTTTATAAGGTTATATATTTTCATGACTTTATAGTTTATTTTCATTTCTTTCTGAATAGTAGTCCATTGTAAGAACATAGCAGTTTGTTATTCATTTACATGTTGATTTACTTATTTTCACTTTTAGTGCAGTTAATAAAGTTGCAGTAAATATTTATATACATGGCCTTTTTTTGGAGGTAGCACATCTTCAGTTCCTTTGGGTAAATCTCTGGGGATGTACTTATTAGATCTTATGGTAAGTGTTGAGCTTGATGCACAGTTGTCACACTGCCTTAGGAAATGGTTCATCATTGTCTTAATTGGATTATTTACAATCTTAAAATATGTTCTGATACTTTATGTCCTGTATAAAGAAATACTCTTATTTTCTATTTGGCAGATCAGGTTCACTAAGTAGAGTCATTCGCCTACAGTTTTGTAATTAATAAGCCAGCTTTTAGGGCTATCCAGGATTTTAGGGTACCATATTAGGATAAGCTGTAACCTTGTTGCCAGTTATTATTGTGACGTTAAATCACATTGGAATTTGAAGATAAAAGAGAAAAGTATTCATATGACACTGCTTCTGCCTTCAGAAGGATATATTGAAAAACCTATTAAGAACTACAATATAAATAAATAAATAAATCTACAGCATTACCTGGGAAGGGCCTTCAGCATGCTGAACAAGGGCTCTACCTAGATCCCTAGCCCAAACCTTTAAAAGTCCCTCACCTATTGTAGTGTGAAGAAAACATGTGATTATGAAGCACAGATAAGTTGATAATATTCTAGTTGATTTATGAAGCTTTTAAATATTGGCAGTCATGATAACTTAAACAAAAGTGATCAACCTACTGTCCTTTCCCACCCCAATTTTACTAAAATGAATGTATCAGTAATGTAGTACTACCACTCATGTGTAAACGTTTATACAGGTGTAATTCTTGGTGTTTTCCCCTTCTCTTAGGTGTTTGTAAAATGTATGAAGAACATCTGAAGAGAATGAATCCCAACAGCCCCTCCATCACATATGATATCAGCCAGTTGTTTGATTTTATCGACGATCTGGCAGATCTTAGCTGCCTTGTGTAAGTATCAGTATTAACCAATAGCGTGTGTGCGCGCGCGCGTGTGTGCTTATGAAGCTCAAGGGTGACCTCGGGAATCACTCTGATTGCTCTACTTCCTTAGGTTTTGCTCTGGGATTTCCAGGGCTAGAATTTCTGACCTCTGCCCTTTCTACCGAATTTTTGAATGGGATCTGGGATTAGAATTCAGCTCCTTCTACTTTCAAGGCAGAGGATTTTCACCTTTGAACCATCTTTCCAGTCTAACCACCATATCTTTTTTGTCCTTTTTAGTATATGTCTATTTGAGGTGGTTTACGATATTGAAAATTTATTGTCTGTCTGTCTGGCACTGATATTTGGATTTTATATGCCATATGATAATTAATATTTCATTTACTAAAATTGACAAAGATAGGAAAAGCTTAGACAGTATAGAGAGAAGTTATACTAATTGAGATCCATATCCCGATTCTTCATTCTTTGTACTTAATAGTCTTTTTCTTGGTGTCTCCCTTACCCCTTGCATTCTTTTCTTAAAAACACTGGGCTTCAGATTAAAACTCTTCGTGACATTTAAAAGTTTAAATAATGTGGGGTTGAAGTTTACTTTCATTTTAATCCTAGCATGCATTTCATAGTTTTCTTAAGATAAGGTCCTGATGCTTTGAGCTGGGTGCTCATTCCCATAAACAAGAAATAGCTTAAAGCTATAGTTGTTTTACTTGCCCTTTGAGGCTATAGTTTAGAAGTAGTTTCTAAATTAAACACAGCTTATATCTTGGCTCTACTCTCTTACTCCCTTGGAAAAGTTACGTTCCACTATCATTAAACCCATTTGCTTATTTATAAAACCTAGAGAAATATACTTTGCAAGGGTACTTAGGATCAAGTGCTAAAAAATAACTTCACAGTGTCAAATAGTGTCTTTGAAAATTTGCCACATACTTGTAAAACTTCTAAGTTTGAGTTTCTATGTGAGACATAAATTGCACTGCTAGCCAATTCAGTCATTATAAGGGATATAATGCAAGTATATAGTTAAGATTGAACTTGACAGTTGTGCTGAGAAGATATTGACAAGATAATTTTCGTCAACTAAAGTACTTCAGGTAGAAGAGAAATAAATACGATTTATAGATTATAGTTGAAAGCTGTAAGCTATAGCTTAAATTTCTATTTTAAAAATTTTGCCTGTGAAAATTTTGTAATTTGAATTCAGTGTTTAGAATTTATCCCTCTTGTTTTTTGAGTATCCCAAAGAGGTTGCTATTTCCAGTGCACTCCACCTCCCGGATGCTGGAATTGGGCTGTTTTTACTCAGACCAGGAATTGAGTCCATTTTTAGTTTGCAGTAGTTTTGTGTTCCTTGTTCTGTTCAATCTACATGATACTGACCTAGGACTTTTACTCCTTTTCTTTTTTTAATAGTATGAGGCTGGGGATGTAGCTAGGTTGTAGAGCACTTGTATAGTATACATAAGATTCCAGGTTCAATACCTGCTTCTGCAAAAAGAAAACATTTAAAAAACCAATATAAGAGGGGGTTGGAGGGGCTGGAGAGGTGGCTCAGGAGTTAAGCTTCCGCCTTGCAGGCGGAAGGTCCTGAGTTCGGATCCCAGATCCCACGTATAGACGCCAGGCGGAAGCGAGGGCGGCCTGCGCTTCTGGTCCTGGTAGGGCGGAGCCTGTGAATCCCGAGGCAGAAGGAGGTGGAGGCGTCCATGGTGGTTCCTGAATTCGCCCGTGGTTCTACACACACACATACACACATGCGCGCACATACATACACACACGCACAATTGAATAAATAATAATAATAATAATAATAATTTAAAAAAAAAAAAAGAGGGGGTTGGAATCAATATCAATATTGCTGTGGTCAATACATAACCTAAACAAATAGAGAAACACGGAGTTAGTTCACAGTCAGAATTTTGGACTTATAGGGGGCTGGAGGGGTGGCTCAGGGGTTAAACCTCTGCCTTGCAGACAGAAGATCCTGAGTTCGGATCCTAGACCCCACGTATAGAAGCCAGGCTGAAGCGGGGGCAGCCTGCGTTTCTGGTCCTGGTAGGGCGGAGCCTGTGAATCCCGGGGCAGAGTAAACAAGGAGGAGGAGGTGTCCATGGTGGTTCGCGAATTCGCCTGTGGTTCTACAACACACACACACACACACACACACACACACACACACACACACACACACACACAGTGGAATAAATAATAAAAAAAATTTTTAAAAAAAGAATTTTGGATTATAGACCATTATGGTAGGAGAGTTATACCAACATTAGGTGTTGAGAGAACTGACCACACTGTATCCACAAGAGTTAGAGAGGAATATGCTTTCAAATTTGATAGTCTGCCTGATTGCCAGCTCTTCTCATCTTAACCACCTACCTAAGGGAATGGTCCCATGACTATAGGCTCAGTCTTTCCACATCAGTTAGGTACCTCCTATAAACTTGTTCAGAGGCTTGCCTTCACTAAATTTTTATGGGTGTGCCTAAAGGTTCAGTCTTCAGTTGTCAAATTGACACTTGTATCTAACTGACCTATAGGTATAGACAACTTATATGTCAGTGCTAAGAATTTTCTAATTTAAGATGAAAATGGCCTTTTGAATATGCAAATTTGTTTGGTAGCATTTTCATATGCAGTTATTATGAGGAAAGGTATTTCAAATCAAAAAGACAACACTTCACTGCTCAGACCCCAGTCTCAGTTGTCTGAGCCACAGGTGTTGAGCTAATAAAGGTGGCTGCCAGATTCATCCTTGCCTACAGTTAGGAATGTGCTTCCTTGGTCCTCTGAGTCCTTGTTTACTTAGAAAAGAGTTACAATTGTATCTACCTACAGGATGAAGTGAAAAATATAGCAATATCTGATACTAGGTAACATCTTTCATAAGTGTCTTGTGTAACTTTTTTCCAGGAAGTATGAAAAGTAGAATTTCTGTCTATGTGAACAATCATGATAAATCAGTTTTGTTTTTCCAGAGTATATATAAGACGTTCTTTTTCAGCAGTCTAAGTGGGCCCATGAGGGCCAATCATGTCTTTGACCCTCAGGTGCTCTGCAGTATTCCCACCAGGTGGTGCACATAGCTTTGAAACAGTGATATTTCCTGTGAATTCCTGCAGTCTCTTGGCTTGTCTGCCTTTTTTATGTTGTGATTTTAGTTGGGGACTACATATAGAAAGGATGTATTACTTAGTCAACTAGGTTTTAGTTTTACATCTTTTTTTTTTAACGTGTGTGTGTGAGAGAGAAGGTACTGCGTGTACCTGTGGAGGACCAATAGTGACTTCAGGAATCATCCTAGATTGCTTCTATCTCCTTTTTGCTTCCTTCTGGGGTTTCCCAGGCTCCGCCCACCAGAAGTATGGGCTGCATCCATTTTCCGCCTGGCGATTTTACATGGGACTGGGATCTGAACTCAGGATCTTCTGCCTGGGAGGCCAAGTCTTAACTCCTGAGCCATCTCTTCAGTCCAGGTTCTCTATTTTTCAGGTTCTATAAAGATACCTGGGGCTCAGAAACCTTTAGTCATAGTGCTGGTGCTAATCTTCCCATTCTCCCCTTCTCTCCTGGTGAGAGATGTTTGGAAGCTTATTTTATCCTTCTGATAACTCCTGTAAAGGTCTTTGGCTTTTGGAATTTTTCTTAGTTAATTCAAAGTAAATGTAGCAAATCTAAAACTTACTACTATTTGCTTTTTAATCACTAAAGGGACTGAAAGCAAAAACTGGGAGAAAGAACGTGATTTTTGATCAAACTGTGGTGAGACAGATATGTAGCATTGAATGTTCAAAAGCTCTAGGCTTGATACTGAGTTCTTAATGTATGAAATGTGCGTATTGATGCCATCTCTGGGCAGTTACAATGTGGGACTTCAACACACTGACAGGAACTGACCATTGTAACTTTGCTTGTTGCTTTCTGTTCTCAGTTACCGAGCTGACACCCAGACGTACCAGCCATATAACAAAGACTGGATCAAAGAGAAGATCTATGTGCTTCTTCGTCGACAGGCCCAACAGGCTGGGAAGTAACCGAGTTGGAAGCAGTAGGGGGTTGGGGGTGGGCTTGGAACACAGGTGTGTACAGCGTGCTGTAGTGGAAGTTTTGTATTATAGTAATCCTGTTTCCATTTTGTTACACTCTAGCCAAGATTGAATGTATTAGATGAAATGTAAGGGCCTTTTCGATCTGAAACCTCCACTGCCCCTTTGTTCTCTTTTTCTTTCTTTTTTTCATTTTTATTTTATTTTTTTTTACTTAAACATTTTTATGATGATTTAGATGGGAATTGTTCTTTTGTCAGTTATGGTTGGTTCCAATCCTTGAAACTTCATATCTGCTTTATAACATTCACTTGTACTAACCCTTCACAGTGGGGTGGGGGGTGATGAAACAATTTAGTTATGTCCTCCAGATAGTGAAAAATAAAGACATGTTCTTTAGTTATATTTTCCTCCTGAGTGATTGTTTTTTATCTCTAAACATTGAATTTCTTGCAAAGCATTATCAGTTTTTACTTTATGTAGAGTGTATGTGTGTCAGAGGTCACTGTGTGTCCCTGTGGAGGACCAACGGTGACTTTGGGATCGTGGATGCTTCTACCTCCTTTTTGGTTTACTCCGAGATTTCCCAGGCTCTGCCCACCAGGGCAGGAAGTGTAGGCCGCCACCATTTCTGCCTGGCATGATGGAATGTTGTTTGGTTGGCTTTTCTCCAACTATAAGATGGGTTTGATTTCCTGTTACTTAAAACTTGGGCCTGGCAGACAAATTTCTAGTCTACCCTATTGAGTATGTCTGAGAATATCTAAAGCATTTCTTGAAGTATTGCATTGTCTTATGTCAGATAGCCCTTTTCATTATCTGAAGGTTAGAATGAAATACTATTTAAGGAACACTACCATATCTGTGGGGAGACTGTGTAATGACACTGTTGTTAGATTTAGGCCTGATATCTTGCTGCGTAGGAACATTTTCTCTTCCTAGTCATCCCTGCAGCTCTTTAAAGTAGGAAATACTATTTTCTGGGTGTTCTGTATTTGGGTGGCATATATACATTGTGTGTGTGCATATATACTGCTTTACCAACTCTCCACCTCATTTCTTTGAACCTGGAACTAGGTTGACAGCCAGTCCCAGTCAGACAGTCTTTGCCCTACACAGTCCAGGTTACAGGTAGGACTTGGGGATCTTAATGCAAGCCGTTGTGCTTGTACAGCAAGTACTCTCGCCCACTCAGCCATATCCCCAAATTCCTGTGGGTGTGTTTTTAGAAAAAAAATGGTTTGGATTTTTTGTTTTTTTCTTTTTGGACCTTTTTTGTGGGTTTTTTTCTTTCTTGTTTTATTCCTTTTTTGAGATAGGGTGTTAGTATATAGTCCTGTCTGGTCTGGTAATTGGCTGTGCAGGATAGACTGGTATCAAACTCAAAATAGTCTTACCTCAACCTTCCACATGCTGGAACTAGGAGAGCACAAGCATGCTAGGTTTATATTTCTGCAATAAAGATTTCAGGAGTAGAGAATAGCATGGAATGAATAGCTATGAGCCACATAATGCATTGCTGATGCCTGTCATGGGACCTTAGGAGACTCAAGCACTTGGATTCATACACCGATGAGGTCATGCTTGGCAACAGTCTGCAGAGGCGCACAGCTTGCCAACTCAGCAGCAAATGAGTGGTTCCCCATAGCTGTTCATCAGCCTCCAAGAATTATTCTCAGCGTGCAGACACATAGCCACATGTAAGGAACAACTTGAATAAATGCAAGAGCCACACTGGCTAAGAAGCCTCAGGCACGAGTCATTTCTCATAACACCATAGACACTAAGTATCTGGAGCAAGGGACATATCCCAATTAAGAGTTACTGCATCAGGGGGGCTGGAGAGGTGGCTCAGGGGTTAAGCCTCTGCCTTGCAGGCAGAAGATCCTGAGTTCGGATCCTAGACCCCACGTATAGATGCCGGGCGGAAGTGGGGATGGCCTGCGTTTCCGGTTCTGGTAGGGCGGAGCCTTGAATCCCGGGGCAGAGTAAACAAGGAGAAGGTGGAGGCGTCCATGGTGATTTCCGAATTCGTCTGTGGTTCTACACACACATACATACATACACACATGCGCACACATGCATACATGCACAATTGAATAAATAATAAAAAAGAAACTTAAAAAAGTTACTGCATCAGGAGAAGCACAGAACAACCCAGGTATAATATACCATATAGGAGTCTTTTTCTCATAAGCAGTTTTCTCACTTGTTCCCTTAAGAATACAACTAGAATATTAACCTACAATCAAGTTTGTCCTTAGGAGTTCTATCAATCCTTTACAAGTTTTACTGGCTTCATAAAGGAGCACCTCTATTTTATTTTGGACTTTTGAAATAGGATTTTTACTGATTCTCTTATCTCCTTCTGAATAGCTGGTGCTATAAGCAATTGCTACCACAGACTGGCCAGAGAGTGGCATTTAAGCTAGGCATGAAAGGTTAGCTACCCTGAAACCAGGAAAATTAGAGTAGAAGTAGTAAGACAGCAAAGCACTGAAAGTGTGAAAATAAAAAACCTCAGGTTAAAGACACTTAAGAATTGGGATAGGGGCTGGAGAGGTGGCTCAGGGGTTAAGCCTCCGCCTTGCAGGCGGAAGGTCCTGAGTTCGGATCCCAGATCCCACGTATAGACGCCAGGTGGAAGCGGGGGCGGCCTGCGCTTCCGGTCCTGGTGGGGCGGAGCCTGTGAATCCCGGGGCTGAAGGAAGTGGAGGCGTCCATAGTGGTTCACGAATTCGTCCGTGATTCTACACATACACAGACACACACACACACACACCGACACACACACACGCGCACATACACACGCACATGCGCACAGTTGAATAAATAATAATAATAAAAAAAAAATTTAAGAATTGGGATAAACGCTGGTAGAACCGTGGTTGCAGCGCCTTAAACATCCAGCGAGGCTTAGGCTTAATTCCATAGGCTGCAGGTAGCCTTAAAAGATTTTTTAGGCATAACCTGTCAAATCTTTGCATTAAGAGGATTGAACTATATGCTTTGTAGACTGGATTGGAAAGCCAGAGGATATAATATCCTAGAAGCCAACACAAGGGAGTTTTTTAGCAAGACAGATGAGGTGAAAAATTATAAAAGGGCTTTTGATTTCCATTTTAGGAAGCCTTTTTCTGTAATGTAACATGAAGACAAATAGCACATTTGCAGATAAAAAGTGATATATATGTCTAGAGCTCAAACTTGGAAGGTAGAAACCTGAAGATCAAGTTAAGGCCAGCCTAAGCTGTCTCAAAAATAGATGGTTGGTTAGTTAGGTACGTAAGAATAAGAAAGAAAGATCAATAGACCGACTGACCGACCAAAAGGAAATGTTGACAAAATTAGTGGTCATCATGGAACGCATTTAAAACTATTAGATAACTGAAGGAAAGATTCAACTTAATTTTACTGTTACATGTAAGTGTGTCTTCTGTGTGGGCATGTATAGCATGGTACATGCGTGGGGTCCGGGGACAACACTGGAGTTGGGTCTGTCCTACCCTCATGCAAGTCCCAGGAATCAAACTCAAGGTGGTCGGTGATAAGAGCCTTTAGCCACTGGGCCATCTTGCGGCACTGAAGTGTCATTTGAAGAAAACATCCTCAGATGTACTGATTGAGTGATTAACCTCTGATGGCAGTATGGGTGAGGCAGAAATAGAGGGAGTTGTGTCCATGGACGTAAGTCACCTAAATGGGTAAAAGATCTCCGTCTTGGAGAAAGGGAGGAATAGATGCAGTATAGTGTATCTTTTGATACACTATATAGTCTTCAGGTAAAGACCTTAAGTATGAGAACAGCATGTTTCACTGGCTTCATAAGAGAGTGTCTCTATTTTAATTTTGGACTTTTGAAATATAATCTCACTATTTACTGATCTTTCCTGCTTCCGGGTACCTGGGACTACAAGCAATTGCTACACAGACTGGCTCGAGTGTGGCATTTAAGCTGGCTGTGGAAGGATAGCTACTTTGAAATCAGGAAAATAGGGGAGTGTGGAATACCTGACACTGATGTGAGTGTGGGGAGATCAGCGCATTGCCAGGGGAACTAACTCCACACTTGCTCTACTGTTAAACCTTCAACCCATGAGGGAAAGGAAGGAGTTAGAGATTGACAATTTCTGTTCAGTCAGGTAAAAATCCATTCAGGGGACTAGGGTTAAACCTTTAAGGCCTTATAAGCAAAAGAGCTGGGATCTCAGCTTTCACATTAAAAAAAAAAAAAAAAAAGCCAGGCAGGAAGGGGGCTTGTACTTCTGACCCTGGAAGACGTAGAGTCTGGGAGACCCCAGGTAGAAAAATCCAGGATGATTTCTGATGTTATCCTGGGGTCTCCACAGACACATAGTACCCTCTTCTACACACCTACACTTAACATATGTTTAGATATACTTAGCATATGTTTAGATATTTACCTGAGTATCTTCTCATTCAATCCTCATTTCCTGTGCATTAATCCTCATTTTACAAATGAACAGATTTAAGAGCAGTTCTCCAGAGTCCTGAAGTAAAATCCAGATCTCAGTCACTGGTCCATCAACTGCTACCAAGCTTTGACACCGTCACTTTGATTTATTTATTTATTTTTATTGTTTATTCAATTGTGTGTGTGTGTAGAACCATGGGCGAATTCGGGAACCACCATGGACACCTCCACCTCCTTGTTTGCTCTGCCGGGGGACTTACAGGCTCCACCCGACCAGGACCAGAAACGCAGGCCACCCCCGCTTCCGCCTGGCGTCTATATGTGGGGTCTAGGATCTGAACTCAGGACCTTCCACCTGCAAGGCAAAGGCTTAACCCCTGAGCCACCTCTCCAGCCCCACACTGTTGCTTTGAAACCTTGAAAAAACACGTTTGCAGACTTTTCCTCTGTCACACATTCTTGGTATTTTTTTCATAATCCTTTACAATGCAAAAACCATTCTGTCTTGCCAACCACACAAAAATAAGCCTGTAAGCCTAGATTCAGTCTGGGGGCTACAGTTTTTCAAACTCTATTGTACAGAATTTGACTCAGCCAGTCTAGATTGGGACTTGGGAAAATAAGCATTTTTTAAAACTTCCACTTATAGCTGTCAGAATAATGAAGTCCCAGTCTGCACAAAATAAGTGGCAGTAAGCTTTTCAGATGCTGGATAACAAGTAGCACAGGCCTAAACCCAACATGAAGGGACACTAGAGAGCCCCACACCCTGGAGTCCTTTTTTTTGGAAGATCCAGTTACCTTAGATAAGAACCGGCTTAGAGCAGAGAAGCCATCTGGGAGTCACAGGACTGGAACAGGAGAAACTCCCAAAGCATCTCCAACATCCTTGCCAATTCCAGCTGAGAAGTGTCAGGGATCAGAGAACTCACCTGGGATGAGGAGCCAACAACTAGGCAGCACAGAGTCCTGGCTACCCTCCAGGGCTTGAAAGGAAGCCCCCAACACCACCAACTGACCGAGACCACTCCAGACCTACCTCAACAGCTAAGCTGAAAAATAGATCCCAAGAAACCAACTGACCTACAATAGCGGGTGAGCCAAAAAAAAAAAATTAACAGTCACTGAAGGAAGACGAATGAAGCAACGTTCATACCTGCTGAGCATTCAGATAACCTGTCACAAGAAAACACTGTCCTAACAGGAAATGAAAATCCTTAAGTAGAATGTCAGAAATGATGGGAATACCAGACAAGGACATTGAAACAGCTTATTGTAAATATGTAGAAATTTTTCAAGTACATTCACGTGTCGGGAAAGGACATTTCTTTTTTAAATTTTATATTTTTAAATTCATTGTGTGTGTGTGTGAGAGAGAGAGAGAGAGAGAGAGAGAGAGAGGCACTGTGTCACTGTGGAGGCCCAAGGGTAGCTTCAAGAATCATCCTGGATTGTTTCTACCTCCTTTTCCCTTTGCTCTGGGATTTTCCAGGCTCTGCCACAAGGGCGGGGAAATGCAGGATGCTTGCCATTTTTACCTGGCATTTTTTACATGGGACCTGGGATCTGAACTCAAATCCTTCTGCTTTCAAGGCAGAGTCTTAACCCCTGAGCCATCTCTTCAGCCCAAAGTAAAGATATTTCTAAATGTAATATTTTTATTAAATGGATAAAAATATATCTCAAATGAAAATTTCAGTGACGTTAATGACAGTATTATATACTCGAAGATTTCTGACGGATTGTGTTCTTACCACAAACACATTTGGTAAACATTAATTAGCTATGTATATATGAATATTCATAGCTAGTTATGCTGTGTGGCAGCCAGGAATGAAACTCCAGATGCAAGTGCCAAATAAAAAAGCCGATTTAATACAATACTCTGATCAAAGGGCTGTGGCTCTCCAGATGTATTTTAGCTGATGAGAACTCTACTTTAGATCCACAAAGCTAAACTAATCCCAATTATGATTAAAATATAACCAAAATGTATAATGTGTAATATAAAAATGTATAAACGTGAGTACAGGTCTGAGCTTTGAAACAAAATGTACTGGCTGATGATATAGATCATACATCCATTGCAATTAACTTGTTAAAATTTTGTAATAAAAGAAAAATCTTAGCAATCAAAACAAAAAGAAAATTAACAATAATCATTTGAAGCATGCAAACCAAAGGCACAGAATGACTTTTGATTTTAAGTCCTTAGAGAAAAACTTCAACCGCACATTTTTTTTTAGTTGTGGTACTGAACTGCTACCCAGTCCTCTTTGAACTTTAATGTTTTTACTTTTTTTTATTTTTTGTACTTTAATATTTTGAAACAGTCTCACTGAGCTTCCCAGGCAGACCTTGAACTGCCTGGGATCTTACTCTCTCAGTCTCTGGAGTAATCAGTGCTATTGGCCCATCTCTAAAATTTTGTAACTATGAAATAGAAAGGCAGTGGGGTTTGAAGTGTCGATTAGTGTGTAAGGCCCTGCATCTGATCGCCAGCACCAAAATAAAACCAAAAAAAAAAAAAAAAAAAAAAAAACCTGAGAACAATGACGACAAGGTAAAAGATCTGTGCTGACTTAGTGGCACACACATAGATTTTGGACCAACACGGCAAAGATGACACTGCTCATTTGTGAGATACTGTCCTTTTATCTGAAGTGTCTTGTCACACACACACAATATGTATGTGTGTGTGCATGTGTAAGATCAGGCTGGAGAGATGGTTCAGGGGTTAAGACTCTGCCTCACAAGCAGAAGATCTTGAGTTTAGATCCATAGAAACACCAGGCAGACAATAAACCTATATAGGTAGGAAGACAGTACATCTAACTGCCGTGTAGATCATTGTTATATTCATAGAATGGGAACTCACAGTGGAAACCTTTGGGTCTAAAGCTGGATGAGTGAAGGGTAATGCACATAACAGTAGGGTAGCCTGAAGAGAGGTAACTTGTTACATTACTGAGGCCTAAACCCACACAGGAGTAGACAAGCCAGAGTGAACCTTAAAGTCCATAGAAGCATACAGGCAGAACGGGACGGAATAGTGAAGGGAGGGAGGGAGGGAATGGGAGGGAGAAAAGCTGGGATGACTACTCAATATGCTTGTAAAAGAAAAAAAAATTATAATAAAAAAGAAAATAAGCAAGATGTATGATATACATGGATAGACTATTGTAGTGAAAGTCATCATTTTGCATGCCAATTAAAGGAATAAAAGAAAAAAAATTTAAAAGTGAAAAAACAAAACAAAATAACAAAAAAACCACCAGGCAGAAAAGGCAGTGGTCTGAACTCTGGGCCCTAGTGGGCAGAGCCTGGGAAATTCCACATTGAAGCCAAAAAGGAGGTAGAAGCAATCCAGGTGATTCCCGAAGTCACCTTTGGTCCTCATAGGGATATACAGTGTCCTCTGACACACACACACAATAAATAAATAAATAAATAAATAAATAAATAAATAAATAAATAAATAAATAAATAAATAAAAGAAATAAAGAGTTTAAAAAATAGGTAAGGTTATGCATTAGTGCTGCGCTCCTATCCAACTAATCTGGTAGAATATGTCTCAGTTTGGAAAAGGTGGATTCAAAGTAACATGTTTTGGGATAAGGACATGGCTTTATTTTAGAGAAATAAGGAAAAATATGGGAATTGTCAGGTCTTGGTGTTTCTTCCCAGTTCAGGCCTAAAGCCTGTTCCCTGGGAAGGTCACAGTAACCCCATGGGCAAGTGCTAGGAATTTCTCAGTATGTCAAAATAAAGTCCATGGACAGGTGCTAAGCATTTTTACCTAGGTTTTGTTTGGGATAATTCAAGTTTTGCCTCTGGCAGGAAGAATTCTTCTGGGATTTAGAAGTGCCCTTTCTTAGAGTTTTTTGGAACTAGCTTCCTGCTTTATGTTCTAGAGAAGAAGCCTGCTTTTTAAGTTTCAGTCAAATACTAAATAGAAATTTCATGTCTAGTCATTTACAATAAGTAGACTTGTTAATCAGAATGTGTGCACTGATTTTAAGGAAATTAGAGAATAACTTCTAGAGTCTTAAAACATAGGTGGGTAAAATTCCCACCTATGTACTAACTCAGAAATTCCAGAAGTACAAGACTATGCTCTCAGTCCACCAGAACCTTAAAAGAAACTGTGATACCCTCTTACCCTGGCTGAAGGCCAAGGAAGAGACCATCATGCCAGAAAGTCTAGATGCCAAGACTGCCCCTGGAGATGGTATTTGCAATCCAAACTGGGAGAATCCATGTCAGAAGCAAAGGGGGCCGTGTCTTTCCTACCCCAAACAGCACTCTTATGAGAAATCACAGAGATGGACCATCTGAGTGCACTCCCACCAATGATCGCCTCCGCCCCGAAAGAGACACCCTCGAAAGAGACACCCTCGGCATATGGGGCCTGACTGGACCCCAGGTTTGGAGTATGCATGGTTCACAGATAGGTCATCTAACTGATGGCAATACACTTCTGGAATTCCTCAAAGGAAGACATAAGCAACCTTACTATTAAAGGAATAGAAGGATGCTATTATAGAAGTTATTCTTTTAATAATTATATTGCTTAAGTGTTTTTCTTCAGTGCATACCTCAGTGCTCCATCGACAGAACCAGCTATAGCTTATGGGCCTTGAGTACCCAAGTCAAGGCCTCCTTAGAGATGTAGTTTAAGCTTGGATAGTAGAGACTACATGAGCTGCATACATCTTCCCAAGTTAGAACCTGCTGCCATGCCTGGTGCCTATGTCGACCTGCCTGACTGAGAGTATCAACCTGGAGAGGACAACAGCAAAAGCTCATGCTGGGACTTATGAGGTGTTGGGGACTCCTATAGTTAATTGTAAAATATGTTCCTTGCTAAAATCAATAGGAGATCATTCTGCCTCTGTATTTTAAAAAAAGCAGTTAAAATGTGGGCTCAGCCCCATAGCTATCCGGTGAAGCATTATAGATTAGATAAGTTTGGAAATAGTGAGAGAATGTTTCTGTTAAGTGCCTTTGCCCTGAAGCAATGGGTTAGGTTCTTGAAAAAATGTCCACCCTGAAGGTGATTTTTGCTGACTAAAAAATTATATGTCTGTTGTAGGTGCAACATTCTTTACCCCAAAATTTTCTGTATAAAAGTTGTCATGAAAGTTTCAATAAACGGGTTCAGGATACACTCGGACGAGAGGGAGCCGCGTGTGTTCTGTTCTCCACCCGGTCCTGGGGAGCCCTGGTCTCGAGGCCGCGACTCTGGTCTGCGGCACATTAGTTACCATAACCATTCTCCAATATAAGATTACATGTGCAGTTTTCTTTTTCTTTTCTTTTTTTTTCCCAACTTTCATTTGAGGGATCAAATGATCCTTAAATGTACTAGGTACATTTGACAGCATTTGCAGAGCATAAATACGATTTTTAGGGAGAGTCATTTCGTTTTGACACCAGATCTCATCCTCCTGCCTCCAGCTTCTGAGAGCCCCACACAGTGCTTTGCTTTGTGCCGTTTGTTTGCTGGAGCTTCGTTGTTGTTTCATTTTGTTTTGAAACAAGCTCTTGCTGTGTTGCTCAGACCAGCTTTGAATTTCTAAATCCAAGCAAATTGCTTGTCTAAACTTCTTGAACGACTGGGACTACAGGTGTATACCCTTACACCCAGATCCAATATGTTCAGTTTTTACTTCTCAAAAAAAAAATTTAGAGATTCTTTAGATAAAAATGTGACTGCTGACATGCTTGTACTACCAAAATATTAAAGGAACTTACTTTAATATTTAAAAATAGGCAAGTTAAGTAAAAGCAAAAGAAACTTAGCTATACACAAAACTTCAGACATGGTATTTGCAAGCAAATACTAAACTGTTCTAGTTTTTAGCTTTCTTTTCTAACTTGTGTGTGAGGGTACAGGGGTATTGTAGCCATTTAGGTGCATGCCTGTGAGTGCATGTGTGGAGGTCAAAGGTCAATATCAGGTTCCTTCCTCAACAGCTTCTCCATCTTGCTTTGTTGTTTTGGGGTTTTTTTTTGTTATCTTTTTTTTTTTTTTTTTTGGTCAGGGTCTCTCACTCCACCTGGACCATGCAAATTAAGCTAGTCAAGCTAGTCAAACTAGTCGGCTTGGCTACCAAACCCCTCCCATGTCTGCTTTCCAGTGTCAGGGTTATAGGTGTGCTCTGGGAATTGAACTCAGATCAACTGGCTTGTGTGGCAAATACTTTTGCCTAAGTCCTTTATTTTTAGTGGGGTGCTGCTAATCCAATTCAGGGCCTCGTGTTTGTGCAAGCTCCGAGTATCTCCCCAATCCTCATTTTTTTTAATATATTTTTTTATTATTATTTCAGCTCATACAAACTTAATAGGTACACCAGTTCCCTCCCTCCCTCCTCCTCCCTCCGAACCCCCTGCTCCCCCTCCCCTCACCCCTCCCTTCCCATCCCCTAGTTCCTCCCCCCCAATTCCCAGAGAGTCCTTTATTGTGTATGCCTGACTCTCCTCTGGGCCCTCCTCTCCGATGACGTACAAGGACCCAGTGGCATTTCCCTGAACCCTTTCCTGTGTTCCCCTTAAGCATAGGAACACTACTGTGGCTGTCAATCCCTTGCCTCCAAGGATCTTGGTGCCTTTAGCAGATGCTAGACTTTGTGAGGTCAATAGTGTGTTGGACATTGCGCCGGGCATGCAATGTCCAATTATGATTGCTTCGGCCCTAACTTGTGTGGAGTATCTTGCAAATCATTGCTCCTCCCATCCTTTTGCTCTTACACTCTTACCGCCCCCTCTTCCGCAAATGTCCCTGAGCTTCAGGATGGGGAGAGCCCAATCCTCATTTTTAAATTGTCTTCAATGAACTTAAATTTAAAATGCACTAAAGGGCCTATAATAATTAAAATGTATGAGAGTGAAGCTAGGGATGTTGCTCAGCTGGTAGAGTGCTTTCCTCCAATGCACAAAGCCCCAATCCAGTCCCCAGCACTCCATGAACTGAGTGTACTATACCTGTGGTCCCAGTCTCTGGGAGGGAGAGGAAGGAGAATCAGAGATTCAAGATCAAATTCATTGTATTCATGCATGAAAGTCTAAAAGAATAAATAAATAAATAAATAAATAAATAAATAAATAAATAAATAAAAAGTTGAAGTCACCCTTAACTACAGAATGACGATTTTTTTCCGTGTGTGTGTGTGTGTGTGTGTGTGTGTGTGTGTGTGTGTGTGTGTATAAGAGGGCATTTGAATGTGTGTCTATGGAGGTCCAAGAGTGACATCAGGAATCATCCTGGATTGCTCTATCTCCTTATTGCTTTGCTGGGGTTTTCCAGCTGCTGCCTTCCAGGGCTAGAAGTGTAGGCTGCTCCCATATTCCCTCCCCTCCCCACTAGCTTTTTTATGTGAGAATTAGAGATTCAAACTCAGGTCCTTCTGTTTGCAAGGCAAAGGTTTTAACCCCTAAGCCATCTCTCCAACCCATAGTGAGTTTGAGGTCAGCTTGAGCTATATGAAACCTTTTCTCAAAAACAAAAGCTGGGCTGGAGAGATGGCTCAGAGGTTATGACTGCCTTGAATGCATAAAGTCCTGAGTTCAGATCCCAGGTCCCATGTAAAAACACCAGGCAGAAATGACAGTAGCCCGTACTTCTGGGCCTGGAAGGTGGAGCCTGGGAAATCCCAGAGTGAAGTAAAAAGGGAGGTAGAGCAATCCAAGATGATTCCCAAAGTCACCTTCGGGCTTCCATTGCATGCACAGTGCCCTCAACACACACAGCCCCACAGGCTCGCATGTACACTTGCACCCACCAAACAAGCAAGCAAGCAACTCAGCACCAGGAGCTAGATGAGACTAGGGACTCCTGGGCAGTAAGGGTGGGGAGAGGAGGACATGGGTGACAAGCACGACGTGAAAAGGCTAAGCAGGCAGCCGATGAGCCTTTAAGGTGCCTGAGTGACTGGGGAGGTGGAGGGGCTGAGAGCCAGAGGTCATTAAGACATACGAGAGACAGTAAAGTGGGAAGAAGCCGAAGTCTGAGGAGAATGTCAGGGATGGAAACCTTAGAGGCCATGATTTACTTTCCTGTCTACTCCAATCCTCAGCTTGAGTTTTGGGCCTGCTCTAAGAAAGATGTTTTGCCTCTGAAGACAATAGAAATCCTCCCTGTTACATTTAGAGAGCCTGTGCCAACTCACCTAACACATGCCTTTCCCTTTCATAATTACATGCTCCCACTGGATGCCGAGTTTGAGACATATTGTGAAAAGGTTCCTCTAAAAGCCTCTCTGGTGCCAAAGGTAATTTGCTTTATGCTTTTCAAGAGCGTAGAGAGACGCTAACAAGAACTGATTACATCACTTAACCAAGACAGGCCCTAGGGTCCTTGTCTACAGATGTTTGAATTTAAGATCTTTAGACTGTAATTTAAGAGAAATGGGATAGATTATGGTTTCTGCCATGGAAGCAGGGGCTGAAGGGGTTGCCATGGTAATGCTAACTCCTACCTCCACCTACAGGCTTTGGCTCAGGAGTACGTGCTGTTCCACAGGACCCCCCAGGCTTCGCTAGCTATATTACCCCGTGGTCTCAAGAGTGGGGGAAGAAAAAAAGTAAGTTGAGCCCAGTGTGAACAGGTGGGGGACACCCCACAACATTGGATCCTTTCCCCTCAGTGTCCCTGGCCTGGCCGTTACTTTGCTCTTGACCCTTCGTGAGCCCAAACTCATGACCATCGTTTTTACTGATGATGCAGGCAGTTCCAGGAAGGCTTATCACGGTGCTCGGCACAGTCATTATATCAGCCCCACAGAGCAGCGTTGGGGAAGGATTTCAAAGTGACAAATGCTCATGAGAATGTGGTACTCCTGTGGCTCTGAAGGATCTAGACGTCAAAAGCCTTTGCAGTCCCCACAGGTGGTGGCTTCCCCGACTTGGGCCCTCTGGAACGTTTCCAGAACTCGGATCGAGACATTACCTCTTTTGTTCATGTGGAAAACTGTGGTCACTGCTGACACAGACAAGTGCTGGAGGCCTGTTTGGCCTGTGTGTGACCAGACAGCTGCTCTGTAATAACACGGTCAGTCCTGCCACTGGCCACTGCGGACACTGGAGTGGTCCAGTGGGTCTAAAAGGCTCTGGGTTGGCCTCCAACGGGTCCCAGCAGGGCAGTGTTGATTGTCCCCATGGAATTGGAGCACACCGTCCTGGAGCCCATGGATGAGGGGGTCACTCAGGCTTGCCCACATAGACCACCTTCTCTCCTCCAGTGGTGACTCTCTCTCAATGTGTGTATAGGGGAAGGGGTATGTGTGTGTGTATAATAGGTGAGTTTTTTAATGTGTTGTGTATATGAGTGTAATGTGTGTGAGAGAGAAAAAAGAGAGCGTGCACACAGGCGTGCACATGCCACAGTGCATGAATGGAGGTCAGAGGATGATTTTCGGCTTCTGGAGATTCTTAGATCTCCTCCCTTCTCTCATGGATGTGCAGGGGATACAAATACTTAAACTATTGCACCCGGCTTTTTACATGGAGTCTAGGGATTCAAACAACTCACCAGACTTATGCAGCAAACCTTTTGCCCACTAAGCCATCTCCTCACTGCCCCCCCCACCATGTTCTTTTTCTCTTTATATTGTCCATGCATGTGTGAGCGTATGTGTGTGCTCTTGTGTGCGCATGCAAAGTTCAGAGCTGGTACTCTCTGCATTATTCCCTTGAGACAGGATCGCTGACCCTAAAGCTCATCTTTCTGGCTAGACTGGCTGACCAGTGAGCTAGCTCCTGGCATTCATCTGCTGCAGTGCTAGGATTATAGGCGTGCATGGCCAATCCCTTTTATGTAGGTCCTGGGGATTTGAACTCAGATCCTCATGAGTGCACAGCAAGCACTCTTACCCACTGAGTCATCTCCCCAGCTACAATGGGTGGCTGTCTGAAAAGTTGCCCGTGTGGGTCTGGTAAGTGCAAAAATTTTGATGCCGACCATTCACCTGGGTCACTGCGTTGATATGTCTCCACTTCACATTTCAGGTCCTCCTGCGTAGGTTATCCTGCTCTCCCCACCCAGCCGTGTGATGACGATGCATTTATATGACAGCCCTCCCGATGGCAGCCACACTGTTTCCCCCTCATTGTGGAACTTAATCTTCAGGGTAAATGTGGTGCTCTGAATGAAAACTGTTACCACACAACTATTTACCTCTTGGACTTTTGGTACATTCTGCTTTAGTAAAAACGAATTCCCCAGAGCTATTTATAGTACTACAATAAAACACTACCAGAAAGAAATTTAACAAAATTCACCTCATTCTGCCTCTTTGAGTCCTGGGACCCTCAGGCAGCCCAGCAGCCTTGAGCAGTGTGGATTAGGGTCCTCCTGTGGGCGCTTCGTGGTTGTTTCTGGTGGGCAATCGTTGTGGCACTGAGAGGTGCCAGGGGTTTGAGAAAATAGTGGAGGCTGTTGTGGTTTTCTTAATTTGTCTATTGTGCTATTTCAAGAAATGCTTAAAATTGCTGAGCGCAGCTGTGATGATCCCTGCCTGCGTGGGCGTGGTCTTCCTGTCTCCACAGCTCTTTGTGTTGCTTTGCGTTTGGCCCAGGGTTCCGTTTGAGATGGCAGACAAAGGAGAAGAGTGTGCTCTTTTGAGAAGTCATCTGCATAAAGAAACATTGTGGGTTTTCTAAGGTTTGATAACGGCAATGTGCACACGGTGTTCTATTAGTTTCTGTGTTGATGACAAGCAGACCCAGGGCCACCAGCCCCCGAGATGGTCCTGATCACTGCTGACCTGCAAACAAAGGTCTTCTTCTAGTGCAGGAAGAGGCTGGTAGTTACATTATTCCCATGGGTCAGTGGGCAGAGCTCAGAGGCCAAGGAGGCCAAGGACAGATGTTCCTTACATAGAGTGGCCAATTACTCTGCTCCCACACAACACCCCACCCATAGCTCCATAATGACTTCTAGACCAGTCTGAGCTACAGACCCTGCCCCGCCCCCAAAAGAGGAAGGACCAGGAAGATGACTCAGCAGTTAGAGCACCTGCCATTCAAACAAGAGTCCTGAAGTTCAGATCCCTAGAACCATATCAATGCTGGGGAGGGGATATTAGTCGGGGTTCTCTAGAGGAACAGAACCAATAGGATGCATATCCCATACATCCCAGGCTCTGATTTCCAAGGCAAAAGTACAGGCCACTGCCATTTCCAACTGGTATTTTTAAGTGGAATCTGGGAACCGAACTCAGATCCTTTTGCTTGTGCAACAAGACTGACTCCCTGAGCCATCTCCCCAGTTCCAGAATATATATAAATACAAAAAGAATTTATTGGATTGACTTACAAGAAAATATCTAATAACTGCCAATAGCTGCTCAGTACCATTCTGGTGCTGAAGGCTTTAGGATTCCTGGAGTCCCTGAGCCCCAGTTACACTGTAGGGCTGCAAAGGTTGGGTTCCCATGTCGTGAAGAATGGTGGCAGCAAGGAACAATGAGCTCGCTAACACAAGGAGAGAGAGGGAGAGGAAAAAGAAGAGGGAGAGGGAGAGAATAAGAGGGAGAGAGGAGAGGGGAGAGGAGAAAGGAGGGAGGGAGGGAGAGAGAGAGGAGAGTCAGAGAACTGAGCTTTTCTTCTGTTCCTGTGGTCTGCTACTAGAAGGTACCACCCACTGTGAGCTGGTTCTCCTGTATCAGTTAACCTGCAGACTTGCTCAAAAGTTTGCCTAACTATCAATTCTTCACAGCTCTGCCCAAATCTCAACCTGCAACTATCAAGTTGACACCTGTAACTAACTATTAGAAGAGACCAAGCTAGGCTAAAGCCATGACAGTCCTCAGACTCCAAGCTAGGCCTAAGTTTCAGATTCCTGTAAACCGGGTGACTTTACAGAAATTAGCTTAAGGGAGTCATAAAAGTCCCTGGATAAGAACATCCCACCCAGTCCCTAACAGAATGTCATTTGGCCAGAGGGCTGGCAAGAAGTCTGGAATGCTGTTTAGCCGGAGGCCAGAAAGAAGCCTGCAGGCCCATAAGACTGTAAAACACTGCGGGCTAAATTGCTTTGGTGGGGCATGCAATCTTCTTTGTCCCTTGTGTACAAAAACTGTGTGGAGATGTAATTCGGGGCTGCACACACAACACCCTGCCTGTGTGTGTAAACCCTGATACCAGTCTCTCTCTTTCTCTCTCTCTCTCTCTCTCTCTCTCTCTCTCACACACACACACACACACACACACACAAAGCCTCTCAGTTGTGCTTGTGGTTGCCATTTTTCTCTGTTCAATGGTGGACCCCAGCATGCTGGATCCTTGCTTTTGCATATGGACTTGGACTCCTGGCGGTCTCTGGGGACCCCGCGATCTGGGCATAACACTATCACCAAGAGATAACAGCCTGCCTGTAATTCCAGCCTTGGAAGGTAGAGACAGGAATCCTGGAATAAGCTTAGATTAGCAAGACCAGCCACACTGACAAACTCTGGGTTTGACTGAAGTGACAAAGTTTTAGAAGATGCCCAACATCAACCTCAGGTCTCCACGCATACGCACACATCCCCGCATATGAAAATTTAAAAAAGGAAAAAAGAAAAAAACCTTACCTGTCACCAATTCCTGTCCCTCCCCCTGAGCTAACTACATTTCTTGTAGTGACAGAAAACAATGCACAGTCTGTTCATTCCTTTATCACATGGGCACGTCTAGCTCCTGGGGCCTGCACGCTCTAACCCCGACCACAGGCTGTCTCAACTCAGGCCGGTCAGGAAGCCTTCTCTGACTCTCTGACCCAGAACGTAAGCGGCCTTCGTGTCATGGTTGTTATGGGCTGTGTCCCACTGTGGTGTGATTACCTGCCTCTCTGCATGTGGAAAGTGGAACCTACTCTTTCGTGTTGGATGCCCCAGGGCCTTCCAAATAATAGGTTCCTGATTAATCAGCTAATGAATTGATTACAGTGTCAAGTATTTACTCTTACATCTACCTCTCTACTAATACTGCTTTTACTGTGAAGGAATGTGGGGAGAGAGATCAGCTGTCATTGAGAGAAACCCAACTAAGGTTCCTAAGTGAATGAAATAGATTTGACCCTATGTCCTCGTGGAGCTTAGAGTCAAGCTGTTATGAAGGAAACCATTCCGGCTTTATGGAGCTGCTAAAGCTTGGTGGACAGAGGCCCCTCTGCACCCTGAGACCCAGAAGATGAGCCCATAGGCAGAAATGGAGGCTGCCTCAGGCAGAGCAACCTGTTGTGTGAGGGGCCAAACCAGAGACAAGGTGGTTACATTGGAGGGCTGAAGAATCGACAGAGCAAATGGAAAGACAACATAACATAGATAGGTTGGGAGGAGAGACAGGGAGAGGGACACCTATCCAGGCGTAGTGGGACCCCAACAGGAAATCCTGGTAGGAACCCACGCACTCCACCCACTGCATTCATTCCTTCAGGCCCATGTGACCTTTGCCGGCTCTGCGTTCCATCCCCCCCCCAAGCTCTCCTCCCCACACAACTCCCTGGTGGTTCCCATCACTCAGGACTCACCAGCTCCTGCCCCATTTAGTCTCTGCTGCAGACCACCTTCCCACCAGTCGACCCTTCACTCATTTTATTTTCCACACAACAGCTCTTTGTATCATTTCGACCCTTCCTGGTTTTCTTGCCTCACTAGGACACACATGGCTGGGGACCAGGGCCGCCATGTTCCAGCCTGCAGAGCACTGCTTGGGCGATAAACACAGACGACATTATTTCACTTAGGTTGCCACAGATTATTTTTTAGCACCTCTCATGTGCCAGGACAAATCAGATGTGCATGCTGCCGCGAGCTGAGCCTGGGGCTGGCCTCATGGACCTGCAAGGCCTGACATGAGAAAGAAGGCCAGGACCCTCTGCTGACTGCATCCTTTCGTTTTTTTCTTTCTTTCTTTCTTTTTATTTTATTTTTTCTCCAATCATACAAGCTCAATTCTCTCTCCCTCCCCCATAACCCAGAGCATCCCCTTGTGTGAATGCCAAACCTCTCTCTGAGTCCTCCACCATACTGAGGTGTAAGGACTCAGAAGCATAACCAGATCCCTTTCCTGGGCTCCCTGCAGCATGGGAACACCATCCTGACTGTTCATCCCTTGCCTCTAAGGACCCCACTGCTAGACTTTGGGGGGAGGTCATCGACACGTCAGTCACTGTGCAGGTCCTGCAAATGCTGACTGCATCCTTAATGACACCAACTGTGACCCCATTTTTCATTCTCCACTAAAACCTCTAAATAATGCCGCCCATTCCACACAGACTAACTCAAGAAAACTCATGACACGTTCACATTTACCATAGCTGAGGGAAGAGACAGGAGCCCCTGACATTATTGTGAATGACATCAGCAGTGGTGTTTAATATTTAAAGAATTGCAAAGAATATGTGTTTTACAGAAACTGTATAGTTTAAGAATAAATTCTGGCAGTGAGACATCTTTGGATTCCAGGCCCTGTTATCTTCTAGCTGTGTGACCTTGACAGACTCAAACAGCATCTCTGAACCTGGATTTTCTCATGAGTACAGGGAACCCATTTGTTTAGCTGGAGAATTGAATGAATGCTCTTAAGGTAGAGTCCTGGGGGTTCTAAAAGGGTTCCATCATTCCACCAGCCATGCCCCCTTCCCTTGACTCCTTCCTGTCTCCTGCATACTTCTGAGACAGAAAATCTGGGTCAATGTGAGTAGCTGCTAAGTGAGAGGAATATTGACGAGAAAAATGCAGGAATTATAGCCTTCAGGGAAGCAATAACATTTCACTTAAAAATTGCTTGAGCGAAGACTCTGTAGATATATGCAATTTGTATGCAAATAAATGAGACTTCTCTGTCCTGAGCAGAGACATGACCGGCGGCAAAAACTTGGAGAAGGCTCCTGCTTGGGCAGAGGAACTTCCTTAGCTTCCCTTCGCTGCCAGTTTAAAGGGGAACTTTATGTAAGGCTGTGGCCTCCGCTGCCTTAGCGCTTTAAGGACTTCATTAGTATGTCAGACGGTGGACTAACAAGGGAGGTACCGCATCCTGGCCTGCCGCATCTTAGCTGTTGAACAGTCCTGGGCTCACATCCATTGTCTGTTTAATCAGGCACTAACTGGCATTAGCTTGCAAGTGCTGAGCCTCCTGCTCCTGATGTAAATGAATTTGCATGGGGTCAAACCTCACCTGATTTCCTGAAAATCCAAGTCAATAGACAAATTAAAAAAGGAAGCTGAGAGCAAATTGACGTGTACCCCAGAACTCAAGTCTCAGAATGGAGGAGGAACCGTGGTTTTATTGTCTTCATCTCCATTCATGCCTCCCCCAGCATGTACTGAGCACTTTCTACAGGGTGGGCACCAGACTAGGTGCTGGGGTTAAGTCTGTCTTAGTAAGATTGGCAATCCAGTGGGAACACACACAGAAGTGCAGGCAATTCCTGTACAACCCTGACTCCAGGGTTGGGGCTAGAGATGGAGGAGGTCTTTGGGAAGCTCCTTCTTCCTCTGCCCCTCAGTGCTGGGATTGCAGGTGGGCAACTCTGTCCCTGGCAGCACGTGGCTCTCTCCCCTGTGTCTTGCATCATCTCTCTCTTGAATCTCTACCAGGCTTTCTCTCTCTGCAAAGTTAACAAGTTCAATGTGTACCTGTCCTTGAGGGAAGGGGTGGACAGCAAGCTGCCCAGGCTGGTTTTGAACTCACAGTCCTCTTGTCTCAACCTCCCTAGTGTTGGCATTACAGGCTGGATTCGATATTCTTGTTTTGAATCCTCTGGGCCAGGGGCCAGGGGCCAGGGACTGACACTGGAATCAAGCAAGATCTTTGCAGAAAGGTCCATTTTGTTTTTACACAGCGTCTCATCCATCATCCGTTCATTTGCAAACACGTACAGCTGGTGAACTTGACAGATACTTTGCAGGAACTGGGCTTTCCTTTTTAGGCAGTTTTAGAGCAGCCATGCTAGGATGGTCTCTGAAGGTCTTTGAAGGTCACCCCAGGGCTGGGGTTACCTTGAAGGAACACACCCTATTAATCTGAGGAATTGACTTTAATCCTTCACAGAGATAAAGTGGCCACCAAGGTCAATCCTGTTCATTAAAGGATATGGAGAATAGGTCTCCATAGTAGATAAGCCTTACTAAGAGGTGGAGCACAAGATCAACTGAGTCGGGCCCCAATATGAACAGACCAATTAGATGTAGAAGACCAAAAACTCCAATCAGGTTTGAAGGAACTGAAGCCAACCAATGAGGAAAAGCCCTTTCAGATGGACACTCCCCCCAACCCTCAGGGCTGTCTAAGACTATAAATAACTCTGACCCTGGCAGACTCCTTGCCCCTCTTGGTACTCCACATCTGGATTTCATGAGTTCTCCAGGGTTCCCTTGCTCCTTTTGGATTCATGCCTGTGAGTTCTGTTCTTTCTCTCCTCTAATAAACTCTGCCTTTATCCTCTCTGTGCGTTCTGGTTTCAGTCTTTGATTCCTGAACATAAAAACCTGAGCACATAAAAAAAAAGTGTATCATTTGGAGAGCACATCTGGAGATCAAAAACTCCATGAGAGTGAGACACTGGAAGCTTTGGGTGGTCCTGGGTGGCTTCAACATGGGGGTGAGCAGCATGGAGGTTTCAGGGTTGGTTGGACTGAGAACAGAATGAACACATGAAATCACCTAGGGCCATACGGAACGTGGACCTGGACCCTAAGTCATATCATGACACTTTGCTATTTTGTTTAAGACAGGATCCCACTCTGCAGCCCAGACTGGCTTTGAACTGAATCATCCTCCATTGCTCTTCTACCTTACTGTGGAATTCGTTAAAGCCAGAGGGCTAGTCTGGGTAGCCAGCTTGTTCTAGGGATTCCCAGGCCTTCCAGGACTAGAAGCCGCATTTTTAAGGAAGCATTTTAAATGGGATCTAGGGATCTGAACTCAGGCCTTTTTGTGAGGCAAAGGCTTTCACCGCTGGACCATCTCCCCAGCGCAGCCTCACAAGATTTCATGATTTTAAATCCTGTCTCTATCTCTTGCTAAGTTGGATAAAATTTTTTTTGGAGGTGTGTATGTGTGTGTATGTAGGCCCAAGGGTAGAGGTCTGAGGGCAACTTTGGGAATCATCCTAGATTGCTGCTACTTCCCTTTTGCTTGGCGCTAGGATTTCCCAGACCCTGCCTTCCGCAGGAAAATGTAAGCTGATACTGATGCAGGAACAGTCTTGTGGCTGTCCCTTCGTGGGTCGCCAAATGATGCAGGGACAGGAAACAACTGTCCCAATGTTGCAGGGTTCTTGTGTTCCAGAGCCGAAGATCGAAACCAGAACACGTGTAGAGGATTAAGGTAGAGTTTATTAGAGGAGAGAAAGACCGGATCTCATGGACCCAGGCGTGGAGCGCCACGAGGGGCTAGGGTGCTGGAGAACTCATGAGAAGCAGACAGATAGAAAGAACTCATGGAATCCATGAGAAACAGGCAAAGAACAGAACTCAGGGGACTAATGCCAGGAGGGGCTAGGGCGCCAAAGATGGCAGCCAGGGTCAGGCATATTTGTACACCTAACTGGCTTTTTCTCATTGGTTAGCTCCCATTGGGGCCCAACCCAGTTGCTCCTGAGCCCACATAGGTTAGAGATCGAGTTGTTTGTTTGATATGGAGGGTTCATCTCCATAATCACTTCATGGGGAAGTTGGCCATCTTATCTCTGGGAGGATTGGAGTCAGTTCCTCAGCAGAGGTAGTCCTTCAGGGTGATTCCAGGAGTGGGGGATGACCTTCAGGAGTTCCAAAGGCCTTCAAAGACCTTGAGAAACCCATCCCAGCATAGCCACTTTACTCCTACCTCAATAGCAGTTTACGTGAGATCCATGATCCAAACTCAGGTCCTTATGCATGTGAAGCAATCTTTTTTTTAATACTTTTTTTTCCTTTCTTTTTTTTTTTAATAGGTAGACCAGTTCCCTCCCCCCTCCTCCTCCCCCTGAACCCCCTGCTCCCCTTCCCTCCCTCCCCGTCTCCCAGTGCCTCCCCCCCAATTCCCAGAGAGTCCTTTATTGTGTATGCCTAACTCTCCTCTTGGTCCTCCTCTCCGATGACGTACAAGGACCCAGTGGCATTTCCCTGAACCCTTTCTCATGTTCCCCTTAAGCATAGGAACACTACTGTGGCTGTCAATCCCTTGCCTCCAAGGATCTTGGTGCCTTTAGCCGATGCTAGACTTTGTAAGGTCAATAGTGTGTTGGACATTGCGCAGGGCATGCAAAATCCTATTATGATTGCTTCAGCCCCAACTAGTGTGGAGAATCTTCAGATCATTGCTCCTCCCATCCTTTTGCTCTTACAATTTACTGCCCCCTCTTCCGCAGATGTCCCTCAGTTTCAGGATGGGGGGAGATTAGGCTGGCTTAGTTCTATGTGGTTGATATAGAGTCTCTGAAGTTCTGGATTGTGGTTTGTTCATTTTCTTTTGCAGTTTTGCTGCTCCTGCAATGCCCTTCACTCCATCCTGATGAGCACTGTATGTCACCCCCTGGTCAGAGACAAAAAACTGTTAAACTGGAGTCTTGTTATAATAGCACATTCAAGGGTAGATGTAATAAAAGCAGGAAACCTCGGTGAGGGAGGGGTCAGTCACCCATTTGCAAAATGATCACCTTTCATCTGCCAGACTATATGTCCTCCCCTTCTGGTGAGATCATACCCCCTCAGTTGTACATGATCAGGAATGAACGTCTGTGAACTTAACCAGGTGTCACATTACTTACTTGCATTCCTTGGAGGCCGATTTTCTCTGCCGTAACATGGTCCCCTCTCTCCTTGTGTCTGGTGTGGCCCTCCAACCCCATCCCTCCTGTTCACAATCCTTGCAATTACTGTATTACATAGGTTTACCTTTGAGTGTCTCAATGTGGGCTGGGTGAGTTTGGTACTAGGAGCCACCTATTAGGGAGTACATACGGCGCTTAACTTTCTGGGTTTGGGATACTTCACTTAATATAATTGTTTCTAATGACATCCATTTCCCAGCAAATTCCAGTAATTCATCATTTTTGATGGCTGAGTAGTACTCCATTGTATAGATGTACCACAGTTTTTAATACTTTTTTAAAAAATATTTTATTTATTTATTCAATTGTGTGTGTGTGTGTGTGTGTGTGTGTGTGTGTGTGTGTGTGTGTGTGTGTAGAACCACGGGCGAATACGGGAACCACCATGGACGGCCTCTACCTCCTTTTTGTTTACTCTGCCCGGGGATTCACAGGCTCCGCCCTGCCAGGACCAGAAACGCAGGCCGCCCCCACTTCCAACTGGCGTCTATACGTGGGGTCTAGGATCCGAACTCAGGACCTTCTACCTGCAAGGCAGAGGCTTAACCCCTGAGCCACCTCTCCAGTCCCATGTGAAGCAATCTTTACCCCTGTCGCCAGCCCATTCTTGGGTACTCTTGAGCAAGTGTGTTAATACCTCTGGGAGTCAGTTTCCTACTTTGTCAGTGGTAAAACATTGAAAACACCTGCCAGATGGAGTTGCGGGAAACATATTAAAGGCATTAAAATGAGGCCATCACCACGGCTCAGCAGGTAAGAAATGTTTGCTTCGAAAAGCAGGCATCCTGTGTCCCAGGCCTGGAACCCACTTGAAAGCTGGAGGTGGCTGGGATCTGTAATAAGAGGCGGAGACTAAAGCTCCCAGGCCAGCCAGCCTGGGATACGTAGTACAGCAGATATGAGAGAGACCCTGACTCCATAAGCTGGAACCTCCAACCCACACTTATATCACGTGTGCACACACACAGATAATAAATCAAAATGAATTTAAAAAGTTAAAATGTGTGACTCAGCGTAGTGGTCAGTAAGCGGCCTGTTTCAAGGTCACTGCACAGAAGATCCAGAGGGGTTGCTGCCACTTGATTTATGGCAAAATGTCTGATCATCCAGGAAACTGGGCCGTGTGGCACTGATTCCTTGATTTATGGATCCTCTGGGGTAGAAGCTCTTCTGGAAGGAAGTCAGCCGCATGTAACTGCTGTTAGGGAAGAGACTCATAAATCACACGGAGCGAGGTTGGCATGTGGCAGCTGGCTTGGCGGCAGCCCTTGGCTCATCCGTGTGTCACTTCTGCTCCGGAGGGATCCATCACTGCCTGAACTCTGAAGTGGACACCTGCATAGACGAGGTAAAGCTACTCCACCCCGCTCCCAAGCTCCTGCTCAAGGGACCAGAGCTTTTTCAGTCACTAAACTGGTTTGCCTGTAAATGACTATGGAAACTGGCTATGGTGTTGCAGGGAAACGGTCTCGACCGTCCCAATGTCGTAGGGTTCTTGTGTTCGGGAGTCAAAGATTGAAACCAGAGCACGTGTAGAGTTAAGGTAGAGTTTATTAAAGAGAAAGGTTGGAACTCATGGACTCCAGATGTGGAGTGCCATGAGGGGCTAGGGAGCCCATGAGAATTCACAGTGCCTAGGCCTGGAATTCATGAGGAGCAAGGAACAAGAAACAGACTAGGGAGCCTCCAAGAGAAGTAGGCAGCTGGAAACGGACTCATGGCACTAAAAGGTCATGAGGGGATAGATCGCCAAAGATGGCTGCCAGGGCCAGGCATATTTATACACCTAGACAAGCCTGGGAAACTGGCTTTTTCCCATTGGTTAATGCCCATTGGGGTGCAACCCAGTTGTCTTGGGCCCAGGGGACTGGAGAGCTCCTCTCCATAATCCTTCCATTGCAAAGTTGGCCATCTTATCTCTGGAAGGAGTCAGTTCCTCAGCAGGAGTGTCCCTTCAGGGTGATTCCATATCTGCAGTGACTTGGGCCTTCTCTGCCAGCCAGCCATGCCTTTCCTCCTGTGAAGGTCTGTACCTCCCCTCTGGAACTGTAAGCTGAATAAATCTCCCTCCTCTTAAGTTATCTGATCCTGTGTGTTGTCTCCCGGCAACAGAGAAGACTAACTGGAGTAGAAGTGAATGGACATCAGAAGCTTAAGATATGTATTTAGGATGATGCTTTATTGTTTCATGGTGGCAAGGATGGAATCCAGGGCCTCATGCATGTTAGGCAAGTGCTCTACTACTGAGCCGTATTCTCTTAAACCCAGAATGCTTTATTATAAGAAAAAAATAAAGACCAGCTTGAATCTTTATCGTTTCGTTTATTCATGCAGCGGCTGTGGAAGTACAAGGTTGGGGTAGTTCTGGTTCCTGTAGCAAGTGGTTGTATCCTACCAGCAGGGAAAGGCCAGGCTGAGAAGAATGGTCTGCATCACAGCTGGAGGAGGAAGGCGATGTCCATCAAAGCGCTGGACAGCTGGAGAGGTTCTTTTAAGGTAGGACCGAGATGACAAGGAGGCATCTGTGGAAGTTCTGTTTGTCTGGGGAGGTGTGCAGCCTTCAATCCATGGGTACAGCAAGGCAGAAGGAACAAGGAACGAATAAGCCAGAAGCAGCAGAAGGGAGCTCTGGGAAAAGGGGGTGCTGAGTATGTTCTCAGACGGTTCAGTGCTTGCCTAGTACACACAGAGTCCTGGGTTCAATCCCTAGCACCACATAAAACCAGACGTGGCGGCACACGCATATAGTCCCAGCACTCAGCATGGGGAAGCAGGAGGATCAGAAATTCAAGGTCACCGTCAGCTACAGAGTGTGCTCAAGGCCAGGGTGGGCTCTGTGAGACCCTGTCTCAAAAAAAGTGTGGGAGAGTATAAAGTGTTTATCTAGTATCTTGCAAAGAAGAGAGGGCAGGGGAAGAAAGGGGGTGCTGCTATCAGTTTGGCTGCACCTCAGGACCGAGGTTGGCTTGGCTGTGTGGTGTCAGTCATTAAACCTAAGTCATTGGTGGTTTCTCTAAACCAGTACACATCCTTGGTGGCATAGGTGCTTGACACACCACTGCAAGCTCTGTGGTATGCTTGATGACGGTGCCATTGGCGTGGGGATCTCTCAGGGCCATCTTCTAGGCACACACTGCTACCAGGGACAGCACTACCATCCCAGCACCCATCGGGTTGAAGGAAGTTCATTGCAAGTCCCCATGATGGCTGCATGACCAGGGTCAGGAAACACACCCGGGCCCTCCACTGGTCGTGACCTCTCCCGTCTCTGGAGAAACACACACTCAGGAAAGTCAGCCTGGGGACATATGAGGCAAGTTTTGCCTTTGTTTGTTTGGGTTTTGACATAGGTCTCATAGAGTCCAGACTGGCCTCAAACACACAATGTAGCCGAGGAAAACCTTGATCCTCCTGCCTCTACCTCCTGAACACTGGGATTACAGGCATGGGCCACCACACCCAGTTTTATGTGATGCTAGGGGTGGAACCCAGGGTTTTGTGCATGCTAGGCAGGCACTCAACCACAGAGCTGTATCCCCACCCCTTGCCACTGTGAGCAGAGAGACTCAGCTCCCATCCAAAGAGGAACAAACTTCTTTCCTGCCATACTGGGAGAAGCCCAGCGTGGAGAGAAAGAGACAGAGACAGAGACACAGAGAGAGAAAGAGAGAGAAACAGAGATAGAAACACAGAAAGAGAAAGAGAGAGAGAGAGAGAGAGAGAGAGAGACAGAGAGAGAGAGAGAGACAGAGAGAGAACAGAGACAGAGGACAAAGAGAAAGAGAATAAGAGAGGGAGCGCCCAGCCAGAGGTCCTTCTGTGGTGGCCCTATGCAGCTACCCGCAGGAACTGTCACCTATTTGCTCTGGACCCTGAACTCATACTTTCCTACCAGTCCTGATTCCTATCAGCTGAGAATTCACCTCCACTGCTTGGTTTGAACCTCTGGCTCTCGGAAAGCCACTTCTCACAGCACTCTTGATCCTGAACCCTCGGGCGTGCGGAGGGCGGAGCATATTCGTAAGCATCCCCATTACCTGGACCGCTTGCTGCAGATAGAGGATTCTGAGTGGCAGACCTGAGGCCGAGCGGGGACCACATCCATTTTCTAGGACCTCAAGGGACTCTTGGCAGACCTCCCTCACACACGGTACGGACCTTTATTCAAAGACGACTACTGCAAGGCAGGCTTGCTGTGAGGATGGCTCGGGAGGATGGGAGAAAACCCGAGAGCAAGGAGGAAACAAGCCGTTCTTCCAGATTGCTTGTTTCCATTCATTCCAGCTAGGGTCACCGAGTTTCCCAGGCCTTCTTGAAGGAAGAGCACCGAGTGTGAGGGTCACTGGGTCAGGAAGCAGAGGGTATGTCTGTGCGACCTCTGCAGCTTCTTTCCAGAATCCTTCTGTGGGAACAGCCTCGGCTTTGTCCCCACTATGCTGCGCGTACGGCAGGAAGAGCCCAGGCCACCCAGGCAAGGTGACCAATGAAACACTGGCCTCACTCGGACAGCCAGTTGACTTCCTAGACCCACCCGGCCCAAGGCTGATATCACACAGGATGGCATTTCAAGCAGTCCTAGAAATGTCATCCTAGGAGGGGCTTGGCAACTGCCACTTTGGCACAGGATCTGGCCTGGCATGTAGCAAGCATTCAAGAACTTTTTTTTTTTTTTTTCTTAAGACAAGGTCTTTCTATGGAACCCAGGCTAGTATCCAATTCACCATCACATTGCACTGTCTTAGTCTTTGGAGTACTAGGATTACAAGGGTTCACCATTAGAATTACAGGGGTGCATCATCACGCCTGGCTAGATGTTTGTTAATAGTAGTAAGATTTACTAAAGCATTTAGAAAGGTCTAGATTTTTTTTTAAAAAACTATTTATTTGTGTGTGTGTGTGTGTGTGTGTGTGTGTGTGTGTGTGTGTGTGTGTGAGGGGGCACTGTGTGTCGTTGCGGAGGACCAAGGGTGACTTCCAGAATCATCCTGGATTGCTTCTACTTCCTTGCTTCACTCTGGGATTTCCCAGGCTCCGCCCACTAGGACCAGAAGTGTAGCCGCCACCATTTTCACCTAGCGTTTTTTACATGGGACCTGGGATCCAAACTCAGGACCTTCTGCTTGGAAGACAGAGTCTTAACCACTGAGCCAGGTCCAGATGTTTTGTAATCAAGTGTTTACAAAAATCCTCAAAGGTTGTGAGGGTGTAGAACTGGCTCGGTGGTTAAAGCACTTGCCATGCAAGCTAAAGAACTGGAGTTCGGAGCCCCAGATGCCAAGTAAGAAATGCTGGTGGTGTGACGGGTTTCCTGTAATTCTAGCCCTGGAAGGCAGAGCCTGGGGAATCCTCCATGTGAGGTGGCTAGCCCAACTAGTTTTAATAGCACTCTGGATTTAATTAGAGGCTTGAAGCAATAAGGTAGAAAAATGATCAAAGATGTTTCTGAGGCAAGTTTTCCCTTTGTTTTGTTTGGGTTTTGACTTAAGGTCTCGTAGGATCCAGACTGGCCTCCAACATAGAATGTAGCTGAGGAAAACCTTGATCCTCCACATGCATTCAAACTCATACACACACACACACACACCCCACACGTGCCCACCTACATGCAAAATATGCATGCACATATATACAAAAAACATGTACGCATAAAAAATCCTCTGAGGTTGTGAGTATCCCTATTTTACATGTAAGAAACAGAGCCTGAGAGATGTATTTCAAATCATGTAGCTAGTAAATAGCAGCATGGGTCAGACTGGGTCAGTGGGTTCTTTTGAGTTCATGGCTGGTGTCAACCCAAATGGGAGAGGCCTGTCCTTAGATGACACGGAGCATCATACAGCTGGGTTATTCCAGCCCTGCCACTGCTCCATGGCCAGGTCTTTGCTGAGCGCCTGGCACAAGCTCTCTCACTCTACGAGAAGCTTCTCCTCCCTCCCTCCTGAGCACTGACTCAGACCAGCGCAAGGGACACACAAACACCAGACAGAACATTGTCGGGTGTGGTCCTGGGGACATTATGAACTCTGGCCTTTCCAGGTTTCCTTTCCCCTCCCTTTTGGAAGAATACCGCGCCCCACTCACAATGGTAGGAGTCCATACAGGCCTGAGACCTCCTGTAGGATAGCAGCTGTGTCTGGGTTATTTTTGGTGATAACAGATGGGGAGTGCTCAACTGCAGGTAAAGAGCATGGGTAAAAAGTCAAAGCCCAGTGGCTGCGACAGCAGATCAGCTGTAAAGTCCTTGCCTAGCATGTGGCCCTGGGTTCCATCCCAGTACCATAAAAACCAGCCAACGAAACAGCCAACTAAATGAACAAACTAAATACAGAAAACTGAAGCCGCACTCCTAGATTCAGGAACCATGGAAGCCAGTGTAGACATCCCTCCTGCCACTCCCGCACTCCCGCCTGGGGACTCGTGCAGGTTAATGAGGCCTGTGGTTAGCAGCCATCCCAGGGGACTGGCTGATTCCTGCAGGAGCTGCTAATTCCCCCAGGGAAAAGCTTCAGTTCCCAAGAAAAAGAGGAGTCGAGAAAGAAAGCTGGCCTTCGGAGAGGTTAATTTGGAGAACAAAGGAAGAAAGCCCAACTCTAGGGATGTGAGCACCACAGATCCCATCAACGATGGCAGCGAGGACGGATGAGTGGAAAGCTGGCCTGGCCAGCCAGGAAGGAGCTTGAGAAGGTGCTGGCAGTGGGCTGGCGGACAGAGAGACCAATGGAGACGGTGTTGCTGTAGCCGAGTCGCGTGCTCTGCAGTCACACAGGGCTTTCCTCCTGGTCCTGCAGGCCCAGGGGTCAGAAGGTCTCAGGAACCCCAGGCTAGCTTCCCTGAGATTCAGGGGGCAGGATGGACGGGCTAGCGACATCCTGGCCTGTCCACCGCAGTTGGTGTGTGTATCAAATCAGTATTTATTTTTATCTGGGTAGATTCAATTTCTTATCATAGAAATGGTGGGGGTTGCCTATTGGTTTCCATGGAAACATTAGGCAGAGCATCTGCTACTCGATCAAGCAAACCTAGGCTGGTACCACTCTTTCTAGAATGATTTTGCTGTTTCTACCCTGGAAGACGATCCCATCTGAATCGCTATTGCCTTCTTATATGTAGAGGAGGGGAATGGCTATTTTTAAGGGTCCAGGGCTGGGTCCCAGGGAAGGAGAGAGGGTGGCCTAGAGGCAGGACGGTGGGATGACTGCTTCTACCCTGAGAAAGTCTTGCATTTTCATTTCTAAGCAGCAACAGGGCATGTGATGAAACACCAAGGTTCCTGGACTCTAAAATCCCTGTCTGACCTAGCAGTAGGGTCACCTACTGGCTCTTCCCACATATCCAGAGAAGCAGACCCCAGTTGTAGGTAAAAGATGGCCTTGGGGATGCTGTTTCATTTCTACAGAATGGAAGCATGATTTCTCCCAGAAAGGAGAGGCTTGTGCTGAAGGGCTTGGCTCCGAAGTCAGAAACAAAGGCGCAGTCACACACGTACTACATGTAAGAAGTGGTTTTATTCCAGGTGTGTTTCATAAAGACAGCGTCCTCAGAGACAACTAATGGCACATGCTTTGGTCAAGAAGAGAAAAAGCAAAAACAGAAGTGGATCAAGCCCCACAAAGGATAGCTGACCACAGGAAATGGGGAGAGACCCTCTGGGCAGGAGTCCTTACATTCACTGACAGAAGCTCAGGCTTCCAGCCCCAAGTTCCACACCCAAGCAGGACCCAGCCTATGGGGAAAGGTCTCTACCCTGGCCCTGGTTCTGTAACGGGCTGCGGCAGGAAGATTCCCAGACAGACACAGGCTCCAAGGCCGGGTGTGCAGTGATGGTGAATGAATATAACAGGGGACGGGAGAAGCTTGGTCACCAAAGTGAGGGGCCCTTGCACTGAGCCCGTAGATACGCACACACCCAGGGACAGGAGACTGCTGAGGAGGCTGGTGAGAGCCAGAGGTGCAAAGAAACTCCTGGAGAACCTTCCAGAGCCAGTGCTGCAGACCAAATACCTGGTTCCTGACCCCCAGAGCCACATGGAGATGCCAGGGCACAGCGGGAAGGGGGATGGGGTGGCAGGTACAACGGATAGTAGCTCCAATCCAGAGCCAAAGTTCAGACCCTATGGAGACCTTTTCAAGAAACGGGAAAAAGGCAGACCCTTTACCCCCAAGAAACTGCATATATGCACTCACATGCAAACTTTGGGACAATTTCTGGATATTTCTAGACCTTCTGGGAAATCCACAAACTCTCGGTGTGGCTACCAAATCAGCAAGACTATGTGTTCATAGGGGTCTAAGTGTCCACTCAAGCTGATCCTCTTTGGGAGGGAAACTTCAGGGTCCTGATACCAACAGTCTTTTTTGCCCAAGATCCTACTGGCTAGGCCAGTAGTGGTAGGGAGAGGGATGATGGGAGAAAGGCAGGAGGCATTTCAAGAAAAGGTCATGGGGATGGGAATTCTCTACACAGATCAGAGCCACTAGCCAGCCTCGGAAAGAATCCTCTATACTAGGAAAGCCTGAGAATGAGGTTTGGCATGGGTCACTTCAGCCTGCTACTTATTTAAGGAATGGTTACACTTCGGAAAGGATGTCTGTCCCCTTCTGATTGGCCACCCAGCCTCAGGGTGCGGTATTTGCAAAAGTAGACCATTGAGAAAGTGAGGGGTTCAGACCAGTAAGTGAAGATGGGGGATACTCTAGGATATGCGGTGGCCGCCCATCTTCTCAGTGAGCCGGGCAGTGGGGAGAGAACACCAGCCGCTCATAAAGGCCCAAGGCAGAGATCCTGGCTTGGCTCATGGCAAAGTAGACCATGGCCACTCATGGGGTTAAAACTAAGAGCGGGTGTGTTGGGCTCAGACTCTGGGCTGGCAAAGCATGGGTGCTCTACAACCTCTCGACCCATGTTCTTCTGCAGACCCCCATCCTCTGCTTCCAGGACCTCCCTCCCCCATCTTCTCACTGAGCCTCTTGTTCTTCTCTGTACTCTTGATTCCCCTGCCTGCTATCCCTCCTCGTCTCCCTGCCTGAAGACGCTCCACACATGCAGGTACCTTCCATTCGGACCCCAGGCAGGCCCCACGACCCTACTTGATCCCTATGTGGCCTTCCGTTCTTGCTCCTCGTAGGAAACAAGGGGTGGCCCACACATCGCCATCATCCAGACCCCAAGAAGGGACAAGGGAGAGGAAGACGGGCCAGGTGCATCTGTCCAGTCTCTGCCCAACGAGAGCCACGCCCTAACCGTTTCCTCTCCAGGGTCAAGGCTGGGGCGGTACAGAGGGAATGGGGGCATGCCCCCACTCCTTCTCCAAACTAGCTTTGGAGAAATATGTGTCGTGGCAGGGGTGTTTGCTGATGATCCGGCAGTAATGTGAGGAGATGGAAACGGCCCACTTGACACTCCCCCACCCTAACCCCTTCCAGTCCCCGAGTCTCATGCAAAAGGTTCAGGAGGCCGGGGGCAATCATCATGTGTGAAGCAGCAGCTGCCACTGCTGGGCCTGGGCATCTGCCTGACACTTGTTGGTCACCAGCTGGGCAGGCTTGGTCTCCAGGCAGAGGCCGCTGACTGAATGCTGGATGAACGATCCTTTCCTCCGCCATTTCTGAGAGGAAGAGAGAGGGAAAAGGAAAGAAAGAAAAGAGTAAAATAACAATAATGGGCTGGGGTGTGAGTCAGTTGTAGTGTTTACTCAGCATGCATGAAAATATCAACTTTATGGTCAGCACCACAATGATACCCAAAAAAACAACCTTCATTTCATGTGTGTACATAACATATACCTAGGACATGTTTTCTTTCTTTATTTTTTTGCATGTGTGTGTGTGTGTTGTGTGTATGTGTGTGTGTGTGTGTACGTTTGTTGGGGTGTGACTAGAAGAAGGCACTGTGTGTGCTTGTGGAGGCCTAAGGGAGACTTTGGGCATCATCCTGGATTGCTTTTTCTCCTTATTGCTTTGCCCTGAGGTTTCCCAGTTTCTGCCTTCCAGGGCCAGAATTGCAGGCTGCTGCAGTATTGCCTGGCATTGTTACATGGGTAACGAGGAATCAAACTCAAGTCCTTTTGCTTGTGAGGCAAAGGTTTTAAACACTGAGCCATCTTTCAGCCCTCCACCTTATTTTTTGAGACAGGTTTTTCTCTCATTGAACTTTAAGCTCACCAATTTAGCTAGACAGATAGGCCAACAATCCTCTTGGGTCTTTCTATCTCTTCCTCCCCGTGCTGGAATTACAGGTCATGCCTGACTCTTTATGCGGGTGCTGGCGATCAAAACTCAGGACTTTATGCTTGCATAGCAAGCACTTTACCTAATGACCACCAGCTTCTGACCCCAGCTCCCTTATTTAAAACAAGCATCTACAGTTCTTTCTACAAAAGACAGACCCTGCCCCAGGCCTAAACACAGCTTTCCCTGGACATTTTTGTAGTGTGTCATGAAGTTACATTCTAGATCAAAGGAGGCAACATCGATGTCTGTGGGCTATATCCAACACAGAGATGTTTTCTTTGGCCTGTGCAGTGTTTATTTAAAATGTGGAGTAGTTATCACATTCAAATCTGTATTTCCAGCTTCTCTTTGGACTCTGGGCTAGTTTCTCATGTAGCATTCAGTTAGCTGGGTTGAGGCTCTACTTGCTCTCAGTTTTAGATGGGGCTCTTGTTCTCCGGTTCTCCAGAGTCCCTGCCTGGTCCCAGCTTTCCCCTCTGGCAGTGAGTCCTGGTCAGTCTCTTCCTTCTAAGACCAAGCCTCTTCTGGTAGTCCTACCACGTGCCTGGCCAGGGACCTATACCCTTGGATGGGAAGTGTCCAGCATCTTCACAGCCAGGACACATGCAGTGGGATGTGGAGAGTGTCCCTAGAGCTCCCGGGTTAGTCCCTTTATCTCCAGGCATCTTCCTCCTCCATGGTTGACTGGAGGGAGTAGGGACGTTGTTCCCACAAAACATTGTAGAAGGACCAAGATGGATGTTGGTGGTATCTGGAACATAGGTCGAGAGGCTGAGAACCAGGTTTCTGGGTTCAGGGAAGACTGACTAGTGAGAGGCTTTGATTTTGGCTTCTCTCCTGCCTCCCTTTTATGTAACTCTCTCCCCTCTTCCTATATTCACTGTCATAGTTAAGCACAGGTGTCAACTTGATAGTTGAGGGTTTGAGCTCTGGGCACATGTGTAGAGAATTAATGGTTGAGTTAAGCCCAGAGAAACCCTAGAGGAGATTGTGTAGCTAAAGGGGAAGGCCCAGCCCATGGTGGGTGGGACTAGGCTCTGGAATAAAATACCGAGAGCTGGTTGAGAGAGTCGGCATCCTTGTGCACACTTGGCCAGACAGTCTGGCAAGTAAGGATCGTCCCTCTCTCAGCCATTATGTAGAGATGGCGTAGCCAGTTGTCTCGGCCCTGGTGTTGGTGCCTGCTGTCCCGTCAAGCTGGACTACAAACTGTAGAACTGTAACCATACCGTCGTTAAGAAAATAAACCCCTTGTTCCCTTAAGCTGTCTGATGGTAATTTATCAGCCTCCATGCAGGTGAACTGTTCCATTCACTTTGTCTTCCACAAGAGGTGGAAGAGCTCATGATCACAGGGAGAGAGCTCGCAGGGGTGCTAAGAGGCAGGCCTGTTTTTCATTGCACATCTTGGGGATGGAAACAAGCTGCACTCAGTGTAGGGCTGGGTGAGGAAGGGAAGTGTCTGTCAGGGTGGGAGGCTGAGACTGCAAAGTCTGAGTGATGATTAATTTCTGTTGCCCACTTGAAATCTAGAATCAGCTGGGGAGCATGCTTCTGGGCATGCCTGTAAAGAATTGCCTTGATTGTGTTCATTGAGATAGGAAGACCCACCCACTGTGGGCGGGGCTACTCCCTGGGGTGGGATCCTGTACTGTACATAAAAAGAGAAAGAGCATGGGTTGCTCTCCGTTTCTTGACTTTGGATGTAATATGACCACCTGCCTTAAATTCATGCCACATCAGACTGCAACCTCAAACTGTGAGTAAAATAAACCCTTCCTCCCTTAGGTAGCTTTCAGTAGGGCATTTTATCACAGAAACAGGAAAAGAAACTAAAACAGTCTTGGAGAGATCAGGCTGAGGACCAGATTTTCTGGGCCCACATGATGAGCCCAGTTGAAAGTTTAAGGGTCACTGACAGTGGGCAGGTAAGGACCTATGGCCCCCTGATAGTATGCTATCACCTGTGGTCTTTTCTTTCTTTGTCTCTCTCTCCTCTCTCTCTCTCTCTTTCTTCTCTCTTTCTTTCTTTCTTTCTTTTTCTTTAACTTTATTTAGTGTGTGTGTATGTGTGTGTCAGAGGGCACTGTGGAGGACTAAAGGTGACATTGGGAATCATCCTGGATTGCTTCTACTTCCCTTTTGCTTTGCTCCAGGATTTCCCAGGCCCCGCCCACCAGGGCCAGAAGTTCAGGCTGCACCCCTCTCCCTATCCTACCCCGTTTCTGCCTGGCAGTTTTTACATGGGACCTGGGATCCTAACTCAAGACCTTCTGTTTGTGAGGCAGAGTCTTAACCTTTGAGCCATCTCTCCAGTCCTGCCTCGTGATCTTTAAGAATCCTTCCCATGTAACTCCATCGGTCGAGCCACCAGCAATGAACAGCTAGGGACACTGGCCATCCTCTCCCCAGGTCACTGCAGACTGTGTGTCCAGGAGGCATGGCCTTCCTCTGTGCAACCCAGGCTCAGTGCTACTGCCTTGGCATCTAGCCCTGGTAATGCAGTGCCTGGCTCTTTCTCCCTCTTCCTCATTGGGTGTAAGTGCCTTGGGAAGTAAGTCCATGTCCTTCTTTCCTCCTTGCGGTCAACGGGATCTGCACGTTTCCTGACAAAGGGAAGACACCCAGAGCAGTGATGGTAGCATTCTCACTTCTACCAGGGCTACCAGGCAGTCTCTCCAGACCTCACCGACTCTCCTGGCCACTCAATTCTGAGCCTTGCCCAGAGACACCGTGTCATGTTGAGGCACCATCCCATCCCCAGGCTCTCAGCAGTCACAGACTCCATAGGATGGGAGGAAGCCCTTGCTTATGAGTGAGGGCTCGGGAGTGACTGAGCTGGGATTTGTTGATTCTCTCTCTCCTTGTCTGGTGCTCAGACACCCTCAGATACATCAAGTTCAACTGGCCTTAGTTGGCCAAAATGGTACCAGGAAGCATGAGTATGTGTGTGGTTTGGGGGGGGTCAGATTCTAGAGAGTTTTGGCAGTGGGACTATTGCTCATCTGTCCTCCAGAGTGGGGAGAAGCATGGCAGCCATGTTCTTTGGGAGCTTGGCAGGGCTGACAAGAGCAGAATGCATGCGTGCAGGCAGGTAGGGTTCTACCATGTCTTGGACTGTGTCAGCACCGAGTGCTTCTGGAGAACTGAGTGGAGGCTGCGTGGGCAGATGCTAGCTCTGGCCTCGACATGGAGTGGTGAGGGTGTGGGTTGCAAGGCTTTCTCCTCAGGGAAAGAGCAAACCGTTCCAGCCCCGCTGCACAGCAGGACTGGCTGCATCTTCCAGGTAGAAAGCACTTCAGAAGTGCATAGAAGGCCCAACGAGCAAGCCAGAGCATTCTCTCTTCTTGTCCCCCCCCCAACACACACACACTGGAGGGCCTGGTTGCTTCTCCAGAAGGAAGTAGCAAGCTCCCAGCCACCCCTAAAGAAAGAGCTGACCCAGGCAAAGTGTGAGAGCCAGGCGCCTTCCTTTGCAGGGACCTGGAGACTTGGCTGTGGGAAGGCTAGAGCCTTGGATCCCATACCCTGGGAAGCAGGGAGTCCTTCCATTCAAGAAGAGATTAACATGGAAGAGGGTTGGGCTAACCCCAGAAATCTGGTTTCTAGTTCTGCCACTAGCTGGGGGTGGGGGATGGAGGGGTGGGGGAGGGTGGGGGTGGTGGTGTTGATCTGCTTCCTAGGACTCACCTGAAGCTGTCACACCCATTTACAAATCATTGAATCCTGGCTTCAGTTTCCCCCATTTATCCTTATCGTACCCACTAAGTTCTGTGGGCTTAAATCCTACCTAGTTCCACTGCTTCTCAGAAGCACGACCTGAAGCCTGTGTCAGTAAGGCCTACTCACTGCTCGGAAGGTGGAGAACCATGCTGGGCAGCTGGGAAGATGATGTGTAATGATCCCTACAAATCTCCTGAGCAGGCCGTGGGTCAAGACCAGCACTTACTTCAGCCCTGTGTTGGCAAGGGCTGGAGTGCAGCATGTGCTCCTGTCCCAGGACTGACAACATCGGGTCAAGCAACTCTTAGCTAGTATTTCCTCCTGCGTGAAATGGCAGGCTGGACCTAGATAGGGGTCTTAGACCCTGCAGATCCTTATTCTGGATGGGTTTGCCTGTGAGCATTTGTCTCACATTCTGCTTCTCTGCTAGGGTCTGCCATCTCTGACGCATGTCCCCTGGGCATGCTGGCCACCTGTGCCCAGGGGGGTGGGGGCTTACCTGCTTGCTTTCTCTTGGGTTGCACACCTGCAGTATGACGGGGGACCCAGGGGAAGACATTAAGGTGGAGGTGGTAGCCAGGCACTTATCCTGCTGTTGGATGAGGTGGTCGCTGAACAGCCATGCCTGCAAGATAGAGAAAGACAGCTCTGGATGGACAGATGGGTAGATGAGCCCTAAAGCAAATGGGTTGGGTATTTTTGTACAATTTTCTACAAATCACTGTAGAAAACTAAAGGTGTCGGTATGATATTCACTACACCATTTGAGTTTTTCTTTGTTTCAAAATGTTTATAACCACATAGTAAGGTGAGGAAGCTTGGCTGGAGCCAGCCAGAGGACGACCAGGAGGATCTAAGAGACAGTGGAGACGGGAGGGATGACAGAACAAGGGAGCAGGCCTGCCAGGGAGCTGGTCCACACTGGATCTCCCAGACCTGCTCTAGAGTTACCGTGGGTGTAACACGCATGCGTCTCTGCTCTGGGCAGAGTCCTAGGGCCTGTTGCCTGTAACACGGCTGAGCGCAGCTGCATCTAGTAGAGGAACTGAGCACAGGTTAGGCAGTATCTCTTCCTTTAGAAGAGAAAGGGAAGGACGCTGGATCGGGCCGGGCATATGGAAGGAGCAGAGTGTGAGGGGCCTAGTTTGCCACAGTTAGCTGACTTGCTCCTGTTGCCCATCTGACCACTGGAAAGAGGGTGTGGGGGGTGTAGATGAGCAAAGAAAATCCTTGAGCCAATGCCCCCCCACTCCTGTCCTGCTCCTGACTAATGCCCCCCACTCCTGTCCTGCTCCTGCCTAATGCCCCCCCCCCCCACTTCTGTTCTGCTCCTGGCTAATGCCCCCTCCCACTCCTGTCCTGCTCCTGGCCAATGCCCCCAGATTCCTGTCCTGTTCCAGGTCCTCCCCTAGAGGCCCCATGCAGCTTACCTGGGCTGGCGGAGGGCTCTTGGCAGACCCTCTGCAGGTCCCCATTCCAAGCAAGAAGTCACCAGCTGTGTTCTGGCCCTGAGATTCCAAGCAGTTGACCCCCTGCTTAATGATTCCAGGGAGTACTTCCTTCACCGGGACACTGAGGGCAAAGACTGTGGGGTCAGAATGGTCCTCGGCCTGTCCTGGCTTACCCACCCCATCCACCAGAGGGCAGTGGTGCTCACTGAGCGCTCAGACCCACAGGCAAACAGTAGCCAGGTGAGCAAGGGGAGGCAGTGAGCAGCAACAGCCTCAGTGCCCACCCTAGCGGCCAGGCTGAGACAAGGGGACCCTGGGAAGAGACTCAGCCTGAAACACAGGGCTTCTCAGCCTGAGCAGGATGCCTGGGAGTTCACAGTGGTCTCAGCGCCTGATCTCAAAAAGACAGGGAAGGTAGTTTTGGAGTGACTAACTGCAAATGCACAAATATGAACATGTGTTCCCTCTCACTAGTGACAAGGAATATAAATGAGGGCATTCACTATTTGCTTGCTGTGTATATATGTGTGTACATCTTTTCCCATTTTTGTGTGTGTGGTGGGGGGACCTGTGTGTGTGTGTGTGTGTGTGTGTGTGTGTGTGTGTGTGTGTGTGTACATGTCAAGAACCAAGGTGATATCAGGAAACATCCTTGATCACACTTCTACTTCATTCTTTTGAGGCTGGGTCTCTACTGAAACCCAGAGCTCATCCATAGGACTAGTCTGGCTAAGGACCTTGTTCTGGAGATTCCCAGTCTCCAGCTTCCCAGGCTGGAATTACAGGCTACCATACCATCCATAGAGGGTGGTTCCCTGCATTTATGTGAGATCTGGCGATCCAAACTCCAAATTCCAGTCCTCTGGTTTGCACCGCACTGCCTGCTGAGTCTACCCAGCCTCTCCCCTACTTTTTAAAACAATGCCCAGTGTTAAGATCAGATCTCTCTGCCCTCCTGATGAAAGCATATATTGGTCAAACTTTTGGAGAGATCGATGTGGGATTAAATATCAAAGTCCTTAAAAATGTGCGTATCTCAGACCTAACAATACCACTACAAGGAATTTATCCTATGGGAATAATGTCCAATGTGTTAAAAGATACTCATCCCTGGTAACTCCTGGTTACTCAGCAGTTGGGGCCTGAGCAAAGTTAAATTCTGATTCACCCAAAAGACAGAAACCCTGTGGCCATTGCAACGGCTGTGTGAAAGAACCAGGTGACATGGAAACTGCTCACAGCCTGCTGGTAAGGTAAACGGGGTTTTATTTATTTATTTGTGCAAGTATGTGTGCGTGCGTGCGTGCATGCGTGCATGTGTGTGTGTGCGTGTGTGTGTCTGAGTGAGTCAGAGGGTACTGTATATGCTGTGGAGGCCCAAGAATGATTTCGGGAATCACCCGGGATTGTGCTACCTTGTCTTTGCTTTTGCTCTGAAGTTTCCCAGGCTCTGCCTCCAAGGCCAGAAGTACAGGCTGCCACCATGTCCTGTCATTTCCATCTGACATTTATGTGGGATCTGGGATCTGAACTCGGGATCTTCTGCTTGTGAAGCAGAGGTTTAACCCCCTAAGCCATCTCTCCAGCCTATCCAGGAAAATGTTTAAAAGACACATGTGTACATGTGGGCACATGCGTACACATATAAACTCATACATATTTTGTGGAAAGCAGACCTAAGGAGCTTGCCACTTCCAGCTAACACAGGCTTTTGCCAGAGTTTCTGAGGTCTTTGAATTCTGTGCTCACTACAAAGTATCAGGGACCAGGAGCAGTTAGAATCTGACCCTGGGCCTAATGTTCCCTGGTGTCCAGAGAGAACTTGGGGGTATGCCTGGCATTCTTTAATGTGGACCCCTGTAGGATCTTAGCCAAAACAGGTCTTCACCAGGCTGCTCAAGAGCCCATAGGACCTCACAACCGATTTCTTTCTCAGAAAGCTTTAGGGAGCACCCTTTGCTTTTCCTCCCACACCCCAGTTTCAGCACCTGCAGCCTCCACACCCCTTTCAGAGTTGGGTAGCACCCAAGCAGAGATTACAGCTATAATCCTTGAGCTGAATGTAATCTCCAGACACATTCTATTTGATCTACGTTATTGCTTTTAATCTATTGGCGATTTAAAAAAAAAAAAAAAAAAGCTAGGGAGGGAGACGGCTCAATCGGTAAAGTTCCTGCCACACAAGAATGAAGACCTGAGCATGAATTCCCAGCACCCATATACAAACCAGGCATGGGTGGGAGGATCTCCAGAGACTGCGGGCCAGTCTAATCGACCCATGAGCCCTGGGTTTAGTGAGCCCCTATCTCAAAAGATAAGGTAGAGAGTGGTAGAGGAAGACACCCAGTGTGGACCCCTAGCCTCCACAGGCACACATGTGCATAGACAGCTACACACACACCCCAGCTCCCTCACACACTACACACTATATGCTACACAGTAAAACCCGAGTCTAGCCTCTTGGGAAAATAGGCAGATCAGGCCTCCCCGCGCCTGCACTGCAAGAAAAGCAATCCACTGTCATGCAAAGCAGCTGCCCCTGTTTCTGGAGATTGTGGCCCAGATCGGCACAGTCTCTGCCACTCCCTGCTACCCACCTCGGCAGGTGACTGGCTTCCATCATCTATCAGACCACTAGAAGGACTTGAGTTTTCAACTTCTGCAAAGAAGTGGGCAAGGGGGCGGCTTCTTCCCGACCCTCCTCCTATGTTCTTTTTCCCACTCCCTGTGGCTTAGGAACGTGTGCCAACTGATCAGCTGTCAGTTAGGAGGTGGGCACCCACCCGGGGGTGCTGCTGCCCAGCACTGCTTGTGGAAGGAACTCTGGATAGGCAGCAAGGGCAAGAGCTAACCTGGCATGTCCTGCAATAGCGGTTTCTAGCCAGCTGGGAGCGCAGCCACAGCCGCCTTCCCCGGCTGCCAGGCAGAGCCAGCTGAGCTCTAGCAGCCCTGTGGTGTCGGCACCCGTTTCCCTCGGAAGCTCCCCTCTGAGCAGGGCTACCAGTAGACCTCTCAGAGCTTCAAGAGACAGCAGTAGGCACCCCTATTGCTCAGCTCTCAAACTGCTTTACTTTTACCTGTTAGAAAATTGTTGAAATACACCAGTTTGGCTAAAATTCCCTGCCATCCACTTATAATTACGGTAATGCAATGGCCGCCACGTGACCAGCCCCCTCACCAATGTGGTATACCTGCGCAGAGCGTGGTTTGTACATCTCTCTGGGACATTCCTAACAGAAGTAACGAATTAGCAGCCACCGAGGTCAGCCAAGGACTTTTGGCCTGGACAAGATGCTGAGCTGTAGCAGGATGATAGGCAGGTCCTGCAAAGTGGAGGCCTCATCTCCAAGTCCCTTCAGACTCTGTGGGGCCCACCTGAGAGCAACTCTCAGGACCCTCTGCTTGGAGGACGGCTGATACCTTTCGAGTCCTCCTTCCCCACAAGCTGATTAACCCCGACCCCTCAACCTGGGAACTGGGCTGAGTTGTCTAGAGGGAACCGAGCTACAAAATCCACAACAGGGGACTCATATGCTCTGTTTAACATGGCCGGCTTAGTCTGCTGTCCTATCTTGAGATGGGCTAGGCACCTGCTAGTTCGTTTCGTTCTCATGAGTCTTGGGGATGTCAGGAGGTGCTTGAGGTGGGGAATGCAGGTTTGGAGAGGGAGGGTAAACCCTCGGGTCCCCAGGACCCCATGAATGTTCCTCAGCTTCTACCCCAGTCAGGCCTGAGGGCCAAGGCACCATACGAATGTTTTATGGACTCTGACAGAAGCTAAGGAGTGGCTGTTCTTTTTCCCCCAGCGTCTCAGAAATGATGCATGTAATTAAACATCATTTTGGCAAGTTATTCACTTGCTGTTTTACATTTTATTTAGTGTGTGTGTGTGTGTGTGTGTGTGTGTGTGTGTGTGTGTGTGTGTGTGCGCGGCCATGTTAAATAGAGAGTATGAGTCTCCTGTTGTGGATTTTGTAGCTCGGTTCCCTCTAGACAGCTCAGCCCAGTTCCCAGGTTGAGGGGTCAGGGGTTAATCAGTTTGTGAGGAAGGAGGACTCGAAAGATATCAACCGTCCTCCAAGCAGAGGGTCTGTGGAGGATCAAGGGTGACTTCAGGAATCATCTTGGATTGCTTCTACCTCCTTTTTGCTTCCCTTTGGGATTTCCCAGGCTCAACCCACCAAGACCAGAAGTGCAGGCCACTGCTGATTCTGCCTGGCGTTTTTACCTGAGACCTCGGATCTGAATTCAGGACTCTCTGCTTGTGAGGCAGAGTCTTAACCCCTGAGCCATTTCTCCAGCCCCACTTGCTGCATTGTTATGAATTAGTGCTCCTCTTAGCTGAGGGGGAGGGGATTAGGACTACTCAGGCTGCCAACTCACTTCCAGGAAGGCTGTCGTGGCTCAGATTGTTCTGGAACTTCTTAAAAAAATTGACCTCAGTCATTGACCCTATTACTTTCCAGGCAGGCTGTATCTTCGACTTTGGGTTTTATTATCTGGGTTCAGCATCTAGTTATTTCCCAAGGTTTGGCTACAATCTAACAGTGGGAAATTTCTGAATGCTAGATCGGTCCTCAGAGAACAGAGGTCTCCTTCCTTTCAGGACCTGAAGACTCCGAAGAGTGGAGTGTTCTAGAAAGCCGAGATAAAGAGCTTGGGAGAAAAAAGGCAGCAAGGGGTGAGGGTGCAGCAGGGGAGGGAGTGAGCTGGCTCCCCGAGGTCATCGCTGTGGAGCGAAAACTCTAGACGGGAGAGAGACTTGTTGACTGCAATTTATTCACTCAAAAATGCTTGTTGTAAAAGATGTTTATTGGGTATCTGTTTTGTGATATGTAAGATTCTAGGTGCTGGAGCCAGAACTGCGGACAGCACACACATGACAGCCTCCAGCCCTGGCGAGCTTCCAAGGTGCGCGCAGGAGATAACACCAAATTAACTGGCCAGACCAGGTGGATGCAGCCAGGGAGAGAAATCAAGCGGGAAATGCCAAAAGTGATGCTGTGATCTGTTTAGTCTTCAGACAAAGTGTGTCCCGGGGGAGGAGGGGACCTTAGAGTCACAGTCTGAAGAGGGTGAGGAAGGGATACAAGTGTGGATAGATCAAGGCACCAAGAAGGATTTATAAAAAAATAAAAAAGGAACATAGACTCGCCACCAACACACACACACACACACACACACACACACACACTCCTCACAGCACACCTTGTCCTTCATCCTTCGCCTCCTACTACTATTCAGAGCACAGGTATATTTTTGCAACCGTGTTTGCATTTTGCTTCCTCGTTTGCTAGAACAAACATTCCCCCCTTTTTGGGTCTTTATGATTATAATACTGATGGATATGTGATGTTTGCTTTAAAAGGATGCACCAATGATTTGCTGAGGCTACTAGCCCTGGTGTCAGCAGCATCTTGTCACGCAGCAGGATCTGTAGTCAATGGCCCATGGCAGCTCTAGAGGAGCCGAGCTCCCAGCGGGGAGAGAACAGGGTCAGAGGTGATAAGAGTGAAGGCTCTGCAGAGTGCAGTGCTGTCTTCCTAAGGAGACAATATCTATTTCCCAGCCACAGAGCTAGTCTGGTAAAAATCGATCACACCTGACTCTGCATAATGTCTCCTTGGTCCCCCGGGCCTGGAAGGAGCCACACCTGGGGCAGTCAGGCCCTGGCCGCTGACCCCCACCAAGCGGATGCCGAGGATGAAGACCGCACTCACGTGAGCTCGGGGTAGACGTTCTCCAGGTACCAGCGGAAGGACTTGCAGTCCATCTTCTTCCTCTGCTCGATCCTCGTGGCCACACTGAAGGGGGAGACAGGGCTGGCGCAGGGAGGAAGTGCCAGGAACCACGCCCCAAGAGGCTGGTCCCCCCGCTTTCCATCTACTTCAAGTGGACAGGCCTACGCTGCCCAGTTGTGGCCACTTGTCTCATGCCGCCTTCTGACACAAACGCTCACCCAATTCCCTTGGGCCCTTTTTCCTCCCCAACCCCCAAGAGTCACACACTATATATACCTCAGTTAGCATATCATAAACTTTCACTATTTTTGCAGAGAACAGGAAGGTCACAGATTAGAAGTTATCCTTTCTTGCCTTCTAGTTTAGGACACAGGGTCAAACAGGAGGGGCAGGCTGTAAACATCCCCTCAGAAGCCTGACAGGTAACTACCATCAGACTCGTCTCTGGGACATACAAGTTCCTCACTGTCCTCGGCCACACTAACCCAAAGGCCACTTTCCTGAGGACTTTGTAGCTGCCTTCCGAGTAAACCAGGATGAACTATTCACCCCAGAAATGGATTTAAGGGGACATGGAGCCCTTAACTCAGGGGAAAGTCTCTGTAAATGTTTCTTCCTCTTTAAAAAATAAATGATATGGCTATTTTTCTTCTTCTTTTTTTTAAAGTATGGAATGCTTCATAATTTGCATGTCATCCTTGTGCAGGGTCCGTGCTATATATCGTTCTAGTTTTACTATATGTGCTGCCGAAGTGAGCACTTTTTTTTTTAAGGATAGACATCAATAAGTAGAGGGAAGACGATTTGTTCACCATCAATCATTAACAATGTTTTCAAACTTTCCTCACAACTTTCAGTAGAAGAAACGCTCATCTCACACTGTGATGCACTATACCCCGTAGACACATAGGCACGCACACATGCGCACTGCAGAAGACTGAAATGAGTTTCATAAAACAATACTTACCCTTAATTGCAATCAACTCTGATTTCCTATTTTGTTCTAAACTAATCTAATCTGTTTTTTTCTTTTCCTCGCTTGATTTTTTTTTAAAATGCTAGTCACGATTCACTAAATTTATTTCAAAACCCATTTGCATTTTGAAAACATTTAACTAGACTGTAGTCATCACGTACGTAGCAGGAAAAATAGACTGATAGATCACAGGTTTGGACAGGGGTGGAGGCGAGCCTGCAAAGGCTTCTGCAGACAGCCCCACCCTGAGACCCCGCAGACACTGCTCTTCCTGTGGGCAGCAAGTCTCATCACCTCAACTACCTCCATGTGGGTGGGCACCAGGGTTTTGTCCCTGCATCACACTCCCTCCCAGGCCCCAGAGGAGCCGGAAGAACCAGGACCCGTCGCTAGAGCTGTGAGTGGCTCCATAGTCTGCTGGGCTGTGCAAACATGGGTAGAGGGAACAGACGTGCAAGTCTGCGGGGTTCACCTGCCAAATGCTTTCCCGATGGCCGACGGCCGGGCTTCGTAATAATACTGCTTGTACTCATCCATCCACACCTCTGCAGTACGCTTCGTATTCCTAAACACAAAGAGCGAGATAGAAAAAAGTGAAACGAAAGTGAGGTGAAAAGGGTAGGGTTTTGGGTCAGTATGACTTACGCCTTTTTTTTTTTTTTTTTTTCTCTTTAATGGTGCTTGGGATTGAATTTAGGACCTCGTGCCTGCTAGACAAGCACGCTATTACAGAATTATACCAAAGCACTCTTTTTGGTTTTTATTTTGAGACATGGTCTCAGTGAATGACCCGGGCTAGTCTTGAACCATTCTGTAGCTTTTTCGAGCCCTGAACTTGCCATCTTCCTGGCTCGGCCTCCCGAGGAGCTGGGATGGCGAGCCTGCATCACCAGGGCCGGATGTTGGTCAGTTAACAATATATGCTTAAGAAGAAAGGGAGTTTCGTACAGCACAGACCAGTGAGAATCCTGGTGGAGTATCCAGAACAATACTGGGTGGGGCGGCAGGAACTAGCAGTCTAGTGGAGGATGACCAGTGAGGGTCCATGTCTACTCTGCGTCTCCCCGTGAAAGAATCCATCCTAGTGCAATAGCTGCACGTTGGCAAAGAGAACACGAACAAGAAGAGCTCACTGGTGGCAACCTACACGTCCTTCAGTAGAATAACTGACCATCTTGAAAAAGGCCAAGGCTAGTAATGCTACTGAGGATGTTGCTGTACAGCTAGCTGGGGGCCAAAGGGGTCGCTGCTGCAGGAGCGCACAGCAGCGATCCATCGACGCGAATACAAACTCAAAGCCAGGAGGGCAGGGGGTCTCTGTAGACAAACGGGTTACCTGAGAATGCATCTAAGGCTCTCATGTGATACACCAGCCATCTACTAAGCATAGTTAGTTCTATTTAAGGACGTGAAATGATAGGCCAGCTACTATGAGCGGTAGTCAGTTGTAAAACAGTAAGTGAGATGAACAAGAATGGGTGAAAGTGACTTTCAGTTTCTTCTCTGTAATAACACAAAAACACGTAGCTTATAAGTGGCTATTGGTCCTGCCCACGTGTTCATAGTAAACATGAATGACTTTACTACAAAAATAGGGTGGAGATGCCAAACGAAATTCTAGGCTATTCAGTAGCTGGTGATGGGAAGTGCTGCTTATCCTCACAAACCAGCATGGCTTATCAGGAAGGGGTGCTTGAGGCAGTCCCCACCTTCTTCAGTCATCTCCATCAGCACCACCAGGCATGGACTGGCCTTTAAAAAACTATTATTATTATTATTATTATTATTATTATTATTATATGTGTGTGTGTCTGTCTGTCGTCTGTACATGTGTGGAGGGCACCATGGCACTCATATGCAAGTCAGAGGACAACTTTATGAAGCTCGTTCTTTTCTCTCGGTCCACCTTTACGTGGGTTCCGAGTTTGAATTCAGATCATTAGGCTTACAGGCAAGCACCTTTTCCCTGCTGAGCCATTTTTCCCAGTCCTAGAATGGGATCGTCCTCTGGGACACTGCCCACTCTCCTGTGAGACCAAGCGCGTCTGGCCAGGTCAAAGTGGGGACACTGGCAGCCATGACCAGCACCTGGAGTCTGAGGTATGGAGGGCAGCACTATATTGGTGATTTGATCACTTTTTCCACAATTCAGGGTCAAAGGAAAGGCACCGTAAGACAAACCCGTGGGCAATATTCCAACTTCATCCTCTACTCCCCAAAGTACCCAGACTCTTGGAATGTCAGACCTGGGGTAAATGGGGAAACTGAGGCCCGAGAAGTAGGATGACAGCCCCAAAGCACAAGATAACTGGCTGAGTATGTCTAGAGTGTCTAGAGTTATGGGGTCCCATGCCCCCCCCAGGTTTTTCTCATTGGGACCTACCTGATGTAGGTGAGGGCATTACCCTCTGGGAAGTTATAGGGGTGCCGCTTCCTGAAGACATGGCCCACACGGCTGCAGGGCACGATCTCTAAGCTGCCACCGCACATCCACACCCTGAAGGAGAGCTCTGCAGGAGAAGTGGGAAGGAGTGAGGAGGGATCTCGCCGGGTCCCCAGCTCTTCCAGGTCTCCTGAAGGTACAGGCTGGGGTCTGACCTCTTGGGCTTGATAAAATGGGATGCTTCCATTCCTTGTGTGGACTCACCCTATTCATGAACACATACATATTCCACCCCCCACCTCCCGTGGCCGAACCCCAGGAGGACCGTGGGGAGAGCCTCAAAGGGACCCAGAACCACAGGAAGGAGAATTGTGACAAACAGCAGCATCATGTCCAGCCCATGTGCACCAGGTCCCGTCCAGACACAAGGTAAGAAAGAACCTATGTGCTGGTTGGTCAGCTCTGGGCATCTTCAAGGGTCAAAAAGGTCGTTCCAACTGCACCCAATTGGCCTAGGCCTGTCTGTAGGCCCAGAGGGGACCCCTGGGTCTCTCAAGAAAATGCTTCCTTCTGAGGGTGGTGGTGAAGCTCAGAGGCTTCTGTAAACAACTGAAATCTCCACAGGTGTCAGGAGATGCAAGAGGCCACTCAACTGCCAGGAGCAGGGCTTGCAACTTGCCATCACAGCTCGTGGCAAGGACCCGTGTGGGCAGCTGCTTGAGCCTCACGATCTCTTCTGACTTCATATTAATCCTCCAGTTGGAGACCCTGTGATGCTAAACCTCTCTTTCCTTGCTGGAAAAAAAAATCACAATTTGACCATTTTCTCATGAGTTCCCACCTTGGTCGCTCTTCCAAGTCCCCAGTTGGCCCTAAGGACCCCCATGGTCCCTGGCCTGATCTGGCTAGCTATGTGCCTGGGGCAGCATGCAGCTCAGGGTCAGGACTGACCTTGGGCACGCCTGGTCCCACACACAGCACTGGCCATGTAATGAACTTCCCTAGGTCTGCCCATAACCAGAGTAGCTGCCCTCGGCCACTGAGGTATAGAACTGAGGACAGGAGGTCTGCAATCCAGTCCGTTTCTACCACAGTTATGCCAACTGAACCACCTTACTTCACTCACCCAAGACCACCCACACTGTCATGAATCTTTTTTAACTATTCATTTACTTTTCACACATGTGTGCGTGTGTATGTGCGTGTGTGTGTGTGTGTGTGTGAGAGAGAGAGAGAGAGAGAGAGAGAGAGAGAGAAAGAGAGAGAGAGAGAGAGAGAGGACACTGTGTTCCCCGTGGAGGACCAAGGGTGACTTCAGGAATCGTCCTGCACTGGTTCTACTTTCTTTTTGCTTCTTTTTGGGATTTCCCAGGCTCCGCCTACCAAGGTCCTTTCTACCTGGCATTTTTATGTGACATCTGGGATCCAAACTCAGGACATTCTGCTTGTGAAACAGAGTCTTAACTCTTCAGCCATCTCTCCAGCCCATGACTTGTTATTATTAATAACAAGGCAACAGCAGTAATCACCATCTACTATATACCATGCTATTTATATTCAGTATTTTCTCACAGCAACCATATAAAGACTATTATCTATGTGCCCTCACTCTCCCTGCCTCCCTCCCTCTCTCTCTCTGTCTCTCTCTCTCTCTCCCTCTCTCTCTCTCCGGGTTTTACTACATAGCCCTGGCTGTCTGGCCTGGTCCTTACTACGTAGACTTGTGTAACCCAGAATGGCCCTAAACTCTCAGCATCCTCCTGAGCTGGCCTGCTTGTTTTCACTTTGTTTGTTTGAGATGAGGGCTCTCTGTGTTGCCCACGCTGGTCTGGGACACCTGACCTTCCCTGGTTCTCTTGCCTCAGCCGCCCCAGTGCTGGAGCTGCATGTCTGACCCCAGCTGTTTTTAATATAAGGATTAGGAAGCTCGAAGATACTATACCCTCTGGTTCACTGCCTATGTTACGATCATGTTTACTTGTTTGTTTCTCACTTTCCTGGGTGCCTGTCTTTGCCCCACTAGAGTATAAGAGAATCTAGAACAGTACAAGACACATAGTAGGTACTCAGTAGATTTTGCAGAGTGAATGAAAGATTTTGATTCAAAAAGTGCAATGTGCTGGGCAAAGTGTGGACTTTATGCTGCAATTGAATCATTTAATATCTTCATTCAAATAAGGTCAAAGGAGGAAAATATAATGGGGTAGAAGGCTGAAGAGAGACAGTAGAGTGTTTTTTTTTTGAGGGGGGGGGCTACATTTTTAACTAGGTTGATTCCAGAGATTCTCCCTGAAAAGCAGGCAATGGATCTAAGACCCAAAACCAGAGGGGAGGGGGAATCACGTGACTTGAGGGAAAAACTTTCCAGGTGCGGGATCATCAGCACAGGCACATGTATGAATGGCACGGCTGCAGGTTCAAGGGCAGCAACAAGGCCTGGTGGGCAGCGGAGTTCGGCAGAGCTAAAAGAGGTGGATGAGGGTGGAGTTCAAGCTAACAGCGTTAAGATGTGGCTCTGAGGGTCCTGGAGGCTCTTGCAGATTTGGGCGGAGTAATGATGTGATCCAAGAGAACCCGAGGTGACTCCAAGGTCACGGCAGCCTCCAGCCCCATGGGAGACAGCCTTTGGACCCTCAGAAAACAGGGCACAGCTCACCTGGGGCAGCTCCTGTCTTTCAACAAAGGAATAAAATGAAAGGCTTGAAGCCGCCAGAGACGGGAGTTTCCTGGCTCAAAACCCGCCCCGCAGCTGACCCTCTGAGTACCACAGCCAGCCCAGACACTTCTTTGAATTTCTTCTAAGAAACAAAACCCTTGCCAGAACCACTCCGCGCAGCAGCAGCGCCTTTCAAGTTCCCCAGCCCCTGCGCGCTCGCCCCAGGCAGAGTTTGAAGCGAGCTGTTTGATCATTCACCAGGTTTCTCTGTCAGTCCCCAGCCTACAAATCAGACATGGAAAGAAAGGAAAATGTTTGCAAGCAGGGAGGCTGCGGCCTTTCTCAGTCTGGGATGCCTTACAGGAAACTGCCTTTGCCAAAGTCATCTTCGGGATACCAAGAGGGTCACGTGGCCCCCAAACATGAAAGAAGGTGGGGATGCAAGCATCGAGGCGGACCACTGCCTAGAAGCAGCAGCCTGCCTGGAGAGGCTGAGGGGGGAACACCCCACCCCGGCTTGCACCCGGTTGGTTGGCAAAGGCATGGTTTGTTTTCAGCCCCTTTACATACTTGTTTTTCTGGAGGGGGAAGAATGAACAAGGCCCTCCTCTTAGCATCTCAGATGCAGACTTTAGAACCCCTCACGACCCTCAGGGGGTCTGCTAACTGCTAACTCACACGCACACCTCCTGACTGAACTCCCAAAGGTGGCACCATCTGCTAAGTGGGCAGGAGACCACTGGTCTCACTCACTGAGAATCTAGTTGGGCTGAAAAAGGAGAAAGAGGGTGGGGGAGTGGAAGGGGCTTCAGGAGAACCAGCCCTCGCTCCCAGGGCCCCCAGGATGGCACTGTGCCTTCCTCCACCTCTCTGTCTGGGCTATCACTGCCGGTGTGTTCTTGCTTTTCCTCTTTCCCAACTCACCAAAGTTCTCTCCCCCCCAGATATCCATCTGGGCATCATACTTTCCCAAGTGGTTAAACCAGGACTTGTCAATCACAAAGATTCCTCCGGCTATGACAGGTGTCCTGGGGACGAGAAAGGAAGAAGCAAACCATGAGCTGGTGAGGCTAGGAGCTGCTCCCTTGGCCCCAAGACCTGAGACTGTACCTCCCCCAGATCCCTGTCTGCAGAGTCACTGGGCAAGGTCTGACCCACTCTTGGGCCCTCATGAGTACTCTGTGGCCTCAGAGCACAGTCAGCACCTAGACGGGGTACCCCTAGAGCCCTGGTGGCTGGGGAGGGTTCCCCAAGTGCCTTTCAGCCCCCCCCCCCAATCAGGAAGGCAGCCTGACCTGATGGGCTTGGTGGGGTCCGTCCGGGTCATCTTCTGCTCCAGTGGAATCTGCTCCCACTTAAAGTGTAGGCTCCAGTCGAATCCTAGGCACAGAACAGGATAAGGTGGGCTCAGGGAAGGGTGCTCTTTTCCCGCCCTCAGTTTCTCTTGATTGCAGCCCAGTCACAGGAGCCCTGGGCTCTTCCGAGTCTGTCCCTTTATTTAGAAGAGACAAGCCTGGGCCTCATAGGCTGTCCAACCCATGGCAAGACAGATGCTCCAGAGATAACTACAAAATGTTTAACATGTCCGTGTAGGAGACCTATGCTGAGACCAAAAAAAAAAAAAAAGGAAAAGACCATGGGGTGCCCATACAATTTAGTAAGTGAAGTCAGAGAGACTTACTGATGGGTGACTATTGATGAGAACCCTGAATTAGCATCCATGCAGTGATCAAGGGAAAGGGAATTCCAAGCAGGGACAGCAACAAGCACTAAGGCCCTGAGGTGACTTCTCAGAAGGGAAATGCCTGGGTCCCCTCACAATCCCAACCTCAAGATCTAACTCATGGTTGGGTCTACTTAATGAGCACCTGGGCCCCAAATCAGAAAATTCCCATGTCCAGTAGCTCTCACTGATAGATTCCCTAGAACTGAAGAATCCAACAGAACTTGTATAGCTGGTTCAGTTGGGTCAGCAAAACCTGTGGCTGCTGAGTGTTTGGTTCATTGTCCTGGACAGTTAAGGAACTGAATCTTAAATATTCAGATAATTAATTTAAACAGCTGCACGTGACTATTGTCTAGTGTAACAGACAGCTCAAAGTTGGAGTCCACGGTGGTCCATAAGAGAAGCCACCAACCTAAGTTACATACATCATTGAAAACGGTCCAGGAAGGAAATGAAAAACAATGAAAACCGGTGAAGGTAGGTTTGAATAAGATATTTTCAATGTGATCTATGTCACCTCATCATGTGATCAACTAGAAACACACACATGATATTTTACATGGGTCTACACTTAGTCTTAGAAGTCCCCGGGCACTGCTGCGGGTTTTGTATACTTACAGCCCATCTCAGATGTGACTAGTTATGTTTCAAGACCAGACACATTTCATGACTCACTGGCTACTTCTGAGATGGTGTTAGGAATTTACTCAGGAAAGAACACAGACTCCCTGGCTCTTCCAGAAAGACAGCGGGCACAATGTGGCCTCTGCCAGGTTCTGTGGCCCTGGCCCCCTGGATGGCAGTAAAGGGAAAGAATGACCCATGGAGGGAGCGAGGAGTGGCTAGCCTGACCCTGTCTGTGTCTGCCAGGAGCTTACGGTGACCAGCTCTGGCCCTATGGCTCAAACCCAGCCCCTCCCCCATCTCTCCTTATTTTCTCTTTGGGAGAAAGGATTGTCAGAGACTCAGAAGAGCAGCAAGCCAGGGCTCCTGCTGATCCTCACCCGCCCCCTTTCAGACCTGGAGCCCCTTTCCCTGGGAGCAGGACGCACCTCCGCGAAGGTCAGCGGATGCTGCAAGGTAGGCGAAATTGTCCAGACTGATGACATCGATGATGGGGCTCACTACACGGGTGTGGTCCTGGGGGACGAGGGAAGAAGGGGTGGGGGGTCAGGGACTACTGCAAAAAAGAGGCCCAGCTGCCTGTGGCGGAGAGGCGGAGGGGGAAACGGGGAGGCAGCGTTTCCTAGAAGATGTGCCCAGGGCCCTCCAGACCCCTCCCTGGCTGACTCCCAGGAGCAGAGCTGCATCAGCACACACAGGCGCCTGGGAGACCCCACTGGGTGCCCCCACACGGCCAGCACTACTCCAACAGTCTCTTCTTCTTGCCCCATTTTGAGTCCTGCTGGGATCTCCCTGCCTCCGGGAAGTCCTCTCTGACAGCTGCAGGCTGGAAAGTTCTTCCCTTTGCCATCGGTTCACACAATGCTAGGGCAGTTGGCACGGGGGCCGCCTGAGGTGGCTCTTCTGCAGCTGGTTTGCACCGTTTGCTCCGTCATTTAACTTTGGACCTTGCTGGGTTGAGTCTTCCCAAATGGACCACCAATAGCTTGGGTAAGCTGGGGGCTACTCGGCTCACCTGCTGTGCCAGATGAGACTTGCCCCTTTTTGTGACCTCTCAGAACACAAGTCCAACTCCAAAACATTGGCGAGTAATGGCCTCTTGATTATGCTGTGTACCCCAGGGCAAGCTAATCACACTTAGAATACCCTTTCTCCCGCTTCCCATGGATGACCATAGTGCGGGGGTCTTTCCTTTTTCTCTCACGCTGCTTTTCCCCCTAAAGTCCTCTTGTCTGATATTATGACACCCACCTGTCATCCGCACTCAGAGGAGCCTGCGGCAGGTGAAGCATGAGTGTGAGGCCAACTGTGGTTACACAGTGAGACCCTGTCTCATACAACCAAAACAATAACAAAACCCCACTTATGGTGAACTTGGAAGCCCTCAGTTCACACCTGGCTCAGGTAGCAATAGCCTGGGCAAGGGAGTGGCTGATGAGTGAGACCGTGTGGCTTTTCACTGCTCCCTGGGAATCTGCCTCTCCCAGCTCATAGACATTTTTATATTGAGATAATTAATATGCTATAAAACTCACATTTTGTGTTTAAAAGTGCAGTTCAGAAGTCTTTATATGTTCACAATGTTGCACAACTATGAGCACCACCTAGTTCTAGACACTTTGTTACGTCAAAGAACTTTCCATTCCCATGGATTTGCTTAGCCTTCACTTGCCCTGCAAATGGAATGCATACTCTATGGCCTTTTATGACAGGCTTTCTTTCTCTTCACAGCTTTCCAAAGTTCATTCACATTGCAATATGTCATAGTTAAGCACAGGTGTCAACTTGACTGTTGAGGGTTTGAGCTCTAGGCACATTTGTAGAGAATTAGTAGTTGAGTTAAACCCAGAGCAAAACTGAAGGAGATTGTCTAGCTGATGGGGAAGATCCAGCCCATGGTGGGTGGGATTAGGCCCTGGATAAATCACAGAGAGCTGGTTGAGTTGGCATCCTTCTATTCACTTGGCCAGACACGCTGGTCTGGCAAGTAAGGATTGTCCATCTCTCAGTCATTATGTAGTGATGGTGTGGTCAGTTCTCTTGGCCCTGGTGTTGGTGCGTGCTCTCCTGTCAAGCTGGACTAAGAACTGTCACTGGACTATCGTAAAGAAATAAACCCCTTGTTCCCTTTAAGCCGTTTGGTGGTCATTTATCAGCAATGTTGCAGGCGGACTACAACACAATATTTATCAGTATTTTGTTTTCTTGACTAGATAATATTCTACTCTATGGATATACCACAACATATGCCTACTATAAATAGTGTTGCTCTGAATGCATATGCAGAAAATTTTAATGTACCTGTAGATATAGTCTTTTTAAAATTTTCATTCTCCTGTGTTTACACTTATCAGGTGAATTGCTGGGTCACATGGGCAGTATTATTTAAACTTTGGGAGACCTGCCAGACTGTCCTATTTTATAATCCCGGCAGCAACAAGGAGGCTCCTATTTATCCACATCCTGTTTTTTCCCTTTTTAAGTATAGCCCATCTCCACAGGTGCAAAGCTTAAAGTAGTATTTCCTGAGTGACAGATGGCAGCATATTTTATGGGCTTATGAGCCATTTGTACATTCTTCCTTAAGGAAACACCCATTCAAACCCTTTGTCCATATTTTAACTGGACTATTTTTTCTTTTCCTCCTTCTTTTCTTTCTATTCCCTCCTCCTTCTCCCCCTTCCTCTGTCTTCTTACCTGACCCATTCCCTCACCCCACTTTTCTTCCTGTGGCGCCCTGGTCCTCCTGCTGGGCTTATCGGTGCTGAGATTACAGGTGTGCCGATGAGCCTGCCCCAGTTGCTTGTCTTGTCACGGTTGAGTTGTAACTGCCTCATCCTTTTCTGCCTCCCCCTTCTGGGATGCAGCAGGCACACGACAGGAGTCTGCTTCTCTCTCCTCTCCTCCATTCTCCAAGAACTCTAGCCTGTCTTGGCTCCCTCTGGCTTCCCCTCCTGACCACAAGCCCTAAGCTCAAGATCATGCCTCGCTCAGGAGTAAAGCCACAGCCAACCACAGGGGGAGATTCCTGGCTTGAGACTTCAGTTCCACGCAGCTCTCACAACCCCCTGAGCAGGACAAGCATGGCGGGCATCCCTGTGGTCAGACAGTTCAGAGAGATGAAATCACTCCAGGGAAGCAGACCCAAGACCCGCTTCAATGCCCTCCTAGTTCCACAGACACGTTCCATCAGCCCTCAGAGCAGGAACATAGGGTGGGTCCGCCAAGGGGCCCAGCTCCCCACACAGCTGCAGCTCACCTCGGTCACCCTCTGCAGCATAGGCTGCAGCCACTCCACATTCACTTCACAGTGGCTATCTAGAAAGGTGAGGACGGTGGCTGCAGCCACATCTGCCCCTCGAACCCGGGACCGGATCAGTCCTGCAAAGGGAAAGAATGGGGTTGAGTCAGATGTCTCCCAGTGTCCCCCCCAAAGTCCCAAGGCTCTCACTCTCAAGGATTGAGGGCTCAGCTATTGTGACTGGTTTATCCTTGGCACTTGTTTTTTACCTCCCTCCTGGTCTTTGGCTTCACCCATAATTGGAACCTGTCATGCCACTGAAGCTTTTAGACATGGATGTGTGGTTGAATGGACGGTATGGTCAGGCGGGGGTTTGGCACTGACAGAGCTAGACAGAAAAACCTATTCTTCACCAAACTGCTAGGTAGTTCCCTCCAGCGGTACCACCAGGTGTGACAGGGAGAGAATCTTCTACAAGGCTTGGATCTGTATAGCAGCTCTTCACTTACCTTTAGCTGAGCCTCAGTTTCCCTTTCCTACTCCCCTTCCTTCCCTTCTTTCTTCCATCCTGGTGTTCCAATCCAGGATATACACATGCTGCAGGTACTCTTCCACTAAGCTACATCCGGAGCCCTCAGTCTCTTATCCTCAAAGTCAAAGACATCATAATCCCACCAGCCCATCACTTCAAACAAGGTAAGGAGGACCTCTGATGCCAGGGAGACCTGCATGTGGTGGGTTCCACTTGTATCCCACCTCCATTCCCCATTGGTCTCACTAAGTGACCAAGAATGACCTTGAGGTTTAGGGTTTTAGGGTTTTGTCTGGTCAGGATGTCAGAGGACCAGCTGGTCCTGACCTAGCCAAAACAGCCCCTGTCCTGTGAGTCATGGGGAGGGAAAGGCCTAGTTGAGACTTTTGAATACAGTTCACTTCATGGAGCCATTTCCCTAGCTATGCCTCTACCCAATACTCTGCCTCTATCTAACTAGCCATCCATCTGTCCAAAAGACTCAGTTCCTATCTTTCTACTCAAAGGTATCCAGAAAACATCTGGGTGTGGATCCAGATCCACTGTTGGCAAATCCCGAGGGAAAGCATATTCACAAGGCCAATGGAGCCCCGAAGCATTGGCTTGGGAGACAGTTCTCTTTGGCTACTTTCAGGACAGTTTGAAAGTTTCCCTCACCAATATCCCTGTGCTCCTCGGCATGACTGATGTCTCTTAAATGTCTACCAAATTCCCCACTCGCTGTAAAACCTTCCATGGCTGTCATCTGCTTTGTCAGATCTAAATGTGGCTTCTGGTTTTCCGAAGGAAAGCTGAGCTGGTCCTAGCCAGCAGGAAGGCTGCCACACTGACTTGACACGACGCAGTGCCCGAAGGGCGTGTGGAGCTGAGGAGACCACACGGGGACAGGCGTAGGGTGGAGCCCGGGACCCAGCAGTTCCTCACCTTCCCGCCGGTCATTGCGCAGACACTTGACCTTGGGGATTCTGGTCAGGAGCAGACAGTCTTCAGCTGAGAGTAGGAGGAAAGGAAGGGAAGTTCATTCAGTTATGGGTGTCAGATACAGAGGACTGGCTGTCATGTCAGTTCTCGGAGCTGTCTCATGCCAGGACAGGGACAGAACTGGCAAAGGGGAGGAGAGAAGGCCACGGTCATCACTACTGGCCTGTTCCACTCTCTCAGGCGGAAGGATGCCTATGTCCATGGCATTACCTCAGACCCCCTCCAGGGGGCGCCAGAGAACATTGGCAATGGATAGCTGCACTGTCCTCGAACTCTTCAGCATATGGTGGCTTAATTATGAAGGATGGTGTGTGTGTGTGTATGTGTGTGTGTGTGTATGTCCCTGTGAAGGAGCAAGGGTGACTTTTGAGAGTCATCCTGGGTGACTTCTTACTTCGCTCTGGGATTTCCCAGGCTCCACCCCCCAAGGCCTGAATTAGGCCTCCACTGCTGTTTCTGCCTGGTGTTTTTTGCATGGGACCTTCTGCTTGCGAGACAGAGTCTTAACTCCTGAGCCCTCTCTCCAGCCCTCTCCACCTTATTTTGAGACATGACTTCTCAATGAACCTGGAGTTCATTGTTTCTGCTGCTGGACCGCCTGGCCATCGAGGCCCTAAGACCCATCCTCTCCCCTCCTCCTCAGTGCTGGGATCACAGCTGCTTACTGCTGCAACCACTTTTTTACCTAGGTGCTGAGGATCTGAACTCAGATCTTCATATTTATGCAGCAAATATTTTACCCATGAGACATCTCCCCAGCTTTATTTCAGTTTTTTTTTTTTTCTTTTTTTCTTAAAGGCTTGTTCCAGATATTCATCCAGAGTTACAACACTCCCTTGCTTGGACTCCAGGACTGTAGGAAGGGGTCTTAGAAAAGACCAAAGATCCTGACTGGGTCAGTTTGTAAGGACCTAGAATAGTTTACAGGGAACTTTCCTAAGCATTCTAGGGAGACAGGACAAGGTGGGCTATGAGAGGGGGTGTAAGGGAGGGTGACTACTTACGATCTGAACTGAAGTCATCCACTAAAATGATCTCCTGGATCAAGTTGGCAGGAGTTCGGTTCAGAACACTGGAGCAGTGGGAGATGGGTGGGAAATAAAAGAAGAGCCTGGAGTTAGGGGTCCCCCTCCTACATAACTTTCCCTAGGGGGGGACTCTCCCACCATGGTTCTGCTTGAAACTTTCTGTGCTCTGGGAAGAACTCTTTGGACCTGGCTGACCCGTTGGCAGCCTGTGCTCTGGGGAGGTGGGACCCATCCCAGAGGGTGGGGGGGCTCCCCTAGTTTGGTTGTCAGGGGAGGAACAGGAGGGACTGGCGCTGACTGCCTGGGGGCCTCTACGAGGGCAGAGCTGCTGCGATGAAGGCCTGTGGCTGGACTCACCTCTTCACCGTGCGCAGGAGGGTGGAACGCGCCTCGTTGTGGAAAGTGATGATGACGCTGGTGGCCGGCAGGTCCGAGGAGTAGGACAAGGATGGACAGCTGAGGAGGGAGCAGAGAGGTCAGAGGTCAGAGGCCAGCCAGGAGGGCAGCCCCAGAAAGGCGCGATGCTTTTCTCTGCTCAAGTGCCGGATGCTCCACCATCTCTGTGACGCGAGAAGGCAACCGAGAAGCCAGGACACAGCCTATCTCCCAACCTCAATCACTGCTCCATCTTACAGGGGCTCAGTACCCACATGCTGCCTGGGGGTTCAGGGAAGTGGTATGTTACAAGGTACAGCAGGCGGAAGGGGTGGGAAGGATTTCCTAGTCTTAGAAGCTCTTTGCCAAAAACCTAGAGCATGCACAGTCTATATGCATTGCCAGTTTAGAAGGGATCTGGACTAATGTACTGTACTGTCCCCAGGATGCAGCCACGAGTCAAGCGGCCAGGTGGAGAGCAAGAGGGAAAAGCACCTTCCTTTTGCCTTCTGACACCCTGGTACTTCTTCCTTCCTGTCTCCCAGCCTTGGTAGGATCTGCCAGGAATTCCTCCCACTCTGCCTGGGAGATGGGAGGATGTCCCTCCCTCTCTATAACACCAGCAGTCCATGTAAAAACCACCAAGCAAGGACAGAATCGGAGGAAACCAGTCTCCCAAAAGGTTCCTGCCCCTTCTCCCTCTCCCTAGCATCCCTGGGCAACCCCACCTACAGACACCCCATTGTGGAACCCTTGGCTCCCTGTTTCCCATGAAGGGGAATTAAAAAACCCTCATAGCTGCCAGCCTTCCTCCCCTGGCTTCTGCAAATACATTCATTCAGGCTGCCGGGCCACTGGAAGGCAGCCGCCTCCGCTGGTTTTCATAAGCGATGTTCTTTATTACTGCTGCTGCGACTATTCCAGCAGTGACTTTACAGCATCCACTCAACTGACAGCAGCTCACAGTCTGCATTCCCAGGCCCTGCATAGCAGTCGGGGCAGACAGGCATGAAATCTAGTAACTTGGGACCCCCCCCCCACTCCCCAGAGGCTTTAAAATTCCTTGAGAGAGCTGGAAAGGGGGGTCCTTTCGTCCCCCAGAAGCCATGATGTCCAAATGTCTATTCCCAAAGGAGTGGAGACATTAGAATGATCTTGGCTTGGTGAAAAGTAGATTCCTCCTGGTACACGGGCTTGGGGCACTGGCCTTGAGTGTACTTCCCGCGTCTGTCCTAATTCCCCAAGCATTTTATGTCTTAAGAGGAAAACTGAACAGCAATGCCCTTCTCTCCCTGAAGGGGGCAAAACTTCAACGCCTGTCTGGGGGGTGGACTTGAATTTCCCCCACACTCACATTTCTCTGAGATTTAGATTTTTGAGGATGGGATTATCAATTGCCAGGAGTCAGGAGTCCTGGAAGGGGTTGTCCCAGGCCTGTTTTTGCTGGACTTTTCTCATGAGCCCTGCAGGTCTGGCTTATGCTCTTCTGTAAGGAGCTGCCTAGGTGGAGGCCTGATGCAGGAACCAGCGTGCAGTATGAAGTCTAGCAGAAACTGTGGCTCGGGAGGACAAGGTTCGCATGGACGCTGGCTCCACCACATGCATATGAGCACACATGAACACACATGCATTCTGCAGCGGACTCTGCAGCCACTTCAGCTTCTGAGTGGGCACGTGCCCATCCACCACTGCCTTGAACATGAAGTCTCTTCAAATGGGCAGATCCCCAGGGAAATTCCTACTTGAAGTTTCTTAGTGACCAGTCTAGGACAGCAGGGTCAGTCAAGCTGGGAGGGTGGACAGAGATGAGCTAGGATAACCCTTCAGCTCACAGATGGGAGTTAGCAGATCCCCAGACCCGAAGGACTAGGTTAATCACAGCTTCCATCGAAGCCCTCCACAAGGAGCGACGTGGACCATCTCGTCTTCAGTGCAGTGAGGGGAGGCCGCCCCCGGCTGACGCACAAAGGATTCCCAAGCCAGAAGTGGCCTCTAGACCTGGTGGGAGCCTTGCCCAGTGGCGGGACTACTGCTTTATTTGGTAACGTGGGGGATTTCTAAAGGCCGATGGTACTGGGGTTGCAAGACAGTGAGGCCATTAACAGGACCCTGAGCCTTATACAGGTTTCCAAACCCACTGAACTTTAGGGATGTCTCCATGAATGAAAGAGAAAGGGTTAGAACGAGGTCCCCCTGTATCTGTATCTCACTCTGTGTGGGGTGAGCAACTGCTTCAGAAGTTATTCCCCCCGACGCTCACACCAGAACCAGATGGAGACCCAACCTTGCTCTGACTATGTGGCTGGGTCCCACATAGCTCCAGCCAGGAAGAGTGATGCACAAGCTACAGCAGTGCCCCGAGGCTCCAGTGGATGTCTACATGGAGCAGAGGAGGATGTAGAGGAGACAGGCTTGGTAAGGCGCCTTCCTTCCCACAGGACGGGACACAGCCAAGTCTAGGAGGTTATGGATGCGGACTGAATGGTGTCCAGACAGAGGAGCCAGCACACCAGAAACAGGAAAGAAGTCATGTCTGATGATCTCATACCTGTAATCACAATACTTGGGAGGCTGAGGCAGGAGGATTGCCACAAGTTCAAAGTCAGTCTGAACCATACAGTGAACCCTTGTTTCACTAACCCCCCCCCCAATTCTTCATAGAAAAGGAAAAGAGAAAGGAAGATGGCAGGAGTATCACATACTGACTGAAGGGGAGATGAGGTGACGTATGAGGGGCAGGGGTTCCACAGAGGTCAGACTCTTCTTAAAGGTGAAGACAGGGAGGGAAAAGAGGTAATAAAAAAAGAAGTGAATTCAGAACAGGACACTGGGGACTGAACCGAGCAAGAGGTCCAAGTCCTGTCACTCGGAGCTGAGTCAGAGCTGGGATTGGTATGCAGGTCTCAAGGGCGCTGGCTTAGGACCTCCCCTGCCTGCCACAGGAGAACAATGAACCAGACTAGGCAGCAACTCTGGAAGTGGCTGGGGGGGATGGGGAGGGGCAGGGGCAGGAGGCAAGGAAGGAAAGAACCATCACCGCTGTGACAGTTCGATATGCCTGTGTCAACTTGATGGATGCAGACTGAGCCATAGGCACATCAGTGAAGAATTTACAGTTAGGGCAAGCCCTGAGCAAGCCTGCAGGAGGTGGTCTGAGGGACCGGAAGACCCCAGCCCGGCGGGTGGGACTAGTCCCTGGGTAGGCGAATAAGGATGGAAGAGTCTGGTTGGGGGGGTTGGCATTATTCAGCATACGTGGACAGCTATGCTCTCTGACAAGGGAACTTTGCCCCTCTCTCAGCTGTCAGTGGATAAGGTGTGGCCAGTTCCCTGGCGTAGATATGAACTCTCCAGACAAGATGCAATAAGAACTCTAACAAGACAATAGAGACAATTGTAAGGCAACAATAAAACCCCTTGTTCCCCCTTAAGCCATTTTGTCTTTAATTTATAGGCAACACGCAGAGTAACTGCTACGTAGCCCTCTGCCTTTGCATCTGCAGGCTGTACAACCCAACCTCTCAGACTGTCTCGTGGTACCTTGGCAGGTCATTTCTTCCTGGGATGTTGAACTGGGGGGTCACAGTTCACTAGGGGTTCCTTGGCCTCCTAGGTCCTGGGTAGGTAAATGAAACACAGGAGGTGGGGAGGGAGAGACAGAAGAGCAGCTGAGGGTGGAGGCTGTTTGACTTCTAAGTCACTACAGCAGGACTGAGGAAATCTTCCTCGTTTCTAGAAATGTGTATGAGTAAAAGATGAGCTAACTGATGCTGGCCTTTGCTCAACCCCTCTTTCCACCCGCACCTGGAGGCCATACCTGTAATGGCGAGTGTCCCGGATGGGCCGGTCAGGGCTCAGCTTGTCGCTCTCCAGCTGGTTGAAGGCGTGCTGCCGGTAAGGGTCCTCTCCTGGCTTCAGCTGCTTGGCAGAGAGGTACGCCTTCTCATCAAAACCTCTGGAGGGTATTCCTGTCACCTGAGACAAAAGTCGGGACATCAGAGCCAGGAGGGGATCATTGGTGAAAAAGGCTTAGCACTTACCAGGCGGGACACTGAAGCCCAAGGCTCTAGTTTCTGGAGTGGCTGATGGGGCACTCGTGGTGGCCAGTGGTAGCAGGCCATCTCCCGTGCCAACAGTAGAGATCTGCCTCCTGCTGGCTTTCCCTGGAAGGGGCCAGGATGGTTCTGTTCCTACATCGAAACAGGCCATAGGGCGGGGTGATTTCTGTGTATCTCTTCCTGTTCTTTCGAGGCCAGTAAGACATCTTAGCATGGTTTAAGATTGGCAGGGCTGTGTTGTTGGTGGTGGCCTGATCCATTGTTGACCTTGCCCATGGCTGTAGTCTATATTGCAACGTATAAGATGTCATTTATCTACACAATGTCATCCCCCAGTTACATGGTATATAAGGGATTAGATTCCATAATAAACTTGATTTGGTTTCAGTTTTTCCAAGATCCGCTCTTGACACGGTCTGATTCAATTCTTGCTGATCCCACTCCGGTACACCCATCATCAGGACTGCGAGGTAAGCGTGCAGGTCCCCGCACCCGCAGCAGGAGCATTCCCTCATCTGTACCTTTCCCCAGCGCTCTCCTATTGTACACTGAGAACCTGAGTCCGGAGTGAGAGCCAGTGAAGTGAAGGTCTAATTCAAACTGGTCCTTATTCTGAAGCTCTTTGCTGGATGTGAACAGGGTGATTCTTGGGAAGCACCAGCCATCCCAGATGATTAAAAACTATGAAGTGTAGACACTGGGTACCCTGCAGATTAACTCTCTCCTGGGAATGTGCTTGGACCTGGCTCTGGGAGACATAGGAGCTACCTGTCTAGAGCTTGGACAAGCTGCTGCAGAGAGCTGCCTGTAAGGACAAGCAAACTGCCAGAGACTAAGGCCAGAGCCGCTGAGACTCGATGTATACAACACTGCAGCTTCTCCGCCCTATGTCAGCTCTCTTGGGCCCACTGGTGCTGAGCGCTGGGGAGGGAAGCGGATGCTAGACGGCAATACCCAGCTTCCTGCTTCTTGGCCACCCCCTGTGCTGCGCTTCCAGGGTCCCCGTGAGAGACATGGGGAAGGACAGATCAGAGATGAATGGATGAGTGCATACATCCTGACATCTTATTACTTGAACTAAACTGCCGGCCAGATGTTCCCCAGAGGGCTGAGACATCCCGTTAACTGTGAGTGCATCCCAACTTCAATTCTTCCACCCAACCAGCGGCCCTAGAGTAGAACTCTGGGTCCCCAGAGACAGCAGGAAGGGCAAGAACTGTCCACTCACGGGCTCCAAAAATCAGGACCCTGTCACATGCCTCATCACAGATGATGGTCCCAGCATGGCAGTGGGACCTGTTGGAGAGGGGGTTGCTATGCGGGGTACACTGAGAAGTCCCACCAGCAGCTCAAAGTCTCCTGAGAGCCTCAGCTCCAATTTCCCCAAATGGGAATGATGAAAGGTCTGAAAGCTCTTTGCTTCTGGACTGCTGCCATCCTGTGGCCTTGTCACCTTCTTCGGTGGCCTCCTGTCCTAGAGACCTGTCAAACACCTAGTAGGCCTAGGGCCTGAGCCAGTGATGGAGATCTTGTTTCCCCGGGGCCTCATTCGATGCTAGATACAGATGCTCAGGGTGTGTGTGTGTGTGTGTGTGTGTGTGTGTGTGTGTGCGCCCACATGCGCATGTGCCTGTGCTCAGAGATGACACAGCTGTGGCCATGGCACCATGATATTCTGAACTGGTGCCGTGCTAGAAAATAAACAGATGTGGCAGAGCTCCTATGGGTTAAAAACCCATTTCAGCAGACAGAAGGGGGAAAAAAAGAGGGAGGGAGGGAAAAAGGAAGCGAGAGAGAAAGAGAGAGAGAGAGAGAGAGAGAGAGAGAGAGAGAAGGAAGAAGGGGAGGGTTCAGCTTGAGTCCTGAAGTGCTAGAAATACCCAAGCTGTTCAATTCTGAGACGGGAAGGGGAGGGTGCTTGTGCCCTTCCCACCTGGGACAACAGTGGCACAAGCGCTGACCCCAGCCTTCTTCCCAGCTCTCCTCTGGGCAGGGAAATGAAAAGAAGCTTTCAGCTGATGGCCAAGGAGCTAAATTTAAAGAAAAGCCACAGAGGATGAATTTCCGAAGCTCCCAACGGGAGAGTATATCACTTCATTATCCTGAAAGCTGACTGTGGGAAACAACCATGCTTATTTATTTAGGACTCATGGCTATTCTGCGGGCTCGGGAAACCTCTGCGCCTCCTCACATGCTCACTGCTGCTCATTCAACACGGAGAGCCGCCCACCTCACTCAACACTGGAATACCCTGCTCAAGGCCCAAAGACACCTGTGTTTCCGTTCATTCATTTATGCATGCTCGAACACACCTGTCACAGTTTGCCTGAACGTCAGAGATAAATTCATAACCAAACGGCTTATGACTGTCTGGTTACATCTCTTAATCCAGCTTGGCAGGAGAGCTCATATCAATACCAGGAGTTGAGGGAACAGACCACGCCATATCCATTGTTGAGAGATGGACAATTCTCACTTGCCAGACCAGCATGTCTGGCCATGTACACCAAAATAGTGGTTTCCTTAATCTTATCCACCTCCACCTTATCCACCTCCCCAGGGACTAGTCCCACCCACCACGAATTCGACCCTCCCTGTCAACAGACAAGCTCCTGTAGTCATGCTCAAAGATTCACCTATCAGTTCTTACCATTTGTGCCCAAAGCTCAGCCTGCAACTGTCAAGCTGACACTTGTAGCTAATGATTACGTCACCCCTTCACTCATTCATTTATTTATGTAATGAAATTCATCACCATGTTCCCAAGAAAGAGGACCCCTTCTGAGACTCCTTCCCACGGACTGGTTTTTCCATGCCTCACCCAAAGTTTCCTGGGACCTGAGAACATTGTAGAATGTGACTCAAGGGTTAAAACTGCCTCAAAAGCAAAAGTATCTGAGTTCGGATCCTTGATCACATGCCAGATGGAAATAAATGGCAGTGGCCTGCACTTCTGGCTCTGGAAGGCAGAGCCTGGGAAATCCCAGCGAGAAGCAAAAAAGAGATAGAAGCAATCCGAGAGGATTCCTGAAGTCATCCTTGGGTGTTCAAAGGAGCATACATAGTGCCCTCTGACACACACACACACACACACACACACACACACACACACACACACACACAAATGTCCACCTAAGCTACAACCCTCTTGAGAAGTCCCTTTCAAACTTTCAAAGCTGAGTTAGTGCTGTCAGGAAAAGTCTGCGCTCCCTCCCTCTACCCAAAAGTCCCTGAGTCCTCCTCTGGGTGGGCCAAAATATGGGTATCATAGTTAGGCACAGGTGTCAACTTGACAGTTGAGAGTTTGAGCTCTGAGCACATTTGTAGATAATTAGTGGTTGAGTTAGGCCCAAAGCAAATGTGCAGGAAATTGTCTAGTGAATGGAGCAGACCTAGCCCATGGTGGGTGGGACTAGGCCCTGAACAGGTGAATAAAACATAAGAGAACTGGTTGAGAGAGTCGGCATCCTTGTGTATACTTGGTCAGACATGCTGGTCTGGCAAGTAAGGATCGTCCCTCTCCAGACATTATGTGGTGATAGTGTGGCCCTCGAGCCTGGTGTTGGTGCATGCTCTCCCGTCAGGCTGGGCTACAGACTGTAACTGGACTATCAGTAAGAAAATAAACCCCTTGTTCCCTGAAGCCGTCTGATGGTCATTTATCAGCAACCATGCAGGCGAACTGCAACAATGGGGAAGGACCCTCCTGAGAGACAACTTGTGAAGAAGGAAGCCATGTGCACCAGATCCATTCCCTCCCAGAGATCTCAACTTCCTTGTTGATCCAGAGGCCCCCTCATGATGTAACATCAGGTGACCCTGAGCCAGCCAGGCAAGAGGGAAACAGCAAGACAGGCTGTGCCTCGTCCCTAACTGTCCTTCAAACTTCTGATATCCAAATCTAGCTCACCTGCGCACACTGCAACTCATTTCCTTTCAACTCTCAAACTCCTGCTTTTCTCTTTAGTGCCCTTCTTAGAGCTTGAGTCTTTCGGGCCTTTTTGACGCCTGCGAGTGCCTCTGAAACTCAGCATCTCAAGGTAAGTCCCCACTCTTGCCGCTTCACACATGGGCCTATGTTCTCTGATGCAGAGACAGACAGTTCCATCTCTGTCCTCCGAGCCCCACAGCTCAGGGCCATCTTGGTGTGCTCTGTAGTCGTATCCAGACCTGCGTCTGGAGTACCTCAGATGGCACCCCAAAGCTGCACCCCCAGTACTCACTCAGAGGCTGGGAATCTTGGAAATAAACACAGAGCAGGACAGTGCCCAAGTGCCAAGGAATCTGATCTCTTTCCTGCCCACCTAATCTCAGGCATGGGCATAGAGAGTCATGAAGGAAAAGCACCATGCCAAGGTGAAGATTCGTAGGAAGCCAGTTGGTGGCATGACCACAGAATCTCACTGCACCCCAATCCCAGCTGTGTCAAGTGGCCACAGATGGGGCACCGGTGAGTGCTGCCTCCCTCCTCCTCTTTCCTAGGGGAACACAGTGCTGCTATCCACTTGCCCATCTACGTGGCTTTCCAAGTGTGGTAGGGGTGAAGGCCCTTGGCTACAAGACCATCAGGAGCTATACAACTGCACTAGCCTAAGAACTGAAGGTCCTGGACATGGTTTCTGGAGGGCGCGAGGGTACTGCGACTGTGGAATTCTTAGGTGGGGCTAGGGCAGCTGTCGCACGACACGGACATGTGTGTTCTCTTCCAGGACAAAGTGAGCCGTTCATCTGTGAACTCCTGGCACCTGGCACACAGTAGGGACTTGGCAGGTGTTCACTGGATAAAGGAATGGATGAAATACTGTCCCTGGTCTGAAACTACAATCACCAATCAGGGAAAGAACAGCAGCAAGCAAGTGGGCTCCTGTGATACGCCAGAGTAAGAGGCCGGAGGTTCGCAGCCGTTTACAAGGGCGTCCTGTTCCTTGGCTGGACTCAGCCTCCACTATGGCCCTCCCATGCTTTACTTTGGCTGCACGGGCCTCCTGCTGTCCCTTGAGCCCCTCAGACCCCTCTCCCCTTAGCCCTTTGGTTCCTTCTCCCCGATGTCGATGAGGCTCTTCCTTCATCTCCTGCACGGCTCTGCTCACACCTTGCCTGCTCTCTGAGTCTCCAACCACCCTGGGCAAAGCTGGGACCCTACGCCGTCCCTAGCTTCCCTGTCTTCCTGCTGCGCTTTACTAATTTACTTATTTATTTGAGAGAAAAAGAGAGAGAATGCAGATCACACCCCCAGTGGAGGGGCAGAGGACAATTTTTGGAATGGTCTTCTTCTATTATTCTATTCTTTCTCTCTCCCCCCTTCCTTCCCACCTTCTCACCCCGCTTTCCTTTTCTTTACAGCACTTATCATCTAATATTTTTGGAAACTTCCTGCTGTAAGAATATAAGCCTTGAAAAAGCAGAGATTGCCTTGTTTTTAATGACACAACAATGCCTAGGAGACTACTGGTCCTCAAAGATGATAATACACAATTATCTAGTGATGGTCACCTCATGTCCCCTCCCTCCCATCCCAGAACCCCAAAGAATTCCCACAGGAATGCATTCAGAATTTAGGGTTAGGCCAATCTAATTACTTCTGATAGGGTCAGGAATAGTCAGTAAATTAAATCTAGGCCAATCAGAATCTTTCTAGAGATTTTTTTTAAAAAATTGATCTCTTTCTCTCTCTCTCTCACTCTCTCTCTCTGTTTTTCTCTCTCTCTCTCCTTTTGGTTACTACCAAAAGTTCAGTGATACCAGTCCTATCACTGACCATAAAAAGTCATTTCCGAAAAGAAAAAAGAAAGTAAAAAAGCAAGGCCCACCTGCCTGCCCTTGCTCGCTCTGAGCAGCTGTCAGGAGGGGCTGCTCTCACACGGCCTGCAGATCTTGGCTTCTGCCCCTTCAAGCCTGCTCAAGCTGGCTCCTGATCTGACCCTGTCCGAGAGGTAAGGAGTCTCCCTACACAGCTGCTCAGCCCACAGGTATTTTTCTATCTGTTCCAGCCGCACGCACATGGGCTTTGGCTTCTAGCCCTTCCACTTGCTGGAATCCAGCTGTCGGACCCTCTAACGGTCTAGGACTGTCACTGCTGTGTGTCTTACAGGCCTAGGCTCCCTCTCCTTCTGTCTACTCACAGTCCACGCCTCCTGTGGGCTTCCATCCCATCTGCCCGCTTGTACCTCGGTCCCTGTGAGGACCTGGCCGGTGAGGACCTCAGTCTCTCTCCGCCTGCTCGTGTCCAAGGCTCCGTCAGGAGGATGCTGCCGCTTCATCAGCTTTCACCTGCGCCTGCCTGAGGGAACACTCAAGCTCAAGATCTCCATTTCTTGACAGATGCCAAGGGCATTCCTACGGTCTCTGTTGCAGTGTGCCTCCTATGCCACCCTAGTTGTAGGCTCACTCCTGTTGACTTTCCCGCAGGGGGCAGGGATGGAACTTGTCCTGTCTCGAAATGGGGTCTAGGGCAGAGGTGTTTTTTACATATTTTTTGGAAGCCATCTAGACATCAACTAGCACGTCTAAAGACTGGGCACAGAGCTTTACTGTTGTAATTCTGACTGACCTCTGTACATATCACCAGCCTGTTCCTTCTCCACAATGAATGTGGCCCTTAGGGCATGTTAATATGTCTAAGGATCTGCAGGGCTATATCGTTGGTGGTGGCCCCACCTATTGTTTCCTTGCACTTATTGTTTCTGCCACGTGTGCAGTGCACAAACATCATCCCCTATTTCATTGTACAGAAGGGATTAGATTCCATAATAAACTTGACTTGGTTCTTGACTTTTCCAAGATCTCCTCTTGACCCAGCCTGATTCAATTCCTGCTGATCCCACTGGTACCTATCAGGATAGCGAGGTAAGTGTGCAGGTCTCGGAACCCCACACCTGCCCAAGTGTTAAGGAATCCTAGGCCGCGGCGTGGCCCGTGGGCCCCGCCTCCTCCTGCTCCTGAAGCTGCTGACCCTCATAGTAAGGAGCCCCCCACCAGCTCCCAGTGCCTCCTGACCCAAGGCTTCACTCCCATCATGCCTGTCTGTATCTTGCACCTGCCTAATGATTAGAGGAGCTTTAGCATTCCATCTAGAAGCTTCCTGTTGCAAGGGAAGGCGTTACAGAGCAACACAACTGATCAAAGTTCAGAAAATAAGTGCTGTGGACTGTTTGGCTGTAAACAAGACATCCAAGTCACCCCCCACCCAAGGGCTCGAGGAGCATGGAGGAGGAGGAGGAGGTGAGAATAGAAGCGCCCAAAGAGAAGCAGGGGTGCAGTCGGATGGCATCTTCGGAACATGACAGGTCACTGAGTCCATGCAGCGGTGTACTTCTACAAGACCTGCACAAGATTCAGGCCCATTAAAATTTCACCACGAGAAGGGGTAAGATCTCAAGAGTCCTGACATCCCCCACAGAGACTAATGAGGGTTAGTGAAGGATGGGGAGAAGAGAGTCATTCTTCCCCATAGTGTGCCCACTGGTATGTGGTCTTTGCTCCAACAAATACATGCCATGAACAGTAACTCAGGTGGGACCTGGCCAGCCAGGCACACATAAGGATGTCAGAGCAGGAGGAAAACTGGTGAGGATGAAGAGAGCTTGCCTTGGGAAAAAAGCAGGGGAATGGATTGGATTGTAAAAGGTGGAAATGACATGTATTCGTGTATAAAGCCTTAAAAGAATACCAATAAATAAATAAATAAGCAAATGAGCTATAGTGGCAATGACAGTGTAGGCGGCAGCCGCCCTTTTCCCAGATATCGGGCTGGTCTCTGGTATTTCAGCCAATGCATGCAGTCCAGCACTGGGGGGCTGAGCACTCCCAGCATTCCCCAGGAGGCAGGGCTGCCTTCCGGCTTCCAGGTAGAGGTTCTTTTTGGACCTCACCTAAGAAGGCTTTTTGCGTTGCCATGGTGAGGATGAGGGCAGGGAGCTGCTAAGTGATTGCGCTGATGAGCTTCCCACGTCTCTCCAGTCCCCTGCCGAGGGTTCTTGGCTGACCTAGTCTTTGTCTTTTCAGGGTGTGCCAAACCTATTGCTTCCGTGTTCAATAAGGTCCATGGCATATGAAGTTGTTTCAGCTGAAAATAATGACTGTGCTCCAGAAAAATGAGAAGGCCTCGTCTTGGAGAGCTTTAGTCTCAACCATCACTTTGATTAAACACTCAGACTTGCCTGACTTACTTTAGTTTTTTTCCCCCCTGGTTAGGTTTGCTTATGACTTGCTTCTTGGACTGCTAAAATTAGGAAACAAACAGCAAAAGGGAAGGTTTAAAAATAAGAAAAGAAAATATTTTCCATGTTATTTTCTTCAGAAATAGTTCAGCCCTGATCCCTTGTAAACTTACCCTTAAGACATATATACCACTGAACTTCAGATTTAAACAACTCCGACTCTTTAAATACCTGCCGCCCAATTTCCTTTTACTGCTGGTAAATCAGGTACCTGCTGGGTTTGCTTTTCACTAAATTTCAATGAAACTGCAAGTAAAGACATTGCGGCCCTATTTTATGGACAGCTCCCAACTCTCTCCCCTGAGTCTGCTATAAACAAAAAACGCCCACATTTTCTATTCTGCTTTGCCCCAGAAGTTGTCATTATAGCGGGGGCCAACTTGACCTCTCAAATCTAATGGCCTTGGGGTATGATGCCAATTGTCTAATCTCAGAGAGCCACTCACTCTATCTGAGATTGCTTCTTCATCAGAAAGATGGGAATTAGGAGGATCAAATAATGTATGAGACCTGGAACAGTTTACTGTAATTATTACAATTACCATTTGGCACCTGTCTTTTTTTTTTTTTTTTTTTTTGGCACCTGTCTTTTAACCTCATCTGCACCGTAGATGTGGTTTGGGAAGACTGTAAGCCTGACGTCCAGGCCATACTGAACATCAGCTCCGTCAGTCTCTGGAGCGTCCATGTTGTCTCAGTGTGCTCCCGACACCCGGGGCTTTGACTTTAGATGCGTGGATCATGATGCGGGACTGTTAATTACAGGCTAGTGGAATCTTAAAACTAAGGGAGACCTTGTGGAATATCAGACTCCCCTTCCCAGGAAGCCTCACTTCGAGTTTGGTTCTCGGCTTCTATTTCTAATGACCCAGAGTTTCACCATCGGCAAAGCCAGCTGCAACTCAGCCTAGTTACTATGGAAACCCACCACTTTCCAGCATTTCCATCCTACAAGCTGGAAGGCTCAAAGCCAATTACATATCAAGGGGAACAGGACGGGGTAGCATGGGGACACCACCTCACCACCTCAAGCTTCTGCTTACATTCTTCCTCCTCCTCCTTCTCCTTCTCTTCCTTTTCTTGAAATAGTATCCCATGTAGTCCAGGCTGGCCCCAACTCCTTATGCAGCCATGCTGACCTTGAATTTCTGATTCATCTGCATCTATAACTGGTTTATCTGTGCTGGGGTGGAACCTTGGATTTTATGTATACTAGACAAACATTCCCAACCCAGGCTTCTGGTTAGATTTCCTCATCTGCACTTCTCCAGAGGTGCTGAGGACCACATGGTGTTAAAACACTTGTGCTCTTACCAAGGAAAGAATTCTAGTGCTTTTATGCATTCCAGCAGTTCTAGTGGTCTCAGAACACAGACAAGGGAGGCCTAGTGCCTATTCTCTTAGGCACCTGAGCCAACCAGGGAACTCTGTGAAGGCCAGAACAAAGCATGCGGTCATGACTATGGACTCCTGATCACAGCCAGCCCAAGGCCATTTGGGAATAGAGATATTCTGAGAGTGGTCCCTGCAGAGATTTGTGATGTGACAGCTCAGTATGGAGTAAGACATACTCATTAGCTTGCCCACCTTGGGCATAGCATTGCCAGGTCTCCCCTTTTGCACTCTCCCCGCCGCAGCTGCTACGGCCTAGGGGATGAGAGGTAGTTGGACCTCTTCTACAGTAAGAGATCCATGCTGTTCCCTGGGGAGTCTGCTGTGCCTGGAGAGCTTTGATAGCTACTTATTTCTAAACACTCCTATAAAATAGTGCTCTTGGGTTGGAGAGATGGCTCAGGAGTTAAGACGCTGCCTCACAGGCAGAAGGATCTGAGCTAAGATCTCATGTAAAAGTACCAGGCAAAAATGATGGCCTGCACTTCCAGCTCTGGGAGGTGGAGCCTGGGAAATCCCAGAATGAAGTTAAAAAAGGAGATAGAAGCAATCCAGGATGATTCCCAAAGTCTCCCTTGGGCCTCCACAGGCATACACAGTGCCCTGACAGACAGACAGACAGACAGACAGACAGACACACACACACACACACACACACACACGTACACACGTACACTTTAAAAAAATTAAAAAGTAGACATTCTTCTTATCCATGGGGACCCGAGGCCCATGTACATCCTGATGCCCCACCTCACACCACAGGTGAGTTGCTGATTGGGTCTGTAATGGTGGCTGTTAAGTCACAGAGCCTGGAACAAAGTCTCTCCACGCCAATGACCGTTCCTGAGCCCACTGCTGAGCCCCTCAACTCTAAGGCGGGCCCGAAGCTGCCTCTCTCCTTGGCTCAGGACCAGGGCATTGGCTCATAGCTCAGACGGGGACGTGCCCAGTGCTGTCACTCTTGGCCTGCACATAGGCTTGGAAACATTTCCCTGCTTATGATTCAAAAAAACATGGGGGTGTGGAGGAAAAACACGAGAGTCTGTGTTACTTAGACTAAAATAGCACAGAGCTAGACTTTTCTGGGCCAGTATGGACCTTCCTGACTCTTCCTAGCCAGTGACAGTCTCAGGTGTCCTGATAACTCTGAGCTGAAGCCACATTTAAGGGGAGACAAAGCCAAATCCTGCTCGAGGTCTCATCTGTATAATCATCCCCCAAACAAGTTGACCGTGTGCTCTGCTGCTGAACGGAGAGAAGGTGACAGGAAGAGCTGCTGAGACCAGGCAATCTCCCCGATGAAGCCCCTTCTGGCCAACAGACGGTGCAGAACCAGCCTGCTCTGCTGTAGTCACAAGAGCAAAGTGTCAAGGTCTGCGCGCTGTCCTTGCGCTTCAGCCAATTGAGTGTGAAGCTGTTGAACTTGGACCTGACAGATATTAACTGGGAAAACAAAAGCAACAATGGACCGCACGGTACACAGAACACATACAGAGTGATGGCTACAATCGTGGAGACAACCTCCCGCCACTGGAGTCCAGTCCAAATGAGACCAGATCGAAGTCCACCCAGTAGAGCGCAGCAAGGCCTTGAGCACCAGACAGACATCTTAGCTGAACAAAGAGACAAATCAGACCAGCAGCCGATGTGGTATCTCCCTGGCATTGTGGGTCAAGCCAGAAGTAGACCACCGCCACTGATAATCCATAATCTCGAACCATTAGGTTCTACCCCTGGCAAAAATGTCCCCAGATAGGACAGCTCTTATAGTAAAGGTAGGTTTTTTGAATCAGATGCAGCATAAAAGAAAAAAAGGAGGAGAACTTGGGGGAAAAACAGGTTGCCTCCCTCGAGGCATGTTGAACATGACCTCTCCCAAATTTACACTGAACATGAATAAAGTAGGGCCTTTGGAGAAGAGATTAAGATTTCATGACTAAGTCCCTGATGAAAGGGGCCTCTTTGACTCTTGCACCTTCTACTACATGAGGACAGAGCACCATCCCTGGGGTGGGGGTGGTAACAAGGCGCCACCTCAGGAACAGAGAAGGCAGTCCTGATGGCACCCGACCTGCCTGAGCCTTCAGCTTGGACTTCCAGTGTTTGCAACAGCGAGAGATAAATTTTCCTTGTTTACCAGGTGGTCGATAATGTTCTTTTACAGTGACACAGATGGACTAAGCCAGGTCTGCTGCTAAAGCAGATGCAACTTGTCTTCTCAAGAGGATGGTGGCCTGCCATGTCTCCCTACAGCCCAGCATCTGTGTGTGTGTGTGTGTGTGTGTGTGTGTGCGTGTGTGTACTGTGTATGTGTGTGTCGGCCCAAGTTACACTGAATTGCTCTACTTCCTCTTTGCTTTGCTCTGGGCTTTCCCAGACGCTGTCTTCCAGGGCCAGAAGCACAGGCTGCCACCATTTCAGCTCGGCATTTTTACGTGGGATCCAGTATCCAAACTCAGGACCTTCTGCTTGACAAGCAGAGGCTTAACCCTAAGCCATCTCTCCAGCCCCCAGGCATCTTATATTAATACAATAGAGAAGGTGAGATCCAGGAATAGGGGCGACATAAATGTGCACTTTTTTATGAACAGAACCTTTCATTACTATTATTACTTTTGGATGCAGGAAGATATGGTTTTGGTCACTGAAAAGTTAAGGACATCAATGCTCTGAGCACAGCTTTTCACTGATACATGCATGGAAGCCAACAGACATGCTGTGTTCAACACCTACCTGAAATACCTATTGTACCGAACCAATGAACTGGAGACCATATAAACAACACAATGTCATATGCTATAACACAACCAAAGAGAAGTGTTTCTTCATGTATTCCCTGAAGGGTGCCTACTCTACAGCTAACCAGCCCTGAAGGGACAGGCACAGCTCGTTCATGAAAGACTTGGGGATGCAAAAACACAAACCCTCCTTGACTCAGTGTACAAGCTCAATGCAATCCGGAGCAATGGACAATTGTATAAGTAGGGGAGGTTCAGCTGGAAGGGTTAAACACAAGGGAACAATCAGGAAATTTGAAAAACTAAAATAAAGATAGGCCAGACATTAAGACATATTATAAGACTATAGACTTTATATGAAGGATTTATTGGTGTAAAACTAAGTAGACTGATTCAAGAAAATTGTGAGGTCAGAAATAGACCCGAATCTACACGGAAAGTTGGCATAAGATGGAGTTGCATTCCAAGCAGCAGTGGGAAGGGAGCGTTGGCTGCTCAGTGAACAGTGTGGGAAAACTGACTAGACAATGTAGACATCAACAAAGCTGAGCTCGTTTCTTAAAAATGACCAGGTGGTTTAAATTTAAATTTGAAGAGGAAATTAAAAAAGCACAAAGGAAAAAAATCTTGTCCTTTTAATGTCATTGACTAAATGCCATAAAAGATGACTTCATAAGATTTAGCATCTAAAAAAAAAAAAAGATTTAGCATCTAATAAGGCAAAATATCATGATGTCAAATACAAACCACATTCAGCAGACCATTCCTCAAATGGCATAGGGAAAAAGGACTGACTTTTTAATATACAAAGAACAGCAAACCGAGGGCAAACATCTAACAATAGGCGAAAAGGTACTCAAATTCATTGATTATTACAGATGCGCACACTAAAACTAGACACGACTTCTTGCTGATTCATGTGACAAAGTTCAAGGGCAACTGTCAGTGAATTTTGATAGTGAGAAGAAATAGGTCTTCTGCGCCGGTGGATTGCAAATTGGTACAAGCAGAATGGAGACTGTCTGGCAACTTCGGCGTTTTAAATAGTACTTTTTGACTTAGCAGAAATTCCATTTTTAGGTAAAATCACACCTGCTTTCCCTGAGGCAGCCCCCCCAGGATGCACCTGTGCTCGCAGGAGTCCCTCTGAATTTGCATTTGTTCCGGTTTAGATGATCAACTACTTGATCACGCTACGCTTCTAGGTGTTAACCTTGCAATTAAATTCATGAGTACGTGAAATTCACAAGTATAACAACTGCACTATTTGTAATAAAAAGTGCTGAAAGTAAGTGACTGTCAGTAGAGATGTGATTAAATAAGGCATGGTTTACCCTTACATTAGAATGCTAAATAAGCGCTAGAAGCAATGAGCTAGGTATATATAGTGGGATTTGTTTCATTTAAACTGCTCATAAATACTATGTTTGCAAAGGCACAGGTTTTTCTGGAAAAATATATAGTAACTGCTACACTGTGGTCACCTCTGGGAAATAGCACAGGGTTGTGCTTGGAAAACCAAAAAATTTTTTAACTGTTCCTTTATGTGAGGAGTGTTCTATTTAAAGAAATAGGCCCTTATTCTTTTATAATATATATTTTTAATGTTTTTTTTATTTATTCAATTGTGTGCGTGTGTGTATCTCTGTGTGTGTAGAACCATGGACGAATTCGGGAACCACCATGGACGCCTCCACCTCCTCCTTGTTTACTCTGTCCCGGGATTCACAGGCTCCGCCCTACCAGGACCAGAAACGCAGGCTGCCCCCCACTTGCGCCCAGCGTCTATATGTGGGGTCTAAGATCCGAACTCAGGACCTGCCGCCTGCAAGGCAGAGGCTTAACTCCTGAGCCACCTCTCCAGCCCCTATAATATATATTTTTAAATGCTCCTTTGACCGGGCATGGTGTTAGGACTCAGAGGCCGAGACAAGAAAGAGACTTCGAGGCCAGCCTGACAACAAAATCAAACCAAAACAAATCAATTTTTTTTTTCTCTTCTCAGTTCAGACAGAACTGATCAGTGTCACCATCTACAGCTTTATTCTGAGAGTGGGTCTTAGAGACGAATACGTCGCCGAAAGGCAATGCCCGCCAAGTAAGGGCACAGTCAGTAGCTGATCCTGCTCACCTGGCAGAGAGAAGAGAGGAAACAGAAAGGGAGGGGAGAAGGATAGGAGGAGCCAGAGGATTGTGCAGCTGTGGGGAGTGGCAGAGGTGTGCTGCAGATAAATTCAACGTTCAGGTGACTTCAGAAACTCAAGGCCACAATTGAACATGTGGTGGATGAAGCAGAAGATGGCTCAGCAGGTAAAGGCACTTGCCACCAAACCTGATGACTGATCCCTGAGTTCGATCCCTGCATAAGGTAGGAGAGACCTCATACGTGTGTCCCCCCCCACCCCCATGATTAATTAAAGAAGAAGAAAGTGTGTGGGAGTTGTTGTAGTTACTCTGCGTTATTACCGGTAAATTTACGACCAAACATCGTAAGGGAACAATGTGTTTTATTTTGCCTTACGATTGTCCGGTTACATTTCCTTGTCCAGCTTGGCAAAAGAACGTGCATCAACACTAAGGGCTGAGGAATTCGGCCACATCAAATCCACATGACCGCTGAGAGGGACAGTCCTTACTTGCCAGACCAGCACATCCAGCCAAGAATGTTAACTTCCTTAACCAGTTCCCTCCATCTTATTCACCTGCCCGAGGACTAATCCCACCCACCATGGGCTGGGTCTTCCCCATCAACTAGACAATCTCCTGCAGGCTTGCTTAGGGCCTAACTCGACCACTGATCTTTACAAATATGACCAGAGCTCAAACCCTTAACTGTCAAGTTGGACACCTGTCTCTAATTATGAGAGGGGTGTAGGGCCAAATCTATCTGCATGTCATGTTACAGAATTAACCAGTGTCCATCCATGGATAGATGAATAAAGAAAATTTGGCACGGGAGGGGGGCTGTTGAGATGGATCAATACATAGATAAGGGTCCTGATCACAAACCTGGGGACTTGAGTTCAGTCTCTGGAAGCTCACCCAGTATAGGAGAAAACTGACTTCTAAAAGTTGTCCTCTGAATCCCACCCATATGTCATGGCACGAGTGCATGCATGTGCTCTCTCCCTCTCAAATGAGTAAATAAAGTATTTTAAAAATAAGATGTGGCACATTTGCACAATGGAGTACCATACAGTCTTAATAAAGCAAGAAACTTTTAGTCACTTGTCACAACATGGAAAGACATGGAAAGTGTTCTGGGGAAGGAGAGGTAACAGGAAGGGCTGAAAGGGTGTGAAGCTTCAGAGGAAAGAAATCTGATTTTATTTTTCATTTCTGTTGGACAGCAAGGTAGATATGGCTAAGAGCAAATATCACTGGCAGAGTTAATTCCAAATTTTCCATTATGTCAAATGTTTGAAGTGAGGGTAGACTTATCAGCTTGGTTTGATTGTTTGTATTAAAAAAATCATAACATAGCTTTGTACTCTGTAAATATATACAGCTATAATTTGCAACATAATACTATTGTCAAAAAGGGGCGGCAGGGGTTGGGGATTTAGCTCAGTGGTAGAGTGCGTGCCTGGCAAGCACGAGGCCCTGGGTTCGGTCCCCAGCACCGGAAAAAATAAAATAAAAAAAAAGGGGCGGCAAAGAAGCCCTATTAAGTGTCACAGGACTTGTCTACAGTGAAGACCCTCATCACAGATCAGGCCTTGTGAGGTTGATACTTCAGAAAATGGGTATCGGTACCATTGCCTTTTCCTTTTGTCCAGTTTTTTTTTTTTTTAATAATCTTTTCTAAAGCTTCTTCTGTTCAGTGCCCAAATTAGTAAGTTAGCCGAAAGGAGCAATCGGCCAAGGAGGGCTCTAAAGGGCTGTCAATCACGGCCCTCAGGTTGGTGAGCCCCTCTGTAGGACTGTGAGCATTTCCACAGCTGCAGAAGGCAGTAATGATACTGCCCCGGGTGTGCAGAGCAAAAAATGAAATCACTGCCTCAGGTCCAAGGGACCTGTGGGAGGCATAGGAGGAGGGTGTTGAGGGGAGGTGGTCTCAAAGACTCTGCCACCAGGAACAAGTGTGTGGGAACAATAGCCTCTCGTCCCATTGTTTGATGCATGCAAACTTAGATCACGTGCAGACACCAAACCACCTGTGGGTAAGGTTCCCCAAGAGCCCAGAGTGTCTCTGTATGTGACCATGCTTAATACACTGAAGGTGCCCCAGGTGTGTGTCCCCAAGAGGTGCGTGTGTCCCCATGAGGTGTGTGTGTTGTGCCCCAGTGGCCTGGGTACTGTGGACCTGGACAGCAGCTCTGATTAAGTGTCAGCAAAATGGTCCTCCTCTCTCGGGGGGGTCCTGAGCCATATGCAAACAATCTGCAGAGTGGGGGAGTCACAGGGAGCAGATTACCCTGTGAGCTGCCTGTCCTGATGTCCCCTGCCACATGCAGGCAGGCTTGCTGGCAGAGTCTAGGAGGGACAGAACATGTGTCTCATTGAGGCTGAAAGGTCCTCAATGGGGAATGACATTGTGGGTTAATGGTGAGTAGTGCTTTTTTCTTCCTTACCTAATGCCTTTGAATATTACATTAAATTGTTTTAAAGCCACTAGAATGGATATGAAATTGTTGCCCTTTGGAAAATAGCCTGGCAATGTTTCTGATGCTAGATACTTGGAGTGCATGAGTACATACCTACTTCATTTTGTTCTGTCTGCTATCTCCCTCTGTACAGCAGGGTGCCCCAAGTCTTCCATATACCTGTAAAATTTAACTTGAACTTAGATAGAGGGAGTGACAGGCAGAAATATGTCCTCTCGCCAGGGGTCTCCCTCTCTTTCTCCCTCCCTCCTCTTTCTTTAGTTTTTGGTGCTGGAGAGCTCAGAATTTCCCACGGGCTAGGCAAGGACCCTGAGCCAAACTCCAACCCCTTAAATTCCCTGTTTTTTGTTGTTTCCTTGTAGTTTTGAGATAGGATCTCACTACGTGTTCTAGTCAGGTGACCTTAGAGTTGACATCTTCCTACCTCCATCTTTGAGTGATGGTTCTAAGTGTTCATCACCATGCCTATTTTTATCAATATTCAAATTACTGAAAAGACTTGATAACTTTTAAGAATGGAAAACTAGGGCTGAAGAGATAGTTCAGGGGTTAAGACTCTGAATTCCAAGCAGAAGGACCTGCGTACACACACACACACACACACACACACACACACACACACACACACGGAATGAACAACTGCAAACAACTAAATGCCAACAGCAGGAAGAAGATTAAGCACTGTCTTGTCAACTAGTAAACACAGTACCTGGCAACTGTTCACAATTGCTATTGCAGATTGTGGAGGAAAGAAGGTATTTATCCAAAAACACTGAAAAATGGGATCTTAAAGAGGTGTTAGCACTCCTATGTTTATTACAGCATTATTCATAAGAGCCAGGAGGTGTAAATGAGTTCAAGGTCCATCCATAGATGAATGGATGGAGAAAATGTGACACACACATACACACCTGAATGTTGCTCTGCCTTTAGTTTTATTTTTGCATGTGTATGGGGCACATCCATGTGAATGCAGTCAACTGTGTGCGTGCACGTGTGTGCACATGTATGCAGGTGTATGCACACATATGCTTATGTGCATATGGAAGCCCAGAAGTTAGCACTGGCTGTCTTCTTTAATTACTCTCCATTTTGGTTATTTATTTCCCTTTTAAAAAAATATTTTATCTATTTAGTGTGTGTGCATCTGTGTGCATGCACGCACGCACGTTTGTCAGAGTACATTGTGTGTCCCCATGGAGGACCAAAGGTGACTTTGGGAATCATCCTGGTTTGCTTCTACCTCCTTTTTGCTTTGCTCTGGGATTTCCCAGGCTCGATCCACCACAGCCCAAAGTGCAGCCACTACTATTTGCATCTGGCACTTTTACATGAGACCTGGTATCTGAACTCAGGACTTTCTGCTTATGAAGCAGAGTCTCAATCCCTGACCATATCTCTAGCCCTTCATTTTCATTATTAAAGCAGGTTCTCCTAGTTGAACCCAGAACTCATCGATCAACTAATGTTTCCAGGTTGCCCTGGGGATTCCCTGCCTCCCGAGGGTTGGGATTACAGGTAGTACCACACCTACCTGACTTTTAAGTGAGTCTGAATCTAAACTCTGATCCTCACATTTGTGATGCCTGCACTTTGTCCCCTGAGCCATCTCCCCAGTTCCTCATCTAATTTTTAAAAAGATGGAGCTCTTGAGCTGGAGAGATGGCTCCACAGGGATACACAGTGCCTTCTGACACACACACACACACACACTAAATAAATAAATAATAAAACGATAGAGCTCTTGCTATTTATCAAACACGATGGACTGTGAGGACATTGAAATAAACCAATTACACACAAAGACTGCATGATTCTATGTAGATGAGACATCTAGAATGTCACATTGATAGATACCAAAATGTTGAATTTATGTTTTACGAGGCTGGGAGTAGGGAGAGGTGGAACATTCATAATAAACAGAAAGTTTCAGTTTTAAACAAGGCAAATAAGCTCTAGAAAGCTGCTGCCCAAGTCTGTACCTGCCGTCAACAGGAGGTATTGTGCACATCAAGGTCGGCTTTGAGGATAGAGCTCACATTAGCATTTTACTACAAAGATTAAAAAGAGAAAGCACTAAAAATGGAATGAAGAGTTCCATGTCTTCCTATTTATTGACATGTGACCTACTAGAAGGTTCTTAAGTTTTCTGGATCCCTTGAGCTGGAGAGATGGCTCAGGGGTTACCACTCTGCCTCACGAGCAGAAGGTCTTGAGTTCAGATCCCCAGTCCCATGAAAAAAATGACAGTTGGAAATGGCGGTGGCCTGCACTTTGGGTTATGGTGGGCAGAGCCTGGGAGGGAAGCAAAAAGGAGGTAGAAGCAGCAATCCAGGATATCTCTTGAAGTCTGATGCACATACACACCCATACGATAAGCAAATAAATATAAAGATTTAAAAGAAGATTTTTAAAACTTTCTGGATCCCCATCCCTTCATTTATAAAGTTGAAGTTTGGAAATGTCCTGTAAACGGAATGCCTTACAATCATTAAAACTAGCATAAAGGAGCCAGCGAGATGACTCAGCAGGTAAAGGTTTCTATGTACAAATCTGACAATCTGAATTCGATCTCCAGAGCCCACATGGTAGGAGAAAACCTACTCTCCTAAGTTGTCTCTGAGCTTCACTCACTCAACTTTGGTGTCTACATATCTGCTTACTCTCTCTAATAAAATCTTGAAAAAATAGCACAGAGAGCCGGGGGTTATAGCTCGGTGGCAGAGCACGTGCCTAGAATGCTCAAGGCCCCAAGTTCAATCCCCAGCAGCACCAAAATCAATCAATGAGTAGCGGAGAGATAAAAAATTTTAATACGGCAACATGTTCACCGCCAAGTTAAGTGGGAGAGAAGTAACGGGCCACAAATTAACACATGTCCTATGATTGTGTTTGCTTATCTGGATGTTCTCATTTGTCCTAATGAATAATTATTACCTCTGCCAAGAGAAAAAAAATAATATGAACAGTATTTGTGCTGAAAACTCTGTAGCTGCACATAAAGCAGCTTGCATCATAGGCCAGAAAACCACATATGGCATACGGTCGCAGCTAGTAAAAATATGTGCCTTGCCAAGAAAGGCCTAATGAAAGATAAAAACTGTGATTGGTTAGGATAGAAAGATTATGGGTGATTTTCTGTCCCTTTCAGTTATGTATGTGATTTTTATTTTCTTCTGACGTGCTCCTCTGCCGTGCCTGAGAGGCTGTCTGTGTGGTGCGGGAGACTGCTTCCTACAAAGAACAAGGTCCACGGCTGTGCCTCACTCCAGCTCCATGTGGGGAAGAGATGGCTTTAACAGTGGGGCCCTGGCCAAGCCTCTGTCATCTCTACCGTATTTCTTATCACCTTCTCCCCCTGGCCTCTGCCTGTGGCCACAAACACCCACATGCTGTTGTGCTGACTGCCTCCCCCCCCCACTGCAGGTTCCCCAGCACATTGGAACCTACTCTCTTTAACTCCACAACTCAAAATTGCCAACCTTGCAGCTTCCTGTCTCAGAGCCTTGCAGGGAATGACAAGTTAACGGCAACTGGCAAAACTGGACACGGGCATATCGAGCCCTCCCCTAACAAGCGAGCTCCTGTGCAGCTCCCAAGGGCACGTTCCATGGTGGAAATCATTTTGCAAAGACATGTTCATGCCTTCTTGTCCAGAAACTTTAACTCTAGGTTGTTATAAAACAATATGGCTCTAAAGACACCATACAAAGATAAACTAGTCAACATTTTAAAAAATATTTATTTATTTGTATGTGTGCGTGTGTGTGCGTGTGCGTGTGTGTGTGTGTATGTGTGTCTGTGCATGAGAGGGCACTGTGTGGCTCTGTGGAGGCCGAAGGGTGACACAGGGAATCATCCTGGATTGTTTCTACCTCCTTTTTACTTAGCTCTGGGATTTCCCAGGCTCCGCCCACCAGGGCCAGAAGTGCAGGCTGCTGCCATTTCCATCTGGTTTTTTTTTTTTATACAGAGGGCCTGGATCTGATCTCAGAACCTTCTACTTGTGAGGCAGAGTCTTAACCTCTGAGCCATCTTTCCAGCCTGCTCAGCGTTTTTATAATAGTAAAAATTAGAAATCATCTAAATGTCCAACAGTGGAATATCATTCAATAAACTAGGTGGCCAAGTAAAATCCACAAAACTTGATTAAATTAGACTATTAGTAATCTTTTTTAGTATAAGTATGTCCCAAATATAGATAAGATATACTTATTCTAAACAAGTATTTTCCTTGACTCTAAGTTCAAGTTGGAACGTCATTGTAAACTCATCACTTACCTGGATATTCTGGATTTTCATTCAAATCTGGTCCTATACTGTGCTGTCTTTAAAACTTGTGTTTTTAGATGTGACTTTCAAAAAGTGATTTTGGTCTTCCTATGCTTTTAACTAGAATTCCTCACCTTTCATCTCTTTCATATTTTAAAGAGAATAAATATTCCATTAGTGAAAAAAAAGTTTGAAAAATGCTGCTTTAGGAGATTATTTAATGACATGAGCTGCTCATAAAATATTTAATAGAAAAAAATCATTAAAATCAGTATGGTTTGTGGAGACAGTGAGAGAAAGAAAGGAGAATGAATATGAGCACAAGACTTAAAAAAAATTGGGGGGGGGGGCTGGAGTTGATTCAGGGATTAAAGCTTTTGCCTCCCAAGCAAAAGGAGCTGAGCTTAGATCCCCAGATTCCCACATAAACACGCCAGGCAGAAATGGCAGAAGTCTGCACTTCCGATCCTGGAAGGCAGAGCCTGGGAAACCCTAAGGCAAAGCTAATGGGGAAGTAGAGCAATCCAGGATGATTCTCAAAGTCACAGACAGTGCCCTTTAACACACACACACACACACACACACACACACACACACACACACACACACACGCACACATCTGAAAATGGAAAGAGATAAAACCTTAAAAATCCAGTCTCCCCACAGTGGACCATTAAGAGACTCGGTGGGTAAAAAGCACCTGCCAGGCAGGCCTGATGCCTGAATTTGATCCCCAGAGGTCATGAAAAAGTGGAGAGAATGGCCTGCACAACGTCCTGTGATGTTCACACACATGCTGAGGCACACGTGCACCCTTCACACATGCACACATCCCACACAATGGTAATAGTAGAGGAAAACACAAATGAGAGCAAAATCAGCTGTTAGGCAGGGGGCATAGCTGTCAGTAGAGCAGCACTTGCCAAATGCATGAGAGACCCTGGATTTGATTCCCCAATGCTGAAAATTAAGGTTACTGATGGAATGTTAAGGTTGTTAGAGTTTTGGGAGATTTCCAGGAGATTTTTTCTCAGATTTTCACTCACAATGAATTAATTTACACTTTAGAAAAGAATCACTATTAAACATACCTATCTTCTCAGATGACACTGATACCTCAGTCTGACTAAATCTCTGCAACTTTTTGTTTTTTGGTGTGTGTGTGTGTGTGTGTCAGAGGGCACTGTGTGTGCCCATGGAGCCTAAGGGTGACTTCAGGAATCATCCTGGATTGCTTCTACCTCCTTTTTGCTTCACTCTGGGATTTCCCAGGCTCCACCCACGGGAACCGGAAGTACAGGTTACTGGCATTTCTGCCTGGCGTTTTTACGTCCACTATCTGAACTCAAGTCCTTCTGCTTGAGAGACAGAGTCTTAACCCCTGAGCCTTCTCTCCAGCCCATCTCTGTAACTCTTTAATGTGGGAGTCATGCTTTCTTCATGACCTGATGAAATCTATACAAAGCCACTCTATTCCTACAAAATTGTGTGTACCTGCCTTTCCTGTTAGGAAGCCAGCCCTCCCTAGATTCTGGATCCTAGAATGCGGCTCCTTTGCTCAGATGTTTGTAGACTACTGACCCCATCTCTGAGGCAGTGGGAAAATGATTTGGTGTGGGAAGATGGGTGGGGCTGCATACCTGCTCTAAGACAGTCTTAAAAGTGAGGGGCTCTTCTTTTAGGGTAAAGAGCACCCACATACTCCTGCATTACTGCAGGAGGATTTGCATATCCCTGCTGTTCATTCTTGGCGATCAGGTTCAGAATCTCTGGGGAAATGCTGCAGCCCTGGTCCTCACAGAGGCCCTGACCCAGTTATGTGCCCTTCAGCAAAAGTGGTTAAATATGGACTTTGAGGGGGAAAAAAAGGAGAGCCAGAGATAGGATTTGAGTAAACTCTCACAGCAAGTGCTTTGACAGCAAAATGGAGGGGTGTGGGAAGAAAGGATGTGACTCAGAAGAATGCCTTGTTCTCCAGATACGAAAGTTGTTCAATTTGGGTGGTCTGTCGTATGGGCATAGCTTAATATCATCAGACTTTGCCCCCACTCTTAACAGGAGGAGGATTTTATGCTGTAATTTAAAATATTCCCTCCTGGAGAAAGGCTTAGAAAGTAAACTGCTCACTAGGATCAAGAAGTTCCTGAAACAAAAACTAGCACATGTGAGTGTATATGTGCATATGTAAGTGTGCATGCGTGTGTGTGTGTGTGTTGGGGGGCTCTTCCCAGGCAAAGAAAGCAGTAAATAACTGATGGTGTGTGTGGGGAGGGACTCTCTGGCCAGCCAGGCAGTTTGGGAAAGGCTCTTGAGTGGGTTTTCAATGATGTTGGTGTCTTTGAGTTATACTTACTTTTGTAAGTAACTCTTACCCATATCCTTGTATGTAACCCAAATACACTAATTGGTTCACCAAATTGGACTTCAGTGTTAATTGTACTTTAATCCATGGATGAATTTCTGTCTGGGGTAGGTGAGCGTTTGTGTGGTATTTACCCAGGAGGAGTGTCACACAGTTTCACAGACAGGAAGCAGAACCAGAGTTAGCTCTGGAGCTGGTGCCTCTCATTTCCTAGGACCTGGGCCTCTGGGTGCTAGATGGGCAGGGAGGATGGTAGGGGAGAGCCCAGGAGTACTGATTTAGTTCCATTTGGCAGCCAGCCCACTTCGAAGGATCTCTCAATTAGCTGCTCTGGGCGCCAGCCTCGCTCATGGCCCAAGGCCCCGAGTCCCTTGCCCGCCGACAGGTCAAGGAGACTGCAGGCCGCAGAGAGGAGGACCTGCAGGAGGGGTGGGCAGCTGGGCGGTAGCCGCGGGATGGTCACTGCGCACCCCCACCTGACACTGCGAGGATGCTGCAGATGGCTCCTTGGCTGTCACCGAGGAGAATGAGCCTTGTAGGGAAGCAGCACCCACAGCATGACACTAGCAGCATGACACTAGCCACAGAGAAGGCAGGAACAGCTTCACCCTGTCCTGGCTCTGACCAGCAGTCCCACCTCTGGGTCTGCATGTTTGTGTCAGTACAAATGTGAGCTTGTGTGTGCACACGTGTGACAGTGAGTGGTATGGATGTGTCTAGGTGTGCACATGGAGTCTCAGCTCCACGCAGTGGGCAAGATGTATCACTTCACTCGGCCTGGCCCGTTGCAAAATGACAGAACCTCACCCTGAGGGGGTCAGGAAGTCTTCATGAAACGACCTGCCGAGCACAGAGCCTGGGCTGGGGGACAATCGCCATCACCCAAGGCTGGCGTGGCAGCCTCATCACAGGTCTTCCCCAGGCCGTCCTGGGCCCCCTTCCCCTGCCAGGGACTCACCCCAAAGTCCTGCCCGGGAAAACCTGTCTCTCCCTGACCGCTTCCAGGGAGAAACCAAGTTAGGACAGGTGAGACCACCAAGTCCTAGTTCCGAGCCTCTTCTAAGCTCAAGCAGGAAGCAGGGATGGAAAGGGGAGGTGTCAGCCAGGCCAGTGTGGTTTCTAGAAGCCAGAAGAAGATAGAGGAGCCCACAGCATCAAGAGAGACTGGCAGGGGCCGGTGAGATGGCTCAGTGTGCTAAAGGGGTTCGCTGCTATCGCTGACATACTAAGTTTGGTCCCTGGAGTTCACATAATAGGAGAAAATGAACTGTAAGCTGCCCTTTGTGCATGTGTGTAAGGGCACTGTGTGTCCCCGTGGAAGACCAAGGGTGACTCCAGGAATCATCCTGAATTTTTTCTAACTGTGTGTCCCCTGTCCTTGCCTTATGATCCCCCTCCTTCCCCCAGTCAGCAGAAAGTGTATTAGGGCTCGGAAGATAACTAATGGAGACGTGGCCTGCATCACAGAAAGATGTGGTGGTCTAGCTGGCTCAGTCCCTTGGAGCTTTCACACACACACACACACACACACACACACACACACGCCAATTTAAAACAGCATCATATAGAAAGCTGAAGACCAGCAGTTACCTATGAGATCTAGTTCCCTGTGGCCGTTGGTGACTTTGACAAGTGCCATTTTGGGAGAACAGTGGGAACGGAGAACTGAGCAGAGGGGCTGGGATGGGGCTGATATGTAGACTGTTTGCCTAGCACGCAGAAAGCCCTGGGCTCGATCCTCAGCCCCTCGTAAACGGGCTGCAGTCGTGGTGCACGCCTGTCGCGCAGTGTGCAGGAGGTAGAGGCAGAGGAGGATCAAGCGCAAGGCAATCTTTGGTTCCGCAAGGAGTTTAAGGCTAGCCCCGGATACATGAAACGCTGCTTCAAAACAAAGCAAACTTCTGACTGCAGTGGATTCCAGAGTGAACACAGACACAGCATAGAAAGCACGGACCACGCTCCTCTTCCTCACCTTCTTTTCCTTCGATTATTTTTTAAATTCCTTTCATTTATCTGCGAGAGGAGAGAGCTGAAGAGAGAGAACAGGCCCATGCACGCACGTCATGACACACGCTTGGAGGTCAGAGGACAACTTGCTGGAAGTTGACTCCTTCCGCCTTCGCGGGTTTCTGGGGATCAAACTCAAGTTGCCAGGCCTTGTCTTGAACTTGCGGTCCTCCTGCTCCTACCTCCCTAGTGCTAGAATTATAAGTGTGCGCCGCCACGCCCAGCTATAGACGACTCTCTCCCCAAGAGTGCTGCTGTTTTATTTATGGCATTAGGTCAGAAAAAATGGCCCCCAAGATTTCCCATGCACGCTGCAGGTAGGAAGTCAGCTAGATTTTGCTGACATGTTCTGTGCTCTATCCAGACTTCTCAGTTATCCGCAGAGCTTCCATCCTAGAGGGACCAACAGAAGGGCAAGACCTCAGGCGTGGCAATGCCCCCAACAAGTCGCAGGATCTCTGGGGACACAGCACCCAGCCCTGGCTGTAGATGAACGCTGACTCCTCCTCTCTGCCGTGCACTCCAGTTCTCACCATCCGGCCTGCCTGAAGCTCCTCCTCGACATAGAGGTGCCCATGGAGCCCCTACCACATCATCATCGCGCTGGGGCCCAGCATTTCCTTTATTAAATTGTCTTCTGCCACAAGGACCACTGAGTTAACAACAGCTGTTGCCACGGCAACCAAGCAGCCTGCCTGCCGTTCTAGCTAACTGCCATGAACCTCCCGCTGGCAATTTGGCTTGGGGACAGCAGGGGGAAGGCACCCTGAGGTGTCTGAGAGGCTGGAAGCAAGGAGGGGGGCTTGGGAGGCCAGGCAGAGAAAGGGAAAGGAGCTTGCGGGTCGCCCAGCTCAGCGCTGGTGGGACTGATCTATGGTTCTTCACCACAGTTTAGGCTGGAGAAAGCTCCAAGGGACTGAGCCAGCCAGACCACCACATCTTTCTGTGATGCAGGCCATGTCTCCATTAGTTATCTTCTGAGCCCTAATGCACTTTCTGCTGTCTGGGGGATGGAGGGGGGGTCATAAGGCACGGACAGGGCCACACACAGCCGGGAGAGCCCTGCCGGTGCAGGTGTAGGGCACGGGACACCAGCCAGCCCTGGGTAATGTGATCAAATTTGCTCTTGAATCTATCTCTCTTGTGCCTTTAGAGTTTCTGAGTGAACAGCTGTTCCTCTTAACCAGTCATAAGTGTCTCGAGCCTGAACTCTAATTGTATGGTTTCAATTACATAGATTAGGGTTTTTGAAGTCCTACAGATAAGAGTTGCTCAAGCCCTGGCTGCTGTACTTACTACCTGTTTAACATCAGGCAAGTTCTTTAACCTCTCTGAGCCTTGAGGTTTTTCTCCTGTCATAAAATGGACTTGGATATAGGACCAATTTCACCAAACTATCACACAGTGTGTACACTACACAAAGTATGCAGAGCCTTGTGCCTGGCATCCAGCAAGCTCTGGGCAAGTTGGGAAGTATTATGACTATGCATCAACGAGTAGAGCTAGAGACCAGAAGTACACACGAGACTTACACGTGTTGAGAATAATGAAATGTAAAGGTCAGGTGCAGCTGGTGTGTGCATCTGGACTTCAGTGATGGGGAAGCAGAGGCAGGTGATCCCTGAAGCTCATTGGCCAGCGAGTCTAAATGAATCCAGGAGCTCCAGGTTCAGTGAGAAAGGCTGTCTCAAATTAAAAAAAAAAAAGTGGACCTAGAGAGATGACTCAGGGATTAAGATTCTGCCTGCCAAGCAGAAGGTCCTGAGTTCAGATCCCAGGTCCCACATAAAAATGCCAAGTGGAAATGGTAGTGGTCTGCACTCCCTGCACTGGTGGGTGGAGTCTGGGAAATCCCAGAGCAAAGCGAAAGGAGGTAGATGTAATTGGGGATGATTCCCGAAGTCACCCTTGGTCCTCCACAGGAACACAGTGCATTCTGATACACACACACACACACACACACACACACACACACACACACACACACACAAATAAATTTAAAAAATATTTTTAAAAAATAACGTAAAAAGCAATTGAGGAAGACACTCACTGGACTTCACATGTACCCACACACACAGAGCACACACACACGTGTGTAAGTGAGCATATGTACAAGAGGACACTTGAGTGTGCATATGTGCCTATGGAAATCCAAGGCTGACGTTATCCTACATTGCTTTACCTCCTTATTACTTTGCTCTGAGTTTTTCAGGCTCCAGCCTCCAGGATCAGAATTGCAGACCACCACATCCACCTGGCATTTTTATGTGAGATTTGGGAATCTTAACAGAGGTCCTTTGGCTTATGAAGCAAAGACTTTAACCACTGAGCCATCTCCTAAGCCCCCCCCCCCACACACGCATGCACACACACAAGAGAAACAGAGAGAGAGAGAGACAGAGAGGGGGAGAGAGAGACAGAGAGGGATAGGGAGGGAAAAGAGAGAGAACATTTAGTCATAAAATACCTTCCTAACATGTGCAAGGTCATGAGTTCAATTCCTGAAAGAAAGAGAGACAGAGAGAGACAGAGAGAGACGGAGAGTTCCTTTGGGGTCACTGCTCCTTTGTATGCTAAAAGGAATATTATTTTTAAAAGTCAGAATATAAAACAAAAAATTAAGTTTTTAAAAAAAAAATTGTCTATTAACCAGTGAATGAAAAGCAGTTTGGTATATCTGCACAGTGGAAACTATCCATGAGAAAGAAGGACCGTCCCTCACTCAGAAGGCTGAACAGGAGGATTGAGAGCCCTCTCTCAAAGCCAACAACAAACAAACAAACAACAACTCCAAGCTTGGGCATGGTACACATGTATAATCCCAGCACTTGGGAGGTGGACACAGAAAGATCGGGAATTCAAGACCAGCCTCAGTTACACATGGAGTTTGAGGCCAGCCTTGCTGCATGAGATCTGGGTCTTAAACAACAAAGAACAAAACTACAAATTTGTATATTTGTATTAATATACAATATATATGTGTTAATATAAAATGTATTTGTATTAATATACAAATGTGAACGAACCTTGAAAGCCCCACGAGAACTGCCCGAAGCTAATCATGAAGGACCACACATCGTCTGACTTCATTCCCAGGAAAGGATCCCCCAACCATCTGCACAGAGGATGAGCTGCTGTCTAGGGCTGGGCAGTGCAGGGCAAGGGGCTGGCCGTAAGTGTGAGGGAAAGGGTCCTTCTGCTAGGAACGGAAATGTTTTCAACTTGATAAAGGGATGGCTAGACAACTGTCAATTCAGTAAAAGTCACTAAGATGAGTAAGGTCTGGTGGCGCACTTCTGTAGCCCCAGCATTTGGAAGCTGAAGCAGGAGGATCACAAGTTCAAGTCAGCCTTGGGCTTTCCCACAATCGCCCATGTTACTCAGCTAGCAAGAGGCAGGATGAGTGGTCATGGGGCGAAACGCTTCACTGCAGAACTGCACTGCCTCGCAGTGACCGCCCCTAATGTATGTCGCTATAAGAACCAAATGGAATAGATATACCAAGTGTCTGACACCTTCAGTGCTCCTAAACGCACACCAGGGAGAAGCCACTGTCAATGGACTCAAATGGTGTGGGTTTGTCTGTTCGTGTTTGAAATGTTCAGAGAGAGAAAAGCCAAGTCCGCTTAAGAAACAGTGTCTCAAAGAGAAGCGCTAAACTGCAGAGCCGCTGTAATAAAATGCTTTTCTCCTTGAGTGAGCCGGTAAAGGATGGGACTGGAGAGAGACCCAGTGCATTCTGAATTCTGGATGGACTCGCTTCTCCAGGAGACAGGGATAGATAGATAGCTGCGCGGAGGACAGACTTTGATCCACCTCCTCTGCCTGTCTGGCCATGAATCAGTGTCAAGATACTCACCTGTTAACACTCAGCCTCCTTGTTTGTAAATGGAATTTAAAAACAAAAGCTTACCTTCGTGTGTGTGTGTGTGTGTGTGTGTGTGTGTGTGTGTGTGTGTGTGTGTGTATGTGTGCATGTATGAGAGTTTGTGCATGTGTGTGTTGCCCACAGCAGCAGGGATACACGGCTTGGTGTAGGTTTGTGGAATGCACTTAGGGCTGGCAAATGGATGGTATTATGATCAACTCTCATCACCTGCAGACACATGTCACCCTCCTGTTACCATGGTGGAGATACTGTGGGACTGTCACCTTCTGACCCCAGTTGACATCCTCCGGTTCTCCTTCACAGGATGTCCTACATACCATGGGCAAGGGGACACCTACATCCTTCAGCTAGAGAGAGGAAGATCAAGTTCTCTGGCACTTGGTAAGTTTGAGTCTGGGATATGGGCAGGATGGAATCATTCTCCATCCTCCCAGATAACAGAGAAACCACTGGGGGCTTGGCAGAGGCAGGAGGCTGGCCAGATTAGGGGAGAGAGAGAGGGAGAGAGGGGGAAGGGGGAGAGAGAGAGGAATGAGAGGGAAAGAGAGAAAGAGAGGATAGAAAGGGAGAGAGACAGAGGAAGAGGGAGGGAGAGAAAAAGAGGAGAGGGGAGAGAGAAAGGAGAGGAGAGAGGGGAGTAGGAGAGCAAAGAGAGGGAGAGAGAGCGGAGGAGGGAAAGCGCGCGGGAAAGAGGAAAGAGGACGCAAGGCAAAGAGAGGGGAGAGGGCGGCACGCAGGGAGAGGGGGAGAGAGAAAGAGAAAAGGAGAGGGGGAGAGAGAGAAAGGAGAAGAGAGAGAGAGAGGAGAGGAGAGGAGAGAGAGAAAGGAGAGGAGAAAGAGGGAGAGAGAGAGAGAAAAAGAGAGAGAGCGCTTCCATGAACTATATAGCCCAGGTGCAAGGTATAGAGAGAGCCCACTTTTGTGTTTTCAGGGAATAAAGACAATAAAGGGTCCTTAGCTCAGGCTCTGGGACGACTCCCTCTACTCTTTTTTGGGAGAAGCAGGGCTAGACCAGGGCAGCACCCTTCTGTAGCAGCCCTCCCTTTTTCCTCTGGCATTCAGACGAAGAGCACAAATGCAAGACCATGACAGCCTGAGGGCGAGGGGGAGGAGGAGGGGAGCCCGTCTGCCACGGATCAGCTGGGTGGCCCTGGGTAGCCTCTCCGTGCCCCTCGAACTACCCTGCATGAAGAGGCGAGAGAACAAAGTGAGATCCAGTGTGTAAAATGCCTAGTATGTGAGCTGGTGATGGCTCAGCGGGTGGGGGTATCTGCACTCACACCTGGCGACCTGGGTTCGATTCCTGGAGCCCACGTGGTCAAAGGACAGAACCGACTTCTGCAACCTGTCCGTTGACCTCCACCCGCACATCATGGCGCACGTGCCTGTGCTCACACTCCATTTCTCTCTCTCTCTCTCATAAAAAGTAAGTAAAATATATATTTTAAATGCCTAGCATGGCTAGGTACAGTGCTGCCCCTCCATACAAAGCCAGGGCTGAAGTGGTGACCAAGCTACCCACGGGTCACCTTTCCCACCCACACTTCTTGCTTTGAGGGCAGATCCAGTAGTCCATTGAGTCAAACGCCCCCAAGTCAGCTATGCCTGTGAGGCCACGCCCACCACAGGACTCGGGGAACTCGTAATCGTAAGGATGCGACTCCTGGGTTTTGGCAGCCCTGGTGCTTGGAAAGCAGCTTCGTACACATTCCAAGTGAGCTCTCATTTGATAAGCCAGAGAAGATCGCCACAGGCCCATCTTCTAGACAAGAACCTTGGCGTGGAGGGAGGTTTGCACTAGTGCAGAAGGCCTAAAATCCCCACTCCTGTCCTGCATGCCTCGAGTCTTCTGGCAAGGAGGAGACTGGTTCTGCCTATGGCACTGACTCTCCTCTGAGCTGCACGCAGGGCTCAGCAAGAGGAGGGCGCCTGGCAAGGTCAGGGCCTGCGGTGTGTTTGATCAGCATCGGAACAGTGGGGACTGCCTCTGTTGTGTCTGCACAGGCTTTTGATCTTGGGGTCACCCAGTGTAGAGGCACAGGAAAGCCACAGCTGAATCTTCTAGGAGGCCCTGGGGACAAGCGTCAGATGTTTCTACACAGGGCTGGAAATACGGCTCAGCTGGTAGTGTGTTTGCCTAGCAGGGAGGAGGATCAGAAGTTCAAGGTCACCCTTGGCTACACAGCAATTCAGAGACTAGCCGGGATAGAAGGATCCTGTCTCCCCCTCCTCCCCAATAAAAAAATCCTGCATGAAATTTTAACAAGCTGAATTAGAAGAAGAAAAAAATCTACTTTTCAAAAGCATCTCTCTTGTCCCCTAGTTCTAAGGTACAAACCACTGGAGTTGATGGGATATGAAGAGGGATCATGTACTGGCGGGCCAGAAGCTTCCTACCCATGAAGTGTTAGCCCTCCCCTGGCCCTGGGATTACTATAGCCCCAGTACTAGGGGTATAAGAGAGCTGTATGGTCCTAGAAGTTGACACTTTCTTTTTCTAACACTGTTTAACTGTCGCCTGTCACAGAACTAGATGGAGGGCTGGGGACTTAAATCCCTCCAGTGAGAGCTGAAATGATTTCCATTTTCCACCCTCACTTTCATGGACTGGCAATTTCCTGGGGCCATTTCCACTCGGGCTGAGTCGTTGCTCAGGAGCCCAGAGCTGAAGCATTCAGGGAATCTGCTCAAGCGGGTCTGAGCGCTAGAAGTCGTTTTCAAGAGTTGTGTTCTCAATGTGAACCTTCCAGTGACTCTCCGCCAAGCCTCCTCGGTCAGTGAGCCTTACTATTTCTGTTACCTTTTCTTTTGCTTCTGTGGGTTGAAGATTATCAACAAAGGGGGCTGGAGAGGTGGCTCAGGGGTTAAGCCTCTGCCTTGTAGGCAGAAGGTCCTGAGTTTGGATCCTAGACCCCACATATAGACGCCAAGGTGGAAGGGGGGGGTGCCTGCGTTTCTGGTCCTGGTGGGAGGAGCCTGTGAATCCCAGGGCAGAAGGAGGTGGAGGCGTCCATGGTGGTTCCCGAATTTGCCTGTGGTTCTACACACACACACACACACACACACACACACACACACACACTCACACTCACACACTCACACACACATATACACACACGCACGCACAATGGAATAAATAAAAAAGATCAACAGAGAACAAGAGGGCAGCTCCTCGCCAACAGATGATTGTGTGGCCTGTCCCACCGGGCATTCCAGCTAGAAGCAGCCTCCCCTCCTTCCTGTCTGCTGCACAGCCATCCAAGATGTGAGTTTCTCCAGGCAAAGGGTCCCTCTCCTAGAACTGCAGAACTCAAAAAAGAAAAAAAAAAAAAACAAAACCCAAACAAAACAAAAAAACCACAGCTGCCCTCCAGGATCACTTGCTGAGATCTGGAGAAATGTTGCAGGTCAAAGTGCAAAACTGAAGGCGTCTCTGAACAGCAGTTCTGAAGATCCCCATACAGGTTGCCATAGTAACTCGTGATGCCACTGATCTTTGGTCAGGGGTTAAGACTCTGCCTCGAAAGCAGAAGGACCCGAGTTCAGATCCCAGATCCCAGGTCAAAATGGTGTTGGCCTGGGCTTCTAGCTTTGGAATGCAGAGCCTGGGAAAGAGCAAAGCAAAAAGGAGGTAGAAGCAAACTGGATGAGTCTAGAAGTTACCCTTGAACCTCCAAAGGCACACAGAATGCCCCCTCTCATACATACATACACACACACACACACACACACACACACACACACACACGCACACGCACACGCACACGCACACGCACACGCACATGCACACACACACAAAAGGGAAAAAATTAAAACGATCTCATGTAGCTCAAGCTGACCCTAAATTCATTATGTAGCTAAGGATGACTTGAACTGCTGATACTTCTGCCTACACTGTCTGAGTCGCTGGGATTAGAGGAGACCAGCACCCCTGGATTCACTTTTTAAAATGTTATGCATTTAGGTCACTGACACTGACCAACAAAACATCTTCATGTTTAGTGAATTAACTGAAAGAACTGGAGGCAACTGAACCGGGAAGCTGGGTCTCACCCGTGGCCGGCGAGAGCACCGTCATTCCCACCATGTGTTGGTGTGTCCCCAAGGAGGCAAGATAAAACCAAGGGTTTGTCCTGCCCTGTCACCAACAGAAGGGCCCTCTCAGCTGATTTGTGAACATCTGCTTCTTCCTGCCAAAGGACAACCACAGGACGACGCGTCCTAGTCTGAGGCGCGGGCCTTCATTCTCTAAACATGGGACTTCCCACACTTACATCTGTTAAGGTTTTAAATCTCATGCCGGAGAGATCAGGTATTTCCCTCTTTCTGGAGCTTTGGGTTAGTCAAGACAATTGGAACCTTCTAGTCTTGGAGGATGTGAACATGGAGGCCCTTTGACGCTCGTCATCTCTGAGTACTTGCAGATGGTGAACGTCTTGGTCTGGGCTGAGCTCCCAGGCCTGGTTAGGTATTGACTCCCTGCAAAATGAAGGAAGGCCGGGCCACAAGCCAGCCTCTGGGAGGCTCAGCAGTGCTGTGTTGGGGGTTCCTGGAGGAGATTCCTCTCATGGCCCAGAGTGTCCACAGAGTTGAGGTGGGCAGTGGCTCTCCCTCAAGTGTTCCCATCACCCCAACATTATGGGCTTCTCTGCCGCTGGGGCTCGACCTGCTCCCAGTGCCTCTGGGTTTGCCTTAATGCAGAGCAAATGTCCTGTGGCTTTTGAAGAGGCAGCATGCCGTAGCAGACAGATCTGGACTAGGAATGGGGATGCCTGGAGTCTAGTCCCCAACTATAGCAGTTAGCTACATGGTTGCTGATAAATCACCATCAAACGGCTTAAGGGAACAAGGGTTTGTTGTCTCTTACAATTGGTCTGGTTACAGTTCTCAGTTCAGCTTCACAGTAGAGCAGGCACCAGCACCAGGGCCAAGGGAACTGGCCACACCATCACTACATAATGGCTAAGAGAGGAACGATCCTTACTTGCCAGACCAGCATGTCTGGCCAAGTGTACAAAAGGATGCCAACTCTCTCAACCAGCTCTCTGTGATTTATTCCAGGGCGTAATCCCACTCACCATAGGCTGGGCCTTCCCCATCGACTAGACAGTCTCCTTCAGGTTGGCTCTGGGCTTAACTCAACTACTAATTCTCTACAAATGTGCCCAGAGCTCAACCCTCAACCATCAAGTTGACAACTGTACATACCATGACACCAACTGTCCAAAGGAGCTTCCACAATGACCCTCCTTTCTGACCTTTATCTCCTGTGCTGTCCCTCAGGCCAGTTCCCTCCTTCTACTGGGCCCTGTTGGTCAGCAGTAAGCAAGACTGGGGGGGAGGGAGGCAGCCCCCACTGTTAGCTGCCTCAAACCAGAAGGCTCCGTGATCCCAGGAAACATTCTAGCACCTCAAAGGGAGAATTCAGAGCTCCTGGTGCTATGAAGGGTTTTCTGCATTCCCAGAAGGTCAATGAGGTACTCTGATGGGACCAAGTGGAAAACTTGCTGCCGGATGGGCCCTGTGGTTAGGGTCTTCCGTTAGTAGCATTTCTAAGAACCAGCTGCATCCTTTCCAAGCTGTGGTTTCACCTCGCATCAGTACACAAGAGCAGTGTGGTCTAGAAGAAAGAACTGTGGCCAGAGGGGAGGCAGGATCTGGACTGACTGCTCTGCCCAGAGGACCGCTGTTTGCTTCAGAACAAAGCACATGACCTCTCTGCATCAGTTTCCATGTCCGCAAAATGAGAGGCTGAACTTCCTTATCTGCTTGTTTACTTCTTTTTTTAATTATTACTATTATTATTATTATCTCTGTGTGTGTGTGTCTATCAGAGCGCACTGTGTGTCCCTGTGGAGGACCAAGGGTGACTGTAGGAATCATCCTGGATTGCTTAGGAGGAGGAGGTAGACCTCCCTCTTGCTTTGCTCTGGGATTTCCCAGACTCCGCCCACTAGGGTCAGTAAGTGCAGACCATTGCTATTTACGCCTAACATTTTCAGGTGGGACCTGAGATCCGAATTCAGGACCTTATGCTTGTGAGGCATAAGCCATCTCTCCAGCCTCGTTCACTTCTTATGTGATTTTAGTATTATTAGATACCAGAAGACAAAATAATTCCAGGGTCATGAAAGGAAAGATGCCTTTCCCTGTCTCAGGAAGGGAGACCTGGCTACCAGAGCTCTGGAGTTGTCCTCGCTAGGCTGGGACGGGTGAGGTTTCTTGCACTGAAGGCAACGAGCTGTCCATCCTCATGCCTGGCCAGGTGGCCCCAGCGTGGGCGGGCCAGCCACTAGACCTGCTGCTTCACCCTCCTGGAGCCCACAGGACATTACCTCTAGGACTCATGTCATCATGATATCAGCGCAACTCCAAAAGGGCCTCACGAGAGTGAGAGTGAGATGTGAGGATGTGGGGACTATCACGGACCTCGCCAGGAACACACATCCTTGATGTGGGCACCTGGTCTAGGAAGCCTGGTGCCGAGTCTCTCTCTCTCTCTCTCTCTCTCTCTCTCTCTCACTCACACACACACACACACACACACACACGTGTCTTCATGACTCAACTCCTCTGTCTTCTGACTACTCTCAGCTTGACAGGAGTTAGACCCTGGCCAGCCGGAGACCTGGCACTCAAGGCTGGAAGAAGGGCAAATTGTGCTGCGACATCACCAACCTTGCCTACTCACACTCTTTTTCATTTATTAAAATGCTTACTTTTATTACAAAATCTAACTGAAATGTAAAAGAAGTTTACAGTGGACACCCACGTACCTACCACCTAGATTCTGCCATGAAGGTTTTTATTCCTTTTCAGACCATGGTAGTCTAAGCTGGCCTTGTCGAGACCGTTTGACCAGGCGGGTGCTTGCCCAAGGCACCCAGCAGGCAGTGGAGTAACCCTTGACCTCTGTAGCTGGGTCAGCAGGGTGAGTCGGGCTCATCAGAGACCAGTGGGAAACAGACTGTTCTGGTCAGACAGAAACTCTGAGCCAAAGAACCACAGGGTAGATACAGGGTCCCGGGAATCACAGGTCACATGCCAGTGGGTAAGGAACATGAGTGTGTGTCCCCAGGAGGGACAGAGACTGAGAAAGGGCGCCATCTTTGAGGCAAGGCTGGGGAGAGAGATTTGGCCTCTGCCGGTTTCTGCTCCAGCTCTGGGCCTGTGTCCTGCAAAGCTCTCTCTCTTGGAGGGAACCTGAGAGACTCCCTTCAGGTGCCATGGCAACCTGGCTACAGTGGCAGACGTGCCAAACCCTGCAGTTTGATACGAACAAACCCATGGTAAAGACAGTCACCATTTGTAGCAACGGGCCATGAGCATCCTGCAGCCTTCCTGGAAGCTCTGCACAGTATCACGGTGTGTGTGTGTGTGTGTGTGTGTGTGTGTGTGTGTGTGTGTGTACGTACACGTAATCTCATTTGATCCTCAAGCTGCTCATCCAGCAGGTATTTTGTACCCATTTGGCTACAGAGGAAACAGAATAGAAGGGTCCCCTGTCTCAGTCCACAGCGGGGAGTCACAGCTCACCACAAGGTGCAGCTGCTGAGTCGGGGCCTCCTGCCGATGGAGCGGAGCCAGCAAAACCACCAGGAGAGAGTACCCTCATGTTCAGTGCTTCCTAGCTGGGGATCCTCACTTTCCTGAGCCCCCAAAGAGTGCATCAGCTGGAAGACAGGGGTCCCTTCTATCCTGTCTGCGAACAGCTCCCTAGGCAGTGAGAGTGATGGCCTGGCCTGGGTCAGGCATGGAGGTGGTAGCTCTGCCCCCCCCCCCGACCCCCTGTGTCCTTTTCTGGTGGAACTGCAGCATGATCCTCCCACAAAAGTGGAGGAAGAGAGATCACAGGCCTTGAGGTTCCTGGCAGCTCTCAAGTGAGGATGATTCTTACAACAGAGGGTCAAAGACAACTCAGCAACGTAAGAGTTAGGGCTGCCTGTGAGGCAGGCCCTTCTTCAAAGCAGAAGGTGGGTGGGTGGGTGGGTGGATTGGGCAAGTCACATACCATAGCTACCAGTCTCCCACCAAGCCCAGGCTCCTCTGTCATGCCACCTCCTCCTTTCTATCAACAGGTCAGAGGACAGGGCTCCTGCACTGTTCCTAATGAACAGCAGGCATTTAAAGATTTTATCTCAAGTGAATGAATGTATGACCCAGGGACATGAGAAAGCAAAGGCATAAAAATAACAATAAAATTAACACAGGGGTTGCTAAGTGCTGGATAGCAGTTACAGCAAATAACCAAATCTACTTAGCCACCTGTGATGTAGGCACAGAGAAGTCGGATCACTTGTCCAAGGTCATGCAACTAGAAAGCGATAGCTAGATTTGAACCTACGCAGTTAGGCTTCAAACTCTGTGGTCTTCATCCCAGACAACCTCTCTTCTTGCTCTGGAAAAGCACACCGGTGTGTGGCACCAAGCCGGGTGTGGCTGGAAATCAAGACATGGATGATGTAGCGCATGATGTGCCGAGGTGCCGGCAAAGAAATGGGGGTGACACAGCCGGCCTCCTCCGGGCGTCCCTGGGACTCAGGCATCGAGTGGGTGTCACGTGTGATGTGCTTGTGATAGCTGTAGATGTTACTGTCGCCCTCGGTGGCGATGATGCCCACTGCATTGATGGCGTGGAGGCTGAGGGTGGTCGGCCACTTGCTCCAGGACAGCCACACAGGTCCCCAGTGTCCTCACGGAAGGAAGCCACTGGTACAGAATGAATCCTGAGGCAGCCTTTCCTCTCACAGATGTGTGTGAGTGGATGGGGGAGGGGGAGGGTGGGGCACAGAAGCAGGACTGTTTTGCAAGGGCTTCTGGAAGAGCAGCTAACCAAGGCCAGGAATGGGTGGGGTGTTCTAAGCAAAGGGAGAAGCAGCCTGTGCAAAGGGGAGGACACGTTGATGTCCTGGTGGCAAGGAAGATGCCATGTGGTGGGGGCATAGGGAAGGAGGGGCTCTAAGGAGATCTGTGAGGTGGGGAAGTCAAGCCCAAGTTGGTGGATTCTAGGTCCCCATGCTCCACACCTCAGAGCAGGTGGTGTGCAAGGGAACTGTGCCGACAATCACCTTGCAGGAGACAATAAAGGGAGCTCTACCCCTGTAGGAGACAAAATCTCCCTCTACACTGTGGCGCATACGAAACAGTCAATTTGTATAGACATCGTCTTCATCTGTCCTCAGCCTGCCAATCCGCTCTGGGTTCTTTGACAAAACTCTGTGAAAATGAAGACGCCTGTACTTGGTCTCTGAAGTGCTCTGGACATTCAATCTCTTACCAGCAGGAAGTAATTCTAGAATGAATAGGAGCTTTGATGACCATCATGCTGGCCTGCGGTTTAGACCAGCCTTGGAGACAAGCTCAGCTCCTACCAGTACCACATCCCCAGGGTGCTGGATGCTGAGGGCTGTACTGGCTGTTCCTAAGAATCACATTGGCCACTGGTGATCTTTGCAGATAGAACAACAAGAGGGAGGAGGCTCCCTGTGTCCTCGATCTCTGCCCCCCTGGGCAGAAAAGGAAGGATGGAGATTCCTCAGGGTCCCAGAGACAGCCTAATCCTCTCAGGGAGCCTGGTCTCTGGGTTCGAATCCTGCTCTGAACACACCGGGCATGAAACCTCAGGCAAGGGACCAAACATCCAACCCACAAAGTTTACGTCACATCTACTAGAACGGGCATGCTACTGGCTGCCTCAGCTCCCTTATCTGATAAAAATAAAAATAAGGGCCAGAGAGATGGCTCAGGGGTTAAGATTCTGCCTCATAAGCAGAAGGTCCTGAGTTTGGATCCCGGGTCCCATGTAAAAATGCCAGGTGGAAATGGCGGTCAGTGGCCTACACTTCTGGCCCTAGTGGGCAGAGCCTGGGAAATCCCAGAGCAAAGCAAAGAGGTAGAATTAATCCAGGATGATTCTGCAAGTCACCCCTGGTGCCACACAGGGACCCAGTGCCCTCTGATACACACACACACAATAAATAAAATATAAAAAAAATTTTTAAAAAGTCTCCCGCGCGTCCGTGTACGGGACTGAGGGCCGCTGCAGCTGCCGGGGTGCGGGCGGTGCAGGGGGCCAGCGCCGAGCGCGCCCGCCGGCTGGACCAAGGCGCTGCGGGCCGCATGGCCGATGTCTACAGGTACTGCCAGGTGAGGGTACCCAAGGAACTCCTGGAAGACCTACTGCTAGGCCCTGTAACCCTTGTGATGGAACGCACCGAGGAGCTCAACAAAGACCTGAACCCCTTTACCCCTCTTGTTGGGATTTGGATTCCTGACCACGCCTTCATGCGCAACTTGGCCCAGATGTCTGGAGGACCTCTGGCTCTCACCAGTGCCACCTCAGCTCACAGGCCAGTTCTCTTAACGTGGAGGAGTTCCAAGACCTCTGGCCTCACTTGCCCCTGGTCATTGATGGGGGACCAATTGGGGATAGCCAGAGCACTGAGTGCCGCCTCACTTTACTGTGGTTGACTTGTCTGTACCTGGAAAGTTTAGCATTATTCATCCAGGCTGTGCCCTGGAAAAAACTACAGCCATCCTGCAACAGATGTATGGACTGCTTCCCTCACAAGGGTCCTGCCAGTGACCCTTGGGAAGAGAGAGGACCCAAGAACCATGCTGGATACTGTGTGTCTATCTGATGCTGCTTGGCAAGGCCTTGTTTGCAGAGGTCACTGGAGCCTGTCAGTCACCTGACATTTTAGGCAAATGTCTTTCTGTAGGCCAGAATTGGCTAATTTACTCTCTCACCTTCGAGGAAGGTTATATTTATTCTGTTGTTTCATGTATCAACCAAAAGAGAAATAAGGACATTGTTAATGCAGTGTTCTGAAGAGTTTTTTCTCCCTTCTCTGCTTCTTATGTCTAAAGTAATTTGAGTAACAGTGTAGAATCTACTAGAAGCATTTTCTCCAGTGGACACAGGCATTTCATGTCCAAACCAAAGAGAATTAGTGTAGTTTAAAAGCTTCAGGACCAAGAGTTCAGGAGTCCCATGCCAAACATTTTCCCAGGAACCTGAGAGTGGTTATTTTAATCTAATGTTGGAAAATTAGTAGTAAATGGAGATACAAATTAAATACTCTTAGAAAATAAAATCTTGACTATATTTTCCAGCCATTGAGACTTATTCATTAAATAAACTATATAGTTCGAAAAAAAATGAAAAAATAATATGATCCACCCATTCCACATCTGGGTAAATCCCCCAAAAAACTGAAAGTTCTTTTGTTTGTTTGTTTTGTTGTTGTTGTTGTTGTTGTTGTTGTTGTTGTTGTGTGTGTGTACAAGAAGGCATTTGAGTGTATATATCTGTGAAGGTCCAAGGGTGACATCAGGAATCATCCTGGATTGCTATTCTACCTTATTGCTTTGCTTTGAGTTTCCCTCCAAGGCCAGAATTACATGCTTCTGCCATTTTCACTCAGCATTTTTCTACTCGGTATTTTTATAGGAGATCTGGGGATTCAAACTCAAGTCTCTTTTGCTTGTGAAGCAACGGCCTTAAGCACTGAACCATTTCCCCAACTCCACTGTTGTTATTTTTAAGACAGGGCCTCCTATAGACTAACTAGCCTCAAACTTGCTGTACAGCCAAGGATGATCTTGCTGTGCAGAGTTTGGATCCTCCTGCCTCTACCTCCCAAGTGCTGAGATTACAGGTGTGCAAGATAACAGTCAGTTTATGCAGTGCTCCATGAACCAGGGCCTCTTGCATGCTAGGCAAACATTCTACCCATGGAACATAGCCCCAACACCAAAGCAGAGTCTTGGGTAGGTATCTTTACATGTATGTTCATAGCAGCTTCATTCACAACAGCCAAAAGGCAGAAGCAACCCATTGCTGATGAACAATATGATCTACACATGTAATGAATTTTATTCAGCCATCAAACAGAAGGAGGCTGGTAACATGGACCAGTAGGTAAAGGCACCAGCTGGTGACCTGAGTTTGATCCTCAGAGCACAGCTGGTGGGAGAACTGACTTCTGGAAGTTGCTCTCTGATCTCTACACAGGTGCCTGACCCACATGCCTTCTCTCTCTCAACAGAATATTAAAAATGTTTTTAAAGCAAAGCAGGGAAGTTCTGACAGGCTGAAACACAAAGCTGTGGATGGTTTGCAAAATGCAATAAAGTCAATGTTGACGTGATTCCACTTACATCTGGAACAGTCAGAGATGGAAAGTAGAACGGGGGTCCCTGAAGGCTGGGGGGTGGGAGGATGGGAAATCACTGTTTAACTGGGACACTGAGTCGTGCTGCAAGATGAATGTCCTTACCACTGAACCGAACACCTAAGGTAACCCTGGCTTATATGCATCTTATCACAGACTACAAATGACGAGAAGAAATGAGTAGCGTCATTACTTCTGGGGCAGGGGAAGGTGGTCAAAAGGATTGTTCTAGGCTGAGCTCTCCCACAGGTCATGTGGTGTGGGAAATTAGTCTTCCTCATGGCACCCCATCTTCTTCCTCTGCCCAGTCTTCCTCCATCTGGGATGACCTGACAGGGTGACCAGGAACTGGGGTTTCCCATGCTAAGCACTGCTCAGGCCACACCTCCTGCTGCATTCTGTGTCCAATCAGGCTGCAGAATGTGAAAGCACTAAGTGTTGACACATTCAGCACCACAGCCCTTCCACTCTTGTGGCAGGGGTGGGGGGTGGGGTCCCCCAGTCATCTTGCACCCAGGCTCCTGGCATGAGACTGCCAGACTCTGGAAAGCCAGGGTCTTCTGTGTGGACGTGTCCCCTGTGCACACTGTCCTTGAGTGGCACTCACTTGGCACTCACTTGGCATAACCGTCCATAGGGCAAGGGTACCTATTACTCGGGGTTGGGACTACAGTGGGGTGAATGAGATCCCCTCACTCCCACCTCAGCTGCAAGTGGAAGTCATGTGGTGTGGGAATAACAGACTTACAAAAATTAAGGTGAATAGGAAAAAAAAGTCCTTCACAAAGTCCTGCAATAATTAAGGGCTGGGAAGATGGCTCAGCGGGAGAGAGAGAGAGAGAGAGAGAGAGAGAGAGAGAGAGAGACAGACAGACAGACAGACAGGCAGGCAGATAGACAGACAGACATGCCACATCAATCTCTGGCTCTCTCTCTCTGGCTCTCTCTCTCTCTCTCTCTCTCACACACACACACACACACACACATACACTTTCCTGAAGGCGGGATCTGACTACTTACAAACTATTCATCTCATTCTAACCCCCTCCCATTCTACCTTTATTTAAATTTGATATTTTCGACAATGATTCCTTTTGCAGGTAGCTAAAGAATATATGCAGAGTAATACCTACTAGAATGTCCACAGTTGTGTTGGACAACATGTTTGGTTGGTGGACCACATGAAACTGCCAATTTTGGCCATTTTTTTACCCAAACATAGCAGTCTCACACAGTTCAGTGTAACCCATCAATCCATCCAGGGAATGCAATGAAACCCTAGACAGTCAGTAAAAAATACTTGTACAGACACTACATGTCCACCCCCACTGCCCCTTCTGCATCTTTACACAGCTGAGATTCAACCCCCCTGGGGAACTGGCTCTACCTGATCTTTTGTAAACTTGAAGTGCTGTCTTGTTTTCTAGTATGGCAGACAGTCTTGTCACATAGCCCGGGCTGACCTGGAACTCCCAGTAAATATACCTCAGCCTCCTGAGTGCTGGGACTACAGCTAGGAGCCACCGTGTTCAGCTCTAGACCCAAAGGTTTACAGTACAAACACTAGGAACGTAATTACCTGCACTGCCACTGGAATCAACAATCATTATCTCTCTCATTAAAAGTAACCAGAGCAGGAGAGATGGCTCAGGGGTAAAGATTCTGCCTCAAAAGCAAAAGGACCTGAGTTTAGATCCTGGATCCCACGTAAAAACGCCAGGCAGAAAAGGCAGAGAGGCCTGCACTTCCAGCCCTGGAAGACAGAGTCTGGGAAATCCCAGGACCAAGCAAAAAAGAAGTAGAAGCGATTCTGGATGATTCCTGAATTCACCTTTGGGCTTGCACTACAACTGTATAATCCAGGGAATACAATGAAACCCTAGACATGCATGCAAATAAAACCAAAACACTACAAAGAAAGCCAAGTTTCCTTTCAGTCTCCTCCACACCTCTCTCCACAGACGCTCACTGTCTTAAGTGAGTTGATTCATTTTTGCATATGCATACAACGCATCACACCACATCCAGTGACAATACATGAAGTTGGTTTAAATTACTTTAGCTCACATAGATACATTCACACTGTACCATCGTTCTACATTTGGGGTCTTCCCTCTTTCAGCATCATGTGGATTTTGGGTTTTCAAAGCAGGATTTCAAGTAGCCCACACTGGCTTCGAACTCACTGTAGCCAAAGATGCTCTTCAACTTCTGGCCCTCCTGACTCCATCTCCCAAATGCTGAGGCTACAGGTATGGACCACCACAACCGGCCTTAACATCACATTTTTAAACTCCATTCCCACTATGTAGAGGTCGTTCACTTACTTTGATTCTGTGCAGCATCCCATCCCAGGTGACAGGCCTGCTCCCTTTACATGCAGCTCTCTGGGTTTAAGGAGAATCAAGACTTTCTCTGACTCTCTCAGAAGCTCTGGTAATTTGGAGAGATCCAGCCTGCTATGGGGGCTTTGCCGTCTGTCTCACATCCTAAACCCGCCCCAGTCCTTCTGTCCCTACTGCTCAGCACCTGCCAAGATCACCCCTTCCTCAGCCCAATCCTGCATCTGTCCCACCCTGACTTCAAGAGACAGGACTTGCTGTGGCATCAAGTCCCATGACGTCTTCACTGGCAGGCAGCTGAGTGGAATCTGGACTTTGATGGCAGGTGACTTGCCATCTGCAACTCAGGTTCTTTACCTGAGAAATGAGAATAGTGATATTCAACTCAGGTCTGTTGTGAAGGTTAAAGGGACTGTACCAAGTGACACCTGCCAATCAAAAGTGCTTCTGTCCACATTTAAGCCACTTCCGCACCCCAAGGGTCAGGGAACATCACAGAAGTGGTAAGATTGTAAGAGCCTGAAGGGTGCAGGGATGTGGCCAGACATTATCTTCTGGACGTGACCGGGCTTTAGTTTCCATGAATTCACTATACATATGTATATTTCCACGAGACTGCATGGGCAGTGTCCTATTAACATTTCACCCTGGAAGGGGAGAGATCTCAAGAGGCCCCACACCTCATCTCAGAGACTGATGAGGGTTAATGCTGATGGAGGAGAAAGATGCTTTGCTCAATGATACAGCCATTGATACAGATTCATGGTCCAGAAAGTGCTCAGGCTCACGCCGTCAAGGCTCCAGATGAAACTCGTGGGCCACAGATGTGAAAAGACTTGAAAATAGGACGGAGACTGTCAGGGAAGAAGGGTTGTAATGAGAAAGGGGAATGGAATTGGGGATTAAAGTGTGAAGATATAAATTCACCACTATATTCATGTATGAAACACTAAAAGAATAATAATTTTTAAAGAAGTCTCTGTCCTTGTCCTTCATCACCTGTCTTCAAATCAGCAGTTCCAACAATCCCTCAGCATCACGGTGAGGGCCAAGGCTGGATTAAGAGACACTGCATTCCTGCCTCGGGCTCCTGGAGGGTCTGTTTTGCTGGAAGTCGGTCACCACGCGGTGAGCACACTTAGCAGCCTGTGGACTGGCCCTTCTGGAGCCAAGGCCTCCCTCCAACAGTCGGTGCCCATGTGCCAGCCATGTGTGAGAAATACCTTCAATCTCTTGGTGACAACAGCTCAAGCTGACATGTGACTGTAACCCTACAGCACCCAGAAGCACCCAAGACAGCTCTTTCCACTTCCTGACACCTCCAGAAACAAACACACAAATACACACACACAGACACACACACACACACACACATACACACACACACACTTATAGTTTTAAGCCATTGAGTATCAGGGACATTTGAAAGACAGAATTAGACACATACGCAGTGAACATAAGGACTGGCTGCTATAACAACTGGTATAGGAATACTTATACAGTGCTTATTATGGGCTAGGCTGTATGTAGGCTGCCACCCTCTGAAACGGGCCTGCTGGCCTCCCTGAGAAAACCAAGACTCAGAGCAGAGTGCTTAAGTGACATGCTAAGTGGAGGAACCGGAACGAGTCCAACACTGGCTCCAGCCTATGTGTTCATAGTGAAGGAAGACAGGAGTTAGCTGTCTTTTTTTTTTAATTTTTTTTTTATTCAATTGTGTGTGTGTGCGTGTGTGCGTGTATGTATGTGCGTGTGTGTGCAGAACCATGGACAAATTCAGGAACCACCATGGACACCTCCACCTCCTCCTGTTTACTCTGCCCAGGATTCATAGGCTCCGCCCTACCAGGACCAGAAGCACAGGCCGCCCCCGCTTCCACCTGGCGTCTATATGTGGGGTCTAGGATCCGAACTCAGGACCTTCCACCTGCAAGGCAGAGGCTTAACCCCTAAGCCACCTCTCCAGCCCCCGAGTTAGCTATGTCTTCACGAGTGGACAGGAAATAAGGGTCATGCTAAACAACTGAAGATGGCAAATTCCTGGGTTCAGTTCCCCTCCTTGGTAAACAACTTTTCCTACAGGCAGGAAATTCAAATCTCCCACTGGAGGGAAGGAGTCAATCATCAGGGTGGGCACGGGCATCCGTAGGGACAAAGGCATCAGCCCAATACAGCCAGTTGGGTGGCAGGTGTCCTATTAAACCAAACCAAAGTCCTGATGTAAATCTCCTAGAAAATATGAATGTCCATGATCCAGAGTGGAGCAAGGGAACTCCTGTTCTGACGCCCTCTTCCCCTTCATGTTCGAGGGCTTTCTTTCTGCTCACTCTATGCTGTGTGCTTTGGGCGTAACAAAAATCTCTTATTGAGTGAAATGTTCTATATACTTGCACTTCTCTGACTTTTATTTCTTTATTAGGCAAAGAAAATGAACCTGACCTTGGATTTATTCAAGACCCCTAGATGGTAGCAATAGCAACTCTGCTGGGTCCCCTCTTCTCCCTAGACTCTCCAGGCTCCTGGCCGTGTCCACGGTGCACCAAGCAAACTCACTTCCACCAGAAGGAAGGGGTGCTGAGATGCTTCTGACAGATGTGCTCTCTAAAACCATGCCTACCTCGTTAGCACCTGGGCTCTGGAGACACCCTGTCTCTTCTGTGCATATCATGCCTCAATGTAAGTCTCATCCCTGGCTCTTTTTTTTTTTAACTATTTATTTATTTGTTAGTTAGTCTGTGTGTGTGTGTGTGTGTGTGTGTGTGTGTGTGTGTGTGTGTGTGTGTGTATCATCCTGGATTGCTTCTCTACCCCCCCCCCTTTTATTTGCTTAGCTCTGGGATTTCCCAGGCTCTGCCCACTGGAAGTACAGGCCTCCACCATTTCCTCCTGGCATTTTTATGTGGGACCTGGGATCTTAACCCCTGAGCCATCTCTCTAGTCCCTCACCTTCTAGTGTATAAGCACTTTCTTTAATGTGTGTGTGTGTGTGTGTGTGTGTGTGTGTGTGTGTGTGTGTGTGTAGAGGCCACTGTGTGTCCCTATGGAGGTCCAAGGGTGACTTCAGGAATCATCCTGGATTGCTTCTATCTCCTTTTTGCTTAGCTCTGGGATTTCCCAGGCTCTGCCCACCAGAACTGGAAGTGCAGGCCACTGCCATTTCTGCCTGGTGGACCTTCGGCTTTGGAGGCAGAATCTTAACCCTTGAGCCATCTTTCCAGCTCACATCCCCATTTCTTTAAAGCGGTCAATATGCCAAAGCATATTCAATCTACAAAATGGAGAACAAAGAAATCTCTTAAAGAAAATAACTCCATTTACCACAGGACTACTCTGCACACAGCCATGTTCAACGGCCCCTTTCAAGCCCTTTACAGACATTGCTAATCGATCTCTTTCCTATTCAGCTTCGGAGTCCCCACCACAGTGCCCCGGCTGCCACTTCTACAGGTTCTGAGCTGGCTTTGCCGCTGAGACCTATTTGTCACTCTGGCTCTAACAGGACAAAGACGGAGCACCAAAAGCAACAGACTGGAACTAATCTCTCTCCTTTCCAGGGGAGTAAAAGGCTCCCCGCCTCCCCTGCTCACACTCTTCCTCCAAAGCCCATTTTCATCACAGCCAGAGCTCAGAAGGGTTTCTAAGAGAGAAGACGCAGCAGGAAAATATTGACCTTGATTTTAATGATGGTGTGAGGACGATGGCCCATGCCAAGAGGTGCCCGGAGCCCACAGATGATGATGGAAAATTAGGAACCAACGGTTCAGCAAGGACTTGTCCTTGGCAAGGCAAGGATGAAGCGAAGACACGTTCTTGCCTTATAGAGCATCTCTCTCGGACAGCCTCCTAGCACCAACACAAACCCCCGCGCTTTTCGTGGGAACCAGGCATGGGAACAGCCGCAGTGAACAAGTAAGGAGGAACAGGTGAACTATTGTAAGTGGACAGCTGGGGACTCGGCCCTGCTGACGCACGTGTTTAGCACATGTACGAGGCCTTCCATTCAGTCCCAGGAAGCCAAATCCATAATATATATATATAAACTTAGTCCAACAGACCCAAATAGTATCATTTCAATACAGAAAGGGGGGGGGGATCTTAGTGAGGTACTTGGATTTTTTTTAATGCTAAGTCTTTGAAATCTAATGTATATTTTTATAGCGCATTTCAATTTAGATACTGAGCTTTCACTAGAAATATTTGATCTGTCTAGAGACTTCAGAAAAATTTACAGCTAAAAATGTAGATTCTGTATATAGACATTCCTTTAAACATTCCCAAAAGTTTTCCAACAACTGAAGTCATGTCTGCTTTAAAGTTTAAATCAATAAAAATTAAATAAAATGGAAGATTCAGTTTCTCAGTGGCACTGGTCACATTTCAAGTGCCTAGTAGAGGGGCAGGGTCTACTGACATGCAGGTATCAACCTCCCTCAGCCCCCCGCCCCGTGACTCTTAAAATTTGCAGATCGGAAGAGCTGGCTCCTCTGGGGATTCCTGTTGCCTACAAGTGCTTTTACCCTTTACCCGGGGCAGTTTCTTGGCCTCACTACTTGGCCTGCCCCTAACTTGCCCAACTCTGGCTCCTGCTTTCCTGGGTTCTTGAACCAACAGGCCCATCCCCGACTGCTGGTCCAGGCGCAAGTCAAAGGCTCTGCTTAATTGGAAGGGCGGCTGGTCTGAGGCTTGTATTCTCTGCCACACAAAAAAGAAAGAGGAGGAGGAGCGAAAGGAGCAGGAGGAAGAAAAGGAGGAGAAGGAAGAGTAGGAAAAGAAGAATGGGAAGGAGGAGGAGGAAGAGGAGGGGGCTGGCAGCCTTGGATGGCACCCGGAATCTGGTTTTTCCTTCTTGTTTTCTGGGGAAAGCCCTGGCTACTTCCATGCTCCGGTGAGGTGGCACCATGACTACCGCGGGCGCCCTCTGTTTTCTCCCTGCAAAGTCCTTGACTTGCAGCCCCAAAACCCCCTGAGATGCCTTCCCATGAGCCTGCAGTGTCCTTGCCTGCCCCTTGGCTTCTTTCTTCATCTGCTGTCCTGGGTCACTGAATGAGCTGAATGATTTGCACGGGGGGAATCAAGGGGCGCTCAGTTTGCTCCTCAACCCACCCAAACCACAGCAGAGCTCACTAATTGATCTCATGCTTTTTTTCCCTGAGTCGAGGGCTGACCCCTAACCCAATCCCTGGGATACTTTCCCAAGGCCCCACCCCTCTCCCCTAGTCCCAGGGGGAGATTTCACCAGGGGAAAAACAGATGGCTCCAAGAACAGAAGCAGACCCCAGACAAAAGCAACCTGCTCCTCTGTCCCTGGAACTCATCACTGACTTGACAACCTTGGGTGGCTACTCCAGCCAAGACACCCCTTGAAATAAAAGGCCTTGAAATGTCCGCAGTCCTCTTCAGAAGCTTGTGTTAAAGTAGCTGAAAGCCACAGCTGCTGTGAGGAGAGCAAGGGTGAAACCTAAACTCTGAGAGCAGCGTCTGAAAGGGCATGATTGACAGTGGTCTGGGACTAAACCACAAAACCAAGGACCTGTGGCGCGTGACACGTGAAGCCCAGGTGGGCACCAGGGAAGCCCCTTGAACCTCAGGGGACCCAGCCTCTGCATCTAGGCCTGACTGAAGACAGCAGCGTGCGGCCCCGGTCCTGCTGGCCTTGGCTGTGGCTGCAGGGGCTACCTCTGTGTCTGGGAGGACTCCGGGCCTCGGGGGCTCAGGAAGGAGAAAGCATCCCGAGGTCCTGCATTTGCCAGAAAACCAGTTCCAGAATCTCAGCTGTACCTGAAAAGAACACTGTGAACCACACAAGGAAACAGGACTCCGTCAGGTATCCTGCTAGAGACATTCAGCCCCCATACAAGGCGCTCTCTAGAGTACTTCAACAAAGGCTCATTCTCTCCTGCCTTTTATATCCCTTCAGACAGCAGCACCCTCCCTTCTCCCTCACCAGTCCCACACCATGCCACACACACACACACACACACACACACACACAGCGCAGACATAGCACACAACACAGGGCTCGTACCTCCCATGTAACACAAATCTCACACCACACACATACACACCATGCATGACACATATGCCTGCACCCACACACATGACATGCAGCAGTTCGCTGATCCCACATTCTAAGGACAAAGCGTTCCGAGCCATGGAACATTAAGAACCAACACTTACAAAATAAATTTGATCATCTTGCCTGAATTTTTTTTTAAATGAATGACATAGTTCCCTGACTTACCAAGTCTGCGTACTGAATGTAATTTATCACTTCCTGATGATTCAGGGAGGTGTTTCTGAGCCTGTTCTTTGCCAGGGTCCACGAAGCCTCATGATCCGGTCTCCACCTCTGGCTACTTTCCTCTTGCTCAGGCTGCCCTAGCCAAGGACACTAAGCACACACCCTCTAGGGACGGTGCCGGCACCTTGGTATCTGGAACATTCTCTCCCTAAATGTCTGCATGGCTCACTCTCTTTCCATTCAGGCTTCGGCTCAAATGTTAGCTACCAGAGAGACCCTTCCTGGACTCCTTCCAATTTCTGTCCCCTTATAAGGCTTTATTTTCACAGCATTTGTTACTGCCCAATAAATTATGTCCATATGTTGAGGCTGTCCCCTGCCCCTAGGAAGCAAGCTTCTTTTTTTTATTATTATTATTATTATTTATTCAATTGTGTGTGTGTGCGCGTATGTATGTGCGCGCGCATGTGTGTATGTGTGTGTGTAGAACCACGGACGAATCGGGAACCATGATGGACGCCTCCACCTCCTTCTGCCCCGGGATTCACAGGCTCCGCCCTACCAGGACCAGAAGCGCAGGCCGCCCCCGCTTCCGCCTGGCGTCTATACGTGGGATCTGGGATCGGAACTCAGGACCTTCTGCCTGCAAGGCAGAGGCTTAACCCCTGAGCCACCTCTCCAGCCCGGAAGCAAGCTTCTTGAGAGCAGGACTGTACTTGTTCGTTATTATCTCCATCCCTATAACTCCTGGGCACATAGTAGGTGTTCCGTAAATAACTGTCAAGACAGAAAGTGATGCCTTTGACATTCTGACCAGTGTGCGCATGTGGGAGAACAGTCACTCCAACCTCACGTGGCTCTTCCAAGCTGGTCTTTTGCTGTCAGCCGTCACTTCGCAGTGTGCCTGCAGTTCCGGGCAAGTAAGTCCCTTATCTTTCTTCCTTTGATCTGGTGCTGTATTTGCAACCAAGGAAAAGCTGAGGGTGGCCAAGAGATGTCCAACCTCCTGAACTACTTAGACAGATTTTTCTAGACCATGTTTGCTTCCAGACTATGGCCTGAGGGTGACTGTATGCCTGCTTATACATCAGTGCTTGGATACAGATCTTTGTAGTTTCTTTCTAGCCATGGATTATTGAAGGGTTGAAGTCTATCTGGAGACACTTCTGCAAGCCTGCAGGTGCACATCCCAGATGCACTCAAATATCTTCAGTTTAAAAGAAGGGGCATGAAGCTTAGCCAGTCGATGGGAAGAGAAGAATTTGGTCCTTACAGAGACATCAAGGTTTCCAACACTTCAGAACACAAGTGGTCTGGCTCTTTGTATGCCATTCAATCAAGCCCCCCAAGGACTTGAGCCCTGGCATAGAGCCCCTTCACTTTTGCATATGTTCCTATTGGGGGGACTCTCCTATTGCACAATGTCCTTTGCAATCCTAATCCATTGTCATAATTGGGCGCAGGTGTCAACTTGACAGTTGAGGGTTTGAGCTCTGGGCACCTTTGTAGAGAATTAGTGCTTGAGTTAAGCCCAGAGCAAACCTGTAAGAGATTGTCTAGCTGATGAGGAAGGCCCAGGCCATGGTGGGTGGGATTGGGCCCTGGAATAAAATGCGGAGAGCTGGTTGAGAGAGTTGACATCCTTGTATACATTTGGCCAGACATGCTGATCTGGCAAGTAAGGATCATCCCTCTCTCAGCTATTACGTAGAGATGGTGTGGCCAGTTCCCTCGGCCTGGTGTTGGTGCATGCTCTCCCATCAAGCTGGACAGACTATAACTGGACTATGAGTAAATAAACCCCTTGTTCCCTTAAGCTGTTTGGTGGTCATTTATCAGCACCTATGCAGGCGGACTACAACACCCACAGATACTAACACACACCCCCTTCCCAACTGTAACTACCAGATACTGCTAATGTAAATGGGGGGGGGGACGACTTTGAAAGGATGGAGTGTGAAATGTCCCCTACGGATTCATGTGGACCCCAGATGGTGATGCTGTGTTTTGGGAGATGTGTTAGATATTTTTCTCATTACTGTGATAAAAGACCCAACAAAAGCAAAAGAAATGAAATGAAAAAAGAAAAGAATAAAAAATACTCCAGCTTGGAGGGGCCACAAAGATCCTGACTCAGAGAGCAGAACTGATTCACCTGAGCAGCCCTTTGGCTCTGGGCCTCTCAGGATCACTCCGTAAAGACAGTCATCATTCATGTCCTCTTTCCATCCTCTAGACATCTGTCTTCCCATAGCCAGGTGCTCTCTTTCTCTTTGTCTGTCCATCCCCAGGCCGGTCTTTCTGGTGGTCCAGCAAAGAGCCAGGGAGAACTCACAACAGCAGGTCTCTCCACGCTGGGCATGCTATGAGATGTCACTCTGCTCTGAGCTCTGCACTCATGTTGTTCTTGACGTTCAGGGAGAAACATGAAGCAGTGACTTGCTTCCATGTCTGCCAGATGTTGCCCGATGAGCTTTATCTTGCCCGTGGAGCACTAGCAAGGTCCTTTCATCTGCTCCTTTGCCCACGCTGAACCCCAGCCTGCCACTTGCACCTCGTCTGAAATGTTCACAGAAACCCCGGAGGCCCTGCCTCTCTAGCCAGTTACTGTTGGTGGGTGCTGCTGAAACCTTGAAGGAAGGGAGGAGGCCGGCACTCGTGGGCTACAGCCTTCTCTATAAACACACAGTTCAGGGATGTTGTACTCACCAGTGCTGCCTCGGAAAGGAAAGATCAAGAGCCCTTGGAGAAAAAAATAATTTGCCCGTAGCTGGGTTGGATCAGGAAATAGAAGTGGCACCAGACATAGGCTGGAGGATGAGGGAAAACGCTGAAGACCCGCACCTCTAACTGCAGCTCAGCCTCAGATCTGACTGGTCTTCTCCCTCCCTTCCTCTCCAAAGGGGGAGGAGAACGGAACAGCTGGGGTTCCCTTACTCTTCCTCCTCCTCCTCCCAGCTTCAGCGTGCTGGGCCAGCCCTGCTTCCTGGGGCGCCAAGGCCTCCTGCTGTGCAGTAATTGGACCCTATTTCTTGACAGAGGGTCTTTTTTCTCCCCTACCTGCTGCTGTTGGAAGCATTTATCTGCTGACTGGGCCTGCGGAGAGACACCCTGGCGGGCCTTGAACCACTCCAGTGTGGGCTGGCTCTCGCAAGAAAGCATTCCTTCTGCTGTAGAGAAATCTCTCTCCCTATGACTCTATCTACCGGCCCAGTAATAGTCTACAAAGAGGGTTGGTTCTAGAACCACCTCCAGAATACTAAAACACACTGATGCTCAAATCACTGATATAAAATAAGAAGGTGACCAGGAGTGGGGTCACATGCCTGTAGTTTGATTACTCAGGGAGGCTCTAGCCTGGGTTAGAGAGTAAGACCCTATCCCAAAATAATAATAAATAGCAGTGTCTATGTCCCCTCGAATGCTTTAAATCATGTCTAATTACTATAATGCTTTCTTCAATGCTGATGCTATGCGATTGTTCTAATGTGTTGCTTCAGGACATGATGACAGGAGACGTACTTCCCACCCCGCCCCCAGTATTTTTGACTTATAGTTATTGAATGCATGGATGTGGAACCCGCAGAAAAGGGAGGAGGAAGAGCAACAGTCCATCAGATCTTGCCAAGAATAAGACAGACTTTAGAGTCAGGGATACCTTGTATCCAGCTGGATCACTAATTGTCGGACCATTGGTAAGCTGCGGTTTATGCTTTTTTAATTAGACCTAATACCGGTACCTATCTCATGAGGCTGTTGAGGGGATTCAAAGAGCTAATGCTTGTAAGTACCTGACAGGGTCGAAGGACCAAATGAATGTAGCCTCCATGAATGCCATGCAGAGCAGGCAATTGAAGAGACATGATCACAAACCACAGAAGTTTGGAGGAGAGAGACTAAGCAGCCTGAAATGCTCTGCAGAAGGGGCAGCGCACAGTCAGAGACTGCCCAGCCAAGCATGGTGTCTGATTAAATGAATGGAATTGATTCCCCAGGGTCATCCTCTGACTCTGCGGCTCCCCTGTCCCTTGCTGGAAGGCAGCTCTGGATCTGCTCAGCCCTGTGCCGTTGCTCTGCTGATCAAGAGAAGGTGCTTCGGGTCGCCCAAAGAGCAGGCTGCGTGTGCATCTCCAATCTTGTAACTGTAATGAACAGCTCGGCTGCAAGTTCCCTTCTGACCTCAGGGCAGTTTCCTCCATTTGAACACGACAGTCCCCAGGGCAACTCGGCCAGCCTTGTCATCCAGCGTCCTCTCCATGTCCACCTAAAATGGCCTTTTTCCACCCCAGGGCTCTCTCTCTTTCTCTCTCTCTCTCTCTGCTTGCTGAGCTGACAAACACAGCCGCCACAGGAAGAGACCACGATCCCCAAGCTCTACAATCAACTGAGGGGGGTTGTCATTATATCACAGAAATAAAGGGGCTGTTGGAGAAAGAACATCCCGGGCCCTTGGTCCCTGGCCTCCTGGAAGACTCCGTAGTCGGGAGTCCCCTCCAGATATGGATGTCTCTGGACTGTCCCCACATCCTGGAATAGGTCTCATGGCCAGGAAAGAGAGCCCTTCACATCTAAACATTCTGTTGAGGATGATTATGGGTACTGGCGTCTCTTCCTCCCTACTCTCTTTCTCACATGTGGCACCCAGACAAATTAAATACAAAACCATTTTCTGTCATTTAGGCAAGTCTTATTCCCACAGCTCTGAAATGTACACATTATAAATAAAATATAAACTCAATCCAATCTTATTGAATCCTCAATCTTCAAAGAACAGAGTCAGAAAAACCATCACTGGTGGCCCCTTCTACTAATAAGGGAGGAATTTCTGAAAGACCTGAAGGGTTACTGCATCCCCCAGTCCTCCCTCTGTAGGCATAAACCTCACAGCACCCTGTAGGAGAACTTCCTGAAGTTATTTATCTATTTCTTGGAGTGAAACCACAGCTGCTAAGGCTTTAACAAACCTGCCAGTCATTTAACCTAAATTGAACACAGACTTATAAAGCTACAGAAATGGGAAGTATTTTGTTAATAGTCACTCAATTGTGTCCCAATTCCTGTAATCCTAACACTTGAGAGGCTAAATTGGGAGGACCATGATTTCCAGGCCAGCCTGAGCTACATCGTTAAGTTCAAGGTCAGCCTGGGCTACCTCGCCTCATTCACAAAGTCAACAAATGTACAAACAAAAAAAGAAATCCCTGGTAAAGTCTCGCCTAAACCTTTCACATGTTTAGTCAGGAAGCCCTTTATCTCAAATGAGCACATCCATGCGGAAACACCCATCATAGTACTTTTTAATGTGTAACGTGAAATTCTATTATGCTTTGGCTTCCCGCTCATGCCTGTTGGAGAAGTGGCATATGGAAAACCTGAACCCCGAGCCAAACACCCATAGCGTTCTCCAGCCATGCCTGCTCTTCCTCCTGCATCAGCTGTCATCCTCTGCCAGGGCAGAGCAGCGTAGATTCAAGGGGATGTCCCCTACGTACCCTGCCTTGCCCAGACAGCAGAGCAAGGAAAAGTGACAGGCTTTGGCCATGTGGTTAGCCTCCAGAGCGATGGAATCAGCATTGCCTTTGAGTTCCACAGATTCCGTGACCAAATTTTCACATCAGAATTTGTGACACATGGGCTGACAGGACAGAATGCTGAGATTTAAGTTCACCCTGGGAAATAGCACTGTACGGTTGCCATGCCGACATCCCACAATGCCGAACAGGCATCTCCAAGGTCCAGAAGCAACTTGGCTGGCTTTGAACAGGCCAGACAGCAGCACCGAGGCAGCCCTCCCTTTCCCAGCTCAGCTCTCTGGTTTCCTGGGGGAATTGGCGATGACGTTTTGTCTGAATTTGCTCAGCCTCTGACAGCAGGGCTGGCCACCTCATTCTCCAAGAATCTGAAATTCCACATGGCCCTAGTCAACAGGGAGATGCTTTTGGAACGGCTAGGACGATGAGTTGTTATCAGAAATTTCAGGGAGAAAGTAAATCCTCAGCTGCATCTGCCCCTTTAAGGTTGAACAAAGGGTTCAACTCTTGGAGATGCTCAAGCATGCACCTCCTTACCTCAGTCAGGTTGGAGCTGTGAATAAACAACAAGGGGATCGGAAGCATGAGCCACTGACTGCTCCTAGAAACCAGCAAAATCCTATTGCAGTCCTTATCAAAGAGGTACTTATTAAGTCTTGCTGTGTGCATCAATGTGGAGATTCAAAAAGCGTCCAACATGGTCCCTGCATGCATAGCTTACATTCGGCTGAGAATTACATGGAAGTGAATTAACTCGAGATAGGAATACAATGCAAGGCAACGTCAAGTGCTGTGTGTAATCAGGACTGTTCTGGCTATATGCCTGAGTGGCAAAAAAGCTTCTGTCATTCAGCTGCCTGGGTTTTCTGCCCTTCCGCAATCTTGCACACTCACTTCTTGGCTCCCAGGTATCTCCCTGATTCCCATGCACACTTTACATTGAGCTTCCAGTTCCCAACAAGTCAACACCTGCAGGAATAAGGGGCACAACATGAAGGTATCCGTTTGCATCCCTCTTCTATAGCTTCCAAACCCCAGCTCTCAATACTAGTGCTGCTGTCTTTCCAGCAGATATCTCTCTCTCTCTCTCTCTCTCTCTCTCTCTCTCTCTCTCTCTCTCTCTCTTTCTCTCTCTCTCTCTCTCCCCCCATTCTGAGGCTGTCATCTGGGAGCCACAGATGTTTAGTGACCCAGCCAAGGCCAAGGTTCAGGTTTCTTCATTAGAGGCTCCAGGAGACATTTTCTCTGTGGTCTCCCCTGTTCTCTCCTTGCTACTGTCCCTCAGACTCTTTCCTTGCCAGCCGAAAGCCACCTCCTGTCAGGTCACCACAGGGACGAGGAATCTAGACAGCCTGACCCAGGCTGCAGTCCCTGAGATCAGGGTTAGTCCTCAGGCCAACCAGACTTATGGTAGAGGAATTTGCTATTGTTCTTGTTAGTTTCTGCTCTAACCTAGATCTTAGCACAGTGTCCTAGAGACCAGATAAGCCGGCCACCTAAACAATATTCTCTCTAGGGATGTAGCTAGATTTGGGACCTAAATTAAAATCCACAACCCTTCTCCCATCCCCAGATCTCCTCCCACGAAGCCTGGAAACATTAGTTCCATAGGAGGGTTTGTTTGTCTTAACTTCTTTCCAGGTAGATGCTAAATCTAGTCCTGGATGGTAACAAGGTAATGCATCCACATCCACCCTCCCCAGATTCCTGGAATTTTGGAGACACCTCTGGACAAGTACCTCAGATTCTATTCCATAAAAGCCTCGGTTCTCTTGCCCCCATCCTTCCTCGGGTGCAGCTCTTTCCTAGTCAGAATCACATCCTTCCCACTCTCTTACTTCCACCAGACTCTCTGCTTTCCTTCTTGTTCCCGATCACATCAAACTGTTCAGCCCAGCAGTGCGTTCTGAGGTTCGTCCAAGGTTTTGAACCACTACCTGTTTGTGCTTTAAAAACACACACGCGCGGAGGATGCTTCTGGGGGGTCCCCAGCCTCCTGCCTCAACAGGTGCCTGAGCATGGCCATACCAAGCTGTCAACCAAGGCACCAGAGAAGATGGAGACCGGAACGCCCCCTGCAGGACCACTGGGGCTCCGCACGCCCCCACCCGAGTCCCCTGTGCGCGAAGGACCCCAATCGCTCCCCAGAGGTGCCCGCGGTGCCACACAGCCTCTGTTTTCGGACTCGCTCAGACACGGGAGGCTGATCTGAGAGGGAAATACTAAGCCCCGGCGCTGATACTGACTGCCCCAACACCTGCAGACTCTAATGTGGATAACAGGCACCGGAGGAGCCCTTTCCTCGGGGGGCATCCCGAAAACACTTTCTATAGGTAATCGATGCTACAGAAACCAGTCTAAGTTGATTGGAGATGAGGAGACGCTAGCCGAGAGCAGAGCTTTGTGACCTTTCCCAACCCACGCCCCCACGGACATCCTCTAACCCCAGGTGGCTGGAGAGCCGGTGCGCACCGCCACCTACGCGCTCTTCTTTGCCCGCAGCTCGCGCCATCCGCTCGCAGCACTCACGGGCTAGCCGCATTCTCCGGGGCCAGTCAGGCGCCCGTAGCCCCCCAGTTCCCAGCCCCCGCGGCGCAGAGACTGGAAGAGCCGCCACGTTCCCAGTCGCGAGCGCACGCCGGGCCCATCAAACTTGCAGCACTTTCTCCCTGCCCCCACCCGTTGTCACCCTCCCCGCATCCGTGCACCCTGGCCCCGCGGCCCGCAGAGGTTGCCATAACAACGGGCCGGAATGCTCCAACGTATACAAAGCCGGCCCCGAGAGGCGGGCACGAAGCCCCTGACCGGGCCCCGCGCCCTCTGCTACCGCGCGGGGGCAGGACACGCGCCGCGGCTCTCTGGCCGGCCGGTGGCCGGGTGAACAGGGCGTACTCACAATGAGCGGGATGGTGCGGTCCTCGCGGAGCTGCTCCGACCTCCCGCCGGCCCTCTGCGAGCCCCGACCGCCGGAGGATGCTGCGTGGGCTCGGTTGTCCTGCCATAAGTAGTAGAAAGTGCCCAGAATCCAGGCGACGGTTAGGATGGCGATGGCATTGGCGCGGATCTTCCTCATGGTGGGCGGATGGGTGCCCCGCGTGGGGATCGGGGCCGGCGTGCTCTCGAGGCCGGGGCGGGGGGCGGTCGGAGCCCCAGCTGTTTGTTTTCGCTGGCGCCCGGCTGCTCAGTCCTGCAGAGCAGAAAAAGGAGAGAGGTGGTGGTGTGGGGGGGTGATAGGAAGAGACAGGAGCGCGGAGAGATCCTCACGGTCCTAATGCCCTTCAGCCCCGAGAGCGCGCGTCCTCCGGGCGCCCATTCATTCGGGTTTAGCGGGCTTCGCGCTCCAGACACCGGAGGCGGCCCGGACCGCTGCGCACCGGCCGCCGAGCGCGCCCGGTAGGAAGTAGCGCGGGCCTTCTTTTCGTGCCCAGAACCCGGCGAGACCGACGCTCGCGGGGCAATGACCGCGGGCCAGATGCCGCCTCGACTGCGACCGCCCGGCGACCCATCGCCCGCCGGCTGCCCCCGCACGGCCCTAGTCAGTCCCTCCTATCCACACCCACCCCTGGACCGAGCGGCCTGAGTCACCCGCTGAAGATGCGCGACCCCTGGCCTCGGCCCGCGCCGCGTAGCTGCAGTTCTGGGCGGAGCTCTGAATTGCGCTCCAGCGCCGAGTTCAAGGTGTGTTCAGCTAGTCCTTAGGAAGGAGTGGCTGGCGGGAGGTAGAGCCCAGAGTTTGCTCGGGGGTCCTCCGCAGGATTCTGAGTCGTAATGGGAAGGACCAGTCCGAGGAGGGTTAGGAGCGGATGTTCTCGCCATTCAGAGCGAGGGGAAGCTGCACAGCCTGGTAGCCAGTGCAGAGATAGGGATGAATCCGCTCATCTTTTAATGGCTTGGGGCTCCTAGTTGTCATGTCACTTCCCTCAACTCCCACCTCACGGTCCCCTGGAAAATCCTGAAGCATCAGCACCATTTCAGTGGAACGAAGAGAGGCCACAGAGACCAGCCAAAGAGCTTGATTAGTAGATAAAGCCCAGTCTACAAGCCGATACTTGCAAAAAGTGCAGTATAACAGTGGTGAAAGACAGGGCGCAGAATCACTGAGATTCCGATTCTTGGAGACCTCCTAAGGTTCTGGGCCTCGTGAGAGATGAGCGGTGTGAACCATTCAGGTCCCAGCCAAAGGCAGGGTGGGCTAGAACTTGTAGGACACAGGAAGAATAACTGTGAAATACTGAGGTGGGCACCACAGAGGAAGAAATAATTTATTGCAAGGTGGTCTTTGGAAGACTTTTCAGAGATGAATAAATCTAAAACCAGCCTAAAGAGGTAGGGATGGGCCTTCCCCGGCCAAGGTCCTAAGATCGTAGGACTCAATGTGGTAAGGGATAGTGCTGGATGCTGGGAAGGATTTCATGGGAGCTGGGTCTCACCACGCTGGGCAAGTCCGAATTCAGAGACAGGGTGAGAAGGGGGGGAAGTGCCCTTTGATGCTCCTGGATGTCTGGGCTTTTCTGGAAATCCAAGCCAGGTCAGGAGTACACATTAAGGAATTCGGAGAATTGGACAAATAAAGAGGTCATAGTGTGATGTCCTGTCTCAGAATTGTCTGAGGCACCAAATGAAATAAACCCATTTTTTTTCCTATTTCCCCAGCACTTGTCACTGAACCATGTACGTAATAGATGCTCAATATATTTCTACTAAAGTGAAGAAAATCCCAGCTGGCTTTTTAAAAGTTTATGGGGACACCTTAAAAAAGTGCAAAGGGCTGGGAATAAGGGCACATACTTGGGGAGGGAGAAGTGGGGAGGGTGTCTTTGAAAGTCCCAGGCACTCTAGTAGGGGGAGGTATCAGGAACCGCCATCCAGATACTGATTCAAATTTCAAATAGCCCAAAATTCAACCCAGAGTTCAAAGCTAGCCTGGGATAGTTACAGATTAGCTATAAGAGCCACAATCTAAAAAAATAAATACGCCCAAAGTGGCCCAGTCAGCAATATTAATTCTATGAAGAACAGAATTTATCAGAGGGTCATCTGAAGTATAGGAAAGTAGCAGGGCAATGTCGGCAGTCACAAAACAAGATGGCCCTGGCACAGCAGAACCCTCGTGGGGTAAGGGACAGCCAGACTGTGTAGAGCCCAGGGTTAATGTATATATCTAGTTGATCTCAGCCAACTTGATGAAAGAGATCCAGAGATGTGCCTCAACTCTTAGTAAGAGGCTACAAACGGATCCTAATTCATCAGCCAGGGAAACAGAGTGCTGGTTCCTTGCTGGTGCTAAAAGTAGATGCCAGTAGTAAACCCTGAGGTTTGCTGACTTCTAACTTAAGTCACTGAAATTTGAAAACACCAAGAATAATCCTAATGGCCACAAATTACTAGGAGCTTTCAGGTGCCACTCTGTGCCAGCCCTGCAAAGCTCCCACATGCTGAACTGAGCTAGGACATCATCCCACCAATAGATAAGGACGCTCTCCCTCCTAGAGGCTGCGTAAGTCCTATGCCATCTTCTGAGCACACAGTGCAGGTGCCCTATTTTCTCCTAGGTAAAAGGAGGGCCTCCAGTGTGCCTCCAGCAAGCCACTTCCCACTTCCAATTCCTTGGGTATCTTCCGGCATGTGACATTTCTTTCGGGCACAGTTCATCTCTCTTCTAAATTTGCCAGTCAGCATTCTGGGTGAGCCAGGTGGAATGTCACTGTTCTGGGGTTCCCTGTTCTTGGGCATTTGGGGTAGAGATGGGGAGTATGGCTAATGGAGGAAGAAAGAATCCAGCTCAGTGTAAGCCCCTGCCATGGGGGTTAGATAGTGAATTCCAATGCTGATGTGTCAGCTATTAGGAGAGAGGCTTGGATCAGCTGTAAGGTGAGGGAATTACCAACCTCAGAGCACCTGCTGCCAAGGAAGACCCCAAGCAGACTCCTCTAGTCACACCTAAGGGCCAGTGAGGATGCACTGCGCTGCCTCCAGCTGGTGGTGCCTCATCTACAGCCTCTGCCAAGCTCCTGCAGATAAGGCAGGAGAAGGAACAGAGGAGGACCCTGGTCTTCCTAGACTCAGTATCCTTGAGGTCCAGGAACCTTTCTTCCCAGTCTGCCACAGCAGCAGGGGCACAGGAGGTAGGTGAAGAGGGGTGGGGGGGTGTTTAAACCATTTTCTTCCTGCCTCATCTATTTGCTCTAAGCAGGAAAAGAGCAGGCTGGCAAACAGGAAGCATGCACAATGCTGATGCACAATCTCAGAATACTCACCACCCCTTGAGAAGGTGCCAACGTCCTTGTTCACCAGTGAGGAGACCGACGCCTACAGTCACCAGGCATCCAGTTGGCCCCGCTTTACGTACTAATTATCTTTAAGGAAAAGGTAGTTGTAAGTTGAGCTTCTGAAACCCATTAGAGATGGAAGAGAGGACCTGGCTCTTTGAAAGGACCTTCCAAAGTCTTATCAATCTTCCTCCTACTGTTTGTCTGGTAACATTGGCTTTTATTAGTTTCTGCCACTGGAAAATAAACCCCATGACAGTTTTTCCCCGTGTGTGTGTGTGTGTGTGTGTGTGTGTGTGTGTGTGTGTGTTTTCCCACGATGCTGAGAATCAGTCCCAGGACTTTGTATATACTAAGCCAGGGCTCGACCAATGAGCTATGCGTTCAACCCTCATAGATTCTGATTGTGCTGTTCACCATCACTGAGACTTAGGACAGTTCTTATGAATGGCACCGATCTCATGTTGAACATTCATTGATGGAAGGAAGGAAAAAGGCAGGCGCCTCTGTGATGCATGGACCTCTCCAAGTCAAGCACTCGGGAGAGGAATGCAGGACGAATCCTAGAGGATCAGGGTGGGCCAGGGCAGTGAGTCGGTCCTCTGCTTCTCCTGGAGCAGCTGATGTCCTCCTCCAATCATGGGGTTAGAGGCTAACCCTGCTGCCCCAGGATGAGGAGTTTCATCCAAAGTTAGAAAAGAAATGACCCCAGTTCTGTTAGACAATCTCATGGAGCAACAAATATTATTGTTGATTTGAAATGACCCAGCTGTTGCATTTGGGGATAATATGATTGCAGAAGCTTTGAGCTAATTAGAAATGTGTCAAATGTTTTTTATTAACAAAATTTCATTCTTGAGAGAAAAATGCATACATAAAGCCAGTAGTCAGCAGAATTGGTCTCAGAGGCAAAGCCCTTCTTAGACCCCAGCCTCCCCTTCTCCACCACCATCTTTGCCTCCTCTCCATACCCTCTACAGAGCTGGGAGACAAAGGTCCTTAAAGGAGACTAGAGGATACACCAGGATGCCAAGTCAACCCTCACCCTCCCCAACCCCCAATCCTGCGGGCCTGGCAGTCTTATTGAGAATCTTGGCAGCGGATACTAAATATCTGGAGTGAATAAACTGAGTGAATGAACTGATGGGGCAGCAGGCTGTGGCTACTTACTTCCCACTATCTTCCATGCCATGAAAATTCCAAATAGCCTTCTGACCCATTGCAGCCAGTACCTGGTCACCTGTCGAGGTGCTGTTTCTAGATACTTCCTTTCTCTCTTGAGTACCTATCATGTTAGGCACTGGGGAATACAAAAGTGAACAGAACCTGGTTCTGGCTCTTGCCCCTGAGGGGGACCAGGAATTAACAGCAGAGAAAGACATATAATCAGGAAATAACAGAGCTTGATGGCAGCATGGAGGGGATGCTGCATAAGTCAGAGTCACTTGGGAGTTGAGCCTAGAGGATGGAGCGCGTAGACAATGATGGTAGTGAGGTGGGCTTGGGCCTATCCTTCTATGCCTTTGTAAAAAAAAAAAATTGTTCAGGAAAGTCAAAATTTTAAAACAGTCTAGTAAATAAGCTGAAGACGAATGACAGGCCAGGGTAATAGTGCAACCTTCTCAGTGTCTGGAATAAAAGAGAAAGAGGGTAAATTTAAAAGATTTGATGATGGATTGTGAGTAAAAGAATAACATGTAAATTTCCTGCCTTAAAGAGAAAAACTTTTGTGTATGGGAACCGTTAATGAAATGAGGACTCCAGGAGGAAAAATAATGTTCAATTAAACTCAAGTTCTGTGGCTGTCTGGAGATCAGAAAGAGTGAATGGACCAGTCATGTAGAGATGAAAAAATCAGAAGCACGAGAGAGGCAAACCAGTGTTGGTGGGTGGTTATCCTGTACCTAGCATCTAGGCATGAAGGAGAGGCCATGCACATCAGAAATCAGGGCTTCTGGATCTCTGGGTGCAAATGAAGACAGAACTGACTTTTTTTTTTTCAGGCTGTGCCAGGTGTCCTGATTCAAGCCCCTAGCTATAGGTTCTTAGGAATACCTGGTGGGTGAGGATGCATCCCTACTCTAGGGCTTGTAAACTTTAATTCAGAATTAAAGAAATCAGGTGGCAAGACCAGGGAAAACTCAAGACAAGACACCCATGCTGCTGGTCCTGCATTCTTTCAGCCAAATGATAATTATAACTGATTCTTCCCTTTTCTTTGTGAAAATGGCAAGTGCAGGGACTGGAGAGATGGCTCATGGGAGAAGCCAGAAGGACCTGCGTTCAGATCCCAGATCCCACATAAAAATGCCAGGCAGAAATGGCAGGGGCCTGCACTTCTGGCCCTGATAGGTGGAGCTTAGGAAACCCCAGAGTAAAGCAAAAAGGACATACAGAAATCCAGGATAATTCCTGAAGTCACCTTTGGGTCCTTTGATACACATAGACACATGCGCACTTCTTGAAAAAAAAAAAAAAAGACAAGTGCAAATTAAGGGAATGTTCTGAGGCTGGTAAATATTTTGAAGCTTTCAGTCTGGCTGAGGAGGTCTATTTTCTGAAGTTTAAGTTCTGTTCTTTTATCAGTCAAAATAATTGAACAGGAAGAAAAAGCTGTTAATGCAAGACGCATGCAGCACAAGATCTGCATTGCCTGGAAATTTACCATTTCAAAGCAACTGAGGATTTTACAGTGTTTACAGTTGTACATGTCCTGTCTTACTGAAGCAACCTCTGAAGCCATCAAAAGGCTCGTCAATCTACTTGGACACTGAAATTGTTTAGTGTGTGGAGCTGATACCAGAGCAAAAAGAATTTTTAAAAAGCATCCTGCCATTTTATCAGCACATAAATCTCAGGTGTTTCTTCCTGGTAGGTGGTGCAAACAGCTGGACTGTTTGTCAGGGCTCATGGTGCATGGTATACCTGCACCACACCTTCATAGGTTATCCTTAGTCCAGACTGACATTTCTCCTTTCTGCCCTACAAGAAAAATACCTGTATCTACTTCCTGTAGTGACTACAGGTCCCCAGCAGAGGTTAGCTCTGTGCCTCTATTGGGGCTTCTCATCTCTGCCCTGGAGTCTAGCAGAAGAGACCAACAACAGACTGCATGTAGTCAGTCTACTTCCCAACTGGAAATGGACTTCACATTTTTTTTTCTCCTGGAATTACTAATTTCTGGTAGACGTACAACTGTTTTCCAGAGGAGTTTTTAAATTAGAGTCTAATCATTTGTCTTTCCTTCCATCTCTGAACCACAGGTCTTAACTCCTAAAAACACAAGCCAAAATAACTGGACAGTGGGAAACCAGCTGCCATCCAGTTTGGAAACCTAGAGAAGCCACTTATCTTGGATTCTTGATTTAATAGTCTTGGGGGGGGGTCCCACTAGTACTCCTGTAGTCCCAACACTTGGGAGACTGAGGCAGGAGGATTGCTGTGACTCTGAGGCTATATATAAATGTCTTGAAGAAGGAATGAAGGAAAGAAGGGAGGAAGGAGACAAAGATGGAAGACATCAAGATGGGTCTATGAATAAAGATGCCAGCATGCAAATCTGAGTTGCATCTTCAGAGTTCACAAACTCAAAGAGGAAAAACCAACTTCCAAAGTGTCCTCGAAGAATACAATTTTCTTTGTCATTTGATTCCCCTAACGCCTTACATATACATAGATATCCACATGATTGAAAATATTCTATTTGATCAAGAATCTGAAAACTTTCAGATTACAGCAGACCTAAAGAGAAATCAGAAGAATGGATATAAGAAACTGGCTCTGTTAAGGGGCGTTCTGAGGAGCAGCCCTGAGCGCCGGAGTGGGGGTGATGCTTTCACCATCTATCCTTTTGGGAAAAATTGTCATTTAATCTCCTCATCAAAAAATTAATGTCTAAGCAAGAATAAAAGTTCTTTGTCTTTCCTCTATCTAGGCCTCTGTGCAGCCTAGTTCCTGGTGGCCAGGAGCCCCGTGATAGAGCTGGAGGCCTGCTGGAAGCCACCCTACTCTCAGACCCTGCGAAAGATACCACCCACCACCCCCACCCCTGCTTATCCACTTCGGTTGGCTTGGGGAGGTTTTATGGTTACACGCTAACTGGGCCCAGATACTTTTTGCTGAATGTCAAACTGCACAGGGACCCCACTGAGGGTCCACCAGCAGGGGGCTGGCTCTCCTAGCTCCAGCAAGCAGCCGGCAGGCCAGGGAGTCAGCAAAGGGGGGCCGTGCACTCAGACTTAAATTCTCCAGCCCCACCATTTCCTCTCAAAGACAGACTGCCTTTATTTGTTTGTTTTCTGCTAATATGACATGAAGAGAGAAAGAGAAAACAGGATAAAAATAGAGAACAGGGCTGGCTCAGAGGTTAAAACCTTTGCTTTGAAAGCAAAAGGACCCAAGTTCAGATCCCAGATCCCACATAAAAATGCCAGGTGGAAATTGTAGCAGCCTGCACTGCTGGCCCTGGAGGGTGGAGCCTGGGAAACTCCAAAGCAAAGCAATAAGGAGCTAGAGCAATCCAGGCTGATCTGAAGACAATGTTGGGCCCCCACAGGCACACTTAGAAGTGCCTTCTTCTGGGCGATCTAGCCCCTCACGGCCCTCTAGCGCCATGAGTCCGTTTCCAGCTGCCTACTTCTCTTGGAGGCTCCCTACCCCCTCATGGCACTCCAGTGCCATGAGTTTGTTTCTTGAAAAAAAAAAAAAGAAGGGCCTTCTTCTACACATAGCCCCACACACATGCAAAAAAAAAAAAAAAAAAAAAGCTTGAGAAGAGTTGGGTGGAGGGGTCACCTAAGGTGGGGGATCCTCCTGACTTCACGTTGTGTCCTTGCCTCACGTGGCAGAGCCTGGCTGCCGCACCTCAGGCCAGGTCCTCCATCCGTTTTTCTAAGGACCTTGAGTCTCTCTCTACCCAGCCTTCTGCTTCCGTTTCCTTTTCTGACTGCAGCCTTGGGTGGGCACTGGCCGTCGCTTTGTCCCTTGCCTTTCCCTGCCCTCCTCCAGCAACTTACCTACCGCATTAGCTCACGGCCAAGCAGCAGCTGCCGTCACTGAGCAATGCTTCTCAGTCTAGTGTGGTCGATGGCTCTCAGCCAAGGCTGTTCAAGGCAGGTAACTCCACCTCGGTCTATACCCCATCGTCTCTAACCGTACCACCCTGAAATGCCCGGTTTCCTCATGATCCCCACCCAACAGTCAGTTTCCCACTAATAAATTAAAAATACAATCTTTCCCCCACTACTTTTTTATGGGAATCTAGGGATCAAAGGTAAAATATTCCAACAATACTCCGAGGTCACAGAAGTGGCTTCTGTGGTAAGGTGGGAAGAAGGCACATTGGTCCTCAGGGGTCATAAGGCTTTCTCTGCTAGAACCTTCTGACAATAGCCTGGCATGATACCCATACTCAATCTGGGACACCGTGGAGGTGCTAGAGCACTGACCAAGACCGCAGACTGCTGGCTCAGTGCCCATCGCTGCAATGGGTGAACTTGTGCCTCAGCAACCAAAGAAGCCCAGGAGCAGCTGAGCTGCCCTCCAACTAGAGGGAAGTAAGGAGGTGAGAATAAAACACAGTCGAGAAGCCATGACAGTAGAGAACAAGAGGAAAACCAGCTTTGGGGACAGAGGGAGCAGAGTGAAAACCAATAAAACAGACCCAAAGAAAACCTGTCCAGAAAGAATGGTTAACATCAGTGGAGTCGGGTCAGAAAGGAGGGCAGGAGGCTTTGCTGTGGCCAGCAGTCAAGGCGCTGGAGGCGGCAGCGCTGGCGCAACATAAATCTCTTGAGAAGGGTCGTTCACCTTCCAAGCTGTTGAACTCACTGGCTTAAGCGAGCAGAAGCTATTTAAAACACACCAGGCACTTTGCCTTGCTGTTTCCCTGCCCAGAGAACACTGGAGCCAAAGGCTGAGGGAACCATTCCAGCATCTGGACTCTGCACGGATCACAGGCTGAGTGGGAAAAACAAGCCCCATCTCTATGACCCCTGCTTTTCCATTCCGCAGCCACCCTGCAAGCCACCAGGCCGCTGAGCTGCTAGTGTACAGTCTCCGGGTCTTAAAACTTCTTTCATGTCTTCAAACTCGTCAGAAAGCACGTGCTTGCTCGAATGTCACAGGCGCTATAAGGAGACAGTGGGAACATTCTTAATGACGACGGAGATGCTGGATAGTCACACAAAGGAGAGAGCATGAAAGGGCAATGAGGATGAAATAGCTCTCGGGGACCAAATGGTTGAATGTCACTCCTTCCTCTGGACTGTGTCTTTGGGAGGGGTCAACCTGGAGACCTGATTCCTAGTCAATCACACAGAGGAGTTTAAAAGGCTAGGTCGTCGATGAGTCACGGAAAGCCAGTCCTGCAAGCTTTGCTTTCCCTCCTTCCGAGGGAGTTGGGAGAAGAGAACCTTCTTTCCCTGACTTTTGGACCCATGAGCAGTGTAAACACAGTCCAGTAAGGCTGCATGAGATTTACATGCTTAAAAGTTACTGTACAAGTCAACTTTTCTCTGCCAGAGAAGTTGGATTTTCAAAATAAATTTGAAGTTGACACTGTGTATAAAGAGAAGGCAGGCTTGGGAAGGTCAATAATCATCCCTGCTCATGTCTGTAAATCTAGAATGTCTGATTCAGCTAACAGGAAGTGGGCTTTTGTCTAGTCACCTATAGTTTGCTTTCAGGCTGCAACTAGGCATTCGTAATAACAAAAAGCAAATGACTGTACTGCAGAAAATACTGCCAAAGAATTTTAAAAATTCAACATAAGTTTTCAAATATATACATAAAAGGACAGAGCTCAACAAAACAATCCCACTTAACCTATTCTTTTATTAAACTATTTATTTTGTGCATAACAATCCCACAGTTATCAATGTTCAGCCAATCCTAGTCTACTGACAGAGCTCTAAGTAGCACAACACAAACAGGACTCATCCTAGTGAGGTGCATGTCCACAAAGTTCTGCATAATGCCCTAGAACAGAGGCTGTTAGTGTGAAAAGAGATAAGAAGCATATTCATGGTCAGCAACCAGAGAAGAAACTCTAAACATTGCAATCAAATCCTGAATACTGTTTTTGAAGGATGCAAATAATCATACTGAATGCCTTCAAGGAACAAAGGATGGGGAGACCTCATACTGCTTTGATTTCTGTACTATGTAATGCCTATTTTTTATAATAACTAATCTTTTTACATGTGAGGGTTTTTTTTATATCTCAGAGGGCACTTGAGTGTGTATGCCTATGGAGGTCCAAGGGTAACTTTGGGAATCATCATGGATTGCTCTACCTCCTAACTGCTTTGCTCTAGCATTTTCCAGGTTCTACCTTGCAGAGCCAAAAGTGCAGGCTGCAGTCATATCCACCTGACATTTTCACGTGGGGCCCCAGGATCCAAATTCAGGTCTTTTGTTTGTGAGGCATAAGTTTTACTCCTAGCCCTCTAGTGCCTATTTTTTAAAAACGTACTAAAATCAAACTTCATGTAGCTTTACTGTAGCCAGATCAGTAGATGTGGGCAAATGCCTACTATGAGTAAATCATCACTTTTGACCTAGACTTACTGCTGTAGAGGAATTAGCTCAGTTAGATGAATATCCACCTTGCCAGTCCTCAGAAGTATAACATGAGGACAGGTGTTGAAAACTCTGATCCCCACCTCTTAACCTTCAGATAGGGGATGGAAACCAAGTCCTAAAACATGCTGAACAAGTATTATACTACTGAGCTATGTTGCCAGTCCTTTTTATTATTAAGACTTTTTTGGGGGGGAGGGATTGAGAGGGTACTCCTCCTGGAACTTATTATGCAGATAAGGCTGACCTTGAACTTGCAGCGAGTGGTCCTCTCATCTCAGATTCCCAAGTGCCAGGATTATAGACAACACCATAACCCTTGATGGTTACATGAGCGTGTGAACATCTGTCAGAATTCATCCACCTGTACTCTTTAGACGTACCCATCTGTTGTATGATAACTGCACTTCAGTAAAGTGCTGTTAACAACTAAGACCTCAGTTCTGTGTACAAATAAACCACAGTCCTCAGTTTGAGGTTGGTGGTTCAGAGAAAGCTGTTGTTTTGAGAAAACAATGCTATATGGGCTTTTTGCAACAACTTGCTCTTTGGAAACCAACACTGCACCATGTGCTTTTGGTTAAGCATTCCATGGCTGAAACGCAACTCTGCACTGAAATGCCGAGAGGATGAGGCTCAGTCTTGGCCAAGGTCAAGCTCTGCTGATGGCTTGAGAGGGGGTGGTGGCCACTTGTATAACATCTTAAAAAGAAAACTAACCCAAGTCATCTTCTGCTCCTTTTATGAGCCAACTTTCATTCCACTCAGCGTATCCAAGAACTTGGAGGAAGCCATATGTGCTTCAGCACGGGCTCAGCAGACCTCCAGGGCCAAACACTGCTATCTTGATTTAAGAGAAACTAAGCCAGCTGAGCGGGGCTTATATTAGCTCTATGGCATGCAGCAAAAGATATCAGAATTTTACATACAGTAAGAGACCATCTAGCAGAGAAATGTACTTGAGCCTTCTTTTGCCTCGCTGATCAAATTTTCAGAGATAATAACTCCATTTTGGTAGAAACTCGGGTCCTCTGTCCATTTCTAGGTAATTGTGAAAAGAGCTTTAAGTTGAGCATATTGGCACAAATCTGTGTTACACAAAGAAAAGCCAACATACTGTCTTTGGAAGTGAGATGAAGCACAAAGATGGATTAGAAAAAAAATTTCTGCAAAAGCACAGGGAATGACATATACAGAGAAAGTCTTTACACAGCTAATAATGCAAAGTTTGCCTATTGCATGTCTATCTAGCTTGTCCAAGTAATGGCAAAGGTGAACTGAACTAAGTTATCGGCAATCCTAGGTTATCCATGGCACACAGCCAGACTCCTCCCAGGTGTTCTCTGAACAACTCATGTCTAGGGCTTGTGGATAGATAATGCTGTAATACCTCAGATACTTCACATGTGCTCAGCAGTCACAACAACATAAAAAAGGAGAGAGAATATTTTTACTGACTGACTTAAGGTTATCCTTTACAAGTGCCCAATTTTGTTTACGTCTCTATGATATATGCCTAATTTCTCTTATTCTTAAAATAAGAAAGTGTTTCTCTTCACAATAGCCTCCCATCTACATTTGGCACACTTCGATTTTCACTCTCTCTATATAAATACATCTCTTAAGATTTACAGTACTGGTAATATGGCAAAGATAATGGTTTCCCTTCTTTTTGGTTGAATAGTGGAATGAGATCCCTAGAACCACGTAGCCCATCTTTGGTGAGAAGGGCATTTTGACCCTAGGTAGAGCACCAGATGGGAGGACTCCCATCTGCCATCTCATTGGGACTAGCACATGGTGTGGCATCTGCTTCGCTTAGTCCCCTGCTTTCCATTCCCAGGGCTGGGGAGCTAAGACAATGAGGAAGGCAGAGAGCATGCGGGGACAGTGCCACAGAAAGCGCTGATGGGGTGCTGGACTTGGGGAACTCTCCCAGCGCATTAATTCAAGCCTTCAATTTTACAAGTACAGGAAGTTAGATGATCAATAGCTGATGAACAGAACTGGACTGAAGCCATCAGCCCACTCCTCTCCGAACCCCTAACAGACGACAGACTAGATACCGGAAAAAGTAGACTATAAAGTTAAGTCCATGAGTGAGTTCACCCACCACATAAATACATTTCCTTTAACTATCACCCATAGTTTGGAAATCCCATCTTTCAGCCCTTTTATCTACTACTGAATCCAAAAATTCAAACTCTGGTGCTTTTATTGTATTTTTGTTTTGTTTTTATTTATTCTTTTGAGACAAGATGTCTCTGTAGTCTAGGTTGACTTGGAACTTAGTATGTAGCTCAAGCTGACTAAAAACATGTTCTTTTGCTTTAGATTCCAAGTGTTGAGAATTACAGGATTTAGCTGCCTCACCCAATTAATCTTTTTTTTTTTTACAAGCATATTGAGTATTCATCCCAGCTTCCCTCCCTCCCCACTCCCTTCCATCCCCTCTCTTCCCTTTATCATTCCCTCCCACTCCCTCCCACGCTTCCACCTGTATGCTTCTATGGACCCCAGACTTCACTCTGGCTTATCTACTTCTATGGGGGCTCAGGCCTCCAAAGTATATCAAGTTACCTCTCTTCAAGCCCTCCACAGATGTGTGCATTTCCCTTCACTCATCCAGCTTTAGACCCAAAGGTTTCTATTTTAAGTTTCCATTCTGTGGGTATAATAACAGCTGCCTATAGAGCAGTTTGATGTGCTGTCTTCCTACCTATAGGTTAATTGCTGTCTTCCCTATTGGTCTATTTCTTTCCCTTTTTTTAGGTTCTTGTTCCAGTTTACAGTAACAGGGAAGTATACCATTCTAACAAGCGGGTCTTAAATCCAATCAAAAAGCTGTTGGTTGTCTCCTTGATATTCATGCCACTATTACTCTGTTGCCATGGTGATTTTGATTGCAACTTGCAGAACTCATAAAGCCCATGATTCTCTCCCCCAGTAGCTTCTACAGTATTCCTTGATACTATGTAAGCTGTCCAGCAAGAAGAAAGTCCTCAGACCAATTCCAGTTGATATATTTTGCCCATGTTCTGTGACCCATTTGTATTTCCTCTTCAGTAACAGGGTCTTATTGAGAGTTTCTGGAGAGCTACCAAGAGCAATGGCAAAAGCCTATGATGTTTGAGGGCCTGACCAACGTTTTATCAGGAAGCGCCACATTCTTGTTACTTCTAGTATAATTTTGTCCCTGGGTTCTAAGTGGATCAGCTCAAGGCTTTTTTTGTTGCTTTCTGTTTTCCTCACTACATGCTCCTTTGTATAAGAACTGCCCATTTTTGCTCCTTTCTTTAAAAGACTTTTTTTTTTTTTTTACTTATTACTAGCATAGGATATTCCTTTAGGGTTACTTCTCACAATCTCAGGGGTTTTCTATAAGTCCCTCTGTCCCTCTTATCCTTCATGTCCCTCCTCTCTCCCATTCCCTGTGGTGTATTTTTCCTAATTATTCCCTCCCACACCCTTGTCCTGGTATCCTAGATCTCCCCCTTAACCATCCCTTCCCACCTTCCCACTCCTTTTTTAAATTTTCTGGTTCTTACATTGTTTCCAATCCAAATACATTGACAAGGATTATCAGTTCAATCATCTGCATATAAGAGAACATGCAGTGCTTAACTTTGTGTCTGAGGCATTTCACTTAATATAAAAGTTTCCAGTTCCATCCATTTACCAGAAAATTCCATAATCTCATCCTTTCTGATGGCTGAGTAATATTCCATTGTGCATATGTACCACATTTTCATTATCCATTCCTCTGTTGATGGGCATGTTGGCTGATTCCATTTTTCGCTATTGTGTTTTTTTTAAACACCAATAATGATCGATTATGCTTGTGTTTGTGTGTTATGTGTGTTAATGTGGGGATGTGCCATGGTGTATGTGCCACGCACATGTATAAGGTTCAGAAAATAACTTGATGTTATCAGTTCTCTTTATCCATCTTTCCACGGATTGAACTCAGGTCATCAGGCTTGCATAGCAAGCCATTTTACCTGTTGCCCCATTCTCACAAGTCTAATAAGATATTTTGACAGTTTTTCTTCTTTTGTTTTTAGTTGTATAGGGGAATGAACCCAGGATCTTGCTACACACTAGGCAAACAATGACCTATATCCCCAGCACAAATTTCTAATTCCTGATACACTGATGGCCTGAGCAGTTAGAATCCCAACTCTGGAGAGATGCCTCACAAACAAAAGGATATGAATTCAGATTTCAGATCCCACATAAAACACCATGGGGAAATGGCAGAGGTCTGCACTTCTGATCCTGGAAGGTAGAGTCTGGGAAACCCCAGAGCAAAGCAATAAGGAAGTAGAGCAATCCAGGGTGATTCCAAAGTCATCCTTGGTCCCCCATAGGCATGCACAGTGCCCTGTTGTACACACACACAGAGACCCAACTCTGCCCATTATGCTGTAGTCTAAGAAGAAAGAATATTGGAAAGCAAAATATAAGTAACCACTCCAATTTAAGATTATCTGGATCACCCATTGTGCTTATAACAATGTGAAGGTGATGTTGAAAGAAGGGAAACTGGCTACTTGGAGCAAGAAAGAGAAACTGCAGAATTAACAAGATGAGAAGGCAAATACTTTGGATGCAGTCTAGAGGATATGAGATCAATCATCTCCACTGATCAGTTGTTTTTAAGATGGCACGCACATTAGCAGAGGGCACAAGCAAGGAAGTATGAACTAGGTCCTTTGATAGTCTGTATTCTATCAAAGGAAGTCAGATCTTGACCATCTTTGAAAAGACGGCTCATTTGGTTCATTCACCCGTGGGGTCTAGGGACCTCTAACCTGGGATAACCTAGTTAGAAGAAAATAAGGTCTAATGCACTTCCCATCTTTCCAAATGACAAGAGCTTCAGTGCCTCAAAGAGTTATTTGTGCAACTTCTAGCAGGAGTGTGTAGCATTAGAATGCACGGGTCACTGGGTACATGTCAGCCCTGCTCCATTACCTGATGCAAAACTGTTCCAGGACTAGACAAATAGAAGGTACTGGGCTCTTGCAGGGAGCCAGGGTTGGGATAGGCTGGGACTTGGTAAATGACTGAAAAGTATCACTGAATTCCAGAATAAAAACATCTGGGGGATTGTGTATTATGCTTATGCTACTCAAATTAAAAGTTAATTATGGGACTAGTAAAATAGTTCAGCAGATAAAGGTGTTTGCTGTTCAAGCCTGAATTTGATCCCTAAAGTCACAAAATAGGAGGGAACGGACTCCCAAAAAGCTGTCCTTTGACCCCCAACTGTGAGTGTCCACACTCACGCATATGTAAACACACACACACACATACACACACACACAGAATCTAAAAAGAGACTTTAAAGAGTTATAAGAATCATTCTTACAAACCCACAAAAAAAAATGATTTTCATTACATTCCTGAGGTATTTAGTCTAAAAATGACCATCTTACACTAGAAAGAACAAAACACCAGAAAAAAGGGGGATTCATTTCAAATATATAAAAGAGTAACACACCATGATCAGTAATACAATAATTAGTAAACTAACAAATCTTTGGGAAAAAAATGAGACCCATGTTTTTTAAAAAGGAAGATGAATGATCAGAGGCAAGGTAAGTCAAGAATTAAACATTAGGAGGTAGAAGAAATCTAGGATGATTCCCAAAGTCATCTTTGGGTCTCCACAGGGATACACAGTGCCCTCGGATACACATACACACACACACACACACACACACACACACACACACACACACACAAATTAATAATAATAATAATAAATGAATTTAACTTGTAGTCAAATGTTGGGGCTCCATCAAAGAGATAGAGAAAGAACCTAAACCAAAGTGCTTTCTGTCTGCTGGGTTTCTAAGAGTGAAAAATGAGGAATTAAAATGGCTTTATTTCTACAAAACACATTTTGTCATTTGATCTGCCTGACATGATAAGAATGAGTAAACTAACAACTATGCTCTTAAGCAGTGACAAATCCCTGAATATATGCTTCTACATGCTGCACTCTTTTTTGGATGACTAGTTATAAATTGCTGATCTACTTTTTTTAAAAATCTGTATATAACCTTTATTTTAAAAATATTTTAAAAACTATTTCCTACAATTTTTATTTTTAAATAAATTGTTCAGGGTTGGGGATTTAGCTCAGTGGTAGAGCGCTTGCCTAGCAAGCGCAAGGCCCTGGGTTTGGTCTCCAGCACCGAAAAAAAAAAAAAAAAAAAGATAAAATTAAATAAATTGTTCAGGAAACACTGTAGAGGTGGGGAGGAGACATGGCAATAAAGAATGTGTCATGGTTTGAATATAAGTTGTCTCTCCCAGGCTTATGTTGCTGTTTGGGAAGCTTATGGTATCTTCAGGAGGTAGAGTCTTGCTGGAGAAAGGCCTGCTACAGGGGTGGGCCTTGAAGTCGGTTAGCCCTGTCCGGCACCAAAACTCTTGCAGTTTTGCAGCTAGCTCTCCATGATGTCTGAAGTGACCTAAGCTGCCTCTACTTCTGCCAGCCAGCCATGCCTTTCCCACCACAATTAATTGTATGTCCCCTCTGAAACCATAAGCCAAATAAATCTCCCTTCTCTCCTATTACATTGCTTGAGTCTCAGTGTTGTCTCACAGAAACACAGAATAGTAACCAATACAGGATGAAAGACGAAAGGGAAGGAAGAAAGAGGCTTAGCACCCACTAGATCACAACGTCAAGCAAGTACAGGCCCTGCTGGGGCACTGTCCTCTCATTCGAACTCAGAGCTCAATGAAGGCACCGGGATACTTGAAGGGTGAAAACGACGCATTCCCTTGATATACACTTGTTGTATGGCACTTCTTTCTGAACAAACAAAAATGCCATTTTTGTCTGAGATTATTAAGATTATACCTATTGACTCTTGATATTTCCTTAGAGATAGAGGGGTTAGGAAAGCTAGAATACACGTGGCTGCCCATGTGCCTGCACACGCACCGCACACATGCCTTTACACATTCCTGTATATATGAGGTCTGGAGGGGCCCCAAGGATATAAGCTGAGGAAGCTTAGTTAAGAGGAGGACTCCACCTATGCAGCCACGGGGAAGCCATCGGCCAGGCTGTAGTGGGTTTGTTTTCTGGCAACGTAGTTGTCTTTGGATTGTCTCTGCTCCTGTGAATAACTCCAATAACCTCATTTGTTCATCAAGTTGGGCCTTGGCATAAGCGTCACCTTGGTCTATCACCAGAATTCCTATCTGGGATGAAAAGATGGCTGTGTGGCATTGACCCAGAAAAAGTATTCACATAATGATACCTCTAAGGTGATGGCAATTGATACTCCAGCAACGACAGCCTCTTCTCACAATGCAATTTCTAGGATTCTATCCTAAAATTACCAAGGAAAGTCAGAAATACACAAAGAAAACTCAAAAAAGCATCATTAATAACAAAGGATCTGAAACAATCATATGTTTTTTAATAGGTTGGCAATAAATAAAGGAAGGTAGAATTATCACTTATTTTTATTGTTTTTGTTTATTTTGTTTTGTTTGAGACAAATCTCACATAGCCTGGATTGGCCTCAACTTACTATGCAGCTAAGATGACCTTGAGATTCTGACTCTCCTGCCTCCACCTCACAAGTACTGAGATTACAGGTTGCATGACCATATTGTCTGGAAAGTTATCTTTCAAGATTTAAATATGCATTAAGTTACTTGTAATGCCATGTCAGTAAAGGGAAAAAAATTAAGATGCCAGTGTATGTGTATATGTGTGTACGCACTCACACATGTGTGTATGATAACTGTTCAAATATTATACATATACGTATTTTTAAATACTAAAGCAAATTCTTAAACATATCAACAAAGTTTAACTTTGTTCTAGATGGAAGGACTCTTCTCTAATGAAGATGCACTATTTTTTAATTAAAATAATTTTGAGACAGTGTCTCATTATATAGTCTAGGCTAGACTCAAACTCATTTTCCTTCTGCCTGAGATTCCTGAGTGTTAAGATTATAGACATATGCCTCCTATATCCAGCTTCAAACATTTTTACAAAAGAAAAGTGTATTGTGTTAAAAATGTCCATTCTAGGGTTGGAGAGATGGCTCAGGGGTTAAGCCTCTGTCTTGCAGGCAGAAGGTCCTGAGTTCGGATCCTAGACCCCACGTATAGATGCCGGGCAGAAGCGGGGGCGGCCTGCGCTTCTGGTCCTGGTAGGGCGGAGCCTGTGAATCCCGGGGCAGAGTAAACAAGGAGGAGGTGGAGGCATCCGTGGTGGTTCCCGAATTCGCCCGTGGTTCTACACACACACACACATACACATACACACATACACACATGTATACACGCACAATTGAATAAATAATAATGGTAATAAAAGAAAAAAAATTTTAAATGTCCATTCTAAAATATCTCATTTAAGATGACAACTATCAGGTCTAGGGAAAGGCCATAAAGTGCAAGGGAGACTCAGAAAAAAGAGCTGAATCTACACTGCAACATTCTTGTGAGATGATGAGGAATCTGGCATGACCCAGGCTGGCTTTTGCCTTTGCTTTGATGCAGACTTTGTTTCACTGGGTCCTGCAGGGAGCTCCACTGCAGAACCTATTTCCTTCCTGTAGCAACCAGTATGCCTTAATTGACCTATAAAGTATCTCTCACATCTTTGCATGTGAATCAAAGGTACAGGGAGAATCCTAGCTCTTGTTTTAGGGTAAAAGATTCCTTATAAAGCTATGAAAGTGACTCAAAAATCAACTGTGCATATTTTGAAACACAGGTCACAAGTAACAATTCGTAATCATGTACAAAACTTGCTTAGTTCTCAAGAATGGATATAAAAACAAATCTCCGAGTGCCATCTTGTGGCAAGTGTGACAACTACCATGACTAAAAACAGGCTCCACTGTCACCAGAGCTTTTTTACTTCTGCACTCATGAGGCACTAAACCGTGTGATAATCTACCACGTTAAAAATAAATTCCCCAAAGAAGCTGGTACTACTTGTTTTCAAAGATGCCTAGTCTCCCCGAAATGCCTGTTTGAGGACAAGTAGGAAGGAAGGGGCAGAGAGACAGTTTGTGGTGCACTGTGTGGGGTATTATACTTACACGACGCAGGGATGCTGTGGATAGATCAAATACTTGCTGAGTTTATAAAGTTATTAAAGAAACTTCTTATGTACAGTCACTGAGCCTATGCTTTGAAATAGTTTTATTTATCAATGTCAGATCAATTATAACCAAGTTGGGCACAATTTCAAAAATAAAATGCTTGTTGTATTCTGGCCATAAAATTCTTTTCAAGCTTGTTAAGATCTTGTAACAGTTCAGAAAAAAAAAAATAATTGGCTAATATTGATTTTATACTCAAAGTAGCAGTCTAACATTTTGAGAGATGAAACATTAACATCAGTTAATCTTCCAGTCCCCGCTCCAGGGAGATGAAATGCTCGCACTCTAACCTGTCAGATGGCTCTGGGAGTGAGCTAAGTGCTGAGAAGTCCGCATTGAAATCCAAGGGAACAAACCCTGACGGGAGCAGACAATAGCAGAAATAGGCTGAGGTAAAAACTGTTCTGGACAGAAGACATAAAATAACAACAACCCACATGAGGAAAGCTGGGCGACGGATCAAAGCCCCCCTGAGAGAGGGTGTGCATGCCTCTGTCTGTCCCATCTGGCTGAAAGCTTATTTTCAGAAAAGGACTCTTCTATGTCAGGATAGAAGCATGTGGCAGGAAGCTGCTGTTTTGGTCCTGTATGTATAAAAGAAAACTCTTTCAAGGGTGTTAAATAAACCAAAGTAACCCAGTTGAGATGGACTCCCAACGAGATAAATTACCAGACAGCAAGAAACTTAATCTAACTTCTTGGTCAATTCTTCAACCTCTGGAGGAATGTTTTCCCCCTAAACTGATGAGACTAAAACCTTGGACAGCCCTGGAGAAAGAAACCAACATAGTTACAGAGAAAAATAAACTATAAGTATCTTCTGAGAGCCTGATAAGACACTTCAGGGGAAAAAAAATCTTCATTTTCCTTCTTTTATGAGAGAAAGTAGAAGTGGGGGAGAAAAGATAAAGGTCGAAGCTCCTCTGGCCCACAACAATAAGAGAGAAACGATGGGAATATAATACTGACTCTCAATCAGAATTCAAAACCTTAAGCTCCCCTCCAAGCAGAAGCACCCTGGGATTAGTGCTGGTCAGTATTCTGAGCGGTGTCATCTGGGCTTTGACCATTAATAACATTAAAAGAGGAGGAGGTAACTTTTTGAAACTTGACTCCAGCTTCCCACCTGTCTTGACCTGCAGAAGCAGTGATCAGGACAGCTTGATGGGAAGGTCATCTCCATACTTTCTGAGCAGCTTCTGATGGTTGTGGTCCACTGACCACTGCTGGGGCAGATGCTTGGGCTGCATGGAGTCCAGGAAGTGCTGACGCCAGCGGCTCTCCAGCTGCATGAGGGAGCGCAGCCCCCCCTCAGTGTGACGCTGCACCACCTTCAGTCCGTGAGGAACATAGTTTTCATTGTAAATCCTGCCAAGACATAAAGTGCAAAGGGTCCGAGAGAGAGAAGAAAGAGAGACAGAGAGACAGCTCACAGTTCTGGAACGAGGAACCAGAACTCATGTAACAATGGAAGGAGAGAACCAGATCCACAGAGCTGCTCTCTGACTCCCCACCACTCTTTCTCTCTCTCATCCACACACACATGCACATACTGAAGCAAACAAACATAAGACAGTCTTCAAACGCTCTAGGTCAAGGACAGTTACAGAAATTAGACTCCTGAAGGACTTGGTACTTTATTATCTTCAAAATGTCTTTTTTCTCACCTCCCCCTCCCCCACATCTTTAGTAGTTAGGACGTAAGACTCACAATGCAATTGAATTCATTTGGGGGTTTTCACTTATACTTGAGGGAAGGAAATTACATAAAACTCAGGTCTAGCAGAATAGGTCTACTGTACGACTGGTGATGGGTAAAAAATATTGTTCTTGTATTGGCCCAAGATTACTCAGGGACTAGTCCACATGGCCTGGGACGCTGTGAAACCACTGTATAAGATGCAAGGAGGGCCACTTCGCTAATGCCTTCTTTTTCACAGAAATAGTGTTCCAGTCATAGTGAAATCCCCGGGCTCCAATGTCCCTGTGGCCCTCAGCTGTTCAAATGGTTCTGCTGAAGGGGAAGATGAATCCCTGCCAACTCCGCGGTTAGGCAGGATGCCTTGAGAACTACCCTGGCCCTCCAGTGGGTAAAGGTGACCTTTCTCAAGGAAGCACCCCACCCCCACAGACACTTCTCTCTCCCTACATGCATATCCTACTCTCAGTCCTTTCTTCCACCCCCTACACCATCTACCAACTATAATGTTTCCTAGTATTTGCAGATATTTCATTATTTAGCTCATGAGCTTTCCACTAACTTGTCAATCTGTCTTCAAATAGATGTTCTTAGTCTCATTCCAGCATCCATCCAATCTAACTCAGCCAGAACCACTTGTTAGAAAGACTTGTGGTTAAAAGGAAGGTTTAGCTGTTCTGAGAAATTCATCTGAGAATTAGTCGAAGGTGCTAGACTCATTTATATGACTTTGGCAAGTTATTTAATGTTAACTTCATGGCTGAAAATTTAAAACTTAAAAAATTAACATTTATTCTACAACTGTAGAGAGCAATTTCAGGGCCAAATTTCAACGATAAAGTTTTTAAAACTTAAAATGAAAGACATAATATTAACAGAAGAATATTTAAGCCATACTTCTTAAAGTTATTATAAGAAATTAACAAATATGTAAAGTTTATTAACTTGGTACTACAAAATGTAGCATATCTATAAATATCTGTGCTATAGATCATTAGCATATATAAAATCTTTTCTCTTTGAATAAAGAAATATTGGGGTTGGAGGTTAAACCTCTGCCTTGCAAGCAAAAGACCTGAGTTTGCATCTCTAGATCCCACATAAAAATGCCAGGTAAACATAATAGGGGCCTATGCTTCTGGCCCTGGAAGTTGGAGTCTGAGAAACCCCAGAGCAAAAGCAAAAAGAAAGTAGCATAATCCAGGATGATTCCTGAAGTCACCCTTAGGCCTCTACAAGCACACATAGCACCCTCTGATACACATGGGGATACATACACACACACACACACATACACACACAAAGAAAAAAGAAATGTTTGCTGCTATAAATAAAATGTACTTATTTTTTATTGGTAGCAAAACACTGTGGGCAACCTGCGTCACTATAGGGTTTTACGGATTCGAGTACCGTTGAAACTGACAGCGAGCAGTACTTGATGGAGCCCAAGGCTTATCGTTGGAGCCATGTGCCCATTCATTTAAGAACACTGAGTGTGGTGGCTAGTGTCAACTGTCAACTGACAGCTAGGGAGGCAGAAGTGGGCCCCACCTGCGAGATACTCTCTAGATTAAGGTTAGTCCGTGGGCCTGCCAGTGAGGGACTGTCGACCATGCTTTGGTTGAGGGAGGAAGAACTGCCCATTGTGGGCAGCACCATCTCTGGCAGGTGGCATATATAAAGATGTGGTCTCAATAACTATGGAAAGAGCAAGCAAACAAGCGGGCATGCACTTCATCACAGCTTCTTGCTCTTGGCTGTGTATGTGATGTTGTCTTAAACTCCTCCAGTGTAACTTTCTCACCATGATGAACTATAACAAGGAATTGTGAGCTGAATAAAATCCCCTATTCCCTTAAGTTATTTGGATTAGATATTTATTGCAGCAATGAATTATGAGATTCAAACACTGAGCTGCATCATAAAAATTCAACTATATACTCACAGGAAGGAAGGGAAAAAGCAAGGAAGAAATAGAAATTAAGGTTATCAAATAGAACAGTAATTTGTCCATAATTCTACTCAGTAAGTCCAGAAACCAGAGGCAGGTAAGACAGGAAATATGAATGCATTGTTCTGAGTGCTAACAAAACTCTTGAGGTAAGACACAATCAAATATACTGTACTTTGTGAGCAACTTCAAACATTTCAAGTACCATTGAGTTATTATTGTCATCTTATATGCTGACCTCAGGATTTACCTCAGCAAAGAATGCACAAGATTCAATTCCACTGCATTTGAACTTGCAAGCTAATCATGAAAATGAGTAGATTTAAGTATATTACTTTATGGGGCCAACAACAGATACCCCATAAAAGGCAAATCTATGAAAATTCTCAAACTGTTTATCTACTCCCACAGCATCTTATTTATTTGCATGCTCGTGTGCGTGTGTGTGTGTGTGTGTGTGTGTGTGTGTGTGTGACTATGTATAGAAGATGGTACCTGAGTGTGTTTGCCCATGGAGACCCCAAGGATGACTTCAGGAATCATCTTAGATTGCTGTACCTCCTTATTTTTTGCTTTGGGGTTTCTCAAGCTCTGCCTTCTAGCATTGGAATTGTAGGTCACCACCATTTCTGCTTGGCATATTTATGGGGATCTGGGGATCTAAACTCAGATCCTTTTGCTTGTGAGGCAAAGGCAATCCTGAGCCGGCTCCCCAGGTCCCCTCAACCTCCGCCCAGTATCTTAAACAGACAATAACTAAGCTAATAAGCATGGAGTGCCAAGCACATTAATGAAGCATAGTTGCTAAGTTAGTCCTCCATCCCTTCTCTGACAAAAACAATTAAGTTGTACCTGGTCTCTAGGCTGGCGGCTTCTTGAAGCATCTCATCTGTGACAATATCTGTGCTGTAATATTTTCTGAGTGCATGCAGCAGCTCCTCTTTCCGATGAACAGGCAGGCTCTCTGATTTAAGCAGGGCTCTGGCCCCAGAACGCACCTGCCTGCGCTCCAGATCTTCTAGAACACGTAAGCCCTCCTCTGAGCCAATGGGAGCCCGGAACTCCTTGGCCAGCTGTTGTTTCAGATGGTTGTCATAGTAGTTGGAGATGGCATGGCAGGAGGTACAGAGCAGCAACACATCATGGGAGTTGTGGTCCTTCATCTCAATGGGAAAGTGTTTGCGGTACTCATGTGGTATTATGTTTTTCCTGGAATGATCCCACCCCAAGACCAGTGCTCATTAGCATATGATACACAGCACATACAAAGCAGCAGATGGGCTACTGGGGGCCGGAGCCCAAACATGACTGAGAACCCTGGGACATTACAACCCAATGAAGATTACATGAAGATTTCACTCTCAGCCTCAGGCTCCTACCTACTTACCTTACCTACTTGAGCTCTAGGGATCTCTCTCCTCGAAGTACACACTACTTTCTGTCAGACTGCAATGAGAAGCTGATACCAAACTTTGAAAAAGCTGTGTTCTCAGAAAGAAAAGTCTCAGATGAATGAAATGATATTTTAATGGCCTTTGACACTTAGGCAATAACTCTCAAAGTCAACTTCCTTCATCTAAGGATTCCTTATTCTGACAAAACTTCCGCGTTCATCAAGATCCATCATTTTCTAAGGAAAATCATTTTCTCAGAAAAAAAAAAAGAACGCTTAGTGGCAATAACTATTTGTCCTACTTTGTAGAGGGAGAAAAATGGAAAGTGGATTATTAGAGTGTGGCATGGTGCTGCATTCCAGTAATCCCAGCACTTAGAAGGTTAATGCAGATAGTACTATCAAGAATATATGGTTATATCATCTTGAAAAAAAAAAGGGAAGAAGGAAAAAAAGGAAGGAGGAAGGCAGGAAAGGAGGGATAGAGGGGGAGAAAAAGAATTATTGCACATGGTCAGGGAGAAAGTCCAAGCACAGGTACTGAAGCCCCGTGGGCAGATTCACATGCACTGTGAGAACAGTGACATAAAAGAGCAACCTTTGGGAAATTCCAAGATCAATAGCAAGGCGCGAAAGCCTTATGGAACATAGTTTCGAAAAAAAGTACACTTTAATCATTCATGAACAACAGGAAGCCAATTTCTTCAAACAGACTGTTTCTGAGACTAGTGTCTTGGTTCTAGAAACCGAGAGCTTGATTGGGAGATACAGACGCCACTAGACCAAATGGAACATCAAAATGCTTAAGAAGGACCTGGCAAGCTAGTTCATTGTCTGTATGTAAACTTGGCAATTTGAGTTTGATCCCAAAAGCCCATATGGTGGAAGGAAAGAACCGATCTCTGAAAGTTGTCTTCTACCCATACATTATGGCATGTACAAGTACTCATTCTTTTTCTCTCTGTCTCTCTCCCTCTCCCTCTCTTTCTCTCTCTTATAATTAAATAAAACATAAATGCAGCTCTTGAAAAAAAAAAAAGAAAAAGAAAGGAAAAAACTGTTGAGAAACACGAGATGCCCCTAGAGTCAAGTTTCTGTCACCATGGGCAAGTGCAAACAAGGCCTCTGAGGTCAACAACTCACCGAATGTAGGAATCGGTCTTGCCGCATACCACACACAGGTTCTCCTTAACCATCAAGTAATAATCTCCCGGGGATTCAGGTCTTCCCGCAGGTTCAAACTGTAGCCTGACCACAAAAGGTTCTTCACTCACCAGCTCTTAGGGAAAAGAAGATACATCAATATTGGGCTGTCCCCTCCAAGCCCCCACTAAGAAGCACTCTCTTAATTATTCTCTACCATGTGATGGAGGGAACACTGAGGCACGATTATCTAGTACCACACATTCAAGGTCTCTTTGCCTTCCACTGCCCACCCTCTTCCACACCCAACTCCTGCCAGCACCCTTATTATCCTATACCTAATATACATTATCTGCACCTAATTGCATATAAACTATAACAGATGAGTCTCATACCTCCAATGCCTTTGTCTAGGTACCACTGAGCTTTCCTCCGGTCACAAGTGCAAAGGGGCTGTCCATCAGGAGCTTGAAGAAAGCAGTTATCATAGAGAGGTGATTTTCTGCAGGGAAGGGAGAGAGAAATCTCATGCAGAAAGTTAACTGTTGGTTAAACTACCAAAGACCTTCTCATGTTGTCTTCTAAGTAACTGAGACTATTTTCAACACTATAGCCAAACAAACCACATATGGAAAAAAATAGAAACCACGTTCAATCAGCATTGGAAAAGGAAGCAAAATTCAAAATGATGCCTCAAGTTTTTACACAGAGGGATTAGGACTTTAGAGAGTAAATTCAGTGGTGTTTATAAGCTCTTCTGTGAATGAAGACAGCAGCGGAGGATCAATAAACTGCTGAATCATTGAATTAAACAGGAAATTAAAATTGTAAAGGTTCAAGATAAAGTAATGAAGGACATGTGTATTGGTTTCTGGCTCTCGGGCAACACTTCCTTCAATTTAACCATCTAATTCCTAAGGGGGTTGCTACAGAGACCAGACTTCTGTTCCAAAGTACTTATTAGTTATTCTTAACAGCAGTGGAAGTCATCTAGGCAAATTCTCAGTGGCTAGAGAATCAAGTTGGCTAAAGCTGGGTATTGCTGTAAATAAGCAAGAAATCTGATGGTATAAGGACTTCTTATATGAATAAGCTCACAGCTATCCTGAAACAAACAAGGGGTAATAATTATCCCCATAATAGGTCTAAAGTTGTACCAGGTCAGTGCCAAAGTCAAACTCTCCTCAATTTCACTTCAATTGCCAGATGGAAAAGTAAAGGGGAAAAGAAGAAAAACAAAAACACAGAGAAACATAGTCCAAATGTCCCCGAAGACAAAGAAACATTCCATTATTTCTTTCCACCTCCAGCCAACTGACCTAGAGTTGGGCTGAGCCCCTGACTCTTCACTAGGCAGGGAACATCTGGGTTACCTGGCAGAGTAGCCCACACCTAGGGGCTTTCTTTTATGTTTCCTGGGGTCTCTCCTTTGGTTGTTGCCTGGCACCATTCCTTCAATCTTTGACTTCTTATTTCTTGGCTTCTGCTGAGATTCTATTGCTTCTCCATTAACCTCTTCACCCAATCTAATTCCTTTGCTCCGGAATGGGATGTCTACCATAGCCCGGCATTTCTCTAAGGCTTTTCGCCAACTGATGCAGTCATTGTTTTCTTCTTCAGGGGAGTTTCTAAAGAAAGGGTATCCAAGAAGATGGAGAAAGAGAGCCACTGAAATCTGGGCATCCCTGGCTGCATAAGTTACCTGAAAAGAAAAGCAAGAGATCAGGAGGATCTGGGAGTCAACAGAGGCAACAATTTAATCACAAGGTTCAGGGAATGTAATTCTGTGGTACTGTTTATTTAATAAATGCAAAACCTTGGATTCAAGTCACAGCAACAAACACACACATATGTATTCTGCTTTTAATCCTACCACTTAGGAAGCTGAGGCAGGAGGATAGTCCAGCCTGGGGTTACAGTGTAAGACACTATCTCAGATTTTAAAAAAAAAGTCAGTCATGTGGCTTGAGAAGATGACTCAGTCTTAGTAAAAGGTTTTCCTTGAAAGCAGGAGTTCAGCTAGAATTACAGGTCTGTGCCACACATTGGCATCTAAATATCTTATATATGTATATATATATTATTATATAAATTATATCTCAATAAAATTGCTTAAAAAAAGAACCAAGGCACAAAAAAATTAATTTATTCAGCATCATGACAAAACATATTGTTGTAGAAAACAAACTCAGATAATGTGATACCTTTAACATGAAAGTCAAGGATTTATTAGAAGCAGGAAGGAGAATGAAATTTCAAAAACATTTAGTGCTCTAAGAAAAAATACTGGGGCTGGAAAGGTGGCTCAGGGGTTAAGCCTCTGCCTTGCAGGCGGAAGGTCCTGAGTTCAGATCCTAGACCCCACGTATAGATGCCAGGCAGAAGCGGGGGCGGCCTGCGTTTCTGGTCCTGGTAGGGCAGAGCCTGTGAATCCCGGGGCAGAGTAAACAAGGGAGGAGGTGGAAGTGGTCCATGGTGGTTCCTGAATTCGCCTGTGGTTCTACACACGCATACACACACACACATATACACACACGCGTGTGCGCGCCACGTGCACATGTGTGTGCACATATGCACAATTTAATAAATAATTAAAAACAAAAAAGATACTGCATCTACTAAAAAGAAAAAAAAACTTGTTTTAAAAGTGTGTACTCAGAGAAGATCAAGGAGTTCTTGCAACCTTAATATATAATAGGCAGGTGGGGGAGGGGATGTAGCTCAGCTGGTAGAGTGTCTGCTCAGCATACCTAAGTCCTGAGTTTCATCTCCAGAATCATATAAAACCATCTGGGGAGACAACTCAGAGATTAAAGCCTGTGCCTCACAAGGAAAAGGATCTGAGTTTGGATCCTTAGATCCCATGTAAAAATGCCAAGAGGAAATGGCAGTGCATGCAATTCAGGCCCTGGAAGGTAGATTCTTGGAAATGAGGCTGGGCAATCCAGGATGATTCTGTATGTCACCCTTGGGCGTCCTCCCCACACACTCACCTGACTCCCCCCCAAACACACACAAAGGGTGTTGTGACACATGTCTGAAATCCCAGAACTTGGAAGGTGGTGGTAGAAAGATCAGAAGTTCAAGGTCATCCTCAGCTACAGGGAACTGGAAGCTAATCAAGGACACATGAGACCCTGACTCAACAATAGCAACAAAACCAAAGGAGCATAAAGAATGAAAATATAAAAGAATACCTAAGTTAATTTGATCTTTAAAAAAATAAAATAAAGGTTAGAAAGATGGCTTAAGGGTTAGGATTTTTCCTTCCAGACATTTCCAGCAGAAATGGTGGTAACCTGCACTTCTGACCCTGAAGATCCCAGAGCAAAAAGGAGATAATTCCCAAAGTTACCCTTGGGCCTCTACAGGCACACAGTACCCTCTAATACACACACACACACACACACACACACACACACACACACGCACGCACGTACGCACGCACTCATGCACGCACTCATACACGTATACATACACACACACAAAAGAATTAGGAGTTAAGCCTTAAGCAAGTCTGCAGGAGATTGTCTAATTGATGTAGAAGAGCAAGCCCATGGTGGGTGGAACTAGTTCCCTGGACAGGTGGATAAAATGAAGGAACTGGTTAAGGAAGCTGGCATTCTTGAGCATGCGTGGACAGACATGCTGTCTGGCAAGGGAAGTCAACCCCTCTGTCAGCTGTCCTGTGAATACAGTATGGCCAGTTCTCTCTGCCCCTGGTGTAGGTGTGGACTATCCTTCCAAGCTGGAGTAAGAACTGTAATTGGACTATTGTAAACCAAAAATAAAATCTCTTGTTCTCCTTTAAGCTATTGTGTTGTGAACTTGTCAGCAACAATGCAGAGTAACTGCAATACATAGATACTCAACTTTTTGAGTAGCATAAACATTACTATCATGATTATTGCCAGACAGTAAATCTATTTTAAGGCATCTCTAACCAATATTTATATCTGAAAATCTAATAACAAGTACCTGATCTTCTGTAAGATTCTCAGCATCCCAGTTGCTGCAACGAAGCAGAAGGGACTTGTCAAGTGGAAAGTTCAAGAAAGTCTCAGCAAGTGATTTCAAGCTAAGTCCATTACAGAATAAATTGTTTCTACAAGAAATAAATAAAACCATGTATCAAAAATAGACGATAGAAGAAAATTTTTAAATGTATAAACGGTCAATAACAAGAAGACATGATTAATTTGCATTCAGTGTGCAAAAGCTTGTTAAACAATAACTATATCCAGGATCATTGAAGTATGAAAATCAATTAGTCTCACCTAAAATTGTGAACAAGACATCCTTATAATTATGTAAAAGCAGTTTAATAATACAATGAAAAACTTGAACATGAAAATTCTGTGTAGACCAGGTTGACCTCAAACCTGTGACCTCCTCCTGCCTCAGCCTCCTGTGTTTTAGTATTAGATTTAGTGAGCCACCCTAACCAGGCCAGCTTTAGACACATTATTATTTTGACACTAAGTCATTCTACATTTAGTCCAACAGAAAGTTAGATGCACCTTCAGCTTCTATACATTCATGTAGGTGACTGCAAAAGGATAAAACAAGATCAGAAAGAAAATCAATCAGAGGATGACTGCTGAGACTGCAGGGGGCACACGGAGTGGCGACAATGGAAAATGTATTTAGCAGACACTTCTCAATTCTTTACATGATTGAATTTTTTCCTCCTCACACACACAATCCTATGAGGTAAGAAGATTATCTCTACAGAAGAAACTGAGGAACACAACTCAGGTCCTTCTGCTTACAAGGAAAAGGTTTAAACCCATGAGCTATCTTCCCAGCCCAAGAAGCACAGATTTTAATCAAGCCTTCTCTCAAATTTAAGTTCTTCCACCTTTTAGCACCATGGTCATGTGACGCAGAGTGAGAGGCAGTTTCAAGCCACATTAGTATAAATGATGACTCTGTATGTACATGAGGAAGTAACTGTGACCCTCAAAAAGATCAAGTGAACTAGGGTTTCCACAGAAGAGAATCTAAAGGAAAGAAAGTCTATCCCAGACAAGAGAGGTAATCTTCTATCATTTAGGGACTAAGGCATGTTAATATTAATCAGGAGTTGGGGTTGCCATATTTTTGGCAAGAAAAGTCAGAAATGCTCATTCTGTGTGTGTGTGTGTGTGTGTGTGTGTGTGTGTGTGTATCAAAAGGCACTATGTATGCCTTTGGAGGCCCAAGGGTGACTTTGGGAATCATCCTAGATTGCAATACTTCTCTTTGCTTTGCTCTGGAGTTTCCTAGACTCTGCTTTCTAAGGCTGGAAGTACAGACCATTGCTATTTCCTCCTGGTGGTTTTTTTTAACATGGGATCTGGGATCTGAACTCAGAACCTTCTGATTGCAAAGCAGAAGCTTAACAGCTAATACATCTTTCCAGCCTCAGAAATGCCTATTCTAATATTCAATCTGCTGGATTTGAAATAGAATTTTCAATTTTTTTTCACATGGAAAATAGAAACAACAAAAAATCTACAGCTCTAACTTAGCTAGTAGGACTTTATCAATCAATGTTTCATTAAAAAATGAACTCCGGACAACTAAACTTTTCTTAGAAGCTGATAATGTCTCCTTACAAATCCAACCCCCATTTCCAAAGCCTCTTGGTTTTTACAGAATTGCAAATCTCATTACTGAGTCTCAGTAATCTAGAGATCTTGTAAAATATTTGCTCCATAGCCACAGGAATACCAGCATGCATACAAACCATACTCTTGGACTAGAGAGATGGTTCAGGTATTAAACCTCTGCTGTGCAAACAGAAGGTCCTGAATTGGGATCCCAGGTCCCAGGTAAAACCATCAGGTGAAAACAGAAGTGTCCTACACTTCTGGCCTCAGTAGGTGAAGCCTGGGATATCCCAGAGTGAAGCAAAAAGCAACTTTTGGGCCTCCATAGGGATACACAGTGCCCTCTGATACATACACACACACATACAATAATAAAGTTTAAAAAAAAATCAAAGCAGAAATGGTGGTAGACTATACTTCTGCCCTAGAAGGTAGAGCCTAGGAAACCCCAGAACAAGCAAAGAGAAGGTAGAGCAATCCAGGACGATTCCCAAAGTTATCCTTGGGCACATACACACAGGTACACACACACTGCCTTCCGATAGACAGACAGACAGACAGACAGACAGACAGACACACACACACACATACACACACACACACACACACACAGAAAAAATAATAAAATATACCCTTGCTGCATGGCTAAGTACCGGAGGTCTAGACACCCCCTGACGATAAGGCCATAATCCTGAAGAAGCTTGCTGGCATCTTCTGAGCATCCCACTCCTACTTTCAAAATGGTACCATCTGCCAAGATGTCCAAGAGCGTTCGTGGTAGTGTTTTGCCTCCACGGATCAGCTTAGGCAATCGAACCAAGATGCAAAGGTTACCTGGTGAAGCCATTTGTAGGAGTGACAGAGGATTGGCTTTGCCTTCCACATTCACCTACAATAGAGCAAAACAGAGCATAGTTTACACCCTTGTAGAGCAGCAAGCACAACAGAAAAATCTGTCCCCAAAAAACAAGACCAAGGGGACTACACAAAGAGAGCAGCAGCGCAGATTTGGGGTTAAATCCAGGGGCCCTTGTGAAGCAGCAACCTAAACAAAGCTTGCTGAGGCCCAGCTTCAGGGCCTGAAATCTGATCTGTCCATAAATAGTGACCAGCTGACACAAAGGAGCTCTGGGACATACACACTAGCAATCCAAAGAAACATGCTGGGCTTAAAAGGCTAAGAAAAAAAAAAAAAACAAACGCTATAGGTAGGAGGCTCAGCTGCTGCCCATGCCTCAAGAGTAGAGTTTAGCAAGAGGTCAGAAACACAGACTTGCAGTCCAAGTACCAGCCAGTACAACAAATCCTGGTGAGACGAAGTATCCTATCAGTTTTTTCTAGCCACAAATGGTGCTCACAAAAGTTCACAAAAGAAAAAAAGCATGAACACTGAGCATAAAGTAGGACCTTTATATTTTCAAAGATAAAACTAGTCACACATATATTAGGAGTTCACATGTAAATTTAAGAAAATGCTGAAAAATAAGAATGTTATCCTTAAAAAAATACAAATACAAAATTCATATACATTTTCAAGGAATTAAAGATTTCTAAAGTCATCTACATAACCCAGATGAAGTGCTCAATAAACTTACTTTTGAAGAAAAAAAAACTTGAGCACTATAGGTGAAGTAATTTACCAAAAATGGTGAATCAATGGCGAACCTCATGTTATCAGTGGGGAGGTTGAGAAACGGTAGTCTGTGTGTAAAGCACTGTGCCATAAATTCCTGCTCTGTCCATCCAATTAAACAGCTCTTAGGAAGAGGGTGATCGCTCGGTTTTTAATCTTAAAGAAGGGAAAAGTAAGGATAACACAAGACTAAAAGAAAACTCAAGAGTTCTGCAAAGAACATGTTGAGTTTGTGGTGACTATAAATAATTCAAAGAGTGGTATCAAGAAGACAATGGCACACACACACACACACACACACACACACACACACACATAAAAAAAAAAAAAAAAAAAAGAAGACAATGGCTATAAGAGGGTGGCATTCTGATTTTGATAGTCATCAGTGTACCAATGATATTTAAAGATATAAAATTAGATGAGTCAGAAAGAACATACAGATATATATTATATTTATACATACACACATACACAGAGCTATAAATTAAATTGTGCCAGAAATTTCAAATTATCAGAATTAATATTTTAAAAATTCATATTCCAGGAGCTGGAGAGGTGGCTCAGGGGTTAAGCCTCTGCCTTACAGGCAGTAGGTCCAGAGTTCGGATCCTAGACCCCACGTATAGATGCCTGGCAGAAGCGGGGGCGGCCTGCGTTTCTGGTCCTGGTAGGGTGGAGCCTGTGAATCCCAGGGCAGAGTAAACAAGGAGGAGGTGGAGGCGGTCCATGGTGGTTGCCGAATTCATCTGTGGTTCTACACACATACATACACACACACACACACACATACACACATGCATACATGCACAATTGAATAAATAATAAATAAATAAGTTTTTTTAAATTCATATTCCAAGTTTTTCTTTAAAGAACTTGTCAACCTGGCAGTACTCTATTGTAACTGTATAGCTATTTCTTCATTTATATGAGGCATTAATTCTCTAATTCATTCCACTATCTCCTCAACACCAAGCCAACCGTCATCTCCCACTTATCATCATATTTTCATCCCAATATTTTTCTATTACAAGAAATGTATCTCAGGATTCACATCTCTATAAAAACTAAGCCCCTGTATTTAAAGAAAAAAAATTAAGGGGCTGGAGAGGTGGCTCAGGGGTTAAGCCTCTGCCTTGCAGGCAGAAGGTCCTGAGTTCGGATCCTAGACTCCACGTATAGACGCCGGCAGAAGCCGGGGTGGCCTGCGTTTCTGGTCCTGGTAGGGCGGAGCCTGTGAATCCCTGGGCAGAGTAAACAAGGAGGAGGTGGAGGTGGTCCATGGTGGTTTCCAAATTCCCTCCGTGGTTCTACACACACACATACACACACACACACACACACACACACAAACACACATACATATACACACATACATACACACACGCGCACACGTGCACAATTGAATAAATAAAAAAAAGAAAAGCTATGAGTGTAGCTCAATGATATGTACTTATCTGGCATGTCTGAAGTTAAGGGTTCAAATCCTGAAAGGAAGGAAGGAAAATAGAAGAGGAAGCATATATCTTTATTTAAGATAAGGAAGCTGTGCAAGATTTCACTATATAGCCAAAGCTAGCCCCAAATTCATAATCTTTCTGCCTCAGCCTAAGTATAAATTTCAAAATATTTGAACACAGAATCATTCTCCATCACTCATTACATTGCTTAGATGGACCTTGGAGATGGTTCATGTTTGTAATCCATGGGGAGACACTAAACGTGGTGTCACTTTAATATGTAGATTTCAAGAAGGGAGATAAGAGACTGAGGATGTAGCTCAGGGCAATCCATTTGCCTAGTATGTGGGGGGAAAAAGGCAAAAAGAGAAATAGGAAAGAGAAAGGGAATGAAAGTCAAAAAGGAATTATCTTGTGAAGAAGTCTGTAGAGTCTTTTGAGAGCAGAATAATGAGTCTAAATAATTGTCCACTGGAGTAAAAAGTACAATCAGCAGAGCAGCACAGAAAGATGTCAAATCAAAGTATGTCACAGAAGAGACAGGAAACAGGAAATTATACTAGAAAAAACAGGGGGGAACTGAAAGCGCTCTCTCTCTCTTCAAAAATCCCATCATACTATCCATGACAGTAGTAACTAAAGTTTTTCTGAAAAAAAAAGAAAAAAATTAACTAGAAGGAAAGACATTCACATGCAGAATGGAAATCAATGAAATACAATAAAAACATAACAAAGCTGAAAGACTTTGAAAGACTAATAAATTGATAAATTCAAGGAAGGAATAATAAAGGGAAAAAGAGCCAGGAGTGGTGGCACGTGGGAAGTGGAGGCTGGAGATAGGAGTTCAAGACTAGCTTCAACCTCAACAGTGAATTTGAAGTTATCATGGGCTACATAAGAACTTGTCTCAAAAAAAAAAAAAGAAAAGAAAAGAAAAGAAAAAGAAAACAGAAAGAAAAAAAGATAAAAGAAAAAACCAGAAGGGAATGAAAAGGAGGCTATCTCTACAAATCTGTGAAACAGGAAAGGACTGGGGAGATGGCTCAGTCAGCAAAGTGCTTTGGCCAGCCGTCCTAACCACATAGGTGAGCCCAAGTCCTAGTAAGAGACCTCGTCTCGAAAAACAGGACAGACAGCTCCTGAGGAATGACACCACATCTGACCTTTGGACTGGACTAGACACACACACACACACACACACACACACACTAACTCACACCTGTCCAATATAAACATATACACATATCTGCGTATATATTTACACACAAGAAAAAAGATTATCCACAGAGATAACAAGTCTCTAGCAATAATTTAAACATGTGAAAGGAGATGAAAAGAGCATACCTATAACCCCAGTGATCGGAGGGCTGAGGCAGGAAGATCACCTCACATTCAGGGTCAGCCTGGGCTAGAGTAGACCCTTAAAAAAAAAAAAGAAAGAAAATGAACTAAAAGTGTGTGTGTGTGTGTTGTATAACTGAAAGTTAAGTGTGTAGCACAGGACTGTGTCACAACACTTGGGAGGCAGAAGCAGAATGATCAAAAGTTTAGAATGAGGGGCTGGAGAGGTGGCTCAGGGGTTAAGCCTCTGCCTTGAAGGTGGAAGGTCCTGAGTTCGGATCCTAGACCCCACGTATAGACGCCGGGCAGAAGCCTGGGCAGCCTGCGTTTCTGGTCCTGGTAGGGCGGAGCCTGTGAATCCCGGGGCAGAGTAAACAAGGAGGAGGTGGAGGCGTCCATGGTGGTTTCCGAATTCGCCCGTGGTTCTACACACACACACATACATACACACACACACACACACACACACACACACGCACGCACGCACGCAAGCACGCACGCACAATGAATGAATGAATAAATAAATAAATAAAATTAAAAAAAAAAACAAAACAAAAGTTCAGAATGATTTCAGGTCAATTTGATCTACATGGCATAAAGCCTACAACTCATGAACCAGGCTTAATGCCCACACCTTTAATCCCAGTACAAGGAAGGCTGAGGCAGGAGGATTGACAGAAATTCAAGGTCAGCCTGGGCTACAGAATGAACTCTGGCCCAGCTTTAGCCAACAAGTGAGACCCTGTCTCAGAAACAAAACAAAACCCTGACACAGGAAGAAACAAAATAAATAAAAATATTAAAAAAAGAAAAAGAAGCAAAAGGTTGGTTAAGGCAGCAAATCAGGAGTTCAAGGCCACAATCTGAGACCTTGACCAAAAAGAGAAAGGCGCTGAAGAGATGGGTCAAGGGTTAAGCCTCTGTGTTGAAAACAGAAGGATCTGAAGTCAGATCCCAGATCCCATGTAATAACGCCAAGCAGAAATGATAGTGGTTTGAACTTTGGTCCCTTGAAGGTGGAGCCTGGGAAACCCCAAAGCAAAAAGAAAAAAAAAAAAAAAAAAAAAAGGAGGTAGAGCAATCCAAGATGAATCCTGATGTCATCCTTGGACCTCCAAGTGCCTTCTGATACACGCGTGCACACAACACACACACACACACAGAGGCATTCATGCAAATATATATATATTTGGCAACAACTGTGTCACACACAACACAGAAGTCTCACAACTCAATGTTTAATAGAAGAAGCCAGACACAAGAGAATACACATTCAATGACTTTATTTATATTAAATGGTATAATTAGATAAGCTGGGTATGATGGTATATACCTGTAATCTCTGTTTCCAAACCTAAAGCAGGAGGATCACAGGTTTAAGGCTAACCTGAGCTGTAGTGAGACTCTGTGAACACCTCTATCAAAAGGCAGGCAAAAGTAAATTACAATGCTTGGAGAGACATTCCTAAGCAGTTAAAAGTATAAAGAAAACAAGAAAGTAAACACTAAGAGGCAGGATATGGTAATCTTTAGAGGGAAAGGATAGTGATCTCAAAGGGGCACAAAGAGAACTTCTGAGATACTAACAATTTTGTGCTTTTGTTTTTTGTTTGCTAGAGTTTGTTTTTGTTTGCTTATTTGTTTTTTATTTTGAGAAACAGTCTCCCTATATAGCTCTGGCTGGCCTGGTATTCACTGTATAGTATAGACTAGCCTAAGACTGTGGCAACCCTCTTCCCTCAGTCTCTCTAACACTGGGATGACAGGTATACACCATCACACCCAGGTGAATCTCGTATTTCTTTATCTAATTTCTAGTCACATAGCTATTTCCTTTGAATTTTCTTTCAAACCATTCAGCTGTTTATTTTTGTTTCAAACTTGTTTCTTTTCTGTTCTTTTTCCTGGCTGGCCTGGAATCTACTATGTAGACCAAACTTGTCTTAAACTTACATCAACCTTCTGACCTCAGTCACCCAGAATGCTAGGATTCAGATATGCAGCACCAGACCTAGCTAATATTGGTATTTATGAGAACTTGTTATATGTTAGAATCACATTTGAATCCTTAAAAATGTCATTGGAAGTAAACACCTTTATATTCCTATTACAAACAAGAAAATAGACCCAGAGAGACTAAGCAACGTGTCCAAGTTTACTGAATAAAGAGTGAAAGTGGAATTCATGCAGGTCCATTTGATACCAGAATCTACAACTATCAGCTCATTTCTATCCTGAGGACAGCTGCTTCATATGCTAAAATCTTCTTATAAGCAAGTCAAGAGCAAGGGAATTCTCCTTTTGTCTTAGTCTATTCTTTAATTTTTTTTCTTTTCATGTGTATGTGTGTGTTGAATGTGTACATGTGCATATATGCATGTTTCCATGTGGATTGTTGCTGGTGGGTATGGGTGCATATGAGTGGAGGTCTGAGGGAGGTACTGGGAATCATCCTTGATCACTCATCCCCTTTATTCGTTTGAGCCTGGGTGTCTCATTAAACCCAGAGCACATTATTAGGGCAAGTCTGGCTAGCCAGCTTGCTCTGGGGATTCCCAGGCCTGGAATTGCAGGCAGGCCACTACACCTGCTCAACATTTTCTTAAAACATTAGATCCTGACTCCAAACCTTTTGATTGCAAGGCAAGCACTTAAACAGATGAGCCACCACCCCAGCCCCGGTTTTTAAATTGTGTATTATTTATTTAACTTTGGAAAGAGCTTGCATGTCATGGTACAGGGCTTGTAGAGAACAACTTGTGAATGCCAGTTCTCTCCTTCCACCATGTGGACAAGCACCTTTACTCGTTGAACCATCTCATATGAAATCCTCATATGTTACTCCTGACCACCTATGACCCTAGTCAGAAAACCTGAAGGGATTGTTTTTCGTCGTTGCATTTCACTTACCCATTCACAGTCGATTCCAAGTACTGGAAAACCTTCCAACTCTCTCCGAAGCAAGGGCTCGATTAGATTCCATTCTGTCTCCAGAGACACTGTCACCACCTTTGCCTGGAGTATTCTCTCCTCCCACTGGGCTCCGGGAGCTCTCAGGACACTGAAGCGCTGCTGGTCATCTTCTGGAGGGGGCCACTTGCTCCTACTTGGCACATGCCGCTGCTGCTGCTGCTGCTGCTGTCTCTGCTGCTGTCTCTGCTGCTGTCCCTGCTGCTGCTGCTGCTGCTGCTGGATCACTCGGCCTGGCCTACTCCATCGGCGCTGGATACCTTTCCACAGGACAAACCCTCCCAAGGCGACACCCAGTAGGGTGGTCACTGTCAAAGCGACTAAGTTCTGTTTAGACATCTTCAACTTTTTACTGTTCAGAAAAGCATTTCACTAATCCCATGATCTGCAAGAAAATGGCAAAATATATTTGTATGCAGAATATAAACTTATGCATAAACAAGTTTTCCCCTAAAAGGTTCCAGTTACAATCTCTGTATTCTAAACTTAAAACAAAATTTTTGACACAAAGCAGTAATTAATTTCTCTACTTCCATATTATTCTCTTTTTTTTTTTTGACAGGGTCTCATGCAGCCAATGCTGCCCTTGGATGTGCTATGTAGCTGCGGATGATTTTGAACTCCAGATTCTTCTTTGAGGCATGTGCCACCACATCTGATTCATTTTTATACTTTCCTATTCTTCTCCATCTCCATCCTTGCTTCCACAAACTCTCCTGCACTTTGACAGTTACCTAGGACTTTTATTAATTATATCAAATCAAGTCAATTAAAAGAATAAGCTAGATTCTCACTTTTGGTACTAATTTACTACAAATTTTATTTAATAGTTCTTCTTCAGAGTATTTTTTCATTTTAAGCTTTAATTTTCCACTAGTTGAATGAAAGTTTTGTTTCTTAATCTAAAGGAAAAAAAATCTTATGAGCTAGGATTGTACCTCAACAGCAAACTGGTTGCCTAGTACATCCGAACCCTGGGTTCAGTCTCTACAGAAGAAAATAAAAAAGATATGGCGGCCCACACTTGTAACCCAGAATTCAAGAAGCTAAGGAAAGAGGATCATGAATTAAAGCCAACCTGGACATACAGAGCACATCTCAAAACTCATTGGTAGAGCACTTGCTCTACCTGCATCACAGAAAAAGAAAATAATCATGAGTGGACTGGTGAGGAATCTATTTACTCGTCTGAAAAGCATGGACAGTGAAGGAAACTGGCTTGAGTAAACACTTTTCAGTTTGCTCCAGAATTCTCCACAGAGAAAAGGGGATCAAAAAAGAAAGATAATCAATTTGCCGAGAAAGAGGTTTCAAACTGTAATTGGTTCATAGATGCAGGTAGCTTAACATAAACAAATGAAATAAGTCACAAAATAGTCTCTTTTCCATTACCTTAAAACATGTCACTTTTACCCTATGTATTGTCTTCCCATCTTGAAGGATAAATTAGCATACAGTACTACTTATCTACTTTAAAGATAAAAATGAAGTGTGACATTACAGGGAGAGGTGGCAAACAGCAGGGAGACCACAAGTTACAATCACTCAGCACAAACTGATGAATTCCATCAGGAAGCAAGCCCAGTGAGGCAGGGTACTATGCTTATTCAAGTATTCAAGAGAACTCAGGGATCTGCATGTTATATAAAATACTGCCATTTTTAAATGTGAGCAATCAGTTTACAGCTTCTTAAAATACTATGCCAGCCCTCCAAAAATAATACAGTGCTGGGCTATCTATCGGTGGCAGCTGTCCTAAAACTTAATGCCTAAAGACACAGCAACATGCTCTGTCTGGTGTATGGCCCATCCCCATGGCTTAGGGGTTCCCAGTAAATGTGTCCTCTTTTAATCACTCTAAAAGTTTTAGTAAAAGTCTAGGTGTGGCCCTAACAGGAGACTGTGGCAAGATGATCCCAAATGCAAAAACAAAACCAAAAATTAACAAATCAGTTTTAGTCCATTAAGCCAGGCAAGCTGAGATTTATCTATAATGCCACCACTTGGGAAATTGAGGCAACACTATAGTATGAGTTCAACATCAGTCTGGGCTACAGAGTAAGCTTTGTCTCAAAAATAATAACAATAAATTTAAACAATCCAAATTTTTAGTAAACCCTAAAGCAAAATAAAAACTCCAACAATTCCTTTTTAATTTATTTTTTCAACAATACAACCTAAAAAATAATTTTATGAAGCTGGAGAGATGACTAAGGGATTGAGTCTTTGCCGTCAAGTAAAAAAACCAGAGTTCAGAGTCCGATTTCACTTTAAAATGTCAGGCAGATTCCTATATGCCCAGAATGAAAAAAGTGAAAAAGCCCTGAGAGACTCAATCCCATTTACAATAGCCCCTAAAAAAATGAAATACCTTGGTATAAACCTAACCAGGGAGGTAAAAGACCTTTACAATGAAAACTTTAAAACCCTAAAGAAAGAAATTGCAGAAGACACCAGAAGGTGGAAAGACCTCCCATGTTCCTTGATTGGCAGAATCAACATCATAAAAATGACTATCCTACCAAAGGCAATATACAAATTCAACGCTATACCAATTAAAATCCCAAAGCAATTCTTCAAAGAAGTTGACCAAACAATCTCAAAGTTCATATGGAGGCGCAAAAGACCCAGGATAGCAAAGACAATCCTGAGTAACAAAAACACAGCTGAAGGTATTGCCATACCAAACCTTAGTCTATACTACAAATCCATAGTTATAAAAACAGCCTGGTACTGGCTCCAAAATAGACACACAGATCAATGGATAAGGGTTGAAGACCCAGATATAAGCCCACAAAATTACAGCCATTTGGTCTTTGACAAAGGGGCCCAAAAAATCCAATGGAAAAAGAACAGTATCTTCAACAAATGGTGCTGGCAAAACTGGATCTCCACATGCAGAAGATTAAAACTGGACCCATACTTGTCACCATGTATAAGAATTAATTCCAAATGGATCAAGGACCTTGATATAAGGCCAGAGACTATAAAAACCATAGTTGAAAGGATAGGGAACTCCCTCAAGCTGATTGGGGTAAGCCAACATTTCCTAAACAGACATCCAATGGCACAGTCACTGCTACCAACTCTCAACAGTTGGGATCTTGTGAAATTAAAGAGCTTCTGTTTAGATAAAGAGATTGTAACACGAGCTCAAAGGCAACCCACAGAATGGGAGAAAATCTTCACTAACCACATATCTGATAGAGCTCTACTATCCAGAGTACACAAAGAACTTAGAAAACTAAACACCAAGGAAACTAATGGCCCAATTAAAAAATGGGCCCTTTAGGATTAGAGAGATGGCTCAGAGGTTAAGACTTGGGAGGAAGGGAACCGGTCTACCTATTAAGTTTGTATGAGCAGAAATAATAATAATAAAAAAAAAAGGAAAAAAAAAAAAAAGAAAAATAAAAAATGGGCCCTGGAACTTAAAAGAAACTTTACCAGGGATGAAATTAAAATGTCTAACAAATATCTTTAAAAAATGCTCCACTTCTTTAGCCATCAGGGAAATGCAAATCAAAACTTCCCTGAGATATCATCTCACCCTGGTCAGGATGGCAAAAATCCACAATACAAACAAAGACAAATGCTGGAGAGGATGTGGAGAGAGGGGAACTCTCCTACATTGCTGGTGAGAATGCAGGCTCATACAGCCACTCTGGCGAGCCGTCTGGAGATTCTTAAAGAAACTAAAGATTGAAATGCTATATGACCCTGCTATTCCACTTCTGGGAATAAACCCCCATGCAGCAGAGGTTCACCTCGATAGCACAAGCACGACCATGTTCATAGCAGCACTGTTTACAATAGCAAAGTCATGGAATCAACCCAAATGTCCAACAGTTGACGAGTGGATAAGGAAACTGTGGTACATCTATACAATGGAGTACTACTCAGCCATCAAAAATGATGAATTACTGGAATTTGCCGAGAAATGGATGTCATTAGAAACAATTATATTAAGTAAAGTATCCCAGACCCAGAAAATTAAGCGCCGTATGTACTCCCTAGTAGGTGGCTCCTAGTACCAAACCCACCTTGAGACACTCAAAGATAAATCTATGTAATACCTACAATAATTCCAAGGATTATGAACAGGAGGGATGGGGTTAGAGGGCCACACCAGAAACAAGGAGAGAGGGAACCATGTTACAGCAGAGAAAATAGGTCTCCATCAAGGACTGCAAGTAAGTAATGAGACACCTGGTTAAGTTCACAGACATTCGTTCCTGATCATTTACAACTGAGGGGGTATGATCTCACCAGAAGGGGAGGGCATATAGTCTGGCAGATAAAAAGTAACCATTTTGCAAATGGGTGATTGACCCTTCCCTTACTGTGGTTTCCTACTTTTATTACATCTACCCTTGAATGTGCTCTTATAACAAGACTCCAGTTTAGCTTTTTGTCTCTGGCCAGGGGGTGACATACAATGCCCATCAGGATGGAGTGAAGGGCATTGCAGGAGCAACAAAACTGCAAAAGAAAATAAACAAACCACAATCCAGAACTTCAGAGACTCTATATCAACCACTTAGAACTAGGCCAGACTAATCTCTCCCCATCCTGAAGCTCGGGGACATTTGAGGAAGAGGGGGCGGTAAGATTGTAAGAGCAAAAGGATGGGAGGAGCAATGATTTTCAAGATACTCCACACTAGTTAGGGCCGAAGCAATCATAATAGGACTTTGCATGCCCTGCGTAATGTCCAACACACTATTGACCTTACAATATTACTTGACATCTGCTAAAGGCACCAAGATCCTTGGAGGCATAGGAACAGTAGTGTTCCTATGCTTAAGGGGAACACAGGAAAGGGTTCAGGGAAATGCCACTGGGTCCTTGTACGTCATCGGAGAGGAGGGCCCAGAGGAGAGTCAGGCATACGCAATAAAGGACTCTCTGGGAATTGGGGGGGAATCACTAGGGGATGGGGAGGGAGGGGAGGGGGAGCAGGAGGTTTGGGGGGAGGAGGAGGGAGGGAGGGAACTGGTCTACCTATTAAGTTTGTATGAGCGGAAATAATAAAAAATGTATTAAAAAAGATTTTTTTTCTCAGGAAGCAGAGGCAAGAAGATGACTCACAAGTCATAAGATAAAAATTTTGGCAGGGTATGTACAGGTGGTTAAGGCTTGCTTAGTATGCATATGGTTCAAATTCCCAGCACCTTAAAGCATTTAAGCTTATTTAATTCATGCTTAAAGTGAAAAGATGGGGCGGTGGGGATCACTAGGTACCAGAAACATTAGGAAGAACACACAGTGGATGAGAGTCATATCCAGGCAGAGATCAAAACTCACACCAGACCCAGCCAACAGGCTATTTCACTAATCCAAGACAGGTAAGTCATAGGCCATGGACACACTGGGACTCAGAAGGGAGGTGCCCTGACTGTTAATGGGGACCTGAAAGTGTTCACACACTGTAGTCCATGCCCCAAAGTATTAAAAGTCTCTCAAGAGAGGCTGGATCCTCAAGTTGGAACTTATGACAGGTACAGAGCCCAAGTTCACATCATCCTATGAAAGGAAATCCAGAGGCAAGAAACTAAAACTACTCATAATTGTTGAACCAAGTAAAGCCAATCATTGTAGTAATACATTTAGTACATGTGTTCCTAACATACAGAAACAGAAAGGACTTCCACACATGAAAGACAAAGCCCTAAAGAGAGGGGTCACAAATGTATCAAAAAACAAACAAAACTCTAGAGCTAATAAAAATAATTTACAAAAAAAGCATGGCAACACATACCTGTAATCCCAGAAAAAAGGAGGCTGGGGCAAGAGTATAGGTTCAAAGCCAGCCAGGGCTATCAACCAAGTTCCAGACAGGCCTAGCCTACTCTGTCTCAAGAAAAAAAAAAAGGGGGGGGGGTGGGGGGGGGTGGGGAGTCGACTGGAGAGACTCTGTCTCGAAAGCAGTTCAGATCCCTGAGTTCAGATCCCAGATCCCATGTAAAAATGCAAGGTGGAAATGGTGGCCTACACTTCTGGCCCTGGAAGGTGAAGTCTAGAAAATCTCTTAGTAAAGCAAAAGGGAGGTAGAAGCAATCCAAGATGATTCCCAGAGTCATCCTTGGGCCTCTGCAGACATACACAGGGCCTTCTAATACACACACACACACACACACACACATACACACACACACATGCACGCATGCATGCACGCACGCACACACACACACACAAATAAAAAACTTTTTAAATTTGTCTGGTAAAAGCATTTACTTAGAATATAAACACTTACAACTGAATAATAAAAAGACAAACCAATTTAAAAGCAGATTAAGAATATGAATAGACATTTGAAAGAAAATTGAGAAATGGCCAAAAGCACATGAAAATATCTTCCACATCATTAGCTATTAGGAAAAACACAAATCAAAACCACTGTGACATAACACTTCAAAACCTAGCACGGTTCTCAAAAAGACAGAGAATAAGTGCTGGTAATAATGTGGAAAAATCAGAAACTCTCATACATCATCAGTGAGAATGCCAAGTGGCGCAGCTGCTTTGGAAAACAGTTTGGCAGATCCTCAAACAGCTAAGCATGAAGTCACCAAATGACCAGCAATTCCATTCCCAGCCAAACATCTAAGGTAAAAGAAAACATTCCTACATGAAAGTCCATAGCAGCACCATTTACAATAGCTACAAAGTGGAAACAACCCAAAAGTCCACTAATTGATAAATGGACACATAAAATATAAACTTATCTATCCCTTCAAAAAGATACATTGAAATTCTAACCCTCAGAAGCTGCCAAGGTGATCTGATTAGGAATTAAGGCCTTTCTACATGTTTTCAATTTAAGATGACATCATATCAGGGTAGATAGGCTCTAACCCAATGTGACTGGTGTCCTACAGTAAAACAAGAGACACAGGAAGAATAAAATATGATAACAGATACACGCATGGGGAAGAGACCATGTTGCTAATCACTAGGAGGCAAGCAAGGAAGGATCTTCATCCAAGGCCAAGGTGATAGCTTAGTCCTCTAGACACCTTAATCCTTATGGACTCCCGGACTGTAAAAATCAATTTCCATTGTTTTATGCCACATAGTTTGTGTTTCTTTGTAACCACAGCCTTAGAAAACAAATACAAAAGAGAATGGGATATTTTTCAACAACAAAATGGAATAAAGTACTGATACATTCTACAGCAGGCATGAACTTTGAAAACATTATGTTAAATGAAAGAAATTACAAAAGATACATACTGTTTGATTTCATTGATAAAGACATTTGGGATTGGAAAAAAACAAACATGTTGTAAGGGACTATCCTGTGGGCAAGATGTTTAGTGGCTCAATCCCTAGTATCTACTCACCAGCATTATTTCAGACAACCAAAAACTCTAGGCATTGCCAAGTGGTGGGGGGAAGGGGGAGGGAGGACACAGATGGATACAATGTCAATTCAAGAGATGGTAACATTTCTGAAACATGGAAATAGACATGGCCAACTGTGAAAAGATGTTTAGCCTCACTAGCAATTTGGGAAATATAAACAAGAAAGCATCAATAAATCTTTTCCCAACCATCAAACTGACAAAGTAAAAAAGACTGACATAGCAACAAATATTTAAAGCGGTTAGGAGCGTGGACTTCACAATATACTATTTACTGTGTGCATATTATATATCAGGGAGCATGTCCATATTAAGTTGCCAGCAATTGCCAATAATATCTAGCCTTAAAAAATGCTCACATGAAACAGAGGCATGTGAAAGGATGCTTTGGGCCCCAGATATCCAACAGTGGAAAACCAGAAACAACCTATGGAATTCTGCAGATTGTGGAATTTTAGCATACCATGGAACTTCTAGAACAAGTAGAAAAAAACAGGCTAGCTTCTACATGTGGACAAATTAATTTCAAAATCCATTTATTTATTCAAAATCCATTTTTAATCATTAAACACCAAGTGGCAGATTATGTACAGTATGCCATATTTATAAAAGTGCACAAACATATATAAGTGCATGCACTAGCCAATAAATGTAAAGAAAGCAATTTAAAATATAATCCAAACTAACAACATTTCTTAGCTCTGGTGGAAGGGAATGGTAAACGAAGAAAAAAATAGACAGGGTAAAGTAAGTATATCAAAAACGACCCATCTTGTTTAAAATTTCTACACTTTTTTCAGGATTATTCATATGATATTCATTATCATGTATATGATTCATAATATAGTTCAAGTGGATATTTTTAAAACACGCAATTTGATCAAATGTAAAAATGTCTTTCCCTTTTAAGACTCTTCTAACCACACTTCATGGTTTAGATAAGCCCCAACGAGCTTTTCAGTTGCAAGCCTTTTCATCATCGAAACACAAGTAAAAAATAAATATGGTACAATGTTTGTGTCTTCAAGGAGGGGTGTGAGAGGAAATTTCCGTTCAGTCCTAGATCGAGCTTACAAAGATTTGGGTTTATCTAAATTTTAATGGGCAGGTGCCAATTTTGTCCTACATAATGCTTAAGGTTCTTGCCTCTATCCCATGGATGTGAAAAGAGACGGGGGTGGGGGGGAATGAGCGGAGCCAGCAAAGCCCAAGCGACGGGTGTAGACCGGCAGGGAGCCCAATGGGGTGCGCCCCGCAGAGCAGGGCCGGGAACCCCTCCTCCTAACTCCCCGCAGGTCCCAGGTGAAGCGGGCCGGACCGGGCCCCCTGGTTAGCTGATTGGGTCAAGACATCTCGAGGGTTTTGCAGGATGCTCTTAGATAGGGGCCAAGGGCTGGAAAGCGTTGGCCAGGGAAAGCGTGGGGACCCGTCGCCGGGATATAGAGCCCTCCCACTGCCCCTGAGAGCTCAACCGTCGGCACCGCGGGGTGCGAGGGCCCAAGAGGCCGCGCCTGAGGGCGGGGACAGGGGCAGGACCAACCACGCCTAGGGACTCCTGGATCCTAACAGCCGCCCACGAACGACATGGGATCCCCATCATCGCCATCCTTCTCGACCCACGCTACAGATTCCCTCTGCCCCGCGCACAAACCCAGACAGGACTTGGCCAACCCGAGCTTCTTTTACCTGCGGCCTTCAACCACGCCAGAGCACCTGGGGCACCCCACGCTGTCAGACTGGAACCTCCGCGGCTGCCCGCGCGCACCCGCCCGGATGCATAAATGCCGCAACCACTTCCGGCCCAGCGGCAAGCGAGTAGGACGTAACCCCAGGTGGAGTGTGCCAATGGGCAGCGCCATTTTGTACGGAAGCTCTTGGGGCTGCTGTTACTTTCCCAGTTTTTCTGGTTGAACAAAGGACCTACTAATTGGAAAGACTTCATGTCTGTCTGAAAAATGGTGCTTTTGTTTCTGGGATGTTACTTTCATGTTTTGGTTTTTGTTTTGAAGGAAGCCTATGGAACAATCACAAATGCAATGTAAGACTTGTAATTTTCATCCTTTATTCACTTTGATAGTTTTTCTCTTTACATTAATTTTCTGAGCTGTTCAGTGACAACAGTGAATAGGGAAACCGTTTGTTTAAATAATTTACCCATTATACACTATCCTATAACCATTAATAATTTATACCATTTTCTGTAACAACCATAATAGCTAAGATTTATATGTATGTGAAATCACTCAAATTTTGTTTGCTTGTTTTTTGAGCAGGGTGAATGTAACCCAGGCTTGCCTTCACCTCCCAAGTGCTGAGATTATAGGCGACCACACCTAGTTTATGTGGTGTTGGGTATTGAACCCAGGACTTTGTACATATTAAGCAAGCACTCTACTAATTGAACCACATCCTCAGCCCCTCATTTGGTCTTTCTTGGTCCTTATTTTATGTGAGGCAGCTAATGTGTACTATACCCTGTTTCTTTGTTGTGGAATGTAGAAAGTGGAAGAGAAACAAGATGTGTATGAATAACCAATATAAGTTATAAGTTATTATTGTATTTGTTGCTATTTGTTGACTATGTCCTTAGTGTGTTAGGAACTTTACAAGGCGTTTAACTTATGTCATTTAATCCTCACAACTATATCATGAGATGGTACTATTATTAGTGCTGTTTTGTTTAAAATAGAGAAAAGTTAAATAAGTTTCTCAAGGAAACTTAGAAAGTAAGTATTAGGACTAGGAATCAGCTCTCAGAATAGAATCTATTAACTGCCTCATGTGTAACTGCAAAACTTGTTGTTTTCAACTCTGTGTTTTATATTGGTTACAATACAAGAAAAATATTCAACGATTCATTAGATCAGTAACTACCATGAGAAATTTTTCAGCAAGTGTGGAAGATTAACTTTGCTTTTTTTGTTGTTGTTGTTCCTTCTCAAAACACTTAATATACAGAGATTGGAATATAGCTCAGTGGATACGCTAAGGGCACCACATAAATTGGGCATGATGACACACATCTGTAGTCCTATCACTTGGGAGGCTGAAGCAGGAGGATCAGGAAATCAGGATCATCCTCAACTACCTAGTAAGTTCAAGGCCAACCTGGGAAACGTGAGACCCTGCCCTCCCCAGGAAAAAAAAAAAAAAAGTATGTTTCTCTAAGATCAGAATACTTTCATATACAGTAAAAATACTGAAATCCATACCATACATCAGTTTTGGATCTGAGCTATAATGTTTCAGTGTTCACTGGTGGCATGCTGCACCATGTAAAAATGTGTTTGTGAGGGTGCCCTAGCCCCTCATGGCCCTCTAGTGCCATGAGTCCATTTCCAGCTGCCTACTTCTCTTGGAGCCTCCATAGCCCCTCATGGCACTCCAGTGCCACGAGTCTGTTTCTTGTTCCTTGCTCCTCATGAATTCCATGCCTAGGCACTATGAGTTCTTGTGGGCTCCCTAGCCCCTCATGGCCCTCTAGTGCCATGAGCTCTGTTTCATTTCTGCTTCTCATGGAGGCACCCTAGCCCCATCTGGAGTCTGTGAGTTCCAACCTTTCTGTCCTCCCAATAAACTCTACCTTAATCCTCTAAAAAAAAAAAAATGTGTTTGTGGTGTGTTCAGAACCAAAACCACAGTTTAGTCTCATGATGTAGTATAGGCAAGTGTTGCCAGAAACATTTTGGATTCATTATGCATTCTGTTGTGAATTAATTTTTGGTTGCTATACATTAAGAAACTTTCACTGTTGTTAAACACTTTTTTCATTTTCAAATATTTATGCATATGCACATTGGTGCATGTGCATGCGTGTGGAGGCTCAAGATTGAGATCAGGAATCATCCGCAACTGTTCCTCCACCTTATTCTTTTAGAGACAGAGTCACTAATCAACTCCACTGCTCTGGCCAGTATGAAGAGCCAGCATGCTCTGGAGACTCCCAGTTTCTTCCTCCTGAGGCTGGAATAACAGGTGAGCCACCTTGCCTACCTGGCATTTTTCATGGGATGGGGATCCAAACTGTGGTTCTTTTGCTTGTATAGCAAACACTTTAGTTACTCATCCATCTTCCTAGCTCTGTTGCTGTTTTTTGGTTTGGTTTTTTTTAACTCTTCTATTCAAACACATGACCTCCTGTGGGGTTGCCACTTGTAGTTAAAAAAAATTGGGCTGGGGCTAGCAGGATAGTTTAACAGATAAGGCTGGCAGATGACCAGAAGTGCACATGATGGAAGGAAAGAACTGACTTCTGAAAGTTGTCCTCTGACCTCCACCCATGCACCATGCATGTATGTATGCAAACACCTTCTTAAAAAAGAAGAGGAGGGCTGGAGAGATGGCTCGGGTTAATTCTCTACCTGGCAAGCAGAAGGTTCTGAGTTCAGATCCCAGGTCCCATGTAAAAAAAGCCAGACAAGCCCTCTAGTGGGTGGAGCCTGGGAAATCCCAGAGCAAAGCAAGAAGGAGGTAGAATCAATCCAGGATGATTCCTGAACTCACCCTTGGCTCTCCAAGGGACACATGTGCCCTCTGATACACACACACACACACACACACACACACACACACACACACACAGAATGAATAAATAAAGTTTTTTAAAAAGAAGAATTGGATTGGTAATAATGGGTTGATTTCTTTCGGATAACTAGTGCAGTTAAGAATGTCTAGTCCTACAGGAATCACCTCTACCATACCCCCAATCTTTACTACCTCACTTCCCTAGTAACTCCTGGGTCACTCCTTAGCAGTGTCAAGATTGTAAAAAATTGTGACTATACCCATCCTCTTTCTGATTCCCTGCTCTCTCTTGCCACATGGTCATGGTCATGGCTGCTTCCCCCTGCCACCATGTAGCTATGGCAACTCTCTCCTTGGTCTCTCTGACTTTAAGCTATCTCTCCTGTTCTAATAATACTCTCTCATCTTTAAGGCCAAGCTATTGCTTCCTTCTTGCCTCTCTCCGATCAAGCATCCAAGAGCTTCTTCCTCTGGTTCTCAATAAATCCCTGCTTTAACCTTTCCATGTATTCTAGATTCAATCTTTGGCTCTGGGACACGAGAACCCCAAAAATCCTGTTTCAGTTCAATTGGTGGTACAGGGCTATATTTCCAGCATTTGAAAGGCAGACACTAGAGGATCAGAAGTACAAGATTATCCTCAGCTATACTTGAGGCCAATCTGAGCTATATGAAACCATCTCAAAAAAAAAAAAAAAAGGAGGAGGCAAGCTGCTTGGGTGTCACAGTTGTAGCTCAGTCAGATCTGCCACCAGTATGGCAATATACAATGAGCACCATGTGTTTAACAAGTGGAATTGAAAGGGATTAAACCTCTGCCTCATAAGCAGAAAGTGCTGAGTTCGGATCATGTAAAAATGCTGGGCAGAATTCTGGAAGACAGAGCCTAGGAAACCCCAGAGCAAAGTAAATAGGAGATAGAGTAATCCAGGATAAGTCCTGAAGTCACCCTTGGACCTCCATAGGCATACACAGTGCCCTCTGATACACACACACACACACACACACACTGACATCCTCTTTTGGTAGATTAGAAAAATGGAGAACTTTTTAAAAATTCTATAGAAGTCGCTTGTAAAACTAAGGAAAAATTAAAATTATGAAATTAAAAAAAATTTATGAAGTCCCTTAGATTGATAGCAACACCCTGAAACACAAAGGGACAGATCACTGAACAGCTGGGGTTGAAAGGTGGTAAACCAGCATTCCTTTTGTTCTAGAGAGAATAAATAAAGGACATGGACACAGACAGGCGAGCTGAAGACGCGCAGAGGAAGAGGAAATTTTAATGTCCTGTACCAAGTATTATGGCAGGAACTTGAAAACCCAGCACTTAGGAGGTGGGGAGAGAAGGATCTGAAGTTCAAGGTCATCTTCAGTGCGACATAGCGAGTTCAAGGACAGCTTGGGCTACACGACACCCAGCCTAAAAAAGAAAGAAAAAAAAAAAAAAAAAAAGGAGAGGGGGGTGGGGATAAAAGAAAGAAATTCCAAGGCCAAGAAGATCAATGAGAGAATCAGCAAAGCTTCAAACTTCTTGGGAAAAAGATGATGTCTATAAACATTGATTGTGGAGATATTGATTGTGGAGAAAGAATAGTTTAAGGTGTCTAGAAGATACAGGGTTTTTGATCTCCTGGATCTGCTGACCAAAATGTTACAGGTTTCCCTTTTAAAAGACCCTTCTAGGGTCTTTAAAAAAAAAAAAAAAGGAGTTTTTTTTTTACTTATTTATATACTGTGTGTGGGGAGCAGATGTCTATAAACCAGAGATAATATGGAGAAAGAATAGTTTAAAGTGTCTGGAAGATACACGGTTTTTGATCTCCTGGATCTGCTCACCAAAATGTTATGGGTTTCCCCTTTGGGGTCTTTTTTTAAAAAAAAAAAAGGTTTTTTTTTTACTTATTTATACATGCACTGTGTGTCTCTGTGGAGGATCAAGGGTGACTTCGGGAATCACCCTGGATTACTTCTACCTCCTTTTTGCTTGACTCTGGGATTTCCCAGACTCTGCCCACTAGGGCCCAAAGTGCAGGCCTCAGCCTTTCTTCTTGGTGTTTTTTATGTGGACCTAGAATCCAAACTCAGGGTCTTCTGCTTGCAAGGTAGAATCTTAACCCCTGAACCATTTCTCCAGCCCCTTTTTGGGATTCTTTATATGTCCAGGTTCTTGTGTTCAGGAGTCACATTGAAAAACCATAACTCACATAAAGGATTAAAGCAGAGTTTATTAGAGGAGAGAAAGAATTGAACTCACAGACTCCAGGCATGGAATTCATGAGGGGCAAAAGAAATGAAAGGAACTCAGGAACTCCAGACATGGAATCCCATGAGGAGCAAGGGAGCCAAAATGGCTTGCCAGGATCAGGGTTATTTATAGACTTAGACAGACCCAGGAAAAGGTGCCTTTTCCTCATTTGTTAGCTCCAGTTTCTGTAAACCTGATTGAAACTTTTGGTCCTCTACATCTCATTGGTCTGCTTATATTGGGACCTAACTCAGTTGATCTTGTGCCCTTGGTAGGTGTAACAGTTACTCTTAACTATTGCTATGAGAGAGCACCCAAAGTCAAGCAACTTAAGGGAGAAAAGGAAATGTATTCATCTTCATGGTTCCAGAGGGGAGAAACAGTCTTTCATGGCAGAGGCAACATGGCTGGTGGCAGGCCACGTCACTGCAAACATCCAGCAGGCTAGTGGGTGACAGCCGAAGGCTGGAGGATTCCTGGAGAGTCTCTCTTCTTCTCAGTCTCCTGCTCTATGGTCCGCTACTGGGAAGTTCCAATGAGATCTAGGGAGGTTCCAATCAGATCTATGGCTGCTCTTTGCATTGTGATCCAGATAATCTCCTCAGGTGGTCTCAGCTGATTTTAGTTAATACCAGGTGTGTCAAGTTGACACCCAGGATTAACTATCACAGTAGGGTTTATCTGCAATGGAAAACTAATCTCCCTATTCTTTCATAAACAGAGGATTGGGGCAAGGTGGTGACTTTATCTCCGTGAAGGATTATTAGACTCAGTTCTTCCAGATTAGTGGGTTGATTTCCTTTAGGGTAACCTTGGCCTTGGGGATGACTTTCAAAACCTTCACAGACTGTCCCAGCACAGTGGCTCTAAAATTGCCTAATGGGGAGTAGAGTGTGTGCCGTGCATGCTCATCTTTAGTCGGTCAGTAGGCAAAGTTCAGTAGAGTCTCTATCATTCTCTGTTGCTTTTGTTCTAGTAGATTCTTTGAAGGAATTTAAGTAAAATACCAATTCTGAATCCAGGTCTGCAAGAAGACAAGACAAAGAGTAGTTATTCTTCAGCCTGTAAGAGCTGAAGATGAACAGCACACAGCCGACTTGTAAGTCACAGGGGAAACAGCACAACAAGAGAGTTCCAGTTGATGCGGGTGACGGGTGGAAGCTGAGTGTGATAGGCATGCCTATGATCTCAACCCTTGGTATAGAGGAGGAAGGATCAGGAGTCAAGGTTAGTCTCAGCAACTAAGACTCTGTCGAAAAAACTAAATAAACTGCATACGATTCCACTTCTTCCTGAAATATTACTGTTTCCTTCTAATAGAATAAATTTGTCTATAGTCATATCACCCTGAATGTGTCTGATCCCTTCTAATAGAATAATTTCTATTGTACAGCTGGTGTAGTGAGAAATTTCTGGTCCTGTGGGAACCACCCCCCATCTCCCAGTCTTTACTACCTCATTTCCCTAGTAACTCCTGGGCTACTCCTTAGCAACGTTCAAGACTATAAAAGATTGTAGGTCCACCTCCATCCCCTCACCCCCTCTCCTACCATACTGCCACCATGTGGTTATGGCAACTCTCTCCCCCTTCTCTCTGACTTTAAGCTTTCTCCTCTGCTCTAATGCTCTCCCACCTTAAGGCTTTGGCTTCCTCCTTGTTTTTCTCAGACCGAGCATCTGAGAGTTTCTCTTATTCTCAATAATCCCTGCTTTAACTTTTCCATGTATCCTAGTTTTAGTCTTCAACTCTGGGACACGAGAACCCCCAAAATAAATCTGGTTTCACTCCTGAAATCTCACTGAAAATGGTTAATGGCCTAAAATCCCAGAACTAGGTAAGTTAAAGCAGAAGCAGCACCACAAATTCAAGGCCAGCCTGATTTATATAGTTAGTATTCCAGATGAAACAGGGTTACGTAGTAAGGTCTATCTCAACCCCAGCCATGCCCTCCAAAGCAAAATAAATATGCAAAGCTTACAGAAAGAAAGATACAGGATAGGATACCAAAGATCCAAATAAGAAAAGAAGCTATTCGTTTAGGCATACTATAGCAAGGGACCAGTACCGTAACTGTGTTTGTTACAGATTTGAAAGCAAGCAGGGAGTTGAAATGTTTTAGTCTAAAAAGAGAAGAGATGTTCTAATTGGAAATTGTTTTTTTGTATTTGCTTTCCATTTTTTCGTATAAGTGTTATATGTCCATATGCTCATGTGTGTAGAGGCTAGAGAAAGACCATCAGGTATCCTGTTCCATCATTCTCCTCCTTATTCCCTTGAGAATTTCTCCTTGAACCTGGAGTTAAGTTGGTGGCTATCAAACCTATTGCAGTTCGCTTGCATGGTTGCTGATAAATCACCATCAAACAGCTTAAAGGAACAAGGGGTTTATTCTCTTACGATAGACTGGTTACAGTTACTCGTCCAACTTTGCAGGAGAGCTCACACCAACACCAAGACCGAGGGAACTAGCCACACTATCTCCACATAGCAGCTGAGAGAGGGACGATCCTTACTTGCCAGACCAGCATGTCTGGCCAAGTACACACAAGGATGCCAACTTTCTCAATCAGCTCTCTGTATTTTATTCCAGGTCCTAGTCCCACCCACCATGGGCTGGGCCTTCCCCATCAGCTAGACAATTTCTTGCAAGGTTCACTCTGGGCTTAACTCAACTACTAATTCTCTACAAATGTGCCCAGAGCTCAAACTCTCAACCATTAAGTTGAAACTTGTGCCTAACCATGACAAAACTCTAGTGATCTTCCTGTCTTCGCTCCCCCGACAGTGCTGGAGTTACACATACAGGTATGGCCATGCCTGTTTTTTCACATGGGTGCTGGTCTTCAAGCTTGCACACTTACCCACTGATTCATCTCTCAAGCCCAGGGATCAGGGTTAAGGGGAAGCTGCAGCTAGACTAACTATAAGACAGGCTTCTTCCATGCTTGCCTTCGTTTTCTCTTGTTGTCTTTAGTTGGAAGTGGAAGTGCACATAGGGAAGCTGATTCATTGACCATGTCCTGATCAGGGCAGCTGGTTGCTACAGATCTTGTTAGAGTTCTTGTGTGTGTGTGTGTGTGTGTGTGTGTGTGTGTGTGTGTGTGTGTGTGTCCTGAGTAGTTATCTGCTATCAAATCAGTTTCAGAACAAATCAAAATTCGAAATCCCTAAGTTATTTTTCACTGTCCTCCTGCTTTGCTAAGAATTCCAAATTAAGAAGCAGTAGAACAGTGAGAACTGTCTTAGCAAACTTGTCATCTATCAAAAGGAACAAGCAAGAGCAAGCTTGAGAGCCAGACATGGCGGGACACACCTGTATTCTCAGAACTTGGGAAGGTGAGGTAGGAGGATTACAAAAATTCGAAGCAGACTTGGGCTACATAGGATATTCCAGGCCTGCTTGGGCAACTGGGAAAGACCCTGTTTTAAAAGCAAAAATAAGGGCTGGAAAGATGGCTCAGGAGTTCAGCCTTTGTCTTGCAAGCAAAAGGACCTGTATTCAAATGCTAAATCCCATGTAAAATACCAAGCAGAAATGGCAGCAGCCTGTACTTCTGACTAGGAAAGGAACTCCAGAACAAAGCAGAGAAGGTAAAGCAATCCAGGATGATTCCCAAAGTCACTCTTGGGCCTCCACAGGCATACATAGTGCCCTCTTCTACACCTACATGCACCTACACATCCACACCTACACATCCGCACCTATAAATGCAAAAATAAATGAATAAATGAGTTGATAGATAGATAGATAGATAGATAGATAGATAGATAGATAGATAGATAGATAATAAAGTAAGTAAATGGAAAAAAAAAAAAACAAAAAAACGAGGGCTGGTGAGAAGGCTTAGTGGGTAATGGCACCTGCAAGAAAACCAGGGGACCTGATTAGATCCCCAAAGCCTACATGGTGGAAGAAGAGAATCAACTTCCAAAATTGCCATTGGACCTCCACAAGTGCGATATACCTGTTCTCTCTCAAATAAATAAAACATTAAAAGGAGATGCTTTGTTAAAAAAAAAACAAAAACAAAAACAAAAAAACCTAAGGGCCTAAAATCTGGCAGTACCATGCTACCAAGAAACAAGTAAAACTGGGGGACTGGAGAGGTGGCTCAGGGGTTAAGCCTTTGCCTTGCAGATGGAAGGTCCTGAGTTCGGATCCTAGACCCCACATATAGACGCCGGACGGAAGCAGGGGCGGCCTGCGTTTCCGGTCCTGGTAGGGCGGAGCCTGTGAATCCCGGGGCAGAGTAAACAAGGAGGAGGTAGGGTGGCCATGGTGGTTCCCGAATCTGCCTGTAGTTCACACACACACACACACACACACACACACACACACACACGCATGCACACATGCACAATATACACACGCACACGTGCACAATTGAATAAAAAAAAAAAGAAACAAGTAAAACTGGGAATTAAGATAATTTGTTCTGTCAAGACAAAAATCACAATGAATTAAATTATAGACTGCATTGGCTTTTATTCGAAGTCCCACTGGGCAAGAGAGGATTTCGTAAGATGAGAATAAGAAAACAGAACAATCAAAATAAAAACCTGATACTTGACTTCAAGTTACTTTGTTCTAAATGCTCAAGCAGAGATGGCTTCCTTACACCATGGTGCACATAAATCAGAATCTCCTGTTTTCAGGAAATCTATCTGCTTTGAAATTTCAGTTTGGCTTCATGGAATTAAGCATGAGGGACTTCACGTTGGTTTGGCTGGCTCTGTTGGGACCTGGTCAGAAACACTCTCCAAAACAGTGCTCATAATTTTGTTTAACTGTTTAGTCTATTTTAGATGCATTAGATCACCAGATTTCCTCTCTGTATATAAAGCTGGTAGCCTTCTGTGCCCCTGCAGAAGACCCAGGATTGACTCCTTAGAGAAGGCTGAGAGACTGTCATAGTTAGGCACAGATGTCAACTTGACTCTTGAGGGTTTCAGCTCTGGGCACATTTGTAGAGAATTAATGGTTGAATTAAGCCCAGAGCAAACCTGCAAGAGATGGTCTAGTTGATGGAGCAGACCCAGCCAGTGATGGGTGGGAGTAGGCTCTGAACAGGTGAATAAAATACAAAAAGGTGAGTGAGGAAAGTGGCTTCCTTCTGTTCACTTGGCCAGACATGCTGGTCTGGCAAGTAAGGATTGTCCATCTCTCAGCTGTTGTGTAGTGATGATGTGGCCAGTTCCCTCAGCCCTGGTGTTGGTGCGTGCTCTCCCGTCAAGCTGGACTGAGAACTGTAACCAGGAATCATAAGAGAGAATAAACTCTTGTTCCCTTAAGCTGTTTGATGGTCATTTATCAGCAACCATGCAGATGAACTGCAACAGAGACCTTCTTAGAAACAGGGTCGCATAGAAAGGTTTTAGAAAAAGAACATATATGTATGTATATATGATATATAAAATATACATATCTTAATTTGAGACTATTGCTTGAGTTCTCTAAATCACTAAATCAGCAGGGAATGTTGGATATTAAAGGAAATTTTACCTTTTCTTTTTAAAAACCACCTTTCCATAAGATAGAACTCAGACAATTAAACAACACTAGAAGTACTAGGCATGTGATACTTCTTGATAAGTTGTTGGCCAGAGATGTCTTAAAGACCTTCCAAACAATATAGGCTTTTGCCATTGCTCTTGGTTGCCCTCCAGTTACTGAAGATGCAACACACGTGGATCATAGGACCTGGACAAAAACATGAGCTGGAACTAGTCTGGAAGCTTCCTTCTTGCTGGAAAGCTTGCAGAGTACCAGAGAATGCTGTGGAAGCTGCCAAGGGAAAAACATCAATCAAAAGTCTCATTGATTTGTGAAATCTGCAAGTTGCAATAATAATCTCCGTGGCAAGAGGTGACTATCTATACATGAATATCAAGGAGGCAAACTAGCTTTCTGATCAGATTTAAGACCCACTTTGTCAAAAGGGACCACATTTCTGTAAACTAGAATAAGAACCTATGAAAAGGGAGGACATAGGTCTCAGGGGAAGAGCAAGCTATCTAAATTTAGCTCTGGATACACTACATCAAACTGCCTTTTAAACACCTATTATTATATCCATAGATTGGAGGAGGACTCAGCACTCAATCTGGAAGCCTTTTTCTTTGACAGGTGTTAACTACAGAACAACATAGCTGGCCAAATTGCAGAAAATAAGTGACTATGGACTGTGTAGCTATTCGCTTGCATGGTTGCTGATAAATGAACATCAAAGAGCTTAAGGGAACAAGGGGTTTATTTCCTTACAATAGTCCAGTTACAGTTCTAGGTCCAGCTTGACAGGAGAGCACGCACCAACACCAGGGCTGAGGGAACTGGCCACACCATCCCTATATAATGGCTGAGAGAGAGACAATCCTTACTTGCTAGACCAGCATGTCTGGCCAGGTGTACAAAAGGATGCCAACTCTCTCAACCAGATGTCTGTATCTTATTCCAGGGCCTAATCCCACCCACCCTAGGCTGGGCCTTCCCCATCAGCTAGACAATTTCCTTCAGGTTTGCTCTGGGCTGAACGGAACTACTAATTCTCCACAAATGTGCTCAAACTCGCAACTAGTCAAGTTGACACTTGGCCTAACCATGACAGAGTGGTTGGCCCTAATCAGGACCTCTAAGCCACATCCACTCTAACCCCAAGGCTCGGGGAACATCGAGAAAGAGAAGGCTGTAAGATTGTAAGAACTTAAATGGTGGACCAGACACTATCTCCTGGACATGACAAAAACTGCCTGGGAACTGTCCTATCAATATCTCACCAGGAAAAAGGAATGATCTCAAGAAGCTCCATAGTTTGCTGAGAGATTCAGGAAAATTAATACTTTTAAGGAACAAAAGGAAGATGCTATCCTCAATGGTACCCACTAATCTATAACACTTGCTGGAGCATGATTCGTGATAAGCATATGTCATCAAAGACAAACTAGATGATGCACAGTGGGACACGCACATCAAAAAAAAAACCATGAAATTAGGGGCTGGAGAAGTGGCTCAGGGGTTAAGCCTCTGCCTTATAGGCGGAAGTCCCAAGTTCATATCCTACACCCCACATATAGACACCAGGCAGAAGTGGAGGCAGCCTGCGTTTCTGGTCCTGGTAGGGCGGAGCCTGTGAATCCCCGGGTAGAGTAAACAAGGAGGAGGTGGAGGTGGTCCATGGTGGTTCCCGAATTTGCCCGTGGCTCTACACACACACACACACACACACACACACACACACACACACACACACACACACGTGCGCACGCACGCACACACACACAATGAATAAATAAATAAATAAAAATTTTTAAAAAACTTGAAAATAGGAGGGAATGTGACAGGGAAGAGGAAGAGTTGTCAGGGGAAAAAGTAGATGAGACAGGAATGGGGATTAATGGAAGAAAAATAAGAAAACTAAAATCAAAAACACCTTTCCATACGTGTGTGTGTGTGTGTGTGTGTGTGTGTGTGTGTGTGTGTGGATGTGGGTGTGTATAGAAGAGAGCACTTACGTATGTGTGCCCAAAGATGACTTCAGAATCATCTTGGATTGTTCTACCTCCTTATTGCTTTTTTCTGGGATTTCTCAGGCTCTGCCTACTAGGGCAGGAACTATAGGCTGCTGCCATTTCTGCCCAGTAGTTTTAAATGAGATCTGGGATCTAAACTTAGGTCCCTTTGTTTGCAAAGCTTTAACCCCAGAGCCATCTTTTCAACCCCACATTTCTTTTTATTTATTTATTTATTTATTTTGTGTGTGTGTGTGTGTGTGTGTGTGTGTGTGTGTGTGTATGTTACATGGTACTGTATATCCCTGTGGAGGCCCAAGGATGACTTTGGGAATCATCCTGGATTGCTTCTACCTCTTTTGCTTCACCCTGGGATTTCCCAGGCTCTATCCACCAGGGTGGGAAGTGCAAGCTGCCACTATTTTTGCCTGGCTTTTTCTACATGGGACCTGGGATCTGAGTTCAGGATCTTCTGTTTGTTGAATCATTTCTCCAGCCTGCCCATATATATATAAATATTTTTAAATTATTTATTTGTTAAGAGAGAGAGGAAGAGGTTTGGCCATGGTGCAGAGGTAGAGGTTAGAGGTCAATTTAACTGAAGTCTTTTCTCTCCTTCTACCATGTCGGCTTCTAGGTATCAAAACACAGGTTACCAGGTTTTTGAGCAGGCAATTAATCTGCTGAGTTATCTTGCCAGCCCCTATTTTTTAAATAGCATGTTTTAATTACCTATTTATTATTTGAGACAAAGTCTTATGTAGCCAAGGCTGGTCTTGAACTCTCTATGTGGCCAAGGATGATTTGGAACTTCTGATCTTCATACCTCTACCTCTCGAATGCTGGCATTATAGACATGTGCCACCATGCCTAGTTTTATGCAGTGCTGGGGGTTAAACCTAGGCCTTCCTGTGTGTTAGGCAAGTACTCTGCCAATTGAAGCTATGAATGACGTTCAAATTGACTAGAGACTTATTAGAATCTGTGGGGTTCGTGCCTTTCTTTGAACTGTTAAACAATTCTGAACCACATCCTCTTTCAGAAATCTGACATTATTACAAACAATTATCTCCAGACATGCAAATAAATTGTTTGGTGAGTTTCTAATGATGTTCCTCTCTCCACTGTGCAGTAAGCTAGCTTTGTATCTATTATGAATATTGACCTCATCTCTGGGACTAGGTAGCTCAGTGGTAGTATTCCGTCCTTCCATACATGATGCCCTGGGTTTAATCCATAGTGCTACCTAATTAAATAGACAGAGGTAAGAAACTTGATTTCAGCCTTACCAATGGGCTTATATTTTATGGTCTTTGGACTAATTGTAATATCTTTTCTGGTTTCTTTTCTATATTTTTCTTTTGACAATTCATTAGTAAATTAAATTAAAAAATCTTTGACCTATATTCATTTCATATCTGCATGAGAATCATGGTTTTACTACTTTGAAAAAGAATTTCCTTAATAAGTCCAATTCAAATATTCACCTTGGGTAAAAATATTTTAGAGGAAGAGATTATTTAGGAAAAAATCATAGACAGAAAGAGTATGCAGCAAATATTGCCTAGTATACTCAACTGAAAGGTGAGTGAGTGGATAACTGGTTTCTTAGAAGTTTTAATCCATTAGTTTACTAGAAAATTGTATAGAGATTTTATCGGAAATTCTAATGTTTCCTAGAATAAAATTGCCAATTACGCCATACAGAACAACTGCATCCTAGTTTGTATTTGTATTTTTTTTTTTTTTTTTGCAGAACAGTGACGCCCCAATCTTCAGAGCTGATCTGATTCTCTGAATAACTGTTATGCCCATTCTGTTCAAAGTGTTGAGATAAAATATTGCACAGGAATGTTGTGAAAAACTTGATAAGATGATGTACACCTGTAATTCCAGTACTTGGGAAATAAAATCAGGAAAAGTTTTAGTACAAGGCAAGTCTGGGCTACACAGTGAGACCCTGCAGCACACACACACACACACACACACACACACACACACACACACACTAAAAGGTGGGTAAATTGGCTCAGTGGTAAAGGCATCTATGTGCAAACCTGGCAACTTGAGTTCAATACCCAACACATGACAGAAGAAGAGAAGTAAAGAAGAAACTTTTGAAAGTTGTTCTCTAACTTCCACATATGGCATGTTCTCTCTCTCTCTTTCTCTCTCTCTCTCTCATTTCATTTTCGGGGAGGCTGGGTTTCACTATGTGACCCAGGCTTAACTATAGCTTACTGGCCTCAAGTTTACAGCAATTCTCCTGGCTTAGCCTTCCCATGCTGGGATTACAGGTGTGAGCAGACTATACCAGATCAAAATAATCTTTCTTTCTTATGGATTATTTTTAAATATATTTTATTATATTTTTAGAGAGGGAGAGAGAGGAGGTGCACACATGCATGCATGGTACAGGGTGGAGGTCAGGGATGGTCAGTTCTCTCCTTCCATGTAGACTTTCAGGAATTGAACTCGGGTTGCCAGGTTGGTGAGTGGATCTAAACACTCAGCTATCTCACTAGCCCACTTGTTTATAGATTATAATCTAAGGTATTTTGTCATAGAAAGCTGACTGCTACACACTTGTTCTTTTTTTTTTTTTTTTTAATTGCAGACTGATTGCTCCCACAAGGCTGTCATAGGGACTTTCTATTTTTCTACCTGCCCTCTCTGACGTCAGTTTGTCTCTTCTGTTCTAGTCATTTTCCACCTTAAGAATAACTATGGCTCCCTTGACCCCCTAGGCCTTCAACTCTATTTAAATAAACTAATTTTTTTAACTTTATTTATTTTGCATGCCTGTGTGTGTGTGTGTGTGTGTGTGTGTGTGTGTGTGTGTGTCTGTCTGTCTGTCTGTCTGTCTGTCTGTCTGTCAGAGGGCACTGTGTGTCCCTGTAGAGTACCAAGAGGGACTTTGGGGATCATCCTGGATTGCTTCTACCTCCTTTTCGCTTTGCTCTGGGTTTTCCCAGGTTCTGCCCACCAGGGCCAGAAGTGCAGGCTGCTGCCATTTCCTGGTGTTTTTACATGGGATCTAGGATCTGAACTCAGGACCGTCTGTTTGCAAAGCAGAGTCTTAACCCCTGAGCCATTTCTCCAGCCCTAAATAAACTATTCCTTTTTTAAAAATTAATTAATTTATTTAGTGGGCGTGTGTGTGTGTGTGTGTGTGTGTGTGCATTAGAGGATACTATGTGTCACCAAGAGTGACTTCAAGAATCATCCTGCATTGCTTCTACCACCATACCACCTTTTTTTTTCTTTTTTGCTTCACTCTGTGATTTCTCAGGCTCCACCCACCAGGGCAGGAAGCACAGCTACCACCCACCCCCACCCCTTACCCCCTGCTATTTCTGCCTGGCATTTTTATGTGGGAACCTGGGATCCAAACTCAGGTCCTTCTGCTTGTAAGGCAGAGTCTAAACTTCTGAGTCATCTCTCCAGCCCGTAAACTATTTCTTAAGTCTCTGTCTAAAAATAATTTGCAGACTGACCAGTCAAGATACTACATTTTAAATTGTACTAATTAAACTCTAGCTTCTCAAATTAAATTGCTTAGCCTCAGCCTATCTTTTCTCATCCTATAAACTACCTGCTCTCTATGCCATATGTGTGCGTATGTTTAATCTCCCTCCCCACTATTCAGTTATTAAAGTCAGAATCAAGCCACCCAGGGATGGTGGCACATGCCTATAATCCTAGCATTTGGGAGATGATGGCAGGAAGATCAGGAGTCCAAGGTTATCCTCAGCTAGTAGAGAGTTCCCAGCTAGCCTGAGCTACATGAAACCCTGTCATTCATTCATATATTTCCATGTGAAATGTCCTAAATGTCTCTCTTTCCATGATCCTTTTACTTTTTTGTTCTTCTTTTCCAACAAGCTGACCTTGATTTTGTAATCCTCCTGCATGGGTCTCTCAGCTGTTAAGATAACCAGTTCTTCTTCATCTTTTGTAGCTAATCTGAACAATGATTGTCTGTGTTGGATGAAGAAGTCATTGCTCTGCTTCCAAGCAGCCCTCCTATAATCTGCCACGGGGGACTGGAACTAGATTTCTGCAGTCCAGCTTTCTTGTGCCAGCTGGGTTCTCTGTAAGGCCTTGCCAACCCTGGGAGAGCTGAAGGCAGAATGAAGGGAGAAGGGACCTGCTCCTTCCTGTTGCTTGCTGTTTCTTTTAGTGTCACCTAGGCAACCGCTCTTCAGGCCAACAGCTGCAGCTGGTTCTAGCTCTGGCCGTCTCTGAAAGCTGAGGACAAGCCTCAGAGCTCCCTCTGAGATACTTACACTTGCCAGCTAGCAGCTCTTCTCACAGGTCCCTACCATGCAGGGACCTGCCTCCAAGCTCTGGGGGTACTGACTATGAATCAGGTATCATGCAAAGCGCTGAGATCCAGCTATCTAAGGCTCTTCTTTGAAGTGGTTGGTTTCTATCATCTCAACTTTAACCTTTTATTTCTTAAGCTACTTCTTACAGTCACTACTCTTTCCTTTACTTTCCCTTTAAATCCTCCATTAGCTATATTAATAATTATGTGTGTGTGTGTGTGTGTGTGTGTGTGTGTATTGGGATTAAACTCAGGGCCTTGTGCCCGCTAGGCAAACACTCTAACACTGAACTATGCCTTAATGACTTGCATTTTGAGTTCAGATTTTAAGTTAATTTACTCATATCCTTAAACTCAAATGTGCTATTGAGCAACTTAAAAATGAAAAAATAGGACACGCTGACATCACAGACAACCAACTCCTCACCTTGAGTCAATTATGCTGAAGACTACAAAAACAAGTACTTGGAATCTACATTTGATAATGGTGTCCCCAACTGTAAGTTGGAGGTAGCTTCAATTAAACACAGAAGTAGTTAGACACAGGCATCAACTTGACGGTTGCAGGCTGAGCTTTGGGCACATCTGTGAAGAGTTGGTAAAGGCAAGCCATAAGCAAACAGCAGGAGATTGCCTAATCAATGGGGTCATGGAAGGTGGGACTATTCCCTGGGCAGATGGATAAGATGGGGAGCTGGTAGTACCGAGTGACTTCTAAGAGCTTGAGCCCACTGCTGTTCCTTAGCTGTTTCAGTGAGTTGGTATTTTTCAGCATGCTTGGACAGACTTGCAGTCTGGCAAGTGAGGTTTGTTGCTCCCTCAGCAATGGATATAGTGTGTCTAGTTCCCTCGGCTCCTGGTGTTGATATGAACTCTTCTGCCAAGCTGGACTAACAACTACAAATAGACAATTTTAAATCAGAACAAAATCCTTTGTTCCCATAAGCTGTTGGGTTGTGAATGTATCGGCAAACTGCAACATGCTCGAAGGAGTCAGTTCAGGTGAAAAGCATTCCATTTGAGTCACAGAAAACAGCAACCTCTATGGCAGTCCTAAAAGAATCTTTTATTTTCTGTCCCTGAAGAGGAATCTTTTTGAAAAATCAAATACAAATTGTAATTGTGCAGGTCTCAGAGTTGGCAAAATAAGTCACAGTCTTGTTTGACAGAGTATAGCACTAAAATTCAGAGTGAGAATCTTGGGTTGACTTGGTTAAGATTCTACAGTATTCACATCCCTTCAGAAACTTCTAGTGCACTGGAAGCAGTCTCTTTCTCTGAGAGATGCTATGATAATGTCATTTGAAAAATGTCTATTTTTCTGAAGTTTCACTTTAACCAGTAACTTGGAGAGCAGGATTCCTCAACATTTTGAGCTAAATAACCATTGACTATGAGAGATGTGTGCTGCAGGTGTTTAATCGCATTATTGACTGATATACTAAGCCAAGAAGAATTATCCACTTGTTACAACAACTAAAAATGCTTTCAGATATTGCAGAGGTACACTACAGGCAAAATCATCTCCATTGGCCAGCCTGAGCTACAAAGCAAGGAGAGAGAGAGAGAAAGAGAGAGAGAGAGAGAGAGAGAGAGAGAGAGAGAGAGAGAGAGAGAGAGAGAAAGACAGAGAAACAGAGATAAGAGAGAATGTGAATGAGTATACCCTTTCAAAGATGTAGTATGGAAAGAGGAGAAAAAAAATTTATAATGAAGAAACCTAACAGATACTTTGGCCAGTCAGTGAAGTGGAAAGTCACGCTGATAGACTGTACCTTTGTATCATATGATGAGAGTGGCTCTTTTACTTCTCTCTGACTATCCTTTTGAAAGCACCTATGTCCAGTCTAACTATGAAATAAATATCAAAGTCCAGTTGCATGATGTTCTACTGAATGCTGGACTTATACTCTTCAAAACTTTCAGTCAACAAAAATAAGGAAAGTCGGAGTAGTTTTCACAGCCAGGCAAAACAGGACCTCCCAAGGCTAGCCTTGAATCTGCAATTCTGCCTTAGTCTCCTGAGTGCTATGAGTATGGGTGTGTGGTATGGTATCTTCAATGAGATCTTATAACAAAACAAGACACATTCTTACTTTTTTTTTTTTTTTTAACAATTTTTTTATTTTTATTATTTATTCAACTGTGTGTATGTGCGCGCGCGTGTCTGTGTGTGTGTGTATGTGTGTGTAGAACCACGGACGAATTCGCGAACCACCATGGACGCCTCCACCTCCTTCTGCCCCGGGATTCACAGGCTCCGCCCTACCAGGACCAGAAGCGCAGGCCGCCCCAGCTTCCGTCTGGCGTCTATACGTGGGATCTGGGATCCGAACTCGGGACCTTCCGCCTGCAAGGCGGAGGCTTAACCCCTGAGCCACCTCTCCAGCCCACATTCTTACTTTTTGTTATGTGAAAGTCTGAGGGTAGCATGCCGCCTGTTTCCCATAACTGTACTTGATAGCCTCTCCCCCTCATCAGTTCTGACTGATGCTCCCAAGAGCATCACAATTCTGAAAATAGAGATGAATGCCAGGCCTTTCTTAGGCCGGGCACCAAAGCCACAGTCCGGTTTCTAACTGTGATGAACAAGCACATTTACATGGGTGAATTTGAAATCATGATGATCACAGAGCTGGGAGAATTATTGTGACCCTCCCGGTCAGGGTAAACAAGGGTGGAGTGATCGGCTCCAGATGTGATGTGCAACTGGAAGGTCCAGGAATAATCTGCTTCCGTGTCATCAGTTTGGCTTCATTGTACTGATGCCTCAGCTGGTGTTATGGACCATGAAGGAAGATGAACATGCACAGGAGGGATTATCTTGAGATTCTCTTCTTAGGGATGCTAAACATATATAAATAAAATGCACAGTGGAAAATATTGTTGGTTTCTAAAAATATTTTATCATTTATGTGTGTGGGGGCACTATGTGTCCCTGTGGAGGACCAAGGGTGACTTAGGAAATCATCCTGGATTGCCCTACCTCCTTTTTGCTTCTCTCTGGAATTTTCCAGGCTCTGTCCCTAGGGCCAGAGGTGCAGGCCACTGCCATATCTGCCTGGCATTTTTATGTTGGAACCTGGGATCCAAACTCAGGATCTTTGGCTTTGGAGGCAGAGTCCCAACCCCTGAGCCATCTTTCCAGCCCCCATGAAAAAACACCTTTTAAAGGACATAACAAAAGGTGTCTCTGTGGTTCAACATTTACAATGTCTAGGAAATTATTCAATTATTCAAAATTACTTGATGTCCAAAGAAATAAGACTTCCATTCTTTCAAGAGAATATGCAATCAACAAAGACTAACATAGATGTGGGATTACCAAGATTTTAAGGTAGATATTATAAATCTATCCAGTGGTGTAAAACAAAATGTTCATAGTGATTACAAAAGAAATTCTCACAAACAAATTTAAATGATGAAAAAAGCAAATGGAAATTCCAGAAATTAAATACACCGAGTACATACTTTGAAATATACCAGAATGAGCCTAATGGAATAGATCTACACAGATTGACACGTGCAGGTGCTTAATAATCTCACTGTACCCTAGGGAGTTGGAAAGAAAGGAAGCATTGGAAGATGAAAAAGAATGAGGCCTGAGAAGAGTTTGGATGCACCTTTCAAACTGGCACAGTGTAACTATGTGTAAGCCTCAAAAAATGTTCTTAGAAGGGAGTCCATGTACAGAAGGCTCTCCGTGAATTAGGGGGACAAAATGGCATGCAATACAGAGTCCTCTTTACCTTTTTCTCCAAATGAAGCAGTGTTTGTTTAGTAAGCTCCCATACAACATACTTTGTTGCAAGGTGGAAAGTATGCATGGATCCTACAGGGTGGAAAATCTTACTGAGGCTAAGAACATAGCTGCCCTCTTTATCCATGGAGAATTGCTTATCAGATTCCCCCATACCAAAATTCACAGATGTCTAAGTCCCTGATATAACATGGCATAATATTTGCTCATGACCTATCCACATGTTCAGTGTATTTTTGTTCTGTTTTGAGACAGAGTCTCACACCGTAATCCAGGTTGACCTTGAATTCATTGTGATGGTCTTACTTCAGGCTTCCACATGCTGGGATTATAGTCATGTCCCACCATAAATGTCTCATATATTGTAAGTCATGTCTATATTACTTACAATATCTTAGGTAGTACTATTTTATCTAGAGAATAATGATAAAAATATGTATGTGTTAGTACAGAATATTGTTTCTGAAGATTTTTTTCCTCTTTATCTGGTTGAATCTGGACATGGAACTGATAGAACCTGTAGATACGAAGAGCTGCTTGTACTGCCAAGTGTGTAACTGCCAAGAGACTACAATAACACTCAGACTAAATCCTCAGTGTGTCAAAACCTGAGGGTAAAAATGTCAGCTAATCCAAAGTAAGTTGATCACACTGGACTCCTGACACACACATTTGTTTTTAAATTTATTTATTATTTATTTATTTATTTATTTTGTGTGTGTGTGTGAGAGAGAGAGAGATTGAGAGAGAGAGAGCGCACTGTGTCCCTGTGGAGAACCAAGGGTGACTTCAGGAATCATCCCCGATTGCTTCTACCTTCTTATTGCTTCTCTCTGGGATTTCCCAGGCAGGGCCCACCAGGGCCAGAAGTACAAGCTGAAGCAGTTTCTGCCTCGAGTTTTTATGTGGAACCTGGGATCTGAATTCAGGACCTTCTGCTTTATGAGGCAGAATTTTAACCCTTGAGCCATCTCTCCAGCCCTCTGAGGACACTTCAAATTTAGCAATGGTTTGTATTTGTTCTTACTGGGTGCACATATACTTAGGGATATGGAATCCTTACCTCTCTTCACAAGGTGTTTCTGCCAGTATTACCGTATGTGGCCTAAATAGAATGCCTTATTTTCTCTAGTGGTATTTCGCATGGTGTTGCTTCTTATCAGAAAGTATTAAAGGTTGGAGATGCTCCTTAGTGGTACATGCCTAGCATGCCCAAGGACTTGGGTTCTAGTCCCAGGACTGAAAGAAAAAGAAAGTTTCCAGTTTTTGTAAACATTAAAATTCAAATAAAGTATTTATAGTGCATCTTTCGGGGAGAAAGGAAAGGAAGAAGTGTTGCAATGGCCTTCCTGTCTGTGGAACTCATAGATTTCATTTCCCAGAAGCTGCTCCGTGATGGACTAGCTTCTCTGTTTCTTCACTGTACATGTTATGTTACTGCCTCCTTCAAGCTCCTGCCACTGTGACCCCCACCCCCACAATGATGGACTATATAACCTGAATTGAGAGCTAGTTCATCCTTAAAATTGTAGCTGGGCAAGGTGCCGCACACTTGTGACCCAGGACTCAGGACTTAGTAGGTTGGAGAATCAGGAATTGCTTTAAAGTTGCTTGAGTCTGGCATTTTGTTACAGCAACATGTAATGAAGCTAAAACAAGTGGTGTATGTTGCCATTTCTCCACAGGCAGAATACATGGATCCAGAAATCAAGGGTTGGAGATTGAAGTTCCAGAATTTTTACTTCCTGTCTCTTCAGCTTTGAGTTCAGACGTTCCCTGAACTTAGTTCCCAACAAAGAAATACTTCTACCTTAAATGACAACAATTCCACTAAAAAGAAGGTGAGATGCTACTGAGCATTTGGGGGGCTTCTGGAACAAAATGAACCAAAAACCAAGAAGAAAATGTTCAGTCGACTGAGGCGTTTGATCATCATTGTGATGTGGGAATTGGTTTTCTGTTATGCAATGGGGACAGTACCCAAGTGTTTCTCTAGAATCAAAGAGGTTCTCTGGGGAATCTGCAAGCCATACTATGTTTAATGGAGAATTAAAGCAACCGGAAAAGCACAGAATGCTGGACTGAAAAAGGAAGATCTGGTTCATTCCATTAGATGAAGAACCCAGCTCAGAGAAAGAGGGTTCTAGTGAAGGCCAGGGGAAATAAGGAGTGAATAACAGAAACAAGAGCTACAACTGGCCTCATAATCTCTTACAGGAACAGTTATTCGGGCTTCTAGTTTCTTCCGTGTGTTCAGAAGTAAAGAATGTCTTGGGGCTGGGGTGCGAAGCTCAGTGGAGAAGGCACTTGCCCCACCCGTATACTGGAGTATGGATCCCAGAACCCAGGTAGTATGTAGATAAGAAGAGTTTTGTACTGAGGAGACCTGAAGTTAAGGGAATTCTCAACTTCATAATCCTTGAAAAGTGGGTAGAGAGGGCAAGGTTGAAGACACAGGTTTGTAAAGTGTGCTCAGTTTGTAAAAGTTTAGGAAAAGTATTACGGGGAGAGTAATGCTTTTGCTGCTTTGTTTTGTTTTGGTTTTGAGACAGGAGCTGACTACAAGCACAAATTGGCCTGGAATTTTCTACGTAGCCCAGGCTGGCTTCCGACTCACCATACCCCTGCCTCAACCTTCTGCATGCTGTGATTACAGTTGTGTAATCCTGCTAAAACAGCTTTTTGGTTTTTATTTGGTTGGTTTGGCTTTGATTTTGTTTTATTAAGACAGGATTTTATGTAGACCATGCGGGCCTCCAACTTGCTGTGTAGTCGAAGTTGGTCTAAACTCCTGATTCTGCTGCCTCCTGAGTCCTGGGATCACAAGTGTGCATCACCTTTGTGCATCACCTACATTTTTTTTTAAATCTTAGCTCAGTCTGATGAGGTGTTTTCCTCTCTGCTTTACAACATTTCACTTTAAAATGTGTCCACAGAAGGGCAGTGGTTTCCTAATTTACACAAGCTGATGAGCGACAGGAGCATTTTGAGGAGCTCTAAGCTAGGCTCCCCTGATTCCAATTCACCAGCTCTGAGAAGATTTTGTGTTTCTTTACAGCAAAGCAGAAATGGTTCTGTGGGCACATCCTCCAACACAGCAAAATGGGAAAGACACGTCTAGGCTATGTATGGGATCCCTTGGGTCTTTGAGAAAGGGTATCATTATGTAGTCTATGCTAACCTGAAACTTGAGATGCTCTTCTCAGCCTACCTAGTGTTGAGACTATTAACATGTGCAACTATGCTGATTCTATTTATGCTTTTTTTTGAAGTTTTTTTTGAGACAGGGTCTTATGTAACACAAGCTGGCCTTAATCGACACATCCTCCTTCCTTTTCCTCTTGAGTGCTCAGATTACAGGCATGTGCTATCGTGCCCAGCTCTGCTTTATTTCTTTTTAATTTAAGAAAAAGAGAAAGCAATCAGCTTTGCAAATATTTAATGCACAGACAGATGTTGGCATCCTTATTTCGTCTTGATGCCAGCCAGTTCTGAATCATTCTGATGTCTCGAAAGAGTCATAACAACTCCACAGCCAAATGGATGACTTTATTTTTTTTTATTTTTTATTTTTTTATTTTTTTGCCTGTGTAAGTGTGGGTATGTATAGAAGAAAAACACTGTGTGTGCCTGTGGAGGCCCAAAGATGACTTAAGGAACCATCCTGGAGTGCTCTACCTCTTTTTTGCTTTGCTTTGGGATGTCCCAGGCTCCACCTTCCCAGGCCAGAAGTGTAAGCTGTAGCCATTTCCACTTGGCATTTTTACATGGGATTTGGGATCTGAACTTAGATCCCTTTGCTTGTGAGGCAAAGGTTTAACCCCTGGACCATCTCTCCAGCCCAGTGTAACATTTTTTAAGATTGATTTTACTTAGTGTATGTGTGAGTACACATGCATGTTCATAAGAGCACATGTCAAGGCACATGTGGAGGTCAGAGGACAGTGTTTTAGGGAATCAGTTCTCTCCTTCCAGAAAGCCTCTCATTATTTCTGTCACTGCACTGCAGATACTAGTTGATGATTCTCCCCTCTCTACCTGTTATCTCACTTAAGGAACATTGAGATGACAGAGATGAACCATCACATTAGAGTTTTGTGTGTGTGTGTGTGTGTGTGTGTGTGTGTGTGTGTGTGTGTGTGTATCGGGAGGAATGGAGTGGGTGGGTGGGTATGTGTGTATAGGTGTATGTAGAAGAGAGTACTACGTGTATTTGGATAGACCCAAGGATGAATTTGGGAATCATCCTGAATTGCTCTCCCTCCTTATTGCTTTCCTCTGGGGTTTCCTAGGCTCCACCTTTCAGAGCCTGAAGTACACACCACAGTCAGTTTTGCCTGGCATTTTTACATGGGATCTGGCATTCAAACTCAGGTGGGTTTTTTTTGCTTGTGAGATGAAGATTTAAACCCTGAGCTATCTCTCCAGCCCCACATTAGGCTTTTTTATTTTTATTTATTTATTTATTTATTTATTTTTATTTTTCCACTCATACAAACATAATACGTACCCCTGTCCCCTCCCTCCCTCCACCTCTCCCTGGACCTCCCTGCTCCCTCCCCCGTATTCCCCTTCCTTTCCCCCCTCCCTCCCTTTCTCCCAGTGCCCCCTCCCCTCATCTCTGAAGCATTAAAATATGAGCTTCTCAGATCAAATTCAGGTCATCTAGGTTGAGTAGCAAGTGCTTTTACTTGCTAAGCCATCTCACCAGTCCATTAATGTGTTAATTTTTGTAGAAATGTTACTCTGACATAGGAAGATCTTTTCCCATATAGTCATCTATGATGAGATGCTGCTTGGGGATTGTTACGGTTACATTTTAGTGTCAACTTGACAGTTGCAGACTATTTGGGGCACAAGTCTGCAGATTCTTGATTAATTGATGGGGAAAACCCAATCCATAGTGGGTGTTATTTTCCAGTGGTGGACTGGATAATACAAGTGCAAGGAGGAGGGACTGGCTCTTCCCTTATCCTGTGTCAGCTCGCTGTTGAGTCCATTGACTTTTTAGAGCATCCTTGCCTTTGTTACTGCTGCTGTTGCTACTATTGCTGGTTCAGAGCTCCATCCTTTCTACCTTGCCGCTGTTCCCACTGCCTTTGGAGCTTGGTCTCCAGACCTTGTTGTTGCTGTTCATCATTGACATCGGAGCCCAGCTGGTCTTCATTGACAATGGATTCCAGATGTTCTTCACCGATGTGGGAATCCACATCTTCAATCCTCGAGTGAAGTAAGGCTGAGACCTTCTTGGGAATCTTTCAGCTTCATAAGACATTCTGACCAAGAATATATATGTGTGTGTGTGTGTGTGTGTGTGTGTGTGTGTGTGTGTGTGTGTGTGTATTACATTCTAGAGAACCTGTTCTTCAGAAACCCTGACTAATACAGGGATGAAGACATTTGGCTTCACTTGGGGTTTGCTAGATGTTTCTTGTGAGAGTATTAAAATAGTGTCAGAATCTATAAATAACTTGCACTTTCACAAAAAGTCAAACATCAGAAATCTGTTAACTTTTTCAGAGATAATAAGGTAGCTGTCAGTTGTATGCTACTTTGCAGCTACTAAAAACAATATTTTAAAATTCTGTTCCGGTGTAGGATAGATATTTTGACAAGTGAGAAAACAACTGCTTTTTGAAAGCTATTCTGAAAGCATATCTTGAACAACATTCTGAAGTGTTTCCATTATGATATGATTTTTGCATTTATTTATTTATTTTAAACAGAATCTTTCTATATGGCATTGGCTAGCTTAGAATTCACTATGTAGACTGCTTTGGTTTTAAACTTGCTTCAACCTTCCTGCCTCTGCCTCTGGAGTAATGGGATTACAGGTATGAATCTGCTGCTAATATGTGTGTGTGTGTGTGTGTGTGTGTGTGTGTATGATGTATATGTTCACACTTGTAGTCCAAGCACTTGATATGCTGAAGCATGAGGATCATCATGGCTTAGAGGCTAGCCTGAGCTACAGAGCAAAACCCTGTCTCAAAAATCAATCAATCAAACAAACAAAGCAAATGTCACTTATTTTAAAAAGTGCTCAAGCACACATACAAACACACACACACACACACACACACACACACACACACATATGGCTGGAGAGACGGCTCAGGTGTTAATTCTCTGCCTTGCAAACAACAGGTTCTGAGTTTGAATCCTAGATGCCATATAAAAACAACAAGTGGAAATAGCAACTGGCAGCAGCCATACTTCCAATTCTGGAAGGTGGAGCCTGGGAAACTCCAGAGCAAAGCAAAGAGAGGTAGTGTAAACCAGAGTGATCTCCAAAGCCACCCTTGGGGCTCCATAGGCACACACACAAATACACAAGCAAAAATAAAAATATTAAATTACCAAAAATATTTTATTAAATAAATTTTATTAAAAAATACACACTTTGAGTGAAAATTACTTTATGGGACCAGTGAGATGAGTCAATAGTAAGGCACTTGACACTCAAGCCCGATGGCCTAAATTTAATCTCCAGAACCCATGTAAAGGCAGGAAAGGACTGACTGACTCCACAGTAATAAATTTTAGAAGCTTACACTTGGACCTGGGGTGTAGCTCAATGATAGAATACTTGTCTTGTATGTTCAAAGCCCTGGGTTAAATCCCAAGCATGAGATCAGAGCATAAATAAATATTAAAAAAACTCGTTTACTCAGTGCTGGGCATCTAATCCAGTATCATGAATGCTAAGCAAGCACTTCATCAGTTTTTTGAGACATGGTCTCATGTAGCCCAGGCAAGTCTCAATCTTGGACTTACTATGTAGTAAAAAAACCCTGGATTTGATCCTAATAGCACATAAAATGGGGAGTGATGGTGCAATCCCACCAGTCCAGCAGTTTTTGTAGGAAGATCGGAAGTTAAAGATCATCATTAGTGACCTAGTGAGTTTGAGGTCAGTCTGAGATAAATGAGACTGTATCTCAAAAAAGGGGGGTAGAGGGACACAGGCTTGCTTTACAAGCCTGAGGCTATAGGTTCAATTCCCAAGGACTCTCCTCTCCAAAAAAAATCCAAGTAATGAAGTAAACAGATCATAGAAATAAGTCTTTGGAATTACACCATTCTGTATTAAACCATTATTTCAATAGTAGAGTAAAGTCTGTCAATTGGCCCTTATGAAAAAGTGAGTGGTGGCTGCAAGATGTGGTTTAGCATTTGCCTAGCAAGGCCCTCCATTCCATTCCCAGGAGCAGAACAAAACAAAACAAAACAGCAGCAAAGAGACACATCTGCAGGCTAGACCTGTAGCACACACTTGAGACACAAAGGAGGTGGAGGCAGGCAAGTTAGGTCATCTGTGACTACAGAGGAAGTTTGACTCCAGACCTGAAAAGTTCTCTCTCTCAGTCTCTCTCTCCTTTCTTCTATTTCTCTTCTCTCTCTCTTTCAAATAAATAAATACAAAACCAGTGAGATAAAGGCACTTGTGTGCAATCTGGCACACATAGTGGACCCAGGAGCATGCTTCCTCTCTCCCCCTTCCCTTCTTTAAAATAATAATAATAGAATAGGGCAGAGAAACCTTGGCACATTCCACAACTACCAATAGGAGAGCTATACAGCAGTTTGAAAGAAATAGAATGTCAGATATAAATACTAAACACCTTTTTATAATGGAAATTTGGGAAAGGTAAACTTTTTTTTTTAACATTCAGTTTAGATTGGAGAGGTGAGATAATGTGTGACTTGAAGAAATTTTTGGAACTGTCCATTAAAAAGAAGTACTTTCAAAAAAAGTCTTGTTTTCAGTCTGTTTTGATTTATTTAATAGTCTGGAAATTTCAGCCATAGTAGTGATACCTGGAGATCTTCCTCTTAGGATCATAACTACAGGATTTGACATACATTCAGGAATGTAGGGCTGGAAGAATGTAAGTTTTTGTGAATTTGGTAGACAGCCATTAACTCCCACTGTCTTTAACCCATCACCAAGTTTTTTCTTTTATTTCTTCTCCTTCTCCTTTTCCTCCTCCTTCCCCTTCCCCTTCCTCTTTCTCTTCCTCTTCTTATTCTTCTTCTTTTCTTCTCCTTCTCCTTTCTCCCTCTTCTTCTTCTTCCTTCTTTCTTCTTCTAAATTTTAGCATGGCAAAATTAATTTCCAGTATCTTTTTGGCATTGTGATTCAATTTAGGACGTCTGAGAATTTTTCTTCTATTACTATCAATGAATCCAGTCTCAACTATAAATCTGAACTGAGGTTACCTATCAGCTCTTTTGGAAAGGCTGAGGAACACCTAAAATTCAATGTATATGTATAACTATGTATATGTATAACGTGGTTTTTCCCTTTCCAAAGCTGGTCTTTCCTAAAAGAACAGTTTCAGTGAATGATTATATATATTAAATCTGAAACTTGTGCATTTTCCCAAAGTCTTGTCCCTCATCTCCCACTGTCTTTAACCCATCACCAAGTTTTTTATTTTATTTCTTCTCCTTCTCCTTCTCCTTCTCCTTCTCCTTCTCCTTCCCCTTCTTCTTCTTCTTCTTCTTCTTCTTCTTCTTCTTCTTCTTCTTCTTCTTCTTCTTCTTCCCCTTCCCCTTCTTCTTCTTCTTCTTCTTCTTCTTCTTCTTCTTCTTCTTCGTCTTCTTCTTCTTCTTCTTCTTTTCTTCTTTTCTTCTTCTCCTTCTCCTTTCTCCCTCTTCTTCTTCTTCCTTCTTCCTTCTAAATTTTAGCATGGCAAGATGGTACAAGGCTATAATCCCACACCTAGGTGCACCATGATGTGTGTGCACGAACATAAGAAGGTAAAGATCATTTTTTTCTACATAGTGAGCTGAAGGCTAGCCTGGGGTATATAAAGTGCTATCTCGAAAACAAACAAACAAACAAAACTCAAAGAAAACAAAAAAATCTTTAATTCATTTATTTTCCAAGTCCATCATTAGTTTTATTTAAAGTACCATGTTGTTTTCTCTGTATCAGTTCAAAAACTCCCTGAGCATCCATTTTTAGCGTGCAATCTTTTCTTCTGAAAATAGTCGAGGGGCTGACAATGGCAGGATTAGAGCAGCCATGCTGGGATGGGTCTCTCAAGGTCTTTGGAGTTCCTGAAGGTCATCCCCTACTGCTGGTATCACCCTGAGGGAACACTCCTGAGGAACTGACTCCAATCCTCCCAGAGATAAGATGGCCAACTTCCCCACGAAGTGATTATGGAGATGAGCTCTCCATATCAAACAACTTGATCTCCAGCCCACATGGGCCACAAGAGCAACTGGGTTGGGCTCCGATGGGAATTAACCAATGGGAAAAAGTCAGTTTCCCAGGTTTGTCTAGGTGTATAAATATACCTAGCCCTAGCAACCATCTTTGGCAATCTAGCCCCTCATGGCACTCTTGTGCCATGAGCTCTATTTCATTTCTGCTTGTCATGGGGGCGCCCTTAGCTCCTCATGGCACTCCACATCTGTAGTCCATGAGTTCCAACCTTTCTCTTCGCTAATAAACTCTACCTTAATCATCTACACATGTTCTGGTTTCGATCTTCAACTCCAGAACATAAGAACCCTACAACATTGGGACGGTCGAGACTGTTTTCCCTGCAACAACAAGACAGTTCAGCAGGTAAGATGCCAGCTTGCAAACTTGGAGATCTGAGTTCGATCCCCAGAAGTCCAGATAGTAGAGGAGAGAATTGCCAAGAGTCGGCTTTTACCTCCACTGGTACACCGTGATGTGTGTGCATGTTCTCTATCTCAGATAATTTAAAAATATTTTAAGAAGAATTTTTTAAATTATTTATTCAATTGTGCGTGTACGCGTATGTATGTGCATGCGCGCGTGTGTGTGTATGTGTGTGTGTGTGTGTGTGTGTGTGTAGAACCACGGACGAATTCGCGAACCACCATGGACACCTCCACCTCCTTCTGCCCGGGGATTCACAGGCTCCGCCCTACCAGGACCAGAAGCGCAGGCCGCCCCCGCTTCTGCCTGGCGTCTATACGTGGGATCTGGGATCCGGACTCAAGGACCTTCCACCGGCAAGGCAGAGGTTTAACCCCTGAGCCACCTCTCCAGCCCTAAAAATATTTTAAAAGTAGCCAAAATAATAAGTAAACTCCCAGTTTAAAACCTTGTAAATAAAGACTAAAATGATTAACATGGCCAAACCCCTGCAGAATGCAACAGCTGTCTAAAGTAAATCCTCATCTGATAGCAGCCTTCAGCTCCTGCATTTCAGACACAGTAGCCTTTTCTGAGAACTCCTACCCCCCCACCCCAGGAATTTTACATGTGTTGTTACCTTTGGTTGCATCACTCTCCTCCACTGCTTACTTTGACCAAGCCTCTCTTTACTGTTTCTAATGGATCCTCTCATTTCAGTCTCTGACCATCGTCATATCATCATAATAACTAACAATTTGACCTACAAATCAGGCATGACACTTTTTTTTTAATGTACCACACTGTTATTTCCTTATCTGAAGAGTAGGATAATACTATTTCTTCATGGGATTCCTTTAAAGTTAATTCACAGATAACAGTTATTTAAAGACTCAGAACAGAGCTGGAGAGATGGCTTAGGGATTCAGACTCTGCCTCCAAAGCAGAAGGTCCTGAGTTTGGATCCCAAATCCCACACAAAAATGCCAGGTGGAAAATGGTGGCAGCCTGCACTTCTGGCCCCCGTGGGCAGAGTCTGGGAAATCCCAGAGCCAAGCAAGAAGGAGGTAGAAGCAATCAGGGATGATTCCCGAAGTCACCCTTGGTCCTCCACAGAGACACACAGTGCAGTCTGATACACACACACACACACACACACACACACACACACACACACACACACTAAATAAAAAAGTTAAAAGACTTTGAACAGAGTGAGCTATATAACAAGTACTAGCTTAGTGTCAGTTTTTAATACTGTTGTGATCTTGTTTTGTTATCTTTTGCTTACCTGTATGAGTCTTTGATGAAAATCTCAAATCACTCTCTTGTAAACACCATGAATATAGGTTAGGCTGTTATTAGTTTTAAGACAGAGTTACTCACTCTAGCCTAGGTGGGCCTGGTACTATATCAACCAGTCTGGCCTTCAAATTAAGAGGCTGCCTGTCTCAGCCTTTTAAGTGCTGAGATAGTAAGTGTGAACCACCATGTCCAGCTGTGAAAATTCTAAGGATGGATTTGATGAGCTTTAAGTTGCTGAGCACATGGAGGTGTGTGGGGGAGGGCATATCTCAGAATCCCTTATTTTGTTCCATCCACCTTTTCAGATGGCTGTTTATTTGTATCCTTTTGCAGCATTCTTTATGATAAACCAATTCATGTAAGAACAGTGTTTCCTTGAGTTCTGTGGGCCAGCTAGGAAACTATCCAATTTATGGAGAGGAGCCTGAGAAACTAAACCTAGAGCTAATTGGTCAGAAGCAGCCTGCAGGCCTTTCTCCTGTGGTATCTGGTGTTATCTATCAGTAAATAGTATCAGAGTTTAGTTGAATTATAAGACACCTAGATGTTGTCTTTTGAAGAAAGACACCTGCTTGGTATATAGAGAACAAAAAGTGCTCTGTGTAGAGTCTGAGAACATAAAGGTTTTTTTCCCCCAATATGATACTCAACCTGACGCAATTATCATAACAGTTAAAAAACTGAGAAAAAAGTGAAATAGCTCTTCTTTTTCCCTCTTCCTCTGCCTTCTTCTTTTTTTAATTTAGTATGTGTGTGTCTGTGTGTGTGTGAGAGAGAGGGGTCTATGGAGGCCAAGGGTGACTTTGGGAATCATCCTGGATTACTTCTACCTCCTTCTTGCTTTGCTGTGAGATTTCCCAGGCTCTGCCCACCATGGCTGGAAGTGCAGGCTGCCGTTGTTTCAGCCTGGTGTTTTTTTTACATGGGGCCTGGGATCTGAACTCAGGATCTTCTGCTTGTGAGACAGAGCCATCTCTCCAGCCCTTTCTTCTTCTTTTTACAGTGTCTCATGTATCTGAGCTATGTAGCTGAAGATCACTATTAACTTCTGATCTTCAGCATACTGGGATTCCAAACATTCTCCACAATGCCTGATTTTTGCATCCAGCTGCTGGGGATCAAACCTCAGGCTTTCTGCATGTTAGGTAAGCATGCTAAGAACTGAGCATAAAGTATTTTTTTCTTTTTTTTTAAATACAGAGAGACTTGAGCTTGGAGGTCCTTGCCTATATTCTTAGCACTCAGGAGGTTAAGACTGGAGGATTGTTTTGAGCTTAAATCTGGGATACATAGTGTTTAGGCCCTGGGTTTGATCCTCAGCAGTGCAAAAAAAAAAAAAAAAAAAAGGGAAAGGAGGACGTATGTCCCAACAATCATCTTATTGGTTATATAGTTAAGAGGAAGGAAAACACAGGTCTACATTAAAACTTGCACACAAATATTAGCAGCAACATTATTCGCGTTAAGTTAGCAACACTTAAATATCCAAATATACATCAATTAATAAATAAAATGTGGTTTATCTCTCTGTGTATGTATAGTAAATGCATTTAAGCCTGTGTCCCTGTATGTACTTGGTAGAGACCAAAGGGAGTTGGGTGCCCCTTCTCTGCCTTGGAACTCCCATCTTTTGGTTATAGTATCAGTCAGAAAGACTCAGCAGTCCCCCTCTTTCCCATAATGTTGCAGGAAAAACGGTCTCGACCATCCCAATGTCGTAGGGTTCTTGTGTTCCAGAGTCAAAGATTGAAACCAGAACACATGTAGAGGATTAAGGTAGAGTTTATTAGAGAAGAGAAAGGTTGGAACTCGTGGACTCCAGACGTGGAGTGCCATGAGGGGCTAGATCACCTCTAGCAGAAATGAAACAGAACTCATGGCATTAGAGTTCCATGAGGGGCTAGGGAGCCCATGAGAACTCACAGTGCCTAGGCATGGATTCATGAGGAGCAAAGAACAAGAAACAGACTCATGGCACTGGGGATAGAGAGCCTCCAAGAAAGTAGGCAGCTGGAAACAGACTCATGGCACTAGAGGGCCATGAGGGGCTAGATGGCCAAAGATGGTTGCCAGGGCTAGGTATATTTATACACCTAGACAAGCCCGGGAAGCTGGCTTTTTCCCATTGGTTAATTCCCATGGGGCCCAACCCAGTTGCTCTTGGGCCCATGTGGGTTAGAGGTCAAGTCGTTTGATATGGAGAGCTCATCTCCATAATCACTTCATTGGGGGAGTTGCCATCTTATCTCTGGGAGGATTGGAGTCAGTTCCTCAGCAGGAGTGTTCCCTCAGGGTGATTCCAGCAGTGGGGGGTGACTTTCAGGAATTACAAAGACCTTGAGACCCATCCCAGCATGGCTGCTCTAATCCTGCCTCAATAGTGCTGGGGCTGCAGGTTCACAGGAGAACATGCTCAGCTTGTTCCATGGCTGTTGGCATTTGAATCAGGGTCTCATGACTGCGCAGTAGACATTCTTAACTGTTGAGCCATCTCTTCATTCCAAAAACATTTTTAACATTTATGCATTTAACTAATTTCTTGTGAATGCGCACACATGCGTGCATGAGTCTGTGTGTGTGTGTGTGTGTGTACATGCCATCATGTAAATGTGGAGGTCAGAGAACAACCTTTGACATCCTTCTCTTTTTTTATCTCGAGGGCTTTGGGGATTTAATTCAGGTTATCAGACTTGGTAAAAAGTGTTATCTCACCAGCCTCTGCTTTCTTTAAACTACAATGTCTCCTGTAGACTAGAATAGCCTCCAGTTCCAACTCACTAAGGATAACCTTGAATTCCTGATCTTCCTGCTTCCACACTTCCATCCCATGTTCTCCGGTTACAGGCATAAGCCAACACAGTCAGTTTAGGAATTGTATTTAAATTGTTTGTTTCTCTTTTTCTCCAAAGTTTCTCTTTTTCTCTCAAGTTTCTCTTGAAACTTGTCTGAGATAATCAGTAAATACATTAAGCTTTAATTAATTACTAATTTATTTTGTGTGTGTGTGACAGAAAAAGAGAGAGAGAGAAACAGAAAGAGAGACAGATAGAGATGGCACTGTATGTCCCTGTGGAGAACCAAGGGTGACTTCAAGAATCATCCTGGATTGCTTCTACCTCCTTTTTGCTTCCCTCTGGAATTTCCCAGGCTCTGCCCACCAGGGTCAGAGGTGCAGGCCAGGTTTGGCTTTTTTTTTTTTTTTTTTTTTATTCAATTGTGCGTGTGTGCGTATGTATGTGTGTGCGCGCGCGTCTGTGTGCGTGTGTAGAACCACGGACGAATTCGGGAACCACCATGGACGCTTCCACTTCCTCTGCCCCTGGATTCACAGGCTCCGCCCTACCAGGGCCAGAAACGCAGGCGGCCCCCGCTTCCACCTGGCGTCTACACGTGGGATCTGGGATCCGAACTCAGGACCTTCTGCCTGCAAGGCAGAGGCTTAACCCCTGAGCCACCTCTCCAGCCCCAGGTCTGGCTTTTACATAGAATCTAGGATCTGAATTTAGGACTTTCAGCTTGTGAGGCGGAGTCTTAACCCCTGAACCATCTCTCCATTAAATACATTAACAAAATAATAATAGTTAAATGACAATAAAATAAACAAAAATGTGTTTACAATAAGTGAAAGTCAAACATTAGAGTGAAATTAAATGTATATTTTGTTACTTTTTAAATTTTGTGTGTGTGTGCGTGTGTTCATGTGTGTGCACGTGTGTGTACAAGTAGGCACTTCAGTATGTGTGCCTGTAGAGGCCCAAGGGTAACACTGGGAATTATCTTGATTGCTCTCCCTCCCTATCGTTTTTGCTCTGGAGTTTCTGGGCTTTGGTTGCCTTCAGGAGTCAGAATTATAGGCTGCCACCATATCCACCTAGCACTCTTACATGGGATCTGGGATCTGAACTCAGTTCCTTTTGCTTGTAAGGCAAAGGTTTTAACCCTTGAGTCATCTCTGCAGCACTACTTTTTTGTTTGTTTTCACTACCAGAGATTAAACCCAGTGTTTCACACACATTAAGTAGGTGCTGTACCATTGAGCTTCACCTCTAGTCCTTATTTCTTTAACATAGTTCTCATTACATAGCCTAGGCTCCTGGTAATCCTCCTCCCTCCTCCTTTCATTTCTTCAGTTTCCTGAGAGTGCTGAAATTACAGTTTGCACCAACACCCTCCAACACTCAAAAAAAAAAAAAAAAAAGGAAAAACTCATTGTGGCTTAAGGTTTCAATCCATGCTTACTTGGCTCTGCGGCCAAAATTTTGGTGGGATGCATGCAGTAGAAAAAAGCTGTTTATCTTCTAGCAGCTGAAAACAATCCTTTCTGTGGGTTCTGGGGGCTAGAATTTAGGTCTTGTATGGCAAGAAGTCAATGGTGATACGTAGTATTATGAATCTTTCTAATGAAAAATATGGGATGGCCAATGAATTTGAATTTCAGATAAAAGATGAATGATTATTTTACTGTATGTATAAACCAAATATTTCATGGAATATATTTATACTAAAATATAATTCAGTTCATCTCAAATTTATATTGAAATCTGGCAACTCTAATTGCAGAAATAGGCCCAGGATGTAGTTTAGTAGTACAGCACTTACTTAGCATAGACGGGATCCTAGATTCAACCCGATGTCTTACAAAAAGAGAAAAATAAGATCTGTCCAGAACATCAATACAGCATAAACATACTGAATTGTTCTTCATATATGCCCTGGTTAGTCATTAAACAGTTAAGAAATTTCCAGCAAAGTCCTAGAATTGAGCAAGCATGTGACCAGATCCTGAGCTATTTTTAGGTTGAGGTAAATGGGACAGTTTTTCCAGGGACTGGGGGAAAAGAGAGTCATATTTAAAATTGTGGAGAAGAGGCATGTACTTAAGAGGGGAGAGGAGGGTGTGTTTCATACACTGCCACAGTCAAAGCCACTTCAAGCACATCATTACTGTGCCAATCTCCCCTACCCTAGGCAAATATGGCAGGAATAATTGATGGCCTATTAATTCAAAGGAGCCAGAGGGCTCCCTGTTCTTGAATGTGTAATTGAGCATGTCAAGCCAAAGAAAAGTGAGATGAGAAATGATCTTGCAGTAAATGGATAAAATTTTGTTTCTAGGCAGGGTCTCATGTAGCCTGGGCTGATCCCAAACTTCCTATGTAGCTGAATACGATGGTGAACTGATTCTCCTGTCTCCACCTCTGAGATTATACCATAAGTGCATAAGACTTTTTAAAAGAAAGCATTACACATCTTAGGGGAATAATATTCCATTGAAATTCTCCTTTTTGGGTTGGTAATAAGTTTAGCAATGTTTATTGCAATAGGGCTTTATAAAACTAGACACATTGCTTGGCGGGTAAACTTCCATGTTTAGCTCATATCTCTCCCCTTTTTTTTTTTTTTTTCTGATTTCTTCAGGGCCTCAAGTGAGATAGCTCAGCAAGATGAGTGCCACAAATCTGGCAACCAGAGTTCCATCCCTGGAAGCCCACGTTTTGCATGAAGGCTGTATTCAACGATTCCCTGTACCGACTCTGGCCCAGAGGATGTAATTCCTGCTAAATTGAAAGGGCATAACTGTCACCTGCCCATTTCAGGAGCTAATTACCATTTAATGAAAGAGAATAGTTTCTAGGAAAAGCACTACTTTGAAAGGGGACCTATAACAGTATCTGGTAAGATTCCAGTGTGCTTGCCTAGTTTCCTCACTGGGCTCAACTTGGTTCCCACGTTCCTGAAGGGCAGCTACTTCTGAACAGAAGCCTGTTGATGTCTGTACAGCCTCCGAGTCCACACTCAAAACCTCTAAGAGGAACTCACCACTCTCAAAATAATGCTGCTCCTACACTGCTTCTTGTGGCTTGCAAATGCATCTGGAACCTACGAGCAGAAGACTTTCTCGACTTGATTTTGGCAATTTTCCTTTCCACTTTTTATTTGCCGGGGGTGGGGTAACAGTGCTGGAAATTGAACCCAGAACCTCATACTCAAGCACGGGCTCTAACCCTGAGCTGCCTTCTCGGCCTCTTCTTTCTCACTTTCCCTGATGTCACTCTGTGGTCGAGCAGACTGGACAACTTAGCCATTTTTTGTTTTTGAAGTCCAAGAGCTGGAGGGAGAAATTAACTGAATTAGGAAATGGAATGGTAGTGTTAAAATTTTTTATTGCGGGCAGGAGGGGGAAGGAGAAGGAAATGCATTAGCAGAAATCTCTAGAGAGCCCCCAAGGTCCAGTCCTAATTCCTAGTGGCCTGTTTTGGGCTGCGCTATGGCGCCGTAGGGGGAAGACTCGTGCGGAGGACCCGAGCCTCGGGCCACGGTCTTCCCTGCCTCTCCACGTCCGGGCGCCTCGGGTTGCCTTTCCCCGAAGTCCGCGGGGCGCCCAGCCTCCCCGCGGCGGGTGAGCCCGCAGCCCCGCGCTCGGTCGCTGGAACGGTCCAGGCGTCTCCGACTTCGCGCCGAGGTGCGCGGAGGCCTCCGTCGGGCGCGACCCGCGGGCGAGCCGCCGCCGCCCGCCCGCGCTCTCCCGCCCGCCCGCGCTCTCCCGGCAGCCGTCCGCCGGGGGAGGAGCCGCGGGCGCCCGCGTTCTCCCGACCCCGGCGGCCAGCGGAAGGGCCCCGGCGTCGCGGAAGCGCGGCCGCAGCTGAGGATCAGCTGCTGGAGGAGGCGGGGGCGCCGGAGGGAGGAGCCTAGGGGGGAAAGGGAGGCGGGAGGGGACCGTCGGGAAGCCGCGAACGCCGCCGACCGTCTGCACACCTCGCTCCGTCTGCCATGGCTGGTTAAAGAACCATCCCGAGCGCAGCGCCGGGGGAGGGTCGGGAGGGGGAGCGGCGGCCGGGCGTGAGGCCGAGGGAGGGGCGGCGCGAGCGGCGGCGGCGGCGGCGGTTCCAGCATGAAGAGGAGAGCTGGCCTGGGGGGCAGCATGAGGTCAGTGGTGGGCTTCTTGTCCCAGCGGGGCTTGCATGGGGACCCCCTGCTCACTCAGGACTTTCAGAGGAGACGCCTGCGGGGCTGCAGAAACCTCTACAAGAAGGACCTCCTCGGCCACTTCGGCTGTGTCAATGCCATTGAATTCTCCAACAATGGAGGCCAGTGGCTGGTCTCAGGTAAATCAACCCCCTTCCTACCCTCCCCGCGGCCCCGGGTCCCCTTCCAGCTGCCCCTCGTTCTCCCTCTCCCCCCTCCTCCTGCCCTCCGTCCCCACCCCCTCCTCCCTTCTCAACCCTTCTCCAGGGGTGGGAAGACTGGGTGTCAAATTAAATCCGTGGTAGGGGGAGGAAGGGAGGAAGAGGAGGAGAAAGGGGATGTCACATACATGTGCGTGTCGATCCACGTATGTTGTATGTATGCATGCATGCATAAAGACCTAAAATGGTTGACAGGTCCTTAATGCGCCGGATCCCAAGTGCAAAGTGATCCCTCCCGATGGCTGCCCCGGGAGCGTGGGCCGGGAGGGGGAGGTTGCGGCGTGACAAAGTTGGATGGCAAACTCTTCCTCCGCGGACTTGAAAAGGTGCGGGGGGGGGCGTTTTGGGGATTCGCCGGGGTGGGAGGCCGAGGCGCGCCGGAGGCCGGGGCCAGCTCGAGTCCCCGATCCCGCTGTCACGGAGAGCAGGGAGGCCGGCGGGTGACAGCGCCAGACGTCGCCGTCCCGGGGGCCGGCGGGGGCCGGAGCGGCGGCCGGCGGGCGGCTCGCAGCGGGCCGCCCCCTCCCCCGCGGCGCCCCGAGGCCCGGTGCCTCTCCGTTCCGGCCGCCGCCGTGGCCTCTTCCGCGTCTTGTTTTTATTATGCTTCCGAGGGTGGCGACGGCGCTGGAGGGACCCAGGGCCACCGGCCTGAACTTGAATGCGCAACTCGACGGGCGACGACGTGTGCGTGGGGGAGGGGGCGGGGTGTTTCTGGACGACCCCCGGAGGACTTGTTGGCGAGGGGGAGGCGCCCACACCCTCCAGCCCCGCGGATCCTGTTGCAGGTGGTCTGCTGTCGTCTCCCCCCGCCCCGCCCCGCTGCGCCTGGCCGCCTCCAGGGTCTCTCCCTCCCGCGTGGGCTAAGTGGCGAAATCGAGGCCGGGGTTTCGGCCGGGCGGTGTAGGCCTCGCTCTCTCCGGGCGCCTAGCGACAGGCCGCTGAATCGATAGCCTATTGCTCCCGGGGAGGCCGGTCGGGGCGGGCGGCGCTGGCGGCGGCCCCCCGAGAGGGGAGACGCGTCTGTCGCTGCTGGGGGGCGCTCGCCGCCGACACCGCCGCCGCCCTCCGGTCTCTGGGGTTCTCGGCCCCCGGCGAGGGCGGGTGGGGCTCGGCACACTGCGGAGGGGGCGGCTCCCCGAAACCCAGCTCCTGGGAGCAGGGCGAAGAAGCTGTCGGGCGTTCCCTCTCGCCTCCCGCCTTCCCGGTGCTTTTTCCTGCCCCGCGAGGGGTGAGGGCGGGAGCCCAGTGCTGGACGTGGCGCCCCACTTCACCCAGGTGGATCCCCCGAATGGTTTTCTAATTTGCGTCATGGGCAGCTTGCCAGAAACTTCTGGGATCGTGGCAAAGCATCTGTTTGCCAAGTAACTGGCGGAAGTGACACGGGCCGTACAGTCCAGTTCAGGGGTAGCAGGGATAAGACCTGTGTGATTATTTCACCATCACCCTTCCATCCCAGATCTTTTTCTCTTTGATTAGAACTGGCCCCTGGTTCATCCCCTGGAACATGATACTGCACCTCAAAGCAGACTGTATGAAAAAGCTTGCTTTTTCACCACCGATTTTCTTCCTGTCTCCTTTACTGTGTAATACTGCCCTAATCTGATGTGTTTATTACAAGAGATGGTCACAGGCACAAGTCAGTTTTTCCTACTGAATGAGGAGGGTCTATGAAGACTCCCTTAAAGTTTAACCGATTATAACTGCATCCATTGCAGCTTAACATACTCTTAAAAAGAGTTTGGAATATAATTTACATACCATATAGTTTACCGAAAGTTAGTACATTTTTTAAAAAAACCTTTACCACATACCCCTCGTCTATGTTTTAGTTTTTGTGTGGTGCTGAAGTTGGAACCAAGGTCTTGTTCAGCTTGTTTTTTTCTACTGAGCTGTCTCCCAGCCTCCTTTCCTTGAACAGGATCTTCCTCAATCTTTTTTTTTTGAAGCAGGTCTTTCTGTGTAGCCCAAGCCTTTCTCTATATCCTAAACTAACTGCATCGCTTGTCTGGGCCAGCTCATTTGCTTTAATCAATCAATTTTGTTTAAGACAGAGGCTGACCGAGAACCCCATATATAGCTGAGGATGACATTGAACTACTTACTGATCTTACTATATCTTGTAAATGTCAGAATTATGGGCACCATGCTTGGTTTATTTATTTACTATTTATTTACTATATTTGAGGCAGGTTCTCATATTGTACCCCAGTCTGTCTTGGAGCTCACTCTGTAGCCTAGGCTGGCCTCCAACACAACAATCACCCATGCCAGGCTTTTAGCTTAATTTTAGCCTGGAGAAGAGCATCCTTTGCATAGAACTGGCTGTGGTTTTAGACATTCATTTCCTTTTGCAGGCGGGGAGTACCCAGCTCCATCAGTGAAAATTTCCTGGGTTCCTTCATCTTTCTTTCCCCTCCCCCCCTTCCTCCACACTCCTCAGAGCTCATTTCTTCTTGTTTTCTTGTTTGTCTTCTCTTGTTCTTGTTCACAGTCCTTCCAGCAGTGGCTTGCATGGCCCTTCCAGTTTGATTCAGATACAGGTTTTATTATTCATCCCTAGAAGAGTTCTTGTTAAAAGCTTTTTTAGACACTCACCTTCCATTATGAATACAATTTGTGTTAACAGAAAGCTGCCCTGCTTGCTTCTGATAAGGAAGCCCCCTTTGGGAGTCAGAATATACCTTAACTTGTTAAGGCTAATTAAAAACACCTTCCTCCTCCCCTCAGCAATCCTTCAGCAATCATCCCATGTTTAAAACTATTTAAAGTGTCATATGTACATTTTTCTCCATTTGGTTTATTAAGACAGGGTCTCAGTACTAAGGCTGTAGCTGAGGAGCCCCCCCCCCTATGTGCAGAGATTACAGGTGTAAGCTTTTCTCTGCATTTACACTTTTTCTTATCATTGTCCATTATTAACAGTCAACACCTCTATAGAAGGGGATACATAATATTTTGAGGCTAATACATAAATTACAGGAACATTCATACGTAGTTATGTTGGGATATCAGACTTTAGCATGGTAGATTTCTCTTGTACATTTTATTCTGTGTCTTGTCTGGGTTGGTGAAAGCCCTTAGAGAGTGGTGAGTATGGTGATAGATTGTTTCTAGTTTGGGGGTTTTATTTACCAATTTTTTGGGCAGGCTCACATTTCCATAATTAACATATTTTCATAGAATTTAGACCTAGGACAAAAACATTTGATTCCTGTGGTCATCAAAAGTGTCATTAGTTAAGGCTACACCAGTGTTCTGTCCATAGTTAGCTTATTTTCTGTTCACTACTAGCTAGTGCACAAGGAAGCTTGCAAATATTAACAGTTAAACAAGAGGAAATCAGGGCAATGGAAAGTCTTATGCTGTGGCAGCAGGTGGGAAAATAGTTGTCTGACACTTTAAATTACAAAAACTGGCTGCAGTGGCACACACCTGTAATTCCCACTTAGGGAGGCTTGTCAGAGAAAAACTGAGTTTGTTCGTTAACTTTTCATGCTTAATATGGTATCATTCAGTAGTTGCCATTTGTTCTTCTAGTATTGCTGTAGACCTGTGCAAAATGAATGGACAGATTAATTTTCTGCCTCTGTTATTGTAGTACCGGGATTGAACTCAAGGCCTGAGGATACTAGATAATGCTGTACCACTGAGCTTCATCCTCAGTTCTTAGTTTTTAAAAACAGGTCTACTGTGTAGTCCAGGCTGGCCTCAATCTCAGGATCCTTCTGCCTTGGCTTCCAAAGTGTTGTGATTACAGATGTGGCTAGTTTTGTGACTTTGTGAAAGGAAGGGGCCAGGGTGATGTGGAGCACAGCTGGGCTATGATGCCATGTGATTTAGTTGGAAGTTCAAACAATAACAGATTGTATGAATGTAGGTAAATGACTTCATTCCTTGTTCCTTTTTAAAAATATTATTTACTTATTTATTTGTGTGTGTTGTGTGTGTGTGTGTGTGTGTGTGTGTGTTTATCAGAAGGCACTGGAGACCCAAGGGTGACTTTGGGAATCATCCTGGATTGCCCTATCTCACCTTCCTTCCAGGGCCAGAAGTACAGTTTGTCACCTGAACTCAGGTCCTTCTGCAGAGAGTTAAGGAGGTTTGAACCCTACACATACACATATGTACATGTATGGTTCAGACCTCCTTAAAACTGTTAGGATCTCTTGTAAGAAACTTATACAGTGTCACTGTCCGTCTCCTGCAGGACTAATGCTCTTTTTGTTGTTATCTGAGCTACATTCCCAAGTCCAGAACTTTTTTTTTTTTTTTTTTTATCCTAGTCCAGAACTTTAAGACAACCATTTCACTAACCATTCACTAATCTTGTCAGTAGTTAGGGCAATCTATTACCTCCATTTTAAGAATGAGGAATGGGCTGGAGAAATGGCTCAGGGTTTAAATCACTGCAGAAAGACCTGAGTTCAGGTGGCATCCTGTACTTCTGGCCCTGGAAGGAAGGTGAGATAGGGCAACATATGTGCTCTCTGGTGATATTGTAGATGTAGTTTATTTATTGGTGGTGGTGGTGCTTGAGCCAGGGGCCTTAGCCCTTCTGGTCACTTCACCACTGAACTTATCCTTAATAGTATGTGCTTTGCATTGCCTTTACTACCTCTCAGTTTTCCCTTTTTCCTACTATTGTTTTTTTAAAACAATTTTTATTATTTGTGATATGTGTGTGTATCAGAGGGCATTGTGTGTCCCTGTGGAGGACCAAGGGTGACTTTGGGAATCATCCTGGATTACTTCTACCTCCTCCTTGCTTGCTTTGGGATTTCCCAGGCTCTGCCCACCAGGGCCAGAAGTGCAGGATGCCGCTGTTTCCTCTTAGCTTTTTAAGGTGGGACCTAGGATCCGAACTCAGGTTCAGAACCTTCTACTTGTGAGGCAGAGTCTTAACTCCTAAGCCATCTCTCCAGCCCACTATTGGGTTTTTATCAGTTTACCTTTTTCTTTAGGAAGGTGAACATACTTATGGGATTTATTTGGACCACTATTCAGAAGCTAGTTCAGTGTGAATCTGACTTAGATTATAAAATTATCTACTTACATATTGTAAAGGGATTGTGCAAACAGAATCTTATCAATAAACAAACAAAAAAGATCTGGCTCTTTGGGAATGAGAGTTGGTATAATATTATTTCCCTTTCATCAAGGCTTAAGACATTGGAACTGTAGAGATAGAAGATTAATAGCCCATAAGCATGAAGATTTGCGTTACAGTGAGATTATGTTCTGGCGCTTATGCTTCAGAAAAATACTTTGAGAAGTTTTTCAAATAGCAGTTATGTTGTTTCAGTAGCTTTGCTATTTCAAAGTGTTAATTAAGTAGGAGTTGTGAATGGGAAGCATTTGGTTGCTTGGTCATAGAATCTTCTGAAGCGAGATAACTATTTGGCCTGTTCCATTTCATGTGATCCTCCATACTGGTCATTTATGCAGAGAGATGCAGAGTTTAAACTCTTGCTAACTTCCTGTCCTCATCCGTGCAGTAAAGACAACAGTGTCTCATGGTAGTGAAGGGTGAATGAGATTACACAGCCACTCAGCCCTTGCTCCAGAGATCCTACTGCTGCCTTTCCATCTGAATCTCACATTTATTACATGTGACACACACAGTACAATGTGACAAATTGAGAAAGATTTCCATGAGGTAAACTGTTAAAAATGCTTTGTGAATAAGCTCCACTACAGTATTATTATCAAAGAGTATTTTTAAGGATCAGAGAATCGAAATGATTGTAATTATATGCTCAGTTTGTTCTATTAATTAATAGTTATTTTCTGTCACCCAGTGACTAGTTGCATCATATTTTCTGGAGTCAGCTTTTTGTAAATAAATTAAATAAATTAATCTAAAAGCCTATTATCTATGAAGTTTTTGTTTGGCTTTTCCAGCTATAAAATCATCTGAGTAAAACCGCTCATGTGTTTAATTAGAGTAAATTTTTGCCTCACTGGTTAATTATCTGGAGTAATATATGGGCAGTCATGGGCAGATTTCTGCCTTTGAAAAGCTGTCCTCAGGCCTGGGACTGCCACTCAGTGATAGACATGCACGAGGCCCCTTTCAAAAGAAAAGTTGTCATCGTGCATACATTTTGACAAGGTGATCGAGCAGCCCATTTTTGTTGCTGTTTGTGTGTGTGTGTGTGTGTGTGTGTGTGTGTGTGTGTGTGTGTATGTGTATGTGTGTAAATGCAGCTACATGAGTGCCACTGCATTTGTGTGGAAGTCAGAGAACGACTTTCCTCACTTTTCTACCATGTTTGAGGCCAGTTCTCTTTGGCACAAGAGCTTCTGGCATTTCTCATTCCCATTTCTCCTGGGTAGGCAGCTGGGATTACAGACGCTGTGTTCCGTTGCATTTGGCTTTTCATGAGCTCTGGGGATCTGAACTCAGTTGGTCATTCTTGTGCAGCAAGTGCTTTACCCACAGAACTATCTCTCTACCATCTGGGCAATGGAGTCTTGATTTTTTTTTTTTTAATTATTTTTTTGAGAGAGGAGAGAGGGGTAGGAGAAAAATGAGAGGTCAGTGTACAACTTCTTGAAAGTGACTGGAGGGTCGGGTTGTCAGGTGTTCCCACCTTTACCCATTGGACCATCTTCTTGAATAATAGCAATCTTTCTTCTCCCTCTTCCTTCTCCTTAACTACCTGAACTTACTATGTAGCCAAGGGTAACCTTAAACATGAGTGTGCTACCTTGTGGCTCACTCCCTTTTCCTTTCTCTCTTTTTGAGGCAATCCTACTAGGTAGCACAGGTTGATGTTAAACTCAGAATCTTCCTCTTTCAAGTCTCTCAGGTGCTCAGATTACAGATTTTTAGGAATATAAAATCCATTGGTGTGAATATGCTAAATTTTATTTCATGATCTGTGAGTTCAACAGTTTTTGAATGTGTACTGTTTGATAAGGTAGAAGCTACCAGAAAACAGGGATGATGAGTCATACATAGATTATATTTTCAAGAAGCTGCCATTTCTAGAACATTCTGTACTCATTTGTAACAATACACAACTCATTTTGATATATCCTCTCTGCCTCATGATGCTTTCGTAGATATTTGGTTATTATATGCTTTATATTAATATGTGAAAAGTGATCTTGCCTATGAGATTTGATGGAAAAGAAAGAAGGCTCATAGAAATGGCCTTAGAAGATTATGATATGATCACTTGCAGTGATCCTCCTTCCTCTACTTCCTGAGTTCTCAGATTTGTAGGCATGTGGCACTATGCCCAGCTTTAGACTATTTATTTATGGGTAGGAGGTTATTTACTGGACGAGCATGGTCAAACAAGCTATCACTGGCCACACCACTGAAGAAAATGACACCCATCACCCCCACCCCCAGCAACAATTAACTGCCAATAGCTCCCCAGAGAAGGGTGAGGCCTCTTGATCCCCTCCCCCATCCAGCCTAGAATGTTGATGGGCTCAGTTTTGTGGGGTAACTACAACTGTGATTTCAGTAGTGCAGCGGCCATGTCATGTTCAGAAGATAGCATTTCACAGCACTCCCCTGTTCTGGCTCTTACATTCATTCTGCCACCTCTTCTGTGATGTTCCCTGAGCCTTGAAGGGGTTGATAGGATGTCTCATTCAGGGTCAGACACCCAGCAGTCACTTATTGTCAGCACTTGGACCAGTTTTGAGTCTCTCCATTGCAAAAGAAGTTTCTCTGACCAAAACTGAGAATGGCACTAATCTATGGGTATAAACTTAAGAATTATAAAGCAATAAATAACATGTTCATTTAGCAAAAAAGCTATAGTACTAAGATCTCCCATAGGGCTTATAACCTTCCCAGTCATGGACTCGACCAAGCTAACAATACCAGGCATGAGATTCATCTGTGGAGCAAACATCAGATCCAATCAGAAAGTGTTTATTCCCATACCATGCCACTTTTGCACCAGTGGACACATCTTGCTTGGCAGGTCGTTATTATAGCTTGACAGGTTCACAGTTGAGTAAAAGTGTTGATGATGGTTCTTTTCTAGTAGCATACACAGCATCTGCATAGCTTTATGAAAACTAGACAAGTAGAAATCTTTCACCTCAGTTCCAGTGAGTTTGAGGAAACTATTAGAAAAGTATTTAAAACATACATATGAATACTATTCAGAATTCCAGGAAGTAGATATGTTTATTGAGACAGGGTCCTCGTGTAGTCCAGTCTGTTTTCTGTCTACATAGCTGAGGGTAATCGTGACCTCTCCAACCTCCTGTCTCTTGTGCTGGGTTCACAGTCACATACCACCACATCACACATGGTGTTTAATTTTTATTTATTTATTTATTGTGATGAGGTCTTGCTGTGTTGCCCAGGCTGATCTCAAACTCCCAGTCTCCTTTCTTACATTTAGTATGCTCCATATTTACAAACATAACCTATGCAACTAGCTCCCCTTGGGTTAAACTCACAAACTTTAATCGGTAGTAGTAGACTCTGGCTATTCAATTGCTTACTCTTACCCACAAGGCCAGCTACAGATACCTAGAGGTTAGTATTTACAAGTATTATGAGCTTCTAATTTGATTTGGATATTCAGAAAATAGGCTGATTGTTGAATACATTTAACTGAATTCAGCCAATAGAAATAAGTATTTTTTCCTTATGATTATACATGGGGAGAAACTGTGTTTAAGGCTTAGATGAATATTGAGCTTCAGAATACAAAGCTCTTTGGAAGGAGGTGTAGATGTGTAACTTGGGCTTGTTTACCCAGAGAGCTATAGTCATTTGGTGACACTTCACAAACACAACATCATAAAGGGAAGCATGAGTTCAGATGATAAACCTCTGTAGCCCTTAATGAACTTGAAACATAGTATTCTTCTTTTTTTTTAATTTTTTTATTACTATGTATGTGTGCGTATGTATGTGCGCGCATGCGTGTGTGTGTGTGTGTGTCTGTGTGTGTGTAGAACCACGGACGAATTTGGGAACCACCATGGACGCCTCCACCTCCTCGTTTAACTCTGCCCCAGGATTCACAGGCTCCGCCCTACCAGGACCAGAAGTGCAGGCCGCCTCTGCTTCCGCCCGGTGTCTGTACATGGGATCTGGGATCCGAACTCAGGACCTTCTCCCTGCAAGGCAGAGGCTTAACCCCTGAGCCACCTCTCCAGCCCAGTGAAGCATAGTATTCTTAAGTACTTGTTATAAGCAACTTTAATCTGCTCTTATGGAAAAGAAAGGATTTTTAAATTATTTTATTTATTTATTTTTAGTTTTACAAGCATACTGAGATTGAGTATTTATCCCTGTTTCCCTCCATCCTACTTGGATTTTATTTTTATGGTCAGTCATTGATGAGGTAGGCAAGAAGGGTCATTCTACAAATGAGTCTTGAACTCATGGACTAGCCAACAAACCCCAGGTACTCTCCTGTCTCTTCTCTCCTGTGCTGGGGTTATAGATGTGCACTGCTGCACCTGGCTTTTGCTGGGGATCTGAACTCAGGTCCTTATGCTTGCAAAGTTCCAGGCCAGCTAGGGCTGCATAGTGAGACCATCGGAAAAGGAAGAAAGAAGGAGGGAACGGAGGGAGGGGGAAGAGAGGAAGGGAGGAGGGGAAGGGAAGGAAGGGAAGGAAAGGGCAAGGAAGGGGAGTGAAGGAAAGGGCAAGGAAGGGGAGGGAAGGGAATGGGGAAGGGAAAAGGGAAGGAAGGAAAGGAAAGAAGTGCTAGGTTTGGAGACTATAAGTTTTCTTTCTATATGCATCCTCTTGTGGTTCTTGTTCTACTGTTCACTTATAGTGTATTCTTTCCTTTGTCTTCTTGTTGCTCTTTGAAGAGTTGATTTTAGGGAATGATTCTTTTTTTATTGAATTGGCTTTAGACCTCAAGGAGGGGGAGTCTCACTATGTTGTCTAGGCTAGCCTGGAACTTCTGGGTTCAATGATCTTTCAGCCTGTCTTTCCTCACTGGATTACAGGCTTGGAGTATTGATAAGTAGAAATATATATCCAATGCCAGAGCATGTTGGAGTGGAAAACTGGCCTTCTTAGGCATATAGATTAGCTCTGAGAATAGTTTTTAGGAATTGTAATTTTTGGGGGGGAGGGCTTAAGACCAATTGGCTGTAGAATGTTTTTCATGTTGTGGAATGTTATGATTAAAGAAATTTAATAAGATTTGGTTAGAGAATTGATTTTGTCATTTTCATTGTGTCTTATGCATCTGAAATTCTTTCTGAAAGAATCATTTCACTACTGGAAAAATAAATTAATGGTTATTTAAGTAAAGTCCTCGTTTGCATGCAAGGTTACTACCTAATCCAAAAATCTGAATCTGAGTGCTCCCAAATCTGAAATTTATGATGTCACAACTAGAAAATTCCAGATGTCAGGTGACAGGTCATATTAATAATGTAGATTCACTAAAAATATTGTATAAAATTACCTTCAGTTCATGTATATAAGATGTGATGTACAAATTAATTTTATGTTTAGAGTTTGATTCTGTGCCTGTAGCTTATTTTATGGGCACAAATATTCTGAATCTGAATCTGAAAACACCCAAAGGTTCCAAATATTTATTTATTTATTTATTTTTTATATTTTATTTATTTATTTACTGTGTGTGTGTGTGTGTGTGTGTGTGTGTGTGTGTGTGTGTACGCGTGTATAGAACCACGGACGGATTCGCGAACCACCATGGACGCCTCCACCTCCTTCTGCCCCCGGATTCACAAGCTCCGCCCTACCAGGGCCAGAAGCACAGGCCACCCCTGCTTCCGCCTGGCGCCTATACGTGGGATCTGGGATCCGAACTCAGGTCCTTCCGCCTGCAAGGCAGAGGCTTAACCCCTGAGCCACCTCTCCAGCCCTTTTTTTTTTTTGACGTGGGACCTGGGATCCGAACTCAGAACCTTCTGCTTGTGAGACAGAGTCACAACCCCTGAGCCATCTCTCCAGCCCTAGGTTCCAAATATTTAGAACAAAGATACTTAGTTGCACAAGGACACAAGGGAACTCATATCATATATAGTACAACCAAGATTAAAATTGGAATCTCTGACCTGTCCCCTCAGTGGAGTAGGTCAGGGACTGGTGAGATGGCTCAACCAGTAAAAGTGCTTACCTCACAAACCTCACTACAGGTTCCTGGAACCTGTGTGAAAAGCTTGATGTGGTGGCGCATATCTGTAATCCCAGCACTCCTACTTTAAGATGGGAGACAGAGAGAATCATCTGGAAACTCACAGGCCAGCTAAGCATACAGACCCTGCCTGAACAAGGTGGAAGCTGAGAACCCACTCCTGAAGTGTGTCCTCACGTCTCAAACTAGTCACACATACACACAAACCCTTTTTAAAGTTTTCTTCAAAGCCGAGCGTGGTGGAACACAGCTAGAACTTAGCAGTTCTTGAACTGGGAAACTGAGGGAAGAGGATGAGTTGGAGGCCAGCCTGAGACTGCACATCAAGTCCCCCTCACAGACAAATAAGTGAACAAAAAATAGAATTTCTCAAGGAAATTCTATTTAAGTGGGTTGATTTTTGAGTATATTCTATCTGTAGTTGCACTGTCCCTAAGCTTAAATTGGTGGCGCTCCATTGTTTTACAGGTGAGTTAGTAGAGATTGGCTATCACTCGGCTGAGGCTCCAGTTTCAGGCTGAACTATTCTTACTTTAGAAGTGTTTATTTCCTTCCAAGAATATCAGTCAGGATATTGTTTTGTTTCTTTCTTTTTTTTTCTTTTGTAAAGTAGTGATTGTTTTGTTTCTTGAGTTAGGAGTAGGTTGGCTTTGAACTCACATGTAACTGACTTTGAGCTCCTGATCCCTTTGCCTCCACCTCCCAAGTGCTGGTATTACCACACCAGACTCAGGAATGCAGACTTTGCAAATGCAGGTACGCAGCAAAATATCATTTCACTTATTGTGAATATCTATTCAAGCCTTATGTCTAGATTCCAGCTGCACCACTTGGCCTTACTACTTAGTTGGAATCTCTTAGGCTTGTCTTGTTTATTTATAGATGACTAACTCTTAGTAAAAAATACTTTTTATTATTTTTTTGCCAGAAATGGCTTTGGCAAGCAACAACCGAAACATGGGATGTTTGGCAACTAGCTTCAAGAATCCGTTAGTTTAGTCTCAGAGTTGACATCTCTACCTGCTGGTGGTTGGGTAGGTTCGGTGTGCATGTGAAAGCCTTGGAACCTGCTTTGATTCAATCTTAGAATTATGCAGGCAGAGAAAGGAAAGGAAAGCTTTATGATGTTAATTTTTCTTTTACAATGAAAATGTAGGCGGTATTCTTATGTACAGAAACAAAATCAGAAGCTGTTCAGAATGAGTGAAGCAGATCTGGGATATAATTAGGAGAGCATGTGGTTTCCTACATCGGAAGAGTTGAGATTGAAAATAAAGATGTCCTGTGGTCTGGGAAAACTTACAAAGGAACAGCCACAAGCTCACTAACTTCTGTGCATCATTGCTATGTCGTGTTGAAGAAACTCTCTTCAGTGTTCTTGCTCTGTTTGAGGTGCTGAGGAGTAAAGCCGGGACCTCCTGCATGCCAAGCATGCTTTCCGTCACTGGAACTAGCCCCAGACTCCATTCGCAATATTTACACATATTTACTAATTGATAGCAAATTTAAAGAAATAAAAGAAGTTATTGTCAGTATTTGGAGCATAGTCTTTTTTTGGTATGTATATATGCTTTTTAATTTTTTATTTTTTTTGAGAAAGTGTCTTATGTAGCCCACACTGGCTTTGAACTCAATTTGTAGCTGAAGTTGCCCAGCTTATTGGCACATTTTAAAAATAAAAGTAGGATTAGGTCAGGTCTGCTATTTTATAACCTTTTTAAATCAAAACAAATGTTTCTTAACATGTCACTGAATATGCTAAAGAATATTCTTTTAACTTCAACATTACTGACATTTTGGGCTGTGGACTATTCTGTACTCTGGAGAGTGTTAGCATTCCTGGCCTTTACTTAGTGTACTCCTGTAGAAAAATTGTCTTCAGACATGCCCAATATCTCTGGGAGGCAAAAATCACCTGTGCTGAAAACCACTGTTGTAAAGCAAAATTTTGATCTCAAAATTTTTTTACATTGAAATCATTGAAGATCAGAGTACTTCCGTGAGTCATCTCTCTGATTTTTTAAAATTGCATTGGAATTTAAAGCTGAGAAAGTGAAAAATCCATTTATTTAACACTAGTAATAATTACGTATATGTGTTTATTTCTATTTATTTATTTTGGAGACAAGATCTTACTATATACTCCAGGCTAGCCTGAAATTTACTCTTCAGGTTGGCCTTGAACCTTCCTGCCTTAGCTCCTTTTAAAAAAGTAATTAATTAACTTGAGAGAGGAAAGGTGTCATGGAGGGAGGGAGGGAGGGGGAGAGAGAGAGAGAAACATGCATCTCATGGTATGTGGGTGTGGGTAGACGTGGAGGACAACTTTCAGAAGTCAGTTCACTCTTCCACCATGTGGGCATTTAGGAATCAAACTCAAGTTGCCCAATTTGAGATCAGACTGCTTACCTGCTGGCCTATCTTGGGAGCTCTTGCTTTAGCCTCTTAAGTTCTGGGATAGATTACATATTTATGTCACTACACATGGCTATTACTCATATTGCTCATTTTTATTTTTTTGAGACTCAGGTTTCTTGGGCTGGTCTCCAATTTACTGTATAGTCTAACTGATCTTTTGACTACACTTTCTGATTACAGGCATGTGCCACCACCTCCCGTGTATTCTGTGAGTCAAACCCAGCCAACTGAGCTACATCATTAAGCCCTTGACCTGTCTGTGTATTTGAGAGAAAAGAGAGAGGGAAGGGAGAAAGAAGGCATACACATATGTATACCATGGAACCAAGTGGAAGGTGGAGGTCAGAGGATGACTTTCAAAAATCACCCTGTTGGCTAATGGGATCAGGGATTGAAGTCACGTTGCCAGATTTGTGTAGCGGTGCCTTATCTGCTCTCTCGCCAGCTCCTTAATTAATATTGTTCTAAAATCACATTGTTATTGTCAGCAATCTCATCTCAGAAATTTCTTCAAGGCCTGGAGAGATGTCTCAGTAAATAGAAATGCTTGCTGTGTAAAGTACAAAGAAAGATGTGAGTTCAAATACCAAGAGCTCATGTAAAAGCCAGATGGATGTAGCAAGCACCTGTAATCCCAGTGCTTCTATAGGAAAATGGGAGACTGAAACAGGACACTGGACAGCTAGCTCTGGCTTCTGCAGAAAAATAACCAAAGAGACCTGTTTCAATATAGTGAGGACAACTCAAGCTCATATGTGCCATGACAATGCACATTCACATGTGCAAATGTGTGCTCATGTGCACATGTAGATACATTAAAAAAATGTCTTTAAACATTGGAAAGTAGTTGAATTCACTGTGATGAATGCAAGTTTTTTTAAAATTTTTTTTATTTTGTGTGTGTGTGTGTGTGTGTGTGTGTGTGTGTGTGTGTGTGTGTGTCTTTGCGTGTATCAGAGAGCAAGCACTGTGTGTGCCAGTGCTTTACCTTCCAGGACTTGAGGTATAGACCACTGTCATTTTGGCTGGTGTTTTTACATAGGATCTGGTATCTGAACTCAGATCCTGCTTGAAAGACAGAGTCTTAACCCCTGAGCCATCTCTTCAGCCCCACGAATAAAATTTTGAAAATTTTTTTGACATCCTTTGGCCTTTTGGCTAAGATGAAGCGAAAATGCTTTTCACTTAAAAATTGAGTATCAGAGATGAAGAGATGGCTCAGTGGTTAAGTCTCTGCCTCACAAACAGAGCTCCAGGTGGTCTGTACTTCCTGCCCTGGAAGGTGGAGCCAGGGAAACTCCAGAGCAAAGCAAAGAGAAGGTAGCATAATTCAGGGTGATTCCCGGTCACCCTGGGGCCTCTACGGGCACATACAGATATACAGAGAGAGATATCATTGGCTACATGTTCTGCTAAGTCATTTTCCTTGAGGTGATAAACCCATCATGTTCATTTTGAGAAAATACTGCCAAATCCCTAAGACTTGCTAATCTTAGTTTGTCTCAAATACTCCATGAAAAAAGCATCCAGCCCAGTTTATAGTGCAAACTGCAACATGTGTGCTTTTTCACAGAAATAGCTGTCTTTCCGTGTGCCGTAGAAAGGTTTTATGGAGTATTTCCAGTTTTTTTTCTTTTTTTAAAAATTAATTTTGTGTGTATGTGTATGTCAGAGGGCACTGTGTGTGTCCCTGTGGAGGACCAAGGGTGATTTCAGGAATCATCCTGGATCCTTTCTACCTCATTAGTGCTTTGCTTTAGGATTTCTCAGGCTCTGCCCACCAGGGCCTAAGTGCAGATCTTGGCAGTTTTCCCCTGGTGTTTTTTCATGGAAGCTGGGATCGGAACTCAGGACTTTCTGCTTATGTGGCAGAGTCCTAACCCCTGAGCCGACTCTCTAGCTCAGATATTTCCAATTTTATCAGACAGAACATTAAAATGTATTCTGTAGTTGAAATAAGACACTCATAAATGCAAATGGCTGCAAGTGAGTGGCAGTTAAGAATAATGCACTGATGATCAGACCTAGTCATGCCATTGCCCTGATCGGGACTGAGGCAGTAGTGGTTTACCAATCATTACTTTTGATTACTCTGTACAGTATAAAAATTTTTTTTACACTGCTAGCCAGATATGAGATGCTAAGGCTGGAAGAAACTAAAAATTCTTGAGGGCAGTCTGGACAACTTAGTAAGACGTTAATGTCTCAAAATTTAAAAAAGAGCTCAGTGTTGTAGCTCAGTGATAGAGTGTTTGTCTATCACCAGTAAGCCCTCAGTTCAGCCCACAGTACAACCAAAATAAGTAATTAAAATAGAGAGAAAATAGTTTTGGCTTTGCAGACTTCCTGAAGTCTATGTAATACACTTGGGAATAATTGTTCTGTAGCATAATATTATGATAGCAATAACTTAAGTGTCTACATCAGAATTTAACGATTTTGTTGTATTTAATTTTGATTTTATCATGATCCTTGTAGCTAAATCATCATGAAATTAATATTTTCCTTGAGAGCAATTCTTTTAGAAATGTAATTCTGGATCAATGATATAAATAATCTTGTATTTTTAGAATATATTGTATAATTAGGCATAGTGGCTCTCTTTGTGGAGACAGTAAGTTCAGGAGTTTGAGACCTGCTTAAGCTACATGAGACTCTGTTTCAAAAGAACCAGAAAAATAATGAAATAAAACATATTTGATATGACCCAGTGGCCCTTCAAAGATGGTTGAACTAGCATATTTTCCCTTGTGCCAATTTATGCTGAGGCTCCATCATGCCTTTTGTGGGGATTGTGTTAGATTTACCAATTTAGTCAGTACATGAAAAAATTGAATAAGCTTATTATTTAGGTTCTCATAGATGGCCTAGATTCTTAGTGAGGAGTAACATTTTATCTTAGGTTTTGGGCAATTTGGCATTGTGTAGTCCTCCTCTGGTCTAATACAGTGCAGCTGATTACTTTGTAACTTTCTTTGTTAAAATGAACACAATTCTTCTGATGCCTTCTGCAATTATTGGTTAGTTGTCCTGTGTGTATCTTAGAGAACTTCTCTTTCAAGGGTGGTAATAAGGCTGGCTTGTAACTTATTTTCTAAATTTCAGAACGTTGAGTCTTCTGAAATACATTTAAGGGATACCACCTGTTTTGTGACTTAGCTTTTTTTCTCCCCTGAGTTTATTCCCTTCGTGGATGTGTGTTTGTGGGTGTGTGCATGTTTGTGGCTGTGTGCATGCATTTATGAGCAGGTGTGCATACATTTACTTGTCTTGACCAAAGGTTATCATTGGCTATCTCTTCAGTCACTGTCTTAACTATATATATATATATATATATATATATTCTTTGAGCATTTCATATGTGTGTAATATATTTTCATCATGTTCACGCCACATTATTCTCTTTTCACCCCTCTCACTCTCTGAATCCCTTCTCATCAATTTTCCCATCCTTCTACTTTTTTTTTAATCAATTAAGTTTAATTAGGGCTGCTTGTATGAAGATGGGTGTGGGGTTGTTAACTGGTACTTGGACTGGTACATGGCCACATCACTGAAAAAAAATGACCCTTTCCCCAGCAGCCATCAACTGTCAGTAACTGCACAGTTAGAGGTGGAGTCTCTTGAGCCCCTCCCCCATACATGACGGAATGTTGTGGGCAGGCCGCCTTAGCTGCTGTGTGTTAGTGGCCAGAAGACAGGGTTTCACAGCACTTCTGCCCGTTCACTGGATCTATCTGCCCTCTCTTTCTAAGATGTTCTGAGCTTAGGAGGATATACTCCAGATCTCTTATATCTTAGTTTCATAGTGACACTACACTAATCTACTAAAAAAAAATTATCTTACTTATTCTTCATTTGCTGTGATTAATACATGACCCAAACAATTTAGAGGGAAAAGGAATCTATTTCAGTTTGTGATCTCATATTGTAGTCTGTTATGGCAGGAGAGTTCTTAACGGGATCAGGAGCCAAGGGAACAGTGCATACTATAGTCACTGGACTAGCTGACAGAGGGGCATACTTTCTGTCCTACCCATCTGCCTGCAAAATGATCTCACCAACCCTGGTGGGTCTCCCCATATCATTCTCGTACAGACTTGCTCAGAGGTTTACCCCACCTAAGTAATCCCACATGGGTATACCCAAAGGCTCAGTTCTCAGTTGCCAAGATGACACCTGAAAACAACTGAGACAGTCTAAGCACTCAGCAGCCACTTATTCTCATTTGGTGGTCTCTGTAATAACCACTGCCCACTGCTGAAAGAAAGTTCTGTGAACAAAACTGACACCAGGATTAACCTGTGAATATAAACACAAGTATTTAGAATGCAGTTTGATGCTGTGTCCATTTAACAAAATAGCAGAAGCAATTCTATTCCTAGGGCTTCTGACCTCTCCAGCTGCAGGTGTATAGTAACAGGCCTGAATCCTCTCCTATGTATTGGGCCACAAATCCAATCAGAAAGAGTTGGGTTACCTCATAACAGTCTTATTGCACTAGGGGGTATGTTGTGCCTGGCAGTTCAGTATTATAGCACACAGGGTCCATCACTAAGTAATACTGCTGATAACTTTTCTCCTCCCCCAGAAGACTACATATCACCTTCCAGCACTATGAGGGCTATTCAGCAGGAAGGGAACTTCCAGCCCAGTCCAGCTTGATTCTGTGTCCTGCAACCAAGTGTGTGATGTCTTCAGCAATAGGATTTGCTGTCTAGTTTTGATGGGCAACCAAGAACAATGAATTGCCTGTATTGTTTTGGGTGTTCTGGGGCCTCCCTGAGTCACAGGTATTCCATGTAAGATATTGGGATACCTTGTTTTTTGAGACAGGGTCACTGAATTTAACTAGGTTGCTAGTCAACAAGCCCCAGGGATCTTTCTGTCTCTACCCAATGCTGGTATGAATAGATGTGCACCACTGTGCATGGCTTTTTCTTTTTTCTTTTTCTTTTTGCATGAGTGCTAGTAATGAACTTGGGGCTTCATGTTTACATTGTGAACACTCTATTAATTGAGCCATCTTCCTAGCTCCTTAAAGTGAACTTCCTTTAAAGCAACACTTGAAAGTAAATCTTAAATTGCTATAATGTTTATGAAATCCTGGTTTTTTTTTTTTTAACATTTATGAGTTAGAGAAGAGAAAGTGTACACATGCATGCCATAGGACATGGATGGAGGCCAGAGGTCAACTTTGGGAAGTTACTTCTCGCCTTCCACCATGTGGACTTCTGGAAACTCAGAATGTCAGGTTTGTGAGCAGGCACTTTACCTGCTGAGTTATCTTACCAGTCATGCATGGGTTTTATTGTGTTAGTTTTTTCCCCCCTAATATATCTTAACCTACATAATTAATAAAACTATTTTTCTGCTGTTTAAAATCATCCAGTGGTGTATTTATTACAATTTAGGAAGAACAGGACCTTGGAATCAGACATTTTGAACTTAAATCCCTTTCTTCCTCTAATTAGTAACATACCCCTGGACTTTAACCTCTTTTGAGTCCATCTATTCATTGATAAAAGTGGGGTCATAGGAAAAAATGGTCTCGTAGATGCCTTTGCAACTCCCATTCTGTGATTAATATAGGGAAAAAGGAATAATTAAATGTATGGATGGATTTCTTTTTGTTTTTACTTAGGAATTAGAGACAGTCTAGTTACCAGTATTCTTTTTTTTTTTTTTTTTTTTTTGTTACCAGTATTCTTAATCATGACTTTTAAAGCCTTAACTTTATTAAAGCAATGTTTGAATACCTGTATCCTATTAAATGTAAAATGCTTCAGGCTAGGATCCAGGGTAAGTCATTGTCTCCTACTTACTTTTTTTTTTTAAACGGAGTCTCATTCTTTAGGCCAATGAATTCAAATTCACCATAATCCCCCTGCCCTCCAAGTATTGAAATTAGAGATGGTGTGGCTATTATTTCTAATGTCTTTAAAATGAAGGTAATTTTTCTGCCCTCCTTTTTTTAAATTTTTTTTTTATTTATTCAGTTGTGCACATGTGTATGTATATATTCAGTTGTGCGTGTGTGAGGATGTATGTGTGTATATGGACTGTCTCCACCTCCTTGTTTACTGTGCCCTGGGATTCACAGGCTCTGCCCTACCAGGACCAGAAACGCAGGCCACCCCCACTTCTGCCCGGCCTCTATACATGGGGTCTAGGATCCAAACTCAAGACCTTCCGTCTGCAAGGCAGAGGCTTAACCCCTGAGCCACCTCTCTAGCCCCTGCCCTCATCTTTCAAAAGAAAAGTACTAGGTAAACAAAGAGTGCCATCACAAGTTTGTACCTGTTACCCTGCCTTTTTCTTCTATAGCTCAAGCTGACCTTGAACTGTTGAGCTTCCCGTCTCATCTGCCACAGTGGCTAGGACTACAGGACTAGCTTATCAGGCCCAGCTTTGCCTCTGCCTCTGGCTACTTCTGCAGTACTGAGAAAAATCATTATAGAATCACCTCCATAATCTCCAGAGCTGTCTATACTTGCTATTTGATTCCTCTGCCCTTCCTCTTGATTTAGGAAATGTCATTCAACACCAATTTTGTCCTTTGGGCAAATCCTTCAACCTAATTTACTTGTACCAAATGAAACTTTCATTGAATCCTGCATTTAGCAAACATCTAAACACCTGGGATCTCAACATTTTGGAGGAAGTAGGAGAATCAGGAGTTCATGCTTATCCTCGGCTACATTGAGGGGTCAGGGCCAATCTAGGCTAATCAAACACTGTCTCAAAACAACAAAACATTTCACCCTGCTATTAATCTGGGAGGCTTCAATAACTCTTCATTGCCTGCACGCAGTTACGTTTGGCAGGCAGGCTTGAATAGGCATGGCAAGGAGCAGTCTCTGAAGCTCGATTACCGGGATCAGATCCCATTTAGCTCCAACTCCTGTTGCAGGCTATGGCACGGTGCTGTCAGGCTACACAGCATTCCTGTAGTTTCATCTGCACAATAAGGGGTAATGACAGCCTCTGTGTGATGTAGTCAAGACAATTGGAAGAATCAACACAGCAAGAGTGGCAAGGATTGCCCCTCGTCAAGGCCAGCCTGGGCTGCATGGTTCCAGGTGAGCTTAGGCCACAGTGTGAGACCTGCTTCTAAAAAGCAGAACATAAAACACCACCAAAAGACTGCCCACCACATATAACACCCTTGGGATACTCTCCCAGACCCAACTTAAATGTTTATATACATCCACATTCATAGCATTATTCACAACAGCCAAAAGGTGGAACTTGTGTCCATCAGTGGAGTGGGTAAACAAAATCAGTCTGTACACCATGCAATTATTCAGCCTTCAGAAAGAGTGGCATTTGGACCCAAGCCACACGGACACTGTGCATAAGTCTTATCTCTTAAACAAAGCTGTGCATTGTCCAGTGTTTCAGATCACCCCCCAGTTCTGGCCTATGCTTGGTTGACTTTTTGAGGAAATTCAAAGCAAGTAATTTCCTTTACATAGAATTATTACTTTTTAAAAAGTTTGTGTGTGTGTGTGCAGAAGAGGACACTGTGTGTACCTGTGGAGGCCCAAGGGTGACTTGGGGAATCATCCTGGATGTTCTCTCCATCTCTGTTTTGCTTTGCTCTAGGATTTCCCAGGCTCTGCATTCTAGGACCATTGCTATTTCTACCTAGCATTTTTATGTGGGTATTTTCAGTTCTTTTGGGTGTATACCAAAAAATGGAATTGCTAAGTCATAAGGGAGTGCTGTGTTTAATTTGTTCGTTCATTTGTTTGCTTTTGAGAGGAGATTTCAGCATAGTAAAGGTTGGCCTCAAACTCAGTCTTCTCTTTCACGTCTACACTTTCAGTCTCTTGAGTGCTAGAATGACAGGTGGGAACCATAGTTTCAGATGAATTTAGGCCACAATGTGAGCCTTGCCTCCAAAACACTATCAAGTCGTTTTCCAAAGATGGTTTATCATTTTATGCTCTCACCAGCAACATGTAAGGGTTCCTATTTCTCCATATCTTTGATATCATTTCTTATTTTTCCACGTCATTTCTTTTCAGAAGTCATTGCCTTCTTCCACTTGGGGATCAAACTCAGGGCACCAGGTTTGTAAGCAGGTGTTTTACCTACTAAGCTATCTCACCGGCTCTTTATCTTCCTTTTTTTTATATTTTTGGTGTGTGTGTGTGTATGTGTGTGTATCAGAGGGCACTGTGTGTGTTTATGGAGACCCAAGGATGACTTTAAGAATCATCCTGGATTGCTCAGTGAAATTTCTATAAAAGCACTGTGGTTATGGAATTTTTAAATATAAATTAATGATTTTAGTGTAAACCGAAGTGAACCCCAAGGATCCAGACTCAGAGTAGCATTTTTTTCTGGGTTTTCAGTTGAATTGATGCTATACATTGTGAGAAAATTAGCTAGAAAGCCTGGCCCCTACTGGAGCTATTACTCAACGGTAGATCGTTTGCCTAGTATGCAGAGGCTCTGAGTTCTATCTCTACTAGAGCTAAAAAGCACACATTCCTCCCACAACCTTTCTTTGCTTATCCCTTGAATTGTATTTACATTGTTACCAGGGCCTAAAGACCTATTGGACTTTTCCAGAGACCTCTGTGCCCTTCTTCAGGCACCCAGGAGAGGCAGGGCCTGGACTTTCCCTCTACACTGAGGCTGACCTTGTAAGCACCTACTGTCAGACTTAGAGCCTGTTTTTAATGATCATGCATGGAATATTTGCAGGTCAGGTAGCCTCTCAGTGTGGAATTATACAATACAGACCTTTAAAGTGACTTCATAAAGGCTGGGGAATATAGCTTAGGAGTAGAACATTTGCAAATGAGAGGCCCTGGGTTTGATCCCAGTACTACACAAAGGGATGAGGCTGAAGAAAGCAGAAATAAAATTGAGTAGGTAAAGCTGGCTGCAATACTAGCACTTGAGAGGTGAAAGCAGGAAGATCAAGAGTTCAAGGCCAGCTTTGGCCCTCTAAGATGTTTGAGGTCAGCCTAGGTTTGAGAGATCCTGTCTCAAATAAAACTAGGAAACACTTGACCAAGTGATTCAAAGCGACTGGAGAACTGCAGCTCCTTTTGCAACTGAACTGACTTCTTGGTTTCTAGCTGTCTTTGCTTTGTGACCTTAGATGCCTAGGCATGGCTGTTTGCTCCCTCTGCTGGCTTAATAAAAACAGCGGAAGAGTTTCAATTTTTCAGGCCTGTTTGCACCCAGAGTTTCTTTTCCACAGGTCTTTGAAGAGTATACTCTTGGCACAGGGTTTAACACCTTAGGAAATGGGAGAAGGGAGCAGGAAGTTGGAGGTAAGAAGGTAGACATTATATTTCCCCCTTGATACAATGATTTGTCTCAGGGACTCCAGTCTTCTGTGGACCTGGACTGTCATCAGTATGTTAATGGTAAGATCATGTCATTGTCAGGAATCCCAAGGCACCCAGGAAATAGCTGTGCATTTTGAATTATTAAGTACTTGGTAAAATTAAATCATTTTGAAGATGTTTGCAACAAAGATCAGACTATCTGGATAATAGGGACACTCTAAGCCCAACTTTAAGTGCAAAGGTGGCACACTTTGTTTTCAACTGAACATCTTTTTTTAAAATATTTTTTATTTATTGTGTGTATCAGAAGGCACTATATGTCTCTGTGGAAGACCACGATTGAATTCGGGAATCATCCTGGATTGCTTCTTCCTCCCTTTTGCTTCACTCTGGAATTTTCCAGGCTCTACCAATCAGGATCAGAAGCACAGGCTGGTCATTTCTGTCTGGTGCTTTTACATGGGACCTAGGATTTGAACTAGGACCTATACTTGTGAGGCAGTCTTAACCCCTGAGCCATCATCTCTCCAGTCCATCTTTTTTTTTTTTTTTTTTTTTTTTTTAACTGCTTCAATTCAAGATAGATTGTGCTGCCTGGTGAGGTTTTAGTGAGTAAATATGGTAGCATCCTCAACTATTGTATTTTGTTTCCAGAAACATTCCATTTCATCCTGTACAGCTTTGTTTTCCTTTTCTTTTTTTTTTAAATTTTTTTATTATTATTTATTCAACTGTGTGCATATGCGTATGTATGTGCGTGCGCGCGTGTGTGTCTGTGTGTCTGTGTATGTGTAGAACCACGGACGAATTCGGGAACCACCATGGACGTCTTCACCTCCTCCTTGTTTACTCTGCCCCGGGATTCACAGGCTCCACCCTACCAGGACCAGAAGCGCAGGCCGCCTCCGCTTCCGCCTGGCGTCTATACGTGGGATCTGGGATCCGAACTCAAGACCTTCCGCCTGCAAGGCGGAGGCTTAACCCCTGAGCCACCTCTCCAGCCCTGTTTTCCTTTTCTATCATAAACCTAAAATAAATTTAAAATTTGTGAATGGAATTTTTATTAGAGGATTAAGGAAGAGTTTATTAGAGAAGAGAAAGACTGGAACTCAGATGTGAATCTGTGAGGGTCAAGAGAGCCCTGGAGAATTCATGGACTCCAGGCATAGGATCCATGAGGAGTTAGGAGTTGGAAAAGAACTCTTGGACTACAGGCATGGAGTCCCATGAGGGGTAAGAGAGCCAGAACTCAAAGACTACAAGCATGGAATCCATGAGAGCTAGGGAAAATGAAAAGGAATTCAACTCCAGACATGGAGTCCCATGAGGGGCAAGGAAGCCTGCAGATGGAATTTTTAAATGTTTTGTTTTTTATTTTGTGAGTGTGCACAGGTACATGCAGCAGAGGACAACCTTGAGTATTCCTCAGATACCATCCACCTTGCTTTCTTGTTTCTTGTATCTATAGGTTTGTGCTGTAAATACATGCTCACGTGTATGTATATGTATATGTGTACATGCTCACATGTATATATGTATATATGTACATGCTCACATGCATATACATACACACATACATGTCTGGACATATGTGTAGGAACTATCTCTTTAACACCTTGTTTTTTTTGAGACAGGTCTCTAAATTCCCAGCCCATTGGTTAGTTTGGCTAGTGGCTATACTGCCACACCCACCTGGCATTTTTCTTGGAATCTAGGGAACTGAACTCCTAGCTCTTTTTGCTTGATTGAATGGTGGACGTTTTAACTGCTGAGTTATTTGCCTAACCCACATCATCTTGTTTTTGAGACACAGTCTCTCACTGGCCTGGAATTTAAAGCTGACTGGCCAGCAAGGAATCTGCTTGTGTGTAGCTACAGAGTGCTGGGATTACAAGTGCACATTATAATAATGCCAAGCCTTTTTTTTTTTAAAACATGAGTTCTGAAAATCAAACTTAGATCTTTATACTTGTAAATATTTTATCAACTGGTCTATTTTCTTAACTTGTGCATGTACAAAGTAGAATTGTAGGAGCTGGAGAGGTGGCTCAAGGGTTAAGCCTCTGCCTTGCAGGCGGAAGGTCCTGAGTTCAGATCCTAGACCCCGCATATAGACGCAGGGTGGAAGCGGGGGCGGGGGGCTTGCGTTTATGGTCCTGGTAGGGTGGAGCCTGTGAATCCTGGGGCAGAGTAAACAAGGAGGAGGTGGAGGCGGTCCATGGTGCTTCCCAAATTTGTCTGTGGTTCTACACACATGCGCACATACATACACACACAATTGAATAAATAATAAATAATAAAAAAATTCAAAGTAGAATTGTAGTGTACTCATAATTGTGTGTGCGTGTGTGTGCGCGTGCGTGCAAGAGGGCACTGTGTGTCCCTGTGGAGGCCCAAGGGTGACTTGGGGAATCATCCTGGATTGCTTCTACCTCCTTTTTGCTTAGCTCTGGGATTTCCTGGGCTCCATCCACAGGACTAGAAGTGCAGGCCACTGCTGTTTCTGTCTGGCATTTTTAGTGGGATCCAAAACTTTGGATCCTTCTGCTTTCCAGGCAGAGTCTTTTTTTTTTTTTTTATTATGATTATTTATTCAATTGTGCGTGTGTGTGTATGTATGTGCGCTCATGTGTGTATGTGTGTGTGTAGAACCACAGACGAATTCGCGAAACCACCATGGACGCCTCCACCTCCTTCTGCCCCGGGATTCACAGGCTCCGCCCTACCAGGACCAGAAGCGCAGGCCGCCCCCGCTTCCGCCTGGCGTCTATACGTGGGATCTGGGATCCGAACTCAGGACCTTCCGCCTGCAAGGCAGAGGCTTAACCCCTGAGCCACCTCTCCAGCCCTCCAGGCAGAGTCTTAACCCCTGAGCCATTTCTCCAGCTCTCAATTGTTTGCATTTTATTAATTCCTCTCTCTCTTTTTTGCCATTTTAAGAAAAATTCCAGATATATGCTTTCTCAATATACCTTAGTATACATCCCTGATAAAGATTAAAACACACACACACACACACACACACACACACACACACCGACTTCTATTATATATAAAATATGAAATATATTTTCTTAATTTGAAATATTTAGATGTAAACAAATGCAGAGAAATATCAATCAAATTTAACAAAATATTAGTAATTTGTTAAATTTGCTTTTACTGAATCATTTTTGTTTGTCTTTTCTCTCTGAGTTTTTGCTCACGTAGGGAACGAGTGTGTGATGCATGCGCACGGGCGTGCAGGTGCAAAGCCACAGCAGGATGTTGGCCTTGAGACAGGGTCTCTCACTGCATCTGAAGCTTGTCCTTTCGGCTGGGCTGGCTGTCAGTAGGCTCTTGCAATCCACCTGTCTCCAGTCGCCCTGCCCAAAGCCGTGGTTACAGCCATATGCAGCTAGGACCAGCTTTTTGTGTGGGTGCCTGAGATTCAAACTCAGATCCTCATGCTTTCAGAAAAGCACTTTTATATATCTGGCCATCTCCCAGTCCCCTTGTCTGCTTCGTTTTGAAAACTGCTTCTTGGGAGCATTTTTACAGTCAGAACAACATTCAGAGAAAGGTACAGAGATTGCCTGTATACTCTTTACCCTCACACAGCCTCCCCCGTTGTCAGCATTCTTCACTAGACTGGTATATTGATGAGCCTACATTGATACAGCACAGACATCCAGGACACGTTCTCTGTGTTATATTCTGTGGATTTGGACACAGGCACAACATATAAAGAGGATTTTCACTGCCCTAAAAACCCTGTGTTCTGCCTGTTTTTACCTTTCTCCTCACTTCTATACAGTTGCTGACTTTTTTGCTGTTCCCATGAGTTTGTCTTTTCCAGAACATCATGTGTTTAAAATCAAACAATCAACTTTTTCATATTTTTCTTCTCACTAAATAGTAGGCTAATAGGCTCCTTCTTTTTTATTTTGCTTTGGGTGAGTGCGTGCATGCGTATATAACAATGCCAAGTAGAAAACTCAATCTCTTTTCCACTTCTCTCTTGTTCCTCAGAAGCAACCAGTGTTAATAATCTGTTTCCCTATCCAGACATTTTTAATGTATCTACAAATATATAGAACATGTGTATTCTCGTTCTCTAGGAGCTAACTCATGCAGTATCATGCTGCTTGTGTAATTCAGACTGTTGACAATTATTCAAAGGTAAGCATTGGGCTGAGTTTCTGTGAGAGCTGGGTTAAGTCTAGCTCCTACTGATTAGGCAGGTCCTTGGCTGTCATTTGTACATTGTCCTTTCATCAGTGAGACAACATCAGAAGATTGCTTTGGAAACTATTATATTAGAAATACATTTCAGAGTTCTTTGGTTGCAAGGAATAGAAACCAGTTTAGGTTGTTAGACCTTTTCCAAAACTTTATTTTTTTAAAATTTTTAATTTATATGTATGTATCTGAGAAGGAAGATGTGAGGGGAGGAGAGAGAATGTGCATGCCATGGCATACTGGTGGATGGTCGCAGGATGACTTCTGGGCAGCTTCTCAGGGATCAGACTCAGGTTGCCAGGTTTACAAGCAGATGACTTACCTGTTGTCTTGCCAATTCCCCTTTTTAATATTTATATTTATTATTTGAGAGGCTGTAGAGAGTGCTCACCAAAGACTTTAATAGAAAGATTCTAGGTAGCAAATGAATGCATATTTAAGCTCTGGGCCTCTGGGAAGGCTCAGAGAATAAAATGGATGATGAAGGATCCTCACTATCACATTTATTCCTCTCAATTTCTGTGTTCCCTGTTTAATATTTAGAAGCTGGGAGAAGATGGGGATGCATCTCACTGATCGAGTACTTGGCACAGTGTCACACATACTGGGTTCCATCTCTAGTGCCACAAATACAAAACAATCAAAAAACATTTCTTTCCAGGAAGGAAAGTGAGTGGTTTAGAGATCATGTGACCCAGGGTTAAGTCCTGGGTTTGTGTGTCCTGTAAGAATCTTAAGGAGATGGGAAGGACAGATTTGGAAAGGATGAGAATTGAGGGTGGCAAGATGAAGTGTCAGCTTTGCAGTGTCAACTATTTTAACCCTAGATTCTTGCTCTCTCTCAAGGAGGAGACGACCGCCGGGTTCTGCTGTGGCATATGGAACAAGCTATCCATTCCAGGGTCAAGCCCATACAGCTGAAAGGAGAGCACCATTCCAATATTTTTTGCCTGGCTTTCAACAGTGGAAACACTAAAGTATTCTCTGGAGGTAAGGAAGAGATTCCATCTTGGGAAATTAGTAAAAGAATGTCAAGAACTCATTTATTCAGCGGTGGAATAATTAGCTTCACATACATACATACATACATACACACACACACACACACACACACACACGCCAGTATCTTTACATATATAGTATACTGTTAAATTTTTATTTTCTGTTCTATTTATTAGGGTTTTTTTTTTTTTTGAGACAAGATCTGATGTAGTCTAGGCTAAGGATGCTGTTAAACCTTCCTGATCCTCCTGCCTGTAGGTGTCATTGTTTGAATGTCATACCTGGTGTCATTGTTTGAATGTGAGTTGTTCCCACAGGTTCATGTATTTGAGTCTTTAGCTGATGTTAATGTTTGGTAAAGTTGTAGCACAGGTAGGTAGAGAGTCTTGCTGGGGAAAGTATATCATTTGGGGGGATAGGTCTTGAAGTTGAGTAGCCCGTCCCCACTTCCTCTCTCTCGCTCTGGTTCTTGCTCTTGTTCTTTCTGCCTTCTGATAGTTGTGGTGACCTGAACCAGCCTCCTGCTTCTGCTTCCAGCCACACCTTCTGCTATAAGATTACGGCAATAATGGACTATAACCCCTCTGAAATTATAAGCTAAATAAATAACCTTTTTCTCCTTAAGCTGGTTGTATCAGATCATTGTCTCTCAGTAAAGAGAAAGAAGAGTGACTTCAAGCCTGACTTATATCTCTTTTTGTTGTTGTTTACTTTTTTTTTTTTTTAACTTTGTTTTCTTCAGTTTCCTCTGGGATTTTTTTTCTTCTGTGCAACCTCCTCTTCTGGCTTAGGAACAGTCTGTTCCTTTTCCGTGAGGATCATCTCAGTGTGGCAGGGTGAGCTCATGTGTGTGTTCGTTCAACCATGAGCTCTGGAAGTTCTGCTGCACATATTAGGTTCCATGTTCACCTGGACATGTTCAATCTACATCCAAACCCTTCAGTTCAGCATTACTCTCTGCATTTTTAAGCATGTGCAGCAAAAACTCGGCACTCTTTTTGGGCCACCGACCCTATGTCCAGCCCCACTATTTAGCCTGGGCACACCTATCATTTCCACCATTGTACCCCCAAAATGGCACATATTGTTTCTTTAAAGTGATATCTTTCAGGTACTTGGTGGCTTTTTGGATATGCATGCCCCTGATGGCCCGGGCAGTTTCATGAGTGCTCTTAAAGTGAACACATAAATTTGAACCTCTTGATTTGCATGATTTGGTAGGGTTCTCAGAATCAAGAGAGTAGGGTCACCTTGGGCCACTCACAGGAAGAGCTTTTTTTTGTTTTTGAGACAGTCTTATTTAGACCAGGCACATCTGAAACTTGTCATGGAGCTGAGGTTGACCTGATCCCTTTGTCCTTACCTCCAAGTGTTGGGATTACCAGTCTGAACCATCAGACCTGATTTTATTTTGTTGTGTTTCTTTTTTTTTTCTTCAAACTTTACTATTTATTTATTTTTGTGAATGTGTATGCCCATGTGTATCATGGCATTAGCATGGATGGGCAGAGGACAGCTTAGGTGTTGGTCCTCACCTTCCGTCCTTTTTGAGGTAGGGTCACCCTTTCCTTCATTACTGCATATGCCCACAAGATTCAGGGGAAAGCTCCTGGCTCCAATTTCTGTCGTGCTGGGATTACTAACACTGTTCGTAACTGAGATCCAAACTCAGGTCATTAGATGGGTGCTGCAGTAACAGCTTTTACTCACGGAACCATATCTCCAGCCCCCTCCATTTTATTTTTAAAGATGCTGCTTGTGACTAAATTTTATGTCATGACCCTAGGATAACTCTTATTTGGCAAGCATTATGTCAGGCTAGAGTTGAAATAGTTGGTGTGTAAGCCAGCCTCTTGGTGATGGCCACTTTATCAACCACTTCATTTCTAACTATCAGATTTCTAGCCCTGACCTCTCCTTAGATGTAGAGTTTGCCATGTGATACCTACCTGTGTTCCAAAGCAATTTAAAACAATTATTAAATATTTATTTACTTATCAGTTTATTTGAGAGTAGGACGCACAGCATGCCACTGCACATTGGTGGAGGTCAGAAAGCAACTTTTGGAAGTCCTTACATCTATTGGCTTCCTAGTATTACACTCAGGTCACCGGGATTATGAGCAGATGCCTTTACTTTATCAATGAATCATCTCATTGGTTCCTTTACTTTATTAATGAACCATCTCATTGATTCCCAAAGCAGATTAAATGCTGATTGGGCTGGTCAGACTGGGATGTATCTCAGTGATAAAGTGTTTGTTTAGCACGCACAAGACCCTGGTTAGATCCCCAGCCCTGTCCCCACTACCTCAAAGCTCTGAGGTAAAACTGCTGACATTTTTCCATTTTTTAGCTTTCTGTATTTACTGCCCTGATTTGTAGGTTCTTATCTTTGGTCTCAACTTTCTAATGGCCTCCTGTGATTTTCTCTCTCACTTCCCTCAACTCATTGCTTACACAAATTTTCATTAAAAAATAAAAAAAAAATTAGGGGCTGGAGAGGTGGCTCAGGGGTTAAGCCTCTGCCTTGCAGGCAGAAGGTCCTGAGTTCGGATCCTAGACCCCACGTATAGATGCCAGGCGGGGCGGCCTGCGTTTCTGGTCCTGGTAGGGCGGAGCCTGTGAATCCCAGGCCAGAGTAAACAAGGAGGAGTTGGAGGCGTCCATGGTGGTTCCCGAATTCGTCCATGGTTCTACATACGCACACACATACCGCACACACATACCGCACACACATATACACCGCGCGCGCGCACACACACACACACACACACACACACACACACACACACACACAATTGAATAAATAAGAAATAATAATAATAAAAAATAATAATAAAAAAAATTAGACCATGCTTACCTTTGATCATGTAGTGCCTAGAAGATCCATTCAGCCACAGCCCAGTAATCTACTTGCTGTGTTAGGTATGTATCCTGTTGCACTATTTTACTCTTAATGCCTTCTTCTCCCTTCCTTCCACCCAAGCAAGGTTTCACATTGTAGCCCAACTCTCTTGGAACTCAGGTAGCCCAGACTGGTCTTAGACTCTTAGCAGTCCTCTTGCCTCTGTCTCTGCTGTGTTGATATTGCAGGTATGAGTGGCCACATCCAGCTCACCCTTGTGCCTTTTTCTTATGTTGTTCTTCCATTTTAGCTGATCACTTTGCACCTGTTCCCCTAATTATTCACTGGTAAGAGTGTAGAGTTGAGTATCTTTGCAAACGTACTTTCTATCTGTGTATAAAAGAAATAATTTTCCTTAAAGCTAATCCATAGTGGTACCGTTCTACCTCTTGCTTTTCCTAGTTCGTATAGTTGTATAGTTTGTATAGTTGTATATTATCAATTCCTTAAGGACTGAATAGAATCTTATTCTTACATTTCTGCTACTCCCAACACCTAAAAGTCTTTGGTGTGCATTTATTTATGTCATTAGTATGCCCATGGTAGAACTTTGCAATTTAAGATGCTTTGAAAACCAATCCTTACTGCTATTTTTACTTTCTATTTTGGTTGTGCATTAGGTACACAGTGAGATTTTTTCTACTTTTTGACTTTTCATGTACTGGGTTATTATTTTTTTTTTTTTTTTTTTTTGGTCTTACAGTATTTTTTATATCCTTTTCAATAAGAAAGGGCTGGAAAGATGGCTCAGGGGGTTAAGCCTTTGCCATGCAAACAGAAGGACTTGAGTTAAGATACCAGATCCCCATAAAATACCAGATGGAAAGGTTGCAGCCTACAATTCTAGTTCTGGAAGGCAGAGCCTGGGAAACCTCAGAGCAAAGCTAAAAAGAGGTAGAAAAATACAGTATGATTCCCGAAGTTACCCTTGGTCCTCCACAAGGACACACAGTGCTCTCTGATACATAAAGACACAACACACATAAAGAAAAAAGGGGGGGGGGATACAAGAAAAAAATTGTAGAAAAAAAATACAAGAAAAAAATTGTAAATAAAAGCTTTGTAGATTGTAGAACCAAACAACCGTTAAATTTTAATATTATAGGAGGTGGTGAGGATGGGAATAGCAAAAACATGTATTGGGGACCTATCAAGTGGTCAACCCTATTCTAAATGCTTTTAGACTTGTGTCCTCATAATAGCTCTACAGAAGAGATTAGTTATCATCCCTGTTTATGTATTAGAAGCCTAAAAATGTTGAGAGATTTTATTCCAGATCTTATAGTTAGTGTTTTTCTTGGGGCAAAATAGTGTACAGGAGTTAACTATTAGATCATCCTTCTTTTTTCCTAATGGCCAGAGGATTATTTAATCTAATCCCCTGAATAATGCATTTTAGAAACTATTAGCTTATACGTCATTGCTATTATGATTTTTTAAAACCTTTATAAATCTGATCTTAGTTGTTTTTTGTTTGTTTGTTAGTAAGTTAGTTTGTTTGTTTAGACAGGGCTTCATGTTTCCTAGGCTGATCTTGAACTCCTGCCTCCGTTTTTTCTATGTGCTAGGATTGGAGGCATATACCACTATGCTTGGTTTCTTAATTAAAAAAAAAAAAAAGATTTATTTGAGAGGGAGAGGAGAGAGAATATAGAAGGTCAGACTTAGAATTCAGTTAGTTCTCTCTGTCTACCATGTGGGCTTCAGGGGATTGAATTCAAGTTATTAGGTTTGGGAATAGGTGCTCTATCCACTGAGCTCTCTCCAGTCCTTAAACTGTTTTCATGAATCATTTTTTTCTAGTTAATAGTCCTAATTTATGCTAACTTTGTGTTGATATTTTTTCCTTGAAAACCTTAAAATATTACATTGTAATATGAACAGGAACTAACTTGTAGAACTCAGGAAATGTCTGTCTTTTTGCTTGCAGGGAATGATGAGCAAGTTATTCTCCATGACATTGAAAGGTAAGTAGACTATTAGTGTGTAAAGATGATTGGCCATTTTTTTCATATGAAGAAAAGCAAATACCCTCCTAGGTCAAAGTGGTTTTAAGTTTTTTGAAGACTGTACATGTAACCATTAATCTTTTTCTGAAAAAAAAAATTCCTAAAATAGTTTTGAAGGAAATTTTTTATTTGAAAAAAGGAAAAGATTTACATAGATGGCAATTAGCTATGACTTTTAAATATAAAATTTAAAGAAAGATTAAAAGAGGAAAGAAGATAATATTTAATACTAATGTTGTTGAGTTCTTATTGTCATGTGCCAAACACCATTTTCTATATTGTTGATTGACTGAACCATCACGTTCATTAGTGAGCTGTAGCTGCTTGAGAGTATGACAAATGAGGGAGGCACAGAGATGTTAGGTCACTGACACTTGGTTCTGCAGCTCAGAGCCGTGCTGTTTAGTCACCATGCCAGTCTCAGCAGATCCTCCTCCAATCCTGCTTTTACTAGTTTTGGCTGCTTTAAAGCTTTGCCTTGGTTCTTAGAAATCAAGTCTTGGCCTAAGTCAGATGCATTTGGAACATATGAAAACACAAATTTCAGCCATCTAATCACTTTTAAATATGTGTTTAGTATAAAAGTCATCTTCAAATTTATAAAACTCAGGGCTGGAGAGGTGGCTCAGGGGTTAAGCCTCCGCCTTGCAGGAGTTCTGCAGGATCCTGAGTTCGGATCCCAGATCCCACATATAGATGCCGGGTGGAAGCGGGGGCGGCCTGCGCTTCTGGCCCTGGTAGGGCGGAGCCTGTGAATCCCGGGACAGAGTAAACAAGGAGGAGGTGAAGACGTCCATGGTGGTTCCCGAATTCGTCTGTGGTTCTACACATACACAGACACACACACGCACACACATACATACGCACATGCGCACAGTTGAATAAATAATAATTAAAAAAATCTTTAAAAAAATTTATAAAACTCATTCTTTAAGTACCCACACATATACATATATGTGTCTATTTTGTTTTTCACTTGAAAACTGAATTCTGCTCTTTTAGATAATCTTATCCTGTGGTATAGATCAGCTTGCTCCTTGGGTATGAAAGTGCACCCTAGTTAGATACCTGGAAGGTGGGACCCTGCCCATGTTTGCATCTGTATATATGTGTTTCTCTCTTGCTCTCTGTTTCTTAGCAGTGAGACCCTGGATGTGTTCGCTCATGAAGATGCAGTATACGGCTTGTCAGTGAGTCCAGTAAATGACAACATTTTTGCCAGCTCTTCAGATGATGGTCGGGTTCTCATTTGGGACATCCGGGAGTCTCCCCATGGAGGTAAGGTCACTGTATAAAAGGCTACTGGATTGTGCTGAAGAGTTTGATATCAAGTTCATCACAATCCACATTATGATCTGGTATGAGTGATGTCCAAGGAAAGGAAATGTGCTACTCTCACATACAGCATAGATATGTGTTGTTATGTGTTGTTGGAGGTCCCATCAGAAGCAGAGCAGCTCTACCAAACATTCTCTAGCTGTATGTATTCTTTACAAACATCTGCACCTAGGAGAGAAGATGTGATGCTTTTTTGTGGAGGATAGCCAACGAAAAGCCCTTCCTATGTGGTACTGAGACATGCTTTTTGTTGTTTACAGAGACTTTCTTGCAGCCATGTCAGACTTTCCTTTTGCTGAAAAACATAGTCTTACCTACCTTTGTGTAGTGTCATAAAATGGTTGCAAGTGCATTCTGTTTGTGGGGAATTGTCAGCAAGCACTTCCTTCCTTTCCAATGTCTGAGTGGTGAAATGATCTTGTTTTGCTGACTGTCTTCAGAGTCTTTCAGGAGGTATATCTTCTCAGCTCATTTCCTACAGAGAAATTTCTGCTGCTCTCTTCAAAGGCCCTTTCTTCTAGTACTTCAGTGCTCTTTGTACTTTCAGTTTGGTTTTGTAGTTGTTTTTACTACCCTTTCTTCTCTGTCTGGCAGACTCTAAGTCTTTATTTCCTCATATTTCAAGCATTTGCCAGGGTTCTGGCTATCAGAGAGGCTTGTTCTTTTGGGCAGACAAAACTAATCCAACTAATAGCAATGGAAGTGGAATTTCTAGGTACAGACAGTTTGCTTGGTGACTGAGCTCTTCAACTACCCAGGTACTTGTGCAGAACTAGCTATGTATGGAAATCATAAATGGGCAGGTGTTCTTCCTCTGATTGCATTAGACCCCAAAGGAATATGTGCTTCCATATGGAAAATTGATTTTTTTCCTGTTACTTTATATAAAGGGATGAAAAAATATTCATGTATTGGATTTCTAAAAATGAAACATTAACAAAACAGGGTCTTGCTATGTAACTCAGGCTAGCTTTGTACTCATGATCTTTCTTCAGTCTCTTGAATGCTGGGTGTTGCAGTTAGCCAACATTGTTGCTGATAAAATTACCATCAAACAGTTTAAGGGAACAAGGGGTTTGTTTTACCATAGTTGGGTTATAGTTGCTTGTTCAGCTTGGCAGGAGAGCTCACACCAATACCAGGGTCTAGGGATCTGGCCACACCATCTTCATGTAAGAGAGGGACAATCCTTACTTGCCAGACTAGTGTGTCTGACCAAGCATAAAAAAAGGATACCAACTCTCTCAACCAGTTCTCTCCATTTTATTAACCTGCCCACCCACCCACCATGAGGTGGGTCTTCCTCATCAACTAGACAATCTCCTGCAAGTTTGTTCTGGGCTTAATTCAACTAATTTTCTACGAATTTGTCCAGATCTCTTCAACTGTCAAGTTGGCACCTGTATCTAACTATGACATTGGTATTACAAAATATTCTTTTTTAAGAAACCTTTATTCATTCATTCATTCATTCATTTCGTGTGGGGTTGGGACACTATGTGTCCCTATGGAATACCAAGGGTAACTGGAACCTGGATTGCTTCTACCCTCTTTTTGTTTCACTCTGGGATTTTCTAGGCTCTGCCCACCAGAGCTGGAAGTGCAGGCCAACACCATTTCTTCCTGGAATTTTTACATGGGACTTGGGATCCATACTCAGGGCTTTCTGCTTGCCAGGCAGAGTCTTAACCCTTTGCCATCTCTCCAGCCCCAGAATGTTCTTATATTGAAAATCATGTCATAAAATTCTACCCTGAATCATTTAGGAAATATTGTAAACTAGGAGGGAAAAGAATTGTTTTACCTTAAATTAACTTTTTTGTTTTGCTTTTTTGTTTTGTTTGTGAATTAATACATTTTATTAAAAATATATTTTACCAAGAATCGAATGTGAATTTTTTCAGCTCATTTATAATTACTTTTACTTCTATAAAACAGCCTACATTTCACATTGTAGATACTATATGAATTCTGGGTATTATGATATTATTATGGGTATTTGTATTAAAGTTGGTATTGGACCAAGTACGTGCATGGCTCACAGGGACATGAAGGTAGAGTGTCACATGGGTTACATCCTGCATTAGAGTTGTAGCCCTTTGGACTGCTGATGAAAGAGCACTCCCGCTTACCCCCACACTCCAGCTCGGCTGCACCCCTAACTTAGAGATGCCTCCAGTGACTTAATTGTATTTCTGTTTCACAGAGCCCTTCTGCCTGGCGAACTACCCATCAGCCTTTCACAGTGTCATGTTCAACCCCGTAGAGCCCAGATTACTGGCCACAGCCAATTCAAAGGAAGGAGTGGGACTCTGGGATATTCGAAAACCTCAGAGGTAAGCCCCTTGACTCAAGGCTTCAAACTCTCCCCTTCTTTTGTCTCATTTTTCAGACCAGCAGGTGTGAGAACCTCTTTGACAGCTCATCTCAATTGGGCATTTCTTAACATGTCCTGCGGTCCCTGACAGGACAGCCTGTTCCCAAGCCACAGATAGAATGAGAAATCCACATTTCCATTCAAAGTCATGGGTTTAATTCTAAGTGGTCCTGCCTTTTCTCTTGAGGCCCAGCACTTCCTACATGCCAGGAGCTCTTAGTGGTAGAGAGGGCAGAGGGTGGAGTATGTCAGACTCACTGCTGCTAGACTAGAGTTTGTTATCCTTAAGTAGTCTTTACTAGAACTGGACCTCTTGAAATGGTATTGAAATGATATATTGTCCACATGTATTTGTGTGTGTGTGTGTGTGTGTGTGTGTGTGTGTGTGTGTGTTGTGTCTATGTGTATCAGAGGGCACTGTGTGTTCCTGTGGAGGCCCAAGGGCGGCTTCACGAATCTCCTGGATTGCTTTACCTCCCCCCCCCCCTTTTTTTTTTTTTTTTTTTTGCTTTACTCTGGGATTTCCCAGGCTCTGCCTCCCAGAGTCAGAAGTGGAGGCTGCAGCCATTTCTACCTGGTGTTTTTATATGGGATCTGAACTCAGAGCCTTCTAGGTAGTCCTGCCTTTTCTCTTGAGGCCCAGCACTTCCTACATGTCCAAGGAGCCTTTAGTGGTAGGGAGGGGAGAGGGTGGGTTATATCAGACTCACTGCTGCTGGACCTGGGATCTGAACTCAGGTCCTTCTGCTTGCGAGGCAGAGGCTTAACCCCTGAACCATCTCTCCAGCCCCTTGTACATGTATTTAAAAAAAAAAAATTGCCCTTTCCAGTTTCTCAAAAGGACCAATGACTATACAACAAAAACATATAGCTAGTGCACTATGATATCAGAGACCTGCTGTGTTTTTCCTTCAGTTATTATTAAACAAGTTAAAAAATACAAACATTCATAAGTACAGTCCTGATCTGGTATTACAAAGCACCGATGGAGGAAGTTTTAGGATCATTAAAAGTGGGATGTATAGGGACAAAAAAGAGGCTCTTTCATCTTCCTTAAATCCTATGAAGGAGAGATGGTTTTATGGGCACCTGTATGTAAAGCTCATTTCCTTTATAAAAGGTAACTAACTTGTTAAAATCCTGCGTGGATGGAATGTCGTACTTTGTAAAGCAGCATTGCAGAGAGATATCATGGCACATATGGTTTTCATTTGTTTTGTAGACTTAGATGGAACAGATAGTCAGGTACAGAGGAGTGCTTTCTTTGATTTTCTGTCCTAGCTGTTTCTCCTGTGGGAAGTCAAAGGGAGCCAGAGTCATTACAGTAAAACAGTGAAAAAAATTATTTACGATAAAACAATTCTTTTCTCTCCTGGTTTACAATGTTTCTAAATGGTTTAGAACTCTGGGTTTCCACAGTGCAGTGGAGATTTCTCTTGTTCTCTGTTGCAAATCTCGCTTTACTCCTCCACCCCCAAATTCCTGTGCCTTCACACTGTGTGCCTGAGGAGAGCGTTGTCTGCCAAAAAAATAGTTATAGATTTAGTATAACGTTCTCTGATATTTCAGGCCTTTAGGGAGCAAGAGTTCTCTTATTCACAGGACAAAATGCAGAATTTGGACTAACTAAGCCAAGCCTTCTCCCAGCATGCTCTCTCCTCACTTGTAATCACAGTGAATAGCTGGCAGCTAGAGTGGGACACTGAACTGTTCTCCAGGGGAAAACTGGAGCCATTTGTGATGTTAGCTGTGCCTTGAGGGAGTGTATTGATTCTCCCCCAGCTCCCCCACTAGTTTCCTGCTGTGCGCTTGTGCTGGCCCTCTTCTTCTTTCTACTTGACTCTGCACTAGACATATTCTTTTTCCTTTGAGAATTTCTAATACACACAACACCTGTGTGTTTTCATATTATTTCTTACAGATCTTTTAAGGAACCCCTTATAATTGCACATAAATTTCATGTGCAACCAATCCATATGCAAACATGTATACACACATACATTCAACCCCCTACACACATAGAAAAATGGAATAAAAAGTGTTGAAGGCCAGGGTATGTTCCATTAATATTTGCCTAAAAAAACTTATTGGTTCTAGGGGCTGGAGAGGTGGCTCAGGAGTTAAGCCTCTACCTTGCAGGTGGAAGGTCCTGAGTTTGGATCCTAGACCCCACGTATAGACGCCGGGCGGAAGCGGGGGCGGCCTGCGTTTCTGGTCCTGGTAGGGCTGAGCCTGTGAATCCCGGGGCAGAGTAAACAAGGAGGAGGTGGAGGCGTCCATGGTGATTCCCGAATTCATCTGTGATTCTACACACACACACACACACACACACACACACACACACACGCGCGCGCGCGCGCGCAAAATTGAATTTAAAAAAAAAGAATAAATAATAAACAATAAAAAAAATTAAAAAAATTTATTGGTTCTAATTTGGATCTGTCATGAAGAATCCTGCATCTAACCTAGTTGCACATTTATTTTAACTGGCTTTTGCATGTATCTCTAAGGAATCGCTGCATTTAAATTCTTTCCATTTCCTCCCTTTCTCTCCATCTCTTTTTTATTCTTTTGAAACTTTTCATTTGTTCACTTGAGGAGGGGGGGGCAGAGAGGAGAGAGAGAGAGAGAACGAACATGCATGCCATGGTACACAGAGGACAACTTCAGAAGTCCATTCTCTTTTCCCCAGGTGGGTTTTCAGGAATTGAATTTAGGTTTTTGGAAATTGAGTTTAGGTTACCAGGTTTGTTACCAGGTTACTACTGAGCTATCTTGCTGGTCTAATACCTTTTGCCTCCCCCCCCCCTTTTTGAAACTCACTAGCACTTCACTATGTAAGCCCAGGCTGGCCTTGATCTCTTGATCCACCTCTCTCTACCTCTGGAGTGTAGGATTACAACTTTACTTCTGGCAAACTCTTTCTCTCCCTTCCTTCACTTTCTTCCAGCAGAATCTCTCTGTGTAGCCCAAGCTGGCCTTCAACATTTTTATTCCATTTTCCTGTGTGTGTGTAGGGAGTTGAGTATATGTGTGTATTCATGTTTGCATGTGGGTTGGTTGCACATGAAATTTATGTGCAATTATAAGGGGTTCACAAAATTCTCCTAAAGTCTACCCTTACACTTTAGGTATCCCCGGACTAGATCTATCCTGCTCTAGGCTTGTCCTAAGGGACTTAAGATCTGAGTTTTGGTTTCTAGGCAGCTGTGCTCATGAGACAAATGATCTACGCAACCCAGCATAATTAATCCCATGTGGAATAGATGTAGTCCCCCCTCTTTTCTCCATTACTAATTTCTACTGAGGAAATTCGAACAGAAAAAGTCTGTAATTTAATCCCCCAAGTCAAGTATATGTGAAAGAAGGGCTCTTGTCCTATCTAAAATCAATAAAGCCTTGAGATAATGTGAAGAATTGAGATAAAATAGACAAAAATAGCCTAGTTCCTATGGAACTGTGTTCCTGCATTTATTCCAAAAGCAGAATTAGTCAAGATTACCAATTAGCCATATTAGATGATTTTTACTCCCACATGGGCTTTGAAAACCATAGGTTACTAAGAAATCTCAAAATAGCCATAGTTGAAGAAATTTAAACAAAAAATATCATTTCCTCCAGGAGACTAGCAACAGTTTAAGTGTTGCTAAGGGTCTGGAGAAAAAGAAAGCCTCAAATAGGTTTGTAAGTCATTGCAACTCTTGGTGATGGAGGTCCAGGCTATTTTTATCAAAAAATCAAAAACACTCCAGGCATAGTAACATATGTTTATAATTCTGGCACTCAGGGAAGAAGGCAACAGGATCAGAAATTTCAAGGCTGAGTCTGGGCAGATGACTGAATGGTAAAAGGATCAGAGTTTGAATCCCTGACAGAATGATAGCCTGCATATAATTCCAGCCCCAGAAGGCACTGCCTAGAAATCCCCGGAGAAAGATGGCTAGTCAGACCAGCCTTTGGATTTAGAGACCCAGCCTCAAGACAGCAAGGAGGAAGAGTGGGACACTTGGGCTTCCTTATGCACACATGCACACATATGCATATATATGTGCTACCCAGGTTCTAGGACAAGAGAGAACTTTTATCATGTTCTCATAGAGACCTGTAGACGGCAAAGAATTAGAGTTGCGTGGTATTCTGAACATTCTAAGTTTAGTCTGCTAGATTTAATTCCTTGCCGGGTTTGCAATGGCTTCCAGCTTACTAAAATAACACAGGCATGTGGGTGAATTCAGGGCTTCCTTTGAGGGGCTGTTGGACCCATAGAAATAATCTTAAAGCAGAGAGGAACCTCCCACCAAACATGTTTCTTTTTCACCTTACCTATAGATTTGATTAGTCGGCTCAGGAATGTTTCTCTTGACTACTCTAAACTAAACTGTGCCGCCTACTTTCACTTGAAGGCCTGAAGGTGTGTGAGCACAATCACTTCTGTCCTACTGTTGCCCTGAAATAACTGCTGAGCAGGCCACTGCAGAGGGAAATGTCAGTGGGAGACAGGTTGTTGGTTAGCATCCAGTCAGACTTCCTCAGAGTACAGATCACGCTGAGAGCCTGTTGGCTTCACTATGAGTGGTGGTGCATCTTAATAGCCATGTGATTTTGAGGTGTTATTTCACTTTCATTACCAGTAATAAATTATAATGACTATTATGTGAGTAATTACCTTTTTTTTCTTCTGTAGATTTTTTTTTTTTTTTTTGTAGATTCTTAGTCCGAGTTACCCTCGAACTTGCTGTTTAGCTGGTGGTGACCTGGACCGTTTGGTCCTCCTGATTACAAGTCTATGCTACCAGGTCTGGCTAATTTAAGAAGGTTAAGGTATATAAAGGTGAATAGCCAGGTATTTTGTTTTGTTTCCATACACATATACTACACCTGCAAACACATACACAATTCCCCTTTTGTTCTAAATCAAATAAGGTCCTTGTACATTCTGATTTTCTTTATGTGTGTCACCCTGAAGTATACCTTTTCCAGAAATCCTGTCATAGTTTGTCTGTTTCTTTGCCTACGTGCTGGCTTCCCATTTCTTGCTTTTCTGACCCCTGGAAACCTGCATATTTATTTTGCTGAAGGGTATTTTGCTTGTTTTTGTTTTTTTTCTAAGCTTAATCTTAATTTTTATTTATTATTATTATTGTCTGTGTATGATACATGTGTTGGGGACAGGTGTGCCATGAACATGTGTGGAGGTGAGAGTACAACTTTGTGGAGTTGCTTCTCTCCTTCCACCTGGGAAGTCCTTCAAGAAGTGGTGGGACCCACTTCTGGGACTGAATTTAGGATTTAGTTCACCAGGCTGGCACAGCAAGTGGCTTCACCTGCTGCGCCACTTTGCTGACTCTATTTTTTTACTTTTTTTTTTTTTTTTGAGATAGGATCTTACGGTATAGCTGTAGCTGGCCTGGAACTTACAGTGATCCTCCTGGAGTGATCCTTCAGGAGTGTGCCACTGTGCCTGAGCTGGCTTCTACTTGGCTGTGTAGCCAAGAATGACCTTGAACTACTGATCCTCTTACCTCCACATCTCAGGTGCTGGGAGTATAAGAATGTAGCATCATGCCCAGCTGCTGCAAAGCTTCAGGATATAAACTAGCTGCCACCACAGGATATTCTTTATTTAAGAAATTACATATAAATTTCAGTTTCTAACATTTCTTGAAAAAGTTAAAGCATGTAATGTTATTGGATCATTTTGTCATGATAAGTGAGCCACCACTGAATTACAACTTTTTTTTTTTAATTTTTATTATTTATTCAATTGTGTGTGTGTGTGCATATGTATGTGCATGAGCATGTGTGTATGTGTGTGTGTAGAACCACGGACGAATTCGCGAACCACCATGGCCGCCTCCACCTCTTTCTGCCCCGGGATTCACAGGCTCCGCCCTACCAGGACCAGAAGCGCAGGCCGCCCCCGCTTCCACCTGGCGTCTATACGTGGGATCTGGGATCCAAACTCAGGACCTTCCGCCTGCAAGGCAGAGGCTTAACCCCTGAGCCACCTCTCCAGCCCCATAGTTACAACTTTGTTAACTTGTGATATATTTGGATCCCACCACTTCTTGATGACTTAATTTGAATATTCATTCTTCTTTTAGATTACTTGCCTGGGGTTGGAGAGATGGCTCAGAAGTTAAGATTCTGCCTCACAAGCAGAAAATCCTGAGTTTGGATTCCAGGTTCTCTTAAAAACTCCAAGATGTAAAGGCAGCAACAGCAGCCTGCACTTCCTGTCCTGGTGGGTGGGCCTGGGAAATCTCATAAGGAAGCTAAAAGGAGGTAGAAGCAATCCAAGATGATTCCTGAAGTCATTCTTGGTTCTCCACAGGGACACATAGTGTCGTCCTCCCCCCCCCCACACACACTCACACTCACACACACAAATTAAATGAATGCATAAATAAAGTTTAGATTACTTGCCTTGCCCTATAAACAATGGAGTTGGAAAGATCAGCGCTAGGGTTTTTTTTTTTTTTTAACTATGTTTTGAGTGTGTGTGTGTGTGTGTGTGTGTGTGTGTGTGTGTGTGTCAGAAGGTACTGTGTGTCCTTGTGGAGGACCAAGGGTAACTTCAGGAATCCTTCTGGATTACTTCTACCTTCTTTGTGTTTTTCTGGGATTTCTCAGGCTCCACCCACCAGGATCCAGAAGTGAAGGCTGCTACATTTCTACCTGGTCTGGTCTGGTCTGGTCTTGTCTTTTTCTTTTTTTTTTTTAATAACATTTTTTATTATTATTTCTGCTCATACAAACTTAATAGGTACACCAGTTCCCTCCCTCCCTTTTCCTCCCCTGGAACCCCCTGCTCCCCCTCCCCTCACCCCTCCTTCCCCATCCCCCAATGCCCCCCCAATCCTGAGAGAGTCCTTTAATGTGCACACCAGACTCTCCTCTGGGTTCTCCTCTGGGTCCTCCTCTCCGATAACATACAAGGACCCAGTGGCATTTCCCTGAACCCTTTCCTGTGTTCCCCTTAAACGTAGGAACACTACTGTGGCTGTCAATCCCTTGCCTCCAAGGATCTTGGTGCCTTTAGCAGATGTTAGACTTTGTGAGATTAATAGTGTGTTGGACATTGCGCAGGGCATGCAAAGTCCAATTATGATTGCTTCGGCCCTAACTTGTGTGAAGTATCTTGCAAATCATTGCTCCTCCCATCCTTTTGCTCTTACAATCTTACCTCCCCCTCTTCCGCAAATTTCCCTGAGCTTCAGGATGGGGAGAGATTAGTCTGGCCTAGTTCTAAGTGGTTGATATAGAGTCTCTGAAGTTCTGGATTGTGGTTTGTTGATTTTCTTTTGCAGTTTTGCTGCTCCTGCAATGCTCTTCACTCCATCCTGATGGGCATTGTATGTCACCTCCTGGGAACCTGGTACCTCGTCTTTTTCTTTTATTTTCTTTTTTTTTTCTTCTTATTTATTTATTTGTGTGTGTGTGTGTGTGTGTGTGTGTGTGTGTGTGTGTGTGTGTGTTTTCAGAGGGCACCATGAGTCCCTGTGCAGGATCAAGGGTGACTTCAGGATTACTTTTACCTCCTTCTTGCTTTGCTGAGATTTCCCAGGCTCAGGGCTAGAAGTAAAAGCTGCTGCCATTTCCGCAACTTGAGATTTTTACATGGGACCTAGGATCCAAACTCAGCACCTTCTGTTTTCAATGCAGAGTCTTAATTTAACCCTGAGCAATCTGTCCAGCCTAGCTTTAGGGGTTTTGGTGGTGATGAATGGGCCATAAAGAGAGGAGACAAGTATAACTGACAGAGAGAACTTCATACATAAAAGAATCTTTTGCTTATTTGAACCAGGTGTTTATTTCACTTCAATTATTTTTTTTAAATATTTTATTTATGGGCTGGAGAGATAGTTCAGGGGTTAAGCCTTTGCCTCGAAAACAGAAAGTCCTGAGTTTGGATCCTGGATTCCACATAAAAACACCAGGTGGAAATGACAGTGGCCTTCACTTCTGACCCTGGAAGGCAAAGTCTGGGATATTCCAGAGCAAAGAAAAAAGAAGGTAGAGCAATCCAAGGTGATTCCCAAAGTCACCTTAGGCCTCCACAGGCATACACAGTGCCCTTTGACACACACACACACACACACACACACACACACACACACACACATTTTTATTTATAATTTGTTGAGGGGGAGTACACATGCCATAGCATGTATTCAGAGATCAGAGGCAACTTTGTCTCCTTCTACCTTATAAGCTTTGGAGACTGAATTTAGGTTGCCAGGTTTGCATGCAGTGTTTTTACCTGCTGAGCCATCTCACAAGCCCTATTTTAACTATTTCTGTTGTCTTTTCACATCTGTCCTCCTTTGTCACTGCTGACAGCTCACTTGAATCATGCATGGACTGTTTCCAAGGCCTCTCAAAAATTTTCAGGGCTGAGGTCCCCTCATATCTGGAGAACTGAGGAGCTGTGCAGCTTCTCCTGCTGGCTCTCTGCTCTCCCCTGCCTTTTCATTGCTCACCCACCATCTCTTCCACTTTTTTCCCTCTTTTTAGTTTCTGTCAGAAGCTGTTAGTTTTGTGACAGGTAACAGAGTCTTGTATTGACAAGGATAATAGAGAGAATGGTTCTTTCTCACTCAATAATAAAACTAGGGCAAGCCAGGAATTCCTGTCCTGTAAGAAGGTGCAAATGACACATGAGAAGATGAACAGCAGTGAGTGCAAATTCTGCCGTGGGGCACATTGCTCTTGGGACCTGGTCTGGCCCTGAAGATCTCTAGGTCCAGTGTGTGCCATTCCTGCTTCTCTAGAGCCCTAAGGACTTTGCCTCCTGAATGAGCCAAGCCATCTCTGTCATATTGTCTGAGTTTGACTTTTGATATTTCTTGAACTTAAAAGAATGAGGCTCTCCCAACCCTGTAGTATCCTTCCTTTCAGAGTACAAGGCTATCAAAATAGATGAGGATTTCTTAAATAAGACCATCCAAAGCACTATACACAAAAGAAAAATGTCGATAAATTGGATTTCATTAAAATTAGGAACTTAGTTCATTGAAGACAAGCAGACTTGCAATCTCTCAGCCTCCAAGATGTTTGCAGTGACTTAGCCTGTCTCCAGCTTCAGCCAGCCAGTCAGGTTGCCTCCACCATGAAAGACTGTATTTCTCCTCTGTACCCAACACTTCTAGCCCAGTAGAACACAGACTCACAAGAACAGGTAGCAAAAATTTTCTATAATGGTTACTCTTTTCTGTTGCTATGAGAGAGCATTTGAAGTCAGGCAATTTAAGGGAGAAAAGAAATTTATTCAGCTTACGGTTCCAGAGGGGAGATACAGTCTTTCATGGTGGCTGGTTGTCCAAAACTGGAGTCATGCTAAGTCACTCCCCTGGCCAAAGCTGGAGTCAGGCTAAGTCACTCCCATTCTCGAGACTGAGAGCTTCAAAGACTGCTTGCTGTAAAGCAGACTTTTCAAGCAGGTAGGGTGGGACTAAACCATCTCAAGGCCCAACCCCTATGACTGTCTTCCTCCAGCAAGGCTCCACCTCTCAAAAGTGCTATGACCTTCCCAAACACATGAGACTGGGGGAGGGGGGATGCATTTAAAATCATGACAAAGACCTTACATCAATGTAAAGATAAGCCAAGAAACATATTCATAATATGTATATTGAATAAGAGTAATTTCTTGAGTATTTAAAGAAATACAGATCAGTAAAAGATAATTTCATTTTACTTTGCATTTCATTTTTAGTTGTATATGTATGTGTGTGTCAACATGCATGTGGAGAACACAGGACAACTTTCATGAATGTTCTCTCCTTGTGGATTTTAGGGATAACTCAGGTTATTCGGCTTGTGCAGCAAGCACTTTTACCTGTTGCGCCATCTCACTTGCCTGTGAAATTCCATATATTTGTATTTGTCTATATCTGTGTGCAGTCATTTGTAGAAGAGGGCCTGTGGAGGCCCAAGAAAAGCACACAGGATTGCTCTTCCTCCTTAGTGCTCTGCTCTAGGATTCCCAGGCTCTGCTTTCCAGGGTCAGAAGTACAGGCAGGCGGAGTCTTTATGTGGGATTCCGGATCCAAGCTCGGGTCCTTTTGCTTTCAAGGCAAGGGCTTTAATCTTTGACTAATCTCCAACCCCAAAATTCCATTTTTAAAGTCAACAGAAATGCTTTACCAAACAAGCAGTCAAAACACACTTAAGTGGGGCTGGAGAGGTGGCTCAGGGGTTAAGCCTCTGCCTTGCAGGAAGAAGGTCCTGAGTTCTGATCCTAGACCCCACATATAGACGCCGGGCAGAAGCGGGGGCGGCCTGCGCTTCTGGTCCTGGTAGGGCGGAGCCTGTGAATCCCGGGGCAGAGTAAACAAAGAAGAGGTGGTTCTGGAATTTGTGGTTCTACACATACACACACTCGCACACACGCACACACACATACATGCACAATTGAATAAATAATAATAAAAAAATTTTTAAAAAACACACTTAAGCATTTGAAAGTTTGTTAAAGTTGCTGGGGGGAGGGTAGAAGGCTGGTTGTACGTATCTGTAATCCAAGCACTTGAGTAATAGAGACAGGAGGATCAGGAGTTTAAGGCTATCTCAGTACATGGCAAATTGAACTATCTAAGACTGTTTTTTTTAAGTTAGCACATTAAAGTTGAAAACAGCTCAACTTCATTGTTCATGTGATAGCTTAAAATTAATATCACATTGACTTAGTACTGTATGCTTGGAATGGTTAAAGTGAAAAAGACTGATAATGTTGGCAAGGATATGGAGCAAATGAAACACTCATTTAGGCAAACTGAAATGGGTTCAGCTGTCAGGGAAAATTATTTGTCTATGTTTAAAAGCCAAATATGACTCAATAATACTACTCTTAGGTATACCTAAGAAAACTGAGCACATATTTCCACCAAAAGTATCTACAAGAACATTACGAGTTGCTTATTTATAGCAGCTCAAAGCCAGAAACAAATACTATGCAAACATAGACCGCTGGAACACACACATGGTTGAGCCTCATAGTCATAATGCTCAATGAAAGAAGAGAAATACAAGAGTCTGTTTGTGTGATGTTTGAGAATTGGTAAATTATACCCTGGGCAGGGTCTTGACTGAACTTGAGGTCATGTCTTGATATGTAATAATTTATTGAACTATATACACATGGGACTAACTAGTACTAATTACTGATAGATTAACACCCCCCCCCCCAGTGTGTGTGTGTGTGTGTGTCTTTTGCTAGACTAGAACTCGGCTCTCGTGCTTGATAGTCATTCCACCAGCATTACTGATGAATTACATTCCCAGCCTATGTTATATATTAAAACAGATTTGACAACACGAATCTAAGTCCACTATTGCTTCTAGTGCAAGTTCACCTTCTCCTTATGAGTCCCAGTGGTTATTGAAACTTAATTAGCTCCATAGAGAAGTTCCTTGAAGAGAAGAGAGTGAGGAGGACCTAGTAATTTCAATAGTGTTGTAGAAAACGGTAGGGGGTGGTGGTAGGAGATGACTTCCTTAATAGTATACCCATAATACGCTGTAGTGATTCATGCTCCAGCAGGTACTCAGGCACATTCCATCAAAGGCAAACCAGATGAACCTCAGTGCACCATACTTGTGAAAAGATGTGAAAATAGGAGGAGTCTGGCAGGGGAGATGAAGGGTTGTAAGGGAAAGAGTAAGGGGGATGGGATTTGGGATTAAGGTATGAAAATATCATAAATTCTATATTCATATGTGAAAGTCTAAAAGAATAATAGAAAAAACTACAACAGAAAAGCTGGACCTCTGGAATTTGGTTGGCCCTGAGGACATGCACTTAGTTGGCTACTCTTTCTTTTGTGTTTTCCTTTCCCCCCTTTTTTTGTTCCCTTTCCATTTCCCTTCCCTTCCCTTCTGTTTTTCCCTTCCCTCCATCCTTTCCCTTCTTCCCTTCCCTTCTTCCTTTCTTTTCTTCCCTTCTTCCTTCCCTTCTTCCTTTCCTTTCTTCCCTTCTTCCTTTCTTTTCTTCCCTTCTTCCTTTCCTTCTTCCTTTCTTCACTTCTCTTCTTCCTTTCTTCTTCCCTTCCCTTCTTCCCTTCCTTTCCGCTCCTCTGCTACCCTGTCCCCTCCCCTCCCCTCTCCTCTTTTTTCTCCCTTTTCTACTTTTCCTCTTCCCTTTCCTTTCCTGAGTTTGGAGACAGTATCTTACTATGTAGCCCAGGGTGACATCATACTCCTGTCAATCCTCCTGCGTCAGCTTACAGAGTACTGGTGTCACCACACCTGGCTTAGTTAGTTTCTAGTTTTTCTCTGCTCACTCATCTTTACCATATAGTACTTACATATATGTTCCATCCACGGAACCTTCTCAGAGCCTTGTTTTCTCCCTGACTTCCTTGTTTTGATTAATGTTGTCATTCTTAGAATTTTCCTGGGTGAAATCTTAGAAACAAATCTTCTGCCTTTCCTCTCTCTGGTGTGAACGGTCTTGCTCTTTTCAGCACCTGGAGCCTCTTCAGATAGTCCCTGTCCCATTTCCCAGCCTGCCTGCTCTAACTCTCCTTCATTTACTCTTTGCTTTTAGTACTTGTTCCCCCCCCCCCTTTTTTTGAGGGGGGGAGCTAAGAGTATGCATGCTGTGACACAGGGATAGAGGAGGACGACCTTCAGAAGTCAGTTCTTCACCATGTGGGCTTCTGGGTATTAAACTCAAGTTTCCAGGATTGCAATGGGCGTCTTACCCATTGGGCTATCTTGTCATCCCTTAGCACATATCCTTAAGTGGCACTTTTCTCTTGTCCTAGTTGAGTTATCTTTGTTTATATTCATATCCCAGAACCTGTAATGTGGGATGCAGGTATTATCTATTAACATACAAAATGTATACATATGGTAATTTCTCCTTTTATCTTTTTCCTTTTGATTTTTGAGACACCTAGAATCTATCATTTTTTGAACCCTCATTTTTCAGTTCAGATTAGCCTCATTTATGCTTAACCTCTCAACTGCTAGACTTATAAGTGTACTGCTATGTCCTGTTCTCCTTTTCTTGATTTCTCTGTTCCCCTTCCCTTCCTTTCCAAAGAATTTTACTCACCAGATGATATCAGCTCGAGTGGAAATAGCCTCTGCTAGCGTGAAGGGAGGGAAAAGTTAAAGCATCACCTGAGTCTCCTGGCAACATGGACCAGTTTTAGTCCCGGTTTTCATTCAGAAAGCTGTTTGCAATCCCCAGGACTCCTAGGTCCATTAACAAGGTCAACACACCCAGGCAGATGATCTTTTTTTTTTTTTTTTTTTTTTTTTTTCAGAAACTTCTGCATATCCTAGGAGTGTTTGTGATGGAAGTATATGTATATTAGACCAAAAACTTGATTGAAATACCGTTGTCATCCATAATGTTATAATGAATACAGGATAAAACTACAATGACCTGATGATTGCTAGAGGCATAATCTTGCATTTTATTCTTGTCTTTGCAACCTGCAAGGCAAAATGCCTCTGCTGACTGGCAGGGAGAAGAAGAGAGACAGCAGCCAGCAGGATTGAGCTTCCTCTCGTCTTTCACGAGTGTTTCAGGCTCACAAAAACTGTAGGAAGCCATCTGAAGAGCAGTGGTCTGTTGGATCTTCCTGACTCTACTTTACCCATCTAATTCCTAGTTTCAACCTACCCAGGACTTCCTGTTGACGTAGTTTTAAAGCACTCTTTACTTATTATGTCCCCAGCACTTGGCAGAGTGCTGGCACAGAATATATGTCTAATGCATCAAATTTACCCTGACATCTAGAGGAAGGTTTTTCCTCCACTTCATTCTCTAAAGTCTGCAGAGTCTGCAATATTCAAATTGTATGAGTCAGTCGCTTCTTTTGCTCATAAGTTATTAAATGATTATGTCTTATCTCCAGTGAAGCCTGTATATGTCTTTGCTATCATAACTAGTGTGCACAGATTACTTTTTGGAAAAGAGGCACATGCATCAATCTGTACTCTTATCTTTTTTGGTGATTTTTAAAGGTCAGGGCCATGTTTTCTTTATCTTTAATCTCCAGTGCTTAGCATGGTACTTGAATGTTATGGGAAATTATTATAGAAAATATTAAACAAATAATTAGTATTACATTCATCCCAAATAGACTGTATTTGGGGGGTTATTTTTAGGGATGAGGTGAGATTAAGATAGAATCTTGCTATCTCTTCTAGACCAACCTTGAACTCACAGTCTTCATGCTTCAGCCTCCCCTGTCTGACAGACTGTATTTTCAATGCTAACTTTCTATAATCCTTCCAGGTTTATAACCTCTGAGTGTAATGATATGGGCCAAAATGTATCTAAGGTATAAATCCTTAGAGGAGGTGTGAGCAGGAAGTTAATGTGGAAAAAAAGCCTGTTAGCCTAGTGAAATTTGCTTTCTGGCATTTAGGCCACCAGATGGAGCTGTGGAGTCAGTTTTCTCAGTGGTAAATTCCAGGCTTTGCAGGAGCTCTAACCTATTGATTATCAAACATCAGAGTCACTGGAGCAATGATTACTCTTTGAAGTCTCTACCTAGAGATTGAGTTGCTAGTCTAGAGTGGGACTTATGTGTCTACTAGTTTAAAATAAATACCCCAAGTGATTTAGCAACTTGGCTTTCCTCCCACAGGGGAAACTTGCTGCCAAATTTATTGATACCCATGGTCTTTGGTCTTTAAGCAAGAGCTTTTTCAAATATTTCTTAAGAACTTTAACTTCAGGGGTGGAGAGATGGCTCAAGGGTTAAGATTCTGCCTCCGCAAGGGGAGTCCTGAGTTCAGATTCCACGTGCCACATGAAAACACCAGGCAGAAATGGGATGGCCTGCATTTCTGGCCCTGGTGGCTGGGAAATCCCAGGACCAAGCAAGAAGGAGGGAGAAGCAATTCAGGACAGTTCCCAGCCCAAAGTCACCCTTGGCCCTCCACAGGAATACACAGTGCCTTCTGACACACGCGCGCACACACACACACACACACACAAATAGAACTCTAACTTCAGATTACAGTATTAGGGAAATGCTTAACGATTGGATGGCATGTGTGTGTCTGAGTGTATGTGCCTGTGGAGGTCCAAAGGTGATACTAGGAATCATCCTGAATTGCTTACCTCCTTATTGACTTTGTTGTGGGATTTCCCAGGCTGTTCCTAAATTGCAGCTCAACACTATTTCTGCATGACATTTTTATGTGGGATCTGGGGATCTGAGCTCAGGTCCTTTTGTTTGTGAGGCAAAGGCTTTAACCTCTATGTTATCTCTGTAATCTCCTTTGTTATTTCATTTTAAGTACTGTATAGCCCCAGTTGAGGCTCCCCCTAAAATTTGTAATCTTCCTGCCCCAGCTTTCTGAGTGCTGGAATTATATGCCTTTACTGCCATGCCTAATTTTTTTTATTTTAATTTATCTTTCAGCAGTTCTTTTTCTTTTTCTTAAAATTTAAAAATTTATTTGGGAGCGAGGAAAGGAATATACACATGCGAACACCATGGCACATGTGGAGGTCAGAGAACAACTTAGAAATCAGCTCTCTATTTTCACTATGTGAACTTCAGGGATTGAACAAGCAGGTGCTTTACACCTGAGCTATTTAGTGCCCCCCGACCCAATGCACACACTGCCTTTTTTGTTATTGTTTTCTTTTCTTTTTCAGATGGCTAGCTTTGAATTTACTGTGCATAATAGCCCAGGCTGTGCAGACAATTGTCAGGTACTTGGGAACCGTGGTAGTATTTTTTTAAAATGACTTAAACCATAGTTTAGTAAACTACCGCTCTCATTCAGCAACTATTTATTAAATACTTAACATAGACCAACATTATTTTTTTTTACAGATTTTTTATTTTTTATTTTTATTTTTGTTTATTTTTATTTTTTTTTATTTCCATTCATACAAACTTAACAGGTACACCGGTCCCCCCTCCCTTCAACCCCCTATCCCCCTGTGCCCCTCTTCCTTCCCTCCCCATCCCCCAATGCCTCCCTCTCCCATCCCCAGAGCATCCTTTAATGTGCATGCCAAACTCTTCTCTGGGTCCTCCTTTCCGATGAGGTGCAAGGACCCAGTGGCATTTCCCAGAACCCTTTTCTGTGTTCCTGTTAAGCATAGGAACACTACTGAGGCTGTCAATCCCTTGCCTCCAAGGATCCTAGTGCCTTTAGCAAACGCTAAACTTTGTGGGGTCAATAGTGTGTTGGACATTATGCAGGGCATGTAAAGTCCAAATATGATTGCTTCGGCCCTAACTTGTGTGGAGTGTCTTGCATATCATTACTTCTCCCATCCTCGTGCTCTTACAATCTTACCACCCCCTCTTCCGCAAATTTCCCTGAGCGTCAGGATGGGAGAGATTAGACTGGCCTAGTTCCAGGTGGTTGATATAGAGGGACTAACATTATTTAAATGCTTGGGATGCCCAAGGAAAAGATTTAAACACCAGGCAATCTAGTAAAAGAAATTAGAGACATGTGAAAACATGTATGTAAGATCGTGATTGATACAGTAGAAGAAAATGAAGTGGGAATTCTGTATAGGATGTCAGAAAGGTTCTCTTGAGGTGTTAGAAGCAGCAAATAACCCTGCTTATGTGTAGAATAGAGCATTCCAGGCAGCAGGGCTCTGCTCATACAAATGCCCTGCGGCAGTGGCAGGTGACAAAAAAGGAGCCCACATGCAGAAGTAGAGAAATGCAAGACACGGCACAGTGAAGGATAAGCAGGCCTGTTGGTATCGTGATGGATTTCCTTGTTACCGTTTTTAAGTGGGAGCCCAAAGTGGGGAAGGGGGGGGGAAGGTTCCCTCATAGAAGAATGCTGTAATGAGACTTGTGGTTCAACTTTTCTCAGGCTGCTTTGTTCAGGATAAACTGAAACATGAGCAAGAATGGAAGCAAGGAGAGTAGGTAGCAAGCTCTATCAGTAATCCAATGGGTCATAAAATGAATTTACATGGCCACAAAGTATTAACTTTTTTAAAAAAAAGTAGAAAATAAATGCATTGCATATAGTAGATAGCAAGTAGATTTATGCTAAATAAATGTGTATTGGGAAGCAGCATCAAATGTTTTTACTATAATGGATTGCTGTAAAAACACCTGGAGATTCCCTTGCCTCTTGTGGACTCTGTTTTTGAGTTTGGACTCTGTTTTTGAGTTCCTTTCTTTTTCTCCCCTAATAAACTCTGTCTTAATCCTCAAAAAAAAAAAAAAAACAACAAAAAGACTTGTAAACATTATTGAGTCATTCTTGTTATAGCCTATCAGGAGTGACATCAGTGAGTGGCTCCTGTCTAGAAGCTTCTTGTCTCGTACTGTCTCATTAGTGGTCTGATGAAAGAGTTCTGTCCTTGACATTGCTTCTCTTTTTCAGTTCTTTGTATAAAAGTTCTTCGAAAATACTAAATTGTGGGCCAGTAAGATGTTCACAGCAGGTGAAGGCATCTATGCACAAACCTAGTGACCCAAGTTTATCTCCAGAGCTCTCTGCTCAGATGTGGAAGGAGAGAACCGACTTCAAAAGTTGTGTGTTCTCTCTCTCATAATAAATAAATATAACAAAACAAACAACCAAATTGTGGAGGTGTTTTTCTGACTCTCTTCTGTGAGAGAGAGAGAGAGAGAGAGAGAGAGAGAGAGAGAGACTAAGACAGAGAGAGACCATGAGTCAGAACATCAGGTGTACATGAGGAAGTCAGAAGAAAAAATTTCCTGAAACCAATTCTTTATTTCCTCTGGGCTTCAGGGATTAGACTGAAGCCACTAGGTTTACACATGGGCGTCTTTACCCACCGAGTCATCTTACCAGCCCTGCTTCTTTGTCTTGTCATTTCTATAGCTTTGTAGCCTTGTCACCTAACACCGCATACTCCAGTTTCTTCTTCTGACTCAGGAACTGACTGCTCACGTGAAATATTCCCACCTACTTTTTCTGCACTGTTAGCTATTGCTTGAGTAATTGCCATCTCAACTTTCCTCTTTTTTCATCTTCCTGCCCATTTAATTTTCCCCTATTTTTTTGGTGTGTGGAGGGGGAATGTGCACAAGAGGGCACTTAAGTGTATATACTTGTGGAGGTCTAAGGGTGACTTCAGGAATCATCCTGGATTGCTTTATCTCCTTATTGCTTTTCTTTGGGGTTTCCCAGGCTCTACCTTCTAGGACCAGAATTGCAGGCCATTGCCTGCATTTGCTATATTTGCTTGGTTTTTACATGGGATCTGGGGATGCGAACTCAGTTTCTTTTGTTTGTCAGGCAAAGGTATTAACACCTGAGGCATCTCCCCAGTCTTTCCCCTAGATGTTCTGTTGGATAAAGATTAGATACTTGCTTATCAAGTACATAAAGCTTGATGAAACACAAGTTTCATAATGCTTGTGGTAAGAAAATTATAGAATTTTGTTTTCCTGTTTTGTTTTGAGACAAATCTGAAACCATTTTCCAAACTGTCTCGGATTCACAGCAATCCTCCTCATTCAGACTTCTGAGTGCCAGGATTACAGGCATGAGCCACCATACCCTTCTTCAGTCTTGTAGGGGTTGTTTTTGTTATTTTATTTTTATGAGACATTGTCTTTCTATGTAATCTCAAAGTTGTGCTCCTCCTGTCTGTCTCCCAAGTGCTAGGAATTACAGGTGTGTGTCACTATGCCCATTGGGGTTTTGAGTAAGTCAAGGCCCTCTGATTAGCTCACTTGACTATAATTGAGTCCTTAATCTTATAGGAAAGGCATGAATATCCTAGAAGAAATCTGTTCTGGAACTACCTCTTAATTTATTTTGAGATATGGGTTGGTTATGTGTGGGTTTTTGTGTCTTTGGACCCCAGAGTAAAACAAACTAGAATTTAGAATATTTCAGTTCTGAGCACATTCCTTTCTGTCAGATGAAGATCAGAAGCACTGCAGTGCCTGCTCCCCATCCTTCGGATATTCCATTACATTATGTAAGCATCACTTGTTGGAAATGTAAGCAAGTCCTTCAGTCAAATTTAAATTTCTAGAGATCCTAAAGTTGAGTTCAAATATATTTAAGCCAGAGAAGGTTAGTGGTTACTCATATTCAAGGGACAATAAATTTATTCAGTTGCAGATTGTATTTCATGCTGATTCTTCAGTGGTTTTGGTTCCCTTCAGAAAAGATTCAGTCTTGGGACTCAAGATCACACTGTTTTAAAAAATAATGAAAGTCAAGGGGCTGGGGAGATGGCTAAATGGATAAAGAGCACTTGCTGCACCAGCAGGAAGGACCTGCGGTTGGAATCCCTAGCACTCATATGAAAAGCTAGATATGGCTGCATGCACCTGGGACCCCGGGGCTGTGGGGAGAAGACAAGAGGATCACTGGGGTTTGCTTACTATTAACCCAGTCTCAGGTCCAGTGACAGACCATGTCTCAAAAGGAGTAGATGGTAGTGCTAGAGCAGGGTACCTGAAGTCGTCCTCTGACCTCTGTATACATGCATGATCACCTGTACCCACACACACAGATGAACATACAACATACACAAAGTAAAAGTAAAGAAATGAAAAAAATCCAGCCATATTGTTGCACATCTGTAGCCCCAGTTACTTAGAAGTTTGACACCTGATTCCAAAAATTTGAGGCTACTCTAAGAAATGTAGCAAGATCCACATCAGAAATGAGAGGTGGTAGGGGAAGAGAGAGAGAGAAAACAGGAACCAGTTTTTTAGCCCTCTTCCAACTCAAATGGTTAGCGAGACAGCACCAGTGATACCCTAAAGTTGCTCATCATTTATCTATTCTCATATCTTCTAGGATTCTTAATATTCTATGTATTGAATCAGAGAGAGGACAGACTGTCCCATCTTCCTTATAGGTCATCCTGTCCTAAAGCAGAAATTGATGAGGAGGATTTCTGCCATTTAAAGGACCTCACTTTTACCCTATAGTGTGGCTGAATTGCACATGATCAAGGGGCTTAGGTGGGTACAGAATGGCAGGCAGGCTAGTACTAGGCAGACTCCTTTAGGCCTGACTTCCCTGGGCACAGAAGTTGCTTGTTAACAGATAAAAAGTGTGTTTGTCAGAGTCTCCAGCTTCCTAGTCTCAAGCCTCAGGGTCTTGGGCTGATGCAAACCTTGCTGCTCTTGCTGGTGGGCTGTCCCTCTTTCTTGCTGAGTCTTGTTTCAGCTGTCACCCATGCTCAGTCCCACAGTTTGCTTATTTGCATACTCCATGCTGATGCACATGCCATGCTGATCTTGGATTGAAAGGCTCTCATTGTTTTTGCCCTCAGTGTTTAGATAACACCGCATTCCTGTGGTGGCCAGGGCACCCTGTAAAGGAAATGCCTGGGCTCTAACAGTCCTGTCATTCATTCTCTGTATGTGAGCGAATGTGGCCTGCGTTCAAGATCATTATAAGAGCATTTCCCTACAGGGCTTACTACTTGCGACTATAGGAATGCTGGGTTTCTCCTTGATGCCTAGATTTGGAGGGACAGTTTTCTGTCTCTCCTCACTTCTCTTCGTTCCACTCATGGGAGTATGACAAGCTAATTCACCCAAGCCTTGTTTCTGCTCACAGCTACATTACTACAGTGATCCTCCCCTTGGTGAGAAGACTGATTTGGAAGGGCGGCAGACAGAGGATGACTGACTGGTGTTGGTCAGGCTCTTTTATGATTGCTAGTTTGGCAGCTGGCCTTGCGTGGAGGTTTTTCAGGGCTGTTCTTCATGTAGGATGTGTCCCTCATTACCTCTGCCCCATCACTCTAAAAATTTTTCACTAGATAATATGCTATTAAAAAGTCTTCCTTAAAAATATCTCAAGTTGAGCAATTAAGATGGCTCATCAGGTAAAGGCATTTGCTGTACAAACTTAATGATCTGAGTTCAGTTCCTAGAACCTACGTAAGAGTAGAAGAAGATAACCATAAAGTTGTCCTCTCACCTCTAGACCTGCACCCATATATACACAATATATAAATAAAATAAAATTTAGAAATGTCTCAAATCTTCTAAATAATAGTGTAGGGATTTGGTTATAGAATGTAAACCTTTTCTGGGGGCTAGAGAGGTAGTAGCTCAGGGGTTAAGCCTCTGCCTTGCAGGCAGAAAGTCCTGAGTTTGGATCCTAGACCCCACGTATAGATGCCGGGCAGAAGCGGGGGCGGCCTGCGTTTCTGGTCCTGGTAGGGCTGAGCCTGTGAGTCCCCAGGCAGTGTAAACAAGGAGGAGGTGGAGGCGGTCCATGGTGGTTCCCGAATTTGCCCGTGGTTCTACACACGCATACATACCCACACTCACACATGCACAATTGAATAAAAAAAAAAAGAATGTAAACCTTTTCTGTCTAAATGGGATAATTTTCATTATATACACAGTATATAAACAAAATAAAATTTAGAAATGTCTCAAATCTTCTAGGCAATAGTTTAGGGATTTGGTTATGGAATGTAAACGTTTTCTCTCTAAATGGGATCATTTTCATCACTTGGCAGCAGTGTTCATGTGGGGCAGAGTATGTTTTAGTTCTGGCATTGTGTTCCTTTCTGCAGTATCACTGACACACATACTTAGCCTCACCTTTCTACCAGTAGTTCATTGTTCTAAGAATTGACCACGAAATACATAAGAGAACATGGTTGTAGCATGAGCAATAGGCAGTCATCTCTCTATACAGGATATGGTCTAGGTCACCAGAATCCCGCCAGAAAAATAAATATAGACACCCTTTAAAAATGAAGACTACCTGGCCTGCGGCTCACCTCTGTAATCCCAGAGCTGGGAAGCATCATCTTCGGCCACACATGAGCTTTGAAAGCCAGCTTAGACCATATGGAAACCCAATAGTATTTAGAATGCATATTATGTGAATTGTTAGTGTTCACTGTAATGTTGAAAGTGTATTCTGAGTCATCAAAAGCAGTTATTTCTAACCATATTGTACAGATTAAAGTTACAAAATTATGAAGCAAGCAGTGATAGTGAGCCAGAACATACCACTCTCTAGTGAAGCTAGACAAATGTTGCTATATATCTTTTTCTTAGAAATTTAATCCAAATTCACCTTTGGAGTTTGGCAGGGGTACCTGACATGTTAAATACTTTACTATAATAAGAAGCCTAAGTGTTGTATTCTGCTGCAATACCTTTTTGCCAAAATTCTGACGTGTCAGCCAGAATACATGAGAAAATAAGTTCAGAGTATTGTACAGATTTTCATCCCGCCTGCCTCCTGCCTGATCTGTGCTTTCTGCATCCAGCTCTCTCCTGCGTTATGGTGGCAACCTGTCCCTCCAAAGTGCCATGAGTGTGCGGTTCAACAGCAACGGGACCCAGCTGCTGGCCCTGCGGCGACGCCTGCCCCCTGTCCTCTATGACATCCACTCCCGCCTGCCGGTGTTCCAGTTTGACAATCAGGGTTATTTCAACTCCTGCACTATGAAAAGCTGCTGTTTTGCAGGGGATCGTGACCAGGTTAGTGCCTTCTGCATCCTGCATCCCCATGTCTTTCTATAATGGTTCTAATTTCTTTCTCTCTCTCTTAAAATTTTTTATATATTTTTAATACTTGTCATCCACCGAGTCCAGTTAGAGTTGCTTATATGAGTTCATTTACGGGAGCATGGGCATTTTACTACTGAAGCAAATGTCTCACGTGCCCCAACAAACCATTAACTTCCAGTAACTGCTCAGGGAGAGTGACCCTCATGAGCCCTTCCTATCCATGGCGGGATGTTGACAGGCACTGGCTTGAGCAGGTCATGTGCAGGTAGCCACAGCTGCCATGAGTTCATGAATGCATTGGCTGTGTCACATCCAGAAGAGAGCACTTCACAGCACTCTGGCTCTTACATTCTCAATTTCTGTTCTGTACCATGGCAGTAGAAACTATTGAGGGGAAATAGTGAGAGTCTGAAACTTGTAACTTCACCGTTTCTTCATCTAGTGAGGCATATCCCATAAAGCAAGTCTAGCTACAGCTGCCACATTTGCAACTGGATTTAGGAATTTAAGAATGTGACATTTCCAAAGAAAGAGGGACTCGATGGAAAATTAGTCTGTCAATGAAAGGTTTTTTTTTGTTATTGTTGCTTTTTTGGCACAGTGATAAACAAACACCCTAGGCACTATCCAGGAGATGTGTTTCTTGAATGAAATGACTTTTTGAGATGTCATCATTTTCTTAGATGAAATGGAATTAGCAGTGTTATTTGAGAGAGTACATAACGCATAACTGGCAGTAACTTATAACTGGAACTATAGAGTCTTACCTGTGAGTTTCCAGATTTTTCTGTGTCATTGCAATTGGGAATATAGATGTTGCTTTAAAGGTGACAATTTAAGAATGTATTTGCTATTCTTGCCTGTCGTTCTTAACCACAGGAGTTCTGAAGTGTCTGTGATCAGTTGAACTGATCTTATTTAGATATTAATATCTTAGTAATTGAACTGAGTGAAGATTGATCAAGTAAATTAGTAGTTAAAGATTGATCAGATAAATAAAATTTGTTTTTCTTTTCAAGAATAATTAGTTTCTTGCTAATGCTTTGGGCCTTATCAACTCCATCAAGTGCTAGAAGCATTTATTTGTTTTCAGAAAGCAGCATGAAAGAAACAATTCTTTGAGACCCTTACAAACAGAAGCTAGGATTTTTTTTCCTAAATTTTTTTTTAATTTTTTTTTAATATTTTTTATTATTATTATTTATTCAACTGTGTGCATGTGTGTGTGTGTATGTGCGCGCACGTGTGTGTGTGTCTGTGTATGTGTAGAACCACGGACGAATTCGCGAACCACCATGGACGCCTCCACCTCCTTCTGCCCCGGGATTCACAGGCTCCGCCCTACCAGGACCAGAAGCGCAGGCCGCCCCCGCTTCCGCCTGGCGTCTATATGTGGGATCTGGGATCCGAACTCAGGACCCTCCGCCTACAAGGCAGAGGCTTAACCCCTGAGCCACCTCTCCAGCCCTTTTTTTCCTAAATTAAGGTTGTGATTTAGAGATTAATATTAATAGGAACAAAATAAAGATCTTTTAGAATTAAATTAAATTAGATGAGAACACTTCTTAATTTTTTAAGAAGTTTTCCAAGATAGAGACATTTTATAGATAGAGAACATGTAGAAATTCAGGAATTACATTCAATCCTAGGGTCCACTTAGCTGAGACCCAAATTAGAGACCACAAGATGACCTCAGGTATGTAAGTGATATCTCCCTGGAGAGGCTACAGATTCTAAATTTCTTTTGTTTTTATTTTTTTTAAAACTTTATTTAGTCTGTCTCCGTGTGTGTGCATTAAAGGGCACTGTGTGTCCCTGTGGAGGACAGGGTGACTTCAAAAATCATCCTGGATTGCTTCTATCTCCTTCATGCTTTGCTCTGAGATTTCCCAGGCTCCAAACACCAGGGTCAAAAGTGCAGGCCGCCCCATTTCCACCTGGTGTTTTCATGTGGGACCTGGGATCCAAACTCAGGACCTTCTGCTTTTGAAGTAGAGTCTTAACCTCTGAGCCATCTCTCCAGCCTATGCTTTGTTTTTAATTTTCCTTTGTGGTATTATATATATATATATATATATATATCAGGATTGATTTGAGAGAGAGAGAGAGAGAGAGAGACAGAATTTCAAAATGCTTCTACTTTTTGAACTATCCTATTTATGCAATGTTGGGGATTGGATACAGGATTTCACACATGCTAGGCAAATCCTCTACCAACAGACCTGTGTCCTCATCTGTAGCTTCCCCCTATATACACAAGTAGTAAATTCTAGAGATGAGATGATCAGATTCACAATAGAACAGATAATTTTCTGTTATGCTGAATGGTTTAGTTTCATGTAGCTGTAAAAATGTCAACCAGACCTTCCAATCTTTTTTTCTTTTGTTCTTTGTTTTTGCTGAGTTTTCCATCTTTTTTTAGCCTATTATGGATGTGATTCTTATTTCATTGACTAATAAAGAGCATGCAGTAAGTGTAATAGTTTATTACTTCACCACCATGAGCATGGGCTGAAGGAAGGGAGAGGTGAAAGAAAGTGGATGCTGTATTTTTTTCAGACTCTTCTTTATTGGCTGCCAAAGCTTGTCTTCATGGAGTCCTTAAAACACCCAGATCAAAGGCCTTTGGCAAAGTGTAGAGTACGTAGACCACGGTTTCTCAACCGTGGCACTGCATCTTAGTCTTTTCCATGTGGGATTGTCCTGTATGCCGTAAGGTGGGACACCATCCCTGGCCTCTCCTCACCAAAGACAATCAGAGAATGTCTCTGCACATTGCCAAATGTCAGGGGTTGGAGGAGAAAATGTTGCCACTGATTAAAAACCTGTGACTAGACTGATTATTATTCAGCACACCAAGAATTGCTGGGACGGATTGCCGGAGCAGAACTGTGCAAAGTATTTTGAAGATAGAGTTGGCTTTGCCTTCAGATTAATAATTTTAGTTGTGCTCCATTTTGGTTGCAATAAGTGTTTTTTTTTTTTTCTTGGATGAAAGGATGCAAAGCCATTGACTCCGGCCTTGAGTCAGTCAGTTAGTGTTTACTCTGTTCATACCCCTTTACACGGTATTAGAGACATCTGGTCTAGTGGAGCAGTAGTAGATTTATGTTTGATGTTTCTGTTTATTCCTTGGGGCCAAAGAGTAGAGCTAATTTATTGTGTCCTGTCTTCCATTCCTAGTGAGAGCACATAAACATTTGCTGAAGTGAATCTTGTACTTTGGTTAATGTGTGATATTTACCTTTCTGGGAATAAAACTCTTCCAATTGTAAATCAGGATTGATAAGTATCATTTTTTTCCTGCTCAACTTACAGGGGCCTTTAAAAGGTTGAATTAAGTGGTGAATTTAGAGTGAAACTAGTCATCCGAGCTTAGTTTTTAAGTGTGCACAGCAGGCCAGACTCACTGTCCAAGTCCTGGAACACGTCTCTTAAAGGTGATTTATAGGCTGACTGCATACCCAGCTAAAGCAGCGGCTGCCCCAGTATGATTTACATGACTGGTGTGTTTTTTTGATTGGCTCAGACAGGATCTTATTTGATATTTTTACATTCCAAACCTTTCTCTTTCTTTATATTGGCCTTTACCATGTCATCTAGTCTGGCCTCACAGTTGAGATTATCCTTTCTCGGCCTCCCAAGGAGTTGGGATTACAGACATGCACCGTTGCACCCTGTTGGTCATTGTGTTTGACTTGGCTCCGTATTTTGAGAACTCTACAGCCTGAGGCTCTGTATTTTGTTACTCGTCGTTTAGTCACAGGCTGAGTAACCATCCCAGAGAGGAATCTGAGAATTTCCATAATAGGAATGAATGAACATGGACAAGAAAGCAGTAAGTGATCCATCACACCCTTCTGGCCTTTAATTATAAAGAGATTTGTGAGGCCCCCATATGGATCAGATATTATGCCAGAAGGCCTGTACTTTTTTCCCCCCGACTATTCTAGAATCAGTAGGTAATTCATTAATATCAAAATGAAATTCATATTTCAAAAACTTAAGAGTCTGGGCAGTATACCAAAGTGCTGTGTAAATAGCTGTTATTATATGCATAGATTTGGAAAACAGCTTAGAAGTCTTCTTGTAAAAGAGAGGTAGGCCTAGGCCAGTAGAAGAGCAGTGAAGTGGACAGCAACGGCCAGCCATAATGCAGAGTACCAGCAACCCAGCAGGGCTCACCCAGAATCAGGCCAACCTAATCTCTCCCCATCCTAAGGCTTTGGGAACCTTGCAAAGAGGGGGTTGTGAGATTTCAAGAATCTAAAAATGGGAAGGTTCACTGTTGGACAAGCCATTCCATTCAAGGCAGGATGGCTGCATCTAGGAACTCACTGTAGTGAGACTTGTCCTTGCCAGACTGCATAATGACTGACATACCAACATGCCCTCATAGTAGACTATTGAGTAACACAAGAGAAATAAGAATATACAGTGGAAACCTTAGGAACTAAAGCTGCACAAGTGAAGGGAAATGCCCCTATCAGTGGGGTGATCTGAAGGAAACCAAATTGGTATGCCACAAAAGGCCTGAACCCCTATAGGAGCAGACAAGCCAGAGGGAACCTTGGGGTCCATAGAAGCAGACAGGCAGGAGGGTGGAAGGAAGTGGGATGGATTGATGAAGGGAAGGGAATAAAAAGGAGGGGATGGAGGGAAGCAGGGATAGAAGTAGGGTATGGAAGAAAGCAGGGATAACTATTCAATATGTTTGTAAAATTAGAAAAATAAAAATAAATTTAAAAAAACACTTTTCATTCAGAAAAATCTCAAAAAAATTGCAGTCTGGGAATAAAGTATGAAATAATGCTGAGCCTACTTTGTTTTCTCCATGTTCATTACTATGATTTCTAATCATAGAGCTCTTAGAGATAATTTCGTTCAAACCCTTCCTTTCATAGATGAGTAAACAAGTCCAGAAAGGTAATGTACACAAGACACTACATACATAAGTTTATAGGTGAGCCAGGACAGAACTCAGACATTTTAGCTCTCAGTAGAGGCCAGATTCTATTGTGTAAATGAAATGCCCATAGACGCAAGATAGGCTGTAGAAATAAATGAGTTTGACTGGACTTACACAATTAAGAGTGGACAAGATTATAGTTACATTCTGTCAGAATGGGATAGTCTCTACTTAACTTCATCCATTGTTGCCATGGGAACATCTTTGTTGCCAGAGTTCTGATTTTTTTCTTTAAGAGAAGGTAGTTTTGTTTTGTTTTGTTTTGTTCATGAAAACTACTTATTTTCATTATTGCAGCAAATTCTTACTCTTCATAATCATATACTTTATCATATGAATAAAACAAATCTGTGTAATATATGTATTCAATGTATCTGCCAGTTTGAAACCTCTGTGCTTCACTCAACAGGATATTTTTTTTCTTGTGTTTCATTTTGTGGTCTTTCTGATTCATGTGTGAGTGAAAATAAGTTTCATTTTCTTGGCTCCTACTAGAACCTTCCTAACTTTTATCTAAATATTTATTTACTTATTTGTTTAAATAGGGCAGAGACAGCATACACATGCATGTCATGGAGCATGGGAAAGTTCAGAGGACAACTTTTAGAAAGCAGTTGTTTCCTTCCACCCTGTGGGCTTACAAGTTCACTCTCAGATTGCCAGGTTTGCAAACAGATACCTTAGCTGCTGAGCTATCTCACGGGCCCTATTTATTTATTTATTTATTTATTTATTTATTTATTTATTTATTTGCCTTCATATTTTAAAATTAAATTTGCTGAGCATTTATGGTATACTAAGTACTGTGGTAGATGATTCACATAATTTTGCCTGATACATTTATTCCTGTTGGAGATTTTCATTCAAACAAAGCTCTGCATACAGACTGAGTTTCCTGCTTTTGTCTGGTTTCTTTATCTCTACTATAATATTTTAATATTCTAATTTAATTATGTTTACCATTAAGATTAGGTGACAGTAACTAACATTTGATTGACAGGTTATGAACAGAAACAACTCCAACTTAAGACTTGAATTTTTTCATTCTTTTTTTAGAAAAATATTTAGAAGAAAAAAAAGAAAAGAAAAATATTTAGAGTGTGTGTGTGTGTGTGTGTGTGTGTGTGTGTGTGTGTGTGTATGTGTGTGTGTGTGTGTATCACAGGTGCTATGTGGAGGGCCAAGGGTGACTTCAGGAATCATCATCCTAGATTGCTTCTACCTCCTTCTCGCTTAGCTGTGTGATTTCCCAGGCTCCGCCCACCAGGGCTGGAAGTGCCTGGGCCAGGCTGCCTTTTCCACCTGACATTTTTACATGGGACCTGGCATTTACATGGGACCTTCTGCTTGCCAGGTAGAGTCTTAACCCCTAAGCTGTCTCTCCAATCCTCCATTCTTTCTTTTTGAGATACAGTCTCACCGTGTTGCCTAAGATGGTTCTGAACTCGTGGCCCACAGTGATCCTCCAACCTCAGCCTGCTGAGCAGCATCCTTCCCCATTCCTTGACCGTCGTCTTGCAGGACAGCGAGCAATCCTGTAGTCGAGCAGCATTCCTTCCTCTGGAGGTCACCCGAGCACAGCTTCTCTCCTTTCCTTTCACTCGTGCTTAGATCCTGTGTTGCTTCGCTTTGCTTTGTTTTCTTCCTGATTCAGTCTGCTTCTGAGTTTTATATCCCACATATCCTTCATAAGAACCTCTTAACAGGGTTAAAGAGGAATGTCCATGTTCTAACTGCTCACTTTTCTGGCACACGCTTGAAAGACAGCACTCAGCTTTTGTTCCCTTTCTTTCCTTAAGTGGTTCTTGCTCTAGAATATGAGCCCAGCAGAGTGCTCTGGCTTCTGAGAAGCCAGTCTTTCATGCTAAAGGCATGTATGCCGGAAATGGACATGCTGGTTATTTAAGAATCTCCTCTTGCTTCAGTCTCAACTAATGCTAAGCTTAATTATCCCCACAGCTTGCGGAATACAAAGAACAGGATAGGAAAGAGAAGATATAACCAAGTGTTCTTGAAAGGTCTAGAGTGTTGGAGCTTTGCAGTCCCTTACATAGGCCTTCCTTTTGACAGCCGGCTAAGGGCACCCCCAAATATTTTGGCCCATTTCCCAAAGAGCTGGCTTGAACCCTGTGGAGTGCAACAAAATGGCCTCGAGTATTATGTCCTGGCTTCAGACATTACCTCACTCACGCTCTGCACTGATGCTGTGTATAGAGCAGGGGTGCAGGAAGAGCCGTCCAGGCCAGAAAATTCCCCCAGAAAGTTGTAACTGCTCTCTTTACAACCCCGTTCAGTGCTAATGACATTCACTTGCTGGCTTGGAATGCCCTGCGTTCTTTAGCTAAGATGAAAATACACTTTTAATGGGAAAATTCTACCCTTGGGTCTGACCGTAATTTGTTTTGTCACTTTTAGCTAGTAATTTTTTATTCCTTACTTTCCTTTTTACTCTTATATTTGAAACAACTTGGTGACCTTCAGGTGCAGTTGGGCAGGTTTCATCCTCATGTGAAGGTGAGGTCCAGAGCAGCTGCTGTACTCACTAGCACGACTGACCCACTTTCTAGCTGTGCTTACCTCTTGCTCATAAGATGCTGCCATCTGTGGTTCGGAGATCAAGTGGTGATATGGTCTTCCTGTCCATGTCAGGAAGTGCTAAGTGCGGAGTGCAGAGGATTAGGAGACTTTGTTTATAAAGAAAAGGTAGAATAACTCAGGCGTGGTGTTGTAGGCCCGTAGTCTTAGCCACTTAGGAGGCTGAAGCAGGATTGTAAATTCAAGGCCAACTGGACAACATATTGAGATGCTGCCTCAAATAAAAAGTAAACTGAGAGGCCAATGAGGTGGTGGATAAGGTGCCTCCTCAAAAACTTGGTGACCTGAGAGTTCAGTCTGCAGAAGTCCACATAGTAGAGAATAAACTTCCAAAAGTTGTCCTCTGACTTCTACCTGCATTCCACAGCATGCAAGTGTGTCTTCTTTCTCTTTCCTTCTCTTGTTTCCTCTTCCTCTCCTTCAAATAAAATTTTATTTTATTTATTTGAGAAAGATAGGGAAGGCACACATTCCACCATATGAGCTTCTAGTAATCAAACTTAAGTCTTCAAGCTTGCAAGCAGATGCTTTACCCACTGAGCTATCTCACCAGCCGTGAAAAATACTTTTTAAGGTAGAAAAAAAAACCCTGAGAGTGGATGTAGTGCAGCTGTGGCATAGTTGGCCTACATGTTGAAGCCCTCAATTCACTAGCCAGAACCATGTGACAGAGGTAGATTGACAATAACTTGCTTATTAACTCAACCATTTTAAACTTTTTAACTTGATTTGTTTGAAAATCTAGAATTCATGAACATTTATCAGAAAAAATACATGTATCTACATAGTGTTTATAATCACAAGGGACTTAGACGCTTAGGTATTGCCAATCCTGGAAAAAGTTTTCCTTTGGCTGAGGTTATTCTGTAGTCCATTTACTGATTCTGTTTTAGAACTTAGAAAACATGAAAGATCTTGTAGAGATGGTCAGGCTGATAATTGGCTGAAAAGGAACACAGGATGATTTGAAATTCTTAGGTTAGGAATTGCTGTGATCTGGTAACATGCATAGCAGGTCTTTAAAGCATAGCTCCTGGCCAGGGTTTGGGTCCCACCAAGGAGCCCAGACAACTAGATATGAAACAGGATTAGTTGTACCTCACCTCTCCTATGCCCAACCTCTTGAAAAATCGATAGCTTCACCACTTGTTCGTGTTTAAGTTTTATAGAGAAAGGAAAATAATATACCTTTCTGAGAATGTTTGGTGCCGCCTCTTGAATGAAGAGCAGAAGTACTCACAGATGAATGGAAGTGAATGAAGCGATGCTATCCCCCAATGCTGCAGCCCCCCCACATAAGAACTGAGGCCCACAGAGGGGAGATTGGGTACTAAAGCCATTTGGTTGTTGGCTCCTCAACCCAACCCAGGTTTCCAAAATGAATTTTTTTTTTTTATTAAAAATTTAATTATACATTTTAAAATTTTTTACCAGTTCCCTCCCTCCCCCCTCCCCTTCCCCCAGTGTCTCCCCCCCAATTCCCAGAGAGTCCTTTATTGTGTGCGCCTAACGCTCCACTGGGTCCTCCTCTCCGATGACATATAAGGACCCAGTGGCATTTCCATAAGCCCTTTCTCTTGTTCCCCTTAAGCATAAGATTACTACTATGGCTGTCAATCCCTTGCCTCCAGGGGTCTCGGTGCCCTTAACAGATGCTAGACTTTATGAGGGCAACAGTGCGCTGGACATTGCGCAGGGCATGCAAAGTTCCATTATGATTGCTTTGGCCCCAACTATTGTTGAGAATCTTGCAAATCGTTGCTCCTCCCATCCTTTTGCTCTTACAATCTTACCGCCCCCTCTTCCGCAAATGTCCCTGAGCTCCAGGATGGGGAGAGATTAGGCTGTCCTAGTTCTATGTGATTGATATAGAGTCTCTGAAGTTCTGGATTGTGGTTTGTTGATTTTCTTTTGCAGTTTTGCTGCTCCTGCAATTCCCTTCACTTCATTCTGCTGGGCACTGTATGTTTCTTTATGAATAGGTTTTTTTCCTATGCAGAGCCCACAAAGGTTGGTTATTTTAATAAACTAAAAGATTCCAGAAGCTCGGTGGAACTAAAATGGCAAGTGATCCGAAGAAACAAGACTAATGTAACTTCTCATGAAAAATAGTGTTAATCTTATGGATATGCATGTGTGCGTGTTCACTGGGAGTCAATGAAATTCTGTTTCTCAGCACAAATGTAATAAATCTATGGATTTGCTCATTTTCAAAGAAAATTTGCTCTGGATGTTTATAGCAAGCACACTGGACATAAATGACATAACAAAAGGTCAGGGGAACTAAAGAGCTATGTTTAATTTAAATGTAAATAGCAGTTTCACTTCTATTACTGATCCAGGCCACAGAGCCATCTGGTTTTTCTGTTCTAGTCAATACAGTTAATTAGACAGCTGTGTCATTTACTGGAGAATAATTAATCAATTACTGTGGAAGAAGCCTTTGGAGGGAACTGTAAGCTGATCAGTACTTAATGAATACCAAGTGATTGATAATGTTTCCTCTTCAGCAGATGTTTGGGAATATCAAATACTGGGCCAATATGAACCCTTCTCTCTCTCTCTCTCCCTCTCTCTCTCTCTCTCTCTCTCTCTCTCTCTTTGTATGTGTTTATCTTTCCATCTATTCATCTATCTATATAACTGCCAAAAGGGCAACAGGAGATTTTTCTCTTGCCAAAGGACTTGTTCAGACATTTTTCAGTCATTCTTGGAATGTGTCTGGTAGATGGATTATCCCTTTTGCATATTTTTCTTCCTTTTAACTCAGCTAAGGGAATATTTTTGTTTATCCATTTTTCTAAAACCATATAAAGCTTATAATTAGGAATTTACTTATATTTCAGTACGTATTTCTTTGATTTGCTTACTATTAATGTGTAAATGTGTTAGGAACAAAATAGCTGATTTGTTTGATGGTGCTAAGTAATTTGATTTTTTTTTTCAGGAAGGTTCTATTTAATAAGCATTTCTATGTTAGGCCACATTTAGACATTTCTTTTGACCTTTCAAGTCACTTTTTGGTATGTGTCTTAAGTTATTTGTGAACTTCTGGACATTTAGATAGCAAAACCCCTTGCAAACAGAAAGAGAATTTCTAGAGATCATGTGCTGCTTAAGAGATGGAGAAGTGGGAACCCAGCTAGATAGCTTGGGGTAAGGCACCTGCTCAAAGATCTGGTGACCATTTAATCCCTGGAAGTTCATGTGGTAGAAATAGAGAACTGACTTCTAAAAGTTACCTTCTGACTTCCACCTGTGCCCTTAGCGCATATGTGTTCTTTCTCAAATGAATGAATAAATATCAGAGGGGGGAGAGAAAGAGAGGAATAAACGAGCAGGAGTTCTTGGAGGGACTAATGGAATTACAGTAGTACTAGAGAATAAAAAGTACGGCTTAAGTGATTCTTTTTTTAAAAATAAAAGGTAATGGATTGACAGAAGCATAAGGTTAAGGGAGCTCATGGCAATGCTGGTGTGGTAATCTCTTTTGCAGTGATGCTTCTACTGTTGTTTATGTTGTGTTCCTTCTTAAAATTAATTGAAGGGCAATTATTGATGTCTCTCTCTGCCTCATATCTCTGTGCTAATAGTAGGTTAGATTAAGTCCCACATACTCTGACTTCAAGTTCACTCATCTTCAAATGTCAGGCTACATTCTGGTCAGTAAACAGGCCGCCCTCTTGGGCTACAGAATGAATGATGAGCTGGGGCATAGTGTGGCTACCTGTTAATCTTTGTTGCTAGTTAGAAAAGTTTTGGGTAATATATACCTGTCAACCCATGCTCATTGCATTGGTACCACCCATCTTGCCCTGAGAGCAAAAATGAAGGTAAGTTATATTTCCTCTTTGACCAGAAGTAATCTGTAGATCTCTTACTCTCCCCTCAATTGATTTCTGGAAAGGATACTCAGTTGTCTGGATAAAAATATCTCAAGCATTATTTCTCCATCTTTGGAAATTCTTGCATTCTATATGGTGAAGAATCATATGAAGTGAATTGTTCTAAAAAGAAATTATTTATAGAAAGAGAGACAGAAAGCAGCCTTGAGTGTAGAGGTCAGAAGACAATTTTTGGAATTTGGTTCTTTTCCTCCTACCATGTGGGCTCTGGGGATTAAATGCAGGTCATCAGGTTTGTAAGGCATGAAGTACCTTACCACGCTATCTTGCCAGCCACAAAGCAGTAGTACTTTATGTACTTTCTCTTATCTCTTTCTCTTTCTTTCTTTCTTTTTTCTTTTTTCTTTTTTTTTCTTTTTGAGATTCTAGGTGTGCATTGTCACACCTGGCTCGATACCTGGTTTCCAGCAGTCTCTTCACATTCTCCCCACAGTGAATCTGGTGTTTTCATTATAAGCTAACCCCATAGTAAGAGCTTCTGGTCTAGTGGTTAGGTTTGATAACAGACCGGTTACCCCAAATTCCTTGGTAAACAGCTTCTTTCTCTTTGTAATTTAGGACTTTGCAACCAATGTTTACATTTAAAACTGGGGTGAGGGGGACCTTCAAATTTCTGTGTGTTTTGGCAAAGGCAAAAGCTAAGCTAGTCATAGTGACTATATCATGATACCTCTCTATGATCCTGTCACTCCAGGAGACTAAGGCAGGAGATTTGGGGATTATAGCCCCCTCTAAAAAATATTAAAGTTGAGAAGAGAAAAGTAAAAGATCTAAATAAAGTTTAGGAGGGTCAGAAGGTTCAAAGCCATTGTCAAGTTTTAGTTCAAACTGGGCTACAAGGAACTCTTTCTCAAAAAACCGCAACAACACACACACACACACACACACACACACAGAGAAAGAGAGAGAAATTAGGTATCAAGATAAGGGAGATTAGTTAGTAAAGTACTTGCCTTGCATTATTTGATGTGGTAAACCTGAGTTCAAGTCCGCTGGAACCCATATTTAAAAAGTGGGTGGATTATGGTAATGCAGGTTTATAACCCCAGTTATAAAGGACAACAGATACCAAGAAAAGGGGAGAGAAATCTACACTCCATTATCACCACTTTAGGTGAAATTTAACTTTACAGCTTGATTTGAATAATTATTGTGGGTTTTTTAATTTGAACTTTAATGTAATTGTGTTTCTTCTGGTAGTTTCTTCTTTGGTTTCCCTACAGCAAAATGCTTGTAAGGAACTCACTAGGACTGCTGGTCCACTTGAGCACTAACCATTCACTCAGTGTGAGACTTCAACCAGCCCAAGCCCAGGAGGCAGAGACCATTCCAGCACAGGTTAGGAAAGGAAACTTCCTTCTGCCCATGATCTAAAATGTGCCTACACTGAGCACACTTGAAATCATCTTATTTCTGCATAAGTTTAAATAAACAAACAAAAAACCAATCTGGGCCTGATGACACATGCCTATTACCCCAAGTTCAAGGCCTGCCTCACCAATTTAGTAAGACCATTTCTAAATAAAAGTTAATAAAAAGCTGAGGATATAGCTTAGCTTATGTTCAACATGCATGAAGCTGGACCCTACATTCAGTGGTTATCTTATTTGTTTTTAATTTGTTTCATTTTGTTGTATGACAGACTCTTACTGTGTCCAGGCTGGAATTCAGCCTCTTTTTTTTTTTTATTCAATTTTTTTTTTTGTGTGTGTGTGTGTGTAGACCAGGACCAGAAACGCAGGCCGCCCCTGCTTACACCCAGTGTCTATACATGGGGACTAGGATCTGAACTCAGGACCTTCCATCTGCAAGGCAGAGGCTTAACCTCTAAGCCACCTCTCCAGCCCCGGGATTCAGCCTTTTAACTCAGGTGTAGCCTTATGAGTTACTGGGGCCACAAACTTGAGCCATCCCTCTCAGCTTCCTACTTTATATTTTAAAATGTGTCAGGATTCTGTGGCCACTTCTGAAATACTCTTCTCTCACATAACTTACTTTCTCATTTCCTTCAGAGGCTCTACGCAATGTCATTTCATCAGAGGCCTTCTGTGACCACACTGTAAAAACAAAAACCGACCATTCCTTTCACTCCTAGATTCCCTAATGATTAATTTTACTCTTTAATGCTGAGCACCACCAAGCACATCATTTGTGTATGTGGGGGGGGGCGGTGGGGGGTGAGGGGGTGTTGCTACTGCTAGCTTGTTCCCTTTACCCAGAATATATGTGTGTATATATTTTCTCCCACTCAATAAAATGCTTTCTTCATGAGGGCAAGAACAGAATTTTGGTCCGTTCTGTATTCCCTTTCCTGGAACAGTGCCCAACACATAGTAGACATTCAGTAAATATTTATTTAATCAATAAAAGAAAGAACTCATTTTTATTTCCAACTCTCACAGCAGCCAACTTGTAATGTTGGCAGGGGTCCAGTAGACAACCACTAAATGCCATAAATGAATTCCTCAGGGCATTTTATGATTCCAGTGTGTGTGAATAGTTAAACAGTCTGACTAGATGTTGGTGGGTCAGGATACCCTCCTTGGAAATTGTCCTGCTCAGGTCTCTTGTGTTGTATAGAAGAGAAGTTTTAGAGGCATCTGAGTTTGCCTGGATAGTGTGCCTGTGTGTTCTGACCATTTCTTATGTAGTTGAGAGCTGTTAATGTTAAGCCAGTGGGCTTTAGCTCTGGGAGCATTTTCTTCCTTCTAAGGCCATTCTGAGTCAGCATTCTGTCTGGGTGGCCCCTTTCCAGGGCCGTGCTCCAGAGATTACTAAACAAATAGGAAAGGGAGGTCCTTCCCATTAAAATAGTGAGACCTCAGATAAGCCCAGTCTTTCCTCTCTCTCTCTTTTTTTTTTTTTTTTAAGTTAGTCTTTTTTTTTATTTATTTATTCAACTGTGCATGTGTGCGTATGTATGTGTGCGCTAGCGTGTGTGTCTCTGTGTGTGTAGAACCACCATGGACGCCTCCACTTCCTCCGCCCCGGGATTCACAGGCTCTGCCCCACCAGGGCCAGAACCGCAGGCTGCCCCCGCTTCCGCCCGGCGTCTATACATGGGATCTGGGATCCGAACTCAGGACCCTCCGCCTGCAAGGCAGAGGCTTAACCCCTGAGCCACCTCTCCAGCCCCTCCTCTCTCTTTTTTAATATACATACTTTTGTTGTTTAGTTTGTGAGGTTTGGGGGAAACAGGATAGCAAGAATTCTGTCAGGTTTACGGCTTCTTTTAAGGAGAGCACGAAATGATGCGATGTTGAGTAATAACTTGTATTATATACATGTATAAATGGAATTAGCAATCAGTTCTTTGTGTGTTTTTATCACTTCTCCTCACCTCTTAGTATGTATGTGTTCAAGGTTCAGATCTGGCTAGTTTCTTTTGAAAAACAATAGCAGAAGAATAAAGAAGTATAAGCCAGAGAGAGACTTAGTCAAAAACTATGACTGTGAGCAATTTGAGTTTGTCTTGAAGGGAAAAGAGCATTGAGCACAAACATCAAAGCCTCTGGAGACCAGGAAGCTGGGCTACTGGGAGACCCTGTCAGTCACTAGTTCAGGGCTGCTCCTGGGTAGTTTGTTCCTTGGAGTAGTCTGCCTACGCAGACTTTGCCAAAAGCCCTCGGGCAAAGTGATGTTAACATCTGCAGTTGGAGATCAGACCAAATAGATAAAAGAAGTGAAATGTAAGAGTATCAAAGAAGGAGCTACGCCATGTTTCCTGTTCTGTTGAACCTGTGGAATACTGAGAGCCTTTTCTGAAGCTGGGTCAGTGCTCAAATTTCATCTTGTCCCGACTCTTCTGGGAATCACCAGTCAGTCCCCTTATCTCTCACAGTGGCACCTCGCAACTTCTGCTTCCTAGAGAGGTTGTCGTCTACCTACATGCTTTATGTTTTCTGTCTCATACGAGCTCCTTGGGATTCTGATATTACTTGCATATCTGTGTGCATGGCATGTAACACGAGCTCTGGGGGTGCTTATCGTGTAGTGAATACATCTTTTTCTACTAATGTATTTGTGTGTGTGTGTGTGTGTGTGTGTGTGTGTGTGAAGCAGACTCAGAGGAAAACTGAAATCCAGGTTCATAACTTAAACCAGATAGTGTCATAAACTATAGAGAAGCTTTTTAATTGAGTTTCCTTGTCTTGAGCAAATTTTTTGTAGTGTTTCATCAAGTCGCTTGGACTTTCATGTCTTATCTGGGCCACCTTCCTTCTCTGAGTAGTCATTCATATCATCTTAAAATGGTCCTTAGAGAACAATTTTAAAATCCTGGCTCTCTCATTTTTCACATGAAGAAACTACACCATGGTCCAGTATGTTCATCTTTAAACTTATCTGACTTTGCCTATTTCTCAGTACCTATGAGTATTTTGAAACTAATAAGTATTTTCCCTCTGTATTCTGGGTTGAACTTAGGATCTTGCTTGTGCTAAGCAAGGATTCTGCCATAAGCTGTATCCCCAACTCTATAAATTCACTTAGTTTTTGGATTCTAATTTTATTATTGAATATGTGTGTAGTGGAAGGGCCCATATGTATAGACCTTAGATAAAACCTTTGCAGAGTCAGTCAGTTCTATCTTTCCAATTTTATGTGGATTCTGGGGATCAAACTCAGGTTGTTAGATTTGTGTAGTAAATACCTTTACCTACTGAGCCATCTCATCAGCCTCTATTTTTTGCTTTTTGGTGGACAAGGTTTCTAACCAGATGGCCTTGAGCTCCCTAAGTAATTGAGGAAGGAGGAACCTATCATAACCTATCATATGGTAGGTCAAACTTCCGATCTTCCTGCCTTTACCTTCCTTGTGTTGGGGTCGCAGGCATGCACCATCATGCCAAATTTATGCAATGCTGAGGGTCAAACCCATAGTTTTATTCATCTTAGGCAAGTACTTTACCTATTGAGCTAAATGTCCAGCCTGGAAATATATTTTTAAATGAGTGCAAAGTAATTCTGGTAGACGTGAAGTTCTACGCATGTCATACTTAAACTTTTTTTGTTTTGTTTTGTTTTCAGTGAGGAAGGGATTTCATAGTGTCTTTTTCAAAGTAAGAAGTTTCCTTGAGAAAACTGTAGACATTTGGCCAGAGAGATGGCTCAGCACCTAGGTAAAGGCACCTACACACAAAGTGGTAGCTTTAGTTCAATCCTGGAGCCTACATGTTAGAAGGAAAGAACAGATTTCTGCAAGTTGACTTCTGCCCTCAACATGTGTACATTCTTTCTTTCTCTCTCTCACAAATAAATAAAATATTTTCCAAAAATTATAAAAAAGAAAACTATAGGCTTCTTCCCCTCTCCATTATTACCTGTTACTATTACATAGTATTTTATGAGTCTAAATTAGAATATATCTGGCAGTAATGACCTTTTCAGATGAAGTAGTTTGAAATTGTCGCATAAAAAGACATTGCTTGTGTATGCTCTTGACACAGTCAGAATGGTTTCTTGCTCAAAGATGTCAGTTGGCAGCAGGGAAGTTCAGGATGCTAGGCATTGCATTGAAAAATCTCAAGGAAGCTCCTAGTTTTTATTTTCTGCATTAAAATGGTTTAAATAATGCATGAGATTTATCATTGAAAATATAAAGTTAATGGGGCTGGAGAGGTGGCTCAGGGGTTAAGCCTCCGCCTTGCAGGCGGAAGGTCCTGAGTTCGGATCCCAGATCCCATGTATAGACACCAGGCGGAAGCGGGGGCGGCCTGCGCTTCTGGTCCTGGTAGGGCGGAGCCTGTGAATCACGGGGCAGAAGGAGGTGGAGGCGTCCATGGTGGTTCGCGAATTCGTCCGTGGTTCTACACACACAGACAACGCGCACACACACTATACACACACGCCAGACACACACACGCACATGCGCACAGTTGAATAAATAATAATATTAAAAAAAAAAAAAAAGAAAATATAAAGTTAAGTACTGTCATCTCTGTACTCAGGAAGACCAGGCTAGGGATCACAAGTTTCAAGGTCAGCCTGGATTACCTATACCTAGCAAGACCCCAAAAGTATAGTTCAGCTTCTGAAGTATGTTTCAGTAGTATAGAGTATGGCTTAACATGTATAAGGTCCAATTACCACCCACCCCCAGTTAAAAAGTATAGCTCAGTAGCACTTCCTTCATTCATATTGTTCATTCATATTGTTCAACATTACTAATGTCCACCTCCAGGACACTTATACTATCCCAGACTGAAACTGTGAAACGTCAGCTCTTCATTACCCCTTCTCCCAAGCCTTGGAGCATCATTAATATTTACTGTTTCTATGAGTCTTGCAGCTCTAAGTACTTCATACAAGTGGAATCATTAGTGTTTGTCTTTTGTATCTGCCTTATTTTGCTCAGTGTGTCCTCAAGCTTCATCCATAGTGTAGTATGTGTCAGTTTTAAAGGTTGAGTAATGTTCCATTTTATATTTTGCTGCATTTTGTTTCTCCACTTAGGTTGCTTCTACCTCATCTATCATAAATGCATAGATATATAAATGTGTGTATTCAGATATTTGTTAGTCTTTACTTTCTATCCTTGGGTGGTTTTTATAGAATTTAGAGTTACTTGGTAGTTGCATGTTAACTTTTGGGGGAATCAGCATACTACTTTCCTCAGAGCCTGTACCATCTTATATTTCTACTAACAATACTAGTAGCAAGCTTTTACTTTCTTACATCCCTGTCCATACTGAGTATCCATTCTAATGGATGGATAGTGATGTGTCATTGTGGTCTTGAGTTGCATGTCTCTAATTTAGTGATGTGGAACATATTTTCCCATAATTATTGGGCATTTACATAAATTCTTTGAGAAATATTTGTTCAAATTCTTTGCTTGTTTTTTAAAAATTTAGGGTTTTTTTTCTTCCATCTTCTTGTGTGTGTGGGGTACAGCACGCTTGCCTGTGTGTAGGCATGTGTAAGCGTATGTGCTTGCAGAAGTCTAAGGCCCTTACCAGGAATCATCCTCACTCTTTCTTCTACCTTATTGTTTTGAGCCTGGGCCTATAATTAAACCTAAGGGCTTGCCTATAGGGCTGATTTGGCTAACCAGCTTACTTTGGGGATTTCTAGGCTCCCCCTTCTTGAGCTGGAATTGCAGGTGGATTGCCATACCCACTTGCCATTTTATATGGAATCTGGAGATCCAAACCCTGGGTCTTTTGCTTGTACGAAAGCACTTTTAACCATTGAGTCATCTTCCTAGGCTTAAATTAATGTAGTTGTTTTCATGTTGTTCAGGTTTAGCCACCAAGCCTGCAAGTATACTTACTGTGTGGCATTTTAAGTAAATGACCGTAATTTATGCAGGTCCCCCCCCCCCAAGTTTTTCTCCGTACAGAATGAAAGATATATCATAAATCTGTTTTTATTAAATAATCCATATTATATAAAATTGGGTAACTATCCGTCCATCTGTAAAGCACATGTAAATGTCTTTCTTGTCTCAACAGTATATCCTTTCTGGCTCTGATGACTTCAACCTATACATGTGGAAAATTCCTGCAGATCCAGAAGCAGGTGAGTGTAGCCCGACATAGTCACTCTGCTTGACGCTCTTGACCTGTGGAAGCCATAACTGCATTGATTTATCACAGAAAAGAACAATATATTCCTGTTTTAATATAATAACCGTTTTATCAGAAGTGTTACCAACGGAAATTTTAAAATAAAATTAGAAGCCGGGTTTAACTCTATCTCCATCACTTTGTTTGGCATAATGATGCTTAGATTTTTTTTTAGAGGATTAAGGTAGAGTTTATTAGAGAAGAGAAAGGTTGGAACTCATGGACGTGGACTGCCAAGAGGGGCTAGGACGCCTCCATGAGAAGCAGACATGAAACAGAGCTTATGGCACTAGAGTGCCATGAGGGGCTAGGGAGCTGAGATTTTTTTTTTCTGAGAACCTTTTTTTCATTATTTTAGTGAAGGGAAAGGGAGGCATTGAAGTAGATCTTCACTCTGAGGCTACAGTTCTCCTGCCTCTGCCTCCTCAGTGCTGGGATTACAGGTGTGTGTCACCAATCCTGGCTCCTGAGAACCTTTCTTTAGCCCTCACAGGTCTTTTTCATTACCTATTTCACACCTGGAATTCTTTTTATCTTGCTTTTGCATATTCCCTTTTATCCATCTCCACACCCTGCTTATTGTTCACACACAAATTGTTAGGACCTTTCCTTTTGTTGGTTTCCTTGGTGAAATTAAAGGGAGGAGACCTCTGTTGATAGATAGGTATGTTTCCTGAGATTTTTGGTAACCCTGGGCATCAGAGAATTATTTGTTTCCGTTCTCGTTCTAGGTATGTTCTGAGGAAAGCCTATAGCTTTCCATAAATTTGCATCTAAGTCATTTTAAGCTTAACCTTTAATTTTTTTAATATAAATTATTGTGTCCTCACCTGTGCTTAGTGTTAGGTACTCGCAGAAAAATGTCTAGTTTTTTTTGTTTGTTGGTTTGTTTTTACTGAGAAAAGTTCAATAGAGCCATCCGCTCTGATGACACACAGCATCAAACTGAAAAATGACAGAAAAATAAGAGCTATGTCAAGTACATGGCACAAAATGTGTCTCTTGGACTGATGAGATGGCTCAGTGTATAAAGTCACCTTTACATAAAGTTGGAAATTTATCTTCAATCTCTGGAGTACACATGGAGGAAGGAGAGAGCTGGCTCCTGAAAGTTTCCTTCGACCTCCACATGTGTTCAGCCATACTCACTCATGCCTCATGCTGCCTTCTCTCTCCTCTCTCTCTCTGTTCTTTCTCTTTGTCTCATTTGTGCTTATACACACACACACACACACACACACACACACACACACACACACACACACGCAAAGTAAATAAATAATAATTCAAAAATGTTATTTAGTGCTCAGAATTGAGGGAAGTTTTTGGCTTTGTTAGTTGTTAAATTAACAGTATTACCAAACAGACTTTAGTGGGAAGGGGTGCTCTAGTTGCTGTGATGTAGTTATTAAATAAATTAGGGAAGGGCTTTCCTTCCTGAATTTGGATACATCTTCCCTCTGAAACACAGCCAGATGGTACTGCAGCGTCTGTCTAAGCTGAGCGAGGTGCTAGCCTTGGAGTCATGTAGATAAATCTCCTACCCCTGCAGACCCTCGATTGATAGCAGTGGAATAGAAATAATGTTTGGGCTTAATTTTATCTTTTACCTGAGTTTAAAAAGCATTCAATCGTTAAGTCAGTACAACTTTTAGAATAGAAAATTAATAACCACCTTTCTGGAACTGTTGTCTGTAGTCTTTTCCACATTTGTATAAAGAAATAATGGGAATTAGCAGCTGTACTGGAGATAGGGCATTTCAGATGTTTGCTTTGGCTTTGGCTTCCTCCTCCCCAGTCATTCTTTCACTGCCTTATGGTATTACCCACTTAGTCTGTTACTGTCATAACAGAAGACCACAGACCGGTGGTTGAAAAGTTACAAATTCTTTTCTCACAGTTCTGGAAGCTGGAAGGTGGGGCTCAGGGTACCAGCAGGCTGTGTTTTTCCTGAGGTTTCTTCCTTGGCTTGCTGATGGCCACCTTCTTGCTGTGTCCCTACATTCTCTGTGCCCATGCATTCCTGATATGCCTTCCTCCTTATGTAAAGGGGTTTTATTTTGTAGTTTCTCAAAAAAATGATAGTGATTCTTTGTTGCCCTTCTTTCAAGTTGCCTTACCTCTGATTAATGATTGATTGAACGAATGCAGCAGATGTAGTCTGACTAGGCCAGAGAAAACTCTTTGGCTTATTAATTGTTACATGGGTCTCAGAAAGCATATCCAGTATCCCATAAGCTGCGGTGGAATCGCCATACCACATCTATTTAAATTATATTTGAGATGGCCAAAGGCCCATTAGCTCCACACAGGCTATAACTAGCCCTGAGGGCTTGGGCTTCTCTCTACTAGAACAGGACTATGTGACTATCCCTTTTGTTTCAGTAGCTAGTACTTGGGGGCTTTGCTTTCTCTCTCCATATTATATCCTCAGTTACCAAAAGTCCATTCCTCTATTCCTCATTTTGCCCTATATGTAGCGAGAGCACCTTTTCTTACTATTGTTAGTAGGACTTGATTCATTTGGAATTCAACCTTTTGCCACTATTCTAATAGAACCCTCCCACATTCTCTTGTCTGGTTTTTGAATCTTTCCATTTTCTTTCAGTTCTCCCTTTTTGTTATTTTTCTCTGTCTACTATTATTGTAATTATTTTTAAGGTGTAAATAATACAGGTATGTAATTTTTAAGTCAAATAGTATTATTTTAAAAGCCAGTCTTCTCTACTTTTTTTTTTAATTTTTTTTTTTATTTATTCAATTGTGTGTGTGTGCGTATGTATGTGTGCGCGTGCATGTGTCTGTGTGTGTAGAACCACGGACGAATTCGGGAACCACCATGGACGCCTCCACTTCCTCCGCCCCGGGATTCACAGGCTCCGCCCTACCAGGACCAGAAACGCAGGCCACCCCCGCTTCCGCCTGGCGTCTATACGTGGGATCTGGGGATCCGAACTCAGGACCTTCTGCCTGCAAGGCAGAGGCTTAACCCCTGAGCCACCTCTCCAGCCCGCCAGTCTTCTCTACTTATACAACTATAACTACTTATATTATTTTTGAATTTCCAATGGATTTAATTGAAATCATTCTGTTTCTCCCAAAGAAGAATCTTCATTCTCCTGTGTTGAGGCTGTCATAGGGGAATGGAGCTGTGGGTCTCAGATCTCCATACAGTTGAGTCTCATGTGTCCATTTTGAAACCTCTTAAGTTACTTTTAGTTGGCCTTCCCAGACCTGTGATTTTAGGCATCGAACAGTTTTCCTGGCCATCAAGGCTCTGGGGAGGTATGTAATGCTCTTTGTTCAACTTCTGAGCCCTTCAGACTGGCTTCACAATAACTGGCACCTTTTTATATATAAATACCTTTATTTTTACATTTTTAGATATATTTCTTTTAAAATGCTAGGAATTAATTCACAGTTTAATATTGAGCACCTTTCAGCCAGCCAACATATCGAGGGCCCTTGAGTTCTTCTTTGAATTTTTCAAGAAGAAAGCCTTGTCAGGAAATTCCTAATCCATCCTGCTGCCTCTTGGATTTAAATGTCTGACTATCGACCGAGTCATACCTGTTGAATATGAGATTCTAAGTTAGGCTGCTAAGGGAAACTGACTTGCTTCCCTAATGGCATAATTCGTACTGGACCGTAGATGACAAGTCGTCAGCATCTGTGAAATGCCTGGCGTGCACCTCATAGTGATGGCCAAATGCTGCGAGAGTCTGTGAGCTAAGAGCAAGAATATCTTTTTCTTCCCTACTCTTCTGCTCAGAAAGATTAGCAATCAGGTTTTATTTTCTCCTTTTTTGGAGGGGTGGTCTCTTTCTCTCTATCCCCTCCTTCCTCCCCAACTCTAGAGAGATTACATTGTTTATTATAAAAACAGTTCTGACTTAATTGGCTAATAATTCAGATAAAACTTGAGTGGACTAAGGACACTATTTCTAAAGTGTAAGCCCCATGCCCATTGTAAAACTTCGAAGGCAAGGTCTAGTCACTTTTTTTTAAAGGTGGCATCAAATAATAATTCATTTCTGAATTCATCTGTTCAGCATGAGAGGAAAGAATAGAACTGAGAATTTTACTGTGGCAAAGAAAAAGCTTACCAGAATGTTTGTATCTCTGAAATAAGCGGTTGTTTTACGTGGTAATTCTGAAAATAAAGTAAATATATCAGAAGGTATATGATAGAACCACATCTCTCTGGCCTTACATTATTGATGACTCGATAGTCCTAGGAACTTTCTGGAAACTGTGTATTCAAATGTAAGACATTATTGCTTGGAATAATACAATTAGTGTAGGTCAAAGCATTTTCGTTCTAGTAATGTAGATTTGAAAGTAATAGTTTGAGCAACGTGGTGGGGAGGTGGGTTGCTCTTGAAAATATTTATTTCCCTTCCCTCTCCTGACTCATGTTAGGAAGGGTTTTAAGATGCTCACAGATAGTAGTATTTCCTGAGATGTGGCTGGACTCAGACCTTACTATTCGTGTGTTTTTGTTTGTTTATTTTTTTGTTCATGGTATAGGGCATGAACCTAGGGGTTCACACATGTTTAGCATATGTAACCCCAGCCTTATATGGAAGAATGTGATGTAACTAGAAGGGCAGTCCTGGTTTTATATTCCTAAGTATTCATCGTATAGTTGAGAGCTTCAGAAAAAGTTTTAGTCTTGCCAAACTGTTTCCTTATCTTTAAAATAAGGCTAATAACATCATCGGGAGCAATGGTGTCTACCTTCTTATGGTGGTTGACTTAGTAACTTTTCAGTGATTATTATTCCATATAAACAAAGCTATCTTTCCTTTTAAAAACAACATCCTTTTGAAAAACTCTTTAGAGATGGAGAGATTGCCTTGGTTCTTTCCTGAATGGCTGCTTGACTTGTTCTTGGGTGAAGACTGCTCTTGACTCATTAGTCATTGATTAAAAAGATTCCCTTGTTTGACAGACTTTTCCTTGAATGGAAGAGAAAAACATGCCTTTTCACTGCCAAGTCATTACAGCTTTCCTGGGGGCAATTGGCTATAGAAACAGTCAGGAAACAGCTGTAAAGAGTGTCTCTGCAGACCTACATACATACATAGATACTGTCTCTTCCTTCTCTGAACCATGCATTCGCCTTATGAGTTAGGCTTAGGCATCTGTTTTTGCCTTCTGTGCAACTGGAAAAACAACTGGTTTTAATTGGTCACATGTAGTTGGTTACAAACACACGTGAAGTACATACAAGAAAAGAACTCAGTATAATTTACTTTTTGTACAATTGCCAGTGTTGCCCGTGGAGATCTTTGAGCTTTACTTACAGCGCTTATTTTCCCCATCTGGCTTATCTGATCTCCTAAGTGGTTGCATGGTCCTCAAGAGACAGCCACTGCTCCCTCCATGTTGCCAGTGTCCTTCTTTTCTCTGTGGCCAGAAACTTGAAGCCTGCCATTGTTATTCAGGCCTTTTGAAAATACTAAGGTCTGTTTGGCCACCTTTTTAAGTATACCAAGAAAAGAAGTGTCTTTTGCTCCCTTTTATCTATAAACACTTAATTCTATTAGTGGAGTCAAGAAAGAAGTAAATTTTCTCAACAGCTACTTTTCAGGCCTTATTCCTGCAAGTGATAGCTTTAGCCTTCACCTTTAAACTTTGTTCAGAGACAGTGATGAGGGACTTTACTTCAAAAGACATGTGGGTCACAAAGATAAACATTTCTTATTTCTTTTTCAGTGCTGAGGATAATAGGGCCTTGAGCCTGTCAGGCAAGTGCTTTACTACTGCGCCACACCCCCAGCCAGTGAACACTTTCTTGACCTCAAAAAATGTCACTTATAAGAGAAATTAGGAGCAAAACCAGGAGATAGAAGCAATCCAGGATGATTCCCGAAGTCACCCTTAGTCCTCCACAGGGACACACAGTGTCCTCTGATGCACACTTGCAGTCAGCCTGCATGGTTATTGATAAACAAGCATCAAACAGCCTAAGGGAATAAGGGGTTTATTTTCTTACTGATAGTCAGTTACAGTTCTGAGTCCAGCTTGATGGGAGAGCATGCACCAACACCAAGGCCGAGGGAACTGGCCACACCATCTCTACGTAATGGCTGGGAGAGAGACGATCCTTACTTGCCAGACCAGCACATCTGGCCAAGTGTACAAAGAGATGCCAACTTCCTCAACCAACTCTATGTATTTTATTTACCTGTTTAGGGCCTAGTCCTACCCACCATAGGCTGGGTCTACCCCACCAACTAGATAATCTCCTTCAGGTGTGCTCTGGACTTAACTACTAATTCTCTACAAATGTGCCCAGAGCTCAACCCTCAACCATCAAGTTAATACCTGTACATAACCACGACATCCACTAAATAAATAAATATATTGATTAGCAGAGCTAAAGAGATGGCTCAGGAATTAAGACTCTGTCTTGCAAGCAGAGGGACCTGAGTTCAGATCCCAGGTCCAACATAAAAGCACCAGGTGAAATGGCTGCAGCCTGCACTTCCAGTGCTGGTGGGTGGAGCCAGGGAAATCGCAAAGCAAAGCAAAAAAGAGGTAGAAGCACAGGATGATTCCCAAAGTCACCTTTGGTCCTCCATAGGGACATATTTTGCCCTCTGATACACACACACACACACACACACACACACACACACACACAAAAACATACCTACATGCATGCATGCATGCACACACATATAGGCAAGTGTGAGCAAAATAGATAAATAAAGTTAATTAAAAAGAGATGAGCAGAGAAGTATTTATTTCTCCATGTGTATGTGCACTCATGTACATAAAAAAGTTATTGGGGCTGGAGAGGTGGCTCAGGGGTTAAGCCTCCGCCTTGCAGGCGGAAGGTCCTGAGTTCAGATCCCAGATCCCACGTATAGACGCTAGACGCCAGGCCGAAGCGGGGTCGGCCTGCGCTTCTGGTCCTGGTAGGGCGGAGCCTGTGAATCCTCAGGCAGAAGGAACTGGAGGCGTCCATGGTGGTTCGCGAATTCGTCCGTGGTTCTACACACACACACACACACGCACACACACACGCATATGCACACAGTTGAATAAATAATAATAATAAAAAATAAATAAATGAATAAATAAATAAATAAAAATACATATAAAAAAGTTATTAAGGGGCACTTGAATAGATTTCAGGAGCTTTATAAAGTTTTCATGGAATTAACATTTTTAAAGAATAGGTGGGAATTCAGCTACTCTTATTTCTCTGCTCTTACTGATGCTGTAAAAGAAACATCCAAAACTGGCAGCAGGAAAACTGAGACAGAAACAGTTGGGTCATGCACATGTTGGGTAATAGAACCCACACATGGAGACTTTTTTCCCCTTTCATGTTTGTATTCCACTAAATACACTCTCATCTTTTTATTCATTCATCAAATATTTATTGAAAACATGCCATGTGCGAGGCACTGTTCTGAAGACGAGGGATACCAAGAGACAAAGGAGCCTGACACCACCAAGTCGACTCTCAGTGAGGGAAACTTTTCAGACAATGAGCGGTAGACAAAATAAATAATGTAGAATGCTTTAAAAAGTAGATGTGCTGTGGAAAAAGTAAAGCAGAGTAAGGAATATTGGAAATGGTATAGTGTGGTCAGGAGAATGCAGTTTAGGGTGCTCATTAGAGGCCTCGCTGAGAAGGTCAGTTCCTAGGAAAAACCTGAGTGTGTGCAGCCGTCTGGGGAAAAGCATTTCAGGGCGAGTCTACAGGAAGGCCCTTACATAGGAGAGGGCCTAGCACACATGAAGCTGATGGGTTGAGACAGCATGGTTGGAGGACATAGTGGAGAGTGAGATGCCTTGAGAAGTGGGGGAGAGGGATATATCCAGTTGTGTAAATTTACCAAGTCAATGGAGAATCATTAGAGAATGAGGAGCAGAGGAGTGGTGTCATTTAATTTGGAGAGGGTCACTGTGACTATTGAGGTCAGGGTCCATGGTAGGCATGGGGTCTCAAGGACAGAAATGGGGAGAAGTGTTAGAGGGTCTCATGAGACTTATTAGTGGTTGTCATGGTTTGAAATGTGTCTCCCCCCACAGGCTTATGTGTTTGAATCTTTATGTTTGGAAGGTCATGACACCTTTAGGAGGTGGAGACTTTTGGGAGGAAGGCAGTCACAGGGGTAAGCCCTGGGTGGATTAGTCCCACCCTACTGCTGAGAGAGGCCTGCTCTTGCTGCTGGCAGTCTAGCAATACTCAGCTTTCTTGATGGGTATCACTTAGCCTATCTCCAGCTTCTGCTGCCAGTCATGCTGCTTCTACTATAAAAGTCTGTATCTCCCCTCTGGAACCATAAATTGAATAAATCTCCCTTTCTCCCTTAAGTTGCTTGACTTTGGGTATTGTCTCACAGCAACAGAAAACAGTAACCAGTACACTGGTGGTAGCTTCAGCCAAGGTCTTAAGGCTAGAGATACATTTAAAATTAAAACCATCCATATTTCTTAAAAGATAGGCAAGGATCTGATAGCATCCAAGTAGAAATACTGAATAACTTGGAGCTGAATGGATTTAGCCTAAAAACAACATCTAGCATGTTTGTCTAAGCTAGCCAGAGCAGAAAACCTATGAAGTGGATGATATAGGGCACTGTACAAGCATGGCAGTTCAGGAGCACAGGTTCTTTTTCTTATGTTCTATTTAGTAATAATTAATTAAAAAATTTTTTTCTACTTGAGATCCCTTTTCACCTAAGAAGTTTTTACCAGACTCAAGTCTATAGGTATATAAAATAGGTATATAAAACAAGCTAATAATAAATAATAAGGAATTTTGTTTCAAAACAATTACCAGTCTGCATCTATTTCCATTTATTAATTAAAACTAACTTGCTTGCAATGACATGGATTTTTTAAAATTTTTTTTATTATTATTTATTCAATTGTGTGTGCATGTATGTGTGTGTGTGTGTAGAACCATGGACGAATTCGGGAACCCCATGGACTGCCTCCACCTCCTTGTTTACTCTGCCCAGGGATTCACAGGCTCCGCCCTACCAGGACCAGAAACACAGGCCGCCCCCGCTTCCGCCCGACGTCTATACGTGGGATCTAGGATCCGAACTCAGGACCTTCTGCCTGCAAGGCAGAGGCTTAACCCCTGAGCCACCTCTCCAGCCCCATGGATTTTTATCACTAAGAATTTAGTCTAATTGAATATTCGATACTGAAGAACACTCTAGAGCATCTTCAACATTTGACAGTTGAAACTTTGTTCTACAGTCTTCATTTCTGAAAATGCGTCTTCACATCAATATATAGTATAAAATGGCAAAAGTACGTTTAAAATGATTTCAGGAAATTCTGCCTTAATATGAAGCCAAGTTTCAATTAATGGATTTTTATGAAACCAAGATAACAAGATTTTTTAAAAGTTTAAAAATTCCTTTATTGTTTCATACATGAATATAGTTAATTTATGATATTTTCATACTTTAATTCTGAATTCCATCTCCCCTCTTCTTCCCATTACAGCCTTCTCCCCTGGCAGACTTCCTCCTATTTTCAAGTCTTTTCACATGTGTGGCTCCCTGGGTTTTATCTAGTTTGTCTTTGATGACATGTGCCTAAGTACTTGCTGCAACATGAAACGTATATCAATAGGGATAACATTGAGGAAGCCTTCTTCCCCATCAGCATTAACCTCATCAGTTTCTCAGGGAAGTGTGCAATCTCTTGGAAGTGTTCCCTTTCCGCTTTGAAATGTTGATAGACAATTTCTGTGTAGGTTTTGTAGAAACACATGTAGCTGCAGTAAATTCATGGGCAAGCAACATGACATTACTGACAATAGCCCCTTCATGTCCAGAAAATAGTGTCTGGCCACACCCTTGCTCCACTTGAGGCTTTTACAATCCAGTGTTTCCTGAACCTTGAGGTAGGGGGTCAGAGATAGCTTAGATGTCCTGTGTAGGGCCAAGTGGTCCAAAGTCACTTGTTTCTGCACTTTGGCCAGTTGTGGTGTTTTTTTTTTTTTGGTTTTGGTTTTGGTTTTTTTTTTGCTTTGCTTTTCTCTTCTCTTTTCTTTTCTTTTCTTTTCTTTGTGTGTGCGTGTGCGTGCATGAACACACTATATGTGCCTATAGATTACCAAGGGTGACTTTGGGAATCACTGTGGGTCGCTTCTTCCTCTTATTTGCTTTGCTCTGGAATTTCCAAGGATCCACCTTCCAAGACCAGAAGTGTAGGCTGCTACCATTTCTGTCCAGCTTTTTTTTTTTTTTTTTAATGTGGTATCTAAGATCCAAACTTAGGACTTTTTACTTATAAGGCAAAGGTTTTAACCCCTGAACTATCTCTCCAGTACTAGTTGTGATTTTCTGTAATAAACACCTTCCATTGCAGAAGGAAACTTCTATGTTGAGAGCTAAGTACTCCTTTAATCTATGGATATAATGACAATTGCTTAAAAGACTGTTTGATATAGTATCTTTATAGCTTTATCTTCATAGCTTGCACCTTCCCTAAGGCCTAAAAATAGCAAATTTTGAAATTATACATTCTAACATAACAGTCTAAAGATATATCAATTTGATACTACCATGCTGAGGAATGACAGTAAGAAAGTATTAAAAGTCTTTGTTTTCCATAATTAAACCATTATATTTCGTAAGGGCAGGAAACTGCATATACAATAGAAACACTGTAATTCATGATATACAATTAATGTCAAATCTAAGCTGAAATGTTTCTGGCAGCATTGGTGTTGCATGGTGTGGTGGCATGCACAGTGTATATATGTCACATGATCACATCAAAGGCAGCAGTAAAACTGCCATGCAACACTAATAAGTGCTGCTGGAAATGTCTAGGTTCATTTTTGTGTTTTATTTTGAATTCACTTTTTTCTTGTTCCATATTCAGAAAAACTTGAATTGTTGCCATTTTTTTTGTAGCCTCCCCATTCAATTGCATAACCTGTGTCCCACAGTTTAGAAACTGTACATAGAAACATAGAGATCTTTCAAGTCTGTTCATTGAGTGCTTCTGTGAGCCATAGTCTTGGTTTCCTTAAATAGCTGGTAGAAATCATTCTCTACCTTTTTTTACTATGAGTCCCTTGACTATTGACTTTGTTCCTTTTTCAGACTTTCTAGATACCACTTGGTATAAAACAAAACTCACATTAAAATTGTTGCCAGGAATTGGGGAGCTAGCTCAGTTAGTAAAGTGTTTGCTGTGCAAGCATAAGAATCTGAGTTTGTTTCCAGTACCCAAGTTTTTAATCCCAGCATTGAGAAGGCAGGTCCCTGGAGCTTGCTGTCCAGTCGGCCTAGCCTAATCTGAGATCCAGATCAAATGAAGACTTGACCCTATCTCAAAAAACAAAGTAAATGATTCCTGAGGAATAACACCTAAAACATAAAAAAAAGTTTTAATGCAAGAAATGTAAAATTGTAAAATCCAAGCATAGTAGATATCTCCATTACTCAGGAAATTAAGAGAGGAGGACTATGTGAACAGCATAAACTCCATCTCAAGGGGGGAAATCTTTGGGACCAGGTCTGATGCCACATACCTATAATACCATTACCCAGAAGGCTGAGGCAGGAGGATTGAGGCTACTTTGGATCACATAGTACCAGGCCAGCTCTTTCTCTAAAAACCAAACCATCAAAGACAACACAAATTGCTGCCCAAAAGAGAAAACAGGTGAGGTTATAGTACATGAAATAGAAGAATACAATTTTCTGTGGTCTTAAATTAATACCCTTCAGTTATTCTTCAGAGTTTGTGTAATCGAATTCCAAGCAACTTTTCACAGGATGATTGGTTTGGTTCAATGAACTTGAGTTCTATGCAGCAGATTCTTTAAGACTTGAGACCCTCTATCTGATGTACTTAGGTGTCAGCTACTCTAAAACTACATTTTCCGTTCTACAAGTACTCTGGTACTTGTGCCTGCTGTACTCCATGCCTTAACCTGGGTTGTAGATATATTCAAATAAGACAGATTCAGCGCTACTTTTATGAAGTATTCAGTATTGGTAGTGAAATGAAATACCCCTAGTATACCCTAGAGCTTGTGGACAGAATACCATTAAATAGAATATTTTTACTTCTCTTAACTTTAGGACTTCAGAAGAACACCAACATCTATCTAATAACTACTAGTAAGATTTAGAAATCATTTACAAGCCTGTAACTCTAGTGCTATTCAAAGGAAACCTGTAAAGAAAACTGATATGGTAGGAATCATATTAAGCATTGTAGCCAAATAGTTTGTTGGTCAAATCCTGTTGCTGTCAACTTACTAGCTATAAATCACAAGTTCTATAAGTCACTTAAATCCCTCCCCCATTTTTTAAACCAAAACAGTAGGATTAAACAAGAGATTAGTACAAAGTTTAAGTTAAAGTTTCTTTATTAGTGACCAACTCAGTGTTGTATGGATTAGTGCAGGAACAGACTATTAGAAAAGTAGACAGTCCCTTCTCAAATCAGCCTTACTTAACAAAAGAAATAGGTATAGCTGACAAGATAGCTCAGTGGGTAAGGTACCTGGTTAAAAACCTAGCAACCCAAGTTCAATCCCCAGACACCCACATGATAGTGGAAGTGGACAACTGACTTCTGAAAGTTGTCCTCATGTCTCTGTCTCTCTGTCTGTCTCTGTCTCTCTTATTTTTCTTTTTATTTATTTTCCCCCCAATCATACAAGCTCAATAGGTACCCCAGTCCTCTCCCTCCCTCCACTCCTCCCCAGTCCTCCCTTGCACCGTCCCCCCTTTTTCCCCTTCCTTTTACTCCCGTCCCTCCTTCTCTCAGTGCCTCTTCCCCTGGAGCATCCTTGTGTGAATGCCAAACTCCCTCTGAGTCCTCCACCCTAGTGTCCCGGCTATGCCCTTTCTTGGGCTGGGCTCCCCGTTAGTATGGGAAGACTACCATGACTGTTAATCCCTTGTCTCTAAGGATCCACGCTAGACTTTGGGGGGGCGTTGACATGTCAGTCATTCCACAGGTCATGCAATGTCCGATTATGGCTACTGCAGCCCTAATTTGTGTGGAGTGTCTTGCATAACGTTGGTCCTCCCCATCTTTATGCTTTTACAGTCTAGCCATCCTCTCTTCCGTAAGTTTCCCTGAGCTTTAGGATGGGGACAGATTTGGTTGGTGTGGTTCCAGTTGATTAATGTAGGGTCTTTGGTGTTCTGAATTATGGTTTGTTACTGATTTCAGTTTTGCTTTTCTTGAACCGCCCTTGGCTCCATCCTGATTGGTATGGAAGGTCATCTCCCTGAGGAGCAGGGAGTCTGCCCTGGTCCGGGTCCAGGGCAGAAAGCTATTTTTCTTTTGACCATACTCAGGTCATCTTTCCTTCCCCACATGCCGTCCTAGGAAACCAGTACACTTACACTGTCTAGCAGTGGTGTCCAATCATTTGGCATTGTGATGTGCTGCTGACATCTACAAGTGCAGTGGGCTGTATCCACAGCTGTTCTCGGATGCTTGTGGCCCACAGTGCACAGGTTGGTAGTAAGGGTTCCTACATTAACAGTCTGTTTCTTTCACGAAATAAATGAGGAATTGTACCAAGAGGCTAAACGAAGAAGACTTTTCTAGAAGGAAGTTATTTAGGGGTAAGGCACATTATCATTCTTTTTTTAAAAAAATTTTTTTTTAATTTATTCAATTGTGTGTGTGTGTGTGTAGAACCACGGGCAAATTCAGGAACCACCATGGACGCCTCCACTTCCTCGTTTACTCTGCCCCGGGACTCACAGGCTCCACCCTACCAGGACCAGAAATGCAGGTCACCCCCGCTTCCGCCCGGTGGAGTCTAGAATCCGAACTCAGGAACTTCTGCCTGCAAGGCAGAGGCTTAACCCCTGAGCCACCTCTCCAGCCCCTATCATTCTTTTTTTTAAACTTTCTTTATTCATTCTGTCTCTGTGGAGGACCATGGGTGACTTCGGGAATCATTCTGGATTGCTTTTTCTACCTCCTCCTTGCTTTGCTCTGGAATGTCCCAAGCTCTGTTGACCAGAGCCAAAAGTGCAGGCCGCTGCCATTTCTACCTGGCGTTTTTACATGGGATCTGGAATCCAAAATCAGGACCTTCTGTTTGCAAGGCAGAGTCTAAACCTCTGAACCATCCATCTCTCCAGCCCAGGGGGAAGGCATATTATATACTTGATATTGAGCAAGGAGCTTATAGAACAGAATCTCTGCCTAATGGTGCTTACTCAGGGCTATAGGTAAGAAGGAGGTATTCACTGATTGAGCAAATTCATTGACTGAGCAAGTTAACACTCTTTAGTTTGTATCTGGATGCTTCACATTTTGCCACTGAGCCAGGGGCATAGTTAACCTTATGTGTACTGAGCCTTTGACTTCTCAGAAGCAACTTTGTTCAGCATTCAGTGCATGTGTCGTATAACACTTTCCTGGGAGATAACACCCAAATGTCTGTTATCCTAGGTAGGGATTCAGTGACACATCAAAGTACAATTATGCCACAATCTAGTTTGGTAAACCATGAATTTTGGGGGTTACTTTTAAGAGAATGTGTAAGAGTTACTTACAAAAACAGGGATGACTCAAAGACAGCTGTATCACTGAAAGGTGCACCCATCTCTGGGGCTCTTTGCTGCATGACTTATAGGAGCGGCTTCTTCAGACGCCCATTACTGCTTTCCTTTACTTTGAGGAGAGCCCCTCCTGAATCTTAGTTTCAGGAGTTCCCTGACCCTTGGAGTCTCCCTCCAAGAGAGACCATTTCATTTTGTTACAGAAAGTAGATAGAACCTAACTGTTCCTCTTAGGTCCAATTGGGAGCAAAGGTCAAAAAGGGCATGTTGTTATGCTGGTGGGGGGAGGGGATGCCATAGAGTAATATAGTCTGTTTGTCTGTGCTATCATTTGACCAAGGATTGGACATCCGAGTTTACCCCAGGTTCCTTAGTAATGACATGTTTACTCTTTGTACCTCCCACCTTCCAGGCAGGTGTTATTTTTCTTATTCCTTGAAGAATGTTCCTTAAAATACAGCTTTCTGACAGTGGCCTATTGAATAGACAGATATAGAAGAGTTGATTTTTAAAAAAGGAGGGGGGTAACTACATACGTGCCATGACACTCCTGTGAAAGTCAGAGGACAGCTTACAGGAGTCTGTTCTTTCCTTCCTTTGTGTGGGTCTCAGGGCTTCAAACTCAGGCTGCCAGACTTGCCGGTAAGTGCCTTTTCCCACAGGTCCATCTACCTGGCTGATATAAGTATTCTAGTTCAAATTTCTAATACTGGGGCCCTGCTTATGAAAGTGTTCCAAATCTTTTTATCTTTGGTTCTTCCTGTTTTCTGGGAGAAAAAAAAAAAGAAAGATTCTTTCCATTATTTTCATGGTATCCCCTTCCCCATCTTCATCATAATATAAATTAACAATAAAGAAATCAAAGATGACTTGCATGTTGTTAATTCTGTGTGTGCTACTGTGAGACAACAAAGATACATACAGCTTTGGGGAGAAAGGGAGATTTATTTGGTTTATGGTTCCAGAGGGGAGATATTGTCTATTATTTAAAAAAAGTCATGGTGTGAGTTAGAAGTTGGAGATGGCTTAAGTTGAAGTTCTCATTGTGAAGGCAGGCAGAGCAAGAGACAAATTGCAAGAGGAAGCAAGGACTGACCATCAAAACCTCAAAGATTTTCCCCCATGACCTGTCCCTCAAGGATCACCCGTCCAACAAGACTTCACCTCCTAAAGGTGTCTTGATCTTCTCAAACATTAACATCTAAAGATTCAAACATCTGGGGGCTGGAGAGGTGGCTCAGGGGTTAGGCCTCTGCCTTGCAAGCAGAAGGTCCTGAGTTCGGATCCTAGACCCCACGTATAGACGCCGGGCGGAAGCGGGGGCGGCCTGCGCTTCTGGTCCTGGTAGGGCGGAGCCTGTGAATCCCCGGGCAGAGTAAACAAGGAGGAGGTGGAGGTGGCCATGGTGGTTCCAGATTTCGTCCGTGGTTCTACACACACACACACATACATACACACACGCGCACACATGCATACACACGCACAATTGAATAAATAATAAATAAATTAAAAATTAAAAAAAAAAAGATTCAAACATCTGAGCCTGTGGAACCCTGATAACATGTCTTGTGCATTAAGCCATCACATGTCTTGTTCTGCAGCCTGTTTGGTACCCAGCAGTATAATCTCATTTGGCTCTATTTTCTAAGATAATGCCTGGAGTTTAAAGTGGCTTTGGTTTTGTTGATAGTGGAATCTTAATTTGTGTGGGTAATGCTTACAAGCTAAATAAAGGTTCTTGGTAAGAGATTGTGTGCCAGGAGGTGTTTCATCCTCTTTACGTAGCAACTTTATCTGTAAGATTTTATTCGAATTCATTTAAAAAACCTGAAGTCTTGTTCAGAGTTGTCAACTATCATCATGGGAACCTGTTTTACTTTTCCTTGTTTGATTTTTGTTTTTCTCTTCCCAGGTGGCATTGGCAGAGTGGTCAACGGAGCCTTCATGGTGCTGAAAGGGCATAGGTCCATTGTTAACCAGGTCCGCTTCAACCCCCACACCTACATGATCTGTTCTTCAGGTGTAGAAAAGATTATCAAGGTGAGATGCCTTCCCCTCCTGTCCTTTTCAGGATATTTGTGAAGTTTGTAACTAGAAGAAACCGGAGTGCAGTGTATATAGGGATAGTGCAGTGTATATAGTTAAACATTTGTCAAGATTTTTTATTGAGGGATGGAAGGATTACTCAAGGGTTAAGCTTTTGCCTCGCAGAGGACTTGAGTTCAGATCCCAGATCCCACATAAAATGCCAGGCAGAAATAATGGCGATCTACACTTCAGGCTCTGGAAGATGGAACCAGGGAACCAGGAACACACAGTGCCCTCTGATACACAGGGACATACATGCATAAGCATGCAAAAAAACAGAATTTTAAAACTTTATTAAGAAAAGATTTTTTTAAGGATTAAGGCAGAGTTTATTAGAAGAGAGAAAAAGTGGAACTCACGGACTGCAGATGCAGTCTCATGAGGGGCAAGGTGCCCTAGAGAACTCAGGGAATTCAGATATGGAAGCCACGTAGAGTGCCATGAGGGGCAGGTGCCTAAGAAAAGGTATTTCATTGAGTGCCAAGTATGGTGGCACATGCCTGTAGTCCTAATGCTCAGGAAGCGGTGGTTAGGATGATTACAAATAGGTCAGCTGAGCTACATAGTGAAGCACTGTCTTTTTTTTTTTAATGTTTTTATTATTATTTATTCAATTGTGTGTGTGTGTGTGTGTGTGTGTGTGTGTGTGTGTAGAACCACGGGTGAATTCGGGAACCACCATGGACGCCTCCACCTCCTTGTTTACTCTGCCCCGGGATTCACAGGCTCCTCCCTACCAGGACCAGAAACACAGGCCGCCCCTGCTTCCGCCCGGTGTCTATACCTGGGGTCTAGGACCCCTGAGCCACCTCTCCAGTCCCGTGAAGCACTGTCTTTAAAAAAAAAAAAAAAAAGGGCTGGAGAGCTCAGGGGTTAAGACTCTACCTCAAAAGCAGAAGGTCCTGAGTTTGGATCCTAGGTCCCATGTAAAAATACCAGGCAGTAATGGCAGTGGCCTGCACTTCAGGCCCTAGTAGGTAAAGTCTGGAAAATCTCAGAAAGAAGCAAAAAGGAGTTAGAAGCAATCCAGGATGATTCCTGAAGTCACCTTTGGGCCTCTACAGAGATACACTGTGCCCTCCGACACACATACACACACACACACAGCAACATACACAAAAATAAAGTTTAAAAAAACTTGAGAATAAAAAAGGTGGTGTGGGGGTGGGCTAAATAGCTCGACAGGTAAGTCACCTGTTCCCAAACCCAGCCAAGTGTGCTGGATCCTGGAAGCCCACATGCTGCAAAGAGAGAATTAATTTCTTGTTATCTTACAACCTCTACTGCATGCCATGACATGCATGTGCATTCTCTCTCTCTCTCTCTCTCTCTCTCTCTCTCTCTCTCTCTCTTTCTCAAATTAAATAAATAAATTTTTAAAAAGGAAAAAATACTTCAAATGGTTTTGACACATTACAAGGGAGATGTTGCTATTTTAAGGTCAACTGGATAGCTCAGCAGGTAAGGTGTTTGCTTGTAAACCTGTGAACTTGTGTCAGATCCCCCAAAGTCCACATGATGGGAAGGAAAGAACCAACTTCTGAAAGTTGCCCTCTGACCTCTGCCTATGTACCACCATGGTTTGCATGTACATACTTTCTCAGTCTCTCTCTAAATAAATAAATAAAACATAAAGAATAATTTTAAGTCCTCCTTTCAGAACTATTTTAACATGTTTATTAATAAGTTGGTATATTTTATATATTTTTTTATTGGAAATCTATATTCCACCTGAAAAGGTTGGCAGCACACCTAAGATCAGAACACTCAGGAGCTAGAGACAGGAGAATAAGAAGTTCAAGGTCATGCTTGGTTACATATGTATTTGTATTTGTATGTTTGTTTGTGCTTGTACACAGTTCCACTGAAAATATGACTATCTTTTCTTTTACATATACACATTTATGATAAAGTATATAATATATGAATGTATTTTTATATCTTATATTTGTTCCATAAACATCCCTTTGTACGTGCATATAGGTAGCTGTTTATCAAGCATGCTTATTTTTTATGGAAAAAAGCCATACAGATCTCAGCCTAGAGCTGATGACTATCGCCATCTTCAAACCTCCCTTAGCCTACTGGCCCCAAAAGTCCCCCGGGTTCCCTATAACCTTGGACTGTGCCTCCAGAGCCATTTTGTAAAGAATTTTAAAAAAATATTTATTTAGTGTGTGTGCATGTGTCAGAGGGCACTGTGTGTGCCTGTGGAGGGCCAAGGGTGACTTCAGGATTATCCTGGGTTGCTTCTACCTCCTCCTTGCTTTGCTCTGGATTTCCAGGCATCACCAACCAGGGCTGGAAGTTCAGGCTGCCACCATATCCACATGGTGTTTTTATGTGACCTGGAATCTGAACTCAGGCCCTTCTGCTTGCAAGGCAGAGTCTTAACCCCGGAGCCATTTTTAAAGCTAGTCATGAATCTTACCCAGAAAGTATCATCTAGATGATACTAACTTAAATGTTAACCTATTTCCAGTGGCTTTTTGATATCTCCCGTGATGAATTCTGCTTTCTACTCTCATGTAGAACTCTCTCTTCAGTTACCCATTACGCACTTATTTGGCACAGATTTAATATTGTCAGAATCATAGTTAAGTTGTCTCAGGATATATCAAAAAGGAAAATGGTGTGTGGTTTTTGTTTGAGGGAGAATATTTCTGTTGTCACCACAGAGGGAACCTGCTTGGCCTATGTCCACAGAAGGATGGTCCCTGCCCATCACACACATTCTGGTTGCTAGTGACCCTTTTTCCACATGAGGAAATGAAGGTCCAGGGGAAACTATGACTTTTTTCTTCCTCTATCTCCTTCTTTCTTTTTCCTGTTTAATTTTTTTCAGTTCTGGAGATTAAACCAAAGCACTCACACATGCTAGGCAAGTGCTTTACCACTGAGCTCTGTACTCTGGAGAATTTTCAGTGAAAAGGTGAAAAATTATATCTAGATATAAGTTGTATTTGGTGGCAGGGGGCAATTATCAGAAATAAGTTTTCATATGAGTCAGTGTTTTAGTTTGTCCTTAATTCAACTTCCTGGATTCACATCGGTTCTGGGGATCAGGACTGATTTTCATGGCTGTATTCACTTCCTTGTAGGGCCATTATGAGACTTCCAGATATTTCTTACCAACATTTTCTTTTTGCAAATAATGAAATTTAAGTTATAACTTGCTATTTGGGTCACATATTTAGTCATTCCACCACATTCACTATACAAAGGGGAAGACGGTGGGCTGCCTGATTAGATCATCTCACTTGAACATCATTGAAATGACTCTGTCCCGTGCATTGCTTTCCCTTTCCTTTGGCCTATAACTAATGGGTTGGCACTGTAACATGCCCTCTCTAGGCCTTTTGACGTCATTTTCTTTCTCAGACAGCTCTCTGCTTGGGCATCTCCTTTAGAAGAGAAATTCCTGTTTGGCATGTACTCTGGGATGTTTCTGTGCTGAGTCTCCCTAGATTTGTTTAGTTAACTGAAGTCTTTACCCTAAAGGTCATAGGTTGGAAACTAGCCAAGTTCTCAAGAAAAGGAAGAAAATGTTTTCTCTGTGAGATTATCCAGACTGAGCTGTGGAGCTTGCTGCTCCCAGGTTCCCATAGGAACCAAGAGGCACGATTAGCCATTTGAAACCTTGTCTGCACAGTGAAAGGGAAAGAAGAGAGGTCTGGAGTTCTCAGCTTGCTTTTTCACAGGTATCTTCCCACTTTCCATGAGGCTGGGGATAATGTGAAGTTAAAAGCATTGCAAGCTGGATTTGGTGGTGCACACCTATACTACTATCACTCAGGAAGCTGAGGCAGGAAGATAGGGGATTCAAAAGCCAGCCTGGACTACATAGTGAGACCTTGTCTCAAAAAAGAAAAGGAATATTACATATAAGATGGGTGAAAACTAAAGACGTTGTCATAGTACAGGTGTCAACTTGATGGTTGAAAGTTTGAGTCTGGGCACATCTGTACAGAATTGGTAGTTAAGCCCAGAGCAAACCTGTAGGAGATTGTTTAATGGATGGGGAAGGTCCAGCCAATTGTGGGTGGGGCTAATCCCCAAGCAGGTGAATAAAATGAAGGGAGCTGTTTGAGAAAATGGGCATCCTTGTGTGTGCTTGGCCAGACATGCTGGTCTGGCAAGGAAGGATTGTCCCTCTCTCAGCCATTATGTGAAGATGATGTGGCCTGTTTCCTCGGCCCTTGATGTTGGTGTGAGGTTCTCCTGCCATGCTAGATAGGGAACTGTAACTGGACAATTGGAAGAGAATAAACCTCTTGTTCCCTTAAGCTGTTTGGTGCTAATTTATCAGCAACAATGCAGGCTGGTAATTTATCAGCAACAATGATACACTGGCCTCATCTCTCTTTCTACTGGGATTACTGCCTTTGCCTATGCCTACACAATCCTGGAAGACAATTCTTAGCACCTCCCATCTGTAAGTAAGGGAATACCATTTGAACACCTTGGGAATTATCTGTGCCTCGAAATTTTGTTTAAATAAGTTAATTTTCTGCCTGCTGCTTCTGAGAGCGTTAGTAGCTCCAACTGTGCCACCTGCCATGAATGCGGCCCACTTCTCTCTTCCCACTGTACCTTCTCCCTGCCCTCTCCTTTATTGCCAAGCCTGGCAAACATTCCCTTTTGTCACAGCAAGCCTCTTCACATCCATAGTGGCTCTTCTGTTTCTCCGAAAGCCTACACTTACCAAAAGGGGTTCATTTTATTTTTAAAACACGAGGTATAGAGCAAGTTTGTTTCCCCTCAAAGCCCAACATTCATTTATTCATCTTGTATCTGTGATACATGTGCTATGTCTCATACTGTATGATAGCCCTATGGGGAACACAGGTCTCCCTAGGAACCGATGATTCATAGGAAAGAAAAAGTAGAAAGCACAAGGGGTCCCCAAGAGACACAAACAAAGCACTGTGGGAAGAGGAGAGATTATTCTCCTCTGGGTGATCTCAGTGTAGATCAATATTTAGCTGAGTTTTGAAGAGCAGATAGACTTTGAAAGGACAGAAGTGAGATGGAAGAACAGCCCATGGAAGGAATGGTTTCTTTTTAATGTATTTCACTGGATTAACAATTATTTACCACCTGCTATGTGCCAGGCATTTGTGTTCAAGTGTAAATGCTCAGAAATGGGAAAGCATTTGCCCAAAGGGAAGAAGATGAGGACTGAGACACCAGACTAGGTGGGTAGTTTGGAAGCATTTTGAGGGTCTCAGGAATCACTTTACAGAGTATAGCAAAAACCCTCAGAGAATAGTTTCTATTTGTATGTGTGTAATCATGTGCTCAAATTCGGAGTAGCTGCATGGAGAGAGAAGAGGGCTTAGGGCTGCTATAGCAAGCGTGTCCTGTTGCTATTTAGCTCAATCACTCACTAGTTAATAGCTCTCTCTAAGAATTAGAGTCCATCCTTTTCCTCAGTAGCCCTTGAGTAACTAAGCTTAGAGAGAAACCTGCATCCTCAAGGAGGCAAGCTTGGCCACATGTAAAAGGTAATGGGAAATCTCTCTCTCTCTCTCTCTTTCTCTCTCTCTTGCACACACACACACAGCACTTAGGAAGAAGCAGTTTAGATACAGATTTAAGCATAAATATTAAGGTGAGATAGTGCTTATGAAAAGGACACTATATATACAGCCAAGACATGGTGTAGGTTTCTTGAGAGTCCAGGAAAGAGATGAACAACTTCATGAATGCTTGAAGTAATGTTTAAGGGTGAGATCTGGATAATAGGAATGTTCATTACTTCTGATGTTGAGTCTCTGTGAAGACCGAAGCCAAAGCTTTGGGTCTGCAGTGCTCGGCTGTGGGTTCAGCTGCTAAAGGGAAAGGGGAAGCAGTGCGCTCGCTGGTGCTCAGGGCTCCTTCCTGCCCCTACAGCGGGACTGACGGTCCGTGAAGCCAAGTCTGGCTCTAGGCCAGGGGCTTTGTTTCCCTCTGAATCTGAAGACGTAGTTTAACATTTAGATACAGGCACGAAGCCTCGCCAGCTATGTCAGAGCTGAGGAGGAACCCACACTTAGTCCTGTCTCTTGACCCACACTTCAGGAACCAACAGTCTACCTTAACTTAAATTCATTTAACATTACAGTTTCTCATTCCTGAAAAGGAAATGTGGGGGTTGAAAAGGTTGGAACCTTAAAATTAGCTTGTGAAGTAGTTATGTCATCATCTATCCATTATGATTTTGCATTTTTGCTAACAGATTGTGAATTTCTGTATACGATATAGAGATTTATTTTCATATAGGGAACATGGCTAAAAACTATTACTAACCTGTGCATGACTATTTGCATGTGGAGGCTGGGGTTACTATCGGAAATCACCCTCTCACTAAAAAGGGGGGGGATAAGACCCTTCCCCCAAAAAATCCTAAAGGGTTTGCCTTTTGAACTCTTCATCTTTCTTTTATTTTATTTTATTTTTTTATTTATTATTTATTCAATTCCGCGTGTATGCATGTGTGCACGTGTGTGTATGTATGTATGTGTGTGTAGAACCATGGACGAATTCCAGAACCACCATGGATGCCTCCACCTCCTCCTTGTTTACTCTGCCCGGGATTCACAGGCTCCGCCCTACCAGGACCAGAAACACAGGCCGCCCCCGCTTCCGCCCGGCATCTATACATGGGGTCTAGGATCCGAACTCAGGACCTTCCGTCTGCAAGGCAGAGGCTTAACCCTTGAGCCACCTCTCCAGCCCCTGAACTCTTCATCTTTCTTCCTAAGACACCAAACTTCTATTTCCTCAGACATCTATTTGCAAAAAATTTTTAATAGCACAAGCCTTGTAATAGAGACCACGTCTAAGTGTTTTTCAAATGTAACTTCACAAAGAATTTCAGAGTCTCTTCAGACTTCTACTTATTTTATGCTAGTTAAAATTTTCTTAAACCTGTTTCCCCTCTACTGACCTCTACAGTACTGGTTAAAAGTACACGGGACCCGTGAGATGGCTCAGTGAGCAAACCCAGTGACCTGAGTTTCATCCCTAAAGCCCATGCTGTAAGAGAACAGGCCTCACAAAAAGCCTCTGCACACATGTGCCAAAGCAGAATGCACAGTCAGAGTCCCTAAGAATAGACTCAACCTTGTAGTTTCCTTTTTTTTTTTTTTTTTGCACTCCATAGTTCAAGATCACTGCCTTAAAATGCCTTGGTGATATGAGGAGTTATGGGCAGAGAGCAAACCTCTGAATCTGGGTTGGGGACTAGTGAAGAGAAGGGACTCATAAAGATTTCTTCATCCTCCTTTGAAGTGAAAGTCCTCCAGAGAAACACCATTTCCCAGAAACTGCCAAGGAAAACATAGCAGGAATAACCCTCAGGAAAGTTCCCCCATGAGAAGGTAAATCCCTTCTTAGTTAGCTTTAGGGAAGTAAATCCGTGTCTTAGTAGGAAATGAGGGACAACTGTTCTCTGGGTTAGATATCATCTAAAGATAGACGCCAGCCTGTCAAGAAAATGCCTGGAATTTCATGAGTTGCCATAGTTACAGGCTGATGTAACTGAGCTTCCTCATGTGTTCCTCATGGACCAGTCTGGCAGTCAGGTGGAGCTAATTGTTCTCTTTTGCAGTGACAGTTTAATTACCTTGAATTTGATTTGATTTTTGCATAACTTATCCAACTTGTAAAGCTGAGCCTTTGAATCAAATAGACCTGAGTTAAAAATCTTAGCTCTGCAATATTTTAGCTGTGAGCCCATGTCCTTGACTCAGAGGGTAAGAGATGGGACTGCCGTGAGCTCTCCAAGGAGAGCATGTCCTCACCTCTTCCTGTGCCTAACAGGAAGCAAGCCAGCAACTCCCTGGTAGAGAGAGCCTGCCAGTGTCTCCATGTCCAAGAGAGAGCTGCTGGAAGTAGTGGCTATTCTTAGCAGGCTCCAAGAAGCAATTCCTGGTGGTAAAAACAGTTATAATTTGGGAGAAGGGGTATTAACCCCTTCACAGGGCAGGCTGCTGGGCCTGATTTCACTTTGGAGTAGTTGTACTTCTCTGGGCAACACTTCAGTGTTCTGAGACTTGCACATTGACCAATCTTTAAATCACCCTCCATTCCTTCTCCTAGATTAAGATTATAATTTCCAAACAACTAACAACTAACAGAGGAAACATAAAGAGCAGAGCACGAGAGAGACAATATGTGATGACACTGGCCTAGAGACAGTCTTGGTCTCAAATCCCACTCTGTGTACAGCTTACATGAGCAAGTCTGGTAAAGGACTTTGGTTGTCGTCTTGTGGGTTGCTTTGTTTTAAAGACAAGTCTTGCTATGTAGCCAGGTTGACCTCATGATACGTGCCTCAATCGCCCAGGTGCTAGGAGTATAAGGACGTGTCCCATCTGAGGAAGAAAATACTTTTAAAGTTGGTTAGTGACTTTGAAGTGACAGGGAGGTCTGGGGAAGGTCTGCCTTCATGTCTTTATTACAGATACAGAGCCCTTTCCAATCATCCTGGTTGCTTTTGTTTTCCATCCTGTAGATCTGGAGCCCATACAAGCAGCCAGGATGTACGGGAGATCTTGACGGTCGGATTGAGGATGATTCCCGCTGCCTCTACACCCATGAAGAGTACATCAGCCTTGTGCTAAACAGTGGAAGTGGCCTGTCCCATGACTACGCTAACCAGTCAGTCCAGGAAGACCCCCGGATGATGGCGTTCTTTGACTCCTTGGTGCGCCGAGAGATTGAAGGCTGGAGCTCTGACTCAGACAGTGACCTCAGTGAGAGTACCATCCTTCAGCTGCACGCCGGGGTCAGCGAGCGCTCTGGCTACACTGACTCGGAATCTTCTGCCTCACTGCCCCACTCCCCACCGCCCACAGTAGACGAGTGTGCTGACAACGCCTTCCACCTGGGGCCTCTGCGGGTCACCACCGCCAGTGCAGTAGCAGCGGCGCCACCGACACCCGCCTGTGAAGATGCAGCCTCCCGCCAGCAGCGCCTGTCTGCCCTGCGGCGCTACCAGGACAAGCGCCTTCTGGCCCTGTCCAATGAGTCCGATTCAGAAGAGAATGCCTGTGAGGTTGAACTGGACACAGATCTTTTCCCTCGTCCCCGATCACCAAGTCCTGAAGACGAATCCAGCAGTTCCAGCAGTTCTAGCAGCTCAGAGGATGAAGAGGAACTGAATGAACGCCGAGCCTCCACCCGACAGCGCAATGCCATGAGGCGGAGACAGAAGACACCCCGAGAAGAGAGGCCCAGTGCCCCAGTCAAACCCACCAACACCTACATTGGAGAAGACAACTACGATTACCCCCAGATCAAAGTGGACGACCTCTCCTCTTCCCCCGCTTCATCCCCAGAGCGAAACGCTTCAACTCTGGATATTCAACCAAACCGAGCACCACCAGCTTCCAATATAGACTCGGTTGAACGAAAGATTTATAAAGCTTACAAATGGCTCCGCTACTCCTATATCTCCTACTCAAATAACAAAGATGGAGAGACCTCCCTAGTGACGGGGGAGGGAGATGAGGGGAGAGCGGGAACCAGCCACAAAGACAACCCGGTCCCTTCTTCCAGTAAGGAGGCCTGTCTTACAGCCACAATGCAGAGAAACCAGGACCCGGCCCCCGAGGGCTGCAGCATGGATGCTTTTAAAGAAGGGACTTCCACTAGAAGTCCCAGCCAGGAGCATAGCAGTCATCCTTGGGCGGAGGTGCCAGAGGGCACCTCTCAGGCTGACACCAACAGTAGTGGCTCTCTAGAACACACTTTTGAAACCAAGAAGCTCAATGGAAAGGCCCTGAACAGCCGGGCTGAGGAGCCACCCTCTCCTCCTGTCCCCAAGGCATCTGGCTCCACTCTCAGCAGTGGGTCTGGCAACTGTCCCAGGACCCAGTCTGACGACAGTGAGGAAAGGAGCCTTGAAACCATCTGTGCCAACCATAACAATGGACACCTACACCCTCGACCCCCTCACCCCCACAACAGCGGACAGAACTTTGGGGAGCCAGAGGCTATGGCCTACTCTTCCCCAGGACACCCGGACACTGACCCTGATAACTCATCCCTGACAGAGACACTGTCACACACAGATTATTGTGGGTCTGAAGTGGCCTGTGAGACCCCTGATGCTGGAATGAGAGAGGACTCCTCTGACCCCCCAGCCACGGACAGCAACAAAGCTGCTGTCCACAGCCACAGTGGCCTCAAAAGGCACCGAATTGAACTGGAAGACATGGATTCAGAGAATTCCTCCGCAGAGAAGAAATTAAAAACATGATAAATACAAAGGGAAAACAAAAAGCTACGAAAAGTAGCCTTATGAAATAATTTTTCTTGTTTAGTGAACACAGAGGAAAGGAAAAAAGTATTAAAGGCACATCAAACCAGGGCCTGAGATTCTGTGTCTGCTGCTGCTCCCTTCTGCTTCCCACTCCCCAGTGGGTCAGAACGTCTCGCTGCCACTGCCTTGTGCTGTCGAGAGGGGACAGTCCTGGCGGCTAACCTCCCATGAGACATGAGCATGGCACACACGCGAGGGTTCTCTGAGAGCTAACCCTGGGGTATTTGACTTGTTCTCGTGTGTGTCCACTGGCACATGTGGGCTTGTCTCATGAGAACTTTCTCTTCCCTTGTCCATCAGCAAAGGCCTGTGTGTGTAGCTTTGCCATCTCACCTGTTTACATGCCGTAGGTGTTCTGGTCTTAACAAAGTGTGTCTGCTGGAATCAAGGTTGTAGATTCATGCTAACAGAGTGGAAGAGAGTGGGAAGAGGCCTTCTTTAACCCACTGGCTGTGCTGAAGAGGAAACCATGGCTGCTTTCTTAAATAAATCCTCCATGTTTTCTCTGACTAGTACTTCATTGAACATTTGATGTGGACCTACTAGAAGTGGAGCCTTTTGAATGGTCAGAATCAAGAGCATATAGGTCCCCAATAAGTTGAGCTGCTCACAAACAGCAGTATTGCACTGTGTGTTGTGTTAAGGGCATGTGATCTGACTAGTCAGGCACTGTTCCTGAGAGGCACCCATGATCAACAGGTGCTTCCCTGGCTCCGTGGTAGAGTCAAGGTGTACTGGGGGGAAGAAAGACAGCTTAGGAGAGCTTTTTGTGTGAACTAATAAATTTGGATGTTAGAGGTGTGTTAATAAAGTGTAGTGAACAGCAGAACATGGTACCATATTTTAATTCATTGGTCAAGATTGGTAGGGCTGGCACCTTTCCTCAGACTTGAGTTGACAGAGGCTGTAGGATTCTGACTGAACCTTGCAGAGTAGTGGGCATCTCAAATCAAGTAGGTCTGTTAGGCAAGAGTGTGGGAAGAGTGTCTAGTTCGTCTCCTGGCTCCCAGAAGACACTCTGTTCTTTTGAGGAGGGAACAGTTGAGAAAAGATCAAGATTTTCAGTACTGATAACAGTCCCTCTGTTACCAGTGAAGGGTCATGCAAAACAGGAAGGCATAAGGGTGACTAGATGTTTTGTTGGTGTAGGTGTCATTAAAAGTAAAATGTCAGCAGGCTGCAAGGAAGAGAAAGAACAGTATAATTCTTAAGTACAAAGGTGCTAGGCAGCTAGGAGCCGGGCTAGGATTATTGACCTAGGAAAGACGCGTGCAGGCTCGGGCACCCTCACTGACCTGGCGTTTCTTTTCAATGAAGACTTGTCCGTTGGAGTGGTTACAAGAGGAGTCCACCTGTGTGGAGGCTGAAGAATAGCCCCCGGGACCGAGTTCTCTATCATAGGAAGGTGGTTTATATGACCCGGGAAGAGAGACTTCTTCCCAAGCTTTGCAAAATGGAAGATGTGCCTAGGGTCTGTGGCTGGGGTGTGAAAGCAGCAGTCGGGCAGGAGAGGGAGGAGCCGAGTAGAGTGGGAATGCATACAATCCAAGCTGGACTCACTGGGGGAGTGGGACGCTGATTCTGTAACCAACATCACAATTGCTTTGGATTTGTAATCAAAATGGTTCTGTGATTCATCTTGGACTATTCACAGATAATTGTAAATTCTGGTTTTATAAGCCCGTTATTTTACATTTGCTTTTCCAAAATTATTAAATTGGAATTTTTTAATCCTTTCTATATACAAAAAAACACAACCACTCAGCGTGTGTTTCTCTTCCCCTTCTTAGTATACGTGGTTCTAATATCCTGTTTTGTTTTAATGTAATCAGGTAGCTTCTCCAAAGACAATCCACATATTTTCTGGGGGGAAAAGCAAAATTTCCTTTGGGAATTAGTTATTGTTAATTGCAGTATCCAAGTGCAGAAACTGGCCTTTCATGCTAAAAGCCTGTATCCAATTTGGGTACTTAAGGAGAAGTTCATAGTCGAATTCATTTAGTTCATAATTTTAGAAGCCAAGAAGTCATTTTTCGAAGGATGACTTCTATCCATGGGACAGACTCTTCCAGCATCACAGGCTGAGCATGTCATGAGACAGGCCTGGTGGGCTACCAACAGTAGGCAAGGAAGGGGGTTTCGTTCGGTCACTCCACCCTCGTTTCCTGACCTCTGCCTGGAAGCCTGGCAGGAACTGCTTTGAGGGTCCCTTTGCCTACACCACTGTAGAATACCTCCAGCTTTAAAGACAAAGTTGATCCCCAGTTTCTTTCGTGACTGGTATTTTTCCTGCAGATGGCACTCATCAAGCTAAGAACCATTTGAAAGTGCCTCTTAGGTGTTTTTCTTCATCTTGTACATAAGTTTTCCACAGCAGGTCCAGATACATGAAAGTGTTTCTCTCCACTTTATTTCCCGCCTGGTTTTGTAAGTTGTTCTTGAGGCCAGCTAGCAAAATGAATTTGATGAGTTGTTGGCTTGGGACAAATGAAGTTTGCAACTGTGCTTGTTTTAATGAGTCTCGTGTTGTCTGTCAAGGTGCCTTCCTCTGCTGAAGCCTTACCTCCTCACAACCCTGCCTCTACTCACCCAGCGTTGCTGACTCTTCTCTTGTGTATATGCAAATAAACCTGTTATTCACTTCTCCTGTTTTCCTTTTCTCTTCCAGGGAAGACTTGGTTGCTTAGGTACCTCCCTCCTCTATTTGTTATTTTAATTCCTGTCTCTTAGGAAACTTGATTTAAAGTAGGAGGCAAATTCCACATCTGTGACAATGGTCATTGTCACTTCTAGGTATCAGGACCAAGGTCATTGAAAGGAAGGGTAGGAAGACGGTATCTACTTGTTCTTCTTTACCAGTCTTACAGGGACAAGGGATAGGAAGATTCTGGAACTGATGCATTGTTCCTTGGGATTTAGCATCCCACTGAAGTGACAGAACAGCCTCTCCCCAATCACATGGCACACCTCTTGCATGCATGCATTCTCTCACGGTTAGGGGAGGGTGAAACTTTCTATGAAGCTGCCTCCTCCTGTTAACTGAAGTGTAGTCAGGAAAAGCCCAGAAGACGCTTTTCTTCACGACCCGAGCTCAGCAGTGTGGTGTGCCGGGGGAAAACACACAGCAAAGGTAAGCTCAGGGAGTCCTGTGCTTGTCCCCACTAGCAAGAGAATGACTTTGGTTTTCGTTTGGTTTCATTTTATTATTATTATTTTAATTAGTTTGTTTTTGTTTGGGGTTTTTTTGTTTTGTCTGAGACACATCGTACACTCAGCCTAACCCAGACTGTAGCTTCTGCTTCAACCTCTAGTGTGCTGAGTTTGAAGAGATCTTCAAACCACATCACATCCAGCTTCAGGCCTCAGAGCTGTGTTGTTCTCTCTGGTGAGATAATCTAGTCAGAATTCTCATTTGTCTGTGAACATTCATACTAGAATGAAACAACAGAAATCAAATAATTTTGAATTTTTGAAAGACCAGTGCTTCTGCCCTAGATGACTGCGGATGAAAATTAGATCCGACTGTTCTCTGTATTTCCTTGTTAGTATAATAAGATGTTTCCCAGGATGGAAGCTAGAGGCAAAGTTAAGTTTGGGGAGGGGCCTGTGTAACACGCCAAGGACCAGCCGGAGCCACTTAGTTCACAACAAGCTTATCTTGAGGTAAGGAAGTGGGGTATCTCATTTCAAAAGACCTAAATTGGGAAACGACTCTGCTCCTGGGTTCAAGGCCGTGAGCCCATGGACGGTTCCAGCAGAAGGTCGGAATGCTTGGCCTCTTCTCCCTTTATCTGCCTTTAGTACCCGACAGAGTCAGAGATGTGCTGAAGCACTCAGGCTCCGCGGGCATGATAGTCTTGTAGTCTGGAGAGTTGAAAGGGAAGACCTTGGGAGCTGGGGTAGAGGATTTAGAAGGTGTGCAGTGAGAGAAGTGGGGTCCACACCTTCCTGAGTTCACTGACTAGCACTCAACATGCCCGAGGCGTGGCAAATGGGCCAAGGATACCTACCCACCACGCCCGAGGCCTGGTCTTGATCTCAAGCACTGGAAATAAACAACCTCTGACCAAAATCCTCCAGTATAATCCCTTATTTATAATAGAAGTCAGTAAAAATGAAGAGAAACTTTTTGCTAAAAACCCTAGGATGCACTCTGATGACCAAAGGAACACCAGTCTCATTAAACATGCATTAAAAGAGGTGAGTGTAGTGGTTAGTGACTGGCAACTCATAAATAACAACTTTACTAGGTTTTTCCTAGACAGCCTATTGACTGTTGAGGGGCTGCCCTACATCTTTATTTCACTCATATCATTTTCCCTCCTTGTCTCAAAATCAACATTTTTAGGCTCCCTAAGACCCCATCTTTAGTTTAATAGTTAAAGCTAATTTTCTTCCCAAAAGATATCTGTGCGTGGAAACAGCACAAACTGGTCAGAGAAGCGCATCCTACATTGGTTCTCCTGTGAAGAACCCACATGAGTCATGAGCATCAACTCGTGGACTATGAAATAGAACCGTTCACTCTACAGTGGGATTCCCTCCTGTGTCCTCCATCTTGAGATATCTCTGTAGTACCCACCAGTAGATATACCAAGGTCTTTGGTGAGTGTACAACTGCTCGAAGCCTCAAGATCCTCAGAGTGTGTTGTGTGTGTGTAAAGCACGCATACAATTATACAGGGCTGGAGTGATGGCTCAGGGGTTAAGACTCTGCCTTACAAGTAAAAATCCTGAGTTCAGATCCCAGGTCCCATGTGAAAACACCAGGCAGAAACAGCTGTGGGCTGCACTTCTAGCCCTGGTGGACAGAGCCTGGGAAATCCCAGAGCTTAACAAGGAGGTAGAAGTAATCCAGGATGATTCCCAAAAGCCACCCTTAGTGCTCCACAAGGACACAGTGCCCTCTGATATAGACACACATATAAAATAAAGTTTAGAAACATTGCTTAAAAAATTACACATTAAGATAATAACACTCTAGAGAACACTGACTGTTTGCTGTCATTAGCACATCCTCTGTTTTTGCTCTTGTGGCTGGGTGGTATGGCACCAAGATGTACACCACATGAGTTTTAGAGGATGGGGGTCTACCAAGTAAACGTCCTTCACAGAAAGAATGTACTGTTAGAAAGTCTGAATCTAAAGTCAAAGTGATCCCCATTATCATGGACTTGATAAAGCTGAGTTTAGGGTCTTGGATACCACCTTTAACTTGAGGAGCCAGCCCTGTTTAAGGGCTGGGAGCTTAAATTAAAGCCAGCAAAACTACAGCTTCGATATGGTGGTACCGAAGGTGACCTAGACAGGCCTCAGGAGCTCCTAGCTCCTTGTGAGCTCAAGTTTCCAGACTTGGTGCTGGACCAACCAACTCCAAGAAAACCAGGAAAGAGATAAGCCACGGAAAACGCTCTGTTTGAGCCAAAGAAGAGTGTCAACCAGAGTTTTCCATACAGGATTGGGGTGTGTGTCTGTAAAATACTCTGAGATAGTTCACTGAAGAAACTAAACCATCAAAACTAATAACAATAAAAAACCTAACTAGGCCAAAGGAAAAGAGTTAGAGTTCACTACCCACCTCAGAGCAGAGCCGGGTTAGAGACTCAGAGGCCTTGAAGAGGCAGGCAAAGAGATGTGAGAGGGGAGGGGTTTGCATGACTGTGGGAAAGAGGCAGTGGAATTACTTAAGGGGGAAATGGCTTCAAATAAAAGACATCTGCAGAAGGAAGCCAGAGCACAGACCATACGGGAGAGGGAGGAGTCAGGGCCTGGAGAAACACTTTGGAGCTGGCCCTGTAGGAGCAGGGGAAAGTGGTTCCATCGGCTGCCTTTGTTCACTTTAGAGGTCGAGAAGCCAATCCCAGCAAACTCTGAGGCCAGTGCTGTCCATCTCTTGCCGCTTCCTTGGACGAGAGTCTCAGGGGAGGGACAACCTACCTACACCTGTTGCAGTTCCCCTGCACGGTTGCTGACCATTAAACAGCTTAAGGGAACAAGGGGTTTATTTTCTTACTGATAGTCCAGTTATAGTTCATAGTCCAGCTTCATAGGAGAGCACGCACCAACATCAGGGCCGAGGGAACTGGCCACACCATCACCACATGACGGCTGAGAGAGGGACGCTCTTACTTGCCAGACCAGCATGTCTGACCAAGTGTACGCAAGGACGTCAACTTCCTCAACCGGCTCTCAGTATTTTATTCATCTGTTCAGGGCCTAGTCCCACCCACCATGGGCTGGGCCTTCCCTATCAGCTAGACAATCTCCTGCAGGTTTGCTCTGGGCTTAACTCAACCACTAATTCTCCACAAATGTGCCCAGAGCTCAAACCCTCAACAGTCAAGTTGACACCTGTGCCCTAACTATGACACACAACACCCCTCCCTTACCAAGGGTAACTCCTCTGGAGATTGCAAAAGGCTTTAAAGAGGGGCCTGGAGAGGTGGCTCAGGGGTTAAGCCTCTGCCTTGCAGGCGGAAGGTCCTGAGTTCGGATCCTAGACCCCACGTATAGACGCTGGGCAGAAGCGGGGGCGGCCTGCGCTTCTGGTCCTGGTAGGGCGGAGCCTGTGAATCTTGGGCAGAGTAAACGAGGAGGAGGTGGAAGTGTCTATGATGGTTCCCGAATTCGTCCGTGGTTCTACACACACACACACACACACACACACACACACACACACACACACAATTGAATAAATAAGAAATAAATAAATTTTAAAAAAAAAAGGCTTTAAAGAGAAGGTTGAATTTGGTGGAATTTTCAAAAAGAAAACAAAAATTAACAAATCTGACTTACCATCACCCATTAAAAAAAAAAATGCAAGGCCCTTCACTCAGCGCTTGCACCCCTTACCCACTGTGTGCTTCTCTGCTCAGAGGAAACACTAGCATTTGTTCCTTAGGCAGCCAGCCATCTGGGATAGATTTCACAGGCAAGAACTGCTACTGCCTTTAGCTGGGAGATGGGTCAGCATGACTGGCCCTGAGTCCTGATTCCACATGTGACTGATCGTGGAGGCACAAAGCCCTTAGCTTGAGCTTCGTATGGAGAGCTCTATGGAGATGTCCCAGGCTTGTGTCTATTCTATGTATTATGCCGATTTGGAGTCCTGAAGTCAAATCCTTCATTAGACCAACAAAGGGTTATGCTTTTGGACCCCCACTCTACCTGCTAAATACCACACTTACACTGGACTAATATACTGGAATGAGGAATTCAGAAAAGTATGTTCTTGGATTCCATTTGGAATGAAGGAAAAGATGAAGACGTGTATGGTTGCTGGACTGATCCTGATGTTGGCAGCCAGGGAAAGCTGGGAAAACAGGAGCCCCAAGGTCACAGGACAGATGACTAATGCGATTCTAGGCCCTTCGAAGAAAGAAATTCAGATTACAGACTGGAATTGCTGGAGCAGTAATTTAAGAAGCCAAGCTATGGCTGGAGGTTGCAATGCACAGTTGTAATCTCCGCACTTGGTAGGTGGAAGCAGATGGATCAGGGGTTCAAGACTGGCCTGGTTTACATCATGAGATCCTGTCTCAACCAACCAAATAAGAAGTCAAAACATATCTTCATTTAAAGTGATCCCCTCGGGGCTGGAGAGGTGGCTCAGGGGTTAAGCCTCCGTCTTGCAGGCGGAAGGTCCTGAGTTCGGATCCCAGATCCCACGTATGGACGCCAGGCAGAAGCGGGGGCGGCCTGCGCTTCTGGTCCTGGTAGGGCGGAGCCTGTGAATCCCGGGGCAGAAGGAGGTGGAGGCGTCCATGGTGGTTCGCGAATTCGTCCGTGGTTCTACACACACACAGACACACACAGACACACACAGACACACACAGACACACACAGACACACACAGACACACACACGCACATGCACACAGTTGAATAAATAACAATAATAATAAAAAAAATTTAAAAAAGAAAAACCAACATTGTGTCAGCGAGATGGCTCAGTGAGTGGTGAAGGAGAGGATCCATTCCACAAAGTTGTCCTCTGATCTTCACGCATGCACTGTGCATGCATGTACACACACACACACACACACACACACACACACAATAATGATAATTTTTTTTAATGATTGGAGAGTTGGCTCAGGGATTAAGCCTCTGCCTTACAAATAGTAGGTCTTGAGTTTTGATCCCGGATCCCATGTAAAAACACCAGGCAGAAATGGCGGTAGCCTGTACTTCTAGCCCTGGAAACTGGAGCCCAGAAGTGTCTAGTGTAAAGCAAAGCAAAGAGCTGGAGAGATGGCTCAGGGGTTAAGCCTCTGCCTTGCAGGCAGAAGGTCCTGAGTTTGGATCCTAGACCCCACGTATAGACGCCGGGTGGAAGCGGGGGCGGCCTGCGTTTCTGGTCCTGGTAGGGCGGAGCCTGTGAATCCCCGGGCAGAGTAAACAAGGAGGAGGTGGAGGTGTCCATGGTGGTTCGCCCGTGGTTCTACACACACATACATACACACACGTGCACACACGCATACACGCACAATTGAATAAATAATAAATAATTTAAAAAATTTTTAAAAAAAGAGGAGGTAGTGTAATCTACAGTGGTTTCCGAAGTCACCCTTGGGCCTTGACAGACCTCTGATACACACAGATGCACGCACACACACACACACACATACACACACATGTGCACGCGTGCACACGCGCGCACATGCTCACATGCAAAAAATGTTTAATTATTAATTTATTTAAGTGTCACATGATGTGAGAAACTCCTAAGCGAATCACCCTGTTTTAATTTCATAACAACTTAGGAGAAAAAAGAGTTTTATTAACTTTACAATTCTAGGCTATAGTACTTCTGAGGTAGACAAATGGAAACTGTTAAGTTACTGCTAGCATGAGTTTCGATGGAAAATGACAGAAATCCCAAAGGCAGTCAAGCAAGGACATTTCCGAGATACCACCCCATCCTTGTACTGATGACATCAAGGCTGTAGGCCCTCTGCAGGCAGCCTCTCCACTGACACTTAGTAACCTTTGCCTTTGCTTCTGGAAAGTCCTGCTTAGCTTGCTCCTTCTCTGTCCTACTTTAGTATAAAGCTGAGCTTGGGGCTTGAGTCTTAAAAAGTGATCTAGGCTCCAGACCACCAGCAAATTAAACTCCTCTCCTCTACCCTAATTAAAAAAGAAGTGGAGAGAATGCTCATGAGAGTTGCTCTTGGGTACTTCCGGTGCATACTTCTGGTTTCAAACAGGAACTATGTAAGGTTCACCTGACCTGGCCCTGCCTGAGGGCCACAGCCCTCCACTGGAGCACACTTGCATCTGGCCTTTCAGACGTGGAAACTGAGACTTGCCAAGGCTTCCTGGAACATTCTGGAAGCCAGCAAGACACAGGGAAGGACAGGCTGACTCTGCCACAGGCTATCCACTTTCTCTGCTCCCTTGAAGATGTGTGGTCCGTCCCACCCCGGTTTTCTTCACAGTGGAGCATAAAGGGGCTTAGCGGCCACCTAACCAGAAATATATGATCAATGGTACAACCAGAAGAAGTCGTGTTCCTGATGTTCCCGGAATTTGCTGTGCGATTTTTAGAGATTTCTGAGCCTTCATTTCTCTCTCTAGGAAGTGGGTATAAACCAAGAGCAATATTTGGATAGTAAATAATATATTTGAAAATTTCTAGCATGCTTCTAACTCATAGACGGTGCCTGCTAGATGTCTGCTGAATTCCAAAAACCTAACCTGCTCCTCCAAGCAGACAACCAAAAATACTCTCACGAGGTTGAGCTTGTGGAAGTTGGTAGAAAGATCTAGATCACGGGAAGGAAATTCACAATTATAGTTGAAATTGTATGTGCCAAGGAATATAGAGTGTTGGGAGACAAAGATGGATAAAATGGTTCGAAGTCAACTGTCCCGGATACAAGTGACAGAAACCCAGTTTAAATTGGCAGCAGCTAGCAAAGGGCTGCAGTGTGGCTCACTGACATAGCTCCTTGCTGGCACCTGCTCTCCTCCCTCTGGGCATCGTCTTCTGTCGTCCTGCCTAGAAAAATCGCCTTCCTTCCCAGCTGACAGATGGAAACAACAACCTCACTTCCTTTCTGTGGAAACACAGCGGGTGTGTCCATCCAAACACCCAGGGTGTGACTGCGGTCACTGGGTGGAAATGACAGAAGCCAGTTTCTCTTCAGGAGACCTTGAAGTCTGAAAGAAATCTCTGCCCATGAGAATGCTGGTTGTGACAGGTGACAGAAAGGCAATTTACTGCATGAAGCAGAGATGGTGATCAATTGGCTGCTGACAGAATGGACAAGTTCTTTGATGCTCTGAAGTTGTCTCCAGTCTCTGGGTCTTCTTGCGCCTTGCTCTGGGATCTGCCCCCTACCCTTGCGTGTCTGCTTTGTCTCTGTGGCTGGCTCCCTCCGAGGTGTTGAGGTAGCTGTCACCATCAATCAAAACAACAGATCTGCAGACAAGGCAGGAAGACTTCCTCAAGTTCCTGATGGAGCCAGAGGTAGCTCTGCCTGGACCATCGCAGCAGGGCAAAGCCCACAGCTCCCGAGGCCACGAGAGCCAGAGGCAAGACTGATGGGACTTGTAAAAGGAGAGCCCACCTAGATACCCTGATGTGCCTTCCCATGGAAGAGGACGGGTGGGTGCCAGGGTCATAAATCTCATGTACAGATGAGAAAATGGCTCGAAGACCTCCCAGGTTCAACATCTGGTTTATGGCAAATCGAACGCCAGCTGTCACCAATCTTAGTAACAGTCACCAGCTGCTTTTGAATCAATGGGCACTGAAGACCTCGACCAATAACCAGCACACTGTCACTAGGGAGACGGAGCCAGGATGGGGACTTCATGCTAGAAAAGGGGTTCCGCTTCCAGAGGAGTACATTAGGGGGGGCATTCACTAAGACCAGCATGGAAACGAACCCACTCGCCTCAGGACAAGCCCTCGGGGAAGCATGGTGGACTGTCCTGGTCACGGTCTTAGATTTGTCATTTCCTGAGAGAGGTTCTGGCTTCCCCTGGGCTGTCACCTCCCCATGCTTCCTCCCCTGCTCCCAGGCTAAGACGGACATGTTATCAGGGCCGATAATTGAGTCAGCTCAGTTTCCTCCCAGATCCTGCTCCCACCCTCCATAATCTCATTTCCAAGGGAGGAGGGATGGCGGTGTCCAGGCTCAGGAAGAAATCGGCTCTCTCGCATCCCCTGGGCCTGTTAATTGGATAGAACGACTTGATGAGCTTCCACAGAACCCTTATTAGAAACAGATTTCCTCTGCTTCCCACTGCCCTGTTCCCAGGCGCTCTCAAGGGCTTGTTCTACGGAGAGATTCAGCTTCCAATTCGATTTCTTCATCATAATAGCAACAACCAATGACTGACTGTGTCAGGCACAGCGCTAGGTACCTTAGCATGTAATGACACCATAGATCGCTCTGAGCTAGGTAAACTGGGACTGTTGCTCTTGGGTAAGGTTGCCTTGGCCACAGGATTTTCCTCTGAACCCAAGCACCCTTGGGCGGGAAAACTTTGGTCATCTCATTGTTTTTTGTTTGTTTGGGGAGGGTTTCTGGTTTGTGTGTGTGCGTGTGCATGTGTGTGTGTGTGTGTGTGTGTGTGTGTGTGTGTGTGTGTGTGTGTATTAACAGTCTTATTAGGTAGCCCAGGCTGACTGCAACTTACTAGATAGCTCAGACTGGTCTCGAACTCACAATCTTGCCTCTGCTTCTCAAATGCTGGGATTATAGGTATGAGCCACTGGAACGGGATTCATGGCTAGCTTTTTTTTTTTTTTTTAAATGTAGGATCCAAGATCAAATTTCAGTTCCTTCTGCTTGCAAGGCAGAATCTTAACCCTTGAGCCATCTTTCCAACCTTATGTCTAGCTCTTGTGTGATATTCAAGAATAGCCAGGTTTCCAGGAAACACAATGTCCAAGTGTGAAGCAGCTAGATTCCCAGAGTCTAACTTGCAAGAAATCCATTTTAGCTTTTAGCTTTCTCCTCCCATCTTACCCCTTTGTCATGACAATGTCTATGACTATACCACACCGTAAAACTGTCTGCCGACTATCTGTGCGAATATAGAGCCCGAGCAAAAAGACAAATGCAGGGTCCTGGAGAGTAGTTTAGCCCTCTATTAGCCATGTGATCTCAGATGAGTTCCCTAAACCTGGGCTTGCTTACTTGGAAAACAGGCTTAGTATAATGTACCCTGCAAGGCAGTTGGGAGGCTTCAAGGATATGTAGCCAAGTCTCCAGCCTCACTGTTTGAGGTGCTAATCACAAATCGTCTGATGCTCCAAAGTCTTTCCAGAGCCTGAACTACCACTGTGCCCACTGTCACCCACACACTTCCCAGGGAGCCCAGAGTGCTCAGTGTTGGGAGTGTGGTGGCTTACCACCCAGTGGTCACATGCTAACTGAAGTCTGGCTCCTTGAGGGTCCCTGTCACTAAAGAGCTTATGATAACGAACATTGATGACTGTAGAGTATCTCATGGTGGACACATCCCCTCTTCCACGAAGTTCCCAAAGCCTTAGGATAGGAAAAGGTTAGGTTGGCCTGATTCTGGGTGAGCCTTGCTGGGTTGCCAGTACTTTACATTATGGCTGGTTGTTGCTGTCCACGTCACTGCTCTTCTGTTGCCCTAGGCTGCATCCTGTCAGGGTGTTGAGATCCTCTACCTCTGTTGTAGAAGAAGACTTCTAGGTTGAGTACTAAAAGTTCTTCAGATCTATGGATATAATAGCAGCTATTTACAGAGCAGTTTGGTACCATCTTCCTACCTATAAGTTCATAGACTATCTTTCCCTATTAATCTATTTCCTTCCCTTTTTAGGTTCTTAGTCTAGTTAACAGTAATAGGAACATGATCCATTCTGATAAACGGGTCTCGAGTTCAATCAGAAAGCTGTTGGTTGTCTCCTTGATACGCATGCCACTATTATACTGGTAGTCACCTGTTGCCATGGTGATTTTTATTGCAACTTGCAGATCTCATGAGTTAATGAGTCTTGTGATTATTTCTCTCCCTCAGTAGCTTCTACAATATTCCTTGGGACTGTGTAAGCTATTTAGCAAGGAGGAAGTTCTCAGACCAGTTCTGGTTAATGTATATTACTCATGTTCTGTGATCCATATATGTTGCATCTTCAGTAATAGAATCTGACTGATGGGGTTTTTGGGGGGAGGAGAGAAACCAAGAGCAATGACAAAAGCCTATAATATTTGGGGACCTTTGAGACTTCTGTGATCAACATTTTATTAGGAAGTATCACATTCCTGTTACTTCTAGTATACTTTTAATTGTCATTGGGTTCCAAGTGGATCTGGCCAGGACTTTTTTTTATTTTGTTTTGCTCTTTTTTCCTTACTCTGTGCTCCTCTGCATAGGGGCTACCCCTTTCTTTAAAAGACTTTTTTTCTTTACATATTGTTAGCGTAGGAGGTTCTTTTGGGATTACCTCCTATCTCACATCCTCTCATGCCCCCTTAGATATTTTTCCCAATTATTCCCTTCCTCACCCTACTTGATATCCTAAATCTCCCCTTTAAAAGGTTTTTACCCCGAACATTCCTTCCCACCTTCCTACTCATTGGTCCCTTTTTAATTTTCTGGCTCTTACAGTAGTTCTAAGCCAAATACAATGACAAGGATATCAGTGCTGGCATCTGCATGTAAGAGAGAACATGTGGTGCTTACCTTTCTGTGTCTGAGATACCTCACTCGATATTAAATTTTCCAGTTCCATCCACTTACCAGCAAATTCCATATCTTATCCTTTCTGATGGCTGAATAATATTCCATTGTGTATATGTACCATATTTTCATTACCCATTCCTCTGTTGATGGGCATGTTGACTGATTCCATTTTCTCACTATTGTGTAGCATATCTTTTGATTGAAAAAGCCCACTGAAGACTGGAAAAATTGAAAAAAACAGGGGCATTTGTATTAAAATGTATAGATTTTTTTCCTTGTCATAATTCTCTAAACAATAGAGCTACTATTGGGTAGCATTACATTGCATTAGGCAAGGTTATGCTTGTTAACTTGCTTGGCTTGAGAAGTGCCTAGGAGATTAATAAAATACCTATTCAGGGTGAGTCTGTGAGAGCATGTTCTTAGGTGATTAACTAAGCAGAGAAGATGCCCATTCAATAAGTTGGGTACCTGGAAGAACAGAAGGGTCAGGCATATTTCTTTCTGCCTCCTGGCCATCCACAGGTAAGCAGCTCTGCTCCACCTTGTCCTTCCACCATGATGATTTGTGTCACCATAGAAACAATGTAGCCAGTTGACCGTGGAAACCATGAGCCCAAATAAATTGTTCCTGCCTTAGTATTTTTTCCAGGTATTTTGTCACAGTGGTTAAAAAGCGACTAATATATACATTATAAATAATCTAGGGATGGTTTAAAGAAGCCAGGAATATATGCATGGGTTTTATGCAGATACCACACAATTTCATAAAGGGATTTGTGCATCTACGGGTTTGGTATGATGGAAGATCCTGGACCCAATCCCTTAAGGAGACTTAAGGAGAATATAATTAAAAATTGAGGAATTACTTTCATGACTAATTTTAATGGATCGTGGTCAGAAGATATGGCTTATTAACTCTACTTTGAAAGTTTTTTACTTTTTAATTTTACTCAAGTTTTCTTTCTACTTAAGTCCAACTGGTCATTTTAATTGGCCATTTTATGATCAGGTGAGGTGGTACATCATTCCATCGTTCAAAAGGATCACTATTAATTTGAAGTCAGGTGTGGTCTACATAATAAGTTCCAGCCCAACCGACCAGGACTACTTAGAAAGAACTATCTTTTAAAAATAAAATCAGCAGGACTGGAGAGATGGCTCAGGGGTTAAGACTATGCTTCACAAGCAGTAGGACCTGAATTCGGATCCCAGGTCCCATGTAAAATTGCCAGGTGGAAGGAAACAGTGACCACCTGAACTTCTGGTCCTGGAGTGGGGAGTCTGGGAAATACCAGAGTGAAGCAAAAAAAGAGGTAGAAGCAATCCAGGATGACTCCCAAAAGTCACCCTTGGTCCTCCACAGGGACACACAAGTGCCCTCTGATACAGAAAGAAAGAAAGAAAGAAAGAAAGAAAGAAGAGAGAGAGAGAGAGAGAGAGAGAGAGAGAGAGAGAGAGAGAGAGAGAGAGAGGAAGGAAGGAAGGAAGGAAGGAAGGAAGGAAGGAAGGAAGGAAGGAAGGAAGGAAGGAAGGAAGGATCGAATCAACAAATAAAACATTGTATACCCAGAATGTTCAAAAATAAAATATTTCATAAAGTTCCATCACCTAACTTCCACAGTTGTCAGTTCAAGATCATGCTTTATTTAATTAACACTCCTATTCTTTTTCAGCAAATCTCAAACAGGGTTGATGTTTTGAAAATCTTTCATGATTACTGCCTCTTCTATTCAATAGAGGAGAAATTAGGTATGTGAGCGTTCAATGGAGCATTTTAATTGCACTGTTCAAATGCATTATACTTTTTTAATGACTTGTTCTAGTTAATTATGAAAGAGCTAGGCTAAACTTCCCACTTTCATTTTCATTAACTTCCTTTGCATTTTTAATCATTTTTGTCTATTATTAGCTGCTATTTGTTTGGTGCACACAGGTCTATGACTGCTTGTAGGCTGGTATTCATGGAGTACTGAGATTAAAAATAGATGCAGAGAGAGAGAGAGAGAGAGAGAGAGAGAGAGCCATTTTATTCTGAGATCTGCAGATGAAAGTCAGCTTCCTCCTTACACCTGGAATGAGCACAACACAGCCCAGTGGCCTCGCAACACTGCCAGTCCTTGGCAGCGATGGGGAGGGAGGAGACAGTCTTCAGCCTTTGCTGGAGAGAACTTAATGCCAGAACTCTCCATCTGGGTCCCAGGATGATGACTGTATTAGAAGCAGCCAGTGTTACCTGGGAATGCTTCTGGAAGCTTCTAGGACTCTCACACACCCTCAGTACTTATGAGTCACAGACACTGTGCTTCCCAAAAAGGCTGGAGGTTTTCACAACTACTGTTCCAGTGACCCTCTTATACCGAAATCCCCACTTCAGTAATAGTGAAATCCTTTATTATTTATTTATTTTTTGAACCCTCCTGCCCACCCAACCTATCTTTATGTTAGGGTTAAAAAGACCAGGTGGGGCTGGAGAGGTGGCTCAGGGGTTAAGCCTCCGCCTTGCAGGCGGAAGGTCCCGAGTTCGGATCCCAGATCCCACGTATAGACGCCAGATGGAAGCGGGGGCGGTCTGCGCTTCTGGTCCTGGTAGGGCGGAGCCTGTGAATCCTGGGGCAGAAGGAGGTGGAGGCGTCCATGGTGGTTCGCGAATTCGTCCGTGGTTCTACACACACACACACACACAGACACACGCGCGCGCACATACACACAGTTGAATAAATAATAAAAAAAAAAAAAAAAAAAAAAGACCAGGTGATACTTTTTGGAAAGTTGGATCTGTTTGTTTGCTTGTTTGTTCCTTTTAACACTGTAAGTTTTCATTTCTTCTTTTCTTTTTTTGAGATAGTCTTACTGATTAGTCTTGGCTGGCTTGCAACTCAGTGCGGACCTTTAACTCGGAGTAATATTTCTGCATGTGCATCTGGCGTGCTGGGATTGCAGGGTATCACTCCCAGCTCTTTCCTTCTTTTACTTTTTAAATTAAAAATTAAGATATAACTTTCCTGTAATAAAATATGCTAATCTTCAGGTGAATTCCAGTGAATATTCCAATGATGTTTTCATCACACATCAGTGTAATCATACTTCGAATCAAGACAAGGAACATTCCAGGCACCCCCAAGACACCCCCTGTGTCCTTTTCCTATCCTAAACCACACCCGTGTCCCACCCCCTACCCCCAATAGGAAGCCATGTTTCCAATATTTACCAGCAAAATTTATTCAACCTGGCTCTAACTTTATAACATGTATAACGGCTCCTAGCACCTTAGCTCAGACTCCCTTCTGCCTTGAGGCTGGGAGACCCCAGGAAGACCACCTGGGCAGACACATCTCTTTGATCTCAGTGTCTGCGCTGTCCGTCCTGATCCCCATCAGACACACCCAGGCCCTGCCGGTGACAGTGGTCTCCCAGGCCTACCTCCTCTCTTGCTGAGCACTGCATCCAAAAGCTCTGAGGACGGTGAGTACTGTGGAGGCCCAGCCTCACCCTCCTCGGGATGAAAGTCTAACACCCTGGGTATCAGTTCTTCACTAGCTATGAAAACTCCCTCCACTCCTCCCTCCCAGCATGGTCGTCTGTAAGCACGATGATGCCTTCCTCACAAGTCAGGGGAGGTAGCAAGAGTCACTGCCATTACCACAGTTAATCATCAGCAGGATTCCAAAGACACTGCTAACCTAGGCAGGGTACAATGATGGCCTTTCTGGTTACAGACCCCCGTGACATCTGTCATAGTTAAAAGCACAGGTGTCAACTTGACTGTTGAGGGTTTGAGCTCTGAGCACAGTTGTAGAGAGTTGATGGTTAAGCACAGAGCAAACCTGAAGGAGATTGTCTAACTGATGGGGCAGACCCAGCCCATGGTGGGTGGGATTAGATCCTGGATAAATCACAGAGAGCTGGTTGAGAGAGTTGGCATCCTTCTGTTCACCAGACATGCTGGTCTGGCAAGTAAGGATTGTCCATAACTCAGCCATTATGTGGTGATGGTGTGGGCAGTTCCCTCGGCCCCGGTGTTGGTGCGTGCTCTCCCGTCAACCTGGACTATGAACCAGTAATCATAAGGAAATAAACCCCTTGTTCCCTTATGCCATTTGGTATCATTTATCAGCAACCATGCAGGCTGACTGCAATAACGTCCTTCCTGGTCTCTCTTCAAGGCTGGGTCCTGAAGTCCTTTGGAAACTCCTAGGTTTTTCACTAGTTTAATTACAGCTTTTTTTTTTTTTTAATTGTGCATGTGTGTGTGTGTGTGTGTGTGTGTGTGTGTGTGTGTGTGTAGCAGAGGGAACTTGAGTACAGTTCTGTGGAGGCCCAAGGGTGACATTGGGAATCATTTGGTTGCTTACCCTGCTTCGCGCTGGGGTTTCGCAGGCTCCACCTTCCAGGCAGGAACTGCAGATGACTGGCTCTCCCACTAGGCATTTTTACATGGGATCTGGGAATCACACTCAGGTCCTTTTGCTACAAGACAAAGGCTTCAACCTCAGAGTCATTTCTCTAGGTCACAGCTATTATCTCTTGAGGGGTCATTGGATGCTTGGTAAGGCACAAAACATCTATAGTTATGTTCGCATTTACTTCTAGCAAAAGTCAGGTGTGGTAATACAGACATGTAGAATGCTGTCCTCTGAGCAAAACAGCTGTCATCTTTGCAGATCTTGCAAGAGACCATCAAGTCTGGATCTATTCGCTATGGACCATTCCCTCAGAAATGGAGGAGGTGAATGGGGAAGTCTTTCGGATCTTCACCTGGGATTCTAGGCATGTGTATGTAATTCTGTCCTAATTGTCTGTGGCCTCTCTTGGAGGGCTGGAGTTTATAAAGTGTGTGTAGGCTGGGACTGATTAATCGAAGAGGGAGTCTATCTATGTAGCTATAGAGAAGCCATCATTCATGCTGGAGAAAGAGATGTTCAGGTTATGTACCGGCTCTGGGGTTACCCTCACTCCTGTAAGTAGTCCTCATCATGTTCCTATAAATAACCCCAATACACTCATTGGTTCACCAAGTTAGATTTTGGTGCAAATACTACTTTAGTCTGTCAATGTTTTCCTACCAGGGGTAGATAGACATTTGTGTGGCATCTTCCCAGAAAAAGTTCATATTATAGCTGTAATCCCAGCACTTGGGAGGTAGAGGCAGGTGGATTAGGAATCAAAGGCCAATTTCAGCTACTTAATGAATCAAAGCAGCCCCAAGTATATGAGACATCGCATCAAAAATACAAAACAGGACTGGAGAGATGGCTCAGGGGTTAAAGGCTTTTCCTCACTGTTGTGTGGTCCATTCTTTCGACCAACAGCCGCCATTTTGCCCAAGACTGTAAAGACCACACCTGTTGATTGTTGATGCACCTTCAGAGACAGAGGGGGGCTACAGTGCACCTGCACGCCCACGTGCCCCTGCTGCACACACGAGGGCTGGGAGGAACTAGAATGCACATGCAGGAGTCCTGGGCATGTGCCCAGACATGTGCCTACGCACATGCCAACCACATGCCCTCACGGGAGAGGGTGGGAGGGGTCTTAGAGTCTATACCCCGAGGAAGATTAGTTGAGTTCTATCTAGGCGGTGACGAAGAAGCCTTCAGCCGTGCTATGGTGAGCTGCCATCTGTCAGTAGCCCTCAGTCCTGCTCCTGTAAGCAAACCCGATAAACTTGTTGGTTCATCTAGTCAGAGCTTGGCATAATTGTTACTTCGATCTGTGCAGAACTCCTATCTAGGGTGGGAAGACAGTTGTGTGGCATCTCCCCAGGAAAAGTATTCACACAACACTCACGAGCAAAAGGACCTGTGTTTGAATTCCCAGATTCCATGTAACAATGTCTGGCATAAGGCCTGCCATTCTGACCCGGGAAGGTGGAATCTGAGAAACCCAGAGCGAAGCAATATAACTAGCCTGCAGCTAGCAATTGTAACTAAACTTTCTATAGATGATAACAATGATACCTAATATATTTGGAAGAGACTTTAAAATAGTTTTTTTCTTTTACCTTTCTGTAGTTTCTAAATTGTCTGAAATAATAATACTTAGGGAGATTTAGTTTGTGCGTGAGTATCAGAGGGCACTGTGTGTCCCTGTGGAGGACTTCGGGAATCGTCTGGATTGCTTCTACCTCCTTTTTACTTTGCTCTGGGATTTCCCAGGCTCTGTCCACCAGGGCTGGAAGTGCAGGGCACTGCAATTTCTGCCTGGCATTTTTTACATAGGACCTGAGTTATGAACTCAGGACTTTCTGCTGGTGAGGCAGAGTCTTAACTCCTGAGCCATCTCTCCAGTCCTGACACAATTTTAATAAGATTGATTGTCTCTTCTTTTTTGATGCTGGGAATTGAACTTAGGACCTTCTGTATACAAGGCAAGTGCTTTACCATGGAGCCATTACCCAGCCATTATTGTACTGTTTTAAACAGCTGAGATCAAACCTGAGGCCTTGCACATGCACTCTACCACGGACCCACATCCCCAGCCCTATTGAACCAATAAGTGAACTTTAAGTAAGTGTTCAGGGAATTTTATAAGCTTATAAACCTGTGCCACTATCACTATCGTGACATAGGATATTTCCGACACTCCAGAATATTTCCTTGTACTCAAAGTAGATCCTTCTCTGTAAGCAGTTACTGATCTGCCATGTAGGTTATGTTTGTCTTTTATTGGCACCCACAGTGTCAACTCTCTCTCTCACCGTGCCATTTTTCAGATTTATACATAGTTATGCTTATCACCAGTTCATCCCTATCTTTGAGAATTTCCCATTGCTTTTAATCTATGATTATTTTTTCAAAGCTTTATTTTTTTATATTATTTATTATTTATTCAATTGTGTGTGTATGTGTGCGTGTGTGCATGTGTGTGCATGTGTATGTATGTGTGTGTGTGTGCGTGTGTAGAACCATGGACAAACCACCATGGACGCCTCCACCTCCTCCTTGTTTACTCTGCCCAGGGATTCACAGGCTCCGCCCTACCAGGACCAGAAACGCAGGCCGCCCCCGCTTCTGCCCAGTGTCTATACATGGGGATTAGGATCCAAACTCAGGACCTTCCGCCTGCAAAGCAGAGGCTTAACCCCTGAGCCACCTCTCCAGCCCCTTTTCAAAGCTTTATTATTTTGAAAGACTTAAAATAGGAGAACACTTTACAAAATATTGTGTAGGAAATAAAATTACATTTTGTTACAAAGACACTTGTTCATCCATATTCATTGCAGCTCTATTTACAATAGTAAGAAAATGGAATCAACCAACATGCTCATCCACAGAGGAACAGGTAATGAAACTGTGCTACATATCAAGAAGGATAAGATCATAGAATCTGCTGGTATATGGCTATAACTAGAAAGTATTACGTGAGGCATCACAGATACAGAAAGACAAATGCCACGTTTTCTCTTATATGCAGATGCTAGCATTACACCTCTGGATGAAGTCTTTGACTTGGAATTCCAATATGAGTATAGAACTTGATGTACATGTGTGGCACTACGATTCAGGGAGGTCTTAGCCCGGGCTCCCAGCTACGGACAAGCCTGGACAAGTTCAGACATGCCCTGGACATATTCCAATAGAGGAACCGTACAGGCGGAGGGATGAACAACCAATGGGAAGGGGGGATGAACAACCAATGGGAAGGGGGGATGAACAACCAATGGGAAGGGGGGATGAACAACCAATGGGAAGGGGGGATGAACAACCAATGGGAAGGGGGGATGAACAACCAATGGGAAGGGGGGATGAACAACCAATGGGAAGCGGCCATCTAACTTGGACACCTAGTAAACAGCTATTGGTGGGTGCCCCCTCTCCCCAGAGGGATGGCAACACCTGATTGGACTCCTGACCCTATATAAGCCCAAACACTTCCTGAATAAAGCTGAGTCTGCAGCCAACTCGTCCTGTGCCTGCTGGTTCTTGCCTGACTCCCGGGTCTGGGTGGTGACCCCATGGCCGGCTCGCCCATTCACCTAGAGCCCACGAGGCCCCTGCCGTCCATCCCCCTCCTCCCCCACTGGCCTGGCAGAGGATTCGGCAACATACATACTCAATTTATTACAATTACTTTTAGGCCTGAATTGTTTGAATCAGCTGACAAATTCTATGGTGTAAAATTAAAAAAATAAGGTTAGTCATATTGATGTGGTCACAGCAGAGATGGCCAGAGATTTAGTAGAAGATGATATTATGCCTAGTTAATTGAAAAATACCACCTACTGTGTTGGAAGATTTGTATAATAATATGGTCCTCATAACCAAGAACTGTAAATTTGATTAAATTTTTGGACAGTATACATACAGTCCTTTTATATTTCTGTCTTTGGATTTTATTTCTGTAATGTTACATTTCTACTTATAGCTTAGGAATTTTATTTTACTATGAGTCCTTTGGGTATATTCCCAGAAGTGGATAGCTAGGTCCTATGGTAGTTCCATTTTTAGTTATCTGAGGAATTTCATCCTGATTTCAAAGTGGCTGTGCCACTTTATACCCTCACTAGCAACAGTTAGTGTTTCCTTTTCTCCACATCTTCACCAACATTCGTTGTTTGTGTTTTTGATCTTAGCCCATCTGTCTGGGCTGAGTTTCCCATTGTGTGATCATGCCTTGTTTGTCAGTTGATCTGTTGGTGGATCCCTCTGCTGCTTACAGTTTGTTTTTTGTTTCTATTTATTATTTATTCAGTTATGCGTGTATGCGTGTGTGCACGTGTGTGTATGTATATGTGTGTAGAACCACGGACGAATTCCAGAACCACCATGGACACCTCCACCTCCTCCTTGTTTACTCTGCCCCAGGATTCACAGGCTCTGCCCTACCAGGACCGGAAACAGAGGCCACTCCCGCTTCTGCCCAGCGTCTATACATGGGGTCTAGGATCTGAACTCAGGACCTTCCGCCTGCAAGGCAGAGGCTTAACCCCTGAGCCACCTCTCCAGCCCCCTGCTGCTTACAGTTTGAACTGTTATGAACAAAGCTGTAAACTTGTGTACAGGTCTTGGTGTGGACAAATGTTTCTATTGTTCTGAGATTAAATAACTATGAGTAGTATTGTGGAATCATACAAATGTTGGTTTGACTTTGTGAGAAACTGCATGGGTTGGAGAAATAGCTCAGGGGTTAAAACTCTGCCTCTGCAAGCAAAATGACTTGAGTTTGAATCCTGGATTCCGTGTTAAAATGCTGGGTTGAAATAGTGGCGGCCAGCGCTTCCAGCTCTGGAAGGCAGAGCCTGGGCAATTACAGAGCAAAACAAAAAGGAGGTAGAAGCAATCCAGGGTGATTCCCAAAGTCACCTTGGGCCTCCACAAGCACTCACAATAACCTCTGATAATACACACGTATACACACTCTCTCTCTCTCTCAAAAAAAACCCCTGCAAAATTGCTTTCCAAAGTGGCTGTACCATTTTGCATGCCTATTAATTGCCCTTCTTTGCCAACACTTGTGCTATTGGTGGTTTTAACATCAGTGAGTGGGTAGTGATGTTTCCTGGTAGTTATAATTTACATCTCACCGATGGCTAATAATGCTGAGGGTCTTTTCATTCGCAAATGTTCTCTGAATTTTCTGAGTGACATGTGCGCTCAGACCTCGATTCATTCAAAGAGATCCGGCTGAATTCTTACTGTTGAGATGGAAGAATTATATCTTCTAAACTTCTAAATCTTTCTTTTAGATATCTATCTAAACATTACAAATATTTTTCTTGGTCTCTAACTTGTCTTCTCATTTTATTAAGTCTTTCTTAAAGACAAAACATCACATTTTTCTCTCATCTGTGGAGTCTAGATTTAACAGCATGTGTATCTACAGACAAACATAATCACATAAACATATATGTGATATATATATGGAGGAAAGGAAGAGGCAGGAGGATAAGAAAGGCAAATATGAGCAAAGCACAATATTACTAAGGAGTAACTTACTGAGCATAAACTTACTAAGGAGTAATAATTACTACAATTATTACTAAGGAGGGCAAATATAAGCAAAGCATAATAATATATATATGGAAACATATTAATCCCATTATTTTGTATGCTAAATAAAATTTTACTAATTTTGTTTTTATTATTTTTTTAATATTTTTAATTTATTTATTCAATTGTGCATATGTGCACGTGCGTGTGTATGTGTGTGTGTATGTGTGTGTGTGTGTATGTGTGTGTAGAACCACAAGCGAATTCGGGAACCACCATGGACCGCCTCCACCTCCTCGTTTACTCTGCCTGGGGATTCACAGGCTCTGCCCTACCAGGACCAGAAACGCAGGCCACCCCGCTTCCGGCGTCTATACGTGGGGTCTAGGATCTGAACTCAGGACCTTCCGCCTGCAAGGCAGAGGCTTAACCCCTGAGCCACTTCTCCAGCCCCTGTTTTTATTATTTTATTTACTTGAGAGAGAGGGTGTTAGATATACAGGTGTCGATTTGACAACGGAAGGCTGACACTCGGGACATATCTGTGAAGAATTAGCAGTTAAGGGAAGCCTTTTGCAAGCTGCATGAGATCATCCAATCGGTGTGTGAAGACACCACCCATACAGGGTGGGGCCACTACTTGGGCAGGGGGGATAAGATGGAGGGAGCTGACCCAGAACTTGGAGTTCTTTGGTATTCTAGGATATACTTGCAGTCTGGCAAGTGAGTTTGCCTCTCTCTCAGCAATTCCTGTAGATATGGAGTGGCCGGTTCCTTGCTTCCTGGTGTTGGTGTGAGCTCTTCTGCCGTGATAGTTGCCACAGGTGTCAATGGGCAATTAAATGTTTGAGCTGGGGGCACAGTTATGAAGAATTAGTAGTTGAGTTAAATCCTGAGCAAGCCTGCAGCATTGTCTAATTGAGAGGAGACCCAGGCTATAGCGGGTGAGACCACTCCTTGGGCTGGTAGATAAAAATGGAAGGAACTGGTTAAGTATGACGTCATTCTTCAGTACACTTGGCCAGACATGCTGGTCTGGCAAGCGGGGATTGTCCCTCTTTCGGCAGTTATGTGGATATGGTGTGGCCAGTTCCCTTGGCTCCTGGTGGGTATGAGCTCTTCTGCCAAGTGGGACTAACAACTGTAACCAGGTAATTGTAAGCCGGAATAAAATCCCTCATTCCCATAAGCTGTTTCGTTGTGAATTTATCGACAACTTGAAGAGTAACTGTAGCATCTGCCAAGTTGGACTATGAGCCGTAATGGAGAATTGTGAGCCGGAATAAAACCACACGGTCCTCTAAGCTATTTGGTTGTAAACTTATTGGCGACATGCAGAGTAACTGCAATAGAGAAAGGAAGAGGAGGGAGGAAGGAGCAGAGAAAGAGAGAGAGAGAGAGAGGGAGGGAGGATGTACATGTGCTTGCATGCCGTCATGCAAGGTGAAGGTCAGAGGTCAGAGGTCAGAGGACATCTTTCATTCCACGTGTGGGCTTCCAAGGATCACACTCAGGTTGCCAGGTTTCCAATCATGCACCTTAATCACGCACTGAGCTCTCTAGTTGCCCTTAAAACTAATAAATTTAAAGCATGTGTCTATAAACCAATTTTTTAAGAGCCTCCCTGTCTGTCTTTCTGCCCCCTAAACCCTTTTCTGCCACTTGTCCAGCTTGGCCTTAAACTCACAATAGTCCTGCCTCAGCCTCCTGAGAGTTGAAATTGCAGGTGTGTCCCTCTGCACCCATCTTCCTTTGCGTCCTGATGCCTTTCGGTTCTCTTACGTGCCTTTGAACAGCAGGTAAAATATTGAGAGGGGTGGGGGAGGCCCGTAGTCCTCCAGAGAATACCTACCTACGACCGCATCCTACTTTGGCATCATGCTTTTCGATTAGTCCCCCTTCTATATTTACTTCTGAGAGGCTTTGGATTTGTTATGCCGTTTATACTTCTAATAGATGAGCCTAAATGCTGCTAGAAATGATGTTCAATTGTGGATGGCGCCCGGCACTGCCGGCTTGGGCAGCCAGGAGCAGCCCCGCGTTCCTGGGTAAACCTGATTTGCTCATACCTCATTTCCCTTTCTCTCTGTTGCTAGATTTGATTTGCCAAAATTTTGTTAAGTATCTCTGTGTCTATGTTCATTATGGATTTCATTTTTTTCTTATAATCTTATAATGTTTTGTCTGATTTGCATATCCGAGTAAAGCCGGTCTTTAAAACAAGCTGAGAAGTGACCATTTTTCTCTCATTTTCCAAAAGAGTGTGTGGATTTGATCCTGTTTCTTTCTTAAATTTGGGTGGAATTTGCAATCGAAGCCATCTGGACCTGCAGTTTTGCTTGTAGAAAGACCTTTAAAAATTCAATTTAAATGTTTTTTTTTTCTTATGAAATAAACTTCGCATGACACAAAACCATTTAAGAGTTTCTAATTCAGAAGTTTTTTTCCCCCTAGATTCACAATGTTAGTTCTAGAATATTTTCATATTTCCAATTCTCCATTAACCACAAATCAGCTGTAAGGATCAGTCCATTCTGAATAGTCCTCATAAATGGAACAATACACTAAGTCTGATTGTTTTTGAAAGATTCCATTCTCTTTGTTGTTGATTAATCGTTGACAGTGTATAAATATGCCCATTTGTTGATTCATTCATCTGTTAATGAAAACTAAAGCTATTTCCAGTTTTCTCTATCATATAATGTTGCTGTGAACATTTGTTTATACATAAATTTTTGGATAGATATATATTTTCAGTTCTTTCGGGTATACCAAGGAGTGGAATTGCTATGTCATATGATAGTAGTGCTGTGTTTAACCCTTTGCTTGTTTGCCTTGGAGATGGGGTCTCTGCATAGCACAGGCTGACCTCCAACTCACATCTCCCTGTTTCAGTCTCTTGAGTGCTGGAACGACAGGTGGGAGCCATGTGTTTAACTTTCTAAAAAACTGCCAAGTTGTTTTCCAAAGATAGCGTATCATTTTATGCACCCACCAGCAACATATGAGGTTCCCTATTTCTCCATATCTTTGACATCACTTTTATTTTTCCACGTTATCACGTTATTTCTTTTCAGAAGTTATTTGGCTTCTTCTACCATATGGGCCTATGGGGATCGAACTTGGGGAATCAGGTTTGCAAACAAATGTTTTACCTACTGAGCTATCTCACCGGCCCTTAAAATAACATATATATATATAATTTATATATGGTGCATGCGTGAGTGTGGAGTGTGTGTGTGTGTGTGTGTAGAGATCCAAGGGTGCTTTAGGAATCATCCCAGATTGCTACTTTTTGCTTTGCTCTGTCTGGCAGATTCCTGCCATTGTTTTGAATTTTATGTTTGTTGTTTGTCTACTTGTTTATTTATTTATTATGCATGTGTGTGTGTGTGTGTGTGTGTGTGTCCCTAGGTATCAGAAGGCACTGTGTATGCTTGTGGTAACTTCAGGAATCATCCTGGATTGCTTCTACCTTACAGAGTCGGGATTTCCCAGGTTCTGCCTTACACAGTCGGAAGTACAGGCTGCCACCATTTCTGCCTGGTGTTTTTACATAGGATACGGGATCCAAACTCAGGACTTTCTGCTTGCAAGGCAGAGCCCTAACCCCTGAGCCATTTCTTTAGTCCCTATATCTTTCTCTTAAAACAAATCATAGGATGAGAGAGCATTCCCCCATGAATGCCATCAGGCATATGTGTGGCTGTCGGAGGACAACTTTCAGAAATCAGTTCTCCACTATATGGGCTTGCAGGAATTGAACTCAGGTCTCTAGATGAGCAGTGCCTTACTTGCTAAGCTGTGTTACTAACTTCTCAATTTTGTTAACAGATATTGAGCTCTCTAAATTTCTCGTCGTTCTTAGATAAGCTTTTGTATTTTTGTGTAGCTTAAGGAACTTGTTCTTAGTACCTGTGTGGTCAAGTTCATGGGTATTCCTTGCAGTCCCTTACTCTCCTTTAATGCATTGATCATTTTAATTTTATTTCTGTATTAGTAATGTATACCTTTACTATCTTTCTTTTATTGTCTTTCCTTCCTTCCTTCCTTCCTTCTTTTCTTGAAGTATGAGAGCCTTGCACATGCTGGTTAAATAATCTACTACTTGAGCTACCCCAAATCTCACTATTCTCTTTTCTCATCTTTCTAAATTTATCAATTATTTCCATGATTTCAAAAATCCAGCTTTGATTTTATTGGTTTCCTCTATTGTTCATTAATTTCCTCTCTTACTGGTTATCATTTCTTTCCTTTGACTTATTTGTGTTAATTTGCTTTTCTTTTTTTAGTTTCATATGTACAAACTTACTTCACCCTGTTTCAGATCTTTCTACTTTTTAGTTTTCTTTCCTTCCTTCCTTCCTTCCTTCCTGCCTTTTCCTTCCTTCCTTCCCTCCTTCCTTCCCTTCCTCCTTCTTCTTCCTCCTCCTCCTCCTCCGTCTCTTTCCTTCCTTCCTTCCGTCCTTCTTTCCTTTCCTCTTCCTCCGTTTTTCTTTCTTATCTCTCTCTCTCTCTTTCTTTCGTTTTTCCTCTTCGTCTTTCCTTCTTTTTCTTTCTCTTTATCTTTTCTTGTTCTTTCTTCTTCTCTTTCTTTCCTTCTCTTTCTTTCTCTTTCTTTCTTCTTTCTTTTCTTGTCTTCTCTCTCTCTTTGCTTTCTCTTGTTTTTTTCTCTTCCTCTTCTTTCTTTCCGCTATTTTCTCTCTCTCTCTTTCCTTCTCTTCCTTTTTCCTTCCTCTTGTTTTTCCTTTCTTCCCTTCTTTCTTTCTTTCTTTCTTTCTTTCTTTCTTCTTTCTTTCTTTCTTTCTTTCTTTCTTTCTTTCTTTCTTTCTTTCTTTCTTTCTTTCTGTCTTTCTTCTTAGAGACAATGAATTTTTTTTATTTTCACTCATACAAACTTAACAGGTACACCAGTCCCCTCTCCCTCCACCCCCCACGACCCCCCTGCTTCCCCCTCTTGTCCCCCCCTCCCTCCGCACCCCCCAATGCCTCCCCCCCATCCCAGGAGCATCCTTTAATGGAGACATTGAGTTTTGATGGTCTTTTCCCTCCTCTGTTTCTCTCTTCAACCATCCCTAGTTCAACCTTGCACTGTTTCCTTATCAAATGTGTCCCACTATTCTCTTCACACTTCTCTATTAAAGCCTCATTTTCCTCTCATAGAGTCCATCCACACATACACACTACTACATGAATATGCACAGATTAAAAACTGGAAGTTAAGATCTGCATATGAGAAATACCATAAAGTATAAGTCTATGGATGAGAGAGAGAGAGAGAGAAAGAGAGAGAGGGAGGGAGGGAAGGAGGGAGGGAGAGAGATCAGGAAGTTATAGGTATATGGTTTTATTTCTGGGTCTTCAATTTTGCTCCTTGATTAGTGTGTCTAATTTCATGTCAATACTATGTTATTTTAATATCATGACTTTGAAATATAACTTGAATTGACTATAGTGATTTCTCCAGTAATGTATTGATCAAGATTATCTTGCCTATCTTGTAATCTTTTGGCCTTTGTTATGAATCTGATGATTGGCTTTTCAATAACTGATTGAGATCAGTGTGATAGTCTCTGAAAAAAGTTGAAAAAAATATGACACAAAGGGGTCCAAATGAATGTATATACCACTATAAAGATACTTGTTCATCCATATTCTTTACTGGTCTATCTAGAAGATCTTGAAAAAAATCCTCCTCTATGTTCTTCAACTGATGAATAAAAAATTACAATGTAGTACACTCACAGTGGAATTTTATGTGGCCATAAAGAAAAATGAAATATGACATTACACAGACTCAGCAGTATAGACTCACTGGTCAATGATATGGTCCACTAGAAAAGATATCTGAGCAGAAATCTATGAAATGAGTTCCATCTCTGGAGCACATAGGTAAAGAGAAACAACTTCCAAAAATTTTAAAGTGCCATTCACTGGAGGAATAATTCTTTTAGTATTGAGGGTAGAAAGTTAAGATATTATCTGACAGTATTTTTTCATGAAAGGAAAAGAGTAATTACTCATTATATGTAGGCAATATAATTATGTGTATTAAAATTCAGTATACTTTTTGAATTGGTAATAGAACTGATCAAATTATAAAGTAATCAAAACTCAAAAATTTGGCAGCCTTCTAAATCATTAATACTTAAGTAAAAAATAAAAAGAACAAAAACAATTCATGACCAAATTAAAAACTTAGATACTTTCATTATAAAGCATGTCTTCATAAATGCATAAATCAAAGTTGACAGTGATGAATGCAATGAGTAAAATCATATCAATGTTCTTGTAGTTTGCATAGAAATTATAAAAAATTCTGTCTAAAATATGATGATTTTGTTAGAAACCTGTGAAACACACGGAAACATTTAAGAAAATCAGTAGTGATTACTCAAATTACTTTGGAAAAGAACAAAAGTACATTAAATATGGATGATATTCATACCAAACATAAAACATCAAATAAGCCCAGACATGTGATGGGATTGAATAACAGCTGAATAAAAATTTGCTGTTATTTTTGGTACCATGAAACTTTATTAATGAATAGGAAGCAATAACATTGATACACTGCCTTGTAATTTAAAGAAATGAAGCTAACATCAGTAAAACTTTCCACTTTAAAACTTAGAACAACAAACCATGATATTAATATGTGAGCAAAATTTCCTCTGATTTTAATTATTAAAAGAAGTTTTAAAATAATTCACTGAAACACAATTTAAAATATGAAAAAATTAATTCTAGATTTCATTAAAGTCTTTAGGTAGAATTTTACATTTTTAACAAATAGTGCATGAATAATTTTCAATGTTTAATATGATCTGAGCTTCATAACTGATTTCTAGGAAATAGTCCTAAAATTCAGAGAGGTTATAATCAGAAAATACAGTGAAATTACAAAAGGAAATTTATTCCTTAAACATGAATAGGCAAAAAATTTGGCTATGTATTAGTAATTTCATTAAAAATTCCTGGATAGATATGGAAAATTACAGTGAACTGATCTTAGTAGACATGTGACTTTTTAAAAATGGAGTATTGATTTAATGACCCTACTACAGGGACTATGCTGAAGTACAGTCAAGGAGAGAGGGGGCCATGTTACAGCAGAGAAAATAGGCCTCCATCAAGGACTGCAAGTAAGTAATGAGACACCTGGTTAAGTTCACAGACTTTCGTTCCTGATCATTTACAACTGAGGGGGTATGATCTCACCAGAAGGGGAGGGCATATAGTCTGGCAGATAAAAAGTAATCACTTTGCAAATGGGTAATGGACCCCTCCCTCACTGAGGTTTCCTACTTTTATTACATCTACCCTTGAATGTGCTATTATAACAAGAGTCCAGTTTAACAGCTTTTTGTCTCTGACCAGGGGGTGACATACAGTGCCCATCAGGATGGAGTGAAGGGCATTGCAGGAGCAGCAAAACTGCAAAAGAAAATCAACAAACCACAATCCAGAATTCAGAGACTCTATATCAACCACCTAGACCTAGACCAGCCTAATCTCTCCCATCCTGAAGCTCAGGAACATTTACGGAAGAGGGGGCAGTAAGATTGTAAGAGCAAAAGGATGGGAGGAGCAATGATTTGCAAGATTCTCAACACTAGTTAGGGCACTAGTTAGAAGCAATCATAATAGGAATTTGCATGCCCTGCACAATGTCCAACACACTATTGACCTCACAAAGTCTAGCATCTGCTAAAGGCACCAAGATCCTTGGAGGCAAGGGATTGACAGCCACAGTAGTGTTCCTATACTTAAGGGGAACACGAGAAAGGGTTCAGGGAAATGCCACTGGGTCTTTGTACGTCATTGGAGAGGAGGACCCAGTGGAGAGTCAGGCATACACAATAAAGGACTCTCTGGGAATTGGGGGGGAGTCACTGGGGGATGGGGAGGGAGGGAAGGAGGAGCAGGGGGTTCGGGGGGAGGAGGAGGGAGGGTCTACCTATTAAGTTTGTATGAGCGGAAATAATAATAAAAAAAAGAGTTTAGATGGATGGTGTCAGCAACCAGTGTACAACCTCTTAAACCTCTTGAAATGACTGAGTAGGTTACAGTCAGTTCTTCCACTGTACTAAGAACCTAACTATTTGTCTTGGAAACTGTGATTTGTGTAGTAATTTGGACTAAGGAAAATCAAAACCATAGAAAGTTCCCATGGTTTGAGCTTGTGATGTTCTTCAATTGACTGTGCCCTGTTTCCATATGAACTGAATGAACAGTTATCCTGAGTGAACCTGAGCATCTGAATGGAATGCTCTTTGCACCATATGCATTGAATAATAACTCAGAAAACTTCCTTATTCTTGTTAGTCTTCATTTTCTGCTTGGTGACTGATAGAAATTCTGCCCCAGGAGCCATAAGTGATAGTGTTCATTTATATTTGCTTGCATGAATTTATCATCCTAGTTTCAATGCTTTAATATTGAACCACTGCATTTCTAATTATGGTCAATAATTTTTCACAGGTTCCGTTTAGAAAAATATGCCTCCAGTTTACTTATTTTTAAAGCTATCTACTATGTATTTTTGGAATGTTTTCTTTGCAAGAGAGAGAGAGAGAGAGAGAGAGAGAGCCTGTGTATGACTACCACGGTATACTTGTGGAGGCCGGAAGACAATTTCAGAAGCAGGTTCTCTCTTTCCACTATTAGGAGTGCACAATCTCCTTTCACAATTTCAGAACTCTGGAGATCAAACTTTCATTGTCAGATTCTCAATGAGATGTCTTTACCCACTGAATCATCAGAGAGGTAAAATTTTTGTTTCATATAAAGCAAGGTGATAGATCAAACTTCTACACAAATCCTGGAGGAAACATCTGTGACTATAATAATAATATATGATTAGATTATACTGACTGAAGCAAACTATCTAATACTTCATCTATATAAAGCTAGGAGATATGTTCAGTAGAATAATTGAAATATATAGTCAATGAGTGATGGTAAATTACATTAATGAGTATAAAAATATAGCCTATGCAAATAAAAATTAAGTAAATTATTGATGAATCCCTGAGGATGTAATTATTGGACCTGAATTTAATGTTATTTTTTGTTTCATATTATAAAATTGTAAATTATCCTAATTAGAAATCTTAGCAGGAAGGTTTTAATGGCATAATTATTTTCTCTAATAAAATAACAATTAGCCTGACTGATATTTTACTAATTGTTATTAACATAAGGTATTGACAATACATAAATATAAGTATTGAGCAACAGCAGAAAAAAAAGTCTTGCATTATAAGAAATCTTTGTAAGTTACAGAACATTTAAACTCTTTCCTAAAATTTCTTGCTTCATTAATAAATGTATTATGAACTGTCGTAGGCTTGCAGAGAGATTGAGCAGATCATATTGGAAATTCCCATTTAACCACTTACTTTAGAACATTTTTGCTTATAAATCATATTATGCATTTGTGTACAACATTTATATAAATGTATTGTGACTGATGACAGGTCAGTTTACATGGAGTTCCACTCTATGCTTTGTAGGATTCTATTTTTTTATAAGTCTATAGCACAGCATACAAACTAGAATTCTAAGACATAAACTGGTTAATTTGATCCAGAAATCCTATTTTTGCAACAAATTCACCTTGTTCTTGTTATTACAAAGCACCTATTATTTCTCTTCTCTGTGATGCTTGTATAAACTTTTCTTTTCCAATGTCTCATATATCTTGAAGAACAAATTATATGAAAATTATGTGAAATTATATGAAAACTTTTCATATTCTCTTTTTCATATAGAAATTTAAATTTAAGATTTTTCCATACCACTATGTGCTTGAAATGATTTATTTCTCTTCATTTTTTGATTAAGTATTTTTGGACATTCAAGCAAAATGAGATACTGTTCACACTCCCTCTTTCTTCACACTCTCACCCTCATCTTCCTTTATACATGCATCTTTGTTCCTCCTGCCCTTACATCTCTCTGCACGTGTAGACCATTAGATTACCTTCCAGGTCTGTGCTACTAAGGCACCAAGGCAGGCTCTGTGATGGTATAAGTGACTATTAATTGGGTAAATCCTCTGGTAAGGAAGCTCTCCTTCACATGTCTGACACTCAGATTCCCTCTGAGTATAATTGCTTCTTCTGAGGTATTTATGCTGGAACCCTATTAACTATAGTTGCTTCTCCTGAGATATATATGAAGAAATGCTAATATGTCAGGCATTGTATAGATCTGCTGGTTGTGCTCCTGGATGCAGCATCTCTGTCATGACTGGAGTGTCCTGGCCAGCAGTAAACTCCCACCACCACCTTTACGCTCTTACAATCCTACTGCCCCATCTTATACAAGGTTCCTTGAGGGAGGCCTGGTTAGGGCTGATCATTCAACGGTCACTGATACTCTGTGCTTTATTTAGTTGTAGTTTTCTGCCTCACAAACCTTCCATGGCAATAAATAGGCTGTAACTTGGTTTAGTGCTGAGACCTTTTCTTATCTAAGGATTTAATAAAAGGTGCTTAGATGGTTTATTATAATTTCTTTCTTGTTGTTATTAACTAAAATGAGCATTTATGAATCAAAGACCCTGAAATGTTCTTTTTAATGAATAATAAATCTATTGTACAGTTGTGCCACAGTTTATCTACTCGCCTCCTGAAGAGAATACTCTTTCCTTCTAGATGTTCATGATTACAATTAAAACTACTGAAAAGTTTATGTAAATGTTGTTGCTTATCAATCATCCTGGATAAAACCTGAGTAAAACGTTTATTTCATGATTATGAGTAAAGTTACTGAAAGGTTTACATAAATGGTATTTTCAACCACCCTGGGCAAATACTTAAGAGGAGGATTTATAGATTGCATGATAAAACTAGGATTTATTTTGTTTAGAAACTGCCAAACTATTGTTTATGCAGATTGTGTTTTCTGCCATAAGTTAGTATGTTGCTCCATATTCACCAGAATTTAGTCTCTCTATTGTTAGTTTTGAGTACATGTTAGGGTTTTATTCTTTTAATTTGCTTTATTCCCAATGATATATAAATTTGAATACATTCTCTAAAATAATTTAAAATTTGGATTACTTTCTGTTGAAACACTGTTGAAATCATTTACTCAGCTCTTAGGACTGAATGCGGGCACACATGTACTCAAATGACTGAATTGTTTGCTTATTGCAAAATGAGGTCAAACGAGGTTTATAGTCAAGGTCAGTGTACAAGTCTTAACAATCAATTATCAAGCATGAGGAAGTCTACACTTTTAAAACAGAAACCTCTGATATTTCTAAGGAAGTTTTAGTTGCAAATATAATCAAGCAAGGAGCTCCATTATCCAAGCACTACAGAATTTCACTGAATCAGTTGTTACCCTTGTGAATCTATTTCCTATCTTTAAACAAAAGTAGTTTAACAATGGTTGTTTCCTAATAATGATTACCCAAATGCTCTGTGCACACAAATATTGGCATGCTAATTGAGAAAAATCTGTGTCATTTTTCAGGCACTTGTCCACTCCTTTGATTAAATGATCTTTGTCACAGAGATTCTGACATCTCCAGTTAGGTAACTATGAGTAGTTTCAGAGAAAAGACTGGTTTTCAGTATATTTCTATTGGAATTATATTTACAAGCCATCAAAGTAGAAAAAACAATAGCTCTGTTTCTGGAATAATTTTATCATGAGATCATAGTAATGAGACTAATTCTCCAAGCACCAGCATAGACTTTCATTTCTGAAATCCAAATGGAATTTTACAACATATTGTAATGGAACAAGAAAGATCTAAATATGAACCCATAGCACCCTAAAAGACTATTGAAGATTAGTTGGCAATAGAAGAAGTGATACTACTTTCTATAATGACATACCCACTGGTATTATTCATGGTCCAGAAAGTATTTAAGTATGTGCTAATATGGCATACCAAGATAAAACTAATTGGGAAGAGGGTTTGTATTGCAGAGAGGAGGAGCAATGGTATCACATAGTAAGAGGATAAAATTACATGAATTCATTTTATTGATGTATCAAAATATAAAGAATAAAAATAATTGAGTAAGCAACTTGAAATAGCTAAGATAATGATGTACTTTTGTTCATATGCAAAAGTTCTCAGGCTGTTCTCTGTTTTTCTGGACATCCTGTGACATCCAGCATCCAACACACACTTTTCTGTTATGGGATTCATGAAATGGAATTCTTTGTACATGTCAGGGATGACCTTTTTGTTGATCCCTGGCCAGAGCAAGCACAGCAATGTAATACAGATCACTTGCTATTACCACACTTTTTATTTGAACATGAAATTGTACAGTGAATCATTAAAACGTGGATGCATGTTTTTGGGGTGCAGTCAGAATTCTGCTTCCATACAGTTCACAGAGTAGCTTTGTCAGGTACATGAACTAGAAAGACAAGCAGCTCAGGAAGCACAAAAGCTGCTCTGTTTCTGCTAACTTTGTACTTTGACTGACAAGCATTCTTGCTTGATTCTTATCAAAGAAATAAAATTATAAAGAAATAGAATCCTTATTCGATGTCATAAAATTTTTCTTCATTTAGACTTGGGATTTAGGCAAAGAAAGATAGTAGAGAGAATTGTATATGTCACAGGTAATGCCTTTCTAAGAAAAGATGCACAAATATATTCTTAGAGTGTGTATTAACTTTAGAAAATTATATTTCTAACTATTAAAATTTTCATGACTTTAATTATACTTCCTTACAGTTTGATCTGTATTAAGAAACAGTTAATTGCTTTGGTAATGAACTGGATTGTTCCCCAGGACTCTGATTTTTAGAAATAGTTTAATACCATAAATAGTTTAATAGTTTAGAAGTAGTTTAAGGAATGAAAGTGAAAACTGAGAAATGATGACATACAGTGATGATTGATGTAATGTGGCAAATTCTTATGCCATTACTTGCTAGTATTTTTTCTTCAGTCAATCAAGATTCACCATTGAAGAGTTTCCATTATAGCCAAAATCTCATTTACATGGCACAATGCAAAATCTTATAAATAAATATGCTGGTTAACCCACTAGTTGCTAGAAGTCTATTCAAGGACAGAGAGAAATGAGAGTTCTGCAATTTATTCAAGACCCAACTGATAGCAGATTTATGTTCATGTATTGAAGATAGATTAAAGGGAGAAAAGAAAATGAATCTAATCAAATGACTCAGAAGAGGAGCTTGCTTTGCAAACTAATGTCCAGTGAACCTTCCTTATTAATTTTCTAAATAAACCAAGACATCTGTGTCAATCAGTATTTTACTTTGCTGTTTATTAATGCCAATGTAAAACTTCACAAGCTGTAAAATTCTAAGGTAAATTTTGCAGCTATTATAAAAATACCTTTTGGTTGGAAGGAAGAGACTCATGGAGAAAGTCATGGTTCTGCATATCCCTGCTTATTGGCTTGAGAGTGATTGTTTTGCTATTTTATAAGTTCACATGAAAGCCTCTTCACATTTTTATTACTTCCCTTGCAGTAAACTCTGAAAAAAAAATTCACTCTGTCTGAATGAAATCGGTTATTTCTCATCCTCTGAAGAATACACTTCAATTGAATTTTTCTTTCAGTATAGGAAAAAAGGTGCACTTTCTTACAACCTTTACTTTAAAGTTATTCTACACACTGATTTTTCTTTTGTAAAAATAAAAGTAAGAGAAGGGATATGTTGTTTCTTTGTATTCTTACTTGAAAGTTTCTTCTTGGCCAAAGTCCAAACTATAATTTAATACACAGGACAAAGAATATCAACATAAATATACTACTTGAAAAAGGATACAGGGATTTATAATAAATAATCAAGATCCTCTTCTGAGTCGTTTTATTAGATTCATTTTTTTTCTCCCTTTAATCTATCTTTGGTACACTACCATAAATCTGCTGTTAGTTGTGTCTTGAATAAATTGCACAATTCTCATTTCTCTCTGTCCTTGAATAGACTCGCAACCAGTGGGTTAACCAGCATATTTAGTTATAAGATCTTGCATTGTGCCATGTAAATGAGATTTTTGGCAATAAAGGAAATGCACTGAGCACATTCACCAAAACTCTTCAATTCCTTGACTTACAAGATGAATATATCATGTGGATATTGAAATCACACTAGATTGAAAAAGTTATTAGGCAGTATTACCTGTAAATCATTTATGGAGTGCCATGGAGATTAAATAGAATTCTGCTCAACTGTTTGTAAATAAAGCTTTGTGCATGCACTGTATTGCCATCGTCTGGTTTATCTTGAGTTCTCTTTATTATAAATACAATGTGCTGATGATAATAACCAAATAACTACTATTTGTGACAGTTTAAAATCTAAATTGCTGTATGCTTCAATGTGAGCAGCAATATGTTTCTCATTCACACAATAGAGCTAAGTAGATGCTATGTGATCATGTGTGGATTCCCTTGTCACTATAGGCAATATCAGGAGCTTGTGCTATTTCTGTATTTTAGATTCACCATGATCTAGAATATCACTTCCCAGAAGACATTCTGGAATTAATATATATTTCATAATAGTAAGAGCAAGTAGCCTCTAGCTATGAAACTATTCAGCTTCTTTAATTGAGAAAGTAAATTTTATCTATAATTTCAACTAATTTAAATGTAAGTAGTCACATGAGCCCTCACCTATTGTATCAGACTATAAATTTAGGGTCCTATTTGCACTATGGGTGACTTAATTACATGGGATTTGTAGAAGATTCATAAAGAGCACTGTTGCTTCAAAAGGTTTGATCTGGAAATGAAACACATAATTTGCATTGACATTTTAATGCAAAGGGAAGTATTGCACAAGTTATAAGAAGTTTACATGCCTTTCTTTCCACTGATCAATAAAATATACTTATCAAACATCTGAATATAATAATGAGGTTTACTTTTGAATTTTTATGTTAAGTAATTAAAGATGATTACAGAAGTCCAAAATTCTTTGGTTTTATTAGACCTGTTACAGAGGAGAGTTGCTAATTGTGCTTAAGTATACATACTTTATGAGTAAATCAAGGAATCAACTAAGAGAAGCAAAGCTGAAACATGCCTTTAGCACTTTAATTGGTCATACTTTCATTTTCTTCTGGGTCTTTAGAGCTTCTGGTTATAAAACAACAGATTTTAGGACCATAAACTAAAAGGCAGAAAATGGCTCTGTTGAATTACATCCCTGCATATTAATTTTCTAAAGGCCTTTTAGTGTGTGCATCATATCCTTATTGCTCAGAGCATGTGTTTCCCGACACCTAATTCTCTCAGCCTGCAGCAACTTTTATTTGTGTGATTCTGATTACATCTGTGCTTGGCCTGCCTTCCTACAACTGACACTTAAATCTACCATGAGTGCTGACAATCATGCTTATCTAGATATTTGCTGGCTGCCATTTAATGGTCTACACCATTCCGAGTTGAACTTTCTAACCCCATGTATAATTGACTTCCAAATACCCACACAAAAAGCTGAAGAGCTCTCTGGGGGAACTTATCTTTTCATCTGACATGATTTGGACTCCCAAACTTTTTTGCAGCTTTTTTTTTTCTTTTTTAAAATAGGCTTTCCAAATGCCTTTAGTAGACATCTGTGAGAGGTGAGAGAAACAACAAACCTGTATACTAAATAGAAATGACAAGACTGGTGCGTATGTGCATGAGTTTTTAATTCCTAGGAGTGAACTGGTATATTGTTGTATTGTTTTATTTTTTCCTGCCTGGCATCATTCACATGTTGCATTAGTGACTTGGATAGAAGAACCTAAAGAAACAAATCAATTGAAAAAATTGTCACAAAAGTGATCAAAGATAATATTTCTAAACTTCCTGTTAAGATGCTTTTGAATTGCCAGGATTTCTTTCTTTTGGTGTTTCTGGATTATGTTTTCTAAATATACAGATGTTGTTCAGTAGAAAATGTAGAAAAAAATTAAAACCTAAGGAATTAAAATAGAACAGAAGGAGCATTAGGCAGATTTATCAATGTAATGATGTATCAAACTCCATTTTTCTTTCTTAAAATTTTTAGTTCCTCCTTAATTTCTTTCAAAGAATCTTATTTCCTTGCAAACTACTTCCAATAATTTTTTTTATTAAAAATCATTAAGAACTGCTGGCAGGTCAAATGTTTTGCAGGTCCAGCACAGGTAGCTGAACTGTTAGTGACCAGTATCAAATGTTTTAGTAGCCCTGCTATTGATAAGTTTATCATTCATAGTCTGTAGGAGGTATGCTTTTCTGAAAGGTGATCTACAGGTTTATGATACCATAATATTTGTTCTCTATTTTCTACATAGTTAGTGAATACATGTATTTTTTAAGGTATGACTGAAAGCCATCATACTAAATTGGTCTTTGTTTTACAATCATTTCATTATTGCTTCAACAAAATACCTGATCTAAGCAACTTAGAGGAAGAAGGAACTTATCTAGCTCATAGTGGCCGAAGCCCAGGACTGCTGATCATCACACATCAATGCTCAAGAAACAGAGAGTAAGTGAATGCATGTCCCTCTTTGTTTAGTTTGCCTCATTATTATTGAGATATGGATCCCTTGTCTGCTGAATAGTACCACCCACAATGGGTTGGTCTTATAACATTGACTAATACAGTCAGGACAATCCCTCACGATATGGTAAAAGGCCAACCCTAATCTAAGAGTCCTTTTTAGGTGTAGTGGAAGGTCTGGTCTCCTAGTGGCTAGAATGAAAATACTGAAACCACAGTCATTGACATGGAAAACACACATTGGTATTCTGGTTTCATCCTGATATATATAGTTGGCATTTAGTATACTTGCAAACTTTTGTCATGATATCTCCTTAGTGTGGTTCACTTTTAACTACTGTTTTGTACACCTTACTGTTTTGTACACAAATGAAAGAAAAAATGCTGTGACAGACAATGGTATATTCCAATGGATTTTATTTTTCACCAGTTTGCCTAGCTTTTTGTTCTGTTATTGATATTTAATAATAAGAATACATTTTCGGGGGCTGGAGAGGTGGCTCAAGGATTAAGCCTCTGCCTTGCAGGCAGAAGGTCCTGAGTTTGGATCCTAGACCCCACGTATAGATGCCGGGCAGAAGCGGGGGCGGCCTACGTTTCTGGTCCTGGTAGGGCGGAGCCTGTTAATTCCAGGGCAGAGTAAACAAGGAGGCGGTCCATGGTGGTTCCCAAACTTGCCCGTGGTTCTACACACACACACACACACACACACACACACACACACACACACACACGCATAAATGCACAATTGAATAAATAAGAAAAAATAGAATACATTTTCAAGTTAAAAGTTTTCAGGATAGAATGTGAAAATTAATGTTTTTGCCACCTGAAACAACTGTTTATGAACACTCTTAATCTTTGTTTCAATTTTCAAATTGCTACCACAAGATTTAGGGCTCTAGACATGCATAAAATGCTAGAGAAGTGGTTTGTGAAAGAGAAATTAATAAACTTTGTGAAAGTTGAATAGAACAGTAGAGTGAATGGGGAGAAACAAATTGTCAGTGATTAATAATCCAGATCATCAGAGATCATACCTGTAATATTTTTGTCTGTAACATTGTTTCTATGTAGGTCTGTGTTTGCTGAATTGGAGCTAATATAAATTGGGCATAGTATTTTGCAATATTCTCATATGTTTTGCATACATTTCTTTTTTATTCTTTTCAAAACAAAACAAATGATAATCATTAAAACTTAGAAATAATTAGAAGTAGGACTTAACAAATGAACTCTGCTATTGAAGAATTAGATATGAACTAGGATAGTCTTATCCTTTTTATATTTACCTCTTAGAATTTTATTAACCCTTTGAAGCAGTGTTAGTATGTAGGCTTAAAGCCCATTATGATGTACCAATACACACATACTGGTTAGTGATCAATTTAGGGGTATTACCTCATCCCACATCTTACAGTTATACTATTTCCCTGAGTGAATTCATTACACTTCTTCCTCATGTTTTGAAATATACAACACATTTTTATCAATTATGGCATAGAATGTCACATCAATTTCTTCAGTCTAATGATGTCTCTACCATGTTCCCTCCTACCTTGCCAACTGTCTGTAAATCAACATTCTTCAAGACTTATTAGCTCAATTTTTATATGAGTCTATGCTTGGGATTTTTTCACTTAATATTAGTCATATGTTTGGCATTGTAACAAAGTGTCTGAAAAAACTGTATAAAGGAAGGAAAATCCACATGTACTGTAATGGGGAAGCTTGCTGGAAGATCTCACAATGTGGAAGATTGGGATCAGAGAGGAGACTGGTGATCAGTCATATAGCCTTCAAAGCTGTACCCCTAAAGATATCATTCCTTCAGCTGGATTCCAACCCCTAAAGTTTCTGTCACAATCCTAAATAGCTCTACTACATAAGGATCACAGAAACACTCACACACTTAAAAAATATCTCTATGCACATACAACACAAACATATGCATATGTGTGTATATTCTGTTTTTTTGTCTATGGATATTTAAATTGATTCTAAATCTTGGTTATTGTAAGCAGTGGTAAACTAACACAGAAATGTAAGTGTCTCATTCACATTATCATTTCCTTTTCACAGGGAATATCTTGTACAGGGGAATTGACTGCTCAAAAGGGAGTTTTATTTTAAATATTTTGAGGAATCTCAAAAATACTTAGAAAACAGCTGCACTAATTTGATTCCTAGATCATGTATCAGTGTTCTTAATATCCTCTTCAACACCTGTTAATTTGTCTTTTCTATAGCAATCATTTTCAATGGGGTAAAGGCATATCTCACCCTAGCTTTTATTTGCATTTCCCTAATGATTAATAAATATATTTACATTTCTCAGGCTACCTGAAAGCTTACTTAAGAATTTTCCATTCATAGGATACAAAATAAATTTACAAAAATCAGTGGCCTTCCTATATGCCCAGAATGAAAGAAGTGAAAAAGCCCTGAGAGAAACAATCCCATTTACTATAGCCCCTAAAAAAATGAAATACCTTGGTATAAACCTAAGTAAGGAAGTAAGAGACCTTTACGATGAAAACTTTAAAACCCTAAAGAAAGAAATTGCAGAAGACATCAGAAGGTGGAAAGACCTCCCATGTTCCTGGATTGGCAGAATCAACATTGTAAAAATGACCATCCTACCAAAGGCAATATACAAATTCAGTGATATACCACTTAAAATCCCAAAGCAATTCTTTAAAGAAGTTGACCAAACAATCTCAAAATTCATATGGAGGCACAAAAGACCCAGGATAGCAAAGACAATCCTGAGTAACAAAAACACTGCTGGAGGTATCACTATACCAAACCTTAGTCTATACTACAAATCCATAGTTATAAAAACAGCCTGGTACTGGCTCCAAAATAGACATACAGATCAATGGATAAGGGTTGAAGACCCAGATATAAGCTTACAGAACTACAGCCATTTGATCTTTGATAAAGGGACCCAAAAAATCCAATGGAAAAAGAACAGTATCTTTAACAAATGGTGCTGGCAAAACTGGATCTCCACATGCAGAAGATTAAAACTGGACCAACCCCTACTTGTCACCATGTACAAGACTTAATTCCAAATGGATTAAAGACCTTGATGGGTAGGGAAATCCCTCGAGCTGATTGGGCTAGGCCAACAGTTCCTAAACAGACATCCAATGGCACAGTCACTGCTACCAACTCTCAACAGATGGAATCTTGTGAAATTAAAGAGCTTCTGTTCAGATAAAGAGATTGTAACACGTGTAAAAAGGCCACCCACAAAATGGGAGATAATCTTCACTAAACACATATCTGATAGAGCTCTATTATCCAGAGTGCACAAAGAACTTAGAAAACTAAACACCAAGGAAACAAATGGGCCAATTAAAAAATGGGCCCTGGAACTTAAAAGAAATTTTACCAGGGATGACATTAAAATGTCCAACAAATATCTTAAAAATGCTCCACTTCCTTAGCCATCAGGGAAATGCAAATCAAAACTTCCCTGAGATATCATCTCACCCTGGTCAGGATGGCAAAAATCCACAATACAAACAACACCAAATGCTGGAGAAGATGTGGACAGAGGGGAACTCTCCTACATTGCTGGTGGGAATGCAGACTCATAAAACCACTCTGGCGAGCCGTCTGGAGATTCTTAAAGAAAGTAAAGATTGAAATGCCATATGACCCTGCTATCCCACTTTTGGGAATAACCCCCCATGCAGCAGAGGTTCACCTCGATAGCACAAGTTCAACCATGTTCATAGCAGCACTGTTTACAATAGCAAAGTCATGGAATCAACCCAAATGTGCAACAGTTGACCAGTGGATGAGGAAACAGTGGTACATCTATACAATGGAGTACTACTCAGCCATCAAAAATGATGAATAACTGGAATTTGCCTGGCAATGGATGTCATTAGAAACAATTATATTAAGTCAAGTATCCCAGACCCAGAAAATTAAGCGCAGTATGTACTCCCTAATAGGTGACTCCTAGTACCAAACCCACTTAGAGACCCTCAAGGATAAATCTCTGTAATACCTACAGTAATTGCAAGGATTATGAACAGGTGGGATGTGGTAGGAGGGCCACACCAGAAACAAGGAGAGAGGGGACCATGTTACAGCAGAGAAAATAGGCCACCATCAAGGACTGCAAATGAGTAATGAGACATCTAGTTAAGTTCACAGACTTTCGTTCCTGATCATTTACAAATGATGAGGTATGATCTTACCAGAAGGGCAGGGCATATAGGCTGTCAGATAGAAAGTAACCATTTTGCAAATGGGTGATCGGCCCCTCCCTACCTGCGGTTTCCTACTTTTATTACATCTACCTTTGAATATACTCTTATAACAAGACTCTAGTTTAACAGCTTTTTATCTCTGGCCAGGGGGTGACATCCAATACCCATCAGGATGGAGTGAAGGGCATTGCAGGAACAGCAAAATTGGAAAAAAAAACAACAAACCATAATTCAGAACATCAGAGACTCTATATCAACCACCCGGAACTTGTCTAGCTTAATCCCTCCCCATCCTGAAGCTCAGGGAAATTTGTGGAAGAGGGGGTGGTAAGATTGTAAGAGCACAAGGATGGGAGGAGCAATGATATGCAAGATACTCCACACAAGTTAGGGCCAAAGCAATCATAATTGGACTTTCCATGCCCTGTGTAATGTCCAACATACTATTGACCCCTCAAATTCTAGCATTTGCTAAAGGCACTAAAATCCTTAGAGGCTATGGATTGACAGCCACAGTAGTGTTCCTATGCTTGAGGGGAACACAAGGAAAGGGTTCTGGGAAATGTCACTGAGTCCTTGCACCTCATAGGAGAGGAGGACCCAGAGGAGAGTCTGGCATGCACATTAAAGGATGCTCCGGGGATGGGAGGAGGAGGCACTGGGAGATGGGGAAGGAGGGGAGAGGGGACCGGTGTACCTGTTAAAATTGTATGAGTGGAGATAAAAAAATAAAAATAAAAAAATAAAACCTCAAAAAATAATTTTCCATTCATATCCACAGCCCATAATTTTAGTTTCTCACTAAAAGAGTTTAAAATATTATCTTGATTCCATAGCTCATTACTGTCTTTTACTAAATGTAAGGAAAAATTACATTGCTTTCACTACTGACTTGTTGAGCCAGTGATGCCCGCTAGATCAGTGGTAGTGCCTGTGACCTCCCCACCCAGGCCATAGTACATCTTCTAAAAGGGGAGGATAGGAACCCCATTTTCTCCTGAGTTATGGAGCTAGTCACTCCTGCTATCACAACTGGGTGGATGGTGGTCTCTGTGACCATGTCCTCTAGGCCTATATGTGGGCGGCCTCCACCAATACCACTCACATGGGTTTCATCACCTCCTCCTCCACTTAATCATTAAAAAACTAAACTTTTTAAAAATTTAACAAAGTCCATAGAAACCATAAGCAATGGGGTAACCGACCAAAGCCATACAATTTAAGACTCCAAAAATCTTCCCATCAAAAAGAAGAGAATTCTTGCATTATACGCTAAGTAACCCTTTCTACTTTCAATTTTATTCTCAATTGTTAGTCACCACAATTTAAGATTTCTGTGTAGCCCACCCAAAATCTTTTGCCCCCACCCCTCAGGGTCTTAAGCATTCATCATCACAAAATGCCAAGGAAATAAAAGCAAAAACTGCACTTGCACACTTATCTTCAAAACCTGTCTCCTAAACCTGGCCTAATTTATGTTCTAAAAGTATAATAGCCTCTTCCATGAAATAGAATCAAGGAATGCTAGAGAAGTTTAATTCATATCAGTCAAAAACACACACCAAGGAAGACATTAAAGATAAAACACAAAATTCCCAATTCACAACACAAATCCAGGAGATACAACAAAAACCAAGTCTCTTACAAAAAAAAAAATCAACTCCATAATGATGGATTCCAACCAGAATAATAACTTGGAAAATAGCCAAGAAAACCGTATCTAAGATAATGATTTTCAAAGCCTGCATTTTATTATGATCAAAACAATGAAAGAGGAGATCTGAGAGGAGTTAAATAACTGCATAAACCAATGTGAACAGAAGCACAACAGGCACTTGGATGTGATGAAATAAGCCATAAGCTGCTGAAGAAAAAAAATAACTATATCGTGGTTGTCAAGGCCCAAGCCTGCTCTCTAGAGAATTGATGTGTTAGCATCTGGAATGGACAGGTTTTAGGCTGGATCCCTCCCTCTGGGAGTTGTGTTTGTCTCCTGTTTCTATAGATAGTGACAGACTGGATTCCTCCCTTTGGCAGTTGAGTTGCCTCCAATCTGTTCTTAGATCCCTTTTGTTCTCCTCAGAAATGGCAAGGCTGAAACTTCTCCCTGAAGTGCATTTGAGACATTAGATATTTTATTACATGGATCTCAAGATATGCACATATCACAGTAACCAGGTAACTCTGCTTTGAGACATTCATTGTCCATTCCCTTTTAGCAACTAAGTGTCATTCTTGCTTTTAGTTCTACTTGGAGACATCATGTCTGGTCTCACCCAGCAAGCAGAGTGCCTTTTCTTTGTTGGCCACAATGTACACATTTAACATAATCTTGTAATGAATTTAATGCTGCTCTTCCCTGATTTTTTCCTATAAATACGCATGGATGCTACAATAGAATTGGCTTAGAGAATATAGCATATCTTAGGTTTCCTCTGATCCAATGCCTGATGAATTCCTACTGCTCCCATTTCTGTTTTCTGTATGTAAATCTGGGTTTATTTTGGTTCATGGGCCCAAGCAAAGGGTGCCCAATGTGGGACTGAGAAATTTTTGGGGGGAGAACCAAAATTAATTTGCAAGTAAGGAACCTTTGGTGTGGCCGTGGCATATAAAGTTTTCTGTTGTTTTAAAGTATAAGAGATTGTTTTGTTAGGCGAAAGGATTCAATCATAGGTAAAAACCATGGGACAGTCATATGAAAATATAATGCTAAAACCAGAAGGATTAAAAGCAGTGAGAAACAATTAACTGGCTTTGAGGATTTAGTTGCAAACTTGCATCTTTCTTTTACTGAAGGGAGCTTAAATCCCAGAATTTGGTTTCACATAGATCAGGACACATTTCTTCCTGACACTTCGAAACTGTAGGAAAAAAAAATAAAGAAGATCCATAAAAGACTCAAAATGGTTCTTCTGTGGGCTGTGGGCAGGAGGATCTCAACTTGAAGGAAAAAAGAATGCAAAACAATTGCCCTTTGAAAATGCAAATTACACTTTGGGGAATGCTGACAGATTTTTGGAGAAATAAAAAAAATTAGGCAAATACATTCATCTATTGCTAACTATAAGGTTTCTTAAGTAGTAATTAGGTTTTGGTGCTAAATTTTATAATTTAATCTGCTTTTAATGGACTTAACTGATACAAGATTTTGTTTTCAATGATAAGGTTTTTCCTAAATGTTAATCTTCCTTTGATAATGCTTTCAAAGGTAATTTTAAGGCTCTGGCTAGTGAATGTATGTTATTCATGTGTTTGTATGTTTATATGTTCTGTGTTTATATGTTGTATGTCTTGTGTAACAAGACAGTAACAAATCTGTGCCATTTCAATTATTTTTCATTACTGTTGCATGTTAATATTAAAATTTTGGCATGCTCTTTTTGAATATGTGCATACATACTTAAAATAAGAACAAATAATTTTAATGACAGCTAAGGCCCTAACTACTTAAATACTCTAAATAATTTACTTTTTAAATCAATTCCAACTATTTCTAATAAGTTATAAATTTTCTTTCATGAAAGATTACCTCGGGCTGGAGAAGTGGCTCAGGGATTAAGCCTCTGCCTTGCAGGCAGAAGGTCCTGAGTTCAGATCCTAAACCCCACGAATAGATGCTGGGCGGAAGCGGGGGCGGCCTGCGTTTCTGGTCCTGGTAGGGCGGTGCCTGTGAATCCTCCGGCAGAGTAAACAAGGAGGAGGTACAGGCGGTCCATGGTGGTTCCCGAATTCGTCCATGGTTCTACACACACACATACATATGTGCACACACATACACGCACAATTGAATAAATAATAAATAAATAAATAAATAAATAAATAAATAAATAAATAAAGCAATGTCTCAAGTAAATTAAATTTAAAAAAAAAGAAAGATTACCTCATTTGGTTTGGATTTTTAATAAGACTACAAACAAAAATATCATTATCTTAAAGGTTTTTCCATCTGTTTCCAAAATAACAAAGCCACTATGTTATTGATTAATTAAACTTGCTTTTATAGCATTTTGTCCATCAAATCTAGCAATTGGGAAAATACAAATGACTTATAAAAAATTCATTGGAAGTTTTTCACTTTCCTTGTGGTAAGATATGATAATATCTAAATGTTTCTATTGTTACAAAAAGTTGTATTCTCCTGTGATTATGTGCTGCTTTTTTATTCCATATTTGATAATGTCTTGGTCTCTGCAAAATTAAGAGAACTTTTACTAATTGTTTACCTTTTTAATTTTTCCATAGGTTTTAAAAATGAATAATAGACCAATTTATACATCTGTGCCTTTGCCCATTTTACTAAACACTATATTTCTCATAACAGCCTTTCCCAATAATCCACAAAGACAAGAACTTGTTAAATGTGATAATGACATGATTAAATAGTATTTAAAAATTAAAGAGGGTGAGAGGACTTCCTCAGATACACCTCATTTAATTCTTTCCTCCATTTTATACACTTTAATTTTTTAAAAATACAGTCAAAGATGGCTTTAGAGTGGCAGAACATCTTTGACATGCACCTTCAGTCCTAACCACATCCAGTGCTCCAGAGAAGTCACAGGTATTTTTGTGTTTCTCCATCAACAGGCTCACCCCTAGGGATTCTGGAGCATTTAGTCAGGCCAGTAAGAAATCATGGAGTCTTCCTGACAAAATCACAGCTCTCAGCCAACAGGAAATAGTTCTGAGAGTCACAACAACCAGTGACCCCCAGGCATCTCTTCTTGGCTATTATTGTTCAGCTCTATTCTTAAACATTGTAGACTTAAGTATCAGAACTTCCTGGTTGGTCAGTGCCTGCACACAAAATATTTTCTTTAATGATGGATCCCTGACCCCTGTTTGTACTAACTCTGAGAGTCAGTCATAAATTGGACTTTAAAGTTAGGTGCTGTTCACTATATGCTAAAGGACTTTATTTTCTATTTAAAATTCACTATTGTGTACCCACCATATGTTTTACATTTAGTTCCTAAAAATGTACAGTTTGTTGTTGACTTTTGCTGACATTTATCCCATTAATTGTATCTATTGTTTAATTGCTAATTGTGTTTCTCCTAAAGTTAAGTCAATATAGGTACTAATAATTTATATTTAAGACAGAATTCAGGCTCATTTAAATAACATGTATTATTAGAAAATTCCAGATTTGTGAATAGATTTGGTTGGTTTGACACTTGTGATGGGGTTGTGGGGTTCAGCCCTCTTGTGGCACACAAATTTGCCTCTCTTTGGGCTATCCCACTGATAGGAGCATTTCTCTTCTCTCAGCCAATCTTAGTCCCCAAGATTTCAATTGTCTGTACTTATCTCTTGAGTGTTCTTCAAATCTGTGGGTATAAAAGCAGCTATTTCCAGAACAGTCTTCCTACCTATAACTCATTGGTTGCTTTTCCTTATTGATCTATTTCCTTCCCTTTTTAAGGTACTTTTTCTAGATAACAGTAGCAGGAATGTGTATCATTCTGACAAGCAGGTCTTGAGTCCAATCAGAAAATTGTTGGTTATCTCCTTGATACTGATAGTCACCTGTTATAATGTTCATTTTTATTGCAACTTGCATATGTTATAAGTTGATGAGGGCTGTGATTGTTTCTCTCCCCCAAGAGCTTCTACAGTATTCCTTGGTACTATTTAAACTATCCATCTTAGCTAAGTAACCAAGAACAATGGCAGAAGCATATAACATTTGGTGGTCTTTGATACCTCTATGACCAACACTTTATCAGGAAGTGTCACATTCATGTTACTTCAAGTATATTTATCACTGGGTTCTAAGTGAATCAGCTCAGTCTTTTTTCCCTTGTTTTCCTCACTCTATATTTCTCTGCATAAGGATTGTTCACTCTTGTTCCTTTCCTTAAAAGACAATTTTTGACATATTTCTCAAATAGGAGGTTCCTTTTGGATTAGATCCCACAATGTTAAGTAAATATCTTTTTAAAAAATAATCTTTAAAACACTCAGGCAGGATGGAGCCTTGTTGAGTGCAAAAACTGAAAAACTGAAAAGAACAACCAACCATAATCTAGCATACTGATGACCCCATAATGCTTACCCAGAACTAGGCAAACCACCTCTTTCCATCCTAATGTTCAGGGAAACTTGCAGAAGAGAGGGTAGTAAGACTGTAAGAACCTAGAGGTGAGAGGTTCACACTGGACAAGATACTCCACTCAAGACTGGGCTGAAGCAACCAGGAACTCACTGCACTGAGATTTGACCTTGCCAGACCTGCACAATGGCTGTCATGTCAAAAAGCCCCCATAGACTAGCAAGGATCTCAGAGGAGATAGTTTCAGGCAGTAGGATCTTTAGAACCAAGTTGTTACACACATATAAGGGAATACCCATATTAGGAAAGGGCCCAAGGAGGGTACCCTGATCTCCCACAGAGGCCTGAACCTCTGCTAGAGTGGAGATTCAGAGGGAATTTCTGGGCCCATATAAACTAATGGGTAGGTTTGTGGGAGGGATAATGTGGGAAACACCATGGAAAGTGAAGGAGGGAAGGATGAGGGAACATAAGGGGAAAAGGGAGAGAGGAAGGAAAGGAGGAAACAGGATGATGAGGATATCTACTCACTGAGCTTGTATAACTAGGAGAAAATTTTTAAAAGTCACATATGGTTTATGACTTTGTACGAACTTATATGCATCCATGTATTCTTGCTACCCTTCAGATATTTCAAGAAACTTAAAGCAAATTAACATTTCACTATTCTTTAGAAATTACTGCATAAATTGACTCATAAAAAGAAAAAACTTTGTTGGAGAAGGATAAATGTGGAGAATAAGCCCCACACTATGAAAGCATTTTCCTACTGTAAAAGCAAATATGATCTGAAAATTGACATTCATATCTACTTAATCACACCAAAGAAATGTAAGAAGAATGCCAATATTTGTTATTTATATTATACAATGGCTTTATGTATACTGAAACTAATAATCATAAAGTGACATATCAAGATTCAAAACAGCAGCTATCTGATGAGCAGGCAGTAATAATAGAAGAGCCTGGGGACAGAAAGGGATGCTGTCAGACAGTATCCTCTGGTTATATCAGGACTGCTGCCTCCAAACTTCAAAGTAACAGTATGAATTAAATATATTGGAAAGCAGTATTTATAAAATTAAGAATTACAAAGATCTCTGCTCAATTAAGAAAGGTTGAGTGACTATTTTGGGCTAAACAGCAAGAAATGATCATGCTTTGATATAAATATTGTTAGTTGTAAAAAGTTGAAAAAAGTCACAAATTCTCAGAATTTTGCTTATTTGACTTCTATAAGAACAGAAATTTAATGTCTTGAACATACATCTGTGATTTGAAAAACTATCCTAGTTGCATGAACCATATAGGAAAGGAAAATATAAATTCCCATCACATTGCATTATGTATTCATAACTGTAGCAACTCAATTACTCTCAGTAACCAAATAGTAATTTGAGTTATTAAAGCATTTTATAGACTTGGCTCCTCTCTCTTAGTTACAAAGTTGGCTACAAACTGACTTCAGTTGTTTTCCTACATACATTCAATTAATTCCTGTAATGATTTCTTTGGTCAGTGTCTTATTTTGATTACCATGCCTTGAAGTTTTCTCCAGTGTTTCAAAGGCATATTGATCCCCAGAATCTTAAAAGCAGTTTATTACTAAAAGCATTCTCAGCACTATTATATACAGAAATAAAAATTAACAACTTCATCATGACACATCGGTGTGCTTCCCTAAGCCTTATGATACATTTTCTGTTAAAAAAAGATCATATCTTTTATTCTTGTGTTTTTTAACATTCATTTTTATTGAAGACTCTTTTGATTTAGTCACTTTTTTAGAATGTAGAAATAACATTTAAAGGAAACAAAATGGTTAAATACAGTACAGTGTATATCAGCAAGTATGGCTTAAACTGTCCTTCTGCTCATTGATTTAGATGAAATCTTGGAAAGTTTATTAATCTTTTAGTTGAAGACATTTACTTTCTTAAGAAATTATTTGATAACCTGTCACTGCTGATAAAAGAGTTAAATACCAGTTTTCCTCCTCTTAGAGAACAGACCAAATATTGTCGTCTTTCAAAGTCTGTTCCCTGTGATTTTTCAACTCTTCAAAACTGAAAATCCAACCAGACACTAAAACTGTTTCATACTCTTTTCCTGCTAATCCTTACTTAATTTAAGACCTTTACTTCCCAAAGTTGTATTATGGAAACAGAGTGTATCAATTTTTTCATTTCATTCCTTCTATGTGTTTACCCAGGTCCATTAAGACAACTTAAACATTGTCATTACTTTCTATTGCAAATGCTTGCTGAGAGTTAGCAGATTTTTGTTCTTCTTATAATATACAACATATCTTTTTCATAGTGTTCTATAAATGGTTGATATGCTGACCTTCATATCTTATCATGGTATGAAATGGTTTTCACATCTGCCTTAAGGTATTCAGTTAATAACCTGGAGAACTTACTCAACACTATTATCAAATATTTCACTATGCACTCAACACCCCAATAGGGATGAAGCTTAAATGAAATTTTATAATTGTCTTTATTACTCATTAGCACAGGCAATACCTCAACCATTGAAACTATTGTCAATGGAAGATTAAAAGCAATTATCTTTTTCCCTAAAGTCTTTCTTCTGTCACTCTAATGTAGATTATCACATAACATAAAGTTAGAATCTGAGTAAATAATATAAATTAATTATATAAACTTTACATCACAAAATTCACAAAACCTAAAATATTTGTCCAATTTTATCTTATTTTTCTCAACTTTTTCCCATATTAGTTCATGCTTAACATAATTAATCTAGACTATTGTGAAGATTTAGGAATTACCTCTTTTCCCTCAGTATTTATCCACAAACTGTTACTAACTGAAATACTTTTACAGTTAAACAGCACTGGCTGCCTACATTCCTGCCTTTATGGCTGGGCTGAGTCTTTTCTATGACACCTAAAATATTTCTGTATTTTCAAAAATGTGATTATTTTATGTATAGTATAGATTTTACACATTAAATATAAATTATTGGAAGGGTACAGTCATACCTATATAGCTGTATGTTGGTGAAAAAAACTAGGGAAAAACCTACAAAATGTTTCAACAGGTGAGCTTGAATGTGTATTGCCAGTGGACTGGTTCCTCTTCCTCTCCTCTCTCTGCTAATCATGCACACAGAGGAGTACAGGTAGAAGATTCTGTACAATACCTAACTTCAAGACTAAAGACGGAAAGGCCTCCAAAAGACAGCATAACAGGGGCTGAAGAGGTGGCTCAGGGGTTAAGCCTCTGCCTTGCAGGCAGAAGGTCCTGAGTTCGGATCCCAGATCCCACGTTATAGACGCCAGGCAGAAGCAGGGGCGGCCTGCGTTTCTGGTTCTGGTAGGGCGGAGCCTGTGAATCCCGGGACAGAGGAAGTGGAGGCGTCCATGGTGGTTCCCAAATTCATCCGTGATTCTACAGACACACACATACGCACACACGCACAATTGAATAAATAAAAAAAAATTAAAATATTTAAAAAAAAGACAACATTACAGTCATTTCAGAAAACCCACATGAGAAGCATCAACATGCTTCCACAGCCAGAGAACAGTGGAATCACTACCTTTTGTTTCAATTGAAGGCACAAACATTTGTTATGTAACACAAAGAGAAATATAGACATTACAAATATCATTCAGGTACTGAAAAATAGCATCCCACCAAAAATCAATACCCAATGACTTCAAATAAAACTATAATCAACATCTACTCATCCTAAAAGCATTATACACAAATAGAAATCCTAACTCCTCAGGAGACATAAGTGAGATAACAGTATAAATCATAAAAAATAAGTCACCACCTAATAACAGATGCCAACATCACATAGAAAAAACAAAAATAATACAAGAGGCCAAGAAATCCCCTTGATAACATCAATCCCAAGGCTTCACAATTCACACAGAGTAGCCCATTGGGAAGTTATCCAAGAGAGCAATAACATGGTCAATGGATTTCAAAGATCAATATAAATATGTTCGAACAGCTACAAGAGAACACAGATGAACACCTAAACAAATTTGAAGAACACAATAAACTCACGAAAGAAACCTAAGAAAATGCAAAAAAAAAAAAAAAAAAAAAAAAAAACAAGACACAACCAGAATGAAAATAGCCTGAAAACAGGTCTCAAAACAATGAAAAAAAAAAAAATACGAACCAAAGTGTTCCGCAAGCAAACAGAAACACTGAAAAGAGCCTATATTGAAATAACATTGGAACTAAAAAATTTAAGTAGCATAATAAGAAATTCAATAGAAAGGCTCAAAAATAAAACTGATTGTGTAGATCACAGTCTCAGAAATGGAAGAAAAGATACAAGAGAATGATAAGTCAATGAGAGAAACTGATAAATGGAAAAACACAGTTGGACAGAATGGGAACTCTGGGACTGTGGGGGTCCACGCGGATTGCAGCTCCTTCTTGCAGGCAGGTCAGGAGGGTCCTCCACAAGGGGGATGGGGGAAAGGTGATTGTGCTGTCCCCCTGCTCCCAGCCCTTGCTTCCTGAGGACAATCAGATAAGACAGAATCTAGTCAAGCAGGAATGCATTTATTGCAAGTCTGCAGCCATCTTATAAAGGTAGAAACCCCAATGGGAATTCCAGGGCAGGGAAACAGGCAACCAATCATTTTTAAGGTCAAGCCAGCACGCAGGTTGTATGTAGCTAAATTTCTTTAAAGCATCCTGAGCTACTCCCTCCTGACTTCCTCCATCCTGAGCTATTCAACACATCCTGAGCTTCCCCCTCCTAACTTCTCCTGAGCTGGTCAAAACATCCTGAGCTGCCCTCCAGACTTCCTCCATCAAAACATCTTTGTCTAACCTTGCCAGATTATTGAGGTCACCTAGACTGAGGTCCCCACATGGGACACCATCAAAAGGCCAAATATATGGATCATGGATATCCCAGAAACAGACACAGGAGAGGAAGATCCACCATGCATAACTAATGAGATCCTAGGGCAAGATTTCTCTGATCTAGAAAAAGAGATAAACACCTTATTCAAGAGGCATACAGAACACCAAATAGAATAAAGAAAGAAACAACCCATGGCATATGGCCATTCACCAAGGTACACATTAAAGAGAGGATCTTAAGAATTGTAAGACGGAAGGAACAAGTCACATACTGAGATAAACACATTAAAATAACAACTGACTTCTCAGTATAAACAGTATAAATCAGAAGGGCTTGGAGAGACATAACACAAGTTCTGAATGAACACAAATGCTGATCTAGATTATTATATCCACCAAAATTGTTGGTCATAATAGAATGTGAAAGAAAAATAGTCCATGACAGAAACAGGTTAAAAGTCCATATGACTTCTAATCCAGGGCTACAGAGAATACTGGAAGAAATGCACAAGAGGAAAGAGAAGGATAAACATATCAAAGAATCTAAAGGGAATAAATAATACTAGCACAAGAACTGAAAAAGGGACTGAAAAATGCAAACACAACAAGATCAAACAAATGTCAGGAAACATTAAACACCTTTCAATAATACCTTTAAATGTCAATGCCCTCAACTTCCCAATCAAGAGACACAGACTTATAACTTGGACCAAGCTTCATGACCCATTAATTCTCTGCTTCCAAGAAACACAAGTCACCTTGAAAGATAGACAGACCCTCCAGTTAAAAGGATGGTCAAAAGTACTCCAAGCAAATGGAAAGAGGAAACAAGCAGAAGTTGCCATCTTATCCTAAACATATGCATTAAACTTAGGAGTACCCAAATTCACCAAACAAATATTACAGGACGCAAAAGAATTAATTAACCCAAACACAGAGTTAATAGGACATTTCAATACTCCACTCACACAATAGAACATGTCAAGGGTCAAAAACTAAACAGAGACACTTTGGAGTTAAATGAAATCATAAATCAATGGAATACAGATATCTACAGAACATTTCACCCAAACACTAAAGAATACACATTCCTTTTAGCAATCCATGGAATATTCTTGAAAATAGACCATATGCTAGGACACAAATGAAATCTCCATAAATACAGAAAAATGGAAACCACTTCCAACATACTATTGACCATCATGGAATAAAGATAGACATGTAAACAATGGAAACACTAGAAAGCATACAAACTCATGGAAACTAAATAACACATTTTTGAATGAAGAATGGGTCAAAGATTAAATAAACAATGAAATAAAAAAACTTCCTTGAAGCTGATGAAAATGAAGATACAATCTATCAAAATTTATGGGACACATTGAAAGAAGTTCTAAGAGGGATGTCTACAGTACTAAATACCTACATCACAGAAGAGGAAATTGAATAGATGTCTAAATGTTATACAGTAATTAATCCTAAAAGTAGCATATAGGAAGAAATATATCCAGAATCTGAGTAGAAATCAATGAATTGGAACTCCAAATACAATACAAAAAAATCAATAAAGAGCTGTTTTTTTTGAAAAGCTAAACAAATTGACAAACTTTTAGCTACACTAACCAAAAGAAGAAATGAGAACACTCAAACAAATTTAGAAACAAAAAGGGGGAAATCACAACAGATACTGGAGTAATCCACAGAATCATAATATATTTTAAAATTTTTATTCCCTTAAATTGGAAAATCTAAAGGAAATGGATGAATTTCTAAGCAATATAACTTACCAAAAATGGCTCAAGATGAAAGAAGCACATTAAAAGGATCAATAAAAATTGATGAAATTAAAAGAGTAATTACAAGTCTTCCAACATAACAATGCCCAGAACTAGATGAATTCCTGGACATTTTTAAATTGGAAGACTTGTAATTATACTTGAAAACTATATGAATGAATAAATAATTTTAATAAATTGACAGGCTACAAAATCAACATGTAAAAATCAGTAGCCTTACTATATGTCAGAGATAAACAAGCTTAGAGTGAAGTGAGGGAATGAAATCTGTTCTCCATAGCATCAAAGAAAATAAAATGCCTTGTAATAAATTTAACAAGGAAGTAAAAGATGTGTTTAGTGAAAATTACAAAACCCAGCTGAAATAAACTAAAGAGGATATCAGAAAGTGGAAAGACCTTTCTTGCTCATGGATTAGTAGGATAAATATTATGAAAATGTCCATTCTTCCCAAGGCAATATATAGATTAAATGAAATCCCAATCAAAGCCCAATGCAAGTCTTCACAGAATTGGAAAAAACAATCTTAAAATTCATTTGAAAGAACAGAACACCCCGACTAGCCAAAACAATCTTAAGCAATAAGAAGACTCATGGAGGTATTTGAAACTATACTACAAATCTGTAAAAGCAGGTTGTACTGGCACAAAGACAGATATACCAACAAACGAATTAGAACAGAGGACCCAGATATAAGGTCCCACACATGCAGCCACTAGTTTTTTGACAAAGGTGACAAACATACAAGCTAGGTAAAACACATATTCAACAAGTAGTGTTAGGCATCTACACTTAGAAGAATAAAAATTGACTGTTGCCTCTCACCTTATACAAAAATCAACTCCAAATAATTCAAGGACCTCAATGTTAAACCTGAAACCCTGAAATTCTTAGAAGAAAAAGTAGAGAATACACTTGAATTGAAAGGCCTCGGTAATGATTTTCTAAACAGAACCTCAATTGCCCAGGAACTAAGATTAATAAACAACAAATGGGACTCCATGAAATTAAAAAGCTTCTGTCCTGCAAAAGAAACTGTAACTGTGCAAAAAGAAAACTCAAGGAATGGGAGATGGGGGAAAAATTATTGATAGCTATGAATCTGAGAAAAGATTTATCTCCGTAATATACAAAGAGCTCAAAAATCTAAAAAACTAAAAAAATAAACATTCCAGTTTAAAAATAGGCCCTGGAACTGAACAGGAAGGGACTTCACTTAAAAAGAAATTGAAATGTCAAACAAATATCTTAAAAGAGTCTCATCAGAGAAATGTAAATTAAAACTAACTTGCAATTCTGTCAGAATGGCTAAGATCAAAACACAAAAGATGTTTTAACACAAAAACAAAGAATGTTTTTTGCTTTATCACAAAAACAAAGATTGCTGGCAATGATGTGGAGAAAAGGGAATACTTATTCACTGCTGGTGGAAGTGTAAGTTAGTACAGCCTCTTTGGAGACCTATGTGGTGGTTTCTCAGTTAAAAATGGAACTACCATATGACTTCTATCATTATTCCCAGAAGAATCTGCATTTTATTAAAAGTCATTTGTTCATCTATGTTCATTTCAGCTCTAGTTACAATAATATGAAAATGGGATCAGTCAACATGTCCATCAACAGAGGAATGTGTAATGAAAATCTGATAAATATACATAAAGGAATACTATTCCGCCTTCAGAAAGAACGATATTATGGAATATGTTGGTAAATGAATGGAGCTGGAAAATTTAATATTGGGCAAGATATCTCAGACACAAAAGAAGCACCCTGAGTTCTCTCCTATATGTGGACACTAGCATTGACATCCTTGTCCATGTATTTAGCTAGTAAGTGTCAGAAAATTTGAAAGCAATCAATGAATAGAAAGGTGGAAATGAATGTTAAGGTAAAACCTTTTAAGGCAGAGATTTAGGATACCTTGGCAACTAGGGTTAGGGAAGGAATAATGGGGAAAATATCTAAGAGGGCATATGAGATGGGAAAATGATGGGATAAAAGGTAGAAAAACCCTAAGATTGTGGCAAATAACCCCATAGGAAATTCCTATGCTAGAAGTATATCAAAAATTTCTTTTAAAGAAAATCACAAGAATGGGCAGTCCCTATGCAGAAAAGTTCAGAGAGAGGAAAACATGGCAAAACAAAAAATGCCCTGAAATGGTCCATGTTGAACCCAGTAATAAATGTGACATGTGATACTTCATGATAAAATGTTGGTCAAAAAGGTCTTAAGCACCAAACATTATAGACTTTTGTCATTGTTTTGGCTTGCTCTCCAAAAAACTTACAGTGAGTTCCTATTATTGAAGATGTAGTACAAATGGATCACAGAACATGGGCAAAATACTACTAATGGATCACAGAACATGGGCAAAATGCACAACTAGATCTTGTCTAAGAACGTCATCCTTGCTGGATAGGTTATACAGGACCAAGAAATATTGTAGAAGCTGCAGGGAGAGAAAAATAATCAAAGGCCTCATCAATTTATGAGAATTGTCAGTTGTGATAAAAATCACCATGGTAATAGATCACTGCCAGTTTAACAGTGGCATGAATATCAAGCAGACAACCAATAGCTTTCTGATTGGACTCACACCTGTTTGTCAAAATGGAACACATTCCCACTGCTGTTAACTAGAACAAGAACCCATAAAAATGAAGGAAATAGGCAAGACCAAATACTAGGCAAGACCAGCTTATGAACTTATAGGTAAGAAGATGGTACTCCAAACTGCTCTGTAAATATCTGTTATTTTACCCATAGATTGGAAAAGCACTCAGCACTCAGCCTGGAAGTCTTCTTCTACAACAGAGGTAGAGGACCTCAGCACCATGACAGGATTTCAGGAGAGATAATAACATGAAGTAGAAACCTCCATGACTAAGGCTGGATGAGTGAAGAGGAAGGCGTGGCTCAAGGCGTGCCATTGAGGCCTGAACTTCCACAAGAGTAAATAAATCAGAAGAAACCCTGGGGCCCAAAAGCAGACAGACAGGAGGGTGGGAAGGAGTGGGATTGATTGATAAAAGGAGGGTAGGGGTATGAAAAAGAGAGGGGAGGGAAACAGGGATATGTACTCAATATGTTTATAAAACCAGGAAAAAGATAAAAAATTAAAAATCATAAGATAAGAAAAGAAATCAACTAAATCTTTAAACAAGGCAAATAAATGGTATATCACAAAATTGCACTGTTGATAAATATGGAAACACTGAGAATATACAAAAGAATATGTCTGTGGTAAGTATTTAAAGCGATGGTTGTTCATGTTGGGTGATGGTTTATAAAGGTTATGGGTAAATTTTTCTTTTTCTTTTGATTAGTGTATGCTCATTATACATAGAGATGGACTTTATACAAAGTATTTCTTTCAATTTTATCATATATTTTTATCTCCTCACTCTCTACTTTCTTCTTCCCACTACTCCTGCCACTTTCTTCCTAATCTCTCTTATGCTTACATGCCATGTGTGTGTGTTTGTGTGTACACATATGTCCTCATAGTTGAATTAACAGTTTAAATGCTTAATTCTTCTTCTCTTTGAGTTTAAGCACAATTAAGTATCACCATCTTTCAAAGTCCTTATATTTTCCTATTTTTTAAGAGTGAACATCACACCACACATTAAAAATGCCTTGGGACTGACCAGTGGGTATGAATGATTGATATGCAAGGATAAGGACATGAACTTGAAACTTCAGCATTAAGGTAAAAAGCCAGGCATGACCCAGTATGCCCATAACTCTAGTATTTTGGGAAGCAAAGATTAGATGATTCCTGGGGCTAGTGGTATTTGGTTGTCTCCAGGGTCAATACAGACCTGATTTCAAGGGAACAAAACAGAAGATAATGGAGGAGGCCACATCATATCTTTTTTTTATTTATTTTTATTTCTGCTCATACAAACTTAACAGGTACACCAGTCCCCTTCCTCCTTCCACCCACTCCTGCTTCCCCTCTCTCCCCTTCCCCCAATGCCTTACACCCATCCCCGGAGCATCCTTCAATGTGCATACCAAACTCTCCTCTGGGTCCTCCTCTCTGATGAGATGCAAGGACCCAGTGGCATTTCCCAGAACCCTTTCTTGTGTTCCCCTTAAACATAGGAACACTACTGTGACTGTCAATCCATAGCCTCCAAGGATCCTAGTGCCTTTAATCCATGCTATACTTTGTGGGGTGAATAATGTGTTGGACATTGTGCAGGGCATGCACAATCCTATTATGATTGCTTTGGCCCTAACTTGTGTGGACTATCTTGCATATCATACTCCTCCCATCCTTGTGCTCTTACAATCTTACTGCCCCCCTCTTCCTCAAATTTCCCTGAGCTTCAGGATGGGAAGAGATTAGACTGGCCTAGTTCCAGGTGGTTGATATAGAGTCTCTGATGTTCTGAATTATGGTTTGTCGATTTGTTTTCAGTTTTGCTGCTCCTGCAATGACCTTGGTTCCTTCCTGATGGGTATTGAATATCGCCCCCCCCCCCAGCCAGAAATAAAAATCTGTTAAATTAGAGTCTTGTTATAAGAGTATATTCAAAGGTAGATGGAATAAAAGTAGGAGACCACAGTGAGGGAGTGGTCAGTCTCCCATTTGAAAAATGGTTACTTTCTATCTGCCAGACTATATGCCCTCACCTTCTGGTGAGATCATACCTCAGCAGTTGCAAATGATCAGGAAGGAAAGTCTGTGAACTTATCCAGATGTCTCATTACTTACTTGCAGTCTTTGATGGTGGCCTATTTTCTCTGCTGTAACATGATCCCCTCTCTCAAGTGTCTCTAAGTGGATTTGGTACTAGGATCCACCTATTAGAGAGTATATGCGGTTAATTTTCTGTGTCTGGGATACTTCACTCAATATAATTGTTTCGAATTCCATCCATTTCCTGGCAAATTTCATTAATTCATCATTTTTGATAGCTGAGTAGTATTGCATTGTATAAATGTACCACATTTTCTTTATCCATTCGTCAACTGTTGGACATTTGGGCTGATTCCATGACTTTGCTGTTGTAAACAGTGCTGCTATGAACATGGTCATGCTTGTGCTATTGAGGTGAATTTTTGCTGTGTGTGTGGGGGTTATTCTCAAAAGTGGTATAGAAGGGTCATATGGCATTTCAATCTTTAACTTCTTTAAGAATCGCCAGACTACTTGCCAGAGTGGTTGTATGAGCCTGCATTCCCACCAGCAATGTAACAGAGTTCCCCTCTCTCCACATCCTCTCCAGGACTTGGTGTTGCTTGTATTGTGGATTTTTGCCATCCTGACCAGGGTGAGATGATATCTCAGGAAGTTTTGACTTGCATTTCCCTAATGGCTAAGGATGTGGAACATTTTTTAAGATATTTGTTAGGCATTTTAATTTCATCCTTGGTAAAGTTTCTTTTAAATTCCAAGGCCCATTTTTTTAATTGGCCCATTTGTTTCCTTGGTGTTTAGTTTTCTAAGTTCTTTGTGCACTCTGGATAATAGAGCTCTATCAGATATGTGGTTAGTGAAGATTTTCTCCCATTCTGCGGGTTGCCTTTGCGCTCAAGTTACAATCTCTTTATCTGAACAGAATGTCTTTAATTTCACAAGATCTCATCTGTTGAGTGTTGGTTGTAGTGAATGTGCTATTAGATGTCGTTTAGGAACTGTTGGCCTAGCCCAATCAGCACGAGGGAGTTCCCTATCCTTTCAACTATAATTTTTATAGTCCCTGGCCTTATATCAAGGTCCTTGATCTATTTGGAATTAATTTTTGTACCTGGTGACAAGTACAGGTCCAGTTTTAATCTTTTGCGTGTGGATATCCAGTTTTTCCAGCACCATGTGTTGAAGATGCTGTTCTTTTTGCATTGGATTTTTGGGCCCCTTTGTCAAAGATCAACCCTTATCCATTGATGTGTTGTCTATTTTGAAGCCAATATCAGGCTGTTTTTACAAATATGGATTTCTAATATAGACTAAGGTTTGGTATGGTAATACATCCAGCAGTGTTTTTGTACTCAGGATTTTTTTTTTTTTTTTTTTTTTTTTGGTGACCTGAGTCTTTTGTGCCTCCATATGAATTTTGAGATTGTTTGGTCAACTTCTTTAAAGAATTGCTTTGGGATTTTAATTGGTATAGTATTGAATCTGTATGTTGCCTTTGGTAGGATGGTCATTTTTACGATATTGATTCTGTCAATCCAGGAACATGGGAGGTCTTTCCACCTTCTGGTGTCTTCTGCTATTTCTTTCTTTAGGATTTTAAGTTTTCATTATAATGGTCTCTTACTTCCTTGGTTAGGTTTATACCAAGGTATTTCATTTTTTAGGGGCTATAGTAAATAGGATTGTTTCTCTCAGGGCTTTTTCACTTCTTTCATCCTGGGCATACAGGAATGCCACTGATTTTTGTACATTTATTTTGTATCCTGCTACCCTGCTGAACTTCTGTGTTAGTTCCAGGAGCTTCCTGGTGGAGTTTTTGGGCTCATTCAGGTATAAGATCATGTCATCTGCAAATAGAGATAACTTGACTTTTTCCTTGCTGATTTGAATCCCTTTTATGTCCCTTTCTTGTCTTATGGCTTCAGCTAAGACTTCAAGTGCAATATTGAATAGAATTAGTGAGAGTGGATTGCCTTGTCTAGTTCCTGATTGAAGTGGGAATACTTTAAGTTTTTCCCCATTGAGTAGAATCCTTGCTGTTGGCTTATTGTATACAGCTTTTATTATATTGACAAAGGTTACTTCCATTCCAACTGTCTCTAGGGTTTTGATCACAAAGAGCTGTTGGATCTTGTCAAAAGCTTTTTCTGCATCTATTAATGCAGATACTCTATTGGAGTATCATGTGGTCTTCAACTTTGGACTGGTTTATATGGTGAATTACATTTATTGATTTGCATATGTTGAACCAACTTGTGTGCCTGGGAAAAAGCCTACTTGATCCCCATGGATGATCTTTTTGATATATTTTTGAATCCGATTTGCTAAGACTTTGTTGAGAATCTTTGTGTCTGTGTTCATCAGGAGATTGGCCTATATTTTTCTTTTTTAAGTATATCTTTATTAGGTTTTGGGATTAAAATGATAATAGCTTCATAGAAAGAATTTGGTAGTGTTCCTTCCTTTGCTAATTGATGGAATGGTTTAAGGAGTATTGGTGTTTTTAGCCCCTTAAATGTCTGGTAGAACTCTGTGCTGAATCTATCTGGTCCAGGACATTGTTTATTGGGAAGATTTGAGATTACTAAATCTATTATTATGGGATTAATTTCCTCATATGTTGTAGGACTATTTAAATAATTCACAACTTCCTGATTCAATTTAGGTAAGTTGTGTTTAGTTAGGAATTCATCCATCTCTTTTATGTTGTCAAATTTCACAGAGTATAAGTTTTTGAAACAAAACATTATTATTCCCTGGTTTTCTTGGATATCAGTAATGATAACTCCATTTTCATTTCTAATTTTAATTTGGGTTTTCTCTCTCTTGCTTTTGGTTAATTTAGCTAGAGGTGTATCAATCTTATTGATTTAAAAAAAACAGTTTTTTGACTCTTTGATTGTCTTATCATTTTCCTAATCTTGATTTCGGATATTTCTCCCCTTATTTTCTAATCTCCTGTCTTCTGCTGCTTTTGGGATCAGATTGCTCTAGTTTCTCTAAAGCTTTAAGCTGCATTGTTATTTCTGATGTTTCCATTTTCTTGATGTAGGCATTAAAAGCTATGAACTTACCTCTTAGGACAGCTTTCATTGTGTCCCAGAGATTTTGGTAAATTGTATTTTCATTATCATTCACTTTCAGGAAATCTTGAATTTCCTTTTTAATTTCTTCCTGAACCCAATTCTTCAGCATCATAGTGTTAAGTTTCCAGTAGTTAGTGTACTTTCTGTTGTTTCTTGTGTTGTGGATGTCAAGCTTTAGGCTGTGGTGTTCTGATAGAGTATATGCTAGAATTTCAACTCTCTCGTGTATGTGGAGATTTATTTTGTGGCCCAATATTTGATCTATTTTGGAGAAAGTTCTGTGTGCTGCTGAGAAAAATGTGTATTCTTTGGTGTGTTGATGAAAAGTGCGAAGAGATCTGTAAGGTCCATTTCAGTAAGGGTTTGATTAAGTTCCACAGTTTCTCTGTTAAGTTTTTTATCTGTTGATCTATCTCATGTTGAGAGGGCTGTGTTGAAATCCCCAAGAATTATCATTTTGGGGTTGATTTTTTGCTTTAGACATTGTAGAGTTTGCTTAATGAGTGTGGGGAGCCTGTATTGGGTGCATATATGTTCAGTATTGTGAAGTTTCCTGGAGAATTGTACATGTGACTAAAATGTAGTGTCTCTTATGATTTTTTTTGGTTTGAAGTGCACTTTGTCCGAGAGCATAATGGCTACCCCTGGCTGTTTCCTGGTTCCTTTAGCTTACAGAATTTTTGACCAGCCTTTTATTTTTAGGATGTGCTTATCTTTTGTGGTGAGATGGGTTTCCTACAGGCAGCAGATTGATGGGTTGTAATTTTTAATCTAAGTTTGTAATTTGTGTCTCGTGATCAGTGAGTTAATTCCATTAACATTTAATGTTATAATGGAGAAATTGTTTTTAATTCTGGGCATTTTTTATATTTAGTGGCTTTTGTAAGTGTATTGTTTCGCTTTTAGGTTTTGGTGGTATTTTACTTCCCTTCTGTTCTGGATATGCTTGTTTTTTTTTCTTCAAGCTTGAGTATCATTTTTAGCATTTTTTTAAGGCCGGGTTTGGTGGACATGTATCCCTTCAAGTTGTCTTTGTGCTGGAAAATTTTTCTTCCTCCCTTAATCATGACAGATAGTTTTGAGGGGTATATCAGCCTGGGTTGACATTTTTGCTCATTCAATACTTGAAGTATGTCTCTCCAAGCTCTTCTTTTTTTTACTGTTTCTATTGAGAAGTCATTTGTTATTTTAATAGGTTTACTTTAAAAGTGACTTTTTTTTTTCTTGTGAAGTTCTCAGCACCTTTTCTTTGTCTTGAATGTGGAGTGCTTAACTATTATTTACCATTGCGAGTTTCTATTTTGGTCATATCTGTTTGGGGTGCGGAATGCCTCTTAGATTTGGATGGGCATCTCTTTTTTTAGATGAGGAAAGTTTTCCTTGATGATAGTTTGAAAAATTTCCTCTGGTGTGGTATTTTGGGATTCTTGCTCGGGTATTCCATGAATATGCATGTTAGGCTTTTTCAGGATATCTCATAACTCTTGAATATTTTTCTTGAGTATCTTTTTGGCTTTAACAACCTTTTCCATTGAGCTGATTAATACTCCCACTTTGTCTTCAAGGTCTGAAATTCTATTTTCTGTTTTGTAAGTTCTGCTGATAAGACTCTCTGTTGAATTCTGGGTTGAAGATAACTTAGTTCAGTTTTCAACTCTGCTTGAGTCTGTTTTAATTGCTCTATGATATTTTTGTTTCTTGAACTGTTTTTCTCAACTCTTCCAAGTGTCTGTTGTGTTCCTCTTCAAAGTGGTTGATGTGGTTATTTAATTCCTCTTGGATTTCCTCTTTCATAGTATTGATCATGGTAATCATCATGTTTTGAAAGTCGTTATTTTGGGTCACGCTTTCTTAGTTATTTTCTGTGGATTTTTTATGGTTGAAGGCTATTATTATGGGATTAATTCCTTCAGTGGGAGATTTGTTTTCTTGGGTTTTGTTTCTCATGAATTTGCACTTTGACTTGGGCATTGTCCTTTTATCGCTTAAGATCTTTTCAATTTCTGTGTGTTTTTCACTGAACTGAATTATTTGGCCTGAAGCAGCTCCTGCTCCAGCTGGCTGGTGAGAGAAGCTGGGTCTAGTGGGTTGCCAGGGGTTTGGGGGTGAGCAGAGGGAGCTTACCTAGAGTGCAGTGTGTTCTGGCTGGACTGCATGTGTCCCATGTGGGTGGGGAAAGGCACATCATATCTTTGTATGTGTGACCTTCGTAAGCATACAAACATCTATATGTTCTCACCTGCAAAGCACACACACACACACACACACACACACACACACACAGCCACTCACTCATAAAATTCAAAAACAGAAAGGAAAAATGTCTCCTTTTCCTATTTGGCTCAAAATATTGTTCTAAGCATCCCCATGGATGCTTTATTAAAAATACCATTTTATATTTGCACTGTGTGTGTCTGTGTCTTTCTGTGTCCAGATATAATTTAGAGTTCACAAATTTGTTCCTAACAAATGACTGAGCAAAAATTATGGCTGAACAAAACTCTGTTTTATTGATGCTATACCACATTTTCTTCATCCATTCATCTATTCCTGGGCACTGAGACTGATTTCATTACTTACCTATTCAGAAAAATGTGATAAAATGATTGAGCAATTATTTCTAGAATATGTTTTCTTATAGTCTACACACAAACACAGAAATACACACACACATACAACACACACACATACAAATGAACGAACAAAGAGTAGAAAAATGGTATACTTGGGGCTAAAGGTAATTCTATTTTCAATTTTTGAACAATTATATTTATTTATTTCCATAGTGGCTAGTTTATATTTCTTCTAGTGTTATATAAGGGGTTTCTTTTCAGAAAGTCTTGACCGTATTTGTTGTTACTTATTTTCTTAATAAATATCCTGACTGAGTGGAAGTTCAATGTAATTTGAATTTGAATTTTCCTAATGGCTAGACCAGGTCAATATTTTTCAAAATGTTTATCGACCCTTTGTACTTGATCTTTTAGGAATTATTTCATAACTACATTTATTGCTTTGAGTGTTGGGTTAATTTTTCATTAAGTTTTTTTATTTTTTTGTGTGTATTATGTGTTAATTGTTTCTCAACTGTGTAACTTGTGAAGATAGCCCATTTTGTGGGCTATATCTTTGCTCGTTTCCCTTGCTGTGTTGATGCTTTTTAATTTCTTTTTTTTAACTTTTTTATTATTATTTCTGCTCATACAAACTTAATAGGTACACTGGTTCCCTCCCTCCTTCCTCCTCCCCCTGACCCCCCTGCTCTCCCTCCCCTCATCCCTCCTTCCCCATCCCCCAGTGCTTCCCCCTCATTCCCTGGAGAATCCTTTAATGTCCATGCCAGACTCTCCTCTGCGCCGTCCTCTCTGATGACGTACAAGGACCCAGTGGCATTTCCCCGAACCCTTTCCTGTGTTCCCCTTAAGCATAGGAACACTACTGTGGCTGTCAATCCCTTGCCTCCAAGAATCTTGGTGCCTTTAGCAGATGCTAGACTTCGTGGGGTCAATAGTGTGTTGGACATTGCGCAGGGCATGCAAAGTCCAATTATGATTGCTTCAGCCCTAACTTGTGTGGAGTATCGTGCATATCATTGCTCCTCCCATTCTTGTGCTCTTACAGTCTTACCACCACCTCTTCTGCAAATTTCTCTGAGCTTCAGGATGGGGAGAGATTAGTCTGGCCTAGTTCTAGGTGGTTGATATAGAGTCTCTGAAGTTCTGGATTATGGTTTGTTGATTTTCTTTTGCAGTTTTGCTGCTCCTGCAATGATGCTTTTTAATTTCATGCAGTCACATTTGTCAGTTTCTAGTTATATTTTCTGAGCTTTTAGAATTCTCTTCAGAATGTCCTTTCTTGGGCCTGTGTATTTCCAGTATTTCCTTTAACACAGTCTGATCTCTCCGACTTATTAAGATCTTTGACCCTGTTTAAATTTATTTCTGTACAGGGTGAGAGATACAAACTTGGTTTTACTTTTTTACATGTTTGAAATGCAGATACATACTGAAAGGTCCATTGAGGCTTGTGGCAAACAGGAAAATCTCTTCCAGGAAGAACCACTGCACGGATGGAAAAATTGTGACAATTTTGTGACAGCCAGCTCTTCATTCCTTCAAGATGATATCCATGGTTCAGCTGACATTGTGCTTGCTACAAGACAACCTTGGTTAACCAAAGACTATGGTCCCAAGAATTTGTGCCTGGATTGCAGAGACTTTGTCAGCCCTATAATGTCCTGTATCTATTCTTTGTTTATGCAGTTTTAACTTCCAGATAACTATCTTAGAATTTGTTTATTTTGGAGTCTTTTTTCTCAGATCTGCAAGTGATGCATCCAATCTTATCAAACTTTCTCTTCAACTAATAACATAATTTTTTCCCACTCATACACACTTAATAGATACCACAGTCCCTTCCCTCTCTCCATCCCTTTCCCCTTCCTTTTACTCCCCTCCCTCCCTTTCTGTCAGTGACTTCCTCTTCCCCCCCATTCTCTGGGGCATCCTTTAGTGTGAATGTCAAACTTCCCTCTGTGTTCTCCACTCTAATGAGGTATAAGGACACAGTAGCAATACCTAGAGCCCTTTCTTTTGCTCCTCTTTAGAATGGGGATATTATTGTGACTATTAATCCATTGCCTCTAAGGATCTTAGTGCTTGTGATCCATGCTAGACATTGGGGGGGGTCATTGATGTATCACTAATTGCTCAGGGCATAAAAGTCCTATTATGGTTACTGCAGACCTAACTTTTGTGGGGTATCCTGCTTATTGTTGCTCCTCCCCATCTTTCGGCTCTTACAATCTTACCACCCCCTCTTCCACAATTTTCCTGTGCTTTAGAATGGAGAGAGATTTGGCTGGTCTGGTTCCAGATGATTAAGGTAAGTTCTCTGATGTTCTAAATAATGGTTTGTTGTTGCTTTCAGTGTTGCTGTTCCTGCACAACCCTTGGCTCCATCCTGATTGGTATTGGAGGTCACCTCCTAGCCAGAGATAAAAGGCTATTAAAATGGAGTCTCACTATAAGACTAGATTCAAAGGCAGATGGAATAAGAGTAGGAGATCACTGCGAGTGGGGGGGTGGTCAGTCTCTCATTTGCAGGATGGTTACCATCTATCTGCCAGACTCTATGCCCTCCCTGATTGGTGAGATCAAATCCCCTCAGTTGCAAGTGACCAAGAAAGAAAGTGAGTGATCTTAACAAGATGTCTCACTACTTACTTGCAGTACTTGATGGTAACCTATTTTCTCTGTTGTAGCATGATCCCCTCTCTCCTTACTTCTTGGGGGGACCTCCTTCCCCTTCCCTCCTGTTGATAATCTTTGCAATTACTGTAGATATTATAAAGATTTATCTTTGAATATGTCACTAAGTGGGTTTGGTACTAGGATCCACCTATTAGGGAGTACATTTTGTGCTTAATTTTCTTTGTCTGAGATACTTTTCAATATGATTTTTTTCTAATTCTATCCATTTTCTAGCAAATTTCATTAGTTCATCATTTTTGATGGCTGAGTAGTATTCCATTGGATAAATGTACCACATTTTCCTTATCCACTTGTCAACTAAAACATTATTTTTGTTTGGTGTTTTTTTTTTTCCTTTTATTCTTCTTTTTTCCCATAGAATCTCATCTTTGCCAGTATTCACCTTTTCCCTCAAGATGAAGGCCCAGGGATTCTCTTCCTCAACTTCATGATTTATTACATATTGCTAATTTTTAAATTTTCTAATCACACTCTCCAACATAAGGAGTCTCCCAGAACCATCTAAGTCTTATTTGACCATATAACTTTAGTACTTAAAATTATACCTGACAGATTTATTTATTCTCCAATTTAACAGTTTTAATTAACTATTAAGTCAAAGGCCATGTGCTAGGTCTTGGAAATACAGATGTAAGCAAGAAAAACAACTACTATCTTTGTTCACTGTGCATACACATGGAAAAAGTAATTGTACAATAATTTATTTTCACTGTTATGTTGAGTTTAAGAAACCAATTACAGTATTATAAGGATGTAAAGTAGAAAATCGTGACACTATCTGGAAGATTTGTAAAAACTACTTTAGGGAAAACAAACTACTTCATATATATGCAATATTCTAAAGGCTGAGTGGTAATGAATTAGCCAACATGAGAAATGCTAACTGAACAGATGCAATAAAGTAGTTTATGCTACAAAACTATACTCCAGATATAAATACAACAATTTTTGTTAGACTAATAAAATCTTTCCTTCTTTTGTGACAAATTGTACCCCATGCATTTCTCTTATTAAAAGAAATATTCCTGTGAACTTAACCCCTCTCTTCACACATCTCCACAAATGTACTTCTCTAGCTCTAAATGTGTCTGGTCATAAATTTCAAGACAACTTTGTCTCATGGTATGAATGACTGCAACAGCTCAGTAAAATATTAAATCCATTTTCCAAATATACTTATTCAAATATATGTAACATACTATTTGAGTATTGCAGATCTTACTAATATTGTTCACCACAAGTAATCAACCACAAAATATTTTTATGTTGTATATCAACAGCCTCTTCAGTTATAGTGCTCAGTAAAACCTAAAAAATATCCTTTTATGTACTTGCAATCATTAATTTCACAGACTTTTTCAGTAACTACCTGCTTAAGTGAAATTGATGTAGTATGGAATAATTAAAGTTTAAAATCACAAATTTTTTTATTCTTCTTTAAAAACTGACTGCAGAACTTTAAAAACAAAAAGCAAGGCACTTGTTTTCATTTCTTCATGCTGTCCTTGGCTCACATAGGCAATCTTTGTCTATTGTTTCCATTTTCACTTCACCCTTTATGCCTCATTAGTTTTGCAATAGAGCAGAGGCTAGCACAAAATAAAGCTTAGATCAATCATTCCTCTATAAGGCAGAGCAAGCAAAATCGATCATTGTCCATTCAAGTGGTTCTCAGCTGTTGACTTTAAATTTTCCCGATCTAGAGGTTGCTGTACTGTTAATTGCAATGGAGTTGAATGTTTGCAATTCAGTGTATTCCACAGTCTTCTTCAGAGAACACACATGGCCACATCTATATTAATTTCTTATGTGAATTGATGAAAGTCAGGGATCTTTAACCTGTAATTAGAAGTTTGATAATAATACCCCAAAGTGTTTACAAAAGCCTCTCACATGGAAGTCCCTGCCAATTTGCTTAGAAAGGTAAAGTTTTCAGTTTCAAACTCTACTACATATAGATTTTTGAAAGTTAGACATTAACTATTAATAACTACACATAATGGGAAATTGACTACAGTTACAGAGGCACATCATTTTAAAATTGAAAATTATTATTACATTGAAACATTTTAAAATTCTTTATTCCCTAAAATAAATAAACAGTTGATCAAAATTACTTGTCATATTAAGAATGATGCATAATCTCTTATATGCTCATAAAAGGCATCAGGAATTATGACTTAGAAAGGAAATTTTCCACATAAAAATTTGTTTGTTCAAATGTATCTTCTGCTTAGAAACAGAAAACTACTGACATATGTCCTCAAGCTCTCTCCTCATAACAACAGTACCACAAGTTTGAAATATGTTGAATTTAAGATTTTGAGCATGCAAAATGTCTAGGAAAATGTCTAAGAATGAGTCAATTTGTAATTGAATATTTGATGAGCTAATGTTAAATGTTTAGATATTTGTTAAGTACCAACTCTGATGTTTTTTTTTATTATTGGCACATAGTAAAGAAGCTGTTCTTGTTCATCTTTGCCTGCACTGTGCAGTTAGATGAGCATGAGAAAATGTTGTAAAGAGAACAATAGCCACATTAGCATTGAAATAATGATCATGTAGTTTTTGCATTACATAGTTTGAATGCAAATATATGAATTCCATTAGGATTCTATAAGTTTTTTAATAAATATATTAAGTTTACATATAAATATGTATATATAAAATATGTATGTGTGTGCGTGTGTGTGTGTGTGTGTGTGTGTGTGTGTGTGTGTGTGTATCCTTCCTCCTTCTTCCTTTCCTCCCTACCTACTTCCTCCTATTCTCCTGTCTTTTGGCTCTATGAGTCCTGGGGTTTTCCTCTATATTGTCTATTCTCATGGGGGTTCAAGCCACTGTGGAAAACGAAGAGGTCTTTCTTTGAGTGGCCCATGGATATGGGTACCCCTCTACCTCTGCCTGACCCCTAGCCTCTAAGGATTCTACTGCCTGAAATTATTTTTCCTGTGTGCCTGGGGGTATGTTGACATGTTCACCACTGTGCAGGTCTAATGAGATCAATCCCATTGCCATGAATTCTTGTGGGTGGCTACCCTATCTTGAGTGGAGTGACCTGTCTAGCAACGGAACTCTCCATCTTGAGGATCTCAGAGTTTTACTGCCCCCTCTTCCACAAAGTTCCCTGAGTCTCCAGATGGGGAGAGATTTGACTGGCCTGGTATCAGGTGATCATTGCAGGGTTGCCTGTGGTATTGTCATGGTTTTAAATGTGTCCCCTACAGTTTCATGTGTTTGGGAAGGTCATGGCACCTTGAGAGGTGGAGCCTCGCTGGAGGAAGGCAGTCACAAGGAGTGGGCCTTGACTTAAATTAGTCCCACCCTACCTTCAGGAGAAGTCTACCTTTGCAGCAAGCAGTCTTGCAGCTCTCAGCTTCCAAGATGTCTGCAGTAACTTAGCCTCTAACAACAACTTAGCTTTGACTGACTCTGCCATGAGAAACTGTACCACCCATCTGGAACCATAAGCTGAACAAACCTCCCTTTCTCCCTTAAGTTTCTTGACTTTGAGTGTTCTCTCACAGTAGTTAAGAGTAACCATTATGGGGGCTGGAGAGGTGGCTCAAGGTTAAGCCTCTGCCCTGCAGGCAGAAGGCCCCGAGTTCAATCCTGGACCGCAGGTATAGTCACCAGGCAAAAGCGGGGGCGGCCTGCGTTTCTGGCCCTGGTAGGGTGGAGCCTACAAATCCCAGGGCAAGTAAACAAGGAGGAGGTGGAGGCAGTCCATGGTGGTTCCTGAATTTGTCCGTGGTTCTACACACACACACACACACACACACACACACACACACATACACACACGCACACATACACACACGCACCCATATGTACAATTGAATAAATAATAAAAAATGAGTAGCCATTAAGGGTCTATATTCAGGTTGTTTCTTCTCCATTTTGCTATTTTTGCACTGAACAAGGGTGGATCTTATCCGAGTGTTGAGATGCTCTCCCATCCAACAACACAGAAACTGTTAAATAGAGGCCTTTATGTAGGAGAAGGTTTGAAGAAGGCAGATCAGGAATAGGGAGCAATTGTGGATGGAGCCAACTTCTAGGACATCATCTGGCTGTCTTTTAATCACTAACACTCCCCCCCCCATGAAAGAGAACAGATGTACAATGTTTCATATCACACCAATACCAGTGATCACGAAGGAAACTTATGTGGATTGGATCAGATATCTCACTAATTATAGTCTTTCATGATGGTGGCCTTATTTCTCTATTGAACTTTGTTCCTTTTTCTTCATTCCCTTTGGGTCTTCTTTTTCTTACCTTCCTATTGGCTGTGAAAGGGTAATAAAAAGGTTTTCCCTTGAGTGTGTTAGTATGAGGTCTTGGAATTAAGTTTCACATATAAGGGAGAACATGCAATGTCTGGTTTTCTGTACTTGGGATATTTCACTCAGTATAAGTCCTTTTAGCTCCATCCATTTAACGTCAAATTTCATTGATTCATTTTTGATAGCTGTGTAGTATTCCATCATGTATATGTGCCACATTTTCATCATCCATTTGTCAACTGACATCTAGGTTGATTGCATGATTTTGCTTCTGTGAATATTGCTATAATGAACATAAAAGTACATGTGCCACTATAGTATGATGAAGTATTTTTTGGGTAATATTCCCAGAAGTGACGTATCAGGGTAGAACTACTATACTGATTGTCATAATAGTTGTATAAGTCTGCATTCCTACCAGCAATGTACGAGGGTTCCCTTTTCCAAATATCCTCTCTAGCATTTGTTGTTGTATGTATTTTATGTTTTGCCATTCTGACTTGTGTGAGATAGTATCTCAATTAAGTTTTAATTTGCATTTCCTAGATAGCTAGGGAGGTGGAACATTTCTTTTTTTAAATTAATTTATTATTTATTCAATTGTGCATGAATGTGTGCATGCACCTGTGTGTGTGTGTGTGTGTGTGTGTGTGTGTGTGTGTAGAACCACGGACAAATTCAGGATCCACCATGGACCGCTTCCATCTCCTCCTTGTTTACTTTGCTCCGGCATTCACAGACTCCATCCTACCAGGGCCAGAAACGCAGGCTGCCCTGCTTCCGCCTGGCATCTATACGTGGGGTCTAGGATCCGAACTCAGGACCTTCTGCCTGCAAGGCAGAGGCTTAACCCCTGAGGAGGTGGAACATTTCTTAAGGTATTTGTTGGACATTTGAATTTTTCCTGGGAAAATTTTTTAATTTCCATGGATCACTTTCTAATTGGGATGTTTATCTCCTTAGTGTTTAATTTTTTGAGTTCTTTATACACTGTAGATATTAGTTCTCTATCAGATATGTGGTTAGTGAAGATTTTCTCCTATTCTGTGGGTTGTCTTTTGCTCTAATGACAATATTTTTAGTTGAACAAAGGCTCTTTAATTTCATGAGATCCCATTTGTTGAGAGTTGGTTCTATTTCCTGAACTACTGGGATCCTGTTTGGATACTGTTGGCCTAGGCCCAGCAGTTTGAGATAATTGCTTACTCTTTCTTTCAGGGTTTTTATAATCTGTGATCTATTATTAAGATCTTGATTGATTTGGAGTTGATTTTTGTGCATGGTGACAGGTAAAGGTCCAGTTTTAGTTTTCTGCTTGTGGATGTACAGTCTGACAGCACCATTTGCTGAAGATACTGTTCTTTTGCCATTGAGTTTTCTGAACCTGTATATCAAAAATTAGATGACTTTTTGTGTAAGGATTTTTTTCTGGGTCTTCAACCCTTATCTATTTATATGTTATATATAATAACATGCTGTTTTTGTTATTGTGGATTTGTAGTATAAATTAAGGTCTGGCATGATGATTCTTCCAGCATAGTTTTTATTAGTTAGCATTACATTAACCTTTTATGCTTCCATATGGATTTTCAGATTGGTATGTCAATTTCTGTGAAGAATTGCCTTGAAAATTTGATGGGTATAGCATAGAATCTGCACATTTTTCTTGGTAGGATGGCCATTTTTATGAAGTTAATTTTTCTGATCCAGGAGCATCTGAGGTCTTTCCACTTTGTCTTTTGAAATTTCTTTTTCTAGGGTTTTAAAGTTTTCATTATAAGTGTCTCACTTCCTAGCTTATATTTATACCAAGGTATTTCATTTTTTAGAAGCTATGGCAAATGGAATTGTTTCTCTTAGGACTTTCTCACATTTTTCATCCTTGATGTATATTAAAGTTACTGATTTTTTTTAAATATGACTTTGTACCCTTCTACTTTGCTGAAATTATGTATCAGTTCCAGGAGTTTCCTTGTGTTCTTGGGTTCTTTCAGATAAAAGATCATGTCATTTGCAAATAGAGTAACTTGACTTCTTCTTTTCCCATTCGTTTCCCTTTTATTTCCTTCTCTTGTCCAATGGCATTAGCTAAGACTTCCAGTACGATATTGAGTAAAAGTGGTGAGAGTAGACAACCTTGCCTAGTTCCTGACTGAAGAGAGAATATTGTAAGTCTTTCACCATTTAGAATGATCCTTACTATAGGCTTCTCGTATATAGCCTTTTTGATATTGATGTATGTTCCTTCCTTTCCAATTGTCTCCAGGACTTTGATTATAAAGGGATGTTGGATCTCGTCAAAGCTTTTGCTGCATCTATCAAGAGAATGATGTGATTTTGTTTCTTGAATTTATTTATAGGAGGGATTACATTTATTGATTTGTATATGTTGAACCATATACAAATCACCTTGTATGCCTAGAATAAATCCTACATGATCATAGTGAATGATATTTTTGTAAAATTTTGTTGATGATCTTTACATCTGTGTTCATCAGTGAAATTGGCCTGTAGTTTTCTTTTTTTCATTGAATTTTTATTTCTTTTGAGATTAGAGTAATATTTGCTTCACAGAAAGAATTACTCTGCTATTTTATTTTATTTTCTTAAAAAGTAGTATCAGTTGTGTTCAAAGGATTGGTAGAATTCTGCACTGAATTCATCTCATCCTAGACATTTTTTGGTAGGGAGCTTTGTAATTAATTCTTTAATTTCATCTCTTGGTGTAGAACTGTTTAAACAATTCATCCTGATTCAAATCTGGAAAGTTGCATCAAGATGTTCATCCATTTCTTTCTGACTGTCAAACTGTGAAGAGTAAATTTTGGAAGTATGATGTTATGATTCTATAAATTTCCTTCCTATCAACTGTAATAATTCCATTTTCATCAATTTGGTTTTCGTTCTTTTGGTTTTGGTGAATTCGGGTAAGATATTGCCAATCTTGTTCATTTTTTCCAAAGATCCAGCTCTTTCTTTGGTCAATTTTTTGTATCATTTTCCTTATTTCAATTTTAGATATTTCTCCCCTGATTTTACTAATTTCTGTTCATCCTTTGATTTTGTGATTGGATCATTCTTGTCTCTTCAAAGTTTTAATTGGATTGTTGCCAGATTCCATGACAAGGGATGCGTAGGGGCTGCACAGACCAGCCAGGACCTAGGGCTGAGTGGGATAGTAAGTGTTGACAGCCCAGACACCCCTCACCACCAGGGAAAGACACACCAGGCTGGGAGACTTGTTGAACCAGGATCTCATTTTGGGGAGAGGGTAACAAAACAGCTTATATAGACAAAGGACCACAGGGCACAAAACAGGCAGCCAATTGTGTCAAAGGTCAACCCAAACATTCAGGCCCTAGAGGTCAGGCTGGATGTACCTCAGTAGGGAAGACAGGTCAATTCCTGAAAGCCAGTTTGGGCTCTCTGTAATGTGATCAGGGTTACGCCCAGGATACTAGCTCTCAGCCAGGACACTAGCTCTCAGCGCCATCTTTAGTCCCATGTGCTCAGCAATGCCCTGGGGTAAATCCTGGGTGGGCCCAACAGATTGTTGTTTACTTGTGATATTTCCTTTTTTAAAAAAAAATATAGGCATTGATTGCTGTAAACATTCCTTTTGGGTCTATCTTCATCATACTCCAAAGATTTGATACATTGAATTTTCATTATCATTTCTTTCTAGGAATTTTTTGAATCTGTCTTTTGCTTCTGTTTGAACCCATTCCTTGTCCACTATCATGGTATTTAATTTACAAAATTTTGTCTATTTTTTGATGCTTGATTTATTGTGGATGTCTAGCTTTGTTTCATGATATTCAGATAGGGTATGAAATATTATTTCAAATTTCTTGTATGTGTGGATTTTTGCTTTGTGCCCCTATACAAAGTCTATTTTTCAAAAGATCCAGTGGGCTGCTGAAAATAATGTGTATTCCTTATTGTTGAGATGGAAGATTTGGAAGAGTTTGGTCATGTCCATTTGATTTATAGTTTGATTAAGCTGTAGTGTGTATTTATTCACTATTTGATACATCTGCCAAAATCACTCAGTTCAGAGAGTGTTAGGACTGAAAAATGTTGCCTTTGGCCAATCAGTTTGAGAGAGTTCCCTATTCTTTCTTCTAAGATTTTTATTGTCTCTGGCCTAATATTAAGGTATTTGACCCATTTTGCAGTTAATTTTTGTGCATGGTGACAAAAGTCCTGTTTCGATCTTTTGCACATGGATATCCAGTTTTGCCAGCACCATTTGTTGAAGATGCTGTTCTTTTGTCATTGAGTTTTCTGAGTGCCTATGTCAAAAATCAGATGATTTTTAAGTGTATGGCTTAGTCTGGGTCTCCAACATATATCCATTGGTCTATGTCTATTTTGAAGCCAGTGACATATTGCTTTTATTATTATAGATTTGTAGTATAGATTGCAGCTTCGTATTGGGATACTCCAGCAGAGATTTTGTTACTCAGGATTTTGTTTTACTATGCTAGGCCTTTTGTGCTTCCATATGAATTTTGAGATTGTTCAATTTTTGTAAAGAATTTTACAAAATTTGGAAATTTGATTGGTAACACAGTGAAATTGTGTATTGCTTTTGGTAGGATGGTCATTTTTTATGATGTTAATTCTACCTATCCAGAAACATGGGAGGTCTTTATACCTACTGGAATCTTCTAAAATTTCTTTCATTAGAGTTTTAAAATGTTCATTGTATAGGTATCTTACTTCCTTGGTTTAAGTATTAGTTTCAGTATTTTCCTGGTGAAAGTTTTAGGATCTCTCAGTTATAGGATCATGTCATGTGCATAGGGATATCTTGACGTCTTTTTCACTGATTTTGTATCCGTTTTGTCTTTTTCTTTTGTCTTATGACCCTAGCTAAGATTTCAAGTGTAATACTGAATAGAAGTGATGAGAGTGTACAGCCTTGCCTAGTTTCTAAGCAAGGTATAAATGCTTTAAGAATTTCACTATTTAAAATAGCTTTTATTATTTTAATGTAAGTTTGTTCCATTACAATTGATTCTAAGGTTTTGATAATAAAGAGTGTTGTCTATTGACAAAAGATTTTTATGCTTCTATGGAGAGTATTATAGGGTTTTGTTCTTTGAATTTGTTTATATGATAAATTACATTGATAGATTTGCATCTGATGAACTAACCTTTGTGTTTCATAGTAAATGAGCTTTTTGATTTGTTTTTAAATCTGATTTCCTAAGATTTTTCTTGAGAATCATTGCATCTGTGTTCCTCTATGAACTTTCTTTCTTTAATTGTGTCTTTATTTGGTTTTGGGGTCAGTATAATATTAGCTTCATAGAAAGAATTTGGGTATTCCTTCCTTTGCTACTTTACGGAATAGTTTAGGCAGCAATGGTTTTAGCCATTCTTTAAATGCCTGTGGAACACTTCACTGAATCCATCCAGTTCTAGATTTTTTTGTGGAAAGATTTTTAATTACTTCTTTAATATCATCATTTGTTATAGGACTATTTAAATAATTCAGTTTGTGTTGATTCAATATAGGTAGGGTATGTATACTTAGAAATTCATCCATTTCTTTCTGATTACAAAATTTTATGTAGTCTAAGTTTTTGAAATATGACCTTATAACTCTCTGAATTTACGTTATCACTTTTAAAATCTCCATTTTCATTTCGAATTTTGTTAATTTGTGTGTTTTATTTTTAAATTTTGTTTAATGTGGCTAAAATTTTATTAATCTTACTGATTTTTTTTTCAGAGAACCAGCTCTTTCTTTGGTTGATTATTTGTATCATTTTTACCTATCTCAATTTTGAATACTTCTTCCTTGATCTTACTAATCTCCACTCATCTATGGCTTTTGGGATTGGATTACCCTTGTGTCTTTAAAGTTTTAAGTTGCATGATTAAGTTATTTACTTGTGATGTTTCTATTTTTTTTTTTTGACATAGATATTGAGTGCTACAAACTTACCTCTTAGGAAAGCCTTTATCATGTCCTAGAAATTGTGACATGTTGTATTTTAATCATTATTGACTAACAGAAATTTTTGAACTTCTGTTTTTGAGTTTTTCCTGAACCATTTGCTTGTTCAGTATCATAGTATTTAATTTCCAAGAATTAGTGTATTTTCTGACATTTGCTTTGTTGTGGATGTCTAGCATTATTCCATAGTGGTCTGATAAGGTATCTGCTCAAATTTCAACTTTCCTGTCATAAAGGGTGGGTGAGTGGGATTTTGGGTGTGCTGTACAGAGGTCTGAAGCAGAGGTGACTATCAACTGAGATAAGAAGGAAAATAAAAAGGATTATTTATCTTATGGTTGGATGTGAAGATTCCCTTCTGTTTGATAGAAGAAGCTTTATGGTGTTGGTTGTCTGGTCCTGGGGTTGTTGTGCCTGTTGACTTGTTAAAATATTGGAGCTTCTATTATTGGTTTGCTGAGGGGGAAGTGTTGGTTAAGGCTCCCCAGAGAAAGGAAATCTGATCTGCCAATGCCTGCTAGTGTCCCAGAGCCTAGAGAAGTGGCTGTGGACCAGCCAGGAGCCCAGTGTGCTATGCGAGCCCCAAGCCCAAAATAGCAGCTTCTATAAGTTTTCAAGTGTATAGATCCTATTACTACCTTACTCATATCTATGGATAAGAAACTTCATCATGAAGACTACTGAGTTATAATTGTTTTGTCCCTTAAGGTTTGTATAGAAATGAAACTTTGTTATTTGAATTATAAAAAGGACCATATAGGAACTTGCCCAAGGATCTGTCATGCTGTTGTCATTTTTTTATTTGGTTTAAAGTTTTGGATTTGGATTTCATTTTTGTTGATGTGTGTATTTTCTATCAACATTTGTTGATAAGGCCTCTCATTTCAGAAAGCACTACATTTTGGAAGTGAAAGTTTAACATTTAATTTGTATTTTATTTATTCAGATTAGAACTATATTATCACATTAACTAAGTTATCATACTATATACAGGAATGTTAATAAAAGTACTATATGCATTTAAGTTTGGCAGAATAGTAAGTGCAAAAAATTCTTCCCCTGCAAGTATGAGAATTTTGGATTCCAACAATCCATATATAGTCAGATGTAACTGTATACAACTGTCATCTCAGTTTTCCTAAAGTAAGATGGAAAATAAATTGAGAAGGATCTACCAAAGCTATGGGCCAATTAGCCTATTGTGCCAGGAGTCCGTAGCAAAGCCATGTCCAAAACTAACCAGAACGTGAGGACTGATACCTGAAATTGTGCTCCAACCTACACACACTCACACACAAACATAGATTGAAAAAGAACCATTGCACTGATTTTTTAACAATACTTTGTAATAAAAGTTGAGGATGTTTCTTAAAAATATTAATAATGTCTCACAAAAAAATGGAAAGTTAGAATGGAATAAACCAAAATTGAATTGGTTTGGTACTTCAAAACCAATAAATGTTCTGTTTGCATTCTTTTATTTTTTTCCCCAATCATACAAACTCAACAGGTACCTTCGTTCTTTCCTTCCCTCCATCCCTCCCCAGTTTCTCCTTGTCTTCTCACCTCTTTTCCCCTTCCTTTCACCCCCTGCCTCCTTTTTCCAGTGCCTCCCCCTTCCCTCTCCCATCTCCTTTTGTGTGAATGCAAACCTCTGAGTCCTCCACCCTATTGAGGTGTAAAGACGCAGTGGCATAGCTGGGAGCCTTCTCTTGGGCCCTCATTAGTATGGGGACACTATTATGATTGTTAGTCCCTTGCCACTAAGGATCCTACTGGCTGTGAACCACTGTTTGCAATCTTGATATGTTTTATATTATATTGTCAATTACTTTTGTTAAATATATTTTGATTTTCAAAGTAGAAATTTTGTTGTATTTCTGTTTTTTCAAAAAGTATACATATATGCAAAAATAAATAAAAACATAAAATAAAATATATATAAAATGTATATAAAATATTTTTATAATTTTAGTTCTATTCCTAATTGCTTTGTGATTTTTCTTTCACAGTGTGTCTCTAAATGTAGAAATTTTAAAATATTCCTAAGCTGTCTGAGGTGCAATTCTCCTTCATGTTGTACTTTCTATAGTCTTACTTCTAGTTCATGAATTCTCTCAAATCAGTTGTTAAATTATTATCATCTCTTTAGGTGACTTTGTTCTAAAATAGCCTTATTCAATCATAAGAAATGATTAGTGCCATGAACAGTTCCAGTACTATAAAATAAAAATTGTTTACGTTTATAATCACTACAGAGAAATTTTGAATGGAATAAAGTCACAGTCCAATGAACAAAGTCTTAGTGATGTTTTCTGTTGTACTTTAAATTAAATTCATAAATTATCAAAATGATTAGTTAAACTCACAGATTTAAGATGTAAAGTAAAGATTCCCCTTTTTATATATAAATATCTTTAAAATAATGACACTTCTAATCTTTAGAGTACTATTTTAATTTTTCTTTCATTTTGAATCCTAACTCTTTAAATATAAGAAGCAAATGATATTTCACTAGGGGACATTGATTTTTATGTGCATTTATAGTTTGTCTGTCTGAGAGTTCAGTCCAACCTACAGTTCTGAAGAAAAAATTATATTTCCAAATACTGTTGTGGGAAAATTCCTTTTACCCCGATTGAAGAAACTGAGTTTGCTTGGGTGCAGAAAATGAGGAGAAATTTTTATTGAAAGTATGCCTAATGGTTAACTGAAAAAGCTCTATATAGTCTAGCAATGTTTTCTATGTTAAAGTCTACTTTACAGTACACCCAGGATAGGGAGAGGGTGAATGGGATAACAGTTCACAAGCAGGTTTACATTTTCCACTATTTACAGCCAAGAGCAGTGTCATCGCCATGGTTTTCAAATGTAACATTCTTCTTATTTCAAAGCTGTGGGGAGTTATCTAGACAGTCCTGCTCTTCAGGAATCCTCTCATCCTGAAGGGCAGAAAAGGAGGGAGACTGATGCTTCTAACCTTCTGGTTAGCAGTGATTTTAACCCCTTTCTGCTTCAGCATGATGCATGTTTTTATGAGTATTGAGTACAATGGTTTTTCTTATTTGAAAAGCATGTTTCTTTTTAGCCTTTAATTTATTTCTATTTTTTCATAATATAAAGGTAAACTTTTAAATTAATTTTATGTGTAATTTTTAGAAATTAAATCAGGTAAAAAGTGAAACTGTTTTAATCTCTTCAGAATTAATGTTAGAATTCTTGATTTCTAGTATTTAATTGTACACACATGTATGAACTCACTCTGATAAAACTAATGACAAGGAAAATGTGTTCAAACATTTAAGTGTCTTATTGATTACTTGTTCTCTATTTTTAGTATGAATCTGCTTTATTTTAAGTAGAATTCATGACACTGAACAGGGAAATATCTCTTTAATTTCTATTTCTATTTTTAAAGTAATAATGTCACACCTTAGTCTTTAAAATTAAATAAAATCTGATGAGTAAAGCATTTACCATAAAAAGGCTTTCACATATCTTTTGTTTGACATAATTAGAAAACTGTTTGATAAAGTATGTGCTTACAAACACATAGCTTATAGAATCACAATATAAGCCTACATAAATTAATAATTCTTAACTTTTCCAGAAAATTCTTAACTCTGAAGACAATATTGTAGTAACTTTTTTTAAATTTTTTTTATATAATTTATTCAATTGTGCGCATGTATGTGTGTGTTGTGTGTGCGCGTATGTGTGTGTGCGCATGTATGTGCGTGTATGTGTGTGTGTGTGTGTGTGTAGAACCACCGACCAATTTGGGAACCACCATGGACCACCATCCTCCTTGTTTACTTTGCTCTGGGACTCACAGGCTCCGCCCTTCCAGGACCAGAAATGCAGGCCGCCCCCGGTTCTGCCCGGTGTCTATACAAGGGGTCTAGGATCAGAGCCCAGGACCTTCTGCCTGCAAGGCAGAGGCTTAACCCCTGAGCCACCTCTCCAGCCTCTGTAGTAACATTTTTGATGTTTCAGAAGTTCCTGAAAAATAGCCTGTCTCAAGGAGACGTCAACAGAAGGGATCAATAAGCTAATATTCTCTCATCCAACACTAATTATTTGTCATCAAAACTCTAAACTCTTTATCCATTAGTTCTGAGTTATCTTGTTATTTGAATTTTTATTATGTTTGGATTGAAAGACTTGCCTTTATCAAAGTCCAATTAATCTCTATAAATAGTTCATCAGCTCCCCTTTCTCAGATACCACTGTCTCTCTGTGTTTGAATTGAATTAAATTTGTCTTTGATTGATAAATTGTCATTATTAGTTTTTCTATTAAGAAAGACAGCAGCAGGAAAAGATGATAGTGATGATGACAAAGATAACTATGGCACAAATAATGACAGCGATGGGATGATGATGAAAGCACGTATGGATTCAGGAAGTAATTTTTTTTACTAGATAAGTTAATATTTCATTTTCAACTTGTTATCAGTTGGGATTTTTCTACATTTTTAATTATGAATACAGTTATCTGCTTAGTAAAGTTATTAGTGTGCATTTCAAATAAATTCCTGCCTTTATGTTACAGAATTTATTTTTGTATTCCCTGCCCATCTCTTTGTTTTTTTATTTTAAGATATTTTTAATTTTTTATACTTATTTATTTTTCCCCCAATCATACCATCTCAATAGGTACCCCAGTCCTTTCCCTCCCTCTACCCCTCCCCAGTCCCCCCTTGCACTCTCCCCCTCTTTTCCCCCTTCCTTTCACCCCCTTCCCTCCCCTTCTCCCAGTGGCTCCCTATCCCTTGGAGCATCCTTTTGTGTGAATGCCAAACCTCCCTCTGAGTCCTCTACCCTAGTGAGATGTAAGGACTCAGTGGCATACCTGTCCATCTCTTTTATTTTTCTCTTTTTATTTTAAGTATTTCATTGACATAGATTATTTTCTGCCATGATTCAAACATTTTTAAAGAATAAGGAAAGAATAACTTAAGATCACATATAATCCTATCATTCTTAGCAAAATTATTTGAGGCAAGCAATTGAAGTTGCTGTTTCTATGCCAACATGGTCACAGATGTAAATTTAATTCATTCTCTTTCTTCCTACAACATACAGGATTTTTTTTTTAATTCAGCAAGGGAAAGAGCCAAAGGGACCTCACACTGTATCAGTTAGAGTTTCACTGCTGATTTGTCTTCATAAAATATTCCGTTTTTTTGAAATTCTTCTTAAAAGAGCACAACTGTCTTCATCGTGCACTTGAAAGGCTCTTGCTTCCTAAAATTCATCTTTCATTTCATAATAAGGGCAGTTAAGAAGATGTACCTGCTGATTTTATAAGAACTTTACAAAGTACTCCAAAACTCCTTATGCAAGACACAAGTGTATAAGGAAGTACATGTTTTCTTCAAAGAACTATCATAGGACTCATATATATCAGCCATTAATTAAAATCGTTCAAATCTGCCTCAGAATAGCATAAAAATTCAGAATTGGATAAATGGTGTTTTATATAATAACCTCAAATACAGTAATTAATTAACCTTTTAAAAAGGGGCATGCCACATTTTGTGTCAAATAGCTGCTACAAAAACCAAGGACTAGTCATTTTACAAATGGTGATTTAAAAATAATTTGACTCCATTTGTGCTCTTTGTGTTCAGTTTATCACTAAAATTAATTCTCTATTAAATGTAACATTCCTGACCTTGACAATGAATTAATCGCATGGTTTATATCCTGAACCTCATTATAACATCTTTGCATGAAATATTTAGTAATATTAAAAATATACACTGAAGTAATGGCCAAATTTGGATGTGTTGGCAATACAGACTCTCCAGTTAGAACAATTGCCTAACATGAAGGAGGTCCTGGTGTTGGTTGCAGGATAATAAAAATGAAAGTGAAATGAAATAAAATCAAAGAAGAAAAGAAACAGAATGAGAGCACAAAAGCAATTAGCTTCATCAACTACAACAGGTTCTTGGAAAACTAGAAAAAACAAGCTGAGTTTTCTGAGAAAAGTAAGCTGTTTTTTCACTCTGCACATGCACCAGTTGTCTGGCTTAAGATCACTACCAATATTTGCTGAATTAGAGCCAAAAAGCTAAGTTACTGGTACTTTAAAATACACATTAAATGTTCTCATATATTAAAATTTTTTAATAAAATTGGGAATTGAATACAGTGAGTCCTTTAGCTATTTTTATTTGTCTGAAACAGCACAACAACCTGATTTGATATCATATATCTAATTCATATCTTTAACAATTTCCCAAACAAACAAAATCTAGGAAAATCTTTTAAAATCACTTCAATTTTTATTTTTTTCATCCATGTGGTATACATTATAATATACTTCTCAGACAACTATTTGTTTTGGAAAGCAGTTTTGTAATATGTAGTGACTGCTGTTAGTATTAAAACCTTTACATCCCAATTTCTAGATTCTTTCAAATTAAAATCTACCTTTTCCTCTTTGTATATGCTTGGTAAATTGTAAGGATATTTGACAAACTCATCTTTGCCTTGTGAATTAATACCTTTTTAATTTGAATTTTTTCTTTTAAAGTTTAATAAATAAATGTAATATGGAATTTATGTCATTTTCACTCCATTACTCAATCACAACAACCTTCTCAATAAAATTCTTCTATCAGTCTCCCTTGAATTTCATGTCCTTTTATGTTTCGCGCTGCTCGTCTCGCCAGCAAGAACGACGCAACACGATCAGGATCCTTCTGTAGCAAGCTTTAATGCATCTTGAGAGGGAGAGCACTAGCTTTCAGCACGGAGACCCCAACTGCCTAAACCGCCACCCTTATATAGGGATTCTGTCCCGTCTTGGACGTGGCAGCACCTGATTGGTAGTGGGCGTGTCACCCGAGGTGGCGTGATGGTCTCGCGATCAGGGCTAGAGCGGGAAATGGGCCTGGCGCTTGCGCATTGGCTTGTTTTGCTGAGAGGAGAAGGGGAACTGGCGCCATCTTAGAATGGCGGCATGCAGGGCGGCGCCCTACATCTCCCCCTTTCTTATCAAATATGATAGCAATGAGGTGACCACCCAACTCAGGCGAAAACAGAGGCCAAATCCTCATAAAAAATTCGTCCTGCCAATTTTGTGAGGAAGGGATTCTGGGGCAGGTAACCCTTTTGCAAGATGGCGTGTTTTCCAGAGTAAACTCTGTGCGATGCTTTGCTCGTCAACCTGTGTGGGCTGCCTATGCCAGACACTCGTCCTCGTGCAATGCAACAAAGGTGCTGAGGGTGCATGAGCTGTTTGGCCGGCGATCAACCTTTATTCTTGCTTTAATGCTGCAAGCCAGATCTCAGCAGAGGTCCCATGTTCTAAAGCCCTAAGTGCCTGAGTGACCATGATTTTTTCTCGTCTGGCCCTGTTAGAAAATTTACAGAAGAGCCAAGACAATATTGCCAGACCGAGACGGAACAGAATTCCAAATAGTCCCACCCCCACCCATTCCTTGAAGTAGGAAAAAGCTGAGGAAATCCAGGAGGCGAATCCCGACGTCAGAGATAGGTCAAGGCGGGTTGAGTTGACGTGCATAATGGCGACTCTGAGTTCTCGTTAAAGATATGGCCGAGGTAGTCCAGCGAAGGCTGTCAGTAGCCGCGGTAGTTCCAATGATGGCTGCCCACAGCTAGTTGCTCAGTTCGGTAGTCAAGTAGGTGCTGGCTGAAGGCTCGAGAACTCCTGGAGTCTTGGAAGGTCGAAGGAACCGGGCAGCCGGAAGGAAGAACGATTCCTAGCACAGCTGCAAGAAGGGATCTGTTCTCCTTGGTGGCTTCTTTTTATAAGAATCCTTTGAGAGCTTTGAAGTTCTGATAGGATCTAGGGCATGTACTATCCTTTCAAGTAGTCTCAATTGATCCTTTTCCAGAGGTGGTCTCAGCCCAGCTTAGTTAATACCCTGTGTGTCAAGTTGACACCCAGGCTTAACTATCACAAGTCCACCCCTTGTCAACTTGACACCAAATCACATTTCCTTAGGCCATTAAAAATTTTCCAAATAGCTCCGCCTAACATAATATAGCTATCCACGTACAACCGCACACGCATTATTTTTCCAAGATCAATGACAATGCCCTTTGAGAAATCCTTAGTCTTAGTGTCCCATAACACAATATCATAATGTAGATTACAGCATTTCATCTCACCAGTTCTGTAACATAAACGGCATGGGCAGGGGGAACGTGGACATTATCCCCCATCTGTGCTCGGAGCGAGACTGGAGATTTCTCATCAGGATCAGCATTATCAGTCTTAATATCTGTGGCTTCATTTTCTTGGATATGGATGTTTCTTGTTAGCCGTTGTGGGATCCAAAATGGATGTTCTTCGCTCTGTGGAAAGACACATACAGCTCCCCTGGACCTAATTAAAACTGGATCCGGGCCTTTCCATTGATTAGTCAAAATATCTTTCCATTTTACTAACTCCTGTGGTCTCTGAGGTTCTGAGCAATGTCTGTCAGCGGCACTTCTTCCTGATTCATCTAAGTTGAGAAAGTTCAGAGTGAAAAGTGCCAAAGATAATGCTGCCTTTGGACCAGGAGATAGGGACGCTATGGGTCCCCCTTTTTGTTTAATTAGATAAGATTTGAGTGTCCGGTGGGTTCTTTCAATTATGCCTTGACCCTGGGGGTTGTAGGGCAGGCCAGTAATGTGTGTCACTTGTAGCTGTGAGCAAAATTGTTTGAATTTTTGGGAAGTATAAGCTGGTCCATTGTCTGTTTTTAGAACCTTAGGTTTGCCCCATGCACTCCATGCTTCAAGGCAATGTTGAATAACCTGAGAGGTCTTTTCACCTGAGAGAGAGGTGGCATAGATGATGCCCGAGTAGGTGTCTACAGAAACATGTAGCCAGGGTTTGAATCTGATTAGAGGTGTAAGGAACAATGGTAACATGAGGCTCTATGCCAAAATATTCTATTGTTAGTTTTATGCCTTTTAAAGCCAATTGTGCAACTGCAGAGGGATACCAATCGATCACTTTGTTAGGGGAGACATGTGGATGGACCCAACATAGGGGTCCATTTTGCCAAATAACCGCGGTGGGTAGGTCTTTAGTGGGTAAGACACACAAAGAGACAGGAAGGGAGTAATCAATTCTTTCAAGTTGGGCATGGGCCATTGCCAGCTCAATTTTATTTAGAGCTGTAATGGCCATGGGATTTAGGCTTCGGGGGGAAGCAATGTGGTTGTCTCCTTCTAGTATATCAAACAAGGGTTTTAATTCTGTAGATGGGATCTTGAGAAAAGGTCTAAGCCAGTTGATATTGCCTAGCAACTTTTGGAAATCATTTAGAGTATGTAGATTATCCTACATACTCTAAGCCAATCTTGTAAACCTTTGTTTTTTTTTTTTTTTTTTTTTTTTTTTTTTCTGGGAGCTATAGCATTGTGGCATTCCTGTGAGGCTTGTTCAAAGATTATTTGTTCTATAAAAGGAGCTATAGTATCTGGATCACCAAAAATCTTTCCAGCCACATCCATTATCCTAGCCACATATTCAGAAAAAGGTTCTTGGGGCCCCTGTATAATTTTTGTAAGCTGATTTCCTGTTTCTCCCTCGTAAATTGGAAAGGCAAGGCTGAGTTTATGGCGAGTCTGTTTGGGTAATCGTGAAGCAGAGGGTGCAAAAGGAGGCGGAGCAGAAGGGACAACCATTAGAGGTCTTTCCTTCATAGGCTGTCTATGAAGAGGGCGCCATTCTTCTGGGTCATATGCGGCAGCCGCTTCTTCAAGCTCGGCCTCATCCTCTGTGTTTATCCTCGAATCTTCATCATCAGAGGAAGTAAAACTAAGAGCGGCAAGCTCTTGGGTTGGATATAACCTAGGTCTTGAAGTGGGGTCATATATGGGCTCCCACCATGAACCTGGTTTTTTGTTTGGGGGATTAGATGCATTATCTAGTTCTCTTTCTTTATCTTTGTCAGACTCTTTGGTAAGTTTGTTTTTACTCACTTTTCTTCTCTCCCTATCCTTATTAGGTTGTCTGGGAGGTCCTTTTTCACTTATGACGGTTTGGGGTTCTTTTTTACGCGTACCCATCCTCTCACTACGCTCAGATTCTGACATGCCCTCTTGCACTGTTTCTAAAGTGAGCTGTCCTGCCGATCGGGCCTTTTTCGCAGTTTTCGTCTTCAAGACAGTTTTTTATCATTTTCCAAATAAGATCACAACAATAACGAAAACAGAAAACAAAGAGAGTGAAGGATATCAGGATTACTGTTGCAAGAATTTCAGGAAGCTCGATCATTTTGAATTAGGAAGGTGAAAGAGTGAACATACCTTTCCGAGGCGTAGTCTGCGCTACAGTTCTGAACCCTCCCTGTCACCAGGGGGTCTCCGACGGTGCGGACGATGTGGTTCCCGGGTTTCGGCACCAGTTGTTTCGCGCTGCTCGTCTCGCCAGCAAGAACGACGCAACACGATCAGGATCCTTCTGTAGCAAGCTTAATGCATCTTGAGAGGGAGAGCACTAGCTTTCAGCACGGAGACCCCAACTGCCTAAACCGCCACCCTTATATAGGGATTCTGTCCCGTCTTGGACGTGGCAGCACCTGATTGGTAGTGGGCGTGTCACCCGAGGTGGCGTGATGGTCTCGCGATCAGGGCTAGAGCGGGAAATGGGCCTGGCGCTTGCGCATTGGCTTGTTTTGCTGAGAGGAGAAGGGGAACTGGCGCCATCTTAGAATGGCGGCATGCAGGGCGGCGCCCTACACTTTTATACGTGTTGCTCAATGAGTTTCATTTGGGTTACTTGTACTGAATACTTGCTGTATGTACCTGAGTACTTGCTGGATCCTCGATGACACATTAGTTGTTATACCACTGAGGAAAGTAGTTACTCTTCCCCATCCAGTATTACCAATCTGTTAGGGAGGTGGGTTGCCTCTTAAAGATCTTCCTGCTTTCATAGTGAAATGCTAATTAGTCAAATCTTATTCAAATTATGTGGAAGCAGACACAGTTGCAATGAAAACATGGGTACAACAGCCCTGTCATGTTCTAAAGATGCCATCTGACTACAGTCCTTCCCAACACAACTGTTGGTGACTGATTTCATATAATCTGTTCTTTTCTCTGTTCTATGAGAATCAAACTTGAAAAACACTGCATGGATTCACTCATTTTTATAATCTTCAGTGGATAAGATAAGTAAATTATTCACATTATCATGTGTGCATCTTAAGCTGTTCCCATACACAACTGGAAAACAAAAATTAATTTTTGAATGTTTATACTGGACTTTCTTACCAATGCGACATGCATATTGTAGTCATTTAGTTCTAATATTTTTGAAATGACTGCCGCTCATTTAAAAAAAGCTATAGAAATGTACACTCAAAGTAACAAATATAGTAGAAATCATTTTATCTCAAATTTGTAATAAGCATATAATTTTCTTTAATGTTTCTTTAATGTTTGAAAGGTTCCTGTGTGTTCTCTCTACTGTTCTCTTAAGTAGGTCAAGTCCATGACTGCTTAGTCACTATATTCAAAGAACCAAGAAGGATTCAACAGCAAGAACAGAAAACAGTGGAAGAACAGGGACTATAGCACACTGGAGGACTTTTGGCCTAGCATGCATTAGAATATGGTTTGATCCTCTATAAAATCCATAAACATGCACAGAAGTGTGGACTCTCTGTCTCTGTCTCTCTCTCTCTCACTCTTTCTCTTTCACTCCCCAGTTACTGATTGTTGATTGTTTAATAATCAATTTTTTTAAAGTTTGATAAATTGGTAAGGGGAGATGGCTAATGAGTTAAAGCCTTTGCCTTGAAATCAAAAGGAACTGAGTTCTGATTTCCAGATCTTACATAAAAAACAGAAGAGATGTATTTTCCTATAATTCTAACCCTGAATGGCATAGCAGAGGTAACCCCAGAGCAAAACAAGAAGATGGAGGAGCAATACAGAATGATTCCAGATGTCACCCTTGAGCTTCCACAGACACACATATTCAAGTGCCTCTTGTATGCACACGCACGTGCGCATGCACACACACACACACACACACACACACACACACACATAAGAAATAAAGATGGGGGGACTAGAGAGGTGGCTCAGAAGTTAAGCCTCTGCCTTGCAGGAGGAAGGACCTGAGTTCGGATCCTAGACCCCACGTATAGACATGGGGTGGAAGTGGGGGCGGCCTGTGTTTCTGTTCTTCTTAGGGTGGAACCTGTGAATCCCTGGGCAGAGTAAACAAGGAGGAGGTGGAGGCGTCCATGGTAGTTCCCGAATTCTCCCGTGGTTTTACACACACACATACACACACATGCACAATTGAATAAATAAAAAAAACATTTAAAAAAGAAATAAAGATGAATAAATTTCAGGCATCAGAAAGCTTGTAACAAATAAAACACTGATGTAGGAAGAATCTAATTCTTCCCCACCCTGGGTTCTATATAAAACAGCAAAGATCCCAATTTGATGTTCCCCTGTATTGGTTCCCCTAATCTAATATTCCAGGAATTTCTTCTTTAAAATCAGAATTCATTGTACCCAAAGATTAGATTGAGGCCTTTTATATGATACATCAATGGAATTCCATTAGAAGAAAGTTGCAAAAAAGAAAAATAATGGATAGAGACTGGTGGCTATTACTTTTTTCAGGCTATCATAGCAAAATTAATAAAGTATTACAGTATTGAAGAAGTACAAAGTTTTAAGCTGAAGTGATGTTAACCTGTAAGGTAATTAAGGGTATTTAGATCAGTTTTTAAATAAAGCCTTCAATTTTTTAATACTTTTTTATTATTATTTCAGCTCATACAAACTTAATAGGTACACCAGTCCCCTCCCTCCCTCCTCTTTCCCCCGAACCCCCTGGTCCCCCTCCCCTCCCCCCACCTCCCCATCCCACAGTGCCTCCCACTCCAATTCCCAGAGAGTCCTTTCTTATGCATGCCTGATTCTCCTCTGGACCCTCCTCTCCGATGATGTACAAGGACCCAGTGGCCTTTCCCTGAACCCTTTCCCGTGTTCCCCTTAAGCATAGGAACACTGCTATGGCTGCCAATCCCTTGCCTCCAAGGATATTGGTGCCTTTAGCAGATGCTTGACTTTGTGAGGTCAATAGTGTGTTGGACATTGCGCAGGGCATGCAAAGTCCAATTATGATTGCTTCGGCCCTAACTTGTGTGGAGTATCTTGCAAATCATTGCTCCTCCTATCCTTTTGCTCTTACACTCTTACTGCCCCCTCTTCCGCAAATGTTCCTGAGCTTCAGGTTGGGGAGAGATTAGTCTGGCCTAGTTCTAGGTGGTTGATATAGAATCTCTGAAGTTCTGGATTGTGATTTGTTCATTTTCTTTTGCAGTTTTGCTGCTCCTGCAATGCCCTTTGCTCCATCCTGCTGGGCACTGTATGTCACCCCTTGGCCAGAGACAAAAAGCTATTAAACTGGAGTCTTATTATAAGAGCACATTCAAAGGTAGAGGTAATAAAAGTAGGAAACCTCAGTGAGGGAGGGGTCAATCACCCATTTGCAAAATGGTTACTTTTTTTCTGCCAGACTATATGCCCTCCCCTTCTGTTGAGATCATACCCCCTTAGTTGTAAATGATCAGGAACGAATGTCTGTGAACTTAATTAGGTGTCACATTACTTACTTGCAGTACTTTTTGGAGGCCTATTTTCTCTACTGTAACATGGTCAATTCTCTCCTTGTTTCTGGTGTGGCCCTCCAACCCCATCCCTCCTGTTCATAATCCTTGCAATTGCTGTAGGTAATACATAGATTTACCTGTAAGTGTCTCAAGGTGGGCTGGGTGGGTTTGGTACTTAGGAGCCACTTATTAGGGAGTACATATGGCGCTTAATTTTCTGGGTTTGGGATACTTCACTTAATATAATTGTTTCTAATGACATCCATTTCCCAGCAAATTCCAGTAATTCATCATTTTTGATGGCTGAGTAGTACTCCATTGTATAGATGTAACACAGTTTCCTTATCTACTCATTAACTGTTGGACATTTGGGTTGATTCTATGTCTTTGCTATTGTAAACAGTGCTGCTATGAACATGGTCATGCTTGTGCTATTGAGGTGAACCTCTGTTGTATGGGGGGTTATTCCCAAAAGTGGAATCGCAGGGTCATATGGCATTTCAATCTTTAATTTCTTTAAGAATCTCCAGATGGGGGCTGGAGAGGTGGCTCAGGGGTTAAGCCTCTGCCTTGCAAGCAGAAGGTCCTGAGTTCAGATCCTAGACCCCACGTATAGACGCTGGGTGGAAGCGGGAGCGGCCTGCGTTTCTGGTCCTGGTAGGGCGGAGCTGGTGAATCCTGGGGCAGAGTAAACAAGGAGGTGGTCGAGGCGGTCCATGGTGGTTCCCGAATTCGTCTGTGGTTCTACATACATACACACACATACACACCACACACACACACACACACAATTGAATAAATAAATAATAATATATAAAAAGAATCTCCAGATGGCTTACCAGAGTGGCTGTATGAGCCTGCATTCCCACCAGCAATGTAGCAGAGTTCCCTTCTCTCCACATCCTCTCCAGCATTTGGTGTTGTTTGTATTGTGGATTTTTGCCATCCTGAACAGGGTGAGATGATATCTCAGGGAAGTTTTGATTTGCATTTCCCTGATGTAAAGCCTTCAATTTTTTGAAACAAAATCAATTAGCAATTAAACCAACAAAAGAGACCCAAACTCAAGTGATATAGAAGCTTTGAAAATAGATATTTGTCTTTTCACACTTGTATAGTTCAGAAGACACAGTCCAAGGCACTAAAATACTTAGTTATTGGCGAGATTTCTCCTCAAACACACTGAGAGGAATCTTCTTGGAGTTTTGCTCTGTATGAACATTTACAGAGAGCTCTCCAGTCTCTTCCTTACCATACAGAATCAATCCCATATCCAAATCCAATCACATTTGGAGTTTAGATTTCAATCTAAGAATTTTATGTCTTTGAAAGTTAATTCAAATAAGGAGACCAAATAGTACTAAAATTTTGAGTGAAAATTATAGCCATAATGTGACTCAGAGGAAATTGAATGACAATCAAAGCTATGAATGATATAAAGTATTTTTAACAGTGTTCCTCCTGATCCAAACTAGATAGTATAATATTAATTGATATGCTTATAGATTATTGGGTGATAAGACATGAGGTTCCACATTCATACAAGTAAATTTGCTGGAGGAGTTCACAAAATGAGTCCATTCATAGACACAGGCAAGTATGTGATACTGCACATCAGTAAAAGAGAGCTTAGATGATTGAACATGAACAATGGGGTCCATAAGTCACTAAATTATCCAAGAGTTTTATTCAGCCTTCTATATAGTGGAAAAGTTTTTATTTTTATTTGCTTATTTTAAAATTTAACTTTTAGGTAGATCTGTCTTTGTAGCCCCAGGCCTGCTTCAAAATTACAGTTTCCTTACTTCAGTCTCCCATGTGCTATGATTACAGGCATGCACCACAATGCCAGGCTACTGCAGCCTGTTAAATAATCTTCCGACTTTCAGTATGTCCCTTCTCTGTTCCATTATTCTTAGTGGGAAAATTTAATTTTTAAATATAAACTGGAACATATCACCTTTCTAAAACCTGTAATATCTTTAAAGTAATTGTTTCTTAGTATAATTATCTGAGCAATTCCTTATTTTTTCATCTTCAGCTGAAGAGAAAAATTATTGATCTTTGTGTTCCACAGGTACTTGTAACCTTTGAAGCCTTCCCACATATTTTTATTTTCACTTGTATATTCATTATTCCTTTTGTTCAGTTGATTTATTTGCACCTACTTTTCAAATTGAGAGGAAAAGTCATCATTCCAAAGATAATGTGAATCCTGAAATGTGGATTGCTTTACTCTTTGTGGGCTACAGAAACAGCCTTATTAATTAGATACTACAGCCTACATCATAATAAACTAGCGTACACAGCTGATTATAGCATTACTTGAGTTTGTCAGAACAAAAACAAATGAGTCTCTATCAGGGAGATCAAAAGGTGTTGTTTTGAGTTGTTATAGTTCTCGATTGCTATATTTAATTACTTGGGATCTCTTTGGATAATAGAAATCCAATGTTAGTAATTGGTTGTTAAAATAAGAAACAAATGCTTAGTTGTCTTACTGTCTAAATATGGAAATTATGCTTTCCGACAGGACACATGGCTAGACCCACTGCTCGTCAGGTAAACCCCCTAAACCATGCACCAGGCCCCAGGTCACCGGTTAGTCCCAGATCTTCCCACCAGCCAGCCCACCAGCCAGCCAGAGCAGCAGCCAGTCTGCTCTGGGCTAGGGAAGGACCCTAGGCCACACCCCAGGTTCCAGGTGATCTGTGCCACTAGACGCAAAGCCCTTTCTGCATTGGCTCTGGACCAGTGAGGACCCCCTGCTCCTCAGAATTCAACAGAATCCAAAGAAAACCCACGCAAATCTCTAGGGTACAAACCACATACATCTGAAGTCCTCTAAAATGACCCTATTACATGGGAGAGATTCTTCACATCCAGCTCAAAGATAAGTAAACCCTTTTTAACATCCTATTCCTTTCAATTATTAGACACTGTAGTTTAACTCTTCCATATAGCCACTCCCAAACGTATACAACTTCAAGGACTATACCATTTACCCTCACATATCACCACCTCACATATCACTAAACCAAAAAAGTGCACTACCATACTAATTGTCACTCCCAGTCTACCAAGCCTGACTTAATTGATGTAATAACAGTCTAATACCCTCATCTAGGAAATAAAAACAATACCAGACAAGCATACCCAACTCAAGGAAAACACTACTAATAACCACTCAAAGCAGTAATACCAACTAATTCAGTTCAGTCAAAAACACACAGAAACTTAAAGAAGGTCTTAAGAGATAAAACAACAGCAGTGACTGTGCCATTGGATGTCTGTTTAGGAAATGTTGGCCTAGCCCAATCAGCTCGAGGGAGTTCCCTATCCTTTCAACTATGGTTTTTAAAGTCTCTGGCCTTAAATCAAGGTCCTTGATCCATTTGGAATTAAGTCTTGTACATGGTGACAAGTATGGGTCCAGCTTTAATCTTCTGCATGTGGAGATCCAGTTTTGCCAGCACCATTTGTTGAAGATGCTGTTCTTTTACCGTTGGATTCTTCGGGCCCCTTTGTCAAAGGCCAAATGGCTATAATTTTGTGGGCTTATATCTGGGTCTTCAATCCTTATCCATTGATCTGTGTGTCTATTTTGGAGCCAGTACCAGGCAGTTTTTCTAACTATGGATTTGTAATATAGACTAAGGTTCGGTATGGTAATACCTCCAGCAGTGTTTTTGTTACTCAGGATTGTCTTTGCTATCCTGGGTCTTTTGTGCCTCCATATGAACTTTGAGATTGTTTGGTCAACTTCTTTAAAGAATTGCTTTGGGATTTTAATTGGTATAGCATTGAATTTGTATATTGCCTTTGGTAGGATGGTCATTTTTACGATGTTGATTCTGCCAATCCAGGAACATGGGAGGTCTTTCCACCTTCTGTTGTCTTCTGCAATTTCGTTCTTTAGGGTTTTAAAATTTTCATTGTAAAGGTCTTTTACCTCCTTGGTTAGGTTTATACCAAGGTATTTCATTGTTTTAGGGGCTATAGTAAATGGGATTGTTTCTTTTTTTTTTTTTTTTTTTTTTTGATGTTCACATTTCTTTTTTTTATTTTTAATATTTTTATTAAAAATTTAACTATACATTTTAAAAATTTTTTACCAGTTCCCTCCCTCCCCCCTCCTCCCCCCGAACCCCCTCCTCTCCCTCCCAATCCCCCAGTGCCTCCCCCCCAATTCCCAGAGAGTCCTTTATTGTGTACGCCTAACTCTCCACTGGGTCCTCCTCACTGATGACATAAAAGGACCCAGTGGCATTTCCATAAGCCCTTTCTCTTGTTCCCCTTAAGCATAGGATCACTACTATGGCTGTCAATCCCTTGCCTCCAGGGGTCTCGGTGCCCTTAACAGATGCTAGACTTTATGGGGGCAACAGTGCATTGGACATTGCACAGGGCATGCAAAGTCCCATTATGATTGCTTTGGCCCCAACTATTGTTGAGAATCTTGCAAATCGTTGCTCCTCCCATCCTTTTGCTCTTACAATCTTACCGTTCCCTCTTCCGCAAATGTCCCTGAGCTCCAGGATGGGGAGACATTAGGCTGGCCTAGTTCTAGGTGATTGATATAGAGTCTCTGAAGTTCTGGATTGTGGTTGGTTGATTTTCTTTTGCAGTTTTGCTGCTCCTGCAATGCCCTTCACTCCATTCTGCTGGGCACTGTATGTCACCCCCTGGCCAGAGACAAAAGCTGTTAAACTGGAGTCTTGTTATAATAGCACATTCAAGGGTAGATGTAATAAGAGTAGGAAACCTCAGTGAGGGAGGGGTCCATCACCCATTTGCAAAATGATTACTTTTTATCTGCTAGACTATATGCCCCCCCTTCTGGTGAAATCAGGAAAGAACGTCTGTGAACTTAACCAGGTTTCTCATTACTTACTTGCAGACCTTGATGGAGGCCTATTTTCTCTGCTGTAACATGGTCCCCTCTCTCCTTGTTTCTGGTTTGGCGCTCCTACCCCATCTCTCTTGTTCATAATCCTTGCAATTACTGTGTTACATAGGTTTACTTTTGAGTGTCTCAATGTGGGCTGAGTGAGTTTGGTACTAGGAGCCACCTATTAAGGAGTACATACGGCGCTTAATTTTCTGGGTTTGGGATACTTCACTTAATATAATTCTTTCTAATGACATCCATTTCCCAGCAAATTCCAGTAATTCATCATTTTTGATGGCTGAGTAGTACTCCATTGTATAGATGTACCACTGTTTCCTTATCCACTCATCAACTGTTGGACATTTAGGTTGATTCCATGACTTTGCTATTGTAAACAGTGCTGCTATGAACATGGTCGAGCTTGTGCTATCGAGGCGAACCTCTGCTGCATGGGGGGTTATTCCCAAAAGTGGGATAGCAGGGTCATATGGCATTTCAATCTTTAATTTCTTTAAGAATCTCCAGACAGCTCGCCAGAGTGGCTGTATGAGCCTGCATTCCCACCAACAATGTAGGAGAGATCCCCTCTCTCCACATCCTCTCCAGCATTTGTCGTTGTTTGTATTGTGGATTTTTGCCATCCTGACCGGGGTGAGATGATATCTCAGGGAAGTTTTGATTTGCATTTCCCTGATGGCGAAGGAAGTGGAGAATTTTTTAAGATATTTTTTAGACATTTTAATTTCATCCCTGGTAAAGTTTCTTTGAAGTTCCAGGGCCCATTTTTTAATTGGGCCAGTGTTTTCCTTGGAGTTTAGTTTTCTAAGTTCTTTGTGCACTCTGGACAGTAGAGCTCTGTCAGATATGTGGTTAGTGAAGATTTTCTCCCATTCTGTGGGTTGCCTTTGAGCTCGTGTTACAATCTCTTTATCTGAACAGAAGCTCTTTAATTTCACAAGATCCCAACTGTTGAGAGTTGGTAGCAGTGACTGTGCCATTGGATGTCTGTTTAGAAAGTGTTGGCCTAGCCCAATCAGCTCGAGGGAGTTTCCTATCCTTTCAACTATGGTTTTTAAAGTCTCTGGCCTTAAATCAAGGTCCTTGATCCATTTGGAATTAAGTCTTGTACATGGTGACAAGTATGGGTCCAGCTTTAATCTTCTGCATGTGGAGATCCAGTTTTGCCAGCACCATTTGTTGAAGATGCTGTTCTTTTTCCATTGGATTTTTTGGGCCCCTTTGTCAAAGACCAAATGGCTGTAATTTTGTGGGCTTATATCTGGGTCTTCAATCCTTATCCATTGATCTGTGTGTCTATTTTGGAGCCAGTACCAGGCAGTTTTTATAACTATGGATTTGTAGTATAAACTAAGGTTTGGTATGGTAATACCTCCAGCAGTGTTTTTGTTACTCAGGATTGTCTTTGCTATCCTGGGTCTTTTGTGCCTCCATATGAATTTTGAGATTATTTGGTCAACTTCTTTTTTTTTTTTTTTGGGGTTGGAAAAAAATATCTTTATTAGCATCTCCCGGTTTTTGTTTTTCTTTTTCTTTTTTTTTTTTTTATTTCAGCTCATACAAACTTATTAGGTACACAAGTTCCCTCCCTCCCTCCTCCTCCCCCGGTACCCCCTGCTCCCCCTCCCCACCCCTCTCCCTCCCCATCCCCCAGTGCCTCCCACCCCAATTCCCAGAGAGTCCTTTCTTATGCATGACTGATTTTCCTTTGGGCCCTCCTCTCCGATGAGGTACAAGGACCCAGTGGCCTTTGCCACTTTCCCGTGTTCCCCTTAGATATAGGAACACTGCTGTGGCTGCCAATTCTTTGCCTCCAAGGATCTTGGTGCCTTTAGCAGATGCTAGACTTTGTGAGGTCAACAGTGTGTTGGACAATGCGCAGGGCATGCAAAGTCCAATTATGATTGCTTCAGCCCTAAGTAGTATAGAGTATCTTACATATCATTGCTCCTCCCATCCTTATGCTTTTACACTCTTACCGCCCCCTCTTCCGCAAATTTCCCTGAGCTTCAAGATGGGGAGAGACTAAGCTGGCCTAGTTCTAGGTGGTTGATATAGAGTCTCTGAAGTTCTGGATTGTGGTTTGTTGATTTTCTTTTGCAGTTTTGCTGCTCCTGCAATGCCCTTCACTCCATCTTGGTGGGCATTGTATGTTACCCCCTGGCCAGAGACAAAAAGCTGTTAGAGTCTTGTGATAAAAGCACATTCAAAGGTAGATGTAATAAAAGTGGGAAACCACAGTGAGGGAGGGGTCTATCACCCATTTGCAAAATTGTTCCTTTTTATCTGCCAGACTATATGCCCTCCTCTTCTGGTGAGATCACTCCCCCTCAGTAGTAAATGATCAGGAGCAAAAGTCTGTGAACTTAATCAGATGTCTCATTACTTATTTGGTTCCTTGGTGGAGGCCTATTTTCCCTGCTGTAACATGGTCCCTTCTCTCCTTCTTTCTGGTGTGGCCCTCCTACCCCATCCCTCCTGTTCATAATCCTTGGAATTCCTGTCTCTAGGTGGGCTGGGTGGGTTTGGTACTAGGAGCCACCTATTAGGGAGTACATACGGCGCTTAATTTTCTGGGTCTGGGATACTTCACTTAATACAATTGTTTCTAATGACATCCATTTCCCGGCAAATTCCAGTAATTCATCATTTTTGATGGCTGAGTAGTACTCCATTGTATAGATGTACCACCGTTTCCTTATCCACTCGTTAACTGTTGGACATTTGGGCTGATTCCATGACTTTGCTATTGTAAACAGTGCTCAACTTCTTTAAAGAATTGCTTTGGGAATTTAATTGGTATAGCATTGAATTTGTATATTGCCTTTGGTAGGATGGTCATTTTTACAATGTTGATTCTACCAATCCAGGAACATGGGAGGTCTTTCCACCTTCTGGTGTCTTCTGCTATTTCTTTCTTTAGGGTTTTAAAGTTTTCATTGTAAAGGTCTTTTACCTCCTTGGTTAGGTTTATACCAAGGTATTTCATTTTTTTAGGGGCTATAGTAAATGGGATTGTTTCTCTCAAGGTTTTTTCACTTCTTTCATTCTGGGCATATAGGAAGGCCTCTGATTTTTGCACATTTATTTTGTATCCTGCCACCCTGCTGAACTTCTCAATTTGTTCCAGGAGCTTCCTGGTGGAGTTTTTGGGATCCTTCAGGTATAAGATCATGTCATCTGCAAATAGGGATAGCTTGACTTCTTCCTTGCCGATTTGAATCCCTCTTATGTCCCTTTCTTGTCTTATGGCTTCAGCTAAGACTTCAAGTACAATATTGAATAGAAGTGGTGAGAGTGGACAGCCTTGTCTAGTTCCCGATCGAAGTGGGAATGCTTCCAATTGTTCCCCATTGAGCATAATCCTTGCTATGGGCTTGTTGTATACAGCTTTTATTATATTGATAAAAGTTCCTTTCATTCCTACAGTCTCTAGCGTTTTGATCATAAAAGGCTGTTGGATTTTGTCAAAGGCTTTTTATGCATCTATCGAGAGTATCATGTGGTCTTGGACTTTGGACTGGTTTACATGATGAATTACATTTATTGATTTGCGTATGTTGAACCAACCTTGTGTGCCGGGGATGAAGCCTACTTGGTCCCCGTGAATGATCTTTTTGATATGTTTTTGAATCCGATTTGCTAAGACTTTGTTGAGAATCTTTGCATCTGTGTTCATCAGAGAGATCGGCCTATAGTTTTCTTTTTTGAGTGCATCTTTATTAGATTTTGGGATTAAGACGATATTAGCTTCATAGAAGGAATTTGGCAGTGTTCCTTCCTTTGCTATTTGATGGAACAGTTTAAGGAGCATTGGTGCTATTAACTCCTTAAATGTCTGGTAGAATTCTGTGCTGAATCCATCTGGCCCAGGACATTTTTTGGTGGGAAGAATCGAGATTACTTCTTCAATTTCCTTGTATGTTATAGGACTATTTAAATAATTCACAACTTCCTGATTCAATTTAGGTAGGTTGTGTTTACTTAGAAATTCATCCATCTCTTTTATGTTGTCAAACTTCACAGAGTATAAGTTTTTGAAATATGATTATAATTCTCTGGATTTCTTGGGTATCTGTAGTGATAACTCCATGTTCATTTCTAATTTTGTTAATTTGGGTTTTCTCTCTCTTGCTTTTGGTTAATTTAGCTAGGGGTGTATCAATCTTATTGATTTTTTCAAAGAACCAGCTTTTTGACTGGTTGATTTTTTTCTATCGTTTTCTTAATCTCAATTTCAGATATTTCTCCCCTTATTTTGCTAATCTCCTCTCTTCTATTACTTTTGGGATCAGATTGCTCAAGTTTCTCCAAAGCCTTAAGCTGCATCGTTAAATTATTTATTTCTGATGTTTCTAATTTTCTGATGTAGGCATTAAGAGCTATGAACTTACCTCTTAGGACAGCTTTCATTGTGTCCCAGAGATTTTGGTAAGTTGTATTTTCATTTTCGTTCACTTTCAGGGAATCTTGAATTTCCTGTTTAATTTCTTCCTGAATCCAGTTCTCATTCAGCATCATATTGTTAAGTTTCCAGGAGTTAGTGTATTTTCTCTTGTTTGTTGTGTTGTTGTGGATGTCCAGCTTTAGGCCGTGGTGGTCTGATAGGGCACAGGCTAGAATTTCGACTTTTTTGTATTTGTGTAGATTCGTTTTGTGGCCCAATATGTGATCTATTTTGGAGAAAGTTCCGTGTGCTGCTGAGAAAAATGTGTATTCTTTGGTACGTGGGTGAAAAGTTCGATAGAGATCTGTAAGGTCCATTTCAGTAAGGGTTTGGTTAAGCTCCAAAGTGTCTCTGTTAAGCTTTTGACCTGTTGATCTATCCCATGTTGAGAGGGCGGTGTTGAAATCCCCGAGAATTATCGTTTGGGGGTCGATTTCTTGCTTTAGACGCTGTAGGGTTTTCTTAATGAATGTGGAGTGGCCCATATTGGGTGCATATATGTTCAGTATTGTGAAGTCTTCCTGGTGAATTGTACCTGTGACTAAAATGTAGTATCCATCTGTGTCTCTTATGATTTTCTTTGGTTTGAAGTCCACTTTGTCTGAAAGCATAATTGCTACCCCTGCCTGTTTCCTGGTTCCATTAGCTTGCAAGATTTTGGACCAGCCTTTCATTCTTAGGACGTGCCTATCTTTTGTGGTGAGATGAGTTTCCCGAAGGCAGCAGATTGTTGGATTGTGGTTTTTAATCCAAGTTTGTAATCTATGTCTCTTAATTGGTGAGTTAATGCCGTTGACATTTAATGTTATAATGGAGAAATTATTTTTAATTCTGGACATTTTTTATGTTTAGTAGATTTTGTAAGCATGATGTTTGATATTCATATTTTGTTGGTATTATACTTCCCTTCTGTCCTCCTGGATACGCTTGTTCTTTTCTTCAAGCTTGAGTATCATTTCTAGCATTTTTTGAAGGCCTGGTTTGGTAGACATGTATCCCTTCAAGTTGTCTTTGTGCTGGAAAACTTTTCTTATCCCTCAATCATGACAGATAGTTTTGCCGGGTATATCAGTCTGGATTGGCATTTTTGCTCATTTAATACTTGAAGTATGTCTCTCCAAGCTCTTCTTGCTTTTACTGTTTCCATTGAGTAGTCATTTGTTATTCTAATAGGTTTACCTTTAAAAGTGACTTGCTTTTTTTCTCTTGAAGCTCTCAGCACCTTTTCTTTGTCTTGAATGTGGAGTGTTTTGACTATTATTTGCAGTGGTGATTTTCTATTTTGGTCATATCTGTTTGGAGTGCGAAATGCCTCTTGTATTTGGATAGGCCTCTCATTCTTTAGTTGTGGGAAGTTTTCATTTATGATGAATTGAAATATTTCCTCCGGTGTGGTATTTTGGGATACTTGTTCTGGTATTCCATGAATGCGCATGTTAGGTTTCTTCAGGGTGTCCCATATTTCTTGAATGCTCCTCTCCAGTATCTTTTTGGCTTTAACAATCTCTTCCATTGAGCTGGTTAATTCTCCTACTTTGTCTTCAAGATCTGAGATTCTATTTTCTGCCTCATTTGTTCTGCTGATAAGACTCTCTGTTGAGTTTTGGGTTGAAGATAACTTATCTCTTAGTTCAATTTTAAACTCTGCCTGAGACTGTTTTACCTGCTCTATACCTATTTTTGTTTCTTGAACGGTTTTTCTCAACTCATCCAGGTTCCTGTTGTGTTCCTGTTCAAAGTGGTTGACACGGTTATTTAACTCTTCTCGGATTTCCTCTTTCATATTATTAATCATGGTTATGATCATACTCTGAAAGTCGTTATGTTGGGTCTGGCTTTCATGGCTATTTTCTATGGATTTGTTCTGGTCACAATCCATCGTTATGGAATTGATTCTTTTGGTGGGAGATTGTTCTTGGGGTTTGTTTCTCCTGGATCTGCACTTTGACTTGTACATTGTTGTTTTGTTTTTTAGGACCTTTCAGTTTCTGTGTGTTTTTCACTGAACCGATGTAGTTGGTATTGTTACACCTTGCCAGTTGTTACTAGTGCTTGCCTTGGATTGGGTATGTTTGTGTATTGGTATTGTTATATCCTAGATGAGACTACTAGGATGTTAGTACGTCAGTTAAGTAACCAGGGGATGAATATAAGTATGGTAGTGCACTTATACGATCTAGTGTCTTAGTGAAATGTGAGGGTGGGTGGTGTACTCCCTGGAGTTGTATGTTTTTGGGGTGGCTGTATGAGGAAGCTGACCTACAACATTGATACTAGAAAGGATCAGTAAGGTGAGAGAAAAGAAAGAGAGAGAAAAAAAAAGGTTTACTTATCTTTAGGCTGGATGTGAAGAGTCTCGCATGTGATGCAATGGTTGCAGTGAAATCCAGATGTATGGCCTGTGTTCTCTTTGTTCCTTAGAGTTTTGCTTGAGTTTCCTTTGTACTCTATTGAATTCTGAGTAGCAGTGTGTCTTCCGTGGACCACGTGCGTAGGTCCCCGGTGGGCCAGAGAGGCAGAGGGTCTGATGTTGATGGCAGAATTCTTCACCTGCGACCTGGGGGGGGGGCAGAGGGGCTAGGGGGCGGGAGGGCACAAGGGGCTGGTGTCCGGGGCGGGGCCCCAGAGGCTAAGCCGTGGCCACACGCGGGTGCTGCTGGCAGCGTGGCCCGGCTCCGGGTTGGGGGGCTGGGCTTGGAGGGGCTCCCTCTCACCTGGGCGCTGGTCGGGGTTCGGCGCAGAGGGGGGCTGGGGGCAAAGCCGGCGGCCGCGCTCAGGGGTGCTGCCGGCCGGGCGGCTCGGCTCCGGGGTGGCGGGATTGTTTCTCTCAAGGCTTTTTCACTTCTTTCAACCTGTGTATATAGGAAGGCCTCTGATTTTTGCACATTTATTTTGTATCCTGCCACCCTGCTGAACTTCTCAATTAGTTCCAGGAGCTTCCTGGTGGAGTGTTTGGGATCACTCAGGTATAAGATTATGTCATCTGCAAACAGGGATAGCTTGACTTCTTCCTTGCCAATTTGAATTCCTTTTATGTCCCTTTCTTGTCTTATGGCTTCAGCTAAGACTTCAAGTACAATATTGAATAGAAGCGGTGAGAGTGGACAGCCTTGTCTAGTTCCTGATCGAAGTGGGAATGCTTCCAATTGTTCCCCATTGAGCATAATCCTTGCTGTGGGCTTGTTGTATACAGCTTTTATTATATTGATAAAGATTCCTTCCATTCCTACTGTCTCTAGCGTTGTGATCATAAAAGGCTGTTGGATCTTGTCAAAAGCTTTTTCTGCATCTATCGAGAGTATCATGTGGTTTTGGACTTTGGACTGGTTTACATGATGAATTACATTTATTGATTTGCGTATGTTGAACCAACCTTGTGTGCCAGGGATGAAGCCTACTTGGTCCCCGTGAATGATCTTTTTGATATGTTTTTGAATCCGATTTGCTAAAACGTTGTAGAGAATCTTTGTGTCTGTGTTCATCAGAGAGATTGGCCTATAGTTTTCTTTTTTTAAGTGAGTCTTTATTAGGTTTTGGGATTAAAACGATATTAGCTTCATAGAAGGAATTTGGTAGTGTTCCTTCCTTTGCTATTTGATGGAACAGTTTAAGGAGTATTGATATTATTAACTCCTTATTGTCTGCTAGAACTCTGTGCTGAATCCATATGGTCCAGGACATTTTTTGGTGGGAAGATTCAAGATTACTTCCTCAATTTCCTTATATGTTATAGGACTATTTAAATAATTCACAACTTCCTGATTCAATTTAGGTAAGTTGTGTTTACTTAGAAATTCATCCATCTCTTTTGTGTTGTCAAACTTCACAGAGTATAAGTTTTTGAAATATGATGTTATAATTCTCTGGATTTCTTGGGTATCAGTAGTGATAACTCCATGTTCATTTCTGATTTTATTAATTTGGTTTTTCTCTCTCTTGCTTGTGGTTAATTTAGCTAGGGGTGTATCAATCTTATTGATTTTTTCAAAGAACCAGCTTTTTGACTGGTTGATTTTTTCTATCGTTTTCTTAATCTCGATTTCAGATATTTTTCCCCTTATTTTGCTAATCTCCTGTCTTCTACTGCTTTTGGGATCAGATTGCTCTAGTTTCTCTAAAGCTTTAAGCTGCATTGTTAAGTTGTTTATTTCTGATGTTTCCATTTTTTCAATGGAACAGTCACTGCTACCAACTCTCAACAGCTGGGTCTTGTGAAATTAAAGAGCTTCTGTTCAGATAAAGTGATTGTAACACGAGCTCAAAGGCAACCCACAGAATGGGAGAATATCTTCACTAACTACATATCTGATAGAGCTCTACTGTCCAGAGTGCACAAAGAACTTAGAAAACTAAACATCAAGGAAACCAATGGCCCAATTAAAAAATGGGCCCTGGAACTTAAAATAAATTTTACCAGGGATGAAATTAAAATGTCTAACAAATATCTTAAAAAATGCTCCACTTCCTTAGCCATCAGGGAAATGCAAATCAAAACTTCCCTGAGATATCATCTCACCCCGGTCAGGATGGTAAAAATCCACAATACAAACAACAACAAATGCTGGAGAGGATGTGGAGAGAGGGGAACTCTCCTACATTGCTGGTGGGAGTGCAGGCTCATACAGCCACTCTGGCGAGCCGTCTGGACATTCTTAAAGAAATTAAAGATTGAAATGCCATATGACCCTGCGATTCCACTTTTGGGTATAACTCCCCATACAGCAGAGGTTCACCTCGATAGCACAAGCACAACCATGTTCATAGCAGCACTGTTTACAATACCAAAGTCATCGAATCAACCCAAATGTGCAACAGTTGACGAGTGAATAAGGAAACAGTGGTACATCTATACAATGGAGTACTACTCAGCCATCAAAAATGATGAATTACTGGAATTTGCCGGGAAATGGATGTCATTAGAAACAATTATATTAAGTGAAGTATCCCAAACCCAGAAAATTAAGCGCCATATGTACTCCCTAATAGGTGGCTCCTAGTACCAAATCCACTCAGCCCATCTTGAGACATTCATAGGTAAATCTATGTATTACCTACAGCAATTGCAAGGATTATGAACAGTAGGGATGGGGCTGGAGGGCCACACCAGAAACAAGGATGAGAAGTGACCATGTTACAGTAGAGAAAATAGGCCTCCATCAAGGACTGCAAGAAAGTAATGTGACACCTAGTTAAGTTCACAATTCGTTCCTGATCATTTACAACTAAGGGGGTATGAACTCACCAGAAGGGGAGGGCATATAGTCCGGCAGATTTAAAAGTCACCATTTTGCAAATGGATGATTGACCCCTCCCATTGCCAAATGTCATATGACCCTGTGATTCCACTTTTGGGTATAAGTATTACATCTACCCTTGAATGTGCTCTTATAATAAGACTCCAGTTTAACAGCTTTCTGTCTCTGGCCAGGGGGTGACATACAGTGCCCATCACGATGGAGTGAAGGGCATTGCAGGAGTAACAAAACTGCAAAAGAAAATCAATGAACCACTATCCTGAACTTCAGAGACTCTATATCAACCACCTAGAACTAGGCCAGACTAATCTTTCCCCATCCTGAAGCTCAGGGACATTTGTGGAAGAGGGGGTGGTAAGAGTGTAAGAGCAAAAGGATGGGAGGAGCGGTGATTTGCAAGATACTCCACACAAGTTAGGGCCGAAGCAATCATAATTCGACATTGCATGCCCGGCGCAATGTCCAACACACTATTGACCTCACAAAGTCTAGCATCTGCTAAAGGCACCAAGATCCTTGGAGGCAAGGGATTGACAGCCACAGTAGTGTTCCTATGCTTAAGGGGAACACAAGAAAGGGTTCAGGGAAATGCCACTGGGTCCTTGTGCGTCATCGGAGAGAAGGCCCAGAGGAGAGTCAGGCATGCAGAAGAAAGGACTCTGGGAATTGTGGCGGGAGGCATGGGGGATGGTGCGGAGGGGTAAGGGGAGGTAGAGCAGGGTGTTAGGGGGAAGGAGGAGGGAGGGAGGGAACTGGTGTACCTATTAAGTTTGTATGAGCTGAAATAATAATAAAAATGTATTAAAATAAAAAAAGATTAAGTCCATAGTAATCATAATAGGACTTTTATGACCTGCGCAATTATTGACATATCAATGACCCCCAGCATCTAGCATGGATCACAAGCACTAGGATCCATAGAGTCAATGGATTAACAGTCACAATAGTGTTCCCATACTAAAGGGAGCATAAGAAAGAGCTCTAGGCAATGCTACTGAGTCCTTCCACCTCATTAGAGTGGAGAACACAGAGGGAAGTTTGATGTTCACACTAAAAGATGCTCCAGGCAATGGGGTGGAAGAGGGGGTACTGGCCGAAAGGGAGAGAAGGGTGTTAAAGAAAGGGGAAAAGGGGGTGGGAGCAAGGGGGACCAGAAAGGAGTGGAAGGAGGATAGGGACAGAGGTTCTTATTAAGTTTGCGTGATTGGGAAAATAAATAAATAAATATGGAAATTACATAAGTTTTAAATAAATGAAGTATAGCAACAATGATTTGGAATAATTCGAAACATCCATATCGTTTGTGTACAGTACAATACTTCAATCAATTTTCAGTGTGTCTATAAGCAAAATGTATTAAAATATGAAATTATAGAAAACAAATTTTTTAAAAAATTGAAAATTGACGTTTTAATTCTGTGACAAAATTTATCAAAAATTAATTCAGTTTTCAAAATTATTTAAAATTAATTTGAATTTACTTCATTTAAAATGATCATTTAAAGTGGTCATTATATCTATCTATATCTCAGAACTATTTTTTAAAAAATTATGATTAAATCATGCCAGCCTAATCTCTCCCCATCCAGAACCTCAGGGAAATTTGCGGAAGAGGGGGTGGTAAGATCATAAGAGCAGAAGGATGGGAGGAGCAATGATATGCAAGATACTCCACACAAGTTAGGGCTGAAGCCATCACAACTGGACTTTGCATGCCCTGCGCAATGTCCTACACACTATTGGTCCCTCAAATTCTAGCATTTGCTAAAGGCACTAAGATCCTTGGAGGCAAGGTATTGACAGCCACAGTAGTGTTCCTATGCTTAAGGAGAACACAGGAAAGGGTTCTGGGAAATGCCACTGGGTTCTTGCACCTCATCGGAGAGGAGGACCCATAGGAGAGTCTGGTATGCACATTAAAGGATGATCCTGGGATGGGAGGGGGAGGCACTAGGGATAGGGAGGGAGGGGAGAGTGGACGGGGGCATAGGGCAGTGGGAGGTTGGAGGGAGGGAGGGAACCAGTGTACCTGTTAAAGTTGTATGAGTAGAAATAAAAAAAATTATGATTAAATCAACCAAGATTCGATCAACTATGGTTTTAACTCTGTGAAGTTCTTGCAAATTACCATGTCACTATCAACACTATAATATGTGAAAGTTGATCAACTTATAGATCTATATATTTGATCCATCTGTAAACTGAAGTTATTAAGAAAATGTCAGCTTCAATATCTGGACAAATATTGAAAAAATCAAGATGGTTTATTACAGTCGAAATATAACTGTCTGTAAATATGTGGGGAAAATTCAATGATGATATTAATATCCACCAGATGCAGTGTCTATGATTTGAATGTATACAGTCTTTTCCTTCACATATATTATTTTTTTCCCAATCATACAAGCTCAATAGATACCCCAGTCCTCTCCTTCCTTCATCCACTTCCCAGTCCTCCTTTGCACTCTTCCCCCCTTTTCCCTTTTCTTTTGCATCCTTTCCTCCCTCCCTTTTGCCCCGTGGGTCCCCTTTTCCCCCTCCCATCCTCTGAAGCATCCTTTTGTATGAATGCCAAACTTCCCTCTGAGTCTTCCATGCTAGTGATGGGTAAGGACTCATTGGAATAGCCCATGGCCCCTTTCTGGACTCCCCATTAGTATGGGAAGTCTGTTGTGTCTGTTATTCTCTTGCCTCAAAGGACCCTAGTGCCTAGAGCCTTCTTCCTTATGTCCATATTAGATATTGGCGGGGGGGGGGGGATCGTTGCCATGTCAGCCATTGTGCAGGTCATGCAAAGTCCAATTATGTCTACTGCATCCCTAACTTGTGTGGAATATCTTGCATATCATGGTCTTCCCCATCTTTAGGCGTTCATAATCTTGCAGCTCCCTTTTCCGCAAGGTTCCCTGAGCTTTAAGGTGGTGAGAGATTTGGCTGGTCTTGTTCCAGATGATTAATGTAGTGTCTTTGGTGTTCTGAATTATGTTTTTTTGTTGTTGTTGTTTTCAGTTTTGCTTTTCCTGCACTGCCTTTGGCTGAGTGGTATTCATCCTGATTGGTATCAAAGGACACCTCCTAACTAAAGATAAAAGACTGTTTAAATGAAGATCTAAATATAAGAGGAGACTCAAAGGTAGATATAATAGGAGTAGGATACACCAGTGACGGAGCTTCAGTGTTCCTTTTTCCAGATGGTTACCATCTATCTGCCAATCCCTATACCCTCCCTGATTGTTGAGATCAAAGCTCTTCAGTCCCAGGTGACCAGGAAGGAAAGTAAGAGTGAGCTTAATCAGATGCCTCACTACTTATATGCAATACTTGATAGTGACCTATTTTCTCTACTGAAGCATGATCCCTTCTCTCTTTTTTGGGGGGGAGGACCCTCCTTCTCCTTCCTTCCTGTTTACAATCTTTGTGATTACAGTAGGTATTTTAATACATAATTAAGTGGGTTTGATACTAGGATCCACCTATTAGGGAGTACATACAGTGTCTAACTTTCTGTGTCTGGGATGCTTCACTCAATATAATTTTTTTAAATTCCATCCATTTCCTGGTAAATTTCATGAATTTATCTTTTTTTGATGGCTGAGTAGTATTCCAGTGGATCAAGGACATTAATATTAGGCCAGAGACTGTAAACACCTCATTTAAAAAGGTAGGGAACTCTCTCAAGCTGATTGGGCTAAGCCAACAATTCCTAAACAGAAATCCAAGAGCACACTCACTAGAACCAACACTCAACAAATGGAATCTTATGAAATTAAAGAGATTCTGTCCAGATAAAGAGATTATAAACTGAGCAAAAAGGCAACCCACAGAATGGGAGAAAATCACTAAATACATATCTGATAGAGCTCTACTATCCAGAGTGCACAAAGAACTTAAAAAGCTAAACTCCAAGGAGATGATTCACCCAATTAAAAAATGGGCATGATAACTCAAAAGAAACTTATCCAGGGATGAAATTGAGATGTCCAACAAATATCTTAAAAAATGCTCCACATCCTTAGCCATCAGAGAAATGCAAATCAAAACTTCTTTGAGATATCATCTCTCCCAGGTCTGGATGGCAAAAATCCACATACAAACAGCACCAAATGCTGGAGAGGATGTGGAGAGAAGGAAACTCTCATACATTGCTGGTGGAATGCAGGTTTATACAACCACTCTGGAGACCAGTGTGGCGATTTCTAAAAAAGTTAAAGATTGAAATACCATATGACCCTGCTATACCATTTCTGGGAATAATCCCCCATAATTCAAAAATTCACTGCAGTGACACAAGCACTACCATGTTCATTGCAGCATTATTTACAATAGCAAATCATAGAATCAACACAAATGCCCAACAGTTGACAAATGGATAAAGAAAATGTGGTACATGTATATGGCTTTAATAATTTCATGGGCTTCCCTGCCATCATCATCCTGAAGTTCTCATTCTCTAAGTATTGTAGATCTCCACAAGGAAGTTTGTCAGCGCTAAGTGATGTCCCATCACTCAGAACAAAAAATGAAATCTTTCAGCCTTAATTGTGAAGAGACAGTTCTCCAGTCCTCTTTATTTTCTTCCTGACCATAAGAAACATTGGGGAAATTAAGAAAGACTTGCAATGGCTACAGCCCATGAAAATATACTTACCAGGATTATGATCGAGAGATTTTGGTAGGCTTCTCATGGAGCGTTTCCTATAACATGGATGTGCTGTAGAAACATAATGATGAATTCAAATTGAAACAGCCGGAAGATGTCTTCTTAAGAGTTCTGAAAGAATTTCCACATCAGCAAGAGCAGATTAGAGAAATTTAAAGCATTTGGCATATAAAAGAATATATTAAAGTTTCCCTAACTTCTTACCATTTTAATATAAATCATCTTATAAAAGACCTACTTACCAAAACTTCTGTCACTAGACATCATTTAAGCTTCAGAAATGTGAAGTATGCCAAAATGTCAAGAAGATGTATTAGCCAGGAAATGGATGGAATTTTAAAAAATTATATTGAGTGAAGCATCCCAGACACAGAAAGTTAGACACTGTATGTACTCCCTAATACCAAACCCACTTAATTACGTATTAAAAGGTAAATCTCTGCAATACCCCAAGCATCAGAAAATGAGTTTTTGTAATACTTAGATGAAGATTTACAATCACTCAAGAGCTAAGAAGGTGGCTAAGCAGGTAAAAGAGCTTGCAAGTGCAATCCTGATTATCCACATAAAAGAATCAGTTGTGGTGGCTCATGTCAGTAATCCAAGAAATCTTACTCTGAGATAGTACGAGTCTCATCTTCACAGAGATTTGTCAGTAATGCTGAGAAGGACTCTGACAAACAAAGTCAAAGGACAGAATTGACTCTGAGATACTGCATTTGACATGTAGCATGTGTAGGCAACCACACACACACACACACACACACACACACACACACACACATAGAGAGTGATAGAGACAGAGAGGGAGAGAGAGAAAGAGAAACAAAATTAATTAAAATTAATTGCAATTGAATATATTTTCAGCAGTAACAAAAATAGGAAATAAACAGGAAAATCATAAAAGATAAATAGTGATAAGATATTTGAAAGTTGGGGCTGGAAAGATGGCTCAGGGGTTAAACCTCTGTTTTGCAAGCAGAGGGTCCTGAGTTTGGATCCTAGATCCTACATACCAGGTGGGGGGGGAGGCGGCCTGCACTTCTGGTCCTGGTGGGTGGAGCAAAAAAAAAATTGCTGTGCCCTAATCCAACCATTGTGGTGGGTAAGGTCCCAGCATGGCAGAACATTGTTCTATGGAAACAATTTCTGGGAAAAGGACATGGCATTAAAATACGGGAATTGTCAGGCCTTGGTATATCTCTGCCCAGCTGGGGACCTAAAACCTGCTCCCTGGGGAATATCACAGTAGCGCCCATGGGCAGGTGCTAGGATTTCCTCCCTAGATAATTTAAGTTTTGTCTCTGGCAGGATAAATTCTTCTGGGAATTGGGTGTGCCTTTTACCTATCCTTAGATTTAGAGAAAAAGCTTGCTTTTAACTTTAAATCAAATTGTAAATAGAGATTTGACTCACAATAAGTAGACTTCCTAGCTAGAAAGTGTGCCCTGATTTTAAAGAAGCTGGAGAACAACTTCAAGAGTCTTAAAACATAGGTGGGTAAAATTCCCACCTATGAACTAACTCAGAAATTCCAGAAGTATATGACTATGCTTTCTGTTCAGTAGAACTTTAAAAGGAATCATGATACTGCTCTTACCCTGGCTGAAAGCCAAGGAAGAGACCATCATGCCAGAAAGTCTAGATGCCAAGACTGTCCCCTGGAGATGGTATTTGCAACCCAAACTGGGAGAATCCATGTCGTAGCAAAGGGGGCTGTGTCTTTCCCTTCCCCAAACATCGCTCCTAGGGGAAATCACAGAGATGGACCATCTGAGTGCACTCCCACCAATGATCGCCTCCACCCCCGAAAGAGACACCCTTGGCAAAATGGGGCCGGACAGTATGGACCCCAGGTTTGGAGAATGCATGGTTCACGGATGGCTCATCAACAACTGATGGCAATATACTTCTGGAATTCCTCAAAGGAAGACATGAGCAAACTTACTATTAAAGGAGCTCAGTCCTCCTCTGTGTATTTTAAAAATGCAGTCTCTGTTAAAACAATGTGGGCTCAGCCCCATGGCTATCCCGTGAAGCATTATAGATTAGATAGAATTTAAAAACTGGGAGAATAGAATCTGTTTGTCTTTTCCCTCAAACAATGTGTTAGCTACTTAGAAAAAAAATTGTTTATTTTTACTGAGCATAGGAAACTGGGAGGTTCTGTGTTTGTTTTCCTCTGTTTGCAGGTGCAGGGACACATTCTTTGCCCTAAAATTTTCTAGTATAAAGCTGTCACTAACTTTAAATAAAATGGGTTCAGATTCACTCAGCCTAGAGAGTTGATTGTTCTGTTCCCCATCTCTGCCTAAGCCTTGCTTCACCCGGTCAGGGGGAGCCCTGGTCTGCAGCAAAAAAAAAAAAAGGAAGGAGGTAGAAGCAGTCCAAGATGATTCCCGAATTCACCCTTGGTTCTACACATACACACGCACACATACATACACACATACACACACACACACACACACACACACAAAATTGAATAAATAATAAAAAATTTAAAAAGATATTTGAAGATTATAGATAACTATATGCTATTAATAGACTTTTAAAAATGTACATGAGAAAAAAGAATGTCTTCAGTATCCTGAATATGGCTGGGAAAAAATTAATGATTTTGACAACAAACCAGTAGAAAAAATTATAAACAGTAATGCAAAGAGAAAAAAAAAAGGAACGTGATCAAAGTGAATCAGGGACATAGATACTATTCAATTGGTTGAGTTCTTGCCTAGCATTCCTGTAGCCCTCGGTTCAAAGCCTAGTTTCCCTATAGTCAAATATGAAATTTTAGAGCTGATATAGCTCATAGCAAAGCATTTGCCACAACAAAAGTCCCGAGAATTACACAATGAATGATCAATTAGTTAAAGAAGTATTTCAGTCTGCAAATATGCCTCAGTTGCTTAAGTACTGGTCTAACATGTACAAAAATCCTGGGTTTGATCCCCAGTACCATATAAAACTAGCAATAGTGTTATGCACTGCAATGCTAACATTTGTAGGGAAGAAAGAGATATGGGGATTTGAAGATCAAGGACATCTTAGTTATGTAATGAATTCTAGGCCAGCTAAAATAAACAGGATGCTGATACATACACACTCAAGAAGTGGATGAGAACATCTGAGAATTTCAGAATATAGAACTAGGTGTGGTGATACGCATCAACCCAAAACTTGGAATGCTAGTCAAGAGCATCATGAGATTTAAGGCAAACCAAAGCTGCACAGTGAATGTCTACCTCAAAAATTGTAACAGTGCAGTAAGGAGATAAAAGGTACTGGGTATAGGGAGGAGAAGAGTGAAAAGCAGGTGCATAAATGGAGTCAACAAAACAGAGGGAATAGAGGACAAGGAAGAAAATTTCAAAGTTAATAGTCCAATAATTTTCAAAGTAATGAACACTAAAGCACAAATCCAACAATCTTAAAAAGTAAAATGGGTGAGTAGATTACTTAGGCATAGTATATACAAAGCAAAGAAAAACAGTAAAACTCTCTCTCTCTATATATATATATATATTTATATACATATATAACTATTATCTGGAATTTGGAAGAATTTGACTTGCATATTCATTTATTGGCATCTTATGACTATTTTATTAAACAACATATTTTATACTTATATCACACTATATTTTGTAATCCCTTTGTAATTGACATCAGTGATATTTTCATGGAAATTGTTCACTGTCTTTCACATAAAATTGTTCCCCCACAAGACTGAGAATATTATGGAATTTCTGATTTAGGTCAAGCTGTTCAGTTTTGCTACATACTTTAAGAAAAATATCTTCCTTGCTTTATAAATTATTTGAACTCTTTTTTTGCATTCCTAGATAATATATGCCTGATCAACCACATTTGAATGTATATTTTTATCTCCTTTTATCACTTTCTAAGTGATATTTATTACACATTTTGTATCTGTGAGGTCAGTTTTAAAGGTTATTATTCTTCTCACTATATCATATTTGTTCATTTTTGGTTGGAAAATTTGACAAGAAATATATTTTACTTGATATTAACAAATTGTTGTAAAAATAAAAACCTTCATTTCTTTTTTCTCCCATATTTTATTTTTTCCTAATCATACAAGATCAATAGGAACCTGTATCCTCTCCCCCCTTTCATACCCAGTTGTCCCTCATTGCACTCTCCCTCCTTCCCCCCTTCCTTTCACCTCACTCCTTCCCTCCTCCTCTCCCAGTGCCTCCCTTTTCCTCCCTCCTATCCTCTGGATGGAGCATGCATTTATGTGAACACCAAACTTCCCTGTGAGTCCTCCAACCTAGTGAGGGTTCAAGACTCAGTGGCATAGCCCAGAGCTCCTTCCTGGGCTCCCCATTAGTATGGGAATTCTATTCTGATTGTTTAATCCTTAGCCTCTAAGGATCTTACTACATGGAGCCTTGTCCCCTGTGATCCATGCTAGACTTTGCGGGGGGTCATTGACATGTCAGCCATTGTGCAGGTCAGGCAAAGTCCAATCTTGGCTGTTGCAACCCTAATTTGTGTGGATTATCTTGCATATCATTGGTCTTCCCCATCTTTAGGCTCTTAAAATCTTGCCACCCCTCTTCTGCAAGGTTCCTTGAGCTTTAGGATGCAGAAAGATTTAGCTGGTCTGGTTCCAAATGAATAATGGATCTCTGGTATTCTGAATTATGGTTTGTTGTTGTTTTCAGTTTTCCTTTTCCTGCACTGCCCTTGGCACAGTGAACTTGGCACCATGATATCTCAGGAAAGTTTTGATTTGCATTTCTCTGATGGCTAGGGATGTGGAGCATTTTGTAAGATATTTGTTAGACATTTCAATTTTGCCCCGGAAACATTTCTTTTGAGTTTTGAGGCCCATTTTCTAATTGTGGCACTTATCTAAGTTCTTGGTGCAAGAACTTAGTGCAATCGTTTGCACCAGAATGAACTAAATTCTTGGTATACTCTGGATAATAGAGCTCTGTCTGATGTATGATTAGTGAAGATTTTTTTCCCATTCTGTGGGTTGCCATTTTTTCAATCTGTTGTGGAGTCAGTATCAGGCTGTTTTTATTTCTATGGATTTGTAGTATAGAATAAGATTTGGTATGGTAATACCTCGAGCAGTGTTTTGTTACTCAGGAATGTTTTAGCTATCCTGGGCTGTTTGTGCTTCCATATGAATATTAAGATTGTTGCTCAAATTCTTTGAAGAATTTCTTTGGAATTTTGATTGGTTTAACATTGAATCTATATATTGCTTTTGGTAGGGTGATCATTTTGATTCATGGATAAAGCAACTTTATTTTAGTTATGAACACTACTCCCACATTTTCTTAGTTTTTAAGTCTTTATTTTGCAAATAGTTAATAATGTGAATAAACAACCTGTGGCTGTGAGAAAATATGCCTAAACTGTATATCTTCAAAGATATTGATATCCTGATTATAGGAATAAATGGAAAATACAAAAAAATTACTAAAAAAGGTGCATTGGAAGTAAAAGAAAGATATTGTTGTAAAGGAAACTTGCAAATGAAAATTGAGTGCATAAAAGAATAGTGTAACTAATCAGTGAAATACAAATCAAAGCTACAAAAAGCCATACCATCATCATAGTCATAATGATTACAATTAAATGCCAAAGACAGCAAGTGCTGCCAATGATTCTTTCACCTTATATGTATAGTGTAGAGTAATGGTTCCATTATAGAAATTAGTAAAAGTTGTTCAAGGATAATAAAATAAATACAACAAAGTGATGTCTGCATGCTCACATTTACTGTAGGAATAATCATAGCAGCTATTGTTTGCTCATGGATTTTGTCTTCTTAAACTTATGAATCCATAAAAATTTGATACAATTAAACATTAGGTAACATTCAACCACAGTAAAGATGAAATTTTGCCTGTACTAGTCAGGGTTCTCTGGAAGAACAGAATTAGTGTTATGCAATACATTAGATTTTATTAAATAAACTCACAATAAATATAGAGTCCTTCAAAGTAGCTTCCCTTAACTGCTTCATTCTTTAATGGAATGTTTCACAATGCTAAAAGATTCTGAGACGGTTTTGAGACTCTATCTCGCTGGAGGATTGAGGAGAATGGGCTCCTGCATCTGTGAACAGCTGTGCTCCAATGTTAACAATGAACAGTGAACAGTAGCAAGGCATACAAGACCAGGCTTCAAAATGATAGACCTCTGAGTTAGTCAAGGATAGAGGCAGTAGAAGCAACAGCAACAAAGAAAGGAACAAACCTCGAAGAGTAGACTCAATAACAAGTTGAGGCAGGATAAGGAAAGAGCAAGTTTCTCATCCTTGCACTTCCAGGGAGACAATCTCCACCTGGAGGTTAGCAGAACCATAGCAAAATCATCCATATGTCAGTGATTTTAGAGGCATCAAAGATGCAAGAATGAGGAGTTTGTGGATACTCCTCCATGGTTTCAGAGAATGGGAGGAACCCAGACAGTGTGTGGCAGAAAGGCTCCCATGGAGTTGAGGCTTGGTTTACCATTGAGAATTTAAGATGTTGGTGATGCCAGAGTTAACATGAGATATCTGCCAAGGAGAACTGTATGCATGGGATGTGTGCTGAGGATGGATATTAGTGGAGATTCAACCTGCACCACAGAAATGCTGTTTATAAAACTTTCAGTTGTGAAGAGGGACTGGTGTTGCCCAGAATCTTTCAGCCACCATGACTATGTGGTGACCAGCAGAAGAAGGGTATTGAGCTATAAGATGTGGTATTTGACTAAGCTGGACTTTAGTCTCAACTTGATATTTTCTTATTGTATCATAATACTTACATTTTAATGTTCCATCTGTGCTGAGTGATTTAACTTGATTTGGACAAATCTAAAGAGAAATTTCTCTAAAGAGATTTCAAAATTTTAGAATTCAATGTGAATTGATTAAATGTGATTGATCTTATAAATAAGATAAAATTTAACACCTGTGGGGTTAAAGATTAAAAGTTACAATTTAAAAATAGTATACTTCTGTGTCAAGTTGGCAAGGGGTGGAGTGTCATAGTTAATGTTAAGTTGATTGCTAAGGATTCAATCTCTGGGCACATTTGTTTATGGGGGCAAATCCAGCCTATGGAGGTGTGGGACTAGATGCTGGACATGTGAATAAAATAAAGAGAGTTGGTTGAAAAAATGGGCATCCTTGTGTGTACTTGGCCAGACATACTGGTCTGGTAAGTAAAGATTGTCCCTCTCTCAGCTGTTACATGGATATAGCATGGCCAGTTCCCTTGGTGTTGGTATGAGATCTCCTGCTAACCTGGACAAAAAATTGCAGGAATCATAAGAGAAAATAAATCCCTGTTTGCTTAAGCCATTGATGGTGATCTTATCAGCAACTATGCAGGTGAACTGCAACACTGTCATTTGTGACAATGGATATGGTACTAGGATACTGTCATGTTAAATATGGTATTCCATATATACATATAGAGAGAGAGAGAGAAGAGAGAGAGAGAGAGAGAGAGAGAGAGAAAGAGAGAGGTATAGATAGGCAGATACACCATAATATTCTTTCTCTGATGAATCTATAATCATGGTCTTCCAAAAGTTAAGGTCAGACTAGTCATTATTGATAATAAGAAGATAAGGAGAACAAAGAGTAGAGTGGAAATGAAGTCATTAAACAATATACAAATAGGAGATATATGCATTTTGTTCTGCTATCACTACAGTCAAAATCAACATACTAATTTTTTTAAAGTACTGGTGCAATGTATTTAAAAAAAGGAAAAGATTTTGAAACTTTTTACCACTAAAAAAACAAAGTTCAGGATATATATGTACATATATATATATATATCTTTATTCAAGTACTGTGAAGGTATTCATATATCAGATTATAAAAAGTATTCCATAAATATGTGATTCTTATGTCAATTTAAAAATAAAAATGATATTAAAATAAACAATGATGCTAATGAACCTAAATTAGAAGATCTAACACTGAAAAACAAAAATAAAATACTGGAAGAAAATTTATTTGATCGAAAATAAAGATCGGGAAAATGTTATTCTGGCAGGTGTGGGAGTCCAAGGGGATCGCAGTTCCATCCTGCAGGCTGGTTCCGCAGGGTCTCCACAAGGGGTATGGGGAAAGGTGAGTTTCTGCTGGTGCTCCAGCCCTCCTTCCCAAGGACAATCGGACATGACAGGGAGTTTAGTCAAGCAGGAACCTGTCTATTGCAAGTCTGTCTTATAAAGGCAGAAACCGCAAGGGGAATTCCATGGTGGGAAATGGGCAACCAATCATCTTAAAGGTCAATCCATCAGTAGGCTGCATGTCAAAATTTCTTCAAAACGTCCTGAGTCATTCAAAACATCCTGACTTCCTCCAGGCGCCATCTTTGCCAGATTATTGAGGTCACCTAGACTGAAGGCCCCCTCAGGCAGGACCACAGCACATAGTGTCAAAGTTACACATATGCCTAAGTATGCCCTTCCCTAATGCTCTTTTACAGAAAGCCTTGGGATTTTTCAACTTTGCACGGAAAATGTGAATAGCAACACCAGAAAAAAAGTCTGCATCTCGTTAGCCTTGTGTCTGGGAGGCAAGAAAACATGAAAGCAATTCACAATGAAGCCTGAAAACTAGTAGAGAATCCTAATTCTTGTGCAAGAACTAATGTAAGCTGATATCTACAAAGCAACTTCTAAGCTACGGTGCACTACAGATCACTTGAGCTTTACAAATACCTAAAATATCCACAATACAAATAGGATATACTATTTAACAATTCTGGAGTATATTATGAATTCTTCACAGTAGTAAGTGAAACCTTTTAAAAATAACATATTGTGGGATTAAAGTAAGTTTTAATTTAAAGCCATCAAAATATTTCCTTGTATCTTGTACCATTGTAGAATATGATTAGAAACCAACAACAAGGGAAACCAAAGAAACGATACCAACCCTTTGACACTGAATAACATATCCATAAATGACAGTGGGTCATAGAAGATAGAACTCAAAAAGATACAAATATTTTGAGAATCAAGTAAAAATGAGAGAACAAATTATCACAACCTTTGGGATACAGCTAAAGAGTTTCAATAGGAAAACTTACATTAAAATTCTGCTCTCAAGTAAATGTTTTTATAAAGTTCAAGGCACTGGAAAAATAATAGGCCAATTAAAAATCAGTTATTGTAAAAATAATTAAAGGTAATCCATTATGGAGAAGGATACTAACAGAATAACACATAGAATGAATGAAATAACTATCCATTCTTTGCAAAAAATTAAGTAAGATTGACCAACTCAAAGCAGAGCAAGTCAAAAGACAGAACATCTGATATTTTTAAAAGATAGATTAAAAGATGACATCATAACAGCTACAAAAGATTCCATTAGAATCCAAGAAACCATTAGAAGCTACTTAGAAGCTACATTCCCAAAACACTAGTGAGCCTTTTATACAGATATCAGCTTGATAACTGAGAGTTAATCCTTTTATTATATCTGTGAAGAAATATTAGGTTAAGATAATCCCTAACAAGTTTATGGGAGATTATCTAATTGATGAAGAACGACCCAGTCCATAGTGAGTAGAACCAGAAAGACAGAGAAAACTGATTAAGCATTTTGGCAGAATGGAAAATATAATGTATGTCTTTTTTTCTGTTCTTCCTCTGACTGTGGTATAGTCAGTACTCTTGGATCTTAGTGTTTTTATTAACTATCCTGGCATGACAAAAAGTATGAGAATGAATCTACCTATCTCCATAACTGCTTGGTCATGGACTATATCAGCAAAAGAAGAGTAACTTGAGCCACTGGAAAATTTAGAATCAATTAAATTTATTCCCAGATACATATTTCCTACAACAGTTAAGTGTAAGCTATATAAACAACCTAACTCATTGCATAAGAAACAATGAGACTAAAGAAGTAATAGTACTCCAAAGAAAAGCCCGGGACTGTAAGGATTTCTACTTCGTTTTCCATAAAGACCCAAAATAAATATTCCTCAAATAGTAGGTGCACAATACAGAAGGGAAAGAAACCTAAAAATAATTTTACAAAACAAGTATTACTCTGATACCAAAACTGGATAAAGAACCAACCAAACTGTAAACCTTTTTTAGTGCTGAACATAAACACAAAAACTCTTCATGAAAGTGTCACAAATTGAATTCAAAAGAATATTAGAGCATCTTAACCGAGTAGATTCATTCCAGTGATTCAAGGATAAGTTGAACATTCAAAAAAATCTACGGCTGTGGTACAGAAATTTTATGTGTGTGTGTGTGTGGACAAAAGTTGCATAATCACCTCAGTAAGTAAAGAGAAGATCTTTAATGAAATAATTAAGTATGCTTGCACAATAAAATAGTACTTAAAAAGTACTTAAAAGTTAGGAATTGAAGGAACAGGCCTCAAAATACTGAAGGCTATGTTTCACGTAACTACTGTCAACATTCTATGGATGTTAAAAACTATCTGAAAGCATTTACTCTAAAATCAGGAGTGGCACAAGTTTATATATTCTCTTCAGTTTTATTTAATATGGTTCTCAAAGGCTTATCTAGAACAATGGAGTCAGCAATACTAATACAACAAATTCAAACGGAAAAGTAAAAGTTAAATTTATTCCAATTTACAAATGAAAGGATCTCAACAAAATTCTTATAAGTTCATTGAAACAGTAGGACACAAATAACATGCAGAAGAAGTATCTTCTCTACCTGTCAATAGGTAACTTGGCTGGGAAAGAAATCAACAGACAAATAAAGGGAATATCAATAAAATCCACTCACAGTAGCTCAAAATAAAAATAACTTCAGAGTTAAAAGACCTCTATGATGAAGAAATGAATTGAAAATGAAAAACCTTCCATGATTACATAATGGTAGTATAAATATTGCAAAAACAACTACATGACCAAAAGCAACCAACAAGTTAGCTAAAAACCATTAAAATCACAAATTGGGTTTTATAAGTAACTTAAAATAGAGTCCAAAAATTCATAAGAAAGCAAAGAATACCCTGAATAAACAAAACATTTGTAAAAGAGAAGCTGGGGATGATCATAATACCTGATCTCAAATTATGCTGCCAGACTTCAGGAAAGAAAGCAGAATCATACTGATACAAAAAAGTCAACATGTTACACAGGATCATAAAATAAACTTAGACAATCACTACTACCACCTGATTTTGACAAAGATTCCAATAAGTTATATTGCGAAACAGCAATGCTTATGAAAAATGGTGCTAAAAATGATGAATGAAATTACATATATATTACATATATATTTTTGTATAAAAATCAATTCAAAATGTATCAGAAACCTTAATGCAAAATATGAAATTCTGGAACTGCTAGAGAAAAGCGTAGTGAAAGTACTTTCCTTAAAAGTGGAAAGACTTCTGGGTATGGTTCAACAAAACTGTCACACTGTTTCAGAGATTCATGAACCTTGACAAAAATAGTGTCAGTGTTGGCAAGCCACTGTAGTTCTTTCACTACCTTTGTTATTGATGAAAATGTCAGGAAAAATAAGAAACTGAAAATTTCAAAACCAAAATCTTATGGCATACCTTTGTGTCCAACTACATTGATCTGTAATACCATTTGATCTGATATTTTTAATAAGTGTGTGAATTTTGTTTAAGACAAAACAGACATTTGTTGCTACATGAATTTTAAAGAATAACATTAAAGCCATTTTCTGTTGTAGCACAGTAGCAAAGGTATTTCTGCTGATAATTTCTCTTTTCCAATATGATTTTATGCTTTTATGCATCAGTTTCATTGTTCCCTTGGATATCCATTTTTATCTGATTGTCTCCAATCTCAAGCAGCCAAATTATTTTTCCAATAATTCCATGTCATCTGCATTGCATTATTTTTTATAAATAAAAGTTATACAATTTATCTTTATAAATCTGAGAAACCAATCTCTCCTCTTTTTTTAAATGAAAACATTTTAATATACTTTGAAGAATATAAAATATAAAATCTGAATGAGAAATATCACTCTTACAAAATCCAAATGTTCACATAAATATAAGGAAACTTTCAAGGAACTTAATAACAACCTGCCACGTAAGGATGGTGAGAAAAAGCCAATGTTGCAGTTCATCTGCATGGTTGCTGATAAATGACCATCACACAGCTTAAGGGAACAAGGAGTTTACTTTCTTACAATAGTCCGGTTATAGTTCATAGTCCAGCTTGACAGGAGAGCATACACCAACACCAGGGCTGAGGGAACTGGCCACACCATCACTGCATAATGGCTGAGAGATGGACAATCCTTACTTGCCAGACCAGCAAAGTATGGTATACTTGCCTGGCCAAGTATACAGAAAGATGTCAACTCTCTCAACCAGCTCTCTCTGATTTATCCAGGGCCTAATCCCACCCACCAGGGGCTAGGTCTTCCCCAGTAGCTAGACAATCTCCTTCAGGTTTGCTCTGGGCTTAACGCAACCATCAACTCTCTACAACTGTGCCCAGAGCTCAAACCCTCAAGAGTCAAGTTGATACCTGTGCTTAACTATGACAGCCAAGAAGCATACTTTTTCAATCTCAATGACCCACAATTATTCAGAACTCACCTAAAAAGCCTACTGGATTATTAGAAATGCACTTTACTGAATAAATGTAACACATATCTGTAATAAAACAAAAAAAAAGTAGCACCTCACTGATTTAAAACAAGACCTCTTAAATGAAAAACATTAATAAACTTAAACATCTCAGTGCAAATAGTTTGTTTTTTCTTCAATATAATTGCTGCAGCTTTTTGGAACAGTTGAGTGGTCTTTAACTGTGGGCTCAATTTAATCTCCTGCTTCCATTCTATGTAGCAAAGAATGACAGTCATGCAAAATAATGCCACAACTACTCACCAAAGCATACTTTCAAAAGTTAAAAAGCAAAAATGCAAAATCAATAGTTCTTATGTAAGAACATATCAATGATAAAATATTTAGAATTTTCACTATATTTCTTTCACTTTCATGTACTTTAAGGGATCTGGAAAAAGTGAACATTCTCCCACATTGCATGCATACGTATGCTTTCTCTCCAGCACGAGTTGTTTTCATGGTTGTAACAAGCACCACATTGAATGACGGCTACTCCACAATGCTCATGTGAGTAAGGTTCCTCTTCAGGGTGAGATGGATGACAAGCTGACAGTGACATATGCGTTCCCGCAGTTTACACACGTTAGGGCTTCTTTCTACTGTGAGTTTTTCATGTTTGCAAAGGTCTGAGGAACATCTAATGCTTCCCCACGTTGTACACATGTTTTTCTCAAGTGTAGCATCTTTCATGTTGGAGGTGGTAAGAATAAACACAGGCTTTCCCACAATGTTTACATACATAAGATTTCTTTGTTTTGAGAGTTTTTTCCTGACGGTTACGAGCCATAGTGTAAGAAAACATCACCACATTGCTCATATGTAAGTTTTCTTTTATGTTCAATAATGTACTGGAATTAATGCCTTCTCCACATTGGTTTCTCTCTAGTGTGACTTCTTCCGTTATAACTGAATTTCCAAATTGGTTACAGTCAGAAAACTTATCCCCAGAATGAATCTTCTTATAACCTTGATCAGAAGTGAGACACCGACAGGCTTCACTAGATTGTGTATTTTCGCAGGGTTTCTCTTGAACAAGAGAACATTCAGGTAATGGTTACTCTTAACTAATGCTGTGAAAGAACACCCAAAGTCAAACAACTTAAGGGAGAAAAGGAAATTTATTCACCTTAGGGTTCCAGAGGGGAGATACAGTCTTTCACAGCGGAAGTGATGTGGCTAGTGGCTGAAGCCATAGGCAGGCTAAGTCATGGTAGACATTCATGTGGCTGGAGGATTCCTGGAGAGTCTCTTTGCCTCCTGTTCTGTGGTTCTTTTATCTGGTCCACCACTGGGAGGTTCCAATAAAATCTATGGAGTTTCTGATCAGATCTAGGGCTAGTCTTTGTATTGTAAATGTGTTGATCCAAATAATCTCTTCAGATGGTTTCAGATTATTTTAGTTAATGTCCAGTGTTTTGACACTCTGGATAACTATCACAGTTCATGTGTTGGAAAGGATTCAGAGTAAGCTAAATCTTTCTGACATTTTGTATGTTCAAAAGCCTTTTCCACGTATTCCTTATACACCAATAGTTTCTCTGCTTGTCCTGTGAATTGCACATCTGGTGGTGAATGACCAACGCTGAGTCTCATAAATTGCTATTATCTGTTACATTTTCTCATTTGCCATATGCATTAGAATCTGTTAGTGGGTTTCTCCATTCTGACTAACAGATTTGTGTTCACAGAGTCTCTTGACCAATTGAATTCTCAATTTTTTGTGAGATTTTCACAATATTTTCAATATTTTCTTCCTCCTCTGTTTTCTCCCTTCCTGCTCCCCATGCTCCCGCAGTCAGTGACCTCCCCACGGTGGCCTGAAGGTGGCAGATGCGACAGTCACCCAGGCTGAGCCCACTAGAGTCTCCTCTTTTTAAATACAAATACTAAAAGGAATTTTCTTGTCTGTAGCATGAAATCAGTGGCTTAGATATGAGAGGTTTCCAGAAGGCTCATGTCCTATGTGCTTGGTATTCAGTGTAATGTTCAAAAGTAAGGCTCTTGGAACTGACAGAATCTCAAAGGCTGTGAAATATTCAATGAATTTAATATGCTCATGAACTTAAAATTTGGTAATATTGGGAGGTGGTGGGAAGTAGGACCTTGTGAGAGTCTTATGAGAAGTGTGTTGCTGGTACTATGTTCCAGAAGGACCCTGAGCTTTTCTTTTACTGTGGCTATCTGACCATTACTTAAAATATCTAACTGAGAATAATAAAAAAAATTCCTTCAATACATTATTTTCTTTGATATTGTATCAAAATAACTAAAGTTAATATAACTAATATCCTTACATGTATGTTCAATTGTAAATGTTCTTTTGTCCATGTACACCTTAATGATGAGTATTTCACAAGAATAAACAGGGAGACCTTCAAATGAAAAATGTATGTTTGGAAGACTGCAATATTTTATACTTAAAAACAATATAAGTTTAGAAATGTGTTCAGTTCAAGGACTACTAACTAGTTTTAGGGAAAGAATGATTTTAAGTGTTGTTTTCAAATGTTCCTCCTTGATTCATTACCAAGTATTCCCATCTTAGTATTAGGAGAGAATTCCAATTTGTCAGAGTAAAAGATTAAAAAAATACTGTACCTCCTCATTACTCCATCCAGTCTAAGTTGGAAGTTCATTGTCATGGTCATTGCTGATCACAACTTATCACTTATGTAGGACAAGAATAATTTGAGTTTTCACATAATTAAAAAGAATTCTAGTCAAGTAGGGGAGCTCGAATTGATATTCAGAATCATTTGGTTTCTAGGTAGAAAAGTTATAGTGTAATTGCCATAGTTTCATAATTTCATTGCTGTCATGATTATATAATCCAAATAATTCAGAAGAATAAGAGACACATTATCATATCATTCATATATGTTGTCCACATATATTATTCATCTATATTATTCATATTCACAAACCCAAGTTAAAGACCATGATGGCAGGAAAATTACTAGTGGAAGCCAAGAGAACTGGCCACATCTTATCTGAATCAATAGCAAAAGCACAAGGATGAATGCTGCTTTCTAGCTTGGGAGTTTTCTAAAATGTCAATCAACCAGATTCTCTCTCTCCCTGTTTTTTTCTATTTCTAGCTCTCTCTCTTTCCGATGTGGGAATCATCTCACCCACTGTGGTTACATTTCCCACATTAGTCATGCTGATAAGAATATTTCTTCTAGTCTTGCCTCGAGTTCTGTCTTAACTAAATAATACTCATTTGGGCCTAGAGGCCCAAATCACAGTATCATGACTGAAACTAACTGGCACAATATTCAACTATAAAAATGAATCTATTTGTAATCATAAAAGGTAATTTTAACTTGTTTAGTGAAAATCAAATATACGATTTTAGACATTGTCTAGATGACTGAACAGAATTAAAATACTGTCAATATCTCAAAAATATCCTTTCTGAAAGAAACAAAATTTTTGTCCAAGAGAAAGGGAAAATCATTGAAAATACTAGTTAGGAGTTATATTTGGGTCTAGATGTTTGTGTTAATTCAAATCTCTTTGAAAGTCTAATTATTCCTTACTAAATCTAGTTCCCTGCCCCAGTCTTACATATTGCATTATTATCTTAGATTATACAGGCTTCTTAAGCTTATATTTGCTTTATTATCCATTTGTGGAGTCACATTCATCTTTGTAGCAATTGAAAATAGTGATCAAAGAGAGATTCTTGTTCTATGTAGTGATCATCAGTAATCCTCAATCTTGATCATTGCTCCCAAGGTGCCTTATGCTCTTTCATATGAAATTGGAAATGCTTCAAGATTCTACAGCCAATCACTCTGTGATTACATGGAAACTAAAGGACATATGGTTGATTCAAATAAATTTTCATGGGGGCAAAGTTTAAATGCTATACTTCAGTGAAATCCACTTGGTTAAAATGAAATTGAATTGATTTTTGAATAGCAATTCATAGATTGTATAAAGAATGTTTCTGCTTATTGAGGTAAGTCTGCTATTTTAATACCTTTGACTTCAGAGTATCTCACTGAGAATTCTAATTCCGAAACATAGTAACTTCCTCTTTACTTTAAGCATTTGGCTGTGTAATAATGAACTAAATTATGCCTCTTATGTATAATTATGCTTAATTTTTACATGAAGCATTTCATTTTGAAATCCATTTCCTTTAAGGGAAATCTTAGAAATGCACATTAAATACTATGTCTAATTCAACAAGAAATCAAAGACATTTTTGATATCTTAGAAAGTACTTTAAGATTTCAAAGCATAATACAAATGTTTATGTGCACATGTGTCTTTATTTCCTGCCATATGACTATTCTTTTTCATGTGCCAGTTAACTTCTTATATTTTCCTTTCCTGTGCCTTTCTTTATAGGTCCTGCCTTTTAACTTTCTCTTAATTAATCTCATTTTGAAACTCATATTAGACTTCTTCCTTTGTAACAACTGAGTGTATTCATTTCCCTTTCTATGCCCCTATACTACCCAGATCCATCCCCAAGATGTCTTAAATATGTATTTCTCAAAGGTCTCTTTTCCTAACTCACATACAGTATGAAAATACTCAAAGATCAGGAACAAATGCCAACAACACCAACATATGTCCAATGAATAAATAATTTAGATGAGCATCATGCTAGTAGAGGATTAAGCAGTGCATCTTTTTCTAATGGCTTTCTTTTAGCCAAATATAGATGATAATTCAATCTGTGTATTGAACTTTAAATGTCTTCATAAGATACCACTTTAAAACTATCCTCCAAGATGTCTCTTCAAAGTTTTTTCCTAGGGAGGAATTGCCTTTAAATAAATACTTAATGCTCAACTGGTAGAATGTATACTACATTATACAAATAAACAGGTAAAACTAAAGAAGAAACAAAGATGTAAACATATATAATTTGGGGGTTCTGTTTAGCAGATTTATGTACATCATTACTTGCAAAGAAAAATAGTTAGAACAAAAAATTCATAATAAAATTGTATTAATATCAAAATATCTTTCATTACTAGAAATTGTCCCTGTTTATTAACAGTCATGTCATAAATGATAAGTAGATACAATTTTTATTTAATTATGATCAGAAGAGGATTGTATGAAACAATCATCTAAGTTCTCCCAAAGAATATTGTTCTATCTCACTAAAGCAGAAGTATACTTAATGTATTTAGACAATGAGGATGATGATAATAATAGAGATTATAACAAAATGATGGTTGTTATTCCACAACATGAGCATTTTAGCATCTATACATTATAAACTTCAAAACTTTCAAGTATAGGTATTGATAATTGCTTCCACTTACAAAGCATTCTAGCATACCACTAAGCATTTCTTGATGGATGAGTAGCTTTAAAAACAATGATTTGATACCCACAAGATTGAACAACTATTATTAGAATCAATGCACAGTTTAAATATAGCACAAAGACTCATGAAAATTTTCTCACTTTTGTTGGGATTCTTTTTCCTAATTTTCTGTTTGACATTTCTATCTTTCAGTCTCACAGATTCTTTAGAGAAAAAAATAAAAATATCATAAAAGGAAATCTTCTTTAGCCAACAAATCATATTCCTTATTATAAAGAAAATATAAAATTATTAGAAATAAACAATACTGCTCTAAAACATGCTGTATGCTTTCAAGGTAATAGTTTATAATTCACCTATGTTAAATGTAGCTTTGTAAACTAATTGTTCATGTGATTGAGAGTTGATTGCCTCACATTTGCCTCAGATTACTTGTTTCTAAACTGGATATCACAAAATCTCTACCTTCCAAAGGTGGTGTTTTATATGTAAGTGAGTATAAGTTTTCAGTGATAAGCAAGGTCTGGTAGCAAAAGTATGTCATTTGGAAATGCTTTTCGGAAAATAGAATATGAATGTTCTCTAAATTTCTTATTTGTACTGATGACCATCCAAATAAATATCGTTACTAGAAAGTTTCATTTTCTGATTTAAGTTCCTGGCTTGATAGCCAATTAGTAGCTTTTGTGATTTTATTTTATTTCCAAATTGAATGTTGACTAAAGTAAATATCCTATGCTAAATATTACCATTCACATTTAGCTACTGGGAAGTCATAAAATCATCTGTAAGAATCAAACAATGTTGAATCAGTAAAAGCAAAAGCACTTCTCAACCTAATGTAATTTCATTTTGGTTCAGTGCTTAAGACTTTGCCTTACAAGCAGAAGGACTGAGTTTGGATCCCAGATTCCAAGAAAAAATGTTACTTGGAAATGACAGTGCCCTGCACATCCAGCTCTGGAATGAGAAGTCTGGAAAATCCCAGAGCTAAGGAAAAAGGAGATAGAAGAAATCCAGGACGATTCCCAAAGTCACTTTAGGACCTCTGCAGGCACAGACAGTATCCTCTGATACTGAGGGGGGGGGGGAAGGGAGAGGAAGAGAGAAGGGGGAGGGGAAGGGAGAAAGAGGGGGATAGAGGGGGGAGGAGAAAGGGAGGGGAAAAGTAGAATTCATCCAGTTTCTTAATTTCATTGTCTTTGAATATAATAAGTAAAACGCTACTTATAGTAAATAAAAACAGAACATTGTTGAGTACTCTAGGTTGGAAGCCACAGTTTGCAGTGATATTTTCAATTGGCTTGAACTTTTTAAAAAACTGAAAAATATAGAATAGTTCTAGGAGGTATTAGTTCAAGAATGCATCAAATAATAACCCCAGCTCATATATTCATCTCTAACATGTCTCCTTTCATGTCCTCTCACCTGAACAAGATGTGAATGATAATAATAACTTCAGGAGTTTACAAGAGCATCCATAGAAGTAAGCATCATTGACTTGTTGGAAAAGTGTGTATTTTGTCTAAAATTTTAAATAAATCTGTTGCTAAATTTGGCCTCAGCTTCTGAAAGTTTTCCTCTTTAGTGGACACTGAGAAAAGTTCAACTCCCAAATGATTCTTCAGGTATGTTCCTTAAAATTCATATTCAATTTCTTATTAAGAGATGTTTTAGGCAGTCTCCTACTTTTATTATATCTACCTTTGAATATACTCTTATAACAAGACTCGTATTTAACAGGATTTTATCTCTGGCCAGGGTGTGACATCCAATACCCATCAGGGTGGAGCCAAGGACATTGCAGGAGCAGCAAATCTAAAAAAAAAAAATCAACAAACCATAATTCAGAACATCAGATACTCTGTATCAACTACCTGGAACTAGGCCAACCTAATTTCTCCCCATCCTGAAGCTCAAGGACATTTGCAGAAGTGGCAGTAAGATTGTAAGAGCACAAGGATGGGAGGAGCAATGATATGCAAGATACTCTACACAAGTTAGGGCTGAAGCAGTCATAATAGGACTTTGCATGCCCTGAGCAATGTCCAACACATTATTGACCCAACAAAGTCTAGCATGGACTAAAAGGCACTAGGATTCTTGGAGGCTACGGATTGACAGCCACAGTAGTGTTCCTATGCTTAAGGGGAACACAGGAAAGGGTTCTGAGAAATGCCACGGGGTCCTTGCACCTCATCTGAGAGGAGGACCCAGAGGAGAGTTTGGTATGCACGTTAAAGGATGCTACTGGGGATGGGAGGGGGAGACACTGGAGGTTAGGGAGGGAGAGGGTGTGGAGGGAGGGAAGGGGGCCAGTGTACCTGTTAAGTTTGTATGAGAGGAAATAAAAAGAAATAAAGAAAAAATAGAGATGTTTTAATAATATTTGTAACATGTAAGTAGGACTTTCAATTGAAAATTTCATGTCTAATATCTTGAGTATTGTAACAAAACATGAAACCATGCAAAAAGAACAATAGGTACCTTCCATTTCTGCTATTTGTGGAAAATTAGGAGAGACAATTGACTTCTTCAAAGAAGTAAAAACAAATAGAAAAATAAAATTAATCAGGTATATCAAATCATAGTTACTTGTAAACTCATGAGAAGACTGAAGTTGCAAAGAATCCAAAATGCATTTAATATCTGGTAAGAGAAACGACATGAGGGAGGTTCAAAGGGACAATCTGTGGACCAAAAAATCCTGTAGATCATCACTTACAGAGTAGGCTTGCAGTCACCTATACAGAGTCATTTGGAGCTAAAATTAAAAGATGGAAAGCTAATTGCAGTACTAAGTTGAAAAAAATAATAGGCTTTATTACCTTGACAATGTGAAGATTGTCTTTTGATTGTGATCCTCTGTGTTTACCATCATTTTTTGGAATTTAGTTTACATAGTACTTGTCACTACTTAAAGGAGTCAAGGTTCTATGAGTTTGACGAGTCACCTTATTTTCCACTGTTTTTATGGACCTTTACAGTCACATCTCACATTTAAATACTTTGTTCAATTGCTTATTGTGAAATGACAGGTACTGGATGTTACATAGCCTGCCTTCTTGAAATCTTTCCCTCTCACTCCTCTCATTTCAAATTGTCCAACTGCTGTACTAGATGGAAGATTTTGTCTGCATAGATTCATACCTCAGCATTTATAATCTGCTTTCCCATAGATATAACAGCTTGCCAACTTCCCTTGTACCAACTGGTCTGAATATGGGCATTTTAATGCAAATCTTCAGAGTTTTCTTTATTCCTACTCTTGGATGTTTATAGCCTTGTTAAATTACTTTCATCCATAGCATTCCTGAGGTGAGTCTTCTTTGTATTCTGACCACCAATGTATCCTCAGTATTCAATAAACTTCTTAATATTTTAATTTTTTAATTTTATTATTTATAAGTGTGTATATTTATAAGTGTGTATCTATGTCTGTGTGTGTGTGTGTGTGTGTGTGTGTGTGTATCTGTGGAGGCCCAAGTGTGACTTCAGGAATCATCCTGGATTATTTATACCTCCTATTTGCTTTGCTCTGGAGTTGCCTAGGCTCAGCCTTCCAGAACCAGAAGTATAGGCCACCACCATTTCCATCTGACATTTTTATGTGGGATCAGGGATCTGAATTCAGGACCTTATGGTTTTGAGGCAAAAGCTTAAGTTGACCCTCAGTAGACTTTCAAACATATGATTTACTTAGATCTATGGTTGTAGAAAGTGCTATTCATTATGTGTTTAGATTCCTGAAAATATGCTGACATTTCATAACAGTTCACATTTCATAGTTATTGTATTAGATGTAAGGATTTAAAGCAATATTTCCAAATGGAAAACTGTTGTAGAATCCCCTGCCAGGCCAGCCGGGGGGAAGAGGAGAAAACTGCAGGGTCTCAGGGCTAGAGGCCAGCGACAGAACCACTAATTAGACCCTGGGAATCAGGTGAGAAGCAAGCAGAGACAAGCTGTTGGAGATTCAAATTTATTTATTTATTTTTTGACATTGTACAACATAATATTAGAATGAAAGTACTGAGCTTGATTGTTACAGACTAATAAACACTTCGTGCATTAAATGGTAACATCTTAATTACTTATATAGATCATTGATCCAATAAGAAAAAATAGAGAACAGCATCTGGAAATTTATCCCACTCAATGTTCAAAGACAAAAAGGCCAACCATTCTTCCATTATTTTATACAGGCAAGTCCCTTCTTTACAATGACATCTGATGACACTAAATACCGGCATTTTCTGAAGCTATTGCATGAAGAGGATGCTGAAGGCCATCACTACACAGCACACTGCAACATAATGACTCTTTCGTTCACCAATTCTGGCACATTTCCAAAATATTCCCAGTAGTCCAGTTTTATTTCTGTCCAGGCGGCTGGGTGCCAAGGATCGGATATAAGCACCATACATATAAGCAGCAAGATAACAGTCAACAGACTCTGAAAATTGAAAATGGCAGACTTAACACGGAAAATGTTTTCAGTCACAGCTTTGAGCTTTACTGTTACTAGTTTCTATTTTCTCCATCTCCTGACCACAGTAGATTTTTTTTTTCTTTGCCCAGAATTATCATTGGCTCTTTGGTGGATTAACAGTGAAGTAAGCTTTACCGAAACCATAGTGAGGCCGGCACTGGCCCAGCCACAGGAGACTCAAATTTAATAAATGCGTTTGGGCTTATATAGGGTCGGGGTCCAATTAGGTGTTGCCTCCTCCCTCCTCCAGGGGACAACCACCAATCATTTAACTGTTTACTAGGTGTCCTTTGTAGGGGCAGGATAGATGGCAGCTTCCCATTGTTTGGGACATGTCCGGGCATGTCTGTACATTTCTCAGGCTTGTCCTGAATTCGGTAGCCCAGCTAGGACCTCCCTGAATGGGTAGTGCCACAAGGAAACTATGCTGTCCTGTGTTGACTTATTGCTTCAAGACCTACTTTGTTCAGGAGAGCATAAGATATTACTTGATAACTTTTTTTCTTTAAAAGATTTTAAAAGAATTTATTCTTTGTCAATTTTCTATGTATGCAATTAATTTTAGTTTTCACTTCCCTATTACCTTTTCTCACTAAAACTCTTCTTCTTCCCAACAATTTTTGCTACTACTTTCCTGCCTTGTTCTTAAGTGAGACTGAATTTTGGGGCATTGTTTACATGAACATGAGTGGGAATTTAATTTTTAGAACATGAGTAACTTTCCATTGCTTATATCATTGAAGAAAATGAAAAAAAGTGAAACTTCCTTTTGCTCCAATCTAACTAGCTATTCTGATGGTTCCTTTCAACTTTCCACTTGACAACTGAAGTGAAGGTATTTGCCCACAACAATGATTAATCAAGCCAGACCTCTGGGCAAGTCTGTGAAAGATTATTTTAATTGTGTGATTGGGCATGGGAAGACCCAGCCTGTAGTAGGTGGGTCTATTCCCTCAATTGATGGATCCAGGTTGAAAGAGCAGACCAGTATGCGACAGTTGAATATATAGAGACATTGTTCCTTGCTTGGATCCTGTATGGCTATTTCCATATCATGTTAAAACAGAATTCCTGCTTTTTCTCACATGGGGCAAAGTTCTTCATTTCACTGCTTTTCTAAATCTAAACCATTGAGTCAAAAGCATACTTCATCTACTTCAACAGGGTCTCTCAAATATTTGCCATCATACTCAAATGTTTTGTATTCTTCTTTTATAGATGGCAACACTTCAGAGCAGCATTAGCATCTCTTGATTTATTGACACTTCCCCAATAGCTGGTAGAACTCCTGAAACATATAAATAAGTATCTGTGGGATTCCAAAGCGCATTAAAACTGCATAAAACAAGGTATGAATCAGAGGAAGAGTAAAGTTAAAAAGAGAGAAAGGAGTGAAGGAAGGCAGAAAATAATAAAGGTAGCTAGGGAAGAAGAGGGACAAGAAAGGAGGAGGGAAGGAAGAAGGCAGGAGGGAGGGAAGGTGAGGAGGGAGGGGATGGAGAAAGTAAGGAGAAAAAGTAGGGAAGAAAGGCATGAGGAAAGAAAACAAGAGGGGAGGGATGAAGGAAAAGGAAGGGAGAGAAGGAGGAAAGAATGCAGGGGGAAGAAGATAGAGAACAAGGGAGGAATGAAATATAAAAAATTCTATTTCTTTTTCAAAACTGACAAATAAAGGAGAGATTTCTTATATGAAATTTTAAATAAAAACTGTTATTAAAATATGTATTCATTTAGATTTAGTCACCTCTTAAATTTATCTATTTAAACATACACATAACAGAGAATAGCTTTATTTACTCTTTTTATCACATAGAAAATAAACTATTTATTCTTGAATTATTATAGAATAAAAACATTTGCCCAGATGTTATGTTGTTCTTCTCAACTGTAAAAATCTTCAGAAATGTTTCCAAGTATGTAATGCTTTAATAAACACAAGATGCTTCTCAAGTAATGCTTCATACCATTGCCAAATGAATAAACAAGAAGCAAGCCAAAATATCAAATTGAAAGTAAACGTCTGAGAGGAATATCAGTAAAATGATGATAATCTTCTATGGGACCACAAATAAAATCCTCTCTAATAAGATTCTTCCATTGATTTTAATTAAACTACCCAATAAAATATTATAAGGTATATACTACAATAAAGAGGTCTGGTTCCAAATATTCTGTTCCATTTCGTTTTCTCAGGCGGTCTAGTCTGACAGATGGTCATGCAATGCCACCAATGTCCACTGGGCTGGCAGACGTGGACATTGAGGTGTATGCTCTTTAGTGTTTCTACCTGGAACTTGGCCATATAAAAATTTCTATTGCATAAGGTGTATAAATTATCACTATGTCTTATGTATGCATATCTAGCCAAATACAGATGTGCTAATCACTATTATCTAGTTGAAAGAAGAGGGTTTGATTTGCAAAGATCTTCCCACAAATAATTTTTTTGCAGTAAACCTACTTGTCTATTGAAGTTCTTCAATCATTCTACTTAATGTAGAATGTTTATGCAGCCTAGTGAAATTAGAGCATATGATTGCTTCTTCTAAGAAGACTGACTCGCTCAGGCAAGATGGCAAAGCATTACAACATCCTAAATCAGCATGTACAACCTCAAACAAGCACAAAGTACACACATACATCTGCATGCAGATGGCCTTATATGAGCTCCCTTAAATTTGTTTCAAATTTATTCTTCTGTACTAGGTTTGAGTATGTTTATTTAGAAATCAAAATCTTTGACGGTCTCTGGCAAAGGTCTTTTTTTTTTTTTTCAGGAGAGTGGCAACAGCAGGCTCACAGGCTTGCAGGCTGGCTCATTTATTATAAGTATGGGGCAGCCTTTATATCCCACCCAACATCCCATAAGTCCCAGCGTGAGGTTTTTGCTGTGTTGTCCTGTCCGGGTTGGTCCTCTCAGCCAGGCTGTTTGATGTGAGCACCAGGCACAGCCCAGGCACAGCCGCAGGTTCTAGCTTGAGGAAGTTGCATTTGAGCATGTGGCCCACACAGACAATACAGGCCTGCCTGGTCTGTTCCTCCTACAAGTTATGGCATGGCAGGTGCTGAAAATCACAATGGACTTGGTGGGTGGACAGGCCCAGAAGCCTGTTCTCATCCTGGTGCCCTCAGGTGGTTTCAATATTCTTTGTGTCCTGCTGGAGGCCCTCAGCAGGTGTCTGGGAATGTAGGCACTCACCAGTGTGCCTACATCCCCTTAGGCATTTTTTCCCAGTCACTGCTACCAACTCTCAACAGTTGGGATCTTGTGAAATTAAACAGCTTCTGTCCAGATAAAGAGATTGTAACACGAGCTCAAAGGCAACCCACAGAATGGGAGAAAATCTTCACTACCACACACATCTGATAGAACTCTGCTGTCCAGAGTGCACAAAGAACTTATAAAACTAAACACCAAGGAAACCAATGGCCCAATTAAGAAATGGGCCCTGGACTTAAAAGAAACTTTACCAGGCATGAAATTAAAATGTCTAACAAATATCTTAAAAAATGCTCCACTTCCTTAGCCATCAGGGAAATGCAAATCAAAACTTCCCTGAGATATCATCTCACTCTGGTCAGGATGGCAAAAATCCACAATACAAACAACAACAAATGTTGGAGAGGATGTGGAGAGAGGGGAACTCTCCTACATTGCTGGTGGGAATGCAGGCTCATACAGCCACTGTGGTGAGCCGTCTGGACATTCTTAAAGAAATTAAAGATTGAAATGCCATATGACCCTGCTATTCCACCTTTCGGAATAACCCCCCATACAGCAGAGGTTCACCTCAACAGCACAAATGCGACCATGTTCATAGCAGCACTGTTTACAATAGCAAAGTCATGGAATCAGCCCAAATGTCCAACAGTTGACGAGTGGATAAGGAAACAGTGGTACATCTATACAATGGAGTACTACTCAGCCATCAAAAATAATGAATTACTGGAATTTGCCGGGAAATGGATGTCATTAGAAACAATTATATTAAGTGAAGTATCCCAGACCCAGAAAATTAAGCACCGTATGTACACCCTAATAGTTGGCTCCTAGTACCAAACCCACCCAGCCCACCTAGAGACAGTAATTGCAAGGATTATGAACAGTAGGGATGGGGCTGGAGGGCCACACCAGAAACAAGGAGAGAAGGGACCATGTTACAGCAGAGAAAATAGGCCTCCATCAAGGACCCAAATAAGTAATGAGACATCTGATTAAGTTCACAGACTTTTGTTCCTGATCATTTACTACTGAGGGGGTATGATCTCACCAGAAGAGGAGGGCATATAGTCTGGCAGATAAAAAGGAACCATTTTGCAAATGGGTGATAGACCCTCCCTCACTGTGGTTTCCCACTTTTATTACATCTACCTTTGAATGTGCTTTTATCACAAGACTCTAGTTTAACAGCTTTTTGTCTCTGGCCAGGGGGTAACATACAATGCCCACCAGGATGGAGTGAAGGGCATTGCAGGAGCAGCAAAACTGCAAAAGATAATCAACAAACCACAATCCAGAACTTCAGAGACTCTATATCAACCACCTAGAACTAGGCCAGCTTAATCTCTCCCCATCTTGAAGCTCAGGGAACTTTGCGGAAGAGGGGGCAGTAAGAGTGTAAGAGCAAAAGGATGGGAGGAGCAATGATACTCCATACTAGTTATGGCTGAAGCAATCATAATTGGACTTTGCATGCCCTGCGCATTGTCCAACACACTGTTGACCTCACAAAGTCTAGCATCTGCTAAAGGCAACAAGATCCTTGGAGGCAAAGGATTGGCAGCCACAGCAGTGTTCCTATACCTAAGGGGACCACGGGAAAGGGTTCAGGGAAAGGCCACTGGGTCCTTGTACATCATCGGAGAGGAGGGTCCAGAGGAAAATCAGGCATGCACAAGAAAGGACTCTCTGGGAATTGGGGCGGGAGGCACTGGGGGATGGGGAGAGAGGGGTGTGGGGAGGGGGAGCAGGGGGTACAGGGGGAGGAGGAGGGAGGGAGGGAACTGGTGTACCTATTAAGTTTGTATGAGCTGAAATAATAATAAAAATGTATTACTAATAAAAAAAAACAATTTGGGGCTGGAGAGGTGGCTCAGAGGTTAAGCTTCTGCCTTGCAGGCAGAAGGTCCTGAGTTCAGATCCTAGACTCCATGTATAGACATATAGATGTGGGGCAGAAGCGGGGGCAGCCTGCATTTCTGGTCCTGGTAGGGCGGAGCCTGTGAATCCGGGGCAGAGTAAACAAGGAGGAGGTGGAGATGGTCCATGGTGATTCCTGAATTTGCCTGTCGTTCTACACACACACACACACACACACACACACACACACACACACAAACAAGCGCACACACACACAATTGAAAAAAAAAACTTCAAAAGATTTGGCAAATCAGGCAATGTGATCTGAGGTTGATAAGTGTAACTGTGCTCAAGGTTATAAACAAAAAAAGTTAATACTAATATTTTTATTCATTAACAATCTCATAAATATATACAATACATTTTGATCCTACCTATCTCTGGCAAAGGTCTTTAGGGTTTCCTTTTTAGCTTTTTTCTCAATCTCTTTGAGATATATAAATACCTTACAGGTTGTTAAAATGGAGGTTTAAGGACTGTGTTCATAATATATTGAGTTGTTCTCAAACTTCCTTTTTTTGCTATTTCTTAAACCTTTATGATAATGGTTTGTTTCATTTTCCATGTTTCTTTGAAACTGATACCTAAATAATGGACATGTGAATATGAATTCTTACTGGAAAACATGAAGCAGTTCCTCATCTCTGTTTCAAAGAACAGGCAACATACTGAATGCTATTGTTCAAGCATTAATTCATTAATAAAACCTTATCCATAGCAGAAAATGGTGTTGCAAAATGGAATTCAACCTAATGCATAGAGATTACGTATATAATTTCAGTTGTTAATAAAGATGGTATTGCTCATACATTAGCTTATGATAAAAACATATTTGAATTTAGTCCTTGAAAAAAAGAAAATATCTCTGAATCAGGAAAAACAATAGTGTGCAATAAATTATACTTACTTAATTTCTACTATTCTGCACTCTAGGCTGGAGAATTCCTCAGGACATATAGCCTTTGCCAAACAAGCAAAAAGATTAGAGTTTTAATCACAGATATCATCACATAAAAATGCCAGGTAGAAATGGCATTAGCCTGCACTTCTGGCCTTGGAAGATGGAGCCTGGAAAACACCATAAGCAGTAAGGAAGTAGGTCAATCCTGGACAATTCCAGAAGTTACTCTTGGCCTCTGTAGGCAGGCACACACACACACACACAAGTGCTGTTGTCTGCAAACACATACACACACATACACACACATACACACACACACACACATTAAATATGTCACACTAATTGCATTGGGCTCATGTTTTTATAAGTTAACTCCGTATAGAAATTCTGATGAGTCTTTGGTAAAATGCATTCAGACATTATACTTCTTTTTTTTTTTTAATTTCCACTCATACAAACTTAACAGTACACCGGTCCCCTCTCTCCCTCTAACCTCCCACCGCCCTGTAACCCCTCCCCTTCCCCCTCCCTCCCTATCCCAGTGCCTCTCCCTCCCATCCCCGGAGTATCCTTTAATGTGCATGCCAAACTCTCCTCTGAGTCCTCCTCTCCGATGAGGTGCAAGTGCATAAGTGGCATTTCCCAGAACCCTTTCCTGTGTTCCCCTTAAGCATAGGAACACTACTGTGGCTGTCAATCCCTTGCCTGCAAGGATCCTAGTGCCTTTAGCAAATGCTAGACTTTGTGGGGTCAATAGTGTGTTGGACATTGTGCAGGGCATGCAAAGTCCACTTATGATTGCTTCGGCCCTAACTTGTGTGGAGTATCTTGCAAATCATTGCTCCTCCCATCCTTGTGCTCTTACAATCTTACCGCCCCCTCTTCCGCAAATTTCCCTGAGCTTCAAGATGGGGAGAGATTAGGCTGGCCTAGTTCCAGGTGGTTGATATAGAGTCTCTGAAGTTCTGGATTATGGTTTGTTGAATTTTTTTTTCACTTTTGCTGCTACTGCAATGCAATTCACTCCATCCTGATGGGTATTGTATGTCACCCCCTGCCCAGAGATAAAAAGCTGTTAAACTAGAGTCTTGTTAGAAGAGTAGATTCAAAGGTAGATGTAATAAAAGTAGAAAACCGCACTGAAGGAGGGGTCAAACACCCATTTGCAAAATGGTTACATTTTTATCTGCCAGACTATATGCCCTCCCATTCTGGTGAGATCATACCCCATCAGTTGTCAAAAAAATGGAAACACCAGAAATAAATAACTTAACAATGCAGCTTAAAGCTTTAGAGAAACTAGAGCAACCCAGTCCCAAAAGCAGCAGAAGAGAGGAGATTAGCAAAATAAGGGGAGAAATATCCAACACCGAGATTATGAAAACGATACAGAAAATCAACCAGTCAAAAAGCTGGTTCTTTGAAAAATTCAATAAGATTGATACACCCCTAGCTAAATTAACCAAAAGCAAGAGCGAGAAAACCCAAATTAACAAAATTAGAAATGAAAATGGAGTTATCACTACTACTGATACCCAAGAAATCCAGAGTTATACTTCTTTTTATAAAGGGAAACATAGCCTCTGTTAGGACAGTCCCAATGACTGATAATGCCTTACCTTTTCTAATACTTTGAACAGGGAAAGATAAAAGTGGTAATGTAAAGTTCTAAATGTATAGCTATCAGAACTTACAGGCAATAAAGGATAATAAATGAGACTTTATTAGGTAATTACTTACCTTTGTGTCTAACCAATTATGTAATTTTAAATAAATTATCTAAACTTTCTAAGCATTAATTTTCTTATCTACATGATAATCTTAATGATGTATCACAGAATGATTGAGAAGCATCATTGAAACAGCCAGCACTAATGATTCTGCAGATTAATTAGCATGTAATTAATGCCAGTCTCCCATTTCTATTGACTTTGTTCACTCATCCATTGCCATACTAAGTACATTATTTTTCTTACAGTAAATTGCAAGCAGAGATCTTCTATCACATTCACACCCGACCTAAGTTTTCACAGGGATCCTTTCTCTCTATTATATTATTCCAAAGATATGTCATCTATTCTTTATTATTTTATTATTCTTATCTTTAGAGAGAGAAACTAATATGTCAGCTTTGACCTATAGGTTCATCTCATGAAGAAAATAATTTCACCTCAATATGTACACATATTTAAAGTTAGTAATTGCTCCTCAACATGAACACATATTTAAAGTTAGTAATGCTTAAAGTCATGCTTGAGCGTAGTCATTATTAAACCTTTTATTGTTATTTAATATGCAATGTAAGCATATTATTTTGAGATAGAGTTTCAGCATGTAGCCCAGTCTGGTCATGATCTTGTGGAAAAGAATGAATTATTTTGGAAAAGAATGAATTAAATTTTGATATATCTATAGTCAATACATATCACAGCTTACCATGAAGTAGTATGCAATAGTTTGAAGACAATAGACAATACCTTATAAGCTAGGAAACTGAGCAATGAATGACTATGAAAAAATGTAATGTATTTGCTAAAACAACAAGGCAGCACATGATCTACTTCTTAAATTATGACAATATGAAATTATCACTCAAATTCATGATACTTTTAATTATGCAATGTAAGAAAAATGTGTTTCTAAAATACACAGAGATGAGAAATTCAAAAGTGTCAAAATGAACATATAATGTAAAAATATCACTATTTAGACTAATCAACCTGTCAAAGATACCCAGAGGAATGTTCGGTGTCTACCTTACTATTACAAATACAGCAGTGACTTGAGGAAGAGTGAGGAATTTTACTCAGATAAATTTCTCAAGCACTGATTAAAAGTCTATCTCTTGATTTTTTTAACCAACAATAATGATTTTCCTGGGCTAGTTATTTTTTGTTATGAATCCTCCAATTTAGTCTAGTTTAATGGGCAATGACTTGGCAGTATTAATTTCATGAAACTACTAATTCTAAAGGATTTTGAGCATCTTATTTTAAAATTTCATATATTAAGGGATTTTGCATAAAATCTAATATGGAAAGTGAATATATAGTAGACAGGATAGATGTTGAAATTCAGTGCTTCAGAGAAATGAATGAAAGAAACACAATGGAAAACTAAGGCAAGAAAGGCAGGGAAAGCATGCCATAAAACTGAACAAGAGACATATCTACCAGCTTAGATCAATTTCAAAGGTCATATGACAACCCAAATAAGATCTTTTTCTTAATTTCAACAGCTACTTATCTGTGTAAAACTCTTTGTAGTTGTTGTTTACCTCGTTATAGCATAATTGTAGTCAGAAAGACTATGTATACAAACCTGAAGCTCAGGCTAGGGTCACTATTTTGGAATCACCAATATACAGTTGGACACATGAATTCCAGTATAGGCATGGCAGCTAATTGAGATATCAGTACTCTAATACTTACTCATGATTTGAAGTATAGATCAACTCTAACTAGCTACATAGAGTTCCACATCTTCAGAAAGCCAAGTATTGAAAATTTTATTATTCTTTTAAAATCTATCATTTAGGGGGCTGGAGAGGTAGCTAAGGGATTAAGCCTCTGCCTTGCAGACGGAAGGTCCTGAGTTCGGAGCCTAGCCCCCACGTTTAGATGCTGGGCGGAAGCGGGGGTGGCCTGCGTTTCTGGTCCTGGTAGGGCAGAGCCTGTGAATCTCTGAGCAGAGTAAACAAGGAAGAGATGGAGGCCGTCCATGGTGGTTCCCACACACATACCCACACACTCACACATGCACAATTGAATAAACAATAAAAAGTTAAAATCTATCATTTAGGAGGCAGTGGCATTTAGGAAGATCTCAAGTGTGAATCCAAGGGTAGTGTGGGTTACATAAAGAAACCTTGTCTCCAAAATTAAAAGAAAGAACAATAGAATATATAATTACAAGGGGAGTACCTGATTTGCTGCATTTCAACTTACAACTCTCCAACTTTACAATGGTGGGAAAGGGACAAACTTTCAGTAATGACCTCACACACTCCAAATCTATTGTTTATAGAGTTAGCTTCCTGAGGTCATGCCTGAAACTGAAAATCAATGTCACCTTCTGATGACAACAGAAACAGCCACTTCAGTACACAAAGTGTGGTTTAGCTATGCTAAGATGCTTCGTATATTAAATTGTAATCAGCTTATATTTGTCATACAAAATAATGGGCTTCATATGACAGTTTCATACAGATATATCATATATTTTGATCATATCTATCTCATATTCCCCACTCTTGCCACCCCCAATACTAGTTGTCCCCTTCCACTGCTCAAATAACTTCACTGCCAATTTCACATCCTTAAATAATTTGACTTACAGTGTTTTCAATTCATGACAGAATCATCGACATATTTATTACATTGAGATATTTTACTATAAGTTAAAGAGCATCTGTATAAAATAAGATGACTATCATTATTATGAATTACAACAAAGTTCATTGCAAAGTAGAATTTTTTTTAAAAAGTCTGTCAACAGGAAACTTGAAAATACCCACAAAAGTAGCATCACATAATTAATAATGCAGTGCTTCACATACCACTCAAGGACTTCTTTCTCTGAAGGTTTAAATGCATAATCTGTAATCATGTGTTCCTATATTCCTGTAAGGAGAGAATTTCAGCTTGATTGTACTTTATATCCGCTTACAATTTGACATGTAAAATCACTGGAAAATATTCCATGTACCAGCTTCTGACTCTGCAGGTATTTCAAGATATTTTGAAACTCATATAGTTTGGAATTGGAATTCATGGTAAGAACAACTTTTAACAGGTTTGCTAATGGTTCCATCTGAACAATTCAATTTGATATCCCTCAAATCTCCCTGTGTGTCCAAACTGCTGTTTGGTTTTGGTGGCTTCTAAGAGACCAGGAGTTGCTATTTCCTATGACTGTTTCAAAGCATGTAATATTGAAACCATGTCATCTGGGTTCAGCAGACAAAACTGAGTATGTTCCAGTTCTTTTCTTTCTTGTGATGATGTTATACGAATGATTTCTTTGCACTAAACTGAAAAGAAGCTCTGGAGAAAAAAGCTGTATTAATCATATTTCAGTCTTGGATAACTTGCTGTTGCAAGTGCTCCCTTTCTGTGATACCTGTTTGCTTTTTTATTTATTATTTATTTATTTAAAATATTTATTTATTTTTCCACTCATACAAGCTTTTTTATCTTCTATTTTTAATTTTTTAATTATACATTTTAAAATTTTTTACCACTTCCCTCCCCCCCGCTCCTCCCCCCAAATCTCCTCCTCCTCCTCCTCTCCCTCCCTATCCCCCAGTGCCTCCCCCCCAATTCCCAGAGAGTCCTTTATTGTGTACGCCTAACTCTCCACTGGGTTCTCCTCTCCGATGACATATAAGGACCCAGTGGCATTTCCATAAGCCCTTTCTCTTGTTCCCCTTAAGCATAGGATCACTACTATGGCTGTCAATCCCTTGCCTCCAGGGATCTCGGTGCCCTTAACAGATGCTAGACTTTATGAGGGCAACAGTGCACTGGACATTGCGCAGGGCATGCAAAGTCCCATTATGATTGCTTTGGCCCCAAGTATTGTTGAGAATCTTGCAAATCGTTGCTCCTCCCATCCTTTTGCTCTTACAATCTTACCGCCCCCTCTTCCGCAAATGTCCCTGAGCTCCAGGATGGGGAGTGATTAGGCTGGCCTAGTTCTATGTGATTGATATAAAGTCTCTGAAGTTCTGGATTGTGGTTTGTTGATTTTCTTTTGCAGTTTTGCTGCTCCTGAAATGCCCTTCACTCCATCCTGCTGGGCACTGTATGTCACCCCCTGGCCAGAGACAAAAAGCTGTTAAACTGGAGTCTTGTTATAACAGCACATTCAAGGATAGATGTAATAAGAGTAGGAAACCTCAGTGAGGGAGGGGTCCATCACCCATTTGCAAAATGATTACTTTTTATCTGCTAGACTATATGCCCTCCCCTTCTGGTGAGATCAGGAAAGAACGTCTGTGAACTTAACCAGGTTTCTCATTACTTACTTGCAGACCTTGATAGAGGCCTATTTTCTCTGCTGTAACATGGTCCCCTCTCTCCTTGTTTCTGGTGTGGCCCTCCTACCCCATCTCTCTTGTTCATAATCCTTGCAATTACTGTGTTACATAGGTTTACTTTTGAGTGTCTCAATGTGGGCTGGGTGAGTTTGGTACTAGGAGCCACCTATTAGGGAGTACATACGGCGCTTAATTTTCTGGGTTTGGGATACTTCACTTAATATAATTGTTTCTAATGACATCCATTTCCCAGCAAATTCCAGTAATTCATCATTTTTGATGGCTGAGTAGTACTCCATTGTATAGATGTACCACTGTTTCCTTATCCACTCATCAACTGTTGGACATTTAGGTTGATTCCATGACTTTGCTATTGTAAACAGTGCTGCTATGAACATGGTCGACCTTGTGCTATCGAGGTGAACCTCTGCTGTATGGGGGGTTATACCCAAAAGTGGAATCACAGGGTCATATGGCATTTCAATCTTTACTTTCTTAAAGAATCTCCAGACGGCTTGCCAGAGTGGCTGTATGAGCCTGCATTCCCACCAGCAATTTGTCGTTGTTTGTATTGCCATCCTGACCGGGGTGAGATGATATCTCAGGGAAGTTTTGATTTGCATTTCCCTGATGGCGAAGGAAGTGGAGCAATTTTTAAGATATTGTTAGACATTTTAATTTCATCCCTGGTAAAGTTTCTTTGAAGTTCCAGGGCCCATTTTTTAATAGGGCCAGTGTTTTCCTTGGAGTTTAGTTTTCTAATTTCTTTGTGCACTCTGGACAGTAGAACTCTGTCAGATATGTGGTTAGTGAAGATTTTCTCCCATTCTATGGGTTGCCTTTGAGCTCGTGTGACAATCTCTTTATCTGAACAGAAGCTCTTTAATTTCACAAGGTCCCAACTGTTGAGAGTTGGTAGCAGTGACTGTGCCATTGGATGTCTGTTTAGGAAATGTTGGCCTAGCCCAATCAGCTCGAGGAAGTTCCCTATCCTTTCAACTATGGTTTTTAAAGTCTCTGGCCTTAAATCAAGGTCCTTGATCCATTTGGAATTAAGTCTTGTACATGGTGACAAGTATGGGTCCAGCTTTAATCTTCTGCATGTGGAGATCCAGTTTTGCCAGCACCATTTGTTGAAGATGCTGTTCTTTTTCCATTGGATTCTTTGGGCCCCTTTGTCAAAGGCCAAATGGCTGTATTTTTGTGGGCTTATATCTGGGTCTTCAATCCTTATCCATTGATCTGTGTGTCAATTTTGGAGCCAGTACCAGGCTGTCTTTATAACTATGGATTTGTAGTATAGACTAAGGTTTGGTATGGTAATACCTCCAGCTGTGTTTTTGTTACTCAGTATTGTCTTTGCTATCCTGGGTCTTTTTGCCTCCATACACTCATACAAGCTTGATAGGTACCCCATTCCCCTCCCTTTCTCCACCCCTCTCTGGATCCTCTTGCTCCCTCCTCTCTTTTCCCCTTCCTTCCCCCCCCCTTTCTCCCATCCTCCCATCCCTAGAGCATCTTTTAGTGTGCATGTTAAACTTCCCTCTGTGTCCTCCTCTTTAATGAGGTATAAGGACTCAGTAGCATTGCCTAGAGTACTTTTTTGTGTGCCCCTTCAGTATGGCAACACTATTGTGGTTGCTAATCCCTTGCCTCTAAGGATCTTAATGCCTATGATCCATGCTAGACTTTGGGGGGTCAATGATATGTTGGTCATTGTGCAGGTCATGCAAAGTCCTATTATGATTACTTCAGCCCTAACTTGTGTGGAGTATCTTGCATGTCATAACTTCTCCTCATCTTTAGGCTCTTACAATCTTGCCATCCCCTCTTCCGCAAATTTCCCTGAGTTTTAGGATGGGGAGAGATTAGGCTGGCTGGTTCCAGGTGGTTGATATAGAGTCTAATGTTCTGAATTGTGGTTTGTTGAGTTTTTTTTTCAGTTTTACTGCTCCTGCATCACCTTAGCTCCATCCTAACAGGTATTGGATGTCACCCCCTGGCCAGAGATAAAAGGCTGTTAAAACAGAGTCTTATTACAAGAGTAGTATCAAAGGTAGATGGAATAAGAGTAGGAGACCGTGGTGAGTGTGTGGGGAGTCAGTCTACTATTCGCAAAATTGTTACCTTCTATCTTGTGGTTAAAAATTACTTTGAATTTGAAGAAATACAATTCAAAGACCTAGATTCTTAAATGGTAGCTTATTTTAGGAAAGGATTATAGAGTAGGTAAGGGATTTATCATTGAAGATAGCTAAATAAATCACAGACTTCCAGAATTCCCTTGATAATTCCCAGCTCAAAACAGAAAGCACTGAGTCAAAGAGAAACTTGAGAGTTTTTGTGCTGCATCAGAGTTGAACACTCTTGTTTCACTGCATTGCTCCCATGAGGTTATCTTCTAGAATTTGCTTGCTTGCCTGTGTAAAAACAACTCTTCGAGGTGCTTTCTTAGTATAGTCGTTATATCAGTTCCATGAAACAACACGTTTTTCCCTGTACATGGAGAACTCAAACAATTAAACTGTAAAATCCTCCATTAAAATGGGCCCACTATTTGAATGGATATTTCTGAAAAAAATAAATGTAAATAGTATGTGTGTATATAAAAAGAATTAAGACAAAACCATCATCTTCGAACATACTCAAATCCAGACCACCATTTGACATCACTTTATCTCAGTAAAGAGTGGTTGCTGTCAAAATAATTGAAAATAATGATTGATGAAGAGATGAGGAAGAGAACCTTGCATTCTGTGGGAGTGGAAAGCAGCCCAATTTCTCAAAAACAAAACAAAACAAAACAAAGACTAGAGTGTTAGGGGAGATGGCTCATTGGATAAAGCTTTTCCTTGCAAGCAAAGGACCTGAGTTCAGATCCCTAGATACCATGTTAAAAAAATGCACAGTGGATATGTTAGTAGCTTGTAATTCTCACACTGGAGGGCAGAACCTGAGAATCCCCAGAAGAAAACAATAAAGTATTAGATTCAGGGAAGATGATTCCCAGTGTAGTCATTGATCTCCCCAGGCCCAAAAATACAACTGCTCTGTAGTACACAAGACTGCACATACATGTACATTCACCCATATACATAACACACATACAAACATACACAAAAAACATAAAGACCAGATTAGCCATTTGACCCACTAATACCATTCTTTGTGCTCATCTCCAAAAGAAATTAAACCTTCATTTCCATATTCATAGCATCATTATTAGGAATAGTGAAATAGATAATTACCTGGCAGAGGAGATACCATAAGCACGAAGTTGGTTTTCTCAGGGCAAGGCTTATCCATTGCACTCTGGATGTGCTGCCCTCTGCGATTTCCCCAAATGTGGAAAACTTGACTGCATAATTTGTGGTAGTGGGGAATGTGTGCACGCTTTTTCCTGGTAATAAAGTATAAAGTCAGACTTGAGAGCACTTCTGTTACATAACTCTTTCTGAGTTTCTTTTTGAAAATGTTAATATTTCCATGTTATTTTCTAATGCTAAGTATTGGACTGTATAGTTACATTATTTTTTTAACTAAAGAAGGCATTTATTAGGTTTACAAATTATGAAGATAGGGACGAGTTAGGGACAGGCAAGACTCTGCTCCCATTGCCTCGACAATGGGAAGCAGAGAGTGATGGATGCTGGTGCGTTACTGCTCTTGCCCTTTATTCAGCCCAGGATTCCAGTTAAGCCATGGGGTGCTGGATCCACATTCACAGTGACATTCCCATCTCAGTTCATCTCACCAAACAAGCCCAGAAATTGATTTCTTAGAAACTACAGGTCCTGTTACATTGACAAGATCAGGGAACACAGGATGCAGATGGATCTTCATGGCAGACTATGCTTGACTGCAATGCCCAGACAACCCCAATATGTGCCATAGGACAATGAGTCATGAAGGCTTTGCGAGTCTGGGGTAACACACTGCGTAGGCACAAGCATGTGTTGGAAGCGGTATCCATGTAGGAGAAAAGAAAAGGGCACTGATGGCAATGCCAGAATTGTTTCATTTTGATGCCAACAATAGGTGGGCTTCATTAAAAGACAGGACAGCTACTTTACCTTCACAGCACAACCAGGACAAGTAACCTTGAGACATCTTGAGGGTATCATTGGAAAACTTCCAGGATTCTAAGTTCTGACCATGAATCTATAAGTGTGGTGCAGGGGAAAGTTCCTATTTGCATGTGATTTCAGAAATCACATCAGGGGATTCACAATTGTCATTCTGTCTCTCCTGGGAGCCTGGCTCCACAGACCCATGTTTCCTTATATCCACACACCCTTCCTCACAGCTCCATCTGTCCACATCACATTCTCCAAAGAATTATCTCCTATTCTCCCTAGCAATGTTTCTAACAAGTCTAAAGCCCAGTGCTCTATGTCTCTGGGTGGGAACCCTGAGCGCCAGAGCCAAAAATCAACTCTTTATTCAAACTAGCAGCAGTGAAGCAAGGTATTCCCCAGGCTGTAGACTGAGCGATTGTGACATTTCTGGCAGACCTCTGTAGCAAAGGAGACCTTCCTGGGCTGCCTTGGGCACACAGTGTGTCCATGAGATGTGAACAGAGTTGGGCAAATCTCTCTGGAATGACATCCTCCCTTTCCTCGTAAGTCTCCAGAGGGGCAGGGTAAAACTCCAGAGTCAGCTGATTCAAGGTGGCTGTGTGGAGCATCAGGTTCTTCAGGACAGCCATGGAGAACTTGTTCCCATAGAAGTTGACCTCCCTGAGCTGGGTGCAGCAGCTCAGGGCTGGCAAGAGGGCACTCAGCTGGGAGTTCTCCATCTTGCAGTCCTGTAATATCAGGCTCTGCAGAGTGCCCTTGACTCTCTCCAGGAGCACCTGCAGTGGCATAGTACATAGGTGGCCTAGGAACGCTCCACTCAGGTTGAGGTGTGTGAGTTGCCACAGCGTCTGGCAGTGGGACAAACAATCAATATCTGCCTGTGACAGCGAGCAACCCAGGCACCTAGGGAGAAAGCAAGAGATTAAATCCTGCAAGTGGTGTTGGAGGCTGTTGACAGCATTCAGAAGGCACCCAAGTGCCAAGGTCAATGTGACTGTGATTAAGGTCATCGGTAGGCTGCTGGATCTTGGAGTTGGCCAGCATCACAGTGAAACTAACTCAGTGTACAACTTGGTAGCTCCTTTCTCACTGTCTGTCATGAACACAGCCATGGACACATGAGGTCTCAAAGGTAGAAGAAAGAATCAGCCCTGATGAGACCTCTCCATCGTCACCCTGGGTGCCAACTATGGTGGTGAACAATCTGTCAGACTACCCACAGTCTTTCTTCATATGTTTCCTAACCACCGACCCTCAGTTGTGAGGCCCATGTCCATTTCCCAGCAGTTACATCCCAGGCATACTGGAATATTCTTCCATCCACAGGGCATTAGGAGTAGACTGCTGCTTTTTCATGGGGCTGCAGAGTCCAAAGAACACCTAGTTGAATGTGCAGATACCCCCTGCTGATTGGGCTCTGCTCTTCCTATTCCATCCCCTTAGCTGTGACAAGTTAAAGAGGTGCTCCAAACCAACCTCACTAGACCTGATAGCAGTTGGCTTTCTGAAAGAGATGCTATACACAATACCCACAGAGTTCAACCCTGTGCTGTATAAAAGTCGTCACATGATATTACAAATTCTCCATTCTACAAACACCACAGCTTTAGTAATTCTAACACCGCCAGTATCATCAGAACCTAGGGCACTATCAATTTTTATCGTCCCAGTAATCTATCCCTGGTAATTGCTGCCCTGGTCTGCAGCATCACTTTGGCCCACTTCCCTACCTGAGCAGCTGCTTCAGGTGATCCTTGAGGAAGTCACTGCTATTCATGTGCAGATGCTGGAGATTCTGGAGTTTGGAAAACTGAGAAATGATCTGGAGAACACATTTCTCCTTCTTCTGCTCATGCATAAAACAGTTCTTTGTAGATGCCCGACAGAAGGAGTCTGTCTAGATTTCTCATCTGGCACAGGTAAGGTGCAAAATCATTTAGGGTTTCCAGCTTCCACCACGAATTCAGTTCCAGCTCCTGGATGGAGTCTGGCTCACAAATATTCAGCATCTCTAGGATCATGGAGATGGGTAGTGTCCCAACCTGCAGTTTCCTACAGCACAACTGCACGGAGCCTTTTCTCAGCTTGGCCCACTGCAATAGGAGTTTGTGGTTTTTATCTAGATGGTGGCTTTCCACGTGGAAGTCAGCTACCACCTTCACCAGCTGCTTCTCTCCACATACTGGGGGTTTCTGCATTCCTGTCTTCCTGGGAGGGATCTGTGTGGAACAGTCTGAACCTTGGTGTAGAGCCCACATGTTCCAGAAATTGTAATCCACATTTCTGAACTCAACTACTTGTAGTTTTGACCACCTGTGGGCAAATCAGATGTATCAGCAGATATATGTGACTCCCTGCCAGTCTCTGCTTTAGTCTGAGGCTCTAACATCAGCCCTCCCCCCCTCTGTTTGCTCAGTGCTGAGGACACCCAGAGGCACACATCCCAGATAAAACAGCTTTCCTGAGATGCAATACTGACCTCTGATACCTCATCTCCTCTCAGTGCCCCCTGGACCCTGGTTGTCCCATTCTAAAGTCTGTGTGAGGAGATAGTGGCAGCTAATACTGCTGGGCCTGCGTCTATTACAAGCAGTTCTCACACAAGAATTTTCCAGCTGGCTCAGCAATTGCTCCTGGAGTATTTTATGGTACTGTCAGAAGTCTCTGAAGAAAGTTTTGGAAAAATGACTTCATTCCAGCTGCCTCTTCATTGTACCCAATATATTTCTGTCCATACAAGCTGGACCTGACTCACCTGCGGTAAAACTTCTGGGTCAAATGCAGGTCGATTCCACTGAGAACAGCCTGCAAGGTCTCCAGCTCAAGGGTCTTCATAAGGGGGCCCACAGGGAGGCATGTGAAGGGCCAGGCTTCCACCATTGCTCTCATGGCATGGTTGTGTCCACTGGCAGGGGTCTCTTTGAACAGTTGGGGGAAGAGTACCCTGGGCAGAATCTCCAGGGAAGAGATGGCCAAGGCCTCAATGCTCAGCAGACTGTGCATTGCCAACTCTAGGAAGTTGGGCGGGGCTCTGATGTCCATGCTGCAGATCTCAGACAGAGCAATCCTTAGCTGGTCCATTCTACCTCTCCTGCCTGTGCCTGACTGTGCGCACCAAATGTGGTGTTGATCTCCTGGCTGTGGTTGCCAAATGTTTCGGGCTCTCCAGGAGTCGGTAAGTATCCAGGTTCTTCAATTTGGAGTCGAAGATGGAAACCAAATCAGGATTGAAATAGAGTTTCTCAGAGAAGAGAAAGAAGGGAATCCAGGGACTGCAGACGTGGAGTACCTTGAGGGGTTAGGGCGCCCTGGAGAAGTCATGGACTCTGGGCATGGAATCAATGAGGGTAATAGTGCAGGAAAAGAATTTATAGACTCCAGAAGTGGAGTCCCATGAGAGGCAGGCCCCCTACTTACATTATTATTGAAGTCCACCACAAATATTCCAGCTGCACCTCAAAGAGTATCCTGGAATATAGGATTGAAAATATTTTTTAAAAGTCCTATTTTGTGTAACATCTTTGAGGTGGTTTATTTAATACATGAAAAGCACCATGTCTAAGCATGGCACAAGTAAAAGAACTGTTTCTGAAATTGGTACTGTTTTTTTCAGATGTGTAATATCTTGTCTTTCTAAATCTGCACAGTTTGATGTCACCTTTTGTGTCTTACCTTCTCTCCTCAACAAGATGCATCTATTTTGAAAAGTATCAAGGCAATTTTGCTTTGAAAGTTCTATCTTAGGAATAATGAAATATAGAAATTAATGTTATTGTATTTTAATTTAAAAAATATATCCTATTGACCATACACAATGAAACACCATATGGCCAGTAAAAAGCCTGAAATGTTTTCTTTATGGACAACATGGTTGAACTGGAGATTAGGTGTTATATCAGCAATGTAAAATAGGCATAAGAAGACAACTATCTCATGATCTTACTCCTATATCGAATCCAGAAAAAAGAAGAAAGAGGAAAAGAAGAGAAATAATTTTCAATACGTTTTGACTAGCATAATACTTGGCAGTGGCTATGGATAGCAGTTCACATGCAGAAGAGATCAATGTGGAAAACTTTATCTTTGGGAGTTATGTCATATTTAGTCAGGAGCAAAAATCCTGGTATGCTGCTACATAGTTGGGAAAATGTAAAAATAAAAAGGACTTACTATGTATCTCAATTTCCTGAACTTTAATAAACTTTAATACTTTTATAATGGAGAAATAAAAATATTGAGGAAATAGATATTTATAATCTTTGAAAACATGACAGACATGATACTTGTATCAAAACACAAATGCCATATTTAAATGCAGTTTCTTATTTTTTTATCTGTCAGTTAAAGCAAGTATAACCGAAGTGAGAATTAATAAAATCTTGAAAACTATAATTCATGGTTCTCTGTTTATTTTTTCCCCTGGACATCTTGTAAACTGGAGCAGAAGAGAGAGCATTTCCAAAAAAATTCTATATAAGTCTTATCTGTGAGCCACATAAAAGTATCCAACTAGGGCTGGAGAGATGGCTCAGGGAGTAAGACTCTGTCTCCAAAGCAGTAGGTCCTGAGTTCAGATCCCAGGTCCCATGTAAAAAAACACCATGCAGTAATGACACCAGCTTGCACTTCTGACCCCGATGGGCAGAGCCTTGGAAATCCCAGAGCAAAGCAAGAAGGAGGTAGAAGTAATCCAGGATGATTCCCTATGATACACACACACACACACACACACATACACAATAAAATATTTTTAAAAAGTGTCCCCCCACACACATACTCAATAAATAAATAAAGTATTTTTAAAAAGTGTCCAACCGAAGCTAAAGACATCCATTAACTAAGACACAAAATTCAAATAGTTCCACATCAAAGTCACATATCACACAGGAAATTGAATTCAAGAAATTTATAGTTAAAACACAAGCATACTGACAATTTGCACCAAAGGCATCTTTCTCTGTGGGGATCAGAATTTGGAAGCCATTTCTTTCTTTCCATTATGCGGGCTTCCAGTGATGAAACAACTCAGTGTCACCTAGTTTATGAGCAGGAACTTATACTTCTGTGACATCAGAATGTAGTTAAAATGTGTTCCCTACAGTCTCAGTTTGGCAAGTTCATAACACCTTTTGTGCAGTAGGGCTTGCTGGAAGAAGACAGTCACAGGGATAGATCTTGAGGTGGATTAGCTCCACCCTTCTTCCAAGAAAAGTCTGCTTTCACAGCTGGCAGTCTTACACCTCTCAGCTGCTGAGATGTTTGCAGTGACTTAGCCTGCCTCCACCTTCTGCCAGGCAACCATACCTTTTCTGCCACAAAAGGACTATTTCTCTCCTCTGGAGCTAAAAGCTAAGTAAATCTTTTTCTCCTTTAAATTGCTTGACTTTGAGTAATGTTTCACAGCAGCAAAATAGAGTAACTAGTACAGCGTGACACAGATATATATATATATATATATATATATATATATATATATATATATCTGCTCTTTCTCTCTCTTTCTAGTAAATAAATAAAACATTTAAAACTAAAAATGAAATGTCTTGTTTCTTGTTATTAAAGTAATACCATAAGATATCATCTTATTTTTTGTAGTTCAAGTACAAGGTCTTGGAGCTTAGGTTTTATTTACCTCATGACTTATGTACCTCTGATTAAATGTATAAGGTATTTAGTGCTGTCTTGAGAATGAGTGGATGAAATAATTATAATGATAATGGAAGCTTTAGTTTCCATGAGTTTTGTGCATGTATTGGACAAAATTGAGGCTACCGATGAGTTTAATATAATATCTTTGGAAATTTGAGGACATAGTTATTTTTGTACATGGGTGGATATGTGTTTGTGTGTGTATGTGTTTGTGTGCATGATTGCTTGTGTGGATACATACGTATTCGAAGGTATACAAATGACATGTGTGACCATTCATGCAGAGTTTTAGATCATTTTATACTCTTACATCTTGTTCTTTTAAGATAGGTTTTCCAATTATATCCAGAATTCACATATTTAGTAAGTGTTAGTAGACAGTTTTCTCTCAAGATTCATGAAATCTACCTCCAAGGTTGGAATTTCAGGTTAGTCCTACACCCCTGAAAATCTCCCTGAAAATTTACATGGGATCTGGAGATTTGAACCACATTTCTTTTGCTTGCATGCCAAACACTTTAACCACTGACCCAACTCTACTGCCTAGAAATATAAAGAACAAATTGATACTTCAAATTGGTTTAGACATCAGTGAATGAAAGGTACAAAACTTAGGAAAAACAAGAATTAAAGAATAAATAAAAGTAGGACATTCGGTAGGAAACTAAATCATTATGACTAGCTTACTATACAAACAGCCCTCAGTTTCAAGGTAACAGCAGTTTTAAGGTAAACATTCTTTTACCACAACTCTGAGAACATTTGGGCATGTTCCCAGTTAATAAATCACAAGGAGAGAATGCAGTAAGGTGATCAGTATCACTTCAGGTCTGATGCTGGCCATGACATAAACAAAATCTCCCAAAGAGCAGAAAGAAAAAGTTCAAACTGATGATTTTCATACTCAGATTTTTTAATACCATAGTGGTCCCGGAAAGGTCTAAACCAGCCCCCACAGGATAAAACTGGTAAAGAAAAAGATGATTTTATTTCATACTTATCTGTATGTTATAAATTGTTTTTCAATGGGTGACATTACCTTTATGGCATCAAAGCACGTAAAGTTGCACATTAACACACAGAAAGTAAGCATAATTTGCTCATTGGTAATTTACTAGCCAATAGTTTTAAAACTATTTACTCTCGGAGATTATTGATTTAATCAAACTTTTGGAAATATCCACAAATTTTTGAAACAAGCATGTTCTTAATCTTTTTCCCACCTCTAGGTTACTTTCACTTATTTATTTCCTCGCATTTTATCTTTTCCCTAATCTTACAAACTCAATAGGTACTTGTCTTCTCCCTCCCTCCTCCCCTTTCGTTATCGCCTTTGCACGCTCTCCCTTCCCTTCTTCCTTTATGACCCCCTTCACTCCATCAGCCTCTTCCAGTGCCTGCCCCTTCTTCCCTCTCATACCTTTGTATGAATGCCAAACCTCCCCTGAGTCCTTCACTCTAATGAGGAGTAAGGACTCATTGGCATAGCTCAGAGTCCCTTCTTGAGCACCACATTAGTATGGGAACTCTATTGTGACTGTGTAATCCCTTGCTTCTAAGGGTCCCACTGCCTGAACTTTCTCCCCTGTGATTCATGCTAGATTTTGAGGGGTCGTTGACATGTCAGCCATTGTGCAGGGCAGACAAAGTCCAATTCGAGCTGCTGCAGTCCTAACTTGGGTGAAGTATCTTGCATATCATTGGTTCTCTCCTTTAGGCTCTTACAATCTTGCTGCCCACGCTTCTGCAAGTTTCCCTGAGTTTTAGAATGGGGAGAGATTTAGCTGGTTTGGTTCCAGGTGAATAATGTAGGGTCTTTGGTGTTAGAATTATGGTCTGTTGTAGTTTTCAGTTTTGCTTTTCCTGTACTGCTCTTGGCTACACCCTGATTGGTATCAAAGGTCACTTCCTAACCAAAAATAAGACTGTTCAAATGAAGATCTTAATATAAGAGGAGACTCAAAGGTAGATGGAAGAATAGGAGTAGGATACAGCAGTGGGGGAGGAGGGCAGTCAGTGTCCCATTTGTAGGAAGATTAATGTCTATCTGCTAGTCCCTATACTTTCCCTGTTTGGTGAAATCAAACCTGATCAGTTGCAAGTGACAAGGAGGGGAAGAGAGAGTGAGCTACACCAGATGTCTTGTACTTGGTGCAATATTTGATAGTGACTTATTTTCTATACTGAAGCATGATCCCCTATCTCCTTTATTTTTAGGGGGTTCTCCTTCCCTTTTCTCCTGTTTATAATCCTTTGGGATTACAGTAGTTATTACAGAGATTTAACCTTGAATATATTTGTAACTAGGATCCACCTATTAGGGAGTATATGTCTAAATTTTTGAGTCTGGGATACTCCACTCAATATGATTTTTTTCTAATTCCATTTATTTCCCAGCAAATTTCATTAATTTGATGGCTTTTTTGATGGCTGAGTAATATTCCATTGTATAAATGTGCCACATTTTCCTTGTCTATTCAACTGTTGGGCATTTGGGTGGATTCCATAATTTTGCTATTGTAAATAGTGCTGTAATGAACATAGTTGTGCTTGTGTCATGGTAGTGAATTTCTGCGTTATGGGGGCTTATTCCCAGAAGCGTTATAGCAGGGTCATATGGCATTTCAGTCTTTAACTTTATTAGAAGTTGCCACTCTGATCACCAGAGTGGTTGCATAAGCCTGAGTTCCCACCTGCAATGTATGAGAGTTCCCTTCTAGTCACATCCTCTCCAACATTTGGTGATGTTTGTGTTTTGGATTTCTTTCATCCTGATCAGTGTGAGATGATATCTCAGGGAACCACTGATTTGCAGTTCTTTGATGGCTAAGGATGTGGAGCATTTTTTGATATATTTGTTAGATATTTCAATTTCATCCCTGAAAAAGTTTCTTTTGAGTTCTGAGGGCCATTTTTTAAATGGGCCATTTATCTCCTTGGTGTTTGTTTTTTAAGTTCTTTGTGCAATCTGGATAATAGAGCTCTATCAGATATTTGTTTAGTGAAGATTTTCTCCCCTTCTGTGGGTTGCCTTTTTGCTTAGATTACAATCTCTTTATCTGAACAGAAGCTCTTTAATTTCATAAGTTCTCATTTGTTATGTGTTGGTTCAAGTGAGTGTGCTATAGGATTTCTGTTTAAAAGCTGTTGGCCTAGCCCAATCAACTCAAGGGATTTCCTTTCAAATAGGGTTTATATAGTCTCTGGCCTAATATTAAGGTCCTTGATCCATTTGCAATTAATTTTGTGCATGGTGACAAGTACAGGTCCAGTTTTAATCTTCTGCATGTTTTGCCAGTACAATTTGTTGATGCTATTCTTTTTCTATTGAATTTTTTGGGTCCCCTTTGTAAAAGATCAAATGACTGTAATCATATGAGCTTATATCTACATCTATTGGTGTACATGTCTATTTTGGAGCCAGTATCAGGCTGCTTTTATTCCTATGGGTTTGGAGTATAGATTAAGGTTTTGTATGGTTATAACTCCAGCAGTGTTTTTGTTATTCATTTTTTTTTTTTTTTGCAATCCTGGCCTTTTTGCTTCCACATGAATTTTGAGATTGTTTAGTCAATTTCTTTAAAGAATTGCTTTGGATTTTTGATTGGTACAGCATTAAATTGGTATACTGCTTTTGGTAGGATGGTTATTTATATGATGTTGATTCTGCTGATATAGGAGGATGGGAGGTCTTTCCACCTTTTGGTGTCTTCTGTGATTTCTTTCTTTAGGGTTTTAAAGTTTTCATTATAAGTTCTCTTACTTCTTTGATTAGATTAATACCAAGATATTTTATTGTTTTAGGGACTATAATAAATGGGATTGTTTCTCTTAGGACTTTTTCACATTTTTTATCCTTGGTTTATAGGTAGGCCACTGATTTTTGCACATTTATTTTGTAACCTGCTACTCTGGTGAACTTATGTATTATTTCCAGGAGTTTTCTGGTGAAGTTTTTAGTATCACTCAGGTATACAATCATTTCATCTGCAAATAGAGATATCTTGACTTCTTCCTTTCTGATTTGAATCCCTTTTATCTGCCTTATAGCTTTAGCTAAGACTTAAGTGCAATATTAAATAGAAGTGGTATGAATGGATAGCTTTTGTAGTTCCTGATTGAAGGGGAATACTTAAAGTATTTCCCCATTGTGTATAATCCTTTCCATTGGCTTGCTGTATACAGCTTTTATTATATTGATATGAGTTTCTTCCATTCCTAGGGTTTTGATCATAAAAGGATGTTGGATCTTGTCAAAAGCTTTTTCTGCATCTGTAGAGAGTATCATGTGGTTGTGGACTTTGGACTGGATTATATGATGTATTACATTTATTGATTTGTGTATGTTGAAACCAACCTTGTGTGCCTGAGATAAAGCCTGCTTGATCACAATGAATGAACTTTTTGATATGTTTTTGAATCTAATTTGCTAAAGTTTTGTTGAGAAGCTTTGCTCTGTGTTCCTCAAAGAGATTGGATTGTTCTTTATTAAGTGTATCCTTATTAGGTTTTGGGATTAGTATAATGATTAGCTTCATAGAAAGAATTTGGCGGCGTTCCTTTCTTCACTATTTTATGGAACAGGTTGAGGAGTATTGGTGTTCGTTCTTTAAATGTCTGATAGAATTCTTTGTTGAATCCATCTGGTCCAGGACATTTCTTGGTGGGAATATTCATGGTTACTTCATCAATTTCCTCAAATGTTATAGAACTATTTAAATAATTCAAAACTTCCTGATTCAATTTTAAGTAAGTTGTGCTTAGTCAGGAATTCATCTATTTCTTTTGTATTATCAAATTTCATGCAGTATAAGTTTTTGAAATATGACCCCATAATTTTCTGAATTTCTTTGTGATCAGTTGTGATAAATCCATTTTCATTTCTAATTTTGTTAATTTGTGTTTTCTCTCCCTTGGCTTTGGTTAACTAGGGGTGTATCGATCTTATTGATTTTTTTTAAAGAACCAGCTTTTCGACTGGTTGATTCTTTGTATCCTTTTCCTTATCTCAATTTTTGATATTTCTCTCCTGATTTTGCTGACCTCTTCTCTTCTACTGGTTTTGGGATTGGATTGCTCATTTGTCTCTAAAGCTTTGGCTGCATTGTTAGGTTATTTATTTGTGAAGTTTCTTTTTTTTTTGATAGGCATTAAGAGCTATAAACTTACCTCTTAAGTACAGCTTTAATTGTGTCCTAGAGATTTTGACATGTTATATTTTCATTATCATTCACTTCTAGGAAATCTTGAATTTCCTTCTTGATTTCTTTCCTATCCAATTTCTCATTCAAAATTGTTTATTTTCCAAAAGTTTAGTGTATTTTCTGATGTTTGTCACATTGTGGATGTCAATCGTTTAGAACATGGTGGTCTGACAGGCCATAGGCTATAATTTCAACTTTCCTGTATATGTGGAAATTTGTTTTTGTGGCCCCATATGTGGCTATTTTGAAGAAAGTTCCATGGGCTGCTGAGATGAATGTGTATTCCTTGGTGCTTGGATGTTAACTTAGATAGAGTTCTGTAACGTCCATTTCAATAAGGGTTTCATTTAGTTCCAATATGTCTCTATTAAGTTTTTGACCTGTTGATCTATCCCATGTTGAGAGTGCAGTATTGAAATCCCCAAGTATTATTGTTTTGGGATTGATTTCTTCTTTTAGACATTGTACTGTTTGCTAAATAAATATAGAGGAGTCCATATTAGATGCACATATGTTCTGTATTGTGAAGTCTCCCTGGTGAATCATTCCTGTGACTAAAATGAAGTATCCTTTCGTATCTCTAATGATTTTCTTTGGTTTGAAGTCTACTTTGTTAGATAGCATAATTGCTACCCTTGCCTGTTTCCTGTTTCCATTACCCTGAAGAATTTTTTTTAAAATTTTTTTATTATTATTATTATTTATTCAACTGTGTGTATGTGTGCACGCGTGTGTCTGTGTGTGTGTGTGTGTGTGTGTGTGTGTATGTGTGTGTCTGTGTATGTGTAGAACCATGGACGAATTCGCGAACCACCATGGACGCCTCCACCTCCTTCTGCCCTGGGATTCACAGGCTTCGCCCTACCAGGACCAGAAGCGCAGGCCGCCCCCGCTTCTGTCTGGCGTCTATACGTGGGATCTGGGATTCGAACTCGGGACCTCCCACCTGCAAGGCGGAGGCTTAACCCCTGAGCCACCTCTCCAGCCCTACCCTGAAGAATTTTTGATCAGTCATTTACTTTTAGAATGTGCCTATCTTTTGTGGTGAGATGTGTTTCCTGAAGGCAGCAGATGGATAGGTTGTGATTTCTAATCCATGTTTGTTACCTCTTTCTTTTTTGATTGTTGACTTAATTCCATTGACATTTAGAATTATAATGAAGTTACTTTTAATTCCTGACATTTTTTGTGTTTAATGGCTTTCATAGATGTATTATTTAGCTTGTAGATTATGATGGTATTATATTTCCTTTCTGTCCTCCTGGATATGCTTGTTCTTTTCTTCAAGCTTGAGTATCTTTTCTAGCATTTTTTGAATGCCTGTTTTGGTGGTCATGTAAGCCTTCAACTTGTCATTATGGTGGAAAATTTTTCTTTTACCCTCAATCATGACTGATGGTTTATCAACTGGGTATATCATCCTGAGTTCACATTTGTGCTCATTCAATACCTGGAGTATGTCTCTACAAACTCTTCTGACTCTTATTGTTTCCATTCACCAATCATTTGTCATTTTAATATGTTTACTTTTAAAAGTGACTTTTTTTCTGTTGAAACTCTCAGCATATTCTCTTTGTCTTGTGTGTGTAGTGTTTTGACTATTATTTGGCATGACAAGTTCTTATTGTAGTTATTTCTGTTATGAGTGCCGAATACCTCTTGTATTTGGATGGGCCACTCTTTCTTTAGATGTGGAAAGTTTTCCTTTATGATTATTTGAAAAATTTCCTGAGGTATGGCATTTTGGGATTCTTTTTCTGGTATTCCATAAGTGCTCATGTTAGGCTTCTTCAAGGTGTCCCATTACTCTTGCATATTCCTTTCAAGTATCTTTTTGGCTTTTTGGCTTTAACACACCTCTTTTGAACTGGTCAGTTCTTCCCCTTTGTCTTCAAGATCTGATATTCAATTTTGTTTCATTAGTTCTGCTAAGACTCTCTGTTTAAGGTCTGGATTGAAGATAGCTTGTCTTTTAGTTCAGGTTTAAACTGCTTCAGATTGTATTAACTGCCCTATGCCTACTTTTGTTTCCTCAGCTGCTTTTTTCATCTCTTTCAAGTGCCTTTTGTGTTCCTGTTCAAAATGGTTGATGTAGTTATTTAACTCATCCTGGATTTCCTCTTTCATTGTTTTGATCATAGTAAATATCAGATCTTGAAAATAATTATTTTGGATATGCTTTCTTGGCTATTTTCTGTGAGTTTGTCCTGGTTGGATTCTATCATTATGGGTTTGATTCTTTTTGTAGGAAGTTTATTGTCTTGGCTTTTGTTTCTCATGGATTTATGCTGGGACCTGGACATTTTTGTGTATCTCTTATGTCCTTTTTGTATTTGTGTATTTTTGGCTGAACTGAATTAGACAGTATTACTACACTTGAGCAATTATTGCTAGTGTTTGCCTTGCACTTGTGTATGCATGTCTGGTGTTGGTCATTAAAGGATTCTCTGGGGATTGGGGGAGGGGAGGCACTGGGGGGTGGGGAGGGAGGGGTGAGGGGAGGGTGAGCAGAGGGGTGGGGGGAGGAGGAGGGAGGGAGGGAACCGGTGTACCTATTAAGTTTGTATGAGCGGAGATAATAAAAAATGTTAAAAAAAAAGAAAAAAATGTCTGGTGTTGGTGTTGTCTCCTAGATGAGGCTATTGGAGTGTTAGTACATCAATTAAAAAAGGGATTTAAGATTAGAATGGTAATTCACTTTTTAGGTTTTCTTCCTTGGTGACATGTGAGGGTGAATAGTATAGTCTCTGAAGTTTTATGGGTTTTTTGCGTGGCTATATGGAAATGTTAAACTACAGTGACTAATAATTGAGAGGAACAAGATGGTAAAACAAGTTTAGTTATCTTAGAGCTGGAGGTGAAGATTCTTTCCATATGACAGGATTATTTTAGAGGAACTCAGTTGAATTGGGTTTTCCCTGTACTCTGTTGAATTCTGAGGAGCAGGAAGTCAGCCCTGGTCCAGGTCCTGATCTGGGCAGAAAGCAAAAAATCTTTGAAAATGTAGAATATGTAAAAGTTTTGATTCACATTGTTACATTCATTTTTATTTTTAAAATGTATATGTGGAATGTATACAGATTACATAAGCTTTCCCATACTACATCTTGCTAAAAGAAAAAAACAATGTGTTGTGTTGACTAAAGTGTTGTGATGATTTTGTTTTTATATAGGGATTATATTTTGAGATAATATAACTTTTTTTAGATTTGACAGAGTGCTAGTGTGTTCTGGGAATTTTTGCTACGTACAAATCCAGTTTGTTAGAGAGTATGAAATACTAATTTTTCTGTTATGTTTCTTTGGTAGTACTGGAATTTCCTATGTTCCCAATGAACTGTTAATAATAGTAGGCCTGGAAGGATGTATGTTAGTCAAAGGTTCTTGCCTTCCAAAAAGAAGGAGTTTTCTTTGAAGATAGAATGAGAAGTGCTTCATAGGATGCAACATGCACCATAGGATTGGTGCTTGAAATATTGGAGAAATTGTTCTGATAAAACTGACTTTTCTGAGTTCACAGATTGGGAGAAGCAATTCCAAGACAAAGAAAGAAAGAGATATTCATGGCTACTGACTGCCATCAGGTCTTTCCATTTATTCCTCCTCCTTATTCTGTCAGATTTGCCTGTGCTGATGTTTGACTCAAGTTTTTTTTTTTTCCTAAAGGAAGGGAGGACACATCTGTCAATTATGTTGCTAGGCTGGGAGAGGAGTGATAGACTTAAGTTTATCATTCCATGCTTACTAAAACAAAATAAAGAAAAATATGCATGTTGTATCTTCTTACCACCTACAAGTTAGAATAACAATTTTGGAAATATTTTCTAAGTATCTCAGTCATTCATTTGAAACAAGTATACTTATAGTATAAGGCCTTTCTGATTTGGTAGATGATATATAAAGCATGGAGCCAATTTGTAAATAATATTTAGTTGCATGCTAACTACTTGATTTGGCCTGCTGTGTAATTTTAAATGTGAATATGAGTGGAACACAGGATACCTTGTTTTCACATGATATGTGAAATGAGTTAACTGAGTATAGCAAAGTGACTTTCTTTAATGTGGGTGGACACTATGCTTGGCACTGGGGATTAGTGGTTAAAGAAAGGCAGATTTGTTTTGTTTCATTGGTAACCTAGGGTGGAATATCAATACTCTTCTGCTAGCTACTGGGATTTACACCATGTACTTTTAGATTCTTAGATTAATACCAAGAGTTTTACTCGTACAGAGTTTACAGATGGCAGAATGTAGATTCATGAGCATCTGCGATTCTGTGAATACATTCCTTATAGTTAGTTGTATGTCTGTGATTAGGATGTATATTTGCACATGAAAGTACATATAGAAATTTCATGGTGTTCAAACTTGGAATATTCAAGTGTTCAAGTAGAGGCACCGACCTGTGACCAATATTTTGAGTAATGTGTTTCTAGAGTTCTAAGGGAGGAAGATTGGTAGCTTATTTATATATTTACATATAATACATATAGAGAAACTTATTTACACACATATATAGCAATTTATTTACATATATTTACAGAGAGATTTGTAAGTATATAGAGTTCTGTACTCATTTTGATAAAAGAGAGAAATATAAGGCAAATATCTGAGAAAAAATTTGGAAGTATCATTTGAATGAAATAGCACTTGAAAGGATTATCTTGCATTGCAACATAAAAACAATTTATGAACTGTGTAAGTTTTGGAAAATATCTTAATCATTCAGTGCCTCAATATTTCCTCTTCTGTAAATGATAATAGTAAATTTTTTTATCTCATAAAATTGGTACAGATGAAATATATTCACATACATATTACTTTTTTTAAGTAATTGAAAAACAAATCTTAATTCTTTAAAGAATATGTTTACTTTTCCTCAACTTTTGCTTACACATATTTATCTTTATTTAATTTTATTTTGTTTTTCCTATTCCAGATATTCATTCTATATAAAAGCTGCAAAGCAGCTGGTTTAACAAAAATGAGAATTAAAACCTGAATTTAGCTATTAACATTCATGGAGTTCCTTAAAGTTTACTGTTTTTCAATCAATGTTTAAATTTTCCTCATAAAAAAGAAACAAAATTAACTTCATTTTCTAATGTGATAAAAAATGGTCTAATCATATACCTCAGGAAAACATTTCATTTAGAAAAACTATTTTTTTTCCTTAGGAAAATATGTTTCAATTTTAACTGCACGGTATTTCTCTTCTTTAAATCAGCTTTGCATCTTGGAAAACAATACCTTTGAAAATCCAATTAAGAATGGCATAGAAGTGTTTGAGGACACATATTGCACCAATTCCATTTAAAATATTTGATTATTTAAAAATGAAAAATATCAATTATAGTAATTATTAGACTGAACAGGTATAATGAAGACAGTTAATATTTAAAAGGATAAGTTGAGGGCCAGAAGGCTGAATTACTCAACTGGCAAAGGTTTCCTGAGTTCAATACCCAGAGATGACATGGTAGAAAACAAGAAACAATTTCTTAAAGTTGCTTTCTGACCCCACCTGTGTGCAGTGATAGTCATATACTCTCTCTCTTTCTCTCTCTGTCTCTTTTTGTATCTCTTTCTCCTTTCTCTCTTAAATAAATAAAATATTATAAAACACAAGTTAAGAATAAGAAAGGAGAAAATAACAATAATAAAAATAATATAAAGATTCCTTAAGGGGAAGACCAATTGCAGAATGTTTCATCTAAGGTTTATTGGTCAATTTTCTCCATATGCAAAACTGAAGATCAAATTATAACACTTATTATGCAGTTTTTCTCATTCTAAGAACATTTTCATTGCATGAAATATACATTTAATATCTTTGACATTAAATTTACATCTTACATAACCGGGTTCTCTTGCACTCATTTATGAGAATGTATGCATAAAAACAGTTGAAACAGAGCTTAGGTTCTTACAAGTGTAAAGATCAGGGGAAATGCTCACACCATAGATGCAGCACAGATGGTCCTGTGGTAAGGCAGAGAATAGAGCAAAAGGCTCAAATTTAAAAAGGGAAAATTTATAAAGATTGCATACTGACATCCAATATACAGAATGTAGAATTTTAAATAAAGAACCTTTGGTATGCTTCATTTGTTGTTTGACAATGGTGTTTAAAACATGGCTTAAATTTTTGTTAGAAATCACAAAAACTTTTGTGTGTGTGCTCAATGAGTAGTTTAGGGAAGATAATTTACAGATTAAAGAGTAAGTGAAGCTGAAGTCAACTGTAATGTGGAAGGTGAGAATGGGAGAACCCTCTGCCTCCTGCTTTCACACATGAAGGGACAGATGAATGTACCTCTTTAACAATAAGCAATGGCATCACAGGCTTCAGAGGTCCCAGCAGACAGGTATAGCTTGACTTACAAAAGACAGAAAAATAGAATAAAAATGAGAGGATCAAAGATATGAGGCAAAATGGACTAAATATCATTTGAATTTTCTAGGAAAGACAGTACTAAAGTTTGTTTTTAAAGGATAGTGAGGGAGAGAAAGAAAAAAGAAAAAGAAGGAAGAAGAGAAAGAGGAGGGATGGAAGAGGGAAAAAGGGAATACTTTCTTAAAAAGTTTAAAATCTGGATCCTTAGAGGCAAGAGATTAATGGTCATGATAGTTACCATACAAAGGAGAGCACAAGAAGGAGCTCCAGGCTATGCCACTTAGTCCTCACCTCTTACCAGGGCATAGGATTCAGGGGGAGGTTTGACATTCACACAAAGGATGCTCCAGAGTATGGGAAGGAGGAAGGGGGAAGCACTGGGGGAAAGGGAGGAATGGAGGGGGGTGAAAGGAAGGGGGGAAGGGCAGAGTGTAAGAGAGGATGACTGGCGAGGGGAGAAAGGAGGGAGATAATGTAGGGTACTTATTTAGCTTGTATTATTAGGAAAAAAGGTATGGGAAAGTTTAAAATCTGCAAGCTAAATATAATGTCGAATCAAGAAAGAAATATCAAGTATAAAATTTATTCTCTGAACTCATTGATCTTACCTGGCTTCATTTTCTGTTCTTTAGTTACATGCATGCAAAAAACAGTAAGAAAAAAAGAAAACAAACCAAGAGGACACCACCACCAAAATATTAAAAAACAAACACAGAAACAAAGAATTAAAGAAACCTTCCAATTAACATTGATAAAAATTTTTGTGTCAATTATTGATTTTTTAATTATTTTTTCCCACTCATACAAACTTAATAGGTACCTGGGTCCACTCCCTCCCTCCACCCTTCCCCAGACCGGTTTATTCCCTTCCCCACTTTCTCCTTCCTTCCATCCCCTCCCTCCCTTTCTCCTAGTGCCTCCTTTTTACCCCTCCCCCAAATCCTTGGAGCATCCATGGAGTCACTATTGTGACTGTTAATCCCTTGCCTGTAAGGATCCTAGTGCCTGTGCTCCATGCTAGACTTTGGGGGGTCATTGATATGTCAGTCATTGCACAGGTCATGCAAAGTCCTATTATGGTTACTTTGGCCCTAACTTGTGTGGAGTATCTTGTGCATCGTTGCTCCTCCCAATCTTTAGGCTCTTACAATCTTACCACCCTCTATTTCACAAATTTCCCTGAGCTTTGGGATGGGGAGATATTTGGCTGGTTTGGTTCCAGATGATTAATGTAGGGTCTCTGATGTTTTGAATTATGGTTTGTTGTTGTTTTCAGTTTTGCTGTTCCTGCACTCCCCTTGGCTCCATCCTGATTGGTATTAGGTGTCATCTGCTAGCCAGAGATTAAAAAAAAAAACTGTTAAAATAGAGTCTTACTATAGGAGTAAATTCAAAGGTAGATGTAATAAAAGTAGGAGACTGTGGGGAGGGGTCAGTATCCCATTTTCAGGATTGTTACCATCTATCTGCCAGACATTATGCCCTCTCTGACTGGTGAGTTCAAATCCCCTCAGTTGCAGGTGACCAGGAAGGAAAGTGAGTCAGCTTAACCACATTTCTCATTACTTACTTCAGTACTTGATGGTGACTTATTTTCTCTTCCGTAGCATGATCCCCTCTCTCCTTGTTTCTGGTGGGGGGAGGCTTCTTCCCCTTCCCTCCTGTTGATAATCTTTGCAATTACTGTAAGTATTACAGAGATTTATCTTTGAATATGTCACTAAGTGGGCTTGGTACTAGGATCCACCTATTAGGGAGTATATATGGCACTTAATTTTCTGTGTCTGGGATACTTCACGCAATATAATTTTCTCCAATTCCATCCATTTCCCATCAATTTCATTAATTCACCTTTTTCGATGGCTGAGTAGTATTCCATTGTATAAATATACCATGTTTTCCTTATCCATCCATCAACTGTTGGGCTTTTGGGTTGATTTCATGACTATGTTATTGTAAATAGTGCTGCTATGAACATGGTCATGCTTGTGCCATTGAAATGAATTTTTGCTTTATTAGGGATTATTCCTAGAAGTGGAATAGCAGGATCATATGTCATTTCAATCTTTAACTTTTTTAGAAATTGCCACACTGATTGCCAGAGTGGTTGTATAAGCCTGCATTCCCATCAGCAATGTAGTAGAGTTCCCTTCTTTCTACATACTCTCCAGCATCTAGTGTTGTTTGCATTGTGGATTTTTACCACAGAGGGCCAGTGAGAGAAAGCTGAGCAGGTAAAGCAGCGTTCATGATAGAAGGAGAGATCTGACTGCAGGAATACAATTTGTCCTGATCTCTAAATATACCCAGGTGTGAGTTTTCTCTCTTTTCCTTTCTTTTCTCCATCCTTGTCTCTTTGTATGTCTTTCAAAAAGAAAAAAAGTTTTAAAATTAACACATAAAAAGTGACTAAGATTGGGCTAGAGAGGTGGCTCAGGGGTTAAGCCTTCGCCTTGCAGGCGGAAGGTCCTGAGTTAGGATCCCAGATCCCACGTATAGACGCCAGGCGGAAGCGGGGGTAGCCTGTGCTTCTGGTCCTGGTAGGGCAGAGCCTGTGAATCCCGGGGCAGGAGGAAGTGGAGGCGTCCATGGTGATTCGCGAGTTCGTCCGTGGGTCTACACATACACACACACACACACACACACACACACACACACACACACACACACACACACACATGCGTGCCGCACATACATATGCACATGCGCACAGTTGAATATATAATAATAAAAAAAGTGACTAAGATTATTGGTTTAAAGTTAGGCAAGATCTAATTTAAATAGTCTTTCTGAATTATGATAATGAAGAATATGTGTATATAAGAGAGTGTGAGAATTCATTGATGAAGGATGAATACATAGCTTTTAAAATGTTTGAATTAGCTTGAAAGAATAATAAATTACACAGAATTCTGCATTCTTCATCTAATTTTTGAATTGCACCAAACTTTTATATGGTACAGTCAATACATAAAACAGTATAAACTTTCAATTTTAGTTACTGTATATAAGAGTCTTGGATTAGACATTCTGATATTTTTACATTTCATATCTTTATGTTTTTAATCAAGACTGGCAGACCAACCAAGCACTGCTTGTTCTACATTTAAGTTACCACCTTAACTGTGTTATCATAATTAAAAATTCAGAAACAATATCAAATGTGAAATTCATAACTTTTCTTAGATTTATGGGATAACTAAAATATTGGGGTTGACATATGTGTTTAAATCTGGAGTGAGAAGCAAACAGAAATGCAAGTAGACCAGTTTTATCAGGAGAAAGAACAGCTAGAGACATAACTACCTAAGAGTTGATAGTCTTCCCAAACATAATACATTCAGATTTCACTCTTGGTGCCTGTGAATGTGATCTTAGTTAGAAATGGGGATTTTGCAGATGTGATCAAGTTAAGAATCATTACTAGAGCAAGACAGAATAGAGGTGAAATATAATGAATACTGTCCCTCAAGGAGAAACTCACCAAAAAGAAATGAGAGCCATGAGGAAAAGGCCATGTGTAGACTGGATTAAAGCAGCTGCAAACCAGGAATATCACAATATGTTGGCAGTTGTGAGAAACCTAGAAATGGAGGGGGGAAGGGTAAGGGGAAATGGGTTCATACTTGATCTCTGAAGGAGCTAGCATGCTGATATCTTAATATCAGATCCACAGCATCCTGAACAGTAGAAAGAAGAGTATCCTTTTGTTTTTAGTCAAAAAATTTCAATAATCTGAAAACACTGCTAAAAGAAGTTGCTGACCATCAAGTACTTGTGCATTTTCAGGATGAGAAAGACTCTGGTGTGAGAAGGAGAAGTCTCTGAGACACTATGTTAGATGATCCTCTACATATTCATGGCATTTAACTTTGAGAATCTCAATAGATTCATATGTGAGAAATCAAATGGAATTTAAATATTTCTTATAGAAGGGTAAGTTTCATCATTTTGAAACATACTGAGCAACTTTTACATGAAAAAGTCTTACTCAGCAAAGAAAAATATCATGTGAGAGACTCATATATTCTTGGGGAACAGAAATAGACTTTCCAACTTCTAATCTTTTGACATATCCCAAAGGGTAACAGAGGGAAGTTCAGGAATAATTATTGAGAATACTTAAATGTCAAAACTCAGTGACCTGGATGAACTTATAACACATGCTGAATTAAGGAGTGTTTTTTTCTATTCTATATGTTTCCAGCATAGCAAAAGAGTGTCAAAATAGGAACAATAATTAGGAATGAAAGGAGATTCAAGGCTCTGACTCCATATAACTTCACTCATATTGAGAACTATCAAATATTGCGGAAAGTAATTAGGAATAAACATAGCCTCTCGGGAGATATGATGGGACTAAAATTTCATTTCCTATGACGATCAATGCTGTCTTCAGATTTATGATTGCTTCCATCAAAGTCCAAGTGGATTTTGTTGTTTTTGAACATCATTGCAGGAAATGATCCCATCACAACCTGGAATGCACTGGGTGGTCATTCATTTGGCCAATACAACTTTCCTTGCTTCATTTTATAATATTCCGTCATAATCAAGGCTTACTGTGAATTCTAATTTTCTCTGGATGAGTGTCCAGAATACTTTTTAATATTTTACCTATTATTTGGGGGAAAGATGGAGAAAGAGGGAGAAAAAGAGACAGAGGGAGAGAACAAAGGGACCTATGTGCCACAGTGAATGTGTGGAGGTCAGAGAACAACTTTTACTTTCCACCAAGTAGACCCTGAGGATGAAATTTAGATTGTCATTTAACAGGTGTCTTTTCCCATTGAGCCATATCACTGGCCCTAGATATTGGAACTCTAACCCAAATAAATTTGCTGTGTTTTCATGCTAAGTGTACAAACTTGAAGCAGCTACTTTTAATTGGATTATTTTGTTTGCTGTGTGCTTGCTAATATCATATAAGCATGTGCATTCACCAGATTGTGATGAGCTTGTACAGTTGTAGTAAAGCAACAACAAAGGAATGGGCTATGTATGTGAAAGAGTTCTAGCAACTTATTACTCAGTTACTGTGACACTTTCCATTTGTAGCACTTATAAGACATGTCTTGTTCCTCCTCTTTTCCAGCTCTTAGTCTTTTTAAATTAAATGTGCATCACTAGGTCTCAGCAGTCAGAAAAAGGAATTTTTAATGATTTATGGATATTTTATGTGTGAACATCTTGTCAGCTAATAGGTTTTTTTAAGCAAACTTCATATTTTCAAATGCTCTGATACATGTGCAAATCATAAATGCATATATGGTTTTGTCTTCTCTTATTTTATTCATTTCACTTCCCATCTTCCTTTTTCTTTTAGGGGATACTAAATGCTCCTTTAGTTATCAAAGAAAATTACTCTTATAATTCATGTATGCTGGTAAGGAAAGTAATAACTACTATCAAAATTTAAAATGGGTTTGGCGGCAAAACCTTGAAATTACTTGATAAGCTGAGGTAAGAGGATTGCTATAAGCTCAAAGCAAGCCTCGAATCCATGTTGAGAGCTAATCTATAAAGCAAAACATTGTCTTAAATAAAACAAAATAAATTGATAATATAAATAAGTAAATAAAAATGAAAATATACTTTAGCTTTTTATATTGTTCAAAGTTTGGCAAATACTTGAAACTTATAAGACATACACTTTTAATAAACAAATTTATTTAATTTAATAAACAAAAGTTTATTAATAAACAAATGTATTTAATTTAATAAACAAAAGTTGAATAAAAGTAATCACTGGTAATTTACACAAACGTCAAGGATGAAGCAGTATTTCTTTCAAATAAAGTGATATTGGACTTTTTATAAACAATCTTCTATTAAACAGTATTTTCTAAAAGGCAAATTAAAGTAGGATAAAAAAATTATATTTTAGCAGAGATTCTACGCAGGAAAGTCAAACTAAAAATGAATAGCCATGGGGAGTGAATAGTGAAATTAGAATTTTTTAGACAGAGGAAAACACATTATTTCTCCCACATTTTAACTTTTTTCCTAATCATACAAGCTCAATAGGTATCCCTGTCCTCTCCCTCCCTCCTCCCCTCCCCAGTCACCTCCCTTGCACCCCTCCACCCTCTGTCCCCCTCCTTTGATCCCCCTTCTTTCTCTCCCCCTTACTCCCTTCCATCCCCTGGAGCATCCTTTTGTGTGAATGCCAAACCTCCCTCTGAGTTCTCCACCCTAGTGAGGGGTAAGGTCTCAGTGGCACAGCCTGAAGCCCCTTCTTGGGCTCCCTGTTCCTGTGGGAACTCTATTATGACTGTTAATTCCTTGCCTCTAAGGATCCTACTGCCTGGAGCCTTGTCCCCTCTGATCCATGCTAAACTGTGGGGGGTCGTTGACATGTCAGCCATTGTGCAGGTCAGGCAAAGTCCAATTCTGGCTGCTGCAGACCTAACGTGTGGAGTATCTTGCATTTCGTTGGTCCTCCCCATCTTTAGGTTCTTACAATCTTGCAACCCCCTCTTCCGCGAGGCTCCCTGAGCTTTAGGATGGGGAGGGATTTGCTGGTCTGGTTCCAGGTGAATAATGTAGGGTCTTTGGTTTTCTGAATTATTATTTGTTGTTGAGGAAAACACATTTTGCTAAGTCAGGATGTTTTTAAATTTGGATATAATTGATATTTAATTCTTTAATAGTCTATTTTATCCTTTATGTGTCTTAAATAGAAAAAAATGATCATATTGTAGTTTCATGTTTGAAGCAGAAGTTACAGCACAAAATACATGACAGAATTCATGTTCTAAACTCTACTGTTGAAAGTATGTGATAATCTTGATTGTCAACAAAATATCTAGAATCACTTGAAAATGGATTATTATTGGTTAATTAAGGAGAGAATACTTACCATTATGGGGTGGACACCATTCCTAGGATGGGATTCCTTGACTGTGTAAAAAGATAATGATGGTGGACATGATGTAACCAAATGCTTTAAGCTATCTTTTTTTTTAATACATTTTTTATTATTTCCGCTCATACAAAATTAATAGGTAGACCAGTTCCCTCCCTCCCTCCTCCTCCCCCCGAACCCTCTGCTCTCCCTCCCTCCCTCCCCATCCCCCAGTGCCTCCCCCCCAATTCCCAGAGAGTCCTTTATTCTGTATGCCTAACACTCCTCTTGGTCCTCCTCTCCGATGACATACAAGGACCCAGCGGCATTTCCCCAAACCCTTTCCTGTGTTCCGGTTAAGCATAGGAATACTACTGTGGCTGTCAATCCCTTGCCTCCAAGGATCTTGGTGCCTTTAGCAGACGCTAGACTTTGTGAGGTCAATAGTATGTTGGAACATTGCGCAGGGCATGCAAAGTCCAATTATGATTGCTTCGGCCCTAACGTGTGTGGAGTATCTTGCAAATCATTGCTCCTCCCATCCTTTTGCTCTTACACTCTTACCACCCCCTCTTCCGCAAATTTTCCTGAGGTTCAGGATGGGGAGAGATTAGTCTGGCCTAGTTCTAGGTGGTTGATATAGAGTCTCTGAAGTTCTGGATTGTGGTTTGTTGATTTTTTTTGCAGTTTTGCTGCTCCTGCAATGCCCTTCACTCCATCCTGCTGGGCACTGTATGTCACACCCTTTTTAGCCAGAGACAAAAAGCTGTTAAACTGGAGTCTTATTAGAAGAGCACATTCAAGGGTAGAGGTAATAAAAGCAGGAAACCTCAGTGAGGTAGGGGTCAATCACCCATTTGCAAAATGGGTACATTTTATCTGCCAGACTATATGCCCTCCCCTTCTGTTGAGATTATACCCCCTTAGTTGTAAATGATCAGGAACAAGCGTCTGTGAACTTAACCAGGTGTCACATTACTTACTTGCAGTCCTTGATAGAGGCCTATTTTCTCTACTGTAACATGGTCACTTCTCTCCTTGTTTCTGGTGTGGCCCTCCAACCCCATCCCTCCTGTTCATAATCCTTTCAATTACTGTAGGTAATACATAGATTTGCCTATGAGTGTCTCAAGGTGGGCTGGATGGGTTTGGTACTAGGAGCTACCTATTAGGGAGTACATACGACGTTTAATTTTCTGGGTTTGGAATACTTCACTTAATATAATTGTTTCTAATGACATCCATTTGTGGTACATCTATACAATGGAGTACTACTCAGCTATCAAAAAAGATGAATTAATGGAATTTGCTTTAAGCTATCTTGACTTCTTTATTATGATGGACTTTATCCTTGAACTATGAGTCAAGGATTTCTTACTTAAACTGTTTTTGTCAGGGTATTTTGTCATATAAGAAAATAAACTCAGCCCTGTAATGTGGTAATATTGGAAAATAGCCAACAGAGCTCTACAGAGATTTTGTTAAACAGAACTTAGTGTAAGGAATAAGAAACTTTCATTGGCCTGCTAGCATAGATGGTCTGTGAATTTTTATACTGAAAAATAAACTAGAAAGTAGATAATCAGATTACCTATTGGAATTTGATCTATTCACAAGTCACAATCATTTTTCTAATGCATAGAATATTTCTGAAGGAGGAAATTGTATTGCATGAAATGCAAAACAGATTAGAATTTTGAGAAAATTTAAAGATCAAACAGTTTTAAATGGAAATGCATGTGGATACATGAAGGTTTTTGACAGGAAATAATTTCACTTTGCATAAAATTACTTTCAGGAGCAAAATATATGTCTTTTAATGGAAAATGTTCAGAAAATCTCTACAACTATAAAACAGCTAGCATCTACAGTTTACAGAAGTAATAGTCACACACAAAAATATTGAATTGTAGGTAACAGATATGACTTGTTAAATTTAAAGGAAAGCTTTTTCAGAAAAATAAAGATGCACAAGGTTAATATTTTAAAACATTAATTGTGATTAAATATGATTTTATATACACAAGAATAAGTATGATTTTGGTAACACTTTTATGAGCTATAAAAAGCAACTTCTGTATTTGAAAACATCATATTTGCATTTAGAATGCACAAACTTTTGTTGTTCTGACATTTGTAAATGTAGTTAAAACTCACTATATTTAAATGCAAAAGAAGTAACTTTATAGGTTGATTTATATGCTAAAAAGTGATGTGCAAAACAAAAAAATCAATAGAGAGAATGTACTAAACAGTCTAGTGCATTTTTTGTTGATTTTGTGATGGCTGATATTGCAACAGATGTAGATATTAGGAAAATATATTAAAAATAAAATAGGGAATTTAAAATCTTTGTTCCTGCGTCTTCAGCAATTTCAAGTTTTTTCATTAAAGCAGCTTACAAAGGAAACTATGAATAACGGTTTCCAAGACAAAAAATGTATATATAAATTTGTGAACATGTTTTATAAAACCATTGTTTTTTAATTTTACAAATGCAATTAGAAACAATCCTTACCATATGTTTTTATATGCTCACTGAGGAAAATGAGCAATCATTAGGAAAATTAATTTACTGTAGAATAAAACAGTGATGATGTTGATTATGAAAAATGAATACAAATACAGAGATTGATTCTGGAAGTGCTAGAATAAAGTGAAAGTTGAACAGGATACTAAGAAAAGAAAGAAAGAAAGAAAGGAAGGAAGGAAGGAAGGAAGGAAGGAAGGAAGGAAGGAAGGAAGAGAAAAAGAGAGAGAAAGAGAGAAAGAGAAAGAAAAAGAAGAAGAGAAAGAAAAAGAGACAAAGAAAAAAGAAATAAAAAGGAAGAAAAGAGATGGAGGAATGGAGGGAAGGAGAAAAGAAGGGAGGGAAGAAGAAAAGAGAAAGTAAAAAGAAAGGAAAAGAAAAGAAACTCATATCCAAGCATGTGGTGGCTCATGCCTGTAATATCAGCCCTAGAAGTCAGGGATAGGGAGTTTTGCACACAAATGTGAGAATATCCTGGGCTACACAGTGAGTCCCTGTCTTAAAAATGAATAAATCTGTTTTGCCCCCATATCAGTGTACTGCTGCAACAAGAACTTAGAAAACAGAGTAGTAGTTATTGTTTGTTCTCATAAGGTAAATATCTACTGGTTCCTTTCCAAAAAGCAGTCATCATTGTACTGAGATACTGCATTTCTGGAATGGCAATAAAACTTTTAGGAGGAATGGAGTATGAGTTTCTTCAAGAATGAGCTCTAGGATCAGTGTAATATTGACTTCATAGAAAGGGTTTGGGAGTATTTCTTCCTTTTCCATTTTATGAGATAACTTGAGTAATAGTATTTTTAGTTGTTATTTAAATGTTTGATAGTAGTCTGCATTGAATCCATCCAGTCCTGTTCTAGTTATTTTCTTGCTTGAGAGATTTGTAATTACTGACTTAATTACTGCAATTGTTATAGTACAGTTTAAATAATTCTATCAACCCTGATTCAACTCTGGTAAGCTGTATGTGCTTACAAAGTCACTCATTTCTTTCTGACTGTCAAATTTAATGAAGTATAAATTTTTGAAGTATGCCTTTATAATTCTATGAATTTCTAATTCTATTAAACTGAGTTTTCTCTTTAGTTTTGGTTAACCCAGCTAAGAGTTTATCAAACTTACTTATTTTTTCAAAGAACCAATTCTTAGTTTTATAGATTCTTTTTTCCCCACTTCAGAAACTATGTTTTATTGGTTGTTTGTATTGGTTTCTTTGTTTCAACTTCAGTTGTTCATCCCCTGATTTTATTAGTATCTGCCTATCTATTGTTATTGGGATTGGTTTGTTCTTGTTTCCAAAGACATTAAGCTGCATTTCTAAGTTACTTACTTTTGATGTTACTATTTTTTGATGTCAATGTTGAGTGCTACAAACTTTCCTCTTATAATTGCCTTCATTGTGTCCCACAGATTAAGTATGCTTTGTTTTAATTTCATTAAGTTCTGAGAACTTTTTTATTTTCATTCTGATATCTGTCCTAGTCATTCTTCACTCAGTTGAATGTTTAGTGTCCAAGAGTTTCTGTTGATTGTCATGTTATAGATGTCTATGGGGGTCAGATAGAGTACAGGATATAATTTCAATTTTCCAGTACTTATGAAGGCTTTTTTGTGATCCAGTATGTGACCTATTTGGGAAAAAGCTCCAAGCTGATAAGAATGTGCGTTTCTTGGAGTTAGAATAGAACGTTTAGATGTAAATCAGGTCCATTGATTCATGCCTTGATTTAGCTATAAATTTAAAGATTGCTTTACCATGTCATAGCTATACCACTCATAGGAATAGTCCCAAAGAATGCTACATCTTACTGCAGAGATACATGTACACCCATGTTCATTGCAGCTTTGTTCACAAGAGCAAAGAAATGGTATAAGCCTAGATACCCTACAGTAGATGAAAGGATAATGAAAGTATGGTACATGAAGTAAATTAATGACAGTTCCTGGCAAATGAATAGATTTTGAATAAATTATACTTAGTGAATATCACAGATGTAGACAGGCGCCACATGTTCTTGCTGATAAGTGGATCCTAGCATTGAACCATTGAAATGATACATTCAAATGGAAACCTCTCTAAAACCCACAAACTGCAAAGAAACATATGATAGGCTGGTAGAGGAAGATCCCAAAATTGTGGAGACAAAAAACACATACAAATAGATTAATAATGCAAATATGCAAGAAAAGTTTTAAAGGGGATTAAAAAAGGGGATAGGATATAGTGATATAGTAAAGATTGGGAGAGCAATAAAAGCAAAAAAGAAAAAAGAAGGCAACTTACTCGGGAAAATATGTGATCAATGGTTGTAGATCAACTAAACTATGAACGTTGCAAGGTATAGCAACTTTAGTAAAAAGAATCCAGTAGAATAATAGTGCTATGTAAGGCCCAGGAGTAGCCAATTGCTCTCTGAATGCTTTCTAACATCCCTCTATAGTTAGGGAACACATTCTCAAACAAAAATGGAAGGGGAGAAAATAAACACTAGGCACTTTATTCAATGGAAGATTAAGTGATGCAGAAAATCATACTGGCTAGAGTATGCATAGGTGATCCTGGAATGTACAGCCCTAATTAGACCATCAAAACATCTCCCCATCCCAAGCTCAGGGATGTAATAGATTAAAGGCGAGGAATTATATTGCCATACAGGACAGTCATGACATGTCTGCTGTAACCAGAAGTTCACTGTAATAAAATCTGCTACCACTAAATAGCACAATCACTGTGTATCGACACTCCCCATGGACCAATGAGGATCTCAGGAGAAACAACTATAGTCACAGAGAATCTCTGGGAGAGGTGCTGCACAAAAGAAGGAGAGTTTCCCAAACTGTGACTTTGCTCATTGAAGGACCACTTACACTATCTGAGAAGACTTGATCCTTCCTAGTACAAGTCACCTGAAGGGTGATCCATACATGCATAGAGACAAAAAGGTGTTGTATTAGTGAAAGAAGACAAGGATGAGAGGAGGAGGGTGCTTGCATGCTTGAGTAAACAGTCTCAGCAAGAAATGAAATAACTATAGCTATTAGTTCTGAATCTCTCTGAGCTTAACTTAAAACAGTACATATATGCAGTTACTCACTAACTCCTCCCTCTTATGTAGGACCTAAAATATTCTACTTTCTTCCTATTTCCATGCTGATGCATCTTATTTTTAAAATAAAAGTTTACATTTCTTTTTTAAGGCACTGTGTGTGTCTATGGGGGTCCATGGGTGGTTCAGAGAATCATCAAGTGTTGTTCCAACTCCCAATTGCCTTACTTCCCAGGCTCTGCCCTCCAGGTCCAGAAGTGTAAGCCAGCACCATTTCCACCCAGTATTTTTATGTGGGATCTGGGATCTGAAGTCAGGTCCTTCAGCTTGCGGGATGGAGGCTCAACCCCTGATCCATCCCTCCAGCTCTGAAAATACACAGTTCTTGACTAGATATACATTATCTCTTGGCCTGATCTCATTCTTTAAAGACACACACACTCACACACACACACACACACACACACGGTCATTTTCAATGTCTAGTCCATATTTGTTTGCAACAGCTCTATTATGGTTGCATTTCGATGTCAACTTGACAGTTGCAGACTGTTTGGGGTAGCTGTAGAAGGTTAATGGTTGTAATGGCCCCTGAACAAGCCTGTAGATACTTGACTGATTACTATGGAGAACCCAGCTTATGGTGGTACTTTCCAGTGGTGGACCGGATAATAGGAGGTGCAAGAAGGAGGGACTTGCTCTTCCCTGATCCGGTGTCGACTTGCTGTGGAGTTCACTCTGCGTGAACGTTGTTCGCCTTGGAGCGTTGTGGCCTTCTTTGTTGCTGCTGCTGCTGCCTGCGTCCTTGGCTGACTTGGATTTTCCCCTTTTCCGCCTCCTTGTTGCTGTTCCCGCTGCCTTTGGAGCCTGGTCTCTGGGCCTTGCTGCTGTTCGCTGTTCATCTCCGACGTAGGAGCCCAGCTGTTCGACATCAACATCGGAACCCAGCGTCTTCGACCCTCCAGAGGAGCAAAGCTTGAGACCTTCTTGGGATCTTTGGGCTTTGTGGAACATTCCAGTCAGGAAGGTGGCTGCTGAGGGCGGCTGCCTTGAAGGACACTATTTTTACTGTGAGTTGTTTTTTCAATAAACTTATATATATATCTATAGATAGATATATATATAGATATAGAATATAGAATATATATAGAATCTATAGAATGTAATATATATATTAGAATGTAATATATATATATTATTCTGTTTCTTCAGAGAACCCTGACTAATACAAGCTCTGAAATGTCATCTGAGCTCCAGGTTTTCTGTGGTGTCATTTCTAGAAACTTCAATTCAGTTTACTCTGCTCAGCGCTCTACCTTTTGTTCCTCCTGGGGTGATTCCTAGAGCACTCTAAATGAACTTTCTGCACAGTTCTACCAAGGTGTCTGTCTCCAGGAAAGCCTACTGCAAGGTACTTGTCATTTATTGAGATCTATCTCTGCATTGTTCCTAACCTGCTTCTCCATGTTTTTACTGTTACACAAATTATCCCAAAACAGTCTTTTAAAATTTCAACTCTGACCAAGTCCTTACCAATTATAAACAGTGTCAGCAGCATAATGCTTCTGGGAAAAGCACACCTGCTTGCCTAAAGTATACTTAGGTTGGAGATTTTATTTCTTCAAAATTGGACTTCACACTACTGCAATAACAGAATGTTTAATTTTCTTTTTTTAAATTTTTATTATTTATTCAACTGTGCGCATGTGCATGTGTATGTGCGCACGCGTGTGTGCGTGTCTGTGTGTGTGTATCTGTGTATGTGTAGAACCACGGACAAATTCGCGAACCACCATGGACGCCTGCACCTCCTTCTGCCCGGGGATTCACAGGCTCCGCCCTACCAGGACCAGAAGCACAGGCCACCCCCGCTTCCGCCTGGCGTCTATACGTGGGATCATGGGATCTGAACTCAGGACCTTCTGCCTGCAAGGCGGAGACTAAACCCCTGAGCCACCTCTCCAGCCCAGAATGTTTAATTTTCTACATATTAGATACTCTTTCATGCCCCTACACATTCATCCATACTTTTCTCTACACTGAAGTTATATTTCATTTTTGCCCACCTTTAAACTTGGATACATTCTACAAGGAAGCCAATATTTCCCTCCTTTGCCAAGCCACAGGAATGCTCTGTCTTCCATTCTCAAATGTGCAAGTGAATGTGTTAAGTCATTTCTGACATTATGTTCTTAGAATTTACTGATAGCTCTAAATGTGCATACAAAATTATTGTTTTATTTATCTTTTTACCATGACATTTGATTCAAAATGTAATTAACATTAATTAAAAAATGTTTCTTCAGGGTGGAAGGGTAGGGATTGCATTACCATTTATTTGAAAACTATGTAGGAGTTTCTGGAGGACATTGCAATAAAACTACACCCTGTAGACTTCAAACAATTAAAAATTTAATGCTTAACTACTATTTTGGAATCATTACAAAAGAGATTGGAAAGTACTCAAGAAATGTAAAGAACTTCTTTTGCCTTCAGAGAATTTATCACAAAACAAAGACTTTTAGTGGTTACAACGTTATCATATATCAAAATACACAGAATATCATCTTGATAGCCTTTTAAGAATAGTAAAAGCTGAAAAAAGAAATAGTTAAAAATCTTGATTACACTTTGTTCATCTGATATCTAACTTTGTGCTAGTTAACATTTCCTGTGCTACATATCTTGTCATTTCTTACATTCATTTAATGTCTGATTACGCTGTATTGCAGTGTAATTTAAATTATTTTGTTCTCTTCTTCAAGCTAGAAAGTCATGTAATTTATTATTATTATTTATTCAATTGTGCATATATGTGTGTGTGTGTGTGTGTGTGTGTGTGTGTGTGTGTAATGTGTGTGTGTAGAACCACAGATGAATTCTGAACCACCATGGATGCCTCCACCTCCTCCTTGTTTACTCTGCCCTGGGATTCACAGGCTCTGCCCTACCAGGACCAGAAATGCTGGCTGCCCCGCTTCCGCCCAGCATCTATATGTGGGGTCTAGTATCCGAACTCAGGACCTTCTGCCTACAAGGCAGAGGCTTAACCCTGAGCCACCTTTCCAGCCCCAAAAGTCATGTAATATTTTTGAAGTAAGCTTTTTTATCTGATACAGAGAAATGAGAAATCATAAATATCAGTAGTATAAATTTGCCATGTTTTGGTAAATGCATGCCCAGAATTATGTTAAAATCAAATCATACATGTGTACTCAATCATTTAATATTTATGTTAAGGGAAAACTTTTAGAGTTTTTTTTTCCTAGCTGTGTGCAAAATATGGTACATAGTTATTACTTACAATTACCTCATTTTATGATAGCATAGTAGAATTTCTTCTACCTGTAAATTCTCTTTGATATACATCCTCTCATTGCCTATACAAATGCTGGTCTATGATAACTGCCACTCTACTACCAAATTCTATAGGATTCGCCTTATCAATTCAACATATAATGAGATAATTCATACTTGCCTTTCACTGTTGACTTATTTGGATTACTACAATCATCCCTAGCAGCAACCAAGCTATCATATATGACAGGATATCATCCTTTGGAGAATGGAAAATATTCTGTTCTATATATGTATGCAATATCTCTTTATGCATGAAATGGTTAGTAGCTGCTTAGGTTTTTTCCACTTATTTTTTACTGTGAATAGTGCTGGAATGAACATGAAATACTTCTTCAAAATGTTCTTCCATATACTGATCTCATTCCTTCCAGAAACAACATTTGTGGATCATATATATATATATATATATATATATATATATATATATATATATAACAGTTCTGGTATTATTTTTTAGAAATAATTATTTTTGAGAAGTCACCTTGTTCTTCATACAACATTACTAGTTTGCATTTTTCTACAGTGCACAGGGATTCCCTTTGCTCAAGGTGATTCCTTGTCATTAGCTTTTTGGATATTAACCCTATTTAATCAGTTGAGCTAATTCTCTATGTGTTTATAATTTGCATATCCCTAATGACTCCTGATGTTGCATACACTCATTTATTTGGATATATATCCATTTAAGACTATTGTCTGTTTATTTGTGTTGTTTAATTTTTTTGCTCTTGAATTTTATAATGTTTTTGTTAAATTTCAACAGAAGTCCCTTATCAAATGGAGCTTGTGAAAATACTTTCCCCTCCATCTATGACTGCCTGTTTAATCTGTTGATTGTTTCCTTTACTCTAAAGAAAGCTCTTTAGAATGAAATAAGTCAAATTTACTTTTATTCGCTAAGTGTTCATGATATTCTCTGAGAGTCCCTTGCCACTTCCAGTATCTTGATCCATTACCTATCATAGATCCTTCAAGTCATTTCACAGATTCAAATCTTACAATTACCTAATACATTTTTAAGTAATTCTATTTTGTCATTGATGAGGAATAGGGGCCTAGTTTCATTCTTCCGCATATGAGAAGCCTATTTTCCTAGCTCATTTATCGAAAATATTGGTGCTTTTCAATAATTATACCCCAGTGTTTTGTTGATTAAATAGCATATCAATGTATAAAGTATATTATGGATGTGGAATTATTTGTTTAAGCCAGAATCATTACTGTGAAAAGTGCCAGGAATTTTCCAAAATGTAAAGGTAGCAAATTCTAAATTTCTCTGATGGAAATCCAGCCAACTGTTTATTCTCTCAGGACTAGAATAAATGGCATGCTCAAAATAGATTCCAAATAACAAATAGCCATGAGGTTGGATGCTCCAAATAGAAGATTAATGCAAAAACGGCACAAGGATGCAAGCAAAATGGTTTTGGTGTATGTTGAAATAAGCAGGTGATATATTATGTGGAAGTTTTTTTTACCTATATTGACGCTATCTTCAGGACACTATCATTTGACATCATTTCAGAGAGTAATAATATGGAAGAAAAGGACCTCATATGAAAATAAATTGCATATGGGAAAAGTTTCTTTGTGAAAAACAAATTAACATATGTTTTACAAATTATGTATAATTTTCTAGTTTAGTTTTGATTTTCTTCACCTTAAACAAAGCTAACAATAATCTAAACTGCTAATATTATTATCTTAAAGAAATGCAAATTGAATTTATATAGTAAATCTAGTGTCAGGAGAATGGTTATTTTATTATTCAGAGTTCTCTAAAAAACCAGAATTACATCATATTCTTTGTTTGTGTTCCAATGACTTATTTGATATTGCAGAGGCTGAGAATCTGGGTGCTGTTCATTTTGTGATTCTGGGAGCCTCAGTAGTTCCAATCTGGTGCTGAAGGTTGAGAAACCATTGATCTTCAATCCACGTAGGAGTATAAAGAAACTGGTTCTAGATGTCATCAAAGTAATGTATCAGCAGCAAGGGCAGTGGTGGCTATGACCTCAGCAGCAACAGTAATGGCAGTGGCAACAGAAAGGGGTTTTCCTACTTCAAATCACTCAGTCATGAAAATCCTCAGATCTAACCAGAAGCTCATCTCTTCCTGAATTCTAGATCCAGTCAAGTTAGCAACCAAGATTAGCCATCAAAAATCTAATATTAAAAAGTAACTGTAACTTCATAAATTAAAAGCTTATTATTTAATTAATCCCTTATTGTTAAAATACAAAATATATTTTGTCAGTTCTATTGACCTATTTATATCCTTTAATACACTGGATGTAATATAGTTGATTTTAATACAATGTATGATAGATTTGCAATAGTAATAAGGCATGAATAATTTCACCAAAAATTAAGAACTTTTCAGCATAGAAAAATGAGCTTAGGGCTACCAAACCTGCATTGCTGTACTCTGAATGCTAAATCTGAATATGGAAGTATCTTGCATAGATGTGTAGACTTTAGTGTGTTTAGATTAGTGCAGCTGGAAAATATATTATTCTCTGGCTGTGGTTGCTTCCTCAAAAAAGGAAACTATGTCTTGCCTGAGGGAGATTTCTAGTGGATTGAAACTTATTTTTATTACATGCGTGTTGCAATGAACTTGGGGAAGAAGCAGCTCCTTAACTAGAACTTATACTTGAAGCAGGCTAATAAAAGTATCATAAAAGCATTTGTTTTTAAAATACTACTAGATCCACTTTTGTATGTCTTTAATTTGGTTTGAGCATTCAGTGTTTTTCCTTGGCTCACAAAACATACATATGTATGAATTCTTATTATTTTTCTCATTTTCATTTTCTTTATGGCATCAATCAATTATGAGCACCTTTAATTTTAATGTAGAAATATTAGGTAGTTCAAAAATTGACAGTTTTATCAAAGGTTATAAATGGAAAGTGGCAATTCGATCCTGCAAAATACAAATTGTAGGAACACTTCAATGGTGAAGCTAGAGTATACATTTGAAGCACCATACTCGTATAGAAACTTTTAATTATACAATTTGAAATAAGTCCTATTTCTCATCATGATGAATATATAGCTCTTTTACAAGTAATTATGTTTCAAAAGTATATAAACCTCTTTCAGCTTATATTAAATGTATATAAATGTGGTTTTGTAATGGCAAATAATACAATTATTTTAGTTTTTTCTGTTAGTTTAGTGATAAACATGGACTTTTTCACTTACACCAGATTTATGCAATAGTAAGAATGGATAGATAGATGATACATAGATGATAGATGACAGGTGATGAATATATAGGTGATAGATAATAGGTGATGGATTGATATCAAGGATACGGGAAAGTTAAATAGTTGTAGATGAGAGGTCATACTTATATTATACATATATATATTTATATTACACATATATGTATGTTATGTTGCATAATTAAAGATAACAAGGCCATCCAAATCTCTTCACACCCTAAGGCTTAGGGAACCTCATGGAAGAGGGCGCCATGTGATTGTAAGAGCTTAAGATGGGGAGGTAAATTACTAGATTACTCTAGTCAATTCAGGGCTACTGCATCCAGGAGTTCACTTCAATGAATACTGCCCCCCACTACACCTATACAATGGTTAATGTATCAATACTTCCCCCAGTGGTGGTATTGAGAGAAATAACTACACACAGTGGGAACCATAGAAGTAGGTGAAAGGAAACATCCCCCCCTTTGTGTTTACCCATGAAAGGACCAGTTATACTCCTATTGAGGCCTGGTCCCACACACAACCCGAAGGGAGCCCCAAGGTCCACACAAGCAGACAGGAATGAGGTAGGAGGGAGAAAAAAGATTAGTGAAGGGAGAGGAAGGTGTGAAAGGAAGGAAAGAAAGAAAAGGGCAGGGACAACCACTCATGTTGCTTATATAATATGAAGATTCTCAATAAATAAAATAAATTGAACTTTGTGCAAAACATATATATTACACATGTGTGTGTATGTATATGTAATACAAACTTTATGCATGTATTCCTTCACTTATCTTTCACACGTTTAAGAGGTAAAATTAAGAAATAGATTTATAGATGCTTCATACACTTTTAAAAATAGATGTAGTTGCCATCGTTATCTACAAGGGTAATATCTGTTATGGCTTCAATTTCCAGTTGGCAATGGTTTCATTTAGAACAGCAGAATGAAAACAGCAGATGCAACTCATTGATTTTTGGCATCTGGAGGTTGAACAGCTGAAGGACATGACATTTTGAAGCAGTGATGAAAGTACAAGTACATTTGGCACAATCTGAGGTATTTACAACAGCAATACTGCTTTCTGAGTCACTAGTGCACAGTATAATCACAATATTAGGGTCAGAGGCTGGAAAATGTAGACTTCAATGTTAACCTTCTGAATTCAAATTCAACATTTGCAAAATCCCATAGATTATTTGACATTTTATTTGTATATGAATTTTAAATCTAAGGAAAGGGACACACAATGCCCTCTGACATGCACACACACACACACACACACACACACACACACAAACAGAGTAAATTAAAAAATTAAGAAAAAAAAGAAAATGTAATACTGAAAAAAATTTAAGGCTTGAATTTATCTTGAAGTATAAACCTATAATAATGACTCAGGATCACTATGTATATTCATTAAATGTCAACTTTCATTAACAAATATAAATCTACCAGAAAACAAAAGGAACTTCAAAATATAGAATTATTAATTTACATCAAGTAATATATTAATTATACTTATATCTTATTTGGAACACAAAACTTATCTTGGAGTGAGATAAAAACATAGTAAAATTGTACAGATTCCTAAGTCTGTTGGCTCATCAGTTTTAAAATCTAATTAGGTCAGTTCATGAAGCAAAAGGATATAGTGAATTTAAGAAAAATTGGCAAGAAAAACATAACATTTGAATAGATGTTTGATTTTTTTTCAAGAATTTATTGATTGGTAGTGAGAGATAAAGAGAACTCACCATACTCGGGTGAGTCCATGAAGGGCAAGAGAGCCTGAGAAATTTGGTTTTAAACAAGCAAGAGTAAGGTGGTTAGTCAAGAATTTATGTGATCACACTCTATTCAATGATACCAGTAAAATAATGTTATATTATTTCAAGTACATTTATATATGTATATATATAGTTATATTTTGTGAAACATGCTGCATTTTTTGTAAAGAGTAACAAGAAAACAGTTTTATCATAACAAGTTAATATGGAAAACAACTTCTTTATTAAAAATTAACAAACCTTGCTATGAGTTTCAGTGGTTGATCTCTTAACAAGAGGTTACAAAGTTCTGGGCTTTATACCTAGTACCACCAAAACCAAAAATGTCAGAAAACAAAGATTAGTAAAAGTAGTTCATTTTATGAAAAGAGGAAATACACTGGAGAAATGTCCCTGGAGAGTTTATTTTCTAGGATTGCTATCAGTCCTTTTATTCAATGGCTTCAATGAAAGAAATTTAGAATATTATATGAAGTCATATGGTCTTGATCACACTTTTTCCCTCACATACCTGGACTCTAACATCTCAGGTCCAGTTGAATTCACATCCCCATACACTTGTTCTATGCTCTCTCTACCATCCCAATTTCAGTTCAATATCTTGCACTAGAACTTTTACCTCCTGACATCTGTGGATCCTTACGTCACTTTTGATTCAGACAAACCATACCAGGTTGTTTAACTACATGATTAATTTCTTCTTTGAGCTTCAGATGCCCCCTTGTGTCAACCCACATATGTTCATTTCTCCACTTCTTACTGAATTTTCATGGTTGATGGAGTGACAGATTGTCTCTCTACATGTGGAAGTAATCTTTGGTCTGCTTCCTTCAGCAATGGGTGATTTTAATTGATAATACTTTCACCATCCTTGGTCTGTTCTGTCCTTGCCATGTGGGCTTGATGCTCCATTATTGTACACCTTGCACTCAAAGATATGGAAAGTTGGTTAAACTGAATAAGACAAAAGAAACCATATTGAAATAAAAACTTTAAGCTTGGAGAAAGCTAGATTTCTCGTGTTGGACAAGAATAGTATAAAAATTTTGAAGGAGAAACCTAGTTTGTTGCCTGAGACAGAAATTGAGTTTGGAAATGGCAAGAATCATGACTTCTGATGCTGTGTTACTTTTCCTGGGGGGAGTGTGGGAATAAATGTCTATTTACCCCAGAGAAAGTGCAGAGGACACTGAAGAAATTGATCTAATCATGTCTATCTTGGTGAACCATTGGATTTATTGTAGTTACTTATAAGAGTAAGGATGATGGATTTCTTCCAGGAGTGTTAGTTTCTCAAAGGCAACTGAACTACTCTAAGATGAGTGATGACTCAAGAGACCTACATCCCTGGAAATATTTGTATAATTTTCCCAACAACTTTTTGAGATACCTTTCACATCTTTTGTCTTTCAGAAACTTCTGAAATCTTTTGGGTTTCATTTACTTCTTGAATCTTTGAGTTTTTTCTTCCCATCATGGATTGTTTCTATTCAATGAAAAGAATTAAGCAATGTATATGTGGATAGATATAGACATAGCTGTAGATATTGATGGACATGTATAACTTTATCTATATGCATGCATATTTGTTGGCTTTACAACATAACTATACATCACAGAGGGTCTGGTATTGCTGATAAAACAACAATATTGTGTGTTTTTTGGTGATTTGGTATCTATATTTTGACTTTTACGTATCTTCCTACTATGGTGAAAAAATGTCCTAGGATTAAATGGCTAATTCCATATCTAGAGAGAAAACAGTACAAAGGAATTTTGGGATATATTGTATCAGACAGAAAATAAACATTTAAGATCATGATGAGGTCATGTCTGAAAAATAAAGAATATTGCCAAAAAGATTTACACTGGTCTGGAAGGACAGGTGGAGGAATGCAGTAATGTGAAATTGAATAGATTCTAACACATTATTTGTAAAGTGAAAATTGTATCTATATGATGAATAATGAGAAACAAGCAAACAAATAAAAGTTTAATAGGAGAAGAATATATCCATAATATGAACACATCCCCACTCCAAATATTTTATCAATTTAGAAGGTATGCAGACATAAGCAGAAGAATATCATCTCTAAACTGTGGTACAAGAAGAAATCAAACCTTTCTCATCTTGATCTAGGATATAGCTTCCAAAATTGAGAATGCAATTATTATTTTTTTAAACTATCTAGCATTTATTTAACAAAGATTCATAGTATGAATATAACCATAAGAAAATTTCACAAAAAAATCAGTGGAATTCTAATGAGATTTAAATACTTTGTGATTTTTTTCCCCAAAGTTTCAGTCACAAAAAAACTTCTAGCAGTTTATTTTTCAAATAGGTAAGTTTAACCTTACTGTGCAAGTCTACCATTCATATAATGAAGATAATATAATTATTTTGCAACCTTCTAACTAATGTGATTTAGTTGCAGGCTATTAATTCAATGGTGGCAAAAAAGTTTTTAAAGAGAAAGAGATTGGTGTTACTTTTTGATTTCTATTTATTCTATGGCAAGAAAACTGAACATATGTCTATCAGTGAGCTTCCTCTCCAACCAAGAAAATTACATCTAGGAAAATTATCATAAGAGTCAGAAAAATAAATGAATCTATATGTAAACCCAAGGATCCTTGGATAGATCCCAAATCAACATATGCATAATAATAACAAATGCAAATATACATCAAAATATGACATATTTAACATTGGATTCCCATAAGTTATTGAATCCTAATAAATGGTGTCCATATTAACATAAAAATTTATATGCACATAAAAGTATTTTCACACTCAAATTTAGTTTCCCATATTAGTGAAGTTAGATATCTCTTTTTATTTTATCCAGATAATTTGCATGTATCAAAAAGTAGGCGCCCTCCCCCTCTTCTGCTGGCCCTGAAAACATGCTTGCTCGTGCAGTCCAGGTAAGGCACACTGCTTCCCAGGTACTCCCCACCAGAACCCAGGTCAACCACTCCTCCCAGGCCCTCCCACCATCTAGCCTGAACAGCGCCAAAGCTGGCCAGGGCTTTGATGGACTACTGGCCATTCTCCAGGTCCCAGGTGAAGCCCGCCTATCATCCTTAGTCCTTCTCCCCTTCCACCTGTGAACAGATGCTCGCTCCCTTGCTGACCAGGTAAGGCACTCTCTGTCTACTAAAACTGATTTAATTAATGTACTAACAGTCTAATACCCTCATTTTGGAAATAACAATAACAATAGACAAACACACCCAACTCCAAAGCAACCACTAGTAATAACTGCCAGAGAGCAGTTACACCAACTAAATCAGTTCAGTCAAAAACACAGAGAAATTGTAAAGACTCAAGACACAAAATAACAATGCCCAAGTCAAATGGTAGATCCATGAGAAACAAAACCCAAGAAAACAAATCTCCCACTGAAAGAATTAACCCCATAGTGACAAATTCCAACCAGAGCAAATTTACAGAAAATAGCCAAGAAATCCAGGCCCAAGATAACGACTTTCAAAGCATGATAATTACCATGATCAATACTATGAAAGAGGAAATCCAGGAGGAGTTAAGTATCCGCATCAACAACTTTGAACAGGAAGGAGGAGGAGTTGAGAAAAGCAGTTCAAGAAACAAAAATAGGCATAAAGCAGTTAAAACAGTCTCAGGCAGAGTTTAAAATTGAACTAAAAGGCAAGTTATCCTCAACCCAGAACTCAACAGAGAGTCTTACCAATAGAACTATCAAGGCAGAAAATAGAAGTTCAGATCTTGAAGACAAAGTGGCACAATTAAACAGCTCAATGGAAGAAGGTTTTAAAGCCAAAAAGATACTTGAGAGGAATGTTCAAGAGTTATGAGACACCCTGAATATTCAAGCCTAACATGTGCATTCATGGAATACAAGAGCAAGAATCCCAAAATACCATACCTGAGGAAATTTTTCAAACTATAATAAATGAAAACTTCCCTCATCTAAAGAAAGAGAGACACATCCATATACAAGAGGCATTCCACACCCCAAAACAGATATGACCAAAATAGAAACACCACGGCAAATAGTAGTCAAAACACTCCACATTCAAGACAAAGAAATGGTGCTGAGAGCTTCAAGGGAAAAAAAAAAGTCACTTTCAAAGGTAAACCTATTAAATTAACAAATGACTTCTAAACGGAAACAGTAAAAGCAAGAAGAGCTTACAGAGACACACTTCAAGTATTGTCAACCCAGGCTGATATACCCGGCAAAACTATCTGTCATGATAGAGAGAGAAAGAAAAGTTTTCCAGCACAAAGACCACTTGAAGACTTACATGTCTACCAAACCAGGCTTTCAAAAAATACTAGAAATGATACTCAAGACTGAAGAAAAAAACAAGCATATCCAGGAGGACAGATGAGAAGTATAATACCAATAAAACCTAAAAGCCAAATAATACACTAACAAAAGCCACTAAACATAAAAATGTCTGGAATTAAAAACAATGTCTCCATTATAACATTAAATGTTCATGGAATTAACTCACCAATCAAGAGAGACAGATTACAAACCTGGATTTAAAAATCACAACTCATTAATCTGCTGTCTTCAGGAAACTTATCTCACCACAAAAGATAGGCACATCCTAAAAATAAAAGTCTGGTCAAAAATTCTGCAAGCTAATGGAACCAGGAAACAGGCAGCGGTAGCCATTATGCTATCAGACAAAGTGGACTTCAAACCAAAAAAAAAAAAAAATCATAAGAGACACAGATGATTACTACATTTTAGTCACAGGTACAATTTACCAGGAAGACTTCACAATACTGAACATATATGAACCTAATAAGTGCCCTGCCATCATTCATTAAGCAAACCCTACAGTATCTAAAGTGAGAAATCAACCCCCAAATGATAACTCTTGGGGATTTAAACACTGCCCTCTTGACATGGGATAGATCAAAAGATCAAAAACTTAAAAAAGATACATTGGAACTTAATCAAGCTCTTACTGAAATGGACCTTACAGATCTCTATCAACCTTTTCATCCACACACCAAAGAATACACATTTTTTCTCAGCAGCACACGGAACTTTCTCCAAAGTAGACCACATACTGGGACACAAATCAAAACTCTACATATACAAGAAAGTTGAAATTCTAGCCTGTACCCTATCAGATCACTATGGTCTAAAGCTTGACATCCACAGCACAACAAACAACAGAAAATTCACTAATTCCTGAAAACTAAACACTATGATGCTGAATGAGAAATTGGATTCAGGAAGAAATTACAAAAGAAATTCAAGATTTCCTGAAAGCAATGATAATGAAAATACAAATTATCAAAATCTTTGGCACACAATGAAAACTGTCCTAAGAGCTAAGTTCATAGCTCTTAAAGCCTACATCAAAAAATAAATCACAAGCAAATATCTTAACAATGCCGCGTAAAGCTTTAGAGATACTAGAGCAATCCATTCCCAAAAACAATAGAAAAGAAGAGATCAGCAAAATCAGGGGGGAAATATCTGAAATTGAAATAAGGAAAACAATACAGAGAATCATCCAGTCAAAAAGCTGGTTCTTTGAAAAAATCAATAAGATTGATAAACCCCTAGGTAAATTAACGAAAAGCAAGAGAGAGAAAACCCAAATTAACAAAATTAGAAATGAAATTAGAGTTATCACTACTGATACCCAAGAAATTCAGAGAATTATAACATCATATTTCAAAAACGTATACTCTGTGAAATTTGACAACACAAAAGAATTGAATGAATATCTAAGTAAGCACAACTTACCTAAATTGAATCAAGAAGTTTTGAATTATTTAAATAGTCCTATAACATATGAGGAAATCAATGAATTAATCTCAAATCTTCCCACTAACAAATGTCCTGGACCAGATTGATTCAGCACAGAGTTCTACCAGACATGTAAGGAACTAATAACAATGTTAAAATGTTCCATCAAATAGCAAAGGAAAGAACACTGCCAAATTCTTTCTATGAACCTAATATCATCTTAATCTCAAGATTAATCTTAATCTTAAAATTTAATACAGATATAAGTAAAAAAGAAAACAATAGGCCAATCTCTCTGATGAACACAGATGCAAAGATTCTCAACAAAGTCTTAGCAATTCAGATTGAAAAACATATCAAAATAATGATTCATGGGGATCAGATAGGGTTTATCCCAGGCACACAGGGTTGGTTCAACATATGCAAATCAATAAATGTAATTCATCATATAAACCAGTCCAAAATCCAAAACCACATTATACTCTTGATAGATGCAGAAAAAGCTTTTGACATGATTCAACAGCCCTTTATGATCAAAACCCTAGAGAAGGTTGGAATGGAAGGAATAATAAAAATGGTATACAACAAGCCTACAGCAAAGATTATATTCAACGGGGAAAAACTTCAAGCATTCCTGCTTCGATCAGGAAAATGGTATACAACAAGCCTACAGCAAAGATTATATTCAACGGGGAAAAACTTCAAGCATTCCTGCTTCGATCAGGAACTAGACAAGGCTGTGCACTCTCAACACTTATATTCAATATTGTACATTAAGTCTTAGCTGAGGCCATAAGACAAGAAAGGGAAATAAAAGCAATTCAAATTGGCAAGGAAGAGGTCACGTTATCTCTATTAGCAAATGACATGATCTTATACCTGAGTGCTCCCAATAACTCCATCAGGAAGCTCCCGGAACTAATACAGAAGTTCAGCAGGATGGCAGGATAGAAAATAAATGTACAAAAATCAGTGGCCTTCCTATATGCTCAGAATGAAAGAAGTAAAAAGCCCTGAGAGAAACAATCCCATTTACTATAGCCCCTAAAAAAAATGAAATACCTTGGCATAAACCTAACCAAGGAAGTAAGAGACCTTTACAATGAAAACTTTAAAACCATAAAGAAAGAATTGCAGAAGACACCAGAAGCCAGAAAGACCTCCCATGTTCCTAGACTGGCACAATCAACATCATAAAAATGACCATCCTACCAAACACAACATACAGATTCAGTGATACACCAATTAAAATCCCAAAGCAATTCTTTAATGAGGTTGATCAAACAATCTCAAAATTCATATGGAGGCACAAAAGACCCAAGATAGCAAAAAACAATCCTGAATAGAAAAACACTGGTGGAGGTATAGACCTTAGTCTATACTATAGAACCATAGTTGTAAAAACAGCCTGGTATTGGCTCCAAAATTGACACACAGATGAACGGATAAGGGTTGACGATCTAGATATAAGCCCACACAACTACAGCCATTTGATCTTTGACAAAGGGGCCCAAAAATCCAATGGAAAAAGAAAAAGTGGTGCTGGCAAAACTGGATATCCACATGCTAAAGATTAAAACTGGACCTGTACTAGTCACCATATACAAGAATTAATTCCAAATGGATCAAGGACCTTGATATAAGGTCAGAGACTATAAAAACCATAGTTGAAAGAGTAGGGAACACCCTACCCTTAGCTGATTGGGCTAAGCCAACATTTCCTAAAGGGACATCCAATAGCACAGTCACTACAGCCAACTCTCAACATATGGGATCTCATGAAATTAAAGAGCTTCTGTTCAGATAAAGAGATTGTAACTTGAGCACTAAAGGCAGTGCTCAATCTTCACTAACCACATGTCTGATATAGCTCTATTATCCAGAGTACACAAAGAACTTAGAAAACTAAACACCAAGAAAACAAATGGGTCAATTAAAAAATGGGCCTTGGAACTTAAAAGAAACTTTACCAGGGACGAAATTAAAATGTCTAACAAATATCTTAAAAAATGCTCCACATTCTTAGCCATCAGAGAAATACAAATCAAAACCTCCCTGAGATATCATCTCATCCCTGTCAGGATGGCAAAAATCCACAATGCAAACAACACCAAATGATGGAGATGATGTGGAGAGAGGGGAATTCTCCTACATTGCTGGTGGGAATACAGTCTCATACAACCACTCTCGCAAGCAGTCTGGCTATTCTTAAAGAAGTTAAAGATTGAATGTCATATTACCCTGCTATTCCACTTTTGGGAATAACCTCCACAGCAAAAATTCACCTCGATATCACAAGCACAACCATGTTCATAGCAGCACTGTTTACAATAGCAAGGTCATGGAATCAGCTCAAATGTCCAACAGTTGATGAGTGGATAAGGAATATGAGGTACATTTATACAATGGAATATTAGTCAGCCATAGTTGAGTAATGAAAAATGCAATTTTCTGGGAAATGGTTGGAATTATAAACAATTATGTTGAGTGAAGTATCCCAGACACAGGAAATTAAGCACCATATATACTCTCTAATAGGTGGATTCTGGTACCAAACCCACTTAGCGACATACTCAAAGATAAATCTCTATAATATCTATAATAATTGCAAAGATTATAAACAGGAGGGAAGGGGAAGGAGGGCCCTACCAGAAATAAGGAGAGAGGGAATCATGTTACAGCAGAGAAAATAGGCTACCATCAAGGACTGCAAAGGGTGACATCCAATACCCATCAGGATGGAGCCAAGGGCATTGCAAGAGCAGCAAAACTGAAAAAAAAAAAAAAGATCAACAAACTATAATTCAGAGCATCAGAGATTCTATATCAACCACTTGGAACTAGGCCAGCCCAATCTCTCCCCATCCTGAAACTTAGGGAAATTGTGGAAGAGAGGGTGGTAAACTTGTAAGAGCACAAGGATGGGAGGAGTAATGACATGCAACATACTCCACACAAATTAGGGCTGAAGCAATCATAATAGAACTTTGCATGCCCTCCGCAATTACCAACACATTATAAGGCACTAGGATCCTTAGAAGCTAGGGATTTACAGCCACAATAATGTTCCTATATTTAAGGGAAACACAAGAAAGAGTTCTAGTAAATGCCACTAAGTCCTTACTCCTCATCAGAGAAGAGGACCCATAGGAAAGTTTGACATACATATTAAAGGATGCTCCATGGATGGAGGAGGAGACACTGGGAGATAGAGAGGGAGGGGGAGAAAGGAAGAGGAAAATGGGGAGGGAGCAAGGGGATCCAAGGAGGGGTGGAGGGAGGAAGGGGACCAGTGTACCTATTTTGTTCATATGAGTGGAAATAAAAAAAAAGTAGGCATATGTATATTTAAATAACGTAACTTATTAAATAAATATGTGATATATATACCTTGGATTTACATTTTAAAACACAAAATTATTTTTAAAAATATTTTACAAAAGTGGTTAACGTTGAGCACTTTTCTCCAACATTCTTATTTATAAATTATTGTTCTGCTTCTTTCATAAATTTTCAGTCTAATTGTTTGTCTGTTTAATCACTTTTATAGAATATCTTATGCTTTATCAAGCTTGTTCTGAGTGCTAGAGTTATAAAGAGGAAAAAAAAGATAATGTTTTATTTCCAGAAATGCTCATTGTCCAAGGGGACTAATTAGACTTAAGTACATTAAGCAGGCATTGAAACATGGAGTTGATAAGCACTGAGGATGCAGCCTTCACTGATCCTGTTCTTAGACACTAATTACAATAATTCTTAAACACTTAGCAAATTATTATTTTATATACCACATTTACCATGATGATTTTTCATTATTCACTCATTCAAGATTTTTTGTGCCTTATGCCATGTCTTAAGTTACACTTTAGACTCTGGAGAAACATTAAATAATGTACACTTAAACCATAACTTGCAAAATATAACCAGCAATTAAGATTTGATTCCAATGATAGCAATTAAAGTCAACTGCCATTTTGATGAATCAGTGTGAAATGGAAAATATATGATTTTTTTCCTCAATAATATACATTTTAAATTAATGTGATAATATACAGAGTAGTTTTACCTTCATTTAGAATTCACTATCCTGTTAGCTTGGAAATTTTAGGTCTTCTTTAAATTTAAATCTTTAATCAATTTCAATGTTATTTGCTTATGCCATGAAACTATATGATGTAATTTTATACCCTTTATGTGAATATATATATTTTTCAACCCTATATATTAAAACACTTTTCTTTCATCAGCATATAATTTTAGAAGCATAGACACAGTTTTCTCTATATATGTGGATCTATTCAGAGATGCACTTTATATCAGGTTTCATCTAATAACCTTTAAAATCATCTAATATACATATAAACAGTTTTAAAATAAGTTTCATCTCTTTTGTGTGTGTGCACCTGTGTGTGTGCACTTCTGGGTGTGTGCACATTTGCATGTGAGTGTGCACACATTTATGAAAAGACATGCATGAGGAGTAAGAGGACAAATCTTCAGTTAGATTTCTCACTTGGCACCTTTTGGGGTCCAAGGATTGAACTCAAGTTGTCATACTCATGTGGAAGCAATTTTACCTGCTAAAATATTTTGCTGGCACTATGTATGCAGGTTCTATTCTTTAAAATAATAATACTAGTATAAATCATAGTGAAAGTTTGCTGTATACCTTCAAAGTATTCCAAACATTCTCAACATAACTCTCCACATCCATCTGCATTAAAGGAATGATTGAGTTAATTGCTAGAGACTTCAAATTCATATGTTTTCTCTAAATTATTACATTTTCAAAAAACCCTGCGTGGATATAGTTAAGAAAAGGATATCTGAGTTATATAGTCATCAAAAATTTCTCTGTCAAGACACTCCCCTACATACTACTGTCAGATTCATTCTTTCATAGTATTTAATGTCAATTTTTAATTCCCTAGTTCCTTTTTACATTAACTCTCCCTTGTAGAGATTTCTGCTAGAATTAAAGATATTCTGATTTATTTGTAATTTTATCTCATACAAATTTAGTTAGCATTTCCCTAAATGAAATCTTTGAGCATACATGCTGAGCTCATATCCAATTTATTTACCATTATTTGTCAGGTTCAGGTTAAAGCTCATGAATATTTGACAATTATGCTTGAATTCAGAGATGTTTCAATATTTTTATCAGATTTAATATATGAAAATATTTTTTCCTTTTATCTGTCTTCCTTTGTAATTTGCTGTTCAATAATTTAAAATTGTGTTGTGTGTGTGTGCGTGAATGTGTATGTCTTTACATGTGTCTGTGTTAGTTGTGCTTGTGTATCTGTGTATTTGAGTGTGTTTATGTGTTTACAGTGTTTGTACGTGTGTATGAAAATATATGTGTTTTTACATGTGTCTGTGCATGTGTTTTTGTATCTGTGTGTTTGAGAATGTTTATGGATTTGTGTGTGTGTGTCTGTGTGTCTGTGTGTTTGTGTATGTGATGAAGAGGTTGACTTCAGGGAACTTTCTCTGTGGTTCTTTTTTTGTTTTCTGAGACAAGTCTCTCAATAAATTGGGAACTCATTGACTGTCTAGACTGCCAAGAATCCTAGTTTCTGCCCTATTCCTAGTATAGGACTGAAGGATTGCACTGCCAGACCCAACTCCCATGATGTGACTGGAAGCTTTCTGAAAGATGTTCAAGCACTGAATATCCACTTTGTCTATTTTAAAGGAGAAGTCTGAAAAATGTAATCGATATTGTAATTATTGGAATTTATGGCAAAATTTTTCTCTAATCCAAAATTTTGTTTATGTGAATCTTGCCAAACATTTGATATATTTTTCAAACTAGTATATAGCCTTTTAATTTACTTTAAATAAGTGTTTTTAAATTACCAATTTTAAGAAAGCATGTACATATGAATTATCAGAAACTAAATATCATCTTACTTCAGGTTCTATTCCATTGATATATGTTTTCTTCTCTGCTAGACTTTCAAAAAAGCAACTTCTTTGATGATAAGAAATTTTATAATCTATTTTGTTGCATCCTAGGATATATTTCACTCTGATGGCTAACATTATGTGTCTTGCAGATAATGAAAATGTGGGAAATATACACAATGAGATTTTAGTCATCTGTGAACAAAATGGAATTGTGAAATTTACAGGAAAATGATGGGATTTAAAATTACTATTCTGAGTGAGGTTTATTGTTGAGTCTTAGCTAAAACCCAAATCCTGCCTTTTCCTGTAGAGTGGATAGTCTAGGTAGGATTCAACCTTCTAAGGTATTTGATCTATCTGGAGGTTTCAAGAGTCTCTGCCTTCTCTACCTCTAAAAGCCATTTCTCAGAACCTTTTCCTCTTCCTCTTCCAGCAAAATACAAGCAGAAACAGATGAAACTTCCAAGATATAACCTTGTAAGCCACATGCTCTTTGAGCGTTTAAATTGCAAAACACTCTTCTGTCTTTTTGTTTAAAGTTCTAAAATTTAAATATGCTCTCCCTCATATTTAAGATTTTTCTCTTATTCCCTTGAAAATGAGAACTTCTATCCTCACCCATGATCACTTGTCTTTTCCCAGGAGTCCCATCTGCTTGGATCCTAGTCCCCAATAATATAAAAGCAACTATTTGCAACTCTTTTACCTATTTAATGATTCTTTATTTTGCAGAGAAAATGAGTCAGTACGGTGGAAGACTGGTGAGGTAGTAAAGCACAACTGATTAGAGTACAGAATATGAGCCCTAATCCAGCCCTAATAATCAGGGCTAGAATTCTCAGTACTAATCAGTCCATCAGAATCTCTTCTCATCCAAAGGCTCAGGGAACTTTGGGGAAGAGGGGTCCATAAGATTTTAAGAGCCTAAAGGTGAAGTGGCATACTTTTGACAAATACACTTCAGCTATGATCAGGCTGCTATATTTAGGAGCTCACTGCAGTAAGAACTTCTACCACTGTATAGATCTACATACATCAGCTTTCTCCCCCTCCTCCCCAGTGACCAGCGAAATTATCAGGAAAAAAGCTGCACTTGGAGAGTGTCTCTCGGGCAGGTACTAGACAGAGGAACCTCCCCATTTATGACTTTGCCCCCTTAAGAGCCACACATACTACAGTAGATATCTGATTCTCTTACTAACACAGGCAGGCAAATGGGAGCCTTGTGATCCATAGGAGTAAAGGGATGAGGGCGGGGGTAGGTGGAAGCCTGACAGAGGAGGAAAGTGGAGGGTGAGAAGAGGGGAGGGGGAGAGCAGGGTAAATGGATGGAGAGAGCGTCAAGGCAAATACATAGACTCATTTTGCTTGTATGTGAAAAATTTTCAATAAAAAGCAGTGAAACATGCTGAAACGTGACACATTGTTGTAAGAATGGGGTTAGTTAATAGAAAAAAAAACTATGAGTTCATTCCTACCAATTGTTACATTCGTTCACTACTAGAATCTGTTATTTTTTTCCCTTTGTTAAAGTGACATATTAGTTTTGGAGCATTCCACATGCTCTTAAACAGAAAAAATGTATAATCTGGCCAGTATTGGAAAGAATTTTATCATACTTGAATAGCTTTATATGTTTTGATACTCACTGCATTTAATGATTGTTTGGGGAGGAGCCAAATCTGACAGAATTTTCACACTTCTTAAACACTAAAAATTTTTAGGTAAAAGGTATTGATTTTTGTAGCCATAGTATTTCCTCACCATTTTTTTTAAATAACAGAATAAAAAAGAAGCCCTGTGTCATCAGAAGTAATAGATTGCCAAATTAAAACAGATTGAGAGTTAGTCATTCAGGACTGAGTAAGTTGATCAGAGAGAAAAACGTGTTTAAAAAAGTTTATTATGGAGGGAAATCAGTATGTTTTGCCTTATCTTAAATACTCATTTGTATCTATTTAATAATTTGGTCTATTGAAATTGTGCCAATTAATTTTGATTTTAATAAGTGTGTGCATGTGTACGATAAGCTAAGGGGGTTACATGAACCATGGTAGGTGTGTGGAGATAAAAAGACAAGTTCGTATAATGAATTTTCTCCTTCTACCTTAGCATGAGTAAGAGAATAAAATCTTTGTCCCTAGACTTGAATGGCGAATACATTTACACACTGAGTCATCTCACCAGTCCTTACACATTTTGTAAGTGGAATTTTGGTCTTACTAAACATTCATGATTAGTGTGCATTTCTTTTACTAATCTATTTTTCTTTCAAAAGTGAAGCACTTATTATACTTATTTTTAAGAAGACATCCTTCCTTTTATCAGTTTTAAAAAAGAAATCTATTGATTGCACATTCTAGCAATCAAGATCACTCCTGGATCTGATTGTAGATTGTGTGGAACAAAACAAGAAGTTGACTGCAGCTCTTCAAATAATCCCAGTGCTTCTTTCACTTGAAATTTTTCTGATGGTCTTAGTGTATTTAATAGATTTTAGAGGATAAAAGATAAAAGACTTCATCTAATTCAAAGTCATGAATGAATTGCTTGACAGTGATGTTTATACGTAGGGCAAGCCCCATAGATTTTTGACACTGACATTTTAAATATGGAGTTAACTTCCTAATTCATGGAATAGTCTCCAGGTAAATGCTAGTCCTGTATTTGAAAATATTGAAAGGTAAATCTATATTCTTGTTGATTATTGTGCAAAACACTGCCTCAAATATTTTGTCAGAGCAGTCTAGTAATTGGACCTATAAGTGGTAATGATAAGGTGCCACAGAGCATGCAAAGTGGCAGAAAAGTGATCACATGAAAACTGAAATCTCTTCTGCATGCTAGGTATGGCAAACACTGCATGCACACAGAGGCTTTGACATTTATTCTTTAAGATAAGATTTTGATGTGTGTCTCCTGTTCTGTTCTGAATAATAAAGCGAGGATGACTGTTTCAGCTTTCCAAGAATCATGTACAGGTATAAAACCAAGTCTAAAGTCATTGCCCAGTCAGAAGTTCTCATTCTTAAATTTTGAAAAATTTCTCTGTATCAAATGAAAACATTTTGTCCATGATAATGACTAGGCCAATAGTTTGGTTTGTTTCTCTTCCATTTTCTTTCATGCACATCTTCAAAATTTACAGGCAAAATGGAATAACCTAAAATCTAACAAGAAAGATAGTTTCCTCTGGAACTACAGTCTTACAAACATTTGAGAGAAGCTATTGCACTTGTTCAGTATTTGTCAAATCCAGATTTTTGGGGAAATATACAATTTTTTCTACTCAGAAAAATGGCTACAAAATTAGTTTTTTCCACTATCCTCTTAAAGTCAAATATTTGTTCTTCTATATTGCAATTTTTAGTACTCCACAGAACTTATGGAAGCATAACATTCAGAGACTGGTTTCTCAGAACTGATATAAATTCTGTGTATCATAGTTTACCTGTTTACCAGAGTATGGGAGGACTTGCAAACTGGCTAACTAGACTAGCCAAATAAACTGTGGGTATAAGAAGAGATCCCAACTTAATAACCATTGTAAACAGCAATCAAAGAAGATACCTACTTCAATTTGTGGACTAAAGAAGCATGTTCACACATGCTTGTGCATCTGCATGCATACATGTGAGCGCTTATGCACACAACCACTATAAGCCAAATATCCATATGCAAAAAATCCATATATGTATTCTTTTATGCCTATCAGTTAACAAACGTAAGTCATGTCAATGACCTAAATTTACTATGCAATTTTCTGCTAGTCTCAATTATTTAGTATTGTATTTTACTTTTATTCTCATAACAAAATGAAAAGATAGCATCTTATAAATAAATGAGAGAACATTTGAATATTTTGTGATACTTTCATTTGAAATGTATTCATCTCTATTTTTTTGTTCTAAGTAGGCACTGTCCCATGGCAAATCATGATATGATTCATTTCATTATATTTTTATGCTACCATAAGAATAACACTGTATCATGAAAATACAACATAGACAACTAGAAATTATTTTGTGAGCTTTCTCCTTATTTTTACTTTTTTTTTTTTTTGTCTGTAGTCCTAGAAGTCAGTTATGGGATTTTGCATATATTGAGCAAGTGGTTTGTGAGCCCCAGTAATGAAAACATCCTTAACAAATATTACTAACTTAAAGTAGATAAAGGGGACAAGTAGTTTTAGGAAAAAGCAGTTTCTTGAGAATGCTGACTATAAAGTAACACCAGCAAACAAGCACACTTTTATTCATGGCTATTCTAAAGTCACAATGAGCACTTCCATGTCTGATGCAAAGTGTCAGCCTCTGAACACGTGCTTAAGATTTTCTTGGCCATTAAAATTAAGTGATTTTTAAAAAAAATCTTTCAGTAATTTGTAATTGGCAATGACTTAAATATTCAAGGAATTTGATGCAATTTAAATATGGAATATATATGGTTTTAAAATTCCATTGAATTTATATGATTAAATTTAAACTAAGAAATATACAATTTTTTCTACTCAGAAAAATGGCTACAAAATTAGTTTTTTTCCGCTATCCTCTTAAAGTCAAATATTTGTTCTTCTATATTGTAATTTTTAGTACTCCAGAGAAATGATATACTAAATAAATATTTACTATTTTAATGTTACCCAAGAGAACTTAAAACTTTCTAGGGTAAGGTATCAGTAAATCGGATCATGAACTTTACACTTTCTTCCATTCCATTATCAAAAATTCTCACACAAATACCCTTAGGCAATATTCAAAACACCACCTCTAATTGCCCAGGTAATTAGAACTCAAGAAAGTCTGCCTTAGGGAACAGCATTGTGAATTTTTATGTCTTTCCCTCCAAAAATCTTTTAGAAGTAAAGAAACAAAATCACTAACATCATCATATAAACGAAAAACTTAGGATTCTACCATCTTACACAACTTCAGGAGATGTATTTAACCACAAAGCAATGTATCAAATGAGAACACATTTGTTCTGTCATATATCCTTGTCAGACTAAACTAAAGGAACAGGGAAAAGAAGGTCCTTTAGACAAACTAAGTTTTCATTACTTTATTAGAAAGTCATGTGACCATTAATTTTATGACTTGCCCTGTGCCACAAAGCTAGTGTTTGAAGAACTTTGATAAGGAAAATGTGATAAGCTCTCAGGTCAATCTCTAACAGAACACTTCCTCTTACAAAGCTGATGATATTTCTTTGGAAAAAGAACAGGCACAAATACCAAAATTAGTTTAGTGAATGAAGTTCAATTGGCTGCTTGAAATTATTGGAATACATTATGTGATAAATGACAATATCTGGTTATAATTCTGAAAAGGATCAGTGATGAAGAGAACACAACCTGTCCAAGAATCTGATGCATGTACTATCATGTTATCTGGTCAGAGTTTGAGCACACCTTCTGTGAGTCAGTAACAAGAGATCCTCTGAAAAGAAAAGGTAGGGTAAAACATGTGACAGATAAAGCTTATAGGCTTTGGAAATGAACATAAAGACATTGCAACAGATGATTTCCCAAATCCAGAGGGATCTTTTTCAGCCATCCCTTGCCTTGTCTTGGTTAACTAACTGTAGTTATTGCTATTTCTGGTGCCTGGACTCCCTGTTAGCACAGATTCTAGCCAAGTCTGAATCATCTAACTATAGCGGTTATTCTCCTTCTTTTTACTAATATGCTTACTGAAGTTTTCACTGCCAATTATTCTCTGTCTGTGAAGATACAAGCAATTTTGACAACCGTGCCAGCTTATAGACACCAGTCTATCTTTTTCAAGAGTATTAAAACATTCCTTTCAAATATAATCATCAAGGATAGTAGTGCTCCTTTGCCTATCTCTGCAGGAGCCTAGAATTCTCACCTTCAGGGATGGAACCTGTCTATAAGTGGCAAAACACTCTCCCCTAATCAAAGCAGAAAAGGTTTGTTTTTCCTTTGGATAAAGCTAATTAGTGGAACCAGGTGGTCATCCCAATTGTTTTGTTGATTTTGTTCAATTTTTTTCTCCTACCTCACCCTGACATTAGCTTCTCTGAAGCTGTGTTGTATTTCATCCCTAAATAACAGTGTATGAAATAAGAGTCCCTTCAGAGGAATTTATCCTCAGGGAATTCCGTTAGATCTAAGTGCTCCAGGTATCTCTGCATTTCACCATCCCAATCTAGCTAGTTATCCAAGAGAAACATTTTAATTTTGCAAGGAAAATCATAATCCCCTTTTTTTGATGGGAGGAGAGACTTTTGTCACTTAGTACTATAAAGTTCAGTTGCAAAGTTCACAGGCAGCTCACACTGATTAACCTATACACTCCTGGAGCTTGACTTCTTTCTTACTCTGCCCTTAATAAGTCCTGATCATATAATTGTTGGGGACCCTTTTTTTCTTTTAGGTAACTTAAAATAACAGATATTTATTGAAACTTATTTCTAGATTCAGAAATCAAGTTTTCAGATTCTAAAAGCTGTGAAAAAGACTTCACAAAAGTAGGAATACTTTCTTGCTGTGGAACCAAGGTATTTCTTGGTATGGGAAGACATCTCAGTCTCTGCTTCCACTTCACATGGTCACTCCTATTTCATTTTATTGCCAGATTCATAGGCATTGAATATGGTAATTCATACTCACAGTCTTTTATGGGAGAGCATCAATCCCTAGAGATACAAGGGGGAAGAATAAGATAGCATAAATTCAAACATGACTTCTGTATGAATCCTCTAAGAAAGCTTATTCATAACCACAATGGATAGATTTGGGTACTTTAAAGATTAGTGGAAACAGAGCTTCATTTCAGAGACACATACATGTAACTCGACTCTCAGGAATCTGAGTCAGCAAAATCATGATTATCAGGCCAGTCTGGGCTGTATATAGAAACACTGCCTTTAAACAATAGAAAACTTGGCACTTAATTAGCCAAACGGATCAGAAGACATAAATGCAAAGCCCTTTTATTGTAAGAAGCTATTCCTTGTGTTTCTAGACAAAAATTGTCATTTCTCTTACTTTCACTTTCTGTTGTGCACTTAATTTTTTCCCTCTTTTGGCCAATTAAATATAATATAAAATATAGTCTTGTGAAAACACAAAGCACTTCTACCAATGCAATCCAGAAACTACCACTTGGTGGCAAAATAATGCTACTGTTAAAGTGTGTAGTAATGATCTAAATATTTACTCTTTTGTAAAAAGTCCTAGATAAATTTAAAATAACTTTTCAAAGGGAGTCAGGATAAATTACTGATATATGTTAAAAAGAAAACCATTGATACAATTTAAGAAATTCTGATAAAATGAAGGTGAAATCCATTTCAATCAATGAGTTATTTCTTCTGTTGACTATCATTATCAAGATGCTAAAATGAAACACAAAAATAGGAAATAATGCATGGATATATTGTCCATTTTAAGATATAGCACTTTTCATAAAATCATTTTTCATTTTCAACACATTTAATTGAACATAATTGTTAAACCCTTCATTTAAACTTCACTACTGATACAACTTTCAAAAGTTCTTTCTCTATGTTGAACTTACAGCAACTCTTTAACAAATTACTAGTGCATATAGTCAGGAAATTGATTACTTACACCAATGGTATGGTCTTACAGTATAATGCTTAAAGGAACAGGTTTACCTAATCAATCAATGTTCATTCTAAAAGAAACAAAATAACTGCTTCTACAAAGTTTCTATTTGAGGAAAAACATAGTATCAATAGGAAAGGCCTATTCAGATTTGTGGAAGAAAATGAAGAGTAAAATTAGGTTTGCAGGAAGGCAATATGTTGCTGTACAGAACTTAAAATATTTTTTTCATATCTCTGAACAAAACACAGTGAATACAAATAATTTTATTTCTTTTTTTAACAACCCTTCCTGGCATTTACTTAATTTTGTTATAACTAATTATTCTGGAGAATATTTAGACTAAGAATAGCTATCATTGGCATAGTACGGATATGAACTATTTTAAATTTTACTGTTACTTTGAACCTGCAGATTATTACAGTTTGGAAAGCAGTCCTCAGTATCAGATTTCTTTGTTCTAGCTAGACTTTTATTATTAGTGACCTAAGTATTATTGGCCAGGTCATTTCTCTTCATTTCACCTCAGTTTCATCATTCATAAGTGTAAAATAATACCCTATTCAATATATGGTGCAAGAATTACATAATTACTTAAAAATGATTAGCATGGTAATATCATAAACATTTATTTTATTGCATATATATATGTATTTGCTATCTGGTGAGCATGGACGTGTAACCATTTGTCTGATATTTGAGGAAGAATGAGTGTTAGGAGAGTTTTGGTAAGGATATATTTACCAAATTCCCTTCTCCCAACCTTATTCCCAGCTTCCTAAGCATTTTCAGGTAGAAAAAGATTATAGGATTGTTTTGATCTCTGAGGAAATACCAACTTTTCTTGCTGCATTTGGCTTTTGGTGCTCTACTTTGGCTGGCAATCTGAAATCAAAGAGTGCCTGGAGGTGTCACATTTTCTGGGATAGCACTGATATCCTGTAGTGTAACTAACTCTGAGGCAGTTCTGTGATAAGCTTCTTCACTTTTGTGCCATGCTCTACATTGAATATTGCCAGAGGCCCTGGCTTCTAAACTTCTCTCTTCTTGATCTTTCCAGTATCTTTAACATATTTTTAAGCTGATAGAGACAGATATCATGAAGTTTCTCAGTGTGGTTAAGGTCATAGGCACAGAAGACACACTGAATATGAAAAATGAACTCCCGCAAAGAGCTAATGTAGATTTATCTCACTAATTAGGTCTTGGAGGAATGTTCTCTTTACTTAGTTTTCTCATTGACTGCTTTTTAATTTAACAACATAATTTAACCTTAGTAATCTTGGGATGTATAAATCAATCTCCCTGACAAGTAAGAAGAGACAGCATTTCTACAGAAATAGCTAATATCCTTGGATTTGAAATTTCTTTGCATAAGTGTGCAGATGTCATGTTAGCTAAATAATTATTTTAAAGGACTGATTTTTAGCAGTCACATCCTATCAAAACTTGAGGAATCACAACTTGAGGCTTGAGGGGACCAATGAATATAGGAGTATTTCTATGAAGCACAGTAGGAAGAAACACATGAAAATTAATCACTGACAAATTTTGGGCTCAAAGAACAGCACTTCTTTCACTTTCTATCAGAACATGCAGAAATAATAAACACATGGTCATAATTATCTGCTTATTGTCAAAACAGGAAGGGTGTGAAATTGCATGTAAGAAAAAAACTGTAATTGTGAAAACATAAGAAAAAAGTGAAAATAAAGAAGTTCAAAAGTGCTGGTGAAATGCATGGTTCCTTACTGGGTCTTAGTTTTTTTCTTTTTTCTTTTTTTCATTACAAAAATTGGGACAACTGCCCTTGAAGAGACAAAGCGCTATCTATCAGGTGGCCTTATTCATCAAATTTCATAGTATTTTTCTTACTTCTATACAGAACTATACATTGGCATCTATTTTCAATCTTCCATTAATAATACAACATGCTAAAAATAGGTGCTAGCTAAACATAAACAAACTTGAATATTTAAACATAAGCATAAATGAAACTTTCCTATTAAAAGAAAACTAGAATAAGTTAAAAATCAGTTACAAAAATTTGAAATAAAATAGAAAATGTTCTAAGAGGGGAACTTCCAGCAGCTGGGTGAGAGACAGTATTCCATTGGTGATTTAATATTTATCCTTCCAAACAGAAGATAAATATTTCTGCAGTATCTACAGGATACATAGAACAGTCACAGGGGAGAATGTGCTTTTGCTATACCAATTGAGACTTCACTCCTGAGAAAGATTTAACTTGATTTACAAGCAGATCCGTCAGAATCTACGTTCTATGTCTATATGTACTGGTAAAAGATATCGTGTTGTCTGCATCTGGAAATTTCAAAGTTTTACTGCCTCTGTTACTATTGACTATTGTTTTAAAATGTGATTCTTCTGAATGTTCACAATTTATTATGCATATCATATGTGTGTGTATATATATATATAATATATATATACATATATGCAAGATTTTATCTAGCCCAAACTGGTGAAACTGACTTCAAATTCACTGTGTGGTTTAATATGATCTTACACTTTTGATCCTCCTGACGTTTACTTCCCTGCCAAGTTCTGGGATATCAAGCATTCGCCAGTATGTACAGTTTATATGCTACTAGAGATTGAACTCAGGGATTTTTATATACAAGGCAAACATTCTACACACTAAGCTTTACCTTACCCCCTATGTATATCTTCACATATCAGTTTTTGATTTATATTTACACCCAAATTTTTAGTCTTATTTTTTTCCAAGCCTATTCCTTTCATGGTATTTCAAAAAGTTCATTCTGAACTGAATCTCTTTTATTACTGTTCTAGCCATGAATTTTATTTTAACTTGTGAAATATTTAATCCTTTGACTTATAGTGATATAGTTATTTGAAAGGCATCACATATTCCCTAACATATTATTTTTGTGAAGATATTGAATGAAGTTCTAGCAGAGAAGCTGGAACTCATTGGACAAAAGTGATTACACAGATGTCTCTAAGTCTTCTTGTCAATATCAACATGTAAAACCTGAATAGAGAGTTTCTTAATTCAACTTGACAACCACCCAGAAAAAAGGTCTGTGTAATTTCAAGTAAGTTCTTAAATTCATAAAATAATGATGCATAAATTTGCATTAAAATGTTTACCATATTATGTCTGTATAGTAATTGAAGCTTTTTACTATATCCATGGCTTCTAGCTTCTAAAAGAAAGAAAGGATAATACAAAAAATGAAGGTTGTTTTGGGAAATAATATGTCTCTGCAAAAGAAGAGATTATCAATAAGGACTATCCACTTATATCTCAGAAAGAAGTTCAGCACCTAGGAAACTATCATTCATAATTACATCAAAAGTACATAGTGTTTGAGGACTGGTATCAAGCAATTGCTCTTCAGTCTCTGTTTTCTGGTCATTCCAGGTGAACAAAGTTGTTACAGTAACAGATTATTATACAGAGGGGCATATGTGTATCATTGGTTACATGAGAACTTCCTTCACAACCTTTCATTCTCTTATAGATTTTAAAGCATTAAGATCACCTCTGTGACTATGTAGATTTCTTATTCCTTTTGCCTAGTTTAATTTTGAACAACCAAGCCTTTGCTTCTTCTTTCCTTTATTTCTTTAATTTATTTCCTTTTCAATTTTCATTACTTTAAGAGGTAGTCCTCCACCTTAAGTATTCAATACACAATAACTATGATTAGGAAATTATTCATAAAAGGAACACTAAAAGACTTTTTTCCATGTATTTATTTACAAACAAACTGAGTTAATGTCTTTGACTTGATCCTTCCCCTGACTATTTCCCTCCTCTTCCACCCTCCCCATTCGCATACTATTCTCTTCCCCTCCCCTCCCTTCATCCACAGTTCCCTGCTCCCCATCTTCCATGTCTGCTCATGTGTATCACAGGATTCCATTTAGGGGTTCCTGTTTTGGTAAGGGAGTCAGATTTCTGCTGAACTTCATGTGGCTCTTCAGTGGGTGGAGTCATAAGTGGAGATGCTCCTCTTTGGTTGTCTAGAACCTTCCACTGAGACACTCTGTTAAGGCAGTTAGTTCTTCTAGTTTGTTCTTGGAGGAAAATTAATAAGTTAACCATTGTGTAGATTTGATGGTAAAAGTTCTCAGTGTAATGGCTTTGTGGGGACATCTGCCCTGCCTTGTCTGGAGTGTGTTGGTCAGGAGTATTTCATCCCATCTTTAGCTTCTTGCATCCTTATAGCTCCTTCTTTTAAAGGTATCCCATACCTTGAGCCTTGGTATGGGATAAGATTTTGATGGCCTGATTAGGGCTGAGTATTCTAGGTTCCTGGTATACTGTATTCTGACCTGCTATAGGAAAACAATTAATCTCTGAATGGATTCCTGTCCTCTTAACTAATTGCAGAGAAACCATATCTAATCATTGCAAACCTATCCAAAATAAAGGTAGAAGAGAAATAAATGGACAGGAACAGATATCCTAGTGTTAACTATTAAAGATTGACAATATAACACTATCTAAATTCTCATCTTTTTAACCCTTAGATAAAAAATCTCTGAGAGCTCAACCAAGACATGTGAGGTACAAAACCCCTTCAAGATCTTATATTTTTACTATCTCCTCTCCTGCCATGTCCCCTGAGCCTTAGTGTGTGAATTATTTGGTGGTTCAGAAATCCATTCTAGAGCCAAATTGTGTGTAATTACTTATTTACATTGCCTAGTTGTTAATGCTTTTCATTTTTATTGTAATGAAATTCGCCCTTTGATATTTTCATATATGTATCAAACCTTCCATTTGCTTTCCCATCTGGTGTTCTCCACAGGCACATAACCTTTTTTCCACCAATAATCTGTAGGGCTCTGTGAGTTTCTACAGTTTGTAATTGATTATTAGAGATGTATGTAGGTCTTTTGTATACTTTGTGTAAGTAACCACCTCTGCCACGGTTTGTTGGACTCTTTCATTAACAATAGATTAACTTCTCTTTGAGTTTGCTTTTGAATTTAATTGTTTTTATTTTTATTTTGTTCAAAACTTTATTGCTTTTAAAGATTTAAAGTAGTACACTTTATAAAAAGTAGGAAGTAAAATTCCAAAACTATAAAGAAAACCATAGCATTACTGAATGTTTATTGGCTTGGAATTCCAAAAAAGTTCTGTAATTATCTAGGAATTCCAAGCCAAACACTTCAGTAAAGAACTTAATGCCAACATCCATATATGTGATGGTATCACAGGGCAGTTTTAATGTGCATTTCTGTAATGACAAGAGAATTTGATCACTTTAAAATACATGTGTTTGGGGCTGGAGAAGTGGCTTAGGAGTTAAGCCTCTTCCTTGCAGGCAGAAGGTCCTGAGTTCGGATCCTAGAACCCACGTATGGACGCCAGGCAGAAGCGGGGGCAGCCTGCGTTTCTGGTCCTGGTAGGGCGGAACCTGTGAATCCTGGGGCAGAATAAACAAGGAGGAGGTGGAGGCGTCCATGGTGGCTCCAGAATTTGTCCGTGGTTACACACACACACACACACACACATACATACACACGCGCACAAGCGCGCGCACTATGCGCAGACGCACACACGCACAGTTGAATAAAAATAAAAAATTTGAATATATGTGTTTGACATTTGAATTTCATTTTGTGAAAATTCCATATTTAGATTCAATTGGGCTGTTTGCTTTCTTGCGTTTAGTTTTTAGAGTTCTTTGTATATTGTGGAAATTAAATCCTATGTCACATTCATATCCAGAAAAAATTTTTGCCAATATCTGGGTTGTCTTTTTTTTCACAATGTTTCTTTTATAGACATGAGTTCTTAATTTCATAAAGTTCCACTTGTTGATGGTTATTCTTAGTTTCTGGGCACATAGGGGTCCTGTTTAGAAAACTTTTACTGAGGCCTATCAATCAAGTGTATTCCTTAATGTTTCTTTTAAAAGTTAAAAAATTTCTGGTTTAATATGGAGTTAATCTTTGTGTAAAGAGAGAGCTTATAGTTAATTTTCATTTTTCTAAATGTAGCTGTCATACTTTCCCAACACTACTTCTTGAAGATACTGTTATTTCTTCAATATTCTTGAAGATGCTATTTTTTCCATAGTATGTCAAAAATTAAGTGGCTGGAAGTGAATGAGCTCATGTCTGGATTCTTTGTTCTAATCAAATGATTGATATATCTGTTTGTTTTTTGTGCCAACAACATGCCTTTTTATTACTATGGTTCTGTAGAATAGTTTGAAATCCATTATGGTAACATCTCTAGTACTGTACTTTTTCTCAAGATTATTTTGACTATTCAGAAACTTCATCCATATGAATTTTGATATTTTTTCACTTCTGGGAAGAATTGGGTTGCTTTATTGATAGGGATTTTGTTGAATATGTTGTACATAGCCTTTGATTGCATGATGATTTTTACAATATTAATCCTACCAACCCATGAACATGGAAGGTCTGTCCATCTTGTATCTTCTTTAATTTCTTTCAGTAATGTTTCATAGTTTTCATTGTACAGCTCTGTGAAATTTATTCCAAGTTTTTTTGTTTTGTTTTGTTTTTGAATGGAATTGTGGTGAATGGAATTGCTTCCCTCATTTCTTTATCAGCCTGTTTTTCTATGGTGTATAGGAAGGCTACCAATATTTGCATGTTTACTTTGTAGGCTGCCATTTTATTGGGTTTATTAATTCAAGTATTTCCTTGGTATAATCACATGTATCTCTCAAGTTAGAATCATGTTATCTATAAATAGAAATATCATACCTTCTACCTTTCCTATTTATATACCTTCTCTTTTCTCTCTCTCTCTCTCTCTTTCTCTCTCTTGCTTTATTTTTGTGTGTGTAGAAATCCATTTGCAATATAAAACAGGAGTGGTAACCATGGACACTCTTGTGTTGTTCCAGATTTATGTGTAATGCTTCAGATTTTTCCCTGTCTAGTTTAATTTTATGTTGAGATTTGTCACATCCATTCCTATTTTCCCCAGAGCTTTTATCATGACATAATGAAGTGTTTGTGTACTATTGAGAGGATTATATGTTTTTTGTCTTTGAGTCTGTTATTATGATGAGTCACATATATCTATTTATATATGTTAAACCATCCTTGCACTTCTGGAATGAATCTTACTTGATCATTTTTATACATTTTTTATTATTATTTCTGCTCATACAAACTTAATAGGTATACCGGTTCCCTCCCTCCCTCCTCCTCCCCCCGAAACCCTGCTCCCCCCCCCTCACCCCTACCTCCCCATCCCCCAGTGCCTCCCGCCCCCATTCCCAGAGAGTCCTTTATTGTGCATGCCTGACTCTCCTCTGGGCCCTCCTCTCCGGTAACGTACAAGGACCCAGTGGCATTTCCCTGAACGCTTTCCCGTGTTCCCCTTAAGCATAGGAACACTACTGTGGCTGTCAATCCCTTGCCTCCAGGGATCTTGGTGCCTTTAGCAGATGCTAGACTTTGTGAGGTCAATAGTGTGTTGCGCTTTGATCATTTTTTTAATTTTTTTAATATTATTATTATTATTTATTCAACTGTGCGCATATGCGCGTGTATGTGCGCACGCGCGTGTGTGTGTCTGTGTGTGTGTGTATCTGTGTCTGTGTAGAACCACGGACGAATTCGCAAAGCCACCATGGACGCCTCCATCTCTTTCTGCCCCGGGATTCACAGGCTCCGCCCTACCAGGACCAGAAGCGCAGGCCGCCCTGCTTCCGACTGGCGTCTATACGTAGGATCTGGGATCCGAACTCAGGACCTTCCGCCTGCAAGGCGGAGGCTTAACCCCTGAGCCACCTCTCCAGCCCTCTTGATCATTTTTTTTGATAGGATCCTTTTGATAAGTTTTTCCTATGGTTTGTGACAATTTAATTAAGGATTTTTATGTCAATGTTCTTTAGTGAGATTAGCCTATTATTCTCATCTTGTGATATGTCTTTGATTTTGGAATCAGTAATTCTGGCCTCACAGAAAGTGTTTGGGAGTATTCTTTTTCTTTTATTTCATGAAATAATTTGAGGGATACTGATGTTAGTTTTTCTATGAATGTCTGGTACAATTCTATATTGAATTCATTCTGTAATTAGCTTTTGTTTCCATCACTTGTTATTGTTCTATTCAACTATTTCATTTTGAATAAATTTTGGTTAATTGTATTTGTTTAGGAATTCTTCCATTTAGATGGTTCAATTTAGCAAAGTATAAACTTCTGAAATATGTTCTAAGATTCTCCTGATTTCTTTAGTATCTCTTGCCATTTCCTCCTTTTCATTTCTGATTATATTGATTTGGATTCTGTGTTTTTCTTTTGTTTAAAGTGGAAATGGGTTTCTTTATTTTGTGTATCTTTTTGAAGAACACACTATTTTATTAATATTTTCCATTGTTTTATTCAGTTGCAGTTTATTGATTTCTACTGGCATATTGGATATTTCCTCCTATGTAATGCTGTTAGGATTAGCTTGTTCTTGTTTTTCTGAAGCTCTTTTTATTTTGTGATGTAAATATTTAGCACTATACACTTTTCTTTCAGAACTGCTTTTAAAGCGTTCAATAAATTTTGATAATTATGTCTTTATTTTCATTATACTGAAGTAATTTTTAAAATTCTATTCTATTTTTCCCTTAATCCAGTCCTCATTTAAGAATGTGTTACTTAACTTACACAAGTTTGTGGGATGTCTGTTATTTCTTTAATTTTAGAGATGGAGCATTTATTCCATGATGGTCAAATAACATATGGGGTACAATTTTAATTATTCTGCATTTTTTGAGGTTTGTTTTGTGACCTAGCATATGGTCTATTTTTGAGAAAGTTCCATAAGCTTCTGAAAAGGATATGTATTTTTTTAAATTTTTTTCATTATTATTATTTATTCAACTGTGTGCATATGCGTGTGTATGTGCGCGTGCGTGTCTGTGTGTGTGTCTGTGTGTGTCTGTGTGTGTCTGTGTATGTGTAGAACCACGGACGAATTCGCGAACCACCATGGACGCCTCCAACTCCTTCTGCCCCGGGATTCACAGGCTCCGCCCTACCAGGACCAGAAGCGCAGGCCGCCCCCGCTTCAGCCTGGCGTCTATAAGTGGGATCTGGGATCCGAACTCAGGACCTTCCGCCTGCAAGGCAGAGGCTGAACCCCTGAGCCACCTCTCCAGCCCCAGGATATGTATTTTTTAATATTTGTGTTCTATAGATGTTTGTGAGGTCTCTTAGATCTGAAGTTTCATTTAACACTGATGTGTTTTTAGTTGTTGACCAATTGACTTGTCTGATAGAATGAGTGGGGTATTGAGGTCTTCTGCTATCTGTGTTTGGGTTGATTAGGTGATTACCTTCTGTAACATTTATTTGATGAATTTTTGCACGCCTGTGTTTGGTGAATATCATGGTTTGAAATGTGAGTTGTCCCCCACAGGCTCATGTATTTGAATCTTCAGCCATTGTAGTGTTTGGGAAGGTCATGACACCTTAAGGAGTTGGAAACCTGCTGGAGGAAGGCATGATGCATGGGGCAGGACTTGAGGTTGATTAATCCTTTTCTGTTTCCACAAAAGTCTCTTCTTTCAGTTTGAAACTTACTCTCCTAGTCTCCATATCTGAGGTGACTTAAGCCTCCTGCAGCTTCTACCAGCCATCCATGCCTTTTGTGCCATAATGAACTCTATCTCTCTTATGGAAATGTAGGACAAATAATGTCCCCTTATACTCTTAAATTGTTTGAATTTGAGCATTGTCTCACAGCAACAGGGAAGTTAACTGTAACTGGTACAGTACATATGTGTAAGGTTGTAGTATTCTCCCTGCTGGAATATTCCTTAAAAGAGAAGCTAGCAACCATTTTTCTCTCTTAAGGTTTGCTTTAATTTATAGTATATTATATCCAATGTTGATAGCAACTCCTGCCTATTTACTTTAAGTACATTTGATCATCCTTTCACTGATATTTTGTAATAGGGTGTGTTTCTTGAAGGCAAAGTCATGTTGTTTGGTCCAAACTGTAAGCATATGTCTACTGATTAAGAGCCAAACCCATTGACATTAAAATTTATTATCAAAATGAGTTTCATGGCTCCTATCATTTTGTTGACCTTGTGTTGTTTGCATTTGTATCCCCTTATTCAATTCTTCGTTGGTATTTTTTTATTAATTTAAACTATATAAATTGTAAAATACTGCTATAAAACTACGGGAATTGTTATTTATTTTGTCTCCAAATAAGGTCTGTTGTTTAAATTAACTCTATATCAGTTTTATTAACTAGTGATTGCACATTACACAGTATAGTATACCTAAATGATAAATGATTAGTTGAATAAATGAAATAGATCTACATTTCATGTAGGATTTATACATATTAAAGAACAATCATTGCTCTATAAAAGAAAACATCAAAATTCAATGTTTGAATAAATATTACTACTAATTCTGCATCTCCTTCCAACACCAGTATTTACATAAAAATGTAATACTAAGTCTATCCACTTTGAAGTTTTTCTCTATTTATTCACGAGGTTATTTCATTGTTGTCATGATTGTTTTATAAAAGCAAACTTTCCATTTTGAAAGGTGGATCAGGTAGATTTTTTGAGTTTGGGATATCTGGATAACATTGAGACATAGTCTAATACAGTTACAGTTCATGGATACAGATAGGAATCAGGCATTTGTCATTTACCCTGGAATCCTTTGTTGAAACCTTTGTGTGCTGAAGTTACCTACTTAGCAAAGACCAAAAGCATGAGAGATATTTTGAATATTAAGAAAAAATAAAATGTAAATATATGGTCAGTAATAACATGAATATCTCTTAAAATAATAGAGACAGAATAAAATATGTTTAAAACAGCAAATGAGAAAATAAAGGTGGATATAGAAGCTCCTTTCCATTATTTTCCTGAGAAAATTAAATAATATTAGCTAAAGAAGGATTCACTTGAGATGAGTCAAAGGAATGTGGAGGGAAAGAGAGGGAGATAGATAAAGAGAGAGAGAACTCACTTGAGAACAAAGAACATTTTTTTGAAAAAGGCAGTGAATATAAATCTACCACTAAATATTAGAATAATCAACACTGTGTTTGCTTTGTTCTAATCTTGTTTAAAGGTTATTATTTTAAATCTTTACAAAATTTAGAAACAACAAATCTTATCTTAATAGAGCTGAAAAATAATAGAATGCAAAATAATAGAATGCATAAATATGGAAAAAAGTGAGCTTGTGCAATTATAAGCTACTTAAATTCTGCTAATACAACAATGAAGAAATTGCTGCTGGAGTAGTTAAAATATCCAAAATACAGCAAACATTGATAAAAGCACAAATTTGAGAGCAATTGGGCAACATAGTGAAAGAGCAGTAATGTCAGCTGTAATTCTGACCAAAAGAAGCAAGAAAAGGTTAGAAATGCTGATGGCAGTAATACCAAAATTCCAGAAATTTTTCTAACAGAAGAAACATGCATGTAACCAATGAGAAAATCAAGAAAAGATAAAAACAATTGAGGAAAAATCCTTTAGCAAGCAAGTGTGATGACTTGCATTGTAATTTCAACTATGGAAAAAAAAAACTTTGAAATCTCTAACCCCATAGATATTTTCAAATCAACACAGACTTAGTCTGACATTATTACAGACTTTTAGGAGATCCTTCTTCAGGAAGTAAAATAAAGAAATAATGTTCATTGTACATGAAATAACATACCATATATCATCTGGAAACTCAATGAGTAAATCACAGTAGATGCCAGTTATTCACAATGATAATAGTTAGGGATACATTTAAGAAGCAAAATAAGACATCATTAGTTACACAGTGCACTAATAGCTGCAACTATAAAGTAAAGTTAAACTTAGAAGGTTTTTCAATACAAAGGAAGAACTTTTTCAGAAAAGTTGCATTGATGAGCTCACTAAATTAGTTACTTATTTGGAGATTCATATATATTCATATAGCTTTTTAAATATTCAACTATATTTTCTCTTCTAAATTTATGTTATTTCTCTTTTTTCATATCCAAACACATAGAAATACTGAAATAATAGATAATCCATGAATGTGTACTTAATTCCTAGTCATTAAATTTCCTTACCTGAGAGTAGATTTTTAATTAATATTTCCCAACACGTATATCATATATTTTTAAAAGAATATTGCATGCATACAAATGATAGATGAATACATTTGAATAATGTTTGAACATTTAAAACATTAATCTGTAATTACAACTTAACTCTTTTGCTATTGTAATAAAAAGCATGAATTGATATACAATTACACACAAAGCACCTAACACAGTGGCCAAGTATAATTATAAATTAAAGTTTTATTTGCTACGTCTTGTTAATAAAAAAATTATCAAAAAATATATACTGATGAGTTAGACTGAAATTAAGACAGACTGTTGGTAAAAAAAAATATATCTGATGTCTAAACAACTTTTCAAAAATAGACATGAGGGGCTGGAGAGGTGGCTCAGGGTTAAGCTTCTGCCTTGCAGGCGGAAAGTCCTGAGTTCGATCCTAGACCCCATGTATACACACCAGGCAGAAGCGGGGGCAGCCTGCGTTTCCGGTCCTGGTAGGGCAGAGCCTGTGAATCCCCTGGCAGAGTAACAAGGAGGAAGTGGAGGCGTCCATGGTGGTTCCCGAATTCATCTGTGGCTCTTCACACAGACACACACATACATACATACACACGCACACACACTCACAATTGAGTAAATAATAAAAAAAAGACATGAATGTTTAAAACTTGAATAAGAAAATGGACAGCCTAATTTTAAAAAGTTGGCAAAATATCTAAAGAATTCATCAAACAACATACAGATGGCAAACTGTATTGAAAGTTCCCCAATATCAACATCATTAGAGAACTGCATTATTAAGCATTGCAAAGTTGATTTGACAGGACTCAAAATGTAATGTTTAAGTATTTGTAAAAATCTGTAACATTAAGAACTCTTACTTTGTTCATGGGAATGAAAAATGATTTGTCCAATAAAGAAGACAGTTTGGCAACTTCTGATAAAAAATGCAAAGGAGATATTTTCTTTAATATTAGTTTAGTTTAGATTTTGTAAAATTGCATCATAATATTTTTTCTATTTGATCTGATAGAATTTGTACAATTGAAATAAAATTAAAGACATTTATGGTTATAACTTTCTCTGTCTTCTAATGGTGGCTTTTAGTTTATTTGAATGGAGTATTTTTATTGCTTTCTTTCATATACATTGACAAATAAGAATTTTTAAGAAATTAAACAAATCCACCCCAGAGCCGCCCGGCCAGCAGCATCCGCGCGGCCACAGGCTTTGCCTCCGGCAGCCCGCCCCCCGTCCCGCGAAACCCGCCATCCTCCCAGGTGAGTGAGCGCCCCCCACCCCAGAGCCGCCCGGCCAGCAGCACCCGCGCGTCCGCTGGCTTAGCACCCAGGGCCCCGCACGGGACCCCAGCCCCTCACGCCTTCCGGCGCCCGCGCGCCTCCGCCACCCACCCCACCCCCCAGGTCGCTGGTGAAGAATTCTGCCATCAACATCAGACCCTGTGCCTCTCTGGCCCACCGGGGACCTTCGCTTGTGGTCCACGGAAGACACACTGCTACTCAGATTCAATAGAGTCCAAAGGAAACTCAAGCAAAACTCTAAGGAACGAAGGGAACATAGGCCATACATCTGGATTTCACTACAACCATTATATCTCATGGGCAAGATTCTTCACATCCAGCCCAAAGATAAGTAAACTTCCTTTTTCTTTTTCTTTTTTTTTTCTTTTTTTTTCTTTTCACCTTACTGATCCTTTCAAGTATCACTGCTATAGATCAACTTCCTCATACAGCCACCCCAAAAACATACAACTCCAGGGAGTACACCACTCACCCTCACATTTCACCAAGACATTAAATCGTAAAAGTGCACTACCATACTAATATTTACCCCCTGGTTACTTAACTGAGGTACTAACAGCCTAGTAGCCTCATCTAGGATATAACAATAACAATACACAAACATACCCAATCCAAGGCAAGCACTAGTAATAACTGGCAAGTGCAACAATACCAACTACATCGGTTCAGTGAAAAACACACAGAAACTGAAAGGTCCTAAAAAACAAATCAACAATGTACAAGTCAAAGTGTAGATCCATGAGAAACAAAACCCAAGAAGACCAAGCTCCCACCGAAAGAATCAATCCCATGACCATGGATTCCAACCAGAACAAATCCACAGAAAATAGCCATGAAAGCCAGACCCAACATAACTACTTTCAGAGTATGATCATTACCTATTAAGTTTGTATGAGCGGAAATAATAAAAAATGTATTTAAAAAAAAGAAAAGAAATTAAACAAATAACCATGTTTCAGGTGATAATATACATCAAATGCTGGGGGTGGAAACTCATGTCAGTAATCTAAGCATAGAAGACACCGGATAAAATATTTGGGAGTCAGGTGCTTTCATCCAGACCTCTTTGGTTAGTGTAAACACACACTATACACACTTGTACACACACGCAAACATCTGTAGACAAATATGTAGATCATAGATAGACAATAAGAAAATAGATAACAGATAGATAATTATTTTACTCTTGTCTCCTTGTATACAGGTTTTTACCTTTTTGAGTTTGTGTATTAAAAATAACAGAGGCATATTAAGAGTAGATAAAGGAAATGAAGGATATAAGTCAAAATAAATGTATGTGGAGGATGGAGACTTACAAGGTAAAAAAACAATGGCAGCAATTTAAGAAAGTTAAAATTGAAACCACACCCCATCTTTGGACCAATCTTCTGTGAAATATTCTGTTTTTTCTTTTCAGTTTTATTTATTTTTTTCTACTTTTGCAAGCATATTGAGTATTCATCTCAGCTTCCCTTCCTTCCATTTCCCTTCCATCCCTCTCTTCCATTCATTTTTCCCTCCCATTGCTAAACATTTAATAGAGGTTTTATGTAGACTTTTCATTATATCTGTGGAAAAAATTAATGATATACAGATTGTAGATTTCTTTGTCTCAGAAAGTATCAGACAGCATGGGTGACTTTTCCATCTTTGAAGTAATTCAAAAGAAGGAGAATATCCTACAAACAAATAAGTGGTAAAATGTTCTTATCACCAGCAATGTGTCATGTGAAATCATAAGAAAAATTTAAAAGATACTTAGAAGTCAGAAAACAATGTGGCCACCTATCATTTAAGAATATATTCTTTAAGCATATTTAGTTTTAAATCCTAAACCAGGTGCTATGTTATGCAAATGATTAATGCCCATACTACTGTACATTGTCATGTTAAAATTCCAAACATATTCAATAATTAAATCATAGAATTAGTTTTCTTATATTATACTATTTCTCTATTAATATTTGTTTTTAGAGAGGGAAAATTTAATTAATTAAATGGTAGTGTAGAAAGTGCACAAATAATGAGTTCATTAATTATCATAACATGGACATATTCATGGAACCAGTTGTTGTCCAGGGGAAGATGTAGTCCAGTGACGGGAACTTATCTTTTAAACCATGACTCTTTGACAGCCAAATGACAACTCATTTGGAGGTAAATTGAATCACACTATATGTTTTTATAACTGGCTCTTTCAAAATTATTTTATTTGTCAAACTAATGTATATAAATGCAACAGCTAATAAGTCATTCTTCCACATTGTGGTATATTTCATTTATAACGGTATTATAACATAAATTCTGTTTGTGCTAGACAATTAGGCCTACTTATAGTTTTGACCAGTACAAATTGTGCATTTTGGGCATCTGTAAATGTGTTTGATTAAAGTATGTACACACCTAGTTGATTTATATAACTAGAAGTGGGAATTCTGGGTGCTCAATTTTTGAGGTTTAATATTTAAGATCCTTAAATCATTGGTTTGTCAGTGGAAAAAAGCAATTTGACAAAACTCATAATTTTCTTTGGCTTAAAATGTTGTTGTCTGGTGTACATTTACTTATGAAATAAATCTTAAGCCTACTACTTAATTTAGTTGACTTCTACTTTTATCTATAAATTGCATATGTAATATACCATGATAAGATAATAAATAAAATAATGATTAAAAAGTACATCAAATTCTGTGATTGGTGATTGAAACTTATGTTACTATTAGTAGTGTTAGAAGTTAATTGCAGGTGAATCAGAATGGTTGCTTGTATAATGCAGGGCTATTTGAGTCATCTGGCAGCCTGTGTTTTAATGGGGTTGTCTCTCACTACGTGTCCCTAATGGTTTTCAGTTGTGCTCTGGGAGCATGGTGTGCACAGTTGGCACAGAACCTAATGCTTATTAATTAAGTGCAAATTTATTAAGCAGTACTGTGTGTTTAATGCTGCCATGTGCTACATTAAGAATATGGAATAAACTCAACCACCATACCCAATGTCCCCAAATGAAAACAAACAAGCAAACAAATAAACAAAAACAACAAAACCTGCAGAGTCTCAGATGAGATGATAGTCCAATCTGATTACCTTATAAAAGTAAAGGCATTGTGTTATTCCCTTAAACATCCCTAAAGACTGAAGAGGGTTAATGTTGATGTGGAGGAAACACAAAATACTTGACTCAATGGGACACCCACTGAAAAACCATTCATGGCCCATGAAGTAATTAAGCACTTGACATTGAAAGCAAACTAGATGAAATTCAGTAGTCCACATGTGTAAAATTAGTTGAAAATATGAGGAAGTCTGGCAGGAGAGAGGAAGGATTGTAATGGGGGCAGAAGGGGAGATGGGATTGGGGATAAATTTATGAAAACACTATAAGTTCACTACATTCATGCATAAAACACTAAAAGTAATAATAAAAAGTAATAAAAAGGCAGATTGTACTCCTATATATTTGCATTTGCTGGTTTGTAAAGATAAAATTTTAAAATGAATATTTAAATTTGGAAAAAATATTAATTTTTCTTCTAATTCATTGTAAATTCTAACAATGTTTTCTAAAATGATATTTTCAAGAATTGTGTGATCCTTGGTTTTAATGAGCTGTTCTTTTTACAGTAATTACAAATGAATTTTTTTAAAGTTAAGGAACAACATGAAGATTAATGAAGAGGGGACTGTGATGCTTTATTAACATTTTATTCTGCATTTTGATTGTTTAATAATAGAGTGCAAACTATCAGAAGTAAATGAAATATTTTATAAATAATTCTAGCAAATTCAATTTTATTATGCCTTTTCTTTGTATAATGATAGTGCTGTCTCCATATCATAGTCTAGATTCATCTGAGAGAAGGGTCTCTAAGCTTTCCTGTGAACGATTATCTTTAAAGCTAATATGGTAATTCAATTTTAATTATGAGTGGGGTCATTCATTTAGAAGGGGATCCTAGACTGAGAAAGAAACGGGCTGAGCACTAGCACTATCATCCAGTGCTGTCTCCTTCTTTAGTGTGAATGCAATGTGACTCCTCAAGTTAATGACATTGTGAATTTCCCCCCAAAACTAACGGGCCATATACATATACTTGATTTTTGAGCCATAATAAACTCTTTCTTCCTTAATTTGCTTTTGTTGGGCTACTTTACACAACACTAAAAGATTTGAGAAACCAAATATCTGCATTGAAGAATGGTGGTGTGTATAGGTGCCTTCCAATAGACAAGCTAAGATTCCAAGTAATGCAAAGAATTCATTGGCAAACATCAGTTTAGCAGAGGATAAGAAAGGATCATGATATTCTAATAGGATTTCCATAAGTTATCTACTTATTTCTCATGTAACTACAAATTTAATTTTGTTTCATTCTGGGTAATTAATTTAAAAATACAGATTCACAAAAATAGTATTTGAATCATCTTAATTCTAGATGGCCCAGTGAAATAACTCAGTGTATGAAGATACCTGTGGACATATCTGATCACTCAAGTTAGAATCCTGCATGCATTCTGGAGCTGACATGGTGGGAGGAGAGAACACTTTCTGAAAGTTGTACTCACTGATCTCCACATGTGTGCTATGATATGCATGTGCTTACTCTCATTCTCTCTCTCTTTCTCTCTGTTGATGTATTAAATTAAATATGAATAAAAATTTTAAAGGTGAATGATTTATTATGTCTTTGATATTGTGTGTTTCACTGAGAACTCAGTATCATAGTGAAATAACATGAGGCTTATTTATGAAAAAACTGCAAATGAAATGATACATATATGTGATATGTTTATCTGCTAGCTAAAGGGATTACAGAAAATGCACAACAATAGTGGTAATTAGTATGTTGTATTTTAAAATATATCAGAAATTTATTATGCATTTCCTGGTAGAGAATTAATTTTATCCATACAGAGACTGAGACAGTAACCATGAATTCAAATACAGACATAAGTCTATAAAACAACTGATAGGAAAAATAAACCATGTCATGGTCACAGAAGATCTTGCATATTTTTCTCTATGCTGAAGAATTTTGTCTTTACCACAAACTAGTGATGTTCCTATTTCTAAAATTTACATAGTTCCCTTTTTTTAAAAATGTTATTTATTTATTTTGTGTGTTTGTGCATGTCTGTGTGCACAGCATGCACGTGTGCACTATATTGCCCTTGTGGAGGACCAAAGGTGACATCAGGAATAATTGTAGATTGCTTCTACCTTCTTTGGCTCCACTCTGGGAATTCCCAGGCTCTGCCCCCCAGGCCACTGTCACTTCCACCTGACTTTTTTTTTTACATGGGACCTGAAATCTGAACTCAGGACCTTTTGCTTGCCTGAACCATCTCCTAGCTCCTATGCTCCTATAGCTCCCCTTTCTTTCTTTCTTTCTTTCTTTTTTTTTTTTTTTTTTTTTGCTGACCTTAAAATTTTAATTTATTTAGTTTTTCTTTTTTTAATACATTTTTATTATTTCTGCTCATATAAACTTAATAGGTAGACCAGTTCCCTCCCTCCCTCCTCCTCCCCCCCGAACTCCCGTACCCGCTCCCTCCCTCCCCATCCTCCAGTGCCTCCCCCCCAATTCCCAGAGAGTCCTTTATTGTGTATGCCTAACTTTCCTCTGGGTCCTCCTCTCCGATGACGTACAAGGACCCAGTGGCATTTCCCTGAACCCTTTCTCATGTTCCCCTTAAGCATAGGAACACTACTGTGGCTGTCAATCCCTTGCCTCCAAGGATCTTGGTGCCTTTAGCTGATGCTAGACTTTGTGAGGTCAACAGTGTGTTGGACATTGCGCAGGGCATGCAAAGTCCTATTATGATTGCTTCGGCCCTAACTAGTGTGGAGAATCTTGCAAATGATTGCTCCTCCCATCCTTGTGCTCTTACAATCTTACCGACCCCTCTTCCAGCAAATGGCCCTGAGCTTCAGGATGGGGGGAGATTAGGCTGGCCTAGTTTTATGTGGTTGATATAGAGTCTTTGAAGTTCTGGATTGTGGTTTGTTGATTTTCTTTTGCAGTTTTGCTGCTCCTGCAATGCCCTTCACTTCATCCTGCTGGGCACTGTATGTCACCCCCTGGCCAGAGACAAAAAGCTATTAAACTGGAGTCTTGTTATAATAGCACATTCAAGGGTAGATGTAATAAACGCAGGAAACTTCGGTGAGGGAGGGGTCAGTCACCCATCTGCAAAATGATCACCTTTCATCTGCCAGACTATATGCCCTCCCCTTCTGGTGAGATCATACCCCCTCAGTTGTACATGAACAGGAACGAAGTTCTGTCAATTAACCAGGTGTCACATTACTTACTTGCATTCCTTGGAGGCCTATTTTCTCTGCTGTAACATGGTCCCCTCTCTCCTTGTGTCTGATGTGGCCCTCCAACCCCATCCCTCCTGTTCATAATCCTTGCAATTACTGTATTACATGGACTTACTTTGAGTGTCTCAATGTGGGCTGGGTGAGTTTGGTACTAGGAGCCACCTATTAGGGAGTACATATGGCGCTTAACTTTCTGGGTTTGGGATACTTCACTTAATGTAATTGTTTCTAATGACATCCATTTCGCAGCAAATTCCAGTAATTCATCATTTTTGATGGCTGAGTAGCAATCCATTGAATAGATGTACCAGAGTTTCCTTATCTACTCGTCAACTGTTGGACATTTGGGTTGATTCCATGGACTTTGCTATTGTAAACAGTGCTGCTATGAAGCATGGTCGTGCTTGTGCTATCGAGGTGAACCTCTGCTGCATGGGGGGTTATTCCCAAAAGTGCAATAGCAGAGTCATATGGCATTTCAATCTTTAATTTCTTTAAGAATCTCCAGATGGCTCTCCAGAGTGGCTGTATGAGCCTGCATTCCCACCAGCAATGTAGCAGAGTTCTCCTCTTTCCACATCCTATCCAGCATTTGTTGTTGTTTGTATCAACTATGGTTTTTATAGTATCTGGCCTTATATCAAGGTCCTTGATCCATTTGGAATTAAGTCTTGTACATGGTGACAAGTACGGGTCCAGCTTTAATCTTCTGCATGTGGAGATCCAGTTTTGCCAGCACCATTTGTTGAAGATGCTATTCTTTTTCCATTGGATTCTTTGTGCCCCTTTGTCAAAGATCAAATGGATGTATTTTCGTGGGCTGATATCTGGGTCTTCAATCCTTATCCATTGATCTGTGTGTCTATGTTGGAGCCAGTACTAGGCTGTTTTTATAACTATGGATTTGTAGTATAGACTAAGGTTTGGTATGGTAATACCTGCAGCAGTGTTTTTGTTACTAAGGATTGTCTTTGCTATCCTGGGTCTTTTGTGCCTCCATATGAATTTTGAGATTATTTGGTCAACTTCTTAAAGAATTGCTTTGGGATTTTAATTGGTATAGCATTGAATCTGTATATTCCCTTTGGTAGGATGGTCATTTTTATGATGTTGACTCTGTCAATCCAGGAACATGGGCGGCCTTTCCACCTTTTAGTGTCTTCTGTAATTTCTTTTTTAAGGGTTTCAGATTTTCATTGTAAAGGTTACTTCCATCCTTGGTTAGGTTTATACCAAGGTATTTCATTTTTTAGGGGCTATAGTAAATGGGATTGTTTCTCTCAGGGCTTTTTCACTTCTTTCATTCTGGGCATATAGGAAGGCCTCTGATTTTTGCACATTTATTTTGTATCCACATTTATTTTGTATTCTGCAACCCTGCTGAATTTCTCAATTAGTTCCAGAGCTTCCTGGTGGAGTTTTTGGGATCCCTCAGGTATAAGATCATGTCATCTGCAAGTAGGGATAGCTTGACTTCTTCCTTGCCGATTTGAATCACTCTTATGTCCCTTTCATGTCTTATGGCTTCAGCTAAGACTTCAAGTACAATATTGAATAGAAGTGGTGAGAGTGGACAGTGTTGTCTAGTTCCTGATCAAAGTGGGAATGCTTCCAGTTGTTCCCCATTGAGCATAATCCTTGCTGTGGGCTTGTTATATACAGCTTTTATTATATTGATAAAGGTTCCTTCCATTCCTACTGTTTCTAGCGTTTTGATCATAAAAGGCAGTTGGATCTTGCCAAAGGCTTTTTCTGCATCTATCGAGAGTATCAGTGTGGTCTTGGACTTTGGACTGGTTTACATGATGAATTACATTTATTGATTTGCATATGTTGAACCAACCTTGTGTACCAGCGATGAAGCCTACTTGGTCCCCGTGAATAATCTTTTTGATATGTTTTTGAATCCGATTTGCTAAGACTTTGTTGAGAATCTTTGTGTCTGTGTTCATCAGAGAGATTGGCCTATAGTTTTCTTTTTTAAGTGAATCTTTATTAGTTTTTGGGATTGAGACGATATTAGCTTCATAGAAGGAATTTGGTAGTGTTCCTTCCTTTGCTATTTGATGGAACAGTTTAAGGAGTATTGGTGTTATTAACTCCTTAAATGTTTGGTAGAATTGTGTGCTGAATCCATCTGGTCCAGGACATTTTTTGGTGTGAAGATTTGAGATTACTTCTTCAATTTCCTTATATGTTATAGGGCTATTTAAGTAATTCACAACTTCTTGATTCAATTTAGGTAAGATGTGTTTATTTAGAAATTCATCCATCTCTTTTGTGTTGTCAAACTTCACTGAGTATAAGTTTTTGAAATATGATGTTATAATTCTCTGAATTTCTTGGGTATCAGTAGTGATAACTCCATGTTCATTTCTAATTTTGTTAATTTGGGTTTTCTCTCTCTTGCTTTTGGTTAATTTAGCTAGGGGTGTATAAATCTTATTGATTTTTTCAAAGAACCAGCTTTTTGACTGGTTGATTTTTTCTATTGTTGTCTTAATCTCGATTTCAGATATTTCTCCCCTTATTTTGCTAATCTCCTCTCTTCTACTACTTTGGGATCAGATTGCTCAAGTTTCTCTAAAGCCTTAAGCTGCATCATTCAGTTATTCATTTCTGATGTTTCCATTTTTTTGGTATAGGCATTAAGAGCTATGAACTTACCTCTTAGGACAGCTTTCATTGTGTCCCAGAGATTTTGGTAAATTGAATTTTCATTATCATTCACTTTCATGAAATCTTGAATTTCTTTTTAATTTCTTCCTGAATCCAGTTCTCATTCAGCATCATATTGTTAAGTTTCCAGGAGTTAGTGTATTTTCTGTTGCTTGTTGTGTTGTGGATGTCCAGCTTTAGGCCGTGGTGGTCTGATTAGGCACAGGTTAGAATTTCAACTTTTTTGTATATGTGTAGATTCATTTTGTGGCCCAATATGTGATCTATTTTGGAGAAAGTTCTGTGTGCTGCTGAGAAAAATGTGTATTCTTTGGTGCGTGGGTGAAAAGTTCGATAGAGATCTGTAAGGTCCATTTCTTTCAGGGTTTGATTAAGTTCCAAAGTGTCTCTGTTAAGCTTTTGACCTGTTGATCTATCCCATGTTGAGAGGACGGTGTTGAAGTCCCCACGAATTATCGTTTGGGGGTTTGTTTTCCTTGCATTAGACGCTGTAGGAGGGGCCCGTATTGGGTGCATAAATGTTAGGTATTATGAAGTCTTCCTGGTGAATTGTACCTGTGACTAAAATGTAGTATCCATCCGTGTCTCTCATGATTCTCTTTGGTTTGAATTCTACTTTGTCTGAAAGCATAATTGCTACCCCTGCCTGTTTCCTGGTTCCATTAGCTTGCAAGATTTTGGACCAGCCTTTCATTCTTAGGATGTGCCTATCTTTTGTGGTGAGATGAGTTTCCTGAAGGCAGCAGATTGTTGGACTGTGGTTTTTAATCCAAGTTTGTAATCTGTGTCTCTTAATCGGTGAATTAATACCATTGACATTTAATGTTATAATGGAGATATTATTTTTAATTCTGTACATTTTTTATGTTTAGTAGATTTTGTAAGCATGTTGTTTGATATTTATGTTTGGTTGTATTATACTTCCCTTCTGTCCTCCTGGATACGCTTGTTCTTTTCTTCAAGCTTGAGTATCATTTCTAGCATTTTTCGAAGGCCTGGTTTGGTAGACATGTATCCCTTCAAGTTGTTTTTGTGCTGGAAAACTTTTCATTCTCCCTCAATCATGACAGATAGTTTTTCCGGGTATATCAGTCTGGGTTGGCATTTTTGCTCATTTAATACTTGAAGTATGTCTCTCCATGCTCTTCTTGCTTTTACTGTTTCCATTGAGTAGTCATTTGTTATTCTAATAGGTTTACCTTTAAAAGTGACTTGCTTTTTTTCTCTTGAAGCTCTCAGCACCCTTTCTTTGTCTTGAATGTGGAGTGTTTTGACTATTATTTGCCATGGCGATTTTCTATTTTGGTCATATCTGTTTGGAGTGCGAAATGCCTCTTGTATTTGGATAGGCCTCTCATTCTTTAGTTGTGGGAAGTTTTCATTTATGATGAATTGAAATATTTCCTCTGGTGTGGTATTTTGGGATTCTTGTTCTGGTATTCCATGAATGCACATGTTAGGCTTCTTCAAGGTGTCCCATATCTCTTGAATGTTCCTCTCCAGTATCTTTTGGCTTTAACAATCTCTTCCATTGAGCTGGTCAATTCTCCCACTTTCTTCAAGATCTGAAATTGTATTTTCTGTCTCATTTGTTCTGCTGATAAGACTCTCTGTTGAGTTTTGGGTTGAAGATAACTTGTCTTTTAGTTCAATTTTAAACTCTGCCTGAGACTGTTTTAACCTATTTTTGTTTCTTGAACTGTTTTTTCAACTCCTCCAGGTGCCTGTTGTGTTCCTGTTCAAAGTGGTTGATATGGTTGTTTAACTCTTCTCGGATTTCTCTTTCATAGTATTAATGATCAACTCTGAAGTATTATGCTGGGTCTGCTTTCATGGCTATTTTCTGTAGGATTTGTTCTGGTTGAATCCTCGTTATGGATTGATTCTTTCGGTGGAGCGTGGTCTTCTGGGTTTGTTTCTCAGGATCTGCACTTGACTTGTACAGTTGATTTGTTTTTTAGGAACCTTTCAGTTTCTGTGTGTTTTTCACTGAATCAACGGTTGTATTGTTACATCCCAGTTTTTACAGTGCTTGCCTTGGATTGAGATGTTGTATATTGTTATTTTATCCTAGATGAGGCTACTAGGCTGTAGTACGTCATTAGTCAGTTATGTTACCAGTGCGAATATTAGTTGGTAGTGCACTTTTACGGATTAGTATCGGTGAAATGTTGGGGTGGTGGTGTACTCCCTGAGTTGTAATTTTGGGGTGGCTGTGAGAAGTTGATCTACAGCTGATACTTAAAGGATCATCTTATTTTGGGCTGGAGAGAGAATCTTGCCCGTGAGTATCGAGTGATCCGGATGTTGGCCTGTGTTCCCGTTTCTTTAGATTTTGCTTGAGTCCTTGGACTCTATGATTCTGAGTAGCAGTGTGTCTTCGGGACCATGTTGTAGGTCCCCGTGGCCAGAGAGGCAGAGGGTCTGATGTTGATGGCAGAATTCTTCACCTGTGACCTGTAGGGGGGGGTGGAGACACGGGGGGGAGGTTGCGAGGGGCTGGGGTCCGGGGCGGGGCCCTGGGGGCAAAGCCGGCAGTTGAGATGCGGGGTGCTGCTCCACGATAGGGGGCGGGGCTGGGCTGGGCTGGGCTGGGCTCTCTTGCTCCCTGGCTCACCTGGGAAGGTCGGTGGGGAGGGGGGGTGGGGCCCCGCGGGCAAAGCTGGCAGCCGCGGGGTGCGGTGCTGCTGGCCGGGCGGCTCTGGGGTGGGGGTAGCTCCCCTTTCTTTAAACATACAACAACAAAAAAATGGAAATTGCCCAAGAATCCTGCCACCATCAGTTCTTCTCCTCATACTTATTCTTCTAGGTTACTGAAATATTCACAAAATTTGTCCTTTTACACTTTGAACTGTGAATTTAAGGCATGAAACTATTCAAAGCCTTTTTAGTGCGGAATCGTTATTGTCAGATTTCTTCTTTTCAGGAACAGTTAAAAGGAAGTGCAGGCAGACTAATTGGAAAGGGTATTTGAAGGCAACCTATAGAAATAGAAAAGCTTATTTTTGTCTTAGGGATTTTTGAGGCCTCTATCCAACAGTTTTTTGGTACATATTACATCCTGGCCGTGGGATATTTATTATTTTGTCAAAGATTTAATACTAATTCCTAATATTCTCCCCCCCTCCCTCTTTTTCTCTTTAACCCTCTCTACTCTCTCGGGAGGCAAAGCCTCATTGTAGTAGCCTAGGCTGGCCTTGAATATTCTATAACTCTGCCTTAAACTCTCACACATAGGAATTACAGGTTTGTCCTGTACACTTGTTTATTGATTGTGCATCAACTCTGCCTTCCTTCCTTCACAAAGTGATTTCAGGTTCCACAAAAACTCTCTCTCTCTCTCTCTCTCTCTCTCTCTCTCTGTGTGTGTGTGTGTGTGTGTGTGTGTGTGTGTGTCCCAGAGATTTTTTTTTCTTTTTAAAATCTCTTTCTGAAGCAACTATCTCAACTCATTCCTCTTTTTATTATCACTTTATATTTAAGTTTTTCTTCAATGAGTTTTCTGTCCATTCTGTTTATTATTCCAAAAGTACCTAGGATTTCCATCTTTTATTCTTGGTTATATTGTCATATTCATGCCCTTTGTAAATATTTAAGTTTTAATGAATTTTTATTGATTAATTGAATAGGACTCAGTTTTTACAATATAATCTTATTTGATATGAAATATAATCTTTTATCAAACATATGATTTATTGTTCTAAATTAGTTGGTAGGGTAGCCTCAAACCCATGATACTGCCACCTCAGCCATTCAGTCGCTAGAGCAGCTGAGGATTAGAGAGACAGTATACTTTTCAATATTAACTCTTTAGATTTTTTTCTCTTCTGAGAATATTTTGCCACATTGATCAAACTGGCCTTCAACTTGGGGAGATCCTCTGCCTCCTAAGCATTGAGATTATAGGCAAGCATGATTGACTTTTGTCTCCCAAGAATCTGCCACACTGTGGAGTGATGACAACTATCTGTCACCAGCAACATTTGGGCATCAGCACTTCGTTAAACATCAGCCAACCCCAAATGCTTCCTGCATGTGTTTCCAAATAGTCCTTTAACTTTTATCACTCCAACTGAGAAAAGGCAGAAGAACAGTGAAGACCTCAGAATGCATCTACATCTGAGCCACAGAATCTATGTCTTTGCTTAGTAAGAATCTTCTGTTTGACTTTTGCTGTTCTTTATCTTTTCTTGGTTACTTAGTTTCAACACTATACTTAAGTCACCACACAGGTCTTTCCTGCTCACTCCTTGCAGTTATATAAACATGTTCAAGAGAAAAATGAGCTTTCATTTTCACTGGGGAAGAGCCATCTTCTTTGACCAGATTAATAAAAACCTTCTCACTAACTCTAGGCACTAGGGTTCTAACAGACATACCACAGCCTCCAAGTACCTAAATATGACATACTTATTTTTTCACGAACTCTAAGTTGACCATGAAGACTCTTCCAAACAACAATCTGAATTTCAGGAATCAAAAAAATACAGTGTAGCATAAGCAACTATATAAGGATGCATTGGGTATATTTCATGCTGCCCTGTGGATTTCATGTGATAACAGTGGAATGCAACTTCTTATGCACCATTTCAAATCAGTGCTTCCTATAGCATACCATTAAAAAAATCAAGAATACAGACATTTAAAACTCTAACCAAGAGTTATTCTTGATAAACAAATAGCAGGGCAATATCACATCTACCTGATGTTCCTACAGTTATACTCAGGCCTCTTTCAAATCTATGTGCATAAATATCCACCAGTTTTGATTAGACTCCTCAAAATAAATTAAGGTTATTCCAAATACCATCCATCCTTTATTTTTTTTTTGGTGTTGTTGTTGTTGTTCATTTTGAGACTGGGGATGGTGGTCCTGAGACAACTTTTGAAAGCTGTTTTTCTCCTTCCATTCTCTACCTCACTCTAGAATCCAGCACATATCAGAGATGGGATGGAAAGTCGTGGCCTCCATGAGTGAATGTACATCTTGGTTAATACTAAAAATGCCCCATCTAGAGGGCCAGTAGCTCATTAGCTTTTGTGTCTAAGCTCCCATTAACCCTTTCAATTCTTGCAACTAGCCAAAGATGTGTGTAGGCTCAGACTTCAAATGATCAAGTACCCCTTCACTTCAGGCAACTGAGTGCATGTTGCACTCACACTAGTTTGCCGTACAGCTGGATACTGTAGACATTGCTACCATTTGAGATGTACAGAAATCACTCAATTTTCAAGGATATACAAATTTCACAAGATTTTTTGTTAGCTGGCATTTAATAGTACTGATGCAAATGCTAACTTTCCGCCATCCATCAATGTTGGTAATGAGTACTTGTAAAATGTGCTGGAACTTGTTAGGGATTACTAGAAACACGGCGGTGGCACCAGTGGCGATATGTAGGCCTGCGGTGAAAGGGCATGGAATATAATCTTAATGAATTAAAGAACTGCATCTGAGAATAAATAGGTTATAGTGAATAAATTTTAGATGCACATTTCCTGTTTCTAGGATTGATCTTTACACAGAAAATTTGTATCTGCCTTTTGAGAAAAAAGTTTTTTACTTTACCTATTCATGTATTCATTCTTTATTGTGCATGTATGCATTTATGTGGGTATGATTATGACACTGTATGCAAGAGGGATCAGAGAACTATCTGTAGAAATACATGTGGTTTCAAACATAGATTATTAGTGTTTGTGGCCAACATTCTTATTTACTGAGACATACTGGCATTCTTTAATTATATATTTTGAGAGCATCAGTAATCATAACTGAAAATGAGATTATATTTTTGCTTACAACTTATAAGTGCTTCCCATTTGTGCTTCTGAGAATTCTGTGAATTTTCTAGCTTATCATATTTATTTTATAGATGAAGGGAAGTTTATCTGTTCATTAATTGTTGGAATGATTTTTACCAATCCTCAGATAATCTTTATAGAAATTAATTGTAAGAATCCTTTTGGTTTTATTGAAATACAGATGACATTTAGACAAAGAATTGAGAGATTTTTCTTAGGGTTAAAGAGAAAGAACTCTTCATTTTTTTGAAATGAAGTCTTCAGAAGGTATTATTTTTCATCTGGATGATTTTGTGGTCTATATTGTGAAAACTTGACCTCCCATTGTTATTTTGTTCCCATGAAGGGGGTCACCTTAAGGATGAAAACAAGAATTGATAGTCTCAGAAATTTCAAAGATAAAGATGATATCCACTGGATTTAGCAGAGTTGATTCTGATGTGCTTCTGTATTTCTACTTGTGTGAGCAAGTATAATTGCTCATTTTGTCCAATATAATTGGTTCTTCTATACTTGCAGCCAAAAAACAGTCTAACTGAACTTCAATGTTTTTATTCTTCTATTCTTCTTATAACTATTTTCTGTGATTGAACTCAGTTGGATGTCATTCATTTAGTCAAGCATTGATTTGTATCACAGTAGCTACTTGGGTGGACATTTCATGGCAGAAATTTTTTGCCTATTACAGTCACTTCACTTTGAATTCAGATAGCACTTTTAGTGAACTTCCAAATGTAAGTTCCCAGGTACTACCATTATTACTAGTATTGATCAGTTTAGAATCTTCCAACAACTAAAATCAATTACAAGTCAAGGGTAATGTTGTTCTGCTTTTCAGTCCACATGATACATACTATTGGGAGTTGCTTTTAGGTAGAAAGAGACCAATTTGAGTTTGTCTGCTCTTTGAAAGTTTTATAATCTTTCATCAGTTAATATTGATTTTTTTCAGTCAAGTTAGAAATGCTTGAGACAGTAGCTGTCGATTCAACTAACAAGTCTTACAAGTCAGTAATAGTTAAACATCCTTAGCAGTTCCTATATTTCCAAAGAGGCTGAAATGTTAGCTCTATATTCAACATAGTCTTTGTCAACTTTGAACTAGGTAGGGTCTTCTCTTTAAAATAAATGAATAAATAAAAGCTTATGATAACTTTATTATGACTTAATATTAGAACCATTTCATATTTTCTTTTTACTGTTACTCCTATGTTTTATTATTTCCAAGAAATAATTGTACTCTTTTGCTGTAAGATTACAGATAAAAATATCTTTGATAATGCTGTGGCTGCTATTACATTTGTGTAAAGCATTTTGAAAGATTATATCTTGGGAGTATTGAATTCATTTAAAATAAAATTACCTCATGAAAAGAATAATTTCATGAATGACTGATATAGAACATTTTTACATAAAAGCTAAAATCATTGATAAACAGTACTTTGGCATGAAGCTCTCTTTTTGATAGATCACATACTAAAATCTACCTGAATAGCATATTACCACATTTTTATACACTGTACACTTAGTTTACATAAATTGTCTTACTTTTTAACTTTTTGCATTAGTTCATCACTACTTTGATGCTCTTTAACAAAAATGAATTAGATTCTTAATTATAATATTATTTTTATAAATGAATGTAATCTTAATGTAGTATTAAAGTAGTAGTATATGAAAACATTTTACTACATTTCCACTTTTATATATATGTAATGAGATGACAGCAAGAGCGAGGAAATATGTGTAAATTATATTTTCAGAAGAGGTCATTTTAGTAAACAGGATATATAAAAACTCAAACCACTCAATAATAATATAGGACTGCAAAATCCCATAATAATCGAATTGAGAATATAAAGTAGGTGTAACTAGATAGTTGACAAATGAAATCATATAAAGGTCCACCAGACATATTGAAAACTGTCATCATCACTACTTAGAAAAATTCGAATCAAAATCACTGTGAGATATAATTTTATAATCTTACTCCACATAAAATGCCACTGGGTCCTTGTTCGTCATCGGAAGGAGGGCCCAGAGGAGAGTCAGGCATGCACAAGAAAGGACTGTGGGAATTGGGGCAGGAGGCACGGGGGGATGGGGTGGGAGGGGTGAGGGAAGGGAGAGCAGGGGGTTCGGGGGGGAGGAGGAGGGAGGGAGGGAACTGGTGAACCTATTAAGTTTGTATGAGCTGAAATAATAATAAAAATGTATTAAAAATAAAAAAATATAATATGTAAAGGGAAAGAGCCCAAGTATTAGTATATGGAGAAAAAGAACCTTTTGGACACTGTTAGTAGTTAGTACAACTAGTATGAGATATATCATGGAGCTTTCTTAAATTCAAACACCATACAAATCAGCAAAGCCTGTGGAATACAGTCATAGAAATGAAATCAGCATGAAATGAAACATTTGCACTATATTTCAGCATGATTCAATACACAGTAAAAAAGAAGTACAAACAAATGAACAATCCATCAAGTGATTAGCAGATAAATGTGGCACATGTTTGACAATGGAATTCTATTCAGATATAATAAATGATGAAATTCTGCTCCAACCTGTAAAATGAATGGAACTGGATGCATTAAGTGAGATAAAACTGGCATAGAACAGGCCCAAGGTGATCTCAATCAAATTTGAATCAATTTTTTAAAGACCTTTTTATTTTTTTATTTATTATTTATTCAATTGTGTGTGTATGCGTGTGTGCGCGTGTATGTATGTGTGTGTGTAGACCCACGGACGAATTCGGGAACCACCATGGACCGCCTCCACCTCCTCCTTGTTTACTCTGCCTCGGGATTCACAGGCTCCGCCCTACCAGGACCTGGAAACGCAGGCCAACCCGGCTTCCACCTGGCATCTATACTGTAGGGTCCAGGATCTGAACTCAGGACCTTCCACCTGCAAGGCAGAGGCTTAACCCCTGAGCCACTCTCCAGCCCCTAAATCAATTTTTGTATTGAAATTTGAATCAATTACAAATCCATTGTAGAAGTTGAGAGATTATTTACCTAATGAGCTCAGATAGGAGATAAACAGAGGGGGTGGGAAATGATGAGCAATTGGTAATTTAAATTATAGACAATGAGAAAAAAATCATCCTGGCAGCCTCAAAGGGAGCTCTGCAATACACACATTCAAAGGCACAAAAAGGTCTGAGGGACATGGCTGTTGAAGAAGAGTGAGGAGTGGGAGAGGAGGAGTTGGGTGGGGAGGAAGTCAAGGCAGTTATTTGAATTCATTTTGCTTATATATGAAAAATCTCAGTAAAAATGTAATTCCAGTATCTTCTTGCACAGTAGAGTAGTCATAATATACTGTATATTCCACAAACATCTGCAGTAAATAATTTTGAATTTCCTTACTACAAAAATGAAAAATACTTGAAAGGATATACTTATTATATGCCTTTGATTTGAATATTAATGCATATGAAATATGAAAATTTCATATGCTCTATACCACAAATATAGCAGAGTTTCTCATTGTAAACGTTCTGAAACTATAATGACTGAAATATTTTATTACTTGTGAGCTGAACTATTCCAATTATGAAAGATACGTATTACCTTATATTTTGTCCTATCAGTCTTATGGGAGAGGGAAGGGAACAGGAGAGGATGGGGATATCTATTGAACTTGTATGATTAGGAAAAAATAAAATGTAGAAGAAAAATATGTAGAAAAAATATTTTTCTACTTACTGAGTTCATGTGACACTCAGTGACAAATGTAAGTATATATCAGACAACACTTGTGAGGAATTAGTGTGTGTACAGATCTCTGCCCTCCTTGAGTTAGGTGAGTAAGAAGAATCCAGTGTTCTGACAGAAAATATGAACCATTTTGGAAATTTAAGAGAACCGTGAATTTAAAATATGCCAAATTTTGCAACTATAAGTATGGAATTTAAATTTCTTCATTTTATATTATCACATGCTTTATCCTATATATGCATCACAGAGCAAAGGAAAATAAGCAATGTAGGTGAGCACAGAGTCCAGGCTTGGATAGCCACTGTGGCCAATGCTTTCCAGTATATGCCACAGCTGCCCTGGTACATGCCAAGGAAGCATAGTCCTTGGTGAGTAGGCCGAGCCTTCTGCCTGCTGCCCAAGTGTCTCTATAATGCCCCCCACCTCTCTGCCTCTAGGTGCCTGAGAATGACAGTCAGAACTTGTGGTCTGGTCGGCTCCCTGCATACATGACCCTCTCTCTATTGGTACGCGGATCCCCACTGTGGACATGCCAGTGCCAGGATTGGCCAGCTCTCCCTTTGTGAGTCTTTGTTCCTGTACAGTAAAGTAGACACCACCCCCTCATGATGTCTGGTGTTTGTCGCTTGTTGGCACTGTCGTCCTCATTGCAAAATCTCCACCAGGCCAGCTGGGGGAGAAAGGGAAGAGGGAGGGGAAATTAGGGAGGGATGGGAGTGACGGTGGGGCCTCGTGGGTGCGAGGTGAATGGGCTCCCATTGGTTGCTCATCTCTCCTTCCCATTGGTTATTATCCCTCTGCCCATTGTTTGTCCATCCCTCTGCCTGTATGGTTCCTTATTGAGGCTTGTCTGTAGCTAGACCTCCTCGATTTGGGAGCCCTGGTTAGCGCTTCCCTGAATCAGTAGTACCACACTGCATGAATCTACTGAACTCCCAAACAGCAGCCAAGCTGTTCTTGCTGCGGTGCCTGCTGTTGCAACAAAGCAAAACACATTGTAAGGGTTTTCTGCATAAAATTTTAAGGAATGCAAGTTTTAAGATGTTAGTAGTTCTGAAAAACACAAAATATAGAATAAGGAGCAGTTAACATTTACAAATGAAAAAATAGTACTAAAATTTAACTAAGCTGAACAAATTTGGCACTGGAGTAAAATTCTGAGTTCCACATTCACATTCCAGTTTTACTTCTAGCATTATTTATGGTTATCTTTAAACTTATGAAATATGGTTGTAGGCACAGAATTGCCACAGGATACTTTAACTCTAGTACTTCCCTCAGACATTGATTCAAAATGTAATAGAATTAGGAATAAAATTACCATGGTATAGTTAAAAAGAATCCATTGAGCTACAAGAGGAGATTTGAAAGGAAATTCAACCAGATTATTCCTAATAAAATTTATGGAAGGTTTCGCAGTGTAAAGCAATATAGTCACCAGGACAGATATGTAGTATACTTTAAATAAAAAAAAAAAAAAAACTTTAAATTTCTTTGCAGTCCAAATACAGAAAAAAAGAATAGAAAAATGAGAAATATAAAGGAATAATAAAGGAGATGTAATGATTTATAGTGGTTGTAGACACAAATTCTTTATTTTATTATTCACATGAAATTCAATGTTTTGTGAGTGTGTATATATGTGTGAATATATGCATGAATTCATATTATTATTATTTCAAGTATAATGCAAAGAAAAGTTGTAATATTTTTCCTAAGTAACAAAATGCCATTTAAAAAAACACAATTAGGTAAAATAGGCACTAAGTGATAGCTTTTCTACTATATACTTTCCTCCTTTTTTATATTCTACTATCTGACTGAAGAATATATTAATACAGTATTTCAAAATTTTAATAAAACAATTGCTTAAACTCTTGAATCTACTGATTACTGATCATTTACAACTGAGGGGGTATGATCTCATCAGAAGGGGAGGGCATATAGTCTGGCAGATAAGTAACCATTTTGCAAATGGGTGATTGACCTCTCCCTCACTGTGGTTTCCTACTTTTATTACATCTACCTTTGAATATACTCTTATAACAAGACTCTAGTTTAATAGCTTTTTATCTCTGGCCAGGGGGTGAAATACAATACCCATCAGGATGGAATGAAGGGCATTGCAGGAGCAGCAAAACTGCAAAAGAAAATCAACGAACCATAATCCAGAACTTCAGAGACTCTATATCAACCACCTGGAACTAGGCCAGCCTAATCTCTCCCCATCCTGAATCTCAGGGAAATTTGAGGAAGAGGGGGCGGTAAGATTGTAAGAGCACAAGGATGGGAGGAGCAACGATTTGCAAGATACTCCACACAAGATACTCCACACAATTCGACTTTGCGTGCCCTGCACAGTGTCCAACACACTATGGACCCCACAAAGTTTAGCATCTGCTAAAAGCACCAAGATCCTTGGAGGCAAGGGATTGACAGCCAAAATAGTGTTCCTATGCTTAAGAGGAAATGCCGCTGGATCCTTGTATGTCATCGGAGAGGAGGACCCAGAGGACAGTCAGACATGCACATTAAAGGATTCTCCAGGGTTTGGGGGGGTAGGCACTGAGGGATGGGGAGGGAGGGATGAAGGGAGGGAGATCAGGGGGGAGGAGGAGGGAGGGAGGGAACTGGTGTACCTATTCAGTTTGTATGAGCGGAAATAATAATAAAAAATGTAAAAAAAAATGAAAATTGAAAATATTATGCACTCACTATATTCATGTATACCACATAAAAATAAAAAATGATGAAAAAAAGAATTCAACAGCTTATTGAGAGTGTTATACATGAAGACAAGTTAAGCATTTATGCCTGGAATGCAAACATGTTTTGAAATACACAAATCAAGAAATGTGCTATATCACATTGAAAGAATAACCATATGCCTATCTCAATAAAAGCAAGAATACCTGAAAGCCAATTAGGACTCTCTGTGAAGTGATCAGGGTCACGCCCAAGACCCTTGCCCTCAGCGCCATCTTAAGTCCCATGTGCTTGGCCATGCCCTGGGGTAAATCCTGGGTGGGCCCAACACTTCTGTTCTTAAAGTCTTTTTTTCAGGTACTTTGTTACAATAATGAGAAAAACAATACTATGATAAGACTTATAAAGGGAATAGAAGGGGCTGGAGAGGTGGCTCAGGGATTAAGCCTCTGCCTTGCAGGCAGAAGGTCCTGAGTTCGGATCCTAGACCCACGTATAGATGCCAGGCGGAAGCGGGGGGCGGCCTGCGTTTCTGGTCCTGGTAGGGCCGAGCCTGTGAATCCAGGGTCAGAGTGAACAAGGAGGAGGTGGAGGAGTCCATGGTGGTTCCCGAATTCGTCCGTGGTTCTACACACACACACATACATACACACATGCGTACACACATACATGCACAGTTGAATAAATAATAAATAATTAAAAAAAGGGAAATAGAAAAAAATTGACCGTAGTGATTCAATCCAAGAAAGAACAATTCTCTCCTGAATTGTAAAAACTGAGAAATCCCTTTCTTTGAAATATGTTTATTTTCTGTGAATGTTTCTTTAAATATCTAATTTATAAGGAACAAAAGAAAAGCTCTCAGAACTCAACCAAGAAACACTCTATTTCAATGGAAGACTAGTGTAGCAGATAACCTCAACTAGTTAGAGTGTAGAATATTCAAGACACTCCAGTCATGACAGAGCTGCTGTACCCTGAAGGTCACTACAATAAGAACTTCTACCATGAATCTACACAATGGAAGACATATTAACATTCTTCCAAGGACTAGCCACATTCTCAGGAGAAATAACTGCACTCAGACAGTGATTTTAGTGGCAAGTACTGGCTAAGAGAAGAGGAACCTTCCCACTTATGACTTTGTCAATTGAAAAGCCACATATACAGCAGAAATCTGATCCCTTTTACCAACCTAGGGACCTTAAAGGGAGTCTTGTGGTTCACACATGCAGAGGGACAGAAGGGTGAAAGGGACATGAGTGGATTGAATAGGGGAGGGGTGTGTGTAGAAGGAAATTAATGGGTGGAAAGGGGGGAAGTCAGGGCAACCATATAAACTCACTTTGTATGTGAAAAAATCTCAATAAAATTTTTTAAAATTTTAAAAAGAATTACAAGACAATAATTACAAAACAAAAGAAATACAAGTATTCAATGTGAATTTACAAATAAATTTGCAATAAGTTAACGACAATAGAATACAGAGATATGGTAGAGCCATCTGAGATGTCAAGCTTCCCAAGATTAAAGAGAGCATCTTTGGAAAGATAAGATCTATACTTATATCAGAAATCATCAGTGACTCTGGCATATACCAGTTTAGAGACTGAAGAAAGTTACAATAAAAATTGCAAAAAAAATGCAGAAATAAAATGAAAGCTTAATTCCCTGTTTAAATCAATGATTTGAAAAACATATACAAGTGACAAATTGAAAAGATAGGTACTGTCTGAAAAATGGGTTTTGATGCAATTTGATCTTTTCAGTATTATGATTATTAAATTTTGGCTCCATAAAAATAAGCACATATTAAGTAAAAATTTTTCTATGAGATATCACTTCAAAAATTAGTTTTTGAACAAAGATCACTTGGTAACATTACAACTAGAAAGCACTTATCTAGCTAGTGGCCATATGCTTCTAGCTGATTTTCCCATAGACCATCTCTACAATAAGCAATGAGGTACTCATCTGTTCAGTCCTTTGTTATTAGTGTTAGATGTATCAAAACACAGATGGGTTATTTAAAATGTATTTACAAATATTCTCATTGTTTCACTATAATAGTGTTTCTCTATCCCATTGCTATTCCTAAGTATTTTATTTTAACTTCAGTAATTATTTTGTTGAATGAAATGAGCCTTCTCGAAAAAGATAGCTAGTGCATCATCTAATTTTATGTGTCATCTAAAAGTACTAACTCATAGAAAAAAAATAAAGAAGAGAATGCCAGTTAGATTGCTGTTGAATAGGGAGAATGGCATACAGGATTGTAATTTTTAAGGTTAATTTTTATATGTAGCATTTATAGAATACAATGTATTTATTTGTGATAGTTGCTAAGACAATAGGTCTTGTTTCTATAAAAATGATATGCGTATGAGAAAATGCATGTTAATGTGTTAGAACAGGCCATTTTATGATACATATTTCATAATATCTTAAATACATATAAAAGTAAGCATTTTAATTGATTAACAATGAAGTAAAACATTGTAGGAAAGAACTGTTAGCATTCAATCATCCATTGGTTTAAATATATTCTGTGTTTGCCACAGATCCACTTTTACTAAAGTCTTGACTTGCGGATAGAGTTATTGGAAGTAATGGAGTTAGCTCCTATTAGTAGTTTTAGTAATTATTGGAATTTCTCTTAAAGTTCTGTAGGGGTGTGTGTGTGTGTGTATGTGTGTGTGTGTATGTTAGTATTTTGACTCAGGGTCTCACTCAACAGTTGAAGATCATTTGGAATTACCTGAATTGTAAAGTTAAGACCTTGTACTTGTGATTCTATTGTCTCTGTCTCTTCAGTGATGAAATTCCTAGCAAACTCTAACACACTTGAGTTCTAGTTCAATCTGTATCAACACATTGCCTATACATATTCTTTTGCTTAGGCTACCCAGCATAATGCAGTATAGCTGAGTAACTAGTGCCACTGCTGTATTCCCAAGCCTCCAAAACTACAAGGTAAGTTAAACCTTCTTTTCTTTGTAAAACTAGTACCCAGAGTTATTTCATTTCAGCAGTGAAAAGATGACTAAAAGTGGAGATTGACAGAGTGAGTCCATGGCTAAAGATATATCTGAAGATATGGTGGAGTATTTTAATTAATTAATGCACATAAGATGAAAATAAGATGCAAGTAATTCTTTTAGAAATTGGAATAAACTTTTTGTCTCCATGACAAATAATATTATTCACTGAACACATTTTCTAAGTTTGTGTAAAGTCACACAAAATATGATAAATTAGTTTATTTGTAAGAAAAGATTTCAAGGTTATAATTACTGTAGAATTATAATTATATTATATATTATTTATTATATATAATATGTACATTATATATGATATATATTATATATCATATATAATTAGATATATATTATAGAATTTCTAATGTAATCAAAGAAGAAAAACAAAGTAACAAACAAGCAAAAAATGATTTTGAACAATTCAGCAAAAGAGTTTTTTTTGAGAAGCCAAAACCCTCTGCTTGCTAATATTCTGGATAATTAGAGAAAACCTCTTAGAGCAACTTAAAACATATTAGGCCTCTACTCCTATTTAAAAGTGCTGATATTTTTCAAAGACTTTCTATGAGCGAAGGTTTTTGGATAAAAAGTCCTAAATGGAGCTGATGCCCAGGGTTACTTACTTGTGAGATGTTCACTGAACTTGTGATTCACAGCCCTCTGCCAACAAATCTTAGGATTGTTCACAAGTTGATAGTTTTGCAGTTATGTAGAATGCATGGAGTTAGGAGCCATGGAAACTTCACCCAAAATCTGTCCAGAAAGCCTGGAGACTATAAAAATACGTGACTATAGGAGACCCTCAGTTAGACAATGGATAATGGAGCTGTGAGAGTTACATAAGGGAAAGAAAACAAATGCACACTATGTTCACCTTGGAAAGCCACAGACACCTGCTTCATCTGAGACCAGCCCTGGGCAGATATACGGGGGAGCTTCAGAAGCACAGCTTCTGAGGGGTGGACTCCCCTTCATGTAGTGTTCCCACAGTGTTGACGCTGACTTGTTTTAAGATTTAATGGTTCCTTTGCTGTATTTGTGTACAATATGTAGCCAATTACTCCTCTCTTCCTACTGCTCCCTTTTGGAATCACCATTGAATCTTGAAGTGCATCTCCCATTTTCTTTTTTGGACTATGAAGCTTCATAGCTATAAGCACTTGTGTTCACATTAAGATTAAGACTTTAGACTTGAGCTTCATTTAGCTATAGTCTGGATATCTATACTAGTCTATTACAATTAAAGTTTAAGTTTTGGTCACCAATGTGGTTCTGTTAAATGAGGCAGTGGATAATTAAATGAAATGAGGAATACCAAAAGGTTCTAATGACACATGGGGCACTTAGAAATGGGTCACTATCTCTGTATTACCATTCAAGATTCATTCATGTATGTCAAACCTCCTTTCACTATTCTCTGTTGTGATATGAATAGCTAGGGTCTGACTTGTACATATAAAGCTGTACAAGAGAAAATCTCAGTAATACTTTTTTATAAAATCAGCTGACCATAGTATTCCACTGTAATCACAGATAGATGGTTTATATGTTAGATTATTGTATTTTTGCAATTCATGATTTTTAGACAACAACCAAGGTAACATTAATAATGCTATATATTCTGTACTCTTGATCATGAACAATGCCTCTCTGCATAGCATTGAATTGGACATTTCTTTTTGGTTGTCTACTTCTTTTTTCTATTACTAGTCCTCCATTGATTACACTGAAAGATGTTTCAATTCTAGTTTTCAGTGGATATTATATTATTAATGTCTGTCATCATTTGCTAAATGAATACTATTGTCATATTTTAGAAATTGCAATCTTACTCTATTATTCTCTTATCATTTATATGGTTTTAAATATTATTTGAAATATGTTTTAAATATTATTTGAACTACCATTCATATTCTTGCTGGAATTTAATTGAAGACTTTAAATGCATAAAAATCTTAAAGAAAATCTCTGATTAAAAGATGATGAATAAAATACTTGTTTGAATTTATTAATATTTTTAGGATAACAGACTTGTTAAATTTTTCAGAGTATCAGTAGAAATTTTGTAATTGTATTTATTGTGACAAATTAGCTTACTTCAATAAATTTTATAAAGCATTCTAAATTAATTAATAATAATGGATTATTGCTATTGTTTTTCACAGTAACTATATCACAATTATCATTAGTAAACATATGTAGAAAATGTTACATCTTTATATAAAACTATATTATGCTTAATATATTTAAAACTATCATCTATATCTCTGATTTGCAATGACAATGAAATTGGTATCCATAATCCATGCATGTATTTTTATCTGTATATACTGGAAAACATTATTTCAGAAGACAGTTTTATTAGCAGAAGTATTATTAGGTATTTTTAAACAATCTGTCAAATTGCTAATTTTAGTAATTTGATAGTTTCAATATTTTATTTTTTTATTTATTCAATTGTGTGTGTGTGTGTAGAACCACCGGCGAATTCAAGAACCACCATGGACCACATCCACTTCTTCCTTATTTACTCTGCTCTGGGATTCACAGACTCTGCCCTACCAGGACCAGAAACACAGGCCGCCCCAGCTTCTGCCCGGTGTCTATACAGGGGGTCTACGATCCAAACTCAGGACTTTCCACCTGCAAGGTAGAGGCTTAACCCCTGAGCCACCTCTCCAGTCTCGATAGTTTCAATATTTTAAAGGCTATAATTTTAAATCACATTCCAAAAGTGAAATAAAATACAAGATAGAGTTATAGAAATCTACAGAATCAAATGTATAGTTAGAATATTAATATTTCCTACTTAGAATAACTTGTGATGTTCTGGAGTGGTGAAATAGGATATAAAGAACTTTTGTAGGGATGGGGTTGGAGGGCCACACCAGAAACAAGGAGAGAAATGACCATGTTACAGTAGAGAAAATAGGTCTCCATCAAGAACTGCAAGAAAGTAATGTGACACCTAATTAAGTTCACAGACATTCGTTCCTGATCATTTACAACTAAGGGGGTATGAACTCACCAGAAGGGGAGGTCATATAGTCTGGCAGATTAAAAAGTAACCATTTTGCAAATGGGTGATTGACCCCTCCCATTGCCAAATGCCATATGACCCTGCGATTCCACTTTTGGGTATAAGTATTACATCTACCCTTGTATGTGCTCTTAAAATAAGACTCCAGTTTAAGAGCTTTCTGTCTCTGCACAGGATGGAGTGAAGGGCATTGCAGGAGCAACAAAACTGCAAAAGAAAATCAACAAACCACAATCCAGAACTTCAGAGACTCTATATCAACCACCTAGAACTAAGCCAGACTAATCTCTCCCCATCCTGAAGCTCAGGGACATTTGCGGAAGAGGGGGCGGTAAGAATGTAAGAGCAAAAAGATGGGAGGAGCAATGATTTGCAAGATACTCCACACAAGTTAGGGCCGAAGCAATCATTATTGGACATTACATGCCCGGTGCAATGTCCAACACACTATTGACCTCACAAAGTCTAGCATCTGCTAAAGGCACCAAGATCCTTGGAGGCAAGGGATTGACACCCACAGTAGTGTTCCTATGCTTAAGGGGAACACAGGAAAGGGTTCAGGGAAATGCCACTGGGTCCTTGTATGTCATCGGAGAGGAGGGCCCAGAGGAGAGTCAGGCATGCACAAGAAAGGACTCTGGGAATTGGGGCGGGAGGCACGGGGGTATGGGGAAGGAGGGGTGAGGGGAGGGGGAGCAGGGGGTTCGGGTGGAGGAGGAGGGAAGGAGGGAACTGGTGTACCTATTAAGTTTGTATGAGCTGAAATAATAATAAAAATGTATTAAAAAAAGAACTGAATTAGTTGTAATTATTGAACGATTTTTATAAAACTGAATTTTTACTTTCATTACATTTTTGGAATTTGCACAAATATTCATTTAATAAGTTAATAATGATTTCTATTAATAAGAGTGAGCACATAAAGATTAATAGTGTATAGTTTTACTTATTCATGAGTTCTAAGCTTTTAATGATAAATAAACTATACATGTGCATATACACATACATGTATTTATTTATACATGTCATAAAATCAGAAGTGAGATTGGGGAAAGGAGAGTAACAGGAAGGAGAAGGGGAGAGATTAAAATAATGGAGTGGGAGATAGTTGAACAAGATCAAATCATGATATGCTCCAAAAAATTATGTTTATAAAGCCTATCACTATGTTCAGTGAATATTCCAGTAAAATCAACAGTGGGAAAATAGAAATTGTGAAATTCACAGCAACTTTCTACTTTTTGTTTGTAATTACACTGAATAGTCTATTTCTTAGACTGATAATACACAGACAGACAGATTCTACAAATTGAAAGCCAACAAATATATGTTATTAGTTATGGCTTTTAACTGTAATTTAATATTTGTGTGCACTTACTACAATGACTACTTGTTTTATTTTCCTAATGCGCTTTCTGTTCTCAGGACACTTCCACAGCCAAAAATCACACTTAGTTATAAACAGGATCTGAAAATTAAGGTCATTAAATTAGAATTGTCATTTTCAATATTCTCCATGCTGGCCTTGGTTTTATAATGTCTGATTTTGAGTCTAAATTTCACTTTAGTAACATGATGACCTATCTAGTCTGCTGGTGACCCCAACAATGGTTTCTGAATTTCAATCATTTTAAAGATCAAAGTGGGAATCATCAGGTAAGATTGCTAGGGCTCATTAAGATATCACTAGGAAAAGTTCCTTGTACCACTATGATTTTGTCAGCCAGAGGTGATTAAAATAATTGCAGAATCAGCTAAATTAAAATGAGCTACTCATACATTGTTAAAGAGTGTTTAAATACTTAAAGAGTAAGATATGAAAGCTGAGATTAGCCATTGATCAGTACTCCTCAGAGGATGCTCATGAGTTTTCCTGCTGAAAACCTTCCAACAGGCTCTGTTCTATTCCAACCCTTGATTTCAAATATTTAATTCTTCTTCCACTTAAAGGACTCCTTCCATAAATTAAATATTTTTTATTGTCTCGGCAAGGGCACTTTTAGGAGCTTTTCAAGGATGTAACATTCAATCAAGGCAACATGTGAATGGGTCTCCTCTAGCAAATAAGGAACTCTAATCACATTTTCTTAAATAAAATTAGTCAATTCATTTCTGTCTGTTGCATGCTAGCAGAAATCGTAGTGGAATCAATTATATGGCTTTCATCTTGGTAAGTATAGTTTATATGTCTGTTATCCCCATCATGGTTTCTCAATTGTGTCTTTTTGCTATAACAACACTCTCCTTCTGATGTCCATATTTTTTTCTACTTGATTCACTTTAATGTCATTTCTGTGAAGTCACCTGTTGTTGACTGTCAATTTTTTCTTTGTCTTTTCCATTTTCTACATGTTTTGTGTGTGAGGTAACACTAAAAGGAATTTGCTTTGCTCTGTCTGCTTTTCAAAGAATGTGTGTACAGCAAGCACCACTTGGAAAGGCAGGATGGAACTTTTGTGTCCAAGACAGACTTAAAAATATTCTCATCTATCTCACCTTACAGCTGAATGCATGTAGCAAGTTGAAAATTATGCAGCCTTGATTTCAGTCTAGTGATATTTCTACCCTGGTGACAATTTCCTGATCACAAACTCTGGAAGTCTTATTTTACATTTTGAAGAATTTATATTCCTTGAGATGAGTGTTTCTCTACTTCAAATTGCAAGGTGTGCCTGTAAGGACTCATTACAGTATTAAAAAATGTTTAAGTCTTAACTCCTAATTCTCTTGATAAATCTCTTTATATAACTGTTTTCCTCTATACATTTCTTATAATATGCCTAATACTTTCCTGTTGGGCCCGCCCAGGATTTGCCCCAGGGCATGGCCAAGCACATGGGACTAAAGATGGCGCTGAGGGCAAGAGTCTTGGGCGTGCCCCTGATCACTTCACAGAGAGTCCTAATTGGCTTTCAGGTATCTACCTGCCCCCTGTGCTGAGTCGCATTGAACTTGACCATTAGCACCTGTAGGATGTGTTGACCTGTGACACAATTGGATGCCCGTTTTGCGCCTTGGTGGCCTTTGTCTATAAAAGTTCCTTTTCTCCCCCCAATAAACTGAGATCTGCTTCTGACAATCTCCCCCTCCCGTGCTGAGTCTCTGGGGGTAGAGGTGGAGGTGGGGACGTTTGGAACCTGCTTTCATCACAGCCAGCCTGTGTGTTTGAGTAAGTGAATGAGTGCGTGAGTGGGCACATACATATTTGGGACACAATTGGAAAAAGCATTCTCTATTAAATATTCATTTCAGCATGCTCTAACTTTTACGTTTCTTGGAGTAAAGCTGACCTGATATTTTACCAGGTTTTCTGTTTTTACTTAGTACATTTTTCATCACCAATAGAAAGTATCATCATTCTTCATTATATATTTATGTGTGGTAAATGTGCTACTGTACCTGTACTTTCATTTTTCAAACTGAATGAATTCACAAATTATAGTGCTTCTTTGATTTACATAGTTCTTTTCAGTGCCAGCACAGTACTTGGCATGAACTAACTAGTAAATATTTGTTGAATAAATATTGGCATAATTCTTTCCCATGTCAGCATTCTTCTGAGGTCAGCCTGCTTCCCTATTCACAAAAGATGTATCTATTTTCTAATTTGGAAATATTTCAATCTAATTTCATTTGTGTCAAATCAAATTTTTTCCATTTCTGGGTCTTTTAAACTTATTTTTCTTTACAAAAGACGGTAAACACCAGCTATTCTGTGATAAAAAGAATTAGCACATTGAAGCATACCTTCCTAGAAGATATATAGGATATATACATGTTCATCACGTCAGTGCATCTGTATATACATAGGTCAAAACAGAAATCATTTTATGGATAAATGCCAAGATATATACCTGTAAATTCCTACAATTGCTTTTAATTATCCATTTTGATTTGTTTTTGTAATTTAAATGGACTATAAACAGATGCTTCCAGTGATAAATATTTCTTTGGATCTTCAATAAATCCCATAAAGTCCTCTTTAACCTGTCAACTTTAAGTAAGGTATTGTATGTCTTTCCCATTATTTCTCTGGATTTGGTAAGTGTTTCAGAACCAACAAAATATATTGGTTTGTGAGTCAAGAAAGTCTGTCGTTGTGTACTAGTACACTGTATATTCTTTATATATTCTTCATGAGGCTAGGGTGGAATAATCAGAAATTGTTATTTAACCTTTCAAATTTTTATTCTAAATTGGCATGTAGCCTCTTTTTATATGGCAGCCATCTCCCTGTGAAGTGCACTTGTTCATTCCTTATTTCAAAATTTCAAAGACCTTGAAGAACAAACCAGAGTACTTGTCAACACTCCCAATTATTCAACACTCTTTACAAACTTTGAATTATCCCTTTTTCTTCTTATTCAGAATCATATGTCATTGCACCCCAATTTCATTTAAATCTTTCAAGTTTTTTTGAGGAGACGCTTAAAAAACTCAACCAAATAAAAAAAAATTCTCACTATTGTTCAGACTTCTAATAGAGTCTAAAATTTACTTCTTAGTCTCATCCTTTTCTGTTTTCAAATGTTTCACTTGTTAAATATTTTTATATTCCCTAGTCACTGGGAGTATAGAGAAATCCCTCCCTTGAGAGATTTTTATTCCTTAATACTTGCATATCTCTAAAACAGACCATTCTTTTTAATTATAATCTTTTAAAACTTTTTATCCTTTCACCTAAAATTCAGAGCTGGGAATTTCACTTCTCAAATATTGGTATGTCTCTTTTTATGTGGAAATGTGAACACATTTCTATTCATCCCACTTAGAAAACCAAGAATAGACCCAGGAAACAATCTCTCTTACGTCTACCTTATTGGACCACTGAGTTCGTTAGGATTATTTACAGGATTATTGTGCAAGAGAAAAAAAGGATGTGGGTAACTCAAAGATAGTTGTGTCATTCTAAAGTGTGGGTGACCATTTACAAAATTCACATTGCTGGAACGCTCTGAGAGTCTTACACATCCCTCAGCTGACCAGACAGTGGAGAATCAAATAATTCCAGAAATTATTACTCTTTACATAATAGTGCAGCAGGGTCTTTTGAATTTTGATAAGTTACAGGAATTTCCTGAGTTTTGTGATCTTCATTTACTTCCTGAATCCTAATGCACCATCACTAAGGATATTTCAATAAGGAAGAAGTTGTAACACAGTACTGTTTAGAAAGAAGATTCACAGCAATCATCAATTGGAGAGCATTGAATAGAGACAGATTTTTGCAACATAACTTAGGATTATATGTTGAACTATTTGACAGTACTAATAATTTTATATTTTAGTTCATGGACACCAGATTGTTTGATCCAACCTAATGTAAGCTTATGCACCTATACCAGCATTAGTACATGGTAACTATCTAATTAAAGTTTATGTATTTGCATTGTATCTTCATTTTCTTTTCAGGGGAAGAAATAATGTATTTTATTTTCTTTGGATGGTGGGAAAAATGCCTTATCAAGAACTACTTAAAAAAGACTCACCTGCAAGTTTAAACTCAAGTATACAGTTTCAGCAATCTAGACTCTCTATAGCTTTGGCTCTAGCACTACTAAAGTGCTTTTTAGTAATGAAAAAGTACAGCTCTTGCTAAAATGAGCATAAGAAATATTCTACCTTTTAAATATTTAATTTTTAAAAAAAATTTTTCCTCCCAAATTTTATTTTTTTCCTAATCATGCAAACGCAATAGACAACCCCCATCCTCTCTTCTCCCTCCCCCCTCCATTCCAGAGTCATCCCCCATTCCCCTTCCTTTCACCCCCTCTCTCCCTTTCCTTCTCCCAGTACTGGCCCTCCCTTACTTCCTCCCATCTTTTGGAACATTTTGTTTGGCAAAAGAGATTGTAAACCAAGCAAAAAAGCAACCCACAGAATGGAAGAAAATCTTCACTAAAAACATGTCTGATAGAGCTCTATTATCCAGAGTGCACAAAGAACTTAAAAACTAAACACCAAGGAAATAAAAATGCCCAATTAAAATATGGGCCTCAAAACTCAAAAGAAACTTTTCTAAGGACAAAATCATAATGTCTAACAAATATCTTTAAAAATGCTCTACATTTCTAGTCATCAGAGAAATGTAAATCAAAACTACCCTGAGATATCATCTCGGTCCCTAGTCAGAATTGCAAAAATCCATAGTACAAACATCAAATGTTGGAGAAGATGGGGAGAGAGGGAAACTCTCCTACATGCTGGTGGGAATGCAGGCTTATACAATCTACTCTGGGGATAAGTATAGGGATTTCTAAAAAAGTTAAAGACTGAAATGCCTTATGACCCTACTATACCACTACTGGGAATAATCCTCCATAATGCAGAATTTTACTGTAGTGACACTAACACAACCATGTTCATCGAAGCACTATTTACAATAGCAAAGTCTTGGAATCAAACCAAATGCCCAACAGTTGACGAATGGATAATGAAGTGTGGTGCATTTATAGAACGGGATACTACTTAGCCATCAAAAAATGAATTAATGAAATTCATTGGAGAATGGATGGAATTAGAAAAAATTATACTGAGTGAAGTATTCCAGACACAGAAAGTTAGACACCATATGTACTGCCTAATAAACGGATCCTAGTTACAAACCCATTTAATGACATTTTCAAAGGTAAATCTCTGTAATATGCACTGTAATCACAAAGGATTATAAACAGGGGGGAAGGGGAAAGAGGACCTCAAAAAAAAGGAGATAGAGGATCATGCTTCAGTAGAGAAAATAGGCCATGGTCAAGTATTACATGTAAGTAGCGAGACATTTGGTGCACCTCACTCTCACTTCCCTTCTTGGACACTTGGAACTGAACAGGTTTGATCTTACCAATCAGGGAGGATATAAGGACTGGCAGATAGATGGTAACTATCCAGCAAATGGGAAACGGACTACCCCACATACACACACCCACACTGGCGTGTCCTACTCCTATTCTTCTATCTAACTTTGAATCTCCTCTTATATTAAGATCTTCTTTTAAACACTCTTTTATCTATGGTTAAGAGTTTACCTTTGATACTAGTTGGGATGTAGCCAAGGCAGTGCATGAAAAGCAAAATTCCAAATAGCAATAAAGCATAATTCAGAACGTCAACGACCCTAGAACCAGAACTGGAACCAGAACTGCCAAATATCTCCCCATCCTAAACTCAGGGAACCTTGTGGAGGAGGTGGGTAACAAGATTGTGAGAGCCTAAAGATGGGGAAGACTAATGAGATGCAAAATACTTCTCACAATTTAGAGCTGTAGCAGCCAGAATTTAGGCTGCACAATGGCTGACATGTAAATGACACCCCAGAGTCCATGGATTACAGAGAAGAAGTCTCCAGACAATAAGGTCCTTAAAGGCAAGGCATAATAGTGTTCCAATACTAATGGGGAGTCCAAGAAGGGGCTCCAGGCTATGTCACTGAATCCTTATCCCTTACTAGGGTGGAGGACTTATAGGGAGGTTTGGCGTTCACAGGAAAGAAAGAATTTATTAATGCTTATGATTGTAGGGTACAGTTGGTCATTCTAGCTAGAGAATGATAATAACACCCATAGCTGAGGAAAATATCCGTGAGTCTCTGCTTGTTTGACACTATCAAATGAATCTTCAAAATTGAAGATTGAACTTGTGAGTCAAACCATAAATATTTGCAAAATTCAAATTAAGTTATAATAGTTGTGACAGAGAATGTAAATTTCTTAAAAGCCAAGCTCTCTAAATTCCATCAAACAATATCTACTGAATAAAAGGCTCTTACAAATCACTGTGATTATCATTTGCTACTCAGGAATGACATTTTATATTAGACATATTTCATTTTTATAGGTTTCAAAATGATGCCATTAATAAATTACTTTTGTATTTATATCATAAGAAGATCTTCCTTGAAAACAATAATACTTGCTAATATAAACAATAAACTCTAGAGTCTTATTACTCATGTCTTCTTTCCCTGTTTATAAGAAAGGAAACTATTATTTATTTCATATTGTACATTGAACTTAATATTAGAAAAATCTTAAACATTTTGGGATAGTTTAACTTCATGAAGTTCTGTAAAAGAATGAAATACCATTAGGCACAGCTCTGTAATACTAGAGTTCCAGATTTTCATTGCTTTGAAAGATTTAGAAAAAGCTCTGATGATATTATATACATAATTGCTCTACACTTATACTTTCTGAAGATTGAAAAATTAAAAACTGCAAAGCAGCTTATGCTCTTTAAAAGCAGATGACGTGTAAGAGCCTCTTAAGTTGCAGAAGTGCTACCTGTTATTATATCTCCCACACCATGGAAATTAGGTGTTTGAAAAGCCGTAATGTGCCTTTTACTTGAAATGTTCAGGCTCTAATTTTCTCTCTAAGTAGTAACTCTGATGTTGCCTGTCTCTGTCTAATCTGAATATGATACACTTACTTTATGAAAGTTAATTATAAACCCCAAAGAAATATGCTTGTACCATCCATTAAAATATAATAGTTCCAATTCCATTATATTCACAAATATGTCACTTTCTCATATATTAAATGTTTCTGATAAAACATTATAATAAGAATCATGTTCAATATCTATTAAAATGTCATTGGGATAGAATTAATTATTAAATTTAATATGACATTACTTTGTATTTAGAACTTTATAGAGGAAATGACATGCTACTCTTAAAGAATAGCCCTGTTTCTAAATTAAAACAACAACAACAACAACAACAGGAAGACACAAGTTTGGTAAGGATGGATTTAGTAAGCTTATTCTATGAGGATGCTACCTAACTAATCAGAGCCTGTAATTATATATGTAAACATCATTTTGTTCAGGATACGTCAAAGTCCCAGTATGAATATTACTTAGAAAGCAGCAATCAGATTGTGGTTAGAGGGATGAATAATTCCCCCCCTTAATCTTCTTCCTCTATATTTCTAGGTGGAAAGCAAAGACTTTGGGTGCCAGAAACAACAATACAGGATTGAATATTGTTCATTGTGGGATTCCAATTACCTTTTATTTTTTATAATATTTTCTGATGGAATGATTAAACCTTAACCAGAAGAAGTTATATTTATTGCACTAAACATGCAATGATTGAAAAAAAATGAGTGCAAATATACCTACACCTAAGAAAAAAGATGTTAGGTATTCTTATAAGGGATTTTTGGGTAAAGGTCCTAGGAAGGAAGCACCACAAAATTGAAATTTGCTCACTATTGAACCAGCACAACCTGGTCCAGATTTCCTAGTGGCTTTAATTTTCAGTACCCACTAGATCACAGAGTTCCAGAATACATAGCCAATGAAGCACTACCTTACCTCTTCCCCTTTTCTCTTACCATTCATACAGTTTCTATGGAAACAAAACAGCTAGTGAGTCTAAAAGGCCTTTAGTAGGGAAAGCAGAATTTATGCTACTAATCCTTATCTTATATTATTTATAGTTGAAATTGAATAGCTAATTCTATACCATTGTCACTTTAATAGACATTTGATTCTTATTATAATGTTCTATCAGAAATATTTAATATATAGGAAAGTGGCATGTTTTTGACAACAGAAAGTGAAAACAAGTAACTCTAAAGAAATGTAAACATGAAGATGGAAACAGTGATGAAATCGTAAACTCTAATTACTGATTTGAGACAGACATTGGGTTTGTGTCACGGTTAAGTACAGGTGTGTCAACTTGACAGTTGGGGGTTTGAAGTAGAGAATTAGTGGTTGAATTAAGCCCAGAGCAAACTTGCAGGAGATTGTCTAGTGATGGGGAAGGCCCAACCCATGGTGGAAGGGATTAGGCCTGGAACAAAATACAGGGAACCAGTTGAGAAATTGGCATCTTTATATACACATGGCCAGGCTTGTAGTCTGGCATGTAAGGAATTGTCTCCTCTCAGCCATCATGTGGTGATAGTATGGCCAGTTCCCCAGGCCTTGGTGTTGGTAAGAGTTCCACTGAGAACTGTAACTGGACAATCCTAAGAGAAATAAATCCTTTGTTCCCTTAATCCATTTGATGGTGATTTATCAGCAACTGTGCAGGCTAACTGCAACAATTTGGAACAAAAATATCTTTTAATATTTGAATTATCAAGATGTTTTAGTCTTAGCAATAGTTTAATTGAAGAAACAGGAATAACACCTGAATGATTTAAATGGACTATATGAGAATAAAACAACGTGTTTAATCTATGTTTTTCTATTTTTATTTTTTAATTTTTTATTAGCTTTTTTTCCTAATCATACAAACTCAATAGGTACCCCCTTACTTCTCCCTCCCCACTCTCATTGTACTCCCCCCTTTCCCACAGCACCCCCATAGCACTCCTTTTACTTCCCTTCTTCTCTTGTAGTTGCTTACTGTTTTCTCCCTCCCATCCTCCAAAGCATCTGTTTAAGTGGGCTCTGAATTTCCCTCTGAGTTGCCTACACTAGTGAGGATTCAGGACTCAGTAGCATAGCTGGAGGCCCTTTGTTGGGCTGCCAATGACTATAGGAACTCTATTATGACTGTTTAACCCCTTGCTATAAGGATCCTACTGCCTGGAGCCTTCTCTCCTGTGATCCCTGCTAGACTTTGGGGGGTTGCTAACACGTCAGCCATTGTCCAGTTCAGGTAAGGACCAACCTCTTTGTGCCTATGTCCTAATTGCTGCAGCCCTGACTTGTGTGGAGTATCTTGCATATCATTAGTCTTCCCAATCCTTAGGCTCTTACAATCTTGCTGCTCCCTCTTCTGTAAGGTTCCCTGAGCTTTAGGATGGCAAGAGATTTGGCTGGTCTGGTTCCGGGTGATTAATGTAGGGTCTTGCTGTTCTGAATTATGGTTCGTTGTTGTTTTCAGTGTTACTGTTCCTGCACTGTCCTTCTCTGCATCCTGATTGGTTGTCAAGGTCATCTCCTAACCAAAAATAAAAGACTGTTTAAATGAAGATTTTAATATAAGAAGAAACTCAAAGGTAGATGGAAGCATAGGAATAGGATACAGCAGTGAGAGGGTTCAGTCTCCTGTTTGTCATTTGGTTACCATCTAACTTCTAGTCCATCTAAATGCCAGTAATTCCATTTTCACCTATGATCTCCTCACTGGAGAAATCAAATCTGTTCAGTACCAAGTGAGCAGGAAGGGAAGTGAGAGTGAACTGCATCAGATGTCTCGCTACTTACATGCAGTACATGACCATGGCCTAATTTCTCTAATGAAGTGTGTTCTTTTGTCTCTTTTCTTTTGAGGTCTTTTTTCCCCTTCTCTCCTATTTATAATCTTTTGTGAGTATACTGAGTATTTCAGAGACTTATCTTTGAGTATGTCTTTAAGTGGATTTGTAGCTAAGATCCACTTATTAGAGAATATATATGGCATCTAACTTTCTATGTCTAAGATACTTCACCCAATTATAAATTTCTCTAATTCTAATTTGATAGCTGAGTAGTATTCCATTTTATAAATGTACTACATTTTATTATACATTCATCAACTGTTGGGCATTTGGGTTGATTACATGACTTTGATATTAAAAAAGTAGTGCTGCAATGAACATGGTTGTACTCCTGTATGAAGTGAATTGCTGCATTTTGGGGGATTATTCCCAGTAGTGGTATAGCAGGGTCATAAGTATTTTAATCCTTAACTTTTTTAGAAATCTCCAAACTGATCCCAGAGTGGTTAAATAACCTGCATTCCCACCAGCAATGTATGAGTTCTCTTCACTCTCCACATCATCTCCAGCATTTGGTATTATTTATGACCAGAGTGAGATGATATCTGTGCATACTTTTGATGCATTTACCTAATGGCTAGTTATGTGGAGGATTTTTTAAGATATTTGTTAGACATTTAAATTTTGTCCTAGAAGAAGTTTCTTTTGAGTTCTAAGGCTCAATTTCTTTTTTTTTATTTCAGCTCATACAAACTTATTAGGTACACCAATTCCCTCCCTCCCTCCTCCTCCCCCCGTACCCCCTACTCCCCCTCCCCAGCCCTCTCCTTCCCCATCCCCCAGTGCTAAGGCTCAATTTCTAATTGAACTATTTAGGTCTTCAGTGTTTAATATTTTAAGTTCTTTGTGCACTCTGGATAATAGAGGTCTATTAGATATGTGGTTATTGAAGATTTTCTCCCATTCTATTGGTTGTCTTTTTGTTCAGTTTACAATCTCTTTAGTTGAAGAGAAGCACTTTAATTTCATAAGATCCTATTTATTGAGTGTTGGTTCTTGTGCCTGTGCTATTGAGTTTCTGTTTACTCTTTCAGCTAGGGTTGTTATAGTCTCTGGCCTAATATTAAGGTCCCTTGATGTATTTGGAGTTGATTTTTATGCATTGTCACAAGTACAGGTCCACATTCAATCTTCTGCATGTAGATACCCAGTTTTGCCAGACCCGTTTGTTGAAAACACTGTTCATTTTCCTTTGAGTTTTTTGGCCCCTTTGTCAAAGATCAAATGGCTGTAATTGTGTGGGGTTATGTCTGGGATTTCCCTTTATCCATTGATCTATGTGTTTATTTTAGAGCCAGTACCAAGCTGTTTTTTATTACTATGGATTCATAGTATGGATATTGTATATATTACTACATTTATTTGTTCATGTTCAGGAAGTATGACACTGAAAATTTTACCATAAATATAAACCAAACATTTTGTTTATTATCTTGAAACAAACTGTAACTACTGTGTTGATATTCTTTCCTATTCCTTCTTATCTGTTAAAATATAAAAATTCATTTGTAGGAAAAATTAGTAATTATTTGTTAGTTATTTGCAGAAAATATAGCAATTTATTGGTTAATGTTGGTTCTCCAATTCCAGATAGGTATTTTGAAATTCAAAGTCCATAGAAAATTAAGGAAGTATTACACAGGTTTCAGTATCTTTCTCTCATTCATTCTCATGTCCAAACAAATTATCCTAATTTTATGCTTCCATGACTTTTTCATATGTGCCATATTCTATGCCCTAGCACTGGTTCAGACTCAGATTCCCAAAAGATTGGGCCCTGAAATCAGGAGTTCATAAATGTTTTTTTTTAAATAATAAAGAACTTTTGCCAAAAAAATTAAGTTAGTGATTTTAGACAAAGGACTCGATTATCTGGGTGCACTTCAGTTGTTACCATAAATGCTTTACTAGGAAAGTGGCAGAAGACAGGCACTTGCAGGAAAGAAGGGACCCCTGGTGATGAAGGAGAATTCCCCTTGTTGGGGGTTCACAAGCAAAGCAATGTTAGCAGTAACCCTTCATCTAAAATAGACTAGGAACACTCACTGCAGAACAGTGCTAGACTCTGGTGACTTATTTTCAGCTTAGTAAAACTGATTTTTGACTCCTGGCTGTCAGAATTCTGTGAGCATTTATTTTGATTGTTTTAAACCACAACATTTCAGGCAATTTACTCCAGGAGCCACAGGAGACTCATTTTAACTTCCATTTTGTCTTCTTTGGCTTTGGTTTTCTTTTCTGTTTATATTTTGTTTGTCTATTCATTATTATTTAGTTTTATTCATTGATGATTTCATGCATGAATCAAATAAATTTATGCCATTTTATCCCTTTCTTGATTCTATCTCATTTCCTTTTCTTTTCCTTTTGTCATGCTTTCTCTTTTCTTTCTTAGTCTTTTTTCTTGTTTTGAAATTTTATATGTGAATATAATGAACTTATGCTTTTTTCACTCATTGATACTCAATTCCATTCATGCTTCCTTTCTTATTACAAATATTCCTTTCCAATCATTCACATATTTACATGTAATTTTGTTTATGTGGCCCACTGAGATTCCTCTGGGTTGCCTCTACTAGCATATGCCTGAATACTTGCTGAAATGTGGATTATACCATTGAAGACAATAGTAATGATAGTGTTGAGCAAAGTAGCTCTCCTTCCCTCATCAGTCATTAGTCATCAATAGTCTCTCAGTGAGTTGTGGTGACTCTTGTCATCTTAACACTTCCATGGTGAAGCTTCTAACTATTGTGCAGGTTTTCTGAAAGCAGACACAGGTACAGTGAGTTCATGTTGCAAGTCCTGTGGAAACTGTATCTGGCTGTACCCCTCTCAACCCTCAGGCTCTTATATTCTTAACTCCCCTTCTTCTGCATTATTCCTTAATTGTTGGAGTGTATGGTGATTTAAATGTCCTATTTAGGGCTGAATAGTACAAAGTCAATTATTCTTTGAACTTTGATCAATTTCAACTGTCTGTCTTAAACTTTGTTCATTATAAAAGGAAAATTCTGTGTCAAATGTTGGAAGTTTCTTAAATCTTTGAGTTTAATGATGAATATTTAGATGGTAGTTTGGTATTATGTAATTGCAGCTTAATCTTAGAAAGGTCTGTGGTTTCCCTTTCCACAGATTATTGTCCTGTATAATATCAGCCACATATTAACTATTGATAAATTGGCCTTAAATTGAATCAGAGAGTAGCTGGTTACATATATTCCGTTCATGCCACTATTGACCTCTTATCAGTATGGTTGATTTATAGCTAATAGCTTTCACAGTTGTGTGAGATTATTTGTTTTTCTAACCCAGCAGCTTGCATTATTCTTTCTCATACTATGAAAGCCAGTCAACAAGGAGGAAATTTCTAGATCAATTCTTCCAAGTCAGCATTTTTAAATACAGAATCTGCACTGAACAAAGGGGAGGGGAAAGTCTTGCAAGGAGACTGTGTGTGTCTTTATTATGTATTGCATGTGTTTCAAGTATGTCTTAATAAGAACTCTTATTTCAACCTTTATATTTATATTTGGGAGGTAAAAGCAAGAAGACAAGAATTTGAAGGTCAATCTCAGTTTCCTAACTGAGATTTATAAAACATATTAATGTAATATACAAATATAACGTTAAAATTGTAATTATTTTAAACTTTTCAAATATTTACAATATATGCTAAACATGTCTCCAACAAATATATATATAAATGATGCTGCTTTACTATATTTTTTAGGAAAACATGCTAGAATATATATCAACATGACTTTATTTTTATTGTATAGATGGAAACACAAAATAGTACTTATAATAAAGAAATTTGATGAAAATTTAAAAATTTTATAGAATCAAATTCCAGTAGTGGGGATATGGAGGAATAAGAGGAAGGTGAAAGATGTAAGATAGGTATATACAACCAAAGTAATGCATTACATGTGTACATAGTCATAATGACATTCAGCAAATTATAATAATAAGCCTGAATGAGCAATTACAATAAAAATCAATGCAAAGCCTATAGCAATAGCCCGTAAAAAATAAAAGAGCAGTAATGAATTGAGCAACAAAAATGTTTGTGAATATCTTCCAGAGCTATGAAAAGACAGGAACTTACGGATCTGAACAAAAAGAAGGATACATTCACACTTCATAATCTCTACAGCATCAAAATTAAAAAATGAAACTGTGAGCTCTATCAGAGGGTATAAGGAAAATTATTTACAATGAAATACTAGTTTGACTGACATTGAAGTGCTTCTCATTATCAACTGAATCACCAGATCAATCATGTAATAATTTAAAATGTTCATTGAAAGTAAAAGCATTATAAGCAGGAAATCTTAAATCATGTCTAAAGGCATAAGAAAAGCATAAGATCACTAACACATAATCTATCACCTTGTGTATTTTAAGATTGAATTTCATCATTAAAGTCATGAGATCCCAGAGAGAATTTGCAATGCACAAAAAATAATAATGGCCAGTAATATGATAGATGCTTTAATTAAGTTATTGCCCAATGGTGCTGGTGATAATTACAATAATAATGATGAATTGAATGTATTCATAATATATTTGGTATACAAAAATATACCTCTAAAATTTTATAATGTACTTGAGAAGCAAAATGAGTGAAGAATGAGATAATCTTCATTATAATACATGATTAATTGTAAATTTTACTTCATCCATGTAAGGTGTGCATAGAGCTTAAAAACTGCAATCAAATCAAATGTGGGGATTTTAAAGATATAACAGGAATATATGACAATATCAGGATAAATGTTAAATATTTAATGATAATTATAAGCAATTACAGAATTTAAAATATTTTGTTTATATTTTTGGAGAGACTCAGAGAGATAAAGAAACAGAGAGACACAGCAAGAGAGAAAAATAATATGTACATGTGGAGATTAGAGGGCAGCTCTAGAAGTCTTGTGGATTCAGGCAACCAGGCTTCTGCACAAAAACCTTTATTTTCTGATCATTGCATTGTCCCAAATAATAACACTAAATAACAAATTATATTATATAAATGAATGAATATATTTGAACAAAGAAATAAATGAAAAAGTGTGGTTTTTTTCTAAAAATTATTACAATAAATATTAAAGAAGGTTAGGGAATTTATATACTGTCTATGTGTAGTTTATAAAAGTTTGATGAGAAGAAAAAAGTTTTTGAGGTGTTTAAACTCAACCGATAAGAAAAAAGAGGCTGTAATACTAGGTATTTTCAGAGTGGGGATCAGGCAGAGGGATATGAAGAAGTTTGATCTTGTGGATATGCCATTTAGAAACAGGTGTTACCTTGAAAATTGAAGGTTGAGGCTTTGGGCACATATGTGAAAAATGGTAGGTAAGACAAGCTGTAAGCAAGTTTGTGGGTGATTATATCATAGATGTGGGAAGACACAACTCATGGCGTACAGGAACATTATCTAGGTAGATAAGATGGAGAGATCTCATTCAGTAATTTGGGATACTTTGCTGGACTGACAGACCTGCAATTGAAGGAGCTTGTCCCTCTCTCACCAATTCCTAAGGATACATCATGTCAAGTTTTCCGGGTTGTTGGTGTTTGCATAAACTCTCTTACCAAGCTTGATTGTGAACTGTAATCATAATTGTGAGAAAAATGAAATGCTCTCTTCTAGGTTGTTTGATCTTGCATTTATTCTTTTATTTATGACTAGGTTGGATATATTTCAGAAACACAAGGTTGGTTCAATGTATGCAAATCAATAAACATAATTCATCATCCAAACAAATGCAAAGACAAAAATGACATGATTTTCTCAACTGTTACTGTAAACATTTTTGACAAAATTCAACAACCCTTTTTTTTCCACTCATACACAAACTTAACACGTACACCAGTCCCCTCCCTCCTTCCACCTCCCCCCACAGCCCCCGTGCTCCCCCCTCCCCTGCCTCCTCCCTCCCCATCCCTCAGTGCCTCCCCCCCAATGACTCCCCCCCAATCCCGGGAGCATCCTTCAATGTGCATGCCAAACTCTCCTCTGGGTCCTCCTCTCTTATGAGGTGCAAGGTCACAGGGGCATTTCCCAGAACCCTTTCTTGTGTTCCCCTTAAGCTTACGAACACTACCATGACTGTCAGTCCCTAGCCTCCAAGGATCCTAGTGCCTTTAGTCCATGCTAGACTTTGTGAGGTCAATAATGTGTTGGACATAGCACAGGTCATGCAAAGTCCTATTATGATTGCTTTGGCCCTAACTTGTGTGAAATATCTTGCATATCATTACTCCTCCCATCCTTGTGCTCTTACAATCTTACCACCCCCTCTTCCTCAAATTTCCCTGAGTTTCAGGATGGGGAGAGATTAGGCTGCCTTAGTTCCAGATGGTTGATATGGAATCTCTGATGTTCTGAATTATGGTTTGTTGATTTATTTTCTTTTTTAGTTTTGCTTCTGGTGCAATGTCCTTGGCTCCATCCTGATGGGTATTGGATGTCATCCCCTGGCCAGAGATAAAAACCTGTTAAATTAGAGTCTTGTTATAAGAGTATATTCAAAGGAATAAAAGTAGGAGACCATGGTAGAGAGGGGTCAATCACCCATTTGCAAAATGGTTACTTTCTATCTGGCAGCCTATATGCCCTCCCCTTCTGGTGAGATCATACCCCATCAGTTGCAAATGATCAGGAAGGAAAGTCTGTGAAGTTAACCAGATGTTTCATTATTTACTTGCAGTCCTTGATGGTGGCCTATTTTCTCTGCTGTAACATGGTCTCATCTCTCTTTGTTTCTGGTGGGGCCCTCCTTCCCCTTCCCTCCTGTTTATAATCTTTGCATTTACTGTAAGTATTACAGAGATTTGTCTTTGAGTGTCTCTAAGTGGGTTTGGTACTAGGATCCACCTATTAGGGAGTACATACAGCACTTAATTTTCCCTGTCTGGGATACTTCACTTATAGGGTGGAGGACACAGAAGGATGTTTAGTGTTCACATAAAAGGATGTTTCAGGGGATGGTACTGAGGAAGGGGAGGCACTAGGAAAAGGGGATGGAAGGAGGAGGTGAAAGAAAGGGGGTAATGAGGGATGACTGGGGAAAGGAGGGGGGAGAGAAAGGACAGGGTACCTATTGAGCTTGTATGATTAGGAAAAAAATAAAATGTGGGAGAAAAAAAGAGGATAATTGAGTGTTAAGATTTTGGTTCATGGCATATATGTACATAATTGTATGAAATATTTGATGAGGAAATTTTCCGTGCTTGCAAGTGTAATGTAAATTGAATATATAATTTTAATTGTACATGTCTTGGTTTTTTTTACAGTCAAAAATACAGTAAGGAGAGCATATATGTAGAAAACTGATGAACACTATGAAAAGTGATTCAAATTAAAATCACCCACATATAAAGAAACTAGGATCCTGCAGCTGATAAAACAAGACAGTGAGGAAACACAAGATTATTTTTGTGGCATTCTTCTTACGGTGCCTAATCTAACAGAATTATAATCCTTATCATTAAACCTGTAGGAACAGTCTCTCCAACATCTCAATATTCTACACATATTATTTTACATGCTCCAAGGAACAAAAAAGTCTGAAACAGTTTCAGCTTAAATTAAATTAATAAACAATAAAACTAATGCCTCCAGATTTAAATCAGAATCTGTATAAGAACATTTAATAGCATATGACTAAAAAGGCTCAAATAGGACATGTAATTTTATTTTTATTAATGTTTATATCCTGATTTTGATTAAATTTCTTTATAAAAATCATTATTTTTTAATTTTTAAAAATATTTTATTACTCTTTTGCCTAATTATACAAAATCAATAGGTACCCTCTTCTTCTCTCTTCCCCTTTCCTCTCCCCCCTGTTATCTCCCATTCCTCTCTCCCCCTCCCCAATCATCCCTTTAAGAAAAAATATTTGAGATTAGGTATTAAGAGTCATAATACCTCTATATTTTCTTTCAAATGTGTCTGAAAATATATGTATGAGTTATAATATGTGAATACACATCTATTTTATATCTTATAAAATATTTAAGTATTTATTAATTTTGAATCTTATTAGAGAAATAGATTAAATGTGATAAGAAATAATGAAAGATAAGGAATTTGATCTAAAACATCCATGTGAATAAAGATATGAAGAATATTGAGATGAAAGTAAAAATGAAAATGTTACATTAAAGGATGACTAAGTGAAACAAAGAATAATAAAATTAATAAAATAAATTATATAGGAAAATTTCGTAGCTGAGTCTACTCTGCTTCCTGAACTTCTGAACTAAGCTAACTTGATATAACACATTGATCTATTTTCAAAGAAATTGTATACACAGTCTGTTTGTCGTTTTTCTCATGCAGTGTTTCCCTAATTTATTGAACAATGATAGCAACATTAGAAGACAGAGAGAGAAAAAGAGAGAGAGAGTGAAAGAGAGAGAGAGAGAGAGAGAGAGAAGGAACCACATATTTCCAAAAGCTCCTGGAATTTTTTAGTATTGAAAGTGGTCCATTTCAGTTGTGATTTACAGAATTTTTGAGAGTTTCAACTATGGAAAACAGAAATTTCATTATCAGAAATGATGAAATTTCACACCGCATTCACAACAATAATAGACGCTAACAAATGATAAATTTTACAATTTTTTACAAACAATATAAATACAAATGTAGCATTCCTCACTGGGAGAACCCTAATTCTTTCTGTTAGAAGTTGCTTCTTCACTGCCTCTTTCCGTTGTCATATGTGCCTTGGTTTTAGTAATGGGTCATTAACAGTGTGTGTTGAACATTGATCTCAAATGAATCACTTTGTGGTTTCCTAATTTTGCATTCTATGAATCACATTTAGAAAAGTAAAGTGTGACTAATTGTTGTCCTTCAGCCACAGATTACTCCACAAACTTATAAACTATAGGTTTATTCACATTGAATAATTTAGCCATTCAGTAATATTTTGTTAAAATGTTTTGAGCAAAGATTCTGTGACACTTTTCTACTTATAGGCATCATTTTACTATAAAGAAGTTTAGACACAAGTCCATCATTCAGGTCTTCACTTCTTTGCCTGTTTCTAGTTTGGGAAGGAAGAAGTCACAGGTTTCAGGTCATCTTTTCCTGCCAAATTGACAATTGACTGAATAGCATTTCTAAAAATTCAGTAAATTTTTACTTTTCAAGCTGGGATTATGACATTTTGAGGGAAAATACACAAATGATATAAATTTTGTGACCTTTTATATTAGTTAAATAAGTATAAAAATCCCATTTTCAGGAATTTTATATATATATATATATATATATATATATATATATATATATATATATTTCAGAGTTCAAGAGAGGTTTATACTATGATCTTAGTATATCCTGCATTTCCCTTGGCTCCATTCTGAGGGGTATTGGATAGTCACCTCTTAGCCAGAGATAAAAGGCTGTTAAAATAGATCTTATTATAAGAGTAGATTCAAAGGTAGATGGAATAAGAGCAGGAGATTGCTGTGGGGGGGGGAGTCAGTCTCCTATTTGCAGGATGGTTACCTTCTATTTGCCAGACTCTATGCCTTCCTGTCTGGTGAGATCAAACCCCATCAGTTGCAAGTGACCAGGAAGGAAAGTCTGTGAGCTTAGCCAGATGTCTCATTACTTACTTACAGTACTTGATGGTGGTCTATTTTCTCTCTTGTAGCAATGTACATTTATTTTTTAAATCACCATTAAACTTTGTTGTTTATTAAAATAAGAAAATTATCTAACCGACATTGTTATCACAGTTGATAATTCTATCTAGTAGCATAAAATAATTTTGTTATATCTTTCTACCTAAAGATGAATTGTTGAAATGAAAGGCTATGTAGCATGTTATTTTTGTGAACTCTATTAAAATATTTCAATAGTATTTTTTAGTCCATACAAGCTCATGCAAATATATGATATAGAGAATTGTTTATTATAGTGCTGGCAAGATAGAACTGAGTATGCAAGTGCTCGCAAACCTGATTACTTGAGTTTGATTTCCTCAATCCCATATTGTAGAAGGAAAAAACTGATTTCCGAAAATTGTCCTCTATTCTGCAATAAGAATAAGAGCTAAATCAAGAAGCTCTCAAATGTTTGTTCTGAGAGTTTAAGCATCTCTAGGTTTCTAAGCTTCATGAAAATGAAGTTTGTATGAAAGTATTGTCTATGCTTCCAACTGCCCTCTACTCATCAATGCCAATGTCCAACATATGAGGCAATGGCCATTTTCTAATAGGACCAATCATAGAGAGGAAAGGTGACTCATGACACTCTAAATGATTATATAATGATATATAGAATCTAGTGACTACTGATCTACTTCTATCATACAGGTTCCATATTAATTTTTGAGATTCATTTATGTGTACCTGAGGTTGGACTAGAGTTTACCCAAGGATTACCTTGAACTTCTAATGTTCTTACTTTTACCTATCACACACTCTGATCGGAGACATGTTTTATATTCTCCAGGTATGTAGGATAATTCTAAGTGAAAATACATAGAAAAAAATTTCTAGGAATTTTGTTCACCATCGTTCATCATCGTTCATATCGTTGAGACACTATATATCACTATTCATTAGATTCTACCAGTAAATTAAAATATTCAATGAAAATAAATACTAAAATAAGCTGGATCATATAGTACTATGATATTTCCTTTCCAAATACCTTACAAAAATAAAATTATAATAAAAAACTTTGTAAATGAAATGTACTTGATTAAATATGAAACAAATTACCATCAACTTTATTGATTCTCATTCAATGAAATTTTTCTGGAAATCAGCTCCAAATTAGTGAATTATGCAAGGCATACTTAGGTATTTCATATAAAAATTGAATATTTGAATGTTAACTCAAATATTAACAGAATTAGTTTTTTATGTAATCTGCTAAACAAAATCTGTTAGATTTGCAGTAGAAAATAATTTTATAAGGTACCCTAAAATACCAAGGTATTTTAATGCTATGGTTAAAGCGGTATTTTATATTTCCTTAATGTCTCTCAATCATATAAAAAGGAACCCATTCCTCAGTTTTTAGGAGAAATAGTCTCTTTTTTTCCCCCTGAAGTGTACAAACACTTATATTGTATGACTTTTATTGTATGAATCATGAGAAAACATCTATATAGCAGCAAGGACAGATAATAGAAACAATTTTACTCAACTGATTCAAGTTAGATTCAAGTTTGTTGTGGCTGCTTAGAGGATTGGGGCTGTAGGGCTGGCATGCATGACTCAAATGCAAATGCATCACTGGGCAGCCAGTCCAGCAGGACTCCTGACTCACCAAAGGTGGTCTCTTGAACTCTTGTCACTTGGAGACCACTTTGGTGATCAGTTTCCTTGTATCCAACAACCATAACTTCTGATAATAATTTAAGGAAACATATTTCAGAAGCTTCCTGATCCTCTTATGTTACCTTCACATCCTGTGCCTTATAAATTACATTTGTTTCTAGAGTTTCATCATCTCCTGACCGCAGAGGAAGCAATGATTCATTTAGGAGGAAATAAGCACCACTTGTTCATGAGTCATGCATGGGTGTGTCTTCTATCCATTATTGTAACTAACACAATCCTCTTATCTCACTCAGAACTCTGTAAGTATCTTAATAGAAACAGGTTTTATGTTTTACCTCTCATTTCTTTCCCTCAGTCTTAATAGTTGATAAAAGAGAGACTTTGTGTAGATAAAACTTGATTAACAGAAAGATATTAATAATATAATCAACAAAAAAGTGTTCACAGTATATTCTGAAGGTTATCATCCCATATGATAGATGTCTAAAAAATTGATTCTAAAGCAGGAGCCATTGCTTCAGGAAATACAGAATTCTGTAATTCAGCTTAATTTTGTCCAAATGAATTAGCGCATATTGTTTATTTAGTTTATGTTTTTTCTTCCAATATTGTTTTTTTCTGATGCCTTTTTCCATCATCAGGTAGTTTTTTAGACATTCTTCCAAAAGCTGCTAAAATTGTGCCATGTTTCTTATGTTTAAATACATGTTAGTTACATTAAATGACAATAAGTTAACTATCTCAGAATGGCCTTATTTCTTTCATGCTTGCTTATGGATAGCTTTTATAGTGATAATTTTCATGTAAAAGTATTCAGCAGGTGAGTTGAAGAAATCAGGTACAAAAAAGTTAAGGGGAATAAATTCTCAAGTTCATAAAGCAAACCATAAGATTGTGCTCATTTCTTTTGTCTTTGTTAGGATATGACTGATCACTCTAAAGTCACACTATTCTAAATAAATTCTAGGATTGTATCATGGTCTGAGATGTCCCTCACAGGCGCATATGTTTGGTAATATGGCACCTTTAGAAAGTGAGCTGCTAGAAGAAGGCAATCATAGGGGATGGACCTTGGGGTTAATTCACCTTATTTCCAGAAGTTTGCTTTTGAGCTTACAGACAGTTGACAGCTCTCAGTCTCCAAGAAGGACATGACTTGTTCCAACCCCCAGCTATGAAAGACTGTATCTACCTTCTGGAACCATAAGCTGAATAAATGACCTTTTCTCTTTTAAGTTGCTTGACTTTGGGTGTTCTCTCACATTAACTAATACAAGTGGCTTGTATATAAAATTAGCAGAAATTGAATCCAAAGCCTCTGTATGACCTACTCTTCATCTGCTAATGAAATATTTTTCGTTCATATTTAGATTCCTAGAGAACTTTTGCACTGAACTCATAGAGGTGAGATTATTTGCACATATCACTTATGACATCCAAGGAGTTGGGAGGTGTTCTTAGCAGATGGTACTTTATGAAATCCTGGGATGTCTGAAAGCATGAAAGTTAATGATGGGAAGACTTCTAAACTCATCTGACCACTTCTGGGGAGAAGTTATTTTGTTACCTTTACTTTGTAAAGAATGATAATCTTTAACTCCATAAATAAGAAATTTGACTTGGATGAATTATTTTATAATGGACAAAAGTTCTTTTGCAGTTAAAATGAAACTTCACAAAATAAACAAATAAAGTCTGATGTTTATAAAATATGAGAAATAAGAAATAACATTTGAAAAATAGCCAGTAATGAAACAGGGTGTATAGTACTTTATACATAGAAAGGAAAAGATGGCACAATTAAAGGCCAAAATAAAATGTTAAGGTTAAAAAATCTCATTTTCCCAATGTGTCATAGATCACTAAGAATATTTGCAGGCATCATGATGCCATTTTTCTGAAAAAAGTCATATTAAAAACAAAATGTATTTTGACATAAAGTATTTTAAGTAGTTAAAATTTTAGATGAACTCCATGTATATATGCATATTTCAACATCAAATCTTGGAATGTTTTAAAAATATTTTTACAGTATTCTATTTGTGGCTTAAATCATTTTTTCCTGTTACCATGCTTACAACTAAAAATTCAAGGACATTTCCAATCATGACAGAAAACTAAATGTTCTATGATTTGATGTCCCCATAGAGAAACAGTATTATCTACACAATTCCCTTCAGTGTATCACAAAATGTGAGTGACAGAAATCCTTGAGAAGTTAAAAAGCAAAAAATTGCCTATTTTTAGTAAAATGGTACAACATGACATATAGTAAACTAATTGAAAAACAGGGTGAACTTTGCTGAATGAAAAAAATTATAACTAAAGTCAACTAAGAGCCAGCAAAATATCTCAGTAAATAAAATAATTGGCTGCATAAGACAGAAGATACAGTTAGATACATTGCAATTCATGCTAAAGCAAAATGAAAGAACTGACTCCACAGAATCGTCATCTCATCATCACACTGATGTGTATACAAACCTACTTCATATCACCTTTAAACACACACACAGACACACACAAAACTAAATCTGAAGAGTTTAAAAACTTAAAGCCAGTTTATACATAATATAATATACTAATATAGCATCATCTTATATGCTAGATCACTATTTTTTAACATATCAAACATGCTAAAAGCAATTAACACTATGACTTGAAACATACACATTTTTTTCATGCAAAATTCAAGATACGTTCCAGGAGAAACATGTAAAAAATAAACTCTTTACTAGAATATAATTCCTTGTAACATATATTAGGCAATGCTTGAATGACTTTTATTTTTCTCTGTACATTCTTCATGTTTGAATTTTCACTCATATCTGTAATGGATATTAGAGAATAAGGTTATGCTGTATTTTTTAATTTTGAAGATATGAATTAACTTTTCTCTGAAACTTTTGCATACAAATGATGAACATTTTCTCCTATTTTCAAAGTATTTTAAATAGTCTATGCTGCTAATATTTGCACTGTATTCATCATAAAGATTAATGTTCATTAAGGTAATTTAAAAAAGAATATTCTGAAATATGAGTAATGTTGGGGCTAGAGAGGTGGCTCAGGGGTTAAGCCTCTGCCTTGCAGGCGGAAGTTCCTAAGTTCAGATACTAGATCCCATGTATAGTCTTGGAGTGGAAGCCAGGTCAGCCTGTGTTTCTGGTCCTGGTAGGGAAGAGTAAACAAGGAGGAGGTGAAGGCGGTCCATGGTGGTTTCCGAATTCGCCCGTGGTTCTACACACACACACACACACACACACACACACACACACACACACACACACAATTGAATAAATAAATGAATAAATAAAAAATAAATTATGAGAAATGTTTAATGTATATGCATAGTAAAATAAAGTTCTATCTTTTGGATATTTTACGCATATAATTATTAATGTAGTTCATGTTATTTTTATTTTTTATTTTTTCCAATCATACAAACTTGATAGGTACCTCATTCCTCTCCCTCCCTCTACCTCTCCCTAGATCCCATTGCTCCTTCCTCCTTTTCCCCTTCCTTTCCCCTCTCACTCCCTTTTTCCCAGTGCTCCCACCCTCTCATTCCTGTGGTATCCTTTAGTGTGCATGTCAAACTTCCCTCTGGGTCTTCCTCTCTGATGAGGTGTAAGGACTCGGTAGCATTGCTTAGAGCTCTTTCTTGTGTTCTCCTTTAGTATAGGAACAATTTGTGACTATTAATCTCTTGCCCTCTTAGGATCCTAGTGCCTGTGATCCATACTAGACTTTGGGGGGCCATTGCACAGGTCATGCAAAGTCCTATTATGGTTACTTCAGTCCTAACTTGTGTGGAGTATCTTGCATATGATTGTTCCTCCCCATCTTTATGCTCTCACAATCTTACTATCCCCTCGTCTACAAATTTCCCTGAGCATTGGGATGAGGAGAGATTAGGCTGGACTGGTGATTAATGTAGGGTCGCTGATGTTCTGAATTATGTTTTTTGTTTCCTTCCAGTTTTGCTGTTCCTGCACCACCGTTGGCTCCATCCTGATGAGTATTGGATGTCATCTCCCAACCAGAGATAAAAGACTGTTAAAATAGAATCTTATTATAAGAGTAGATTCAAAGGTAGATGGAATAAGAGTAGGAGACCGCAGTGAGGGGAGATCTCCCATTTGCAGGATGGTTACCTTTTATCTGTCAGACTCTATGCCTGTCCTGTCTGGTGAGATCAAACCCAATGAGTTGCAAGTGACCAGGAAGGAATGTCTGGGAGCTTAACAAGATGTCTCATTACTTACTTGCAGTACTGATGGCGGCCTATTTTCTCTGCTGTAGCATGATCCCCTCTCTCCTTGTTTCTGGCGGGGCCCTCCTTCCCCTTCCCTCCTATTTATAATCTTTGTAATACACTTTGTATAATCTTTGTAAATCTCTGTAATACTCCAGGTATTACAGAGATTTATCTTTGAGTGTGTCACTAAGTGGTTTTGGTACTAGGATCCACCTATTAGGGAGTACATATGGTGCTTAATTTTCTGTGTCTGGGATACATCACTCAATATAATTGTTTCTAATTCCATCTATTTCCCGGCAAATTGCATTAATTCATCATTTTTGATGGCTGAGTAGTATTCCATTGTATAAATATACCACATTCTCCTTATCTGCTTTTCAATTGTTGGGCATTTAGATTGATTCCATAATTTTTCTATTGTAAATAGTGGTGCTATGGTCATGCTTATGCTATCAAGGTGAATTTTTGCTGTATGGGGGATTATTCCCAAAAGTGGAATAGCAAGGTCATATGGCATTGCAATCTTTAACTTTTTTTAAGAATCGCCAGATAGCTCAACAGAGTGGTTGTATAAGCCTACATTCCTACAGCAATGTAGCAGAGTTCCCTTCTCGCCAAATCCTCTCAAGCTTTGATGGTGTATGTATTGTGGATTTTTGCCATCCTAACCAGGGTAAAATTGTATCTCAGGGAAGTTTTGATTTGCATTTCACTGATAGCTAAGGATGCGGAGCATTTTTTAAGATATTTGTTAAACATTTTAATTTTGTCCTCTGTAAAGTTTCTTTTAAGTTCCAAGGCCCATTTTTTTTTAAAAATTTTACTCTATAACTGAAATATTTTCTTTTTTTTATTTATTCAGTTGTGCGTGTGTGTGTGTGTGTGTGTGTGTGTGTGTGTGTGTGCGTGTGTGTGTGTGTATTTATGTATGTGTGTGTGTTTGTGTGTGTGTGTGTACAACCACGGGCAAATTTGAAAACCACCATGGACTGCCTCCTCCTCCTCCTTGTTTACTCTGCCCGGGGATTCACAGGCTCCACCCTACCAGAACCAGAAATGCAGTCCATCCTTGCTTCCACCTGGTGTCTATAAGTGGGATCTAGGATCTGAACTCAGGATCTTCCACCTGCAAGGCAGAGGCTTAATCCCTGAGCTACCTCTCCAGCCCCCAAGACCCATTTTTTAATTGGCCTATTTGTTTCCTTGGAGTTTAGTTTCCTAAGTTCTTTGTGCACTCTGGATAATAGAGCTCTATCAGATATGTGGTTAGTGATGATTTTCTCCCATTTTGTGAGTTGCCTTTATGCTCGAGTTACAATCTCTTTATCTGAACAGAAGCTCTTTAATTTCATAAGATCCCATCTGTTGAGTGTTGGTTGTAGTGACTGTAGGGTTATACTTGCCCTGTGAGAGGACTGGTTGTCTTGCCTGGCCCTGCACTCCCAACCAGAAGACCATGCCGGTGCAGGGGCATGGCATAGGCTGAATTGGGACACGAATCTCAGGGACACCCTTCCGCATATGTGTCTGCCTTTTGGGTGCCTTTAGCTGCCATTTAACCATATTTAAAAGTTTAGGTAGCCTTTATGGTGATTGGACAGTTGTGCTGCACCTTGCCCTCCTTATTGTCCTGCTCTTCCGCAATAAACCAGTTCCTGCTCATACAGAACTCCTGGGCGTGTATGTGTGTGTTCTCTGCCTGGCAACCCTACCTTACCCGATAAGTCTTGTGGGGCAGGGTTTCCCTTCACCGCTGCGGGACAGTGATGGGGGAAGAGCTGGAAAACTCTACAATTGGTGCCGCTAGCCCAAGGTCTTCATGACCTAACACATGTAAACTGGAGGGGGTTACATCATAGATTCCCTCTAATTCCCATAAAGGATTTAATGAAAATTACTAAAACCTGTCACTCATGCATATCCTTTCTACAGGTACCTTCCTTCCAAAACCCCGGAGTAAATCCGAGGGGACTACAACCCAACCTTGTTTGACAAACTGATGTTACACACTATATGCCATTTGGGAAGCTGAAATATGTTTTCATGTCTATTGACACATGCTCACACACCTGTTGGGCCACAGCACACACAGGTGAAATGGCCAAACATGCTATAAGTCACTTCCTCCAATGCTTTGCAATCCTGGGCCTACCTACACAGGTAAAAACAGACAATGGGCCTTGCTTCCAGAGCCAGTCATCGAGAGACTTTTTTCAAACCTGGAATGTTAAACACACCACTGGCATATATCCCAAAAGGACAGGCCATCATAGAAAGATATAATGAAACTCTTAAGGTTCAATTAGAAAAACAAAAAGGGGGAGTCTGACAGGCTCTCAGCAGCTAGTGCAGAAGGGAGTGCTGGTCCAGCCAGGCACAACCTGGGGCTGAGCAAGATGATGAGTGTCGCTAGCCTAGACCCCCCTCACCACCGGGGAAAGACACACCAGGCCGGGAGCTCTGTCGAAGCAGGAACCAACTTTATTCCAACAGTCAGGCCCTTATATACCCCACCTGACATCCCATAAGTCCTAGTGTGAGTCTTTGCTAATTGGCCCTCTCAGCTAGGCAGTTTAATGGCACCAACTGTAGAAGACATAGTTTTGCAAAATTTGTAGTCTCGTGAGATTATTATGGGCTAGTGGGGCATTACTATGGGCCAGTTGCTGTTGCAACCTAAGGCTATATTGCATCAGCCACAAGGCTGTGCTGAATCATGCTGGTGAGGCAGCTTAAACAGATCATGAAACTCTAACCAGGCTTAGGAAGTTCCAACCGGCCTTGTCCAGGGTCTCAAGAAGGCCCAACAGGACACAATCCCCACGATCAGCTGAGAACTGCCCTGTTAACATTAAATATTTTAAATTTTTCAAAGCGCCAGTCCCTAATGGCCTTCCACTGACATTGATGCAACCAGAGACCATATACAAAGATTGACGTGCAATGGAAGGATTGATCCATTGACTGGTCAATGGCGTGGTCCCGACCCACTCATAAGCACCAGAAGGGAGTTTGGTTGTGTATTCCCAGTTGGAGAGCTCAACCTATCTGGGTCCTGGCTAGAAATTTATGATATCTCGGGGAATGCCCCAAAATGATTACACCCCGCCCAAGAGCCTACACTCTTGAAGTATAATGTCCTTTCTCCAACAGGAATGAAAAGGCCACAGTGGACCCTCTGTCTGTGCCTTACAGGAACCCTCATAATGGCCTTCTTGCTATTCATCGTGATCATCACATTCCGGGAAGCTTTCAGCCGTGGAGAAGCTGATGCCACTTTTGCCCTCCTTCTATCGCTCCTGCTAGTGGCCACTCCGCATACAAGTAATGGTCTCAACTCATGCAACCCATGTACTCTGGCAGTGGCTCAACCCTCCGCCCACTGTTTTCTCTCTAAAATACCCTGCCTGCCTGCCATAGGGATACCTCATGGCAGATGGGCAGTCACCATCTTGCGTAAATGTGACATCTATGTTGCAGGGGAAATGGTGTGCTGGCCAAAACCCACACCCTGACCCCAAGGCCCTAAGGGACCTCAGCCTTGCTCCGAGACCTGCACCTCCCTTTTTACCCGTTGGCCCTCCCCAGGCCAATCTGATGGGGGAAAAATAAAGGACTGGACACAACAACAGCACGTGGAGGAGACTATAAAGCAGATAATAGAGTCTGGCTGCAAATTCCCAGTTTACCATCCCCTGGCCTTGCCTGATTTGAGGGGAGAGCTTGATCTTGACCCTGGGACACAGGATATACTTCAGGCCACATTTCTCTTATTAAACCTTACAAACTCCCCATTGGTGGTGGACTGCTGGCTCTGCTTGCATCATGAACACTAAAAGTTACCTGCTGTTCCTGTGATCCTTGAGACCCCCCTGCCCTTTTCCCCTAGTTGCCAATCATTCCCGCCTGTCTCAGAGGTAGCCTTGACTTCTCCTCTTGCTGCTAATTTGACTTGAATTCTCCCACGAAATAACACCCCCCCTCAAATAGCTCCCTATACATAGGGTCGATAGATCCATCCTGGTGTGGAAAAAATATCACCACTCCAACACAACACTGGACTTTATGTGCCCCAAACGGTACTGCCTTCTATTGTCCAATTACCATAAGGGCTACCTAAGCTCTAAATATGGTTAAATGGCAGCTAAAGACACCTAAAGGGCAGTCATGTATGAGGAAGGCCACACCGGAGATACGTGTTCCAACTCAGCCTATGCCATGCCTCTCTGTGGTCGTCTGGCTGGGGGTGTAGGGCCAGGCAAGATGACCAATCTTCTCACAGGGCGATTATAGCCCTACATCTACCCCTTTTTCCTTTATAAGCAACAAGAGGTCCTGTCTTAGGTGTCCCCTCCTTCAGGGCACACCCTATTGAGGAGAGTGTCTGTCTTAGGTTGCTGTCCCTTTCTGGGAGGTTTTACCCATCATTGACTACCACTCCAGTGTTTCAGGCGGCCCAAGGGATCTTATCTGTCATTGGTACCCCTTGGGCAAGAAGGAGAGGCAGGGAGAGGAATCCACTTAAACTTCGAGGTCATCATACCCATCGCATGGCTCATCCCCAGATCACTGCCAATTTATTAGGACAAGACATCTTGGAACAGATGCAAGTGGTTTTTAACCACTGATAACAAGGTTTTCTATGAGGACCTTTTAGATCATGAGAAAGCCTCTGGGTTTCCTGAGCCAATAGAGACAGTACCTGAAAGCAAGTTTTCTAGCTTTCATACTTATTGGGGAAGGCAACTGCCGCTTACAGCCTCCAGATCAAATGGGAACCAGGCAAACTGCTCTGGGTGGAGCAGTGGCCTCTGCCTCCAAAACAACTGATGGCCCTAAGGGAAATAGTGGATCAGCAATTAAAGCAAGGCCATATCCACCCATCTATTAGTACACCAGTGTCTGTTATCAGGAAGTCCTCTGGGAAGTGATGTATGTTATAAGATCTAAGGCTCATCAACAGATGAATGAAGGATAGTGGGCACTCCCTTTAGGAGAATGCCCTGGGTGATGGCTATCCCTTCAGACTTTACCCTTCTGGTCATTGATCTTAAAGACTGTATTTTTTTCTGTTCCACTGCACCCTGTGGACCTGTGAGAAGTTTGCTTTTTCTGTTCCATCTATGAACTTTTCAGGGCCCAATCAAAGATATGAATGGTTGGTGTTCCCACAAGAATGGCAAATAGTCCAGCTTTTTGTCAAACTTATGTGTATAAACTGATTGAATCATTGATAGGAAATAAAGATATTCTTACATATGTTTATATGGATGATATTATCATCTGACATAGAGATCCAACTAAATTACAATCCCTTATGCAAGAAGTGATTAAATATTTAAAAAGGGGAAACTTACATATTGCTCCTGATAAGGTCCAACAAGTGCCTCCCTTTAAGGTTTTATAAACCCATTTGACACTTATGCGGGCATCACCTCTCAGACCATATATAAATGTGCCTAACAGTATTACTATCACTAGTTTACAACAATTATTAGGAGAAATAAATTGGCTTAGGCCATGGGTGGGGATCTCCATCGAGGCCCTCACCCCTCTTTTTAATCTATTGTCCATTAGACAACCTGGAAATACAATTACTTGATAGGAAAGTAACCCTCAGATAATTGAACAGTTTCAGGATGCCCTTAGGGATGCTCAATTGGCTAGATATAATATGGGAAACTTTTGCCCTATGGCTAATTTCAGGAAAGGGGTTCCTTACAGCAGCTTTATCACAGGTTGTTGGAGAAATTCTACAATGGATCCACACACTTTGGGTAATACCCCTTAGAGTTTATACCCCTATGGATCAATTAGCAGATATGATAAAAAGGAATGTGAGCAGACTTGTAGACACTATGGTAAAGATCCAGACTCTATTGTCTTTACCTATAAGCTGGCTGATGTGGAATGGCTAACTAAATATCACCACTGATTAGCTTTGGCATTAGAAGGATACCTAGGGGAGATAAGCTATCATTATGGGCCATCTAAATGGTTCACACCCCTTCAACGCTTACCATTTGCTAAGCCCAAACCCTTTGTTAAAACCCTTTGTTTAAACCCTTATATCAGGGGCTGGAGAGGTGGCTCAGGGGTTAAACCTCTGCCTTGCAGGCAGAAGCCTGAGTTCGGATCCTAGGCCCCACGTATAGATGCCAGGCAGAAGCAGGGGAGGCCTGTGCTTCTGATTCTGGTAGGGCAGAGTCTGTGAATCCCGGGGCAGAGTAAACAAGGAGGAGGTGGAGGCGTCCATGGTGGTTCCCAAATTCATCTGTGGTTCTACACACACACACATACATACACACATGCACACACACACATACACGCACAATTGAATAAATAATAATAATTTTTAAAAATTAAAAAAACCCTTATATCAGATGCCCCATATGTATTCACAGATGGAGGAAAAAGAGGATCTGCTTATGCTACCTTTGCCCCAGAAAATTTAATTCAGCCATACAGACAAAAATACCAACCTGCCCAAGGAGTAGCTCAATATAAAGAGCTGTTGGCAGTTATAATGGCATTAAGAGATAATAAAGAGGCTATTAACTTATTATCTGACAGTCTATATATTGTAAATTTACTCCCAGGGGTAATAAAGCTCATATAAGATTAGATAGCAATCCTATATTGCCCCTTATGGTGGAACTAAAAGCTGTATTGAAAGGAAGAGAAAAGCCTATATATTTACAACATTTAAGGAGTCATTCTGGCCTGTAGGGCCAGAGCAATGCTTTAGCTGATGAGTTAGCTTCCAAGAGATGTGGGCTCTTAATGTTCAGGAAGCCTCTGATTTACATGGCCTAACTCACCTTAATTGGAGGGGCTTACTCCATAGGTTCCCTCACGTTCCTATAAAGGACTTAAAAAAAAATCATTCAAACCTGCAAATCATGTGAACCCTTTCTCCAAGTCCCACCCTTGCAGGGACCAGGGGTTAATCACAGAGGGTTAAAACTTAATATGCTGTGGCAAACAGATGGTACTCATTATGTGCCATTTGGTAAACTTAAATATGTCTTTGTTTTCATAGATACATTCTCTCAAACATGTTAGGCATCCGCACATACAGGGGAAAAGGCCAAACATGCACAATGGGTAACACCTTAGGGTTACCTAACCAAATTAAGACAGATAATGGCCCTTGATTTATTGGTCAGACTTTACAAAACTTTTTTCAGACTTGGTATATTACTCACACCACAGGAATCCTATATAATCCCCAAGGACAAGCTATTATTGAAAGAAACCACCAGTACTTAAAAGACCAATTACAAAAACAAAGAGGGGGAATAAGCCCACATCAGCAGTTAAGGCTAGCATTATTTTCAATCAATATTTTAAATTTTCAAAAGGAACAACCAGAGTCAAGATTTCAAAGGCATTGGGGTCACCTATTCACCAAACCTTCTATCAGGGTGTGCTGGAAGGACCCCTCACTGGTCATTGGAGGGGACCAGACCCCTTAATCACTACAGGATAGGGGTTTGGATGTATTTTCCCAATTGGGGAGTCCTCTCCAATTTGGGTACCATCTAGATACCTTACATTTTGCCCCCAAGAGAATCTTCATGACCTGAACAAGAAGAGCTTTCCTAAAAAGAATAGGCAAATTGCCCATGAGGTTAACTGATCAAAAATAAAAAGGAAACAATGACAAAATGACAAAAAAGCAAGCATAAGAATAAAGATTATATCATAAAAAATCAAGGGCAGACCACCCTTGAGAAAGTCTTTTCTATGCTTTCTGTTTCAGAAACCACCAAGGATCTCAGTACCTACAATGACCAAAGGGTTACTAGCACTACTGTTCCTGCTGATCCTCATAGACTCAATGAAAGCAATGCCACAGAGTACCCATTAGCCTGAGCAGGTCACATGGATGATTATCAATTCTCAAATGGGCAACATCGTCAACCAGACTACTAGTACCCAACTGCAATCCACCTGGTTTCCTGATCTTCTTCTTGACCTAGGTGATTTAGCCAGGGCCTCATGGGATGTACTGGACTGAACTGAAGGACATGTCAGCTGGCCTGAATGTAGAGGGAGAAGGGCTGTACCTTGTCTCTCACTGGGTCACCTAATGACCTGGAATGCTCACACTTGTTAAATGTTTGCCCTGGACATTTATTGTAAAAATTGGGATATGAAAAGACAGGAACAGAGCACTGGGTTCACCGCCAAGGGTTGATCATGGTGAACCAAGTGGATCAAAGTCATCTGGCAACGAACCCTCTATATGGTTGATGCACATCTTGGAATTGCAACCTCATTAAGGTGCCATTATGACAGGCTTCCCACTCACCCCCAACATTCCTACCTACACCAAAGTGGACAGGACCAAAGGCTTGACTAACCCAAGGGGGCCTGATCGACACCTTAGCTAATCCAAGGTGGAGTGATCTGGGTTTGACCTACCATCCAGGTGAACACATTGGCTCAAAAAAAAAAAAACAAAAAGTGGGAGATGTTGGGATGACCCAGGCAAGATGGCACTGGAGGTAAACAAGACATAGCCGAGCACATAGGGTCTAAGATGGCACTGGGAGCTAGTGTGCGTTTCGTGTGTCACAGTTTTTGCCTTTATAAACTGCTGCACTGCATACAATAAAGTGAGTTCATGCTTCAACTTAACTCCCTGACATGCCTGATTGCCTCCCGGGACCTGGGAGGTGGAGGGGCAGGCAGCACGCTTACCTCTCTCCTTGCTGGTGGCCAGGAGCCAACCCCTACAGGTTTATACCAAGTTATTTCCTTTTTTTTTTAGGGTCTATAGTAAATGGGAATGTTCTCTCAGGGCTTTTTCACTTCTTTCATTCTGGACATATAGGAAAGCCACTGATTTTTGTATGTTTATTTTGTATCCTGCCACACTGTTGAACTTCTGTATTAGTTGCAGAAGTTTCCTGGTGGAGTTTTTAGGATTACTCAGGTATACAATCATGTCACTGCAAACAGAGATAACTTGACTTCTTCCTTGCCGATTTGAATACCTTTTATCTCCTTTTCTTGTCTTAAGGCTTCAGCTAAGACTTCAAGTACACTATTGAATAGAAGTGAGAATGCACAGCCTTGTCTAATTCCTGGTCAAAGTGGGAATGCTTCAAGTTTTTCCCCATTGAATATAATCCTTATTGTAAGCTTGTTGTATACAGTTTTTATTATATTGATAAAGGTTCCTTCCATTCCAACATTCTCTAGGGTTTTGGTCATAAAGGGCTGTTAGATCTTGCCAAAAGCTTTTTTGCATCTATAGAGAATATCATGTGATTTTTGAATTTTGGACTGGTTTATATAGTGAATTATTAATGCATTCCATGTTATATCTTGAATTTATAGTTTATTTCTTTATAGCTAACACACTGTAATCAATAATTAAATATTTTAAACAGATTTTATTAAATGTGTATTTATAACCTGTTTAATGGTCTGTAAGAAAGAATACATTGATGAAAAAGAAAAATCCATTTGTTATATTTTATAGAGTAAAAAAATTATGAGTAGTAAATTTATGCACTATCTTATACTATTAGGCATTTAATTTTATATAAAAGTAACAATGAGAAAAGTATAGGCATTATTAGAGGCAAAGTATTTGGCCACTAAGAAAACTATTTTGAAATAAATGCATAAAAAATTCAAGGAAATTTTCATGTTTTTAACAGGAAGAAAAGTTCAGTAATAAGAACCAGAATCTACATTTTAGTCAACAATGTTATATAAAAATGTTATAAAAACCAGTGTGGTGTGAAAAGGTGGGATGTTTTAGGTGATTGCTTAAAAGAGTTTGAATTCAAGTTAAAAACAAAACAAAACAAAAACAGAAAACTAAAGCTTTGTATTTTATTAAAAATTATGCTAGAAACAAAATGTGGAAACTTTTCAGCAAAGGGGCACAATCTAATTTACTGGTTATGACTAAGCTTATATTAAAAAAAAGAAGAGGAAAATATTAATAGCAGACTTTAAAAACATTCCATCACATTATAATGGGAATAATCAGGAGGATGATGGTGTTCTGAAAGTAATATAATGAGACTTGGGGAAGTTAGATTTGAGATCAGGATTAGTAACTATTTTGGCAAATATGAATACGAGATACATAAGACAGGTGTGTGGCATCAAGGAAGAAGTTGAAAATTTTGAATCATAACTCTATAGATGATATTGAGTGCCAAGTGATTTGAGGTAATCAACAGACAAGTGATTTAGAAGTTGAAGAGGCACAGTCAACCTCTCAGAATTGGAACACAAAAGCTTAATTCTTACAGAGATAAGGAAGGAAATGGAGGAACTTTTGATATTCTGAAAGTTTCTGATAGTACCCACAGAGCTGAATCTTAAAATAATTCCTTTGGATGAAAATGAAATCAAGGTATATAATCAATAATTCTACTAAAATTTTCATGAACTATTTCCAGAAATTGGTTTCAAAGGAATGTAATACATTTTTCAATTTCAAATAATTTTACATCAGGGATTAAAGCTTTATAAATAATTTTGAAATTACAAAAATGGAAGAGAAAGATAAGTTACTTGCTAAAATTTAGCTTAAAATAACATTTTTTTCAATGTGTTCTACTGATCTTCAGAGAATATTAGAACACTGAGAGTTAGAATAGCTTTTTTTAATTTACCTTCTAGTGATGTGTCTCATAAACTCTTACACTAGTGCATAGTACTGTTATGGGATGCAGTATAGTCACCTTAAATTTGAGCATAGACAACATTTATATGCAATATTTTGGAGAAACAAGAAAGAAACGAGATATTTTACTACAGGAAAATAACAAGAATTTGAGGAAAATGTATGCATTTGATGTGGTTTGAACATTATAACAGTCAAATGATTGGTGGCTGTCCCCCAAGTGGAGGGATGGCAACACCTGATTAGACCCTGACTCTATATAAGCCCAAACACTTCCTGAATAAAGCTGAGTCTGCAACCAACTGGTCCTCTGCCTGCTGCTTCTCGCCTGACTCCCAGGGTTTGGTGGTGACCCATTGCTGGCTTGCTCATTCGTCTAGCATCCATGAGGCCCCTGCCATTTCCTCTCTTCTTCCCAGCTAGCCCGGTGGAGACTAAGCAACAATCACATGTTAAATTTTTTGAAATGCTTGTACAACTCATTTAGCTGGAACTCATTGTAGTCCTAACAGTGAAAGAATTTGTATTATCCTAGAATTGGTAGTACGTTACTGAAATTCCCATTCTAGTTAAAGAGACAACTTACAGAGAGATTAATTTTTGATAAAGTTTATAATTTCAAGCTGGAGAGATTCTTCAGTGGTAAAGCCTCTGCCTCACAAACAGAAGGATCTGAGTTCAGATTCCTGATGACACATAAAATCATCAGGCAGAAATGGTCAGGGTCTGCAAATTTGGGCCATGCAAAGAAGAGCCTTGGAAAGCCCAGAACAAATGTAAAAGTAGGAAGCATTATCTTGGGTGATTCCACAAGTTATACTTATACTTGGGTTTTCTCAGCCACACATGGTGCCCACTAACACACACACGTACACACACACACACACACATGCACACAAATGTAATTTTAAGTGTCTTCCATCTTTCTACCTAGAAAAGGAAAATAGTTGTTTAATTGTAACTACTAAATCTACTGACTAAAGCTTCTTCTCCCCTACACCCTCTCAGACTTTTTTTTTAAAATCCATCTATATATCCTGTTGAACTTATCTCGTTTCTTCAGATTCCATTATTCAGGTTTTAATTTCTAGTTTTTTTCTAGTTCAAGTTCTATTTTCAGAAAAAAGAGATTGACTGTCAGCCAAATGTAAGAACTATATTGAGAAATTTCTTCTCTCAAAAATTGAGAATTGAGCTTTTCCCCAACTGCCCAGGACACCTGCAGTCCAGCCGGGACTCACTGCAACCTAGGTAAGATCCATTCCCAACCCCGCCCAACCCCCAATTCCAGGACCCAGCTTCTCCCAACAGCCAGCCAGACCATGCGCTGGTGCTGGGCAAGAGAGGAGCCCCTGGGCCACGCCCCAGCTCCTGAGGTTAAATAGCACCCCTCCACCAACACCTCCTCCTTTTGACCACCCATCCAGGACAGGTGCAATCCTGCGGGGACTCAAAGTGATCTAGGTAAGCTCCCCCTACCCCTGCTCAACCTCAAACCCCAGACCAAATATTTCAGTTCAATGAAAAACACACGGAAATTGAAAGAAGGTCTTAAGAGTTAAAATGACAGTGCTGAAGTCAAAGTGCAAATCCATGAGAAACAACACCCAGGAAAACGTATCTCCCACTGAAGTAATTAATCCCATAATAATAGACTCTAACCAGAACAAACCCACGGAAATAGCCAAAAAAGCCTGACCCAGGATAATGACTTTCAAAACATGATCATTACCATGTTCAATACTATGAAAGAGGAAATCCAGGAGGAATTAAATAACCGCATCAATCACTTTGAAGAGGAACACAACAGACACTTGGACGAGTTGAAAAAAACAGTACAAGAAACAAAAACAGGCATACAGCAGTTAAAACAGACTCAAGCAGAGTTTAAAAATGAACTAAAAGACAAGTTATCTTCAATCCAGAACTCAAAAGAGAGTCTTATCAGCAGAAGTAATGAAGCAGAAAATAGAATTTCAGACCTTGAAGACAAAGTGAGAGTATTAACCAGATAAAAGGAATAGGTTGCTAAACTCAAAAAGAAACTTGAGAGAAATATTCAAGAGTTATGGGACACCCTGAAGAAGCCAAACATGCGTATTCATGGAATACCAGAATAAGAATCCCAAAATACCACACCTGAGGAAATTTTTCAAACTATCATCAAGGAAAACTTTCCTTATCTAAAAAAACAGAGGCCCATCCATATAAAAGAGGCATTCCGCACCCCAAACAGATACGACCAAAATAGAAACTTGCCACAGCAAATAATAGTTAAAACACTTTATATTCAAGATAAAGAAATGGTGCTGAGAGCTTCAAGGAAAAAAAAAAGTCACTTTTAAAGGTAAACCTATTAAAATAACAAATGACTTCTCAGTCGAAACAGTAAAAGCAAGAAGAGCTTGGAAAGACATACTTCAAGTATTAAATGAGCAAAAATGTCAACCCAGACTGATTTACCCTGCAAAACTATCCGTCATGATTGAGGGAGAAAGAAAAATCTTCCAGCACAAAGACAACTTGAAGGGATCCATGTACACTAAACCAGGCCTTCAAAAAATGCTAGAAATGATACTCAAGCTTGAAGAAAAAAACAGGCATATCCAGGAGAACAGAAGGCAAGTATAACATCATTAAAAGTGAACCAATATACTTATAAAAACTACTAAACATAATAAATGTCTGGAATTAAAAATAGATTATCCATTATAACACTAAATGTTAATGGAATTAACTCACCGATCAAGAGACACAGATTACAAACTTGGATTAAAAATCACAATCCATCAATCTGCTGCCTGCAGGAAACCCATCTCACCAAAAAAGATAGGCACGCTCTAAAAATAAAAGGCTGGTGAACAATTCTATAAGCTAATGGAAGCAGAAAACAGGCAGGGGTAGCCATTATGCTATCAGACAAAGTGAAATTTGAAAACACAAAAGAGATGGATGAATCCCTAAGTAAACACAACTTACCTAAATTGAATTAGGAAGTTATGAATTATTTAAATAGTCCTATAACATATGAGGAAGTAATCTCGTATCTTCCCACCAAAAAATGTCCTGGACCAGAAGGATTCAGCACAGAGTTTTACCAGACATTTAAGGAGCTAATAACACCAATACTCCTTAAAGTGTTCCATTAAATCGCAAAGGAAGGAACACTACCAAATTCCTTCTATGAAGCTAATATCATATTAATCCCCAAACCTAAAAAAGATACACTTAAAAAAGAAAACTTCAGGCCAAACTCTGTGATGAACACAGATGCAAAGATTCTCAACAAAGTCTTAGCGAATCGGATTCAAAAACATATCAAAAAGATCATCCACAGGGATCAAGTAGGCTTTATCCCAGGCATACAAGGTTGGTTCAACATATGCAAATCAATAAATGTAATTCACCATATAAACCAGTCCAAATTTGAAGACCACATGATACTCTTGATAGATGCAGAAAAAGCTTTTGACAAGATCCAACAGCCCTTTATGATCAAAACCCTAGAGAAGGTTGGGATGGAAGGAACCTTTATCAACATAATAAAAAAGCTGTATACAACAAGCCAACAGTAAGGATTCTACTCAATGGGGAAAAGCTTGAAGCATTTCCACTTCAATCAGGAACTAGACAAGGCTGTCCACTCTCACCACTTCTATTCAATATTGTACTTGAAGTCTTAGCTGAAGCCATAAGACAAGAAAGGGACATAAAAGGAATTCAAATCGGCAAGGAAGAAGTCAAGTTATCTCTATTTGCAGATGACATGCTCTTATACCTTAGTCATCCCAAAAACTCCACCAGGAAGCTCCTGGAACTAATACAGAAGTTCAGCAGTGTGGCAGGATACAAAATAAATGTGCAAAAATCAGTGGTTTTCCTCTATGCTCAGAATGACAGAAGTGAAAAAGCCCTGAGAGAAACAATCCCATTTACTATAGCCCCTAAAAAAACTGAAATACCTTGGTATAAACCTAACCAAGGAAGTAAGAGACCTTTACATAGAAAACTTTAAAATCCTAAAGAAATAAATTGCAGAAGACACCAGAAGATGGAAAGACCTCCTATGTTCCTGGATTGGCCGAATCAATATCATAAAAATGACCATCCTACCAAAGGCAATATACAGATTCAATGCTATACCAATTAAAATCCCAAAGAAAATCTTTTTTAAAATTTTATTATTATTATTATTATTTATTCAACTGTGCACATGTGTGTGTGTATGTGCATGTGCGCGTGTGTGTCTGTGTGTGTGTGTGCCTGTATATGTGTAGAACCACGGACGAATTTGCGAACCACCATGGACACCTCCAGCTCCTTCTGCCTGGGGATTTACAGGCTCTGCCCTACCAGGACCAGAAGCGCAGGCCACCCCCGCTTCTGCCTGGCGTCTATAAGTGGGATCTGGGATCCGAACTCAGGACCTTCCACCTGCAAGGCGGAGGCTTAACCCCTGAGCCACCTCTCCAGCCCCCCAAAGCAATTCTTTAAAGATGTTGACCAAACAATCTCAGGATTCATATGGAGGCACAAAAGACCCAAGATAGCAAAAACAATACTGAGTAACAAAAACACAGCTGGAGGTATCACCATACCAAACCTTAGTCTATACTACAAACCCGCAGTTATAAAAACAGGCTGGTATTGGTTCCAAAATAGACACACAGATTAATGATAAGGATTAAAGACCCAGATATAAGTCCTCATAACTACAGCCATTTGATCTTTGACAAAGGGGCCCAAAAAAATCCAATAGAAAAAGAGCAGCATTTTCAACAAATATTGCTGGCAAAACTGAATGTTGGGACTGGAGGGGTGGCTCAGGGGTTAATCCTCTGCCTTGTTTAGATCCTAGACCCCATGTATAGACGCCAGCGGAACCCTGCGCGGCCTGCGTTTCAGGTCTGGTAGGGCCGAGCCTGTGAATTCCCGGGCTGAGTAAACAAGGAGGAGGTGGAGGCAGTCCATGGTGGTTTCCGAATTCATCTGTGGTTCTACACACACACACACACATACATGCACATACGCATACACACAAATTGAATAATAATAAAAATTTAAGTTAAAAAAAAAACAAAAAAAACCCTGAATATGCACATGCAGATGATTAAAACTGCATCTGTACTTGTCACCATGTAAAACAATTAATTCCAAATGGATCAAGGACTTCGATATAAGGCCAGAGACCTAAAAATCATAGTCGAAAGGGTAGGGAACTCCCTCGAGCAAATTGGGGTAGGCCAACATTTCCTGAACAGACATCTAATAGCACAGTCACTACAACCAACACTCAACAGATGGGATCTTGTGAAATTAAGGAGCTTCTGTTCAGATAAAGAGATTGTAACTCAAGGGCGAAGGCAACCTACAGAATGGGAAAAAATTTTCACAAAGCTCTATTATCCAGAGTGTACAATGAACTTAGAAAACTAAACACCAAGGAAACAAATGGCCCAATTAAAAAATGGGCCTTGGAACTTTAAAGAAAATTTACCAAGGACGAAATTAAAAAAATAAAAAATGCTCCACATCCTTAGCCATCAGGGAAATGCAAATCAAAACTTCCATGAGATATCATCTCACTCATCTCAGGATGGCAAAAATCCACAATACAAACAACACCAAGTGCTGGAGAGGATGTGGAGAGAGGAGAACTCTCCTACATTGCTGGTGGGAATGCAGGCCCATTCAACCACTCTGACAAGCTGTTTTGTGATTCTTAAAGAAGTTAAAGATTGCAATGCTATATGACCCTGCTATTCCACTTTTGGGAATAACCCCACATACAGCAAAAATTCACCTTGATAGCTCAGGCATGACCATGTTTATAGCAGCATTGTTTACAATAGCAAAGTCATGGAATCAGCCCAAATATCCAACAGTTGACGAGTGGATAAGGAAAATGTGGTACATTTATACCATTTGCCAGGAAATGGATGGAATTAGAAACAATTATATTGAGTGAAGTATCCCAGACACAGAAAATTAATGTATGTACTCCCTAATAGGTGGATCCTAGTATCAAACCCACTTAGAGACATTCAATACCTCTGTAATACCTACAGTAATTGTAAAGATTATAAACAGGAGGGAAGGGGAAGGAGGGCCCCACCAGAAACAAGGAGAAAGGGGACCATGTTACAGCAGAGAAAATAGGCCACCATCAAGGACTGCAAGTAAGTAATGAGACATCTGGTTAAATTCACAGACTTTCCTTCCTGATCATTTGCAACTGATGGGGTATGATCTCACCAGAATGGGAGGGCATATAGGCTGTCTGATAGAAAGTAACCATTTTGCAAATGGGTGATTGACTCCTCTCTCACTGCGGTCTCCTCTTTTATTTCATCTACCTTTGAATATGCTCTTATAACAAGACTCTAATTTAACACGTTTTTATCTTTGGCCAGGGGGTGTCATCCAATACCCATCAGGATGGAGCTAAGGGCATTGCAGGAGCAACAAAACCGAAAAAAAAAATCAACAAACCATAATTCAGAACATCAGAAACTCTATATCAACCACCTGGAACTGGACCAGCCTAATCTCTCCCCATACTGAAGCTCAGGGAAATTTGCGGAAGAGGGGGCAGTAAGATTGTAAGAGCACAAGAATGGGAAGAGTAATGATATGCAAGATACTCCACACAAGTTAGGGTCGAAGAAATCATAATAAGACTTTGCATGACCTGGGCTATATCCATGCTAGACCTAGCATGGACTAAAGGCACTAGGATCCTTGGAGGCTAGGGACTGACACTCATAATAGTGTTTGTAAGCTTAAGGGGAACACAGAAAAGGGTTCCTGGGAAATGCCCCTCATTCCTTACACCTCATAGTAGAGGAGGACCCAGAGGAGAGTTTTGCATGCACAGTAAGGATGCTCTGGGGATTGGGGGGGAGGCACTGAGGGATGGGGAGGGAGCACAGGGGGGATCAGGGGGGTAGAGGGGAAGTGGAGGGAGGGAGGGGCCCAATGTACCTGTTAAGTTTGTATGAACGGAAATAATAATAATAATAAAAAAATTGAGAATTGAAACCACTTTTCACCTTGAGGGACACCCTATCTCCTTCTATCAAAGGTCTTCTCAGTGTCTAGCCTTCCTCTACACATTAGCACAGACCAAGCACTGTAACTTTAAAAAAAAAAAAAAATGCTTCATATTTCCATCCTTGTAATAAGGGTAAAATATTCTTGATACATTTTCTAGTTTTTTACTTAAAACAAAAAGTAGCAAATCAGCACCATATACATACCTTGGAGAGATAATCAATATAGAGTATCAAAATTTAAAAAGTTGCAAGCAACTACCACCTAGTCTTCATTATATCCTATTATTATTGCTGTTCAATGAGAATTTGTTACCTATTTTATGGAGAAATGTAATTATTATTCTTACCTTACTGTAGGAAATATGGAACTGTTGGTTACAAGCTTTTGTCTCATACTTTCTGAAAGTTATGAAAGAAATAATATCTATTATATGTTTCATTGAGTTTATTCTTCAAGGCCCGCTTGAAGTGTCCACACTTAATATTTTCTAGATTCTCTAACTATAAGGACATACAGTTTTGTGCCCTTCTGAAAACTCATAAAATAAAATGAAAAAATCTTAATAATCAAATATAGCATTAATATAAAATACAGGTGTAATATCATAATGGTATAGCTTGTTCACTATTTGTCAGAAAGTGTTCACTGCTAGGAGATTTTTTAGTGCTGTGTCTGTTTCTTTAACATGATGGCTGTTCTCTTACACACTCTTTCAGAATCAGCTGACTGTTATTACTTTGTCAGTTGACAGTCTCATTCCTACTATCAATAAATAGTTCACAATGTTGACTTTTTTCCTCTCTTTTTGTAGGAACAGACAACTTTATATCTGATTTATAATTCAGAGCCTTTTTCTCCACTCCTCTGAGACTTCAGAGTCCCCACATGTATGTATACAAAATTATACCTGTAGCAAGAAAATAGCCAAAAAACTGTGTTGACTTTTTTAAAATTTTTTTATTATTATTATTTATTCAACTGTTCACATGTGCGTGTGTGTGTGTGTGTCTGTGTGTGTGTGTGTGTGTGTGTGTGTCTGTGTATGTGTAGAACCACAGACGAACTCGCGAACCACCATGGACGCCTCCACCTCCATCTGCCCCGGGATTCACAGGCTCCGCCCTACCAGGACCAGAAGCGCAGGCCGCCCCCGCTTCCTCCTGGCGTCTATACGTGGGATCTGGGATCCGAACCCAGGACCCTCCGCGTGCAAGGCGGAGATTTAACCCCTGAGCCACCTCTCCAGCCCTGTGTTGACTTTTTTAATAAAAGCATAAAAGCATTTAAGTTTCTGAAATCATAAAAGTGAAAGAAATATGTATTTATTATAGTATAAACTATTTCAATTAGGGGCTTTGAGGTAGTGAGAAAAAAGTGTATGAAGAAGAACATTTACTTTGTTTTAAGATAGTATGCCATAAAAACATTGTTTATTCAAAAGTTGTTTCTTATTTATTGCTCATTTCTGGATGAGTTTATTTCTCTCTGTGTGTCTCTTTTTCTCTCTCTTTTTTCACTTTTTAGCCACAAATAAGACACTGAATTGATTTTAAATTATTACAACTTTAATATTGGTGATAAGAACTTGTGATTTTCTGTTTCTGCTGCCTAATTTTTAAAATATTACTTGTATTATTTATTTTTCCCATATTTTATTTCTTTTTCCTAATCATATAGGCTCAATAGGTACCCTCTCCTCTCCCTCCCAATTCTCTTCCCCTTTGTCACCCATTCCACTCTCCCCCATTGTCTCTCTTCCTTTCACCCCTCCTCCCCATTCCTCCTTTCACAGTGCTTCCTCCTTCCTCCCTCCCATCTCCTTGAGTATCATTTTATGTGAACACCAAACTTCCCTCTCAGTCCTCCACCCTAGGAAAGGTTCAGGATTCATTGGCATAACCTTGGGCCACATCTTGAGCTCCCCATTAGCATGGGAACTCTATTCTGACTGTTTAATCCCTTGCCTCTAAGGATTCTACCCCGTAAAGCCCTCTCCCCTGTGATCCATGCTAGACTTTGGGGTGGTCATTGACATGTCAGTCATTGTGCACATCAGGCACATCAGGCAATATCCAATTCTGGCTGCTGCAGTCCTACCTTATGTGGAATATATTGCATATTATTAGTCCTCCCAATCCTTAGACTTTTACAATCCCCTTTTCTACAAGGTAGCCTGAGCTTTAGGATAAGAAGGTATTTGTTTGGTCTGGTTACAGGTGAGTAATGTAGGGTCTTTGGTATTCTAAATTATGATTTGTGGTTGTTTTCAGTTTTGCTATTACTGCACAGCCCTTGGATGCATGCTGATCGGTATTGAAGGTCACCTTCTAACAAAATATAAAAGACTGTTTAAATGAAGATCTTGATTTAAGAGGAGACACAAAGATAGATGAAAGAATAGGAGTAGGACACAGCAATTGGGGGGGGTTGGTGTCCCATTTACTGGATGGTTACCATCTACCTGCCAGTCTCTATATCCTCCCTGATTGGTGAGCTCAAACTTGTTCAGACCCAAATGACCAGGAAAGGAAATGAGAGTGAGCTACACCAGATGTCATGCTACTTACATGTAATACATGACCATGGCATATTTTCACTACTGAAGCATGCTCCCCTACCTCCTTTCTTTTGAGGTCTTCATTCCTTTTCCCTGCTGTTTACAATCCTTTGTGATTACAGTGGGCATTACAGAGGTTTACCTTTGAATATGTTATTAAGTGGGCTTGGAACTAGGATCCACCAATTAGAGAGTATATAAGGTGTCTAACGTTCTGTATCTAGCATACTTCACTCAATACAATTTTTCATAATTCCATCCATATCCTGGCAAATTTTATTAATTCATCTTTCTTGATGGACAAGTAGTATTCCATTTTATAAATGTACCATATTTTCATTATCCATTTGTCAACTGTTGGGCATTGTTGCAGTCCGCCTGCACAGTTGCTGATAAATGACCAGAATACAGCTTAAGGGAACAAGGAGTTTACTTTCTTACGATAGTCCGGTTACAGTTCATAGTCCAGCTTGACAGAGAGCACACACCAACACCAGGGCTGAGGGAACTGGCCACCATAACGGCTGAGAGAATTGTCCAATTCTTACTTGCCAGACCAGCATGTCTGGCCAAGTATACAGAAGGATGCCCACTCTCTCAACCAGCTCTCTGTAATTTATCCAGGGCCAATCCCACCCACCATGGGCTGGGTCTTCCCCAGCAGCTAGACAATCTCCTTCAAGTTTGCTCTGGGCTTAACTCAACCATCAACTCTCCACAACTATGCCCAGATCCCAAACCCTCAACAATCAAGTTGACACCTGTGCCTAACTATGACAGGCATTTTGGTTAATTCCATGATTTTGCTATTGTAAATAATGCTGCAATGACATGTGCTCTTGTCACTGTAGTGAATTTTTGCATTATGGGGGATTATTCTCAGTAGTAATATAACAGGATTATATGGCATTTCAATCCTTAAGTTTTTTTAGAAATCATAATAGTGATCGCTAGAGTGGTTATATAAGCCTGGTGACACCATTGCTGGCTTACCCATTCGTCTTGAGTCCATGAGGCCTCTGCCATTTTCTCTCTTCCCTCTGACTGGCCCGGTGGAGATTCAGCAAAAATAAGTGTATGAGAGCCCCCTTTTCTCCACATACTCTCCAGAATTTGGTATTGTTTGTATTGTGGAGTTTCACCATCCTGACCTTCATGAGATGATATCTCAAGGTAGTTTGATTTGAATTTCCATGATGCATTAGGGATATGGAGCATTTTTAAAGATATTTGTTAGACATTTCAACTTTGTCCCTGGATGCAAAATAGACATGTATATCAATGGATAAGGGGTGAAGACCCAGATGTAGGCCCACATATTTTTATATGGCCCATCTCTTACAGCTGTTTTTATTACTATAGATTTATAGTGTAGATTAAGGTTTGGTATGGTGATACCTCCAGCAGTGTTTTTGTGACTCAGGATTTTTCTTGCCATCCTGGGCCTTTCATGCTTTCATATGAATTTTGAGCTCTGATGACCATTTTCTAATTCAGCTATTTTATTTCCTTTGTGTTTAGTTTTTTAAGTTCTTTGTGCACTCTGAATAGTAGAGCTCAATCATATATGTGGTAAGTAAAGATTTTATCCCATTTTGTGGGTCACCTCTTTGCTTAGTTTACAATCTCTTTAGCTGAACAGAAACTCTTTAATTTCATAAGATCCCATTTGTTGAGTGTTGGTTCTAGTGTCTGTGCTATTGGATTTCTGTTGGCCTAGCCCAATCAGCTCCTTTCAGCTATGGTTTTTACAGTTTCTGGCCTAATAGTAAGGTTCTTGATCCAGTTGCAATTAATTTTTGTGCATGGTGACAAGAACGGGTCCAGTTTTAACTTTTTGCATGTGGATATCATGTTTTGCCAGAACCATTGTTGAAGATGCTGTTCTTTTTCCATTCAGTTTTTTTGGTCCCTTTTGTCAAAGATCAAATGGCTGTCATTATGTGGGCCTGTATCTGGGTCTTCACCCCTTATCCATTGATATACATGTTTATTTTGCATCCAGCACTAGGCTGTTTTTATTACTATAGATTTATAGTGTAGATTAAGGTTTGGTATGGTGATACCTCCAGCAGTGTTTTTGTGACTCAGGATTTTTCTTGCCATCCTGGGCCTTTCGTGCTTTCATATGAATTTTGAAAATGGGTGTTAAATTTATTTAAAGAACTGCTTTCATTTTTATGATTGGCTCCTGCCAATCCAGGAGCATGGGAGGTCTTTCCACCTTCTAGTGTCTTCTGTAATTTCTTTAGGGATTTAAAATTTTCATTATAAAGATCTCTCACTTCTTTGGTTAGATTTATACTAATGCATTGCAGTTTGTCTGCATAGTTGCTGATAAATGACCATCAAATGGCTTAAGGGAACAAGGCTTTATTCTCTCTTACAGGTTTGCTCTGGGCTTAACTCAACCATTAATTCTCTACACATGTCCCCAGAGCTCAAACCTTCAACAGCCAAGTTGACATCAGGGCTTAACTATGACAGAAGGTATTCCATTCTTTTAGGAACTATGGTAAATGGGATTGTTTCTCTTAGTACATTTTTATTTTTTCATCCTTGATGTAGAGGAAGGCCACTGATTATTTACATTCATTTTATAACCTGCCACTCGGCTGCACTTAGGTATTAGTTCCAGGAATTTCCTGGTGGAGTTTTTAGGATCACTCAGGTATATGATCATGTCTTCTGCAAGCAGAGACATTTTGACTTCTTCCTTTCCAATTTGAATCCCTTTTATCTCCCTCTGTCTTGTGGTTCTAGCTAAGACTTCAAGTATGGTAGTGAATAGAAGTGGCGAGAGTGGACAATCTTGTCTAGTTTGATTACTTTCTGCACCCATTTTTCATTCCAAATCATGGTGTTTAATTTCGAAGAATTAGTGTATTTTCTGTTATATGTTGTGTTTGTTGTGGATGTTAAGCTTTAGACCATGGGGGTCTGATAAGGTACAAGCTATAATTTCAACTTCCCTCTATATGTAGAGACTCATTTTGTCACCCAATATTTGGTCTATTTTGGGGAAAGTTTTATGTACTGCTGAGAAGAACGTGACTAATTTGGTACTTGGATGGATGGCTCAATAGAGATCTGTTAGATCCATTTCAGTAAAGGGTTATTTTAGTTCCAGTGTGTCTCTGTTTAGTTTTTGGCCTATTGATCTATCCCATGTTGGGACTGCAATATCGACATCACCAACTTCTATTGTTTTGAGATTGACTTCTTTTTTTAGATGTTGTAGTATTTGTTTAATGAATGTGGAGGAGCCTATATTTGTTGCATATATGCTCAGTATTGTGAATTCTTCCTGGCGAATTGTTCCTGTGACTAAAATGTTCTGTCCTTCTGTATCTTTTATGATTTTCTTTTATTTGAAGTCCACTTTGTCAGATACCATAATTGTTATTCCTCCTTGTTTCCTGGTTCTATTTTTGGTCCCTTATACTTTTAGAATATGTCTATCTTTTCATGGTGAGGCAACAGATGGATGGGTTTTGATTTCTAATATGTGTTTATAACCTTGTCTTTTGATTTTTGAGTTAATTCCATTGACATTTAGGGTTATAATGGAGAAATTATTTTTAATTCCTGGCTTTTTTGTTTATTGGCTTTTATATTTTTTACTTAGCTTGTAGATTTTAGTGGTATTATAATTCTCTTCTGTCCTCTTGGATATTCTTGTTCTTTGCTTCAAGCTTGATTATCTCTTCTAACATTTTTTAAAGGCTTGGTTTATTGGTCATGTAAGCCTCCAATTTTTCTTTATGGTGGAAAATTTTTCTTTCACCCTTGATCATAACTGATTGTTTTGATGGGTATACTGCATGGATTGACATTTGTGCTCTTTCAATGCTTAAAGTGTATTTTTCCAAGTTCTTCTGGCTTTTACTGTTTCCATTGAAAAATCTTTTGTTATTTTAATAGGTTTTTCTTTAAAAGTAACCTCGTGTTTTATTCTCTTGACACTCTCTGCATATTCCCTTTGTCTTGTATGTATAGTGTTTGGACTATTATTTGGCATGGCAAGTTTCTATTTTGGTCACATCTGTTTAGGATGCTGAATGCCTCTTGTGTTTGAATAGGCCTCTCTTTCTTTAGATGTGGAAAGTTTTCTTTCATGATAATTTGAAAAATTTTCTCAGGTGTAGTATATTGAAAGTCTTGTTCTGGTATTCCATGAATGTGCATGTTAGGCGTCTTCAAGTTTTCCTATAACTCTTGATATTCCTCTCAAGTATCTTTTTAGCTTTAACAACCTCTTTGATTGAACTGGTTTGTTCTTCCATTTTGTTTCCAAGATTTGATATTCTGTTTTCTGCTTTGTTATTTCTGCTAATAAGACTCTCTGTTCTGGGTTGAAGATAGCTTGTCTTTTAATTCCACTTTAATCTCTGCTTCAGTTTTTTTTTTAATTGCTCTATGTCTATTTTGTTTCTTCAACTGTCTTTCTCATTTCCTCCAAGTCCCTGCTATGTTATTGTTATTTAGAATCCTTACAGGCAAGAGATTAAACAGTCTTAGGTTCCCAGCCTATGCCACTGAATTCTGAACCATCACTAGGGTGGAGAACTCAGAGGAGATGAGGAGATTTGGCTTCCAGTAAATGGATTTTCCCTTCAGGGGATGGGAGGAAGGAAGGGGGAGACATTGGGAGAGGAGAGGGGAGGAAGGGGAGTAAAAGGAATGAGGTAAGGTGGGAGATTGTAATTGGAGACAACAAACAAGGGGAAAGGGGAGGGAGAGGTGGAGGGTACGTATTGAGTTTGTATAATTAGGAAAAAAATAAAATGTAGGAGAAAAATGCAAAAAACATGAATTTGCAAAATATTATTCATAATAGACCTCCAAAATCAACAAGTGAATAAACTATGCTAACACAAAGCAATATTTTGGAATCATTTAATCTTTGTGAAGCATGTAACTTTTTGCAACATGGTTACTTAGTGACTAAAAGACAAATTGGAGATCAAATGCAAATATTAGAATGATTTGAAGAGATAGGATTTTAAGACATATTTTGCCTGTTACGTACAAAAATCAGTTTTAGAACATAAATGTCTTTAGAAGCCACAATTCTGAAATAATACCTGAATGCCATTTTTATCTCATATTTCACATTGTTAAAGCACAGGTACATATTGCTTTATAGGAAAAGACAACGAAGTTCTGAAATTGCCATCTTCAGGTAAATTGAATATTACTAAGAAATAAGCATAAAACTCAGTAGATGGTTGGTCTAACTAAACAGAGAATGGGTCTTAGAAATCACATTGGCAAAAGAAATTATAGAATAGTAGAGAAAAATAAGTGGTTTACTTTCTACTTCATCTGAGTCATCAACTGAAGACACAACTGTAGATGAGCAAGGAAGACAGCAAGAAGATATAGGGATGGGTTGTTTGCATTTATGTTGCAGTAATAGATACACTATACTCAATAACTTTCAACATCTGTATCTTAATGATTTCTCTGGCTCACTCAGCTGAAATGATTGGCACTTAGTTGACTTTCAACACCCTTTTCCAGGGTCAAACTCATGTTCTACTATGATTTTTTTTAAATGAGTAGTGTGTCTGTCTAATAATGATGTCTTTTGAAAAATAAGATATCTTCATGTTTTCAGTGTGCAATATTGGGCAAAATTTCATTTTCATATATTGTTTTGGAATTTCATACATTAATGCAATGAATTAATGTCATTTTCCCCCCTTTTCACCAAATCCATCTCCCTTCAAAAGGTGACCCTTCAAAAATAGAAAATAGATGTTGGCTATTTTTATTACAAATTCTGTTTCTAATGTTACCTACTCTCTACTAACTGTCTTTATTAGACATTTATATCGCACTCACACAGCAAGGTAAGGAGTAGGTTCCCCTCCCCATTTTCACACAGGATAATTGAATAAAGCAAGGTACAGCAACTCAATAAGCTTTAAACAGCAGAGGAATCACTAGTTCCTAGGCAGTACAGTTCCTAAGTTCTCATTCTTAAATAATGTCCACTAGTGACTGACGGATACATCAAAGATGAGTGTAAGTACAGCTAAGGTAAGAAGATAGCCTCCATGCAAACTAGACACACAAGGATAGCACAAGAAAGATAACATGCTGCTGGTTTTATGCTGAATGCAAGGAACAACAGGCTTGTGATCATGGACACAAATCAGTTCATATGAAAGTCTATATGGAGGAGATTTAGAGTACTGATATAAGGTGTTCTTGAAACCACTTACATAAAGAGGATAGAAATATATTTAGATATAAAACAAAATAAATTGCTACACAAATAAAAAGCAAATCTGCATAGTGGCAATAAATACTTTGTCCCAAGAAAAATTCAAGCAGAATAGTAATATTGAAATATATCCTGGTTATGAATAAGATTTTGTTTTGGACTGTATGATTTCTCTCATTTTTATTTTTTGTTAATGTAAATTAAGATTAGCAACTACTGAAAATCAAAACACAAAGTAGATTATAAGACAAAAGTAAATTCCAAGAAAATGTAAAAAAATTTTTTTGATGTTTTTGGAACTGGTTGATTCCAGCAAAATTTCTAAATTTGAAAAATAGGTAAACTAAAATGTAGGAGACTGAAACATGCTAAGTTTCTTATTTTATCTTGTTTGGAGGTTTTCATAGAAACTTTTTGAAAAAATTACAAATATTTACTTTCCTGACCAACTCCTGTATAAGATTTAAGCCAGGTTCTGACTAAAATTACTAAGAGAGAAATAAAGGGCCTAAAATTCACTTATTCGTGCACATTTCTTAAAATAAATACTTGGAAAATATTGAGAGTTAGAGAGCAATTATGAAACTGAAATTCTAACATTTGTCTAGTAATCACTTTATTCCAATACTTTTTAACTCCTTCAAGTTTTTCTTTCTTAATTTAAATCTTTGTCAAATACAGACCCAAAACTTTTAAGTTGCAATGTTTATGAGCTATAAACAGAAATAAATGCATAAAAGTCCAATGGAAGTCAATGTTTGCTGAAATGGTTCCTCCTGATATTTGTGTATCAGCAGAGTACTTTCTACGTGTGGGCTATGTATAGAGTACAATTCAACATTATCTGTCTATTACCAAAGGGAAAGTCACATGAAACTCATGTCAAAAGCCCAAAAGAACAAGTAAAGTGAGAACTTAGCAATGCAAAATTTCTTTTAGTGATCAGCACACATTACTTAACTAATATGAATGATTTACAAAGCATTCAGAGGGCTTTTCAGTGGACTGGAAAGAGTCAATGGTTAATTTTCATATCATAGATTTGTTTTAGGACCTTATAGATAACCTTGAAAAAAATTGTTATTGTTTTCTCTATGTCATGGTTTTAGTTCTACTTCTCTGTATTTTAAGCCATTTTAATGAAATCATAAGTATTATTCACTTTTGTGAAATATTGTTGTCAATATTATGCATAAAGTTATGGAATATGAAATATTGTTATGAATCATTATTTAATCCAATCCTTCTGATATTCTTCTATTATGTAAGAGGATATGCATGTGTGTTGGTTCATATGTGTGTGTGTATGTGTCAGTCAGAGGGTGGCTTTGGTTGTCTTCTATTGCTCTCTATGATACTGAGACAGAGTAAAACTGAAACTGGAGCTCGCAGATTCAGCTAGACTAGACGGTTAACACACTTCTGAGACACATCTACCTCTGTTTTTCATGGGAAATTCATGAACACATCACCATGACAGACATTTTTTTTAGAATAGCCATCATTTTATTGCCAGGTACAATTTTGCCATATTTGACAGTCATGAAATCATTCATATTTGTGATTCTCAACATTTTCAGCATTTACAAAATTAGAAAAGTAAAGAGGGTGAAGTTTGCTAAAAACTCAATTTTCCCTTGCTGCACTGGAATTATAGAGTTTTCTGCACTACATTTTATAAGTTCAGTTAGAAACTACAGAGATGATTTTTAGTTCAATGTCTTTGCAATAGTAATGTAGACAGAACATGGAGATCTTGACAGACTATGGGGCACTGTCATTTGCTTGATGGTCTGTGATTTAGAGACTGTATTGATGGCACTTGCAATCTGTATGTGGGCTACTACATTCTATGACCTCACAGAAAAGAGCTGCAATACAAAATGTCAGGACTTAAAAAATAAACACACACTTTTCAAAAACATATAGTTTTGAATAGGACAAAGTTCTCTGACTGTCTCATATTGTAACTGAATCAGATGCTCTATTCCTGATGCAGTGATCCCCATCCCCATTATGTGACCATTTCTATTTAATGGGAGGTGTTTCATCTAAGTTGTTGGCTGTTACACACTATGGATTCAATTAGGTAAAAATATTGAATATATAGTATATAAAGAAAACATCCACCAAACTTTCATGGAAAAACAAGTGAAATCTATGACAGATTTATATAGAGAGAAATGTTAAGTACATGCATCTCAGAAGAAACTATGGGCCATACACACAAAAAAACAGGAGAATGACTGAGAAGAAGGTCTGAAGCTGGCAAAGGAAGGATTGAGTAATAAGGAGTTGAAAATTGACACAAATATATTTATGAATAAAAGTGTCCAAGAATGGAAAATAAGCATCAAGTGTGCTTAGATGACTCAATAGTCACTTTCCAAATTTGAATTCTGCCATTTAAATATCATTGGATTAAAGAATACCCTTTGAAAGTTCTTTGTCGCATTGATAAATTAATTAGATAAAAAAGGACTTAGAAGAGAACAATTCTTGGAAGTCACAACTTACAAAAACAGGGGACTTAAGTTGAATTTCCTAATAGTCACTAAGAGGAAGAAGATAGGAAAAAGCAAATAAGTTTCATTTTTTGAGTTTGAAATTAAGAAATCAAGCAGACTGGTTAGTGGAAGATGTTTTATCTATGAGCTCAAGTTCTATGTCTTCTGGATTCAAAGGAAGATGTGCTATCTCCCTATTCATGTAGAATGACAACCAGCCAAGTTGCAGTACTTATTCCTAAATTATTGTACAACCTCTCACCAAATTTCCTGGTATACATATCACATTCTGTTTCACTATGGAATCAATAATAAAGTTCTTTTATTTGACTTCTTTCACAGTGAATTTTTCTGGACTTTGAGTTCTCTGGTAAATTATGCTTGCATAGAACTATTGGGTACACAATGATGTTACATTTTTCTATTGTATGGAATGCCTGAATCAGGAAAACTAGAATATCCATCAATTCATGTGATCATTTGTAATATATATTTGAAAACTTTTACTCTTTAACTAACATGCCCTATTTTTTCAAAACCCTCATGCTCTGATGATACAATTCTCCTTTTTTTGTCAACTTGATTATTCTGTGGTATTTGTTTTTCAGTGTCTCCTGTATTTCTCAGAGCATAATTACCTTTAAATATATTCATATTTCACAAATGACAGGATTTCTATCTTTTTATAACTGAATATTTCATTTTGTACATTTATATCACATCTCATTTATAATACAAAGGTCAATCATTTAATTTTTAACTGCTCTGTAGATAGCTGTTGTTACACCCATAGAATGGGTCTATTTGGGTCTAAAGCTGTAGGAGTAAAAGTAAATGTGCATATCAGGAAGGCGGCCTAAAGAAAGATAACCTGATATATCATGGAAGCTTGAGCCCCCACAGGAACTGGCAAACCAGAATGAACACTGTGGTCTTTAGAAGCATACAGGCAGAAAAGTAGGGGGGGAGTGAGGGAAGGAAATGATGAAGGAAAGGAAGAGATGGAGGGAGGGGGAAGGGAAGGAAGCTGGGATGAATTTTCAACATGTTTGTAAAAGTAGAAAAAAAATAAAAATGGAGAAAAAAGCCTTTATTTTGTGTATTAGGGTGTCAGAGGGCAATGTATGTCCTTGAAGAGGGTCAAGGGTGACTTCAGGATTCATTCTGGATTGATTCTCTCCTTTTTGCTTCCTCTAGCATTTCCCACTTCTGTCCATGAGAGCTGAAAGTGAAGGCAGATGCTGTTTTCTGCCTGGTATTTTTACATGGGACCTGGGATCTGAACTTAAGATTTTCTGCTTTTGAGATAGCATCTTAACCCATCTCTCCAGCACAGATTAGTCATTTATGAAAACTGACAGGTACACTGAACAATTATTTTATATTCATTTCCCTTCTATTTTTGCAGTTAATTTAGAAAACGTTTAATTTGAACTTTCTGTCTTAACAGACTTGGTTGAAAAAGAATTTTTTAAAATGTAAGTACCTACTTTTGGGCCCTTCCCTCCACTCCGCCAGCCCGGACGAGCGTGCGATCCAGCCGGGCCTCACCGCGCAACCTAGGTAAGATCCCTCTGCGCCCACCTCCAGAATCCCAGGCCGCCCAAGGGACCCAGCTACTCCCACCATCCAGCCGGAGCAGCCGCGGGCCGGGCCTGGAAGGAGGAGGTCACCCTCCTGCGCCCGGGCCACGCACCCAGGTCCCCCAAGTTAAATAGCACCCAGCCGATGCCCCATCCTCCCTTCCCCCACTCCGCCGCCTGGGAGGCACAGGGTCCAGCCTGGACTTACCTCAACCTAGGTAAGCTCTGTCTCCGCCCACCCCCAAAACCCCAGGCCAAATAATTCAGTTTAATGAAAAACGCACAGAAATTGAAAGGAGATCTTAAGAGTTAAAATGACAATGCCAAAGTCAATGTGCAAATACATGAGAAACAACACTCAAGTAAACAAATCTCCCACTGAAGGAATTAATCCCCTACTGTTAGACTCCAACCAGAACAAACCCATGGAAAATGGTCAAGAAAGCCTGACCCGGATAACGACCTTCAAAATATGATCATTACCATGTTCAATACTAAGAAAGAGGAAATCCGGGAGGCATTAAATAATCGAATTAATTGCTTTGAAGAGGAACACAACAGACGCTTGGAGGAGTTGAGAAAAACAGTGCAAGAAACAAAAAACTGGCATAGAGCAGTTAAAGCAGACTCAAGCAGAGTTTAAAACTGAGCTAAAAGACAAGTTATCTTCAACCCAGAATTCCACAGAGAGTCTTACCAGCAGAACTAACGAAGCAGAAAACATAATTTCAGACCTTGAAGATAAAGTGGGAGTATTAACCAGCTCAATGGAAGAGTTTGTTAAAGCCAAAAAGATACTTGAGAGAAATATTCAGGAGATATGGGACATCCTGAAGAAGCATAACATGCGTATTCATGGAATACCAGAGCAAGAATCTCAAAATACCACCCCTGAGGAAATTTTTCAAATGATTATCAAGGAAAACTTTCCTCATACAAAAAAAAAGAGGCCCATCCATATACAAGAGGCATTCCGCACCCCAAACAGATATGACCAAAACAGAAGCTTGGCATGGCAAATAATAGTTAAAACACTCCACATTCAAGATAAAGAACTGGTGCTGAGAGCTTCAAGGGAGAAAAAACAAGTCACTTTTAAAGGTAAACCTATTAAAATAACAAATGACTTCTCAATGGAAGCACTAAAAGCAAGAAGAGCTTGGAGAGACATACTTCAAGTATTGAATGAGCAAAAATGTCAACCCAGGCTGATATACCCTGCAAAACTACCCATCATGATCGACTGAGAAAGAAAAATCTTCCAGCTCAAAGACAACTTGAAGGGATACATGTACACAAAACCAGGCCTTCAAGAAATGCTAGAAATGATACTCAAGTGTGAAGAAAAAAACAGGCATATCCGAGAGAACAGAAGGGAAGTATAACACCATTAAAAGCAAAGCAATATACTTAAAAAAACCACTAAACATAATAAATGTCCAGAATTAAAAATAGTTTCTCCATTATAACACTAAATGTTAATGGAATTAACTCACCAATCAAGAGACACAGATTCCAAACTTGGATTAAAAAATCACAATCCTATCAATCTGCTGCCTGCAGGAAACCCATCATACCACAAAAGATAGGCATGCCCTAAAAATAAAAGCCTGGTCAACAATCCTACAAGCTAATGAAAGCAGAAAACAGGCAGGGGTAGGCATTATGATATCAGACAAAGTGGACTTCAAATGAAAGAAAATTATAAGAGACACGGATGGATACTACATTCTAGTCACAGGTACAATTCACCAGAAAGACTTCACAATACTGAACATATATGCACGCAATAGGGGCCCCTCCACATTCATTAAGAAAACCCTACAGCGTCTAAAGTGAGAAATCAACACCCAAATGATAATTCTTGGGGACTTCGACACTGCCCTCTCAACATGGGATAGATCAACAGGTCAAAAGCTTAACAGAGACACTTTGGACCTTAATCAAACCCTTAAAGAAATGGACCTTACAGATCTCTATCAAACTTTTCACCCACGCACCAAAGAATACACATTTTTCTCAGTATCACATGGAACTTTCTCCAAAATAGATCACATACTGGGCCACAAAACGAATCTACACATATACAAAAAAGTTGAAATTCTAACCAGTGCCCTGTCAGACCACCATGGCCTAAAACTGGACATCCACAACACAACAAACAAGAGAAAATACACTAACTCCTGGAAACTTAACAATAAGATGCTGAATGAGAATGGGATTCAGGAAGAAATTAAAAAGGAAATTCAAGATTTCCTGAAAGAGAATGATAATGAAAATACAACTTACCAAAATCTCTGGGACACAATGAAAGCTGTTCTAAGAGGTAAGTTCAAAGCTTTTAATGCCTACATCCAAAAAATGGAAACATCAGAAATAAACAACTTAACAATGCAGCTTAAAGCTTTAGAGAAACTAGAGCAATCTGATCCCAAAAGTAGTAGAAGAGAAGAGATTAGCAAAATAAGGGGAGAAATATCTGAAATCGAGATTAAGAAAACTATAGAAAAAATCAACCAGTCAAAAAGCTGGTTCTTTGAAAAAATCAATAAGATTCATACACCCCTAGCTAAATTAACCAAAAGCAGGAGAGAGAAAATCCAAATTAACAAAAGTAGAAATGAACATGGAGTTATCACTACTGATACCCAAGAAATCCAGAGAATTATAACATCATATTTCAAAAACTTATACTCTGTGAAGTTTGACAACACAAAAGAGATGGATGAATTTCTAAGTAAACACAACTTCCCTAAATTGAATCAGGAAATTGTGAATTATTTAAACAGTCCTATAACATATAAGGAAATTGAAGAAGTAATCTCAAATCTTCCCACCAAAAAATGTCCTGGACCAGATGGATTCAGCACAGAATTCTACCAGACATTTAAGGAGTTAATAACACCAATACTCTTTAAACTGTTCCATCAAATAGCAAAGGAAGGAACACTACAAAATTCCTTCTATGAAGCTAATATCGTTTTAATCCCAAAACCTAATAAAGATTCACTTAAAAAAGAAAACTATAGGCCGATCTCTCTGATGAACACAGACGCAAAGATTCTCAACAAAAAGTCTTAGCAAATCGGATTCAAAAACACATTAAAAAGATCATTCACAGGGACCAAGTAGGTTTCATCCCTGGCACACAAGGTTGGTTCAACATATGCAAATCAATAAATGTAATTCATCATGTAAACCAGTCCAAAGTCCAAGACCACATGATACTCTCCATAGATGCAGAAAAAGCTTTTGACAAGATCCAAAAGCCTTTTATGATCAAAACGCTAGAGATAGTAGGAATGGAAGGAACTTTATCAATATAATAAAAGCTGTATACAACAAGCCGACAGCAAGGATTATGCTCAATGGGGAACAAGTGTAAGCATTCCCACGTCGATCAGGAATTGGACAAGGTTGTCCACTCTCACCACTTCTATTCAATATTGTACTTGAAATCTTAGCTGAAGCCATAAGACAAGAAAGGGACATAAGAGGGATTCAAATCAGCAAGGAAAAAGTCAAGCTATCCCTATTTGCAGATGACATGATCTTATACCTGAGTGATCCTAACAACTCCACCAGGAAGCTCCTGGAACTAATTGAGAAGTTCAGCAGGGTGGCAGGATACAAAATAAATGTGCAAAAATCAGAGACCTTCCTATATGCTCAGAATGAAAGAAGTGAAAAAGCCTTGAAAGAAACAATCCCATTTACTATAGCCCCTAAAAAAATGAAATAACTTGGTATAAACCTAACCAAGGAGGTAAAAGACCTTTACATTGAAAACTTTACAACCCCAAAGAAAGAAATAGCAGAAGACACCAGAATGTGGAAAGACCTCCCTTGTTCCTAGATTGGCAGAATCAACATCATAAAAATGGCCATCCTACCAAAGGCAATATACAAATTCAATGCTATAGCAATTAAAATCCCAAAGCAATTCTTCGAAGAAGTTGACCAAACAATCTCAAAGTTCATATGGAGGCACAAGAGACCCAGGATAGCAAAGATAATCCTTAGTAGCAAAAACACTGCTGAAGGTATTACCATACCAAATCCAAGTCTATACTACAAATCCATAGTTGTAAAGACAGACTGGTACTGGTTCCAAAATAGACATACAGATCAATGGATAAGGATTGAAGACCCAGATATAAGCCCACAAAATTACAGCCATTTGGTCTTTCACAAAGCAGCCCAAAGAATCCAATGGAAAAAGAACAGCATCTTCAACAAATGGTGCTGGCAAAACTGGATCTCCACATGCAGAAGATTAAAGCTGGACACATACTTGTCACCATGTACAAGACTTAATTCCAAATGGATCAAGGACCTTGATATAAGGCCAGAGAATATAAATACCATAGTTGAAAGGATAGGGAACTCCCTTGAGCTGATTGGGCTAGGCCAACATTTCCTAAACAGACATCCAATGGCACAGTCACTGCTACCAACTCTCAACAATTGGGATCTTGTGAAATTAAAGAGCTTCTGTTCAGATAAAGAGATTGTAACACGAGCTCAAAGGCAACCCACAGAATGGGGAAAATCTTCACTAACCACACATCTGATAGAGCTCTACTGTCCAGAGTGCACAAAGAACTTAGAAAACTAAACACCAAGGAAACCAATGGCCCAATTAAAAAATGGGCCCTGGAACTTAAAAGAAACTTTACCAGGGATGAAATTAAAATGTCTAACAAATATCTTAAAAAATGCTCCACTTCCTTAGCCATCAGGGAAAATGCAAATCAAAATTTCCCTGAGATATCATCTCACCCCGGTCAAGATGGCAAAAATCTACAATACAAACAACAAATGCTGGAGAGGATGTGGAGAGCGGGGAACTCTTGTACATTGCTGGTGGGAATACAGGCTCATACAGCCACTCTGGCGAGCTGTCTGCAGATTCTTAAAGAAATTAAAGATTGAAATGCCATATGACCCTGCTATTCCACTTTTGGGAATAACCCCCCATACAGCAGAGGTTCGCCTCGATAGCACAAGCATGACCATGATCATAGCAGCACTGTTTACAATAGCAAAGTCATGGAATCAACCCAAATGTCCAACAGTTGACAAATTGATAAGGAAATGTGGTATATCTATACAATGGAGTACTACTCAGCTATCAAAAAGGGTGAATTACTGGAATTTGCTGGGAAATGGATATCATTAGAAACAATTATATTAAGTGAAGTATCCCAAACCCAGAAAATTAAGCGCCGTATGTACTCCCTAATAGGTGGCTCCTAGTACCAATCCCACCCAGCCTACCTTGAGACACTTATAGGTAAATCTATGTATTACCTACAGTAATTTCAAGGATTATGAACAGGAGGGATGGGGTTGGATAGGCCTTCCATCAAGGACTGCAAATAAGTAATGTGACACCTGGTTAAGTTCACAGACGTTTGTTCCTGATCATTTACAACTAAGGGGGTATGATCTCAACAGAAGGGGAGGGCATATAGTCTGGCAGATAAAAAGTAACCATTTTGCAAATGGGTGATTGACCCCTCCCTCACTGAGGTTTCCTGCTTTTATTACCTCTACCCTTGAATGTGCTCTTATAATAAGACTCCAGTTTAACAGCTTTTTGTCTCTGGCCAGGGTGTGACATACAGTGCCCAGCAGGATGGAGTGAAGGGCATTGCAGGAGCAGCAAAACTGCAAAAGAAAATCAATAATCCAGAACTTCAGAGACTCTATATCAAACACCTAGAACTAGGCCAGACTAATCTCTCCCCATCCTGAAGCTCAGGGACATTTGCGGAAGAGGGGGCAGTAAGAGTGTAAGAGCAAAAGGATGGAAGGAGCAATGATTTGCAAGATACTCCACACAAGTTAGGGCCGAAGCAATCATAATTGGACATTGCATGCCCTGCGCATTGTCCAATACACTATTGACCTCACAAAGTCTAGCATCTGCTAAAGGCACCAAGATCCTTGGAGGCAAGGGATTGGCAGCCACAGCAGTGTTCCTATGCTTAAAGGGATCACTGGAAAGGGTTCAGGGAAAGGCCACTGGGTCCTTGTACGTCATCGGAGAGTAGGACCCAGAGGAGAATCAGGCATGCACAAGAAAGGACTTTCTGGGAATTGGGGCGGGAGGCACTTAGGGATGGGGAGGAGGAGTGAGGGGAGGGGGAACAAGGGGTTCGGGGGGAGGAGGAGGGAGGGAGGGAACTGGTGTACCTATTAAGTTTGTATGAGCTGAAATAATAATAAAAATGTATTAAAAAAAAAAAAACACCAGGCAGAAATGGTGGCAGCTGAACTTCCTGCTTTGGTTAACAGAGCCTGGGAAATCCCAGAGCGAAGCAAGAAGGAAGTAGAAGTAATCCAGGATGATTCCTGAAGTCACCCTTGTTTCTCCACAGGGACACGCAGTGCCCTCTGACACACACACACACACACATACACGCGCGCGCGCACACAGACACATGCACAGAGGCACGAATTCACAGAGTAAATAAATAAATGAAAAAATTTTTAAAAATGTAAGTACCTACTTTTGGGTGGGGGAAAACTATCAAATACAATGTATTTGAGGTGGTTTGTTGATATGACTAACATAAGATGGATTCCAAGCCATATACCTCACTTTTCTGCATTTTTGTTTGTTGTTCTTAATGAAGCGTAATTCAATGTGTAACTCTGTGGTAATAGTCATGGCTCTGATTTCTTTCTTTATAAATATATTGTATAAAATCACATACTATTTATTCTTTTGTGGCTGAATAAATGGCTATTTCTCCTTTATTTATGTGATAGTTTATTTTTTTCTGTCAAATGAGCTATTCTATGCTTTGGCTACTTTGAATGATGTTATGAGCACTGGGATGAAGTGTCTGTTTGATTCACCACTTTTATTCTTTTGCATCTATAGATGGAAATTCCCATGTCGATTTCTGTTTCAATTCATAGTCTGTTGCTTTAATAAATACCTCACCTAAGCAACTTTGGGTAACAAAGATATATTTTTGGCTCATAGTTTCTTGTTACATTCTGTCTTAGCATTCATACTAGCAGAAGCCAAGCGATACACCACATCTAAAGAAGTGTGGAACTGGCTTCATCCAGGCAATGGTGCCTTTAACAGTGGGCAGATCTTCCCACATATTAAACACTTACAGAATCCTTCTCCATGAGTCCTGTCTCAATGAGACATATGTCTCCCCAGAAAAACCATCTCCCAAGTATCAATTAGGTAGCAGAAACTGTCACACGGGCTCATACAGTAGTTTAGATTTTGGTTCTTGAGAACTTACATGAAATTTCCCTGGTACCTCTCTGTACTATTTTATATTTCCATCTTCAAATATTCAAAGGTTTGAGATTTTCCACATTCAAGTAAAATCTTAGTAGTTTTTAAGCTTTATTAATAATCATTCTACTGGGTATGGGATAGAACCTCACTGATCATGATCTGTGTACTCCTGTGATTGATAATTTTTAGCATCTTCCTACACATTGTTCAGTCATCTTCCTGAGAATTTTTAACAAACCTTCTTTCATTTTTCTTGTGTTATTTTTCTGCAGTTAGTTTTCAAGATTATTGCACATATTTGTGTATTAATTTCTTAAGAGACTCTAATTTGGCAACATTTTATGCCATTGAATTGTCATTGTTTTTTTAATTTTTTTTTGCTGGTTTCTTTGAACATAGAAATGGTTCAGTGACTATTTTCTTTTGAGAAAGAGAGACAGACAGAGACAGAGACAGGCAGAGACAGAATGATTTTCACCATTTAAAGGAAAATCAGTCATCGGATTCTATTTTCAATTTTAGTTTAATTATCTATTTTGCATGTATATGTGTTTGAGAGTGGAAGCATATATGTTATGGATACATTTTTTATTTCCTAATTTTAATTACTTATTTATTTAATGTGTGTGTGTGTGTGTGTGTGTGTGTGTGTGTGTGTGTGTGTAGAGGGCACTGTGTGTCCTTGTGGAGGACCAAGGGTGACTTAGGAATCATCCTGGATTACTTCTACCTCATTCTTGCTTCCTCTGTGATTTCCAGGTTCTGTCAACCAGGGCCAGAAATGCAGGCCACAGCTGTTTCTGCCTGGTGTTTTTTACATGCGACCTGGGATCCAAACTTAGGACCCAGACAAGACAGAGTCTTAACCCCTGAGACATCTCTCCAACCCTGTGAGGATACATTTAAATCATAACATTTATGTGGAGATCAGAGGACAGCTTTTAGGACTTGGTTATTTTATTTCAGCTTGTGAGAATTGAGATTCTAACTGGGTTCTTCAAGCTTGTATGCCAAGTGTGTTTATCAGATTTTTGTAGACCCAGGCTTTGAACTCTTTACCCTTCTTGTTTCTATTTCTGGGGTGCTGGGACTACATGTGTGCTTGCAACAATGATTATTTGACTTTCATCTTGATAAATTTAAATTACTTCTTTTGCTATTTATGCTTTTAGGTTCATATATATGAAAGAAGTTCCAAATTCAGTATCCAAACACCTCACCTCTGCCTTGTTCTAAAAGCTTTACAGTTTTAGCATATATGTTTGATTTAATCCTCATATGTAGTATTAAGTGTACATATCTGTGTAACTTACATTTTCTAACAATTTATTTAGAATAAAACTGAAATGATTTGAATGTGTTTCACGAATGTTAAGTGATGGAAACTTCATTATCAATGCATAGGTGATTAGGACATGAAAAAATATCCTCATTATGTATTTATCTATTCTGTCAGTGAGTTAGTCTTCAAAGTAGTGACTTATGATGAATATGTCTTCCATGTCACTCAATCTGCTTTTCTTTCCTTCTTTTTTCCCTTTGCTTCTCTCTCTTCTTTCTCTTCTTTCTTCTCTCTACTTTCTTGTTTGTCTCTAGTAGCATATGTCCTGTCATTCACCATCAAAGGTCAAAGAAATCATTATCAGGCATGTAACTGTTTATATTTAACTCCCAAGTGCACAAAATTATAGCAAAAATATTTTATTTATTAAGCCATTAGCAATTTCATTATTGTAACATAGCAAAGACTAAGAAACTATATTTTTGCCATTTAAGTATTTTATTGCTTCTCAAAAAACCACTTATAAAATATATAGGCAGAGTTTTTTCTTGCATATATATCATAGAGCTTTGGCCCATGTATCCTTATATATTCATGCAGCAAAGTGTTTGACTAAATTATTTCTGCAGTTCATAAACCAAAAATGTGACTTCAACTTTAATTTCCTTTTTAAAATCTCTTTTGCTACTCTATTGTTCCTTGAAATTTCTTATAAATTTTAAATTCAGTTTTTGATTTCTTAAAATAAATTGCCTGCTATGTTCATGTAACTCAGTGTTGTCATTGCTTGCTTGCCATTCATGGGACTGTGAACAAATATATCTATACACACATGCGCATGCACACATATACACACATAGGTGCAGACACACATATATGTACACACATGCACATGGGATATTATGATGTGTAGCAAACTGAATGTTCACTGAATGATGACTGTACAGATCACTTTTAACCTTACTCAAATTTTATCTATGTATGTCTCTTAATCATCAGCTCTTGATGTTTTTCAACTTTGACAGAGGATGAACAAACAGAGGAAATATTAATTAAGGTGTATGTAAATTATAACAGTTGTAATAAGATTGGGAAATTTGTTTAAATGTAATGATTGCCATCTTGATGTCTTTATTTGTATTGATGACATGTTTCAAACCTTCTAGAGCATTCTTTGGCTCTCAATCTTTTGTAAAGTGATTTTATAATTTTCTTAATTTTGATGTAATGATCTTATTCAAAATTAATTTTTTGATTGTATACTTTTAGTGCACTAAAATATAACAGACTTATGCATATTGATTTTTATCTTGAAAAGTTAATAAATTTGTTCATTAGTGTTGAGTATTCCTTGGGACAATTATTGAAATAAAGAATTAAAACATTTGAAGTTGTAATGAAAAATGTTTCTATGTTATACAGCTGGCAGCATTTGAAATAAATCTCTATTTTACTTTTCCTTTGCTTATTGACATATACCAGTTTATTTTAGCTTTCTATATTTTATCTCAAGAAGACTTATATGAAACTCATTGATACATTGACACTAAAAATCCTACAAATTTTTAATTCCATGAGTTGAAATGACTCAATGAAAACTAATTCCAGGTCCTTGTTCACTGTATTTTACTTCCTGCTTGTTCCCTTTAATGATCAATTTCAGAAATTACTTTTGCTCTCCCTTCCTCCTTAGCTTTAGTCACTAAACAAATAGTTCACTAAAATAGATTTATGGTTTTAGAATTTTTTCTCATTTATTTGAATTACATTTCCTGTGCCTTGTGAGGAGATAAAAAATCTACATGGTCAAAATATTTCGGTGACTTAACGGAGAGTTTATTCTGTGTACATCCAGTCTAAATTCTAAGCAAGACATGAGATTAATTATTTATTGCTGAAACCTCTTGAGCATTCTGCAGAATCTTGAAAACTAAGAAGTCTTAAGATGTAAAAGTAGCAACTATTTTTTAACTAATAATATATGAAACCAGGAGCTTAAAAAGAAAAGAAAAGCTTTAATCATATAATTAACTGATATCTAAGCAATAGTAATATGCAGTCTGTACCTGAGACAGCTATACTCTCTTTCTAAGTGCCTTTGCATTGACAAGCCTCTGGGTTTGCATTTGAAGTCCACAGCACATTTTGCATTTTGTTGAGTCACCCTCAGACCCATTAGAAAACCCTGACGTTGTGCTTTCATGAATGCTTATGGGCTGCTTGTTATTGTTGAGGCCCAGGGCCCTTTATTAAAAGTCTTGGGCATACAACCTATATTTAAGAAACTGTTGATGGACCATAGAGACACCCATTGATCTGGAGATAAAGAAAGCATCAGTAAGGTACACTTTCCTGACAAGGTAAAATGTTAAAAAGCTTAAGACTTCTTGCTTCTACCCAGACCAACACCAGGAAGCTAGACTGCAACAGTTATGCAAAAACAGGACTCAGAATAGGCACCTAAAATTCAGATTTCAAAGGATTCAGATATGAAATGCTTACAACTCTACAATTCAGCCTTATAAGGGATGTTAAAGAATGTAATTTTGTACTTACGTGTGCCTGTGGATTTATCTATAGTCAAACTCCTGTAGTACTTTTAGGTGGAACAAAGCTTAATTATATCACAAATTTGGCATGGATTCAATAAACAAGTTGAGAAATTAGTGCAATTATATGTGAAAGACAAAGTATGTACTAATCAGTACTCAGATTTCCTGACTTGAAGTACATGAATGGATATATCCAATCAGTGTTTCAGGAACATGTTTCCTCTTCAAAAATATTATCACTAGAAGTGCCCTCATATCTCTTCAACTCTGACATTCCTTACCCTACACATTGCTGCAGTACTTATACCTGTTTCTTCATCTGTGTTTACCAGATTTCTCTTGATTCATTCTGAAAATTTCTGGAGCTTAAAGCTCATATTATTTTTAAAGGGAAGGAACTTAATAATAGTAATAATAATAATAATAATAATAATAATAATAATATGTGCCTTCACCCAGGAAAGGAAAGTCTTTGGTCTATTCTATGACTTCAACCCAAATTTTTTCTTTTTCTGGTGAAAACCAGAAATAAGTATTACAGATTACTTCTTGTTTAATTCAACAACCTATATAGTTCCCATTTCCAGAAAATTTGTGTGTACATAAAGAAGGAAAAATGAGACAAGGAAGCATATGTCTTCTCGTATTATGACTTATGACTTATTACAACTTATGAATTACTATTGGCATGATATAGAGAAGCTTTGTGTAGTTTTTATCAGATATATTTAAATATGTTCTAAATATCTATTTTGATGTATGGATGAAAGTGAATATGCCATAACACGCATTTTTCAGAGTAAACTTTTCATTCACTTTCTTGCCACTTTGTCACATTTGTTTTATGTCCCTAATGGAAAATCCATCTATTGAATTTCAAATATTTGTCTTTGTCAAAAAGTTACTAATTTATATATTCTTCACTGAAAATTAAGTAATTTGAATGAGAACATCAATTTTCAATGTTTCCCAGTATCTAATATATTTCAAATTTAATATCTAGATGTGAAAGTGTGCATATTTAAATTTTAGGCATGAATTTATAATTATTTTCAAAAATAATAATATGGGAAAGCAGAATACTGCCCTGTCCCAAGATTATTAATTGAGTCCCATAGTATTTTCAAAAAAATTATATTAATTGATCTTTGCTACTATGTTGACAGTACAATTTTAAAAAAATCAGAGTAATCTAAATATTTCTATTAATTAATTTTCTAATTTGCCAAATATCTAGCAGTTAGAAACTTCAGGAAGAGTTATGTTGGTTTATAGTTAGAGTTCATGTTCTATTATGGTGGGGACATCATTACCATAGGAATAAGAAGAGCTGGCCACTTTACATGTACACTCAAGAAGCAGAGAGAAATAAATGCTTCTATTTGGATCTTGATATCCTTTGTTTTCACTTTAGAACCCTGTTCCATGGATTGGTACTTTCCTCATCTAGGTTGGGTCTTCCCACCTCTATTAGCTTAATCTAGATAATGCCTCACTGATATGATCAGATAATTATTTCCATAGTAATTGTAAATCCTGCAAAGGTGAGAGCTTATCCTTTACAATACTAATTTAATTTTATATAATTAAAATAGGAAAAATATTACTAATGATAATCCCACATAAACACTTGTATTTATTTGTTGTATATTTATGTTATGGTTTGGATCTGGGTATCTCTCAGAGTCCAATGTGTTAAAAACTTATTACCAAAAATAGAGCTGTTAGAAAGTGATGGGAACCTTCAAACTGGGTCTCAGTACTCTTCTGATAATATAGTAGGAATGACCTTGAAGAACCCAGCTCTCGTTCTGTTTTTTTTTTTTTTTTTCACTTCTATCCAGTAGGAGGTAAAAATCTTTGCTGCACCAGGCATTGCATACCATGATCTGCTGCCTTGCTACAGGCCTAAAAGTCATGGCGATAGCAAACCATTAACTGAAACTTCCAAAACTGTGAGTAACATAATTTTTTTCTGTTTATTAGTTACTTTCTTGTAGTCATAGAATGTTGAGTAATGGATTATCCAAATAGTTCATCTATCTTTCAATAACATTAATATTTCATAATACAATATTATTTCATGAATGTTTTAGAAAAACTTATTAAAGACATTTTCACTGAGTTTGGTAAATAAGTCCATTGAATATCTATCTGTAGCTACACAGTATCAGTATTCTTATGAAAGCTTTGAATTCAGTGGATCACATTCCTTTAGGGTCTAGACCCAAATTAGTGTTAGCAGAGATTTTTGATTCCCCTACTACCTCTCATCAAATCCTTTATAGCTTTGAGGTCTGTGAGGAAGATGGAAAAGAGCATTAAGTCATACTTGATCACAATATGAAGAGTCATGTTTTGCTAGTTTGCTTCTTTCTGTTGCATTTTCCAATATTCTACACGTTCAGATTGACTTTAACTTCTTACCCATTGTTCCTTCTATTCTGCAAACACAATAAGTTATGTAAATGGATAGATCAGCTATTTATAAGCACTTCTTGATATTACGTGCAAAGACATTTCCATCCTTGCCTCTAATTGATTAAATTTTCACCTGATAGTTTTCAGAATTTTTGAAAAGGAATAAGAAAGAAGAAAGATATATTATACAGAAAGTAAAAAGAAATGGTGTGACATGAAGCAGGTTCCACATTGAACATTCATGTGACCATTAGGAGCCCTCCAGAAGGGCATTAATAAATAAAAGAAAAAAATATTTGTTTTTTTTTTTTGTCACATATAGTTGCATATTCATGTCATCCTAGCACTCAGCAGGTGAATACAGCAGGAGGATCAGGAGTTCAAGGCCATCATCAACTACAAAAGGAACTGGTGTCCAACCTCATTTTGAGTTCCCAGGACTATGTTTCAAAACAAAAATACTTATTCTGTTACTTTGAAATACAAAAAGTATCTTTTCTTGACATTATGAACCCAACATAAACTTGCTAGGGTTGGCTGACAGTCTGATCTCTGTTGTTCGGATATAAGAGAAGACACAGAAGGTAAGTTATTAGAGATTTGAGAAATACTGCCCCATAATTTCAGCTCTGATTAAAAGTTTATAAATAAATCTACCCTAGCTCTTTGCCAAAAGGCTTTCTCTCCCTGTCCCAGCAAGCATGATCTTTGCAATGACAACTCTCTATGCTGAGTCAGTGTAAATACAAGGGCAAACTCCAGCCCAAAATGCATTAAAAACTGAAAAAGTAGTTCAAACAAATGCAGCATATTCATACCACACCCTGACATTCTAATAGGTAATGTTAAGTCCTCAGTAAGTTGATTTACTGTCTCATCTTTTCCATTTCAATTTAAATTATGCTGGCTGCTAAAATATTATGTGATGAGTTAAGAACATTTGCTTTCTATGATATGGGAAGCCATATTTGGTAAGTCATTATCATGATTGCTTCCTGTTTTGTTTTTTAATACACGACATTGTCCTCAAAGGGATACTAATCAGATATTAGCTATCTTTTTCTTTTCTCTATCTGTACTTTTTGCTAACTTTCTTTGAGCCAAATGAACAAGAAAATTGCACTGGTTTATTGTCCTTAGCAAACTACAGGTCAGTGATTGTTGTGTAATGATAGTTATATCACTTCCATTTGAAGTAATTAAATCTTACTTATTTTATTCAAAATGTAGCAAAAAGCTTAGATAAAATTAAACTTTAATATGTTTTACTACTAATATTGAATAATGAGATAAAAATATTCTATATTTTCCCATTCATAAGATTATATTCTTGGGCTGGGGAGATATCTCAGGGGTTGAAATGTTTTCTTTGCAAACCAAAGGACCTGAGTTCCTATTCCTAAATTCTATGTAAAAATTTCAGGTGGATGTGACCTTTCTTTCCAGGTCTGAAGACAGAGACAGGAAAACCCCCAGAGCAAGGTGGCTAGCCAGAGAGATGTTAGGGGTGACTTCTCAACTTGATTATCAACCTTGTCTCAAAAAAGAATAAAGTAGAAGAGAAATTAAGAATGGTTCTCAATATCAGTCTCAGATATCCACACATATACATTCCCACATTCATGTGCATCCCATGCAAATATGCACATACTCATTCATGAATTCCCCATGTACACATGAAAGTGGTAAAAAATAGAAAAATAATTCTCCCATTTGTTGTTTGATTAGGTAATTATTTCAGAGGGAAAAATATTTTCTTTCATGTCATGAGCTACTTTCTACTATGATCTCTGATGTTATGAGTTATAACTATTGTAAGTCAAAATTTCTTACTAGTTCATACATCATATGTGTCTGTGTACGCAAGTAAGACATGACAATAACGACACTTAATTTAATTCCAATGGCTCTTGAGGTTAAACTTTTCTCTTAAAAAATCTATTCCCATATTGAGTGATTTCTATTGTGTATGTTCCCTGGAAATTTCCCAACACATTGTTCACTTCTTCATCACCTTAAAGAAATTTTGGGATGAGAAGAAATTTTCCCCAATGGTCCAGAGTAATAACTGTTGTGTTGATGCAAGCTTTGATATGAAGATGAACAGAAAAGTGAACCCTGGGGCCTCATATGAAGCTGCTGAGTTAATACAGTCTGAAAAGCCAGATGCTTTCTGCAGGTAATTTGAATTGACATTTAGGGTCCTTTGTGGACTCATGTAGTATAGAATGTAATATCCATACTTGAGTCACAGTCCAGTAGTCCCTTCAAAAATAAAAGCTTTTTATCCTTACAAGGATGAGATTGCCACTGTTAGTTTTCCTTAGGAAAGCAAAGCTTCCATTTCCTCCTTGTAAAGCAAAGCATTCTTGTGAACTCTTTTGAAAGATAATAGTTCCAGCATGTGTTGCTGGAGCAGATCAGCAGAACAGACCTCTTAACATTGAGTGGCACTTCTCACCCTTGAGAATATGACTATATCAGACATCCAGTTTAAGAAAAGTGAAACACACACACACACATGCACACACACCCACACACACACAGTAGCCACCTCTTCACTTATCTTAGATAGGTTTACTGTTTCCATTCTTTTGAGTATTGATTATGGATGATGTATTCAGGCCTAAGCAATGATTTCTCATATTTCTGACTCCCAGGACTCTGAGCTGTACATGGGAATCTGTCCAAAATTACTTTCCCTCTGCAGCCCAGAGCCTCAGCTGCACACAGTGTTCTTCATTTCCTTTAACCTTCTGCCAGCATCAGCACCTAGATACGTTTTAATTTCCATCACTAACTACATTTTAGACACACACTAGGCAGGAAGAAACCACAGTGTGAAGCAATGCAAAGTATTTAATTGTTATTTTATGCTTGGGAGGATGGAAACTAGAATTTTGACTTGCTGAAAATTTGACCTCCAATATCTACAGATTTTTTTGAAGTTCTTGCTCTGTAGTAAATAACCATCATCAATAGAACAACATAAGTATTTATAGGCAATTGCTTATTTCTAAAATCATCACTGTTATGCCTGTGATCCTGAGGATGCAGGAAGAGTTGGCTTTTTATTCTTAAAGAATGTTCTTTTTGCACATTTTCCGTATCTTTCCTCTCTATTTTCAAAACTAACATTGATGAATTAAATTCTGTGCATATGTGGTCTACCTTCCCTATCTTCTTTCTCCCTCTTCTAACTTTCAAGGGCAGATGTGTATGTATATAGGTGAATATATCTATCTGTGTGTATGCCACAGAGTGAATGTGGAAGTTAGAAGGTATTTTCCCATGTTGATTCTGGCCTTCCTCTTTAGCAAGACATTAACAATCTATTTACTTTTTTCACTAATGCCTAGACAATTTTATGATTTGGTTGGTTTCTGTGTATATTCCCTAAAGGTTCTTACCTGGGGGAGGTGTGTGTGATAATGAGAGAGTGAGAATGTGGAAGTGTAAAGTTAAGCATAGTGGGAGGTCTGTGGGTTACTGGGTAAGTTCTCCTTAGAATAAATTACAACAGTTCTCATGAGAATCCTGAACACTACTGAATTGCATTGAAAGCCAGTGGCTGTGAGAGTAAGGCTAATCTCAGAATCACCTCTCACTTACTCCCATTCACTTTTGTTGATTCCAGTAGTTCCTTATCAAAGCCCCAAGACATGGTACTGTCCAAACCTGAACTTCCATGCTCTTAAACTGTGAGGAAGCAAATCAATCTATAAAGTTAGTCTGCTTTTTTAATTTTTTTATGTTGATAGGGAATTTAATAAAGCATGCTCGATTGGTATAATACTAAAAGAGGCACCATCCTTGACATTCAAAAGTAAAGAAATAATGTGTAATAGTGAGAGAAATAAACACTCTAGGGCTCATTGATAGGTGCATATATATGGTAGAGTGAATATAAAAAATAAATGATCTGTCAAATCCATCTTACAATGGAAGATGAAGATGGAATACTGTTTTTCTAAAAATCACATATCACAGATTTATGTATAAGTGTTTAGAAAAATTTGGTTTTTCTGGTTTCAATCACATCACATATTGTTGAAGGTGACTGAAAAGGAGAAAAAGCTCAAAACTCTAGATAGTTGTTGTCTTCATCACTTTCAAAATTATGTCTCGAATTTCACATGCAACTTAAATCAATTTCCTCCAGTCTTCTGGAGTATCGTTTCCCCAGCAGTCTTCCTCTGAACTTCATTATTATTTTAAAAAAGTCAGTTTTGGCTTGTATTTTTTAAGCTGAAAGCTAATCATCAGGAAGTATTTTGTAGTACTTTCTTTCTCTTTCTGTCTTAAAACAAATCTGTTTTCTTTCCTCACCACATGTTGCTGTCTACTTTTGGTTTATGCTGCCAAGCACATGTACCCTCTGACATGCTGTGATATGCTAATGCCCTGTGAGATATGTGCCTGTCACTCACACTCTTGCATAGATATGTGATCTTCCACAGAGCCTGCCTCTCACACTACATGTCTTCCATGCATTCTTTCTCTTTCATTATATGCATAGCCTCATTTACCTCTCAGGCATAATTTTAGTGTAATATCTAAACCAACCAGACAAAAAATTATCACATTTAAAAATATTCTTGTGCCACTGTAGTATGTATATCAACTCTACAGCAGAATCACTAATTCCTGTTTTGCACATACTCAGCTTCATACAGCTTTTAGAAAGCAGGGTGAATTACAATAGTGAACTTATTTCTTAGTGAATGCACACACATATACCTCCAGCATCACACAGAAAGACTTCCTATATGTCTCTGAAAACACATATAAGCACATGTTTGCAGTATTTCTTGACTCACTGTTCTCTGCAGAATCAGTTTCAGCAATTTCTAATACCAGAGATATTGAAAGCATAGAAGATATAGGAGACAGCCTTTTAGCTATGTGTGAAATACATAAAGGAAGAAATAACGGTAGAACTCTTATTAGATTATGAGTCAGATATCATTGGAATGAACATAATGACTCTAATGGAATTTTGAGCTAAAATAAAGTGAAACAGAATCTGTTTATGTGTGTGTGCATGCATGTGCACACACGCACAAAAATTGATTTTTTTATTTTCAAAAGACAAGACTGTGTCATCAAACTATGTGAAGTTTTCTCATTTAAGAGGCATAATGTAGAATCTTTAACAAGCAAAAGATCATAGTAAGGATTTACAACACATTCATACTTATTTTTATATTGAACATTTTCAATTTATTATCATTTATTTTAATATGAAATATATTATTTACAATCACCTACCCTTCCAAATAAAACCTCAAGCAAGAAAAGAGCTATTTCACTAAATTCTACAAGGACTACACATTTATATACAAGAAAAAGTGAAGTACTCATTTGTGGTCATGCTTTCACTAAATCAGAATATTAAAGGAAAACCTAGACAATTTTGGACAAAAAAAAGTCAAAACCCCCATTAGCACAAAGAAAACCAACATTTTCCTTCCTGAGTGATAAAGATCAAAGGTGAGATTGAAGCTATTTTCTAATTTTCAAAATTTTGAATGTATCATGACATGATATATATCATATACTAAAAGTGTCAGGAAGCACTGGTATTGTTCAAAGACACATTAGGAATAAAATAATAGATTTTGATTCTTATACCACGATATGCATTAGATCACTTCTAGTGTGTTTCTTCTATTGATTGAAAATGCTTCTTTTTTGATTTCTCTAATGCTAAAAACCACTTTAAACTTATCCAAACCAGAAGCAACTTTATTAATATGAAAAAATCCATTTATTTAGAGGTACTATGATTAAGTGACTTTAATTATTGCCACTATCACAATTACACCTGCACTTTTCACCTTCAGTCTTTGCTCAGCAGCAACTGGATAACCCTCTCTTCACTTTTGTCTTCACCAAAGATACTCTTCACTACATGTGCTTTTCCTTATTCTTCTATCTTCTGCAATTTTTCTCCTTTCAGCCCTAGGTCACATTTGTAATTTTATCTTCCACTTTTGTGACAAGTATCATTTATGAAGTCAATCATGCTTTAATGTGTAGGGGATCTACATTCTTCTCGAAAAGCTACTTAAGTCAGTGATTCAACTTACATTTAACTTTGTTTTATATTAAAGAAGTATCTAACTTCTTTGGGATCTATTTTTTTTCTTTCTTCTAGCATATGGCCTTTCCTTGAAATAATGATCCAGCAAAAGTGTTCTTATATTTCCCCAAACCTTACCAGGCTGTGAACTCATGCGATCATCCCCAGCTTCTCTCCCTGTTCACTCCTCTGATTCATTTAATCACTTCATTTGAACTTATGCTAATACTGAGCTTACGTGAAATGGGAAGATATTTCTGGGCATATTTCAAAACTTGAAAAGTTCCTAAAAATGTTGTGGGACAGTATAATATAATCTATGCATTTAAATTTTACCAGAAAATAAAGTCAGAGATGCAATACCAGAGATATGATAAGGTATGCACATGCCAGAATCTTGTTCATTGGGCTGTATTGAAATATTGACATGAATAATAGTCACAAGTGTGTATTAATTATATTAACTGTAGGTCACTCCTGAACATTTCTCTGGCATCTTCCCTTCCAAATAAAATGCGTTCAAAAGGGGTTAACTATAGATGAGGAAAGAAGTTCAAAATGAGATTTACAGATCTTTGACTTTAAGAAGTCCCCCAAGGTGAAAATATACAGTGATATCCCAGTGTAAGTACCATTTTATACCTGTATTCTAGCATAGATTTACTTCAGTAAGTATGATCATCAACATTCAATAAGGAAAAAAACAGAGTGGGGAGATAGTTGAGGGATTAAGACTCTGCCTCAGAAACAGTAGGTCCTGAGTTTGTATCCCAGGTCCCACATTAAAAACGCCAAGCAGAAACAGTCCCTGTTGGGCAGAGCCTGGAAAATCCCAAAATAAATAAAAAAAGGAGGTAAAAACAATCCAGGATGATTCACTAAGTAACTCTTGGTCCTCCATAGGGACAGACAGTACCCTCTGACACAACACGCACACTCACTCACACAAAAATTTAAAAAATAAGGCAAGAGAAAAGCTGTACTCACTAGTATTAGGAAGTTCAAAGAAACTTACCTCTTCCTGGAACTCAGAAAATCAGAGTGAATAAACTTAAGATACCAGTTGGAAAATATGCAGGTTTGGGGGAATATTTATGCTTTTTGAAGCTTTAGTAATAGCTAGACACTATTAACCTCACAGGTATTTCTAGAGAGAATATCAGAGCTTTTCAATATTAAAGAAAGTACTGACAAAAATGAACACATAGGAAAAATAATTCATGAAAGAAAATTGTGCATTTAATTGTCATTATCCTAAGATAATCCTAAGAACAATAATATCTTAAAGGTTTTATTGATCATTTTGCATACACTATAGATATACAGATTCTTACATTCACATTCTTTTCCCTGTCTTCTTCATTACCAAGAAAATCACTCTCTCTTCACTCTCTCTCTCTGTTTCTCTCTCTCTCTCTCTCTCTCTCTCTCTCTCTCTCTCTCTCTCTCTCTCTCACACACACACACACACACACACACACACACACATACACAGAGTTAGTTTTAGTAGGAGAATAACTCTAGGCCATGTTACTAAAGTTTGAAATGGGCATCCTTTGCAAATATTGTACATTTTCTTGAAAATAAAGTTTACTTCTAAATCTGTGTTAAATGTTTTTTCCCTCCCTGTGGGCAAGCATGACCCTAATAGACTCTTTTTAATAAGAAAAACTTGCTTTTGGATGACAGAATAGCAAAGGCAGTGAATGGTGTCATTGACAACCTGCTCTGCTGTCTACTTAGTGAGTAAGAAACACAGTTTTACATAGACAGGAAAAATGGAATTGTGAGGATCTCTTTAAAAGAAAGAATTGAACTAGGAGAGGATATTACTCATTGATTAAAAGTTCTTGCCACACATGCAGAAAGTCCAGGATTTGGATTCCCTACATCCAATGAAAAATCAACAAATTGTATTGAGCAGTGTTTTCAAAAATGAAGGAAAGAATAAATAACAGCAAGGTAGAAGCTACTATTGGTAAATTTCTAATAGTCTTATAAGTTTTATATCTAGAGAAATGTTACATTGATGCAGATTTAAAATTATGGAATTCAATTTGTCAAAATATTTATCTAATATTTTGTGTAACTTGCCTCTTTCATTCTATTACACTAAATAAAATTATTACACAAAATAAAATAAATATACTACATTTAACTAAAATTTTATTTTATCCGAATGAGACCATGATATCCATTTTTCTTAATCAAGCATTCTATTCTCAGTACACATTTTATTTTGCATTTTATTTTGTTAACTAACAACATTTGACAGAGGTGCTCACTCTCTTCATTAAATACTGCTTTTATCTTCCTCCAGAGATTGCTCATTTTGGTTTGTATAATCCCACCATATGTTTTAGATTTTCTTTTCTCCTCCTCCTCTACCCGTCTAAGTACTTCATGGTCTCCAGGTTCACTTTATCAATCTCCGTTCCTTACTAACTATACATATTCCGTTGGTAATTTTATATAGCATGATAGCTTCACATAATAGTTTCTAAGCTGGTGGTCCTAAGTGCATATTTAGCCTGGTTTTACAACACATATCCCAGAATCATATGGATGTATGGGTAGATTACAGAACCATCTCTATGTCTCAATTTATATTGCAGGATAAAATTAATTTCATTGCTGCTTAATGGTGATTTCATTTTTTAAAGTCGTTACTCCATAACTCTTTAAAAATTATGTCCTTGCTGTGTTTCTCTTACAACCTAGACTAAAGATTTGGTCACCTCTCTTTTCTACTATAGAAATATATTCAATATTTCTAAACTTCGTATTCCCTGTATAGGCAAGTTTGAAACACTATATCAAGATAGCCAAGAAAAATCAGCTTAGAACAGGATATTCTCTTTTGGATAACAGTCTCAAATGTTTCGGTCCATGGTCACTTGTATCTTATCGTTTCTAAGCATGTGACGAGTCTAAACATCACAGCAAGGAGCAAACAGAGTAGCCAAAGCTCAGTACATATCAGTAGGAAGAAAGGATGCCACCTTAATTTTCCACTGTCTTTGAAAAGACCAACAGATATCCACTAAGATATCTATTTATTATATGAGGTTCTGTAGCATAATCAAGATACAAGCCACTATTTGCCTGTTGTGCCTCTTTATGTACATACAATGCACTTAATGCTTCCTGTCATTAATCCTTTTTGTTCCTATTATAATACAGTCTTCATAGGTATCACATTAGAACATGTAAATAAAGTGTCTTTCAAATTAAACTTATTTGTGTCAACTTGTCCTTTTATAAGTTGTGAACATATATGCAGATTTCCCATATATTTTGAGCTGCGAATATCTAACCTGAAAGAAAGCAGGAGCTTAATGAATATTGCAAGTTTCAGGGAATTCTTGTATTTGTAAGTTTTGCTTACTTTCTGAGCACTGAGTAGCTCAGAAAGGAATTCAGAAGGAATGTTTTAAGTTAGAGGGCACTGGGAAAATTGGATAACCAGAACAGTGGTGTATACTTCAAACTGAATTGAAAGAACTTGAGGACCCAGTGATACAGCTACTAGTCCAAGTAAAATGTCTAAGAATCATTGTCTCAGCTCTAAAAAGACCTCAGAAAATGACCCAGTTTAAGAAGAGACAGTATTTGCCCTTCCTCTACTGTTCTTTTTCCTCACATTCCATCAGTAGATCAGACTATGTCTGTATCTAAGTGCTGGCTTGAATTAGTTTCCAACTGACTGAAATGCTTATCTTTTCTAGAAACGACCTATAGACTGACAGAAGTTGTGTGCTTTATAAGTTGCCTGGTTGGCACATAAAATGAGCCATCACATTAGATAATTGAAAGCCATTTTGCTAATTAAATTGAGTTATCAATTTGACAATGGAGTGCCGAGCTCTGGGAACATCTGTGAAGATTTAGTAGTTAGAGGAAGTCCTTGAAAAGCCTGTGAGTGATTATCTAATTGTGGTAAGAAGATCCAGTCCATGGTGGGTGGGAAAATTCATTGGGCAGGTGGATAAGATGGAGAGAGCTGGTTCAGTAGTTTAGTATTCTTTCACATATTTTGGCATATTAGAACACAGGCATTGGGGCAAATGAGAAGTCTGCCCACTTCTTAGCAATTCCTGTGGATATGTTGAGGCACATTCTATCAGCTCTTAGTGTTGGTATAAAACTTTCTTGCAAAAGTGTAACTAGCAATTAACTGTGACTAGCAATCACAAGCAAAAATAAAATCCCTTATTCTCTTATATTGTTTGGTTGTGTATTTTTCAACTCTGCCTGAAGATTGGAGATAATACCAAGTATATAGGTTCCTGGTCAGTCAAGTGGCTCTGGACATTTATTGGACAATTTGACTGACAAAGGATAGAATGTTGTCAGATTCCATGCTCATTGGAATTCCAAAATGTGGGATGATCTTGACAAGGGCTCTCATCATTTATTGAGCCATCTCTGAATAAGTGGGGAGGGCTTCTATACAGCCAGAGAAGGTGCACGCTATGACCAATAGATATGTCTCCACCTCTAAATGTTCAAATGGTAGGAGCCAATCTTTTGTAGTAAAGTTGGCGCTTTTGGAGCCTATTTGGGTTGATTTTGAACACATCTATGCACATATAGTTTCCTCTTTGAGTCAGCGAGCCCAATATTGGTATCACAAAATACTTCCGAGATAGATCCTATAGAGCAGTTTTTTCCAAAATAAGTAAGTTCATGTGCCTGTCTGACCAGGACAACGATGCAGTTGTTTTAATGAAACATTGGAGCCACTGTTATATAAAAAGTTTTACGCATTTTTATTTTAGTTCTGAAGTTTTGATTTAAGATAGCTATTTTTTAAGCAAAGAAACTGCAGAGAATTCTATTGCACAGATTTAATAGTGTATTACCAGTTTCTATTATGCTCATTTTAACCACTATTTTAATTATGTGGTGACCTCTCATGACTAGAGAAATACAGTAGCAAAGATATATTGGCTCATTTTTACTGAAAATTTGAAATAAGTTCATGATCACTTCTTCATGTTTAAATTTATCATGTTTTAATTTTAGACCTTTTGTTGAAGAACTATTACCATGCATAAGTGAGATATTTCAAATTTAATTATGATACCAGTGAATTCTCTGTAGAGTCCTAGGAGAATGTGACTAATTTAGCTTGCTATGCCTTGTATCTCATAGCCTCATAACATCACATTAGAATAAGAATAGTAATGGAAGTATGAAATACAAATTAAATGTATAAATCAGCCCTGAAGGTATTTTTTGAAAAGCTGCTCATAAAATAAAACAAATGAGATGATTGTAATTTGTGTTATTTAAAATATTAAGGATCTTTTATTTCTGGGATGTGTTGCAGAGGCCAATTGCTTTTGCCAAAAATATCTTAAAGATAAAATACATGCTACAGATTAAATGCCTTTGTTAATATCTTTTCTTATAATTAAAATGGATTTTTATATTTTCTATTATTTGAATAGTATAAATTATTGTTTAGCTCCTAAATCTCTTCCTATCTTTTTTAACCAGTTTTTACTATTTTTTGCCCTTCTTCTTTCCTTAGCACAAAAGGAATGGTGTGAGGAGGTAACTTTATTTCCTTTTAATAAATCATAATGTAATACCTTGGCAAGCTTTGAGAAAATACTCACTGCTTCTGATAGTTCTTTGTGTGACCTATTTTACAGATCCTTTCAACATTTTACAATCCTTGGAGACACATAAGTGTTTCAAGGTTACCGTCAATGTTAATAATTTAAACTCTAGGAGAATAAAGTTTTAGAGAGGTTTGAACTGGTAAATTAAGAAAAATAAGAGCAAACTCTCAAAATTTAGGAAAATTTTTAGAAACTGTTACTAAACAAGCATCGTGTGTGTGTGTGTGTGTGTGTGTGTGTGTGTGTGTGTGTGTGTGTGTGTGTTTTATTGTTTTGCTTAAAAAGAAGAAAAAAGAACTTGGGATGTAGTTGAAGGATAGAGAACTTACCTATTAGGCATTCAGTGTTATTCTCAGCAGAGAAAAGAAAAAAGATAATTATTAGATATAGTTATAATTTTCTAATATAAAAATCATTAGAACAGGCATTTTTAGTTCTTAAATATTGAGAATTTTATAGCCAATGGTTGCACCATGTCTTAAAGTTATTCATTAGATACAAAACATTGATTAAACAGTTTACTGTATTTCATGTCCCATACATGATTGTCTTTAAAGAACATAAGCAAGTGGGCAAACTAATCTGTGTCAAGATGATTCCATGCCTGCTCTATGGGTTTGCAATTATGTAGGAAAAAGAACAAAGATGCCATCCCTGCTACTTGGCATAAACAGTATATAGGGTGATTCACTGGAAAACAGAGTCTGGGTCAGGGTCATTAAAGTAAATTAAGTATAGATGTTATTCAATAAGCCTGCATATGAGACTGAGGAGAAAAGAAAGAGAACACGTGAAGAGAGATAAGTTTTGATGATAAAGTAATATTGCAGAAACCCTGCAATTGTTTCAAGGAAGAAAAGGGGGAAAGAAAGATGCAGACTTTTCTAATGGGTCTTATTATCCATTGGTCAAAATTCAGTGTTATGAGTAATAGTTCTTTAGAGTTTCCAGCATTCATGATGAGCACCTGATGACTCTTCGTACTTTTCACACTTGAACAGTTTGAGAGATGCCCAGGTACACCAAAAAATCACACCTGTAGGGTATTCATAGGAGAAAAAAGATGAATCTGAGTAGGGCAGAACAGTGAAAAAAGTAAAGATAATATGATCTAGCGTGATCCAAAATTGAGTTTATGTGTGGGTATCTGAATTTAATCTTGAAAATAAAAAAATCGGAATTTTATCAATCATATGAGAGAAAATAAAATGTGCAGGCACACAAAATAAGTATAAGAAAAGATTTGATTGCCTGTAGTTATATCACACTTGAACCCATCTGCCACATTACTCCACTGAAGCAGTCCCGTCTTTTCAATCAGCTCAAGACTTTTAATCAGTGAACTCTTTAAAATGGCCTTTTAATTAATCTAGTTTTAATTTTCCCCAATTTATTCATATCCACTTTCATCTTCCACAAACAATATGATTATAACTTTTCAATTATTAATGCACTTCAGTGGATTTCCTTTTACTTAGAACAGCATTCCAAAATCTTAACATAATCTACCAGGTTATTCTACCTACAGCCAATGCATCTTCTTAGCTCCAAACCTAAAGGTTGCCTATTTTTCTAGCCTGTCATAATCTCTCTAGTTGGTATATCAATTGTACTGTTTACAAAATAAAGATTACATCTGTGCAAATAAAAGTGTGTCAAATGAGTATATATTGTTCTTTAAAAGCTCCTCTGAGAAGGAAAGGCTAATTTACAGATTTATTAGAGATTAGGAAGGTTCTTTGTATTTCATGGTAGCTTTCGTTTGGAAAGGGGGAGAGCTGTAGAAAAATCTTTAGGTATCAGTCCTTGCATACAAAAGTGTAGCCAGAGGATAATTTAAAATCTAGTCTATAGGGCAATGCTAATGGCAGGATATGTGGCTGAGAAATTTAATGTTACAATGAGAGGAAATAGAAATATTGAGTTACTGCAGATAGCATGTGTGCCAGTGGGCTGGGAATGAATAAATGTCACAGAGCGGATTCACTTAACAATATTCACTCTGCTTTCAGTATGTGATATATGTATAGTTTTTATCATAAAAGCGTACACATTAAGAATCTATTCCATAATCTATAAATTTTTCTATTTTAATTTAATTTGTTCATTCGTGTGTGTGTGTGTGTGTGTGTGTGTGTGTGTGTGTGGTGTGTGGTGTGTGTACATGCATCAAAGGAACATGTGTACCTCTGTAGGACCAAGGGTGACTTTAGAAATCATCCTGGATTGCTTCTACCTACTTCTTGCTTTGCTCTGGGATTTCCCAGACTCAGCCCACCAGGGTCACAAGTCAGGCCTCCATTTCTATCTTGTGATTTTATATTGGGCCTGGGATCTGAACTCAGGACCTTCTGCTTTCGAGGCAGGGTCTTAACTCCTTTGGCATCTCTCCAGCGCAATTTCTTCCTAAAATGTTTGAACCTCCTGCAAAATGTTTCAGTTGCCTATGTCAGCTTAATGTATACTTAGCATTACTCTTAGGATTTCATTACCAAGTGTTAAAATGCCCACATCTCTTGCTTTTTATTCAAATATGAGTTTTGTTAGATGGCTATTTGAAGTCAAAACTAATGCCCTTAATGTCCCTTTGACTTTACTTGTTTTTCTAAAGTCAATATATTCATTAATGTTATTCTTAAATTAGGTAAGTTAATTCTACATTTGATCTTAGCCAAAAGACCAAGAAGCGATAGGTGAGTTAATTCTAAAACAGTTTCTTCTACATTTTTACTTGGTTGGATAAGTTGGAGAATTGCTTTACATATCTGAAGCTCCCAAATATTCTTGGGTGAAATTATGATTATTTTCCTCTTTTAAATAAAGTTTATTTTATTTTATTCTCCTCACTGTCAGAATCCTAAACAATGACCTGGAGAAAGAGATTCTGTTTCTTGACACATTTTAAATAAATAAAATCTCATTGTTTCACTGTCAGGTTTCTCTAAAGACAGATGACACAAATAAAAATAAATATGTATTAGGATCTTTAAAGATAAAGTTAATATTTATGTAACTTTCCACCATTCAGTCTAAAACACATATAACCAATTTTAAATATATTTTGTGATTGTGATTGTAATTGACAGTAATTATGAATTCATATCAGGTTCCTTTATGTGATGACATGAGAGTAATAAATAAAAATTATACGATAGTAATACCAATACCCTTTTGCACACTTCATAAAACCCATCTATGGATAATATTAAATCTCAGCAACTTACGATGTTGTTTAAACTATACTAGGTCTAGTTAACTTTGTAGTCACAAGTGTAGAAACTTTTTACAAAAAATTAAGATTTTCATTACAAAATTATGCTGATTCAGTCTGGAGGTGGCAATAGTGTATACTGGACATGGATGACAGAGTTTTCATGTTCTTTCATCTCTATGCCAGAGCTCAGTTGGCATTCTTACCTTCAGATGATCCTGATGGATTTCAGTAATACAGAGCTGTTGTCCAGCCTGTATTTGTGAGAACAGTCAATTGTGTGGGGTCTCCAGATACTGGGATACTGAAAGTTAAATAGTCTGATTTATTAGATCCAAATACTTGATCACCTACTGAATTGAATAAGTGAATGTAAACAGTGAAGGTTTAACAGGTATACAGATGTTTTTGTTTTGGTAAGTCTGAAGTCTGAATATACATGTATAAATGTATATATATTAAATATATTTTGTGATTGCGTGTGAATGTTTTATGTGTGGGTGTGCATGTTCATGTGTGTGTGTGTGTGTGTGTGTGTGTGTGTGTGTGTGTGTGTGATATGCATACATATGCAAGAGGATGATGTCAGGTATTCTGTTTGATCAATCACTCTTTGCTTCTCCACAATACTTGGTTATATATGGATATGACTCTGTCTAGATATTTTCTCTGTTCTGGTCATTTGAAATTAGTTGCTCAAGTTGGACAGTCAGTGTTTTTACACATTGGGCCGGCCATCTTTCCCCCTCCCAATATAATCATGACTGTGAATTAATTCTAGAAGTATTGACAATGTCAAATGCATTCTGCATTATAAAATTAAGAATATATACAATTTACTATAGTCAGAATTTATGAGTTATATTTATATTCTTTTCTCTATCCTATCTTCCACTAGAATAGGGACAAGTTTATCCCTTAAATATATGTCAAATAATTAGGACTAAAATATTATTGTACTGTTTTCATATTTTTCATTAAATTCTATTTATTACCATAGTATCTTATTACTAAATAACTAAATTCCTAAAACTTCTTATATGTATATTATAAAGAGTAAAATAGTAAAATATGTCAATATAATTATGATTGTTTTTTGTGTCCATAATAGGTAAATCTACTTGATTCTCATATTAAAGTAGGAAAATATTTTTAAAAATTTATAAACAGATTCTCATTTTTACCTTATTAACTTTGTGATGCATTTCTTAATATTTCCAGGACAAGGAAAGTAAGTACCATATGTAATCAAACCTATTTTCTAACATACTAAGTATTGTAATAGCATTCATTCATTTACAAACTCAATAATAATTCATTTTTGTCATTTTGATGGTGAGCCAGAGAATTCTGGTGAATGGCATTTGAAGTTTCTGTAACAGTATTCTGTGTAGTGCTGAATGTAAATAACTCATAACAACAAGTTTAGATCTTTGTATTTCTGGGCAGGTTTAATCCACGTACTTCACTAGCAATTGCAAATACTTTTTGTGGAAAAACCAGTTTATTTATTCAAGTAAGTTTGATTGTTTTCTATGCCAGGGGCAAAGTTCAAATAATTTATAGGCATAAGAATAAGAAATCTAGAATGCTATGTCCTTATATCTTGACGTGTAAAATATAGCTTTTAGTGCACATAAAATTAATAATTTTAATATATATTCCCAGTTTTAATGCACTTTGGCTTAATTTATCAACAGACACATGTAAAATGCTCTTAACTGTGATTCTGTTATACTTGTGAAGCTGGTTCTGATTGCACCCTACCAGAAACAAAATCTCTCATCAATTTAATTTTTTTATCCAATATGCAATTTCTCATTAATTTTGATCTCTACATTATCAGATGTTTGACAAATAAAACTTTCTTCTCAAATTATATTACTGTTCATGTCTATGGAAAGGTAAATACGTATGTTTTGGTTGCATCTGACCTGAAGACTTACAACCAGTCTCCATATAATTTGTATTCTGATACACCTTTGTAGCGATTTTTTTTATTGATTTCATCTAAAATCAACAGAAAACTCCTCCACTTCCTTATGTGATTTCACCTTTTCTTTCTCAGTTTTTGAATTCTACTCATCCTCCACGAGTAGAATTTAGGGATCTCTCATTGTTAGATATAGAGCTCTCTCTCTCTCTCTCTCTCTCTCTCTATATATATATATATATATATGTGTGTGTGTGTGTGTGTGTGTGTGTGTGTGTGAATATGTATGTGTAAATGTATGTGTATATGTACATGTATATGCAGGATTGACAATTGACAGTTTGATGCTCTGAGCACACTTGTAAAGAATTTGTAGTTGAATAAACTCAGAACAAGTCCAGAAAGACAAACCCATGTTTATTTGATGGGAAGGCCCAGTCCATGGATAGTGAGACTGGTCTCTGGGCACTTAAATAAGGTGCAAGTTGCTGGTTATGGAAATTAGCATCCTTCAGTGTACTTGGCTAGACATGCTGGTCAGGAGAGTTAGGATTGTCACTCAGCGGTCCTGTGCATATATGGATATTATGTTTCCAGTTGCCTGGGCTTCTGGTATTGGTGTGAATAGTTCAGCCAAGTTGGTAAAGGAACTATAACCAAGAACTGAAAATCAGTATAAAACACCATTTCCCTTGAGCTACATGTGCTGCTCTACTGTCTATATGTAAAAGGAGATGTTCATTTTCTTACCCTTCACATTTATGAAGTAGGGTTGCTAAGAATCCAGTCCAGGGACCACTCATTATTTAAGTGCTCAGAAAAACATCCCTGATTGTTTTATTTATCACATTTTATTCTTCTTCTGTAACTGTTTTTATATCTTTTATGTAATTCTCCTCTGTTGATTTTGCCTTTTGAAAATATTTTACCCCTCTTTTTGTTCTTTATCCATTGACTTGACTTTCATACAATAGAGGTATTTTTAATTTTAACAGGATGAAGTTTGATGTTCTTTTTTTTTAATGAGTAATGAATTTTGTTGTCAAGTTGTGGCTATTTTATTTCAGCATGTTCAGTGCTGGCAGCTAGTTTCAAGTGTCAACTTTCAATCTCCCACAGGCTTATGTGTTTGAATTTTTAGTTGATGTTTGGGAAAGTTGCTGTAATTTTAGGAAATGGAGCCTTGCTGGAGGAAGGCACAGCATGGGAGGTGACCCTTGATTTTGGTTATCTTTGTCATGCTTCCTCAACAAGCCTGCTTTTACAGTTTTGCAGTTTACTCTCTCAGTTTCCATGATAAATGTGACTTAAGCATTCTAAAGCTTCTTTCGACCAGCTATCCTTTCTCCACCACAAAGGATTATATTTCCCCTCTGGAACCATAAGGTGAATAAACCTCCCTTTCTCCCTTTAAGATACTTGAGTTTGAGTGTTGTTTTGATACACGATTTCTTTCCAATTTCTAGTGCTTTCTGGATTGAAGACTGACACCAGCACACATGAAGAGAATTAAGGCAGGATTTACTAAGAGAAAAAAAGAGGAGAAGGGAGGGAGGAAGTGGTGTACCTATTAAGTTTGTATGAGCAGAAATAATAATAAAAAAATATTAAAAAAAGAGAAAAAAAGAAAGGAATTTATAGGCATGAAATCCATGAAGGGCAAGGGAGCCATCTCATGGTGGCAGGATTAGGAATATTTATGGGGTTAGGCAGGCCCAGGAAAAGTAGCTTCTGTTTATTGGTTAGCTTTAGGTTTTTTTTTTTTAATCTGATTGCAGCTTTTGGTCTTCTCTTTGTTTAATTGATCTCATCACACTAATGGTCAACCCTGTCAAACTCCTGGCTAAGCTGTTTCTTTTGAGGAACTTAAGTTACTTGCACTTGCGGAGCTCATCTCAGTATCTTTTCAAAAACACACAGTTGGGGAAAATTGGAAACCTTATCTCTATGGGGGTTTGGAGCCAGTTCCTGCTGACTGACAGAGTGTGCTCCTTTAGCATAATTCCAGAAGAGGCGGGTGACCTATAAGGACCTTCTCCATCTGATTCTCAATTCTAAACTGCCTAGAAAAATCTATTGTAGCTAAAATTCCTACTATAATGCCCTAATAGAAACTATTCTCTCTCTCAGTCTCAAACAATAGAGAGTAACACTATACAGAATGATCCAGTGCAAAATTCATTGGGCAGAAGTATAAGATGGAAAACCACTAGGCAGCTATATTTATGCTTCTACTCTTCTTGCAGGTAAGATGTAGATAGTTCCCTTGTCTCCTTCTAATAAGTACAATTTAAAAATTAAAATCTTGTTCCCCTAAATTGTTTGGGTAAGAAAATTATTATATCAACATAATATGAAATGGAGACATTTGATTTCTCACAATTCTAGAAAAGAAGTAATCTGGCATAATCTATCAACTTACTCCATAGATAAGCATCTTTTTTTTGCATCTTCACAGACTAAAAGTGGCCAAGTAGCTTTCTTACACTGATTATAAGTCCTTGACCTAACCATCAGGTCTGCATCTTCAAATTACCTCTGTAGGGTACAGTATTCAAATATCCATTCATGTTAAGATTCCTTCATATGAATTTGAAAGGCAACATGAATATTCATACATGACAGAAGTCATTCGAAACTCTTTTGTCTTCTACGAATCATTTTTATTTTATTTCATGGGTCTAGTTTGAATATATATATATATGTAAACCTGCTTAGTTTTCTTAACATGAATGTCTCTAGCTCCATCTATTTTTCTGCAAATGACATGATATTTTCTTGTGAGTGAATAAAGCATATTAGTTATACAAGCATTTTTATGCACTTTTTCCTTGGTATCTACATTGATTCTAGAATTTGGCTACTGTGAATTTTTTCATAAAATATGGCTGTGCTAGTGTTTCTGGGATATGATAAGTTGTATTTCTTCAGACATATCAGGAGAGATATAAGTGAATCATCCAATAGTTATAATTTAGAAATCCATACTGCTTTTTACACTCACATTCCTTATGAACAGGGTTGTTTATTCTTTTGAATCGCTTACATATTTTATTCTTATCCAACAAATAATTGTCAAAGATTTTTGACCAGTATGTAGTCTGTTTCTTAGGGGTATAATTGTTTCCTTTTAAATTTCACACAAGTCCATTCGTCAGTTTTTCTTATTGCTCTCGGGTCTTTTAAGAGAACTTTGAGGAAAATTGTTCTCTATGCCTATACCTTGATGTGTTCATTTATGATTTCTTCTAGCAATTTCTAATTTTCAGATCTTACAGTAAAGTCATGGAATCATTGTGCGATGATATTTATAGAGTGAGTGATAGATATCTAATTCCATTCTTCTCTATTTAGATGTCCAGTCTTTTCAACTGCATTTGGTGAAGAGTGTGATGCCTCATTTTTTAATGCATCATTTTTTTTATTTCTTCCACTCATACAAAGTTGATGGACCTACCGTATTCCTCTCCCTCCCCCCACCCCTCCCTGGATCCCCTTGCTCCCTCCCCACCTTTTCCCTTTCCTTTCCCCCCTCCCTCCTTTTCTCCAAATGCCCCCTCCCCCCCATTCCTGGAGCATCCTATAGTGTGCATGTCAAACTTTCTTCTGGGTCCTCCTCTCTGATGAGGTATAAGGACTCAGTGGCATTGCCTAGAGCTCTTTTTTTTTTTTTTGCATGTATGTTCCCCTTTAGTATAGGAACACTATTGTGACTGTTAATCACTCGCCTCTAAGGATCTTAGTGCCTGTGATCCATGCTAGATTTTGGGGTTTCAATGATATATTGGTCATTGCACAGGTCATGCAAAGTCCTATTATGATTACTTTGGCCCTAACTTGTATGGAGTATCTTGCATATCGTTGCTCCTCCCCATCTTTAGGCTCTTACAATCTTACCGCCCCCTCTTCCATAAATTTCCCTGAGCTTTAGGATCGGGAGAGATTTGGCTGGCATGGTTCCAGGTGGTTGATGTAGAGCCTCTGATTTTCCGAATTATGATTTGCTGATTTTTTTTTTTCAGTTTTGCTGCTACTGCACATCCCTTGGCTCCATCCGAAAGGTATTGGATGTCATCCCCTGGCCAGAGATAAAAAACTGTTAAAATAGAGTCTAATTACAAGAGTAGATTCAAAGGTAGATGGAATAAGAGTAGGAGACCATTTGCAGGATGGTTACCTTCTATCTGCCAGACTCTATGCCCTCCCTTTCTGGTGAGATCATACCCCATCAGACGCAAGTGACCAGTAAGGTAAGTCTGTGAGCCTAACCAGATGTCTAATTACTTACAGTCTATGATGGTGGCCTATTTTCTCTGCCGTAGCATGATCCCCTCTCTCCTTGTTTCTGGAGGGGCCCTCCTTCCCCTTCCCTCTCTGTTTATAACCTTTGCAATTACTGTCGGTATTACCAAGATTTATCTTTGAGTGTGTCACTAAGTGGGTTTGGTACTAGGATCTACCTATTAGGAGGTACATAAGGCACTTTCTGTGTCTGGGATACTTTCTAATTCCATCCATTTCCCAGTATATTTCATTAATTCATCATTTTTGAGGGCTGAGTAGTATTCCATTGTATAAATGTACCACATATTCTTTTTTAAAATTATTATTATTATTATTATTATTATTTATTCAATTGTGCAGTGTGTGCGTATGTATGTGCGCACGCATGTGTTGTACCACATAGTCTTTATCCACTCATCAACTATTGGGCATTTGGATTGATTCCAAGACTTTGCTATTGTAAACAGTGCTGTTGTGAACATGGTCATGCTTGTGCTATCGAAGTGAATTTTTGCTGTATGGAGGATTATTCCCAAAAGTAGAGTAGCAGAGTCATATGGCATTTCAATCTTTAACTTTTTTAAGAATTGCCAGACAGCTCGCCAGAGTATAAGCCTGCATTCCCACTTCTCTCCAGATCCTCTCCAGCATTTGGTGTTGTTTGTATTGTGGATTTTTGCCATCCTGACCAGGGTGAGATGATATGTCAGGGAGTTTTGATTTGCATTTCCCTGATGGCTAAAGATGTGGATCATTTTTAAAGATATTTGTTAGACATTTTAATTTCATCCCTGGTAAAATTTCATTTAAGTTCCAAGGCCCTTTTTTTTAATTGGCCCATTTGTTCCTTTGGTGTTTAGTTTTCTAAGTTCTGGATAATAGACTTCTATCAGATATGTGGTTAGTGAAGATTTTCTGCCGTTCTGTTGCCTTTGTGCTCGAGTTTCAATCTCTTTATCTGAACAGAAGCTCTTTAATTTCATAAGATCCCATCTGTTGAGTATTGGTTATATTGACTGTGCAATTGGATTTCCGACTAGAAACTGTTGGCCTAGTCAAATCAGCTTGAGGGAGTTCCCTACCCTTTCAACTATGGTTTTTATAGTCTCTGGCCTTATATTGAGGTCCTTGACCCATTTGGAATTAAGTCTTGTACATGGTAACAAGTATGGGTCCAGCTTTAATCTTCTGCATGTGAATATCCAGTTTTGCCAGCACCATTTGTTGAAGATGCTGGTCTTTTTCCACTGGAATTTTTGGGCCCCTTTGTCAAAGATCAAATGGCTGTAGTTGTTTGGGCTTATATTTAGGTCTTCAACACTTATCAATTGGTCTGTGTGTCTATTTTGGAACCAGTACCAGGCTGTTTTTATAACTGTGGATTTGAAGTATAGACTAAGGTTTGGTATGGTGATACCTCCAGCCATATTTTTGTTAATCAGGATTGTCTTTGCTATCCTGCGTCTTTTGTGCCTCCATATGAATTTTGAGATTGTTTGGTCAACTTCTTTAAAGAATTGCTTTGGGATTTAATTCATATAGCATTGAATCTGTATATCGCCTTTGGTAGGATGGTCATTTTTATGATATTGATTCTGCCAATCCAGGAACATGGGAGGTCTTTCCATCTTCTGGTGTCTTCTGCAATTTCTTTCTTTAGGGTTTTAAAGTTTTCATTGTAAAGTTCTCTTATTTCCTTGGTTAGGTTTATACCAAGGTATTTCATTTTTGGGGGGGGCTATAGTAAATGGGATTGTTTGTTTCTCTCAGGGCTTTTTCACTTCTTTCATTCTGTGCATATAGGAAGGCCACTGATTTTTGTTTACATTTATTTTGTATCCTGCCACCCTGATAAACTCCTATATTAGTTCTAGGAGCTTTCTGGTGTAGTTTGTAGGATCACTCAGGTATATGATCATGTCATCTGCAAATAGAGATAACTTGACTTCTTCCTTGGGGATTTAAATCCCTTTTATCTCCATTTCTTATCTTATGGCTTCAGCTAAGACTTCAAATACAGTATGGAACAGAAGTCGTGAGAGCGGACACCCTTGTCTATCTATTGATCAAAGTGGGAGTGCTTCAAGTTTTTCCCCATTGAGTATAATCCTTGCTGTTGGCTTGTTGCATACAGCTTTTATTATATTGATAAAGGTTCCTTTCATTCCTGCTGTCTCTGGGATTTTGATCAAAAAAGGCTGTTGCATCTTGTCAAAAACTTTTTCTTCATCTATTGAGTATCATGTGGTCTTGAATTTTGGACTGGATTATATGGTGAATTACGTTTATTGATTTGCGTATGTTGAAACAAACTTGTGTGCCTGAGATAAAGCTTACTTGATCCCCGTGAATGATCTTTTTAATATGTTTTTTAATCCAATTTGCTAAGATTTTGTTGAGAATTTTTATATCTGTCTTCATCAAAGAGATTGGCCTATAGTTTTCTTTTTTAGTGTATCTTTATTAGGTTTTGGGATTAAGACGATATTAGCTTCATAGAAAGATTTTGGTACTGTTCTTTCCGTTTCTATTTGATGGAACAGTTTAAGGAGTATTGGTGTTATTAGCTCCTTAAATGTCTGTTTGAACTCTGTGCTGAATCCATCTGGTCCAGGACATTTTTTGGTGGGAAGATTCAAGATTCCTTCATCAATTTCTTAATATGTTACAGAACTATTTAAATAATTCACAACATTTTGATTCAATTTAGGTAAGTTGTGCTTACTTAGGATTTCAGCCATTTCTTTTTTGTTGTCAAATTTCACAGAGTATGTTTTTGAAATATGACATTGTAATACTCCTGAATTTCTTAGGTATCAGTAGTGATAACTCCATTTTCATTTCTAATTTTGTTAATTTGGGATTTCTCTCACTTGCTTTGGGTTAATTTAGCTAGGGGTGTATCAATCTTATTGATTTTTTCCAAGAACCAGCTTTTTGACTGGTTGATTCTCTGTATCGTTTTCCTTAATCTCAGTTTCAGATATTTTCCCCGTATTTTGCTAATCTCCTCTCTTCTACTGCTTTTTGGATCAGATTGCTCTAGCTTTAAGCTGCATTGTTAAGTTGTTTTTTTCTGATGTTTCCATGTTTTGATGTAGACATTGAGAGCTATGAACTTACCTTCTTAGGACAGCTTTCATTGTGTCCCAAAGATTTTGATAAGTTGTATTCTCATTATCATTCACTTTCAGGAAATCTTGAATTTCCTTTTTAATTTCTTCCTGAATCCAATTCCCATTCAGCATCATAGTGTTAAGTTTCTAGGAGTTAGTGTATTTTCTGTTGTTTGTTGTGTTGTGGATGTCAAGCTTTAGACCATGGTGGTCTGATAGGGTACAGGCTAGAATTTCAATTTTCCTATATATGTGGAGATTCATTTTGTGGCCCAATATGTCATCTATTTTGGAGAAAGTTGTTGGGCCTGCTCAGGAATAATGATCTGGGAGGGAGTGAGCAGGGCGTGGTTTACCTCATGGGACCAAAGATGCTGCTTGGAGCTAGTGTGCTGGGTGTAACCCTATTTATATTATAGAGAGCCCTAATTGACTTATAGGAGCTGAGAGAGATATATGTTTACTCTAACTTATGCAGTGTGCGTGCTGTGCTGACCATTAAGGTAACTGACTGCCCGTTTTGCACCCTTCAGTCTGCTGTCTATATAAACTGTTTCATTGCCTGCAATAAAGTGAGTGAATGAGTCTTGCCTGGACAAACTCCCTGCTGTGTCAGGAGTTCCCTGGATTTGGGTGAGGGGGTGGAGGACCTATAGTGTGTTCGTCTTTGTCGGCCCTGATGCCCTGGAGTCGTCATAGTGTGTGTGTGCGTGGGAAAATCAGCCCCGCAGAAAGTTCCATATGCTGCTGAGAAAAATGTGTATTCTTTGGTGCGTGGATGAAAAGTTCGATAGAGATCTGTAAGGCCCATTTCAGTAAAGGTTTGATTAAGTTCCAATGTGTCTCTGTTAAAAGCTTTTGATCTGTTGATCTATCCCATGTTGAGAGGGTGATGTTGAAATCCCCAAGAATTATCGTTTGGAGGTAATGCATCATTTTTAAGAAGACAGCTTTCCTTATTCCTCTCCTTCTTTCCCCCAAAAAGCATTACTTATAAGGCTTTGAGATATGACTTCCTCTATTTTTCTGTAAACATGGTTGGTGCTTTAAATTCTATCATATTGCAAGAAAATATGTATCTTTCTGCTTTTACATTGATTCCAAATAAATCAATTTAAAGTTATATTTACATTTTACATTTTTATTTTCAGGGAAATTATCAAAATTATTGATCAGACACAATATTCTAAATCATCATAACATATGGCACATTGAGAAAATATACATAATTTAAATATTACTGATGATTTTTCTTTCACAATTTTTTGTGGATATTTTGTCATGCCTATCTAAGCTAGCTTTAAATACCTCAAAAATTATTTTGTATTAAGTTGTGTTTGATTATACATGTATGTATATCTGTTTGTTACATGAATGTGGACATATTAATTCAATGCACACAGATATGTATTTATTTTGTTACAATAATTTTTATAATGAAAATAGAGAATAAATGCATTCTTGAACAAAGATTCTGTTGCAGTTCTTCTGCATGGTTACTGATAAATGACCATCAAAGGCTTAAGGGAACAAAGGTTTTATTTTCTCAAGATTACTGGTTATAGTTCTTAGTCTAGCTTGATGGGAGATCACGCACCAACACCAGAGCCAAGGAAACTGGCCACATTATCACCACATAACGGCTAAGAGAGGGACAATCCTTACTTGCCAGACCAGCATATTTGGCCAAGTATACAGATGGATGCCAACTCTGTCAACCAGCTCTCCATGATTTATTCCATGGCTTAGTTCCACCCACTATGGGCTGGTCCTTCCCCAGCAGCTAGACAATCTCCTGCAAGCTTGTTCTAGGTTTAACTCAAGCACTAATTCTCTACAAATGTGCCCAGAGCTTAAATCCTCAACAGTCTAGTTGGCACCTGTGCCTAACTATCAATTGACACCTGTTCCTAACTATGACAAATTCATTTCCTAACACTATTGTAGGAAGACATTAAGCCATTTGCACAAAATCAGAAGTGTGTGTGGTTTTTTTTTTTTTAGTGAAATAAAGATGGCGACTGTGAAGATAGACTAGAGTGGAATATCTGGGACCATAATTACTGTAAATTGATGTAGTACATACTGAGATAGACCATGACTTTACATATCTCTAGATATTAAATGAGACCAATACTGATAAAATTCTGGCTTTTTAAACAAATGAATAATTATTGCATTATTATATTGTTCAATGTGTTATTATTGCATTATTATATAATGCAAATATTATGAAAAGGTCATGTATTTTAAAATATAACTGATGACTATGTATATAAAGTTAGAGTAAAAACTATAAACAAATCACTTGAAAAGACATTTGATAGAATGAGAGAAACTTTCTAGCTATACATCTTCCAATTTTAAAATGAAGAATGGAGAAAGAACTAAAAAAGTTAAAAGGCATATAACAAATAATCAGTAAATGAGATAATTAAATTATTAAGATGTTTCAAAAGATGTGTCAGAAATGACCAGTAAACATTTGAAAAAGTGTTCAACAAGCTAGCCATCAGGAAAATATAAATCAAAGCTATATTGAGAGTCTACCTTACCACACCAGTGTGGCTATCTTTAAGAGAACAATAAGTATTGACATTGATGTTGCAAAAAAGAGAATCTTTATAAAGCATGGAGGATATTTAAATGACATGAACTAGTCTCCAAAAGAGTATAAGTCTACTTCATTCTCAAGCATGCCCCTAAAATTTCTAGTCAACATATCACAGAGATATTTGTTCAGTTTTGTATTACAGCATTAATCTTGATAGTCATGTTATAGAAGTAGCTTAGGGTCCCATTACTAGATTATTAGAAAAAGAGAAAGTAATACACAAATTTTATTCAGTCACAAGAATACAATTATGGAGTTTGCAGGAAAATTGATCCACTGTACATCATCATATTTAGTAAAATAAACCAGAGTTATAAACATAAATATCTAAAACTTTTGCTTAGATTTATGGAGATATAAAGCTCTGTGTGTGTGTGTGTGTGTGTGTGTGTGTGTGTGTGTGTGTGTGTATCTGTCTGTGTGTCTGTCCCTGTCTCACAGGAATGAAGAGGACTTGGTGGATAGAGAATAAAGAAAAGAGAGATTAAGAAAGGAAAGAATGCCTTGGATTGGGTATGTTTATTACACTATTGACCTCACAATGTCTAGCATCTGCTAAAGGCACCAAGATCCTTGGAGGCAAGGGATTGACAGCCACAGCAGTGTTCTTATGCTTAAGGGGAACACGAGAAAGGGTTCTGGGAAATGCCACTGGATCCTTTGATTATTTGCAACACTGGAGATTATCTAGGACCACATATAAGCTAGGGAAGCATTTTATATCTGAGCTATATCCTCAGTCCAGCTTTGCATTATATACCTACATACACATATATATTTATTTATTCATATTTATTTATATTTACTTATTTATATATACTTATTTATTTACTTACACATATATATTTATATATATTTACTCTAGTGCCATGGGTTCTTTTCCAGATAACTGCTTCTCATGAGTTCGCTGGCACCTTAGCCTCTCATGGCATTAGTGCCCTGAATCTGTTTCTTGCCTGCTTCTCATGGAGTTGCCCTACCCCCTCATGGCATTAGTGCCATGAGTTCTGTTTTGTGCTTGTTTCTCATGCATTAAATGTGTTCCTCACTCCTTATGGATTCCATGCCTAGGCTCTATGAGTTCTCCAGGGCATCCTAGCCCTTCATGGCCCTCCACATCTGGAGTATAGTATATACATCAATATAGTAATAATATACATTAGTTGGTTAGTATTTTTTGTTTAACAGGATTATGCATTTTTTAATAATACTTAGTAGTTCTCAGTGCCCCCAGTCCCATTAATTACCTCCCTTGTGTTAGGAGACAAATTAAGTCCTCATCAACATTCAAGGAAAAACATCCTAAGTATAGACAAATTTTAATATGCAATGATTGCAATTTAATTTTCAGTAGGTCTGTATCCAATACAAGCCATTAAATATTGTTTGTTGTTCATCAGAAATATTTGACTAAGAATAAGTTGCTGAAAATGTTAAGAAAAGTTTCAAATACAGATAATAAATTTTCTTTTTTTTTTAAATCTGTTGATCGCTGTGAAGTTTTTTTTTATTATTTATTCAAGTGTGTGTGTGTGTGTGTGTGTGTGTGTGTGTGTGTGCGCGCGCACGCGCGTGTAGAACCACGGGTGAACTCGGGAACCACCATGGACCGCCTCCACCTACTCCTGGTTTACTTGTCCCGGGATCCACAGGCTCCGCCCCACCAGGACCAGAAGCGAGGGCCGTCCCCGCTTCCACCTGGCGTCTATACGTGGGGTCTAGGATCCGAACTCAGGACCTTCTGCCTGCAAGGCAGAGGCTTAACCCCTGAGCCACCTCTCCAGCCCCGATAATAAATTTTCATAAGGTGAATTCAGATAATATTGTCTTCCATTATATTTGTTTATAAAAACATCAATTTCCTAATGACATAGACTGCAAACAATTTTCAGTATAAATAGAGAGACTGAATATGTTCCAAATATTTAACAAATACTAGCCTTATTTTGACAGAATTCTTGTGACTTTTGTTTGTGCATGTATTAAAAAGTTGCAAAATGAGAAAATAGAAATGATTTTTGTTAGAAAATACAATGAGTACTAATCACTAAATACATTAATCTTGTTCTTGTTGTTGGTCTGAGGTTTTATTCCAAGTTCTTGGGTTCAGGAATGGAAGATTAAAACCAGAACACGTGTAGAGGATTAAGGCATAGTTATTGGAAGAAAGAAAGAAGGTGTTGCAGTGAGCCTGAATAGTTGCTGATAAAATCACCACCAAAATGCTTAAAAGGACAAGGGATTTATTTTATCCTAATATTCTTGATTACAGTTGTTTGTCCATCTTAGCAGAGGGCTCACACCTAGCACCAGGACTGAGGGAACTGGCCATGCCATATCCACATGATAGCTGAGAGAGGAATAATCCTTACTTGCCAGACCAACATGTCTGACCAAGTATGCACAAGGATGCTTCTTTTTCAAACAGTTCCCTCCATTTTATCTACCTGCCTGGGGACTAGTTCTACCCACTATGGGCTGGGCCTTCCCCATCAGCAAGACAGTTTCCTTCAGGTTTGCTCTGAGCTTAACTCAACTATTAATTCTCTACTAATGTGCCCAAAGCTCAAACCCTCAACCACTGAGTTGACACCTGTATCTAATTATAACAGAAGGGAACTCAAGGACACGGATTCAGCAAGGGGCAAGGGAGCTATCTGATGTGACATGTCAAAATGTTGCATTGTTGTTTTGGGGGACTAGAAAGACAGAGCAGGGTAAGAGGTTTAGAAGAGAGAAAGAAAAGCTCTCACAGTCAAGGACTCTGTGAGGGATCAGTGAGCTAGAAAAGAATTCTCAGACTCCTCACATGGAATTCATGAGAAAACAGAAAACAGTCAGAAAAGAATTCATAGATTCCAGAGGTGGAATCCATAAGGAGTAAAGGAGCCAAGAAGGACTCACAGACATGGAATCTGTGAGGGGCCAATTAGAACTGGACAAGTGTAGCAGTTCATCTGCATGGTTGCTGATACATGACCATCACACAGCCTAAGGGAACAAGGAGTTTACTTTCTTAGGACAGTCTGACAGTCTGGTCACAGTTCTTAGTCCAGCTTGACGGGAGAGCACGCACCAACACCAGGGCTGAGGGAACTGGTCACCATAACAGCTGAGAGATGGACAATCCTTACTTGCCAGACCAGCATGTCTGGCCAAGTTTACAGAAGGATGCCAACTCTCTCAACCAGGTCTCTGTGATTTTTCCAGGGCCTAATCCCACCCACCATGGGCTGGGTCTTCCCCAGCAGCCAGACAATCTCCTTCAGGTTTGCTCTGGGCTTAACTCAACCATCAACACTCTACACCTGTGCCCAGAGCTCAAACCCTCAAGAATCAAGTTGACACCTATGCTTAACTATGACAACAAGGAACTCATGGATTCGAGACATGGAATCTGTGAAGAGCAAGGGAACCAAAGACAGTTGCCAGAGGTCAAGGATATTTACAGGGTTAGGCTGGCCCTGGAAAAGTGGATTTTCCTCATTAGTTAGCTCCAATTTCTGCAAACCTAATTGGAGCTATTTTTCTTCTATATCTCATTGGTCTGTTTACACTGGGGCCCAACCCAATTGATCTAGTGACTGATTTCATGGTAAAGTTTACTGGCATTGGAAATTTAATCTGTATATCATTGTTTTATAAACAGAGGATTGGGAAAATTGGTGACCTTATCTTTGTGAAGGATTAGAGTCAGTTCCTCCAGATTAATATAGTCTTAGTTCCTCCAGATTAATATGAGGTGTTTCATCAGGTAATCCCAAGCAGTGGGGGGATGACATTGTAAGACCTCTGAGTATGACTACTCCTAACTGCCTAATTCTCATATAGAATTGCTTTCAAAATATAAATCTTCCAAATTTCCCATCTAAAAGATACCTGAAAGTGTAATCAAAATGCTTTTTTTTCTCATGTTATGTGAAATTATAAAATGCTTATTACTTTGTGGCCTACATTAATGAAGAAACATCGTTCCTCAAAATGACGACTGGTCTTCTGAGAATGAAGGTGTTCTAACTCCTTTCCATATATTCCTGACTCTTGGAACACTACAGGTAGCTGACTATGATCCCAGAGAAGATGATTACCTCAGACATAGTCTTGTGGCTTCCTTCCCTGGGATAAAAGAATAAGACACAAGAGAGAGTCTGCCTTCTCCATAAAATGCACTGCAAATTTGCATATTAAGGAAATGTCTCTCATATGTTTTATCTTGTGGAACTGAGAAAGAAAATGTTCAAATCATTTGTGATAAGGAAAGATAATGTAGTGACAAAAGGGAAGAAGTGAACTCTTAATTGTCTTCTGTTTAACCAAAATGAACATGTTTACATACATTTTTTTTAGGAAAAACAAAATATGAAATGGAAAAAGCAAACAAAAAGAAACCCTTAAAGTATTTCCAAACATCCTAATTTTTGATATATAAGCAATAATTTGTACATAGATTTTGCATTTATTTTACAAATTTTTAACCAACCTTACTCTTTCCAAGCTTTAAATGAAAAATAGTTTGCACATTCCTTTTTATACTTCCCATTATGGTCTGTATCACATAGGATGCTTCATTGCCAACACTAAGCAGCTTCTGTAGAAAGCTCAAAAGTTATTGCTTGTTATGAAAACATGAGTCAGAAATAAAAAGCAAATAAACAACACCTGCATGTCTTTTTTTCCCTGACTGAAATCCTGAGCATCATTGTTTCCTTTCTGTTTTGCATTTGGAAAATGTGGACATCAGCATCTCTCACTTAACATATTAAAGGCCTCATATCTGTAAAGATAGACTCTTTCAAGTCTTCTAATCTCTTTTTTTAACATTTTTTATTATTATTTCTGCTCATACAAACTTAATAGGTACACCGATTCCCTCCCTCCCTCCTCCTCCCCCCAAACCCCCTGTTCCCCCTCCCTGACCCCTCCTCCCCATCCCCAAGTGCCTCCCGCCCCAAATCCCAGAGAGTCCTTTAATATGCATCCCTGACTCTCCTCTGGCTCATCCTCTCTGATGACATACAAGGCCCAGTGGCATTTCCCTGAACCCTTTCCCGTGTTCCCCTTAAGCATAGGAACACTACCGTGGCTGCCAATCCCTTGCCTCCAAGGATCTTGGTGCCTTTAGCAGATGCTAGACTTTGTGAGGTCAATAGTGTGTTAGACATTGCGCAGGGCATGCAAAGTCCAATTATGATTGCTTCGGCCCTAACTTGTGTGGAGTATCTTGCAAATCATTGCTCCTCCCATCCTTTTGCTCTTACACTCTTACTGCCCCCTCTTCCGCAAATGTCCCTGAGCTTCAGGATGGGGAGAGATTAGTCTGGTCTAGTGGTTGATATAGAGTCTCTGAAGTTCTGGATAGTGGTTTGTTGATTTTCTTTTGCAGTTTTGCTGCTTCTGCAATGCCCTTCCCTCCATCCTGCTGGGCACTGTATGTCACACCCTGGTCAGAGACAAAAAGCTGTTAAACTCGAGTCTTATTATAAGAGCACATTCAAGGGTAGATGTAATAAAAGTTGGACACCTCAGTGAGGGAGGGACCAATCACCCATTTGCAAAATGGTTACTTTTTATCTGCCAGACTATATGCCCTCCCCTTCTGGTGAGATCATACCCCCTTAGTTGTAAATGATCAGCAACGAACATCTGTGAACTTAACCAGATGTCTCATTACTTATTTGCAGTCCTTGATAAAGGCCTATATTCTCTACAGTAACATGGTCACTTCTCTTCTTGTTTCTGGTGTGGCCCTCCAACCCCATCCCTACTGTTCATAATCCTTGCAATTACTGTAGGTAATACATAGATTTACCTATGAGTGTCTCAAGGTGGGCTGGGTGGGTTTGGTACTAGGAACCACCTATTAGGGAGTACATACGGCGCTTAATTTTCTGGGTTTGGGATACTTCACTTTCTAATGACATCCATTTCCTAGCAAATTCCAGTAATTCATCATTTGTGATGGCTGAGTAGTACTCCATTGTATAGATGTACCACCGTTTCCTTATCCACTCATCAACTGTTGGACATTTGGGTTGATTCCATGGCTTTGCTATTGTAAACAGTGCTGCTATGAACATGGTCGTGCTTCTGCTATCGATGTGAACCTCTGCTGCATGGGCGGTTATTCCCAAAAGTGGAATAGCAGGGTCATATGGCATTTTAATCTTTAATTTCTTTAAGAATCTCCAGACGTCTTGCCAGAGTGGCTGTATGAGCCTGTATTCCCACCAGCAATGTAGCAGAGTTCCCCTCTCCCCACATCCTCTCCAGCATTTGTTATTGTTTGTATTGTGGATTTTTGCCATCCTGACCAGGGTGAGATGATATCTCAGGGAAATTTTGATTTGCATTTTTCTGATGGCTAAAGAAGTGGAGCATCTTTTAAGATAATTGTTAGACATTTTAATTTCATCCCTGGTAAAATTTCTTTTATGTTTCAGGGCCCATTTTTTAATTGGGCCATTGGTTTCCTTGGTGTTTAGTTTTCTAAGTTTTTTGTGCACTCTGGACAGTAGAGTTCTATCAGATATGTGGTAAGTGAAGATTTTCTCCCATTCTGTGGGTTGCTTTGAGCTCGTGTTACAATCTCTTTATCTGAACAGAACCTCTTTAATTTCACAAGATCCCAACTGTTGAGAGTTGGTAGCAGTGACTATGCCATTGGATGTCTGTTTAGGAAATGTTGGCCTAGACCAATCAGCTCAAGGGAGTTCCCTATCCTTTCAACTATGGTTTTTATAGTCTCTGGCCTCATATCAAGGTCCTTGATCCATTTGGAATTAAGTCTTGTACATGGTGCAAGTACTGGTCCAGATTTAATCTTCTGCATGTGGAGATCCAGTTTTACCAGCACCATTTGTTGAAGATGCCGTTTTTTTCCACTGGATTCTTTGGGTCCCTTTGTCAAAGATCAAATGTAATTCTGTGGGCTTTTATCTGGGTCTTCAATCCTTATCCATTGATCTGTGTGTCTATTTTGGACCCAGTACCAGGCTGTTTTTACAACTATGGATTTGTAGTATAGACTAAGGTTTGGTATGGTGATAACTCCAGCCATGTTTTTGTTACTCAGGATTGTCATTGCTATCCTGGGTCTTTTATGCCTCCATATGAATTTTGAGATTGTTTGGTCAACTTCTTTGAAGAATTGCTTTGGGATTTTAATTGGTATAGCATTGAATTTGTATATTGCCTTTGGTAGGATGGTCATTTTTACGATGTTGATTCTGCCAATCCAGGAACATGGGAGGTCTTTCCACTTTCTGGTATCTTCTTCTATTTCTTTCTTTAGGGTTTTAAAGTTTTCATTGTAAAGGTCTTTTACCTCCTTGGTCAGGTTTATACCAGGGTACTTCATTTTTTTAGGTGCTATAGTAAATGGGATTGTTTCTCTCAAGGCTTTTTCACTTCTTTCATTCTGGGCATATAGGAAGGCTCTGATTTTTGCATATTTATTTTGTATCCTGCCACCTTGCTGAACTTCTCAATTAGTTCCAGGAGCTTCCTGGTGGAGTTATTGGGATCCCTCAGGTATAAGATCATGTCATCTGCAAATAGGGATATCTTGAACTTCTTTCATGCTGATTTGAATCCCTCTTACGTCCCTTTCTTGTCTTATGGCTTCAGCTAACACTTCAAGTACAATATTGAATAGAATTGGTGAGAGTGGACAGCCTTGTCTAGTTCCTGATGGAAGTGGGAATGCTTCCAGTTGTTCCCCATTGAGCATAATCCTTGCTGTGGGCTTGTTGTTTACAGCTTTTATTATATTGATAAAGGTTCCTTCCATTGCTACTGTCTCTAGCGTTTTGATCATAAAAGGCTATTGGATCTTCTCAAAAGCTTTTTCTGCATCTATCGAGAGTATCATGTGGTCTTGGACTTTGGACTGGTTTACATGATGAATTACATTTATTGATTTTCGTATGTTGAACCAACCTTATGTGCCGGGATAAAGCCTACTTGGTCCCTGTGAATGATCTTTTTAATATGTTTTTGAATCCGATTTGCTAAGACTTTGTTGAGAATCTTTGCGTCTGTGTTCATCAGAGAGATCGGCCTATAGTTTTCTTTTTTAAGTGAATATTTATTAGGTTTTGGGATTAGAACGATATTAGCTTCATAGAAGGAATTTGGTATTGTTCCTTCCTTTGCAATTTGATGGAACAGTTTAAGGAGTATTGGTGTTATTAACTCTTTAAATGTCTGGTTGAACTCTGTGCTGAATCCTTCTGGTCCAGGACATTTTTTGGTAGGAAGATTCAAGATTACTTCCTCAATTTCCTTATATGTTATAGGACTATTTAAATAATTCACAACTTCCTGATTCAATTTAGGTAAGTTGTGTTTACTTAGAAATTCATCCATCTCTTTTGTGTTGTCAAACTTCACAGAGTACAAGTTTTTGAAATATGATGTTATAATTCTCTGGATTTCTTGGGTATCAGTAGTGATTACTCCATGTTCATTTCTAATTTTGTTAATTTGGGTTTTCTCTCTCTTGCTTTTGGTTAATTTAGCTAGGGGTGTATCAATCTTATTGATTTTTTCAAAATACCAGCTTTTTGACTGGTTGATTTTTTCTATCATTTTCTTAATCTCGATTTCAGATATTTCTCCCCTTATTTTGCTAATCTCTTCTCTTCTACTGCTTTTGGGATCAGATTGCTCAAGTTTCTCTAAAGCTTTAAGCTGCATTATTAAGTTTTTTTTCTGATGTTTCCATTTTTTTGATGTAGGCATTAAGAGCTATGAACTTACTTCTTAGAACAGCTTTCATTGTGTCCCAGAGATTTGGGCAAGTTGAATTTTCATTATCGTTCACTTTCAGGAAATCTTGAATTTCCTTTGAAATTTCTTCCTGAATTCAGTTCTCATTCAGCATCATAGTGTTAAGCTTCCAGGAGTTAGTGTATTTTCTTTTGTTTGTTGTGTTGTGGATGTCCAGCTTTAGGCCGTGGTGGTCTGATAGGGCACAGGTTAGAATTTCAACTTTTTTGTACATGTGTAGATTCGTTTTGTGGCCCAATATGTGATCTATTTTGGAGAAAGTTCCATGTGCTGCTGAGAAAAATGTGTATTCTTTGGTGCGTGGGTGAAAAGTTCGATAGAGATCTGTAAGGTTCATTCAGGGTTTGATTAAGTTCCAAAGTGTCTCTTATAAGCTTTTGACCTGTTGATATATCCCATGTTGAGAGGGCAGTGTTGAAGTCCCCAAGAATTATCGTTTGGGGGTTGATTTCTTGCTTTAAACGGTGTAGTGTTTTCTTAATGAATGTGGAGGGGCTCGTATTGGGTGCATATATGTTCAGTATTGTGAAGTCTTCCTGGTGAATTTTACCTATGACTAAAATGTAGTATCCATCCGTGTCTCTTATAATTTTCTTTGGTTTGAAGTCCACTTTGTCTGATAGCATAATGGCTACCCCTCCCTGTTTTCTGCTTCCATTTGCTTGTAGAATTGTTGACGAGCCTTTTATTTTTAGGGCCTGCCTATCTTTTGTGGTGAGATGGGTTTCCTGCAGGCAGCAGATTGATGGATTGTGATTTTTAATCCAAATTTCTAATTTGTGTCTCTTGATCGATGAGTTAATTCCATTAACATTTAGTGTTATAATGGAGAAACTATTTTTAATTCCAGACATTTATTATGTTTAGTGGTTTTTATAAGTATATTGCTTTGCTATTAATGGTGTTATACTTGCCTTCTGTTCTCCTGGATATGCCTGTTTTTTTCTTCAAGCTTGAGTGTCATTTCTAGCATTTTTTGAAGGCCTGGTTTGGTGGACATGTATCCCTTCAAGTTGTCTTTGTGCTGGAAGATTTTTCTTTCTCCCTCGATCATGACTGATAGTTTTGCAGGGTAAATCAGCCTGGGTTGATATTTTTGCTCATTCAATACTTGAATTATGTATCTCCAAGCTCTTCTTGTTTTTACTGTTTCGACTGAGAAGTCATTTGTTATTTTCATAGGTTTACCTTTAAAAGTGACTTGTTTTTTCTCCCTTGAAACTCTCAGCACCTGTTCTTTATCTTGAATGTGGAGTGTTTTAACTATTATTTGCCGTGTTGAGCTTCTGTTTTGGTCATATGTGTTTGGGGTGCGGAATGCCTCTTGTATGTGGATGGGCCTCTCTTTTTTTAGATGAGGAAAGTTTTCCTTGATGATCGTTTGAAAAATTTCCTCAGGGGTGGTATTTTGAGATTCTTGCTCTGGTATTCCATGAATATGCATGTTAGGCTTCTTCAGGGTGTCCCATATCTCCTGGATATTTCTCTCGAGTATCTTTTTGGCTTTAACAGCCTCTTCCATTGAGCTGGTTAATACTCCCACTTTATCTTCAAGGTCTGAAATTCTGTTTTCTGCTTCATTAGTTCTGCTGATAAGACACTCTGTGGAGTTCTGGGTTGAAGATAACTTGTCTTTTAGCTCAGTTTTAAACTCTGCTTGAGTCTGTTTTAACTGCTCTATGCCAGTTTTTGTTTCTTGCACTGTTTTTCTCAACTCCTCCAAATGTCTGTTGTGTTCCTCTTCAAAGCGATTGATTCGATTATTTAATTCCTCCCGGATTTCCTCTTTCATAGTATTGAACATAGTAATGATCATATTTTGAAAGTCATTATCCTGTTTCAGGCTTTATTGGCCATTTTCCGTGGGTTTGTTTCTGGTTGGAGTCTAACATTATGGGATTAATTCCTTCAGTGGGAGATTTGTTTACTTGAGTGTTGTTTCTCATGGATTTGCAGTTTGGCATTGTCATTTTAACTCTTAAGATCTTTCAATTTCTGTGCGTTTTTCACTAAACTGAATTATTTGATCTGGGGTTATGGGGGTGGGCAGGGACGGAGCTTACCTAGGTCGCAGGTGAGGCCCAGCTGGACCGTGCACGTCCGGGCAGTGGAAAGGGGGAAGGGAGGATGGGGCGTCAGCTGGGAGCGCTATTTAACCTGAGGATACCTGGGGTGGGGCCCAGGGCACAGAGGAGGTGTCCTCCTCCCAAGCCCTGCATGCCTCTGGCTGGATGGTGGGAGGAGCTGGGTCCCTTGGACTGCCTGGGGTTCTGGTGGTGGGCGGGGAAGTCTTCTAATCTCTTTGCACATTACTAGTGGAGGAAATTACATTTTCAATTTCAACTTTATTTTATGTCATTCTTAATGTGTTTTTTCCATGAAAATTCAGTTGAAATGATCAGTTCTATTATAATTTCTGAAGTTAGGTAACTACTTTATTTTTTAAATTAATTTATTTACAAAGAAATGGGCTTAAGTCTTTACCCTGATCCACTCCCCTCTCACTTCCCTCCTCTCAACCCTCCCCATCCACACACCCTTCTCCCACCCTCCCCTCCTTTATTTATCCTGTTCTGTCCCATACCCCTGCTCCTGTCCCTTGTGTATCACAAGACTCCCTTTGGGTGCTTGTTTGGGCAAGATTGTGATACCTATTGAAGTTTATGTGGCTCTTCAGTGTATAAAATCATATCGGGGAGGTACCTGTTCCCCTGTCCAGAGCCTGTACCTGACACTCTGAGTAGTTGTTTCTTCTAAGATCCTAGTTAGTTCTTGGGGAAATATTGATAAGTCAGGTATTATGTAGATCTGGTGGTAGAAGTCCTCATCACAGTGACCTTCTCGGTATAGCAGCCCTGTTTTAACTGGAGCGTATTGGTCTAAGATTTTGATGGGCTGATTAGGGCTGAGTATTCCAGGACCTCTGATATTATATATTCTGGTCTCAGGTGGCTTTTTGCCTAACTAGTCTTCCATTGCAATAGGATGCAACTTGTTTGAGCTCTGAAAGCTTTTCTTGTGTAAGGGTTTAGAAAGCGGAGTCTTCAGATTGTGTTTTATTATCACACTTTTTTATTTATTTATTCAATTGTGCTTGTTTGCGTGTATAAGTGTGTATGTGTGTGTGTGTGTAGAACCACAAGCGAATTCGAGAACCACCATGGACTGCCTCCACCTCCTCCTTGTTTACTCTTCCCCGGGATTCAGAGGCTTCACCCTACCAGGACCGGAAACGCAGGCCACCTCCAGTTCTGCCAGGCATCTATACGTGGGGTCTAGGATCCGAACTCAGACCTTCTGCCTGCAAGGCAGAGACTTAACACCTGAGCCACCTCTCCAGCCCCTATTATCAAATTTTTTTTAGTTTATTATTTATTCAATTGTGCGTGTATGCACGTGTGTATGTATTTGTGTGTATGTAGTGTGTATGTGTATGTGTGTGTGTGTAGAACCACAGACGAATTCAGGAACCACCATGGATGCCTCCACCTCCTCCTTGTTTACTCTGCCCCAAGATTCACAGGCTCCGCCCTACCAGGAACAGAAACGCAGGCCGCCCCCACTTCCTCCCGGCGTCTATATGTGGGGTCTAGGATCTGAACTCAGGACCTTCTGCCTGTAAGGCAGACGTTTAACCCCTGAGCCACCTCTCCAGCCCCCAAACTTTTTTTTAATATTTTTTATTATTATTTCCACTCATACAAACTTAATAGGTACCCCGGTTCCCTCCCTCCCTCCCCCCACCCCCCTGCTCCCCCTCCCCTCACCCCTCCCTTTCCATCCACCAGTACCTCACCCCATTCCCCAGAGAATCCTTTGATGTGCATGCCACACTCTCCTCTGGGCTCTCCTCTCCAATGATGTACAAGGACCCAGCAGCATTTCCCTGAACCCTTTCCTGTGTTCCCCTTAAACATAGGAATACTACTGTGGCTGTCAATCCCTTGCCTTCAAGGATCTTGGTGCCTTTAGCAAATGATAGACTTTGTGAGGTCAATAGTGTTTTGGACATTGCACAGGGCATGCAAAGTCCAATTATGATTGCTTCGGCCCTAACTTGTGTGGAGTATTTTGCATATCATTGCTTCTCCCATCCTTGTGCTCTTACAATCTTACTGCCCTGCAAATTTCCCTGAGCTTCAGGATGGGGAGAGATTAGTCTGGCCTAGTTCTAGGTGGTTGATATAGAGTCTCTGAAGTTCTGGATTATGGTTTGTTGATCTTCTTTTGTAGTTTTGCTGTTCCTGCAATGCCCTTCACTCCATCCCGATGGGTATTGTATGTCACCCCCTGGGCAGAGATAAAAAACTGTTAAACTAGAGTCTTGTTATAAGAGTATATTCAAAGGTAGATGTAATAAAAGAAACCACAGTGAGGGAGGGGCCTATTATCTAACTTTTATAGTTAACACTTGGATATCTGTTTCTGCCCTTTTACTTCTCACCTACTATTATCTGGATAGGTTTACACTCTCAATTTTCCTGACATTAGTAGGAGAAAAAACTATTCAGAGAGTAATTGTTTTGCTACAGGTCTTTCATACTTTAATTGTGACCTAGGTTTCCTAGATTCTTTTTATTTGAGTTGTAAAGGCTTACAACACTCATTCATTACTGGGATGGGTCTTTGATTTCTCTAATACCCTGTGCTACTTACCTCATTTTTTTCTTCTCTTACCCCTTTTAAAAAATATTTATTTACTCTGTGTGTGTGTGTGTGTGTGTGTGTGTGTGTGTGTGTGTGTGTCAGAGGGTACCTGTGTGTCCCTGTGGAGGACCAAAGGTGACTTTGGCGATCATCCTGGATTGTTTCTACCTTCTTTTTGCTTTGCTCTGGGATTTTCCAGGCTCTGTCCACCAGAGCTGGACGTCAGGTCACTGCCATTTTCAGCTGGTATTTTTACGTGGGACCTGGAATCTGAGCTCAGGACCTTCTGCTTGTGAGGAATAGTTTTAACCCCTGAGCCATCATCCCTCCAGTACTCGTTACCAGAACTTTTTAAGTTCTGTCACCTTACTTACTTCCCTTATAAACTTTTCTTCCATAGTGGCCTTATTTATATCTTTACCTGTGTACCTTTGTCTCCACTCTCTTGAGGTCTTTTTTCCCTGCCCCACAAGTTATGTTTCTTTTAAATTATAGCATATGTTATAGAAATTTCTCCTTGAGTATATCATCTGAATGGTAGTAGGTGCCATTCATAGGGGAGAATATGGGACTTCCATTTTTTTAATTATTTTTTAATTTACAAAATCTGGGCTTGTGTCTTTTCTTGATCCTTTCCTCTTCCATTTCCCTCCTTTCCCACTGTTCCCATACACATACCCTTACTTCAGCTCCCCTCCTTTCATCCATCTTTCCCTGTCCCAACCCCTCCATTCTCATCTCTTGTCCCTCTATATGTATCATAGGATATTTTTTGGAGGTACCTGTGTTGGTAAAGCAGTCAGATTACTGTTTAAGTAGCTTTTCAGTATATAAAGTCTTCATTTGGTCTTAGCCAAAAGGCTGAGAAGTGATAATAGGTAAAGTCTTAAGTGGGGATGTTCCTCTTCCTTTGTCCAGAACCTATCCCTGAGACATCCTCTAAGAACAGTTTTGGTTTCTTCTAAGATCCTAGTTAGTTCTTGGGGGAATTTTGATAAGTCAGCCACTGTGTAGATGTGTAGAAATTGTTATCACAGTGGCTTTCTTGGTGTACCACCCCTGTCTTGGCTGGAGTGTGTTGGTCAGGAGTATTTTATCCCACCTTTATTTAGGCTCTTACATTCTCACCACCCACTCTTCCACAAAGGTTCCCTAAACCTTAGTGCATGATATGATTTTGATGGACTGATTAGGGCTAAGTATTTAAGGTTCTCTGATATTGTATATTCTGGCCTAATGTGGTTTTCTGCCTCATGGGTCATCCACTGCAATAGGGTGACACTTGGTTGAGCTCTGAGAGCTTTTCTTATAAAGGGTAAAAAGAGGAGTATTTGGATGGTGTTATATTGTCAGTCTTTTATAGTGAATACTAGCATAACCGTTTCTTCCCATTTACTCCTCTTCTACCATTATTTGGATAGATCGGCAGTTTCAGACATAGTTTTCCTGCCAGTACAGGGATTAGAACCCATTCAAACAGTAATTGCTTCCCCATATAATGGTATGTAAGAAATATATACCATTGTTGCTCACATAGATTCTTCTTACGGAGTTATGGTGGCAGTCATTATTGGGAAGGCCCTTGATCTCTCTAATCCCTCTCAACCATTTGCCTCTTTCTTTTTCTAGTCCTTTACTCCTTGTTAAGATTTCTCACCTTACTTCCTTTCCCTTAGGGGCTTTTCTTAACAGTAGTTTTTTTTTTTTTTTTAATCAATTTAACTGTGTTCCTTTCTCTCTACTCTCTTGGTGTCCTCTTTAACTTATCTCCTCCCCAAGTTATTTTCCTTTGTGGTTTGAGTATGTCATTACCATTATGAGGACTTAGTACTATGTTATACTTACAAGGGAAATCATGTGATGTCTGTTTTTCTAAATCTGGGATACTTTACTCACTGTAACTTCTTCCAACTCCATCGATTTACCATCAAATTTCATTAATTCCTTTTTGATAACTGAGCAGTATTGTGTATTATATATATATATATATATATATATATATAATATTTTCATTATCCATTTGTCAACTGTAGAACATTTAGGTTGATTCTATAACTTTACTATAGTGAATAGTGTTGCAATTAACATGGTTGTACATGTGTCTCTAGAGTAAGATGAAGCATTCTTTAGGAATATTCCCACTAGTGGTATAACTGGGTCATATGGCATTTCCATTTTTAACTTTTTAAAAAGACAACATACTCATTTACAGAGTGGTGGTACAAGTTTGCATTCCCATCAGCAAAGTATTAGTGCTCCCTTCTTCCTGCATCCTATTGAGGTTTGGATTGTAATTGGTGTTGGGCCAGCCCAGGCAAGATGGCCATGGGAGGAAGTGAACAAGGTGGATTTAGCATCATAGTGTTGGGCCTCATCAAGACCCTGGACAAGGCCTGTTGGAACTTCCTGAGCCTGGCTAGAGATTCATGACCGGTTTAAGCTGCCTCACCAGCATGATTCAGCACAGCCTTGTGGCTGATGTAATACAGCCTGAGGTTGCAACAGCAACTGGCCCATAGTAATGCCCCACCAGCCCATAATAATCTCATGAGACTACAAATCTTGCCAGACTATGCCTTCTACAGTTGGTGCCCTTAAACTGCCTAGCTGAGAGGACCAATAAACAAAGACTCATGCTAGGACTTATGGGATGTCGGGTGGGGTATATAAGGGCCTGACTGTTGGCATAAAGTTGCTTCCTGCTTCGACAGAGCTCCCGGCCTGGTGTGTCTTTCCCCGGTGGTGAGGGGGTCCGGGCCGGCAACACTCATCATCCCGCTCATCCCCAGGTTATGCCTGGCTGGACCAGTACTCCCTTCCGCACTAGTTGCCAAGAGCCCAGCAGACTGGTGCCCCGTGTGAGGCAATGTATGAATTCCCTTCAGATGTTCACTGACAAGCTAATTGGTCTTTGGGTGAGTGTACCTCCATAAGTTATGAGGCAGTCTTTCCCCAAACCTGACCCCATGCTAGACTCACTCAAGAGTTTTATTCCCCTACATCCTGATGACCTTGTAACTCAGGAGACTCTTAGAAGGCAGAGAGAGCTCAATCTTCACAAAGCTCTCACATACCATCTGAAGGAAACTGACAAAAAAGCTTCCAGAAGTTTCAAGACAGTCGTTAAAGAAAAGATCCTGAAACTTACCCAGAAGAAATCACAACATTGTGAGACTTCATTGAGACTGAAGTTTCAAAACTTCAGCAACAGGCAATAATAGAGAACCAAGCAGGTCGGGTAGAAATTGACAAGGACAGGGAAATGAATAGAGTGAAGAGGCTGGCTAAGAACATCCTGGATGAGAGAACAGAAGTGGAGAGGTTCTTTCTAGATGCTCTAAACCAAGAGACAGATTCTAACCAGCAGGAGGCATTACAAGCAGATAGCACAAGCTGCCTTCAATTTAAGATGAGGACAGCATGTGTGGGAAAAACAATATCCCGAAATCAGGACATTTGATGGCAGAGAACACAGCACAAGTAGTGTAAATCAAGAATGGCCAAGTAGTCAAGTAAATGTGGATATTGTTGATTTGACCTGGGAACAGGAGGATAAAGTTTTAAGATTGCTCTTTGCAAAGATGAATGCTTTTGCTGCTAGGAAACACAGCCAAAGATCTAAGCCTCCTGTTCCAGACTATGTTACTTCTGACAGTGGAGAAAGAAAAGAAATGAGTTGGAGGGACAATTCTCTAAGAAAGCTAAAAACAATTCCAGAAGAGAAAAGTCCAAGTGGAGAAAGAATTCGAGGTCTAAAAAAGGGCTTGACCTTTCCTCGCATGTGATCCTTGACCCATCACATAAACACCTGCTACAAAAGTTCAAGGTGCCATAAACACTTCAGTGTTAAAGAAATTCAGCCCTTTCCTTCCTGTAACCCTTTATTTATTCTCTGGTAGCACCTATGTACTACCCTTCTGGCCCAGGAGGGCCACCCATCCATTGATGAGTCCCTAGGGTGTATTCTATGACCTACCAAGTTGCACATTGCATCATCAAAGGCTGAGATCCCTCCACCAGGCTTTTTGGAATAGAGCCCCATTTCCTGATTGTTCCCTTTAAACTAACAGATTTCACCTGGATCCAGAGGAACAATGATAGAATTGCCATAGCTCTAGAAAAGTTTATGGGAAAAATTGACTGTCATTATGGCCCTCACAGATGGATGAGTCCATTTACTAGATTAAACTGGATACCCCCACCCTCTTCTTATCCCAACCTAACCCTGATTTTCTTACTGCTTTTACTGACGGGGGACATTTGGGGGCATCTTAAGTAGTCTACCCTCCCCATAAACTGGGTAAAATACCAGCACCTATCACCCATGAGGTCGAGGGATCTGCACAATTCAAAGAACTATTTGCTGTCGCCTTAGCATTGGATACCATACAAGAGTAATTCAACCTGTTCTCTGACAGCCTTTATGTTGTCAACTTACTACCCAACCTAGTTGTGTCCCACATCAGGTAGGACTCTAACCCTATATCTCCCTTAATGATCCAAGTTTGGTCTCTACTTAATCAAAGGACCAACCCCATTTTCCTCCAACACCTTCGAGGTCACCAAAATCTACCAGGATTCCTCTCCGAGGGCAATGCCCTGGCAGACAAAATGGCATCTGTCATGACTTTTGAGGAGGCCACTAGTTTCCATCACCTCACCCACACTAATTGGAGAGGCCTCCATCACAAATATCCTTTAGTGCCTATTAAGGATCTTAAAAAAATCATTCACACTTGCAAATCCTGCCAACTTCTTTTTTACAAATCCCTCCCCTTCAGACGATGGTGGTCAGTGGTCAACCCTCGTGGGCTAAGACCCAACAATTTATGGCAAATAGATGTCACCCACTACCCCACTTTTGGCAAGCTCAAATATATCTTTCTTATCATTGATACTTTCTCCCATGCCTGCTGGGAGAAAAGTGTGGCAAAGCATTGAAGCATATGACTAATGGCATATCAAATTAAATGGCCAGATCAAATTAAAACCGATAATGGCCCATGCTTTACTAGTAAGACTTTTGTAGATTTCCTTAATACATGGCATGTCTCACACACCATGGGGATCCCCACAATCCACAGGGACAAGCTATGATTGAGCACCATAATCAAACTTTTAAGGCCCAATTACAAAAACAACAGGGAGAATCATCACCTCCTCATGATCAACTAAAGAGAGCGCTATTTACCTTTTTTTTTTAAAGAAATTTTTATTAAAAAAAAAAAAAAACAGAGGGACAATCTCAATACTGGTTTGCATGTTAACAAAAGGAAAGACTCATGACTGGGCAGCTCCAGAAGTTTCCAGTTCACTATTAACCTTTGGTGTTGAAGAAGAATCCATTCTGGTGACCAACTGATGTGGATGCCAAGGTTGACATCTGTTGTCTTCCACTTCACTGGCTCCACTTCATTTAGTGAGGCAAGGTCTGTCAGCTGAACCCAGAGCTCACTGATCTTGTTCGTGCAAATGGATAGTAGTCTACCAAGTTCTCAAAAATAGATGCTATCTGTCCTGTGGCAGGGATGGGAGGCGTGTTGCAAGAAGACGGTCCCAATGTTGCAGGGTTCTTGTGTTCCAGAGTCGAAGATTGAAACCAGAACAGGGCGTAGAGGATTAAGGTAGAGTTTATTAGAGTAGAGAAAGGTTGGAACTCATGGACTCCAGATGTGGAGTGCCACGGAGGGGCTAGGATGCCCTGGAGAACGCACGGTGCTTAAACCTGCAATCCATGAGGAGCAAGGAACAAGAAATGGATTCACGGCACTGGAGTGCCATGAGGGGCTAGGGCGTCTCCATGAGAAGCAGGCAGCAGGAAAAGAAACTCATGGCACTAAAGTGCCATGAGGGGGAGGGCGCCCTATTTACTTTAAATATATTAAAATTTTCAAAAACTGATCAGGCTTCCCCTTTCCAAAAGCACTGGACTTCCTCTATCACATACAGCTCCATCTGGGTGTGCTGGAAAGACCCATTGACAGGAGCCTGGAGAGAGCTGATGCCCTTATTTCAGCAAGGCGAGAATTTGGCTATGTCTCTCCCCAGAGTGAAAAACGCCCCATCTGGATCCCCGCCAGGGACATAAAGAATGGCCCCTTTCCTCTCTCCTCAGAACCAGAGGATGACATCACTGTGCCTGACCATCCTGGTGCTGACAGCCCTTGTCTGGCCCTGTGATGGAGGATTTGGAGATTTGCAGGTGTGAACTTCAAGAATGGCCTTCTCCCTTACTTCCTCCCCCTCTTAGGCCCTCTCCTTGTCTTTTTTCTTGCTCATTAGGCCTTGCATCATTAATAGGGCCATTTAATTTATCCAGCAAAGAACAGAGGCTATTAAACATCATCAGGTCAAAATTCATTACTCACCACTCAGGATACCAACTGGGGCTATGGCCACCACTCATATCCCCTCCCCTCCATCCTGACCAATGACCGGTAAGATCCCTAAAGCTAGGGACAACTTAAAACAGGCCATGGAGAGGCTTGCCTGGACCTCGAAGTGCGATAGCCAGAGACGGGTATGATCTCCAAAGGGAAATGACCTAAGACAGGGGTCACACATGTGGTCCAGAGGCTTACTCACAAAAACAAAAGGAGGAGATGTTGGGCCTCATCGAGACCCTAGACAAGGCCTGTTGGAACTTCCTGAGCCTGGCTAGAGATTCATGACCAGTTTAAGCTTCCTCACCAGCATGATTCAGCACAGCCTTGTGGCTGATACAATATAGCCTTAGGTTGCAACAGCAACTGGCCCATACTAATGCCCCACTAGCCCATAATAATCTCACAAGACTACAAATCTTGCCAGACTATGCCTTCTACAGTTGGTGCCCTTAAACTGCCTAGCTGTGAGGACCAATCAGCAAAGACTCACGCTAGGAATTATGGGATGTCGGGTGGGGTATATAAGGGCCTGACTGTTGGAATAAAGTTGGTTCCTGCTTTGACAGAGCTCCCAGCCTGGTGTGTCTTTCCCGGTGGTGGTGAGGTGGGTCCGGGCCAGTGACACTCATCATCCTGCTCAGCCCCAGGTTGTGCCTGGCTGGACCAGCACTCCCTTCCGCACTAGCTGCTGAGAGCCTGGCATCTTAGCACCTTTAAGAAGATTAAATAGCATGGGTATAGTAGCAAAGAGTTTGTAGTGAGTGGGATATGTAAGCTTTTAGTTTGTTTAGGGTATGGGAGCGTGCACGGCTAAAACCATGAAGAGGTAGATGTATGGGATTTTTTGTTTGCTGTATAGAAATTTTAAGCTGTTTTGGCTATTGATTGAAGTTAAAAGGAAAATAAAATACGATATTTATCTTAAGTTAGTTGTGAAAATTCTCTTCTGTTGAGTGCTGAGATTCCTGGGGTACTCAGTTGTCTGCTATTCTCCAGCCTATGGTTTCTGTGGCCTTTCTTCATTTCATGGAGGTTATTTTAATGATTATTAGGGTTAGGGAGGAGAGCTTGATGAAGGCTAGGGTTAGTTAGGTAGTGAGCAGGCTAAATGAGGTTAATTGGGAGATGGAGGTTGTTGCCACACAAGTCTTGTGGCAGATCCCCAGTGGGAGTCTGGTCATATGGGAGAGGAGAAATCATACTTAAATTGTACACATAGTAAACATATGAACACATAATATTTTGTTATGCTAGATTCATTTTAACAAAGAATTTTTAGTTTTAGTCTTCACCATTACCTTTTAGTTTATTTTGAAATTAATGAAACTTTGTGATGACTTAAGAAACACTAATTATATTTTGTCATATAAAATTATTCCTTAAAATAAAATTGAATAATTTTCCATTGCTTGTTTGAACATTGATGTTTAGAAAAAGAATGTTAAAGAACACTATTTCCTCCAATTTTTTTTTACCAAAATTAAGTTAGAGACAGAATCTCATGTAGCTCAGACTGACTTCAAACTCACTATGTACCCAAGGATGACTATTAACTTATCATCTTTCCTCCATCTGTGTACTGGGATTGCAAGTGTATCCACTGTATTTGATCTATGCAGTGCTGATATGGAAGCCAGACTTCATTTCATGTTTGCTTCTCAAACACTCTACCACTGAACTACACCTTCAGAAAACATTTTACTTTCCCTCCAATATTAATTCTTGACCTAGTCCTTGAGCAGCCTAGCCTTTGAGCAGTCCTGGGCAAGCATTCTGCCACTGAATTTTCTTCCTAGAGCCCTCAACCCAGATTGATTTCTTATCATTTCCTTCATTTCCTCTTTTTCTTTCTCATCCATTTATCATTGTGTTGATTTTTCATTATCTCTCTGTTAATCTTTCTGCCTTTTATTTCTATCCTATCCTATCTATAACCATTATTCACAGACAATCAAAATATGGTCAGTCTTATCATGTTCTGTACCTTTAGCAATTATAGTGGTGTCATCTTTTCAGAGAACAGAGTCAGGAAAGTAAATTGTGGAAGAAAGCAAAGAGTGATTATGATATTATCATTGTGAATGAAACAGTAATTAGTGTATGTGAAAGAATAGTAAATTTTTCCTTACAGAATATTTAGTTAATGAAAGTGGACTACTAATTATAGCACATAATTATATTTGTAGACATATATGTAAAATAAAATTTTACATGTAAAATAAAGGTGGTTAGCTCAGGTGCTAGTTTTTTAAGTTCTATATTGAAACAATACCAATTATGGAAGTGACCATCTGTATTCTAATCTATCTGACATATTGAAAAGAAGATAACATGATTTTTTACTTATATAACAGATTTTGATAGACTAGTCCACACATGATCAAACCAAAGTGTCACAGAGGGTTTGTGGTTTATGTCAACCTGACTCACAGGATATCATGATTGAAATAGAAGAAGAAATAGATGGTCACTATAAAGTAATAAAAATCAGAAATTTACCTAACCAAAATTATATTTTGTTATAGATAAAACACCTAAAATCTACTCTTTTAGAAAAAAATCCTTAAGACTACAAAATATAGTCATCTCTAACCCTCACTTTTGACACTGGGTCTCTAGATTTGTTCTTCTTATATTTTTCAAACCCTATATAAAGTTTTTCCTCTTGTTTCTTCTTCCATTCAACTTGACCCAGGGGCAACTGTTTTATTTTTGATCTCTATATATTTGATGTTTTCAGACTCCACATATAACTAAGATCATTATGTCACACATTGTTATTGGATATGAACTCTTTCATTTACCATTATATCCTTTTGCTTCTTCCACATGTCAAGTGGCAAGATCTTGTTTAATGGCTCAATAATATTTATGCACCTGTCCTCTAGTTACATTGTGAATGTACCCACTGGAAAACTAAGATATTTCCACATTCTCTTTATTGTGAACATTGCTGCAGTGATTATGGAATGCAGATGTCTTTAAAACGTGTTAAATCCAGAATGTGGGGTCATATGACGGCTCTGTTCCTATTTGCTTTGGAATCTTCAATCCATTTCCTGTAATGACTGCCTCAGTTCCTTTTCCCTTGGACAACACTGCATTTTCTCCCTCCACCAACATTTGTTGTAATTTTTCTATCAGATGAATGCTATTTTGATAAATACGACATATTCACAACATTCACAATGTTTGGATGGCTCATTTTTGTGTCTGTAGAAAATATTCTCATTCCTTTCTACTTTATAATGGGAATTATATAATGGACTCAGAAATAATGTTGGGCTCACTATATATTACAATATTATGACATAAAGGCATTATTCTTAGGAGGAAATGAAATAATTATGGATAATGCTAATAAAATCTTCCTATGTCATCTAAATCTACATCCAACTTATCCTATTTTATAATGCATTTCATAAATTATTGATAATATATTGACAGAAACAATTATTTCAAAATGTAGGTAATGAAAGTGTATTTTGTAAGACTCCTTTTGTCTATTACATTTAATTTTATAACATAAAATTTGATAATTGTATTTATGAAAGGTAACAGAAATTACCATGTTTAATTTTGATTTTTTTTCTTTGAAAAGCAATGGTTTCTGAAACTATAGTTTTCAGTTCTGTGTATTTCCTTTCTGTTTCTTATTTCTATTATTCTATTTGTGACACTTACATTGTATTTCCATCTTAAAGAGTTTTAAATTTTCCAATTTCTGGATTTTTACACATTGGTAAATGAAGTTGTATCTCACTCCATTTCCCTTTAGTCATATTTTTTACATTAGCAAGTTTCTAAAAATTAACCTTGCCCAGGCTGTTCTTTTCTGCTGACACATAATAGCTCTGCTGCAGAGGGATTCTAAATAGAAACCTGCTGGCCTATGCACTAAAAGCAGTTCCTACAGGCATTTTCATGCAGAGAATTCTAGAAGAAAGTACAGGTTGGAAACCTTTGTCACAATGATAAGCTTTTCTTCTTTTGGGAACAATAGTCTTTCCCTTAAGTTATATGCAGAATAAGTACAATATTTTCAAATGTTGAGAAGTCCTCTCAACTCCAATGCTATCTCTGAACCCATTCCAAAGTTGGGATTCCTTATTTTTTCCTATATTCCCCTTTATAGCTAGAGCCCATTTCTTTCCTACAGAAAACCAATAAGCCATCTTCAAAGCTCTCTTCAAAGCTCTCCAGTTTTCTACAATGATCCAAGCTCTAGTTCATACAGATGGATGTAGGTTCTAAGTACTGTTTTTGAAGTAAGGGTACCCAATGTCTTGGGAAAAAACATGGTACACATACAACACATACATTAGATCTTATATGCAATACAGACACTCCAAAATCAAGATATAAGTGCAAATATAACGAAACCTGAAAGATTCTGTATTAGATATAGTAATATAAATGGCCAACTCAATAAGTTGAATGAATATTATTTTTATCACGAGACAGCAAGCTATACATAACACTCTGCCTTGTTCTATTGTAAAGAAAATCCTTGTCAACCCGGAGACTAGCCGCCAGGCCAGCAGCACCCGCACGCTCAGCCGCCGGCTTTGCCCCCAGCCCCCCCCTCCGCAACGAACCCCGACCAGCGCCCAGGTGAGAGAGAGCCCCTCCCAGCCCAGCCCCCCACCCCAGAGCCGAGCCGCCTGGCCAGCAACACCCGCGCGTGGCCGCCGGCTTAGCCTCCGGGGCCCTGCCCGGGACACCAGCCCCTCGTGCCCTCCTGCCCCGCGCCCCTCCGCCCCCCCCCCCAGGTCACAGGTGAAGAATTCTTCCATCAACATCAGACCCTCTGCCTCTCTGGCCCACCGGGGACCTACACACGTGGTCCACGGAAGACACACTGATACTCAGAATTCAATAGAGTCCAAAGGAAACTCAAGCAAAACTCTAAGGAACAAAGAGAACACAGGCCATACATCTGGACTTCACTACAACCATTGTATCACATGCCAGACTCTTCACATCCAGCCCAAAGATAAGTAAACCTTTTTTTTTTCTTTTTTTTTCTCTCACCTTACTGATCCTTTCTAGTATCAATGTTGTAGGTCAGCTTCCTCATACAGCCACCCCAAAAACATACAACTCCAGGGAGTACACCACCCACCCTCACATTTCACCAAGACACTAGATCGTAAAAGTGCACTACCATACTTATATTCATCCCCTGGTTACTTAACTGACGTACTAACATCCTGGTAGTCTCATCTAGGATATAACAATACCAATACACAAACATACCCAATCCAAGGCAAGCACTAGTAACAACTGGCAGGTGTAACAATACCAACTACATCGGTTCAGTGAAAAACACACAGAAACTGAAAGGTCCTAAAAAACAAAACAACAATATACAAGTCAAAGTGCAGATCCACGAGAAACAAAACCCAAGAAGAACAATCTCCCAACAAAAGAATCAATCCCATAACGATGGATTGCGACCAGAACAAATCCATAGAAAATAGCCATGAAAGCCAGACCCAACATAATGACATTCAGAGTATGATCATTACCATGATTAATAATATGAAAGAGGAAATCCGAGAAGAGTTAAATAACCGTGTCAACCACTTTGAACAGGAACACAACAGGAACCTGGAGGAGTTGAGAAAAACAGTTCAAGAAACAAAAATAGGTATAGAGCAGGTAAAACAGTCTCAGGCAGAGTTTAAAATTGAACTAAGAGATAAGTTATCTTCAACCCAAAACTCCACAGAAAGTCTTACCAGCAGAACATATGAGGCAGAAAATAGAATCTCAGATCTTGAAGACAAAGTAGGAGAATTAACCAGCTCAATGGAAGAAATTGTTAAAGCCAAAAAGATACTGGAGAGGAGCATTCAAGAAATATGGGACACACTGAAGAAGCCTAACATGCGCATTCATGGAATACCAGAATAAGAATCCCAAAATACCACACCTGAGGAAATATTTCAATTCATCATAAATGAAAACTTCCCACAACTAAAGAATGAGAGGCCTATCCAAATACAAGAGGCATTTCACACTCCAAACAGATATGACCAAAATAGAAAATCGCCACGGCAAATAATAGTCAAAACACTCCACATTCAAGACAAAGAAAGGGTGCTGAGAGCTTCAAGAGAAAAAAAGCAAGTCACTTTTAAAGGTAAACCTATTAGAATAACAAATGACTACTCAATGGAAACAGTAAAAGCAAGAAGAGCTTGGAGAGACATACATCAAGTATTAAATGAGCAAAAATGCCAACCCAGACTGATATACCCAGCAAAACTATCTGTCATGATTGAGAGAGAAAGAAAAGTTTTCCAGCACAAAGACAACTTGAAGGGATACATGTCTACCAAACCAGGCCTTCAAAAAATGCTAGAAATGATACTCAAGCTTGAATAAAAGAACAAGCTTATCCAGGAGGACAGAAGGGAAGTATAATACCAACAAAATATAAATATCAAACATCATGCTTACAAAATCTACTAAACATAAAAAAGGTCCAGAATTAAAATAATTTCTCCATTATAACATTAAATGTCAATGGCATTAACTCACCGATTAAGAGACATATATTACAAACTTGGATTAAAAACCACAATCCAACAATCTGCTGCCTTCAGGAAACTCATCTCACCACAAAAGATAGGCACGTCCTAAGAATGAAAGGCTGGTCCAAAATCTTGCAAGTTAATGGAACCAGGAAACAGGCAGGGGTAGCAATTATGCTTTCAGACAAAGTGGACTTCAAACCAAAGAAAATCATAAGAGACACGGATGGATACTACATTTTAGTCACAGGTACAATTCACCAGGAAGACTTCACAATACTGAACATTTATGCACCCAATATGGGCCCCTCCACATTCATTAAGAAAACCCTACAGTGCCTAAAGCAAGAAATCAACACCCAAACGATAATTCTTGGGGACTTCAACACCGCCCTCTCAACATGGGATAGATCAACAGGTCAAAAGCTTAACAGAGACACTTTGAAGCTTAGCCAAACCCTTACTGAAATGGACCTTACAGATCTCTATCGAACTTTTCACCCACGCACCAAAGAATACACATTTTTCTCAGCAGCACACGGAACATTCTCCAAAATAGATCACATATTGGGCCACAAAATGAATCTACACAAATACAAAAAAGTTGAAATTCTAGCCTGTGCCCTATCAGACCACCACGGCCTAAAGCTGGACATCCACAACAACACAACAAACAAGAGAAAATACACTAACTCCTGGAAACTTAACAATATGATGCTGAATGAGAACTGGATTCAGGAAGAAATTAAACAGGAAATTCAAGATTTCCTGAAAGTGAACGAAAATGAAAATACAACTTACCAAAATCTCTGGGACACAATGAAAGCTGTTCTAAGAGGTAAGTTCATAGTTCTTAATGCCTACATCAGAAAACTGGAAACATCAGAAATAAATAATTTAACGATGCAGCTTAAGGCTTTGGAGAAACTTGAGCAATCTGATCCCAAAAGTAGTAGAAGAGAGGAGATTAGGAAATAAGGGGAGAAATATCTGAAATCGAGACTAAGAAAACAATAGAAAAAAATCAACCAGTCAAAAAGCTGGTTCTTTGAAAAAAATCAATAAGATTGATACACCCCTAGCTAAATTAACCAAATGCAACAGAGAGAAAACCCAAATTAACAAAATTAGAAATGAGCATGGAGTTATCACTACAGATACCCAAGAAATCCAGAGAATTATAACATCATATTTCAAAAACTTGTACTCTGTGAAGTTTGACAACACAAAAGAGATGGAAGAATTTCTAAGTAAACACAACCTACCTAAATTGAATCAGTAAGTTGTAAATTATTTAAATAGTCCTATAACATACAAGGAAATTGAAGAAGTAATCACGAATCTTCCCACCAAAAAATGTCCTGGGCCAGATGGATTCAGCACGGAATTCTACCAGACATTTAAGGAGTTAATATCACCAATACTCCTTAAACTGTTCCATCAAATAGCAAAGGAAGGAACAATACCAAATTCCTTCTATGAAGCTAATATCGTCTTAATCCCAAAACCTAATAAAGATTCACTTAAAAAAGAAAACTATAGGCCGATCTCTCTGATGAACACAGATGCAAAGATTCTCAACAAAGTCTTAGCAAATCGGATTCAAAAACATATCAAAAAGATCATTCACGGGAACCAAGTAGGCTTCATCCCTGGCACACAAGGTTGGTTCAACATACGCAAGTCAATAAATGGAATTCATCATGTAAACCAGTCCAAAGTCCAAGACCACATGATACTCTCGATAGATGCAGAAAAAGCCTTTGACAAAATCCAACAGCCTTTTATGATCAAAACGCTAGAGACAGTAGGAATGAAAGGAACCTTTATCAATATAATAAAAACTGTATATAACAAGCCCACAGCAAGGATTATGCTCAATGGGGGACAATTGGAAACATTCCCACTTCAATCAGGAACTACACAAGGCTGTCCACTCTCACCACTTCTATTCAATATTGTACTTGAAGTCTTAGCTGAAGCCATAAGACAAGAAAGTGACATAAGAGGGATTCAAATCGGCAAGGAAGAAGTCAAGCTACCCCTATTTGCAGATGACATGATCTTATACCTGAGTGATCCCAGGAAGCTCCTGGAACTAATTGAGAAGTTCAGCAGGGTGGCAGGATACAAAATAAATGTGCAAAAATCAGAGGCCTTCCTATATGCCCAGAATGAAAGAAGTGAAAAAGCCTTGAGAGAAACAATCCCATTTACTATAGCCCCTAAAAAAATGAAATACCTTGGTATAAACCTAACCAAGGAGGTAAAAGACCTTTACAATGAAAACTTTAAACCCTAAAGAAATAAATAGCAGAAGACACCAGAAGGTGGAAAGACCTCTCATGTTCCTGGATTGGTAGAATCAACATTGTAAAAATGACCATCCTACCAAAGGCAATATACAAATTCAATGCTATACCAATTAAAATCCCAAAGCAATTCTTCAAAGAAGTTGACCAAACAATCTCAAAATTCGTATGGAGGCACAAAAGACCCAGGATAGCAAAGACAATCCTGAGTAACAAAAACACTGCTGCAGGTATTACCATACCAAACGCAAGTCTATACTACAAATCCATAGTTATAAAAACAGCCTGGTACTGGCTCCAACATAGACACACAGATCAATGGATAAGGGTTGAAGACCCAGATATAAGCCCACAAAAATACAGCCATTTGGTCTTTGAAAAAGGAGCCCAAAGAATCCAATGGAAAAAGAACAGCATCTTCAACAAATTGTGCTGGCAAAACTGGATCTCCACAAGCAGAAGATTAAAGCTGGACCCATACTTGTCACCATGTACAAGACTTAATTCCAAATTGATCAAGGACCTTGATATCAGGCCAGAGACTTTAAAAACCATAGTTGAAAGGATAGGGAACTCCCTCGAGCTGATTGGCACAGTCACTGCTACCAACTCTCAACAGTTGGGATCTAGTGAAATTAAAGAGCTTCTGTTCAATAAAGAGATTGTCACACGAGCTCAAAGGCAACCCACAGAATGGGAGAAAATCTTCACTAACCACATATCTGACAGAGCTCTACTGTCCAGAGTGCACAAAGAACTTAGAAAACTAAACTCCAAGGAAAACAATGGCCCAATTAAAAAATGGGCCTTGGAACTTAAAAGAAATTTTACCAGAGATGAAATTAAAATGTCTAACAAATATCTTAAAAAATGCTCCACTTCCTTATCCATCAGGGAAAGGCAAATCAAAACTTCCCTGAGATATCATCTCACCCCGGTCAGGATGGCAAAAATCCACAATACAACATCGACCAATGCTGGAGAGGATGTGGAGAGAGGGGAACTCTCCTACATTACTGGTGGGAGTGCAGGCTCATACAGCCATTCTGGTGAGCAGTCTGGAGATTCTTAAAGAAATTAAAGATTGAAATGCCATATGACCTTGCTATCCCACTTTTGGGAATAACCCCCCATGCAGCAGAGGTTCACCTCGATAGCACAAGCTCGACCATGTTCATAGTAGCACTGTTTACAATAGCAATTCATGGAATCAACCTAAATGTCCAACAGTTGACGAGTGGATAAGGAAACTGTGGTACATCTATACAATGGCGTACTACTCAGCCATCAAAAATGATGGATTACTGGAATTTGCTGGGAATGGATGTCATTAGAAACAATTATATTAAGTGAAGTATCCCCAACCCAGAAAATTAAGTACCGTATGTACTCCCTAATAGGTGGCTCCTAGTACCAAACTCACCCAGCCCACATTGAGGCACTCAAAAGTAAACCTATGTAACACAGTAATTGCAAGGATTATGAACAAGAGAGATGGGATAGGAGAGCCACACCAGACACAAGGAGAGAGGAGACCATGTTACAGCAGAGAAAATAGGCCTCCATCAAGGTCTGCAAGTAAGTAATGAGAAACCTGGTTAAATTCACAGACGTTCTTTCCTGATCTCACCAGAAGGGGAGGGCATATAGTCTAGCAGATAAAAAGAAATCATTTTGCAAATGGGTGATGGACCCCTCCCTCACTGAGGTTTCCTACTCTTATTACTTCTACCCTTGAATGTGCTGTTATAACAAGACTTCAGTTTAACAGCTTTTTGTCTCTGGCCAGGGGGTAACATACAATGCCCACCAGGATGGAGTGAAGGGCATTGCAGGAGCAGCAAAACTGCAAAAGAAAATCAACAAACCACAATCCAGAACTTCAGAGACTCTATATCAATCACATAGAACTAGGCCAGCCTAATCTCTCCCCATCCTGGAGCTCAGGGACATTTGCGGAAGATGGGGCAGTAAGATTGTAAGAGCAAAAGGATGGGAGGAGCAACGATTTGCAAGATTCTCAACCATAGTTGGGGCCAAAGCAATCATAATGGGACTTTGCATGCCCTGCGCAATGTCCAGTGCACTGTTGCCCTCATAAAGTCTAGTATCTGTTAAGGGCACCGAGACCCCTGGAGGCAAGGGATTGACAGCCATAGTAGTGATCTTATGCTTAAGGGGAACAAGAGAAAGGGCTTATGGAAATGTCACTGGGTCCTTATATGTCATCAGAGAGGACGACCCAGTGGAGAGTTAGGCGTACACAATAAAGGACTCTCTGGGAATTGGGGAGGAGGCACTGGGGAATGGGGAAGGAGAGGAGGGGGAGGAGGGGGGAGGGAGGGAACTGGTAAAAAATTTTAAAATGTATAATTAAAATTTTAATAAAAAATAAAACAGAAAAAAAAGAAAATCCTTGTCATTTGCTTTCATCACATGTTAATGAAATACATTATGCTAGTTTTTGTGTTACTGAAGGAACCACATTTTATACACCTTGTTCTTCACAAATGTTTCAATATGGAGGCTTGCAATTTTTATTCAAATGCCTTCCCTTTCTAACATTAGTGAGCTTCCATCATTGTAGTTTAACATATATGTTTGAAGCATAATAAATTGCAAACATTTCTTGCATGCTTACAATTTAGCTGATATCTCCCAGGAACCAGGTGTTTTGGTTTAATTTTCTAATTTAACTTCATATTCTATATATACTAACATGTTGTCAAGTCCATTTCCATAAGTAAGACATACTTCCAATTTCATAACTTTTTCAATACATGTGAAAACGTCTATGAGTATGGATGAGCTTTTATGTCATTTATTTTTATGTGTCTTCTCTTTATGTATATGTGCATATAAGTAAGCACACATATGTATTGATGTCAGAGGTTATCATGGAATGGCTTCCTCAATTGCTTCTTTGTGTGTAGACAAGGTCTCTCACTGATTCTAGAACACTTCCATTGGCTACTTTGGTTGGCCAAGGAGCCACCATTAGGATTCTAGGTGCATACTGATAGACCCTGAAGCTGCACACACCAGTACATCCAGAAACTGTGATAGTTTAATATTTTTTTCTGATCCTTCGTTATAATAGAACAACAAACACTTTACTCGTTGAACTATCTTTCCATCCTAGATTTCTAGATGAGATTTTAGAGAGTCAATATTCATAATGGTGTTCTCAAGCTCAAACAGGTTTTGGAAATGGAAATCCTACACTTTTGTCTCACAACCCTTTGCCATACATGCATGTCTTGTCAACTAATTAGGGAGAGAGACAAATAGAAAGAGAGAAAGAAAGAGAGAGAGAGAGAGAGAGACAAAGAGAGAGAGAGAGGCATGGGAAAGCACTAGTATTTTTTCCTTTACTTCTCAGAATTGAGATTTTAAGACACAAATTATGCTGGGCTAGGATATTGTGGTGATGTAAAAAATGCCCAATAAACAAATGGCAGGAGAAAAAATATTGAATATCAATTAGAATGGTGTGTATGCCTTTACCAAATGCATCTTAAATTTTTTCTTTGGTGCAATATTTTATGGTCCTTATCAACGAACATAGCTCAGTAAATCATGATATGCCAGTTTGTTTTGAAGTTTTATAATGCCCCCAGCAGGACTCAGGTGAGGATTTACTCAGGAAGAGTAAGAGCAAAGCAATGCCTTGAGAATTGTTACAAAAGTCTTTTCCTGTCATTAGGCACTCATAATAAGAGGATTTATAATTGCATATGTTAAGCAGGCAAATTAAAGAACACAAGAAAGGTCTGGAGGGCATAAATAAGAGAATCTGAAGATTAAGAATAGAATTATTTTGTGTTCATGCACATGACATGATTTCATACTATTTGTGCTTTCTCTTCAGCAGGAATAGGATGGTTCTAAGGAACTGGCATTTTGAATGAGCCACAAGGTGCTGCTTTTGGTTGTTTCAGTTTGTTTACTTGCTTTATGAAGATTATCTTGGATTCTCTCTCACTAAAAATACATGCTTCTTTCAAATTGTGTGTGTGAATGAGTGTGTGTGTATGTGTATGGGTTTCTTCACATGCACCATACAAATTACTTACTGTGATATCTTTCACCCATTACCTTATTTCTTTTGTGTTATAACAGTGCTAATATCTATTTTAAGGGTGACTTCAGAGATTCCACCATTGACAGTGGTGGGGAAGCTTCAGTATCACATCTTCCATTTCTATTTTCAGAAAAACATCACAATACAAAGGATCATGAAGATACTAACAAAGATAGATATAAATAAAATTTCCTCTAAAACATTTACTTTGCTATCACACTCTTAACTGCTGTAGGCACTGAGGCAATATGAAATATAAAGGCTTTTATAGGAGAATGGACTAAGAAATGGAAGTGTAAGAATTCTTAAAGTAAAAATAAACTTTAAAATTCAATATGGTTGACACCAGGGAGTTATCAACAAATTTGAATTCAACTACTATTTCAAAGATACTAGCCAGGTGAAGTGCTCTGCCATTTCCGTCAGCCTGCTTGCCCTTTCTGCCCACTTCGGCCGCTTGCGATCCAGGGAGCACATGCTGCTTCACAGGTAAATCTAATCAGCCCCCAGGTCACCTACTCATCCCAGCTTCTCCCACCAGCCAGCCTGAGCAGCACCCAGGCTGCCTCAGGCTAGCATGGGCCACTAGGCCACGTCCCAGGCTCCGGTGAAGTGTGCCACCATCTCCATCAGCCCCTCTGCCCTTTCTGATTGCTTGGGACGCTCATGGTCCAGGGAGCATACACTGCTCCTCAGAAATTAACAAAGTCTAAAGAAAACACAAGAAAAGAGATAGGGGAAAAAGGGCATACATCTGAAGTCCTCTAAAATCATCCTATCACATGGGAGAGATTCTTCACATCCAACCCAAAGATAAGTAAACCCCTTTTTACCCACCTTCTCCTTTCAATTATTAATCACTGTAGATTAACTTTTCCATATAGCCACCCCCAAAACATATACAACTTCAGGGACTATACCACTCACCCTCACATATCATCAAGGCACTAAATCGTAAAAGTGCACTACCAGGCTAAATATTCACCCCCTGCCTACTAAACCTGACTTAATTGATGTACTAACAGCCTAATAGCTTCATCTAGGAAATAACAATAACAGCTGATAGGTGTACTCAACTCCAAGGAAAACACTAGTAATAACTGCCCAAGAATACTGATACCCACTAATTCAGTTCAGACAAAAACACCCAAAAACTGAAAGGTCTTGAGAGACAAAACAACAATGCCCAAGTCAAAACACAGATCCATGAGAAACAAAACCCAAGAAAGCAAATCTCCCACTGAAAGAATTAACCCCATAATGATAGATTCCAACAAGAATAAATTCACAGAAAATAGCTAAGAAAGTCAAGCCCTAAAGATAACAACTTTCAAAGCATGATCATTACAATGATCGATATACAATGAAAGAGGAAATCCAGGAGGAGTTAAATAACCTCATCAACCACTTTGAACAGGAACACATAACAGACACTTGGAGGAGTTGAGAAAAACAGTTCAAGAAACAAAAATAGGCATAGAGCAGTTAAAACAGTCTCAAGCAGAGTTTAAAATTGAACTAAAAGACAATCATCCTACCACATGGGAGAGATTCTTCACATCCAAACCAAAGATACGTAAACCCCTTTTTACCCGCCTTCTCCTTTCAATTATCCAACAACAGAGAGTCTTATCAACAGAACTAATGAAGCAGAAAATAGAATTTCAGATCTTGAAGACAAAGTGGAATTAATTAACCAGATCAATGAAAGAGGTTATTAAAGCCAAAAAGATACTTGAGAGAAATACTCGAGAGTTATGGGACACCCTAAAGAAGTCTAACATGCACAGTCATGGAACACCAGAGCAAGAATCCCAAAATACCACAGCTGAGGAAATTTTTCCAAATTTTCATAAATGAAAACTTCCTTCATCTAAAGAATGAGAGGACCATCCAAATGCAAGAGGCATTCTGCACCCCAAACAGATATGACCAAAATAGAAACTCGCCATGGCAAATAACAGTCAAAACACTCCACATTCAAGACAAATAAAAGGTGCTGAGTGCTTCACGAGAAAAAAAATAAAAAAACAAGTCACTTTTAATGTAAACCTATTAAAATAACAAATGACTTCTCAATGGAAACAGTAAAAGCAAGAAGAGCTTGGAGAGATGTACTTCAAATATTGAATGAGCAAAAATGTCAACTCAGGCTGATATACCCAGCAAAACCATCTGTCGTGATCAAGGGAGAAAGAAAAGTTTTCTAGCACAAATACAACTTGAAGGCTTACATGTCTATGAAACCAGGCCTTCAAAAAGTGCTAGAAATGATACTCAAGTTTAAAGAAGAAAACAAGCATATGCAGGAGGACAGAAGGGAAATATAATAACACTAAAATATACAAGCAAAAAATACACTTACAAAAGCCACTAAACATAAAAAATGTCCAGAATTAAAAATAATTTCTCCATTACAACAATAAATGTCAATGGAATTAGCTCACCAATCAAGAGACACAGATTACAAACTTGGATTAAAAATCACATCTCATCAATCTGCTGCCTTCAAGAAACTCATTTCAACCACAAAAGATACGTACATCTTAAAAATAAAAGGCTGGTCCAAAACTCTGGAAACTAAAAAAACCAGGAAACAGGCAGGAGTAGCTATTATACTATCACACAAAGTGGACTTCAAACCAAAAAAAATCATGAGAGACACAGATGGATACTACATTTTTGTCACAGGTACAATTCACCAGGAAAACTTCCCAATACTGAACATATATGCACCTAATACGGGTCATCCACATTCATTAAGAAAACCCTATAGCATCTAAAGTGAGAAATCAACACCCAACAATAATTTTTGGGGATTTCAACACTGCCCTGTCAACATGGGATAGATCAACAGGTCAAAAGCTTAACAGAGACACATTGGAACTTAAACTCTTACTGAAATGGACCTTACAGACCTCTATCGAACTTTTCATCCATACACAAAATAATATACATTTTTATCAGAAGGACATGGAACTTTCTCCAAAATAGACCACATATTGGGCCACAAAATTAATCTTCACATATACAGGAAAGTTGAAATTCTAGCCTGTGCCCTATCAGACCACCATGGTCTAAAGCTTGACATCCACAACACACCAAACAACAGAAAATACACTAACTCCTAGAAACTAAACACTGTGATGCTGAATGAGAATTGGATTCGGGAAGAAATTTCAAAGGAAATTCAAGATTTCCTGGAAGTGAATGATAATGAAAATACAACTTACCAAAATCTCTGGGACACAATGAAAGCTGTCCTAAGAGGTAAGTTCATAGCTCTCAATGCCTACATCAAAAAAATAGAAACATCACAAATAAAAAGCTTAACAATATTAGCTTTAGAGACACTAGAGCAATCAGACGCCAGTAGAAGAGAGGAGATTAGCAAATTCAGGGGAGAAATATCTGAAAGTGAGATAAGGAAAATGGTACTGTGAATCAACCAGTCAAAAAGCTTGTTCTTCAAAAAAAAAAAAATCAGTAAGATTGACACATCCATAGCTAAAATAACCAAAAGCAAGAGAGAGAAAACCCAAATTAACAGAATTAGAAATGAAAATGATACACAAGAAACTCAGAGAATTACAAGGTCATATTTCAAAAACTTATACTCTGTGAAATTTGATAATAAAAAGAAATGGATGAATTACTAAGTAAGCACAACTTACCTAAATTGAACCAGGAAGTTGTGAATTATTTAAATAGTTCTATATCATATGAGGAAATCAATGAAGTAATCTTGAATCTTCCTACCAAAAAATGTCCTGGACCAGATGGTTTCAGCAGAGAGTTCTACCAGACATTTAAGTAACAAATAACACCATTACTCCTTAAACTGTTCCATCAACTAGTAAAGGAAGGAGCACTACCAAATTCTATGAAGCTAATATCATCTGAATTCCAACACCTAATAAAGATACACTGAAAAAAAGAACACTATAGGCCAATCTCTTTGAGGACCACAGATACAAAGATTCCCAACAAAGTCTAAGCTAATCTGATTCAAACATATCAAAAAGATCATTCACAGGGATTCAAGGTTGGTTCAACATATGCAAATCAATAAATGTAATTCACCATATAAACCACTCCAAATTTCAAGACCACATGATACTCTCAATAGATGCAGAAAAAGCTTTTGACAAGATCCAATAGCTTTTTATGATCAAAACCCTAGAGATAGTTGGAATGGAAGGAACCTTAATCTTAATCAATATAATAAAAGCTATACACCACAAGACTACAGCAAGGATTATACTCAATGGGGAAAAACTTGAAGCATTTCTGCAGAAACTGGACATGGCTGTCTACTCACCACTTCTGTTCAATATTGTACTTGAAGTCTTAGCTGAGGCCTTAAGACAAGAAAGGGAGATAAAAGGTATTCAAATAGGAAAGAAAGAAGTCAAGTTATCTCTCTTTGCAGGTGATGTAATCACATACTGGAGTGATCCCAAAAATTCAACCAGGAAACTCTTGGAACTAATACAGAAGTTCAGCAGGGTGGTGGCATACAAAATAAATGTATGAAAATTAGTGGCCTACCTATATGCTCAGAATGAAAGAAGTGAAAAAGCCCTGAGAGAAACAATCCCATTTACTATTGTTCCTAAAAAAAAATGAAATACCTTGGTATAAACCTGACCAAGAAAATAGGAAACCTTTACAATGAAAAGTGGATTGGCAGAATCAATACCATAAAAATGAACATCGTACCAAAGGCAATATACAAATTCAATGTTATACCACTTAAAATCCCAAAGAAATTCTTTAAAGAAGTTGACCAAACCATCTCAAAATTCATATGGAGGCACAAAAGTGTGGGGTTTCCTGGGGATCGCAGCTCTGTCCTGCAGGCCGGTCCAGCAGGTCCTTCACAAGGGGGATCAGGGAAAGGTGAGTGCGCTGTCTGCCCACTCCCAGCCCTCCTTTCCGAGAACAATCAGACATGACAAGGAGTCTAGTCAAGCAGGAACTCCTTTATTGCAAATCCATAGCAATCTTATAAAGGTAGAAACCCCAAAGGGAATTCCAGGGCGGGAAAACTGGCAACCAATCATCTTTAAGGTCAAGCCAGCATGCAGGCTGTATGTAGCGAAATTTCTTTAAAACATCCTGAGCTACTCCCTCCTGACTTCCTCCATCCTGAGCTGTTTAACACATACTGACTTTCCCTCTCCTGACTTTCCCTGAGCTAGTCAAAACATCCTGAGCTGCCCTCCAGACTTCCTCCATGAAAACATCTTTGTCTAACCTTCCCAGATTATTGAGGTCACCTAGATTGAGGCCCCTCACATATCTTCCTTTTTTGTTTTGTAATGAGGTGGGCTCAAAGGGTCCTTCTTCGAGCAAACCCTAGGGGAGCACCTAGGGGAGCACATCATAAAGGTGGCTACACACTTAGAGTAGTCATTTCTATCAAAGAAATCGAGCAACCTCTTGGAGGGCCAATTGTTTCCAAGGGTCCTGAGGGCCTCCAGTGGGTGTCTCCTCTAGGATCTGTGCAAGCATAACCATCTTTTGTTGTGTAGTATGATTATGGTGTATATAATCTTATAGCAAAGCAAGCCAAATAATACAGCCAGGGGCTGGGGGACTAAGTCCCAACCTATCGGTTGCAGCATACCAGGATTAATTACATAACTCCAAAGCAACCCCAATCCCTCAACTTCTACCCATAGCAGTAGCAACAGTATCACCTTTAAGCCTTCTCTGATGATCCATGAGAATAGTATTAAGTATGTCCACCAAGATTAGTTTAGTCTCTCTCAAAAGGTTGAGTTGATCCCTCCAAGATGATGGATTAGGTTGGAAATAGTCAGGAACAGGATCAAGGTTAGTCCCACAACGATGGCCCCTCCAATGTGGATCAATGCGATGGTCCATTCTGTGTTTGCCATGGCCTGTGGGGAGATAATAAAATCTATCTCAAGGGCAATGTTGCCCATGGATCTGGTTAGGTCTGTTTTTCTTTTTCTTTTTTTTTTTTTTTCTCCCTTTTATGAGTATTAGTCAAGAGCCTGCTGAGCATGTTGCATAGCCACCATTCTTTTAGTTCTTATTAGTTTTTGGTGGTGTCTGACTCTGGTCAGTCGGGGTCATCTTCCCCCTGACAATAGAATTTAAAATTTCTAGCAGGCACCCATGTGGGATTTGAGCCTCCTATAGGGTAGACACACCCGAAGCCTCGACCCATTGTTAATAATGGGTCTGGGCCCCTCCAATGTCCCATGATAGGGTCTTTCCATCTTACCTGTATAGGTCTCTATTCTTGTTGCCCCCAATGTTTTTGGAATCAGGACCCTATTTGATTTTTTTGAAAACTGAGAATGTTAATAGTGAACAAGGCTATATTTAATTGTTGATGGGGGCTTATTCTCCCCTTTTGTTTTTGTAACTGGGCCTTAATATTTTGATGATTACATTGTACAATAGCTTGGGCCTGTGGGTTATAAGGAATTCCTGTAGTGTGCTCAATCCTCCATAACATGAGGAAGCCCTGTAGACTTTTGTTTATAAAGTCTGGCCCACTATTAGTTTTTTTTGTTTGTTTGTTTCGTTTTGTTTTTGTGGGATTTAGCATGTTTAGACCTTTCTCCTGTGTGGGCTAGAGCCCAATAGGTCTGGGAAAATGTGTCGATAGATATAAAAATAGCTTTTACCAAATGGAGAATAACGTGTGACATTAGTCTGGCATAGAGAATTGGGCCTCCATCTATGGAGATTTACCCCTGGTTGTTGTAATGGTGGCATCTGTGAGAATGGATGGCAAGAATTATAGGTGCCCACAATTTTCTTTAGGAATTTGAGGGAATTTCTTGTGAAGCCCCTTCCAATTAATGAGTGAGGTCATGTACACCTTGGGCCCCTTTCAAATTGGTGGATAATATATGGGCAGAGCTTATTTTATCTGCTTCAACATTATCTTGAGATAAAAACCCTGGTAGTCCTTGATGTTCCCTGAGGTGCTGTAAGAAGACTGGGTGTTTTCTCTCCCTGAGGAAAGTTTGGGTCTGAATCATTAAGGGGGTAATGGGGTTTTTGTCCAGGCAAATGTGAGGATTTAGCAGCCGAGGGAGGAGATTAATTATATAAAGTCTGTCTGAAAACAGATCAAAATTATTTGTTCTTGCTTTTACATATGTATACATGTATTTTAAAATGGCATGCCAAAATTTTGGTATTAGCATGCAACAGAAATGAAAAAAAATTTAAGTGGCCATGGATTTTTGTTTAAACACAAGACACACAGCATGTAAATATAGAACATGTAAACATACAAGCACATGAACAACATTTCACCGGCAACTGTACAATTTATGAGCAATGTCTTAAAATTACCCTTGAAAGCTTTATCAAAGGCAGATTAACATTTAGGAAAAACCTTATTTAAAACAATACCTCTTTAGTTAAATCTGGCAGCTTAGTTTAATCATGAAAAATAACAGGCAAGGAGAAGCACCCTTTTCCAAAGTCCGGTTCCCACATATTCTCTGGGGAGATCCAAGGTGCTAAATCCATAGCCTCATTCTAAAATTCCTCTAGGCCAGCAGCCTTAACCTTGAGGCCTCTAATCTGTAAGAGAGACTTTAAGACAGGTATTTGGGGCTCCTTATAATGTGAGGGGAAGTTGCCCATTTTTTTAATGAACAGAGAACCCTCTACTCTTAAGTATGTATCTCAGTGCTTTAAGCTTCAGACTTAGTAGTTGCGTTATCCATCTCTTAGGGTCTCACCTCGAAGACCTCTTGGCTCTGATCAAATTCTTTAACACTCCATGAGCTCTTTGAGCCCTATGTTGGGTGCCAGATGTGGGGATCCATAGGGACCTGCAGACCGGTCTGGTGGGTCCTCCACAAGGGGGATTGGGGAAAGGTGAGTGGGCTGTCTGCCTGTTCCCCTCCTTCCCGAGGACAATCAGATGTGACAGGGAGTCTAGTCAAGCAGGAACTCCTTTATTGCAAGTTCATAGCCATCTTATAAAGGTAGAAACCCCAAGGGGAATTCCAGGGTGGGAAAATGGACAACCCGTCATTGCCAGCATGCAGGCTGTATGTAGCGAAATTTCTTTAAAACATCCTGAGCTACTCCCTCCTGACTTCCTCCATCCTGAGCTATTGAACACACCCTGAGCTGCTCCCTCCTGACTTCCCCTGAGCTGGTCAAAACAGTCTACAGACTTCCTCCATCAAAACATCTTTGTCTAACCTTGCCAGATTATTGGGGTCACCTAGATGGAGGCCCCCACACAAAACACCCAGGGTAGCAAAAAGAATCCTGAGTAACAAAAACACTGCTGGAGGTATCACCATTCCAAACCTTAATCTACACTACAAAGCAATAGTTATAAAAACAGCCTGGTACTGGCTCCAAAATAGACACACAGATCAATGGATGAGGTTTGAAAACCCAGATATAAGCCCACACAACTACAGCCATATCTTTGACAAAGGGGGACAAAAAATCCAATGGAAAAAGAACAGCATCTTCAACAAATGGTGCTGGGAAAAATGGATCTCCATACACAGAAGATTAAACTGGACCCATAATTGTCACCATGTACAAAACTCCAAATGGATCAAGATATCAATATAAGGCCAGAGACTACCAAAACCTTAGTTGAAAGGGTCGGTACTAGCCCAACAGTTCCTAAACGGAAATCCACTAGCACATTCACTACAACCAACACTCAACAGATGGGATCTTATGAAATTAAAGAGCTTCTGTTCAGATAAAGAGATTGTAACTGGAGCACAAAGGCAACCCACAGAATGGGAGAAAATCATCACTAACCACATATCTGATAGAGCTCTATTATCCAGAGTGCACAAAGAACTTAGAAAACTAAACATCAAGGAAACAAATGGCCCAATTAAAAAACAGGCCTTGGAACTTAAAAGAAACTTTACCAGTGACAAAATTCAAATGTCTAACAAATATCTTAAAAAATGCTCTGCATCCTTAGCCATCAGGGACATGCAAATCAAAACCTCTCTGAGATATCATCTCACTCTAGTTAGGATGGCAAAAATCCACAAAATAACACCAAATGATGGAGAGGATGTGCAAGAAGGGAACTCTCCTACATTTCTGGTGGGAATGTAGGCTTATACAACCACTCTGGCAAGCCATCTGGTGATTCTTAAAAAAGTTAAAGATTGAAATGCCATATGACCCTGCTATTCCACTTTTGGGAATAATCCCCCATACAGCAAATATTCACCTCAATAGCACAAGCACAACCATGTTCATAGCAGCACTGTTCACAATATACGATAGCAAAGTCATGGAATCAACCCAAATGCCTGACAGTTGACGAGTCGATAAGGAAAATATGGTACATTTATACAATGGAATACTACTCAGTCATCAAAAAAAATGAATTAGGAAATTTGCTGGGAAATGGATGATTTAGAAAAAAATTATATTGAGTGAAGTATCCCAGACACAGAAAAAACTATTTTCTATTTATTTCTGCTCATACAAACTTAACAGGTACACTAGTCCCCTCCCTCCCTCCTCTGTGTCCTCCTCTCCAATGAGGTGCAAGGAAACAGCGGCATTTCCCAAAACCCTTTCCTGTTTTCTCCTTAAGCATAGGAACACTACTGCAGACACAAAAAATTAAGCTCCATATGTACTCCCTAACAGGTGGATCCTAGTATCAAACCCACTTAGTGACACACTCAAAGATAAATCTCTGTAATACCTACAGCAATTGCAAAGATTATAAACAGAAGGGATTGGGAAGGAGGGCACTGCCAAAAACAAGGTGAGAGGGGATCTTGCTACAGCAGACAACACAGGCCACCATCAAGTACTGCAAGTAAGTAATGAGACATCTGGTTAAGGTCACAGATTTTCCTTCATGGTCACTTGCAATTGATGGGGTTTGATCTCACCAGACAGAGAAGGCATAGAGTCTGGCAGATAGAAGGTAACCATCCTGCAAAAGTGAGACTGACTCCCTCTCACCGAGGTCTCCTACTCATTCCATCTACCTTTGAATCTACTCTTATAATATAAGACTCTATTTTAACAGACTTTTTTCTCTGGCTAGGAGGTGACATGCAATACCCATCAGGGTGGAGCCAAGGGCAGTGAAGGAACAGGAAAACTGGAATTAAAAAAAAAAAACCACAAACCATAATTCAGAACATCAGAGATCCTACATTAATCACCAGGAACTAGGCCAGCCTAATCTCTCCCCATCCAAAGCTCAGGAAAATTTGTGAAAGAGGGGGCAGTAAGATTGTAAGAGCCTAAAGATGGGGAGGAGCAATGATATGCAAGATACTCCACACAAGTTAGGGCTGAAGTAATCATAATAGGACTTTGCATGACCTGCACAATTATCAACATATCATTGACCTCCCCCAAAGTCTTGCATGGATCACAGGCACTAGGATCCTTAGAGGCAAGTTATTAACAGCCACAATAGTGTTCCTATACTAAAGGGATAGTGAAGAAAGAGCTCTAGGCAATGCTACTGAGTCCTTATACTTCATCAGAGAGGAGGACCCAGAGGGAAGTTTGACATGTACACTAAATGATGCTCCAGGAATAGGAGGAGGGGGGAGCACTGGGAGAAAGGGAGGGAGGGAGAAAGGAAGGGGAAAAGTGGGAGGGAGCAAAGGGATCCAGGGAAGGGTGGAGGGAGGAAGAGGAATGGGGTACCTATTAAGTTTGTATGAATTGAAAAATAAATGAATGAATGAATGAATGAATGAATAAATAAATAAATAAATAAATAAGGAAAAAAGATACTTGAAAAACTTTAATGACAGATTCGGAAGGAGGCTGTTGTTTAAATTTTGTGCACAATATTAAAAAAACTAGAGTCCAATCCTCAGTAAAGTATACGTTATTAAAAACATAATTATCAAATCTTGGCAATTTTCCAATTAACTAACTTCATTTCCATGGGAAACATGGGCAATTAGATTTTGAGATGTTACTATACATATTTAAGACATCATTCTTAATACTTTTACAAATTAATTCCCAAGAATCAATACCCGTTTCAACATAAGACTTTCTTTAACCACTTCCACTAGGGATGTGGAATGGTTTGATTGTTTAAGTTATGGTTCTCAGCTGCATTTCTTCTGACAGCTGCCTAAGCAGTTACTAGTGCAGACATCCTAGAGGTAACCAAGTTGCACATATATGGAGACTTGGGAGAGGGAACAAATAGGGCAGGATAGGAAAATGGTGAGGATAGGAAGGGATGTGGGGAAGATATAGGTAATGGGTGATCTAAACACATAAATTCATGGCTAATATAATATAAAATAAATATATAAAAATGAAAATTTACCATTATAATTTTTCACGTATTGATGACAAAGTCTTTCTAATTGACAACTATACACATAATACAGTAAAGGTCTTAGATGCTTTCACATAGTCAGCACAAATTGTAATATTACTATAAAAGCACAATAAAAATGTGCTTTTATTTTCATGATTGTTTTTAATTGGATTTCATAATGAAATATTTGAGAAAGAAATCCACAGATATTCTTATTTAATGCTGAATAGTGCAATGAAATTTTTGTTATAATTTCATTAAATTATACATTTGGTATAATTGAACTTGATATAATTTTGTTAAATTATACATTTTCATAACAGTCTACTTATTTTATTTTCTTTATAGTATAATTATTGTATTTGAGGAAGTTTTGTTAAGCAACTTCATCTAAATATTGATTCCAATTGACTGTCTATATTTTGCGATTGATACTCATTTTTAGTTTAAATGTTCACAGATGTTAATATTAACTACTAATAATAAATGACTCAAAATTAATAGTGCTGGATATCATTTAATTTAAATATGTGGGTATTTTTTTCTAATTATTTCCAGAATGAAAAAATGCAAATATTTCTTTCAATTGTAAAGGTTTTGTCTTCACTGTGTTTATTACTTCCTTTCTAGAACATATATATCACCTACATATTATTCATTATTTGCAGAATTTACTTTTTTACAACTCAATACTATAGGTTCTGAGTATACATTTACATATGCTTGGAGGCAACGTCAATTTTAACAATATATTCAATTTTCCCAAAAATCACATATTAAAGAAATCTCCCACACTGAAATGTATATTCCTAGTGTCTCTGTGGAAACTCAGTGGTTAACAGGCATCTGAAGTGAATTTGGAATCTCAGGTCTGTTGCATTTGCCTGTTTTTTTTTTTTTTTTTTTGCACATTGTTTCTGTTTGGTGTACTGTTACATTTCAATATGTTTTGGTGTAGGGCGGGTTGGTTAAAAATAAAGATATGTTAAATATGTGTTGAAGCCTCATGTGCAGTGGATACCTACAATCTGACACTGGGGAAGCTGAAGCAATAGAATCAAAGGTCTGAGAATCCCCTGGGTTAAAATATATGAGATTTTTCTGAAAACAAAGAAAATAACTTATTAGTCTGTTACATTTTCAATGTGTTTTACAATAGAAAAGCAAACAATTGTCTTTCTACAGACATCTAGACACAGCTATTATAAAATAAATACTGAGGCATGTTTAACCTTAATGAAGATTATCCTCGCTTTATTTAAAACACTAATTTATTAGGTGACCTACAATTTTACTTATTTGCTGATTCATTTATTCATTCCTTCCTTCATTCATACAAATCCAGAGAAGGAGGATAAATAATTGACATAAAGCTCTTCTCACTTTAATAAATTCTAATTCATTTTTTAGTGGGATGAGTCCCTCATTAATTTTCTAACCATAGTGTTCAAAGCTTTATTTCTCTTTTCAAGTTTTAGAAAGTAGGTTTATCATTCCTGTGAGGTTTCTTTCAATATTCTAGGTCAACCACCACGTTCTTTTAAATGGATCTGATGTCACTTTTGTTCCCTGCTCATGAAAAACAACCGTGCCTTAGGAATGTAAGACTTAGGCCTCTCAGATACCAGTGAGACTGACTTCTGCCTTCCCAACAATGTGTATGGTAACTGATCTCTCACTCACAGAAAGTGTTGGAATGGTCTTTTTCCCTCTAGCCATAACAGTTTCTCATGTGATGTGGGACAGATCTCAGTATTTTCAATCCAGAATTGTTTACCTAAGTTTCTCCTTGCTGGACTCATATCTATTATTTAAGCATCCAAAAGGCTGAAGAGACAAATAAAGTTGGGTGGAGTAAGCCTTTGACTTCATAGTGCTACTTCCTGCAGTAATACTATAAGTCAGCACGTGAACTTTGCTACAGGTTCGTCATAGCATCAATTATTTTACAAATACAAATACCATTACAAAGAACGGGTTATTAATTTTATTTTTAAACTACTATATAATTTTAAGGATAAAATAGTCTGTAATCTTAATTGTATATAACATGATTTTGTCTATTGTAAAGAGTTTTCACATAGGCAGTATGCTATTGATGTTTGGGACAGTTGTGGCACCTTTAAAGAGGTCCTTGATCCATAGAGGTGGATCTTGAGGTTTGGTAGCCTGGTCCAACTTCCTTTAACTCTTTTGTTCTCTTGCTCAATTTTCTGCTTAATCATAGTAGTTCTGTTTCCGAGTTCAGCCATAATTTCTGCTGTGTTTCCCATCATAAATGGACTACAACACTTTTCTTTGAAAACTGAAATGAATATACCTTTCTCTCTCTCTGCCTGAGTCAAGTACTGTCTCACAGCAAAAGGTAACTGTGATAGATATCTAATTGCTTCTGAATCTTGCATATGACATGAGAACCTTTAGAAAAGACCGTGTCAAATTTCTAATTATTATACTTGTCTACCTTGAAAAATATGACAAGTTTCCTATGAATAGAGAGGATTTTACTTCTTATGATTTCCTCGGCACTCATAATTAATATTTATTAAATGTTACAAAACAAAGGAGGGATGGAGAGGTGGCTTAGAGGTTAAGCCTCTGCCTTGCAGACGGAAGGTCCTGAGTTCGGATCCTAGACTCCACATATAGACACCGGGCGGAAGCGGGGGCAGCCTGCGTTTCTTGTCCTGGTAGGGTGGAGCCTGTGAATCCCCGGGCAGAGTAAAAAAGGAGGAGGTGGAGGCGTCCATGGCGGTTCCTGAATTTGTCCGTGGTTCTACACACACATACATACATACCCACACATACATACACACACACGCACATCCATACATGCACAATTGAATAAATAATAAATTAAAAAAACAAAGGAATATGACTGTAATCTCTCACTATCCACTCTTTTGACCAAAGTAGATGCTCTTTTAAAATTACCAAAAAGTATTGCTTTCCTTCCTTGGAGAAAGATCTACTTGTAGTCACACTGCTAGGCTTAGCCTATTTGAACAACATTTCCCCCCTCTCAAATTTCTTCAGTATGGAAAATCTCTCTTTCCTATGGCTGAATTTCTCTGCAGTACGTAGGACACTATCTCTACCCTTTCCCATAGTAGGAAACTTCCAAATTCAGAGGCAGGAAACATGATCACCTGTTTTTCCTCCCCACTAAGCTAAGACAGATTGATGGCTACCCATAAAACTTAGATTAAGCATGCATTCTGTCTTTATCTTTGCCAGGCAGTCAAATATCAACTGCAAGTGTATCTTGGACCATACACACTCCTGATCTTAGCACAAATCTGGCCCTAGTAAACACTTGACCCCAATAAATGCCCAGTCCTGGTGTATACCTGGCCCTGGGGCACACCTGAAGTATCTGCCTTGTCCATCATGAAACAGAGACACTACTATGAAAATATTAGATTGGAAAATAATCTTTACCATTACAGATATATGCATGGTCCAGAAATTTATGAAATGTGTTACCAACTCTGCTGTGTGGTGATAAAATTGGAACAAATCAAAATTGCTAGAATGTTATGATTGACATGTAAGAGACAACCACAAGATAAGACACACTATTTTATTCGTTCAAATAGTTGCAACGAATTTAAAAATAAATTATCTAATTGAGTTTTCACATACACAAATATTGACACATATTTTGATTTATCCATGTCATTAAGAGTTTAATATTATAATTGGTTACTTGGAATGTCCACATTTTCAATATGCTGTGTCTATTGTCAATCAAAAGTGTATTTAAGGCCTAGTGGGGACAAATGGGGAAGAGACAAAGAGCAGGGAAGAAAGGAGATAAGAAAGGGAAAAGGAGAGAGTAAAGGAAATTGTAAAAGATGAAAAATATAAGAGAAATAGGGGGAAAAGAGAGTTCCCCAGCATCTGACCTCCCTTTCCCTTCTGGCTGATCTGAAAGGGGAAACAGAGGGCACAAGGAGAGGTTCTTTTTTTTTAATTTTTTTTTTTATTTATTCAATTGTTCGTGTGTGCATATGTATGTGTGCGTGCGCGTGTGTCTGTGTGTGTAGAACCACGGACGAATTTGGGAACCACCATGGACGCCTCCACTTCCTCCACCCCGGGATTCACAGGGTCCTACCAGGACCAGAAACGCAGGCCGCCCCCGCTTCCGCCTGGCATCTATACATGGAATCTGGGATCTGAACTCGGGACCTTCCGCCTGCAAGGCAGAAGCTTAACCTCTGAGCCACCTCTCCAGCCCAAGAAGAGGTTCTTATGGCATGGATATAAACTGTCCCACAGGAAGGAGAACTATTCAAATATCTGTACTTCTAGATTAGAATAAAAACAGCATGAATTTAAAAAATTAATATTTTTAATAATAAAAATAGGTTTTTAAAATTTTGTGATATTTTATTTACTATTGAGTCATTAGCTGAAAATATAAAAGTCACTTGATAAGTTTTGAAGTACATGTGATGTACATATATATCATAAATAAAAGCATATAATCATATTGCAAAGTGAAATATTTCCTGAATAATTTATTTTTGAATAACATGAAAATTTCTTTAACTACAACAGCCAAAATTTTAGATTTGATACAATCTTATTGTGACTATTAGTTAATACATAGGAAGTATGGAATAAATATTTATTTACATAATATATTAATTATAAAACATATAATAAATATGTTTTTAATAAAAGTACAAATCCCAATCTGCCTAAAAGATGTAGAGAGAAAGTTGAAAGCTATAGTAAGTTTAAGTCTCTTTAACTTGAATTCTACTTTAAATTTATTGTTACTATTAATTATTTGTGCGACTTTTGAATTTCAGTTTATTATGTGCTATTTTAATTCCCCAGTTTTAAAATGAGAGATAAAAGTTTTGAACTGTTTTGCATTAAAAAACAATAGATTGGAAATAGGTAGATATAACATGGAAAGATTTTAAAACAGATCTTTGTTGAAATATAATATTTTACTTCTTATACAAAAGGGCACTTAGTGAATTGTCTCTCTGCAGCACAAAGTTATGAATTTCATGCTTTCTGCACCTGTGCTATAAGTGGGAAACTTCATGAAAAGAAAACAAAATATATTTCTGTGAAAGAATTTTTCATGCCATTATGAATTTCATGCTTTCTGCACCTGTGCTATAAGTGGGAAACTGAATGAAAAGAAAACAAAATATATTTCTGTGAAAGAATTTTTCATGGCATTATACATATATGATAAGAAAACTATAAGCATTTTCTTAACAATCACATATCAAAACATAATAAAAAACAGATCTATACAGATATTGACCCAACTATTAAGGGAATAAAAATGATATAAAGACTTCATATATTTTATTATGACCTCTCTCTTCAAAACCTTTTCAAGAAAAGTGTTTTATCACGAATAAAATATTGTGGCTTTATTTAATGCATTAATCAAAGAGCTCTCATTTAATTTTAGTATTGTATGACCCCTTCCCTAATATTAAAGGATTGTTACCAAAAGTTTTCAACATATTTATATTATATATTATCATAACTGAGGATATTCATATTATACAAAATTAATTAGAACAAACACAAAAACCTGCTAGTATGCCAATTTTGATGATAGCTCTGATTTTGTCCTCACACAGCAAGTAAAGGATTAATGAATTTTTAATTACCAAAAGTCCATAAGTAACCATAACATGGGAATAACAAAGCATAAAATAAGTACTACAATACATTTTCAACCACTAAAGTTCCTATAACTGTAATAATCACTACATTAATCTCTTCTGCTTTAACATTTTTTCTATTCATAAGTAGGAATTCAGAGTGTGGAAAAGCAAGGGAAAAGAGGTCTTGGGTTGTTTTAGCCTGCACAAAGCCTCTACCAACCCTTAATTATTGGCTATATAATAAAAAAAAAGAAAAAGACACTTCATGAACAGGTGGGAAATGTGAAAAAAAAAAAAACACTCTGAACCTGATATTGCTCTAGACTTGGCAGCTATACTAAACTAAAACCTAATTACAAATAAGCATTTCACAGAACCACCTATCAGGGATGACTATCTTCAAGACATCTTTTCTTCAGTGTTCTCAGTTCCCTAGAAAGCCCTGATGTATTCCCAAGGACCTGCAGAACCCATTATGACAGGGCTTTATGATATTGATCTTCAGCTAAGAAACAGCTGAATTTGTATTAATGGATTTCATCAAATCTTCTAGTTGAAATGTAATATTTTCTTACTCAGAGGTTTGAGGAATGTAAGAATGTCACGTCAACAGTTTTTCTCCCAAGTAGAATATGTTACAAAATGATGTACTGGTGTCATATTCTCTTTCATTTTAAAAATTCGAGTAAATATTTCACCTAACATGGCTCTATCTCTGTCAATCAAAATTCGTAATGTTTTCTATTAAGTTGATGGGGTGCAGAGGTTAACCATGTGGATGATTTTTGTTATTACTTGCCTATTGGCCCACAGAAGATACTCAGTATTATCAGTTTGAACAGCCAAATCTAAGATACACAAGCACTTGTAAAAGCCACACAGTTATTTTCTGAAGACTTATAGATGAACTGTACAGTACTTTCCTTCAGTGACTTGGGAGAATATGAGAAACTGCAAAAGACAAACCTTTCACTGATTTACTCAGATATCCTCTTTGTAAATAAAGACATGTGAGTGGTAAAATAAGGAGCATTGAAAATGGTGGGAACCAATTGTCACTAGAAAATTCTGATTAAAATTAAAGAGGCTGCACACTATGATATGGAGCTTCAAGAAAATTAAAGTATCTTTTAAATTAATAAGTTAAAGAAACCTAAAAATTGGAGCTGAGGGGGCTGCATCGGTGGCTCTGGGGTTAAGCCTCTGCCTTGCAGGCGGAAGGTCCTGAGTTCGGATCCCAGATCCCACGTATAGACGCCAGGCGGAAGCAGGGGCGGCCTGCGCTTCTGGTCCTCGTAGGGCGGACCTGTGAATCCCGGGGCAGAAGGAGGTGGAGGCGTCCATGGTGGTTCGCGAATTCGTCCGTGGTTCTACACAGACACAGACACACACACACACACAGACACACGCGTGTGTGCACATACACACGCATATGCACACAGTTGAATAAATAATAATAATAATAAAAAATAAAAAAATTGGAGCTGAGATGATATTGAAATATATTTGATTTGTCCTTATCAGAGATGGAGAGACACACCATAGAAGGTGTTAGAAGCCCTACTGCGGGACATAATTTTAGTAAAGGAAACAATATAAATGGATGGGAAATTTGCATGTTCCCCACTGTTCATCTTCTAGAATGAAATCCTATAGATTTGTGGCATGTCAACTACACCAGATAAGAAAAATTTAGTGTTAGGATAATTTAGATTATCTAGTTCTTCCAGCTTTCTGTAGAACTCAAATAACTTCTCACAGTTTTGAAAGAATATGTCTCCAAACAGCATTTTAAATGGACTGTAATAAAACTCAAAACTGGAGAATTAATTTACCTCTTCCATGTTCTCTGAAGCACTCCTTGAAGTAAAGAGCAATCCGTATTGATGAACAATCCATGTGGAGTTCATTTGCATATTTCTGCAGCAACTGAATCTGGAAATGTGACTGGCTAGCATCTGAAATCAAAAATATCCCAACAGGTGCTAAAGAGGTTCATTTGCAGTGACAGCTAATTTTCATTTACAACTCTATGCTTCTGGAATCATTTTTTCAATCCTGCTATCTAAATTTTATTCTTACCAAAAAAGTTTGAATTTTAATATTTGTGAACGTCATGGTTAGGTACAGGTGTCAACTTGATGACTGAGGGTTTGAACTCTGGGAATATTTGTAGAGAATTAATACTTGAGCCTGCAAGATAATGTCTAGGAGATGGAGAAGGCCCAGCCCATGGGCTTTCACCAGCCCTGGTGAGTGAGTAAAACAGTGGGAACTGTTTGAGAAAGGAGACATCTTTGTGTATACTTAGCCAGACATGCTGGTCTGGCAAGTAAGGATTGTCCCTCTCTCAGTAGTTATGTGAAGATGGTGTGGCCAGTTCCCTCACCCTTTCCCTGGTGTGAGCTCTCTTGCTAAGCTGGATAAACAACTGTTACCAGGAATCATAAGAGAAAATAACCCCCTTGTTCCCATAAGTCATTTAATGGTGAATTTATCAGCAACCATGCAGGTGAACTACAATTATGCACATTTTTAAAAAATATTTTGAATGCAACACAGTTGTCTGTCTTTATAAAATGAGGCAAATTATCCAATCCAAATAAAATAACTTATAGACTCTGCTGAAAAAATATGAATATTTCTCTGTTTAGCAAAATATCCCCACTGAATAATGTCTTAGACAGTTGGAGTGAATGTAATTCAATCCCATGTTATCTTTTTTTTTCTTTTGCCCTCATTTTTTGATTTACCTAGTCTCTCTTAATATGTAGAAGCTGCAAGAGTCATTTCTTTCCTGATGAGATGCTCAGGGGAAATTAAAACCTATGAAGCAATTCCTCTTTCAACAGCAATAGATTTGATTGGTTTTTAATATCATTTTTATAAATCTGTTTTATTTTCTGACATTTTTCTGTATGTAAATGATAAATTTTGTCATTTTCACTCCCTATTTCCCTCACAAGCACTTGCTTTTGTTTTCACTAAAAATCTTTCCAACGAGTTATCCACCTACTTTTATACCTTTGTGTGCAGATGCCTGAGTGTTTGTCTTCTTGGAGCTTGACAAGTAACTTTTTGAATGAAGACTGATACAGAAACATTCTGGCTCAGACCATAATCCATCTTTCATAATCCATCTAGCTTGATTTATGATCCAGATACATGTATACATAACTAGTGTTTGCACAAGCAGAGGATAACCAGCTTAGAAAGCAACTGCATTGTTCTTGCCATGATTTAACATTGGATGTCTTGAGTGAGTCTCTTCTTTTCCTTTTGGATACTGAAGAATATTCTGTTGTTCATTAGAGACATAAATGTGTGGCCTCTAGCTTAATTCTGACTCAGATCCTGTGTCTTTCCCTTGAAGTCCACATGTACACATGATTGTTCATGCTCCCACCTATGACAGTGCTCTCAGCTGGGGACAGATAGCACTCTCCAAGTCAACTGTTCCTACAGTGTCCAATGGTTGAGAACAACATTAAAGAAGCCTTCTGGATACTTCCCATTAACTTTGGTGACTATAAGATGTCAATAATTGATAAATGGTAGAATTAATGTTTTTTTTTTCCTTCTAGTACTCACTTAAATTTAATAAGAATTTACAAAGTCAAGGAAGTAAACTCCTACTGGTAAACAGGGGAAACAATCTGAGCAAGCATTCTAGCAAAGGAGACATATTGTTCTCAGTTTAGTTTATGAAAATATGCTTTAGATAACTACTCATTATAAGTATTAACTTTTAGAAAAGGCTAAATATAAGCTATGAGAAAAATAAAAACACAAAGTACAGTGATGCTATAGAAGAATTTTAATGATAATTTAAAGATTTTTAAGATATTATTGATGGTCAGTCACTTTAGAGACCTATAGCTTCTTACAAACTTCAACTTCCACTTAAAGTATAACACAGTAATTCCATTCCACCCTTGTATATTTCTAAAAGAAAATTGAAAGCTTAAGTGCATGTACAAACTTACTCTTAAAGATTTTATGTATGATTAAAAACAGTACAAAAGAAACCTATATCTTTTCAACTTTGTCATATCCCTACATTGGAATCATTCTGAGAAGTAAGAATAATAAGCCAGTAAATAGCATATTTGAGCCAAAAATATGTTTTGTTTACAGCTAGATAAACAACCCAGGAAACTGCAAAATGTGCTATTCTAGTTATATGACATTTTGAAAAGACAAAATTATAATTAACAGAAAGCAAGGGATTGTTATTGAATAAGAGAGGAGAGAGAATGATTGCAAATGAACATAAAGAACTTCCTGTGGTAGTCAGATAGGAACTCTGTGTGCATTATGGTTGCAAAGCTTTTAAAGTTTCACACTTCATATAAATATAAAACAAAAATAGCTTAATTCATTGTTAAGCATTGTTAAATGTGCTTCAGTCAAAAATAATTACAGAAGTAAAACAGATGGATCATGTCACAAAACTTCTTTTAATGACAAAATAGAATTGAAGACTTCTTGGAATTAATAAATAAAATGAAAATCAACTTTTAACACATTGCCAAATTTATTTTTGTAGTTCTCATGAGGAAAACTATTATATAACAATATCTCTCAATGTAATAAAGAATTTATTATGCTTAACAATAATGTGACTTTGAGTTGTGAACTACATTTTTGAAATAATTTGTACCCCATGAAAATGGAACATCTATTATTTTGTTTCTCACTTTTTAATGTGGAAAACACTTGTATATTTCATTGTTCATATTCTCTTCCTTCATAGTCTCCTAAAAGTAACTTGAAAGGATGAAAATATGCTTTAGCCAGAAATTCTATGAATAAGGCTATATTATACTAACATATTAAGGTACACTTTATTCAACAATTTTATTCAATAGTTTATTAGAAAAAAATGATCAATTTGTCTAGTCTGTTTTCCAAATTATGTCATTCAGCATTTTGCTTTTCTTATGAAGAATTGTCATCGTGAACAAAGGGAAGGGGAATCATAAACTGTAATATTTCTAAATAGCCAACGAATATGACAAGTCTGCATTTGATGTTATGAACAGTGTCACTCACAACCTGCTCTAAGAATGAAGTAAACAATTTAGGCTTGTAATTCGGGTTTGTAATCCAAACTGCTAGGAAGTTTGAGGAAGAAGGAAATCAAGTTCAAATCTCACTTGGACTGCAGTGTTAACTTAAATGCCAACCTAAGAAACTTATCAAGACCTTATCTCAAAATAAAAAAATTTGAATAAAAGAGGAACTAGAGATACAGTTCAATAGCAGAAGCTTTCTTGTCATGTGCAAGGTAGGTTCAAACCAAATCACTATAAAAATAGTATGACATGTTAAACTGTAATGTTTAAGATACTAAGACAGTATCCTTACCCTTTTTATTATGAGATGTAGTTAAATATTTTGCTAAGATTACCTATAACAATATCATAATTATAATGTCAGTTTTATTCACATAAAATGTTTTGTAATTTGAGGCTAATTTCTGAATTAGTCATACAGATTCATATTTTTATCGAGTTTTAGAATTTGAATGTAATCCTGATATCTTTCTGCTTGAAAATTTTGCTGTAGAAATTACAGTCTAGTACATTCACCTATTATTTATTTGTAAACATATTTAAGCATATTAATGGAATGTTAGTTCTCCCCTTAGACTTGAGTGAAAATTTGAGGAATTATTAAACACAGAGTTACTTTTTTGAGTTCTCATACTTAAAATGAATCTCAATTTATACATAGTTGAGCTGTATGGTTTTAGTTCAACTTAGAATTATTGTCACTTACTAAACTTAACAAATGTTCTAAAATTTCATAGTTCCTTCAAAAAGTATGACATTTAACATAAAAGAGTATTTTTTCTTGCTACATGATAACTTCTAAAAATATTTCTAATTGTATTTTCAAGTTTATTTGTCTTACAAAACAATTTTTCTATTGTTATTTGATATTACTTCATTTTAGAATGGAATGCATGTACATATTAAAGTAATAAGTTGTGAATCAATGTTGAGTGATAACTATGATTGAAATTAACATTCATCAACTATAGAAAATCCTGGGTATTCAAATCAAACTCTGTGCTAATATATGATGAGAAGAAAGGCAAGGGGTGCAAATAAAAGATATGTATGTGTTTATAACTGAGTATTTCTTTAAATTAAGTCTCAAATGCAGATAGTAAATCAGGAGTGATCATAAGAGCATTTTAAAAAGCATAACTAGTAGATCATTCTGGAGTACCTGTGGTGATCTCTTTAAACTTAGCCTACATTTACTTACATAGCAAAGCTTACAGGAAGGATAAATGGACAATTTACACACAATTTATATGCAGTTATATCCAAAGGACTCATGCAATTAGAGAAAATTTGCAGAAAACTCTCTTTTATTAAGAATAATTTCCATGACTAGAAATAAAGTTTGAAATATCAGGTCATGGAAAATGATGCCAGTTTTCTGAAGTAGACTCAGATGATTTGCAATATTTCATTTAGTTGGTAGGTCCTGTTCCATTGGAAGCATTATGGATGATTATCAATACTAGAAGTTAGTTTCATCATCATGAGGGAATTTTATGAGGAGGGAAATATTCATGTGGACCTTTTATTTCTGTATGTATTATAAGTACAGACACTACCTGTTGTAGATTATCTGTTTACATATGTGCAACACATTTCCATGAAGAAGGAGATGGTAGCATTCTTTGGGAGAAGCCAAGGTCACATTCTCACCGAATTGAAAGAAGTTGGTATCATTTCCTATGGAGGATGGTGCTAAAAATTTGCCAAATTCTCAGGATATCACACAATGGGAACAGAAATTACAGAAGACAACACTCTACAATTCTAGATAATGATACTCCTGAGAGTAAAAAGGTACCTTTTATTTTACCCAGAAGCCTTGTCTGTTTCAATATCCATCTAAATGGCAGGTCAATACACTGTCTGACAAATGTCATAAGGCATGAGGACCTTTAGCATTCTTAACAACTAACACATATAAATACTCATAGTGATTCAGAATTCAGCATCAGAGGTTATTTAGACTACTTATATTTTGCTTAATTTTCTTTTTATTCTTTTATACATGAAAATAACAGATTTATAAAATATTATACCTTCATCCCCAACCCCAATCCCTTCATCTTTCCATTATAATCCTTCTTCTTCCCTGACAGTCTCATTCCTATTTTCATGTCTTTTCTCATCAAGAGTTGACTGAGTTTCACATGGATTGTCTTTGATGGCAAAAACCTAGCACCTGCCACAGCATGAATCATGTTTTAGTCGGTATGTCATTGAGGGAAGAATCTTTCTTTCCCCCACTCATTCAGCATTAATCTTCAGCAATTAGTCATGGAGGTGTGGAGCCTACTGAGATCTTTACTCTTCCATGGTAAAATGTTGAAATGCCAAATCCTGTGTACAATTGCTCATCTTCCTTGTTAAGAGATGTAAAAACTGAAAGCACAGACAGTTCCAAATATATAATATGTGCTTAAAATCTCACAGAACAAACATGTAACTGTACCATGCATTTTTTGTGAGAAAAAAATGGCTTTAAAAGCCTGACAATCTGAATTTTAATTAATAGAAATAAGGAAAAGCAATACACAGTAGCCTAAATTAGAGAATCCACAGAAAACGGATGGATTAGAAATAACAGAATCTCCAGAAGTTTGTGGGTTAGCTAAAATAGCTTATCCATCAGCAGAGAGAATCTGTCTCAAATAAGATGGAGAGATAAACACTAATATTCAAATGTTGTCCTCTCACCTACACACATGTATGCTTTGGTAAACACATACCTAAATGCACACACACACGCACACGCACACCCTACGCAAAAATCTAGCTTAGGCCAGTAGCTACATTTAGAAAACATTATTGTGAAACGGTGACAAGTGATCATATCTACACAGTAATGTGAAAAAGAGTTTCATTTTTCTTCATTTTCCTCTTCCCCAGACCATCAATAATCAATATAATTTTCTTTCTTTTTAAAATTTTATTATTTATTAAATTATCAAGATCAATGAGGAGGAATCCCTCTCTCCTCCTTCCCTTCCTCCTTCCTCTCCCTTCATGGATCCAACCTATTTTCTCCCACCCTCTTGACCATCAAGTTCTATGGGTCTTGGGTTTCCCTCTGGATCATATGTGTAAGTGGGATTTCAGCATCTGTGATAGACCCAATGGTCCTTCCTTTGGTGGAACACTGATATAAGCACTCCCCTTCATCAATCTAATCCCTTGTCCTTAAGTACAGTATTGCTTGAAATTATTTTTCCTGAGATCCTTGGTAGTCTATGAGGGCATGTTTATGTGTCAGCCATTGTGTGGGTCTGGTAAAGTCAAGTCTCATTGTAGTGAGTTCCTGGCTGCAAACACCCTGTCTTGAATGAAGTGTCTTGCCTGTGGAAGTTTTTTTTTAATTATTTATTGTTTATTGTAAGTGTGTGTGCGTGTGTGTGTGTGTGTGTGTGTGTGTGTGTATGCGTAGAACCATGGATGAATCGGGAACCACCATGGACGCCTCCACCTCCTTGTTTACTCTGCTCCGGGATTTACAGGCTCTGCCCTACCAGAACTGGTAATGCAGGCCGCCCCCGCTTCTGCCCAGCGTCCATACATGGGGTCTAGGATCCGAACTCAGGACCTTCCACCTGCAAGGCTTAACCCCTGAGCCATCTCTCTAGCCCCCCCCCTTTTTAAGAAGATAAATTTTAATGGAACAACCTGGTAATAGACTAGAGGGACAGATTGCTTCAGTCACTTTAAGTCATTTTTTAGAATCTAAAATTTAATTATATTTCCCTGTACCAACAGTGTCTTATGTGTGCTATGATGCAACAGTATAAAGGACAGCATACAGAATATTTTCATTTATTACAGCTGTGGTGTAGATTGCTTAGGATCTCAACAGCTGTATGAGAACTCGGTAAATGTTCATGCATAGAAATATTGATTTAACCAACCTAAAATTACTCATATAGGTTTAGGGAGATGGCCCAGTGGTTAAAGCATTTGCTTTACCAGCAAAAGGAACTGAGTTAGGATAACCAGATCCCACAAAAAGTATTGAAAAGTTTATGGCAGGGTTTTATTTTTTTTTATTATAACATTTTTTATTACTATTTCCACTCATACAAACTTAATAGGTAGACCAGTTCCCTCCCACCCTCCTCCTCCCCCCGAACCCCGTGCTCCCCCTCCCTCCCTCCCCATCTCCCAGTGCCTCCCCTCCAATTCCCAGAGAGTCCTTTATTGTGTATGCCTAACTCTTCTCTTGGTCCTCCTTTCCAATGACATAAAAGGACCCAGTGGCATTTCCCTGAACACTTTCTCGTGTTCCCCTTAAGCATAGGAACACTACTGTGGCCATCAAGCCCTTGCCTCCAAGGTTCTTGGTGCCTTTAGCCGATGCTAGACATTGTGAGGTCTATAGTGTGATGGACATGGCGCAGGGCATGCAAAGTCCTATTATGATTGCTTCAGCCCTATCTAGTGTGGAGACTCTTCAAATCATTGCTCCTCCCATCCTTTGAACTTCAGGATGGGGGGAGATTAGGCTGGCTTAGTCCTATGTGGATGATATAGAGTCTCTGAAGTTCTGGATTGTGGTTTGTTGATTTTCTTTTGCAGTTTTGCTGCTCCTGCAATGCTCTTCACTCCATTCTGATGGGCACTGTATGTCACCCCCTGGTCAGAGACAAAAAACTGTTAAACTGCAGTCTTGTTATTATAGCACATTCAAGGGTAGATGTAATAAAAGCAGGAAACATCGGTGAGGGAGGGATCAGTCACCCATTTGCAAAATGATCTCTTTTCATCTGCCAGACTATATGCCCTCCCCTTCTGGTGAGATCATACCCCCTCAGTTGTACATGATCAGGAACAAACGTCTGTGAATTTAACCAGATGTCTCATTACTTATTTGCAGTCCTTGATGGAGGCCTATTTTCCCTGCTGTAACATGGTCCCCTCTCTCCTTGTGTCTGGTGTGGCTCTCCAACCCCATCCCTCCTGTTCACAATCCTTGCAATTACCGTATTACATAAGTTTACCCTTGAGTGTCTCAATGTGGGCTGGGTGAGTTTGGTACTAGGAGCCACCTATTAGGGAGTACATATGGTGCTTAATTTTCTGGGTTTGGGATACTTCACTTAATATAATTGTTTCTAATGACATCCATTTCCCGGCAAATTCCAGTAATTCATCATTTTTGATGGCTGAGTAGTACTCCATTGTATAGATGTGCCACAATTTCCTTATCCACTCGTCAACTGTTGGACATTTGGGTTGATTCCATGACTTTGCTATTGTAAACAGTGCTGCTATGAACATAGTCGTGCTTGTTCTATCGAGGAGAACCTCTGCTTCATGGGGGGTTATTCCCAAAAGTGGAATAGCAGGGTCATATGGCATTTCAATCTTTACTTTCTTTAAGAATCTCCAGACGGCTCACCAGAATGGCTGTATGAGCCTGCATTCCCACCAGCAATGTAGCAGAGTTCCCCTCTCTCCACATCCTCTCCAGCACTTGTTGTTTGTATTGTGGATTTTTGCCATCCTGACCGGGGTGAGATGATATCTCAGGGAAGTTTTGATTTGCCTTTCCCTGATGGCTAAGGAAGTGGAGCATTTTTAAGATATTTGTTAGACATTTTAATTTCTTTTTTTTTAAATTATTATTTATTCAAATGTGCATATGTGCGTGTGTGCGTCTGTGTGTGTGTGTCTGTGTCTGTGTATGTGTAGAACCACGGACGAATTCGTGAACCACCATGGACGCCTCCATCTCCTTCTGCCCAGGGATTCACAGGCTCCGCCCTACCGGGACCAGAAGCGCAGGCCGCACCCGCTTCCGCCCTGGCGTCTATACGTGGGATCTGGGATCCGAACTCAGGACCTTCGCCTGCAAGGCGGAGGCTTAACCCCTGAGCCACCTCTCCAGCCCCTAGACATTTTAATTTCATCTCTGGTAAAATTTCTTTTAAGTTCCAAGGCCCATTTTTTAATTGGGCCATTGGTTTCCTTGGTGTTTAATTTTCTAAGTTCTTTGTGCACTCTGGACAGTAGAGCTCTATCAGATGTGTGGTTGGTGAAGATTTTCTCCCATTCTGTGGGTTGCTTTGAGCTCATGTTACAATCTCTTTATCTGAACAGAAGCTCTTTAATTTCACAAGATCCCAACTGTTGAGAGTTGGTAGCAGTGACTGTGCCATTGGATGTCTGTTTAGGAAATGTTGGCCTAGCCCAATCAGCTCAAGGGAGTTCCCTAGCCGTTCAGTTATGATTTTTATCGTCTCTGGCCTGATATCAAGGTCCTTGATCCATTTGGAATTAAGTCTTGTACATGGTGACAAGTACGGGTCCAGCTTTAATCTTCTGCATGTGGAGATCCCGTTTTGCCAGCACCATTTGTTGAAGATGCTGTTCTTTTTCCATTGGATTCTTTGGGCCCCTTTGTCGAAGATCAAATGGCTGTAATTTTGTGGGCTTATATCTGGGTCTTCAATCCTTATCCATTGATCTGTGTGTCTATTTTGGAGCCAGTACCAGGCTGTTTTTATAACTATGGATTTGTAGTATAGACTAAGGTTCGGTATGGTAATACCTGCAGCAGTGTTTTTGTTACTAAGGATTGTCTTTGCTATCCTGGGTCTTTTGTGCCTCCATATGAATTTTGAGATTAATTGGTCAACTTCTTTGAAGAATTGCTTTGGGATTTTAATTGGTATAGCATTGAATTTGTTTATTGCCTTTGGTAGGATGGTCATTTTTACGATGTTGATTCTGCCAATCCAGGAGCATGGGAGGTCTTTCCATCTTCTGATGTCTTCAGCAATTTCTTTCTTTAGGGTTTTAAAGTTTTCATTGTCAAGGTCTTTTACCTCCTTGGTTAGGTTTATACCAAGGTATTTCATTTTTTTAGGGGCTACAGTAAATGGGATTGTTTCTCTCAAGGCCTTTTCACTTCTTTCATTCTGGGCATATAGGAAGGCCTCTGATTTTTGCACATTTATTTTGTATCCTGCCACCCTGCTGAACTTCTCAATTAGTTCCAGGAGCTTCCTGGTGGAGTTTTTGGGATCCCTCAGGTATAAGATCATGTCATCTGCAAATAGGGATAGCTTGACTTCTTCCTTGTATGGCAGGATTTTATAATGCCGACTGTGAAAGCTGAGTTTTGTAATCCCCTGAACCAGCAATAAGGTAGAAGAGCAATCCAGTATGATTCCTTGGGTCTCTCAAAAACACATATACTCAAGAGCATACAAAACACATGCACTACAAGAACACACACACACACACACACACACACACACACGCGCACACACACAACACATGTACCCTATACACAAATATATGAAAAGAAAAAGAAATCACTCCATGTATCAAACCTCAGTGAATTCTTTATCAGAACAAATCGAAAAAATACATTAACACATCAACTGTAACACCTGTTTTTTAGAGCCAACCACTCAGGAATTCTCTTAATTATAAAATCTTGCAGAAAAGTTGTTTTTCCTTCTCAAACTGCAGATGATGATATTCCTTATTCCAGACATACATTTCTAATCATCACTGTCTTGTGAAAATCTTCTACTTCAATGACTTCTGGAAAATCTATACCCTGATTGAGACAGAATTAGAGCAGCCATGCTGGGATGGGTATCTTGAGGTCTTTGAAGGTCTTTAGAATTCCTGAAGGTCATCTCCCACTGCTGGAATCACCCTGAAGGAACACTCCTGCTGAGGAATTGACTCCAATCCTCCCAGAGATAAGATGGCCAACTTCCCTATGAAGAGATTATGAAGATGAGCTCTCCATATCAAACATCTTGACCTGTAGCCCACATGGGCCCAAGAGCAACTGGGTTGTGCCCCAATGGAAGTTAACCAATGATAAAAAAGCCAATTTCCTGGGTTTGGTTAGATGTAGAAATATACCTGGCCCTGGCAGCCATCTTTGGTGCTCTAGCCCTTCATGGTACTCAAGGTGCCATGAGTTCCTTTTCCAGCTGCCCATTTCTCATGAGTTCTTTGGCCATCTATCCCCTCATGGCACTCCAGCACCATGAGTCTTGTTCCTCACTTTTCATGGATTCCATGCCTAGGCTCCATGAGTTCTCCAGGGTGTCCCCATGTCTGGAGTTCATGAGTTACAACCTTTCTTTTCTCTAATAAACTCTGCCTTAATCCTCTGCACGTGGTCTGGTTTCAGTCTTCGATTCCAGAACACAAGAGCCCTACAACAATGGGACGGTCCTGTCCCTGCAACGTTTGGCACCCCAGATGGGACAGCTAAAAAGACCATTTCCCTGAATCATGATCACTACCCACACCATTCATTAACTCAGAGAAATGACCAGAATTAGACATATCTTCATCCAAATTTCATCCTAATATTTGCAATTATCAAAACCACACTAAGCCAATGAAGCTTTAACATTTCCTTTATTTAACTAGGCCATGACTGGCTAAATTTTTCTTTCTGTATACAACAAAATATTGACATTTTTATATTCTATAATTTGCCTCAATACAGTAAACAGATCATCCATTTAATTTAATTACTTTCTATATCACTGCAGAAAGTGTATTTTTCAATATTTTCAATAAAATCTTCATGGTGTTCAACACAAAATGCAATTTATATGTAAACTCTAGGATCATAAAGTTTGATAAAGCAGATGACATGGTGAATAAGGTAAGTAGAATGTCAAAAAAAAAAAGTGACCTAGCAACAATGGCTGAAGGTTCTGTTACTGTCTGGTGTGTTGTCCTTGTTCTAACAAGTATCCAGACATATGTCCCTAACAGTTAACACAGACAGGAGTTTGCAAGCCACATATTCATAGAGCAGGAATGAGACAAGTTAAGAGGTGTGGGATTGGGTAGTAAGGAATGAAGATGATATAAATAAATGTGTCAAGACCTAGCAAGATGGACAAAGGGATCCTGAATACAAATAATTTCTCACAGAAATTTTGGTCCCCTTTCACAGAGCTGCACATTAGTGGGATCATCAACTGTCAGTGATGAATCGTAGAGGACTTCAGAGGACTCTACAACTCTCGGTTGTTCTATTAGCTCCTGAAATATTTTGGAAAGGTACAGATATTGTTTTAAGATATCCACTGATAAGTACATTAGAGTATGATGAGTAGCTGTAAATTCAGGGTCACAAAGACAACCCAGGTTAAACTCAGTGGACTCAAAACAAAACAACAATATATGAATGTTGAAAAGGTATTTGTGGGAGTAAAGAGAAATATGGATTTAAGGGATATAAGAGAAAGTGAATATGATAGTAATGAGATTGCATTATACAAAAGATAAACCAATCATTTCAGTGTATTATTCTTAGGCCCAAAATGATGAACAGTTCACCTAGAATGTTTATGTTTCTTTTTATTCTCTTTACCTGGTAATGTTTATTAGTACACCATTGAATCAGGAATGAACAGGCTTGCTTTTCACGAAATGAAAAGATGAGTTAACAATATCTTTCCTCTTCAACAGGCATTCCATGGAACTCTGTATCTCAAATTTTTGCCTCTCTGCCTGTTCACCCACCGCACTAAATTCTACTCTTGTGTCTGAAGCCTGCAGCCTTCCCTGAGTGATTTTAATATTCATTTGTTTTATTTTTATGAATGGGAGGATAAAATATTTTATGTCTAGTTTTCTTGGTTCATATTACTGCGTATCCACAACTAGTTGAGAACCTGGGAGATTGATGCAGGTTAAAACCTGTCAATGACATACATGTATGTAATTTACATTCTGCATATACAGTGGCATTAACTATTCAGGTTACTTAGAATGCTCAATCCTCTTGATCATACATAGAATTTGCTTGTTATATTTTATTGATGCATGGTTATGTATCCATGGACATTATATATATATAATGTGGCCATATATATATATATATATATATATATGTATGTATGTGTGTGTGTGTGTGTGTGTGTGTGTGTGTGTGTGTGTGTATGATCAAGTAATATATTAGGGTTCTATAGAGCAATTGAACATATAGAATGAATATACATAAAAAGAGAACATTATTATTGTAGCTGCTCAGTTCAGGATTCAGAAGACCAAATCTGTTGGTAAAGGTTGAAGGATTCTTGGAGAATCTTTGAGTTTGACTCATGTTGGAGAGTCAAAAAAGCAGGCTTCTGCTATCTGAGAAGAATTTTGGCAGTGGAAAGGAAAGCCAAGCTTTCCAACACAGAACAAAAGGAGTACCTCTACTGTTTTGTACTTACTGGCCTTCTACGAAAGGTGGAAACCTCATTCAGGGTGGGGCACTGTGTTTCAAATCTCTTAATCCAGTTAATACCTTCAAATGATTCCATGATTACTCTTTAATTTAATCCCAATCAAGTTAACAACCAAGAATGACTATTGCAAGTAAGAAATAATTTCAGTGTTTGTTATATATGCTTACAATTTAATTTGTCCTTGCCCAATGAATGTCATTTCAACATTTTTATAGGTCAGTAAATTCTCAGGGTCTTGCTCAACCTGTTTAACATCTCAATCAAAATATGAATTCAACAAAAACTTCATGCAATTTTATCATTTTTCTTGATTTTGTTTTCTCAAAAATTATATTTTGAAGGCTGTATAATTAATTTGTATCCCAGTGTCAAAAACATTAAGCTCAACCAGAAAGGGGGACATGTGTAAGTTGAAACAGCAGTGTGTATTATGCTTAGTGAAGTACAAAACTACTTTTTAGGGCAAATATGAATAAAAAAGAAAGAAAATGGCAAACTGGGAATCATTCAAAGACAAGGTGTAATGATTTACACAAAGTAAATTCATTAATAATTTATAAATGTTTTGATGAATGTATCCAAACATGTGTCTTAAACAAATGCCCATGACAATGCACAGGTGATATTTTTAAAGGAGACAGATAATTCCTTAATTAATGTTGTGTCAAATTAGCAACTGCCTCCCTTAAAATCCTATCTACTGTATAGGTCTCAGTGGGTTACTTTTACTGAGCTGCTGATAAAGGCAGTCAAAATTGCATAAAATCTGGTAAAATCCAGACTTATTTTGTATTTGAAAACAAGAGAGCAGGTAATTTGCTAAATAAATTTATCAAATATGATTCAGCTTAACTATTTTATATAAGTCACAAGGAGCAAAAATAAATTATATTTTGTTCCAGGAATAGTTTACAACATGCCTTGGAGGCTGAAGTAATAAATTTCAATATCAAGCTTTGAAACCACATTATAGAAACTGCACTCAAAAATGTTCAAATAGAAAACATAGTCCATTGGGAAGAAACAGAAAAATGTTGATAATTATTCTTTTAAATAGAAGTAAAGAGGTGCTCTCAAGTGGGTAGTAATAAATCACAAGTAACTCAAGAATGAAACAAAAGAATATATTTTATAGACCTAGGGAAACTAATGTAACCAGGATGAATAAATCATCAGTAACAGATATATTATGGGACCAAGAAGTGACACAGAGTCAGAGACATGAAAATGAAAACAAATAAAGTTGAAGAGACAGTGACAATCATGAGACATTCTTCAAGGAAAGAAAATACATTTGATATTTTTAAATTTTGTGACAATGAGACAAGAAATAATTGAAAATGACCTTTCAAAATCCACTTTGTAAAGCTTGGCGAAAGATGTTTTCCAAGATTGTTACTGATACTTAAGTATATAATTGTAAATATTTGTCATTCAAACTCATTGACAATATTGTCAGTGCTATTCCAAAATGTTTGACAAAAACAAATGAAAAATACAATTTTCCCAAGTATAGTGATGTTCAAGTTTCCAGAATCCTTCTAAATGACTAATTAATTAATTTAAACAGGAATCATCATCTTGAAAAGTGTAGATAAGTCATGAAACACAGGTATATTCATGGTGCAGCAAGAAGAAATCTTTTAGGAAAAAATGTGAAAATACTGAAGTGTCTTAGCTACACTTACTCTAACCCAGAGCAGATAGTTTTTTATTAATAATTTTATACAAATGTGATAGGTACCCCATTCCCCTCCCTCCCTCTACACCTCCCTATATCCCTTTACTCCCTCCCTCCTATTCTTCTTCCTTTCTCCCCTCCCTCCCTTTCTCCCAGTGCCCCCTCCCCCCTTCATTCCTGGAGTATCCTTTAGTGTGCATGTCAAATTTCCCTCTGGGTCCTCCTCTCTGATGAGGTGTCAGGACTCAGTAGCATTGCCTAGAGCTCTTTTTTGTGTTCCCCTTTAGTATAGGAATACTATTGTGGCTATTAATCCCTTGCCTCTAGGGATCTTAGAGCCTGTGGTCCATGCTAGACTTGGCGGGGGTCAATGACATGTTGGTCATTGCGCATGTCATGCAAAGTCCTATTATGATTACTTTGGCCCTAAAGTGTGTGGAGTATCTTGCATATCATTGCTTCTCCCCATCTTTAGGCTCTTACAATCTTACTGCCCCCTTTTCTTCAAATTTCCCCCAGCTTTAGGATGGGGAGAGATTAGGCTGGCCTGGTTCCTGTTGATTACTATAGGATCTCTGATGATCTGAATTATGGTTTGTTATTCTTTTTTTCCAGTTTTATTGTTCCTGAATCGCCCTTGGCTCCATCCTGATGGGTATTGTATGTCACCTCTTGGCAAGAGATAAAAGGCTGTTAAAATAGAGGCTTATTATAAGAGTAGATTCAAAGGTGGATGGAATGAGAGTAGGAGACCACGGTGAGGGGGGTCAGTCTCCCATTTGCAGGATGGTTACCTTCTATCTGCCAGACTCTATGCCCTCTCTGTCTGGTGAGATCAAACCCCATCAGTTGCAAGTGCCCAGGAAGGAAAGTGTGTGCATAACAGATAGTTTTAAAAAAAGAAAACGATTTTTTTTTCTCTTACTGTGTTTCAGCATATAGTCTATATCCAAAACTAAAGACAAGTTTGGTCATCAGGAAAACCTAACAATCACTGTTACTGTCCATAGGATCACAACTATGATTTTTCTAGAATAAACAATACTCATGTATGTCACCTCCTAGCAAGAGATAAAAGGCTGTTAAAATAGAGTCTTATTATAAGAGTAGATTCAAAGGTAGTTGGCAAAGGGAATCAACATGTTAATTTCAAGCATATGTGTAGAGTGAATATAGAGTGTTTTGTTCAGAAATAATAGAGTGGATAAATAACTAACTGTCATAGGGAACTTATTGAATTTTACAGAATACCATTAAGAGAAATGGCCCTGAATTGTTTGAACTGTGGAATAAAAAAAAAAAAAGTAAAGATATTTTTAGTTAACATTTGAAACTGGAATAGAATTGGGTACTCTTAATAACCTTGCTCAGCATTATTACTATATCCACAAAGAAAAATATCCACATAGGTTAGAAACTTATTCTGGTAAACAAAGGTTTCAGTTTTCCTCAAGTCTAGAGAAAATAAGTCTTCAAATTTAAAGACTCTGGAATGCTTAATAAAAATGCTCTGCCTGAACATTGTGATGAGGGGGTCTTAAGAATGTAAGAACCTTCAGGGCATTAAGAATGCAACCAATCAATATCTTCTTTTTTATCCATAAACTTACTGCAGCTATGAGTGCTTCCACATTAACCTACACAGAATTTACATTAACCTGCACAGGATTTGTCTGATTTCACCATTTCATCACAGAAGGCAAAGGAGCTCAGGAGACCTCAGAACTCTCAGAAAGACTGTGAGAGGTTAATGCTGGAATGGGGTCCAGAGGATTCTATCCTTTATGGATAGAATTATGTTACATAATTCATGTTCCCACAAGTGCTCAGGTAAATGCCATCAAAGACAACCCAGATGAAACTCAATGAACCAAACATGCAAAAAGACAAAAATAGGAAGTAATCTGAGCAGTTAGCCTTCATGGTTGCTGATAAACCACCATCAAATGGCTTAAGGAACAAGGGATTTATTTTCTCGATCTGGTTACAATTCTCAGTCCAGCTTGACAGGAGAGCTCACACCAACACCAGGGCCGAGGGATCTGGCCACACCATCTCTACATAATAGCTGAGAGAGGGGCAATCCTTCCTTGCCAAACTAGGATACACAGACTGGTCAAGTGTACACAAGGACGCCAACTTTCTCAACCAGTTATCTGTATTTTATTCCAGGGCCTAGTGCTACCCACCATGGCCTGGGCATTCCCCATCAGCTATACAATGTCGTGTAGTTTTGCCCTGGGCTTAACTCAACCACTAATTTTCTACAAATGTGTCCAGAACTCAAACTGTCAAGTTGACACTTGTGCCTAACTATACATAGTCTAATAAGGAAAAAGAATGAACTAAGAAAAGAAGAGGGTAGAATTGGAGATGCAGACATGAAAATATCATAAGTTTACTCTATAATATTGGAAAATTCTCTTTTCAGGGGTTCTTTTATCTTTAATGTTTAAGAATGTTTCTCTGCCCCGCGCCCGCCCACCAGAACCCCAGGTCAGCCCAAGGGACCCAGCTCCTACCCCACCATCCAGCCAGAGCCGTGCGCAGGGCCGAGGGACGAGGAGGACCTCCCCCTATGCTCAGCCCCGCCCCAGCTCCCCTCAGGTTAAATAGCTCCATGCCAACACCCCCATCCTCGCTTCCCCACCCCGCTTCGCTGGCCGGGACGCGTGCGTGGTCCAGCCGGCCTCATCGGCAACCTAGTGTAAGCTCCGTCAATACCCACCCACAGAACCCCAGGCCAAATAATTCAGTTTAGTGAAATTGAAAGATCTTAAGAGTTAAAATGACATATGCCAAAGTCAAATTGCAAATCCATGAAAGCAACACTCAAGTAAACAAATTTCCCACTGAAGGAATCAATTCCATAATGTTAGACTCTAACCAGAACAAACTCACGGAAAACGGCCAAGAAAACCTGACCCAGGATAACGACTTTCAAAATATGATCATTACCATGTTCAATACTATGAAAGAGGAAATCCGGGAGGAATTACATAATCGAATCAATTGCTTTGAAGAGGAACACAACAAACACATGGAGGAGTTGAGAAAAACAGTGCAAGACACAAAAACTGGCATAGAGCAGTTAAAACAGACTCAAGCAGAGTTTAAAACTGAGCTACAAGTCAAGTTATCTTCAACCCAGAACTCCACGGAAACTCTTATCAACAGAACTAACGAAGCAGAAAACAGAATTTCAGACCTTGAAGATAAAGTGGGAGTACTAACCAGCTCAATGGAAGAGGTGGTTAAAGCCAAAAAGATACTTGAGAGAAATATCCAAGAGATATGGGACACCCTGAAGAAGTCTAACATGCATATTCATGGAATACCAGAGCAAGAATCTCAAAATACCACCCCAGAGGAAATTTTTCAAACGATCATCAAGGAAAACTTTCCTCATCTAAAAAAAGAGAGGCCCATCCATATACAAGAGGCATCCAGCACCCCAAACAGATACGACCAAAACAGAAGCATGCCACGGAAAATAATAGTTAAAACACTCCACATTCAAGATAAAGAACTGGTGCTGAGAGCTTCAAGGGAGAAAAAACAAGTCACTTTTAAAGGTAAACCTATTAAAATAACAAATGACTTCTCAGTCGAAACAGTAAAAGCAAGAAGAGCTTTGAGAGACATACTTCAAGTACTGATTGAGCAAAAATGTCAACCCAGGCTGATTTACGCTGCAAAACTATCCGTCATGATCGAGGGAGAAAGAAAAATCTTCCAGCACAAAGACAACTTGAAGGGATACATGTCCACCTAACCAGGCCTTCAAAAAATGCTAGAAATGATATTCAAGCGTGAAGAAAAAAACAGGCATATCGAGGAGAACAGAAGGCAAGTAAGTATAACACCATTAAAAGCGAACCAATATACTTATAAAAACTACTAAACATAATAAATGTCTGGAATTAAAAATAGTTTCTCCATTATAACACTAAATGTTAATGGAATTAATTCACCGATAAAGAGACACAGATTACAAACTTGGATTAAAAATCACAATCCATCAATCTGCTGCCTGCAGGAAACCCATCTCACCACAAAAATTAGGCACGCTCTAAAAGTAAAAGGCTGGTCAAAAATTCTACAAGCAAATGGAAGCAGAAAACAGGCAGGGGTAGCCATTATGCTATCAGACAAAGTGGACTTCAAACCAAAGAAAATTATAAGAGACAAGGATGGACACTACATTTTAGTCACAGGTACAATTCACCAGGAAGACTTCACAATACTGAACGTGTATGCACTCATTATGGGCCCCTCCACATTCATTAAGAAAACCCTACAGTGTCTAAAGCAAGAAATCAACCCCCAAACAATAATTCTTGGGGACTTCAACACTGCCCTCTCAACATGGGATAGATCAACAGGTCAAAAGCTTAACAGAGACACTTTGGAACTTAATCAAACCCTGAAAGAAATGGACCTTACAGATCTCTATCGAACTTATCACCCACGTACCAAAGAATACACATTTTTCTCAGCAGCACACGGAACTTTCTTCAAAATAGATCACATATTGGGCCACAAAGCGATTCTACACATATACAAGAAAGTTGAAATTCTAACCTGTGCCCTATCAGACCACCACGGCCTAAAGCTGGACATCCACAACACATCAAACAAGAGAAAATACACTAACTCCTAGAAACTGAACAATATGATGCTGAATGAGGACTGGATTCTGGAAGAAATTTCAAAGGAAATTCAAGATTTCCTGAAAGTGAATGATAATGAAAATACAACTTACCGAAATCTCTGGGACACAATGAAAGCTGTTCTAAGAGGTAAGTTCATAGCTCTTAATGCCTACATCAAAAAAATGGAAACATCAGAAATAAAAAACTTAACAATGCAGCTTAAAGCTTTAGAGAAACTAAAGCAATCTGATCCCAAAAGTAGTAGAAGAGAGGAGATTAGCAAAATAAGGGGAGAAATATCTGAAATCGAGATTAAGACAACAATAGAAAATATCAACCAGTCAAAAAGCTGGTTCTTTGAAAAAAGCAGTAAGATTGATACACCCCTAGCTAAATTAACCAAAAGCAAGAGAGAGAAAACCCAAATTAACAAAATCAGAAATGAACATGGAGTAATCACTACTAATACCCAAGAAATCCAGAGAATTATAACATCATATTTCAAAAACTTGTACTCTGTGAAGTTTGACAACACAAAAGAGATGGATGAATTTCTAAGTAAACACAACTTATCTAAATTGAATCAGGAAGTTGTGAATTATTTAAATAGTCCTATAACATATAAGGAAATTGAAGAAGTAATCTTGAATCTTCCCACCAAAAAATGTCCTAGACCAGATGGATTCAGCACAGAGTTCTACCAGACATTTAAGGAGTTAATAACACCAATACTCCTTAAACTGTTCCATCAAATAGCAAAGGAAGGAACACTACCAAATTCCTTCTATGAAGCTAATATAGTTTTAATCCCAAAACCTAATAAAGATTCACTTAAAAAAGAAAACTATAGGCCAATCTCTCTGATGAACACACACACAAAGATTCTCAACAAAGTTTTAGCAAATCGGATTCAAAAATATATTAAAAAGATTATTCATGGGGACCAAGTAGGCTTCATACCCGGCACAGAAGGTTGGTTCAACATACGCAAATCAAAAAATGTAATTTATCATGTAACCAGTCCAAAGTCCAAGTACACATGATACTCTCGATAGATGCAGAAAAATCTTTTGACAAGATCCAACAGCCTTTTATGATCAAAACGCTAGAGACAGTAGGAATGGAAGGAACCTTTAGCAATATAGTAAAAGCTGTATACAACAAGCCCACAGCAAGGATTATGCTCAATGGGGAAAAATTGGAAGCATTCCCACTTCAATCAGGAACTACAGAAGGCTGTCCACTCTCACCACTTCTATTCAATATTGTACTTGAAGTCTTAGCTGAAGCCATAAGACAAGAAAGGGACATAAAAGGGATTCAAATCGGCAAGGAAGAAGTCAAGCTATCCCTATTTGCAGATGACATGATCTTATACCTGAGTGATCCCAAAAACTCCACCAGGAAGCTTCTGGAACTAATTGAGAAGTTCAGCAGGGTGGCAGGGTACAAAATAAATGTGCAAAAATCAGAGGCCTTCCTATATGCCCAGAATGAAAGAAGTGAAAAAGCCTTGAGAGAAACAATCCCCTTTACTATAGCCCCTAAAAAAAGAAATACCTTGGTATAAACCTAACCAAGGAAGTAAAAGACTTCACAATGAAAACTTTAAAACCCTAAAGAAAGAAATAGCAGAAGATACCAGAAGGTGGAAAGACCTCCATTGTTCCTGGATTGGTAGAATCAACATCATAAAAATGACCATCCTACCAAAGGCAATATACAAATTCAATGCTATTCCAATCAAAATCCCAAAGCAATTCTTTAAAGAAGTTGACCAAACAATCTCAAAGTTCATATGGAGGCACAAAAGACGCAGGATAGCAAAGACAATCCTGAGTAACAAAAACACTGCCCGAGGTATTACCATATCAAACCTTAGTCTATATTACAAATCCATAGTTACAAAAACAGCCTGGTACTGGCTCCAAAATAGACACACGGATCAGTGGATAAGATTTGAAGGCCCCAGATATAAGCCCACAAAATTACAGCCATTTGGTCTTTGACGAAGGGGCCCAAAAAATCCAGTGGAAAAAGAACAGCATCTTCAACAAATGGTGCTGGCAAAACTGGATCTCAAGATGCAGAAGATTAAAGCTGGACCCATACTTGTCACCATGTACAAGACTTAATTCCAAATGGATCAAGGACCTTGATATAAGGCCAGAGACTATAAAAAGCATAGTTGAAAGGACAGGGAAATCCTTCGAGCTGATTGGGCTAGGCCAACATTTCCTAAACAGACATCCAATGGCACAGTCACTGCTACCAACTCTCAACAGCTGGGACCTTGTGAAATTAAAGAGCTTCTGTTCAGATAAAGAGATTGTAACAGGAGCTCAAAGGCAACCCACAGAATGGGAGAAAATCTTCACTAACCACACATCTGATAGAGCTCTACTGTCCAGAGTGCACAAAGAACTTAGAAAGTTAAACACCAAGGAAACCAATGGCCCAATTAAAAAATGGGCCTTGGAACTTAAAAGAAATTTTACCAGAGATGAAATTAAAATGTCTAATAAGTATCTTAAAAAATGCTCCACTTCCTTAGCCATCAGGGAAATGCAAATCAAAACTTCCCTGAGATATCATCTCACCCCGGTCAGGATGGCAAAAATCCACAATACAAACAACAACAAGTGCTGGAGAGGATGTGGAGAGAGGGGAACTCTGCTACATTGCTGGTGGGAGTGCAGGCTCATACAGCCACTCTGGCGAGCTGTCTGGAGATTCTTAAAGAAAGTAAAGATTGAAATGCCATATGACCCTGAGATTCCACTTTTGGGTATAACCCCCCATGCAGCAGAGGTTCACCTCGATAGCAGAAGCATGACCATGTTCATAGCAGCACTGTTTACAATAGCAAAGACATGGAATCAACCCAAATGTCCAACAGTTGACGAGTGGATAAGGAAACTCTGGTACATCTATATAATGGAGGACTACTCAGCCATCAAAAATGATGAATTACTGGAATTTGCCGGGAAATGGATGTCATTAGAAACAATTATATTAAGTGAAGTGTCCCAGACCCAGAAAATTAAGCGCCGTATGTACTCCCTAATAAGTGGCTCCTAATACCAAACCCACTCAGCCCATGTTGAGACACTCATAGGTAAATCTATGTATTACCTACAGTAATTGCAAGGATTATGAACAGGAGGGATGGGGTTGGAGGGCTACACCAGAAACAGCGAGAGAAGTGACCATGTTACAGTAGAGAAAATAGTCCTCCATCAAGGACTGCAAGAAAGTAATGTGACACCTAGTTAAGTTCACAGACATTTGTTCCTGATCATTTACAACTAAGGGGGTATGAACTCACCAGAAGGGGAGGGCATATAGTCTGGCAGATTAAAAAGCATCCATTTTGCAAATGGGTGATTGACCCCTCCCATTGACAAATGGCATATGACCCTGCGATTCCACTTTTGGGTATAAGTATTACATCTACCCTTGAATGTGCTCTTATAATAAGACTCCAGTTTAACAGCTTTCTGTCTCTGGCCAGGGCGTGACATACAGTGCCCATCACGATGGAGTGAAGGGTATTGCAGGAGCAACATACCTGCAAAAGAAAATCAACAAACCACTATCCAGAACTTCAGAGACTCTATATCAACCACCTAGAACTAGGCCAGACTAATCTCTCCCATCCTGAAGCTCAGGGACATTTGTGGAAGAGGGAGCAGTAAGAGTATAAGAGCAAAAGGATGGGAGGAGCAATGATTTGCAAGATACTCCACACAAGTTAGGGCCGAAGCAATCATAATTGGACATTGTATGCCCGGCGCAATGTCCAACACACTATTGACCCCAAAAAGTCTAGCATCTGCTAAAGGCACCAAGATCCTTGGAGGCAAGGGTTTGGTAGCCACAGTTCGGTTCCTATGCTTAACGGGAACACAGGAAAGGGTTCAGGGAAATGCCACTGGGTCCTTGTATGTCATCGGAGAGGAGGATCCAGACGGAAGTCAGGCATGCACAAGAAAGGACTCTGGGAATTGGGGCGGAAGGCACGAGGGGATCGGGCGTGAGGCGTGAGAGGAGGGGTAGCAGGGGGATCGGGGGGAGGAGGAGAGAGGGAGGGAACTGGTTTACCTATTAAGTTTGTATGAGCTGTAATAATAATAAAAAATATAATAAAAAAGAATGTTTATCTGATATTTGAGAAAAAATTATGGGAGTAAAATGAAAGTGCTTTATATATGAAATTAATGCAGTCTTAGCACAGTAGCAGTGAAGGGATCTTGGGTGTATTGTTTTACAAGTAGGAAGAAAGAGAAGTTTAAATATAATGAGTAAGAAAGAGAAAGACTGGCCTCTGAAGAGATTGCACATAATTAAGACTCTGCCTTGCAAGTAGAAAGTCCTGAATTCAGATCCCAGACCCCATGTAAAAACACCAGGTGGAAATGGTGGCAGCCTACACTTCTGGTTAGATTTACCTCGATAAAACTACCAGTGTTAAAATGGTTATTTATTAAATATGAATAGCAATATATTACTTTAGAAATGTACATTCAATGCATTATAAATACATTAAACTGTTCATCTTGCATATTATAGTAAACTCAGAGACCCAGGAAATATGCTCTGATGAATAGTATTTTCATTTAAGAACCATCATTTACATATTCTCTATATACTACGCTGCTTTTACGGTTCTCTAGAAAAGCATCCTGCTATCACATGTAATAAAGTTACTGTGTGATTAACTAGAAAGCATTGGTGTTGGTTAAATTGTGATCTTCTTTCAAATTTTTCATCTGCAAATTCTCCAAAGATTAATTTTTAAGTAATGCAAAAACTTTAGGACACACAGTAATACTCTTCAAGTACTGTGATTATTTTACTGTGCATAAGTAGTGAGATCAGAAGGAAAAGTATCCCTTTTGTGTGCAAATTATTATTACATGATCTGTTAATGCAACATTTAATGTGATATTTACTACAAACATACATATAAACACATATAGTGTTATATAGGAGGTAAGCGATAAAGAATGTAGGAATGGAAATAAAAGCACCTTCGAATTATGTTTAATGGATACAAATGATAGCTCAATATCTGGGTATACTATTGTCATAGTTAGGCACAGGTCTCAACTTGACTCTTGAGGGTTTGAGCTCTGGGCACAGGTGTAGAGAGTTGATGGTTGAGTTAAGCCTAGAGCAAACCTGAAGGAGATTGTCTGGCTGCAGGGGAAGACCCAGCCCATGGTGGGTGGGATTAGGCCCTGGATAAATCACAGAGAGCTGGTTGAGAGAGTCCGCATCCTTCTGTACACTTGGCCAGACATGTTGGTCTGGCAAGTAAGGATTATCCATCTCTCAGCTGTTATGATGGCCAGTTCCCTCAGCCCTGGTATTGGTGCGTGCTCTCCAGTCAAGCTGGACTATGAACTATAACCGGACTATCGTAAGAAAGTAAACTCCTTGTTCCCTTAAGCTGTTTGATGGTCATTTATCAGCAATGTTGCAGACTGACTGCAACAACTATAAAGACTCAGGAAGTAGTAGTCACTCCTTAGTTAGAGCAAGTATAATAACACTAACCAACCGAAGCTTGACAACTAGGATAGGCAAATCTAGTCAGTTATTTTCAGACATTGAATGCACATGTCTTTTATGGATGCATCCGTCTCTAACATTTGCTCATATTTCCAATGAGGTTCTACCAACACTTTAAAATTCTAGTTATAATTTATCACTGGAAAGACCTATATTCTTACCTCAGGTATTTCACAGAAAATTGACTTCTTCCATTCTCTCAATAGTTTGTGAATACTTTTGCCTGGCTTCAATTAGCTAGAGTATTTCTAGCAATACATTTTGGATGGTAAACCTAAAATACATATGTCCCTAAGAGAGAAAATACATAACATCAGCAAGTAATATCTAGTAACAGCAAATGATATATCGTATGCTTTGAAATGTCAAGCAACAATTATAAAATTATCACAGAAAGATTGGCAAAAGTTTACTGTTTGAATAACACATGTAGTCACATATTCAAATAATTGAAAATGACCAGCTAGCTGTCTGTGGAATCCATGAATTTGATTAATTTAATTAAGTGTGAAAAGAAAGCATACTTAGACTTGCTTTTGACAAGATAGCTCAGCCCTAAGGTGACAGCTTGCAAACCTGGTGATCTGAGCTTGATTACTGAAATTCTTCATGGGGAAAGGAGAGAAATGGTTTTCAATAATTGTCATCTTACCTCCAGGGAAATTTCTCATTTCTCTTTATCTCCCCACTCTCTCTTTCTTTCTTTCTCTCTTCATTTGTCACTTTGTCTTCTATTTCTCCAAAAGAACAAGGAATAAGCAAGGAATTATATTTTTAAAAGGTAGATTTGCTTTTGTAGTTTAAAAGCTATGAAAAAAATTAGTAACAATAGTTACTTTTTTGGAGGTTCAATCAGTTGGCTGAACCAATATTAGGTGCATCTTCAGTGCGCAGTATTTCATGCTTAAAATATGGAAAATTTGATTATAAAAGTATTTACCATCTAGAAAAGAAACACTTTGTTGAGTGTTTATTTCTACTCTTTTAAAACAGATGCAAAATTTCACAGTGCATACCTACAGAATAAGTTCTTTAGAATTTAAATTGACCTTTTCCACCTACCCGGGAAGCGACGAATCCAGCTAGGACACACTGCCCACTGCCAGCACCTCTGCCCTTTCCTTTCAGTCCAGTGAGGACACACCGAGTCCCAAGTAAACACCACCAGCTAACCCCCAAACCCCAGGTAACCTATTGGTTCCGGCTCCTCCCACCAGCCAGACTGAGCAGGCGCTGCTCCAGGCTGGAGAGGACACCTAGGTCAAACCCCAGGTCCCCAGGTTAATTGCACCTGCTAGCAGAACCTCTGCACTTTCCACCTGCCCGCCCAGGTCATGTGCAATCCAGCAAGGACACACTGCACCTCGGTCCAAGTAGGATACACTGCTCATCAGAATTCAAGAGTCCAAAGGACTCTGTAAGCAAAGCTCTATAGGACAAAGGCCACACATCTGAAATCCTCTAAATTCATCCTATCACATGGGAGATATTCTCCACATCCAGCCCAAAGATAAGTAAACCCCCCTTTTACCATCCTATTCCTTTAAAGTGTTAGTTACTGTAGAGTAACTTTTCCATATAGCCACCTCCAAAACATATACAACTGCAGGTACTATACCACTCAACCTCACATATCACCAAGGTACTAAATTGGAAGAGTACACTACCATACTAATATTCACCCCCTGTCCACCCCCTGTACTAACTGTCTAATAGCCTCATCTAGGAAATAACAATAACAGCAAGCATAACCAACACCAAGGCAAACACTAGTAATAACTTCCCAAGAGTAGTGATACCAATTAATTCAGTTCAGTCAAAACACACAAAAACTGAAAGATCTTAAGAGACAAAACAACAATGCCCAAGTCAAAGTGCAGATCCATGAGAAACAAAATGCAAGAAACCAAATCTCCCAAGAAAGAATTATCCCTATAATGACAGATTCCAACCAGAACAAATTCACAGAAAATATCCAAGAAAGCCAGGCCCAAGATAACAACTTTCAAAGCATGATCATTATCATGATCAATACTACGAAAGAGGTAATCCAGGAGGAATTAAATAACCTTATCAACCACTTTGAACAGGAACACACAACAGACACTTGGAAGAGATGAGAAAAACAGTTCAGAAACGAAATTAAGCATACAGCAGTTGAAACAGTTTCAACCAGAGTTTAAAATTGAACTAAAAGACAAGTTATCTTCAACCCAGAACTAAATAGAGAGTCTTATCAGCAGAACAAGTGAAGTAGAAAATAGAATTTCAGATCTTGAAGACAAAGTGGGAGTATTAAACAGCTCAATGGAAGAGGTTGTTAAAGCCAAAAAGATACTTGAAGAGAAATATTCAAGAGTTATGGGACACCCTGAAGAAGCCTAACATGCCTATTCATGGAATACCGGAGAAAGATCCCAAAATACCACACCTGAGGAAATTTTTCAAATTATCAAGGAAAACTTTTCTCATCTAAAAAAAGAGAGACCACCCAATACAAGAGGCATTCTGCACCCCAAACAGATATGGCCAAAATAGAAAATCACCATGGAAAATAATAGTTAAAATGCTCCACATTGAAGAAAAATAAAGGGTGCTAAGAGCTTCAAGGGAAACAAAAGTGACTTTTAAAGGTAAACCTGTTAAAATAACAAGTGACTTCTCAATGGAAGCAGTAAAACCAAGAAGAGCTTGGAGAGTCATACTTCAAGTATTGAATGAGCAAAAATGTCAACTCAGGCTGCTTTACCCCACAAAACTATCTGTCATGATTGAGGGAGAAAGAAAAGTTTTCTAGCACAAAGACAACTTGAAGGCTTACATGTCTATCAAACCAGGCCTTCAAAAAACACTACAAAAGATACTCAAGTTGAAGATAAGAATAAACATATCCAGGAGGTCAGAATGGAGGTGTAATACCACCAAAACCTAAAAGCCAAATAGTACACGTATGAAGGTCACTAAACATAAAAAGTGTCTAGAGTTAAAAGAAAATTCTCCATTATAACATTAAATGCCAATGGAATTAACTCACTAGTCAAGAGACACAGATTACAAATTTGGATTAAAAATCACAATCAATCAATCTGCTGCCTTCAAGAAACACATCTCATCACTAAAAAATGGCACATCCTAAAAATAAAAGGCTGGTCAAAAATTCTGCAGCTAATGGAACCAGGAAACAGGCAGGGGTAGCTATTATGCTATTGCACAAAATGGACTTCAACTAAAAAAATCATAAGAGACACAGATGGATACTACATTTTAGTTACAGGTACAATTCACAAGGAAGTCTTCACAATACTGAACATATATGCACCTAATACCGGCTCCTCCACATTCAATAAGCAAACGCTGCAGCATCTAAAGCAAGAAATCAACCCCCAAACAATAATTCTTGGGGACTTGAACACCGCCCTCTCAACATGGGATAGATAAACAGGTCAAAAGCTTAACAGAGACACTTTGGAACTTAAGCAAACCCTGAAAGAAATGGATCTTACAGATCTCTATCGAACTTTTCACCCACGTACCAAAGAATACACATTTTTCACAGCAGCACACGGAACTTTTCCCAAAATAGATCACATATTGGGCAACAAAACAAATCTCCACATATACCGGAAAGTTGAAATTCTAGCCTGTACCCTATCAGACCACCATGGCCTAAAGCTGGACATCCACAACACAACAAACAAGAGAAAATACACTAACTCCTGGAAACTTTACACTATGATGCTGAATGAGAACTGGATTCTGGAAGAAATTTCAAAGGAAATTCAAGATTTCCTGAAAGTGAATGATAATGAAAATACAACTTACCAAAATCTCTGGGACACAATGAAAGCTGTTCTGAGAGGTAAGTTCATAGCGCTTAATGCCTACATCAAAAAAATGGAAACATCAGAAATAAAAAACTTAACAATGCAGCTTAAAGCTTTAGAGAAACTAGAGCAATCTGATCCCAAAAGTAGTAGAACAGAGATTAGCAAAATAAGGGGAGAAATATCTGAAATCAAGATTAAGACAACAATAGAAAAAATCAACCAGTCAAAAAGCTGGTTCTTTGAAAAAAGCAGTAAGATTGATACGCCCCTAGCTAAATTAGCCAAAAGCAGGAGAAAGAAAACCCAAATTAACAAAATTAGAAATGAACATGGAGTTATCACTACTGATACCCAAGAAATCCAAAGAATTATAACATCATATTTCAAAAAATTATACTCTGTGAAGTTTGACAACACAAAAGAGATGGATGAATTTCTAAGTAAACCCAACTTACATAAGTTGAATCAGGAAGTTATGAATTATTTAAATAGTCCTACAACACATAAGGAAATTGAAGAAGTAATCTCAAATCTTTCCACCAAAAAATGTCCTGGACCAGATGGATTCAGCACAGAGTTCTACCAGATATTTAAGGAGTTAATAACACCAATACTCCTTAAACTGTTCCACCAAATAGCAAAGGAAGGAACACTACCAAATTCCTTCTATGAAGCTAATATCGTTTTAATCCCAAAACCTAATACAGATTCACTTAAAAAAGAAAACTATAGGCCGATCTCTCTGATGAACACAGATGCAAAGATTCTCAACAAAGTCTTAGCAAATCGGATTCAAAAACATATTAAGAAGATCATTCACGGGGACCAAGTAGGCTTCATCCCTGGCACACAAGTTTGGTTCAACATACGCAAATCAATAAATGTAATTCATCATGTAAACCAGACCAAGGTCCAAGACCACATGATACTCTCGATAGATACAGAAAAAGCTTTTGAAATGATCCAACAGCCTTTTATGATCAAAACGCTAGAGATAGTAGTAATGGAAGGAACCTTTATCAGTATAATAAAAGCTGTATACAACAAGCCCACAGCAAGGATTATGCTCAATGGGGAACAATTGGAAGCATTCCCACTTCAATCAGGAACTAGACAAGGCTGTCCACTCTCACCACTTCTATTCAATATTGTACTTGAAGTCTTAGCTGAAGCCATAAGACAAGAAAGGGACATAAGAGGGATTCAAATCGGCAAGGAAGAAGTTAAGCTATCCCTATTTGCAGATGACATGATCTTATACCTGAGTGATCCCAAAAACTCCACCAGAAAGCTTCTGGAACTAATTGAGAATTTCAGCAGGGTGGCAGGATACAAAATAAATGGGCAAAAATGAGAGGCCTTCCTATATGCCCAGATGAAAGAAGTGAAAAAGCCTTGAGAGAAACAATCACATTTACTATAGCCCCTAAAAAAATGAAATACCTTGGTATAAACCTAACCAAGGAGGTAAAAGACCTTTACAATGAAAACTTTACAACCCTAAAGAAAGAAATAGCAGAAGACACCAGAAGGTAGAAAGACCTCCCTTGTTCCTGGATTGGCAGAATCAACGTCGTAAAAATGACCATCCTACCAAAGGCAATATACAGATTCAATGCTATACCAATCAAAATCCCAAAGCGATTCTTCAAAAAAGTTGACCAAACAATCTCAAAGTTCATATGGAGGCACAAAAGACCCAGGATAGCAAAGACAATCCTGAGTAACAAAAACACTGCTGTTAGGTATTACCATACCAAACCTAAGTCTATACTACAAATCCATAGTTATAAAGACAGCCTGGTACTGGCTCCGAAATAGACACACAGATCAATGGATAAGGATTGAAGACCCAGATATAAGCCCACAAAATTACAGCCATTTGGTCTTTGACAACGGGGCCCAAAGAATCCAATGGAAAAAGAACAGCATCTTCAACAAATTGTGCTGGCAAAACTGGATCTCCACATGCAGAAGGTTAAAGCTAGACCTGTACTTGTCACCATGTACAAGATTTAATTCCAAATGGAGCAAGGACCTTGATATCAGGCCAGAGACTATAAAAACCATAGTTGAAAGGATAGGGAACACTCTTGAGCTGATTGGGCTAGGCCAACATTTCCTAAACAGACATCCAATGGCACAGTCACTGCTACCAACTCTCAACAGCTGGGACCTTGTGAAATTAAAGAGCTTCTGTTCAGATAAAGAGATTGTAACATGAGCTCAAAGGCAACCCACAGAATGGGAGAAAATCTTCACTAACCACACATCTGATAGAGCTCTACTGTCCAGAGTGCACAAAAAACTTAGAAAACTAAACACCAAGGAAACCAATGGCCCAATTAAAAAATGGGCCCTGGAACTTCAAAGAAACTTTACCAGGGATGAAATTAAAATGTCTAACAACTATCTTAAAAAATGCTCCACTTCCTTCGCCATCAGGGAAATGCAAATCAAAACTTCCCTGAGATATCATCTCACCCCGGTCAGGACGGCAAAAATCCACAATACAAACAACAACAAATGCTGGAGAGGATGTGGAGAGAGGGGAACTCTACTACATTGCTGGTGGGAATGCAGGCTCATACAGCCACTCTGACGAGCCATCTGGAGATTCTTAAAGAAATTAAAGATTGAAATGCCATATGACCCTGCGATTCCACTTTTGGGAATAACCCCCCATGCAGCAGAGGTTCTCCTCGATAGCACAAGCACGACCATGTTCATAGCAGCACTGTTTACAATAGCAAAGTCATAGAATCAACCCAAATGTCCAACAGTTGACGAGTGGATAAGGAAACTGTGGTACATCTATACAATGGAGTACTACTCAGCCATCAAAATCATGAATTACTGGAATTTGCTGGGAAATGGATGTCATTAGAAATAATTATATTAAGTGAAGTATCCCAGACCCAAAAAATTAAGCACCGTATGTACTCCCTAATAGGTGGCTCCTAGTACCAAACCCACCCAGCCCACCTAGAGAAAGTAATTGCAAGGATTATGAACAGGAGGGATGGGGTAGGAGGGCCACACCAGAAACAGGAGAGAGGGGACCATGTTACAGCAGAGAAAATAGGCCTCCATCAAGGACCCAAATAAGTAATGAGACATCTGATTATTTACTACTGAGGGGGTATGATCTCACCAGAAGAGGAGGGCATATTGTCTGGCAGATAAAAAGCAACCATTGTGCAAATTGGTGATAGACCCCTCCCTCACTATGGTTTCCTCACTGTTGTTATTACATCTACCTTTGAATGTGCTTTTATCACAAGACTCTAGTTTAACAGCTTTTTTTCTCTGGCCAGGGGGTAACATACAATGCCCACCAGGATGGAGTGAAGGGCATTGCAGGAGCAGCAAAACTGCAAAAGAAAATCAACAAACCACAACCCAGAACTTCGGAGACTCTATATCAACCACCTAGAACTAGGCCAGCTGAATCTCTCCCTTCCTGAAGCTCAGGGAAATTTGCGGAAGAGGGGGCGGTGAGAGTATAAGAGCACAACGTTGGGAAGAGCAATGATATGTAAGATACTCCATACAAGTTAGGGCTGAAGCAATCATAATTGGACTTTACATGCTCTGCGCATTGTCCTACACACTATTGACCTCACAAAGTCTAGCATCTGCTAAAGGCACCAAGATGCTTGGAGGCAAGGGATTGGCAGCCACAGCAGTGTTCCTATACCTAAGGGGAACATGGGAAAGGGTTCAGGGAAAGGCCACTGGGTCCTTGTTTGTCATCGGAGCGGAGGGCCCAGAGGAAAATCAGGCATGCACAAGAAAGGACTCTCTGGGAATTGGGGTGGGAGGCACTGGCGGATGGGAAGGGAGGGGGGTGTGGAGGTGGAGCAGGGGGTATGGGAGGAGGGAGGGAGGGAGGGAACTTGTGTACCTATTAAGTTTGTATGAGCTGAAATAATAATAAAAATGTATTATTAAAAAAAAGACCTTTAGAGGCAATGGAGTAATTGCCAGAGTAGTATTCCCATACTAAAGGGGAACACAAAAAAGAGTTCTAAGCAATGCTACTGGGTCCTTACACCTCATCAGAGAGGAGGACCCAGAGGGAAGTTTGACATGCACACTAAGGGAGGGGAGGCACAGGGAGAAAAGAAGGGGGGGAAGGAAATGGAAAAGGGTGGAGGGAGCAAGGAGAATCAGGTAGGGGAGGAGGGAGGGTGGGGCCTGGGGTACCTATCAAGTTTTTATGAGTGGAAAAAATAAATTTAAAAAAAGAATTTAAATTGATTCTAAGCCATCCTTATGTAAAGTGTACACCATAAGAAATAACAGTATCTTTGATGATATTAAAACTTTTAAGTGGAGTTTTCATCTAACATTTACAAATGATACTCTAAACCAGAGGAAGCATTTTGATACAATTACATATGTTATGTGGGGATATATATTGAATCACTCATTTTCTTCTTATTTAGGTGGGGCCCTAGCAATTTAGGACATCAAACCTATTCAGGATAAATCTTCCCTCTTCAGTTGAAACTTTATGGAAGCACCCTAATAGACATGATCAGAAGTATGTTTCCATGGTGTTTCAAAATTCCTTCAACATGATAAATGAAGATCAGTTATCCCAACTCCAACCCTTGTGAATGTTTCCCACAAGCACATGAATTCCTTTAAATGACAACCTTCCAGCCCAGCAAATAGATCTTCATTCTTATGAAATGATGCATTTAGTCCTTCTTTAAAGTTTCCATTTTATTTAACATTCTCAACACTGTTCAAAAGTCATATTTCTTTTTAAGATTAATGACAATTTTTTTTTGTTTGCCAATCAGGGCTGATTTAATTTTTACTTGGTTGATTCATACAAGATATCCATCACTTGGAAATTTTGTGCATTATGGTTAATAAAATACAATTTGATAAATATTCAACACAGGTATTTTCATCTGCATTATAGGCTTTTGCCATCGTTCTTGATTGCTTTCCAAAAACTGTCAGTAAGGTCCTGTTTCTGAAGATGCAGCACAAATGTATCACAGCATATGGGCAAAAATATATGAACTGGAAGTGTTCTGAAGATTTTCTCCTTGCTAGATAGCTTACACAGTACCAAGGAACACTGTAGAAGCTGCTGGGAGAGAAAAATAATTACAAGCCCCATCAATAGCATGAGATCTGTAAGTTGTAATATAAATCACCATGGCAACAGGTAATCACCAGTATAATAGTAGCATGAGTACCAAGGAGACACCACCAGCTTTCTGATTGGATAAAGATCCGCTGGTCAGAAATGATACCCACCCTTGTTACTGTAAACTAGAACAAGAATCTGAAAAAAAAAGTGAAGGAAATAGATTAAGAGGGAAGAAAGACAATAAACCTATATGTAGGAAGACAGTACATCAAACTGCTCTGTAGGCAGCTGTTATTATACACATAGAATGGGAACTCATAGTGGAAAACTTTGGTCTAAAGCTAGACGAGTGGAGGGAAATGCACATACTGGTGGGGTGGCCTGAAGAGAGATAAGTTGGTACACTGAACAGGAGGCCTGAACAGGAGTAGACAAGCCAGGATAAACCCAAAGTCTATAGAAGAATAGAATATAGAGAATAAAATTTTAGTTACAGAAGTAGAGGGAGAAGGTAGTATATATAAAAATGTATGAATTTTCAATTCTATAGCACAAATACTAAGAAGTCTAAATATCTAAAGTAAAAAAATTTCATATCAAAGTATTCTGTATTTCTTTAATCTCAAAACACACACTGGATTCGAGTGGAAGTGAAAGCTGTCTAAAACAAACAAAACCTAACATGACTTGAATGGATTTTAACCCTTTTTATTAACCCTATTGAGTTTTATCTAGGACACATCAGAGACCATGTAGTATCTTAAAACAAGTCACATACTTGTAACATATAATGATATAGAGTAATCATTCCATTCTGAAAGAAATGATGGCAGAGTAAGGAAAGATGAAATCAAACTAAGACTAGAAATGAGAAGAGTAACATTAAATTCTGACCATCACATTTGGTCTGTGAGAAATCCTTTCCCTCTTTATGCTATTTTCAGTAGTGTTGACTGCTTTCTTGAGTTGGCTCCATACTGGAAAACCTCTCTTGACAGATATTTCAAAGTCCTTGAATATGCAGCATTCTAAGTTCCTATAAAATTTAAACTTCATCTTGACATCTTCATACTATGTCCTCTTAGAACTTCATTATAGGGTTTATTTAGGCAGAAAGACTGATAAATTTAGTAACTGATAAACAAAACAAGAAAATAGATCTCTTTATTTTTTATAGATTGGTCATGAAACATATGTTTAATATTTATTTAAATAATTTTAGCTACTTCACATTACTTATTATTCAATCAGTACTAAGCAGGTTTTATATCTTCTTGATAGCAAATGTGTTATATCTATATTTATTGACAAGTTCATTAGTGTACCATATTGAACTGTAATTAAATCAAGTCTGACACATTGGTTGGTCTCAGCAGCTTCTCTAAATCTTGGTGAAAGCTCTCTGATCCATATTTTCACACTTTTCATGTCAGCCAAACCAGTACTACCTAGGCAAAGTTTTCCAGTTCTGTAGTCAGTTCAAAGTGCACCTGTGTATTTGCTTTTGAGGTTGTCATTGGGAAAAACACCTCTCTGTGGTTGTTTTTATATAGGCAACTTCTGTTGCAGAATTAACAGTTTAGGCTATCTCTTTTCAATTATATTTATATTTTCATAAGTTGGAGACTTCAATGGACCGAATTTATTTTCAACTAGCTTTCCTATTTCACAAGTGTTAACTATTAGGTTTCTTGACAATACTGCTAATCTTTTCAACAATTACATCTGATTTCAGTTTGGAGTAAGAGCCATCAGTAGTAATCACGTAAGGGTACAGGTGCTATGCTAGCTTGAATTTTCTTTCTCACTTAAATTAGCTAATTATTTTTGTATTCAGCCTCCTTGAAATTCTCAGAACATCAACAAATTGAATTCTTTACTAGAATACAATGTAAATATACTGTAGTCCAATTCTCAATTAAATTCCTGGTCCCCTTGGAAACATGACAGCAAGCAATCCGCTGTCTATATTTCTCTTGTTTTGCTACTTTACAAACTCCCATGCAAACATAGAATTAAACACAGGTTACAGTATTCTAGGACTTCTTTAGCCTGAAGGTACATAATAATTCACATTCTTCCTACAAAACAGCTCTGAAGATCTAAGTACTGATCAAATTTTGATTGTTGTATTATGATGTGTTAATTGCTCTCCATGGAGGCATGTGGCCTGTAGGCCATGAGATGGAGAAGCTTGTGAGAATGGTACATTTTCAGTTATGAAAGACAGATTTATTATGTTATATTGAAATACGGCTTGGTTACAAATTTTATTAGTAAATTAACGTGACTTATGGGGATGCATCTAGGTAGTGAGTTGACAAGCTAGGGACTGCAATGTGTAACTGCAGTGTGCCGAGATGTGCCCAAGATATTTCATTCCCCATTATTTTTAAGTATGTCTGTAAGGCTGTTTTCCAAGAAAATTCAATATTTTTACTTGTAGAAAGAATAAAGAATGTTGTGATTGAGCATCTTCTAATGCACAGAGAACAACAACAAAAAAAGATTGATGGATTTTTTTCCCTGCCTGTTTTAAGCTGTTTTCTGCCTGCAGACTGATTCAGACTGTATGTTACATTATCAACACTCCTGAGTCTCGGGCCTTATGATTCAGGCTGAAATAACACTAGCTGCTTTTCTAGTAGCTCTCCATTCTGTTTGTAACCCTTGGAAATTCTTAGTGCCCATATTTTACTTTATGTTTGTCATTTCCTTATACTTTCTTTGTGTCTTTTCCTGTTGCCGAAATTAGAAATGTCTTAGCAATCAATAATATTCATTTCCTTTTCAACAGTGATTAAGAGTATTTCATGGTTTTGTTCAGTTGTTCACTAACTCGAAACCTTTTAGCTGTTCTAGTTAGTATTCACTGATTTACAGCTCCTCATACATAACATATGAATATAGATTGACTACTATGAATAAAATTTTTATTATACCATTTTCTCCAGTTTTTAACTCATCTCCTCTTCTAATCATCTCTGCAAAGAGGAATTACACTATCACTATTTTTAAATTCTTCTTGTCAAATATTGTTTCAAAATATCATTTTTAAAGGTAGTCCAACATTAAAGTTTGATCCTTGCCTATGAATACACTTGCAAAGAGCTCAAAAAGTATTTTTGATTTTCGTTAGGACAGTCTACCCAAACTGGGACTATTCGGATGAAAACCTTATTGTTTCTACTGATTAAAGTAATATTATTTAGTATTCTTTTAAAATATTTTTCCTTTGTTACTTCTTCCTTTTATGCCAGATATGCTTAGCTATTTAATTCCATTCTTCCTGGTTACCTTTGAGGATTTTAAAAAAGCATGTCTGTTTTTAACTTAGAAACTTAAGTAAATCAAAATGAATATATTCTCAAAAAAGAAAAACTGTTAGTTGAGACCCATATTGGCCAGCAATTGGAGGAAGATTGTTACTGTGGAACCATGTGATCTTCCTAAGTGATTACAAGATTGCCTTACCATCTACCTGGTCAACTTCAGCAGTTTAGAGAAATATATCAGCACCATCCGCAAGAGGTATTGCATGACTTTTATTTCCAATTTTAAATGAAACATTTTCTAAAAGATTTATGTCACTTATAAAAACAAAACAATACAAAAAAACCGCAAATGTGTATATGAATGTCATTTACAGCACAGAAGCCAAGTATTTGGAAGGGGGTATTTAGATATAATGACTGATGAAATCTAGTACTTTCTAGAAATTCATTTGAAAATGGATAAAAGACTAAATCTAAATCCTGATATCTTAGAATTACTTGAAACTGAAATATGGGAAAACCTTTACTATATTTTTTTATTTTATTCACGGTTATATAGTTTATGTAATCCTAGGCTCATCAAGTCTCCCCCAAAGTTGGTTTCTTTCATTTTATTAGAATTGCCACATATCAGTTTCTACCTTTTACTTTTAGAAAAATTAAGTAATATTTTAACAAGTGGAGAGTGGCAAAGCCACTCTGTTCCCAGCAAAGTGGCTTGGAAAAGTAATCATGTACATCTGACCTTTAAAGAGTAACACTCCAGTGACAGTCAAAAGGCAGCTCAGCATTTCACCGTGCTGCTGGACTGGTCCATGCAGTCAGTCCTCAGGAACTGACATTTGCAAAACTGCCTGTGCACTCTGGTGGCATCCGCATATCTGATGTGTCCTGTGAGCCTATCTTTATCACAGTAACAAACACTCAGGTGTGTTAGAAAATACCACCAGCCTTTGAAATGAAAAGAGGTATTTTATCACTTAGTAAGCTGAATGTGATTTCATATTTAGTTTTTGCTGTGAATATACAAATTTTTGTTTGGTTTACTTAAGGGCATCGTTTAATTAAGTCAGTAGGAAAAAAATGAACATGAAAAAAATGCCAAAAGCAAATGTGAAATACTTTCTAATAATCCACATCAGCAAATACTATTCTCACTTTCCTTATACAGCATCAGTAAATACTTGGCTATAAAGTTGTCTAAACAAGGCAAATGGGATGTCTCTAGATGCCTCAATCAAAAGGACAGAAGTATTTCACTTTTTTTCAATTTTATCACCCTCATTCATTTAGGGGAAAAAAGTCATATATTTTAATGAGTAAGAAATTATAAAAACTTTTAAGTATAATGGACATAGATAAATATATCCTCTTAGATAAAATATCTCCTCATAAAACATTTTTTGTCATTGTTTCTGATTTGGGGCTTTTTCCTCATATCAAACACTATGTCAGATAAAAATGACATTTTTAATGTATGAATAATTATTTCATTTCATCTTCTACTCACCTCACCCATCATCTGATTCACCCTATATTTTTTATTTTTTAACTAAGTCCCCCAGAATGTTTGGTCTATTGGTCCTCATCCAGGATGTCTGCATTTGCAAGACTCTTTGCATCTGTTGGTTCATGAACAGCTCACCAGAGGTTAAACAAGCAAGTAAAGAAACTGCTCCTCTATTCTCCAGTACCAGACAAACAGATTCTCAGAATTGTACTTTATCTTTTGAAATACTCCTATTGTTTTTTTGGGTTTTTTAAATTTTTTTTATTATTTATTCAATTGTGCATGTGTATATGTATGTGTGTGTGTGTGTAGAACCATGGGCAAATTCATGAACCACCATGGACCGCCTCTACCTCCTTCTTGTTTACTCTGCCCCGAGATTCACAGGCTTCACCCTCCCAGGACCAGAAACGCAGGCCGCCGCCGCTTCCGCCTGGCATATATACGTGGGGTCTAGGACACGAACTCACGACCTTCTGCTTGCAAGGCAGAGGCTTAACACCTGAGCCACCTCTCCAGCCCCCGAAATACTCCTATTGTTGATTTAGTGAATGTAGGTATCACTGCATTGAGATCTTGGGTACAGCAGCCCTGATATGAATGGATGCTACTCTCTGGTTACATCCTTCCCTCAGGCTCTTTCATTTCTGGAGATTTGGATAGAAATTAGACTAGTTTGACATGTCAGATTATTTAATAAAAAATCATGAATGGAAAACTTATGAGTCGTATTTAAGCTTTCAATATATTCTGACAATTATAAAATTGTCATTCATTATAATAAATATATAGGACATCATGTCTGATTAGTAGTTTTAGTATTTTGTACCGTGTAAAATTTGAATGCCACATTAAGTAGAATTACAAACATGAAACAGAAAGATAAATAAACAGAAAGATACATATTTTAGAACAATATGATAGAAGTAGGAACACCAGCAATGTTAATAGGAAAGGAGAAGAAGAGGGAAGAGGCAAATTCTAAACAATGAGAATATATACATATGTATATATATATATATATATATATATATATATATATATATATATATATATATCCAGTTATGTTCATTAGGAAATGAAGAATAGAATGTTGAAAACATATCTTTTTTAAAAAAGTAGCCTTGGACTCTTCAACAAAACCTTTTGGAAAAGTATGTATGCTAACAGAGAAAAATGTAACTAGATCTATGTCATTCACTAAAGAAAAGTCAGCTCAAAATGGAATGCAAAAGCTGGAGAGTTGGTTCAAGGGTTAAAACTCTGCCTCCCCATCAGAAGGTACTACATTCAGATCCTATGTCCCACAATAAAGCGTCAGGTGAAAATGATAGTTGCCTGCACTTGCAGGTCTGGATGATTCCTGAAGTCACCCTTGGTCGCCCACAGGGACAAGTAGTGTCCTCTGACACACACACACACACACACACACACACACACACACACACACACACATACACACAAATAAATTAAATATTTTTTAAAAAATGGATACAAGACCTTACATAAGACCTGAAACTGAGCATCTCTTCAAGATAACAGGCATGAGCAAAGTCTTTCTACAAAGGACTTTAATATTTCTTATATCAATAAGAACAAATAGACGTGTGAAATTTAAAATTTTCTGAACAGAAAAGGAAACAATTTTAGCAGTCAAAAAGTAGACTACAGAAGTAGATAAATATTTTTCAGCGATATATCTGATAACCTTAGAAAGGAATCAGTAGAAAACACAAAAGTATTCAATTTTACAATAAATGGGAATATGAGACAGAAAGTATCATATTTAGACACAGGTGTCAATTTTATAGTTAAGGGTTCAAGTTCTGTTCATATTTGTAGAGAATTAATTAAGCATACAGTGAACCCAAGGGAGATTGTGTAATTGACAGGGAAGGCTCAGGTCATGATATGTGGAATTGGGCCATCGACAGATCAAATAAAATAGAGAGAGCTGGTTGAGGAAGTTGGCATCCTTGAGTATACTTGGCAAGACAGTCTTGGTCCGACAATAAGAATACTACCTGTCTTAGCTGTTATGTGGAAATGTTGTGGCCAGTTACAAGTAACTGTAACCAGACTGTCATATGAGAATAAATCCCTTGTTCCCTTAAGCCATTTGATCATGATTTTATCAGCAACTATGCAGCTGTCAAAACAAGAAAAGACAGACAAATGCCAGCAAATGTTTAAAAATATATAGCATCTATAACCTTTGAGAAAATGTGAACCAAAATTACATAAGTAATCCTATAATTTCTGCAGCAACTGCAGGAAATGTCTACAATTTGTGGCTTTTCAAGAGGTGTTCTCTTTTGTTCCCTATTCTGACCTAAGATTGGAGTATGACATTGTGGTCTCTTGTCTGAGAAACTGTAAGAACCATTACTGAGAAAACTTACAACTTGACCTTAGATCTGGAAACATGAACTCATACTGAGGAAAAAACTAGGAATATTAAGGAAATCATTGTGAATTCATAACTATAGCTGCTTAAAATGTACCTACATAGGAATGAATCTGATAATAGGCCATCATTGATCTCAGAGTGGTCCAGGGGACCCTACTTCTCTTTACTGAATTGTTGACTAGGGGTGAATTCTGAAGATAAGCAGGCATTGTCTTCAGCTGCATTTCCATTGAAGAAACTACTATATTCCAGTATAAAATTCCAAACTCACAATATCACAACATCTCTAACTAAACATAGAGTACCTTATAGCAAAAGAAAAAAGACATAAACATAGAAAAGAGGCTACTAGGGTATAGGTGGTTGCAGTTAAATTAGATGATTGAGATAAGGAAGAGTGGGAGGCTACATTAAACACTACACAATACTTAAAATTGTCAAATAATGAACTCAATAAAATTTAAAAATAGAAAATTTTAATTAATTTACACAAATTAGAACACCCTTCGAGGGAAATTTTTTTAATTATTATTATTATTATTTCTGCTCATACAAACTTAATAGGTACACCGATTCCCTCCCTCCCTCCTCCTCCCCCATAACCCCAGGTCCCCCTCCCCTCACCCACCCCTCCCCATCTCCGAGTGCCTCCCCCCCAATTCCCAGAGACTCCTTTAATATGCATCATTGACTCTCCTCTGGGCCCTCCTCTCTGATGATGTACAAGAACCCAGTGGCATTTCTCTGAACACTTTCCCGTGTTCCCCTTAAGCATAGGAACACTACTGTGGCTACCAATCCCTTGCCTCCAAGAATCTTGGTGCCTTTAGCAGATGCTAGACGTTGTGAGGTCAATAGTGTGTTGGACATTGCGCAGGGTATGGAAAGTCCAATTATGATTCCTTTGGCCCTAACTTCTGTGGAGTATCTTGCAAATCATTGCTCCTGCCATCCTTTTGCTCTTACACTCTTACTGCCCCCTCTTCTGCAAATGTCCCTGAGCTTCAGGATGGGGAGAGATTAGTCTGGCCTACTTCTAGGTGGTTGATATAGAGTCTCTAAAGTTCTGGATTGTGGATTGTTGATATTCTTTTGCAGTTTTGCTGCTCCTTTAATGCCCTTCCCTCCATCCTGAAGGGCACTGTATGTCACCCCCTGGCCAGAGACAAAAAGCTGTTAAACTGGAGTCTTATTATAAGAGCACATTCAAAGGTAGATGTAATAAAAGTTGGAAAAATCAGTGAGGGAGGGGGTCAATCACCCATTTGCAAAATGGTTACTTTTTATCTGCCAGACTATATGCCCTCCCCATCTGGTGAGATCATACCCCCCTTAGTTGTAAATGATCAGGAACGAAAGTCTGTGAACTTAACCAGATGTCACATTACTTACTTGCAGTCCTTGATGGAGGCCTATTTTCTCTACTGTAACATGGTCACTTGTCTCCTTGTTTCTGGTGTGGCCCTCCAACCCCATCCCTCCTGTTCATAATCCTTGAAATTACTGTAGGTAATACATACATTTACCTATGAGTGTCTCAAGGTGGGCTGGGTGGGTTTGGTACTAGGAACCACCTATTAGGGAGTACATACGGCGCTTAATTTTCTGGGTTTGGGATACTTCACTTAATATAATTGTTTCTAATGACATCCATTTACCGGCAAATTCCAGTAATTCATCATTTTTGATGGCTGAGTAATACTACATTGTATAGGAGTACCACAGTTTCCTCATCCACTCGTTAACTGTTGGACATTTGGGTTGATTCCATGATTTGCTATTGTAAACAGTACTGCTGTGAACATGGTCGTGCTTGTGCTATCTAGGTGAACCTCTGCTGCATGGCGGGTTATTCCCAAAAGTGGGATATCAGGGTCATATGGCATTTCAATCTTTAATTTCTTTAAGAATCTCCAGATGGCTCGCCAGAGTGGCTGTATGAGCCTGCATTCCCACCAGCAATGTAGTAGAGTTCCCCTCTCTTCACATCCTCTCCAGCATTTGTTGTTGTATGTATTGTGGATTTTTGCTATCCTGACCGGGGTGAGATGGTATCTAAGGGAAGTTTTGATTTGCATTTCCCTGATGGCGAAGGAAGTGGAGCATTTTTTAAGATATTTGTTAGACATTTTAATTTCATCCCTGGTAAAATTTCTTTTAAGTTCCAGGGCCCATTTTTTAATTGGGCCATTGTTTTCCTTGGAGTTTAGTTTCCTAATTTTTTTGTGCACTCTGGATAGTAGAGCTATATCAGATGTGTGGTTAATGAAGATTTTCTCCCATTCTGTGGGTTGCCTTTGAGCTCCTGTTACAATCTCTTTATCTGAACAGAAGCTCTTTAATTTCACAAGGTCCTAACTGTTGAGAGTTGGTAGCAGTGACTGTGCCATTGGATGTCTGTTTAGAAAATGTTGGCCTAGCCCAATCAGCTCGAGGGAGTTCCCTATCCTTTCAACTATGGTTTTTATAGTCTCTGGCCTTAAATCAAGGTCCTTGATCCATTTGGAATTAAGTCTTGTACATGGTGACAAGTACAGGTCCAGCTTTAATCTTCTGCATGTGGAGATCCAGTTATACCAGCACCATTTGTTTAAGATACAGTTCTTTTTCCATTGGATTCTTTGGGCCCCTTTGTCAAAGACCAAATGGCTGTAACTTTGTGGGCTTATATCTGGGACTTCAACCCTTATCCATTGATCTGTGTGTCTATTTTGGAGCCAGTACCAGGCTGTTTTTATAACTATGGATTTGTAGTATAGACTAAGGTTTGGTATGATAATATCTCCAGCAGTGTTTTTGTTACTCAGGATTGTCTTTGCTATCCTGGGCCTTTTGTGCCTCCACATGAATTTTGAGAATGTTTGGTCAACTTATTTGAAGAATTGCTTTGGGATTTTAATTGGTATAGCATTGAATTTGTATATTGCCTTTGGTAGGATGGTCATTTTTATGATGTTGATTCTTCCAATCCAGAACATGGGAGGTCTTTCCACCTTCTGGTGTCTTCTGCTATTTCTTTCTTTAGGGTTTTAAAGTTTTCATTGTAAAGGTCTTTTACCTCCTTGGTTAGGTTTATACCAAGGTATTTCATTTTTTTAGGAGCTATAGTAAATGGGATTGGTTCTCTCAAGGCTTTTTCACTTCTTTCATTCTGGGCATATAGGAAGGCCTCTGATTTTTGCACATTTATTTTGTATCCTGCCACCCTGCTGAACTTCTCAATAAGTTCCAGAAGCTTCCTGGTGGAGTTTTTGGGATCACTCAGGTATAAGATCATGTCATCTGCTAATAGGGATAGCTTGACTTCTTCCTTGCTGTTCTGAATCCCTTTTATGTCCTTTTCTTGTCTTATGGCTTTGGCTAAGACTTCAAGTACAATATTGAATAGAAGTGGTGAGTGTGGACACCTTGTCTAGTTCCTGATCAAAGTGGGAATGCTTCCAATTATTCCCCATTGAGCATAATCCTTGCTGTGGGCTTTTTGTATACAGCTTTTATTATATTGATAAAGGTTCCTTCCATTCCTACTGTCTCTAGCGTTTTGATCATAAAGGGCTGTTGGATCTTGCCAAAGACTTTTTCTGCATCTATCAAGAGTATCATGTGGTCTTGGACTTTGGACTGGTTTACACGATGAATTACATTATTGATTTGCGTATGTTGAACCAAACTTGTGTGCCGGGGATGAAGCCTACTTGGTCCCTGTGAATGATTTTTTTGATATGTTTTTGAATCTGATTTGCTAAGACTTTGTTGAGAATCTTTGCATCTGTGTTCATCAGAGAGATCGGCCTATAGTTTTCTTTTTTAAGTGAATCTTTATTAGGTTTTGGGATTAAGACGATATTAGCTTCATAGAAGGAATTTGGTATTGTTCCTTCCTTTGCTATTTGATGGAACAGTTTAAGGAGTATTGGTGATATTAACTCCTTAAATGTCTGGTAGAATTCCGTGCTGAATCCATCTGGCCCAGGACATTTTTTGGTGGGAAGATTCGAAATTACTTCCTCAATTTCCTTATATGTTATAGGACTATTTAAATAATTCACAACTTCCTGATTCAATTTACGTGAGTTGTGTTTACTTAGAAATTCATCCATCTCTTTTGTGTTGCCAAATTTCACAGAGTATAAGTTTTTGAAATATGATGTTATAATTCTCTGGATTTCTTGGGTATCAGTAGTGATTACTCCATGTTCATTTCTAATTTCGTTAATTTGGGTTTTCTCTCTCTTGCTTTTGGTTAATTTAGCTAGTGGTGTATCAATCTTATTTATTTTTTTCAAAGAACCAGCTTTTTGACTTTTTGATTTTTTTCTATTGTCTTAATTTCGATTTCAGATATTTCTCCCCTTATTTTGCTAATATCCTCTCTTCTACCACTTTTGGGATCAGATTGCTCTAGTTTCTCTAAAGCTTTAAGCTACATTGTTAAGTTGTTTATTTCTGATTTTTCCATTTTTTTTGATGTAGGCATTAAGCGCTATGAACTTATCCTCTTAGAACAGCTTTCATTGTGTCCCAGAGATTTTGGTAAGTTGTATTTTCATTATCATTCGCTTTCAGGAAATCTTGAATTTCCTTTGAAATTTCTTCCAGAATCTAGTTCTCATTCAGCAACATATTGTTAAGTTTCCAGGAGTTAGGGTATTTTCTGTTGCTTGTTGTGTTGTGGATGTTCAGCTTTTTGCCGTTGTGGTCTGATAGGGCACAGGTTAGAATTTCAATTTTCTTGTATATGTGTAGATTCGTTTTATGGCCCAATGTGTGATCTATTTTGGAGAAATTTCCGTGTGCTGCTGAGAAAAATGTGTATTCTTTGGTACGTGGGTGAAAAGTTTGATAGAGATCTGTAAGGTCCATTTCTTTCAGGGTTTGATTGAGTTCCAAAGTGTCTCTAGTTAAGCTTTTGACCTGTTGATCTATCCCATGTTGAGAGGGCTGTGTTGAAGTCCCCAAGAATTATCGTTTGGGGGTTGATTTCTTGCTTTAGACACTGTAGGGTTTTCTTAATGAATGTGGAAGGGCCCGCATTGGGTGCATATATATTCAGTATTGTGAAGTCTTCATGGTGAATTGTACCTGTGACTAAAATGTAGTGTCCATCCTTGTCTCTTATAATTTTCTTTGGTTTGAAGTCCACTTTGTCTGATAGCATAATGGCTACCCCTGCCTGTTTTCTGCTTCCATTTGCTTGTAGAATTGTTGACCAGCCTTTTATTTTTAGAGTGTGCCTAACTTTTGTGGTGAGATGGGTTTCCTGCAGGCAGTAGATTGATGGATTGTGATTTTTTAATCCAAGTTTTTAATCTGTGTCTCTTGATCGGTGAATTAATTCCATTAACATTTAGTGTTATAATGGAGAAACTATTTTTAATTCCAGACATTTATTATGTTTAGTAGTTTTTATAAGTATATTGGTTTGCTTTTAATGGTGTTATACTTACTTGCCTTCTGTTCTCCTGGATATGCCTGTTTTTTCTTCACGCTTGAATATCATTTCTAGCATTTTTTGAAGGCCTGGTTTGGTGGACATGTATCCCTTCAAGTTGTCTTTGTGCTGGAAGATTTTTCTTTCTCCCTCGATCATGATGGATAGTTTTGCAGGGTAAATCAGCCTGGGTTGACATTTTTGCTCAGTCAGTACTTGAAGTATGTCTCTCAAAGCTCTTCTTGCTTTTACTGTTTCGACTGAGAAGTCATTTGTTATTTTAATAGGTTTACCTTTAAAAGTGACTTGTTTTTTCTCCCTTGAAGCTCTCAGCACCAGTTCTTCATCTTGAATGTGGAGTGTTTTAACTATTATTTGCTGTGGCGAGCTTCTGTTTTGGTCATATCTTTTTGGAGTGCAGAATGCCTCTTGTATAAGTATGGGCCTCTCTTTTTTTAGATGAGAAAAGTTTTCCTTGATGATTGTTTGAAAAATTTCCTCAAGGGTGGTATTTTGAGATTCTTGCTCTGGTATTCCATGAATACGCATGTTGGGCTTTTTCAGGGTGTCCCATATCTCCTGGATATTTCTCTCAGTATCTTTTTGGCTTTAACAACCTCTTCCATTGAGCAGGTTAATACTCCTACTTTATCTTCAAGGTCTGAAATTCTGTCTTCTGCTCTGTTAGTTCTGCTAAGACTCTCTGTGGAGTTCTGGGTTGAAGATAACTTGTCTATCTCAGTTTTAAACTCTGCTTGAGTCTGTTTTAACTGCTCTATGCCAGTTTTTGTTTCTTGCACTGTTTTTCTCAATTCCTCCAAGTGTCTGTTGTGTTCCTCTTCAAAGTGATTAATTTGATTATTTAATTCCTCCTGGATTTCCTCTTTCATAGTATTGAACATGATAATGATCATATTTTGAAATTCGTTATCGTGCGTCAGGCTTTCTTTTTTTTTATTAAAAATTTAATTATGCATTTTAAAATTTTTTTACCAGTTCCCTCCCTCCCCCCTCCTCCCCCCGAACCTCCTCATCCCCCTCCTCTCCCTCCCCATCCCCCAGTGCCTCCCCCCAAATTCCCAGAGAGTCCTTTATTGTGTATGCCTAAATCTCCACTGGGTCCTCCTCTCCGATGACATATAAGGATCCAGTGGCATTTCCATAAGCCATTTCTCTTGTTCCCCTTAAGCATAGGATCACTACTATGGCTCTCAATCCCTGGCCTCGGTGCCCTTAACAGATGCTAGACATTATGAGGGCAACAGGGCACTGGACATTGCTCAGGGCATGCAAAGTCCCATTATAATTGCTTTGGCCCCAACTATTGTTGAGAATCTTGCAAATCGTTGCTCCTCTCATCCTTTTGCTCTTACAATCTTACTGCCCCCTCTTCCGCAAATGTCCCTGAGCTCCAGGATGGGGAGAGATTAGGCTGGCCTAGTTCTATGTGATTGATATAGAGTCTCTGAAGTTGTGGATTGTGGTTTGTTGATTTTCTTTTGCAGTTTGGCTGCTCCTGCAATGCCCTTCACTCCATTCTGCTGGGCACTGTATATCACCCCCTGGCCAGAGACAAAAAGCTGTTAAACTGGAGTCTTGTTATAAAAGCACATTCAAGGGTAGATGTAATAAGAGTAGGAAACCTCAGTGAGGGAGGGGTCCATCACCCATTTGCAAAATGATTACTTTTTATCTGCTAGACTATATGCTCTCCCCTTCTGCTGAGATCAGGAAAGAACGTCTGTGAACTTAACCAGGTTTCTCATTACTTACTTGAAGACCTTGATGGAGGCCTATTTTCTCTGCTGTAACATGGCCCCCTCTCTCCTTGTTTCTGGTTTGGCCCTCCTACCCCATCTCTCTTGTTCATAATCCTTGCAATTACTGTGTTACATAGGTTTACTTTTGAGTGTCTCAATGTGGGCTGGATGAGTTTGATACTAGGAGCCACCTATTAAGGAGTACATACAGGCGCTTAATTTTATGAGTTTGGGATACTTCACTTAATATAATTGTTTCTAATGACATCCATTTCCCAGCAAATTCCAGTAATTCATCATTTTTGATGGCTGAGTTGTACTCCATTGTATAGATGTACCACCGTTTCCTTATCCACTCGTCAACTGTTGGACATTTAGGTTGATTCCATGACTTTGCTATTGTAAACAGTGCTGCTATGAACATGGTCGAGCTTGTGCTATCGAGGCGAACCTCTGCTGTATGGGAGGTTATTCCCAAAAGTGGGATAGCAGGGTCATATGGCATTTCAATCTTTAATTTCTTTAAGAATCTCCAGACGGCTCGCCAGAGTGGCTATATGAGCCTGCATTCCCACCAACAATGTAGGACAGTTCACCTCTCTCCACATCCTTTCCAGCATTTGTCGTTGTTTGTATTGTGGATTTTTGCCATCCTGACCGGGGTGAGATGATATCTCAGGGAAGTTTTGATTTGCATTTCCCTGATGGCGAAGGAAGTGGAGCATTTTTTAAGATATTTGTTAGACATTTTAATTTCATCCCTGGTAAAATTTCTTTTAAGTTCCAGGGCCCATTTTTTAATTTGGCCAGTGTTTTCCTTGGAGTTTAGTTTTCTAAGTTCTTTGTGCACTCTGGACAGTAGAGCTCTGTCAGATATGTGGTTAGTGAAGATTTTCTCCTATTCTGTGGGTTGCCTTTGAGCTCGCGTTACAATCTCTTTATCTGAACAGAAGCTCTTTAATTTCACAAGATCCCAACTGTTGAGAGTTGGTAGCAGTGACTGTGCCATTGGATGTCTGTTTAGGAACTGTTGGCCTAGCCCTATCAGCTTGAGGGAGTTCCCTATCCTTTCAAATATGGTTTTTAAAGTCTCTGGCCTGATATCAAGGTCCTTGATCCATTTGGAATTAAGTCTTGTACATGGTGACAAGTACGGGTCCAGCTTTAATCTTTTGCATGTGGAGATCCAGTTTTGCCAGCACCATTTGTTGAAGAAGCTGTTCTTTATCCATTGAATTCCTTGGGCCCCTTTGTCAAAGACCAAATGGCTGTAACTTTGTGGGCTTATATCTGGGTCTTCAATCCTTATCCATTGATCTGTGTGTCTATTTTGGAGCCAGTACCAGGCCGTTTTTATAACTATGGATTTGTAGTATAAACTAAGGTTTGGTATGGTAATACCTGCAGCAGTGTTTTTGTTACTCAGGATTGTCTTTGCTATCCTGGGTCTTTTGTGCCTCCATATGAATTTTGAGATTGTTTGGTCAACTTCTTTAAAGAATTGCTTTGGGATTTTAATTGGTATAGCATTGAATTTGTATATTGCCTTTGGTAGGATGGTCATTTTTACAATGTTGATTCTACCAATCCAGGGAAATGGGAGGTTTTTCCACCTTCTGGTGTCTTCTGCTATTTCTTTCTTTAGGGTTGTAAAGTTTTCATTGTAAAGGTCTTTTACCTCCTTGGTTAGGTTTATACCAAGGTATTTCATTTTTTTAGGGGCTATAGTAAATGGGATTGTTTCTCTCAAGGCTATTTCACTTCTTTCATTCTGGGCATATAGGAAGGCCTCTGATTTTTGCACATTTATTTTGTATCCTGGCACCCTGCTGAACTTCTCAATAAGTTCCAGAAGCTTCCTGGTGGAGTTTTTGGGATCACTCAGGTATAAGATCATGTCATCTGCAAATAGGGATAGCTTGACTTCTTCCTTGCCGATTTGAATCCCTCTTATGTCCCTTTCTTGTCTTATGGCTTTGGCTAAGACTTCAAGTACAATATTGTATAGAAGTGGTGAGAGTGGACAGCCTTGTCTAGTTCCTGATCGAAGTGGGAATGCTTCCAATTGTTCCCCATTGAGCATAATCCTTGCTGTGGGCTTGTTGTATACAGCTTTTATTATATTGATAAAGGTTCCTTTCATTCCTACAGCCTCTAGCGTTTTGATCATAAAAGGCTGTTGGATTTTGTCAAAGGCTTTTTCTGCATCTATGGAGAGTATCATGTGGTCTTGTACTTTGGACTGGTTTACATGATGAATTACATTTATTGACTTGCGTATGATGAACCAACCTTGTGTTCTGGGGATGAAGCCTACTAGGTCCCCGTGAATGATCTTTTTGATATGTTTTTGAATCCGATTTGCTAAGACTTTGTTGAGAATCTTTGCATCTGTGTTCATCAGAGAGATCGGCCTATAGTTTTCTTTTTTAAGTGAATCTTTATTAGGTTTTGGGATTAAGACGATATTAGCTTCATAGAAGGAATTTGGCAGTGTTCCTTCCTTTGCTATTTGATGGAACAATTTAAGGAGTATTGGTGTTATTAACTCCTTAAATGTCTGGTAGAATTCTGTGCTGAATCCATCTGGCCCAGGACATTTTTTGGTGGGAAGATTTGAGATTACTTCTTCAATTTCCTTGTATGTTATAGGACTATTTAAATAATTCACAACTTCCTGATTCAATTTAGGTAAGTTGTGTGTACTTAGAAATTCATCCATCTCTTTTGTGTTGTCAAACTTCACAGAGTACAAGTTTTTGAAATATGATGTTACAATTCTCTGGATTTCTTGGGTATCCGTAGTGATAACTCCATGTTCATTTCTAATTTTGTTAATTTGGGTTTTCTCTCTCTTGCTTTTGGTTAATTTAGCTAGGGGTGTATCAATCTTATTGATTTTTTCAAAGAACTAGCTTTTTGACTTGTTGATGTTTTCTATCATTTTCTTAATCTCGATTTCAGATATTTCTCCCCATATTTTGCTAATCTCCTCTCTTCTACTACTTTTGGGATCAGATTGCTCAAATTTCTCCAAAGCCTTAAGCTGCATCGTTAAATTATTTATTTCTGATGTTTCCAATTTTCTGATGTAGGCATTACGAGCTATGAACTTACCTCTTAGAACAGCTCTCATTGTATCCCAGAGAGTTTGGTAGGTTGTATTTTCATTTTCGTTCACTTTCAGGAAATCTTGAATTTCTTTTTTAATTTCTTCCTGAATCCAGTTCTCATTCAGCATCATATTGTTAAGTTTCCAGGAGTTAGTGTATTTTCTCTTGTTTGTTGTGTTGATGTGGATGTTCAGCTTTAGTCCGTGGTGGTCTGATAGGGCATAGGCTAGAATTTCGACTTTTTTGTATTTGTGTAGATTCATTTTGTGGCCCAATATGTGATCTATTTTGGAGAAAGTTCCGTGTGCTGCTGAGAAAAATGTGTATTCTTTGGTACGTGGGTGAAAAGTTCGATAGAGATCTGTAAGGTCCATTTCAGTAAGGGTTTGGTTAAGCTCCAAAGTGTCTCTGTTAAGCTTTTGACCTGTTGATCTATCCCATGTTGAGAGGGCGGTGTTGAAATCCCTGAGAATTATCGTTTGGGGTTGATTTCTTGCTTTAGACGCTGTAGGGTTTTCTTAATGAATGTGGAGGGGCCCATATTGGGTGCATATATGTTCAGTATTGTGAAGTCTTCCTGGTGAATTGTACCTGTGACTAAAATGTAGTATCCATCTATGTCTCTTATGATTTTCTCTGGTTTGAAGTCCACTTTGTCTGAAAGCATAATTGCTACCCCTGCCTGTTTCCTGGTTCCATTAGCTTGCAAGATTTTGGACCAGCCTTTCATTCTTAGGACGTGCCTATCTTTTGTGGTGAGATGAGTTTCCTGAAGGCAGCAGATTGTTGGATTGTGGGTTTTTGTTTTTTTTTTTAATTTTTTTTTATTATTTATTCAACTGTGTGCATATGCGTGTGTATGCGCGCGCGCGTGTCTGTGTGTGTGTGTGTGTGTGTATAGAACCACGGACGAATTCGCGAACCACCATGGACACCTCCACCTCCTTCTGCCCTGGGATTCACAGGCTCCGCCCTACCAGGACCGGAAACGCAGGCCGCCCCTGCGAACTCAGGACGGAGGCTTAACCCCTGAGCCACCTCTCCAGCCCGGATTGTGGTTTTTAATCCAAGTTTGTAATCTATGTCTCTTAATCGGTGAGTTAATGCCGTTGACATTTAATGTTATAATGGAGAAATTATTTTTAATTCTGGACATTTTTTATGTTTAGTAGATTTTGTAAGCATGATGTTTGATATTTATATTTTGTTGCTATTATATTTCCCTTCTGTCCTCCTGGATACACTTGTTCTTTTCTTCAAGGTTGAGTATCATTTCTAGCATTTTTTTGAAGGCCTGGTTTGGTAGACATGTATCCCTTCAAGTTGTCTTTATGCTGAAAAACTTTTCTTTCTCCCTCAATCATGACAGATAGTTTTGCTGGGTATATCAGTATGGGTTGGCATTTTTGCTCATTTAATACTTGAAGTATGTCTCTCCAAGCTCTTCTTGCTTTTACTGTTTCCATTGAGTAGTCATTTGTTATTCTAATAGGTTTACCTTTAAAAGTGACTTGCTTTTTTTCTCTTGAAGCTCTCAGCACCTTTTCTTTGTCTTGAATGTGGAGTGTTTTGACTATTATTTGCCGTGGTGATTTTCTATTTTGATCATATCTGTTTGGAGTGCGAAATGCCTCTTGTATTTGGATAGGCCTCTCATTCTTTAGTTGTGGGAAGTTTTCATTTATGATTAATTGAAATATTTCCTCAGGTGTGGTATTTTGGGATTCTTGTTCTGGTATTCCATGAATGCGCATGTTAGGCTTCTTCAGGGTGTCCCATATTTCTTGAATGCTCCTCTCCATTATCTTTTTGGCTTTACCAATCTCTTCCATTGAGCTGGTTAATTCTCCTACTTTGTCTTCAAGATCTGAGATTCTATTTTCTGCCTCATTTGTTCTGCTGATAAGACTCTCTGTGGAGTTTTTGGTTGAAGATACCTTATCTCTTAGTTCAATTTTAAACTCTGCCTGAGACTGTTTTACCTGCTCTATACCTATTTTTGTTTCTTGAACTGTTTTTCTCAACTCCTCCAGGTTCCTATTGTGTTCCTGTTCAAAGTGGTTGACACGGTTATTTAACTCTTCTCGGATTTCCTCTTTCATATTATTAATCATGGTAATGATCATACTCTGAAAGTCATTATGTTGGGTCTGGCTTTCATGGCTATTTTCTATGGATTTGTTCTGGTCGCAATCCATCGTTATGGGATTGATTCTTTTGGTGGGAGATTGTTCTTGGGTTTTGTTTCTCGTGGATCTGCACTTTGACTTGTACATTGTTGTTTTGTTTTTTTAGGACCTTTCAGTTTCTGTGTGTTTTTCACTGAACCGATGTAGTTGGTATTGTTACACCTGCCAGTTGTTACTAGTGCTTGCCTTGGATTGAGTATGTTTGTGTATTGGTATTGTTATATCCTAGATGAGACTACTAGGATGTTAGTACATCAGTTAAGTAACCAGGGGATGAATATAAGTATGGTAGTGCGCTTTTGCGATCTAGTGTCTTGGTGAAATGTGAGGGTGGGTGGTGTACTCCCTCGAGTTGTATGTTTTTGGGGTGGCTGTATGAGGAAGCTGACCTACAGCATTGATACTAGAAAGGATCAGTAAGGTGAGAGAAAAGAAAAAAAAAAAGGTTTACTTATCTTTAGGCTGGATGTGAAGAGTCTCCCATGTGATACAATGGTTGTAGTGAAGTCCAGATGTATGGCCTGTGTTCTCTTTGTTCCTTACAGTTTTGCTTGAGTTTCCTTTGGACTCTATTGAAATTCTGAGTAGCAGTGTGTCTTCCGTGGACCACGTGCCTAGGTCCCCGGTGGGCCAGAGAGGCAGAGGGTCTGATGTTGATGGCAGAATTCTTCACCTGCAACCTGGGCACTGGTCGGGGTTCGGCGAGGAGTGGGGCCTGGGGGCAAAGCTGGCAGCCCCGTGCGCGGGTGCTGCTGGCCAGACGGCCCTGGGTCAGGCTTTCATGGCCATTTTCTGTGGGTTTGTTCTGGTTGGAGTCTAACATTATGGGATTAATTCCTTCAATGGGAGATTTGTTTACTTGAGTGTTTTTTCTCATGGATTTGCACTTTGACTTTGGCATTGTCGTTTTAACTCTTAAGATCTTTCTATTTCTGTGTGTTTTTCACTAAACTGAATTTTTTGATCTGGGGTTCTGGGGGTGGTCAGGGACGGAGCTTACCTAGGTCGCGGTGAGGCCCGGCTGGACAGGGCGCAAGTTTCTGGGGAGGCGGAGTGGGGGAAGGGAGGATGGGGCGTCGGGCGCCGAGCGCTATTTAACCTGGAGGTAGCTGGGGCGGGTCCCGCGAGGGAAAATTTTTGTATAAGGTTTTCTTTTTATTATAAGAATTTTTCATGTACAAACAAAATATATTTCTATGATACTCCTCCGTAATCCCATCCATTCCTTTCCTATTCTCCCCTTGTTTCACCAACCCAGCCCTTCCTTCTCCCATGTTCCTCTCGTGTGTGAACCCCATAGGGGCCCCGTTAGTTGGCCTATAATAGTAAGGAACCATGTTTCTGTGGTAGAATACGTGACCAGTCCATAGACAAATCTAGAAGTGGGAAAGCTTCTTTTCTTTTGTCCAGCACCTGTACCAAAGATTCTCTCTCAACATAGTTTTCTTCTACTGAGATTCTAGCTCGCCTATGAGTGAGTGGTAATGGTCCTATTCTATATATCTGGTGGAAGTAGATCTCATTGTAGTAAGCTCCTAGATGCAGCAGCTCCTAGACGTGACAGAACGGCCCTTGCTGGCAGTACACCTAACCACCTTTAGGCTCTTATAATCGTTAACACCCCAAGCCTAACTGTTCGTAATGTTCTTTTATCTTCATTTTTTAATGTTGTGTACATGGGTTGCAGTGATTTTATAATATTTTCAACCCTTATTCTCAAATACCATTCTCTTCCTTTTCCCCTTAGAACTCTTCATCTCCCCTGTCGGACTCCTACTTGTTTTCAAATCATTTTGCTTGTGTGGTTCAAGGTGTCTCATCTAGTCTGTGGTAACTTATGCTTAACCTGATTCCTACTCCAGCAAGCATTCTATATCAGTGTATATACCTTTGAGGAAAACATCTTCCTTTACTTTTCCATCAACTTTAATCCTCATTAGTCTTTAAGAATGCTGTGGAGGTTCTTGAGATCTTTCCAATGTCATGGTCAGATGCTGACAAGAGAGTTCCTATACAATTCTTGTAAAAATATACATAGCTTCCAAGAAATATTGTAATCACAAGTATGTCATGTCCAGGAGATAATGCATGACCCACCAGCTTTCCACTTTGATTTACAAGGTTTACAATCTTGCTACCAGCTCTTCAGCAATGTTCACTGGGCCTTGGAATGGGGGAAGATAAGTTTTTTTATGTCCTATTTAGGCACAATTAGTCTGAAGACCCTTATTTTCTGCATTATGGTAGATTGTACTTTTCAGTAATAAACACCTTTTGTTGTAGAAGAAAGTTCCTAGAATGAGTACTGAGAACTCTTCCAATCTATGGGTATAATAACAGGTATTTACAAAGCAGTTTGTTTTACTGTCTTCTTACCTAAAGATTCACACCCTGTTCGTCCCTTGTGACCCATTTCCTTCCCTTTTATAATCTCTTGTTCTAGTAAACAGAAAGGGGAATGTTTTGCATTCTGACAAGCAGACTTTATATCCAATTAGAAAGCTTTTGGTTCTCTCCTTGATATCCATGACACTATCGCATGGCAGACACTTGTGATTCTTTTATGGTAAATTGCTGATCTCACAAGTTGTGAAGCCTTTAAATATTTTTCTCCTATTAGCTTCTATAGTATTCTTTGCTAATGTTTAAGCTATACAATAAGGAAGATGTTCTCAAACCAGTTGCAGTTGATGAATTTTGCCCATATCCTACAACCCATATGTATGACATCTTCATTAATAGGTTAGACATTTGGAGGGCAACCAAGATCAATGGCAAAAACCTAAGCTGTTTGGGAGTCCTTGAAACCTCTCTGACCAACAACTTCTTAGGAAATGTTAAACTCTTGCTATTTCTAGTATAGATTTAATTGTCACTGGATTCCAAATGGACCAAGTCAGGGTAGTTTTTGTTTTGTTTTGCCCTGCTTTCCTCTCTTTTTGCACCTCTCCATATTTAAAAGAAATGTTTTGTTGACATATGATAACACAGGAGGTCCTATGAGGTTCCATCCCACAATCTTAGGATTTTTTTCATAGGTCCCTCAGCCTCTCCTGTATCCCATAGTCTCACACTCCCAGGTGTTTCTCTCATTTTTTTCTTCCCTCACCCTACCTGTCATGGTATCCTATATCACCCCCTCTGAAGTTTTCACCCTAACCATCCCTTCCCACCTCCTCACTCATTAATCTCTTTTGAATTTTCTGACTCTTACAGTAATTCCAAACTAAATACTTTGATCATAAGATAAATGCAGCATCCACATATAAAAGAAAACATGCAGCTTTTGTCTTTCTGTGTCTGAGATACTTTGCTCAATATTATATTTTACAATTCCTTGGGATGGGGGAGGGAAGAACAGACTTTTACGGTGGTGGTGACATGGCTGGTGGCTGAATTTGTAGGTAGGCTAAGTCACAGCAGAAATCCACATGGCTTGTGTATATACCCAGAGTCTCTTATCTTCTTAATCTTCTGTTCTATGGCTCTTTTTATGTGGTCCACTACTGGGAGGTTCTCATGGGATCTATGGAGGTCTGATCAGATCTAGGGCTGATCTTTGTATTATCCAGCTAATCTCTTCAGGTAGTCTCAGCCAATCTTGCCAGGTGTGGTCTCAGCTGATCTTAGTTCATACCAAGTGTGTCAAATGAAACACAGGAATAATTATCACAGATGGTATTGCAGGTTAGTTTTAATTTGCATTTGTGTACTTACCAGGAAAGTTGAGCATTTTTACTATATTTGTTTGACATTGCAATTTCCTTCTGTACGAAATTCATATTTAGTTTCAGGACCCTTTTTTTTTTATTATTTCCGCTCATACAAACTTAATAGGTACACCGGTTCCCTCCTTCCCTCCTCCTCCCCCCCGACCCAGTGTTCCCCATCCCCCAGTACCTCCCCCCCAGTCCCCGGAGAATCCTTTAATGTGCATGCCAGACTCTCCTCTGGGCTCTCCTCTCTGATGACGTACAAGGACCCAGTTGCATTTCCCTGAACCCTTTCCTATGTTCCCCTTAAGCTTAGGAACACTACTGTGGCTACCAATCCCTTGCCTCCAAAGATCTTGGTGCCTTTAGCAAATGCTAGACTTTGTGGGGTCAATAGTGTGTTGGACATTGCTCAGGGCATGCAAAGTCCAATTATGATTACTTCGGCCCTAACTTGTGTGGAGTATCTTGCATATTATTGCTCCTCCTATCCTTGTGCTCTTACAATCTTACTGCCCACCTCTTCCACAAATTCAGGACCCATTTTTTAATTGGAATCTTTGCTTTCTTGGTGTTGAGCTTTTAGATTTCTTTGTATACTTTGGATATCAATCTTTTGTCAGATTCATAAATATCAAAGTTTTCTCTCTATCTGCATGCACAATTAAAATTTTCTTTGAAGAACAGAAGCTTTTTAATTTCATGAACTCCTACTTATTGATTATTTGTCTTAGTTCCAGGACATTTGTGGTTCTGTTTAGAAAATCTTTAGCTAGGCCTATCAATTCAAGTGTGCTCCCTACTCTCTTAACAGTTTCAGAGTTTAGTATTAATATTTCTGATCCATTATAAGAAGCAATACAGTTGTAAATTTTCATTCTTCTACATGTATATGTCCAATTTTACCAACATCATTGTTGAAGATACTGTCTTTTCTGCAGCATGTATGTTTGGCACTTTTGTAAAAAAATCAAGTGGCTGTACATGTGGGAACTTGTATCTGGGTTCCTCATCCTAATCCATTGGTTGATGAATCTATTTTAATCTAGTACCAAATTATTTTTTACATAATATAGCTCTGCAGTGTAGCTTGATATCTATTATAATGAGAACTCCAGCAGTTCTTATTGTTTTATTGTTTAAAATTGTTTTGACTACTTGGGTCACTTGGCTACTTGTCTTTTGTTCTTCCATATGAATTTTGAGATTTCTTTTTTTCCAGGTCTGATATGAATTATATAGAGATTTTAAATTGGATTGCACTGAACTGAATCTGTATATTCCCTTTGATAAAATGATCATTTTCACAATATTGATCCTACCATTTCATGAGCATAGAAGGTCTTGATACTTTCTAGTGTGGTCTTTAATTTCTTTCAGCAGTGTTTTTTAGCTTTCATTACATAGGTCTTTTACCTCCTTGGGTAATATTATTCCAAGGTATTTTGTTTTCTTTGAGGCTAGTATAAATGGTATTGATTATTTCTTTCTCAACTTGTTAGTCTCTGGTATAAAAAGACTACCTAATTTTTATTTATTGATCTTGTAGTTCATTTTATTGAACATGTATACTAATTCAAGTAACTTCTTGGTAGAGTCATATGGATCTTTCAAGTATAGAATCATATCATTGGAAAATAGGGATTCTTTTTACGCCTTACTTGCCCATTTGTATCCGTTTTATCTCCCATTCTTGCCTTTTTCATCTGGCTAGGACTTCAAGAACAATATTGAATGGTATGCTGATAATGGACAGTATCATCTCATATCTGATCTAAGTGGGAATGCTTCATGTTTTTATCTAGTTAGAGTGATGTTGGTTTAGACTTGTCATATATAGCTGTTATTATATTGAGATTTATCCCCTCCATTCCTGTTTTCTCCAAAGATTTTATCATGAAGGGATATTAAATTTTGTCAAAAACTGTTTCTGCATTTATTGAGAGAATCATCTGATTTTTTTGATTCTGTTAATATGGTGAATCACATTTATTGACTTACATATTTTAAACCATCCTTGCATTCTTTGAATGATCCCAACTTGACCATGATGTAAGATCTTGGATATGGTTTTGGATTTTTGCTTGCAAATATTTTGTTGATGATTTTTGCATGCATATTTATTAGTGAATTTGACCTAGAATTCTCTTTCTTGGACATGTCTTTGGGTTTCAAATCAGAGTAATTTTGAATTCACAGAAATAATTTGATAGTATTCCTTTTATCTTTTTTATGGAATCATTTGAGCAGTCATGGTATTATTTCTTATGTGAGGGTTTGGTACAATTCTGCACTGAGTCCATTTGTTCCTGGGCTTTTCTTTTTAGTTAAAGAGTTGTAATTACTGTTTCAATTTTATCACTTGTTATTGGTCTATGTAAAGTTTCTATTTCTTATTGAGTCAATTTTGCTAGGTTGTATGTGTCCAGGAAATCATTACTTTCCTTTAGATTATCCAATAAGGTATAATTTTTAAAGTATATTCTTATGATTCTCTGGATTTCTCCAATATCTGTTGTGATTTTCCTCTTTTCATTTTTTTTAAATTTATTTTTCCACTCACAAACTTGATAGGTACCCCATTCCCTTCTCTTCCTCCATCCCTCCCTGAATCCCCTAACTCCCTCCTCCCTTTTACCCTTCCTTGCCCCCCTCCCTCCCTTTCTCCTGGTTCCCCTTCCCCCCCATTCCTGGAACATCCTTTAGTGTGCATGTCAAACTTCCCTCTGGGTCCTCCTCTCTGATAAGGTATAAAGACTCAGTAGCATTGCCTAGAGCTCTTTCTTGTGTTCCCCTTCAGTATAGGAATACTATTGTGTCTATTAATCCCTTGCTCCTATGGATCACAGCCTCTTTTCATTTCTGAATTTATTGATTTGAGTATTCTGTCTTGTTCTTTTGGTTAGTGCCACAAAGGGTTTTTCAATTATGTTAATCTTTTCATAGGACAGCTCTTTATTTTGTTGATTTTTTTTGTGTTGTCTTTTTCAGTTACAATTCATTGATTTCTGCTCAGATCTTGGATATTTCTTCACATGTGGTATTTTAGGATTATTCCTTTTATCCTAAAGATTTCGAATGTAATATTAAGCCATTTATTCTGTATATTTCCTTTTTTTGTGATCTGACCATTCAATGTTATAAAACTTTCATCTTAGGACTGCTTTCAATGTGTCCCAAATATTTTCATTGGCCCCAACGAAGTTTTTTATTTTCTTTGACCCATTCCTCATTTGCAAATGTGTTACTTCATTTCTCTGAGTTTGTGCAGCTTCTGTTTTCTCCTTTGTTGTAGATGTCTGCTTTAGTCCATGATGGTCAGATATTGCACAAGGAATTTCATTTTTTTTGTATTAATGGAGGCTTATTTGTGTTCTATCATAAAGTTTATTTTTGAGAATGTTCCCTGGGTTACTGAGAAGAATGCATATTTGGGTAAAAATGTTCTGGACCTGTAATGTATATTTGATTTGTGGCCTCATTTAATTCTGGTGTGTATCTGTTTAGATTTTGACCCATTGACCTATCTAGCCATGTGAATATGGTACTAAAATCTCCTATTATCACTGCATTTGGGTTGATTAGTTTTTTGCCTCCTGTGTTATTTGTTTGATGGATCTGCGTGCTCTTGTGTTTGGTGCATTTATAACATTGCAAAATCCTCCTGCTGAAATGTTCCCTCAACCAGATATAGTTGTTTTGTCTGATATTAACTCCCTCCTTCTGCCTGTACCTTTGGCCATCCTGTCATCCTGAGAAACTGTTTGTCTTTAATGTTGAGAAGGTGTTTCTTGGAGGGAGAGAATTGATGGATCGTGATGTTTCATCTGTGTGTTTTGATTGGGGAGTTGAGCCCATTGACATTTAAAAATATAATTGAAAATGTTTTAATGATTCTTTGCATTTTATTGATCTCACAGTGTTTGCATCTTTTAGTCTCTTATTTAGCTCTTGTGTTGGTGTTATTTATTCACTTCAGCCTCTTTGATGTCTTTACCCTTTATCTTGTGCATTCCTTCTACTTTTCTTTATACCTCTGGCTTAGTGGAAAAACAGAATTTTATTCTTCTGTCATGAAATATTTTTTTCTTTCACCTTCTATTATGACTGATAATTTTGCTAGATAAAATAATCATTGTTGGCATTTGTGTTCATTGTTAACTTGTATGTCTCTCTTAGCCTTTCTGGCTTTTACTGAATAGATCCAATAGTCAATTGTTATTTTAATGGGTTTGCCTACATATATGACTTATACCTTCTGTCTTATAGCTCTTAATATCTTGTCTTTAATGTGCATATTTGGTATGTGGCTTATCATGTGTCATGACATGTTCATTTATTATCTTCTTAACTGTGCATGATAAATCTTTCTCTTGTGTGTCTGTTTCTGGGATATCCATGATGCCTATGTTGGGCCTTTTTTTGGTGTCCCAGAATTCCTATGTGTTCCATTCAACTGTGTTTTTCAAATTATTACTTTCTCTGCTTAACTGATAAATTGCTCTTGTCTTCCAGTTCTGAGACTCTGTCTACTACATCATCAGTTCTATTTTTTGAGACTATCTATTGGATTCTTACTGCACTGTTTAAATTTTTCAGTACAGTGCTATTTAATCCTGGACTTTTTTCTGTGTTTTCATGTTCTTTCCAGACTTTGGATTTTCTTCGGTGTTTTTAGATCTGCTTTCAAATCTTTACTTTGATTCTAATTGTGCCTTGCTCGTGTCTTCTTAGTTTCTTTCCTGAGTTTGTCGTATCCTTCAAAACATCATATATGTTCTTTTGAAGCTGTTTGGACATACTTATAATCAGTCTTAGAAATTCATTGTCCTGATTATTGCTTTCTTAGATGAGTCCCAATGGGCTACGTCTGTGGAAGTGGAAACCTTAGGATTGGTTGTCTTGGGAGGTGAAATATTTTATTTTCTACCTTTTTTTTTTTATCTATTTCTGCTGTTTGATACTGGCAATATTGTTACTTTATTTTTGTCTATTGCCTGATGTATAGTTTCTATTTGTGTATGCTGCTTTTAGTATAGGTAGTTGTTGATTGAAGTTCTATCTGAAAGTTGCTAGATATTGATTTATTGGTAGGATCATTATCTTCTATCTGGAATCCCACTTTTCAGCACTTAGATGAAGTTTGTAGTTTCTGTGTTTTGCTTTGTGTTATTTATCAAATATGTGTGCATGTACTTGAGACAAAAGTTTGCAATTCCAGTGTTCTCTGGCTATTGAAGCATGTTAGTGATTCTCAGATGAATTTTTGAAGTGAATATTTTACTGTCTTCTGGAGGCCTTTACTCTACTTTTGTAGATGGTTGTATGGGGGTAGTAGAGTATGTTACTGGTGTATGGACAGGGCAGAGCAAAATTACACAGTTTTGGACATGCAGACTGAGGGCAACCTATTCTGAGCTGTGGAGATCATGCAACCCATAAAATGATTTTCTGAAAAAAACATACATGTACAAAACATTTGTATGTAATGATAGCAATATTATTTATAAAATTCAGTAACAAAATATTCTAAAGTATTGAATTGTCTTAAGTGTATTATAGATGAATACACTATAATGAAAACTACATATTTCTGATAGGAATATATTTTTGTAATGCATAATGATTAAAAGAAAAATATGTGAACCATATGAACAATTTAAAGGTAAATATAAATATACATATTTCTTGTGAGATTGAAAGTCTCATTTAGTATAAAAATTCTTGGGTTTTGATACTTTTGTCATTCTGGGATACTTGCGTTTAGATTATTGTTTCTTTTTTCTCAAATTTCAAGATCAGTAGAAATTTTATAATTTATTTTACATTAATATATACATTTTATAAACCACCATGAGTGGTTACAGAAAACAAGCAACTCAAGCACAATAAAATAATATCCAGCCATGAAATAGATGAAATCCTATCATTTTCAACAACATGGATCACAAAGGATATTATATTAAAGGTGAAGTGCACCAGGCAATGAAAGAAAAGTTCTGCTTTGTTTCTCTCAAGTGGAATCAATTCCCAGAACCCACATGGTATAAGGAAAGAAACAAGATCTCAAAATTGTTTTCTAACGTTGACAACACACACACAGACAGAGAGAGAGAGAAAGAGAGAGAGAGTAAATCACAAACAATAATAATAGCCTAAATTAAAAAAATATTTTTAAAGAAAGGAAAAAGTAAAATAATTCTTATCTCAAATAAGAGTAGTTATCTTCATTTTCAACTTTGTCACTTACTGCCTTCTGCACATGATGCAAATTTCTGGGTAATTCCTGTCTCAGCAACTGAGGCAATGGTGAGTTGTAATTCAATAATGTCACTGGCAGCTATATGGACAAAACGACCTTAAGTAATTCTGTGGCTTTGCTAGTGATGCTGGATACTAGGAAAAGAAGCAATCGTTATACAATATTGATCATCACAAAGGTAATTCTAACTTTGGATTCAGCAGCTTTTATAGGGCAAAAGGTTATATGATTCCATTCTGGAAAAAAATAAACAACAGAAAAACCTAGCAGAGAGTCAAATATGTGCCCAAGGTATTTTAAGTTTCCGATCTAACATCAGTGTATCAACTCCTTTCTGCCCTGGCTATTTTAGCACCATGGAGCCAGAATTTCTGGTCTGGTTTTCCTTAGATGAGTAATTGAGGTTGTATGGACATTGTTTCTTTCTTTGTTTTATACCTCAGGCCATTTATTAATAACAATATCATTGTTGGGCAATAAATTTAGAAAAGAAAAAAGTCTAGATTTTCTACAGTTGAGAACAGCTAACCACATGCACCAGTGAGACAAGCTTTTCTTGTCCTTATTGCTTCTGTGTGACTGTGGGCATCATAACCTTAGAGCACTGGAATTCAAAGACTAATGAAACCAGACAAAAAGAAAAGAAAACATAGTGTCATATAAAAAGATTTGAAATTGTGAGCACAAATCTTTAATCCAGATGAACATAAAACATTTGGGAGGGACATGACTAGATTGGCGAAGGGAAGGAAGGGTGAGAAAGGATGAGGGTGTTAGAAAAGGAGATAGAACAGGAAAGAACATAACTCATTTTTTTTCTGTGCATGAAAAATTATCAATAAAATAATAAAACTTTAATTGAAATATAAAAAAACAATTCTGTATAGTGTGACACTCAAACTCTTTCAGAAAGCTATATTTTAATAAATATTCTAGTCACTCATTCAAATAAACTCTTCACACTGTTTCTTAATATATGAATTGTAGCACTAAGTCTAGAATCTCAACTTAATGAGCCAATTTTAGTGAAGACAACATTATTTAACTTTATACTCCTTTCACCATTATCCCACAACCTTAATTCTATTCAAATGTATATACCCTAGACTTCTACTTGAACATGTTACAAAAGTCATAGAGTTCTCTAGGATTATAATTTCTCATAGGCCACACTTTATATCTCACCTGTAGGGTCCTGCTTAGCTATGAGTCTGGTTATATGCTAGGAGGAAATCATGGGTGGGCACTCTGCATCATCCTCAATGTCCTCAGAAAAAGTCCCTGTCCCTTCCACAAAGCAAGATTAATTCCCTCCAACAAAAGCAGAGACAGTGATACTATCAAGGTTAGTAGTAGGGATTCATTCTCTACTAATGACGGGGGGAGCTACTTCTGAGATCCACCAGAATTTGAGGGTTCAAAGTTCTCAGCCTCAGTTAGGTCCTCTAACACATCATTATCTCAGGTTTTACGATTTCACTCTTTTCCAATTAGCACTCTCACTTTAACTGTTGCCACCCTTTCTTACTTGGTATTTTAATGTATGCTGTAAATCTGCCAGTCTCGTGACATCATGGATTTGATTTTCAGTAATTCTAGCCCTATTGTTACTGGAAAGAAGATTCCCTTACAGAGCACACTTAGAATCCATTAAGTCAACTATATGTATCTCAAGCTGAGGAATTTCATCTAGATCTTCCTTTTCAATTTCAGTTTATTCCAGACATCTAGATTCAGCCAACAAGCATTATTATTTTCCTAATTTTTCCTCAGATATTCAAATTTGACATATAGAATCAACAGTCTTCTCTTCCATTTTGAAAGAAGTGAATCAACAGTGTCTAATACACTTACTTTTAGTAGTTCTTTTACCATCTAAACCTATGGAATTTTTGATGCCCTCCATGCCAACTAACAGTGAAATCTTTAGGAACTGGAAGTTTAATAGTGTCTAGATACCACCAAGACTGCTAGAGAAATTCGTCCTTATAATTCTTTTTCTTTAGAACTACTTCTGATGCCACAATCTGTGTGAGTCAGGGTTTTCTAGATGACCAGAACAAAGAGCATGCATAAATATGTACATGGAATATATTTGATTCACTTACAAGATAGACTACCTGAGTAGTCTAACAAAAGTTTCTTGTATTTGTTCAGTTCAAGATTTGAATAGTTCAGCAGTCCCAATTGGGCGCTGAAAGCTGAAAGCTTCTTGGAAGATTTCACAGTAGTTCCAATCTGATGCTAAGGTCAAACGATTTCCAGAGAGTCCCACATCAGATACATTGAAGGGCTAAAGAAGCTGGATTTTGTATTAAGGAAAGAATGTCAAGAGCAAAGAGCTACAACAGCAATAAAAAGCAGCGTGACAGAAATGAGAAAGGACAATAATGAAGAATGTGGAACAGCAGCATAAAACAATGAGCTTGCCAGCATAGGGCAAGAGAAGGAAGGTTGGACTCTTCCCTCTTGCATTCTCTTTATCTGGACATCTATTGGAATGTACCATCTAATAGGGGCTGATTCTTTTCCGTCAATTACAGTCTTGCTCAAAGCTTATCTATCAATTCTTGATATCTGTGCCCAAATCTCAGCTTACAAATGTCAAATTGATACCTGTATCTAACTGTACCACAATCCATGAACAACTTATTCTGAATCACAATCCTGTCAAAAACTACCCAAGGAAATCAAATCACAGCCTGTGTAAAAGTTAATTGAATAATCTTTCCCTCTGTAATCTCTTTTTTCTGCATTTTCAAACTAAGAACTAATGAAAACAAAGTCAAACATTTTTTGATTAAGAGTGAGAGATTTCAGTGAAAACCAGACTCTACTGTAGAAAGGGAAGATTAATAATAAGATAGCAGAAGTTTAAGCATTTGGAAGTTGATGACTTACACAACTTATGTATGTTTTAACTAGATCACTAATGTATTACTTCCTCATATAAAATCCCACTAGCTCTTTAACAGCTGCGATTGAAGTTTTTTAGAAACATCTCAACAGGAAGGCATTTTTAAGTTTAGCTACATTTTGCTTTCCTTTTAATTTCAGTAGGAAATTCTTCTTATTTAAAGAGCATAAAGATTCATACTTTGGAGCTTCAAGTATCAACTTTATCTCTCCTGCAGCTGAGCAGAATGCAAGACTCTACCTAGTAAGGCTTGTTTTTTCTCTAATAAAAGCTTTTGCGTTTTCTGTTTGTTGAGGCAAACATTTGCCACTGTACCACTTTCTAAGATAGGAGTTGCCTTCTTTTTGATGTGAGTACTTTCTATTTATTCTCTACTTCCAGTACAATGAAGTACATATAACTGGGTGAATCTCAGTTCATTTTGGGGAAGTATGAGGATGTGGTTCTGAGATGTTAGATCAATATCTTTGTTACATGTCAGGATTTCAGTTATTATTGAACATGATAGTTACACATTTACCATAAAAGAAAGAAATGGATGAAAATTAATGTAAGGAAGAACCATATGAAGATCAATTTTTTATAGGCAAGCATGCCGCAGGCAAGAGCCACAACCTCCAAACCAGCCCCCCCCCCCCCCCCCGGTGACTAAGGTGAGGCAAGGAGTCGGTAAATGGAGAAAAGATACACACAACTCTCTCAACTCTCTCAGCTGAGTGAATCCAAACCCCCCTTATTGAAACTTTGTGCAGTTTTTATGCTAGAAAATTTTGGGACAAAGAATGCTGCACCTGCAAATAGACATGTATTCTCCTAGTCAGCAGAAATCACCTTCAGGATAAACATTTTTTTTCAAGAATCTAACCCATTGATTGAGGGTAAAGGCACTTACAGAACCATTCTCCCAGTATTTCCAAATCTAGCTAATCTATAATGCTCTACCAAAATAGCCATAGGGTCTGGGTTCACATAGTTGTCATTGTTTTAACAGAGACTACATTTTGAGGCTAGTTAAAATACACAGAGGAGATTTGAGCTCCTTTTGATTTCAATAAGGAACATGTTTTCCATTACAATTAACTGTATGTGTGCCATATCTATTATACATTTTTGTAAATGCTATAGATGAATCTGTTGGAGGCGACACGTGATATACATTAATTTTTCCTTTTGGAGGATACCAGTTTCTGGCTGCTGTCATATAAGCTGGCCCATATTAAGTCACTATGGTAGAAGCTATGTTAGAATTTATCTTATTGCTATTTTCTATTAACTTATGTGCTCTATAAGAAACAGTTGTGTACTGATTCTAGTGAACAGATGATATAGTCTCATCTTTATAGAGTTTCTGAATTAGTTCAGCAAGAGTCCTATTTTTTAGCGAGTTTACCCACCTATGTTTTCTCTAATTTCTTTAAAATCAATGTATACATTCTGACTAAAAAGTCTACTTACTGTGTGTGACTAGACATAAAATTTCTAGTTAGGATTTTGATTTGATGGTAAAAACAGGCTTTTTTCTCTAGATCAGGGAGCAGGAAGCTAGACCCCAAAAACCGAAGAACAGATAGAAGACATACCCAATTCCCAGAAGGATTCTTCTTGCCAGAGGTAAAACTTAAATTACTTAGGGAGGAATCCCTAGCACCTGCCGTGGCTGTTACTGTGACTTTCCCCAGCAAACAGGCTTTAAGCCCAAACTGAGCAGTAACACTGGGGTCTGACAATTCCCATATTTTACTTAGTTCTCTTATTTATATCAAATAATGTCATGTCCTTTTTCCAGAAATTGTATCCTTAAAATAATATTCTGCCATGCTGGGACCTTGTCCACCAAGATGGTTGGATAAGAACGCAGCACACGCATATCAACTGATCAGATCTTTCATAGACTTTCACTGAGCACTTTTATTTTCTAGTTGTGGAATGGCTTTACTGCTTTGTGTCACTTAGTATTGTCAAGGTAGCAGTGACCCCCAGCCCTGTAAAATCAGATTAGTGACATAAAAGAAATGCCCCAATGACAACATCTATGTTTCTTCACCAGTCCAACAGCTCTCAGCTCTGCAGGCACTGGCCTCTTGGCTCCTCAATTACAGATATTCTGCCTTGCTTCCTTTATTGCTTACTTCTCTGTGATTTTTTTCTTTGACTTTTCTTGTGTTCATATATTTAAGTAAATTTAACTTGCTTGGATTTCATGCAAGTTAGGGGAAATGGAGAAACATGAAATTATTTTGCAATGCAGCTGATCACATGATTCAAATATAAATGTATTAAAGCAGTTTAAAATTTTTAAAGAAAAATCATTTTGGCATTTATTATCCCTTCTTACTGAAAGAAAAATTAGTTTTGTTGTGATTTTTGAAACAAAATAATTGTGTTATTAGCTCATTTATCACTAAACTGTGACTTTGATTTCATTTCAGAGTCTCCATAACAAAGGAAACTATAATTAAATTATGAACAAGATATAAGTTTACTTGCTCTTCTTAGGTGACTTCTGTAAACAAGATTCTTTCAGCACAAGAATGGATGTGGAGGGACACATATATCCCACCCTTGACAAACTACTGAGGTATTCTTAGTAGTGGCAGATAATGCCTGTACTAATGTGCATACTGTAGAGTACAGCAAGCTGTTAAGCAGGTGACAATCATTAAACACGATAGTTAACAATATAAAAGATATAAATGTGATTAAAGGATGCTTGGAAGGAGGAAATGAAGTAAAGAAAACTGTAGAATGTCATGTTGCAGTAATTAGAATCTACTGTATACATTTATGAAGTTGTCACAGATCAAAAATCAATCAAAGTTTAAATACATTAAATGAATATACATATGTAATACACATGTTAAAATACTCATATTGAAATAGAATTTTGCATCAGGTACAATACAATTTTAATCTGTTTAATATTAAAACATTTTCAAATATCTTGTCTTACAGTTATTCTGTTCTTCTGTTATTTTATAAATAAAAATAAATGCAATGAATGCATTTTAAGTTTTGAATGTATGTGTTATGAGAATTTTCTTTTAAAATGTGAATGAAATGTCTTCTTACTTGGGACACTGCTTCGATTACAGGAAAAAAGAAGCATTCCACTGAAGTGCAACTTGGTCAATTAGGGTTTTGTTGTTGTTGTTGCTGTTCGTCTATTTGTTTGCTTGCTTGGTTATTTGAAGGGCTCTGTATGATGAAATTTTGTTCGTATAGGCAAAATAAACACATGAATGTGATAAAAAGACTCTAGAAAAGAAGGAATAAGGTAGAGAAGAATATAGAAGGTTGTGCTGGAGTAGGTAGAATATACTAAATTCATGTATGAAATCGTCAAAGATCAAAGTCAATAAAAGTTTAAATATATGCATACAGGAACATAGGATTCTTCTGGGAAGCTGTGTCACTGATGGAAAAAATATTTTTCTATGTCCCAGTGTCAGATACAGGTGTCTGCTTGACAATTGAAAGATGAGGCTTTGGGGAAAACCTGAACAACCTGTGAGAGGTGATCTGGAAGCAATGGTGGAATAAATGAAGTGATAGTAAAGATTTAGGGATACTCTCCAGAAGGTTTGCCTTTCTTTTGTAAATTTCTGTGGATATGTTGTGATATGTTTCCCAAGCTCTTGGTGTTCCTAAGGAACCCTAGGAATAGTGAGCAAGAATAAAAGGCTTTTTCCTTTTAAGTTGTTTGACCATGTATTTATCTGAAAAATTAAGAGAAACTTCAATGCCCAGTAACATTAGCCTCCATAAATTGTGGGGATGGTGTCCCTGTCCACTGTTATCCCTTAAATGCCTAAAATGAGGAAAATGTGACCTTGTGAGCCTCTCCCTGCTCTGTGATGGAAAGTTAATGGTCCCAATGTTGTGTGACCTGCTCTAGATAATTAGAGCTGCTGATAGTCCACATGGGCAATGACCATATCATTTCCAGAAGGATAATGTTCTGCTATAGGCTATTATGTAGCAGAGCAGTAAATATTCTTTAGTTAAACTGAATTTGTATAGGATGACAATTTGTAAAACAGTAGGGTATGTCTACAGTTTGCACGTTTAGCATTTTTGAGTAATCAAGGTTATCTCAAGATAATTTTCAGAATCCATTAAGAATAAAACTTGGCAATAAAAGTGGAAAGAAGTAAGTATGCAGAGTTAAAAAGTAAAAATTATGGATCCATGTATAAAAAATCTGTCTACTCAATATACACTAGACACATTATTTTCTATTTCTGTTACTAATAATGTGAATGAAGAATTCAAATACCATGAAAAAAATTTTCTTTCATTTATCAAACTGATTTTTATATTGTTCTATATTGTATCAGATTAAAAAAACTCAGTATCATCCTAACCTGTTAACTTTTACTTTCTTATGTGGCATAGTCTTGTAGAACATAACCTTCTAAAGTGAATAATTTTTTCAGAATAAATACAGCATATGGATTTACAGATAGCTAAATAAACTAAAAATACTGCCATTTATCTTTAAATCTCTAAGCAACTTTGATTAATTTAAGCACAAAGAGAATGAAAAATTGTCCCTCTGTATCAATTCACAAGAGAAAGAAATGTGAAATAATTATTTGTTCTTCTCAAACAGTATACATTGTTTGAAGCTCAATTAAAATAATAAATATTCAAAATCACTATTAATAGCAATTGATGAAAATTGTGCTTATATTCAATGTAAAGATAATGTGAACTCTAATTTGATTATGTATGTGATCAGAGATACAGTAATGCTTGTAAAGCACAGGAAATATTCATAAACACTTAACTTTTATATTTTCAAAAGGAATCATATAATTGAACTGGGTCACAGTGGGATCTTGTAGATAATTTTAATTCAGTTCTGATTTGGTCCAGTGAGTGTATATTGTAGAAATAGTGGTTTGCAAAATTACTCTTCCATTTCATTAAGACATATTACTACACATGGTGTGCTTATAATATTAACTCATCTTACTTTCCTAAGTATTTTCTTTATTAGATGCTTCTAGATTTCATGACAATATTCAATATCTTGTGAAAAGCCTAGTTCCTGTTTCATCTTGAGAATTGAATGAACTACATAATTAATCAGCCCCAAGCTGCTGGATAGCTTTCTCTAAAAGTGCAGAATCTCAGTACCTGCATCTATGCTTTAACCTTACTCCACCTTATTTTCCTCAAGTCTCCTGTTATCCAAATTTAAATTCATATTAAATTGAAATAGTGTATATAATAAATCACCTAAAGGGAATGAACACGGTTTAAATAGAAAATGGAATCAAAGAGCACTACCTTGATAGAGTTGGTTCTTCACCTAACCAAAGCACAATTATACGAGCTGCTCAAGAAGTCTTCATTATAGTTGTATGCTGACGTGTTTGATGTTCATGTTGTCAGAAGCCAGTTATTTTCACTTTGAAGTATGCTGTCTGAAAAGAAGCTCAGATTCTATGGTTACTATTTTTTTATAGGAAACACATTACTTTGGTCATTTACTTCTCTTACTACATTTAGTAGTTACCCTCAATTAATTTACTGTGGACTTTAAACAGAATTGTGTACCAAGGTTTAGGTGATCATTATTTTGGTAGCATAATCCTCAAAATAATTAAAATTATAGTCTTTGTCTTCAACATCATTGCTAGAACAAATCAGAAAACATATTATTTGCTGGTCACTGAGTTGAGATTCAGTAAACGTTATCCTTTTGTAAATTTATCCATCACAAATTTCAGTTTTATGTCTACTTCTTTTATTTCCACTCATACAAACTCCCTTCCCTCCTCCACCCCCTCCACACCACCCCCCCTTCCTCCTTCTTTCCCCCCTCTTTCTCCCCATCTCCCAATGCCCCCCCCAATCCCAGAAGCATCCTTTACTGTGCATGCCAAACACTCCTCTGGGTCCTCCTCTCCGATGAGGTGCAAGGACCTAGCAGCATTTCCCAAAACCCTGTCCTGTGTTCCCCTTAAGCATAGGAACACTACTGTAGCTGTCAATCCCTAGCCTCCAAGGATCCTAGTGCCTTTAGTCCATGCTAGACTTTGTGGTGTCAATAATGTGTTGGAAATTGCGCAGGGCAGGCCAACTCCAATTATGATTGCTTCGGCCCTAACTTGTGTGGAGTATCTTGCATATAATTACTCCTCCCATCCTTGTGCTCTTACAATCTTACTGCTCCTTCTTCTGCAAATTTCCCCTTAGGATGGGAGAGATCAGGAGGGCCTAGTACCAGGTGGTTGATACAGAGTCTCTGATGTTCTGAATTTTGGTTTGTTGATTTTGATTTTTTCAGTTTTGCTGCTCCTGCAATGCCCTTGGCTCCATCCTGATAAAAACCTGTTAAATTAGAGTCTTGTTATAAGAGTATGTTCAATATTTCTTGAGAAATGGTGTGATCAGTTATTTCTGTTTGCAAAGCTGATATGATTATAAATAAAACTCAATCAGAATGCTTCAGAAGCTAGATTTCTTGCAGTGTTTCTATGTTCCATATTGGCTATGCATATATACATTATACAAAAACTTAATTTCCTATGTAGTACTCCTTTGTATTAGGATATATACCATGTACACTTGCTCAAACTCACATTCCTGCATCACTTCATATATTCCTTATAAATTCAGTATTTTCCAAAGCAAAACTCCCAAAGTGAGTACCTGTATAAGTAAGAGTGACACATATGGACAAAACGTATGTCATGTTGAAAGGTATTTCATGTGGAAGTTATTTATGTAACATCTATAATAGGTAAAAGCTAATTCTCTTATGAGTGGATATCTGAATTATTTCAAATAATTTTTATTTTACTTTACACATAATGAATAGTTTAGTTTTCATTTATCACTTTTTGACAATGTTCTTAAATCCTACACAATTCATCAAAAGAATAAAACTAAATAAAATCCTTGTAGAGAAAGAATAAAAGATTATTTAGATACTCTGCATGTGAAAGCCTAAAGAATATTACAGGATTAAATTTGGAAAATTTGCTTTCTACACTGCAGCCACTCTCCACAATGAATGGTAAGAATTTACATATTAATTGAAGCAAACACTATATATAGAAGTAGATATAAGCATATGTGGTATATTTATTATTAATGTATTTTGTGTTGTGTCTGATATATTTAGCTTCAAAAAAAATCTGGTCAGCAAATTGTTTTGAGATAATTGATATTTCATATGGAAACAAAATGAATTACACAGAATTAGAGATTGATTTTTGTATTATGACTATGTTTATATCTTGGAGAACAGTTAAGTGGTAGAGCATGTTTGTTAAATATTCAAGACCTTGGGTTCAGACTCAAGTACCATTAATATTTTAGAAGGAATAAGATGTATAAAAGGCCTAAGCTTCAAACCTTCTACAAATGAATATTTACATTTCTGGAATAATCAAGATGTCCAAGAGGTATCCAGGAAATATAAACAATAGATTACCATGATTAACAAAAGGTAACCAAGAAATATAGCTATGCGAATAGATAAGTAACATGATTTTATAATTGTACATATTTAAGTATATGGATATAGAATATATGAAAAAAATCTAAAAGTCAATAAGTGATAAATCTGGAAAAATCCATAAAAACAGATTTGAATTTTAACAATTTTTAATGTTCATGTAAAAGATCACTATTATTATCAGGGAAGTAAAAATTCAAATGCAGTTGTGGTGGAAAAGAGTCTCTGTTCCTGGTCAAAGACTATGTGTGATTTTTTTTCATAATGGCTTTACCTTGGGCACAAGTGTGAGACATCAGAGCTTCCAATAACTGATTCAAAGTCAGTATGATGATGTCTCTGAGAGTATTTCAGTCAGCATTTCAGGGACATCTGGTCCACAGCTCTTGCAAGTTTGCCTTCTCAGTCATGTAAAGCATTTCTTTAAAAAGTAAAGGATGGCTTTTGCGCTGAAGTCTGTGCTCAGCACAGGGCTCAGGGCTTGTCTTCAGCCACTCCCTTGGATTGCAGGACACCAGCAGGCTTGGTTGAGTAGGATTTTCCCTCTCCTGGGAATCAGTGCATGGCAGCCTTAAATAACACCCCTCCACTGATAGTCTGGAGTTACTGGAGAGCAGTCTTCATCATGAAGTTTCTTATACATAGATATGAGCTAAGGTAGTAATGGAATTCCTGCACTTGAGGCCACCCTGGAAGAGATTTTTCACATTATTATTAATGAAAATGTTCCACATCTAAAAAAAAACATTCCCCATCCAGGTATGACCAAAACAGAAACTAGCCATGACAAATTATAATCTAAACAACACAGATTGTGATAAAGACTGAAATAAAATGAGAGTGTTAAGAGAAAAAAAAGTCACATTTGAAGGTAAACTTATTAAAATAACAGCTCATTTTTCAATGGGAACAGTAAAAGCCAGAAGAGATTGGAAAGATATACTTTAAGTCATAACTGATCACAAATGCCAACCCAGACTAATATATCCATTAAAACTATAAATTGTGATTCAAGATGGAAGGAAAAATCTTCTATTAAAAGGACATACTAAAGGCTTACATGAACACCAACCCAGGTTTACAAAAGAGGCTTGAAGATAAGGATAACATATTTAAGAGAACAGAAGGGAAAAAAATGCCAACATAACTTTCTGGCAAAGAAATACAAATATTAAATACCACAAAACACAAAAATGATAGTAACCAAAAATCTATCTCAATTATAACCTAAACATTAATGGAATCAACTCTTCAACCAAAGACAGACTAAAAACATGGACGAATTATCACAGACAAGCAATCTGCTGCCTTCAGCAAAAGGCTGGTCAAAAGTACTGGAAGCTAATGGAAAAAGGAAACAAGCGGGAGTAACAATTCTGATATCTGACAAAATAGGTTCAAACCAAAAGAAATAATGAGAGACACAGAAGGATACTACATATAAGTCAAAGAAATAATTCATCAGGAAAACTTCTCAATATTCAACATATTAACACCTAAATGACACAAGAACCCAGTCAGGATTATAGTAGGGGACACTAACACCCTTCTCTCACTACTGAATATATGAATAAGCCAAAAAATTAACAGAGAAACACTGGAACTCAATTGAACCATCCAAATGGACCTGACTGAGTGCTACAGAATTTCCCATCTCAACAATAAGAAGTACAAATTCTTTACAGCAGCCCTGCAACCGTCTCCAAAATAGACCAAATATTAGAGGCAAATCTCCACGTATATAGGAAAGTTGAAATAATATCCTGCACCATATCTGACAACCATGGAATAAAACTACACATCATCAACAAAACAAATGTCAGAAAATAAACAAATTTTTGGAAATTAAATACCATGATAATGAATGAGGAATAGATACAAGAAGTCAAAAGAGAAATTCAAAAACTCATAGAAAGAAATGATAATGAAAATACAACACATTAAAATCTTTGGGATATATTGAAAACTGTCCTCAGAGGAAAATTTATAGCACTCAATGCCTATATTAAAAAAATGGAAACATCATAAGTAAACGACTTAAGAGTACAACTTAAATTTTTAGAGAGAAAAGAACAATCCAATCCCAAAAGTAGCAGATGAAGAGAAATTAGTAAAATCTGGGGAGAAATATCTGGAATTGAGGTAAAGAAAACAATACAAAGAATCAACCAAAGAGCTGGTTCTTTGAAAAAAATCAACAAGATGATAAACCCTTGGCCAAATTAATGAAAACCAAAGGGAGGAAACCAAAATAAATAAATAAATAAAATAAGATATGAAAATGGAGTCAGTTATAATGGAAGCCAATGAAATTAAGACAATATAAGGTCACACATCAAAAATTTATACTCAACAAGTTTGACAATCAGAAAGAAATCTATGAATCTCTTAATACGCACAACTTAACAAAATTCAACCAGGATAAATTGAATTATTTAAACAGTGCTATAGCAAGTGATGAAATTTAAAAAAATATTTTAAAAAAATCTACCCACCAAAAATGTCCAGCTCCAGAATGATTCAGGGCAGAATTCTATAAAGCAGTTGAATGATAGCTAATACCACTATCACTTAAAGTATTCCATAAAATAACACAGGAAGGAACACTCCCTAAATTTTTCTACAAAGCTAATAATACTATAATCCCCAAACCAAATTAAAATACAATAAAAAAGAAAAGTATAGTCTAGTCTCATTGATGTACAAAGATGCAAAGCGCATCAAATAAGGCCACTGTCAAGAAAGACCAATAATTAGCGAGATATCTAATTGGATCCATGGTCAGCCTCCATCTTGATCTCTGGTACTTGGAGAGGTTTCACGTACTGACTTGTCTTCTGAATCATGGGGTGGGAGAGAGTTAGTGATTAGTAAACTGAAATGGTATCTTGTAGGCTGACCCTACCCACTACTGTTCCCTACTTACCCTCCCTCTCCTTCAAACCTTCTCTTAGACATTGGCCTCTCCTTAACAGTTTCTGTATTATTGGATAAGAGAGGATCTTAAAGCCCAGATATGATACAGCTTTGTGCAGTACAAGAAGAGCAAAATGGACTACTACAAACAACCTCAATACAGAATAGCAGCATCTCTACAATGATCATTTGACTAGGCCCAGCTCTCCCCATCTGGGACGTCAGGGTATTTTCCAAAGTGGGGGCAGTAAAACTGTAAGAGCCTACTGATGAAGAGTTTTGTTACTAAACAGGCCACTCAACTCAAGATAGGGCAGCCACAGCCAGGACCTTATGGCCATGAGATTTGAAATCATCAGATCTGCACAGCGGTGAACATGTCAGCATACCCCTAAGGACTGTTCGGGATATCAGGAGAAATAGTTTCAGTCAGTAGAATCCTTAGAGAAAAGGGGTCAGACAGGAGAATAGGAAGGAGTAGACTGGGCCCACATAGGGATGGGAGGAAGTGTATGTATGGATGGGAGCAGAAGGGTTGGGAGGCAGGAAGGGAAGGGGAAATGAGGGAGGTAACAAGAATGTACATAAAAATGTAAATTTTATAAGTTTACTTTTTAAAAAGTAAAGGATGAAAAAGGAAGTCCTTGCTTTTTTTGATCGGTATTCAGGGTTTTCCATTCCTGATGCTCTGATCAAGTTCCTGTCATTTTTCCTGTCATCCATAAAGCTGGAGAAATTTTCTTCAGTTGTCCATTTTAATGATATCAACTCCTTGTTTTACTTTCCCCACACTCCCTTCAATGTCTGAACCACATTATCATTAGCTGCAGGATCTTCCCACAAAGGCAGAAACACTGACTAGGGCTAAGCTACCTTTTATTTTTACTGCTGTATTAATTGATGAAAGACTGCATTATTTCCCAAAATAATTTGGGAAATGTCGAATTCTAATATCAGTTTTTTATTCTCAAATCCATCTTAATGATAAGAGTTTAAAATACTGATCTATGATCTTGAAGCTCTGTATTCCTACATATTTAACTAGCAGATATCTGTAAGTATTCAGAAAAATTTATATAAGAACATAAATGTGTCTTTAACAGGCACTCAAAGGATTCAAATTTTCATTAAGAGAAACTACTAATTAAGATGAGAGTTAGTTGTATGAGATCCTACTTATTAATAGAGTAGAAAGCAATACTCAAAGTCAAAAAGTAGAAATATTACAGAATGTCATAGTTATGAACAGGTGTTAACTTGATGGTTGAGGGTTTGAGCTCTGGGCACCTTTGAAGAGAATTAGTAGTTGAGTTAAGCCCAGAGCAAACCAAAAGGAGATTTTCTAGTTGATGGGGCAGACCTTGAAGAGGTGATTAAATACAGAGAGTTGGTTGAGGAAGTGGCATCCTTGTGTACACTTGTGTACACTCGTCTGGCAAGTAAGGATCATCTTTCTCTCAGCCATTACACAGAGATGTTGTGGACAGTTCCCTCAGTCCTGGTGTTGGTGTGAGCTCTCCTGTCAAGCTGAGAACTGTTACCAGTAATTGTAAAAGACAATAAATGCCTCATTCCCTTAAGCCATTTGATAGTCATTTATCAGCAACCATGCAGGGGAACTGCAGCACAGAGGCAACCTAACAATAAATCTGAATTTTGAAGAGTATAAACTCTATAATTACATGAAGTATTAAAATAAGCCAAACTAGTCTTGGAGACATAATATGATCAGATTTTATCCATGAGTTTGACTAGAGTGGAAACACAGAGGAAATATTTAAGGCAATGGAAATGTTCAGTATGTCATTTGGGGTAGTTATATGGATGCTGCATTTTCTTAAAGTGTGTAATTTATAGAAAATATGCAAATAGCAGAATTCCTTTTAGTTTGGATTCATTGTCAGGATTTAAACACTTCTGGTTGCTTTTTGAAGTGATCTATTATAAAACTTTAAAGTGCTTACTTTACCTCACAGGATGGTTATTTCTCTTTAAGGTAAACTCATATAACTGAACCAGTAAGTTTAATTCCTACAAACTGCTCCTGGATATTTTAGCGATAGATCAGATGTTCATTTCTTCTTTGAAATCCAATTGAAATGGTAATTAGCCATGATCATTCATTTTTAGAATAGCTCCTATGAATGAACAAACTCATCAATACAATTGATCCATTTATTCTTTAGTCATAGAATGTATTAGGCACAAATTGAAAAATATATATATATCAATTTATGTAGCTAATAATTAGAACATGCATTCTGTTATAACTATTCTATGTGCTTTTTGAACCTCAGGATAGACAAGATCTTTTTTCATGCAGTTTATAATCATGAAAAGGGAATTTGATGCAAAATAAAAAGAGTGAATCTGCATTTATTTTTAAGCAGCTTCTGCTTCTTGAATGCATCTGTCGGGGAGTGGATGGGTCTCATTGTGACCTCCCAGACTTCAGTAGAATCCTAATGCTTCCATCTCCTGCCTTGAAGTGCTAGAAAAACACAAGATTGAATGGATAATTAGGAATGAACAGAATACAAACTAATCTTTGCCCCATACTATATCAATATAGCTCTTTTCTTAATAACAGATCCCAATGTAATGCTATTAATTATTTATGTAGGCTATAGCATCATTGAAACTATTTATGGAGTACTAAAGATAACTGACATTGTTTATTATGTTATGTAGATGAACTATATGTAATATGTCTCCTAAAAAAAATCATTGTGTTGAAGCAAATAGTCATTGGCCCTACGTATAGCTATCTAGATTTACAAGAGTGGAGAAAACTATGCAGAATCAATGTTTGATAATTTTTAAAGTTGTGAGTTCTTAATAAAGTAATCATATTAAGCAGAAATGAAACTGAGAGGAACAATTATTTGAATGACTTTATAAAGCAAAACTTCAATTCAGGAAAAATTCAGTAATTCATACAGTTACACTGTGAGGTAGAAAAGATAAAATGATTATTTTGATGATAATTACAGTCTTTTATTGTGATTTATCTCTTTAGGAGAAACATAAGACTTTATAGTAAAGTACTTAAAGGAATTTCTTTGTTCCTTCCCCCCACCAGTTTTTATTCATAGCACAGTACAATGACTTAACCTCTGTCAAACATTTAAAGAACAAAACAGTTAAGCTTACTATATAAAGATTAAGACCTATCAGCTCTTCTTGGAAATGATTTCCAGCATTAAGTGGCATATCTCTGATCTTGGTGTATGTAACTTCCTGTATGAATCATCATCTTTTTGGACTTCCCTGCTGGAAATGCTACTGACCTTAATGTGGAATTACTTAATATAAGCAGCATTCATTATGTTGCTGTCCTTCCTGTGTATGACACTGGAACGTTTTACATAATCTTTAACCAGATAATATTCATTAGATATCATAGAAGAATCAATAAAAGCATAATGAATATTTACTTTGTCTGAAATCTATTCAAAAGAGGTTATTTCCAATATTTTATTTATATATGCTTTTGTTTAAAATCATCAAATTATGAAATTTGTTTTAATATGTTTTTCAATAGAGCATAATGATAACTGTTGGTGTCTTGTTAGAAGGAAATGAAGTTAAATCAAAGAACATGCTTTAACATGGATCACAGGCTCTAAGATCCTTAGAGGCAAGGAATTAATAGCCACAATAGTGTTCCTATACTAAAGGGGAACACAAAAAAGAGCTCTAGGCAATGCTACTGAGTTTTTATACCTCATCTGAGAGGACCCAGAGGGAAGTTTGACATGCACTCTAAAGGATGCTCCAGGAATGGGGGGAACCCCACTGGGAGAAAGAGAGGGAGGGGGGAAAGGAAAGGGGAAAAAGGAGGAGGGAGTAAGGGGATCCAAGGAGGAGTGGAGGGAGGGAGAGGAATGGGATACCTATCAAGTTTGTATGAGTGGAAAAAAATTAAAGAAAAAGAACATGCCTTAAAATTTTAACTAATTTATTCTTCTTTCAATAGATAATAAAATTATAGTCAAATTCTCAGGTCCAAGTGTTCAAATTTATGAGTGAAAAAAAGTGAAAATAAAGACAAGATAAATTCACATACTTTAAAAAGTACAGTAACAATCTGAACCTCCCAGGAGTAGGTTAGGGGAATAAATTATTTACTGACTGACTTCAAAAGGAAGTGCTTATAAATTAGACCCTGTTGGAACAGTTTTTTCCTCTCCTTAAAAAAAGGATTAAAAAGAAGCTTTTATAAAAATGTCAATTAGCACTTCTATTTTATGATGCTGGCACATATACCATTTTTGAAACCTTCTTTGGGAATATTCACAACTTAGGGTAGATCATATCCTCTCTTAATATGAAGATCTCAATTAAGATGTATTAAAAATTTTGTGATGAAGCAAATTAAAAAATTGTTGATATAAGTAAATGACATATATTAATTTACTTTGCTGGCACATGGTTGCTTTTAGCAGTAGGGGATGGTTATTTAAAGAGCTAAATTACTCTGTGGGGTGTAGATGAAACCAGGCAATGAATGGCTCCAATCAAGCCACCCACATTGTTGTGGGATGTTTGTGACTATGGCATTATCAGTGCTATTACCCAAAATATACTGCTAATTGTAATCTGTTTTTTGAATGTAGGAGAATTTAAATGGTATCTTACTCTTAAGGTTTATAACAGTGTTCAAAGTATAATTATCGTATGAAAGACTATTCTTTAAATAATTTGAAAAGACAATTAACTGTATTAGATACAGAAATGCACTTACATGCAGAAAGACACATCAAAACCCAACAGCCTTTTAATCAAAAGAATCAAACTGTTTATATGAAGAAAAAATAGGAACATAGTTTTTGACTGAAGGACCCAGGAAAAATAGATTTGCTGAACTGTGAGCTTTTATACATAATTAAAAAATAATTTGTCGGGGCTGGAGAGGTGGCTCAGGGGTTAAGCCTCTGCTTTGCAGGCAGGGTCCTGAGTTCCTAGACCCCACGTATAGACGCCAGCGGAAGCAGGCAGCCTGCATTTCTGGTCCTGGTAGGGCAGAACCTGTGAATCTCAGGGCCGAGTAAACAAGGAGGAGGTGAAGGCGGTCCATCGTGGTTCCCGAATTCGTCCGTGGTTCTACACATACACAGACACACACACACACACAGACACACACACACGTACACACACATACATGCACAATTGAATAAATAATAAAAATATAATTTGTCATACTATATAACGTCTGCCATAATAGTTGTCCCAGAATCTTGACTGCTAAGTGGCTGTGGAATATCCTCCCCCTGAAACTAGACCACTAAGTAATTTCTCCACCCCATTCTCTTCAATTTTCATGAAATATTGCCAAAGAAGAGATGTTAGGAATGTAAGAGCCAGGGGATGGGGAGGAACACCGTTAAATAATGTTGTGCGGATAGGAGAGGGATGATACAAAAATGAACTCAAGCAAGTTCATGTTTACCCTAGCAAGACTTATGTAAGTGTCAACACCTCAAAATGGAAACCCGATGAGAAACCACATACTTAGGGGTACTATTGAGTATGAAGGCTGAGTGTGGGAAAGGTGATTTTTTTTTCAGTATCTAGGCTCCATTAAGTGCCCAGGTACACAATGCTTCAGATAACACATATGATACACACATACACACACACATGATAATAAGAGGGAGACTGGATAGGAAAAAGATTTTCTTTTTTTTCAGTTCTGATTTTTTCTCCCACATTTAATTTTTTTTCCTAATCGTACAAGCTCAATAGGTATCCCCTTCTTTCCCTCCTTCTCCCTTCCCCAGTACCTCTCCCTTTCCCAGTACTTCTCTCTTTCCCCCTTCCATCCCTGAAACATCCTTTTATGCGAATGCCAAACCTCCTTCTGAGTCCTCCACTGTAGTACATGTTCAGGACTCAGTGGAATAGCCCAGAGCCCCTTCTTGGGCTCCCAGTTAGTATGGGAACTCTATTAAGACTGTTAATCCCTTTCGTCTAAGGACCCTACTGCCTAGAGCTTTTCTTTAAAAGTTTCAAACAGTGAATTTTCATCATATTCAATCTTAGTTACACTTACATATCTCAGTTCCTTCTCCTGCTGAGAATCTTTTTTTCAAACAAGTTTCTCTCTACTTTTTATGTCTATTCTTTTTTAAAAGAAATTCATTTTTATTTTATCTCTTCCCAACATCCCCATTTCCATTCTCCCTCTTTCTCCCCTGGCAACCCTTCATCTTCTTCGTCTTCAACTCATCACACCCCCTCCTACTTTTCACTTGTGTGGTGCACTGTGCTTCATCTACTACTTTGTCTTTGATGCTTAACATGATTTTGGATTCAGCTAGTATCATAGATCAGTGTAACAACATCTTCCTTTTCTTTTTGCATTATTTTATTTCTTAAGATAGCTGAATATAGCCATAGTTGTGAAAACAGAACATACAGTGTGGTTCACAGAGCTTTCAGACTAAGAAATGTGATTCAACTGCTCAGAAATAATCAATTTTGGGGTTGGAGAGGTGGCTCAGGGCTTAAGCCTCCGCCTTGCAGGCGGAAGGTCCCGAGTTCAGATCCCAGATCCCACGTATAGACGCCAGGCGGAAGCGGGGGCAGCCTGCGCTTCTGGTCCTGGTAGGGCGGAGCCTGTGAATCCCGGGGCAGAAGGAGGTGGAGGCGTCCATGGTGGCTCGCGAATTCGTCCGTGGTTCTACACATACACAGACACACACATACACACACACACACACACACACACACACATACACACACGCGCACATACACACAGTTGAATAAATAATAATAAAATTTAAAAAAAAAAGAAATAATCAATTTTAATCTGGAATAATGAAAGTGCTCTGGAGATTATGGTAACATCTGTGTCGAATGTTAACATGCATAATCTATTAACTTAAAATATTTAAAATAAATTTTGTGCATTTAGTCAAGTGATAACAACTTTTATATTTCTGCATATTTTGATTGTTATAGTTACTGTAGTTACTCATTAAGATTTGGAAAACTCAAGAACTATAGCAGATAATATCACCATTAAAATGTAAGATTTAAAACATTTTCTGACATAAATGTAAGATTACATAGATTTTGCCTGAGCAATATGGGCATTAATATAGGCTTTCTTGACTGCATATACAAAGGAGATTTATAAAGTATGGTTTTTAATGACATACAAAGAAGTGTATTATAGGGTTCCCCACCTACAAACACACACACATATACATACACACACACTGCACACACACACACACACACACACACACACACACACACACACAGACACACTAGGAGACAACTCCAGGCCGTCAAGATGGAGAAAGGCAAGTTCGCTGCTGCTTCTCCACCTTAACTCTCCAGAGACTCAAACATGGCAGGGAATTTGTCAAAGCAAAATCTCGTTTTATTGGAGGTAACAAAACAGCTTATATAGACAAAAGACCACAAGGCGTGAAACAGGCAGCCAATTATGTTAAAGATCAACACAGCATGCAAGCTTTATAGGTCAAACTCAACTTATTTCTGTAAGGAAGGCAGGTCAACTCCTATAAACCAATTAGGGCTCTTTGCAATGTGATCAGGGTTACGCCCAGGACACTAGCTCTCAGTGCCATGTTGGTCCCATGTCCTCAACTATGCCCTGCCGTAATTCCTGGGTGGGCCCAACAGTATATTTCCTTTTAATAATTTCCTTATTTTATTTATTTATCTGTTAACTTGAAAGAAAAGGAAGAACAAGACAGAAACATATATACATATGTACTATGGTACATGTATAAATCAGAATGTTGCTTTCAGAAGCCATTTCATTCTTGAAATTATTTGAGCTTCTGGGGTTTGATCTCAGGTTGTCTGTTCATGTATAGATACTTTTAATCCCTGAGAAATCTCCATAGCCCATAGTTTTTGGTGTTAGTCTTGATTCCTATGAATAGACTGTTACTTTTGGCAAGCCTTTGCTAAATGCAGAAGATTTTTTTCATTTTTTATTAAAAATTTTTTTATTTACAAACAAAATGGTTTCTGTCCCATGCCCCTTGTACCTTCCCTCCCCACATCCACTATTCTACCTGACCCTCCCTTCACATAGCCATCCCTGTTCCTTCTGAACTCATGTCTCTCTACATGTGTGAACTATAGGGCTCCCATGTTGATCATTTGTACTCATAAAACACCAATCTTCTGTGATAGTATAAATGTCCCTTCAGATGGGGCTCCCCTTCAAAGGTCCAGCACCTGACCCTAGGTTTTCCACTGAGTGTAGTTGTTGCTCCAAAGCTATACTTGCTGGAATCCCATTAAATGTAGTTGTTTCTCTTGAGATAAACCAGTTGGTTCATGGGGTAATGTAGACATGTCAGCCATTGTGAAGATCTGGTGATAGTAGACCTCGCTGCAATAAGCTCCTCAATGCAGCAGTTCTATCATGACTGGACTATCCTGGTGGACAGTACACCTATTATATATACACTATCAAACTTATTTCTCTCAGTATTCAACTTTCAGAACACCATAATCTTTCACTCTTTTATTCTTCATGGTTTGTGAGGGTAAATTTACTCATGTGACCCCATTCACTTAGTCATTTACCGGAGACATTAGTTCTTTCCATCAAGTCATGCCTTGGTGAAGATCAGGAAATTAAAAAAAATCAAAAGTAAACACATGTGAAAATGTCTGTCAATTTTAGTGTGGTCTGGTCATTGTGAGCAATATTTCTGTGTTGATTTTTATGATAAAATCCTTAGCACATTTAAAAAATTTAGCTAGTGTCTTTCTTATTGGAAAATACAGATTTGTCAAATGATCTTTACTTTCTTCTTTCAAGTTATCACACTATCATCCATACATTAGAAAAGACATGTAAAGGTCCACTTTGTCCACGTTTCAATAGACCTTCTAACTCTATCTAAGGGATGATTGGAATTCTTCATTGTTCTCCACTTTTTGTGTATTATGTATATTTTGTGTATTATGTGTTTGTTATATCTTAGAGCCTACTTTTTAATTCCAACCTGTAGCTTGCATGAAAGATACAGTTTATATTAAGCTTGTGGTGCCCTTTTTGGAATCTATTTTATGTTGTTTGTTTGTTTGTTTGTTTTATCTGTTCCCCTGAAATACATTCTACCACATCATATAGAACTAGGTTCAGGTTCAGAAGCAGAACTGTATCAAGTAGATAAAGTAAAATCTAGTAGCAAGAGGTGGTGGTAAAAATAAATGTCATGGAAGGCCAATTCTAAGCTTCTCAAGTCATGGAACATTGCAAAATCATGGTGCTAAACAGTGCCTCTTACAAACACCCTTCTTTGTTGGGCTCTGAGTTTGTAGATTAGAGACCACTAGGAACTCTAGCTTTTAAGATTCAATGATGTTTCTTGGGCTGTCTTCATAGGTTGTAAGATAAATGCTGCCATATTTCTAATTTCAGTTTTAAAAAGTAAGATATGAAATATTATGTGATATATTTCATACATGTAGGTGAATGTATAGCCATGTGCTCATGTTTGCGCATATGCACATACAGAGAACAGTCTTGGAAGTCATTCTTTGGAAGCTACCAATCTTCACTCTCGGACAAAGAAGTTGACAAGTAAGGATGTAGCTTACTCTGCCTCCTGAGTTCTGGAATTATAAGCACCTGCTACCAGTTTTCTTACATGGTTTCTGGTATTCAACTCTGGCCAATATGTTTGTGTGGTATGGTAGTTAACCTTGGTTGTCCACCTGACTACACTTGGGAAAACAGATTAGCTGTCAGATCACCTGACGAGATGTGGGTGCTACATTCCAGTAGTAGACCAAATAAAAAGGAGTACATGAAAGAGGAGCTTGACTCTCTCTCTTGACTCTACTGCCACCTTTCCTAGTTGACAACAGTTTCTTCCGTAACCCCCTCAAACATGGTTAAAGTCCTGAGATTCACATGGCAAACACTTTACTAACAGAGCTATTGTTATACCCTAACATAAATCATTTTAAAATCCTCTACTCCAAATTAAGTTTGAGATTTCTTATATTTTTAGTAACTGTAGTATGTTTACACAGTTATATCAAGTTCAGTTCATTGTTATGTAATATTAAGAATTAATTTATTTCTAGAGACTATATTTCCAATGATATTCTCTAAGTGGAATTAGGATCTCAGAATGAAATTTCAAAATACTTGTAATAAAGGGCGTATAGTATATATGGAATGCGAATAAGGATGAAAAACCATCAGAATAACTGATTATCAAATACTTGAGCCTCAAGAGTAGAAGACCCCCTACCATATGCTCTTAAAAATATAATACACTGCTAGGAGACTGAGACAGTGATGTCTCTAAACACACAGTCAGATAACTACTGAGCCACTAAATTCTGAACCCTCACTAGGGTTGAGGACTCACAGGGAGGTTCAGTGTCCACATAAACTGATGCTCTGGGGGATGGGATGGAGGAAGTAGAAGTGGTAGGCACTGGGAGAGGGGAACAGAAGGAGAAGGATGAGAGGAAAGAAATGGCAGGGGAGGACAGCGAGAAGAGACAGAAGAGGTCCTTTCATCCTTCCCTTCCCCCCATCCCTCCCATGTTTTTCTCTTTCCCTATCCCTCCCTCTTTTCTCCCTTTACTCCTTTCTTCCTCTTGGTGTTTGCCACCTCCTTCCTTCCATCCTCCTGTCTATCAGCTTATATGGTCCCTGAAGTTCCCTCTGAGTCATCTCCTCTAGAGAGGGTTCAGTACTGTGTGGTATACCTTGGGGCCTCTTCTTGGTTCACCCATTAATATGGGACCTCTGTTATATTTGTCTAAGGATCTTGTCCAAGGATCATACTGCCTGAGTCCAACTGTTCTGAGATCTTCACTAGTCTGTGGGGACTTTTTGACATGTCTGCTATTGAATGGCACCATATTTCAAGGTCAACTTAGATATCAAAGTTGCCACTTAGATATCAAAGAGAAATGTGAACATAAATGCTTATTTTGCTACACTGTTAGAATTGATTAGCATATTAACCATTGTTGCTAATTCCCTAGTGTCAGAATTCTAAGATAAATTGATTATAGTATATTTATAACATTTAAGACTTCCTTTATATTTCAGAACTGTGTTGTTGTCACTCACAAGGGTTTCAGAACATAGCCTACCCATATATATGAGGACTACTATAACAGAAATAGCTAATTTACATCTGAATTTGAAAAAACGTAAGCAGAACACAACTTTCTTATTTTTTGTAGCCATTTATATTCATGTTAATTTGTAACTGGACACTTATTCCTAAAACTGGATTTATCCTGTGGTTTATTTATCTGTCTCCCCTGAGATATATTCCTAATGGAGATTCAAAGAAAAGCTGCAGAGGTTATTGAATTTAATAGTCAATCACCCAGTGGAGCTCGATCACCATGCCCTTCTCACCCCAATACTCTTCTTTTCTAAGAAGACAATCTGTGGTGCTTATCTTTTCTCTAGAGACATTCAGGTATTTATCTGATTCACTTTTTCTCAGCTATGCTGTATTGCTCTGGTGTAAGTTCAATGTTGTGTGAAATGATTTTTCCCTCAGAAATACTGGTCTGTTCAACTGCTTGTCCTTTTCATTTGCTAAATAAATCTTCTCATTTTTACACTGTCATGCACTGTAACTCTTTCTTTCGAATTATACAATGTGGTATAATTTGCAGAGGTTTTGAAATTGCCATTGATTATTTCACTTTGTATTAAATCATGCATTTATGCAAATTATTTTTTCATTATGAAAAATAAAATTTTGTTTACTTAAACCAACCTAAAACAATTTTAGAAGTTCTTGATTCAGCAAATTTAAATATTCAAGAAAACTTAGGAGAAACTTTTGAAATTGGTGAATTGTTCAAAGTTTATTTTTTACTATCCATAATTACATAATAAATAAGCTACTATAATTCTTTCAGCAACTATAGGGGAATAAATGATATGATTGCTGCAGAGTTTAAACAGAATTTCTGCAATTATATAATGGAAATATCACTTGTAGAAAGTATATGAGCAAATTGGTTTTCCCCATGATTTGTGTTAGCACTAAAATTTTTACAAAACTTTCTTGTTTCATTAAAAAATCATTTAACATATTTAATGACTTTCAGAGTAATACTTTTTCATAATATGAAATATCAAATTTTTGACAAAATATCTTTTACTTATGATAAATATTTCATAATATGAAATATCAAATTTTTGACAAAATATCTTTTACTTATGATAAAAATATTGAACATGCAAGGAATAATAAGGATTTTAATTTAATAAAACAAACTTCAAACCTTTTGGGTACCATTAATGGTAATGACAAAATATTTAATATTTTTCCTGTAAATTTTAGAAAATAAAAAATAAATTTATCTCAGTTATGTTGACATTTTTCCTTATGGTTGTTTTCAATGTATGATTACAAGGAAATTAAATCTAAAAATTCTGAAAAGAAAGCAAGATATAAACTGTTTTGTATTTATAGAAGGAACAATAGCACATGTAGAAAAGCATAAAATATATTTTAAAATTTCTATTATAAAAAATAAGTGGAACAAAATAAACTCACAGTTTATAGGTCAAAAAAGTTAATGAAAAAGGAGAAATATAAAATTGTGTTAGAATTTCACATGTAATTTCCTGTACAAAAAAACATGAGCCCACAGTAAGTTTGAACTAAAGGGTGAATAGTATTTAAAGAAGTTGGGTGATATTTTATCATTGTAAATTATGCAAAATTTCTTAGTTGTAGCACCAAACATATGGTAGGTGCTACACATCATCAAAAATTTTAAATACTCTCAAATTGTGCCATCAGCAAAACACAAAAAGCAAAGCTAAAAAATATTTATGCCATGTTTATTTGATAAATTATTTCTTAACTTTAATATACTATGAACTTTTGTAAAAAAAATCAATGGTAATTAATGAAAACTATTAGCACATTGTTATTTACCTGTTTTGTTAGTATAGAAAAAGATACTCTATGTAGTCATTAAGTCTGTAACATATAAGATTGAAAATGTAGTTATGGCAAATATATGGAGGAATTTCTGTTCTTTAGTGTTTCCCTTCTTCTTTACTATAAATTTATAATTCTCTCTTGGTGATAGTTCCATTTCTGCATTTTTTACTCATTTGCTTCAGTTTGGGCAGAAGCCAAGTTCAAATTCAGTGAGCCCATAGTGTTGGGCCTGCCCAGGATTTATCTCAGGGCATGGCCGAGCAGTGGGACTAAAGATGGTGCTGAGGGCTAGTGTCCTGGGCATAACCCTGATCACATTACAGAGAGCCCTAATTGTTTGTCAGGTATTGACCTCCCTTCCTTATTGAATTGACATTAGACTTGACCATTAGCACCTGAAGGATGTGTTGACCTTTGACACAATTTGGTGCCCATTTTGGGCCTTGTGGTCTTTAAGCTGTTTTGTTACCCCCAATAAACTGAGATTTGCTTTTGACAAACTCCCCATCCCTTGGCTGAGTCTCTGGGGAATTGAGGCGGAGGTGGTGACCATAGAACCTACCTTTCTTTGTCACTGCAGCATGCTGCGCAGTTGCGTGAATGAGTGTGTGAATGGGTAGAGACGTGCCATGCCGGGGGTAGTGGACTCTACAAACTGGCACCCAAGCGTGGGGCAATTCCTAAATCGGACTAAAGCTAATCGGGGTCTCGAGGTAGGTTTTCGACTCTAAGTATGGGGAACCCATATCACAAGGTTGATCCAGTGCCATCAGCACTGAAGTATGTATTAAGAAGCCATGGTTTTGAAATCCCAGAGCCCTGCATTACTGAGGTGTGGGAATCAGCTCGTGAGGTGGCTCCATTTGCCCAAACATCCAACATTTACTCATGGGACACTGTGGAATAAGATAGAGAATCTAGCCAAAGAGAGAGAAAAAAATGTTAATTTATTGCCTTTGGATTTTCATTCCGTGGGGTCTACACTTAAGATGGCTTTCCTTCCAGACCCAATCCAGCGCCCACAGGAAGGGAAGGAGGAGCCAAAGCCACTTCAGACTCCCTGTGTGGCTCCAGGGCTCTTGGAGCCAACAAGCTATCCCCGGCGCCCTGCTGAGGACCCGGGGAGGTGGGGCGTGGACTCCACCAACAAGCCACAGCAGTGGGGCAGGGATTCTGCTGGGCCATGGCAAGATGTAGGAAGCCATGGGGATGGCGGGCATGCCAGCCATTTAGAGAATGGTACCCCAGCACTGTATGGGGCACAGAGCTGCTGGCTCTAAGGCACGCAGACAAACACGCACATGGCGGAGCAAAATGCTTGCAAGGAGCGCCCCTGCTGGTTTCAAGGCATGCAAAAAGGTCACAGGGGTGGAGAAGGGCTGGCACCCGGGAGCGGACCAGCATGCAGAATTTGTTTGGGAGTAGAGCACAGGGCTGCGGGCTCGACCTGGCGAGAGGGAGAAGCTATGCTCCTGTCTTCTCAGGAGCCTCCTCAGCTTCGTGCAGAGCCACGGACACGGTTAAGCGAGAGGGTAGACCTGCCGGCTGGACTGCCAGAGAGAGTGCCTGGGACTGGGGATTCCCTTCATCAAGGGGGAATGGGGTGGAGAGGAATTAGAGGTAGACCCCCCCAATACACCTTCACAAAAGCCTATCCTGAATCCACGTGTGAGTGTGGCCCCCAGCAGGCTACAGTGGGAAGCTCAGGGGGCAGCTGACATACAAATTCCTCAGTTCTTTATGCAGGCTGGTGAGAACTCTGTATGTTGCCTAGGCCGATAAAGAGTTACTTTAAAAAGTTCTGACTTGTTTGGCTATTTGAATTTCCCTATAAAAGAGGATGTTTATGTTTCAAAAAATAGCAGATTGTGCCCTTTAGATTTGATTGCGTGCTTATAATCACTTATGCTTAAGGGGAACAAGAGAAAGGGCTTATGGAAATGCCACTGGGTCCTTATATGTCATCGGAGAGGAGGACCCAGTGGAGAGTTAGGCGTACACAATAAAGGACTCTCTGGGAATTGGGGGGGAGGCACTGGGGGAAAGAGAGGGGGAAGAGGGGGGAGGGAGGGAACTGGTAAAAAATTTTAAAATGTATAATTAAATTTTTAATAAAAAAAAGTTCTGACTTGTTTGGCTATTTGAATTTCCTATAAAATATGTATGTTTTATGTTTCAAAATAGCAGTTGTAGTCACTTTAGATTTTATTGCGTGCTTATAATCACATTTTGGTTTTGACTTTGTTCACTATTTGGCATGCCCAATTTAAATGCACATGCACACTTTCAAATGACGTCAAAAGGCCTGAGTACATACTGACTAAAATATCTTGTTTGATCTTGATTTTTATGAAGCTTCACAAAAGATGATATTGTGTTTTTTCCTAGGATCTGATAACATTATTTTTGTAACTCCTTTAATTCCAAATGTAATGTTAAACCACAGGAAGCCATCAAGGAGGATAAAGAAAGTAGAAACAAAATATGTATGATACTTGAATGTATAAAAGGTTTAAAATAAGGTTTATAGGATAAGAAATCTTACTTAAAAAATTAAAATGTGTACAGGAGGTTTGAGTTGGTTTCTTAAAAGGATGTTAACGTATGCTATTCAGGTTTATGGACTGTTGGGTTTATAAAAAGATTGAAAACTAGAGATGGTGAGTAAAAGAAAATATTATACATTACACTTCTTCTGTGCTATAGAAGAAAAGACATTGAGCCTCAGAAATTAGAGATTAAGAATTAAGCTTCATGTATTCAAATATATTTCAATTGTCTGTTTTGATTAAACAGGAATTTATAAAATCCCAAATTCTCAAGAACAGTAGAAAGCTTATGCATGAGGTCACAAGTAAAAACTGGGAAGGTCTGAGACTAGGGCCTGCAGCAGCCCAAGCAGGGCTATGCTCAGGATAGGCAGAGGCCCCGGCCACCAGATGCTATCTTGGCTGTACTTGAATACTGAATCTCACGGTAAAAGCAAACAAGCTTCTCCTGGAGGGGAGAAAAAGGGCATCTTTAAAATCTGGAAAAAATGTCTTAACTTCTGTGTGAATGTGTGAATGAATGTAGGCCTGAGGTGGGAAGCCTATTACACCTGTACTCCCCACAATGAGTTCCCTTGAAGCCATGGGATTTGATTGGGCCAGTTCTGCATTTCCATGGTGATATTATACAATCTACAGTGGGTTCAGATTAAAATCTAGTCACTGGGTTTATATAGTGCTTAGCAAAACTCTGATGAGTCATGCGTCCTTTCCCCAAGTCTAGGTTCACTAAACTGAAGCCAAAGGAGAGATTTCCCCTTCCTGTGTCCAGGGACTAGCTAAAAATTACAAATGCTTAGTCCTACCAATCTGAAAGAGAGTCAACTTTTAGTATATTCTTGGACATGCCTTGTTTACATCTTAGACAAGAGATATCCCCTTTTAAACTTATTTTTAAACCATTTTAAGGACTTTACAGTAGGACAAATGATTTAAGACTTAATGTGGAGAAAGGAAAGAAAAGAGAAAGAGCCACAAAACAAAGACATCAAAAAATCAACATTTGTGTAAGGAGATAGGTAGAAAATTAACAGGCACCCCGAAGCAATCAACCCAGGACCCCTTCCAACAGGGGAGAGATAAAAAAGATGCTTTGAATATGATGAGACTAGGTGCTTTGAGATGGTTGCAAGCACAGGAAGCTTTCATGTGGCCTCTGTCCCAACCATGGGAATTTCCACTAGAGGAAGATTGACCCTGAGCCCCAGGGCCCAGGGGTCGAGCCCTCTGGTGGGGACCAATAATATGGCCTAAAGCTCTTAGCTTCCCTCTGATGGCAAAAAAAAGTTTGCCTCTGATATCCAGCAAAAGAAGGCCCAAAATGCCAGGTTGAGCATCTCATGAGAACCTTGGGTTTAACATGCAAGTGGGAAGCCTCTTTGTTTCATGACTAGGGAGCACAAGATTCTAGTGCTCAACTTCCTTCCTAGGCTTTTGTCAATCTTTGATTTTACTAGAATGTTAATGATCAAGAAAATGACAGGTTTATCAGTCACTCACAAAGTAACTACTGAGATTCCTTATATGCTTAATGATGTTGCTTTTTAGACATTCCCTCGTTTAATAAAACAAAATAGACAGTTCACATGGTTTTAAACAGGTTTAAGATGTGATCATAGAGATTCACAGCTGCCAGAGAAAAAAAGATCTTCAGTATATAGATTAATTCTTAGTTTTTCACTAAACTAAGACAATAACTATTTCAGGTGAGGTGACAGGTTTTCTTTACTAACTCTTGCCTGTACCCACAGTAAAATTACTGAGCTTATTTGGTTTATCCCATGTGCCTTCCCAGTTACAATGGTTTAATCCTTGTGTAGATATTAAAAGTTTAACCTGCATTTTGTCTCTTTTAAAGGGACCTTAAAGTAATAGAGGTCAAGGACCTCTAGACCATCCCAGCACTTATTAGATGAGGATAACAGATTGTTTTTTGCTCTTGATGTCCCATCTCAGCAGGAAGCAGTAAAAGAATGGTTGTCAACCCTTATCCCTTGAGCAGTCTGGGTCCTCAAATAGGTCGGGGGTAAACTAGGCAGGTTTAGAACAGCCATGCTGGGATGGGTCTCTCAAGGTCTTTAAAGGTCTTTAAAATTCCAAAAAAGACATCCCCCTCTACTAGATGACCCCATACCCAACTAAATTAAAGGTCCAATTACTAAAACAAAAAGGGGGTGTAAGGCCACACCAATAGCTAGAATTGGCATTATTTAACATCAACATTTTAAATTTTAATTTTTCAAAAAGGACAACTTAAATTGAGATCCCCAAGACACTGGGAAGCCTATCCATCAGGAAACTATCCACGGTGTGCTCTATAGGAAGATGTTAACCATAATTGTTATAGGCCTGACTTAACTCAAGATGGCCTGATTAATACCTTGCCTAAGCCAAAGTGGAGTCAACCTGGGTTTGACCAAGTATCTAGAAAAATTGTTCTTTTAATAACTATATTGCTTACGTGTTTAGTCAGCACATCTCTCAGTAGCACTTCATCTACGAGACCACGCTACAGACATCCATGCCATGGCCCCCCCAGAGATACGATTCGAGCTTGGAGGCTTGTGAGGCCTTGTTCTAATGACAGACCAGGCAGGCCTGTATTGCCTGTGTGAGCCACATGCGACTTCCCCAAGATACTTGCTGCCATGCCTGGTGCTGATGCCAACCTGCCTGACTGAGAAGACCAACCGAGACTGGACAACAGTGAAAGCTCACGCTGAGACTGATGGGACATTGAACATACATATAATTAATTGTAAAATATAGTTTCTACTAAAACAAAAAGGGGGAAATGTTGGACCTGCCTAGGATTTGCCCCAGGGCATGGCCGAGCACATGGGACTAAAGTTGGCACTGAGGGCTAGTGTTCTGGGCATAACCCTGATAACATTACAGAGAGCCCTAATTGATTTTCAGGTATTGACCTGACTTCCTTATTGAATTGACATTGGGCTTGACCACTAGCACCTGAAGGATGTGTTGATCTTTGGCACAATTGGGTGCCCATTTGGCACCTTGTGGTCTTTTGCCTATATAAGCTGTTTTGTTACCCCCAATAAACTGAGATTTGGTCTTGACAAACTCCCCATCCCATCCTGTGGCTGAGTCTCTGGGGAATTGAGGCACAGGTAGGGATGGCAGAACCTTCCTTTCTTTGTCACTGCAGTCTTGTGAATGAGTATGTGAGTGGGTGGAGACACGCCACACCATGAGTAGTGGACTCTACATCATAGTACTTCCACCAGCTTTGACTTTACCAGAGTTTCAACCTTTGGTAATTCAGACTTCAACCTGAAATTTTGATACTCATAAATTTCTTAATTTTCCATTGTTTTTCATTTTTCTTAGAGATTATCAATGTTTAACTATCTCACCATGAGTATTAGTCATATCAATGACAGAGGAATAACATTGCTCACAACTAGATCACTCATTTCTATAGTGTCTTCTTTTCATTTCTGACTAATGTACCACCTCAAGCAGAGAAATCTTTGAATTTTACCCATGTAGTTCTTGGACCACCTGCATGTCTAAATAAAAAAGTTAGAGGTTTTATTATCTACTGCAAATAAACCAGCACACTGTGAAAACAGCTCTGATGGTTTCTGATCTACTATACAGAAGCTATTGTTGTCATTGAGGGAGTGCAGAAGATTCTGGGAGCCCAGGAAAGAAGGTCATAGAGGCTTACTGTCAGTAGATGTTCAAGAACAAGGAAATAAACTTTGCCTTTTCTGAATTTCAAGGGTCTGGATTTGTGAATTTGGATAACTCTATCTAGTTCCATATAGTTTGTAAGAATTTACTAATAACCTTAAGAGATCACAACTTCATGACTAAACTTTAGGAAATATCAGTTGTTGATACTTCTTCTCCATGTGAAAACATGAATTGAAATTTTTGGAAAGATATGCAATACCAAAGTTTCAAATGAGGCAGAACAAATTCTATAAAGATTGAACTTTGCTGGATGAGTCATTAAACTTTTGTGATTTTTGCATAACTGGAAAGAAATGTGGTTATTTGGCTTTTAAGACAAATGTTTGGAAGAAATTATTGTATGATCATTGTTCACTGACATTGTCTATTAATTCTCTTTTGAAAATGTGTTTTAGTTCAAGTATATAGATATAAAAATCCATAAAATTCAAACTTGCTTGTCTCTGAAACTGGTAATCTATTTAGGAAAAAGCTATAATTAATAAGTTAGGAACCATATTTATCTTCATAATGCTATAGAGATGAACATATTTTTGCAGGTGAAGAATACTGAGATGACTTCTTTATATTGACTTTTTGTAATTTTAAAGAATGTGGAGAAATGAAAATTGAGAGTATGTATTCTAAGCAAAGCCTCCTATTGAATTAGGGAGTAATGTTTAGATATGTTGTCATCTTGATGCTTAACAGCAAATCTCAGGCACTTGAAGAAGTGTTCAGATTCACATTAGCTTCTGAAAATATCTGTAAAGGATTATTTTGTTACATTAATGTGGACAAAGTTACATTAACTGTAGGCAGGTCCATTTTCTAGAATGTCCAAAATACAATAAGTAAGCTGAGCACAAGCGTCCTTCTTTGATTTCTCATTGTGGGTATGATGTGATCAGTTGCTTCAGATTTATGATTTTTTGTGATAGTACACCTTGAACTGCAAACCAGAATTAAAACTTTAGACTCTTAAGATGTTCATGGAAGAAGGAAAGCAATTCTACCAAGGTGTATGCAAAGTTGCTTTTCACTGCCAGTCCCAGCAAAAAGAATTAAGTTGTATTGTGGCTATTGAATAATATAGGTTGGTTTTGCCCAAATAATTACCTTGTATATTTTTTGATATTAAGGGAATTTTAATTTCCAAGGTCGGGATATCAACAACAAAGGGTGGAGAATCAGTTACAAATACTTTTGAAGGGGCTGGAGAGGTGGCTCAGGGGTTAAGCCTCTGCCTTGCAGGCAGAAGGTCCTGAGTTCGGATCCCAGATCCCACGTATAGACGCCAGGTGGAAGCGGGGGCGGCCTGCGCTTCTGGTCCTGGTAGGGCGGAGCCTGTGAATCCCCGGGCAGAAGGAGGTGGAGGTGTCCATGGTGGTTCCCGAATTCGTCCGTGGTTCTACACACACAGACACACGCGCACGCACACACATACACATACATACGCACACACACACAATTGAATAAATAATAAAAAAAATTTAATTGCTAAAAAAAAAAAAAACAAATACTTTTGAAAATACATATGAGAAAAATGTTGACTAGAAAATTCCAGTGGGCATGTGCTACCAACTGTTGAGTTGTTTTTAAAGTAGATTCAACAGAATTTATTCATAGGTAAAGAGTATTTAAGGAAGACAAACCTTAGACTATGTATTTTATAGACTAATGCAATTCCAAAGTGGAACCATTTTTGGAATGTATTGATATCAAACTGCTTATGCACTTGACCAGTCTCCATACTAACCACAATCTGCATATAAGAAGCTTCTGTAATTAAGATGCACTAATATAAGGATTAGAGATATCATTCCCTGAGGTCCTGTCTTTACCTGAGACATTTAATTCTGACTGACAGAAGAGGTGTCAGTTTCTTCAGTGATGAAGTCAGTGATAGGTAGCTCACACTGCAGTAAGCAGTGTATTCTAAGCAAAGCCTCCTATTGAATTAGGGAGTAATGTTTAGATATGTTGTCATCTTGATGCTTAACACATGTTCATTCAGGAACCTTAATGGAACTCAGTAGATCACAAGTGCATCAAGTCCTGAAAGCATGAGGGACATTTATCTGAAATATTCTCAATGATGGGTGATGAGACAAGGCAACAGTGAATAAAAACGAATAAAGTTCATTGTGTACATATACAAATTTGCCACAGAATTGAAGTTTTAAAATCTAGCATTAAAATATGGATATCTGGAAAGCATCCTAATAGAGAGGCATGTGAAGTCTAGAACTTGTTTGAATTAGGAAAAATAATCTGCAGAATTTCTGAGCTTAATTGATATTATTTGATTGGGTCTAAGCTACTATATTCTGACATTCTTCCATAGGCAAAGGAATCTTAGGTATTGCCAATGAAAATTACTGAATTGAGTAAGACTGGGAAATTATCACAGACTAAAGCAACCTAAGAAGAGGTTACAGCCAATTGTTGCTGGTTGCTCTGTGTTCAAGACTAGATGGAAATGGTAACAACGATAAAACTAAGAAATAACCACAGATTTTAGGTAACTCAATTATCCACTCAATTTTTATGTAAATTTATAGTTCAAAAATTGTTTATCAATTGAAAATATACAAATGGGGAATTTTATAATTGCTTTAGATTTATATAAACAGAATATAAATAGAATTTCTATGTTATAACATCCATTTGCTATTTCCATATTTATTAGCACTGCTGAGTAATCTGACATAGTGCTAAAGAAATCTCTATGCATTATTGTCAGCTGAAATCTGTGATAAACAATTAGTTGTCACTTCTCCTTAGGATTCTTGGGGTGTTATAATGTTCAGACTTACTTTTTTTGCTAACTCTGAAAAATTGAAAAGTGCTGTTAAAGTATATTTTGTGATGAACCAATTATTGAATAAATACGATTTTTGTTAAGAATAGTCTGGTTTTATAAGTTTTAGAAGGAAAATTACAGAGATAAAATGATCTCCAAAATAAACTAGTTTATATTCCAATGGGATTCACCACAGAATTGGTCCAGGCTGATACTGGAGTGTCTGGTTGAAGTAGTTCAAGTTTTATCCATAGTATTACATTTATGTTACAATTTTCCATGTTCAACTAATGGGAATAGAGTCATTGTGCATGTCTTATAGTTAGGGAATAAAGGTTACTTGAAAACTTTTCTTGAGAAATTTGCCCTTTTCATCTATCTAGTAATCCTTTTAAAATTAAGACAATGATTATCTGTTTTCTGTATTTTATAGATGAGTACTACTTTATTTTTGTAATAATTAAGCATTGACTTTCTTATTTTTCCTGTGTTGCTTTAATATACCCATAAAACTGTAAGTGAGTGTGTGCATTTGTATGTGTGAATGTATATTTGTGGGATGTGTGTGTGTGTGTGTGTGTGTGTGTGTGTGTGTTAAAGGATTCCTTACTTTCTAACACTACAGAATCCTCTGAGCTAACTGTGAAGATATTTCTGTCCTGGTCTTATAGTCTTTCATTTATTTCTATAAAATTATTTGGCTACTTTTAATGAAGAATCTCATTACAAACTAAGATCTGGGGAATAGAATCCTCTTTAACATTCAGGATATCAATTTTTTGTTTTTCTCAGCTAAAAGAATAAAGATATATATATATATATATACATACATATTCATGTTACTTTTCATGTATACACATATAAATCATTATTAATGTCTGTAACATCTTCCTATAGTGAATGAAGGTAATTGTTTTTACTGATATTTCACATAAAATATATTACATTATAGATCATTCTGCCTTTTGTTTATCTATAATACTTCTCCACAGTGAGAAATGTTGCTGCCATGCAGTTGTTTATTTAACTGTTCAATTTAAGTATACACACATAGCAATAGCAGAATTGATGCATCTATTCCCATTTGGGACAATTTTATTAAATAAAGTGTTTATGTTTATGTATGTTTCATTTTTCTTTAGTGTTACAATCTTCATTCATTTCAAGGAATGCATTTTCTCCTCTCTTTTAAACTTCATTTTCCTTCTTCCTTGTAAATGAGATTTTGTTTCCTGTACATGTAAAACACAGATGCTTTTGTCACAATCAACCTCCTTGCCTGGGGTATTCTGCCCTTGATGATTTCTCTTTTGACATTCACACATTAAGCTTGTCTTCTTGAGTTTTATAGCATTATTGCTTTAAAAAATTCATAGCATTCTGTATCTAGCATAGCAGTGTCACAAAGAATCTTCAAAATCATTTTTTCTTCATATACTCCTTTCATCCATTAAACATGTGGCAAACAATGATATTTCAGTGATTTCATAGGATTCCTGTTGTCTTTAAGTAATACAATGGGAATGCTAAAGGATTAAGTCTGTTTTTTTTTCTTCTTTCACTTTGCAGAATATGTTTAATTAATACTTTATGACATTTCCACATTAGTATACTTTATTATAATAATTACATAATATTCCATTGTGTTAATATACAGAATGTGCATTTACCCTACTCTATGGGAGGAATTTCATTTTTACAGAAAAATTTCATTTTATCATCTATAAATATGCATGCCCGAGATTTTGTAATCAGATTTTTGTTTTCAAATTCAAATTTTCTTTAATGTTCATGTAGACTTCATCACCAATATATGTGTTTCAAAAAGTTATCCTAATATAACTTTTCATTTTGAATTAGTTAGCAGAATCATCCACACAGTATAAATTTTAGAAATTAAAATGTCAATTTACCAATATTTCTTTTCATGGACTATGTAATGGAAATGGACTTAATATTTTTTATAACCAAACTCAATGTTGCTAAGAGATTTTCCCATGTAGATATATATATGTAGACATATAAATAAATATGAGTATTTCACAATTATTTGTGATCCATTTTAGTCTAATTTTAGATATGCTACATATTTTAAGCAATAGAGTCTTATTATCAAAGTCTAGACAGCACCAATATCTCCTAAACTTTTACTACCCCCCATTCTTTTGTGATGCTCAATGAATTTTGGGGAAGGAGTGACAGATTTCCTGTTTAGGTTCCAGCAATCTATAATCACTTATTCTCTGCAATTTGACACCTTGTGAGTATTACTAAATCCCTTCAAGTACAAAGGAAAGCTGTGTTTAGTGTTCAGATGATAGTTTGATATCATTTAGTAGTTTATACTGTTTAGGTCCTAGGACATCCCCATTCACATATTCTTGGCCTTGTATATAATATTAGGAAGGTGTTTCTTGCTTACAAGAAACACAAGATTCTGACTGATCCAGTCAGATATCAATTGGACACTGCTGAAAGATTATTGCAACTATTACACCAATGATCACCTCTTATCAAGGTGGTTTGTATTATAACTTCCAACATTGCAGCTGGATGAAACTGCTAACTGCTTTGCTTCAACAACAGGGTATTACTATGACATTCTGGAGGACAAAAGAGATCACTGGTAAAAGATTTTTAAATGAGACCTTTTAAATCAACAGTTTATTAGGATGTATCACATGCCTGGTACTGGAAATTTTGTTTAACCCCCTATGCCTTTTAGTCAGATGTTGGGCCTCCAAGCCTAAGGCCTGCTGGAAATTCCTAAGCCTGGCTGGAGTTCCAGGACCTGTCCTTGAGTTCTGAAACCTATCTCTGATTGGAGGCCTGCTGGAAATTCCTAAGCCTGGCTGGAGTTTCAGGACCTGTCCTTGAGTTCTAAAACTTATCTCTGACTCCCTCCTCCCCTCTCTGATGTAGTGCTGCTGTAACCTCCCCTCACTGACATGGACACATCTCTTTGGCTGCCTTTCTCCTTCACCACCCCTCATGCCACCTAGCTCTCCTCCTCCCAGCAGGACCCTATATAAACTCAGGTGCTATTCAATAAAGTTGAGATCCTGCTTTGACAAGTCTCATGGCCTGGGGGGTCCTGGCCATGACACTCATCACCCGCCCAGCCCCGAGGGATATTTGGCTGGACCAGAATCCCTCAGTCACACTAGCTACAGGCTCACCCTACCCCCTGCAGTCAGATTAATCAGAGAAATTTTATTTTCATCCCCTCCTTGTAGATTCCTATAAAGGGTTTATCAGTTCATGGTTTTCTTAGCAAACATTTTTAAAGATAAACTTTTAGCATAGACATTTTCTGACTGAATATGTCATTCATCCATGGTGTCACTTACTCCTTTCTCACCACTTTCTATACCCTAAACCTCATCTCCAGCCCCCTGAAATTTAATTCCTAACATCTTTTTCTGCCTACTCACCACCTGTGTTCTTTTGTCTATACTGCTTTCAGGGTGCTACCCCCATACCACTTAATTCTTCTATTCTAGTTTCCTGACTGCTACAGTATATAAATCTGAAGATTTAATGTTAACATTTACGTATAATAGATAACATGCAGAATTTGTATTTTTGAGTCTGATATACTGTGCTAAATATATTTTCTAGTTTAAGTAATTTATAAAATATTTTATAATTTCATTTCTTTGATAACTTAATACATTGCAATGTGTATAAGTACCACACTATCCATTCATCAGTTGATGAGCATCTTGGCTGGTTCTATTTCATTAGCAAAAATGGATGAGAGGAGAGTGTGGGGAAAGAGAAACTATTGATCATTATGCGTTAATCATGAAAGTGAGAATTTTCTGTCCTTCTATTGATATGTACCATGGTCAAATCAAGAGGGGAAGTGTGCAGAAAGAGAAACTGTTATTCCCTTTTGGTAGAAATTTAAATTGCCTTAGTCAATTTAGAAGATAGATTCCTCAAAAATCTATACATAGAATTACTAATGACTCAGTTGTACCACTCCTGAGCATATTCTCTCTATTATCCTTGAGGGCTCCTGAGAACACTTTCCTAGAGTGAATCCATGCAATATTTTACATTGTAACTTCTAATATTACACCTGCACCATGGTATAATGCATGGGAGAAAAATAATTAAATAAGCACACATTTAATCTTAAATCTTTGAGCTGCCCTGTTTTCCTGGACTAGGAGTCTGTGTTAATGTCGAATGATTTTTTATTTCAAATCTCCATGCATACATTGAAGAAACGTTAGTGGAAGCTGGCAGTATGTCCTTCTCATTCCCAGATTTGCTCTTCTCTATTATAATATCTATTGCATTTCAATGTTGATCCTATTTGTAGGATACTGTGAATGTAGTCCTAAATTGTTACTTATCTGTCTCCTTCTCTTAAAAATTTAAGGACATTTTTATTTCCATATTCACAAAGAGAATCTTCTGGGATTTCTTGAGAAGAAATAGATTTGTGGAATATAGTCTCTGGAAGTGTGCACTCTAAAACTGTAATCATTTCTCTAGTAGTTTATTACAACAATCACATTGGAGATGCTACTAACTTCTGGTTACAAATACTTCTATACCACATAATGTAAGAAGACAGTTATTCGTTGTCACCTCTTCTTTGAAGTCTATATAGTTGTCAATTAATCTCCATTTTTCTGAAGAATATACTAAAAATATACATTACTTTTTGGCTCATAAGTTTTCTCCAAACAATGCTTCAAAACTTTCTAAAATTCTGTGTGTTGTAGATATTCTTGAGAACACATGTTTTTAAGGACAAGAAATTATATTGAGTTAACTAAATTATACAAACCCAAAGTACAATTTTTAATGTGGTACCTAGCTACTGAACCAGAATTGGAAAAGAAAGTATCATTACAAAATGATATTTTTTGTTTACAGGAAAAATTCTGGTGATAGTTTTCTTTTATTAATTACTTATTTTCTTCACTTTTTAATATTTTTTACCTATGATAAATATCTACTGTCTAATCAAATCCAAATATTTTGTAAAGAATAATTTCAGCTTTCAAGGAAGTTAGAAAAAATGTGATTCCTTTTTAATAAAATTACATCATTCTTTTAAAAACTCCTTTATTCAATCCTCTGAAAATTGTTGATCTTTCAAATATTGGAACTTTATCTACTAAATTTAGAGCACATTAGCACATGTCTCAATAATGTGGATTGTACTTTCTCTCGTTTATATACTCAGATTTATTCTCTATGCTCTCTATTTTCAACTTTTCAAATGGCTGTTAGGGTGCTATTGCGTGAGCATTTTTTTTTTTTTTTTTGTAAAGGAAAACTGAACTTTAATATCAAGTCTGCCTCGTTTCCTTTTTACACAGTGCACGGACACTTGGAGTCAATGTATGTTGTGAAGAGCTATCTACATACAGTGTGTTTGAAGTTCCTAGATCACCCTAAGGAATGGGAAGGGCAGTGTAACGTTTTCCCCCCAAAATGGACTACTGCTATGGCCTAGTTGGAAGTTTTGATGAAGTTCTAGAACCACTGGACCAATCGTAGGAAAAAGGGAGAAGAGAGGCCTGGATGAGGGGAACAGGTGTGATTTGTAACTAAGAGTACGTAGGTAGGCTGAAGGGTTGGGGTCTGGAAAATGTCCCTCCCTTCGTAAGGTGATATTCAAGTCTTTGCCCAGCCCAGGAAGTATGGTTGAGTCAGTCCTTGATCGCTGCCATTAAGGATCAGGTAAGCACCGGCTTTTGCAAGCATCAACTAGCCTTTAGGGGCAATGACCATCAAGCAGAAGCTCTGCCCTGAGTATGGGGGATGGAGGACAGGGAATTCTACCAGACAGAACACAACGGTCGATGTAACGGTCCTGGGTGGTGGTCTCTCCGGGTGGGTGAGGAAGTAGATCCTAATCTTCTGCCAGCAGACTCTCCGCCTTCAGCTGGGCCTTTCTTATGCTCTCCAGGTTCAGCTGTTGATATTTTCTTTTAAAAAAGCCACACTCGACCATGATGGCTATAATCACCATTAGCACCAGGAAGCCTCCGACGCTGCTGCCAATAACGACGGGCAGAGAGTAGGGTTCCTCATCTTTCAGAAAGATGACCGTGATCTTAGTTTTGTGGTTCTCCACATTCAGCCCCTCGTAGAGAAATCTGTTGAAAGATATTTCACCAAGGACCTGCAGTTCAGTGACATGTCTTAGTAACTATAAGATGGGAGGAAAGTGAGAGTAAAACAAAACATCCTTTAGACACACACACACTGTTTCTGGACAGTACCCACCACCTTTCCCTTCAAACAGGTTCCTTCTCCAAGATTCCCCTAATCTTGTTAATGGCCCCAGCAGCCAGCAGATGTTTGATCATTATATTTTAATCGTGAAAGTGAGAATTTTTTGTCATTCTGTGCATATGTACCATGGTCAAATCAAGAATAAAAGAAATTACAAACTGAAGCCATAAAGACTTGCTGTGCTCTAAGGAATACTAAAGGCTTGTGATGGTGTGTTAACTCGAATGAAGTGACTGAACATGAAAAACTCATTCAATACTTTTTTACCCTGTCACTTCCAGCAGAGAAACAGTTGATCTGTACAGTTCCAGTGGAGAAATAGTTGATCTTAAAAAAGGCATGGCTTATTTATCATTACAAATCTAATTAAAGATACAATATTTAAAATTAATGTTTTGCATAATAATGCATTTATTAATATGTTATGTACATACATAGGTCTCCAAAAGTCATTATTATTTAAACCAGCCTTTCAAATTACTTTCCTTTCATAGCATTTTATTCCCACTAGATTTCATTTGTCAATTTGTATAATATTTTACCACTTCAACAACAGTACCAATATTCAGGTCTCAGACTAGACTTCTAAAACCTGGAAGTTAGTCATTGATTTCAATAAGTAAAAATTCACTGAAAAGAATTCTTATATTTTAATATAAATTTCTGGAATGTAGTACTTAGGAATATTATTAATATGTTCATTTAGTTATTTATAATAATTGAAATTGACTTGGATTTTTTTGTTAAATATTGATCCACAATTAATTTATGATAATTTAAGATAACAAACCTATTCCCTTAAAATTTAATTCATAAGAAACAATTGAATCAATGAAATGTAGGTATTTTAAGATAGATTATCTTATGGATATTAAACATGTTTTCTATATTTGTCACACTTTTTAAATTTTAATTCTTATGATAATAATCATATGTTCATCTTTCAGAGCATACAAACATAAGGAAGCTCACATCGTGAATATCTAAAGCATGTTTAAAATAACTTCCAAAGAATATCAAGCAAATGTTCATATACTATCCTGTTATTTGTTGATCTTACAAAAATAATATTACACAAATCCTAGAAAAGAAAAATCAATTGATTAAGACAATCCACCATTTTTTATTTTTCATCTCATAAAGGAATGAAAATTTTACATGATGATGACATAGTTTTTAGTACTTTGTTCTCTATTACTTGAAATGTAATTTTATTGAATATTATTGCCTTTTAAATAAAACTTGATGATACTAATATATGTTAGGTTCAAAACTCTGAAAGTTCCTCATATATTTCTGTCAGTTAAATATAACTATTTTTAGTAGCTAATATTTTAATAAGTTTAATTCAAGCAAACTCATGTTGACAGTTCTAGTAATAACATATTCATGTATCTAAAATATTTATTTCCCCTACTTTTCAAGATTCTGTAAATATTCTTAGCTATTTTCCTGTAAAATTTATGTGGGAGACATATGACAATTTATTGCAATAAGCAGATGCTTTAAAAAAAAGCATGAATGTATGTAAAACTATTTTATAGCTAGATAATTGGGAAATGAACATCAACCTAATAACTATAATCATGATACACATATATAAAAAATGAGCCAGCTGTACCCCTTGTCTTATTTCTTTCAGATTGAGAGTGACCTTCAACACAGGCATCACTTCAGAGCTTGTTGAACTCAGCTCACTGAATTCAATGCATTAACTTCCCAACACCTTGGTCAAAAAGGACACAAAGATTTCTCATGAAATTTCCAGTTTCAAAAATAGGATTGATCAGTCTATTCCATTATTTTTACAGATTATCTATCTATCTATCTATCTATCTCTCTCTCTCTCTATCTCTCTGTCTGTCTGTCTGTCTATCTCAAATTATATCTAAAATATGGAATTAACAAATAAACCAATGAATAACTTTGTCAACATTACCCAATGTGATGTAACAAAAACAAAAATAGGTCAATGTAACACTTTAAAAATGGATTTTTAAAGTATTGAAATTGGAAATGATTTTTTTAGATCAGGTTTATAGAAATGGAGAATATGAACTTTAATTTTATATAATAAGAAACTGGAATTTTCATTCATTATCTATTAATTGCACATCAATACTTAATGTTTCTTAGCAACATACAATGTTAATATAACAAAATTGTATCACTTAAAATATTCAAATATGCAATTTCTATACTGCAGGGAATATTTTATTTTAATTGTATGATGTCCCATTTAAATTACATTTAAAATTTGTGTTGATGGCTTATATGTTAAATGAGTATTTAAATAATTTGTGCTTAAAATGAAATAATCCATCAGACAGCAAAGACAATGGCATACATTTCTGGAACTTGTGAATGGAGCCAGTGAGAAAAAAAAAATGAGGTAGAAGAAATCCAGGATGATTCCCAAAGTCATCATTGTTTCTTCACAGGGACACACAGTGACCTCTGATATGCAAACACACCACACACACACACACACACACACACACACACACAAGTACGCGAAATACAAAAAGTAAATAATTAAAATAAAGTTATTATCTTAAATACAAAAATTTCACATTAATATTACTTTAACTTCAAATATAAAAGAAGAAATAAAAATGAAACTACATGATATAACAGAAAAACAAAAGTCTCCCAAAATTTACTGATGCTATGCAAATATAATTATCTCCAAGCATGATGATATCATTTATCAATGTCTACCTTTTAATACTAAACATGCATAGATGAGCATCAGAATAGACAGTTTACATTGGACTTAAATACACATTAGTAAATTTTTGGATCTATTGTTTTACATTTTCCAGGTACCACATTGCACTAGCAATGATAGTAAAACACCTCCATTCCAAAGAGAAAAATGTATTGAAAATATGCCATCATCTTCTCATTTCTCATAATCTTGTTCATCTATAATGATGAAGGAGTGAGGATGTGGTAAGCTCTCCCCTGGAAAATATGAATAATAACATTTTGTCTTTTGAACTGTGAGGGCTCTAAGGACATGTTATATGTATGTCCTTGCCAATTACTTCATGCTATTTTTACTTTACAATGATGTATGCAGAGCAAAGTGAAATGTCACCATGTAAGAAATGACCACTGAGTAAGTTGTACAATTCTTTCACCTTTTATTTTTTAGGAAAATAATCGAAGTCACTTTTCTCCATGACTGATCCTTCTTTTTGTGTGAGGATAATGTTACCCTGTTGTTTACTTGCATGAAAGCCACTGTCATGTTCATTTCTGACAATGTCTGAAAGGAAACAGAGTTTTTCATTACCACTCACACACTTCTACTGTGCTGCCACCAGCCAACCATTACAAGGCAAACACTCCCTTATTTAAAAACTGTACTGGAAATGTTGCATAGCTTAGTTTATCTGTTACATGGACACTGCAACATATATTTTCTATAAACTATATACATTAGGAATTGTAAATCAACTTATTTTTTATGATACTTGAAAAGAGTCAAGTATCTTTAGCCAATATTTATATTATGTGTGGCCAAGTAAGTATAGGCTATTATATTATAAATGATCTGTTTTTGTCATTTGGAAAAAGTTTACTATACCTTGCTATTCTAAGATATGTAGATATACAGACCTGAATCTAGAGACACAGAACTAACAGTCTCTGAGAGGGAACTAAAAGGAAAGTAACATGTATCTTCTTTTCTCATGCAACAGCATTTCCTGCACACATAGGGAACCTGATAATTTGTAATTATATACTTCAAATTATGAGTCTGTTTATTATTTTTAAATTATTTCAGAATTTTGCTGGCTATCTGACTCTTTTCATACACTTGAGGTACCCTTACCCTTTCTGAAATACCACACATTTAATCAGTAACCATTTAGACACCACTTGTTTTTATGATTTTCATATTATGTCTTACATGTAGACAACATTCGTACAGCTTGGCATAAAAATCAAAAGTTTAATGATTGATATATCCTTTTTGAAAAGTATGTAGGCATCAATGAGTTATTTTACTTTATGCAAATAATTTTTAAATGTGTTACAAACCTTAGCAATTCAATGACATAAAAGTTTAAAATATATCCTGAAAACATTGAGAAGAATACAACGTAATGAATTTGGCTTACTACTTTGTATTGGGACATAAATCTTTCCTTTATGCACTCACTCCTACAATTGTAGGAACTTATGGTAGTTCTATGACTACTTCTATAATAGCAAAGTTTTTGAAGCATGACTAAACTAATTCTTTAGAGTGCATTAAAATTTGCCATTTCTTTTCATATTAACAAATAGAGGTTATTTCTACATTTCTTTTGTAGCATTGACATAACCACTCTGACTGCTGTGAAATGATATCTTGACATTTTTTATTTTTCTACTTTTACAAGCATACTGAGTATTCATCCCTGTTTTCATCCATTCCCCTCTCCCTCCCATCCCCTCCATTCCTTCATCAATCCCTTCCATTCCTCCCATCCTCCTGCTTATATACTTCCAGGGTTCCATCTAGCTTGTCTACTCTTGTGAAAGATTGAGCCTTTGTGGCATACCATGTTCCCCCTCCTAGGGACACCCCACTGATAGGACCATTTCCCTTCACTCATATCTTGATATCTTGATGCCTGATCCTTTGTGGCATACCATGTTCCCCCTCCTAGGGACACCCCACTGATAGGACCATTTCCCTTCACTCATATCTTGATATCTTGATGCCTGATCCTATAATGAATGATATTGAGCATTTTGTCCATTATTTGTGTATCTTTTCTCCTGCATTTTATTTTTTCCTAATAATACAAGCTCAGTAGGTATCCCTGTCCTCTCCCTTCCTTTTTCCCTCCCCAGTCCCCTGTAACACTCTCCCCTTTTCCCCTTTCTTTCACTTCCCTCCTTCTCTCCCCTTCGCCCAGTGCTTCCCCCTTGGAGCATCCTTTTGTGTGAATGCCAAACCTCCCTCTGACTCCTCCACCCTAGTGAGGAGTAATAACTCAGTGGCATTGCCCAAAGCCCATTCGTGGGCTCCCAGTTAGTATGGGAACTCTATTTATGACTGTCAATCCTTTGCCTCTAAAGATCCCACTGCCTGTGATCTATGCTAGACTATGGGGGGTCATTGACACATCAGCCATTGTGCAGGTAAGGGAAAGTCCAATTCTGCCTGTTGCAAATTTTAACTTCTATAGAGTATCTTGCATATCCTTGGTTTTCCCCATCTTTGGGCTCTTACAATCTTGCAGCCCCCTCTTCCACAAGGTTCCCTGAGTTTTAAGATGGGGAGAGATTGGGCTGGGCTGGTTCCAGGTGAATAAAGTAGGGTCTTTGATGTTCAGAATTATGGTTTGTTGTTTTCAGTTTTGCTTTTCCTGTACCACCCTTGGTGTCCTGATTGGTATGGAAGGTCATCTCTTAAACAAAGATAAATGTGGGGGTCCTAGGGGATCACAGCTCCATCCTGCAGGCGGGTCCTGGCGGGTCCTCCACAAGGGAGATCGGGGAAAGGTGAGTGCCCTGTCCGACTTCCCAGCCTTCCTTCCTGAGGACAATCAGACGCCACAGGGAGTCTAGACAAGCAGAACTCATCTATTGCAAGTCATCTTATAAAGGCAGAAACAGTAAGGGGGTATGGGAAACCAATCATCTTAAAGGTCAAGTCAGCATGCAGGTTATATGTAGCGAAATTTCTTCAGAACATTCTGACCTACTCCCTTCTGACTTCCTCCATCCTGAGCTGTTCAACACTTCCTGAGCCGCCCTTCCTGACTTCCTCTGAGCTGGTCAAAACATGCTGAACTGCCCTCCAGACTTCCTCCATCAAATCATCTTTGGCTAAACTTAGCAAATTATTGAGGTTACCTAGACTGAGGCCCCCACAATAAAAGACTGTTTAAATGAAGATCTTAAGCAGAATCTCAAAGCTATATGGAAGGAGGCAGCATTGGGGATGGTTAGTGTCTATCTGCCAGTCCCTATACCTTCCCTGATTGGTGAAATCAAATCTGTTCAGTCACAACTGACCAGGAAGGGAAGTAAGAGTGATCTTCACCAGATGTCTCGCTACATACATGAAATACTTTATGGTGACCTATTTTCTCTACTGAAGCATGATCTCCTATCTCCTTTTTTTGAGGGGGGGGGATTTTTCCCCTTCAGTCCTCTTTATAATCTTTCTGATTACAGTAGGTATTACAGAGATTTACCTTTGAGTATGTCATTAAGTAGTTTTGGAATTCAGATCCACCTATTATGGAGGATATACAGTGTCTAAATTTCTATGTCTGGGATACTTCACTCAATATAATTTTTTTTCTAATTCCATCCATTTCCCAGCAAATTTCATTAATTTATCTTTTTTATGGCTGAGTAGTATTCCATTGTATAAATGTGCCACATTTTCATTATCCATTTGTCAACTGTTGGGCATTTGGTCTGATTCCATGACTTTGCTCCTTTAAATAGTGCTGCAATGATTATGGTTGTGCTTGTGTCACCGGGGAGATAAATGGCCTAATTAAAAAATGGGATCCAGAACTCAAAAGAAACTTTTCTAGGGATGAAATTGAAATATCTAACAAATGTCTTTAAAAATGCTCCACATTCTTAGCCTTGGGGGAAATGCAAATCAAAACTTCCCTGAGATATCATATCACCCTGGTCAGGATGGCAAAAATCCACATACAAACAACACCAAATGCTGGAGAGAATGTGGAGAGATGGAAACTCTCCTACATTGCTGGTGGGAATGCAGGCTTATACAACCACTCTGGAGATCATTATGGAGATTTCTAAAAAAGTTAAAGATTGAAATGCACAGGACCCTGCTATACCACTTCTGGGAAAAATTCCCCAAATTTACATATCTTTTGATTAATGTCAAATGAGATAACACTTTCTTTTCCATTTGAATAGCCTTTATTTCCTATTTAGGTTTGTTGAGCTCTGTATGTTCTGAATAAGATCTCCTCTTAGAGATATTGTTTGCATATATTTTCTTCCTTTATTTTCATTTTGTTGTTTCTTTGGTTATATACAAACTTTTACTATGAGGATATTCCACTTGTGCACTTTATTGTTCTTGTTTTACCTTTAGAGCCATATCTAAGAAAATCATTGACGAATCTAAGTTCTGAAATGCTTTCCTTCTTTCCTTTCCTTTCCTTTATTTTTTTTGTTCCCAATAATCTTAATAGATTTGGGTCTTACATTTAAGTCTTCAAATAATTTACATGGAATAGATTTGCAGAATTCAGATAAGAATCCTCATAGATCTGTATTATTTGGAATAAATGTAATACTATCTAACATCAAATGGCTGATTGCTGCTGAATATTTGAAACAATCCTCTTTGAATCAATGGATACTTTTACCAAGACCCATATGTTGGTGAAGTAATGGATGTGCTATGAATCATTTTTTCCACAACATATTATTGGCAGTGGGCTCTGCTGTGAAACATTATTGTCTTTTAATTTTTCTCTATATATTAGGTAGTTTTATTCGAATAAATCAGCTCTTCTGAAACCAAATGGTCTGTTGATCTGCCATCTGTGATATCATTGTGAAATTGTACCTGCAAGGTGTTTTCATATGTAGATAAGTCATATACCAAAAACAAAAATTGTTTACTAGACAGTTGCATTGCCAAAGAGGTTTCATTGATCCTTTACAGCAAATTTAAACTGCTGAACTGTAAATTCTTACATTTTACAATAAAAATGTGACATAGTCATAAATATAGCAAGGATTTATTATTCATTTTTAATTTGTGTTTTCTGAGACATAAGAGGATATAGCTGCTGGGCCTATGAAAAACAAGAGGACATGTTAAAGAACGGTGGAACAGTAACATATCCTATTAGTGAAAAGTGCTATAATTGTAATTGAAAGGAAATAGAAGTCACTTTAAAGCATAGGAACAGACAATGGAATTTAGGATTGACTTGAAAGACTCTGTTACTAACTTGGTCTGGATTTTCAGCTCCATTAAAGCTGTTTACAAAGGACCAAGAAAAAAAAGACATTTTAAACAATTTACAGCAATCACCTTGAACATAGTTGTTAATTAATAGTATCCTTTCCTCCTTGTTTGAGTACTACAGACCTCTAGAATTCAGACCCTCCCATAGAGATTTCATGAATAATATATTAATATAATATAATAGTATATAATAATGTAAAGTAATAATGTAAAGTATAAATGAAAAATTAGAAACTTATTTTTGAACTTCAAATTTTTCACAGAATTTGCTTAAGTAACTTGAAAGATTATTTCCTTCTAATGTATGATGGAGAAAATGATGAACTTGCATTTTAAAAAATTCAAGTAATTTTATTAAATTTATTAATTGATTTCTTACATATCTAAAATGTTTTCTGACAATTACTAGTGCTTTTATTCTCCTTCCAACTTCGTCTTCCTTTGCCTATTGGTCTCTTTCCCACATTTGTATCTTTTAGAATTTTTTGGTGGTCTAATCTCTATGACCAGGGATTTATAACTAGCCACAAAAACCTATTGGATTATCAGTTGATACACAATCTAAACAGTGACTGTGTAGTTTCTAGCATTTCCTAGTAGCTAAAGATATAATATTTTCCCTTATCCATAAATTGTCTGATTCCAGACCCATTTTTGTGCCGTTCCAGTGATGGATTCCACGTTTGCTTTATAAACATTATCATGATGGCAGTGGCAAGCATTTGACAGACATTCTAGGTTCTTAAATTATTTGCCACCTTCTTTTCAATGTTCTCTGAGCCCTCATGGTTTTGTAAAAGTTTTCAGTTTAGTGTTGAGAACCGCCCTGTCATTTGTTTTTCATGTTGATCAGCATTAAGTCTTCGCGTTTTCCACTGTTTATTACAAAGAGAGGTTTCAGTGTTAAAGACATAGAATGGTAATTGTCTACAGGGACTAACATACATATGTAGAAGGAAGTTCAGCACTGTGTCATTTGTCTAAAGAGCAGTAGTAAGCCTTCCCTCCCACCAAAACATACACTATTATTTAAGATGTCTTCTGTCATGAGTTTCTAACTTGTTTTACAGCACCAGCATGAATTCCTTCCTGTGGAGTGGGCATACTATTCATCTAGAGAATATTTTACTACTTCCCACAACAGTCAGTTATCATCACACCTGTCAACACATCTTTCCTGATGGAGTAGCATTGTACTTCACAGGGTTCACAGCAGTTTCTAGCATTGTGAATCTAGTTAGCAAGGAAGAAGCTTTAATTCACTCAACTTTGGTCTCATCAGTAATAGGATATTAAAAACAAGTCCTGGATTGTCTCAGACAACCTCTCACACCTCCTCATCCATCACCTGTTAAGGAGATATCTTATCTTATCTTCTTTTTTTCACAGACATTCACAAATTTAATTAAAAATTAAGAAAAAGTCCCATTGAAATAGAGCTAAGTGGACATGCAGAAAATTACCTGGAAACTGACAATTAGATTGAAATGGTAAATAAGCTGCCACCTAAAACTTTGTCTCTCTGCTGTTTTTAGTTACCAGACTTGTTTGCTTTCCTGTGGGGCATCTTATCTTATGCACTGGGATTTTCATTCAATAACTCACAGCCTTTAGGAGAAACAAGACCAGCCATTAAGTATATCTCTATTTTTCAGTGACAAAAACAAATGAAGTGAAGATGTAGAGAAATTGAAATATGTATGGTTTCTGACAAAAGTACAGTTGTGCCTTTGTTGTAGAAAAACTTTCTGCATATTTCACCAAAAGTAGAATATAAATTTGATTACAATTATATTTCACACAGTTATGGAAATTTCTGTACTCCGTAAAGCATTAAAATCAAACTTAATAGCAGGACTGTGGATAGAAATTAAAAGTAAAAGTAATTAAAATCTCTCTCAACTGACTGAATTAAATGTGACAAGTCATACTTTATGGTGGCATTCTACAATAAGACAATCCATGCTATGAGGTGAATTAACATGGGAACTATGTTACATGAGAGACTGCCGGCACGAAAGACCATACATTGTATGATTTCATATAAAAATTTCAGAATAGTCAAGCCTATATTTTAATAAAGAAACAAATATGACATGTGATGAAAGATATTGATAGACATACATGGCTAGTAGTTTTGAAAAGAAATGAGCAGTAACTGCAGATGTGTTCAGGTCAACAGATATTTTTAACTTGGCATTTGGTATCCAAACTCAGGTCCTTTTGCTTGCAAGGCAGAGGGTAGACTCTAAGCCATCTTTCCAGCTTATCTCTGTTCAAAAAAATTCCTAAAGGTTTTGTTATCATTTTTATAGCTTTTAAATACATATTTACATTTGCTATGCACTTCTTTGAAAAATTCTTCAAAGGCATACTTAAAGTGAACAAATATTTTAAGTTCTTGTCTAAGTTAGGTCAATTTTACCACACATATTTTAGCTATTTGAATAGATATAGAAGTCTAGCTACTAAATTCTATACTATAATTTCATAAAAAAGTTACTAAACTTCATATTCTTCTGAAAATAATACCAGATTGACAATTTGTAAATAGCCTAAGGTATTCTCCATAAAATTTAAGATAATCTTATTTGTTTTGATAATTTTAAAATTTTTTTCAATAAATTTATTATTTTAATTATTTTTCATATGATATCTAGGAACAGTTTAAACTGGATTTTCCCCCAAAATTTTCAGTATATTTATATTTATTAATTTTAAGCTATAACATACATTTATTTCTATTCATTAGGATGCTTTTAATAATTTCCTGTCCTTTTTTTTCTTTTTTTAATTTATTTTTCTGCTCATACAAACGTAATAGGTACCCCTGTCCCCTCTCTCCCTCCACCCCTCCCTGGACCTCCCAGCTCCCTCACCCATTTTCCCCTTCCTTTCCCTGCTCCCTCCCTTTCTCTCAGTGCCCCCTCTCCCCATCTCTGAAGCATCCTTAATGTGTATATCAAACTTTCCTCTAGGTCCTCCTCTCTGATGAGGTGTAAGGACCCAGTGGCATTTCCTAGAACTCTCTGGTGTTCCCCTTAAGTATAGGAAAACTATTGTGACTGTTAATCCCTTGCTTCTAAGGATCCTAGTGCCTTTAGTCCATGCTAGACTTTGAGGGGTCAATGATATGTTGGTCATTGCACAGATCATGCGAGTCCTATTATAATTGCTTCGGCTCTATCTTCCATATCATGACTCCTCCCATCCTTGTGCTCTTACAATCTTACCACCCCCTCTTCCACAAATTTCCCTGAGCTTCAGGATGGGGAGACATTAGGCATGCCTGATTCTAGGTGGTTGATATAGAGTCTCTGATGTTCTGAATAATGGTGTGTTGTTTTTTTTTTTTTTTTCAGTTTTGCTGCTCCTGCAATGCCCTTGGCTCCATACTGATGGGTATTGGATATCACCCCTTGGCCAGAGATAAAAAGCTGTTAAAATAGAGTCTTATTATAAGGATAGATTCAGAGGTAGATGGAATAAGAATAAGAGACTGTGGTGAAGGGTGGGTCAGTCTCCCATTGCAAAATGGTTACCTTCTATGTGCCAGACTATAGGCCCTCCCTTTCTGGTATGATCATACCCCATCAGTTGCAAGTGACCAGGAAGGACAGTCTGTGAGCTTAACCAGATGTCTCATTACTTATTTGCAGTCCTTGATGGTGGCCTATTATCTTTGCTGTAGCATGATCTCCTCTCTCCTTGTTTCTGGTGGGGCCCTCCTTCCTCTTCTCTCCTGTTTATAATCTTTGCAATTACTGTAGGTATTACAGAGATTTATCTTTGACTGTGTCTCTAAGTGGGTTTGGTACAAGGATCCACCTATTAGGGAGTACAGGCGGTGCTTAATTTTCTGTGTCTGGGATACTTTACTCAATATAATTGTTTCTAATGTCATCCATTTCCTAGCAAATTGCATTAATTCATCATTTTTGATGGCTGAGTAGTATTCCATTGTATAAATGTACCACATTTTCCTTACCCACTCGTTGGACTCGTTGTTCCATGACTTTGCTATTGTAAACAGTGCTGCTATGAACATGGTTGTGCTTGTGCTATTGAGGTGAATTTTTGCTATATGGGGGGTTATTCCCAAAAGTGGAAGAGCTGGATCATATGGCATTTCAATCTTTAACTTCTTTAAGAATCACCAGATGGCTCAACAGAGTGGTTGTATGAGCCTGCATTCCCATTAGCAATGTAGGAGAGTTCCCCTTTCTCCACATCCTCTCCAGCATTTGGTGGTGTTTGTATTGTGGATGTTTGCCATCCTGACCAGGGTGAGATGATATCTCAGGGAGCTTTAGATTTGCATTTCCCTGATTGCAGGACACTGAGGCCACTGCAGGTAGTGCTGTTAGAGACTAACCGGAACAGCCGGGAGACCCGTGGGGCTGAGAGGGTGATGAGTATCGCGGCCCAATGAACACAAGGGAGCCGGGAAGTCTGTCAAAGCAGGATCTCAACTTTATTAAACAGGGGGGTGAATTATATAGAGTGTGCAGCAGGGGGAAGGGTGAGGGGTGGTGTGATTATGGGGTAACCAATAGAAAGTGAATAAGTGACCAGAAGGTGATTGAATAGATGTGACATCATTCCAGGGAAACGAAACTTTCCTGTGGAGATGAGATTCGAAACCCAAAGTCAGGTCCTGAAACTCTAGCCAGGCTCAGGAAGTTCCAGCAGGCCTCAGGCCTGGTAAAGAGGCCCAACATCTGATGGCTAAGGATGTGGAGCATTTTTTAAGATATTTGTTAGACATTTTAATTTCATCCTTGATAAAGTTTCTTTTAAGTTCCAGGGCCCATTTTTTAATTGGGCCATTTGTTTACTTGGTGTTTAGTTTTCTAAGTTCTTTGTGCACTCTGGATAATAGAGCTCTATGAGGTATATGCTTAGTGAAGATTTTCTCTCATTCTGTGGGTTGCCTTTGTGATCGAGTTGCCATCTCTTTATCTGAATAGAAGCTCTTTAATTTCATTAGATCCCATCTGTTGGTTGTATAGACTGCGCTATTGGATTTCCAATTAGGAACTGTGGACCTAGTCCAATCAGCTCCAAGGAGTTCCCTTCCCTTTCAACTATGGATTTTATGGTCTCTGGCCTTACATTGAGGTCCTTGATACATTTGGAATTAATTCTTGTACATGATGACAAGTATGGGTGCAGTTTTAATCTTCTGCATGTAGATATCCAATTTTGCCAGCACCATTTGTTGAAGATGCTCTTCTTTTTGCATTGGATTTTTTGGGCCTTTTTGTCAAAGATCAAATGGCTGTAGGCTTATATCTGGGTCTTCAACTCTTATCCATTGATTTGTGTGTCCATTTTGGAGCCAGTACCCAGCTGTTTTTACAACTGTGGATTTGTAGTATAGACTAAGGTTTGGTATGGTGATACCTCCAGCAGTGTTTTTGTTACTCAGGATTGTTTTTGCTATCCTGGGTCTTTTGTGCCTTCATATGAACATTGAGGTTGTTTGGTCAACTTCTTTCAAGAATTGCTTAGGGATTTTAATTGGTATAGCATTGAATCTGTATATTGCCTTATGGAGGATGGTCATTTTTATGATACTGATTCTGCCAGTCCAAGAACATGGCAGGTCTTTCCACTTTCTAGTGTCTTCTGTAATTTCTTTCTTTAACGTTTTAAAGTTTTCATTGTAAAGGTCACTTGCTTCCTTGGTTAGGTTTATACCAAAGTATTTCATTTTTTTAGGGGCTATAGTAAATGGAATTGTTTCTTTCAGGGCTTTTTCATTTCTTTCATTTTGGGCATATAGGAATGCCACTGACTTTTGTATGTTTATTTTGTATACTGCCACCCTACTGAACTTCTGTATTAATTCCAGGAATTCCCTGGTGAAGTTTTTGGGATCACTCAGGTATAAGATAATGTCATCAGCAAATAATAACTTGACTTCTTCATTGCCTATTTGAATCATTTTTATTTCCCTTTCTTGTCTTATAGCTTCAGCCAAGACTTCAAGTAAAATATTGAAGAGAATTGGTGAAAGTGGACGGCCTTATCTAGTTCGAGATTGAAGCAGGAATGCTTCGAGTTTTTCCCCATTGAGTATAAACCTTGCTATGGGTTTGTTGTAGACAGCTTTTATTATATTTGCAAAGGTTTCTTCCATTCCAACTGTCTCTAGGATTTTGATCATAAAAGGCTGGTAGGATCTTGTCAAAAGCTTTTTCTGCTTCTATTGAGAGTATCGTGTGGTCTTGGATTTTAGACTGATTCATATGGCAGATTACCTTTATTGATTTGCGTATGTTGAACCAACCTTGTGTGCCTGGGATAAAGCCTACTTGATCCCCGTGAATGATCTTTTTGATATGTTTTTGATTCCAATTTGCTAAGACTTTGTTGAGAATCTTTGCATCTGTGTTCATCAGAGAGATTGACCTATAGTTTTCTTTTTTAAGATTTTTATTAGGTTTTGGGATTAAAATGATGTTAGCTTTGTAGAAAGAATCTGGTAGTGTTCCTTCCTTTGCTATTTGATGAAACAGTTTAAGCAGCATTGGTGTTATTAGCTCCTTAAATGTCTGTTTGAACTCTGTGCTGAATCCATCTGATCCAGGACATTTCTTGGTGGAAAGATTCGTGATAACTTCATCGATTTCCTCACATGTTATACGACTATTTAAATAATTCACAACTTCCTGATTCCATTTAGGTAAGTTGTGTTTACTTAGGAATTCAGCCATTTCTTTTTTGTTGTCGAATTTCACAAAGTATAAGTTTTTGAAATATGACATTATAATACTTTGACTTTCTTGGGTATCCATAGTGATAACTCCATTTAGATTTCTAAATTTTTTAATTTGTGTTTTTTCTCTCTTGCTTTTGGTTAATTTAGCTAGGGGTGTATCGATCTTATTGATTTTTTCAAAGAACAAGCTTTCTGACTGGTTTATTCTCTATATCATTTTCCTAATCTCTTTTTTGGATATTTCTCCCCTTATTTTGCTAATTTCCTCCCTTCTACTGCTTTTGGGATCAGATTGCTCTAATGTCTCTAAATCTTTAAGCTGCATTGTTATTTATTTGTGATGTTTGTATTTTTTTTGATGTAGGCATTAAGAGCTATGAACTTACCTCTTAGGACAGCTTTCATTGTATTCCAAAGATTTTGATAAGTTGTATTTTCATTATCATTCACTTTCAGGAAATCTTGAATTTCCTTTTTAATTTCTTCCTGAATCCAATTGTCATTCAGCATCATAATGTTAAGATTCCAGGAGTTAGTGTATTTTCATTTGTTTATTGTGTTGCGTATATCAAGTTTTAGACCATGACGGTCTGATAGGGTACATGCTAGAATTTCAACTTTTCTGTATATGTGGAGATTCATTTTGTGACCCAATATGTGATCTATTTTGGAGAAAGTTCCATGTGCTGCTGAGAAAAATATGTATTCTTTAGTGCATGGATGAAAAGTTCAATAGAGATCTGTAAGGTCCATTTCTTCAAGGGTTTGGTTGAGTTCCAAAGTGTCTCTGTTAATCTTTTGTCCTGTTGATCTATCCCATGTTGAGAGGGCAGTTTTGAAGTCCCCAAGAATTATTATTGGGGGTTTATTTCTCACTTTAGACATGTAGGGTTTGCTTAATGAATGTGGAGAAGCCCGTATTAGGTGCATATATGTTCAGTATTGGGAAGTCTTCCTGGTGGATTTTACCTGTGACTAAAATGTAGTATCATCTGTGCCTCTTATGATTTTTTTTTTGGTTTGAAGTCCACTTTGTCTGAAAGCATAATGGCTACCCCTGCCTGTTTCCTGGTTCATTAGCTTGCAGAATTTTTGACCAGCCTTTCATTTGTTGGACGTGCCTATCTTTTGTGGTGAGATGAGTTTCCTGAAGGCAGCAGATTGATGGTTTGTGGGTTTTGATCCAAGTTTGTAATCTGTGTCTCATGTGGTGAGTTAATTCCATTGACATTTATTGTTATAATGGAGAAATTATTTTTATTTAAACTTTTTTATTATTATTTTATCCAATTGTGCATGTGTGCACTTGTGTGTATGTATGTATGTTTGTGTAGGACCAGGGGCGAATTCGGGAACCACCATGGACCGCCTCCACCTCCACCTCCTCCTTGTTTACTCTGCCCCTGGATTCACAGGCTCCGCCCTACTAAGACCAGAAACTTGGGCCGCCCCAGCTTCTGCCTAGCGTCTATACATGGGGTCAAGCATCCGAACTAAGTACTTTCTGCCTGAAAGGCAGAGGCTTAACCCCTGAGCCACTATCTCCAGCCCCCAAGGAGAAATTATTTTTAATTCCAGGACATTTTTTATGTTTAGTGGCTTTTGTAAGTGTATTGTTTGACATTTAGGTTTTGGTGGTATTATACTTCCCTCTGTCCTCCTGGATATGCTTGTTTTTTTCTTCAAGCTTGAGTATCATTTCTAGCATTTTTTGATGGCCTGGTTTGGTAGACATGTAAGCCATCAGGTTGTCTTTGTGCTTGATCATTTTGCCGGATATATCAATCTGGGTTGACATTTTTGCTCATTTAATACTTGAAGTATATTTCTCCACGCTCTTATTGCTTTTACTGTTTCAATTGAGAAGTCATTTGTTATTTTAATAGGTTTACCTTTAAAAGTGACTTTTTTTTTCCTTTGAAGCTCTCAGCACCTTTTCTTTGTCTTGATTGTGGATTGTTTTGACTATTATTTGCTGTGGTGATTTTCTATTTTGGTCATATCTGTTTGGGGTGCAGAATGCCTCTTGTATTAGGATGGGCCTCTCACTCTTTAGTTGAGGGAAGTTTTCATTTATGATAATTTGAAAAACTTCCTCAGCTATGGTATTTTGGGATTGTTGCTCTGGTATTCCAAGAATGTGCATGTTAGGCTTCTTCAGCGTGTCCCATATTGAATATTCTTCTAAAGTATCTTTTTGGTTTTAAGAACCTCTTCCATTGAGTTGGTTAATTCTCCCACTTTGTTTTCAAGATCTGAAATTCTATTTTCTGCTTAGTTAGTGCTGCTGATAAGACTCTCTGTTGAGTTTTGGGTTAATGATAAGTTGTCTTTTAGTTCGATTTTAAACTCTGCCTGAGACTGTTTTAACTGCTTTATGCCTATTTTTGTTTCTTGAACTGTTTTCTTCAACTCCTCCAAGTGTCTGCTGTGTTCCTGTTCAAAATGGTTGATGCAGTTGTTTAAGTCCTCCTGGATTTCCTCTTTCATAGGATTAATCATGGTAATGATCATACTTTGAAAGTCTGGCTTTCTTGGCTATTATCTGTGAATTTGTTCTGGTTGGAATCCATTATTATGGGGTTAATTCTTTCCTTGGGAGATTTGTCTTCCTGAGTTTTGTTTCTCATGGATCTGCACTTTGTCTTGGACATTGTCGTTTTGACTCTTAAGACCTTTCACTTTCTGCGTGTTTTTGACTGAACTGATTCAGTTGGTATTACTACTCTTGGGCAGTTATTACTAGTGCTTGCTTTGCAGTTGGGTTCGCTTGTCTGTTGCTAGTATTATTTCCTAGATGAGGCTATCAGGCTCTTATTACATCAGTTAAGTCAGGTTAAGTAGACAGGGGGTGAATATTAGTATGGTAGTGCACTTTTACGATTTAGTATCTTGGTGATATGTGAGGGTGAGTTGTATAATACCTGGAGTTGTATATATTTTTGGGGTGGCTATATGGAAAAGTTAATCTACAGTGATTAATACTAAAATGGAGCAGTACGGTATATAAAAAAAGAGGTTTACTTGTCTTTGGGCTGCATGTGAAGAATCTTTCACATGTGATAGGATGATTTTAGAGGACTTCAGATGTATGGTCTTTGTCCCTTAGAGCTTTGCTTGGGTTTTCTTTGGATTCTGTTGAATTCTGAGTAGCAGTATGTCCTCCATGGACTACAAGTAAGGGTCCCTGGTGGGTCGGAGGGGCAGAGGGGCTGATGGTGATGGCAGAACTCTTCACCTGGGACCTGGGACTTAGCTTAGTGGCCCACCCAGGTTCCAGGAATGGAGGACCCTGAGCAAGTCCTGTCCAGTTTAGGAGGAAAAAAGGAGCTGTGGCCCGGGGCATAGGCCAGGCAAACCAGAGGCAGCCTGGGTGTTGCCTGGGCTGGCTGGTGGGAGGAGCTGGGACAAGGTGCGACCTGTGGGCTGAGTAACTCCCCTGGGATTGAGGGCAGACTGAGAGGGAGTCCCGGCCCCAGGCGGGCGGGTAGGCAGGTGGGAGGAACAAAGGGAATTTCCTGTCCTTTTATGTTTCATCTTTCATATTATTTTCAATCTCATCATTGTTATAGTTTGTATTCTATTTTATGAACACTGCACTTTTACATATCAGCAGTTTTGCCTCATAAAGTGAGTGTCATTCATGAAGTTTTGGTTTTTCCTAGCTCTTAAGGACTTTTATGTTTATATTTCCCTTGAATACCAGCATCCCTGCCTAGTTATGTGTACAGAAGTAGAGCCAATGGACAGGCTTTAATCTATACGTGTTTAATGAGAAGTCTTAAATAGAAGGACTCAGCAAATACAAAAATAGTGCTGTCTATTGCTCCTTTCTACTTAATAAAGTGAAATGTTCATTAAACTTCATGCTAACTTTAAAATTTAGAAAAAAGAGGTAAGAGAAATAAATATTTAAAAATGATTTGACCACCCTAGATACACATAGTTCACTCCTTTGCACACATACACATATCAATTTTTCAAATATTGAACTGTAAAAACGGGTTTTGAGTACCCATTGGATGAAACATTCAGGAAATAATGTTTTGAAGAGAAGTGAATAATAAGACTTACCGAAATTGAGAGAGATGATTTTGTTCATCTAAGATGAAGTGGAGGATGTGTCTTAAGGGAATGTAGAGAAAAGTAAAGAAATGAAAATACTGCTGTGTATCATTGCTTAAATTTAATATGATTTCTTTTGGAAATTGTTTTGGAAAGTACATTAATTCCCATTAAATTAGTCACTATGAATGTTGTCAACATTTACAGAAGGAGAAGTAGAACAGGCAAGGTTTACAAAGACCTTTTGGTAATTGTTTACTAATTACCTATGAAAAGCTTCAAATAAAATGGTGTTCATGCAGTTTTGGAGATGGCTATTTCTTGATTGAAGGTGTACAATCATATACTGTATATACTATATACAGTGTATCACAGAGAGATTTGAAAAATACCTTAAAGAGATAGACTCTTGTCTTTATTTTGCTTAGTATCATATTAAAATAACAAACAGCTTTGGAACATTCATTATTCATGAAAATAGTTAATTTTCCACGGCAATATATAAAAATCTATTTTGGTCAATATCAACAGAAAATTGTAGTCAATAGGGTATCTTATTAAGTGTTGATACACATGCCATTACTTAGTGCTTTAAATAAATAATCATTTATTTAAATCATTTTCTCAAACAATATAATTATTCCCATAGGATAAAAATTTCCAAAAATTTTTGACTTTCTTTTTAAAATTTCTCCTTTTACCTGCAGCTATCCTCCAGTGAAGTAGAACATCAAGCTCCACAGTGTCTAACTTGTAACTCTGTACATATTGAACTAGAAATACATGTTTTATTGATGAGAGTTCCAAATATCAAACTTGGAATAGTCAAACAGTTTGAAAATAGTCAAACAGGAATTAATTTTCTCTCTCTGTTTCTTAGAGTATATCCTTGGAAAATTCTGTCAAATCTCTTAAAATTTCTATGACTCATTATACTAGGAATTTTTCAGTATGAAGAATAAATATTATTTCAATGAATACATATTTCAGGTGTATATAAATATATTATGTATTAACATGCACATTGATATTCAATAAAAGATTCTGATCTCCTACTCTAAAAAGGATATAGAAAGTTAAAAGACTATAGAAAAGAAAAAGTAATGATATTTGAGACATCAGAACCTTAATAGCTGTAAAAATTTTGAGTAACTTTTGGACTGAGACAAAAACAGTATGCATTTCATTCAAACAGAATTTCAAGGAATCATGGGAAATAATATATCAAACTGACAATACTGTTAACCTAATTTAACCTAATTTTCTTCCGCATCTAGGCAATTTATAACTACAAAAGCCTATTTATCAATAACGTTGTTGTCATTGACAGTATACTGTATTCTGGGAATCTGGACATGGAGAAAAAAACTTGAGACAAAGAAAAATACATAGAATGCTCAAGAGTAAGCTCTGGTATAGCTTTTGGCCACAAGTAACATATATAATATTTCAGTATTTTGGGTTTGTCTAGTCACCTTCAGACAAGACTAACTGCATTGAGGCAACAAGAAATAATGTCATGGCAGACATGGGAATAAATTATTTTGGAGGAATGAGCAGTAAGAGTTTAAAATAGTAATGAAGACCAGAGATAATATTTTCACAGTTGAATGTGGGTTTTGTATATGGAAAAAGGAAAAATTCTGAAAGCTTTTGTGTAATTCAGAAAAGGAGCACATGAAAAAACTTTTACTCTATGTCCATCATCTGAAGCATAGATTTTGAAAATGTGGTACATTTGCACAATGGGATATTATTCAGCTATTACAAGTCAAAAATTTTAAATTCACAAAAATGTATGTTGCAAAAATTATGGTGAATAAGGTAATTCAATACCAGTAAGCCAAATACCTCATGTTCTCGCTCATATATGGATACTGACTTTATATCAGACTGCATAATTACAAAACTCTAGCTGAGAAACTTTACTTAGAAATATAGCTAATGGTCAGCAGAGAACGGATGACCATAGGTAACTCAGCTTCAGATGGGACATCAAGCCCTTTTTCCCCATAGATCAGGGAATTTCAATGATAAGAAATTACACTAGAACAGCTCAAAAACATGAAGTGATGAGTGACAGTTCCCAAGGTCTCTAAATGCCTTTATGTTCTCTTCCTGAAAAATAAACAAGTAACTCTATCTGGAATGTTTTTTAAATAAATTATGTATATACACACAAAAAATCATATGTACAGTTTTTCTATAACTCTAAGGTTATATTAATATTTATTGGCTACATCTTAAATTCTGATTGTTGAGCCATGATGAACATCTTTGCAAATAATACATATGAAATCATTATACTACATTATTAATTTAAAGTTCAATGCTACAATATATTTTATTTATTGTAATTTTATTTATCCTTTATTGTATTGATGGAAATATAAAATTATAAGAAAATGGAAAAAAATTGGGACATTTTCCATTTGGAAAATAAATAAGTTCTTGTTTCTGAAAGGCAATACCAAGAACAAAGGCAAGGTATAAATAGAATAGTAATTAATAGTTTTAAAGTCATGGATGTTGAAATTAGAATAGAACATATTTTGTGAAGTGTTTAAGAAGAAAAGATAGATTTGTAAATTGTTAAGTAAGGTAACCCAGACTCAGTAAGGTGAAAAAAACAAATTCACTCTTAAGGCTATGAAATTGCTAAGAAAACTCCAAAATTTCAAAGGCTTTGGAAGATCAGAAGGAAGGCATAATAGCAACTGGAACATACATGAAACGAAATTGGAAAGAGTCTGGGGGAGAAAGGAGAAAGAATGGGGAAAAGATAAGAAGATAGTTAAAAAAAAAAAACAAAAGTTATAAATAGAATAAAAATACCAGGTAGAAAAGAGGTAAAGTGGAGCTACTGAATGGAAGACAAAAACAAAATAAACAATAATTTTCCTTCACATTACACAGAAACAAGAAATCACATTATCAATAAATTCGGCTAGTATTACTTATAAGTGAATTGTTACATATATATTATAATGAAATAATTATTTTTTCCTCATGTTGATTTTAGACATTCATCATTAATCTTCAAAAGCACTGAATGTTAAAGTCAGAGACAGTATAATCGAATTAAAATATGTTGGAATTGGTCTTAATAGAAGTGTATATAGGAGCTGGAGAGGTGATTCAGGGGTTAAGCCCCTGCCTTGCAGGCCGAAGGTCCTGAGTTCGGATCCCAGACCCCATGTATAGATGCTGGGCAGAAGCAGGGGCGGCCTGCGTTTCTGGTCCTGGTAGGGCGGAGCCTGAGAATCCTGGGGCAGAGTAAACGAGGAGGAGGTGGAGGCTGTCCATGGTGGTTCCCGAATTCGCCCGTGGTTCTACACACATACATGCGCACACATGCCCAATTGAATAAATAAAAAAAATTTAAAAAAGAAGTGAATATATAAAGGCATAATTATATTTGTATTTGTTTCCTCAAAAATCAACACAAAACAGTAAATATTGCTCATCAGTACTTGTTTTCACCTTTTAGATTTGTGAATTTGGCATAGAATGCTTAAAGTTACTGCAATCAGTAAAATAAATTTTTAGCTTTATATAATTGTTGCAATCAGTATAGGGTTATGTAGGAATTATCCAATTTTTCTCATTTCTAAATTAAAAAATTTATAAAGAAAGAAAGAATCAAAGGAAGAAAGCAAGGAAGACAGGAAAGAGGAAGGAAGGAAGGAAGGAAGGAAGGAAGGAAGGAAGGAAGGAAGGAAGGAAGGAAGGAAGGAAGGAAGGAAGGAAGGAAGGAAAAGAGAAACAGAAAATGGAGGAAAATTGTAATTCTCTTATACAATTAGCCATTTTCTTAAAGCCTAATATAAACTAGAGAAAAAGCTTATTGTAGATTTAATGCTGCATTGCAAAATCTAGTAAATTGTAAAAGGCAAACTCAAATCAGTTTAAAAGATTCATACAAAGATTTGTTCATAATGTAGTGGAAATTGCATTACTTATGACATAAGTCCTTATCACAAAGGATCAGTGCAGGTTTACTTTTCTTGACAGTCTTCTCTAAGTACCTGGAAGTATTTTTCAGGTTTTATTTCCTTCCACTTCTTTTGCTATCCATCTATGCCTATTTATCAACTAGAATTGTTGCTTTGCTTGTAACTGGAAATCAGAGTTGTATTTATACAGAGAAAATGGAGCATTTTATTTTTAAACTAGCATCACATAAAGTTAATACTTTAGAAATGTTCTGATGAAATTATTCATTTACCAGGATGTTCTTTCTTTGATCACTATGAAATTACATTATTTTCATATCAATGCAATATCTAAAATTGTCTTATAATCAGACTGTAAATCATTTTTAATGCTTACTGCTTTCATATGTGACAATGTGAATGAACATTGAAATGGAAATATACCAATCTTGTTATCATGCTTCACTCGCAGTTTTAGCTTTTCTTAAATGAGTTTTCTATCATATTTTATTCACTGGACCAACATACTAAAGTTATGTATTCTGCGATTGAAATTTATCATCTTAAGATAGGACTTCTATATTGTAGAATAAAAGAAACACAATAAGGTTTTGAAATAGAGAATTAATATGTGTCTATATTTATCATCAATTATTTGAAATGTGTATTAGAATAACTTGAGGGAATATTTTTTGTTCCAATTCATGCAATTAACAAAATGATTATACATTTCAAATCATTTTAATTTTTGCCTAAACAATTAAGGGAAACTTGCTTGATCATGTTCTCAATATGTCTGAGGCATTTTCTAGGCAATTACTTAACTCTGTTGAGTTTTCTATGAATGTTTAAATATGTAAAAATTTGTATAGCCAACTCTGGTTCATAGTGTCCAGATTGCCTTGATGTCCCTCATAATAAATTACTAATGTAACTTCACTGGCACCTGAGGCATTAGAAATCCTGGAGGTCTGAAGGAATGCAGCTGGAGAGCAGGGGCTAGAAAGCAGAGGTCGGAGTAAATTAGGAACTACGCTGAGATCTGGCATTAAAACTGGTTAACATTAATTACTGTGAAAGTCTACGTTGCATTTCCTTAGATGTAACTGCAATTTCTTGCCTGGAAATTGAAGTATAATGGGCTGGAGAGATGGTTCAAGGGTTTAGACTGTTTCACAAGCAGAAGATCCTGAGTTCAGAAACTTTTGGTCATCCACAGGGACACATAGTGCCCTCTGATACACACACACACACACACACACACACACACACACACACACGTGTGTGCGTGCAAATATAAATATAATAAATAAACAAAATATTAAAAGATGAAATATAAAAAAGGAGACAGTTTATTTTTGTATGTTAATATGCATGCATTATCACAGACAAATCAAGTAGCTACTTTCCATTTCCTTTAATGAGACATAGAGTGAAATGGTTCCTATTTTTCTTGGAACTCAAAAGATAACATATGAACATTTGTACCTACAAAAGTTTTTAAAGATCAGAAATTTGTTAATTTCTGGTCTCTTTGTTTAGGAGCTATGAAGACAGGGAGAATGATGTGCGGAGCTAACAAAACAAGACAGCAAATACTTCGAGTTTTCATGGATAACTACCTCAAATGCACATGAGGACCTTGATAAATAGCTGGTCCTTTTTAGGAGACAGCACAAGATTTCCTAATGGGAATCCACAAACTTCTCAGTTTATTGGTTGGTACACTCCCACATTGCACAGTAAACATATAAGGACAAAATTCCTGCTGATAAGCTGGGTCAAGGGAAGGATCAAAATGGCACCTGTATGCATGTATCTATTCTCAGGAATCCACTTTGCTCTCCAATAGAGAACCAAATGAAATACATATATCAGAACTATGCATACATGATACTCAGTTTTGTGCCAGGTAGTGAAATACATGTAGTGTGATGATGGGAAGTGATAAAGAAAATACAGAACAGTGAGATGCTAGGAGAAGGGTAAAATACTTTTGATTAATAAGACAGCAAGCATGCTTAAATTTTCATGGTTCTCTTTGTATATGTTCTCTTTTCTTTTTTAATTACATTTTATTTGCCTAATTATACGAGCTCAATAAGTACCCCCTACTTCTCCCTTCCCCCTCCCTTCCCCTATTGTCCTCCATTGTACTTTCCCCGTTCCCTCTCTCTCCCTCTCTCTCTCACCCTTTTTTCTTCCCTCCTTGTCTCTTGGAATGTACATGCTTTTTCTTAAACATTTTTTTGCTTTTTTTATTTTGTCAATGTAGAATGTATAAACTGTAGAGACATTTGGAATATAGGTTTGTGTTTACATATAATTACATAAAATTTTGCACATAATTATATATTGTAAAGAATATATTCACATGTAATTTGATTCCATAATACTTGAGCGAGAATGTGTGGAAATAACTGACTATGGAATCCAAAATTAGGTACAAATTAGAGTTATCCAGAGGAGACATTATTGGTATTCTTCTTTGTCTTTATTGAGGCAGTTTATGTGTCTAATTTGTAAAAATGACTCCTACATGTTTTGTGTAGAAGAAAGCTGTTGCTGTTTAGAAGAATAAATGAAGGTACAAAACAATTTAAGGTCTGGAGAGATAACTCTTGAGCTCAAGAGTTAAGACTTTGCCTTGTAAAAGGGTCCCGAGTTCAAATCCCATGTCCCATGTAAAACCACCAGGCAGAAATAGTGACAAACTGCACTTCTGACCCTCGTTGTGGAGCCTATGAAATCTCAGAATGAAGAAAAAGGAGGTAGAAGCAATCCAGAGGATTCCAGAACTCATCCTTGTTCCTCCACAGGGACGTACAGATACACACAGACACACTCGCGTGCACACACACACACACACACACACACACACACACGCATGCACACAAAGTAAATAAATACAACAAAGACAAAAAAAGCCAGTTTAAGATATTTACGGTGTCAGAGAATTGTTTGCCATTTCAGCAACTATTCTAATTCCCTTTTGGTACCCCAATCCCATACCCCTCAGTATCACAGGGCCTAGAAGACAAGAAAAATCATTGTTCCAGGAGCCTTTGCCAGCAAGTTGAGTTTAGGACTTACCACCCAGCTGCACATGTGTTCTGTGGAATATACAGATAAGCAGATTATAGCTCTTGCAGCAGCCAGCAGACCAGGCGTTAGGAGTGTGCACAAGTAAGATATCATCTCCCTGCTGATCATACATTCCATGGTAGAGCCAGTTGAGATCAATGATAGCAGTGCCCAGAAGTTTTCCCAAATTATGATTTTCTAATCCTGAAGAACTGACTTTGGTTTTCAACCCTACAAAATATTTAGCAATTTGTAAAATTCTAATTTACTTCATTCATTTAATTATTTCTCAATATTCTTAAAGAAATATCAGCAATATCTAAAGTTCAGTAGTATAGGACTTGACTATAATCTCAAGAGTTTTGAGAGAATGACAGTCAATATTTTCTGTGAGGAAGTGTTATTGAAAAAAAAACTGCCAATTTTTTTTTTATGTTTCTTCAGGAAGCTCCTATTTTTGGTGCCCAAATCTTCGATTTACTCAAATTTAACATAATCCTTGAGAAGGTTTGAAAAGTTTCTGTTTCTTTTTTTCCCTATCATAAGAGAATCCCTCAGACCTCTTTTGGCCTATCTTTTCCTTGCTAGAATTCTTTAATTTTCTACTTGCAGTAGACAAATGCTAAATTTTAAGGGAGTGGGGAATGAGACAGTTTTCTACTTAGCTGAGAGTGGTTGTGAATCTCTAGGATTATTATTCATCACACATCAATACCTTCCATTGTTGTGAAACAATTACACATCCCTGCATGTGATTGGCATATATTAATTAAGTCTTTATCCATTTATCGTAGGAATGTTAGCTAACAATTGGCTGCTCTCCTACAAAACAGAGACATATTACTAGCAGTGGACATTCAAAATCTGATAAACACATGCAAGTAATTTTATGGACTGAGTTATCTTCTTGTCAGAGAATTAATCTAAGTAATGTGAGCTTTTTCCCCGTATTTCCAATATCTGGTTTATGAAACTTAGCTGATATTATAGCTTTATTCCAAAAGTGGTTGCTAGCAGGATACATAGCATATGCTTGTAGTTGTTATGTGGATGCAATTAAATTGTACATATTTAACCTGCCAATAATCTCTCTTTGAATATAATTTTGCTGCACAAAACTTTTAAAAATTAAATGTATAATGGCCTGGAGAGATAGCTTAGGAGTTAAGCCTCTGCCTTGCAGGCGGAAGGTCCTGAGTTCAGATCCTAGACCCCACGTACAGACGCTGGGCGGAAGCGGGGGCGGCTAGTATTTCTGGTCCTGGAAGGGCGAAGCCTATGAATCCTGGGGCAGAGTAAACAAGGAGGAGGTGGAGGCAGTCCATGGTGGTTCCTGAATTTGTCCGTGGTTTTACACACACACACACACACACACACACACACACACACTTACACACACGCACAATTGAATAAATAATAATAAAAAATCAAATGCACAGGATAAATGTCTACTGTTAAAGAATTTCAATTAATCTCATGAACAAGGCAGTGATCCTCAACCTTCAATTTATGTCACAATCATCTGAAGAGATTAATAAAAACACACTGCCTATTGTACCTCAGAAGTTTGTTCAGGATGTCTGGAATGGGTCTATGATTTTTACTTTCTAAGTTTTTTTGCTAGTGCTGTTTTAGAAGATGGAAATTTGGGAATTTCTGGTGTAGAGAAAGAAGCAGGCATGTAGTTTTACACCCTTCATTTTGTGCTTATGTAAACCTGTGATATGAAAGAGTAAGTACAAGGAGAATGGCCTCTATAGCTCACAGTTCTGCTTTATAATTTGCACTTACAAATGTTCTGTCAAGCTGGTTATATGATCAGCTCTTTAAATATTGATGAGCCAGTTTTCTTCACTGTCTTTTCTCAGATAAGCTAGTTTAGAACTGCAAGCAAATCATCTTGTCAGTCAATGCATGATGCTGTTACATTCTTCTCCCTCACTGTCTTCCTCCAGTAATTTTCTGTAAAACCTGCTGCTTACTTTTGTCAGGAAGAGCCGCAGCTCAGGTCATCCATCAAGTCTGCACTCTGTGTCAGCAGCTTCTTAGATGATATAAGGATGTTCATACGGCATAACCATCAGAAAACCACAGAGGAAGGCACAGCTGTCAATGTGGGTCATAAACCAAAGGAAATCTCAATGCGCCCTGTAGTGCCTGAAGAGGTTCATATTATACAGTCAGGAGGAGGGAAAGGCAGCACAGATACAAACGCTTGGTAAATGTGCATTAAAGCAGTAAGCTGCACTGTGTAGAATAGTCCATATGGAAGTCACTATCATGGAAATGTGATTTTTTTAAATAATTTTTTTGACTTGAAGTAAAATTCGCCTAGTCTTCTTATAAATAATTCACATATGAAAAATCCAGTTTATAATCCTAAATTTTCATTCAGACATAAAGGATTTTGTTTGGATAAAGATAATCAAATCGTGATTCATCATGATTTATTACTTCTCATAAATTCACCTAGGTGTTTGAAATAGCAGTGCTAGGTTTTCAGCTAATTTTTCTTGGTGATAGTTTAAACCGGGTATCAACTTCACATGCCTGGCATTAACTAAGATCAGCCCTAGATCCCAACATCCCATGAAACTGCCATAGATTCCATTGTACCCTTCCAGTAGTGCACCACATGAAATCCACAGAACAGAATACAGAGTAAAAGAGAAGAGATGCTCCAGGAATGTTCTCCCCATGTGGAGGTCTGCTGTGATTTAGCCTGCTTGCCAGCTTCAGCCAGCAAATCATGCCACTTCCGCCACCTTGAAAGACTGTATCTATTTCCTCTCTGAAACTGTAAGTTGAATAAATCTTCTTCAAGTTACTTTAGTTCAAGTAATTTCTTACAGCAATAGTAAAGAGTAACTGTTACATCTTGTGAAGGGAATTTTATTTTATGATTTAATCATTTAAGAAGACACTATTCTCACATTTTCTTCTTTATTTCTTTGACTATTACATTATTAAGGAAAATGCCAGTGATTCAGATCAGTTGAAGAGAGAAATAAAGATCAGAGGTTTGAGTCCATGGAAAACTTTAAAAATATGTAAGTTATGTTTTTAAAATGAAATGAACATGCAACTTAAAATAGCTTTATAAAATGCACCAATGTTAGTATTCGTGCTAGGATTGCCAAGTTGTCTGTGTTGAAGAGAAGATAAAACTGTTTGAAATTCAATCTGAGTGTAAAATTACACTGCGCATGAAAGTCTCCTCACAGTGACCAAGGGCAAATTGGGCTTCTTTCTCTTGACCTTTCTCTCACATTTTTAAGTTTACTTTTTGAGTCAAAAGTTTCTGTAGCAGTGTCTGAAGTTTTCCTAGGTCTCCGATATTTTATTTTGGTCATGATAATCGCTTAATCTCAATTTTCCTTTTCAATGGTGATAATTTTATTTTTAAAAATAATTTACAAATTTTTTTCAACAGCTTTGGTAGTTTTACATTTATATAATTTTTTCATTATCTACAATGTTTATTAAGTCACTAATGGCTTTCTGTGCTTGTACATGTGTATGCACATGTATATAGTGGTGCGTGTGGATTTCTTTTGTGTGTGAGAGAGACAGAGAGATACAGACAGAGACAGAGACAGAGAAATGAGTTGATTAGTTAGTAAGGGTAGAGGAAAGAGGTAAAATTTGGATGTCTTCCTCATAGGACCAATACCTTATTTTTTGAACTGGGTCTCTTACTGCATCTGAAACTTCACTAATTAGCTAGAGTGACTAGCCAGCGAGCAGAAGAGCTCTTTTCTCCACTTCCACAGCATTGATATTACAGTCATGGATCGCCTATATTCAGCTACTTCATGAATCCTGCCTCTTGCTCGTATGACAGCCATTTACTGTCTGAGCTATTGACTCAGTCCTCAATTCTGCTCCATATTTTTTAGATTTCTCTTGTTGTTTATGATCATTCTTCTAAATATTTAATAGACACTTTGTTATCTATATTTAAGACAAAAAGACCAGTTGGTTGAATTCATCAGAATCTTATACTTTTATTGCCTCTTTTTTATGTAGTCTCATGAGCCTTGAGAGAAAGGTATAAAAGAGTGAATGTGAACATTAAAATTCATTTATTCTAAAAATCTTGAGTAACCATGACTCTATTCACTATTGTTTACTGTGAAGAGAAGATTTTTGGGTTAAACTTACATTTCTCTATAGGCATAAATATATGCATCTAGAAAGCATCATTTTACCTAGATAAAACCAGTAAGCTCCCCACCTGCAGAATCTGAAAATTCTTCTTCATGCAATTTTCAGTAATTTTACAGTACCTGGCATGATTCTCTCTGTGGAATGGCCTCGAATTCAATCTGAGATTGGTTGATCACTCATATAATTGTTGCACCACTATTGCACTGGTGATGGGACATATTTCCTGAAAGATTTCTATGAAAGTTCACAGGGTTTACAGCTGGTTAAGGTCATGGATACATTTTCATCTCCAACAACAACACTGTGTATATTAGGCAGCAAAAAATTTCCAGCTCAATTTTATCTTGATTTATCTGTTCATTTATGTGGTGTTTCTGTGATATTTTTTCCCATCTACATCTGGTACACAGCCATGAGGAATGGCAAAGAACTGTTTTGTAGACCTATTCATGAGAAGGTAACCCATGCCGGCACTGGAATTGTTTAATAATCCTTGGATTTAATGAAAAGTACTCTTCAACCATTCAGTATCTCTCTTGTATTATTTTTCTTTTTGTGCTTTATTTTAAATTTATGTTATTAATAGGTTTACAAAGTTGTAGGTTCCCATATGGCTTTTTCATATACCCTTTGTTTTGGTGAACACTCCTTCCCATCTCTTCAGCTCCTCTATTCCTCCACTCCATCCCTGCTTAAACTTTACACCCACAGTATTTCCTATATGTAATCTTGTATAATTCGTGTTCCACTCTCTCTTTTCCATTCAGCCATTACCCATTTTATGTTTCCTGCTTTCTAGCAGTACTGCCAGTTAAACATAAGTTTTAAGACTTTGCCTTCTGCATTTATTTGTTCATGGAAAATGCTATATTTCCTGCAATATTGCTAAAAGATATGTTTTTAAGTTTTAAACATTTTATCTTTGTAGAAAAATCATATTATTTGTGTGACTTTGTTTATTGACTTTTAAGGTTATTTTTCACATTTTATCTTCAATGCTATATTGTCTGTATTGATTGCTGAGAAGTTAAATATAAAGGATTTCAGCATTTTGTCTTTGATCGTGTTAGATAATCTAAATCTTATATACTTTTCAGATACCATTTAGAATAGAGTTGCCAAGGTCTATAAAATACTTAACTGGTATTTTCTTATCTGTGTGTGTATGTGTGTGATTGTGAGTATGCATGCATATATGAGCATGTTGTGTGTGTGTGTGTGTGTGTGTGTGTGTGTGTGTGTGTGTGTATTTGTGTTATAAATGTATATGTGAGCTCATAGAAGTCAGATGATGGATAACATTAGCTTCTAATCCTTTGGGAAATGTCTCCCACAGATCCAGGAGTTAACCTCACAGCCTTTAGGCCAAATTACCCCTTGGCTTCACTCCCTATAACACTGAGGTTGCATATGTACACATGCCAAGCCTGATTTTCTATGTGGGTTCTGACTTCTAAACCCAGGTCATCTTAATTATATTAGAAGTAGTATTAACCCCTGAGCTATTTTGCTAGTCTGAGTTACTGAAACATTGTAATTAATAAAAGCTAATTAATGATTTGGGGAAGCAACAATATCTTAATTATAATGTGCCTTCTGGTATTTATTTTATATTTCATGTTTCTCAATTTTCTGTTCAATTAATTTTAAATAGCATCTATAAATAAATATAAATACAATAGAAATCAATTGAAATTTTTCAGGAAAGTCATTTCTTCTAATTCTAGGAGAAATAATATATTACTTTGAATTCTAGAGAGAATTCTCTCCAAATTTCATAATAAACCATTCCATTAGTTCAGGGACCTGAAAAATATCCAAGTCATATAAATAGTGGTATTTATATGATAGTAAAGGTAAATTGCTCTAGTATACCTGTGTCACAATCAGACAGTATCTAGACAGGATGATTCAAATATAAAATAAAGAAATTTAGCTGGAACTCTTTGCAATGTGTTTATTCCCATTGATGGCTAGTAAGGAGATACAGGACATTGATTATCTGCCAGCCATCTGTAAATGAATCGCTAGATAAACTCTGCATATATGTTTAAATAAAATCTTTAACACAATAGATTATTATTTTTATTTTAAAGCAGCTGAGGATCCAATACCATACTTTGGAATCTGTAAGGAAGATTACACTTAAGGAAGAAATACTTACTATTCTGCATTAATTTATTTTCTAGTAATCTGTTAAAATTTATACTTAACTTGACATAAGCACCACACAAGGCACACATGTATGAAAATGCAATTGCTTGTATTATGTGCAAATTGAAATCAATTTACTTTTACTTTTTATCATTTTTTCTACTTTTACAAGCACATTAAGTGTTCTTCCCAACTCAATTTACTTTTAAAAGGAATTTTTTCATGTACCCAGAAAAAGAAAAAAAATACTACATAACTTGTGATTGTAATTTATAATTGTAAAATACTCAGAAACTTCTGTTATGTTCCTCATACTCTGTTATGAAAGAGCAATTGCTTAAAAAAATAGAGCAACACCAGTCATTTTAAGTTTCTGAAAAATGTAAGGCTTTAGTGAAATATCAATGTTAGAGGATTTGGGTTTCTCTTATTTTAAATGTCATATGTCTTGTATACATGGACATAAATTTATAAAGAACCTTTTCAGTTTTTATCCCTGTCAAGCTCACATACCTGTAGTCTAGCTGTGATATATATGACAGAATCTCCTTCATCCAGATTCATACTGGCTTCCTACAAGGCTAAGTGTGATCCATCTGATATATCTTTACGTAAATCTTTCAGTAAGCAAGCTCATTCTGCTTCAGTAGACATATGGGTAAAGGTGATAGGATGAATGAAATGTGGGAATATGCTTCTCTCTAAGTCCTTTTTATTTTTGTTTTTCTTTTCTTTTTTTACTTTTTGTAGCATGCTTACTTTGAATCACAAGTTCTCATCTCAGGAAAATGAGGTGTTTTTTTTTTTTTTTTTAAATCCCAATGTGGGGAAGATGCAATGAAAGATTATAACACTTCTAGCATTAAATTTGAAATGAAATCTGAATCACTAATGTTATAGCAAGTCATATTAAAATAAATTATATTTTTTTTCATTTTCCTCACTCTATGCTCTGCCCATTCTTGTTCCTTTTTTTAAAAGACATTTTTTGACACATTACTAACATAGGAGGTTCCTTTGGGGTTACTTCCCATAATCTTAGAGGTTTTTATATATCCCTCTGTCCCTCCTATCTCCCATTCTCCACAATGTATTTTTACCAATTATTCCCTCTCTCATCCTACTTGCCATGGTATCTAAATCTCCACTTTAAAAGATTTCACCTTAATCATTCTTTCCCACCTTCCTACTCATTGGTCTTTTTCGAATTTCCTGGTTCTTACAAAAAAAAAAAGTAATTCTTTACCATATTAAGAAATGGACAATGGCTGACATGTCAATGACCCCCCCCCCAAAGTCTAGCATGGATCACAGAGAAGAAGGCTCCAAGCAGTAGAATTCTTAGAGGCAAGGGATTAACAGTCATAGTGGAGTCCCCATACTAACAGGGAGCCCAAGAAGGGGCTCAGGGCTATGCCACTGTGTCCTTACCCTTCTCTAAGGGTAAGGACTCAGAGGGTAGTTTGGCATTCACAAAACAGGATGCTCTAGGGGATGGGGTAGCAGAAAGGGGGAGGCATTGAAAGAGGGGAAGAGGAAAATGGGTGAAAGGAAGGGAGGAAGGGGGGAGAGTGGAAGGGAGGAGGGAGAGAAAGAACTGGGGTACCTATTGAGCTTGTATGATTAGGAAAATGATAAAATGTCAGAGAAAAAAAAGAAACAGAAGCAAAAACCAGAATATAATAATATTATGACATAACTAAATATTCAATGGACAAAAGTAAAATATGATTTTTGGGAGTATAACATGAAAAAACTCTCAATGTTGATAGGTAAGTATTGATATTGAGATCAGACCCTTTATTTTCCATGAATCAACAGGTATTTGGTATATGATGGGTGACTGAAATAGCAAGAAAACCTATTATGGCTTTTTTTTTTGTCTGAGACTCTGAGCAGTGACACGAAGCACTGACTTGAAGTAGAATTATTTCAGCCAGGAGAAACATCGGATTTAATAACAGAGGGAATAATTATTTAGCACACTTCAACTTCACTAACCTTATTTATATTGTATCAACATAAACGATCCTTCTTTTCTTCAATATTTACCTAGTGAAGTTAAGAATGTTAAATCCAGGACTATTGTTGAGTCAATGTAAAACATACATGGTAGTTTGGAGGGAAAGACCTAAGATGTTGAATAAATATTCATATTAATGGGGCTAAGAAAAATGAACCATCAAATAATAATATACTTAGTAGTTGATTTTCTTTTCTTTTCTTTTACCTTATTTATAGTAAGAAGTTTTAAAATCCTCCTGTCAACTATTTCTTATACAAATGCATAAACAGCATTCTTGTAAGCAATGATCTTGTTATTTGTTTGTGCTGTGAGTTTATAACTCATGGTGTATTGCTTCTCTATTCTATGATTGAATGAAAAATTTGAAATATCTACCCAATTCCATGAGCTAAGCAGATATATTAGCTTTTACCTTTCAAATATCATCTATTATTTATCAATCTATCTAATCATCTATCTCTCTCTATATATATAAACAAGTAATTTACAAACATATGAATCTTAAATAAAGCAATTGTCTCATGTAAAAACTCATGCAAACTGAGTTTAGAACAGGCTGTAGTTATCAACACTTGAGAATTAATTCTCAACACAATGTGTAGCCAGGAGTCATGCATAACTGACAGTCTCATGGAGAAAGATTTAGTCAGAGAAGGAAGAACTAGCAATAATTCACTGCCATTGAAGTTTATTATTGTCATTAGAAGACTTAATAGAATGGATGGATAGAAACATACTAGATGCTTCACATTTTTATAGGAAAATATAAAGTGGAAGGAAAGAATGTAGCAACACTTAAAATAACCAATTGCAATGTAGATTGAAAGAACTCATATAGAATAAGGGATGTTGGTAGCTTTCTTAATTTTTTACATTGATTTTTTTTCTTCTGTGCAGACCAGGAACAATGGTATCTCCATAAATGAGAGAACATATTATTTTACTGTTCTTCCTGTCATCCTTTTGTATGAAATCACATAATCAAAGCTAATGTATAATTGCAAAAGACTCTCTTTCCTCTCAAGTGTGTATCAGGTTGATTAAATGAAAAAGACTTTGAAGTTAAATATGAAAACTCCTGGTGAAACTTGCAATATTTTAATTTTGTATTCAGAATTCCAAACCTTCCAAAAGTAGATTGCATGCTATTTAAAACTTGTCAGCACTGCAGTTATTCTGATGAAATTACAATAAATGTCATGAAATGAGAATTTTAATAAGTAAAATAGTTTCTGAGTTAAGCATATTTCCATCCCCTCCAGAATTCACCACCTGCTCGGGCAGCACATTGCTCTGTTTCTGAATAAAGAATATTCCCATTTCTCCAAAGGTAACAGCTAAGATAGCTCAGTACAACCACCAGGTTAACATTTACCTAAAACAAGCAAAATTTAATTTTGTCAAAGTAGTACAAAAACATGGCTTCAACTGGCAAGATGGTGAATATAACAGTGTTAGGTTGTTAATGATAACGATAGTTCATTGATAGATCACTGACTTGGTTTTTCACAACCCACTAGTAACTCTATGCCTTATTATTTGCTCTAAACAGTCATGTTCTTGAGAGAAGATATATAATTTAGATAATTCTAACATGTCTTAATCTATCAGTATTTTGAAATACATGTAAAATAGGGAAAATGTCAATGATTATCAGAAAATACACGATCTACAGAAGTAGCACAAGGATATGATGTTCCTTATTAACATTCAATTTAGCATCAATGTTGCTATTAAAACTTATTGTTTTGTAACTTACTTCTCAATAATAAATTAAATTCACATATAACCTTAAACAACTCTTGCTTATTACTTACTATTTCTGAGGTCCAAGTACATTGGAATGATATAGTTCTATGGTTTAATCTTAGGATCATCCAGGAGGTTTCGGAAAGGTGTTGAGTCAAATGAGGGATAGATCAGTCTGCAAAATTGCCTCAACCAAAATCTTACCAACGTTTCTTAAGTGAAAGTCTCATTTTATAAGTTTTTTTGGTCACACCATGACATCTCTTGATACACAGTTTTCTCAATGGGAATGGTTTCATAACTCTATTAGTTTGCGTAAAGTAAATGAGTCCAGAGTATTAGAATTAGGTTTTTAATGTTTTGTCTCAGAATCAAACACTACTGTTTTTGCAATATTTTATTGGTTTTGTAGGTCCTCCCTGTTGGAGGCAGAAATGGACCATGAAGGAAAATAAATGACAGGAGTTAAAGCTCATTCTCATCCTAATCTACGTCCAGTATTTATTTTTAAAATAATACAAAAAGATTAGAAATATTAAAAATTCTATTTATGAACATGTACTTTTTAAAGAAGAAATCCCATTGGCAAAGCGTTGAAATTTGCTTCCAAGGAAGTTCAAAATTAACCCAGGTATGGTGGTTCATTTCTGTAATATCAGCACTAAGCAGACTAAAAGAGGAGGATTAGAAGTTCATTTTTAGGACAGTTTATACAAGATTTTGTCTCAATGAAACAACCACGAAATAAGTTAAAAACCAAAACAATTTGAAAATAACTTTCAGTAGTTTATTCTCATTTTTTGACAAGTGTTCCATTAACCCAGCGAAATAAATCTGCCTGCTGTAATCATTTCCTATTTCTTGATAGAATTTTTTTAGGGTTTCTCATCTCATTTGAGGTTTGAATATCTATCATGTCTGCAAATACTGTTCATATTTTAATTATTAAATGTGGCAAAACATAACCTCTAACCTGTTTCACCAAGTTGAACTACTATCTTGGTAGCATAATTTTCTCATTATTAGGAAATTACAAGATGTTTTATTCAAGAAAAAATATGACCATAAATCGATTGTTTTCTCATAGTGTTTTTATTTAGTAGATGACAGTACTTTCCTGAACTCATTATAAATGCAAAATAGTATATATTATACAAAAAAATTATCTCCTCAGGTCAATTCTTGCTAGCATCTTGTACAATGCTCTGTGACAGATCTAGTGCTGCTTATCTATTTTTTGAGGAAAAAAGAGACTGGAAGTAAGGTTGCTGCCATCACAAATTTTTAGGTGGTTTCAGTTTACATCATTGCATGAACTCTTAGAAAATTTAATGCAACAAAAAGCAAAACACAAACTCTATTAAAAGAACCCTTCATTTTATGTTTGCCACAGTATCTTCGAACCTGAAGCTGATGAACAAACTTAAAACTTCTTTCTACTGAACTTCGGTGTTCTTGTCAAAAGATTTCTTCTAAATTTTGAAGTGTTATTTTAGAAAAAGTTCCTGGGGATTTTGTCATAACTCAATTAGAGCTGACAGCACATTTCAGATTCCACTTTTACTTTAACAAATTACTGAACCAAACTTCCTTCAGGCTGTGCTTTGATTATTAATTAGCACACATATCATGCAGCTAAAAGCAGATAGACTTTTCATGCTGAGGTTTTTTTCAATCAACTGAACAAGTGGAACAGCTTATTCATTACATGTGACTCTGAGGATAACTTTTAAGATTTATTTTTAAATCATATTTGTCATAGTTGCAGGATGTAAACTCATATGATTTCTGGGAACTCCAGTTAGTTTCACACTGGAGTGTTCAAAAGGTGTTTAATTCCAGAAAGCAGCTCCTCCACATTTAGTCATTGCATCCTTTACTAACTTAGTGCTTAATTGTTTAGAATTCTGAGCTTATGATACTCTGTAATCAGCACAATTTTTTGAATTATAAGAAAGTCAGGAGTTTCTACCTATGTCTCAGAGCAGTTAAGTTATTATCATTGAATATATACCATACAACATTAATCTGTGTCTGTGTCTTAATTTATAAGCTTTGGGTGGGTTCTTCCATAGTACTGTTAAATAATATTAACACATTTATCCAGAATTATGCATTGCTCCAGATACTCTTTTATTGCTCTCAAAATATTCTGAACTAAGAAACCTAAGGGAGAAAAGGTTCATTATTTTAGCTTATGGTTCCAAATGGGAAAGAGTCAATTGCAGAAGCAGAGGCTGACTCATGCTATCTTGACCATCTGGAAGGAGGAGGAAGGGAGGAGGGGAAGACAAGGGAACAATGCTGTCAAACCTCAACACTCCCACTTCTTGACGTTTCTTTAGTAAATCTTCAGCACTTAAAGGTTCCAAAGCTTTCTCACCTAGTGTTAGTAACTGGGTTAAGAACTCTCAAATGCATTAATCAAAGGAAAGCATTTCATTCAAACTACTGCATGAAGTTTAATTTCTGTCCCAATTATCATTTAATGATCTTGTTTTTTTTTTTATTATTCCTCTTACAATTCAAGAAAAATCTAAATTCTGAGTCATCCAAAAAACTAGTCCTGCTGGCTGCCACTTTTGACATTAAAAAGCAGGTACTATTAACATTTACCACCAGAACATTCTTGGAGAATGAAAAAGAAAGAAAGAAAAAAGGCCTTCAACCCATGTAGGGCTTGCATCAGCTGCAAATGTTTCATTCAAAAGTTTGGCTGAAGTTTCCAACTAATTGCTATTTAAGTCTGACCTTTCAAAGAAACTTCGGCTCTGGCAAATTGCACTTTCAGCCACATGTATATTTGTAGCTTTTCCCATATTTCCATAAGTTTAATTTATTTTATAAATGAATTTTACATCAGAAGGTTTATTGCCCTGTGGTGCAGTTGTGGTTCAGCCACATATGTTTAGAAGACTGCACACTTTCATACAATGGTAGTGATCTCCCTGTTCTTGCCCCTTGGAAGACATTGATGTGAATTATTACTGTATATTCTACTATTGACAGAGGAGAAGCTCTTGCTCCCTCACTATACAAAGTGGACATATTTAAAAAGTGTATGGACATGTCTTTGAATTATTATATGTAGATATGTATGTCTATATGTCTATGTGAACCTATTTGTTAAAATTGCTACATACTTTCTTTTTAAATTATTATTTATTCAATTGTGAGTGTGTGTGTGTGTGTGTGTGTGTGTGTAGAACTACCATGGACCGCCTCCACCTCCTCCTTGTTTACTCTGCTCCTGGATTCACGGGCTCCAGCCTACCAGAACCATGAAACACAGGCCGCCCTGCTTCCACCCTGCATCTATATGTGGGGTCTAGGATCCGAACTCAGGACCTTCGGCCTGCAAGGCAGAGGCTTAACCCCTGAGCCACCTCTCCAGACCCTAAAATTGCTACATACTTTCTTAAAGACCATGGACTGAAAACATAGTAAAATAGTTGTCCGTGCCCCTGAACCAACATAAACCCAGATTTACATACAGGAAACAGAAGTGGGAGCCATAGGAATTGATCAAGCATCAGGTCAGAGGGAGCCCAGGATGTCCTCCCTCATCTAAACCAACTTTAGTGTAGCAAACATGAGTATTTATAGGAAAACAATCAAGGAGCAGGGCCAAATTCTTTACAGGATTATGTAAAACCTATTAAAAAGTTAAAAAGCAGGCATAACACTTAGTTACTAAAAAGGACAGGGCAATGAATGTCTCAAAGCAGAGTTACCTGGTCCATGCATAACATCCCAAATGCATAGGGAGGTAACTGTAGGGGGAGGTTTTAACCTAGCCAGCCCTGAGAACAAAAGCGATCTAAGAACAGACTGGAGGTAAACTCAATTCCCAGAGAAAGGAATTTGCCTAATATTGTCTATGCAGACAAGAGGCAAAACTCAACTTCCAAAGGGAGGAGTCCCTAACAACTGCCTATTTTAGATGCTAATGTGTCATTCTCCAGAGAACAGGCTTTAGGCCTGACAACCCCCACAAATAGTCACAAAAATGATTGTGATGAAGGCAAGAGATCTGTTTTCCCCAATGTGTATTGATAACAGCCAGTTGAATATCAGCACTGTGTTTAGTGACAAAGATAAAACTAATGGCAAAGAAACAACTTCCATAATTGCATTTTAAGAGATAAAAGTAATGTCTCTTTGGTGTCTTCTGAAACTTGAGCAGGATCACTGTGAATCAGTCACCTTGTAAAATGGGAACGTGGAATTAAGTGTTTAGGAGAACAATTATTCTGTGGTTTAGTTTCACTGCTCTTTTTTTCACTGTTCTTTCAGTTTTCACTGCTCTTTTTATTCTCTAATGCTTTTGCTATGAGTTTTGGATAGAGAAGGAATTGTTATTTTGATATCATAGGTTTCAATTCTTTTCCTCCAGGGATTTGTTTACTTATGCTATTTTCAATTTGTACTAGAGGTAGGCTTAATGCACCACTTGAAATAGAACAGATTCTCACCAAGAAGTTTATATCCTGCATAAAAAATGTAATATCCAGTTTTGGATTGTAGGTATCATGAACAAAGCAATAGTTAATTTCTATATTTTAGCAACGAACATAAAATATGCCACCATATCCCTCATTAGTTTGATTGATGTTCTGTTACATATTATCAAATAATATATCAAATATATTCAAATTTAATTGATTAAATATTATGTACAAATTTTGAGTCATTTTAGAAAATCTTACTAGAATTAAAACAAATAAATTATATAATTGTCAAAATAATTGAATAACATAACAGACAGAGCAGTGTGAGGACCAGATAATACTGTAATCACGTTTCACGAAATCTCTTAAATACAAGGTACACATTATCTAGCAGATTATTTCTGTAAATATTTTCATTTTATATATAAATCATAATTTTTATTAGATTATTTATCTAGCCAACATCTAATTGACTGAATAATTTGACTATAGAACACATTCCAAAGAAGTAGTGTTGGGCCACATTTAAGCATGTATAGTAAAAGAAAAAAAGGTGTGCCTGTCAGTTTCTCTAATTGTAAGAAAATACATGAAACAATCATGAAGATAGTGATGTTCACTTTGCTCACAGTTTGGAGGGCTAACTACACATTCTTCAGTGTTCTTTGCTCTGTGCCTAAGGCGAGGCAGTTTATTATGGAAGCAGCATGTCTCTACCCAGTTAAACACATGTAGAACACACATTTGAGTGTCCTTTAATCATTATTAAGAGACTCTGAAAAAAATGTACATAGATAAAAATTAGAGAAATAAAATTCCAAAATTAATCTGTTATCACTAAATATGTTCATCACATAATACAGAAAAAGCGATAGGTAAAGAGAAATAGGATGGAGGAACGGGACCATTTCATAGAGATCTATTATTTTGTATGTTTTTGGTTTCAGCTGCATTTTTGGCTCACTGTGTTAATTTGGTTAATGATGTATGTATGACTATGTTGTTTTAACCATGATGTTAATCACAAAATCAACCAAAGATCACATCGCAGTCTTCTCTGAGTGCTTGGATTCTGTAAGGACAAATCCAATTTTAAACATTAAGTTTAATTTTATTTATTGGGAATAAGAGAGAATTCTGTCTTTCCCTTTTGAAATTTTTTCCATTCTCCCCCATCTCTCTCTTTTATTATCTCTCTTTTTATACATATATATGTATATATGTATATATATATAATCAATCTATCTTTCTATTCATATATCCTTTCAAAATACAAAAAGGCCATTTACTGCTTTAAAACAAAAAGTTGTCTTGTGAAATATTCTCTTGGAATGAAATAACAGTCAAGACAGGTGGATAAATATTTTTGGACGATATCAGGGCTTAACATTGCCAAGAACATTTCTCAGGTTACAAATTATCTGTGGTCATCAAAAAATAAAGTAGCTTTATTTTGTTTTTTAAAATTACTTATTTGCTAAATTTATTTGACAATGTCACAAACTAATTTTTATTAGATTTTTTAAATACTCTATGCAGTACCATAAATACCCAAATATTCCAAGTTTCAAATAGAATTAACCCATTAGTATAAAACAGAGAGGAGTAGTCATTTTATTTTACTTCACTTTATTTTCAGGAAAACAAGGGATTTATTATGGTTTCAAATTCTGTTTACAATTTATAATAAAGCATGGCAAGAAGATCATATCGGGGCTGGAGAGGTGGCTCAGGGGTTAAGCCTCTGCCTTGCAGGTGGAAGGTACTGAGTTCAGATCCCAGATCCCACGTGTAGACGCCAGGCAGAAGCGGGGGCGGCCTGCGTTTCTGGTCCTGGCAGGGCAGAGCCTGTGAATCCCAGGGCAGAAGGAGGTGGAGGCGTCCATGGTGGTTCCCGAATTCGTCCGTGGTTCTACACACACAGACGCGCGCGCGCACACACACATACATAGGCACACATACGCAATTGAATAAATAATTTAAAAAAAAAGATCATATCAACATTAGGGAGTTATGGAACTTGCCACACTTAGTCGTTTAATCATGATTCATTTATGTTGCTAAAATGATTCTTTCTTTTTCTTCGGATTTCATGGGTATTCATCTAGACAATTAAAAAAACACACTTAACAATGCCACAATGTTATCACTTAGCAACCTTTCCAAATGAAGTTTTGTGGAAAAAATGTGCAATGTAAAAACATATAGAAATATACATTTCTGATCTAGTGAATAAGGTATCAAAGTATGACATCATGGACTCTTTTAAAATGGAGTTTAGTAACTGCTTCTATACACAGATTTATTCTACTGATATTTGATGCTTTTAAAGCTCATTTACAGTACAACTTGGAGTAGAAGTCACTCAGTTAAAATTTTTGACCTATCAAATTCTAAAAATGGATTTGACTTTTACTGAATTTTATATGAATATATTTTCACACAGAAAATAGTCTTTGTTGTAGAACAGTAATGGGTAATAAAGCACAATCAGGTAGTAAAGAGAGTCAGGTTGGGTGTGCTCTAGGAAGTCTAACAAATAAATAGCTGTAAATCCATAACACACATTAGACATCAATACGTTTCAAAAATGAAAAAAAAACTTGGATGTTTTCTTTTCATCTTATAGCTTATTGGACATAGAGCTATGAAGATGTCTTAGCCACCCTTGAAGGAACTTCTTGCAGCTTCTGCCATTGATACAAGGCATGACATCAACTCTTGGTTCTGTTTTTCCCTATCATCTGTTTCCTGTGTTGCTGCTTAGGGATATGTGCTGGAAATGATATCATTATATCATCACTGTGCATACTATTACTCCTTATTGGCAGTTGTGAACTAGTAATTTTAATGTTTAGCATTTGTGAAAATACCTGTGTAAAGTTACTTATTCAGACTGCTTACAGTTTCTGACTTTACTTAAAGCAAGTAGCTATATCAAATAAACTGTCCTATCTGGGAATTCATGCTTTCTTATTAGACTTCAGTGATCTAAAGTGAGCAGGTAATAAACTCAATGGTCAATGTAGTCACTGAGTAATAGTGGCAGACGCATGCCAATAAAACATGACTTTGGAAAGCAGAGTGAAGGCTTCAGCAGCTATTTCAGGGAGAACTAAGGATTTGAAAACAGGTCGTAGACTGCTCCTTTTGACAATACTGGAGTACTTGAGGAGAAGCAATCACAAAAACTACACTTTCAATTCTCAGCTGAAGACAGACTTTTTAAACATTTAATGGAATTGGGATTAATAAAACCAGAAATTTCATCAATTTTAATCTATGAGCTATAGACTTAAGTTAATTTAGTTCATAATATTGTTGGTTTCTCTTGTGAAGACTAGATTAGAAGGCAAAAAGAAGAGGGTAAGATCATTTAAAAGGCTTAACTTGTTATGATACTCAGTCTACATATCTGAGTTGTTGCTGGCTATTCATGAAGTTGTGTGAACCTTTAACCCTTTAATTGATGTAAAGTGAATTATTTTTTCTGCATCTCCTCACTGCATATAAACTCTACATGTCAATCAGCAGATTGTGATCACAGTAAAGTATACTTTATACATAAAAATGTAAGCACCAAACATCACAATTTTCAGTACTTACATTAGCAAAATGCCAGCCATTTATGTGAAAATATGTACTGAATGTTACAGAAAAAGAAAGAGTTTAGAACAACTTAATAATTTAAATATGTATATTTTAAATTCTAAGGGTGTTGCAGTTACTCTGCATGATTGGTGATAAAATCACCACCAAACAGATGAAAGGAACAAGGGGTTTAATGTTCTTACTTAGTCCAACTTGACAGGAGAGATCCCACCAATACTATGGCTGAGGGAACTTGCCACACCTTCTTCACATAATGGCTGAGAGAGGGACCAGTATGTCTGGCCTAGTGTACACAAGGATGCCCCCTTGCTCAAACAGCTCCCTCCATTTTACTCACCTATCCAGGGACTAGTCAAACCAATCATGGGTTAAGTTTTCCCATCCATTAGCTAACTTCCTGAAAGGTTGCTCTAGGATTAACTCAACTACTAATTCTCTACAAATGTGCCCAGATCTCAAACCTTCAACCATCAAGTTGACGCCTGTGCTTTACTTTGAATATGGATTACCCACAAAATTTATGTAGATTCTTTAAGTTGTTTAAATTTATTGGTTAAAACCAAGTCTCAGAGGTAGAAGGAGCCCAACCCAGACATAACTGGGTTATAACTGGATTTAATTAAGATTCTATATTTATAGAATCTTATAGAATCTTATAGAATACTCTACCCTTACTCTTCTTGCTGGTATAACTGACTCTCAGTTCATCTATTTTGTAAATCATGCTGCTCCTGTGCTTTATCAGAAAGAGGACTAAAGGCAAGTTACAGAGTTTAGGAATGATTCATTTTTCACAGTGGATTCAATCGTTAAGAAAAGTCAATGATGAGTTTTGTGGAAAAGAGAACATAAATACAACACTGCATTCCTGGGGAAAGTGCCAAGGTTGGCTGGTTATGCCTATCACGAGTACACTTGATGTGTTTGGCATGTGAAGATGAAACATGGCAGGAGTGGGAGATAACACATCAAATCTGATGAGGACTCCAGTTCCTGTTCCAGATGTATTCTCTTTATGGGAGCAATTAGCATGGCCCATGACACCTATTATGCAGCTGTCAAGCTGCCAAAAGATTTTGCTCTCTACCAATAAGTAGTAAACATCAGCAGCAGTTGGATTTCATCTTGTAATGATAGCACTAAACCTCTGTTGCTTCTGTTCCCTTTACACTTTTCTATTATAATAGTGTTGGTGGTATTCAAGTGTAACTGTCTCTCAAAAGACATTGTCTTGCTCTACCACATTGATGCCTACACACTGGCAGGACAAGGAGAGTCAGATATCAATGATACACACAGCATTCAACAAATATAATTGACTTAAGAAAAGGAAACAGTGAAATGTAGATAAATTTCCATTTCTGGAATAACTGGAGTTGTTGTCTTGGATTTAATAAAGATTCTATATTTATAGTGAATAAAATATAGATCTTCTACAATAACTAGATCAATGAAAGTGGTAGAAGTCTTGTTGGACCTCTTGAAGACTACTAAGATCACATAAGTAATGCAAAGTTGGTTTTGTGTGGGTGTGTGTGTGTCTGTTTGTGTCTGTGTGTGTCTCAGGCCACTGTGTTTGTGTGCTTTGGACACCCAAAGATGATTTTATAAATCAACCTGCAATGTTCTATCTCAGTTTTGCTTTTCTCTGGGTTTTCTCATTCTCTGCCTTCCAGTTTCAAGTGTGCAAGGCACTACCATTTCTACCCACCATTTTTACCTGGGATCTGAATCTTAATGTAGTTCCTTCACAAAAGGCAGAAGCTTAAACCCTGAGTGGTAATGACAGACAGTAGACCATTTTAAACCTGATATATTTTGAGTTGGGGATATATCCCTCAGACCAGCTCTAAGACCAGGTCTTATCTCTTGGAAATACATCTCTCTGGATCACATATGACGTTGCAGAGTTGAAGATACTATAATTCCTGCAACATACTAAGTTATGCATAGTATTTGGTGTAACCTCTCTCAGAGACAGCTTTAAGATAGACACCTTAGAATTTAGCAAAATCTCTTCTATTTTTTTTATTTATTCAATTGTGCACGCGTGCGTGTGTGCGTGTGTGCGTGCGTGTGTGTATGTATAGAACCACCATCGACCGCCTCTACCACCTCCTTGTTTACTCTGCCCGGGGATTCACAGGCACTGCCCCACCACGACCAGAAACACAGGCCGCCCCCGCTTCCGCCCAATGTCTATACATGGGGTCTAGGATCCGAACTCAGGACCTTCGGCCTGCAAGGGAGAGGATTAACCCCTGAGCCATCTCTCCAGCCCCCAGAAAATCCCTTCTATATTAGAGGAGGCATTACATCTTTGGCTCGTACCTCAGTATAAAAACGGTATGACTAGCTGAGGTGTAGATATCTTTAATACCCAAATTTTGAATGCATGAACATCATCTTGATCAGACTGTCTTTAAAGGACAGTCTTGTAGTCCAAATTGTTAGATTATAATTTCAGAGCACCAACCTCTGGCTACACTACCATACCTATATTTAGGTTTACTATGCACACTTAATTGAGGAAGATAAACTATTAGCCACTTTGTAGAAATTTATGCACGGTAAGCTGGCATCAACTCAAGATTGACAACATAAAGATAGTTTCTTACGAAGAGGGAAGGTGGGAGAGTGGAATGGAGGGACAATAGGGAAGAAGAGATTGGAGAGGGAGAAGGAGGAGGTACCTATTGTGCTTGTATAACTAGGCAAATAAATAATAATAATAATAGTAATAAAAGACATAGTGATGATTGATCACACAAATAAAAGAATAAAGGACTGAATTTCCCATAAAAGAGAAATTACATTCTGATGTAGTAAAATTGTCTTACTGCTGGATTATGTTATGGTTTTCAGTAACTTCTGGTTTTCTGGATATGAGAATGACATTTAGAATAATACAGAACCCATTTACCAAAAGAATGGAAGCAGGCCTTGTCTTTTTTCACAAATATTAGTACCCTACAAAGCCACTTTTATTCCTTCTGGTAAAATACTAGGAATTTATGGTCCAGAATTATTATGTTTAAGATGCTTTGTCCTAAATTTTTAACTTGCCTTTATGTTGAATTTCATGTAATGAAGTCATAATTTCTGATATGTTAGTGTTAGGAAGTTAGGATAATTAGATTTAGTGAAGTCATGAGGATTCAATAATTTTTGTCTACTAGAAATATATATGATAGTGACAGAGAATTGTATTAAAATTTCCAGATTAAACATCAGACTTAAAGATACATAATAAATGAAGTACAGAACAGATAAGAATACTGAAAGACACTTGTACCTGTTAAACATAATATCCTAAACTTCAGAAGAACAACTGTTTTACCCTTTTTTATAACTAGTTAATCTTTAGAATTTCAAATCTCTGAAAATCTTTCTTTGTTGAAATACAGTCAATTGATCAGCCGTGAATCTCAAAGATTTCTAAATAATCGGGCAATCTAGATGTCAGAATCCATGCAGTAAACTTAATTAATTTTACAGAGAAAGGATTCCTAAGCTTTCCTGCAAACCAGATTTATTACTAATTTGCATGTCGCCAAGGAACAGCCTCAGCACTCTGCTGATCTCAAAGCAGACTCTTAACCAAAGAGCTCACAGGGGTGATAAATAGCTTCTTATATTATATTACCTCACTTGAAGCAGAGCTGAGAATTTACTGGAACATAAACTTGCATCCAATAGAAACATACAGGAGGCAAACCCCCAGGGTTAATTTAATTTGTGGAAAACATGCATCTTCATTTCCAGGAGAATTTGCTTACAGGAAAATCATTCTGGATTGCTTTTACCTCCTTTTTGTTTCACTATGGGATTTTCTAGGCTCCACCTTCAAGGGCCAGAAGTGCAGGCCACTGTCATTTATGCCTGGCATTTCTGCATGGAATCTAGAACCCAACTCCAGTCCTTCTGCTTGCAGAGCAGAATCTTAATACCTGAGCCATTTCTCCAGCTCAGATGGAAGCATTTTTAATTTCTACATGTGCAGTGGTGCTGGGTTGGACCAAATGAATTATCACTGTTAAGGCAAAATGAATGACTAAACAGGAGGAATCCCATTCGGTGCTGCACACTCATAGCTGCAGCTCTGATGGATGAGAAACAGTCACAAATACATTTATGATGAAAGATAAAAGTTACTTTGAAGTTCAGCAAAATATGGCAGAATGTTAATATTTACATTTCTGAACAAATTATGAGTTTTGACATTGAGTAATGTTTGAATTAGACTTTTGTATTCTCCACATATATTACTTTTGTCGTGACAAGTTACTTTTTAAAAAAATTTTTCTCCTATATTTTATTTTTTTCTAATCATACAAACTCAATATATACCCCCTTCCTCTTCATCCTCTATCCTCCCTCCCCTCCCTTATCATTGAAACATTTGATACATGTTTCAAATAAAGTGACATAACAAATTATCAAAAGAAAGAAATCATCAAAGAAAACTACTGAGATGGTTAAGTGGTTAATGCGTCCACTTCACAAGCAAATGGAACTGAATTCAGAACCCAATCCCATGTAAAATTATGGCAGGAGTTTATAGTTACTGTGCTGGTGAGTGGAACCAGAGAAATCTCTGAGCAAAGCCATAAAGAGAATTATTCCCAATGTCTCATGTGACCCTCCCCGTACACTTAAATTTGAGTGCATTCCCTTAAATACATGGAAAAAAAAAGGAAAATGACAAATATCAATTCTTATCCTTAATATACAGAGACTGAATATAAAAAATCATTTGTGATATTGGATATCACAAATTATTTAAAATATATTTAAGAAAACTCATAAAAACAAGTAATGATGCTAACTTCATTTGACATTAGGACAATAAAAATTGAAAGAACTTTAGTTGTTTCTAGCATATTTGGTTGACTGAAGTATAATAGAAATTTTACCACACCGCATATTTAAATTATGAACTATAAGCTTCAGATTTTGTTGATAAAAGATTAACCAACACAATTAACTACCAGTTTATGCAAAATATGGTCAAATATATAAGTACTGTAAGTCACCATATACTGAGAGAATCATTTGACTAAAAATAATTCCCTTGCTACTACTATTTTTCACATATAAAATATTTACTTCTTTCAAATAAACATTACCAAGCACATTAAGTTATTAAGATAATATACATATGTATATATATACAAGTGTATAACATAGAATAAACAACTATGACAACAAAAAATACAACTTCACATAACTCAATTGATATTTCTCAATTGAGCCTATGCATTTTATTTGATAAAATTCATAAGAACATCACAAAGAGAACAAACAACTATCTAAGGGTTATATGTTCAGGCTTTGTTTCAGGAGAAGCCAGAAAGGAATAGAAGGGTCAATATTTAGATTATGTTAATTTTTGTTTCTGGTAAAAGGAGTATATTAACTTATGAAAATTAACCAAGTGAATGTCTTGCAGTATCTGAATAGTTTTCTATACACGTATGCTAAATTCTTTCTTAAAGATCTTAAAGCAATAAGAAATGTGCCAAAAATTTAAAGATATGTCAAATGCTCTCACATAAATAAAACTGCCTCTCCCAGTTAATTCATAATTAGATTGGTTTGACATAAGAGGCACTTTGCTTCAATAAACAAATTTCAGTTGTGCTGAAATCATAAGGACACTAAATTATTATGATTCGAACCTAAGTCTCCTGAAGTCTAAGCACTGCTATCAATCCTTAAGGTAATTTACAATTGTACTCTGGAAGTGATGATACTGATCATGTAATAAAGGTTACCCAGATCCTTTTCCCCTGCACACTACAACTTAACAAACTTGCACTGAGCATACAGAAAACCTGGGTTGCTGACAATACTGATTCTTGAATGAAAATCAGACTTTTTAATATTTGCTTGGCTTAAAAATATCCCCCAAAACTGATCATGTTTCTCTTTGCTCCGGCAGTTGGCATGGTATGCCTTTTACCTTTGATGTTTCCTACAGTTTTCTCTTAAAAATCAAGGTCAATCATTTGGAGTAACTTACATCATCTTAGTTTTTCAACTCTTGGTCTAGTGAGATATGCTTCTGTTCTGTAAATATTTTATAATATCGATTTCCAAATATCTTAGTTCCTTTTAGACTTTTAATGCTAGAAAATATGCTCAGACTGTGCTGAACCTTTTTGTGTGTTTAGTTTTCTCTTCTAATTCTAGTGAGTTCCTCTTCTATCTTTTAAATATTTCAAGGTATTTTAATTCTGCACAGCTTTTATTTCTTTGTACATTCAGGTGATTTTAGGAAATGTGAGGTGATTGCTAGTTTTTTTTTAATTTAAATATCTTAAAATATCATTAAATACAGAAAAAATTCAATGCAAATGAAAGTGCCTTCTCAATTAATTAATTAATTAATTCTGTAAACAAGTAAATTTGGTTTACAAAACATAAGGAATTATATGGACCCAAACAAGTGAAATTAGCAAGAGTGAAAAATAAGAGAACTCACATGCCTGGCACAGTTCTTTATCTTACTGGTTGATCAACTAACTATTTTATAGCCATGTAAACTACATAATAGTATTATATCTTTAAGGTGTATAAAGGTATTTATTAGCTAATACATGGAGGGATTTTTGTAAATGTAGGAAATGCACTAGGTTATTAGAAACTAAATTATCACAAAAGTCATGAGTAGAAAATGTTTATACAGATGGGAAGAAATTTTTTCTCCTTTAATTAAATAACTGATCAAAACAGTTTGAAATTTTCAGTCAGGGTAAGACATTTTATGGATGAAATTCTAGAAGCATATAATCAAAATAATTAAATCAGAGCTCTTAGTGGCAGCAGAGACATTGATGGAGCTAACTTCTACAAAATATGAGAAGACAAAAATTAGAATTTAATTGTAGTGCTGCCATAATTTAATTATATGTTAGAACATTAACAGAATGACAGAAGGTAGAAAATAATTTTTAAATGTATCTGTAGGTAATAGAAGGTACAACTGCTGAGTCGATAGAGTAATGATCTTTATTATCATAATTTATCCTAAGTAATAAAGGGAAACATGGGAAATCCACTAAGCACATGAAAACTGATATTGGTTGTGTGTGTAACTCTTAAATATTTGACAAATATGAATATATTTAATCAGCAACTCACCTTTGGATAACCATTTTCACTCTGATTTTACATGTGAGGAGAACAACATATGGATAACTTAGTAGCCAGAATAGTGATCCTGGAAGGGACTGAAGAATACAGTCTCCTTGCACTCAGGATTTTGCAATGCTATCTGTACATTAAAAATACAAACATTGCCTTAAGTGTTAGTACAACTGTGGTGATTACATGAGCTTTCTTATTATGAAAGAATTTAGTTAGCCTCACTAATTTTTGATTATTTTTTCATATATATTAATGATGATGAGGTCTGAGGGGATATTCAAGTCACATTAATATCCAAGTCTTGTTTCTGTGGCTTTATGTAACAACTGGTCATAGATAATGGCACAATCATAATTCCTCTAATCATTAAAAATAATAAATTATCAACAGATGAGGGACATTGATCATAAAAATAATAAAATCATGATTATGATAATTATCATGATATATAAAAGTATATAAAACATAATTGATTTTGTTGATCAAAAGCTCTTTAATTTCATGAGATCCCACTTCTTGAATGTTGACTTATATTTTCTATGCAATTGGGTTATTATTAGGAAAGTACAAGCCTAGACCAATCAGTCTGAGGGAATTCTCTATTCATTCTATAGGGTTTTTATCATCTCTGGCTTGATATTATGGTCCTTGGTCCAGTTGGAGTTGAGTTTTGGGCATAGTGACAAGTAAGGGTCCATTTTCAATCTTTGAATGAAAATATCCAGTTTGGCCAACACTAGTGAAGATGCTGTTCTTTTTTCCATTAGTTTTTCTGAGCACCCATATCAAGAGTAAGATGACTATAGGTGCATGAGCTTATGCCTGATTATTCAACCTTTATCAATTGATCTATATGTTTATTTTAGAGCCATTACCATATTATCTTTATTACTGTGGATTTGTAGCATATGTTTAAGTCGATACATCTAGCAGAGGTTTAGTACTCAGGATTTCTTTTTCTATCCTGGGCCTTTTGGGCTTTCATTTAAATTTTGAGACTATATTATCAATTTATATAAAGAATTACCTTGGAGTTTTGATTGGCATTGCATTGAATTTGTATATTCCCTTTGGTAGGAGGGTCAATTTTTGGATGCTAATTCTACCAATCCAGCAATATGGGAGATCTTTCCACCTTCTGGTGTCTTTCAAACTTTCTCTTCTTAGGGTTATAAAGTTTTCATTGTGCAGGTTTCTAATATCCTTGGTTCGAATTATATTGAGGTATTTCATTCTCTTTTTTGGTTCAATTCCTTGGAAATACATAAGTATATATTGTCATGTTATTTTTTTATGTTCGCCATCTTTTTTTATTAAAAATGTAATTATACATTTTAAAATTTTTTACCAGTTCCCTCCCTCCCCCCTCCTCCCCCCGAACCTCCTTCTCCCCCTCCTCTCCCTCCCCATCCCAGTGCCTCCCCCCCAATTCCCAGAGAGTCCTTTATTGTGTACGCCTGACTCTCCACTGGGTCCTCCTCTCGGATGACATATAAGGACCCAGTGGCATTTCCATAAGCCCTTTCTCTTGTTCCCCTTAAGCATAGGATCACTACTATGGCTGTCAATCCCTTGCCTCCAGGGATCTCGGTGCCCTTAACAGACGCTAGACTTTATGAGAGCAACAGTGCGCTGGACATTGCGCATGGCATGTAAAGTCCCATTATGATTGCTTTGGCCCCAACTATTGTTGAGAATCTTGCAAATCGTTGTTCCTCCCATCCTTTTGCTCTTACAATCTTACCTCCCCCTCTTCCGCAAATGTCCCTGAGCTCCAGGATGGGGAGAGATTAGGCTGGCCTAGTTCTATGTGATTCTCTGAAGTTCTGGATTGTGGTTTGTTGATTTTCTTTTGCAGTTTTGCTGCTCCTGCAATGCCCTTCACTCCATCCTGCTGGGCACTGTATGTCACCCCCTGGCCAGAGACAAAAAGCTTTAAATTGGAGTCTTGTTATAATAGCACATTCAAGGGTAGATGTAATAAAAGTAGGAAACCTCCGTGAGGGAGGGGTCCATCACCCATTTGCAAAGTGATTACTTTTTATCTGCTAGACTATATGCCCTCCCCTTCTGGTGAGATCAGGAAAGAACGTCTGTGAACTTAATCAGGTTTCTCACTACTTACTTGCAGACCTTGATGGAAGCCTATTTTCTCTGCTGTAACATGGTCCCCTCTCTCCTTGTTTCTGGTGTGGTCCTCCCAAACCCAGAAAATTAAGTGCCATATGTACTGCCTTATAGGTGACTCCTAGTACCAAACTCACCCAGCCCACATTGAGACACTCAAAAGTAAACCTATGTAACACAGTAATTGCAAGGATTATGAACAAGAGAGGTGGAGTAGGAGGGCCACACCAGAGGTATTTCATTTTTTAGGCATATGGTAAATGGAATTGTTTCTCTTTGGTCTTTCTCACTTGTTTCATCCTTGGTATATAAGAAACTCACAGATTTTTATACATTAATTTTGTAACCTGCCATTCTATTGAACTTATGTATTAGTTCCAGGTGTTTCCTGGTAGAATTTTTAGGAACAGAAGTAGTCATCTGCAAAGAGGGATATTTTGACTTATTTTTCTTATTTGTATCCTTTTTATCTTCCTCTTTTGTCCTATGGCTATAGCTAAGACTTCAAGTACACTATTGAACAGAAATGGTGAAAGTGAACAACATTGCCTAGTTCCTGATTGAACTAAGCAATTGAAGTAGGGATGCTTCAAGCTTTACACAATTCAGGATGATCCTTGTTAGATGCTTGTTTTACTTGATTTTTATTATGTTGGGATAAGTGCCTTTCATTCCTATTGCCTCTAGAGTTTTTATCACAAAAGGATGTATGATCTTGTCAAAAGTGTTTTCTGCATCTATGGAGAGAATCTTGTGGTTTTGGTCCTTGGATGTGTTTATGTGATGGATTACATTTATTTATTTATGCATGTTGAAGCAATCTTGTGTTCCTATAATAAATCCTACTGATATTTTTGATATGTTTCTGAATTTGCTAAAATTTTGTTGAGGATCTTTGTGTCAGTGTTGATTAATGAGATTGGCCTGTAGTTTTCTTGCATCTTTATTTGTTTTGGAGATCTGTGTAATATTAGCTTTATGGAAGGAGTTTGGAATCATCCCTTCCATTGTTGTTTTATGGAATATTTTAAGCAATAGTAATGTTAGTTGTTCTTTAAATGTCTGGTGTAGAATTCTACACTGAATCTATACAGTGTTTTTTTTTGGTGGAAAGATTTATAATTACTTCTTTAACTTGTCACTTGATATTGGATTACTTAAATAATTTATTTCATGGACGGAGAAATGGCTCAGGGGTTAAAACTCTGCCTCATAAGCAGAAGGTCCTGAGTTCAAATCCCAGATCCCACATAAAAAAAAAGCAAAAATGGCAGTGTCCTACACATTCTATCCTGGTGGACAGAACCTGGGAAATGCCAGAGCAAAGCAAAAAAGTAGGCAAAAGCAATCCAGGATGATTCTCAAAGTTATCCTTGGTCCTCCACAGGGACACACACTCACTGCCCTCTGATACACATACAAGTGCATGCACACACACACACACACACACACTAGGTAAGTAAATAAAAGTTTTAAAAATAAATAAATAATTTGTGGATTCGAGGTAGAGCTTTTGTTCAGCAAAAGATTGTCAACCAAGCAAAAAGACAACCCACAAAATGGAAATAAAAAACTTCATTTATTACCCATTTGATCCACAGTGCACAAAAAATTCAAAAAAGTAAACTCAAAGGAGGTACACCAGTCCCATTGGAAAAGGGACACGGAATTTAAAAAAAAAAAGTTCTCAGGTCAAAATTTAAATGTCCAACAAAGAGCTTAAAAATGTTCTATCTTTCTAGCCATTAGGAAAATGCAAGTCAAAGCTACCCTGAGATATCATTTCACCCCTATTAGAATAGCTAAATCCAAAACATATGCAACAACAACTGCTGTAGAGGATGCAAGAAGGGAACTCTCATACATTGCCAGTGGTAGTTCACATTTATACAAGCACACTGGAGATCAGGATGGCAGTTTCTAAAAAAGTTAAATAATTGAAATGCAGTATGACCCTGCTATATAACTGCTGGGAATTCCCAAAGACTGCCAAATCTTACTATAAAGACATGTGTACAACCATGTTCAGTGCAGCACTATTTCAAACAGCAACATGGAGTCAACCTAAATGCCCAATTATTGATGAGTGGATAATGAAAATATTACATACTATCAAAAATGAATTTATGAAATGGATGGAGTTGGAAGAAGTTATACAGAGTGAAGTATCCCAGACAAAGAAAAACAGATGTTGCATGTTCTTCCTTATGTACTAGATTACATATCCTTCATAATGACATACTCGTCAAAATCTATAACATCCATTATAACCACAAAGAAACATGACTTCTAGTGTGGGAGAAAGACCCCAAGAGAGTGGAGACAAAGAAATACAGTTAAATAGATAATTAGGCCACTAAAAGAAAAGCTTACTAGTATTCAGACATGTGATCCTATCCACTGTCAGATTCCATGTTGAGACTGGTTCATAGTGCTGTGCCTGTGCTTCCTGACATGAAGTGAGTGGTGTTAATAGTAAGTAGGTAGTGGTACCTGAAAGCCAACTCAACTCTCTACTGTGTCTACTGTGTTCTTTTCTCTCCATTAAGTCTTTTTTTATTTATTATTTATTCAATTGTGTGTGTGTGTGTTGTGTGTGTGTGTGTGTGTGTGTGTGTGTGTGTGTATGTAGAACCACGGACGAATTTGGACGTTCTACCATGGACGCCTCCACCTCCTCCTTGTTTACTCTGCCCCAGGATTCACAGACTCCGCCCTACACCAGAAACGCAGGCCGCCCCCGCTTACGCCCAGCGTCTATACGTGGGGTCTAGGATCCGAACTCAGGACCTTCCGCCTGTAAGGGAGAGACTTAACCCCTGAGCCACCCCTCCAGCCCCATTAAGGCTTTTCTTATATGAAGGCCATTTTTAACAGTTTTTTAAAATCTTTGGATAGAAAAGGATTCCAGTACCCAGATAGGACACAACTTAAGTGCAGGGGGGAAACAATGAAATTGTCAAAAGCCAGAGTACCAGTGATCCTGCATCATTCATCAAGAATCAAGCCATCCAAATCTCTCCCCATCTGAAGGTTCAGTGAACATTGCAGAAGAGGTAATGGCAGTCTTGTAGAAGCCTAAAGATTGAAGGTCCTCTGCTGGATGAGACATTTCACTCAAGGCAAGGCTGCTTCATCTGGAAACTTACTGCAATGAAATTAGTCCTTACTAGACTGACAGTCAACATGCCCCTGTAGACTAGAGAGGATCGCAGGAAAAATATTTTCAAGCAGTAGGAACCACAGGGGCTAGGGTTACACAAGTGAAGGGGTTTTGCACCTGTGAGTCTGCCCAAAGAAAGACCACTTTGTCCGCCACAGAGGCCTGAACCCCCACCAGAGCAGATGATCCAATGGGACCCTGGGAATCATAGAAAGAGATGAACCAGAGGTTGGGAGGGAATGGCATGGAATGATGAAGGAAGAAGAGAAAGGGAAGGTAGTGAGAGGTGGGGGAGAGAGGACGAGAGGAAGGAAGGGGAGGAGATTATTACTCATTATGTTTGTAAAACTAGGAAAAAATTTAAAAAGATTGATTAACATGTGGTAGGTACCTATAGCAAAAATAAAAGCAAATTTCTTTAATATTAAATTCTCAAGATTAAATTATCAAAAACTAGAAAAGAGATTTAAACAATGTAACAACCACATTAATACATTCAAGATTTCACATGATAAGAAATAAGGGACCCCAAAGATTTAACGTCTATCTAGTATATTTAGTAGACTTAATAGTTATTATTTTTGCAAGTGCTCTAATTTTGAAAATTAAAATTCTTGACAATTAAAAGTCTGAAAATCAAAATTGGAGAAAACAAAGTTTCTGATTACATGGTTTCTGAACTCAGAATTTTTCAAATACAGATAAAAGAGTTTATGTTCTTGCACATCAAATTTCTATCACCTCTCACTTCCAGTTCTCCTTTTGTCTCCTCCCTTTATCAATCCAGCCATGTCCCACCCATGCTCCTGATATTCTGCATGTGTAGATAAAAGGGCTTCCTTTCGGATGCCTGTGCTAATGCTGAACCAGGGCTCTGTGGTAGTTTAAGTGGCCCATCAGTGGGCAAACTCACAAATAGGAAAGATTCCTTTTTGGTCCAGCACCATAACTGGCCACAGTGCAGAGTATTGGAAATCTTGAATACTTAACCCAAATCAGATGTCATAGCTGGGCACAGGTGTCAACTTGACAATTGAGTGTTTGAACTCTGAGCACATTTGTAGAGAATTGGTGTTTGAGTTAGGCCCAGAGCAGACCTGGAGAAGATTGTCTAGCTAATGGGGAAGGCCCAACCCATAATGGGTAGGATTAGGCCCTGGAATAAAATACAGACAGCTGGTTAAGAGAGTTGGCATCCTTTTGTACACTTGGCCAGACATGCTGGTCTGGCAAGTATGGATTGTCCCTCTCTCAGCCATTACCTAGAGATGGTGTGGGCAGTTCCCTCAGCCCTGGTGTTAGTGTGAGCTCTCCTGTCAAGCTGGACTGAGAACTGTAACCAGATAATCTTAAGAGATAGTAAACCCCTTGTTCCTTTAAGCCATTTGATGGTCATTTATCAGCAACCATGCAGGGGAACTGCAACACCAGACCATGAGATATTATGTTTTGAAACAATGTTGATGTATTCAGATTATTGAAGTTCATAGTTGCATAAAATTCAACATTTCAGGGCAAAAGGAATTATTTTGCTTTTGACACATGATTTAACTGGAGTTGCTACTTTTTCTGTTTACATGAATTTGGGTTTGGGGGCACTCATTTAGCTTGTCTGTATGTACACATCTGAGTTTATATCAACCTGAATATATATGGAAGACAAAATTCAACATTAGGTAACATCCATAATAATTCTCTACCTATTTCAAGACAGAGAATCTCACTGAATCTGGGGCTCACAAATTCAGCTAGGCTAAATGGCTGGTAAATTCCTTAGATCTGTCCGGACTCCACTTTCCAATGTTTTGATCACCTGTATACTACCAGTCTTTATACCAGGTTTTAATGTGGGTACAGGAATTCAGAACGTGGGTTGCATTGCTGCACTTTACCAATTGTTTCATCCTGAACATAGTAAGGATTCACTCTTTCATGGTATGGATTAAATCTTTATTCATTATGTATATCTTCATCATTATAATTCTTTTACTTAAATATTTAAGTAATAGATTGTTAATATGAATTGTTCAACTAACTTTGTGAAAACCTGTGTTAAACTTTTATGAAGTTAAGATAAACCAATGGCATGGCTTATTAGAGTCTACAGATGGGGAAGTAAATAATGCTTCCTTCAGGGAAATATGTAGCAAGGACAAACAGTAATCTGACTCTTGCTGATGAAAAAGGAGAAAATATGTCCCAATCCACCATCAAATTCCTATAATTTGTTTGATTACTTAAAAAACTCTACACTATGATGTATTATAGTAGGTATATTATTTTAGTAACAGGAAATATATGAACTATAATAAGAATTTTTGTATCACTATGCATGGGCTTTAAATTCTCATATGTGATCTATCTAAAAATAATTATAAATATGTAACAAAGTAAGAATAATTACACAATAAAGAATGCATAGCTCAATTTTTTAGTAAATTAGAATTCTAACAAGTTATTTTACTTTTACTTAATATAAATTTATTAATCTGAAGCATCAATATCATTTTTCAGGATATTTGGTCTTATTCCTATTGTTTTAGACCTCAACGGCTCTCAGAAAACTGCTCTGGGAATTTTTGAGGACCAGAGCATCATTCTCAAAATGTCATTGGTTCCCATAGATTTGAGTTCAATGTCATCCTATATTTAGTTTAGTTGGCAGTTAGATTTTTTTTACAACATTTTTATTTAAATTGGTAGATTAATCTCTCCAAGGAGTAAGGGTATCTTATTATCTGTAAATACATTTAATTTTTTTTTTCCATTCTGTTCTCATTCACATCAATACAGGATAATTCCAAAAGCTGTTTTACTCTTGAGAGAACAGAAAACAACAGAGGGCTGTTTATTCATATAAAAGGAGAATCAGCTTCACCTTAATTTATGTAGTGACAGTGTGAATCCCTGAGGGAGCATTTCCATTCCGAAAGGCTTAACGACAAATTCAATTATGTTTAAATATATCACTTAAATACAACCAGGTTTTATCCTCTGAGTTTTGGAGCTTTTATTATATAGTAGCTATTAAAAAGTTCTTGCTATAAAGATACACAATTTGTCCAAGGACTAAGTTATACAAAGAGGTAAAGGGATGCTCTTAAGATAAACCAGTGGCATGGCTTATTAGAGTGAACAGATGGAGAAGTAAATAATGCTTCCTTCAGGAAAATATGTAACAAGGACAAAAAATAATCTGATGAAAAAGGAGAAAATTGATTTTTTTCTTAAATATATTTCCATCAACCTTGATATAGATATATATATGTAATCATGATAGATATATACCATTAAATATATGTATTTATATGTAAATTAAGTTTTATATATAGTTATATGAAATTAAGTGGTGATTGGTATATTTAATTCAGTAATTTAAAGATAAACATTAAGATAAACATAACGATAAACATTGTACTTGGATGAAATTTTCTTCAGTGTGAAGGATTATAATGTGTGGAGGATCTATCAATAATTTCAAAGTCTATTTTATACAATCCATTGTATGTCCCCCTTATTGCTTATGCTCATTGTCATGTATTTCATATTCATTTTATTCCTTCTTTATCCTTTGGAATATCTTCTTCTATCACCTCCCACCATTTTTATCATTATAGAATAGCAACATATGATAAGAGATTCAAAGACAACTGACACACAAACATGTAAAGAATGAAAGATAATATAAATGGCAATGGCTGCTAATTCCTTTAAAAATGAATGTTTGTGTGTCATATTTTACTCTAAGAAAACATACTAAATCTTCAACAAGAGGTGACTGACACAAGCAAATGACTTTGTGGTACTGCGATAGCACTATTACAGGCTGATTCATTGCAAAGAATTATGTCAGTCATTTTTCTCTTTACTATAACCATAAAACCTTAAGAAAAGTAGAGTTTGGTTTGGTTCAGTTTGAAAACACAGGCTTGCATGATAGGAAAAGTTGTAACAGCAGAAAAGAAATTGTATGTTTAAATTTCAAACAGTCAGAAAACGGAGAAGGATGGATATTAAATTTCTCCTATTCATGCAATTCTGGGCAGTTCTTCCCATCTTTACTAACCCAGTGCAGTAAATTCCTTTCAGTTATGCCTAAACACTTGTCTCTTCAACAACTCTGCATCTTCTCAGTTTTATAATCAACATTTAAAGGTACAATATTGGCCAATAATCATAATAGCCTTTTCAAAACATACGTATTCATTTATGCTAAGTCTATGTTCCTAGTCTACATTCTTGAGGAGAATGCTCCAAATCATTTGATGCTATTATTGAAAAAAGCAAAATGGCAACAAGAAAATCAACACAGCTTCACAAAAAATTATTTATTTGCACCAATGAGAATTACAGTTACATTGCTTGCCGAGTTATGATGCAAATTTGAGGATATTCTAATCTATATAGGAAGTTCTAGACAAGATAGGACTAGATAGCAAATTGCTGTCTCAAAAACAGAATCGGCTACTTATTAAAACTCTTATATCTTTTACTAAAACTATGTAATATGGGCTATCTTTTATTCTGTTGACATAATTTGCTAGGATTTGTAATATTGTTAAAATTAGAATTTCATTCAGAATGCCATTTGTCTTTTATCCATAAGGTTAAGTCTAATAATCAAAAACTAATATTTAGACCAAATATTCACTTTTAAAGAAAAATCAATGAATGCCATTAAAAGAATTTTTTTTGCTAAACCACTACTGGGAACATGTAAACTTCAAAATATATGAAAACTGATTTTGCAAATTTTGTATGTATACAGTAAGAAGTATTTTTAAATTATGATCTCAAATTATGTTTAATGTATAGGCAAATTATGATACATACATGAATATTATTTTAATAGCAAGAAGAGTAAGTTTCTGTATTATCTATCAATCAGTGCTATTAATCTACTATCTACCATGTAGATATTTATTTGCCAATTATCTCTTTATCATCAGTCACATATGTATCATTTATCTATGTATCTATCACCTCCCTATCATATCTGTATTTATCTATTTATATGCTTTTTCATTTTTATCATCTATTTATGCACTTACATAAATACGTACTTGCCATCTATCCATCTATCTGTCTTATGCTTCATCTATCTATGTATCCATCCATCTTGAATCTCATATATATAGAAAAAAGTACATTATCATAGCTTCTATCACATGTAATTGAACCACACAAAATCAGGTTATCTCAAATAAATTGCCTCATTTTCAAAGATTAATGGTTTTCATAAATAAGATAAATTTCACTATAGCATACATTTGAGCCTACATCAGCTTGCTAATTCCACAATGAAATGATGAACAAATTTGTGTTTTGAACAATCACAAATTCATTCCTCTATGGTTCTAGAAGTAAGAAGTTAAAAAAAACGAGTTCCATGTAAGGTTTCCATTCACACATATATCACATTTCCTGGATATAACGTCATTTTCTATGCATTTTCCATATTTCAGAGTTTTTTTTCTTCCATCTTCAATGTCATACTAATACTAGCATCTATCTAATTTTCTCTCTCTCCACTCTCGTACAAAATTTTTTGATTGAATGCAATATGCAAAAATTCAGTGCAGACTTCATTGGTTGATTGCCTATTTTCATTTCATCTGAAACCAAATTCCCCTGTCCCATGGTGATAACCTGAGTTTACACATTTTATTTAAAAAATTGAGGAGCAGTATACTACTGTATTTTTTGGCTCTAAATTATTAGTAGATTACTTGGGCTGATAACAAATACTACAATTTTAGTTCAGTGAAATTTAAGCTTTTAGTAAAGTTTAGAGTTTTAACCTTGTGCATGAATTTTAATAGAAGTAAATTTAAAATGTACCAAATTATGCCCTGGCTGATTTAAAAATTCAGCAGTATTTAATAAAAAAATCTACTCTTTCTGTGTATGTAAGTTTCCCATCTCCAATTTTGATTTAAGTAATAACAAGTTGTTGGTTGAGGCCTTTTAGAGGATTTCCTTCAATGAAATATGACAGGCAAAGGAGTGCAGTGTTGGCCCAGAAGGTAAAAAAAGACAATTTTATCTCATTATGAGTCACCTCTAATGCTCATGAATAACTGAGAAATGGTAACATTAAATATATCAAAGTAAAATTACTGACATTGTCATACCTCAACAATCTAAGTTCTGGAAAATACAAGTAAATATATCTTAATAAGAGAAACTATTTCAGTAGAAATTAATGAAAGCAAAGTTAGTTTGAAAGTCAACTAATTTATTTAAACAATGAAGACAATTACCTTAAATGTTTATATATTTGATAGATTGTTTTGTTATTTTTAGCTGAATTCATGACACCTGAAGTAATATATGTATTTAATCTTGTTGATACCAATATTACAATGAGATTATCCTATTGAATGTAATGAATTGGTGTGAAGATTATATTATTCATATTTGTACCACAACCTCAGGAAAGAAACTGGCCTATGGCATATGCATATGAATTGTACATTTAACCTGTTGTATCCTCAGTTGTGACAGGAATGGTATTTTATGTTTTCACATATGATTAATATTTTAGATTAAATTGAAAGCCACTAAATATTAATGTACATGTATATGCTAATTGTGTAACAAAATTGCTTTCTTTATTCTTTTGTCTATAAAATACAAAGCTTTCACAATAGCATAACCCAAAAAATGACTAAAAACAAGTATATGTGTGAGTTACTTATGATCATATACAATGAAATGTATCCAAAGTCACAATCTAGTGCCAGACTGATCAATGACCACTTGCATTCTCTTTATGTGGGGCAATTGTTACTTGATTATTAACACACTTGTCTGATTGTATTTATTATTAAATATTGCATGAGTTAAATTAAGAAGCATATATGTTAGTTTTCTGTTGTTTCTTTCCCCTAGTCTTTTCTAACCAGCGTTCTATAGTTTTTTTTATGAGTTTGATTTGAGTTTTTTTTTTCATAAAGGAAATAAAGTATTAGTCCTTGTATGACTAATTCATTCACCCAGTAAGTTGCTTTCCTGATTCATTCATGCTGTGACAAGCAGTAAGGCTTTTCTTCTGCTGTTTTCTTTGTAAATGGCAAAGTTTTCCTATTCATTCTTCTGTCCATGGATATTAGAGTTCATTCCATATATTAGATAATATGGGCAATGTTACAGTGAATGTGGATTTACAAATGTCTTTTTGAGACCTTAATTTTAATTCTTTAGAATATATATCCAGTACTGAAGTGGCGAAGTTAGGTGCCAGCCATGTATAGATTTTCTTATGAACCTTCATATTTTTTTAAGGGAACAAGGGGTTTATTCTCCTATGATAGTCTGGTTACAGTTCTTAGTTCAGCTTGACAGGAGAGCACACACCAACACTAGGGACGAGGGAGTTGGCCACACCATCATCACATAACAGCTGATAGAAAGACAATCCTATTTTCCCAAACCAGCCTGTCTGGCAAAGTATACACAAGTATACCAACTTCCTCAACCAGCTCTCTGCATTTTATTTATCTGTTCAGGGCCTAGTCCTCCTACCCACCATAGGCTAAGTCTGCCCCATCAACTAGACAATCTCCTGCTGGTTCATTCTGGATGAACTCATCTACCAATTATTTATAAATGTGCCGATAGTTCAAACCCTCAACCATTAAGTTGACACCTGTATCTAACCATGACAACAGGTTTTGATGTAGTTACACAGGTCTTTATCTTCATTCTAACTCGACACTTAAAATTGTCTAACCTCTTTATGCTACTCCTCAAAACCATTTAATTCATTCTAACACAGTTCCTACATAATTGCAAGTTACTGTTTTCTACAATATCTCCTGACCTTTTTTTAAATTTATTTTTCCCCAATCATACAAGCTCAATAGGTACTCCAGTACCTTCCTTCCTTCCACCCTTCCCCAATCCCCCTTTTCCCCTTCTTTTCAACCCCTCCATCTGCCTCCCCTTTCCCCCCTCTCATTCCTGGAACATCCTTTTGTGATAATGCTAAACTTCCCTCTGAGTCCTCCACTCTAGTGAGGTATAAGGACTCAGTGACATTGCCCAGAGCCCTTACTTGGGCTCCCCTTTAGTATGAGAACACTATTATGATTGTTAATCTATTGCCTCTAAGGATCCTAGTGCCTGTGATTCATAGTAGAATTTGGGAGGTCATTGATATGTCAGTCATTGCACAGGCCATGCAAAGTCCTATTAAGATTACTTCGGCTTAACTTGTGTGGAGTATCTTGCATATCGTTGGTCCTCCCCATATTTAGGCTCTTACAGTCTTGCCGCCCCCTCTTCTGCATGTTTCCCTGAGCTTTAAGATGAGGAGAGATTTGATTGACCGGACTGGTTTCAGGTGATTAATTTAGGGTCTTTGGTGTTCTAAATTATGGTTTGTTGTTGTTTTTGGTTTTGCTGTTCCTGCACTGCCCTTGGCTCCATCCTGATTGGTATTGGAGGTCACCTCCTAACCAAAGAAAAATGGCTGTTTAAATGAAGATCTTACTATAAGAGGAGATTCAAAGGTAAATGGAATAAAAGTAGGAGACTGCAGTGAGAGAGGGGTCAGTGTCCTATTTGCAGGATGGTTACCATCTATCTTTCAGTCTTTATACCCTCCCTGAATGGTGAGATCAAACCCCTCAGTCGCAAGTGACCAGGTAGGAAAGTGGGAGTGAGCTTAACCAAATGTCTTGGTACTTACTTGAAATGCTTGATGGTGACCTATTTTCTCTACTAAAGTATGATCCCTCTCTCCTTATTTCTGGGGGGAACCTCCTTCCCCTTCCCTCCTGTTTATAATCTTTGCAACTACTGTAGGTATTACAGAGATTTATCTTTGAATATGACATTAAGTGGATTTGATACTAGGATCCACCTATTAGAGAGTACATATGGCACTTAATTTTCTGTGTCTGGGATACCTCACTCAATGCATTTTTTTTCTAATTGCACCCATTTCCCAGCAAAGTTCATTAATTCATCTTTTTGATGGCTGAGAAGTATTCCATTGTATAAATGTACCACACTTTCCTTATCCACTCATCAACTGTTGGGCATTCGGGTTGATTCCATGACTTTGCTATTGTAAATAGTGCTGCTATGAACATGGTTGTGTTTATGTCATTGAGGTGAATTTTTGCTCTATGGGGGGTTGTTCCCAGAAGTGGAATAGTAGGATCATATGGCATTTCAATCTTTAACTTTTTTAAAAGTCACCAGATGGGTCGCCCGAGTGGTTGTATAAGCCTGCATTCCCACCAGCAATGTAGGAGAGTTCCTTTCTCTCCACATCTTCTCCAGCATTATTTGCTGTTTGTATTGTGGATTTTTTGCCATCCTGATGGGTGAGATGATATCTCAGGGAAGTTTTGATTTGCATTTTCCTGATGGCTAAACATGTGGAGCATTTTTAAGATATTTGTTGGACATTTCATTTTTGTCCTTGGAAAAGTTTCTTTTGAGTTCCAGGCCCATTTTTTAATTGGGCCACTTATCTCCTTGGTGTTTAGTTTTCTGAGTTCTTTGTGCACTCTGGACAATAGAGCTCTATCAGATATGTGGTTAGTGAAGATTTTCTCCCATTCTGTGGGTTGCCTTTGTGCTCCAGTTACAATCTCTTCACCTGAACAGAAGCTCTTTAATTCATAAGATCCCATTTGGTGAGTGTTGGTTCTAGTAACTGTGTTATTGGATTTCTGTTTAGGCACTGTTGGCCTAGCCTAGCTGGAGGAACTTCCTTACCCTTTCAACTAGAGTTTTTATAGTCTGTGGGATAATATTGAGGTCATTGATCCATTTGGAATTAATTTTTGTACATGGTTACAGGTATGGGTCCAGTTTAATCTTCTGCATGTGGACATCCAGTTTTTCCAGCACCATTTGTTGAAGATGCTGTTCTTTTTCCATTGAATTTTTTGGGCCCCTTGTCAAAGATCAAATGGCTATAATTGTGTGGGCTTATATCTGGGTCTTGAACCCTTATCCATTGATCTACATGCCTATTTTGGAGCCAGTACAAGGCTGTTTTTATTACTATAGATTTGTAGTATAGATTAAGGTTTGGTATAGTGATACCTCCAGTAGTGTTTTTGTTACTCAGTATTGTTTTTCCTATCCTGGGTCTTTTGGGCTTCCCTACCTTCATATTATTTTTATCATGAATGATATGTATTCCATTTCTATAAACAGTGCAAAAGGATTATAACTGTTTTCATATCATTTTCAAATCAATGTATTTAGAGCTACTTTAATTAAATCAATCAAACATTAAAATTAGAAAGAAATAGAAAAGTATAATGAGGTCAGGTCATGAATATATATATTCATACATAAATATAAATATTCATACATGAATATATATATTCACACATATACTGAAAGTGATCATAATAATTGAGAATGTGTCATGCAGAGAGGACAAACACTTCATAAAAGTGCCACTAGTACTTAAAGTTTGCATAATAGAAATTGAAATTTGGTTAATTTTTTGGATCATTAACAAAAAATCATTGTAAAACTCTTAGAAGGAAAGAAGTAAAGTTCTCAATTTTAGGTGATGATTTATTAGATAAGAGACAACATCACATGTGGAAAAAGCAAACGTAAAATCCGATTACATTAAATTGAAAAACATTTATCCAGCTAATAAAAAGGATACTCAAAAGCACATGTAAATGATTTGAATGAAAGTTATCCAAGAAGGCATACCCACAGTCATTCAAAGCCTATGTTCCTAAATGTAATGCAAATTAAAATCACTTTCTTTTCTCTTTTTAATGCCTGATTTTGTACTTGGTTTATTATATTTTCAGGTAACCCAAATACTTTATCAACTACAGGTGATACTAACAAGAACACCAGTGACTTTGACTTTCTCCTGTCATAATCAATATTTATTTTGGCAGCAGATTTTTGTAGCAGGGCTGAGATGCATTTTTTTTAAAGATTTTCCTTTCCTCTTTTCATTTTCATAGGATACAGCACTCAGTCTCACCTGCAAAGCTGCAACTGCTTCCCAGGATTCCTCCTTGGTGTCGTTTAACTTCATTTGTCCCCTCCAGCTTTTGTAAGTCTCCTGGTTTTCCACTTATGCACTGACACTCTTTCTTTAGAAATTGCATTTGCTATGAGAAGAAAAGCAGCTTCTTCTATTGGATTTGGCTCTTTTGGTTCATCTCTCCTGCTCATTATAGGGAAGCTGACTGCCTTAATATTTCTCCAGTGCCTTCAGACATTTGTGTCACTGTTTTTATTTGTTTCTTTTGCCCTAGGATCTCCAGTTGTTTTTTGGTGAGAGAAGAAGATTCAATAAATATATACAATCATTGCTTGAATGGAAAGAATGATTTTTTCTTTAACAAGAATAGTAATATATGTATTATATAAATATAAATAAATATGTTCAAGCAAAATTAAGTTAGATCGATTACTTTAGCCAGTTAGTCCTCATAGCTATGCAAACATACTTCCTTTGAAACTATTCACTAAAATACTGTACCTCTTTCACTGTAGTTACTCAATATCACTCTTTAATTTCCTGTTCTCCAATGCAAACATTGCTTGGTGTTAGATTATATTAATCTAGGTTTGTCAGTCCTACTTCCAAGAAAAGTAAAAGCAAATAAACAACTAGCAAAAACCAATCACTGATGGTCCACATCTAAGAGATGCTGTGTGTAGGGTACTATCAGGCTGTTTCTCCCAGTATTCCTGTTAGACATGAATCCTACACATACAGAAATTACTTCCCTCTCTATGGTTAATTTCCTTTTTCATCTGGCATATGTTTGAAAGGTAGAGTTTAACAGTCATGATGGAGGGTTTAAGTGGAATTCTAAAATGTTCTATATTCAGAGAAATTTGGAAAAGATTTTCCAGATTTAATCATTTTCTTTACCTAGCAAAGCTGGTCATTCACTATCTAGATTCTATTGATGGTGTCAGATGGTTAGTCTAGATTAGATTCACTTAAACTTTGTCCATATGTGACCTCTTTGGACCCGAGAAATTATCATGCATATTTTTACTACATATTTACGAAAGCAAATCACGCATAACTTATTTGAAATAATTTATATTATGCATACATTTGATACACACATAATTTTAAGCTTTAATAAAGGGGAGAGAAAATATATATTATGACTGTGTGACATAGCCTGGAGCCCCTTCTTTGGTTCCCTGTTAGTATGAGAACTCTATTATGACTGTTTTATCCCTTGACTCTAAGGATCCTACTGTCTGGAGTCTTCTCCCCTGTGATGCATGCTAGACTTTGAGAGGTCGTTGACATGTCAGCTAGTGTACAGGTCAGGCAAAGTCCAATTCTGGCTGCTGAAGTCCTAACTAATGTGGAGTGTCTTGCATATTGTTGGTCCTCCCCATTTTTAGGCTCTTTCAGTCTTGCCACCCCCTCTTCTGCAAGGTTCCCTGAGCTTTAGGATGCGGAGACATTTGGCTGGTCTGGTTCCAGGTGTATAATGTAGGGTCTTCGGTGTTCTGAATTATAGTTTGTTGTTTTCAGTTTTTCTTTCCCTGCACTGCCCTTGGCTGTATCCCAATTGGTATATTCTAATCAGACTGGTGGATTTTTATGCATTTTGTCTTTAAAAATATTAAGTAAATATTCAGAATTGATCAATGGGTATGTTTTTATTATTATCAATCTGGCAATGTTTTTTCCATGAATAAATAACAAAAATGGAGAAATATAATAATGCCACTTAGAAACTTATGGAAATTTTGTTCTAAGACCAAGCCAAATCCATTTAAGGATGTACAACCTCAAGTCAGCAGATAAGTCAGCAATTTTAAAGTCAAACATTGTAACACAATGTATTCCAAATGTATGTGATACAATAGCACAGGAACATATTACAAGCTTTCCAAAACTAAACCATTAATTTCCATAAGAAAAGATGTTCAATGGAAGTATTGCAAACCACAACAAACAATTGCATTTAATTTTGGCTTAGGTGCTTTAAGCTGTGTTCATTGGTGGTGTGTGATGAGATGAATATGCAATGCAAATTATGCATGGCTGTGCACATAATCAAGGATAAAACGAAATTACTGAGTGGGACAAAGTCAGCACTGGCATAAACAACTCAGATTCATTGCACATTTGATTTTTGGCTATTTTTTTTCTGGGCACAATCAGAAGTCATGCTTTTCGGAGTTTTCATAATCCTGACATGCAGTTAGGTCAGTCAGTGTGTGGGTCTCAATAGTTCAAGAAGCTAGTATTAAGATTTTCCCCTTCCAAGGATTAAGGAATATAGCCACCTTGGTGTTTTTGTTTGTTTTCTGTATAAAATAGATGCAAAAAGGCACAGAGCTAATAACTTTTCTTATAAGGGCATATTATTTTATTTTTATTTATTTTCATTGTTGAAAATCAATTTTTTTATGATAGGTCAATTTGTTTCTTCAGTTATTCTCCTTGTCATTCAATAACCCAATACAACATGAATTTACAAGTAAAATTTCTTAAATTCATCATAATGATACCAAGAGTTATCTGTAGAAAATGAATATGATTAGGTTTATCTGGTCAGAGATTAAAGTTATTTTTCTGACTCCTTATCATAGGCAGAGGTTACATATTCAGCATTTTCTGAATGTATTCCCTTATATTTTACATTGTAAGTAGACCCTTCCCAAGATCATCTTATTATGATAATTAATCCTGGGTGTCAACTTTGTATACCTGGCATCAACTAAGATCAGCTGAGATCACCCCTGGCAAGGTCAGCTGAGATCACCCCTGGCAAGATCAGCTGAGACCACCTGAAGAGATTATCTGGATAATACAAAGATCAGCCCTGGATCCCAGTGGAACTTCCATAGATCTCATTGGGACCTCCCAGTAGTGGGCCAGATAAAAGGAGCCACAGAACAGAAAACTGGGAAGAAGAAGACAGTTCTCCAGTCTTGCAGCTCTAACTAAGCCTCTCAGATGGGTGTGAAATACCTTGTTTTCGGCTTTGGCCAGTCAGCCATGCTGTTTCTGCCACGAAAGACTGAATCCTCCCTCTGGAACTCTAAGGTGAATACATCTCCCTTTCTCCCTTAAATTATTGACTTTGGATGTTCTCTCACAGTAATAGTTAAAAGCAACAGTTGCACCCAGCTTTTTCATTTCCTCATATTTTCTTAAAAGTTTTTGTTTCTTCCAGTTCTCACACAGTCATCATTCCAGTTAGCTGAAGAATTATTTTTTGAATGAATCCCAATATTTTGCACCACTTGATAACTTATCTTCTCTCAGCAATACTCCCTTATGCTCTCACTGTGTATATTTTATATTTTAATGCAGGAAATTTTGATGGTCCATATCTTAAAGGAAATACAATAGTTGGTAATCATTCTGCAAAACATTAATTCCCTAATATATCACATTTGAAATGACATTTAAAACAGAGAGACTTTGCTATTTCATTTTTATCTATTTTCATTGTTGAAATTCAATTTTTTTGTGATAGGTCAACTTTGGAAAAGTATAAGACTTCTGATTGTGGCCAGAAAAAAAATAGCTGAAAATCAAATGTGTAATGAATCTGTGGCATATATGCCAGTGCTGACTTTATCTCACTCGGTATTGGTAATTTTGTGGCACTTTAAAAAAAGGTCAGAAGTAACAATGTAATATATGCATAAACTTTGAGTAGTGATGACAGAAAATGTTTCAGTCAAGAGGTAGTGGTGAGTAATAAGCTGTACATAGAGAGGGAACTGAATGAATGAATTAAACCTTGGATGGGTTGATGTTGGGGATGGATCTAAGTCATGTTTAGATTTCAGTTAGAAAAATGCAAAGGTTCCTAACATTTGATCTAGAAAATTTCATTATCCAATCCAGTGTACCCAAAACAATTCTCACATTTCATGCTGTGTTAAGACAAGTAGGGAGAAACAACTTGTATTAGTCAAAGGTAAAAGTCAGAGAATTTTGATTATGATCATGGCAGTTAAATATTAACAAGGGAGAAATTGGAATGTTCTTATGAAATGCTTTTGGACAAAAATGAGGGTGAATTTCTTTATCTTTTGACTAATGGGGACAGGAAGAGTGACAGAGACTTTCTGAACTCAGCAGAATTTTGGAGTTATAGTTGCTATATATACATAATATATCTTCTAATGTAGGTAACAAGTATATAGAGTAAATAACAAATACATAGGATGATTATATGAATATGGAGGACAGAGGTCAACACTGGCTGTTGACCTCTATGCTTTACACCTTTTCAAGACAGAGTTTCTGAATGAACCTGGAACTCTCCAAAAGTCCAAACAGCATCAGGGAATTTTCTGTCCACACTGCCAATGTTAAGGATATTGGCAAACAGTATCTCACCGGGATTTATGGGTGCTGGTGATTTGAACTCAACAATCACATGATTGTGCAGCAGGAACTTTACCAACCAAGCCATTCCTCTGCCATAACTAGAATATTAAACAAAAAGTATTTTAGATTCAAAATTCAGGGCAATCATGTAGATCAAGTCAAGATTACCTCTATACTCTTTATTGTTTTTATTCATCCACACTGAAAGTAGGTCTCAGACTCATAATAGAAGTCACATATCCAAGCAAATTAATAATCACATAATGAGCAATGTTTCTAGATTAGCCTAATCAAATCAGATAAAAAATCCAATACAAAATGCATTGAAAGAGAAAAAGAGTCATTTCATAATGGCTAAAATGGAAATTCATTTAAAAAAACATAATTCTTTGAGTTGCTCACTGAATGATTTTTGGAGACTGTAGAAGTATATAGTAGAGTGACAAGGAATTTCTATTGTCTTATTTTCCTATATGACATGCTAACTCTGCAGTTGTTAAATCAAGAAAAGTAAGGAAGGGTAAAGAGAATATTATCCCTCTTCTGCTCTTTTCATCTAGCTCTGTTGGCCGTTGCACAAAGTTCTTGTTATTCTAGATGATCATTGCCCATTAATGAGTCTAGCAATTGTACTTACCTCAAGAATTTTACCTTAAATAGACTTCCATGCTAGCTCGACTGCACACAACTTCCTGCAACTCAGGCTTTCAATTTTCTGTAGGCATTTGAGGCCATTTTGCTTCCTTCCCCAATTCTTCCCAAACATTGCCCCAATACACTCCATCTTTCTACTTTAGCCCTTGTATTTCTTTCCTTGACTGGTGAAGGCACTGCATATTTTCCAGTACATTCTAGGGAAAAATTAAAGTCATCAACCTATCGTGAATATACAGAATGGAAGAAGTAGTAGAAGGATCTTACAATATAGATTCCTCTGTCAAGAAAGCATATTGCTTGCAAAAAGGAAGATAACCAGTTAGGTCTACAAATATACCAATAGAAAACTGAGAAATGAAAGTGAATAGAGAAAAAAACAGGAATATTGAATATGATGTGATAATCATTTAGTTAGGTGATGACAATGAAATAGATCCATTGTTTTATAATAACTTTGGAGAATCTTTGATGTGGCAAATGATTTCCAAAACAAACAGCAAATAATACAGGAGATGTTTTGGGTCTAAGCAATTGGCATTTCCTTAGGTTTACCATGTAATTGCCAGCATCAGCAATAGTTATTAATTGTTCATTAAGTTCTACTTATATTTGTTTTAGAGATTGTAAGTGGCACTTGTGTCTGTGATATTAGACAGAAGAGATATAAAGCACTGGTATATTGTGAACTGTATATTCTTTAGAGCTGCTATGAAACACTATGCTTTATAATATGCAATCTATACAACCTAATCTAGAACAGGATATAATCAATGAGGGTTCCCAGAGTGAATTTATCCTAAGACTATTTTATTGGCAAAATGAGTAAAAAATTGAAGCTAATTGTCCATACTTTAAGATAAATATCTGATAAGACCTTAAACACATAGAAAATTATTGTAGCAGTTGGAAATTTAAGCCTTTCAGAATTTGACAAAATAGACAAAACACTATCTGTAGCAGTGCAAAAGTTACTGCAATTTGTATTTGTGAAACATATTATGCAAGGATATGAATTCTTTTCTGTTCATAATCAATATTTTTCAAGGTAGATTATATACCTGTGATCACAGAAGTCATTACATCTAGAAATATAAATTCATTAAAGGGATTACTTAAACATTACAAATAACCTGCTGCTGAAACTTCAATAAAGTTGATGTTTGCTCAATTGTTTAAATTAACAATGTCATTCAAGATGTCTGTTCTTATGTTTATTAAAATAACCGAATTTGTAGTTAAATATCTTGCTATGGGGCGAAATAGTTGGCTCATAGCTTAAGACTGCCTTACAAGCAGAAAGTCCTGAGTTCGGATCCTAGGTAACATATAAAAACTCCAGGATGAAACAGTGGCAGCCTGTACTTCAGGTCCTGGAGGATGGAGCCTGGGAGATCCCAGCAAAGCAACAAGGTAGTAGAAACAATCCAGGATGATTCCAGAAGTCATCCTTGGCCCTCCACAGGGACATATAGTACTTTCATACACACACACACACACACACACACACACACACACACACACTAAACAAAGAAATAAAGTTAAAAGATCTTACTATAAAGATTTAAGTACAGATACATTTCTAGAGCAGGACCTTTTTATCATTTTTCATTTTTATTCTCCCAAAAAATGAAGGGCCATGAAAGTCAGCTAACTCAATCTATGAGATCACTATTGATATGAAACAAAGTTGTTAAAATAATTCAAAACATGCATTCTTCATATCTTTTCAAGATTATTTTGGTGAATCCAAGAAGTGTACAAGTACATAAAAATTATAGTCATTCCAACATGGAAAGCCAGAAGGAAAACATGTTCTTTCAGATAAACCTGAATTTCAATTTGCAAATATTCATGGATTTAAAAAAACTATGTAAAATTATGTAAATGAACAATGCCAATATTACAGAATAGAATACTGATGTACAAAGTTACTTATCAAGTACATAACAACAATCAAGTGCTCATGGAACATTTCCCATGACAGTACGTATCTTAAGAATGATTTAGTCATTTTATTATTTTTTTAATTTTCTATTTAATAGTCATTTATTGTGAGTGCATCAGAGTGTCCCTGTGGAGCCCCAAGGGCAACTCTGGGAATCATTCTTTTTGTTTTGCTCTGGGATTTCCCAGTCTCCTCCCACCAGAGTCAGAAGTGCCACCTGATGTTTTTATGTGAGACCTGGAATCTGAACTCAGGATGTTCTGCTTGTGAGGCAGAGTCTCACAAGCCATCTCTCCAGCCTGATTTAGTCATTTTAAATTGAAATCTTGGCTCTTCCCTTGTTCATGTTATATTAAGATGTGTAATAGGATATATAAGATGCCTAATAGGAAATCAATAACTGAGAAAAATGAGAAATTTGCAAATGTATGAAGATTTAACAATGCATTTTCTTTTCAATACTACGGTCCGAATCCAGACACTTGCACATGCTAACCATGTACTTTACTGATGAGCTTCATCCCCAGTCCTTAGGCATTATATTATTAAATTACCAAAGTGTCAAGGACAAATATAAAAGGAAATTAAGTGCTTTGAATGAAACACCAATCACAGCTAATCTTACAGTGACTACTTGAATATTAACAAAAGGGAAATTCAGAGAGTAAACTACTTGTATTAAAATAGAGAGGTATTAGATATTAACAAAATACTAAAAGGTAAGAAAATATCTTAGTAAGATAGATTCAAATCTAAAGTATGCAGTTTAGAAATATAGTTTATTATATTATGTTATAAAATTATTATAATATATAATTAATATAGTTTAAAAGTTGGTTGAAAACACAGATAAATAAAATTTAAATTGTGTAAATTCAGCAAACTCTCACTTACATATGAATTTACAGTTAGAAACTTCCTTTAAAGCTTTAATAGTCCATCTTGCACACAAACACACTAATTACTCAAGGACAGTCTATGTAAGATACCTCAACCCTTCACATTTGAAAAAAGTGAATTATGTTGTCCTAAGATTTAGTCAGTCTGCATTACAGGAATAAAAAAAATCTCACATGACAGAATTCATTCTTCCTCCAACTGAGGACAACTATCCTTGAGGGCAAGGAGGTACCATGGCACAAAAGTAATCGTCCATGAAAACTCTGCTTTATTAAGAAATAGGGAGTTTCTCTTTGCTTTCCTGGACTGCACTTGAGAAAAAGGATCAAAGCAGTAAAAACTGCATACATGTTGTCCCTTGCCTCAATTCAGACTCTAGCTAAATCTAAAGCTCAGTATCTTGAAGATAGATTTTGTGTGGGTCTTCTTTCAAAAGTTGCTGTACTGTTTTTATCATTATTTTCTACTTTATCTTGGTACATTGGCAACAGGATGTGGAAGTCTAGCTTATTTGATCCATCAGACTTTTATCATAATAATTCTGGTTGAAGATTGACCAAAAAATAAAATTTGGATCATTATAAAATGAAAGATGGTGATTAAGACTAATGGAGGAATGTTATAAACCAAAGCAGAAGAAAGTAGAAGCATTAAATACTTGGTAAGCAGAAATGGACTGGAAAACAAATGAGAAAAGAAATATTTTTCTTTTTGTTGTTAATTTGCTCGATAGAAAAAATAAATTCCAGTATTTCTAACTTTCATTCCTAGTTGCTTATTGCCATTGTGAGAGTAAACCCACATCCCTTGCCTTCAGGAGCATGAGAGGTAGCATGTCCTTCTTACGTAACTTCTTCTTCTTGTACTGCTTCCAATGTTGCAAACTTTCCCCTTTGTTCTGCTGTGTTCTTTATGCTAGTGTTAAATCAGATATATAAGGGACTCTACTTGCTTCAAACACCACTATCTTCTTATTTTGTATTTTTTTCTTCAGAAAACATTATACTACTTTTTCCTCTTGCTGAATCCTAAATGTGAAGTTGTCAACTAAATGTTGCACCATTGATTATCACCAACTTACCATTTAAATATATCACAAATCTTTAGAATCACATGAAGTATACTCTATAAATAAATATCTTGTTTCTTTAAAACATGCCAATTAATAGTCATTGAGGTAAACCAGATAATAAATATATTTATATAGTCAATGATCTGTTATTTTAAATTATTTATTGTCAATTTTAAATATAATCAGTTTAAAGTGATTAAAATACTACCTAAAATAAGATATAGTTCCTTTTTTAAAATTTTAAAGGGGACATGCGCTGCAGAAAAATGATGCACAATATTAAAATTGCAAAACAGAAGGTCGTGTCAAAAATAGTGCTATGATTTCAATGTGATCCCCCTATATGGCCAGGTATAAAGGACTTGGCATCAAAGTGGTGAACTCCAATGAGGCAAAGATGAGGACTTAAGAAATGAGGACTATTGGTGGGCTTTAAGGAACTGTGGGTCTAAAGACCTTATACTGCTTATGCTTTCTATGATGTGAACAGTTTACTACCTTATGTACTGCTCACACTGCCTTCTGACCCATCTACCAAATCTAGACAAAACATTCCCCCTGACCATGAACCAAGACCTCTAACTAAAACCATACGTCAAAATTCATTATCTGAAGTATATTATTATAGCTATGAGATATCAGTATAAGAAACCATAAGTAAGGTACAATACTTGTGTATTCCACTGGACTACATCTGAATTATTTGCTATAATCTTATTGGGACATGTCATGGTTTGAAATGTGTCCCACACAAACTCATGTGTTTGCGAAGGTCTTGGTACCTTTGAGGTGGAGCATTGCTAGAGGAGGGCAGTCACAGGGTTTGTGTCTTGAGGTGGATTAGTCCCTCCCTAGCTCTTGGAGAAGTCTGCCTTTGGAACAAGGAGTCTTGCAGCTCTCAGCCTTACAGATGAATGTAACCTAGGCCTCCTCCATCTTCTGCCTCCAACCCATGCTGTAACCACCTAGAAAGACTGTATCTTCCCTCTGGAAAAGGAAACTGAGTAAATCTCCCTTTCTTCCTTAAATTGCTTGACTTTGGGTTCTGTGTCTCACAGCAATAAATGAGTAACTATAACAGTCTCGGAGACCCATGGGGATCCTTAGGGGCGGGGATAAGCTGGTGCTGGGTCAATGGCGCAGACCCTGGAAGTCAGGCTAGTGGCAAAGCAGGCTCTCAGGCTTGCAGGCTTCTTTATTGTAAATATCTGGCTGCATATATGCCCCACCCAACCTCCCATAAGTCTCATCTTGAGCTTTTGCTGAGTTGTCCTGACCGGATTGCTTCTCTCAGCCAGGCTGTTTGACGTCAGCACCAGGCAGGGCAGCAGGTGTAGCTTGGGGAAGTTGCATTTGAGCATGTAGCCCATACAGATTATCCCTAAGTGGCATGCTCCCCAGGTGGAGGAATTTTAAGTAATGGTTGATCAGAGACCTTAATACAGGCCTGCCTGGCCCGTTCCTCCTGCAAGTAACTAGTTACAGTGCAAGATATTACAATAAAAATCAAAGGGATTTTGAAGGTATAAATCAATGTCTTACATGATAGATTCATAGAGTAAACTCAGAGCCACATGACATATTTTTTTAAAGTATTAGTCTTCTAAGGCAGAATTAGTGGGTTTAGTATATGAGTGGATTATATATGACACATTTAGCAAAATGGTGGTTGAATACAAATATTTATGCTAGCCACAAAAACACCTCAGTTATCCCTAAATAAGGTATGTTTTTAAAGGGTTTTCAATATAAAATATTTTTCTTTAAATTTATCCTATTTAAATTTGTTTTGGAGGGTGAGAAGGTGTTGAAGCTTATGTGAGTGGACATATGGAAATTTTTCTCAACAGCTGGCTTCCTGTATGAAAAATAAGAACCGAGGTCATCTTAATGTTTACAATGGCTATAACAAGGCTGTTTTGGCTGAGTATTTGTAACAAATAACAAAAATAATTTGCTGTACATGATAACCCAGAGGAACACTGATGTTTTAAAATAAGTTTTATAAAATTTCTAAATTATAATTAAATGTGTTCAGAAATTTAAAAGGAAATAAGACAAAAATGAGAAATATTACTTTGAGCTTCAGTTCATATGAGGAAATTGTGGATGACTTATATTTAAAAGATTTTTGAATTGATAGTTTCTCCAATGCCAGAGTCACAATTTAACTTACACATGTGCACCGGTATTAAATTATCTCTGTTGAACTGTGGCATGAGTTATGAATTTGCTTCTACAGCTCTTCAAAGATGGAGGGGAAAGAGAGAGACTTCAGATATAAAGTCAACTTGAAGTACCAGATGTGCAAGCTTAAAACAGAACCAGAAGCGTGATAACTCTCATAACTAGGACTCTTGATTACTTTAACCAGGATTTCATGTGATATTACTTAAATTACTTATCCACAGAAGATTTGCAGTTTATGCCTATATATTATTGAAATTTACACAAATAATTCATTTTATATGCCTCTAGATCTCCAGGACTCATATTTGTGAAATTGGGATTAAATTCATGAATTGAAATTTCATAAGAAGTTGAGACTGAAAATGGACCCTTGGATTTAATAACATTTTTAAAATATTTTTGGAATTTTGTTGAACTATCTTATAGAAAACAAGTACCTTATCTGATCTAAAAGGACATTTTCCTTTTTATGGTCCCATAATATTTTTGAAAATCAGTTGCAATTCAATCTTAAAAAGGTATCTTTATTCCTATAAATTCAGGAATGTTTGTGATACTCGGTGTGTGTGTGTGTGTGCATGCACGAAGGCTCTTCAGTGTGTGTTTTTGAAACCCAAGGATGACACTTGGAAATGATCATAAATTGCTCCACCTCTTTATTGTTTGCTCTGAGGTTTCTCAAACTGTCTTCCCTAGGCCAGAATTGCAGGTTACTGCCATTTCTGCCTAGTATTTTTAGGTAAGGTCTATGAATCCTAACTGAATTCCTTTTGCTTGCTTGGGAGACAAAGGGCTAAAATCCCTGACCCATCTTTCCAGCCCACTAACTACTATTTATGTGGGTTCGACCTACTGATGTAACATTTATTGATTTACTCAAATGCCTATGTAGGTATCATTTATTTTCAACAGGCTTTAATTAATACTGATAGTTTCAGCCTGATATGCCACTAGAAAAGCTTAAAGACGCATGACATGTGATTCTAATTATGTGAAAGAGAAGAAATTCATATAAAACTAATGAGATTTAATAAAAATGTACATTTAAGTGCAGAATGCAATTATATACAAAGTAAACTCTCCTGTTAATGGTGAACATTCAGAGTAATATATTACAGATTTCTTGAAAATATATAACTCAAATTTGATCTATAGAAGTATCAAAACTTTTCCAATTTTATGGAGATTATATTTCTATCTTTATAATCAATACTTTAAAAGATGGCTAAGTTAAATCCTATAGACTGCTCATTAGAATACATGTCATTAATTTGTGAAGAATGAGCAGAAAAGAGATGCTGGCATGTTGTGTCAAATAAATTAAATATAAAGTAAAAGGAGATAAACATAGTTCATCAATTCTGAAATATAGATTACCATTAGTGGCTTTATATTTTGTTCTTTTAGTGTTTCATACACACATTTAGTGGATTTATGACACATTTTTACTTTAATCCCAATTCTATCCCCCACTTTTTTCCAATAAAACTTTTCTTTCCTACTAGTCTGTCTCCTATTTTCATGCCTTTTTGTAGGTGTGGTCTCATGAGTTTCATGTGGATTACCATTGATAACATGAGCCTGAGTATTTGCTGGAGCATGAATTATATATATATATATATGTGGCTATGCCACTGAGCAAGGCATTTTTCATTCCTTACCTCTTCATCAGCTTTAAATCTCATCAGTCCCTCTTGAGATCTTTGTCCTTCCATGATGAAATGTTGAAGGACAAATGTGCAGGTCTTGTAGAAATATAAATAGATGGAGTAATTCATAGATTCAACATTCCTATCAATTCTAGAATATGATGTCTGGCCACATCCGACCACCCTTGCTCTTTCAATTTTGCATCACCCTCTCTTCTATGATATTCCTGTTGCACTTTGATCAAAATAAACTCTTTCCAATGCTGAAGATATCTTCTAATTTGAGTGTTATCCAATCTATAAATACATGACAATTGTTTAAAAGGCAGTTTGATGCTGCAGCATCTTTATAGTAAAACCTTCATTTCATAGATTTCACAGCTTCCAGGGCCTATTTCCTTCCCTTTCATAGTCTCTAGTTATAATTCCAGGAATGTGATCCATACTGAAAACTGGATATTGCAGTTCACCTGCATGGTCGCTGATAAATTACTTCCAAACAGCTTATGGAAACAAGGTTTATTTTCTCCTATGATTTTCCAGTTACAGTTCTTAGTTCAGATGAACAGGACAACATGCTACATCATCAAAGGCTAAGAAAATTGGCCACACCATCTCCACATGACAGCTTAGAGAGGGACAATCCTTACTTACTTGACTAACATATCTGGCCTAATATACAGAAAGATGCCAACATCCTCAACCAAGTATCTCAATTTTATTCATTTCTCCAGGGTCTAGTCCACCCACCATGGACTGAGCTATTCCCATGAGCTGTGTAATCTTCTGCAGGTTGGCTCTGGGATTAACTTAACAACTAATTCTCTAAAAATGTGCCCAGAACTAAAACCCTCAACTGTCAAGTTGACACCTATATTCAACTATGACAGTAGACATTAAATTCAACAAGAAAACTGTTGGTTTCCCTCCCTTGGCATTAATGTCACTATTATATTGTTAATCGCATCTTGGCAGGGTGATTGCTATTTCAGCTTGGAGCTTTTAATGTCGATGAACCTGATGAATACTTCCCTCCACAGCAACTTCCATAGTTCTTTCTTGTACTATGAAAACTAAACGTTAACTGAAAAAAATGGCAAAAAATTTATTTTGTATGCAGTGTTTTTCTACACTTTAAGATTTTCTTTATAAATCAAGTGTTACATTCAAAGACTAGAGTGACAGGCATGATGCCATATCAGCCTTATATTTTTACCCAGAATCTTGGGATTCAAACTCGGGTTCATGTGTTTGCATGATGAGAATTTTTATTCTAAGATCACTACTATGGCTGTCAATCCCTTGCCTCCAGGGGTCTCGGTGCCCTTAACAGATGCTAGACTTTATGAGGTCAACAGTGCGCGCTGGACATTGCGCAGGGCATGCAAAGTCCCATTACGATTGCTTTGGCCCCAACTATTGTTGAGAATCTTGCAGATCGTTGCTCCTCCCATCCTTTTGCTCTTACAATCTTACCGCCCCCTCTTCCGCAAATGTCCCTGAGCTCCAGGATGGGGAGAGATTAGGCTGGCCTAGTTCTATGTGATTGACATAGTCTCTGAAGTTCTGGATTGTGGTTTGTTGATTTTCTCTTGCAGTTTTGCTACTCCTGCAATTCCCTTCACTCCATTCTGCTGGGCACTGTATGTCACCCCCCTGGCCAGAGACAAAAAGCTGTTAAACTGGAGTCTTGTTGTAATAGCACATTCAAGGGTAGATGTAATAAGAGTAGGAAACCTCCCTGAGGGAGGGGTCCATCACCCATTTGCAAAATGATCAAGCTAACTATATAATTTTGAATACTTATAGAGCTGTAGTTATGAATAATTTTGTTTAAGTATTGAAATAATAGATAAAGAGAACAAAATTGAATGATGAGTTTAGAAAGACACCCATGAATAAGAGGAAACTTGATCTTTGACAAATGTGTTACCTTAAGGAACTGATGAACTTCATCATTTCTATGCAATGTGTTTCATGTAAAATGTGCCAAATACTTCCCTTTTTCTGTCCAATTGAACTATACAAGAATTCCAAAATAAATCTATTCCAGTAAGATATAATTCCCTGTGTTCAAACACTTGAGATACAGTGAATTGATGTAAACACATTTTTAATACAAATAGCAAAGTAACCAGATTTTTCATAAGTTCAACATTTTGCATTTTTGGGAGAGTAGCAACTTCTAAAGTATATGATCTTAGACTTATAACTTAAGTCTTAATTTATTTATAATGAAATACAGAGGGAAGAGGCAATATTTTATGTTTTAACTTACATAAAAATAGAGAAAATAGTGTTTTACTCAGTATAACACACAATTCTAATGTATTGACTTGAAAACTGCAACATCCCATATTACATTGACTCTTGCATTTAAAAGCAAATTGATGTTTCATATCAATTATTAATTCAAAAATATTTTATATCTGTATTTTAACTTTTATTGAAAGATTTGTTTCTTGATGACTTTAAAATAAAGTAACTATAGATGTTGCATATAATATAGACATAAGACAAAAAGAAATCTCAGTTGTCACATACATTCTAATTTGTTTCTACACTTCTCTTGAAAAGAAGTATTTCTCTGAGAATATCTCAGTAATTGTTCTTGTCATGTTCGATTTCCTTTCTGAGCTTAAAGATAAACTGTGATTTACTAGAGGTATTTCTTCCAAGCTGAGGGAAATGAATATACCAAAGAATGTTGACACTGAAGATGAATTCTCTTCCACCACTCCTCAGTCCAGTTTCTATCTGGCTTTATAATTAATTAGCTGTCAGACCCGCTGAACTTCTATGAAGAGACTACACAGATGTCAGGCAAATTGTAGCTGAAATTAAGATCTGAACTGGTAATGTTTTTCATTCTGACCTTACAATCCTCCTTATTGATCTTGCTGTCATTTTCACCTGCTAACAACAGAAAGAAATGGAAATTGTGATTTATTTGCTTCTAAGAAGGATTTATCATGTGATATTTTTAAAATTAGCTTAGAGTTTATCTCAAAAATATGCATATAAATTTACACACACAAACAAATATATTCATGCACACACACACACACACACACACACACACACACACAAGGACTTAAATACACACTGAAGATATATCAAACACAAAATAATAAAATAAAAATTTTAGGGCTGGAGAGGTGGCTCAGGGGTTAAGCCTCTGCCTTGCAGGTGGAAGGTCCTGAGTTCAGATCCTAGACCCCACGTCCAGACGCCGGGCCGAAGCGGGGGTGGCCTGCGTTTCTGGTCCTGGTAGGACGGAGCCTTCAAATTCCCAGACAGAGTAAACAAGAAGGAAGTGGAGGCATCCATGGTGGTTCCTGAATTCGCCCGTGGTTCTACACACACACACACACACACACACACACGCACACACACACAATTGAATAAATAAATAAATTTTAAAAAAGTAAAAAAAAATAAAAATTTTAGATAATATTTAAAATAGATTGTTATAATGAATCACCTGATAATTTAAAGAAAATAATTGCTAACATAATATTTTTCAACTACCAATTAAGTTAATTTGACTTATTTAAATTGTTTATAATTTAATAAAAACATATTAGTCATATTCCTTATGAAATTATTTAAAATTAAAAAAACATATGAACTTGAATATTGTGAATATGTGAGCTTTTATACTTGTATATTATTCCAAAATTAATCATAGTATAAAACAGTGAAAACAAGTTAAGAATAATATTATACTTTATTATTAAATTTATAGAATCAGTCCAATATGAAATACTTTTTTAAATTTTGAAACAGAAATACTAATTTAAGTAATAGTTATTTTTTAAAATAATATTACCTAATAAAAATGCTGATCAAAGAATTTGTAGAAGGAATTTGTTATCACTTGCAAACTTGTTTTGTCAGTTTTTTAAAAAAAGTGTATCTTCAAACTTTTTAAGTATGCATAATACACCATAATTCACACATATCATTTACCAAAGCTTTTAGCTTCAAAACTTTTATTAAAACCAAAACATCACCCTAATATAAAATATCTAAGAGGTTTTGACAAGCCATCTACCTTGACTCCAGAGCCTAGAGGATTCCCTGCTCCTCAGGTAAGGCCCCTAGACCACCCCCCAGTCTCCAGGTCATCTGTGTGTCCTACTGGCCAATCTGTTTTTCTGCCCCTGACCTGGGCCCTTGTGGACTCCCTGCTCCTCAGAATTCAAAAGAGTCCAGAGAACACCCAAACAATGGGCTAGGGGGACCAACACAATATCTCTGAAGACTTCTAAAATCATCCAATCATACAGGAGAGAATCATCACATTCAGCTCTGAAAATAAGTAAACCCTTTTACCATCCTGTTTCTCTCAATCATTAGTCACATAGCTTAAATTTTCCATATAGCTACCCAAAAACCCATACAACTTCAGTGACTATACTATTCACCCTCTCACATTGCCAAAGAAGTAAAACTAAAAAGGGCATTACCATACTATCTTCAATCCCTGTCTACTAAACCCACCTTAATTGATGTGCTAACAGTCCAATAACCTCATCTAGGAAATAACAACACAAGACAGGTATAGCCAACTCCAAGGCAAACTCTAGCAATATCAGCTCAAGTGTGGTAATACTGTCTAATTCAGTTCATCCAAAGCATACAAAAAGAAGGACACAAGAGATAAAACAAAAATGCCCAAGTCACAGTGAAAATCCATGAGAAACACAAACCAAGACAACACATCTCCTACAAAAAGAATCAACCTCATAGTAATGGAATCCAACGAGGGAAAACGCACAGAAAATAGCCAAGAAAGCCATACCCAAGATAATGATTTTCAAGACCTGATCTTTACTGTGATCAAAACAATGAAAGAGGAAATACAGGAGGAGTTAAATAACCGCATCAACCACCTTGAACAGGAACACAAGAGAAACTTGGAAGATAGGAGCAAAGCATTTGAAGAAAAAATAATATGCATAGAGTAGTTAAAGAAAATCTTAAACAGAGTTTAAACATGAATTAAAAGACAAGCTATCTTCAACCCAGAACTCAATAGAGAGTCTTAACAGCAGATATAATGAAACAGAATATAGAATATCAGACCTTGAAGACAAAGTGAAAGAACAAATCAGTTCAATTGAAGAGGTTGTTAAAGCCAAAAAGATACTTGACAGGAATATTAAACAGTTATGGGACACGTTGAAGAAGGTTAACATGCACATTCATGGAATACCAGAACAAGAATCCCAAAATACCACACTTGAGGAATTTTTTCAAATTATCATAAAGGAAAACATTTTTCATCCAATTCAAGAGGCATTCCTCACCCCAAATAGATATGACAAAAATAAAAACTCATCAGAGCAAATAATATTCAAAACACTACACACACACACACACACACACAAAAAAAAAAAAGAATGTGCTAAGAGCTTCAAGAGAAAAGAAAGTCCCTTTTAAAGGTAAACCTATTAAAATAACAAATAATTTTTCAATGGAAACAGTAAAATCCAGAAGAGCTTGGAGAGATTCAAGTATTGAATGAGCACAAATGTCAACCCAGGCTGATATACCCAGCAAAACAATCAGTCGTGATCAAGGATGAAACAAAAATTTTCCACCATAAAGATAACTGGAAAGCTTACATGACTACCTAACCAAGCCTTCAAAAAATGCTAGAAAAGATACTCAAGCTTGAAGAAAAGAACAAGTATATCCAGGAGGACAGAAGGCAAGTATAATACCACCAAACCTACAAGCCAAATAATACACTTATGAAAGCCACTAAGCACAAAAAGTGTCAGGAATTAAAAGTAATTTCTCCATTATAACACTAAATGTTAATGGAATTAACTGATCAATCAAAAGACACAGATTACAAGCATGGATTAGAAATCACAACCCATCCATCTACTGCCTTCAGGAAACACTATTCACCACAAAATATAGGCACATTCTAAAAGTAAAAGGCTGGTCAAAAATTCTGCAAGCTAATGGAACCAGGAAACAAGCAAAGGTAGCAATTATGCTATCTGACAAAGTGGACTTCAAGCCAAAAAAAATCATAAAAGATACAGAAGAGTACTATATTTTAGTCATAGGAAAAATTTACCAGGAAGACTTCACAACACTGAACATATTCAGACCTAATATGGGCTCCTCCACATTCATTAAGCAAACACTACAACATCTAAAACAATCCCAAAACAATGACATTTGGGAATTTCAATACTGCACTCTCAACAGAGACTCATTGGAACTAAATCAATCCTTTACTGAAATGGACCTAACAGATTTCTACGGAATCTTCCATTCAAGCACCAAGGAATACACATTCTTCTCAGCAGCCCATGGAACTTTCTCCAAAATAGACCACATATTGGGCCACAAAATGAATCTCCACATATACAAGAGAGTTGAAAATATATATATATACCCTTTACCCTGCCAGACTACCATGGTCTAAAGTTTGACATCCACAACACAACTAATAAATACAACACATCAAAATATTTCGGACACAATGAAAGCTGAACTAAGAGGTAAATATCTCTCTTAATGCTTATATCAAAAAAAATGGAAATGTCATAAGTAAATAACTTAGCAATGAAACTTAAAACTTTAGAGACACAAGAGCAATCCAATCCCAAAAACAGTAGTAGAGAGAAGATTAGTAAAATCAGGGGAGGAATAAATATTAGCTTAGTATGATGAAGCATATTTTGGGAATGTTCCCAGCAGGATCTTATGGTATTCCAATTTTTATCTATTTTAGGAATTGCCATACTGATTATCATAGTGCTTGTACAAGTCTGCATTCCCACTAGCAATGTAGAGGGTTTCCTTCTCCCCGCGTCCTCTCCAGCATGTATTGTTACATGTCTTTTGGATTTTTTCCATTCTTACCAGTGTGAAATAATCTCAGGATAGTTTTGATGTGTATTTCCATTATGGCTATGAAGGCAGAATATTTTAAGGTATTTATTGAACATTTCAATTCCTTCCTAGAAAAAAAATTCTTTTTAGTTTCTAATTGGGGTATTATACTCCTTGGTATTCAATTTTTCTTTATTTCTTTGTACACTCTACATATACGTATTCTAACAGATGTATAAGTAGTGAAGATTTTCTCCAGTTCTCTGAGTTGTCATGTTGCTGGGTTGACAATATCTTCAGCTGAATAAAAGCTCTGTAATTTTGTGACATGCCGTTTGTTGAGAGTTAGTTCTATTTCCTGAGACATTGGAGTTGGGGTCCTGTTCAGAAAGTGTTGGCTTAGATAAATCAATTCAAGGGATTATCTACTCTTTCTTTTAGTACTTTATAGTCTCTGGTCTAATGTAAAAAGGTCTTTGGTCCATTTGGAGTTGATTTTTGCGCACGGTGACAGGTAAGGATTCAGTTTCAATCTTCTTCATGTGAATATCCATTTTGACAGCACCATTTGTTGAAGGTACTGTTCTTTTGATATTGATATTTTTCCCCCATGTCAAAAATCAGATGACCATATGTGCAGGAGTTTATTTCTGGATCTTTGACCTTTATAATTTGCCTTATCTATGTGTCTGTCTTTGAACCATTACCATGCTATCTTTATTATTATGGATTTGTAGTGTAGATTAAGGTCTGGCATGATGATTTCTCATAGGTTTTATTAATCAGGATTACTTCAGCTATCCTGTGTAATTTTTGCTTCCATATAAATTTTGAGATTCTTTTGAAAATGTCTGTGAAGAATTGCCTTTGAATTTTGATTGGTATAGCATTGAATCAATATATCACTCTTGGTAAAATAGCCATTTTTATGATGATAATTCTACTGCTGTAGGAGCATGGGAGGTCTTTCCAACTTCTGTTGTCTTCTGAAATATCTTTCTTAAGATGTTAAAGTTTTAATTGTTTACCATTCTGAATGATAATTGCTATAGTCTTGTTGTATATAACCATTATTATATTGATGCATGTTCTTCCATTTCGGTTGTCTCCAGGACTTTGATCATGAAGGGATGTTGGATCTTGTCAAAAGCTTTTTCTGAATCTATTGAGAGAATTATGGGATTTTGTATTTGTTTATGTGATAGATTACATTCATTGATTGGCCTATGTCAAACCAGCCTTGCATGCTTGGAATAACTACTACTTGATGTAGTGAACGATTATTTTGAAAAGTTTTTGAATTAGGTTTGCTAAAATTTTGTTGGGATCTTTGCATCTGTTTGCATCAATTAGATTGGCCTATAGTTTTCTTTTTTATTGTATATTATTTGGTTTTGGCATTAGTATAATATTAGCTTTGTAGAAAGAACTTGGGTGTTCCTTTCTCTGTTATTTTATGTAATACTTTAAGAAGTAGTAGTGTTTGTTGTTGTTCGAATGTTTGGTAAAAATCTTTACTGCATCCATCCGATCCTGGACATTTTTTTGGTGTGAAGACTTGTAATTCTTTAATTTTATCACTTGCTATAATGCATTTTAAATAATATAGTTCTTCCTTATACAATTTTCGTAATTTGGGCATATTAAGAAACTCAGTCCATTTCTTTCTGATTGTCAAACTTGAAACATGCCCTTCTGATGCTCTGAATTTCCTAGGTTTCAGTTGTAATGTCTCCCTTTTCATTTCTTATTTTATTAATTTGTGATTTTTCTCTCTTGCTGCAGGCCACACTGCAACCTTCAAATCAGGGCTCCCCTCGACCAAATGCGGCAAGAGTCGATGGATGAGGAAAACAGACACACAACTCTGGGCTGGGTGAATCTGTAAACCTGATTTATTGAAATTTTGCAACAGTAAATTTTTAGGGCAAACTAATGTGTTGCTGCACCTGCAGATAAGGGAGAACAAACACGTACCCTCCCAGTCTCCTATGTTCAGCAAGAATAAACAATTTTTTAAGTTCCTAACCCATTGTTTGAGGGAAAGACAAAAACAGATCCTTATTACATATTAACAGGCTTCGTCCCTGTTCCTCAGTCTGTCCAAATCTATTTTACAATGTCCCACCAAACAGTCACAGGGTCCAAATCTACATTGTTGTAATTGCATTAACAAAGACTTCATTTGAAATTTAGTTAAAATACACTGAGGATGAGCTCCTTTTTCATCTATAGAATTTGGATTTTTAAAAAGAAACATGTTTTAATTAATTATGTACTGTTATATCTATTATACATTTTTATAAATGATAAAGGTAAATCTGTTGGAGGGGGTGCATATTATACGTTAAATTTTACTTTTTGAGGATATCAGACTTTGGCTGCTGTCATATAAGCTGGCCTATATTATAATGGCAGGAATTATATTAGGATTTATTTTATTTTTGTTTTCTATTAACTCACGTGCTCTATAAGAAATAAGTGTGTACTAATTTTATTACTGTATTCTATTAACTTATGTGCTCTTATAAGAAATAGTTGTGGGCTGGAGAGGTGGCTCAGGGCTTAAGCCTCTGCCTTGCAGGCGGAAGGTCCTGAGTTCGGATCCTAGACTCCAGGTATAGACGCCAGGCAGAAGCGGGGGCGGCCTGCGCTTCTGGTCCTGATAGGGCGGAGCCTGTGAATCCCGGGGCAGAAGGAGGTGGAGGCGTCCATGGTGGTTCCCGATTCGTCCGTGGTTCTACACATACACACACACACACACACACACACACACACACACACACACACACGAGCGTGCGGGAACACACGCACATGCGCACAGTTCAATAAATAATAATAATAAAAAAATTTAAGAAATGTGTACAGATTCTAGGAATTATTTTATTACTATTTTCTATTAACTTATGTGTTCTATAAGAAATAGTTGTGTATGATTCTAGGGAACAGATAGCATAGTCTCATATTTATAGAATTTCTGAATTTCAGCAAAGGAATTTTACCCACCTATGTTTTAGGACTCTTGAAGCTGTTCTCTACTTTCTTTAAAATCTGCATATGTATTCTGGCTAGCAAGTTTATATACTGTGTATGACTAAGCATGAAGTTTCTAGTTAGAATTTAATTTAAAGTTAAAAGTAGGCTTAGCTTTTATTTAGAAAAGGAAGCAAAAAGACTTAGTGCAAATATACTAGATGCCTCCAGTTCAGGGGGCAAGAACCATAGAGTGAAGTGATAATATAGTTAGCATCTAGAAAAAACAAAAAAAGACCTAAAACAAATAGGAGGCATGCCCAGTCCACAAAAGGGGAGGAATTTGTCTGTCAGAGATGAGAGACAAAACTTGAAGGGGAGTGGTTCCTAGCAACCGCTCAAGCCCCTAGCAACTACCCATTTCAAAGAGCAGTCTGCAAGCCTGACAATTCCTATATATTTTATATTTTTATTATTTATTCCAAAAAAAGCAATGTCCTGTTCCAAGGTGCTTTCTTGAATCTTTTCTTCCCCAGATTGGGACCTTGTCCACCAGCCTGGTTGGCACAGAATGTGACACTCTCTTACCTTTTTCTATTAACATTTAGGGTTATCATTGAGAAATATATGTAGATTCCTGTCATTTTCTGTATTTTGTGATTTTTATTTATGTATTTCTTCTAGGAAGTTGTGTTGGTATTACTTGATCTTTGTGTCCTCTTAGACATGTTTGTCCTTTTGTTGGAGCTTGAGTAACTTTTCTAGCATTGGTTGTATGACTTCAGCCTTCAACATTTCTTTATGGCGGAAGATTTTTACTTCACCCTCAATCATTACTGATAATTTTGATGGATGTCATAGTTAAGCACAGATGTCAACTTGACTCTTGAGGGTTTGAGCTCTGGGCCCAGTTGTAGAGAGTTGATGGTTGAGTTAAGCCCAGAGCAAACCTGAAGGAGATTGTCTAGCTGCTGGGGAAGACCCAGCCCATGGGGGGTGGGACTAGGCCCTGGATAAATCAGAGAGAGCTGGTTGAGAGAGTTGGCATCCTTCTGTATACTTGGCCAGACATGCTGGTCTGGCAAGTAAGGATTGTCCATCTCTCAGCCGTTATGGTGGCCAGTTCCCTCAGCCCTGGTGTTGGTGCATGCTCTCCTGTCAAGCTGGACTATGAACTGTAACCGGACTATCGTAAGAAAGTAAACTCCTTGTTTCCTTAAGCTGTGTGATGGTCATTTATCAGCAACTATGCAGGCGGACTGCAACAATGGGTATATTAGTTTTCACTTATGGAGTTTCAGGTTTTCGCATATCTTTTTACCTGCTCCAAAATGTATCTTATTATGTTGTATCTATATATTTTTTAAGAGAAGACAAAGTTTCGGATTTAATGCTGGGGCTGGAGAGATGGCTCAGGTTTTAAGACTATGACTTGCAAACAGAATGTCCTGAGTTCAGATCCCTGATTCCAGGTAAAAAATGTCAGAAATGTTTGTGCCCTACACTTCTGACTCTGATAGCAAGAGACTGGGAAATCATAGAGCCAAACTGAAAAGAAAGTAGAAACAATCTGGATGTTTCTCAAAGTCACCCTTGCTCCTCCTCCACAGGGACACATATGCCCACTGATACACTCACACATATACACACACACTAACTAAAGTTTTAAAATATTTTAAAATCAAGAGATAGTTTACTTGCTTTTTATGTAAAAAAATTTATATAAAATTTCATGTATCCCAAACTGGCTTCCAATTTACTGTATAACCCAGGATGATCACAAACCTCCTAAGTATATGCTAACAGGTTTCCATATCACCCAGGCAAGCACTCTATGAATTGAGCTACATTCCCAGCCTGACTTCTTTCTTTTATATAAAATGAATTATATATATATATAATTTAGTGACTTTAGATCAATCAATATAATAAACTATAAATTACATGGGGATTATGATTGTTTTAATATTATTTTGTGTAAGAGGGAAAATTTGCAAAAAGTATGTGTTTAACTTAATCTTACAAGAGCTGCATGGGAATTCTCCTATCAACATCTCACCATGAAAAGGAAAAGATCTCAAAGAGCTCCATTCATCACTGAGGGACTGATAAGAACTAATATTGACAGGTAAGAAAAGGAAGATATATTTCTCTCTGTTATATCTACTGATACTTTCTAGAACATGAGTCATTGCAGACACATACCACCAGAGCAAACTAGATTAAACACAGTGTTTAGCACAACCAAAATACTTGGAAATAGGAGAAGTTTTAAAAGGGAAATATAGGATTGTAAGGGTAAAAGTTGAGAAGATAGAACTGGGATCAGATATAAAAAATCATAAATTCGCTATATTCATGTATCAACATTGAAATAAATTAAAAAAATAAAAAAGTAAAAGAACATGAAAATCTACCTGTTTGCTTATTTCAACTAAAAAACGAACAAAATTTATTAGATTCTAAAGCTTCTGAGGGAAAATGGTAGTTACATAATGTAATCACATGAAGAGTAGGTGTAATTTTGTAACTGAATCAATCATTCCATATATAGAGACATCAATGGAACTGTGCAATGCTTAATGGTTCTTAAAATAGAAAACTATGTTATTGTACTAATAATATAACCTCTATATGATAATATTTGTAGTTTTAAGTGAAGTCTAGATTTAGAAAGAATTTAGTTATGGGCATTCCATAATATTAAATTATTAGCAAATTAACATATATCTAAAAGTATACTAAAATGGAAATGATTTATGTGATTATAAATTCATCAAAGACTATACATTTATTTCATAGTTCGTGATTTTTTTTCTCACAATGAGATGATGTTAATTTTCATTGATTCTGAAAGTCCTTTAGTTCTTCCATGCTTTGTTTAATGTAGATGTGAACTCACAGGACTGTTAAGTCCTTCCATATCTCACCTTCCAAGAAATTTTTAGAGATTTCCAACTATCAGATCTTATGATCTTTCCTCAAGACAGAAATCCTGAAAAATGCACAGTAAGTGCTATAGGTATATAAAACTCAAAATATTAGCTGGAGAGGTGGCTCAGTGGTTAAGACTCTGCGTTGCAACCAAAAGGTACTGAGTTCAGGGAAAATTGCTAGGCGGAAATAGCAGGAGCCTGTACTTCTGACCATAGCAGGCAAAGACTGGGAAATGCTAGAGTTAAGCAAAGAGGAGGTAGATACAATCGAGGATGATTCCTACAGTAATCTTTGCTCCTCCACAGAGACACACAGTGCCCTCTGACACACACATACACACACACACACACACACATACACATACACACACACTAAATGAAAAATCAAGTTAAAAATACATTTAAAACTCAAAATATATAAACTTATATCTTTAAATCATTTCATAAGATCTGTTTCTTACTTTTACTAACTATCTTTGTATGTATTTCTTTTTCTTTGCACCTTTGTGATATTCAGGCATGCATGTATTAAGAGACTTGAATTCATTCAGAAACAATTATATGAAGTGAAGTATCCCAAACCTAGAAAATTAAGCGCCATATTTACTCCCTAATAGGTGGTTCCTAGTACCAAACCCACCCAGCCCACCTTGAGAAACTCATAGGTAAATGTATGTATTACCTACAGTAATTTCAAGGATTATGAACAGGAGGGATGGGTTTGGAGGGCCACACCAGAAACAAGGAGAGAAGTGACCATGTTACAGTAGAGAAAATAGGCCTCCATCAAGGACTGCAAGTAAGTAATGTGACACCTGGTTAAGTTCACAGACTTCCTACCTGATCATTTACAACTGAGGGGGTATGATCTCACCAGAAGGGGGAGGGCATATAGTCTGGCAGATAAAAAGTAACCATTTTGCAAGTGTGTGATTGACCCCTCCCTCACTGAGGTTTCCTACTTTTATTACATCTACCTTTGAATGTGCTCTTATAATAAGACTCCAGTTTAACAGCTTTTTGTCTCTGGCCAGGGGGTGACATACAGAGCCCAACAGGATGGAGGGACCGGCATTGCAGGAGCAGCAAAACTGCAAAAGAAAATCAACAAACCACAATCCAGAACTTCAGAGACTCTTTATCAACCACCTAGAACTAGGCCAGACTAATCTCTCCCCATCCTGAAGCTCAGGGACATTTGCGGAAGAGGGGGCAGTAAGAGTGTAAGAGCAAAAGGATGGGAGGAGCAATGATTTGCAAGATACTCCACACAAGTTAGGGCCGAAGCAATCATAATTGGACTTTGCATACCCTGCGCAAAGTCCAACACACTATTGACCTCACAAAGTCTAGCATCTGCTAAAGGCACCAAGATCCTTGGAGGCAAGGGATTGGCAGCAACAGCAGTGTTCCTATGCTTAAGGGGAACACAGGAAAGGGTTCAGGGAAATGCCACTGGGTCGTTGTACATCATCGGAGAGGAGGGCCCAGAGGAGAGTCAGACATGCACAAGAAAGAACTCTCTGGGAATTGGGGCGGGAGGCACTGGGGGATGGGGAAGGAGGGGTGAGGGGAGGGGGAACAAGGGGTTCGGGGGGAGAAGGAGGGAGGGAGGGAACTGGTGTACCTATTAAGTTTGTATGAGCTGAAATAATAATAAAATGTATTAAATAAAAAAGTAATCGAGGAACAAATGTTTTGAACTGATTAAGAGGTGCCTGAGGAAAATACAGGAAATAATATTGGCAAGGTCTGATAAGAGATTGCAGATAGGAATAGACAATTAGGTACATAGTATGAAATTTTCAGAGTTATACAGTTGTGAAGAAATGCCAGGTATGAGTTCACCCATAGAAATATCATTTGAGATGTCTGTGTTAAATGAGCAGAGTTATTAAGCACACATTAAGACTGCACATGTCTTGAGGGAGTGAAGAGACAGCCTCGAGTAAGATTTGATAGTGGCATAGTTTCATTATAAGTGAAAGCATGAGACTGGACATGAAGGCCCGGAGACAAAGGACACAATCCTTCCAAAGATATTGATATCTTTGACCCTCCAACTTTATCAAGAAACTGACTTAGCTATTTGGGCTTCTAGAACAAAATTCCATGATTGAATGTAAATTTTTTTTTCATATATCCGGAATCCAAGTCCCAATTCAAGGTATCAGCTTATTCAGTATCTAGCAGGGACACTTTGTGGCTCATATTAAAAAAAAAACAATGTTGCCTTTCAGTGATTTCTTTACATGGCAGGAGGGTAAAATATTTTATCTGAGATTTTAATAGGAAACTCAATCCAACTCATGAGGGCCCCATCTTCATATCATCTTGGGGGAAACATAATTATAGCAAGAACTTTGTCATAGTTAAGTTATCAGCTTGACTGTTGAGAGTTTGAGCTCTGAGCACATTTGTGGAGAATTAGTGTTTAGGTTAAGCTCAGAGCAAACCTGCAGGATATTGTCTAGCTAATGGGGAAAGCCCAGCCTATGGTGGGTGGCACTAGGTCCTGAACAGATGAATAAAATACTGAGATTCAAAAAAAAAAAAAGAAACTCTTTTCTCCTGAATAATTGAATATTATTAAAAATTAAAAATTAATGTATGAAGTATGAAATAATATTATATTACATGAAAACATAAGTCATATACTGAAATCATTATCTTAAATATTGAAATTTTCAGGTTCTAATATGTTTGTTTCATGTCATAGATCTTTAATTCAGTTTTAAGCATGTTGGACACTATTCATAGTTTTACAAGAAGTATTCAAGAAGACATACTTTTCTGCTTGTTTATGAGACTAGATACACATATGATGTATATGTTTCAAAAGCACTATTCCTACATAAATATTTACCTGATATAAAATGTACATATTGGTATTTTGTTTTAAGGTTTTTAATTAATACATATTAAATTGAAAAAATGCTCCTTGGTCTTTCATACAATTTAGTTTGTCCAATACTTCTCTGATGTTTACGAGAATATTAAAAAGGTAGACTTAATGGCTATTCGATCAAGGCCCAAAATATTAAAAATGTCACCATGTATGATGCTGGATATCACCTCCTAAAATTTCTGATTCACAATTATTTTCTTCATAAGATTGGCTTAATGTTTGTAGAGGGAAAAAGGCAGAAGAAATACTTTCTGACATTAAAATAAAGCAAAAGGGAAGAAACAGGATAAAAACTTCCTTATACTTTTAATTTATTTTTAGCTAACACAACATGAAAGCTATACTTAAAGTATTTTGAAATATTTTACAATGTGGAAGTTTAGATAAAGATAACTATGTATCTTGCTATGTAGAGACATTAAAAAATATGACTCATGGGGCTGGAGAGGTGGCTCAAGGGTTAAGCCTCCGCCTTGCAGGCATAAGGTCCTGAGCTTGGATCCCAGATCCCACATATAGATGCCAGGCAGAAGCAGGGGCGGCCTGCGCTTCTGGTCCTGGTAGGGCGGAGCCTGTGAATCCCGGGGCAGAAGGAGGTGGAGGCGTCCATGGTGGTTCGCGAATTCGTCCGTGGTTCTACACACACACATACACACACACACACAGACACACACACGCGCACGCACATACACACGCACATGCGCACAGTTGAATAAATAATAATAAAAAATATGACTCACATGGTCTAAACTTTCCAAAAGATATTCTGAAATATGGAAGGGATACAACCTTATGAGTTTATAAAAAACACATTGTGGCTGAGTGAACACAGGTTGTATTGAACACATATCAAATAAACCAGATCACATCAGACACACTGACCTAAGGTGCAAGTTACCTAAGGTAAGTACCTTACCTGGACACACTAAAGAATAGAGCACTAAAGGTACATATTTGAAGCTAGGAGTCATATGTGAGAGAGAAAATGCAGTTCTTTTTTCTGGGTTACCTCACTTAGTAGATTTTTTTTCCAGTGTCATCTATTTCCTGCATATTTTAAAATGTTGTTTTTCTTTACAGCTGTCTGGGTGTATATGCATCATTTCTTCATTATTCATTCATTTATCACAAAATATTGAGGTTCAACAGAGGGATAATGAGTATGGCTAGGCAGGTACCTAAACAGTAAGATGCACACTCCTTTGGAATTATTGTGGTAGTGATATATCTGAGTAACAAAGCAACTGTATTTCTAGCTATTTGAGGAATATCCACACTTATTCCAAAAATGTCTGTGACACATTCAACTGCCATTTATTCATTTCCAGCAGTAAATATGGAGTCCTTCTTCCTCACCTCCTCTGAACTTTTTGTAATTTGTATTCTAGATGCTATGGTTTGAATGTGAATTGTCCCTCATAAGGTTATGTGTTTGTATCCTTAGCTTATGTCAGTGTTAGGGAACGTTGTGGCACTTCTAGGAGTTAGAGTCTTGCTTGAAGAAGTCAGGTCACAAGGAACGGGTCTTGAGATTTAATAGCTTGGCCCTACTTCCTCATGGTTTGCACTCTCTATCTTCCTGATAGCTACAGTGAACTAAACCAGACATCTGCTTCTGTTTCCAGATATGTCTTCTGCTATGAAATTCCTGCCATGATGAACTATATTCCCTCTGGAACTGTAAGACTAATAAATCTTCCATTCAACCTTAAATTGCTTGAGTCTGAGTATTGTCTCACAGCAGCAGAAAAAAGTAACAATACCTGTCTTAATTAAACACTTCAGTTGTTGATGCAGATATAAATTCCAAAATGATTTAGGGGAATAACAGGATCATATTTCAGCCTATAATTCTGTAGGCTACATTGCATTAGCATGACAAGAGATTTTCAACCAATATCAGAAGCTGAGAGAACTGGCCACACCGTATGCACAGGAAGATCTGAAAGAGGAGAATATTTTCCTGTTTACTAGTCTGACAACACTAACCACTTATCTTTCTGACCTTTTCACCTGCTCAATTCAACTCACTGTGGTCTGGGTCTTCCCAAATCAATTAGACAATCTCTTAGTGAGCGTTACAAGAAGCTTTCATTAGCTAAACAGTTCTACACTGATGTGCCTAAAGGCTCAATTCTCAGTTGTCAAGTTGTTATCTAAATCTTTCACATAGACATTCTGAAGCTTACATGAAGACATCTAAAAGTAGTCATAATATCAGTTGGATAAAAATGCTGAAGACTAGTTGAACATGTTTACAAGTGATCTGTATTTCAGAAAATTTTCTCTTCAGTTTCACAAACCATTTTGTGGTTTTCAATTGTACTGACATTTTGTGTTTTTTATTATTTTATAATCTAGATATTTGTCTTTGGTTGCATCTGTAGCTGGCAAAGATTTTCTCCCAATCTTTGGATGAACTCTACACTTCATGGTGAAGTTCTTGTGCTGTAACAGAAGCATCTTTGCAGTCATGAAGTTCCATTTGTCAATTGCTGGTTTATTTTCCTAAATGATCAGAGTTCTATTAAAATGTCTTCCACTATGCTTGTATGGCATAGTGTATGCCTGACTTTATTATATAATGTTTTCAAGGTTTCAGTTTTGATATTAAAGTCCTTGATCTGTTTTAAGGCTGTTTTTGTGCAGGGAGAGAGAGAAAGGTCTAAATTCATTTTCTTCTGCATGTAACATCCAAATTTCAAAGGAATGCTTTGAGGATGGTGTCTTACTTGCAGTGTGCATTTTTTGTAATCTGCATAATCAAGTGATTTAATTACATGAACTTAAATTTGGCTCTTCTATTTTACTCTAAAGATTTATGTTTTTGTTTTTGTTTTACTACCATGATGCTTTTATTATAAATTCTCTGTAGTAACTTGACATTGAATGTGGAAATGCCTCCAGTATGTTTCTCTAAATAAGATTGCTTTGGTTAACAGAGATATTTTATATTTCCATATGCATTTTAAGATTTTTTTTACTTTTTTTAAAAAGCAGCTTTGGTATTACACTGAATCTGTAAATTGTCTTGTAATGTTTGATAAACCAAATGATAAAATATTAGTTTTACTACTCATTTATTCAATTTTATGTAAAAATTACCTTATAAGATGATTAGCTTCAGCTAAATCCAAATGGACAGGTTGGAGAATCATAGGTGTGCATTGTACTTTGCCCATTTTATCTCATTTCATTTTATTTTAGTTGTCGAGTAGTAGAAAATTTTATAAAATTATGATGTCATTAACACTTTCCTATATATATCATATCTATATGTAGATATATCGATATCTTGGCTAGGCTAAGCTTTTAATCATCTATTATCCTCAGTTTTCTTTTTCTCTCACTCATGAAATTCTTTTATAATTCCCCAGTCTACACACACACACACACATACACACACACACACACACACACACACACAAATATCATAATATATTTTATTCTATACTTATATGTCATATTTAATTTGCATAATGTAGCAGTCAGAGAATAGTAATCTATATTCTACATAGACAACGTGAAACAGTTTCTTTTCTGATTCTGTCATTTTCTTTAACAAGTTTATCAAACCAGATATCTAGTATGATTATTTACTTTATGCTGCTCGTCAATAAAAGTTTAGTATATTTAACCAAATATGAACTATTGATAAACAATAAGAATAAATATAAATGGAAATCTCACTAGTTCCTAGAAGCTTAAATAATATTGCAATTATGTACTTATTTGTAGTTTTTGTTTTTGTTGAGGTTGAACAGTTGTCATTGAACAGAATTAACACTACCATAATGGACAACTCAAATGGCCCACATACCAGATAAAGACTAAGATATCAATAGGCTTCTGTGATGACAAGAAGAAAATCCATGAACAAAAAGAAAAGAGACTTGGAATTACAAGTTTCTGCTTCTTGAAAAAACAAAATTCAGAAATTATCCATAAACCTCCTTAAAGAATTTTCAAATTATGTGCTCTATTTGGAAGTCACAATGATGTTTTGAGAAGTATTTTACACAACACTAATATCTATACTCAGAATGCAGAGACTGGTAACCCTGAATGCACTTCAAATCAAGCCAACCAAGTTTCTCCATATCCCAAGACAAAGGGAACCTTGCACAAGAGGAGGCAGTAAGATTATAAGAGCCTAAAGATGGGGCAATCCACAACTGGACAAGCCATTCCACTTACCTGCAATAAAAATAAAAATACATTACTAGAAGGGAAGATATTTTATTGAAAATGTTCTTTTATTTTTATTGAGAATTTTTTTCCATACCAAATGTAATGAGTTTTTGTTCTTGCCCTATCTCCTTTCCTTCCTATCCCTCTCCATTCTCATATGCCCCTCCCTTTACCATTTCAGCCATGCACTTCCTACCCTCTCATTCCTCTGCATGTGACTATAAGTAAACAGGTCACTGTGATAGTTTAAATGGCTCTTCTGTGTGCAAACTTGCAAGTAGGAGGTTTTACTCATGTTGTCCAGCACCTGCCCAGAGGTTCTTTCTGAGCATAATTGTTTTTCCTAATCCTACCAGTCAATATGGGACACTATACAATGTATAGATCTGGTGAAAGTAGATCTCATTCAGTGAGCTACTGAATGCAGCAACCCTATACTGGCTAGTGTGTCTTGTCAAGCAGTATACCTCCTCTCCTTTAAGATCTTAGAATCTTAATACTCACTCATCTGCAAGGTTCCCTTAGTCTTGGATGAGAAACTATTGTGATGGCCCGATTGAGATGAGCATTCCATGATATTCTGTACTCTGGCCAGTTGTGGTTTTCTGCCATCCATTGCAGTAGAATTCATGTTGGTCAGCAATGAGAGCTTTTCTCATCTAATGGTATAATGGGAAGTATTTAGTCTGTAATTTTGTATCAAACATTTATAATTAACATTAATACATTTGCTCCTGTTTAGTATATATTTTCTGCCATTACACTGTCATTTGAACTGATTCGCAGTATGAGGGTGCCAGTTAGAGGACATTCAGAGACTAACTGGTTACCCATAGGCCTCATATACCATTATTATGCTACTGGATTCTTCTTAAAGTTGTTGTAGGTTATAGCCTTGGTAGCTTTGTGAGGCCACTGATCACTTTAATCCCTAAGTCACTGTTTTCTTCTTTTTTCTTTGCTCTCATACCCCTTACTCAATCGTATATCATTTTAGCCCACTTCCTTAAGGTCTATTTATCTACATGCCTATGGGTTTCTTTTTGTGTGTCTGATTTCCTGGGATACCCCCATTTATATTCCTTTGTAATCTATGAGTATTATATAAATTTCCTTTTGGTTATATCATCCTAAAGATTCAATGTTAAGATCCACTTATAACATGTAGCATCAATGTTTCTGCATCTGGGACACTTTGCTCAGTATAATTTCTTCCACCTCCATACATTTGCCAGCAAAATTCACTAATCCATTCTTAAGTACAGATTAGTATTCCATTGTGTGTGTGTGTGTATATATATATATATATATATATATATATATATATATATATATATAGCAGATTTTAATTGTTCATTTACTTAGTATTGGACATCTAGACTGATTCCTTACTTTGCTCTTGTGCACAGAGCTACAATGAATATGGAAGTACACGTAATCTGTAATAAGATGTGATATTTTTTGGGAATATTCCCAGGGGTAATATAGCTGGGTTGCATGGTATTCCAATTTTCAATTTTTTTGGAGAATCCATATGGATCTTGAAAAGGATTGTAAACATTTGCAAAGAAGTCAATTAAAAAATGCTCCTTTGAATTAAAAAGGAAACATCACAGGAGAAAAATCAAATGTAGTACAAACATCTTTTAAAAAATGCTACTTTCTGAACAATCAGGCAATATTAAATTAAATCCACAGCAGAAAAAGCTTTTGACAAGATCCAATAGCCTTTTATGATCAAAACGCTAGAGACAGTGGAAATGGAAGGAACCTTTATCAATATAATAAAAGCTGTATACAACAAGCCCACAGCAAGGATTATGTTCAATGGGGGACAATTGGAAGCATTCCCACTTCGATCAGGAACTAGACAAGGCTGTCCACTCTCACCACTTCTATTCAATATTATACTTGAAGTCTTAGCTGAAGCCATAAGACAAGAAAGGGACATAAGAGGGATTCAAATCGGCAAGGAAGAAGTCAAGCTATCCCTATTTGCAGATGACATTATCTTATACCTAAGTGATCCCAAAAACTCCACCAGGAAGCACCTGGAACTAATTGAGAAGTTCAGCAGGGTGGCAGGATACAAAATAAATGTGCAAAAATCAGAGGCCTTCCTATATGCCCAGAATGAAAGAAGTGAAAAAGCCCTGAGAGACTCAATCCCATTTACTATAGCCCCTAAAAGAATGAAATACCTTGGTATAAACCTAACCAAGGAGGTAAAAGACCTTTACAATGAAAACTTTAAAACCCTAAAGAAAGAAATTGCAGAAGACACCAGAAGGTGGAAAGACCTCCCATGGTCCTGGATTGGCAGAATTAACATCGTAAAAATGACCATCCTACCAAAGGCAATATACAAATTCAATGCTATACCAATTAAAATCCCAAAGCAATTCTTTAAAGAAGTTGACTGAACAATCTCAAAATGCATATGGAGGCACAAAAGACCCAGGATAGCAAAGACAATCCTGAGTAACAAAAACAATGCTGGAGGAATTACCATAACAAACCTTAGGCTATATTACAAATCCATAGTTATAAAAACAGCCTGGTACTGGCTCCAAAATAGACACACAGATCAATGCATAAGGATTGAAGACCCAGATATAAGCCCACAAAATTACAGCCATTTGGTCTTTGACAAAGGGGCCCAAAGAATCCAATGGAAAAAGAACAGCATCTTCAACAAATGGTGCTGGCAAAACTGGATCTCCACATGCAGAAGATTAAAGCTGGACCCATACTTGTCACCATGTACAAGACTTAATTCCAAATGGATCAACGACCTTGATATAAGGCCAGAGACTATAAAAACCATAGTTGAAAGGATAGGGAACTCCCTCGAGTTGATTGGGCTAGGCCAACATTTCCTAAGCAGACATCCAATGGCACAGTCACTGCTACCAACTCTCAACATTGGGATCTTGTGAAATTAAAGAGCTTCTGTTCAGATAAAGAGATTGTAACACGAGCTCAAAGGCAACCCACAGAATGGGAGAAAATCTTCACTAACCACATATCTGATAGAGCTCTACTATTCAGAGTGCATAAAGAACTTAGAAAACTAAACATCAAGGAAACCAATGGCCCAATTAAAAAATGGGCCCTGGGACTTCAAAGAAATTTTACCAGGGATGAAATTAAAATGTCTAACAAATATCTTAAAGAATGCTCCACTTCTTTAGCCATCAGGGAAATGCAAATCAAAACTTCCCTGAGATATCATCTCACCCCAGTCAGGATAGCAAAAATCCACCACACAAACAACAAATGCTGGAGAGTATGTGGAGCGAGGGGAACTCTCCTATATTGCTGGTGGGAATGCAGGCTCATACAGCCTCTCTGGCGAGCCGTCTGGAGATTCTTAAAGAAATTAAAGATTGAAATGCCATATGACCCTGCTATTCCACTTTTGGGTATAATCCCCCATACAGCAGAGGTTCACCTCGATAGCACAAGCACGACCATGTTCATAGCAGCACTGTTTACAATAGCAAAGACATGGAATCAACCCAAATGTCCAACAGTTGACGAGTGGATAAGGAAATAGTGGTACATTTATACAATGGAGTGCTACTCAGCCACCAAAAATGATGAATTACTGGAATTTGCCGGGAAATGGATGTCATTAGAAACAATTATATTAAGTGAAGTATCCCAGACCCAGAAAATTAAGCACCGTATGTACTCCCTAATATGTGGCTCCTAATACCAAACCCACCCAGCCCATCTTGAGACACTCATAGGTAAATCTATGTATTACCTACAGTAATTGAAAGGATTATGAACAGGAGGGATGGGGTTGAAGGGCCACACCAGAAACAAGGAGAGAAGTGACCATGTTATAGTAGAGAAAATAGGCCTCCATCAAGGACTGCAAGAAAGTAATGTGACACTTAGTTAAGTTCACAATTCGTTCCTGATCATTTACAACTAAGGGGGTATGAACTCACCAGAAAGGGAGGGCATATAGTCTGGCAGAAAAAGTAACCATTTTGCAAATGGGTGATTGACCCCTCCCATTGCCTAATGCCATATGACCCTGCGATTCCACTTTTGGGTATAAGTATTACATCTACCCTTGAATGTGCTCTTATAATAAGACTCCAGTTTAACAGCTTTCTGTCTCTGGCCAGGTGGTGACATACATAGCCCAACAGGATGGAGTGAAGGGCATTACAGGAGCAACAAAACTGCAAAATTAAATCAACAAACCACTATCCAGAACTTCAGAGACTCTATATCAACCACCTAGAACTAGGCCAGACTAATCTCTCCCCATCCTGAAGCTCAGGGACATTTGCGGAAGAGGGGGCGGTAAGAGTGTAAGAGCAAAAGGATGGGAGGAGCAATGATTTGCAAGATACCCCACACGAGTTAGGGCCGAAGCAATCATAATTGGATATTGCATGCCCGGCGCAATGTCCAACACACTATTGACCTCACAAAGTCTAGCATCTGCTAAAGGCACCAAGATCCTTGGAGGCAAGGGATTGACAGCCACAGTAGTGTTCCTATGCTTAAGGGGAACACAGGAAAGGGTTCAGGGAAATGCCACTGGGTCGTTGTACGTCTTCGGAGAGGAGGGCCCAGAGGAGAGTCAGGCAAGCACAAGAAAGGACTCTTGGAATTGGGGCGGGAAGCACGGGGGGATGGGGTGGCAGGAGTGAGGGGGGGAGACCAGGGGTTGGGGGGGGAAGAGGAGGGAGGGAGGGAACTGGTGTACCTATTAAGTTTGTATGAGGTGAAATAATAATAAAAAATGTATTAGAAAAATAAATCCATAATTTGAGCTGGAAATATGACTCATGAGTTTAGTTTTTGACTCATAAGCAGAATATCCTGAGTAAAAATCCCATTTAAAAATACCAGGCAGATATGACGGTGACCTGTACCTCTGTTTCCTGAAAGACTGGAAAACTCCAAAGTAAAGCAAAGAGGAGGTAAAGACCATCTGGGGTGATTCCCTACGTTACCCTTGGGCCTACATACACACACACACACACACACACACACACACACACACATACACACACCATGCAAAAATGAAATAAAATATCATAAAAATGTGATATCACCTTACCTCAATCAGAATGGTTAAAATCTGAAACATAGATAATAACTAATGCTGACAAGGATGAAAGTAGTAAGGATCCCTTATTCATTGCTGTTGGGAATATAAAGGAAGATTTAGAAAACAAATGTATGTATATTGACACTTGAAGGTATGACACTATTAATAAAATTAATACATAAAGTCAAACATCTAATATATAAGATGCAGGCAAAATATGTAATGTAAATGAATATAGAAAGGATAAGTTATTTAACATGATAACAAAAAACACCTTTCTCATATAATGAAATATTATAACCTCTTTTTCCATAAGATATACAGAAAGGTATGCCAGAGTCTAACTTAAGATTACCATGAGAAGTCTGCAAATTGTGAATTTTCACAGATGACCCGTGCTAGGCTGTTGCTAAATTAAATTACTGGGTTAAGTGAAAAATATATTATTTCAATACTCTATATTTAAAGAAAGCAGAAGCATAGACATAGCTGACTATTTAAATATAAACAAGAAAATTGGACATAAGCCATTTTCCTACACAGAAGCAAATGGCAAAATCCGAGGCTGCTAATATAAGTTCTTCTACAGTCTTGCTTAGTAAAAACTTCTCATAAGTGTGATGAAAGATTTCAAGTCAGTAGTGTTAAACTGACATCTCAAAGATATATATTATGAATTTATTATTAATGATAAAAATCTCATGTAGAATAGACTGTCATTGAAGCTGATGATAACTTAGAACTCAACGCTTTTTGAGATTTGATGGGATTCAGTCCGTATGCCACCCTGCCAGGTTTTATATGGTGTTAGTGATAGAAAGGAAGTCTGTGTGCATGTTAAACAAGCAGTCTACCAACTGAGCTTTGTGCCCTTTCCTGCAGTTGTTTTTTACTTGAACATCCCCCCTCCCCCATTTCATTTCTTTTCATTCTTCTCAAGTTCTGTGTACTTTTGGAAGCTATTAGAAATTTACCAGTCAAGAACGTTAGCTTGCCTTACTTTGTTCTCGTGCTTAGCAATGTATAAGAAAAATGGTTTTGAAAATGTCATGTTTGTTTTTCACATTGTAGACTTTGGGATATTTTTTCTTTATTTTTTTATCAGAATCATCTTTTTATCAATTGAAAGACATTAGTGTTTGGGCAGTCAAATTTGTTTCCGTGTGTCTTGAATATAGGAGAAAATTCTACATATGATCAAGGGTGAAATTTCAGAGTAAAATGAATTTATAATGGTCATTCCTTCAAATCAATTTTAGAATGGCTTATAAAATCATTTAAATAATACATTTATATGTTCAGGCCTGACTGCTCATGCTTATAATCAAAATTTAAGATGGTGAACTAGGAGGTAAAAAGGTTTTCCTAAGGTATATAGCAACCTCAGGGATAAAGAAATGTGTATAAGTAGACTCTATATCAATAAACAGATAACTAATGAAATAAATTGCCCTTTAAATCAAATCTTACTGATGCCAATTAGTGTATTTGGAAAATCTAATCCATTGTGAAATCATGTCGTCTAAAATAACACATAAAACAATATTTTTCCTATAATGCTGTTACAAATTATTTAGGTCTTGTTCTTTCTCTTGGATAAGTAGTGAAGAAACTGATATTATCCAATAATTCTAAGGAAATAATGGATCTTCAAATAACAGACCTTGCTCTTCATTTTGTGATATTAACAAAAATCAGTACTGGAAAACAACTTATTGTAACATGATATTGTAAGCAGCTTTTAAAAATATGATATGATGAAAAACTATGACAATATGTGAAAAAAGGTACATTTTTATAAAACATTTTAAATACCTTAAAATTTGAATTTACACCATTATAAATATTATTCAATAGAAATATATACAAATAGGAAAATATCTTCATAAAATTTTATTAATATAAATCATCATTTATCAATATTTATGGAAATTATTACAATAATCAATAATGTTTTCCTTGTATTTTCAAAAAATGGAAATGAAATGAAAAATGTTCCTTGTGGCCCAAAATTATTTTAATCACTGACCATAGTGTACTAATTCCATTTCTGCATATGTGGTTCATATTTTTAAAGAGGTTGTAGAGTGAGCACATGTTGTAACTCAAACAAAATTACTGATATCAAAAGAAAGATTAGCTTTCAGACATAGTGTCATAATTTGATGTGATGTTTTAAGTTCAAATTAAGTACAAAGAATGAAATTTAGATTTTTTTAGACTGAAATAAAAATGGTAGAAATGAAAAGAAAAATTCAAATATTTCATTTCTTTTTTTGCATTTGTATACTTAGACATTCTTAAAAATATAATCAACACACTTCATTATTCTTGAAGTAATTTTCTCTAACCTTGAAGATTCATTCTAGCATCATGACTTTTGAAATAAGCTGTTTCTAGTCAGTGCAGATCTATTTCTCATAAATTTGGAAGCTATTAGAAGAGTTTGCAGTATATGAATTCAGTTTTTTATTAAGAATGTGGAGTAATATCTAAGCATGTAATCTGCATTCAATACCAATAGTTCAAAGACAACAATGTCAGACTTTTTAGCATATATTTTTATCTAAATTTTGAGTAATATGAATCATTTGATATTATGTGCATTTGAGGTAATCAGAAAAGAAACTTCAATGTGTTATTTTTAGTGTCATCCAGGCAGTCAAAGTATAAGTGAATTTAATATTAGTTAATATAATCTCATTAAAATTGGATTCCTTACAATTTTCTTACCCTTTTTACTAAAATATTTATTGACCTTAAAAATAAATGTTAATAATTGTATGAAAATGATATCTAAATACATTAACTGAAGCACTTAAAATTTTCTTAATATGATATAGTTGTGATTATAAGAAATACAATCTAGTTTCTTTGATGAAAGTTATTAACTCGGTAAAATAGTGATATTATGCTTTAAAATGTACATAGTACATGCAAACAGACCTAAAAAAACATACCCTTATTGTATTTTATTGTAAATTATGATGAAAAATAAGCAAGTATGGTCAGCCCTGAAGTTTCAATTGTCAGGAAACTAAAGCAGGAGAATTGTCATGTATTCAGCGATAGGTTGGCTACATGGTGAATTCTGAGCTGGTCTGATATACTGTATAATAGCCAAAAAATTATAAAGTCAGTTATATCAATAATATTGAGATTGTAATGACATTTTAATAATCATAAATGTTCAAATTTTGCAATCATGAATTTATATTCTTGCATTCTTGTGTTCTGCAAATGTTCATGTTTTAAAAATTATCTGAAAGGTTATCATTTTAATAAAGTTTTGACCCTCCAAATGTCTATTTTACTTTCTTATGTTGCACAACACATAATATTTTCTTGAAATAATGGCTCAGCATTTCATTTTTGCACAAAAACATGTAAAATTTTTGTTTCCATTTAAAATTATATTGAAAACAGGAATAAAATTAAAAATAGTGTCTGGACTAATCATTCCTGTTGTTTCCATGTTTTGCTGAATCACTGAATCAGAGAAAGAAAGTATATACTGAAACACCCCAACAATTCTTCACTTAAATCTACATTGTGGTGAACTATGCTGTATGCTTAAGAATAAAACATTTTCAGGCATGTGAATGTAATAGGTGACATTGATAAGATTAATTTGTTTCTCCAGAAAGCTGGACTAATTCACATTTCAATATGGTAAATTGAAGATAGATGATTGACAATTTACATATGTGACAAATATTTAAGGACCATAATGAGATATTTACATGTGAACCATTGAGAGTCAAACATAGACATGAGAATTATAGTCCTTTATTTTGTGAGTTGTATCAATTTAATTGACAGTACGTATTATCGAAGGTATTTTATTATAGACTATCAATTTGTTTCTTAATTCATCTGATATCAAACAACACGTCTAAGCAATTGTTTAAGAACATTCCTTTCCATATGCAAGTTTAGGGGAGAGTTAAAAAGTGTTTCCATCCTTGCTCAAATGTTCTACCAGGAAGTTCTGATTATCTTTCTGCTTTGAATGTTCCACAGAAGACATCTTAGATTCCTTTCTTCAGTGGTTTTTATGTTGCAAAATTATTTCTTCTTAATTTAAGAAACTTTTGCTGTAGAGTCTGTTTTTTCCTAGAGCTTGTGAGTATATAAAATTATAAGCTCTGAATCACTAAAGCACATCTCATTATCAAAACAAAAACTCCAACATGGCAAATAGGTCATTAGTTGTTAGGGAGATGCTCTGGCTAATATAGGTTGCAAACACAGGGATGTTAATTTATTCCATAAAATTTGGGTGTAAAAGTATTGGCAATTTCAATGTTGGGGACATGACTATAAGAAGATCCCTAGTGTTTGTTGAACAGTTAGCCTAGCAAATCAGGGAACTTCAGGTGTAATATTTCTAAAAAGATGAGGTAAATTTAAAAATGCACCTAACTAATTTTGACCTCTGTATTTCAAACATTGATGCATGGTGTGAAAACTGCCTACACATATCTAAATATGAAAATACACACAAACATACATATGATACACATGCAACACACACACACATACACAACGCACAAAAAAACGCTTAACAATCCACATTCATCAAGATCCAGCAATCCATCAAGATACCACACACGCACACACACACACATACATACACACCACAGAACAAATAGAAAGTGACCTTCACAAATTGGACACTGTATTGGGGATTTTGATATTACTTCCCAACAACATCTTCAATTTGTCCTTACCTGTTTGCTTTTTCTTTCTTTGAATTAATTTTGGTTTTAAGGTTTTTCTTGGGATTTTCTGATGTACCCTCAACTTAACACTGATTAAAATTTGACCTGAAAACTTTCTATTTAAAGTTGACCCAACTATAAATCATTTAAAGTTGTTTTTCCTCTCACCATCAATAAATCCAATCCATTTCACAATAACAAGATAAAGAGAAAAGTCTGCCTCAGGAAAATAAAGACTGGAAAACTGAATTACAGTGATGAGGTCTCCAATTTCTTTAATATTCTGGTGACTAATATTCTTAGAAAGACGTATGTTTTCCAGAGTAACTTTCTAATAGTAGATGATAGGGGCTAAAAATTTAATTCCAGCTAAAATAAAGATTTTCAACATGTAAATGTTACTAAGAAAAATAGCATTAAATGTAGATACTTGGATTCTATATAATAGAGTTTTTCTTTGTTTCCTGTGTTTGTGCTTCATCCATCATTATGCTGCAACATAAACTTGTGGTTGGAGAGTGGATGAAGTCAAAGAATCACTGAGACAATGTTAAAAGCAGGATTCATTTGTAGTGAATAAATGTGCAAAATACCACAGAATCACACCTGGATATTGTTTTCAAATGTTAGTCTCTGTAGTTAAGTTTATTTAGAGATTGATGAGTTGGTAATTAGATTCCTCCAGTCTCAGAATATCTCACATTGAATTCTGGTTGAATTCCATGGAACAAAAATTAGCAAAGAATTTCACACTTATAGCATAGTTTTACTGACTATTGTATGAGTCCTCTCTAGAGCTCATTAGATAAATGAGTCAGATGATTTCTTCTAATCCTAATGGTTTCCAACAGTACAATCTGCCATGTATCATAATGGAGGGTTGTTTGGTAAAACATATAAGCAAATTTCACAAAATCATTTCTCTGTAAATTTAAAAATTCATAACCTATGCTGTTCATAGTAAAATCAATTTTACTATGCTAATTAATCTACCCTATATGTCAGTTACCTTAAGAAGTAGTGTGGGATAGGGAAACACCACACTGTATCAAGAACTATCAAATTTTAGTTAGTCTCAAACTTTGGTTCTTGCAAGAAGTTGATTGGTTTCTTGTTTACTTATATACTTTCATAAGTTTGAATTCCATTTCCATTTTTTTTAAACTAATGGATTTTAGTATTTATAGCCTTTGTATAAATATTTAAGAATTAAGAGCAAGTTCAAGCACATTTTGTATGCACATAAACGTTATATTCTTAACATACAAAATTGCTTAATTTGAGAATATTTTGTCATTTTTTCCATTGTTAACATAATAACATTGTCATAATTAGGCACAAGTGTCAACTTGACTATTGCAGGTTTGAGCTCTGGACACATTTGTGGAGAATTAGTAGTTGAGTTGCGCCCAGAGCAAAACTGAAGGAGATTGTCTTGCTGACTGGGAAGGCCCAGCCTTTGATGGGTGGGATCAGGCCCTGGATAAATCACAGGAGAGCTTTTTGAGAGAGTTGGCATCCTTCTGTTCATTGGCCAGGCATGGTGGTCTGGCAAGTAAGGATTGTCCATCTCTCAGCCATTATGTGGAGATGGTGTGGCCAGTTCCCTTGGCCCTGGTGTTGGTGCATGCTCTCCCATCAAGCTGGACTGATAACTGTAACCACCCTGTCCTAAGGAAATAAACCCCTTGTTCCCTTAAACTGTTTGATGGTCATTTATCAGCAACCATGCAGGCAAACTGCAACAAACATCAATTCTAACAAAGACTTTTTGATCTCTTATCTTCAGGTAAGTTCTTTTCTAAATATAAATTAGTTTACATAACTTGCTGATAGAAACACAAGGCTATTTAAAAAATCCTTGTTAAGAAAAAATTATCATTAGAATAAATATAGAGTAACGCTCAAAGCAATATTTTGCAGAAAGAAACAAGATCAAAAAAGTTAATATTTTTTCTTTGAATTTTAAAATAATTTTATGACTCCAAGCTATGTATATAATTGTGTGCTTCCTAATTACTGCCAGAAGTTTGTTTGTTTTTGTCTTGTAATTACAGTGTCAGAAGATGCTGTATATGCTTGTGGAGAATCAAGGGTGATCAGGAATCATTCTTTAAACAAAAATCAGATGGGGATTATTTTACATCATCCTAACAAATGTTTGAATTTTATATCTTTCTAACAAAAATTAGAATATTCAAGGTTCTTAAGTGTGAGATTACCACTTCCCTTTTCTGGGGGATTATTTGGAGGTAATGCTGGCTGGGAAGAAGGATGTCACTGTGTTCAGTGGAGTGCCATTGATAAATTGTCCACACTCCAGTAAGTAACCACCCACAGATGTCCTTACAGACATTTCTAATTAAACTCACTGGGTCACAAGCATGACAAAAAGGTGTGCAACTGGGACAGAGACTTGTTGAAAAGATTTGACAATGAGAGGAAGAATGAGACAGGATAATAGAGTCATTTTTACACAGGTATAAAATTGTCAGAAAGTGTAAAACAATTTCAAAAAATTAATAATGAAAAGACCCAAAGTTCTTATCTCTAAAATATTTAGATTGTATCCTTCAGTATGAAGATTTATTTAAACTTAAGTTGAAAGGCAGGACGAATGCAATGAATAGCAAAGGAAATTTTCAACAATTTGTGTGTGTGTGTGTGTGTGTGTGTGTGTATGTGTGTGTGCACGTGCATGTGTGTCAGAAGACGCTGTATATGCTTGTGGAGAATCAAGGGTGATTTCAGGAATCATCTTGTATTACTTCTACCTCCTATTTGTTTTACTCTGGAGTTTTCCAGTTTCTATCTTCCAAGACCAGAAGTGGAAGCCACCAATATTTCTGCCTGATGTTTTCACTTGGAATCGGACATCCAAACTCAGGGGTCTCTGCTTACAAGACAGAAACTTAAACCCTGAGCCATCTGTGGCCCCAAAAATATTTATAAAAGACAAACAAACATATAACATATTTGTTAATGTAAAATGTTGCAACACACTCTTTTTTTGCAATTTTCTAATTGTATAGAAATTTAACTTGCCCACTTGAGATTATAAGCTCTAGATTTGACTCATTAAGATCATTATGTTTTGTGTATGAATACTTTGTACCAGACTTCTTAAATTTTTAAAAATTTTTTTTTATTTATTCAGTGCGTGTGCATGTGTGTGTGTGTGTGTGTGTGTGTGTGTGTGTATGTGTGTGTGTAGAACCATGGGCGAATTCGGGAACCACCATAGACCGCCTCCACCTCCTCCTTGTTTACTCTGCCCTGGGATTCACAGGCTCCGCCTTACCAGGACCAGAAATGCAGGCCATCCCAGCTTTTTCACCTGGCGTCTATTCATGGGGTCTAGGACCTTCCACCTGCAAGGCAGAGGCTTAACCCCTGAGTCACCTCTCCAGTCCCCAGACTTCTTAAAATTTTTATGGGAAAATAATTCTGAATAAGTTACAAATTACTATTATGCTTCCATCAAGTGCATTTCCTTAGCTATTTACTCATTCAGATTAAGAGTATACTATCAGTTGTGTGTAATGGTATTTCTGTAGGTTCTGTAAGACATTTACAAAAAGGACTCAATAAACTTTAAGCATTTAATGTAACTAAGATGAACCCTTAAATATTTAAACGATTTGAAAGCTGTTGCAAGGAGTCATGGAATGAAGACTTTACAGCTTATGAAAGCATTTATTGTTATCACTACAGTTGTTCTCAAAGTACACAAAGTGTACACCTTACAATATAAAAACAACCCTGAAATTCTGGTTATATTAGATGGATTAGTGGACATTTTCCTCTAAAAACATGTCATTGATGGTTAATTACAATTGGCAAAACTTGGAAATTTCCCTCCATAACACTGAAATGTAACCTAAATGAAAAAATTACCAGGCAGCTAAGGATGGAGTTATGTGTCTGTCACTCCTGGGAAAGACTAAAGACTATGCAATCCACTCATCCAGGGCAAACAAAGGAGATGGTGTTAAAAAGAAAGGAAACAAAGGAGAAAAAAAATGGAAGGAAGGAAGGAAGGAAGGAAGAAGGAAGGAAGGAAGGAAGGAAGGAAGGAAGGAAGGAAGGAAGGAAGGAAGGAAGGAAGGAAGAAAAAAGGAAGGAAGGAAGAAAAAAAGGAAGGAAGGAAGAAAAAAGGAAGGAAGGAAGAAAAAAGGAAGGAAGGAAGAAAAAAGGAAGGAAGGAAGAAAAAAAGGAAGGAAGGAAGGAAAGAAAGAAAGAAGGAAAGAGAAAAGAAAGAAAAAAGAAAAGAAAGAAAAAAACAAAGAAAGAAAGAGGGAGGGAAGGAAAGAGGATTATTAGTAGACAGTTTCATAATTCCCAATGTCATTTTTTAGACTGTTGCTTTTTAGTGAAATAATTTTCTAGCAACTCAGTATCAGATATGTGTTTCACAAAACTTTGAACTGTCTATGAATTCTCTTTACATAGTCTTCATTGTGCTCTACAGAGAACTTTAAACTATGAATAAAATTGTACTTAAATTCTAATTTTATAGATGTAAATTTTGATATTGTTTCTGAAGAGTTAATGCTGCACCAACACCATCAAAATTTTCTACCATTCTTTCTTGGGATTTTATAATGTGGACTTTAATTCATAGACTTGTGATGCATTTTAAATTACAATTGAAAGAATTATAAGTTGTGTGAATATGACTGTCCAGTTATTAGGGAACCATGTGTTGAAAACAGTATGCATTATCAATTTTACTACAATATTTATTTGTTTTATATATTTGCATGCTTTATTTTTAAAATGTCTTTTTAATTCATGAATTTATTTACCTATCTGATTGCACATTTTGTCAAGGTTAGTATTAGTTTTCTGAGTTTTATCTCCAAATGTGGCTTGCCAGTTTGTTTTCTTTCACCATAAATAAAATCTTGAAATCTATTTTCCATTAGTGACAATATAATGTCCAAAGTTTTCAAGATGTATCATATATTCATCTATATTTATTGATTAAAATAATTGAAATCATGAAAATATTAAATATTGTTTTACATAAGTTTTGGTTATCCCTTGCTATCTTATAAAACTGAAGTTTATTAGCACAGTTTAGTTCTTTTCTCCCTGTATTCTGCACTGATTTTATTAAACATCTGATTTTCAGAAGTTATGAATGGTAATAACTTGCATTTCACCTTAATTTTTATCTTCATGAATTAATAGGAAAGTGAGTCAAATGTACTAACCACATGTTCAACAGACTTGCTACTTGAACTTATCACTTGTATTCATTTTGTTTCACATGATATTTTAAAGATATACATATATATTTATGTATGCATATGTATATAAAATATACTATCATTTCTTCCCTTTCTATTTTTCTTTATTATTTTACTTACTATATAAACCAGGACTTACAGCATGATGTTAGGAAATGCTATTCACCATTCTGGTTTACTAGCAAAGTTTTGATTATGCATCATTAAATATTATATTAAATGTAGAGGGATTTTTTAAAAAATAATTTAAATGAAATACTTTCTGTCTTATTTTTGGTTTATTGAGAATTTTTGTCATCAATATATAATTTTGTATGAATTATTCATACATTTATAATTCATTTAATTGTCAATTTATAAATTTCTTCATCAAAGTAAGTCAAACAAAATTTTAACAGATATTTATAGATATTTATTATTTTTTGTTAATTCATCAAAATGTTGATTATTTCCAGTAAATATTCATTGACTATAGATTTTGTAACGATTTAATATTGTGATTCTCTTCTCTCATAATATGACTCAATGCTTCTTTGTCCAATAAGAAAACTTAAGCTTTGACAAGTAAAAACAAGCATTCAAGTCCAAACATTTGGAAACTATAATTAAAGAATGTGCTAACTTCATTATATGTAACATATGCTTGCTTCCTTGCATTTTAAAGATGTTTATTGAGGGGCTGGAGAGGTGGCTCAGAGGTTAAGCCTCTGCCTTGCAGGCATAGGGTCCTGAGTTGGGATCCTAGACCCCATGTATAGAAGCCCTGCAGAAGCTAGGCGTTTTTGGTCCTAGTAGGGCAGAGCCTGTGAATCCTGGGGCAGAGTAAACAAGGAGGAGGGGGAGGCGGCCCATGGTGGTTCCCGAATTCGTCCCTGCTTCTATACACACACACACACACACTTACATACACATACTTACACACACCCACACATGTACGCACAATTTAATAAATAATAAATGATAAAAAAAAGTTTATTGAGCTGGAGAGATTGTTCAGGGTTTAAGACTCTACTACCAAGGCTGACATTAACGCCAATGGGAAACTGCTGATGCCTGTACTTCCTGCCCTGTTAGGCATGTCCTGGAAAATTTTAGAGTAAAGCAAAAAATGATGCAGAAGAAAATCCAGAATTATTCCTGAGGTCACCCTTGGTCCTAAACAGGGACACAGAGTAGTATGTTGTGATACACACATAAACACACACATGCATGCACACACACATAAAATAATTATTATGTGCCCTATTGCAAGATACTATGACTTGCCATTTATTTCTCTAGCCAAGAATCACACAAAATACACAAAAGTATGAGTGTATAGGATACACTGAATTCTTGAGGAAACAAATTGAATATCAGGAGATCATTGAAACAATTCTCTCCCAGATGGTCAGTAGACAGATGATTATTAAAGTTATCTCTGAAATTTTCTGCAATATCCTCATATTCCATTTATTCAAATTTATTTGTCACTTTTAATCTAATGTTCCACTCCATAGATTAAATCTTTCTTGTTTATTGAAATTTATCATCTAAAATCTTTAAGCACATGCTTTTTTTTAATTTTTAATTTATTATTTATTCAATTGTGTGTGTGTGTGTGTGTGTGTGTGTGTGTGTGTGTGTGTGTGTGTAGAACCACGGACGAATTCGCGAAACACCATGGACGCCTCCACCTCCTCCTTGTTTACTCTGCCCTGGGATTCACAGGCTCCGCCCTACCAGGACCAGAAACGCAGGCCACCCCCGCTTCCGCCTGGCGTCTATACATGGGGTCTAGGATCGAACTCAGGACCTTCTGCCTGCAAGGCAGAGGCTTAACCCCTGAGCCACCTCTCCAGCCCCAAGCACATGCTTTTGTTTGTTTGTTTTTACAAAATAATGTTTATTGTTTTGATTTCTGCTTTTACTTTAACTCAGGCATTTTCAATTATCTCTATTTTTGTGAGGGTGTGTAGGAGTGAGTCTGTAACTGTAGAAGAATGCACTGTGTGTGCCTATGCAGCGCCAAGTGTGATTTAAAAAATAAGCCCAGATTGCTCTACCTCCTTATTTCTTTACTCAGGGATTTCCCAAGCTCATTCTCCTAGGATGGAAATGGAGGGTGGCACCATTTTTGCCCTGGATTTTTGCAGGGGATCTGGAGACCAAACTCATGATTTTCCATGTGTAGCAAATGCTATCTCTCCCTAGGCTATCTCTCCAGCCTTTCAAGTCTCATTTTTGCATGATAATACTGTCTGAGTGATAAACATTGTTCCAAGGAAATTTTGTAATTCATAATGGTACTTTAGTTACTAAAGGTAAATGACATCAATTTCAGCAAATAAATAAAATCAGGAATGTCTGTTGAAACCAAGAATGACTAGACAGCTAATAGAGAAATAAAGACACATGCTATATAGGTATCAAAGAATGAAAGTAAGGCAGAATTCTGGACAATGTCTCACAATTTTTTCTTCAGTAAATATATGCTTTCTTCATGTGAAACAGGCATGATATCATATTCTTTTATTTTCTATGTCATAATACTTTACAATATTTATTCTAATAATATTGTTATCTTAAGACAAGTGCTCCAAAGTGGTATTTCATGGTTTGAAATGTCATTCATCATTTACAAGCTCATATGTTTGAATCCTTAATTGTTTGGAAAGGTCATGGAACCTTTAAGAGGTGGAATCTTGCTGGAGGAAGGTGATCACAGATAGTGGGCCTTCAGGTTAATTAATCCCACCAAACTTCCCTGAGAGGGCTATTCTTGCATGTTTCTGTTTTACAGTTCTCAACCTTCTTGAAGGTCATGATTTAGGTCACCTCTAGCTTCTGTCAGCCAGCCATGCCTTTCTTGTCACAGCAGACTGAACCTCCCCTTTGTAAATGTAAGCTGATTAAATCTCAGATTCTCCTCTTAAATTGGTTGTACCTCAGTAATCCTCACAACACCAACACTAAATTAGTACAGAAATTGGTACCAGAGGTACCACTGGTATGAGATTAAGAGTATCTGGTACCAAACATCATATTTTTTGAAAATGAGAGAAATTGATACAGAAAGTGGAGTGTTGCTGTATAAGACAATGAGAATCTGGTACTAAAAAGTGAAGATGCTGTTTGTGAAACTGAAAGAAGTTGGCATTCAGCAGTATAGCCATTGCTGAAATGTGGCTAGTGTACCTTTGGAACTGTTTGTTGGGAGAAATATGGAGAACTTTGGGACTTTTCACAGGGAAAACTTTTGTGTCTTGAGGAGTGGGCTGAAAAGGCTGTTCTTGTGTGAGCTTGCAAGAGAGCAATACTGTGGGAGACACAAAAAGTGGGAGCCCAGGTTATGATGGTACAGAAGGGAACAGAGTCTGTGATTGGAAGTGGATGAGTGGGAAACGGAGTTATGAGTTGGGAGAGAATTTAGTGAAGTTTTGCCTTCATCTTGAAAACTTGCTTGAAGTTAAATTTGAGAGTTTGGAGGAAGAACTTCAAGACAGTCTTGATACTGTGGCATAACTATTCTTTAGTGCTTTTGTTCACAGTTATGAAAACAGAGCAAGAATTCAGGCAGAAGGTAAAAACTGAGGATTGATAAGGAAAAATAAAATGCCAGCTGTCATTAAAAAGATTAGCTCCATTGATAAATCAGCATCTTCTATCAATTTGTATAATAGGAGAGTATCTTTCCTAAGGGCAAGATCCTCTGGGAAGTTTCTCACCCATAAGAATGCAAAATCTTTTGAAATGAAAGAAATAAAGGATGATGTTCCAAAGGAAAGATCTGTTTCCCCTCTGAAGCAAATGTCCAAGTAAGAGAAATATTCTTTCCCACATCAACACAAAGAAGCTAAACAAGCACTGATTTTCCATTTGGCCATCTTAGCCAGTTATCCAAGTGATCTTGCCTGTGATTAGTTCAGTAAATGTGCAACATTTGGAACTACAGAACTTGTTTGTTCTGCTGGTTTACAGTCTTATGGTTGACCAGTCTTTCATGGATATGTCCCTATTCTGTCATTTCAGAATGAGATCTATTCTATGTCATTGTATGTTGAAAGTTTGCAACTTGTCTTTTGATTTTACAGGAGGCTGTGGACTTTGGGCTTTTGGACTGTGTTGGACTACTGTTGCAGTCTATGGGATTTTTAAAGTTGGATTGAGCATGGTTTGCATAATGAAATATCAGGGAGACTGTCATAGTTAAGCACAGGTGTCAACTTGACTCTTGAGGGTTTGAGCTCTGGGCACAGGTGTAGAGAGTTGATGGTTGAGTTAAGCCCAGAGCAAACCTGAAGGAGATTGTCTGGCTGCTGGGGAAGACCCAGCCCATAGTGGGTGGGATTAGGCCCTGGATAAATCACAGAGAGCTGGTTGAGAGAGTTGGCATCCTTCTGTATACTTGGCCAGATATGCTGGTCTGGCAAGTAAGGATTGTCCATCTCTCAGCCGTTATGGTGGCCAATTCCCTCGGCCCTGGTGTTGGTGTGTGTTCTCCCGTCAAACTGGACTATGAACTGTAACCGGACTATCGTAAGAAAGTAAACTCCTTGTTCCCTTAAGCTGTGTTCTGGTCATTTATCAGCAACCATGCCGGCGGACTGCCACAGAGACTGTGTGGGCAAAAAGTAGAGTTCCATGGTTTAAAATGTGATTTGATACTTACAAGCTCATGTTTCTGAATCTTTAGTTGTTTGGGAAGGTCATGCCAACTTTAAGAGGTAGAGTCTTGTGAGAGGAAAGATGTCACAGGAGAATGGAAAACACAGAAAAGTAGCTGGTACATGGTGTACAAAGCAATTATTCCTCACAATAAACAGTGCTTGTTCAAATTTTCCAAGTAAGGTCCACCCTAAAGCCCTCTTTTTCTCAAGGCATCTATTGTCTAATACATCTCAAAGCAGCAACAGTGTTTGGTTAGAAGTATTATTATGTGACAGTTAAATAAGAAGTATTCACTTGGTGGTTTGCTATTAAGTTTTTAAAGACTAAGAAATCTGTTCCTGTCTAGTGTAAGCTTCCTTTTCCTTGATAAGTTATCATGATAAGTTTGTAGTATCAGGCATGTGTTCTCTGAAAATAGAAAGGGGGATTAGAATCCATTCAGAGATTAAATGGTAACCAATGATTCTTGCATATCGCTGTTGCTGCCATGGAATCTTTCTAACAGAGCTGTAACTTGCAGCATTCAGCAGGGTGAGGCAATTGATATCTCTTTTTCCCCAGAGTCACTACCGTTTTTTTTTCCTCCCATAGCACTTTATAAGTCTTATCCCTTCACGTCACTCCCCTTTAAAACTTTTCTCCTGTAATAATATTATTCGCCGGTTTTGCCTGTTCTTTTTTCTCTACTACTTGGGGATTCCACATTTCCCCACTACAATCTAAGTTCTTTAGTAGTGTGTAGGTGTGAAAGAAGATACCAGTAGTAAATCATTTTGAAGTTTATATGCTAGAAACCACTTTTTTTTAAAAGAATATAATGTTTTAATTACGGAAAATGAAGACCTCATTTTCCTATCATTCATTATTCTTCAGCATTTAAGTATCAAATCAGTATTACTTTTCGGTCTACATATTATTTGATTTTTTTTTATTTCCACTCATACAAACTTAACAGGTACACCAGTCCACCCTCCCTCCAACCCCCTATCCCCCTGTGTCACCCTCCCCTCCCCCTTCCTTCCCTATCTCCCAGTGCCTCCCCCTTTCATCCCCGAGCATCCTTTAATGTGCATGCCAAACTCTCCTCTGGGTCATCCTCTCCGATGAGGTGCAACGACCCAGTGGCATTTCCCAGAACCCTTTCCTGTGTTCCTGTTAAGCATAGGAACACTACTGTGGCTGTCAATCCCTTGCCTCCAAGGATCCTAATGCCTTTAGCAAATGCTAGACTTTGTGAGGTCAATAGTGTCTTGGACACTGTGCAGGGCATGCAAAGTCCAATTATGATTGCTTCGGCCCTAACTTGTGTGTAGTATCTTGCATATCATTGATCCTCCCATCCTTGTGCTCTTACAATCTTACTGCCCCCTCTTGCGCAAATTTTCCTGAGCTTCAGGATGGGGACAGATTAGACTAGTCTAGTTCTAGGTTGTTGATATAGTCTTTGATGTTCTGGATTATGGTTTGTTGATTTTTTTTTTCAGTTTTGCTGCTCCTGCAATGCCCTTGTCTCCACCCTGATGGGTATTGGATCTCACCCCATGGCCAGAGATAAAAACCTGTTAAATTAGAGTCTTGTTATAAGAGTATATTCAAAGGTAGATGCAATAAAAGTAGGAGACCATGGTGAGGGAGGGTTCAATCGCCCATCTGCGAAATGGTTATTTTCTATCTGTCAGACTATATGCCCTCCCCTTCTGGTAAGATCATACCCCATTAGTTGTAAATGATCAGGAAGGAAAGTCTGAGAACTTAACTAGATGTCTCATTACTTACTTGCAGTCCTTGATGGTAGCCTATTTTCTCTGCAGTAACATGGTCCCCTCTCTCCTTTTTACTGGTGTGGCCCTCCTTCCCCATCCCTCCTGTTCAAAATCTTAGCAATTACTGTAGTTATTACAGAGATTTATCTTTGAGTGTCTCTAAGTGGGTTGCTAGAAACCACTTGTAAGGGAGCACATGCCTATCCATGTACAACTGCACATGCATTGTATTTCTCAAGATTACTGACAAAATCTCTTGAAAATGCTTAGTCTTTAGTGTTCCATAACAAAATATCATAATGTAGATTACATTTTACAACGTAATTACAGATTAACATTACATTATATAACAAAAATGTCTTCTTAGTGCAAACCATACTCAGTCCAACTGTAAAAGTCTCAGTACAGACTACATTAGTAGTCCCAGCACATTCCTAAAATCCAAAGTGTGACACTACTGATTCAGGGAGGCCCTAGCTCGGGTTCCTGAATCGAGGAGGTCTGGCTACAGACAAGCTTGAACAAGGAACCATACAGGCAGAGGGATGAAGAACCAATGGGCAGAGGGATGAACAACCAATGGGAAGGAAGGATGAACAATCAATAGGAAGAAGGGATGAACAACCAATGGGAAAAAGCAATCTAATCTGGACACCTAGTAAACAGCTAAATGATTGGTGGCTGCTCCCCCCCCCCCCGCGAGCAGAGGGGTGGCCACACCTGATTGCACCCCAACCCTATATAAGCCCAAATACTTCCTGAGTAAAGTTGAGTCTGCAGCCAACTCATCCTCTGCCTGCTGCTTCTCGCCTAATTCTTGGGGTCTGGGTGGTGACCCCATAGCTGGCTCACCCATTTGCCTTGTGCCCATTGAGGCCCTGCCATTTCCCCTCTTTCCCCCGTTTGGCCCAGTGGGGGACTCAGCAACATCTGGCGCTCCAATGTGGGGCTGCCTTCGGTGTAGATGAGATACCTACTCTGGTAAAGTTCAGTAAGCGGCCCCTTAGTTTTGTGTTCCTGTGCTTATTGTGCTTGAAGGTGAGCAGGTGGCCCCCTCCTCTTTCCCTTTCCCTGTTTGTCCTTAGGAACACAATGTCTTGCATGATTTGCTGATAATCAAGGAGTCCCAATTGCTCATTTGATTTCCCCATGATCAAAGAGCCCCTCTAAATTAAGGCTTTTCCCAGCGAGTTCACATGAGAAATTGGTCCCCTCAGAACTCAGAGCCCAGGTTCGAGTATATTGAATCAGCCTGACTGGGGGGCATACGGCCCGGGGGAGTAATGCACCCCTGAAGTCTCTCACTAAGCACAGGGCACTTAGATCAAAAACACCTCTGTGTATGTGCTGCACTAGGTTTCTCCTTGGATGATCGTTACCCTTTTAGAAGTTGTGTGCACTTTGACCTTGGTTCTAGTCATTGCCTTTTATTTTCTGTGCTTTTTTCCATTGTCCTCTCACCTCCTAATCATCTCTGTTCCATTAGCGAACCTTTCCTCTCCATAATGGGTAATTTACCATCCTATCAGAAGGCACCCCAGCTGACTTCTCTTAAGGCTCTATTAGACTTATGTAGGATCAAAGTGACACAGAAGGACTTAGAAGATTTTTGGGAGGGAGCTTTAATCTTAGCTCCTTGGATTTCCCCAGAAAATGTCTGGGACCCACAGATTTGGATGAGAATGCTCATCCTGGCCCATAAGAGGGAAGTCCAGGAAAGCCATATCCTTCCGGCTCCAGTTTGTTCCCATCCTCGACATCGTAGCAAGCCTTAAAGGATTCTCCACTGAGTAAGTGATTAATTGCTCTAATGTAACTTGTGGAGAAAATCCAAATTAGCCCTATGTTCTTCCTCCTGATCCTTCCCCTACCCCTCCCCAGTCAAGACTCTGCAGAGGACTCACAGGTGGGGGAGCATTCCACCCCCTGCTGACATCCCCTTCCCTCCTCTTTTTCCTGTAGCTCTTGACTCACACTCCTTCCTGGCTGTATTTTCTGCTTCAGATCATACTGGTCTCCCAATATGTGTCTTGAAATCTCTCCAAGAGACTAGAGGCCACAAGGTTAAGACTGCTGGCCTGGAGGAATTTTAGAATGAAGCTGTGGTTTTAGCACCTTGGATCCTCCCAAAGAAAATGTGAGAATGGACCTATGGATGATGATGCTATTTCTTTCTAGAAGTTTTTCATAATTAAGCTAAGCTGCCGGATTTAACTAATATGAGGTCTTGTTTTAAATAAGGTTTTCCTAATTGTTAATCTGCCTTTGATAAAGCTTTCAAAGGTAATTTTAAGACAGTTGCTGGCAAATTGCACAGTTGCCAGTAAATTGTTGGTCATGTGCTTGTATGTTTATATGTTCTGTGTTTACATTTCATCTGCCTTCTTGTGTTTCATGTGCTTGTATGTTTATATGTTCTGTGTTTACATGTTATGGGTCTTGTGTCTGTGGCCACTTCAATTTTTCTTTCATTTGTGTTGCACACTAATATAAAAATTTTGGCATGCCATTTTTAAATACATGTATGCATACTTAAAAATAAGAACAAACAATTTCGATAACATCTAAGGCCTTAACTACTTATGTTTTATATTGATCACAAATATTTGTCTAATAGATGGTAAGTTTTTTTTTCATACGTTTTCTTACAGGTTTTTTCATATATCCCTGAAATAACAAAGCTTACTTTCCAAGTCCTCAGATCATCCATTCAGGCCTTGGATATTCCTAAAATCACCAAAGGTCCATTGTAAGCCTGGTCTATTCTCCATTGAAGCTACGACTTACTAATGTAAAATTGTTAGGTTCTGATTTATGTCTTCCCAGCTCTTCTAGATCGTTTCTGTGCCTGTGCTGCCTACAGCCCCTCCACCTGCTCCTGCCCTGACAAAATCTCCTTCTCTCTGTCACTGCTTGAGTTCCCCTTTGGGACCATGTGAGTTCCCCTTTGGGACCATGATTCCTTCTCTGCGATGGTCTCATGATTGGTAGTCAATGATGGGTAAGGCTCCACACGAGGGTGGTTACCAGCTTAAGACAGGCACAGTCACCTATATTCCATGCAGCTGCTCCCCTCCCCTCCCCTGAGCATACAGGTGGCCACACCTGATTGGACCCTGACCTTATATTTGTCCAAACCCTTCCTGAGTAAAGCTGAGTCTGCAGCCAACTCATCTTCTGCCTGCTACTTCTCACTTGACTCCCAGGATCTAGGTGATGACCCTTCACCAGCTTGCACATTTGCCTTGTGCCCACGAGGCCCCTCCATTTCCCCTCTTCCCCCCGGCTGGTCCGGTGGGGATTCAGCAACACCAAAGTCTCCGATAAAATCAAAAGATGAGTTACATACTTCCAACATACAATGGCATAGAGTAAACATTCCCATTTCAAAAGAAATGAGTGGGCAAAACAGGAAAGGGAACAGAAATTCTATGAGCATGTCATAGAAATTTAAGCATCCATGAGAAAAGTCCCATATATGTGATCAATAAAGAATCAATGAAATTGGTCAGAGTAAACCACTGGTAATGATACAGCCCTGCAAACAATCCCAGGATTTTTGGAGTTTATAAGCAAGGACAGAGATATAAGGCATGAAATCTTCAATGTTCCTTACATAGTCTGGCAAATAAGTAAGCAACATACATATCTATATGAGACTTGAAATGATTTAAAACATCTAAAATCAGTGACAGTGCCATGTCCTTATCTGACCATTCTGGTAGACAAGGTCCCGGTTTGGAAAAGATGCATTCAAAGAAACATCTTTTTTAAAAAAGGATATGGCATTAATAAGTAAAATATGGGAATTGACAGGTCCTGGTGTTTCTGCTCAGTTCAGGCTTAAAGGCTGCTCACTGGGGAATGTCATAGTAACACCCATGGGGAGGTACTAGGGATTCCTCCCTAAGTAATTTAAGTTTTGCCTGTGGCAGGAGGAATTCTTCTGGGAATTGAGTGTATCTCCTGTCCCTTCTTAGGTTTTTTTGGGTCTAGCTTCTTGCACCCTGATCTAGAGGAAAGAGCTTGTTTTTAATATTAAATCAAAATTCTAACTGGAAATTTCACATCTAGTCACACACAGTAAGTAGATTTTTAGCCAGAATGTCTACATTGATTTTAAAGAAATTAGAAAGTAACTTTAAGAGTCTTAAAACATAGGTAGGTAAAATTCCCACCTATAAACTAATTCAGAGATTCTATAAATATGAGACTATGCCATTTGGTCACTAGAATCAGTACACAACTATTTCTTATAGAACACATAAGTTAATAGAAAACAGTAATAAGATAAATGCTAATATAGTTTCTACCATAGTGACCTAATATGAGCCAGCTTATATGACAGCAGCTAGAATTTGTCCTCCAAAAAGAAAAATTAATGTATAGTATGTGCCCCCCCTCCAACAGATGCACCTTTACCAGTCACAAAAATACACAATAGATATGGAACACATATAGTTAATTGTGGTGAAAAACAGTTCCTTATTAAAAGCAAAAAGAGCTCAGACCTCTTCAGTATATTTTAACTAGTCTTAAATGCAGTCTCTGTCAAAACAATGATGCCTATGTGGGCTCAGACCTTGTAGCTATTTGGTGGAGCATTATAGATTAGCTAGATTTGGAAATACTGGGATAATGGCTCTGTAAGGGCCTTTACCCTCAAGCAAAGGGTTAGGTTCTTAAAAAATGTTTATCCTGAATGTGATTTCTGCTGACTAGGAGAATGCCTGTCTGTTTGCAGGTGCAACATTCTTTACCCTGAAATTTTCTAATATAAAAGCTGTCACAAAGTTTCAATAAAATGGTTCAGATTCACTCAGCCTACAGAGTTGTGTGTGTGTGTGTGTGTTTTCCATTCGCTGACTCCTTGCTTTACCTTAGTCCGGCAGGAACCCTGGTTTGGAGGTTGCGGCTCTGGTCTGTGGCATAACAGATTTTAAAATTACAAACAGTATAAACGCTGATGTACAAATAAATTCATTAGCACACGTTAAAAGCAATATCAATTTAGACCGACTAAGAAAAACTTTAATCAATTATTGGATAACTTCAAGCCTTTGTAGTTAAGACACTGATATCTAAGATGATAAACTAAAAATAAAATAGGAATACAAACAATTGAGTAGGCATTTTATTGTTTATGTATCATGGGCAAAGGTATGTTCAGAGATTTAGGTTATGAATCAGAGCAAAATGTGCAATGGGGTGAGTTATTAGGCAATGTGGTCATGTCAGAGTGGGTAAGTAAATAAGGTTACTGGCAGAAACAGAACTAATCTGCATCTCTTTGAAAAAATGACTAAAGTATAATTTTTTGTCAATCTCATCCAAATGTAAGATAACATGACAAATAAGTATCAATTTCTTTATCTCATTACAATAAGCAAATTTTATTGATTAAAATTCACTTTTTATTATATTTTTTGCTAGATGTAAAGCTCAATAAGTACCTCCTTCTTCTGCCTTCCACTTCTCTTCCATTATCCCCCATTGAGCTCTCCCTACCTTCCCACTCTTCCCACCTCCCTCTTACCCATTTTCCTTCCCTCATCCTTTCTTGGTGCTTCCTCCTTTCCCCCTTCTCATACTCCAGAACATGTTTATGTGGGTGTTGAATTTCCCTCTAAGTCCTCTATGCTAGTGAGGGTTCAGGATTCTGGCATAGCTTGGGACCCCTTCCTGGGCTGTCTGCTAGTATGGGAACGCTATTATGACTGTTTAATCCCTTGCCTGTATGGGATTAACATGCTTGTGATCCATGTTAGAATTTGGCGAGGGGGGATGTTGACATGTCAGCCATTGTGCATGTCAGGCAAGGTCCAATCATTGTGGCTATATCCTGGTTGCTGCAGCCCTGACTTGAGTGGAGCATTTTACATATAGTTGGTCTTCCCCATCTTTAGGCTCTTACAATCTTGCTGACCCCACTTTCTCAAGGTTCCCTGAGTTTTAGAATGGGGAGAGATTTGGCTGTTCTCATTTTGGATGAATAGTTCAGTGTCTTTGGTGTTCTGGGTTATGGCCTGTTGTTGTTTGACGTTTTGGTGTTTCTGCACTGCCTTTGACTGCATCCCAATTAATATAGAAGGTCATCTCCTTTGAATAAGTTAGTGGGTTTGGAATTAGTATACACTTATTAAGGAGTACATATATTCCATTGTTAAATGTACCACATTTTCATTATCCATTGATCAACTGTTGGGCATTTGGGTTGATTCCATGACTTTGTTATTGTAAATAGTGCTGCAATGAACATGGTTGTGCTCCTGTCACTTTAGTGAATTGCTGCATTTTAGGGGATTATTCCCAGTAGTCATATGGCATTTCAAGCCTTAACCTTTTAAGAAATCTCCATACTGATCTCCAGAATGGTTGTATAAGTCTGTCAGCATTCGGTATTGTCTGTATTGTGGACTTTTGTCATCCTTATGGGGTAAAAGGGATCACAGGCTTCAGGCAGTAGGATCTGTAGAGGCAAGTGGTAACACAATCATAATAGAGTTCTAATGCTAATGGACAGCCCAAGAAAAGCTTCAAGTTATGCCACTGAGTCCTGAACCCTCACTAGTGTAAAGGACTCACAAGGATGTTCAGTGCCTACATAAATGGATGCTCTGGGGGATGGGAGTGAGAAAGAGTAGGTGCCTGGAGAAGGGGAGGCAAGGAAGGAGGTGAGTTGGAGGAGGGAAGGAGGGAGAGTAAAATGGGGAATGACAAGGGAGTAGCGTGAAAAAGAAGAGGAGAGATTATTAATTGATTTTATATGATTAGGCAATTATAAACTGTGCAATTAAAAAATATATGAAAACAAGAGTGAAGCCAAGTCAACAAATCTGTTTTAACCTTGTGAATTCCTGAGCAGAGGATTCAGTTATTTTGTGATCACAAAAACTATGAGACAATAAATGACTGCCATTTTAATTTGCTAAAAAAAAAAGTTCTGACAGAAATGCAGCTCTTTGTCAAATATTAGCATATGTAAATAACTGTGGGGGATGCCTAACAAAAGCAGTAGCAAAAATGTGTCAGACAAAGTAAAGAACAATATCTAAAATCTTCATGTTATACATCCTAAAATTAAAAAAAATAAACTCCACAGGGTTATACAGTCATCAACACATTGAGGACCTTTATTTTGATTATTAAAACTGTAGGCAATCTTATTTAAGAGATAAGGTGTCTTTGTGGCATGGGAAATATTAAAATTCTTGATTTGAAAATGTGATTCAAAGAAAGTTTTCTGTACAATCATCTTTTGGAATGTTTTTATTACAGACATATTGGATCATAGGACAAATGTATTTGAAAAGATAACATCTCACTATTTTAATTCTGATGCACAAAAGTGAAGTCAAATAGGTGACTCACTTGATTTTAAGATTCTCAATAGAAATATGCAAGATGAGTCAGAATTGCTCTTGTACATAGTAAAGAAAGAGTGATACAAAGAATGACTCAGGATTTGAGAGAAACCTTGGAAATATCTTAATGCAGTGAAAGATTTGAGGTTTTTCACATTTAGAGTAACAACTACAATGAATCCCAAAGTAAGTGCAAAAATCACATGCAGCAGTAAATTTTTGATGGAATCATTTGAATAAACTTTATGCATTAATCCAAGATGTCAATTTCTGTGAATGTTGCAGTTGGAAACTGTGTATTGCTAAACAATCTCAATATTCATATGTAAGTAAAAAGGTTTCGGGACAGCAAAAACACTATCCTAAGTAATAAAAATACTACTGGCAGTATTATATAAGATTTCAGTCTATACCACAAAATTGTAGCAATAAAAAGCATGCTACCTGGCTCCAAAACAGATATAGATCAGTGTATTAGAATTGAAGACAATTATAAGCTTATATACCTGCAGTGGAATGATATTTCACATAGTTTCCATAAAAAAGTCCATTGGATATAGGACAGCAAGTTCAACAAATAGTCCTTGAAAAATGGATATCCATGCTGGATCCATATCCATCACCCTGCATGAAAATCAATTCTAAGTAGATCAAAGATCCCCATGTTTAACTGAAGAATATATGTATACACATATATGAGACTTGTAAATCTTGAATTTATTTACTTGACTCTCTTATTACAGGGGTCTTAAATGGAACTCTGTTCTATGACTTTATTTTTAGTGTTTATGTGTCCATTGCTAATAAATGCAATGTATGTCTGTATGCTTACCTGTGTTATAATCCTAGTTATCTAGTTAATGATGGTAGCATCTCATTTTAATATGCTATTTTCATAATCATAAATAGACAGTACATATTTCACAATAATGGGGATAATTTTAGTTATCTTTAGAAGCAATATGACTGTGTGTGTGTGTTGTGTGTGTGTATGTGTGTGTGTGTTGAATTTGTTTATTTTTTTGTGGCCAGAGATCAATGTCAGGTTTTTTGCATACTGTACTGTATCTTACATTTTTTCAGTTTCTTACCTACATTAGCCTGCTCATTCTGCTAGACATGCTAGATCTACCCCTGGTATTTCAGAATGTGTTGAGTGTTCTAGTGCCAGGCTCTCAGCAGCTAGTGCTGAAGGGAGTGCTGATCCAGCCAGGCACAACCTGGGGCTGAGCAGGATGATGAGTAGTTGCCAGCCTGGACCCCCCTCACCACCAGGGAAAGACACACCACGCCGGAGATCTGTCGAAGTAGGAACCGACTTTATCCAACAGTTAGGCCCTTATATACCCCACCTGACATCACATAAGTCCTAGCGTGAGTCTTTGCTGATTGGCCCTCTCAGCTAGGCAGTTTAATGGCACCAACTGTAGAAGGCGTAGTTTTGCGAGATTTGTAGTCTCATGAGATTATTATGGGCTAGTGGGGCATTACTATGGGCCAGTTGCTGCTGCAACCTAAGGCTATATTGCATCAGCCACAAGGCTGTGCTGAATCATGCTGGTGAGGCAGCGTAAACAGGTCATGAAACTCTAGCCAGGCTCAGGAAGTTCCAACAGCCCTTGTCCAGAGTCTCAATGAGGCCCAACATTCTAGCTACTTTTTTTTGGTTCTAACTTTTTGTAAGAATGCTATCTGAATTCAAATTCTAATAGCTTGTTTAATAAGTACTTTAATCAGAGAGTCATCTCCTAGACCTTAATTGTTTCTTACTTTGATTTTATTGTTAGCATTACTATTTGAATAAAATTGGCAAGAGAATATGTTCTAATTTTCCCATCAGAAAAAAAATCTTAATAAATGTAGTATTAGTAACAGATTTCACATAAATGCAAATATTTTCCAAACTGAGAAACTTCTATTATATCACCAGTCTATGAAAAGTTTTGCTTTAAACATGTTTTGAGTTTCATCACATAACATTTCCATGCGAACCAGAATAATCATGTTCTTTCTTTTCTACTTCCAGTCAATAAAACATGAACTACATGGACATACAAGCTTAAACCGTATTAATGTAGGATTAATGTACATTAAGGATTGATCAATGATAGTATGAAAACCTAGACATGAATTATACATTTTGTGGAACATTGGTTTTGGATTTTGGGTACATATATATGAAGATGTAATGGGCTGTATTATATAATTGTGGTTTTCTATCTTCTGCATCGAAAGCAAGTAATGATTCTACTATTTTATTCAATTGCATGTTAAAAATATAAAGTATATTTTATTATTTTGTACAGAAAAAGAATGTTTTAATTATATCTTAAAACAGATTCATGTAATTAAGGGAAATATGCTGGAATCTGTTTTACATATAAAATTATGTATACGTTGTCTTTTTACAGAGTAATTAGCATTTAGGGAGAGGGTATACAGATTATTTTTCACAAGGCATGATTATTTTTATTTATATAAGGATGAAATGGTTTATTCTTCTGCTCCACCTACATTTGTGTATATTTATTTTTATTGTTAGGTTTTTTCTCTTCTATTATCCTCCAGGTTTTTGCTAAATATTACATCAGGTGACTAAATATTAAGGTACATTCGTTATATATTTGTCTGACACACAAGACAATTTTCAAAAAATTTTATTTCCTGCCTTTTTATTAGTTTTAAAATATACTCAAAAGTGTTATGAGAAGAAAACCATGTGGAAGTTGTTATGCATTTTTTTCTAAAAGGATATTCAGATTCTTCATATCTGCTGTTACAGTTCTTGAACAGGAGTAAACATGACAAGCCATGGTTGGAGGACACAGGAAAATAATTTGTCAGTCATGATTAAGATTATTTCCTGTACTGTGCCAGAACACAGATATTTTATGACTAGAAAGTTGTTTATTTTCTTAATTAAGTGTTACATGTGAAATATTCTATTTTTAAATATATGAGTTCTTCATTGCAAATAGCTAACAACCATATTATCATATTTATTTCATTAATTTTTTCTTTATCAGAACATGTGTGCATTATCTTACCTCAAAAGCCAAGTGCCAGAAAGCCAGAAGAAAGATGAATATTAGTGAGGTTCCTGGAATTGTAGGCATGTTTTTGATAACAAAATACTTACTTGTATTTGCAGAAACAATTAAAGTAACTTAAAATTTTTAGAATACATAAAAAGTATTTTTATATTTATTTATCATTTCCTATCCACCAATTAAAAGTGATTCATAATTTCCAACTATGTACAATTAAAGATATTTACTAATATAAATTACTTAAGATCAAAAGTCATACAGATATAACTGAAGTCAGTGTCAAGGACTATGGAAACATTCATTAGGCAGTTAATTTTTAGCAATTTAGTTATTGTTTTTAACTTAGGTGAAATTAAATTGCATGAGACACCCTTTGGAAATGAATATATGCTGCAAAAATAATCAAAATACAATGTTCCATGACTCAAGTAAGAAACAATAAATTTCAAAATGTGGGACAACTGATCAATCTTTGCAGAAAAATTAAACCTCTTTCTTAAAATCTAGATGAATATCTAAAATTAATGATAACTTTAAATATTTTCTTACAATTGACATTGAAATAACATAAGGTCCATTTGCATGATCTTCAAATTCTTTTAACTTTCATTTTTATTATATTTATTTGTGTGTGTGTGTGTGTGTGTGTGTGTGTGTGTGTGTGTTAGAGGGAACTCATGTTCCTATGGAAGATCAAGGGTGATTCAGGAATAAACCTGAATTGTTCCTACCTCCTTTTTACTTTCATCTGGGATTTCCCAGGCACCAACCCATAGGGTCCAAGTACAGGCCACTGCCATTGTTTCTGCCTGGTATTTTTAACCTGGGACCTGGAATCCAAACTCAGGACCTTCTGCTTGCAAGGCAGAGTATTAACCTCTAAGCCAACTTTTAAGTCCCCAGATTTTAAAATTTACAAAATTCACTATACCCATGTGGGCATTGTGCTTTTACTTCCAAAAACAGATGGATAATGAATTGTGGTTACATTTAGCTAAACATATAGTTAGTTAAGTTTGACTTGTGGAAGAAAAAAACTGGAAATTAGTATAATGAGTCAAATAATCCTAATTGGACTACACTTCAGTGTATGAAATGAATGTCGTAGTGGAGAGAAAGGAGAATATTTCCCTGCTGAAAAGTTTTAATTTATAACTAAATCAATAGATATATAAAATAAATATCACTATTGGAAAAGCAGGGTATAACTACCATTGGCAGGCTCACTGCTGGCTAAAATCACTCTAGGCATATTTAAGAAGGGACAGAGTTTTTATGACACACTAGGAAATCAGAAATTACTTTACGTTCATTAATGACAATAAACTGTTTTCAATGTTCTTATGCTGTATTTTTCCCTGTAAAATTTTTGACATTTTTGAAGGAGAAATTGTAATCTGAGGGCTAGAGACATAGCTCATCCTGCAAAATGTTTGTCATGCAAGCTTGAAGATGTGAATTTAGACCTTCAAATATCTCTTAAAGAGTAGATTCAGTGTCCTACACATCTGTTAATACTAGCACACCTATGGAAAATAGAATTAGAGATTTAGACTCTCCAGAATGAAGAGATAGGTGGGAAAGGAGAACGTAGAAATGGAGGGGGAGGGGGACAAGGACCTAAACTCATTCTGTTAGTATAAAATTTAATTTCAAAAAAGAGAAAAAAAAAGAGTTGCCAGAAGCTTAAGACTACTCAGTCTAGTGTATGTATAAATGAAGGAATCTCATCTCAAGGAAAGTGAAAAGTAGAAATATGATACCAGAAAGTTTTTTTCAGTTTCCTTATGCACATATGGTGTGCATACATACATACAATATATCACACAAACACAGATCACACAGATCACACACAGACCTTAAAATGTATACCATGAAAATAAAATGCAACCTTAGCGACTACAAAATTCAGTTTTGGCTATACACATATATATTTGCACATGGCAGATTTTCTCTGCCATCTATAATGTCAAACTTACAGTATATATACTGACTAAAATCAGAAAGATTATTTTTCATAAGATAAAATCCCAGTATTGGCATCTTATGTATATTGTCAAACAGGAATAATATACTTTTTATATTGAGTCATTTAACAACTTTATCTTATTTTGTCCATGAATATGTGTAAGGGTATTATGTCTATATGTATTAGAGAGCACTTTGTGTGCTTGAGGAGCCCCAAGGGTTACTTTGGGAATCATCCTCGAATGCTCTACCTCCTCATTATCTTGCATTTGGAATACTGTGTGATTCTTCCTTACAGGGCCTGAGGTGTAGATCATTGTCATATCTGCCCATGGGATCCAAATTCAGGTCTCTTTGCATGTAAGATAAAGGTCTTACATCTCTGCAGTCTAACCATCTTTATCTTTAATCAAGATTTTGTATGACCTGATCTTCTCATGAGTTTTTCTTTATCGTTATTAAAGTTTTTAATTCTTAATACTATATTGTTGTTTTGTTATTTTGCTCAGTTAGCATGTTGATTAATCAAATATAAATTTTCTTCTTTGAACAGGACAAATAAATCCCAGATATTTTTATTTCATTTTGCTATAACATTAATCCTGTCACTGCTGGAATAATAGTAGAAATGTATGTTTTTCTTGCTTATTCCTTCTGACAGTTAATATTGTTGCCTTCATGTACTTTAGTTATGGCTACATTCAAAACCCTATAATTTATTTCTAACATTATCAATTAAATTCATCTTTAGCGCACATAACCAACATTTACACTGATTATATAATATTACCTTTATTGTTCTATTTTTCATTTCTGTGTGTCACTTTTCTCCACTTTTTTAGCAGATGGACTGCTGAACCATAACCTCCTGAAGGAAGAAAACATTTTTTGTGGTTTTTGTTCTACATGAACATGACAGAGGTTCAGACCATGTGTTTGAGCATATAGTAGAAAACTAGATAACCTATAAAACAGAAGGACTGCTTCCCAGGTGTTGGTGGTAACTTTCAAGGAATTTACATTATTGCTATGAATGTAGCAGAAAAAAGTGAAACATGAGATGAAAAAAATGGATGACAAAATATGGCATCTTGGGGCTGGAGAGATGGCTCAGGGGTTAAGCCTCTGCCTTGCGGGCGGAAAGTCCTGAGTTCGGATCCTAGACCCCAAGTATAGACTCCGGGCGGAAGCGGGGGCGGCCTGCATTTCTGGTCCTGGTAAGGCCGAGCCTGTGAATCCCCGGCAGAGTAATCAAGGAGGAGGTGGAGGCGGTCCATGGGGGTTCCCGAATTTGCCCGTGGTTCTACACGCACATACATACACACACACACACACACACACACACACACACACACGTGCACGTGCGCACACACATGCACAATTGAATAAATAAAAAAATGGCACCTTGATGCATAACTGAAAAATAAAACAATTCTCATGCTAGCTCCTTGCAAGCCAAAATACTTTGTTATTAAATAGATAATGTAATAAGCAGGAAGTAGAAGACTAGAAGGTGAAGTAATAGTTATAATGCTATTTATCATACTCACTATTCCAAGAACTAAAATATGTATTGTATGAATATCACATTTTATATAAAAAAGTTTAAATAATTCTTATGTATTGAAAACATGAGAAATATTAAAACTGAGTCCAGAATCAAGCCAATGCTTTAACCACCTCTCTCTCTGTCTCTAGTCTCTCTGTCGATATATATATATACATATACATTTATATATGTAGTGTGTGTATGTATATATCAGAAATGTGTGACTATCCAGAAAAAAAGTCAATTTCCTAAACACAGAAATATTGAAATGATCAACAATTTGTAAACATCATAAAATATTATTTTTATTTTTTCAAAATTAAATTGAGAAGAGAGAAAGAGAGAGTACATTTTTAGAAATCAGTTCTTTCACTAGGCCATCCTAATCTCTTCCCATCCTGAAGCTCAGGAAATTTGCGGAAGAGGGAGCAGTAAGATTGTAAGAGCACAAGAATGGGAGGAGCAATGATATGCAAGATACTCCACACAAGTTAGGGCCGAAGCAATCATAATTGGACTTTGCATGCCTCTGCGCAATGTCCCACACACTATTGACCCCACAAAGTCTAGCATTTGCTAAAGGCAGCAAGATCCCTGGAGGCAAGGAATTCACAGCCATAGTAGTGTTCTTGTGCTTAAGGGAACACGGGAAAGGGTTCAGGGAAATGCCACTGGGTCCTTGTACTTCATCGGAGAGGAGGGCCTAGAGGAGAGTCTGACATGTACATTAAAGGATTCTCCAGGGTTTGGGGTGAGGCACTGGGGGATGGGGAAGGAGGGGTGAGAAGAGGGGGAGGAGGAGGGAGGGAGGGAACCGGTGTACCTATTAAGTTTGTATGAGCGGAAATAATAACAAAAATGTTAAAAAAAAAAAAAAGAAATCAGTTCTTTCCTTCCAGCATGTGAGATCTAAGAATCAATACAATTTACAAACTTACCTTTGGTGCCTTTATCTACTGAGCCATTTTCCTCTCTTCAAATGCCTGATTAAATACCATTTAATGCATTTTAATCAAAACCATATCTTTATCTTTCAAATATTTTTGTCTCCGAAGAGCTTGCTTTATATATATTGGAAAATTAATTCCTTTCTAGCAATGCAAGTTACTGAAAGTTATATAAAAACTTAAATTCACTGAAAAACTTTGAAACATTACACTCAAAAGAGATTTGTTTTGTTAACCCAATTAATAATAAATGATGTGGCATGGATTCAATCCTTTGTTAAGAAAAGTGTTTACGTTATTACACTTTTTTTATTATGACAGGGATAAGTGAAGTAAAAAATGAAGTGGTGTGTTACACATTCTGTTTTCATAATCAATATTTATAGAAAGACAACAGTCACACATTATCTGTTTAAATGGTGTTTTGCTAAGATAGATTGTAATATTTTTAAAAAATTGATATTAACTTCCTATATAAGAAGAAAAATAATATATTAGATGGCAGAGTGATATATACATCATTAATAAATATAAATACTGGATTTTTCTGGAGGACCTTTTATGTTTTAAATAATCGTCCAGTATTTAAACATTCTTTGGAAATTATCTGATGATAACACTTTATTTTTATTTAGAGTACATAACACTAGAATATGGTTGTTATTTCTTGAATTTTCTTACTCTTTTGTTCATAAAATTTAAAGACATTTTATGATCACTGAAGCATTGTCAGAGCCAGAGACAAAGGAAAGATTAAGCCAACTTTATTTGCTTCAAATTTATTTGAAGTTTGAATATAAACTGGCTACTCAATATATTTTCAAAGTTTTAAAATATTCACATAGTGAATACCTGAAGGAAATGTATTTCCTTACACAATTCAAATTCAGAATAAAAACTGAAGAATGTGTCAGATGAAATGTCCTGTAATTGATTTAAAAACTCTATACGGTAAATGCTTTATACATAACTTTTTGTTTCCCAAGACAGTTTCCTATAAAAATATATTGCATTCTGACATTTTTATCCTGTTGTGAACATGAATGTACACAGGACTCTGTAGGAGGATGTAATTTTCTTTGAGAATATTCCCCAAAGTGGTATCTATGGTATTTCAATTTTTAACATTATTATAAATCCTCCATACTGTCTCCAAAGTGTTTGTATCATTTTGCATTCCCCTCAGAAGAATATGAAAATTCCTTTCTTCTCATATCTTTGCCAGAATTTGATGTTGTTCTTGTTTTGGGTTTTTGCTATTCTCAATGGGATGAGATGATATATCAGGGTAGTTTTTCTTTGCTTTTCCCTAATGGCTAGGGAGATAGAATGATCTTTAAGATATTTGCTAGACACTTCAATTTTGCCTTGGGAATTTTTGTTTTAGCTTCTAAGACCTATTTTTTAAAATAGGCTGATAAGTTGGTATTTAATTCTTTTAATTCCTTGTATACTCTAGATATAGTTTCTCTGTACGATATGTGGTTAGTGAAGAATTTATTTTCTATTCTGTAGATTGTCATTTTGCTTTATTAGTAAAATCTTTTGCAGCAGAGAAATATTTTAGTTTCATGAAAGCCCATGAGTTGAGTTTTGTTCTTAATTCCTGTGCTTTGGGGTTCTATTTGGGAAATGCTGACCTAGGTCACTTGGTTCAAGTATACTCCCTGTTCTTCTAGGAGTATTAGAGTCTGTGGTCTAACATTGAGATCTTTGATCCACTTTGAGCTAATTTTCATACTGGGTGACAGATTTGGGTAGAATTTCATTTTTTCTACATATAGATCGCCAATGTATTCTGCACATTAATTGAATATGACATTATTTTTCCAATGTTTTTATTTGCCAACAAATGAGCAGGAATGTGATCTTATATTGGGTCTTATGTTTTAATCCATTCATCTGTAATCTCTATAGTTAATACCATGTCTATTTTCTTATAGCTCTATCTTTGACTGGAAGTGCAATACACAAAGAAGTGGTTACAGTGGACAACTTTGTGAAGTTTCTGATTTGAGTTAGACTTGTTACACATGGCCTTCATTATGTTCATACATGTTCCCTCAATCACTGGTTCCTGGAGGATTTAGCATGAAAAGTGCTGAATTTTTTTAAAAGTCTTTTTTGCATCTATTGAGAGCATTGTGTCATTTTGTCTTTGCATTTATTCACATGATGAATTGCATTTATTGATTTACATATATTGAACCAGCATTGTGTTTCTGAAATAAGCCTAGCCAGTAAAAGTAAATCATCGTTTTTTTTGTTTTCTAATTCAAATTGCTAGAATTTTGTTGAGAATGTTTAGATCAGTGTTTATTAATGAGATTCACCTAGTTTTTGTTTCCTTATTTAGTTTTGGGATCAGAATAATATTGACTTTGTAGAAATCTTTTTTAATCTTTTTAAATTTTTTTCATTTTATCACCTTTATTCTCCAAAACATTTATTATTATTTTTACCTAGTTATACCCCCCTCCTTTTGCCTTCCCCTCTCTTCTTCTCTGTAGTACCCCATGCCATTCTCCCCACTTCCTTTTCTGTCACTCCTCTTTCCTCTTCCCTCATCTCTTGCTGTTTCCTGCCTGCTCCCTCACATCCTCCAGAACATCTATTTATACGGGCTCTGAATTTACCTCTGAGTAATCTACACTAGTGAGTATTCAAGAATCAGTGGCATTTAATCATTTGAGTTTATAGTGAGTGTTACAGAGATTTACCTTTGAATATGTTATTAACTGGGTTTAGAATTAAGATCCACTTAAAAGGGAGAGCATACAGGATCTAACTTTCTGTGCTTGGGATATTTTACTCACTACAATTTCTTCTAATTCCATCCATTTACTGGCAAATTTCCTTAATTCATTTTCTGATGGCTGAATAGTATTCCATTGTATAAATGTATCATATTTTCATTATCCATTTGTCAACTGTTGGGCATTTGGGTTGATTCCTTGACTTTGTTAGTGTAAATAGTGCTACAATGAACATGTATATATTTCTGTCATTGTAGTGAACAGATAAATCTTGAGAGATTATTCCAGTAGTAGTGAGCATAGCAATGTCATATGGCACTTCAATACTTAAATTTTTAGAGACTCCCATACTGAATTTCCACATTGGTTGTACAAGCCTTCATTCCGAATTGCAATGTATGAAAATTCTCTTCTCCCCACATCATGTATAGCATTTGGTGTTGCTTTTATTATGGATTTTCACCAACCTGACTATGGCGAGATGATATCTCAAGGTAGTTTTGATTTGCATTGCTCTGATGGCTAGGGATGTGGACTTTTTAAGATACTTGTTAGCCATTTCGATTTTGTTCCTGGAATAATTTCTTTAAAGTACCATGGCCCTGGGCTATTTATGTCCTTGGTGTTTAACTTTATTAAATTCTTTGTGCACTCTGGATAGAAGACCCCTATTGATGTGTGGTTAGTCAAGATTTTCTCCCATTCTGTGGGTTAATTTTTTGCTCAGTTTACAGTCTCTGTAGCTGAACAGAAGCTCTTTAATTTCATAAGATCCCATTTGTTGAGTTTGGTTCTGTGGACTGTGCTATTGAGTTTCTATTTAGGAAATTTTGGCTTAGTCCTATCACTTGAGGGAATTCTCTCCTTTTTCAACTGGGGATTTGATAGCCTCTGACAAAATATTAAAAATCCTTGGCCACAACCTGATAAAAATACAATTAAGAAGGGAAACTATAGACCAGTCTCTTTGATGAAAATAGATGTGAAGATTCTCAAAAAAAACTTGCCAAATCAGATTCAAAAACATATCAAAAAGATTATTCACTATGATCAAGTAGGATTTATAACAGGCACATAAGGTTGGTTCAACATAAAAAATAGAATAAATGTAATCAGTCATATAAACAGATCCAAAGTCCAAGACCACATGATAGTCTCCATAGATGAAGAAAAAGCTTTTGACAAGATCCAACATCTTTTTTATGATCAAAACCTAGAGACAGTTGGAATGGAAGGAACTTATATAAACATAATTAAAACTACGTACAAGTCAATAGGAAGGATTATACTAACAGGGAAATACTTGAAGCATTTCCACTTTAATCTGTAACGTAGACAAGCCTGTCCACTCTCACCCCTTCTATTCAATATTGTGCTTGAAGTCTTAGAGCCATAAGACAAGAGAGGGAATAAAAGGGATTCAAATCAGAAAGGAAGTCAAGATATCTCTGTTTGCAGATGACACAATCATATAGCTGATTGATCCTAAAAAAACCCACCAGGAAACTCCTGAAACTAATCCATAAGTTCAGCAGAGTGGCAGGTTACAAAATAAATGTGCAAAAATCAGTGGCCTTCTTATATACCTAGGATAAAAAAAGTGAATAAGTCCTAAAAGAAACAATCCTCCTTACTATATCCCCTAAGAAATATGAACTTCCTTGGTATGAATCTATCCAAAAACATGATAGAACTCTGTAATGAAAACTTTGATACCCTAAAGAAAGAAATTAAAAAAGAAACCAGAATATGAAAAGACCTCCCATGGTCCTGGATCCACAAAATTAATATCATAAAAATGACCATTCTACCAAAACAATGCTATTCCAATCAAAATTTCAAAGCAATTCTTTATAAAGTATATCTTTATAAAAACTGACAAAACACTCTCAAAATTCATATGGAATCATGAAGCCCCAGAATAGCAAAAACAGTCCTAAATAACAAAACACTGCTAGAGGTATCACCATACCAAATCTTAATCTACACTACAAATCCATAGTAATGAAAACAGCCTGGTACTGATTCCAAAATAGACATATAGATCAATGAATAAGGGTTGAAGATCCAGACATAAGTCCACACATTTTTTTAAATTTATTTTTATTTTTCTAACTTTACAAACATATTGAGTGCTTATTCCTGCTTCCCTCCATCCCCCCTCCCTCCCATTTCCTTTCCTTTCCTTTGTAAATGCATCCCACTCTCTCCTACCCTCCTGCCTGTCTATGTCCAGGAACCCCAGGGTTCTCTCTGGCTTGTCTACTACTGTGGGCCTGAAGAAAGCCAAGTTGGTATGTTATAGGAGTATACATTTTATTATTCTCTGAATTTTCTTAGTATCAGTTGTTATAGTTACATTTTATCTCTAATCAGTCTTGATTTTCTCTATTTCCCTAAAACTACTTTAACCCTAGCTCTAATCTTAACCCTAACACTAACCCTTTTATTATATTTTGTGCTTGATTAGTTCTGTTGGAGATACTTTGCACTGAGTTTTTTATTGCACTTGGCTTAGATTTTATTTCAGATTTAATTTTTGGTTTATAATCTTTTAATTTGTATTTTCCATATCATTTAGCTGTTATTTTTCTGTTCATATATGTTCACGTGTTTATTCATCTCCACTCAGAATTTTCCTCATTATTTTTGAAGTTCCTCTCATATTTCCTTGAATATTGAGAAAAATGATTTTCATTGCTATTTTCCTGATTTTTATCCCAATAGCAATTATGGCTTGAGTCAATCAGTAAGGGGTTATTGTTTCTTGTAGGAGATGTATTGTTCAGGTATTTGGTATATTTTGTCATGTTATGATGTGACTTGGGAATTTTGTGTTAGACGTTAGTTGTTTACTTTGGTTTGTGTTGTTTGCTCTCCTTAGTCAGATGACTTTACCTATGGCAATTGTTGGACTGCCTCCTTGAATTTGGATGTGGTGGGGGTGTTTAAAGGCTAATCTAAGGTTACTTTTGGTGTTTTGGGATAACTGCAATGTACTTGGTGGACAAAAGCCCAGGTCAGATTTGAGGTGAAAGGGTTAATGATCTAGTTTTAATTTAGAAATTGATGTTTAGGAGCCATGCTTTGTGTGTGAGATTGACTAAAATATCAGAGGAGCTGCAAGACCATAGGTAGTTTGGCTACAGTAGCTAGAAATGGGTGGTTAGGGTTTAGGAGAATGAGAGCTTTTAGGGTTTGTGGAATGCAAGGATTTAACTAAGAATGGGTGAAACTATGGTAGGTTGATATAATGTATGGAATTGTTAAGAAGGAGTGGCAGTTTCCTGAGTGTAAACAGTAAATAAAATGGGTTATTTACATTTTGTTAGGGTGACAAGACTGTTCTATGTTGATTTATGTTAGTCTTACCAGTGTTTGTATGAAGTTTGCACACAGTCTTGGATTCTTAGTCATATGTGATTATCAGATTGTGGTAGAGGTGCTTTGATGTGCAAAGGTGGATACTTTTGTGGCATACATAATAATCTTCCACTGGGGTCTGCAGTTGCAAGGGATCCATAAAGTGTTTTCTTGTGTGTTGTCAAGTTCTATAATTGGTTATATAAGAATTTATTGGGCAACCTTATATAAACTATGAAAAATGTTTAATATACATATTTACTATGAACTTGATATTGATTAAATGATCTATTTATTTTAAATCACTTAGTCTTTATGAAAACATATCTATTGCTATCCATATTTTGGAGGAGAGTGGACAGAAATACGAACATAGAGAAAGACACAGATATGAAACACAGTATCTTTTGCATCTGGATCTATTAAAGATAGTATTACTAAATCTGCTTCATTCTGAGCCATAAATGCACATACACTTAACGCATTGAAGGAAATTACTCACTGAAACAGGAATCCACTTTTTTCATACATGCAAATATTCAAAACTTCTTTCTCAAGACTATAATTCTAAAATGTTCTTTGAGGACTTCATTGAATCTATTTTTCCTGCCCCCTTTTTCATTTGCTTATTCACATTAATTCATTCATTTATTTTTATTTTTATTGTTGTCTTAACCTAGTCAAAATACATATTAATTTTAGCAATAATTCACAGAATCTATTTTGCTATATAAATAATTAGCAGGACTTACATGATTTATGAAATTTGCTTATTATTCCGTGGATCATAAGTTTATCTTGATTACATGGTGAATGTCATCATACATCTGGAGATACTTACAGCTTTCACATAGTTATTTATGTGTCTATTCATGTATTAGCATAAAATGCAATTGTATTATTATATTTTATGGTCTGTTGGAAATACTACTACTTAATTTTGATATTTATATTTTAGATTATCATATTGATCTGTTACCAAAAACATGAATTTGTATCAAATTATCTACACTTGGCACTGTGAATTCCATTTAATAACCTACAGTTTTAGGGAAGAGCATTATTTACTTGTACAGGCTTTTTCCCTCAACTATATATTTTTCTTTTGTGCAAATGAATTTTGTTTTTCTATGTTTTGAATTCTTATATTATTTTATAATTTCTTACCCCTACCTTCTCTTCTTTCTCCTATTCTGTAAATCCCATTTTTCTACATTTTTGTGGTGACTCTGTCTTTCTCAAAGTTCAGCCATTAGGAAAGTGAGCTTTTTTTCTATCATTTTCTGTTCATTGCAGGTTACAAATTTGTTATTACCATATACCAGGTGACCTATAACTTTCCTTTGAACCAAAGTTTTCAAAAAGCAATTGTTCCTACTTATTTCACACCAGCCAATGATGAAAATATTCCCATTAGTCTTCTGGCAAGAGACCTTCTTCATCTTGAACACATGGTTAGCCAATGTGACTCTTTTATTTTCCAATTCTAAGAAGAAAAAGCCTCTACAGACAGTTTTGACACTATATGGTCCATGCTAAACTAAATTGATTTGCTATAGGTTATATAAGTTTGACAAAAATCTAATTCAGGACACTTCTGTCTGAAAAACCGTAGACCTATTATTTTATTTTATTTCATTCTGTTTTGTTTTGTTTATATTTTACTTATGTTTTCATTTTGGGGAGTTATGAGTAGACATGTTCACATGAATGTGCAATTGTTTGTAGGAGGGCATGTCTCATGTTTGTGGGAATCAATAGTTTGATGTCAGAAATCATTCTTGATTACTTTTCCAAATTATTACTTGAGGAATTATCCTTCAGTCAAACCTTGGGCTTGCCAATATAGGAAGACTAGTTTATCTAGCTAGCCAGCTCATTCTGGGAGGGCCTCATCTGCACATCCCAAGACTGGAATTACAGGTGACATGCCAAGTCCATCTTACATTGGCATAGATTCTGAGGACCCAAACTTCTTGCTTACTTGGCAAGGACTTTAAACATTAAATCATCTCCACAATGCCATTCACTATTTTATGATTTCCTACCGAGATTAAATTTTTATTTTTATGTTTTGAGGTGTGTTTTGTCTTTATGTCTGTGTCTGTGTCTGTATCTACCTTATGTTGTGTGCATGTACATGTGCCTGTGCCTGTGCCTGTGCCTGTGCGTGTGTGTGTGCGTGTGTGTGTGTGTGTGTGTTGGTCAAAAGTTCACATTGAGTATCTTACTTTATTGATCTCTACTTTTAATTTCATTTATCTCTTTTGTTTGTTTTGAAGCAATATCTGTCAGTGAAATTGCAGGTCACTGTCTTCACTAAATTGACTGAACAATGAGATCTTTAGGTCTACCTGTGTTTGCCACATTGCTGGAGACAAACTAGGTCCTCATCTTTGCACCATATTCCATCTTCCCAGGCTCACGGTTTAAATATCACTTTACTATGCCTTAATTTACATGTCATATGTGGCTTTCTGTAGGGAAATATTTTTAAATTGGCAAGGATGCAGTTTCATTTCTAATTAGTTCTATTATTTGAAACTCAATGAAAAAAATTGTTAGCAAACAGGTGATTACCTCATAAAATAAAATTAGTATACTCTCTCTTGCTTTAAAGAATGATTTTCTATAGAATTATAAAATAAAAAAGTGCTTAAATAATATTCTTTTGTTAATTGTTTTGCTGCTATTTAAGGTATTTCATTCAAAGGTACCACATATACCTTGTTTAATATTCTTCCAGATTTATTTTTAATATTTCTTAAGACAAACATTTTTATTTAATTTGTCTTAATGTATTAATCATTTATTTATTCAAAATGTATATTAGAGGTTTTTGAGTGTTTCAGACACAGCGTCTTTAAGTGATAGCGGGCTTTTTCCTCTATTTTTGGAAATGTGATCATCTGGAATATAGCACACATATTGCAGTTTACTGGTTGTTATTTTAGGAGTATAATCTAGATAATCAGTGTGGAAACTTAAGGCAGGGGAAAGAGGTATGACCTTACTTCCTTCTGTAATATTAGCAGATACTTCTTTCGGGATGTCTGGAGAGTGTCCTTTTATAATGAGGAGAAGAATACACTAAATCACAAGGTAGAGTACAATAGAGGTATCCCAGCCATCCATCATTTTACATTATAGAATCGAACTAAATATATTTGTTGTATCATGGTGAACTGAATGTTAGACGAATGTTTCTTCTAAGCTCCTATTTCATAGTGATGAACAGCATACTAAAAAATGAGTCAAAATGTCAGCTTACAGCAGTATTCATTTTATATTAATAAGATTGTTATTCTATATCACTACACTGAGGGTTAGTATAAGGAAAGATAGTGACGTACTTTTCAGTGCAATATTAAACAAGTTAAAACAGATCAGTAATCAGATAAGGCATATTCAAAGTAATAGTTACATAATCATTAATAAACATATTCAAGAAAAAAGTAATAACTTATTTTTGTTATTAATCTAAATAAACATATTCAAGAAAAAATATAACAACTATTATTTTTGTTTGAGAGTGTTCTTTCTAATAGTATCATAATTCTGGATTTATGAGAAAAGTCAATGGCTGGATATGGTTAATTCAGCGTTTCATATTTTAAAAATATTTATTAGTATTAAGCTTTCATAAACTTTTCTTCTGGGGTTAACATACAGGAATTGTACACTGTTAAGTGAATATGGGTTGCACATTGCCTTTGGCCTTAGGATCTCAAGCAGTTTACCAGGACTCTGTTCTGTTTCTTCTCATATGTATAGTAGAGCACCCAGAGTTTTGCATTAGGTGATAATTGTCTTCTTCAACAGAAGACATGTTTCTGATTTCTAATTTATCTATCTCTGCCCCAGTTTTTCAAGAAGAGAGGCTGGCACATGTTCTGCTTTGCTTCTGAATTTCTGCATATTTGTGGCTTTGTGGTGAGAGCACAGAAGTTGCTGTGAGCTTCTGTCTGCAAGCTTTGTTCGTCTTATTTGGAAATTCATAATTAATTTGATATCTCATTTCTACTGCTGTATATTTAACAAGTCCTTTCTACATGTTTAAAAAGGAAGGATTACATGAAAACTGAAGAACATTCAGTTACCTTGACCATTTTGTGAGAGAGCTGGTGTGCTCATTTGCTGATAGTCCTCTTCTTTCACACATATAACTAATTGCAGAACTGCTCCAGAAAGAAGACAAGTTTATTATGGAAATGGTACTGATATTCTAATGGTACATCTTGTACTTCTAATAACTGTTTTTTTATGCTTCAATTTTATGGAAAGAGAGTTACTTCTTGCTAATTAGAAATCACTAGGATATAATACTGGGATACAGGTATCTAGGGCAATTTATTGCATCCCATGCTGTCTTATTAGCAAGAAGTGAATACTTCTGCAATGTTATTTTTCCCCTTGTGGTAGTTGATCTAATTATGCAAACCTATAAAGGAAAATGTTATTTATTAGGTGTACATTTCTTTTTACTTTCCTCCTGCCGTGTGATTCTTTCTGTGGAGTTACACTGGCATGAAATTTCTATTATAAGAAACTATTCATTTCCTTGGATCCTTTCTCAGTTTGTTATAAAGGATGAAAATAGCTGCATCTATTTCAAATGATTTCCCCTGAGTAGCAAAATCTTAAAATGCTAGCATTGATCTTATATAGGTCTTAAATTAATGTTCAGCAGCTCATTAGATACAAGATACTTTGAAATGTAAATCATACACATTTTTGAAAAATTTTAATATTCATAGAAAAGTCTATTTATCTTCTTAGTGTTATGTTTGGAAAAATGATTGTCTTAAACAATAAGACAATTTATAAGGAATGTAATATAAAGTTGAGAAATATCACATTTGGATAGTTTGTGGTTATACTGATTTTTAATAGATAAAGGAAATTACCTATGTGTATATAAAGTAAGAACCATGTTTTATATGACAATAATGAACCCAGATCCATTTGTAGTAGAAAACTTTTTATCATGTTTGCCAATTTACTTTATAAAGAAGGAAAGAAAATAAGAAGGATAAAAATATTTTGTCTAGTTTACTTGATTGTCATGTGCTTTGAGTATGACATCATAGTATGAACCTGGGGTTAGGAAGCTATTTTACCTCATCAAAACAGTAAGCAGAGATAACATGGGTCTGGAGATCAGGCTTAGATATAAAGGTCATACTTAGATGCTATCCTAAGTGTTATATTTTAAAGTTCTCAGAAACTCCCAAATTAGTGCCACGCTCTGGGAACTTTGCATTTAACACATAAGTTTTTTGAATACATTTAAGATTCAAGCTATTAAAATCGTATTAGTGATGGAAGACATGTGATGAATATTATGCAAAAGGTTGAAGAGATAGGTCAGTGGATAATGTATCTGCTCATAAACCTGATGACATAAGTTCACCTGCAGAAGCTCATATGGTGAAATGAGATAACTCACTTCCATATGCTATCCTATGACCTCCACAAGTGTGCTATGGCTTGTATTGTCTCCCTTCCTTCTCCCTCCTTCTTTCTCCTTCTCCATTTCTCTTTCTCTGTCTCAAATAATTAAATAAAATATTTAAAAATATAATGTTAGCAAAAAATTCATTTTACCCTAAGACCATTGATTTTCTTAGTCATTTTAATATGGTGGGGTGTGAATTTTTCAGGGGAAACAAAAGGAGACACTCATAACAAATAGTGAACCAACTACATACCAGAAAATGATTTGATCAAGGAAGCTGAGAGATGGGGTGATTATATGAGCATAAATGACACAAACACTGTCTCAGAGCAAAACCTTCCCCATTGTAGATGACAGCAGAGGAAAGATGGCACCTTTGGAACTCTCGTCCCAACTGCATGACGCTCCACTAGATAGAATCTTCTCCAAGTTGCCTACCACTTACATAATCCTGGGAGATGAGGAGTCTCCTGAGTCATATTATTCTGAGTTTCTTGTACCTCATATATTTCATGAGCTTCATGAAATCTTGTGTGGCTTCCTAAGTCTTACGAAATTCCTATTTCCTTCCAGTACAGAATGTTTCAGATGTCAACAGAGATTGCGTGTATCTCTTAGTACCAAAGTGCAATCAATCTATTGTCAGTTTCACTCCAAGTAATAATTCTGCTGTGTCCAACAGGAATCTGATTCTTTTTCCCATAACTTTAACAATGTATATTAATTAGAAAGAACTACAAAGAAACCAAGTTTTATTGTACAAATCAAGATCAGATGTCAGACTAACTGCTAAGATTATCCAGATCAATATATTACAATACAAAGACCAGCCCTAGATCTGATTGGAATCTCCCAATAGCAGACCAGATAAAACGAACCATAGAACAGTGTGACTTAGCCTGGTTCCAGCTTCAGCCACCAGCCATGTGCCTCCATCATGAAAGACTATTTCTCCCCTCTGGGAATGTAAGCTGAATAAATCTCTCTTCCTGAAGTTGCTTGACTTTTAATGTTCTCTCCCAGCAACAGCAAAGAGTAACTATTACATAGGCCCTCACTGATAAACTCACAAAATAAAGGCAAATATGATAAACTAATTGCATGCTTTTTGACATCCTTCAGGTTTATATGCTACACTCCAGAAAGACCAATGGCTGTTATCATTGTTAAGGATGCTTCAAGTTACACTTCTAAATAGTTTTTTACCATTGGATATCACTACCAATAATGCTGAACATTTTTAATCTTCAAAACTTTTTGTACGTTTTAGAAATTATATATATTTAATAAAAATACTATTTTGATAAACATATTTATAATGAAAAGGTTAATAAAATAAACTCTCAATATATCCCCCCACTATTACCATTTCTTGTTAAAAATACCTACAATATACTTTTTAAGTGAATTTTCAGCATTTGTTGCAATTTAATTAATTGAACCCTAGATTTATTTATATTAAACAATTAAGTGATTTTAGCTCATAACCTACCTCTCTCCATTTCTCTCTATCTTCTTCCCCACCACTGGCTATCACAGCTCTACTATGTATCTGTTTTGTTTCTTACTTTTTAAAAATTCCGTGCATTCCATTTCTTAAATGTTACTTTTCTTGGTTTAGATACCTTGACTACATAGATTTACATGTTGTTATTTCATCTATGTTACCTCAAGTGTCATGGTATAAGAACATTCTAATTTCCTTTATTTATTGATTTGCATATGCATGCTTAGCACTTAAATATATCATTCTTATTATGGATAATGTTTTTAAGAACAGTGACATATATATATCACTTCTCTATCCTTATTTTATTTTTTTCATATATATAAAATTATAATTTGGTCACATGCTAACTCTATATAAGTGTTTGCTTCCACTTATATTTTTTAAGCTTTCATGCTCTCCAATAATGCAAGAGTTCATGTTTCTCCACTTCTTTTCCAGCTCTTGATAGATTTTCCTGCTAGATAAAAGAGTTTTGAAATGGTAGAGAAAAAAAAAACACAAATATTTATTCATTGAAGTAAATGAATATTTTAACATAAAAGAGCAAAATATTCATGAAAAAATGGAGATATACACAAATTCATGAATTTATGCTCTGTATTCTTCACAGAGATGATTAGTAGTTTAAATATACAAAATATGTGATGAGTTGCTATCTAGTTTTTTATAGAAGTGGAAAAACTTTCCAAGAAACTTTTAAAGACTTTAAGGAGGAAATACATTTTCTTAGATATAAATTTTTTCATGTTCCATGTTATGTGCCTTCAAATTACTTTAGAACAATTGGTTTGCAGTTTCCACATGAAAAAGAATAAAGTTGCACTGACAAGTTGCACTGTACACAAGAATCAATCCATATTATGGAGTAGGTATGTAAATGCAAGACTCAGTATGACAAATTCATAGGTGAGAACATAGTGGGTATATGACTTGATATTGCCTTTAAAATTATTTGTTTCGTCTTTTCCTAGTAAAATCTCAGAGAACAAAATTGAAAACAGAGAATCCTGCTTGTTTCTTAGCAAAAAGTCAATGAACAATAAGAGAAGCTATCAAATATTTGAAAGGATAGTCACTATCAAAAATTTAAATATCATGACATGTAGCTATAAACATAATGAGTACACACAAATGAGTAAATAACCCAGCTATAACTTCCATATTTTCTCAATAAGAGGTTAAAAATTGCCACGGCTACAAACACTCTTCTGAAAATTATTAGCAGAGAAATTCCTATGAACACTGCAATGGATATTTGTCTCATGTCTCCTAGATGTCTGGTTCCTGTTAGGAAATCAAATGAAGTCTACCTTTGAAATACTAAGATGTGTGCCTCAAATAAGCATCTGTACTAGCAGGTGTCCAATTGCTGAAGCATAATAATCCAGGAATTGTTTCAGATTAGTGTGAAAGTCACATAAATAATTTTATCACTCCACTTCCTATAATTTTTTATGTATTAACATGTATCAAATGTCAGAAGCCCTGAGGATAATATCATATTGGCTTTGCTTGCTGCTCATGAAAACTTATTTATTAGATAAATGTTTCTCATCAATTATTATATATGTTTGAAAATATTAATGTAGATAAACACACAAAATTTACTAAAGAAACACAGACATTGATAAACCTAAGTAATTAAAACAAATTTTTCTTACTTATCCATAGGAATATATATAGAATGTATTTTAATTTGATACTTTTCAATAATACTGTGTGAGACTTTTCCTGTGTAGACACCCACCAAGTACCTATTATTTCAGATAGGAAATCAGTGATTATCAAATAATGACTATATCAAAGTCTAACTTGCCTAACAAATGAGTTTATCAGGATTATTTACCATATTTACTTCTGGATGAAATTTACTTACAGAATCAGGAGCTATCAAAAGACAAAGATATCATGCACACATACAAGTTTGGGTAAAACTCAGAGAACAGTGAAGCTCTCTTTACTACCTACAGGCAGCAAGGCTGGTAGGGGATTTTGCTCCAAGATCATAGGCTATTAAGTGTCTCTTCCAGACTGCGTGCTGGGCATGAGTTATCAGTCCCTCAATATTCTTCTTAAGAAAAAACCCCCTCACCACAATCATATTTACTTTCAGGAATGTACTGAGACTTACTCTCTTTCTAAGACAGTAGACACCCACCAAGTACCTATTATTCCAGATAGGAAATCAGTGATTATCTAGTAATGACTATATCAAAGTCTAACTTGCCTAACAAATGAGTTTATCAGGATTATTTACCATATTTACTTCTGGATGAAATTTACTTACAGAACCTTTGATTATTTACTTTAGAACCTTTGAAGCCATAATTTGTATCCCTTTAAGGTAATATACTTCAAACTAATATTGAAAGAGACAAAGATTAATCTCTAACCTGCATTAGATCTGGTGCAAAATACAAAAAGATAAAATGTTGAGATCCCAGGAATACTAACATGTTCTACCCCTTTCCACTATCTCTTATTTTCTTTCCAGCCCCATCTTTCTTAATGTTCTCAGAACCTTGCAAGTGATGATACTGGTTTCTGTCTATGGACTAACATTGAGCAACTATGTAGATGCAAAAGCCACATTTGTCAGAAGTTTCACCAGGAGTTATGAATCTTTTTAGCAGTAACCACTGTGTACTATAAGAATCTCTGCATGTCTAAAGAAGAGAACATCAGTACTCTGTGGAGATAAATACAAATGTTTAGAAGACAATTTGATGGACATAACCTCTGTGTAACCGAACAATTACAATGATTTCTTCATTGATGCCTATGGCAGCTCTGGAAAGTGAGTTCTTTTCTTACACTATAAGAGTTTGTGAGGGTTGAACTCATGTTATCAGATTTTCAAGCAGGCACCTTATTCATTGAAATATCTCTCCCATCTTTAGTATAGTATTCATCATATGTATTCTAGCACTATTAAGATTTAAATAGGATTATAGTTTGAATCTCAAATGTATCCCCCAAAATTATGTGCTAAATGCTCAGTTCCCAGAGTGTGGCACTTCTTTGGGAGTTTCTGAAGACTTTATGAGGTATCACTTAGAATAAGGATGTCATCAAGGTATGAGCTTTAATTCTAAAATCATCTTTAGATTCATTTGGCTCTGCTTCCTGTCTTGATGAGGGGAAATAGCTCCCTAAAAAACACTTTCATACCATTATGATTTTTCTGTTGTCAACCTTTCTAGCTAAGTCAGAAGCCAACACAACAATGCTAGCCACACTTCCTTTTGACAATTACCACCATTTCAGTTGCATAGCCAGTGTCAGCCAGAAATTTCCATAGATTTTATTGATACTATTGTTTTAGGGATCATATTCTCAGAAATCACAATATGCTTAATTTGTTTATGTTTTAGTTTTACAAGTGTATAGAATACAAATCCCTGCTTCCTTCTATCCACCCTCCTTCCCATCTCTCTTCCTTCCCTCACCAATCCATTCCATTCCCTCCCACCCTTCAACATTTGATTTAAACCATCATCCATTCTCAGTGCATCTCCATATTTACATGGTAGACTCTACTCAACAACCAGGTATATCACACCATACCACATTGATGAAGACTGTCACAATAGGATTTTTCCTCCCAGAAACTCCACCTCCTGTTGGATTAACTTATTTGTGTCATGAACCATAGCATGGACAATGCAATGACAAGAAAGACAAGAAGGTATACTGCCACACATTACATGGGGAAAAAAGGATCATACTAAGATTTTACGCATAAATGTCTTGTTTTCATGTATTTCAGCTTAGTTGTATAACTTCTGCCAGGATCATTTGATCACTCTTCTCCATGTCATCTTGTTTCTGTTATGATACTGTGAAATATATCAAGTGTCCTGTGTGACACATTGACTAGGAAAATGCAGCAAAAATGTCTATTTACTTCAAATTGGATATCAATGATAGGTCTAAGCAATGATTACACTGAAGTCTAACTTGACAAATCACTAAGTTTATTGATGTTACTTACTGTGGTCAGAGTCAGAAATACTTATAGAAGTAGTTTCTACCTGAGGTAGCAACATCAATGTATTTCCTGTTCCAGCCTGAGAGATACAGAAACTGAAACAGTAGAGCTCTCTTTAAAACTTACATGCCTTTAAATGTCAAAAGTGTAACCTCTGGAATTTTGGGTTACTAATAATCACCACATACTTCATGGCTAGATAGGTAGCCTACTTCTCCTATAGTTTGTTGGGGAACACAGCCTCTGTTCCTGAGGTCTGGTTCTCTCTCTCTCTCTCTCTCTCTCTCTCCCCCTCAATAGAATATTTTACTTTAAATATTAGACCAGGGGCAAATTCAAAAGTGCATCTTTATATGCCCTAAAAGATTGCTTTACAAAAATGCTATATTTAAGCAGTCATCTAACAGTAGCTTAGTTTTTCATCCCAACATTTTATTTTGTAGTCAGCAACGAAAACTTTTAATTATAATTTTGACCTTTGATTAAAAAACATGTTTTAAAATTAATTTTCAGTATATATTTATAAACGAGTTATTTAGAAGCCCAGTCCTTAAAAATAAACAAAAATCTCACGATATCTTACAATTTAGAAAATTTAAATCAGTTATCTAAGTGTTTGAGTCACATTTGGATGTATGTGATTTTTCTATTCTGCAATTTCATTTGATTTATGCTCTTCATCATCCTTATTATTTAAGAGCTTCTCAACTTGACATGTAATTATTACTCTAATCTAACTGCTAAGTGTGAAATTTTTGTACAGTACTTTGCATTTAATGAGACCATCCTTAGCTTGCATTTACATTCCTTGCCTGTACATTTTTTGTATGATTCACAGGTTTTCAAAAATAAATTGGAAGGCTTGTTTTGACAGTTCAGGTATGGTTGTAATTTCATTGGATTCTTCAAATTATAATATCACTTATTTCATTTAATCTTTAAGTACATTCACACAATATTCTGGAGCTGCTGAGATGGCTCATAGAAAAAAAGGTGCCTGCCTGCAAAACTGGTGACATAAGAACAATAGTGGTACAAAATGTCAGACTCACTCAAGACCTCCAAATGTGTGATGTGGAATAACTGCATCTACTCTCTCTCTCTCTCTCTCTCTCTCTCTCTCTCTCTCATTTTCTCTCTTTTCTTTTTTCTAATAAATAAAATAGAGTGGGGAAATATGACTATAAGATTTATAAAGAAGTGAGGAGAATAGAAAGTAACACTTAAGAAATAATATGCCAAAAGACAGAAACTTACATTATAAGTTTATCAAAAAACATAATTTAAAAAAGGATGTGAAAAAACTTTTCTTAAAAAAGGATAGGAGGGGCTAGAGAGGTGGCTCAGAGGTTAAGCCTCCGTCTTGCAGGCGGAAGGTCCTGAGTTCAGATCTCAGATCCCACGTATAGATGCCGGACAGAAGTGGGGGCGGCCTGCGCTTCTGGTCCTGGTAGGGCAAAGCCTGTGAATCCCGGGCAGAAGGAGATGGAGGCGTCCATGGTGGTTCGCGAATTCATCCGTGGTTTACACACACACACACACACACACACACACACACACACGCACGCACGCGCGCGCGCACATATGCACGCATATGCACACAGTTAAATAAATAATAATAAAAAAAAGGATAGGAAAAAAAACTTGTGCTATACAAAGGAACACAAAATGTTACAGTTCCTCTGAATATTGCTGATGAAATCACAATTAAATAACTTAAGAGAAAAAGTGATTTAATTTAGCTTATAATCTGTTAAAGCTCGCTTTCATGGTTGTTGATAAATGACCATCGAATGGCTTAATGGCTTAAGGGAACAAGGGGTTTATTTCCTTATGACAGTCCAGTTACAGCTCTCAGTCCAGCTTGACAAGAGGGAATGCACCAACACCAGGCGAGGGAACTGGGCACACCATCTCTATGTAACAGCTGAGAGAGGAACGATCCTTAATTGCCAGACCAGCATGTCTGGCCAAATATACAAAAGGATGCCAATTTCCTCAACTGGCTCTCAGTATTTTATTCATCTCTTCAGGGCCTAGTCCCTACCCACCATAGGCTGGGCCTTCCTGATCAGCTAGACAATCTCTTGAAAGTTTGCTTTGGGATTACCTCAATAATTAATTCTCTACAAATGTGCGCAGAGCTCAAAACCCCAATTGTCAAGTTGACACCTGTTCCTAACTATGACACTATCACATGGCTCTAATTGTTTGTCCAGCTTGACAAGAAAGTACACAACAGTAGGAGTCAAAGGAACTGGCCATGTGACAACCAAGAGAGGGACAATCCTTACTTGCCAAACCAGCATGTCTATCCAAGTATACAGAAGGATGCCAATATTCTCAATCGTCCCCTCCATCGCATTTACCTCCCCAGGGACTAGTACCACTTACCATGGCCTAAGCCTACCTCATAAACTAGACAACCTCTGGCAAGTTTGCTTGCCATTTAATTCTGCTACTAAATCTCTATAAATTTGTCCAGAACTTGAACCTTCAACCATAAAGTTGACGCCTGTACCAAACTATGACAATAAGGAAGTTAAGGGATAATGGAAACTGCCCTGACATGCTCCTAACAGAAGCCAGATACAACTTAACAAAATTACTCATACCTGTTGTGTGATACCTCTTAATAAGATACTGGTCAGAGAGGTCTAAATGACCCACAAAAGAGTGAATATTTTAGCCATTGTTCCATATTGATGCATAGACTTTGATAGAGAGACCATTTTGCTGAAGAAATACATTAATCGCAAAAGATGAGAAAAACAAGCTGAAACTATGCAGATGTTTCATCCCTGCTGACCAGTTTCCATGTAACCAGAAGATGCTATGCAAGCTTCAGGAGGAGAAAAGTAAGTAACAGTCATGTACAGCTAGGAATATAGAAAGTTCCAATCCAAGCAATCACCATGGGAAGAGGCCCACTTTTCAGGAAAGAACACGTTTGGTCCTATAACCTAGGCCAAGATCATGTGGAAGGGGAATCTGAAGGCCCTTGGAGAAAACAAACTATTGAAGTTTAACTATAAATACAGTATAATAAAGTGATGTCTATCTATTTACCATAGTCTATTCGTAAGTTAGATATCTCAGCACTTATCCTATAATTTTACTTCTGCAAATAAAGGTGTTTAATACAGACAATAACTGATCAAAATGCAGGGAACAAGTGACTGTAGACTCTTCTCCCTTAAATATGATATCTAAATCGTACCTTCAAATTCCAAAGTTCAGGTAAGACCATGGAAGTGTTGGTAGTAAGAAATGTTAGAAGCTGATAGTGGGGAGGGGTTTTTCCAGACAATATCTTTTGGACATGACAGGACTCACCACAGCTGAGTCTACTTCCACAAGTTCTGACTGAGATATGCCTTATGAGTCAAAAGATCAGGATCTTAAGAAGAACCATGGCACCACAAGAAGCTCTCATGGCTTAACTAGGAGAGTAGGAAGAAAATAATTTCTCAGTGGCACCACTCAGTGGTACACTCACTGAGCTATCTACCTTGTTCTAGAATGTATCAGATACAGGTTTCTGCAGGTATTCTAGATGCAACTCATTGGGCCACATATGTGAAAGGGCAGGATAGTGTGAGAGATACTGTTCGGCAAGAAGTTTTGTAGTGAGAAAGGAAGAGAAAATCAGAGTAGGCAACAAGGGACAAAAATGATATAAAATCACTGTATTTACATATGAAATTAAAAATGATAGATTTTGATCATGATAGAGATATATAAAAATCACTTTCTGAAAATATACTAAGTAAAAATGGTGAAAAAAGATAACTACAAGAAGCTGGTTTGTTATTCCTCCTAGATATTTAAAAGCTTTGCTCTGGTAATGTTAGCAGTAGTGGTATAGATGGGTCACATGGAATTACTAGTTTTTAAAATTTATGCACTTTCAAATTGATGTACAAATGGTTGTATGACTTTGCAAAACCACCAGCTGTGTTTGAGGATTCCCCTTCTTACTACATCGGCAACAGCATTAGCTCTTGTTTGCATATTGGATCTTAGCCCTTCTGACTGGAGTAACATAATGTATCAGGATGATTTTAATTTGCATTTCCCTAATTACTGGGAAGATACAGCATTTATAAAAATGTTTATTAGACATTTGAATTTCATCTTGTCAGAATTTTCTTTTTAGTTCTATAGCCCATTTTTGATAGGGTTGTTTACTTCTTTGGTATTTATATTTTGAAGTTTTTTGTGTCTTCTGGATGCTAGTCCTCTATCAGTTGTGTGGCTACTAAAGATGCTCCCCCATAATGTAAGTTGCTTTTTTGTTTGATTAACAACCTATTTTGCTGAGCAAAAGCTTTTCATTTTCATATATTCCCATTTGTTTAGTGTTGGATTTATACTCTGTGCCTTTGGGGTCCTGTTGAGGAATTGACAGCCAAGGTCAATTGATTTGAGGTTTTCCCCTATTTTGTTTCTTAGAAGTTTTATATCTCTGGTCTATTGAGGACTTTGATCCATTTGGAATTAATTTTTATTTTGAGTTATTTTTCTAGTCTCATTCTTCTATATATAGATTTCAAATTTTGCCAACAATATTTGTTGAAGATGCTGTCCTTTTTCTCAATGGGTTTTTTTTTCTGGCACCTATATCAAAAATCAGTTGACTATAGGTGAATGCACTTATATTTGAGTCTTCAGTTCTAATCCATTGATCTATATCTTTTATTTTGAGTTAATACCATGCTTTTTATTGTTATGGCTTTATAGTGTAGTTTAAGATCTGGTATAGTGATATCCCCAGTGCAGATTTTATTATTCAGGATAGTTTATGTTATACTGTGTCTTTTATTTTTCCATGTGAAATTTTAGATTATTTTATCAGTTTCTGTAAATAATTGGGTTGGAATTTTGATTGGTTTTGCATTGAATCTAAATAATGATTTTGGTATAATGGTCATTTTAAAAATATTAGTACAGCCAACCCAGGAGTATGAGAGGTCTTTCTATCTTCTGGTGTCTTCTGTAATCTCTTTTTTAGGGTTTTAAACTTTTCATTGTTGAATCTTTCATATCTTTGGTTAGGTTTATTCTAAGGTACTTTATTTTTTAGGAGCAATAGTGAATAGCATTGTTTCTCTCAGTTCTTTCTCGCTTTTATTATCCTTGGTGCGTAGGAATGCCACTGGTTTTTGAATTCTAACTTTGTACCTTCCACTTTGTTGAACCTATTTAACATTTCTCAGCATTTCCTAGCAGAAACATTAGAGCTCTTGTAGTATGTGATTATATCATCTTCATATAAGGATATTTGGATTTCTTCTTTTCTATTTGTATCACTTTTATCTCCCTCTCTTGTCTTATGGCTCTAAATAAGACTTCAAGTACAATGTTGAATAGAAGTGGTGAAAGTGGGTAGCCTTGCCTAGTTTCAATCTGAGTGGGAATGATTTCAGTTTTTCAACATTTAGGATCATTTGTGACTTAGACTTGTGGTATATGTCCTTAGATATGTTGATAAATGTTCCTTCCATTCTAGGGTCTTTATCATGAAGGGGTGTTGGATTTTGTCAAAAGCCTTTTCAACATCAATTGAGAGAATGAAGTGGTTATCTTTACCTTTGCTTATATTTTGAATTATATTTATAGATTTTCATAAGTTGAAACAACCTTGTCTTTCTGTAATAGCTGCATCTGGCACCAGAGACACATTTACAACCACGTTTATTGCAACCCTTTTACAATTTCAAAGATATGGAAGTAACCTAGATTTCCAATAGCTGATGAATGGTTTATGAAAATGTGGTACATATTCACAATGGAATAATATTTAGTTGTCAAGAAATATGAACTAGTGAAATTTGCTAGTAAATGGGTGAAACTGGAAGAAATCTTCCTGAGTGAAACATGCCAGTGACAGAAAGACTTCATATATTCTTTCTTATATGCTGATCCAAACATTAAACCCTGAGTTTGAGGAATCAAATACAACTCTTACAACACCCACTAGCATAAAGAAATACCAGTCAGACGGGGTGGAAGAAGATCAAAAAAAAACAAAGATCATGGATAAAAATTAAAAAGTCTTTATACAAGAAAAGTCTTAAAGGAGAGGGAATAACAGGGATAGAACGGTATAAAGAATGGGGTTAGCCCCCAGATAATCAATTGCATGCTTACTATCTCTTAAACATCCCCCCTCTATGATGGGGTACACAAGCCTAGCACTGTAAACTAATCTAAACAACAGTGGAAGGGGTAAAAACTAATAGTATCAGTATCAGATGTTTCAGTATTTACCTCAATTACCCAGAAGTAAATTTTCATCTAAACACTTATCATTGTATCTTTAGATAAGAAAAGATCTCAATACTCAAACAAGATGCAATCTATGCACTAGAAGAGCAGTGAACAGACAATAGCGACCAATCACAATTCAGAGTATCAATGAATGGGAAACGTGTTACTATAATCAAGCCAATCAAATCTCTTCACATCCTAAGGTTCTGGGAATTTTGTTAAAAATGTAGTTGTAAGATTGTAAGAGTCTAAAAAGATAGGAAGGTCCACTACTCGCCAAGAAATTCTACTCAAGGCTGAGGTGCTCTGTCCAAGAACCCACTGCTGCATTGAAATTTATCTTTACCAGACCTGCACAATGGCTGACATTTCAACATTCCCCCATACTCTAGGAAGATCTCAGGAAAAACAATTATATTAATGATCCAAGAGTTCATTAGTTAGGAAGTAAGGTAATGTAAGCAGTGCCCTCTTTAACCCATATTTACTTAAACAAAACAATTGCTAGAGAAGCTGTAACTGTCATGAATAATAGTATTATATTTAGCTATTTGTCTAAGACAACAAAAGAATTATGCTATTTAGTAGCTAAGATATCCCTTATGATGAAAGATACTTCAGATATATTACCTCAGTTTTCAAATTTCAAATTTTATTAGATTTCTTCTGGTTCAGGTTTTATGATAGAAAAAATATGAACCTCAATATATTTTCCTCTTTGGAAACTGAAACAATAATGACTAAGAGAAAGTGCAAATGCCTTTCATACTGTCTTCCAAAAGTTTCAGCATGGAAATGTGTGATTCAAAAGTCCAGATGATAAAGAACTTCATTTATTGTTTAAAAATTCTTTTAGTGTTTCATACATGAATATAATGAATATTTGATATTTTATAAGGTATAGAACTTTCTAAAACCAATTATCTGATTGGTTTCACATATAAGAATATTTTCCTTTTGTATACTTTACTACCTTTTGAATAACTGACATATCTTTCTTTTCCTCTCTTTCTCTAATAGCAGAGAGATTAATATATATATCTTAAAAATTTTGAAACATTTAATTCATGTAAGAGTTAGAATCAAATTTGCTTGCTTGGTGTATACAAGTTTCTGATAACTTAATTGTATAGTCAAATGATTCTGCAAAAGTTTAGCATCATGAAGTAATTATTTCCCCTTTAGAAATCACAAATGAAGCATAATCTATAAAAAAGATAAAATAAAATTTCATAAATCACACATTTCAGTTTATAAGTATTAAATTATATAATAATTGTCCCTAAAGAGTCACTGCCTTAATATCATCTAATTAAATGTAGTCAAATACTATTTGCTAAATTATAATTAGGGATAAATACTCTTAAATAGTGAAGAAAGAATATAATTGCATCTTTACAAGAATCAGAATTTTTTCCATGAAGAAAAAGAAATGAAATAATTATTAGGAAAATGTAAAACAAATTTCCCAGCAAATGTTTCCTTTATTCAGTTTTTAACTTGTATTACCTAATAGAATCTGATGCTTGGTTCTGATGTGTCTTATGTGTTTGAAAAAATGTAGCTATATCTATACATTTGTGCTTTTAAGTATTGGTACTGAATCCAGAGTCCTGTTTCAGGTTCTTTTTTGTTAGCATAAATTCACAATCTATTAAACTCTATTAATATCTTAAAATTTATTTTAATTCTGTAGAGACAGATCTCAATAGTACTAGCATGGCTTTGTACTCTTACATTTGGTTGTTATTTTGTCTTTATATTATGTAAGAAACATACAACTTTGGGAAACATTAGTTTAATTTTCCTGAGATAAAGGTCTTGGGAAAACAGACAAATTAGGCTTACTACAAGGAAACCACATGTTAACAATTATATTAAAAACTGAAATCATGGATGAGCCATTTCTCTCAATGTATCAAGTCGAATTTATATGAAGACTTCCTTTGCTGATTTATGTTAATTTATATTCTGAATTTACATAAGACATCTGAATTTTTCCTTTAATTTCCTTGGCATGGTAACTTTAATAATGTTTTTTTTTTCTACTTGCCCCTGCTGAATAACTGCAATGCATCTTTTGCCATACTTTCCAGGAAAATCACATGGTAATATCAATGAAAAGCTGTGGAGGGAATGTATAGCAATGAACTGGTTGATAACAGTTCTAATTCTACTTAATCAATTCATTGTCCCCAAACTCAATTCTAAAATATCAACTATAATTCATTTATCTAGATTTAAGTAGAAGTAAAAAAATGGTAAAAATTAAGATCTTTGCTTTCCAAGCTGTTGAGCACTGTAGGTTCTCATTTTAAATATGGTAATGAAAGACCTATCTTAATACTTTACAGGTCTTATACAAACTTATGTTGTGATTAATATTAGATTAATATTATATACACAATACTAGCTTAAAAAGATATCTTAGCTCTTTATTGCATTTATCATTCAATTAAACTGGTGAAAGTGTACTAAAGGCCAAAATCCTAAAGTTTTTATATCTCTAATAATCTATAATTGTAATTATTTTAGTGAGATTTGCTGGTTTTAAAATCGACATATTTTAAATGTTTATTTGATAAATTTTTAGGTAGAGTATAGCCAATATAAAGCAATGGTTTATGAAACCATCTAAGATATATGTGTAATGATGTCACTCCAATGCTTGTCTTCTCTGTAAATCCTGAATCATCATATTAAATTTTGCCTTATCTCTAATATAGTCTAATCACAGAAAAGACACTAAAACAGCTTGGAAAGATACAAATGTCAGCCATGACTAATAAATGTGATATTTTAGAAAAATTTTATGTTGCAACAATTTTCTGGGTAAAATAAATAAACTTAAGGGACATGGAGTGAAAGAGGTAATATATGACTATATTACATCATTCCTTGAATAAGTAGATTACACTTCAATTTGGATTTCCACCTACTGTTTTCACAGGAAAAGAAAAAACTTCCATATTTCATCTAAGGCATAGTTTTCATGAATAAATTATTGTTAAAGATCTTAAATTTTCTTGCTCTCAATGTTGATATTCAGAATTGCTATTAGGTCATATATTATTCTGTTATCTTATTGTTTTCCCAAGTTATGAAAAATATTCATAATCAATATCACTTCTATATGTATAACTGTCAAAGTTTATTCTCTTTTCTACATATGAATTGTTTGAAACATAGAAAAAAGATATATTTCAGTATTGTAATTTTGTTTATTTGTATAATTGCATTCAAAATAAAACACTTAAAAGCAAAGCCCTAGGCTCTTGTGCCTTACAACTCTCCATGTGTGGAGTCTGTGAGTTCATTTCTAGCTGCTTGCCTCTCGTGGATTCCATGCCTATAGTCCATGAGTTCTCCAGGGTGCCCTAGCCCCTTATGGCACTCCATGGAGTCTGCGAATGTTTCATCTTTTCTCTCCTCTAATAAACTCTATCTTAACCTCAAAAAAAAAAAAAAAGCCCAAAACAGTTGTTTATAGCTTTGTAGCATAATAGACACACTTCAAATATTTTTGAATTTGCATTTTTCTTTTTTACTTATTTTACTTTATTCCTAATCATACAGCCTCAATAGGTACCCCTGTCCTCTTCCTCCCCCTTCCCTCCCCCGTTGTCCCCCATTGTGCTTTCCCCTTTCCTCCCTTCCTTCCACCCCTTCTCCCTCCCCTTTTCCCAGTGCCTACGACTTCCTCCCTCCCATCCACTGAAACATCCATTTATGTGGGCACCAAACCTCCTTCTGAGTCCTCCACCTAGTGAGGGTTCAGGATTCAGGGGCATAGCTCTAGGCCCCTTTAGCCTGGGAACTTTGGGGGTTCATTAACATGTCAGCCATTGTGCAGGTCAAAGTGCAATCCTGGCTGCTGCAGCCCTAACTTGTGTGCAGTATCTTCCATTTCCTTGGTCTTCCATATCTTTAGGCTCTTACAATATTGCTGCTGCACTTCGAATTTTATGAGTTATAATATTGTTCGATATGTGCAAGAGTTCAACAGAAATATTAAGCCACAGTCCTGAGGAGCCTGTAAGTAACCAGAAATCTGACTCTGTTTCCTCTCACTTTCACTCCTGTTCATTTGGATTTTGACAGCTTCTAAGTGGTGGACACCCTGTCATGAAGGGGACAGGGGCTGATAGTTAGATTGTAGCCAGGTGGAAACTGAGAGGCTACCCACTCACTACTCTGTCCTACTCCTATTCTTCCCTCTACTTTTAAGCCACTTTTTATACAAAGAACTTTTTTTTCAGTTTTTTTTTTTTTTTTATCTTTGGTTAGGAGACCTCAGCACCCAAATAGGATACAGTGTAGTGCAGAGCAAGAGTAGCAACACTGTAAACAACAACCAAACATAATACAGAATGCCAATGAGTCTACAATGCTCACCCAGAACTAGTCCAGCTCTTCCTTAGCATCTTGAAGAGGCTCACTCTAAAGTAAGAAAGAATCAAGTTAAATAAAATAATAATTCATCAATAATGTCCTCCATACTTCTCAATGTCAATAAAAACCAAATTTGTTCTCCAGAGATAGATGTTGCATACAGTGGAGACTGGTAATTCTTAGATGTTATGATAAAAACAAACATAATAAAAAGAATGTGGTAGTTTAAAAATCCTATATTTTAATTAGATTCTATTTATATGCAAAAGCAAAAGGCATATATTTGAAATAATGTCTCTTTAAGCAGTTAATTTTTTAAAAAAATTAGTTTGCTTTATGATTTTTAGTGTACAACTTTTAAATTCTGTAACTTATTGAGAGGAGTAAGTATACCATGTATTCATATCATCTGTTTTCTAATAGGGATGAGAATCACTGCATCAAGCTTCTTTGTATAATATAGTCTAATGTAAAGAGTTCCATGGACTAGAAGGATAAGACTATAAGATACTGTTCCTTTGTTCTAGGTTTATTCCTAATGTACTCACTATAGGGGTGCTCAAGATGAAATAAGAAATGATGAAATAAAGATAAGAGAATATGCTATGGGGCTGGAGAGGTGGCTCAGGGGTTAAGCCTCTGCTTTGCAGGCAGAAGATCCCGAGTTTGGGTCCTAGACTCCATGTATAGATGCCAGGCCGGAAAGGGGCGGCCTGCATTTCTGGTCCTGGTAGGGCGGAGCCTGTGAATCCTGGGATAGAGTAAACAAGGTTGGAGGTGGAGGCAGTCCATTGTGATTCCCAAATTCGTCTGTGATTCTACACACATACACACACACACACACATACTGACACACGCACACACACGCATACACAAACAACTGAATAAATAAAAAAGAGAATATGCTACAAGAAAACTATAACATATCACTGCCTATCAGTTGAATGCAGGAGCCTAGCATTTTTGCTCTGTCTCACACATTGAACAAGGTGAAGAACACTAGGTATTGAGATATGGAGATCATTATGGCTTAAACATTTGGAGTCAGGTTTCTAAGTTCTATAGTAGGTTTATTTCTCCTTGAATTATAAAATGGGTTTTCAAAAAAATTAATCTTAACTGAAATTAGGACACATATTTGAAAAATTGAGGTGATAAAGAACTTAACAGTTGTTCATATCACACATGATATCTAATCTGCAGTTGAAAAAGATGATAACTTTTTTCCTCCTTCATTCCAGGGAATAAACCATGGTGGTTAAATAGTAGACTTTCTAAACCTGACTTCTTGAAAACAAAAAAAAAAAGGCGTCCTCTCGCTCCGTGTCACCGCCCCGCCCCCTCCTCCAGCCCACCAGGTCCCAGGTTACTACGCCCAGCCCCCCAGGAGCCCCCGTGTCCCAGTGGCACCCAGGCAGACTCTGGCTTTGCCTGGGCCCAGCCCCGGACTACAGCCCCTTTCTTCCTACAGCTCACTAGTCCGCCCAACCAGACAGCACTTGCTCACATTCCTCCATCCCTGGAGCTTGGTTGGGCCACTAAGCCAAGTCCCAGGTCCCAGGAGAAGAATTCTGCCATCAACATCAGATCCTCTGCCTCTCAGGCCCACCGGGGATCTATGCATGTGGCCCACGGAAGACATACTGCTACTCAGAATTCAATAGAGTCCAAAGAAAACTTAAGCAAAACTCTAAGGGACAAAGGCCATACATCTGGAGGCCTCTATAATCATCCTATCACATGGAAGAGATTCTTCACATCCAGCCCAAAGATAAGTAAACCTATTTTTCACCTTACTGATCCTTTCTATTATCAATTGCTATAGATCAACTTCTCCATACAACCACCCCAAAAACATATACAACTCCAAGGAGTATACCACTCACCCTCACATATCACCAGGATACTAAATCGTAAAAGTACACTACTATACTAATATTCACCCTTTGTCTACTTAAACTGACTTAACTGATGTACTAATAGCCTAATACCCTCATCAAGGAAATTACAATAACAATAGACAAACATACCCAATCCAAGGCAAGCACTAGCAATAACTGGCAAGTGTAATAATGCCAACTAAATCAGTTCAGTGAAAAATACACAGAAACTGAAAGGTCCTGAGAAACAAAACAACAATGCCCAAGTCAAAGGGCAGGTCCACGAGAAACAAAACCCAAGAAGACCAATCTCCCACCAAAAGAATTGACCCGTAATGATGGATTCCGACCAGAACAAATTCACAGAAAATAGCCAAGAAAGCCAGACCCAACATAATAACTTTCAGAGTATGATCATTACCATGATTAATACTATGAAAGAGGAAATCTGAGAAGAGTTAAACAACCGAATCAGCCACGTTGAACAGGAACACAACAGGCACTTGGAGGAGTTGAGAAAAACAGTTCAAAAAAAAAAAAAAAACAGGTATGGAGCAATTAAAACAGTCTCAGGCAGAGTTTAAAATTGAACTAAAAGACAAGTTATCTTCAACCCAAAACTCAACAGAGAGTTTTATCAGAGAACAAATGAAGCAGAAAATAGAATTTAAGATCATGAAGACAAAGTGGGAGAATTAACCAGCTCAATAGAAAAGATACCTGAAGTCAAAAAGATACTTGAGAGGAACATTCAATAGATATGGGACACCCTGAAGAAGCCTAACATGCGCATTCATGGAATACCAGAACAAGAATCCCAAAATACCACACCTGCGGAAATATTTCAAATCATCATAAATGAAAACTTCCCACAACTAATGAATGAGAGCCCCTTCCAAATACAAGAGGCATTTCGTACTCCAAACAGATATGAACAAAATAGAAAATCGCGACGGCAAATAATAGTCAAAACACTCCACATTCAAGACAAAGAAAAGGTGCTGAGAGCTTCAAGAGAAAAAAAGCAAATCACTTTTAAAGCTAAACCTATTAGAATAACAAGTGACTACTCAATGGAAACAGTAAAAGCAAGAAGAGCCTGGAGAGACTTACTTCAAGTATTAAATGAGGAAAAATACCAACCCAGACTGATGTACCCGGCAAAAGTATCTGTCATGATTGAGGGAGAAAGAAAAGTTTTACAGCACAAAGACAACTTGAAGGGATATATGTCTACCAAACCAGGCCTTCCAAAAATTCTAGAAATGGGGGCTGGAGAGGTGGCTTAGGGGTTAGGCCTCTGCCTTGCAGGCCAAAGGTCCTGAGTTCGGATCCTAGACCCCACGTATAGACGCCGGGTGGAAGGGGGGCAGCCTGCGTTTCTGGTCCTGGAGGACGGAGCCTGTGAAACCCGAGGTAGAGTAAACACGGAGGAGGTGGAGGTGTCCATGGTGGTTCCCAAATTCATCCGTGGTTCTATACACACACACATACATACACACACATACCTACACATGTGCACACACAAATACATGCACAATTGAATAAATAATAAATAAAAAATGCTAGAAATGATACTCAAGCTTGAAGAAAAGAACAAGCATATGCAGGAGGACAGAAGGAAAGTATAATAACAGCAAAACATAAATATAAAACAATATGCTTACAAAATCCACTAAACATAAAAAATGGCCAGAGTTAAAAATAATTTCTCCATTATAACATTAAAGGTCAATGTATTAACTCAGCGATTAAGAGACACAAATTACAAACTTGGATTAAAAACCACAATCCAACAATCTGCTACTTTCAGGAAACTCATCTGACCACAAAAGAAAGGCACATTCTAAAAAAGAAAGGCTGGTCCAAAATTTTGCAAGCTAATGGAACCAGGAAACAGGCAGGGTAGCAATTATCCTTTCAGACAAAGTGGACTTCAAACCAAAGAAAATCATAAAAGACAGATGGATACTACATTTTAGTCACAGATACAATTCACCAGGAAGACTTAACAATACTGAACATATATGCACCCAATACGGGCCCCTCCACTTTCATTAAGAAAACCCTGCAGCATATAAAACAAGAAATCAACCCTCAAATGATAATTTTTGGGAACTTCAACACCACCCTCTCAACATGGGATAGATCAACAGGTCAAAAGCTTAACAGAGACACTTTGGAACTTAATGATACCCTTAAAGAAATGGACCTACAGATCTCTATCAAACTTTTCATCCACGCACCAAAGAACACACATTTTTCTCAGCAGCACATGGAACTTTCTCCAAAATAAATCACATATTGGGCCACAAAATGAATCTACACATATAAAAAAAGTTGAAATTCTAACCTGTGCCCTATCAGACCACCACGGCCTAAAGCTGGGCATCCACAACACAACAAACAAAAGAAAATACACTAACTCCAGGAAAATTAACACTTTGATGCTGAATGAGAACTGGATTCAGGAAGAAATTAAAAAGGAAATTCAAGATTTCCTGAAAGTGAACGATAATGAAAATACAACTTACCAAAATCTCTGGGACACAATGAAAGCTGTCCTAATAGGTAAGTTCATAGCTCTTAATGCCTACATCAAAAAATGGAAACGTCAGAAATAAATAATTTAACATTAAAACTTAAAGCTTTAGAGAAACTAGAGCAATCTGATCCCAAAAGTAGTAGAAGAGAGGAGATTAGAAAAATAAGGGGATAAATATCTGAAATCAAGATTAGGAAAATGATAGAGAAAATCATCCACTCGAAAAGCTGGGTCTTTGAAAAAATCAATAAGATTGATACACCCCTAGCTAAATTAACCAAAAGCAAGAGAGAGAAAACCCAAATTAACAAAATTAGAAATGAACATGGAGTTATCACTACGGATACCCAAGAAATCTAAAGAATTATGACATCATATTTCAAAAACTTATACTCTGTGAAGTTTGACAACACAAAAGAGATGGATGAATTTCTAAGTAAACACAACTTACCTAAATTGAATCAGGAAGTTGTGAATTATTTAAATAGTCCTATAACATATGAGGAAATTGAGGAAGTAATCTCAAATCTTCCCACCAAAAAATGTCCTGGACCAGATAGATTCAGCACAGAGTTCTACCAGACATTTAAGGAGTTAATAACACCAATACTCCTTAAAATTTTCCATCAAATAACAAAGGAAGGAACACTACCAAATTCCTTCTATGAAGCTAATATCATTTTAATCACAAAACCCAATAAAGATTCACTTAAAAAAGAAAACTATAGGCCAATCTCTCTGATGAACACAGATGTAAAGATTCTCAACAAAGTCTTAGCAAATCAGATTCAAAAACATATCACAAAGATCATTCACGGGGATCAAGTAGGCTTTATCCCTGGTACACGAAGTTGGTTCAACATACACAAATCAATAAATGTAATTCATCATGTAAATTAGTCCAAACTCCAAGACCACATGATACTCTTGATAGATTCAGAAAAAGCTTTTGACAAGATCCAACAGACTTTTATGATCAAAACGATAGAGACAGTAGGAATGGAAGGAATCTTTATCAATATAATAAAAGCTGTATCAACAGCAAGCATGATACTCAATGGGGAAAAACTGGAAGCATTCCCACTTTGATCAGGAACTAGACAAGGCTTTCCACTTTCATCACTTCTATTCAATATTGTACTTGAAGTCTTAGCTGAAGCCATAAGACAAGAAAGGGACATAAGAGGGATTCAAATCGGCAAAGGAGAAGTCAAGCTATCCCTATTTGCAGATGACAGGATCTTTTACCTGAGTGATCCCAAAAACTCCACCAGGAAGCTCCTGGAACTAATTGAGAAGTTCAGCAGAGTGGCAGGAAACAAAATAAATGTACAAAAATCAGTGGCCTTCCTATATGTCCAGAATGAAAGAAGTGAAAAAGCCCTGAGAGAAAAATTCCATTTACTATAGCCCCTAAAAAAATGAAATACCTTTGTAAAACCTAACCAAGGAGGTAAAAGACCTTTACAATGGAAACTTTAAAACTCTAATGAAAGAAATTGCAGAAGACACCAGAAGACCTCCCATGTTCCTGGACTGGCAGAATCAACATCGTAAAAATGACCATCCTACCAAAGGCAATATACAGATTCAGTGCTATACCAATTACAATCTCAAAGCAGTTCTTTAAAGAAGTTGACCAAACAATCTCAAAAGACCCAGTGTAGCAAAGACAATCCTGAGTAACAAAAACACTGCTGGAGGTATCACCATACCAAACCTTAGTCTATATTACAAATCCATAGTTATAAAAACAGCCTGGTACTGGCTCCAAAATAGACACACAGATCAATGGATAAGGGTTTAAGACCCAGATATGAGCCCACAAAATTACAGCCATTTGGTCTTTGGAAAAAGGGCCCAAAAATTCAATGGAAAAAGAACAGTATCTTAAACAAATAGTGCTGGCAAAACTGGATCTCCACATGCAGAAAATTAAAGCTGGACCCGTACTTGTCACCACGTACAAGACTTAATTCCAAATGGATCAAGGACCTTGATATCAGGCCAGAGACTATAAAATCCATAGGTGAAAGGGTTTGGAACTCCCTAGAGCTGATTGGGCTAGGCCAACAGTTCCTAAACAGAAATCCAATGGCACAGTCACTGTTACCAACTCTCAACAATTGGGATCTTATGAAATTAAAGAGCTTCTTTCAGATAAGGAGATTGTAACAGGAGCTCAAAGGCAACCCACAGAATGGGAGAAAATCTTCACTAACCACATATCTGATAGAGCTCTACTATCCAGAGTGCACAAAGAACTTAGAAAACTAAACACTAAGGAAACTAATGGCCCAATTAAAAAAATGGGCCCTGGAACTTAAAAGAAACTTTACCAGGGATGAAATTAAAATGTCTAACAAATATCTTAAAAAATGCTCCAGATCCTTAGCCATCAGGGAAAGGCAAATCAAAACTTCCCTGAGATATCATCTCAACCTGGTCAAGATGGCAAATTGCACAATACAAACACAACAAATTCTGGAGAATATGTGGCTGATGGGAATGTAGGCTCATACTGCCAATCTGGCGAGCCGTCTGGAGATTCTTAAAGAAATTAAAGATCGAAATGCCATATGACCCTGCTATTCCACTTTTGGGAATAACCCCCCATACAACAGAGGTTCACATCGATAGCACAAGCACGACCATGTTCATAGCAGCACTATTCACAATAGCAAAGTCATGGAATCAACCCAAATGTCCAACAGTTGATGAATGAATAAGGAAACAGTGGTACATCTATACAATGGAGTACTACTCAGCCATCAAAAATGATGAATTACTGGAATTTGCTGGGAAATGGATGTTATTAGAAACAATTATATTAAGTGAAGTATCCCAGACCCAGAAAATTAAGTGCCATATGTACTCCCTAATAGGTGGCTCCTAGTACCAAACCCACCCAGCCCACCTAGACACACTCAAAGATAAATCTCTGTAATACCTATAGTAACTGCAAGGATTATGAACAGGAAGGATGGGGTAGGATGGCCACACCAGAAACAAGGAGAGAGGGGACCATTTTTACAGCAGAGAAAATAGGCCTCATCAAGGACTGCAAGTAAGTAATGAGACATCTGGTTAAATTCACAGACTTTTATTCCTGATCATTTACAACTGAAAGGGTATGATCTCACCAGAAGGGGAGGGCATATTGTCTGAAAGTAACCATTTTGCAAATGGGTGACTGACCCCTCCCTCACTGTGGTTTCCTACTTTTATTACACTATCTTTGAATATACTCCTATAACAAGACTCTAGTTTAACAGCTTTTTATCTCTGGACAGGGGGTGACATACAATATCCATCAGCATGGAGTGAAGGGCATTGCAGGAGCAGCAAAACTGCAATGAAAATCAACAAACTATAATCCAGAACTTCAGAGACTCCATATCAACCATCTAGAACTAGGCCAGTCTAATCTCTCCCCATCCTGAAGCTCAGGGAAATTTTCGGAAGAGGGGGCGGTGAGATTGTAAGAACGCAAGGATGGGAGGAGCAATGATATGCAAGATACTCCACACAAGTTAGGGCTGAAGCAATCATAATTGGACTTTGCATGCCCTGCGCAATGTCCAACACACTATTGACCCCACAAAGTCTAGCATTTTCTAAAGGCACCAAGACCTTGGAGGCAAGGTATGACAGCCATAGTAGTGCTCCTATGCTTAAGGGGAACACAGGAAAGGGTTCAGGGAAATGCCACTGGGTCCTTGTACATCATCGGAGAGGAGGACCCAGAGGAGAGTCTGGCATGCAAATTAAAGGATTCTCTGGGTATTGGGGCGAGAGGTACTGGGGGATGGAGAGGAAGGGGTGAGGGGAGGGGGAGCAGGGGCTTCTGGGGGAGGAGGAGGGAGGGAGGGAACCGGCGTAGCTATTAAATTTGTATGAGCAGAAATAATAAATATGTTAAAAAAGATGTCTCAATTTTTCTGGATTATGACAATCCAAAATACATTTTTCCTAGATAAATCAATTTAAGCACTATTCTTCCCGCAAACCTATTTTTATTAGAAATTAAATAAAAAGTTGGATGTAAAAAACAGGAATATTTTTCTGTTCTAGAACGTAGCGATTATAGAATATAGCAATGTAGCAACGATGTATGTACTTTTAAAAGAGTCATGTATTTTAAGAGTCACAAAATACAGATGAAACACTAGTAGATAAAATAAGTTTTGACCCCAAACTTTTCTTGTAACCTTATTGGAGCTTCAAACATACTTATTATATCTCTTTTATGATGTTCTATTTCCTGTACTTTAAAGAAAGCAACATTTGGAAATGTACTTGCTAGAATTTCTGATCCAGTCTACAGAATACTATAACACTTTCAAAAGAGTTATAAGTATATCTAGATTCAAGTAGCTCCTAATTCATGAAAATAGCCCAATATGTGGTGATTAGATTTATTAAATATAAACTTTTTTTGGAATGTATAGTCATAGTGAAAGGTATCAAGATTGTAATTTTTGACTCTTTTATGTTTTCCAATTAATATATTAGTTATTATTTAACCTGAGATTAGCTTTTTTTGTTTTTCTCTCTCAGTTCACATGACATACTTCTTAATGATTTTGAAATCGGTTTTCAAATGCTCCATCAAGTGTGACATTAAACATCATACAAACATGACTTTATTCAATGCCTATAGCAAGGTTCAGAGGTAGATACCATTACATTCTCTTCTGAGGTGATGGATTATATAAGTTGCTGTCTTGAGACATTAAATAAAGGTTATATAGCCACTTAAAGAGAAAGCTTCGTTAAAAACCTAATGCGTCTTAAAATAATATTATTGAGGGGCTGGAGAGATGGCCCGGGGTTTAAGCCTCTGCCTTGCAGGCAGAGGGTCCTGAGTCCGGATCCTAGATTGCACTACAAACACTGGGCAGAAGTGGGGGCGGCCTGTGCTTCTAGTCCTGGTGGGCAGAGCTTGTGAATGGGGTAGAGCAAAAAAAAAAGGAGGTAGAAGCAGTCTTCGATAATTCCCAAATTTACCCTTGGTTCTACACACACACACACACACACACACACACACACACACACATGTGCACAATTGAATATATAAAAAAATTAAAAAATACTGAAGAGGAATATTTTAGAATTATGGGACTCCTTGAATAAAGCAAACCTGCACATTCATGGAATTCCAGAGAAGAAACCCATAAAACCACTCCAGAAGATTTTTTTTTCATTTTGTCATTAATGAAAATTTTCCACTTTTAAGGAAACATATCCCCATTCAATTACAAAAGGAATATCATACACCATTCAGATATGAGCATAATAGAGATTCACCATGAAAAATTATCATAAATACAACACAGATACATGACAAAGACAATGTGCTAAGAGTGTCAAGCAAAAAATAACCCATCACATTTAAAGAAAAACCTATTAATATATCAGATGATTTTTCAATGGAAATAGTAAAAGACAGAAGAATTTTGAAAGACATAATTTAAGTCATAAATGACCTCAAATACCAACCCAAGCTAATAGAACTAACAAATCTATCAGTCATGATTGTGCATGAAAGTACAATTTTCCACCATAAGGACAAGCAGAAGGCCTACAAAAGATGCTAGGAAAGATACTCAATCTCAAAGAAAAGGAAAAACATATATAAGAGGACAGAAGGGAAAAATAATACCAACACAATTTCCTAGCAAAGAAAAACCACACACAGAAAAACCACAAAACACAGAAAACGAAAGGAACTAACAAGCATTTCTGAATTATAATCGTAAATGTTAATGGAATTAACTCTCCAATCAACAGACACAGACTACAAACATGGATCAAATATTACAACTCAGCAATTTACTGTCTTCAGGAAACACATCTATCTCACCATGAAAGGTAAGCCCATTCTTAGACCAAAAGACTGGTCAAAGTACTGCAAACTAATGAAAAAAGGTAATAAGCAGGAGTAACAATTCTGATATCTGACAAAATGACTTCAAACTAAAAGAAATCATAAGAGATACAGTAGGATACTACATATTAGTCAAAGAAACAGTTTTTCAGTATGAATTCACAAAACTGAACATATAAAAACCTAATATAGGCTCAGCCACATTCATTAAACACATGTTAAAACTTTTAAATAACAATTAGACCCAAAGATCATAGTAGGGCATTTCAAAAAACCCCACTCTCACTATTGGATTGGTCAACCAGACATAAACTGAAGAGACACATAGGAGATTAATCAAACCATAAGCCAATTGGACCTGACTGATCTCTAGCGAACCTTTCATTCCAACAATAAGGAACATACAATTCTTTTCAGCAGTCCTGGGAATCTTCTCCAACACAGACCATATATTGGGAGCACAAAGCAAACCTCCACATATACAGAATAGTTGATTTAATATCCTGTACCTTATATGACCACCATGGAATAAAGCTAGACATTTGTGACTAAACAAACATCAAAAAATACACAAATTCTTAGAAATTAAACACCATAATGCTGAATGAGTAATGGGTTCAGACAGAAGTCAGAAAGGATGTCAAAAAATTCCTAGACATAAATGATAATGAAAATACAACATATCAAAATCTTTGTGATATGGTAAAGGCAGTCTCAGAGAAAAGTTGATATCACTCCATGCTGATATAAATAAAAGAAACATCACAAGTAAATTACTTAACCTACAAAAAAAGCTATAGAGAGACAAGAACAATTCAATCACAAAAGCAGTAGACAAGCAGAGATTAGTAAAATAACAGTACACATACCCCAAATTAAGATTGGGAAAATGATACAACTAATCAACCAAAAAAAGAACATGTTCTTTGAAAAAAAATCATAAGATTGGCAAACACTTGGCCAAATTAAACAAAGCAAAAGAGTAAAAACTCAAATTAATAAAATTAGAGATGAAAAATGAGTCATTAAAGCTGACACCAAGGAAACTCAGAGAATCATATGGTCATATTTCAAAAGTTCATAGGCTCAAAAGTTTGACAATTACAGACTACAGATTGGATCAGACATGTTGGTAATTATAGGTCTTTCTGAAAGGTGGCCTTATTTATCTATTGAATTTTGTTCCTTTGACTTCATTCTCTTTGGGTCTTCTTTGTCCTTTCTGTTTTGAATCCTCCATGGTTGTAAAGGATAATTAAAAGATCTTCCTTTGAATGTCATTACAAGGGCTTGGAATTAGTTCCACTTACAAGGGAGAACATGGGATATCTAGTTTTCTATGCTTGAGGTCCTTCCCTTTATATTATTTATTCCAGCTCCATCCACTTAACAGAAAATTTCACTAGTTCATTTTCTGATAGTCAAGCGCTATTCCAAAGTGTGTATGTGACACATTTTTATCATCCATTCTTCAACTGCAGGACATTTAGATTGACTCCATCACTTTGCTATTTTGAATAGAGCTTCAGTGAACATAGACACACATGTGTCACTATAGTACAATGAAGTATTTTTTGGGAATATTCCCAGAAGTGATACAGCAGGGTCATATGGCACATCGATTTTTTAGCATTTTTAGGAACTGACATACTGATTGCCACAGCTTGCATCCCCACCAACGATATGAGAGTTCCTTTTTCTCCACATCTCTTCAAGTACATGTTGGTGCATGTCTTTTGGATTTTTGCAATTCTGAGTAGTATGAGATAATATCTCAGGGTAGTTTATATTTGCATTTCCCTGGTGGCTAGGGAGGTGGCACATTTTTTAAGATATTTGTTGGACATTTCAATTTCTCCTAGGAAAAATTTCTTCAAAGATTTATGGCTCACTTTCTAATTAGGCTTATTGCCTTGTTATTTAATTTTTTGATATTTTTGTACACTTTAGATGTTTGTCCTCTTTAAGATAAGTAGTTAAGTATATGTAATATATCATATAAACAAATCATCTAAACAAATGTATTACAATACTTAAGTATTGAAGATTTTCTCCCATTCTATGGGTTGTCTTTTTACTTGGTTGACAATATCTTAGCTGAACAAAAGCACTTTAATTTCATGAGATCCCATTTAAGAGTTGTTTCTATTTCCTGAGCTATTAGGGTCCTGTTTAGAAAGTTTTGGCCTAGACCAAGCACTTCTAGGGGATTATCTATTCTTTCTTCTAAGATTTTTATAGTCTCTCGTCTAATGTTAAGGTCTTTGATTCATTTGGAGTTGAATTTCATGCAAGGTGATAAGTAATGGTCTAGTATCAATCTTTTGCATGTACATATCCAGTTTTGCTAGCACCATTTCTTGAAGATGCTATTCTTTTGCCATTGAGTTTTCTGTGCCCTATATGAAAAATCAGGCAGTAGGATCCTTAGGAGCAGTGTCAAACAGAGGTAGAGGAGTGCCCATATCAGTGGGCTGCCCAAGGAAGGGTTTCTCTGTCCGCCACAGAGGCCAGAACCCCCAAGAGAACAAATGTTTTAGGGGGAACCCAGGATCCATAGAACCAAAGCACAGGAGAATAGCAGGTAGTAGATTGGGCCCACATTGGGATGGGAGGCAGGTTATAGGTACGGGAGGGAAAGGCTAGAGGAAGTGAGGAGGGAATGAAGGAGACAAGAAGCATGTTTAAAAATGTTAATTTAAATTTTTTTATGAATGTAAAGTTTGTAATGGTAAAAAGGATATTGAGAGGGAAATATGATAATCACCAAATTAATTAAAAATAAATAAAAATGAGTAAATGATAATAAGATAATTTGAAAAATATTAATTAGCAGATAGATGATTTAACTGCTCATTTTTAGATATTACCAAGATAGTCACAAGTCTTTTGTTTTAACTCCTAAATATATAACTATATATTTTGACTATCTAATTAATTGCTATTTACTATTATAGCTCTCTTCTAAAGTTGAGATGAACAAATTTATCTCAGTTCTGCATTTTACTTTTGAGTTTTGTGTTCCTCTTTAAAATAGGTAAGAATTTACATCATGCAATATTCCCTTACACATAATTTGGAGATCATTATTTTTAAAACTATTTCTTTCAACATAAAATCATTAAACCAAATCAGTTGAATACCAATTCTTCTTTGAAATAGATTATTTCATAATAGCTTCATTATACAAAAAAGTTGAGCAACAAACTATTCTTTTACATAATGGAAAAAAACTATATCTGGAGGTTTTATATAGAATGTATTTTTGTCAGAACATGTGTCAAAGTAATCATTTACTTTTTAAATATAAATTATTGAGGACAGTTACAGAAAATTCCCACTGAGAGAGGGAATTTCATTACTATCAATGAAATTATAATAACATTTTTATTTTATTGATTTATTTTTAAACAGTTATAGAAGTTTTCATTTTCTAAGTAGAATTAATATTAATTTCAATTTATTTTTCCTCTCTTTTAGGCTCTGTGTAAATAATTTCATTTTTATCAATTCAATTGGTACATTTCATATGATGGAACATCAATATCTCTAACTTATTTATGATGAATAAAGGCATAAGAATGGATAAGTTTTACAGTGGGATTTGCTCAAATTTTTTTCAGAAAAAATATAAAAATATGTATTAAGTTAGAAACGCTCCAAAGTTTTTGAAAAAAAAACATGTTTGCATGTATATCCATATTGTGAAACTTAAGTTTCGGTTGTCAACTTGATGCTTGTGAGATGAGCCTCTAGGCACACTTAAGAGGAATTATTTACTTACGGCAGATTCCTCTGCAAGCCTGTAGGAAATACACAACTTATAGAAATGGGTCCACAATTTTTCAGAATATTGTAATATCCACTAGTTGGATGTGTGTTTATATGAGGGGAGTACAGTGGTTAAGGCTCTCCCCCACCCATGAGTACCTGATTGCAGGTAAATTCTTTTCCAGGCTTGGTGTTACTGAGCACAGCGTCATTGGCTTCATGACTAGGGTAACTACTCTTAAAAGGTGATATTTGTTGCCCTCTACATTCCAGCCCTCTACATTCTTCCAACTCCTTGTTTGTACTGTTCCCTGGATAAAATGGGGAGCTATTGCCATCGTTTGTGTACTCAATGAAAATGCCACATTCCAGTAGAAATTTCTAGATCTAGAGTTATGCAGGTAATCCTCATCAGACTCACTGGGTTGCACACATACACGCAAAAGATACACACACACAACACACACACAATATACACAAGACACAGCAATACATAGCACACAACAAACACATAACACAACACAATGTTTACACACACAAAGTAATGGATATGGAAGTGGGTGCTTTGAGGAGGAGGGAAGGTTATTGTTTGGGTGGGAATAGAAAAGGAGGAGACAGAATAATGAAAATATATTTTATAGATAAATGAAAATAACAAGTGTTACATTACTTAAAAAACAAAATTTTAGACACAGATATTAAAAAGCTTTTCAAAAGCTTTAAAATTAGATTTCTTTTTTTTTTTAAATTGCCATACTGCTCTTCAGAGTAGTTGTATAAGGTTGGAATCCCAGCAGCAATGTAGGAGAGTTCCCTTCTTTCCACATCCTCTACAGTATTTGGTGGTGTTTGTGCTGTGGATTTTTGCCATCCTGACTGTGGTGAGATGATATCTCAGGGTAGTTTTTGATATGCATTTCCCTGATGGCTAGGAATGTGGAACATTTTGTAAGATATTTGATAGATATTTCAATTTCATCCCTGGAAAAGTGTCTTTTAATTTCCAAGGCCCATTTTCTAATTGGTATATTTATCTCCATGGTGTTTAATTTTTTAAATTCTTTGTACACTCTGGATAATAGCATTTCATAAGATGTGTGGTTATTAAAGATTTTTCTCCCAATCTGTAGGTTGCTTTTTTTGCTTGGTTCACAAACTCTTTAGCTGAAAAGAAGCTCTTTAATTTTGTAAGATCCCATTTGTTGAGTGCTGGTTCTAGTGCCTGTGTTGTTGAATTTCTTGGGAAATGTTGGCATAGCCCAATCTTATTTTCAGGGAATTCTTATTTTTTTAACTAGGGTTTTTATAGTCTCTGGCCTAATATTAAAGTCCTTGGTCCATTTAGACCTTTCCTGACCTGCACAATGGCTGACATGTCAATAATACCCCCAAAGTCTAGCAAGGATCACAGGGGAGAAGGCATCATGTAGTAAGATCCTTAGAGACAAGGACTTAAACAGTCATAGTAGAGTTCCCATGCTAGCAGGCAGCCCAAGAAGGGGCCCCAAGCTATGCTACTGAGTTCTAAAACCTCACTAGTATAGATGACTCAGAGGGAAATTCAATGCCCATATAAACATATGCTTTGGAGGATGGGAGGGAGAAAACAAGAAGCACAAATAGAGGAAGAGGGAAGGAAAAGGGGTAAGAGAGCAAAGTGGGAAGGGAGAAGACTAAAAACGGGGGACAACAAGATAGAAGGGAGTGTGGAGGGAGAAGCATGGAACCTATTGAGTATGTATAACTAGGCAAAAACATAATGAAAAAAGAAACAATAAAAATATAAAATATTTCCTTATTATTTATAGTATACATTATTTTCCCTGTGTCCATAAACTTGTTAACTTGCCCTCAATCTACATGTCTATTCTTTGATACTTTACTCCCTTATATTTCTAGGCAGCATATTCCTAATTAACTATCCAGCTAATTTATTTTCCATTAAATTGCTATACAGACATAAAGTTTCAAGCCTTTCTTAATCTACCAAGAATGCTCTAGCTACTTCTACTTTATCAGTATAATTCACATATACTTAAATGTCAGCTCTGGAGTTAAATTTCTAAGGTTTAAATCCCTGTCCAAAAGGCAGTTTAAGAAAATATTCCTGGTAGCATTCATATTTAAACTTTGCAAACACTCAAAAGGAAAGCAAACATAGATTTCCATTTTTAGTTTTTGTTGGAAGATAGATAAAATGCAATTCCAATATTTTGAATAATTTGGTATAATAAATCACTGCAGCAATTATAATGTAACATCCACATTCAACATGAGAAATACTAGAAAATGTACTTTCTTAGGCTAGTGTTGTAACTGCATGCATTGAGTAAGCCCTGAGTTTAATTCTCAGCAAATCCACATGCATACACACACAGAGAATGAATAAAGTATGAGGAAAAATGGTAATAAAATTTAAGTTGTGATCCTGCCCTTTGTGGTAGGATAAAATAATGAGACATATTTATGGCATAGAAGGAGTTTTATCATAACATCTAACATTTATAAAAATAAGTGAAATATTGAAAATTTGAACTGCAATTATTAACAATAATTCTCTATGGAGGCATATTTTCAGAGAAAATGCCTGATTAATATAAAACATTTTGAAAGAGTAATAAATCTTTACAGTTTTGTGGCACAATTTCTAGAGGAAAGGTAATGGTTACTAGAATATGTAAATTTCACTTGGTTTAAAAATTATCAATCACCTTGCTTTCCTAAAATACTGCTATATAAAGCCAAGTAGGATGAAATGCCAGGGGACAGAGCACTTAGAAACAACAGCTTTCCTATCATTACCTGTTTGGCAGCTTTTTCTTTTAGTTTATAATATACCATTATTATTTTTTGTAATCTTGTAACCATAAAGTGAGTGCACTTGCTTGCTCTATTGATTTTATCTTTTCAATTTAAAATTTTTTATTCTTTGTGTTTATACATAAATACAGTGACGTTATGATATTTTTACACCTTAATCCTTAATCCCATTCCATCTCTTTCAAATCACAAAATTTCATGATTGTTGGGCCCGCCCAGGATTTGCCCCAGGGCATGGCCATGCACATGGAACTAAAGATGGCGCTGAGGGCAAGGGTCTTTGGTGTGACCCTGATCACTTCACAGAGAGCCCTAATTGGCTTTCAGGTATCTACCTGCCCCCTGTGCTGAGTGGCATTGAACTTGACCATTAGCATCTATAGGATGTGTTGACCTGTGATACAATTGGATGCCCGTTTCATGCCTTGGTGGCCTTTGTCTATAAAAGTTCCTTTTCTTCCCTCAATAAACTGAGATCTGATTCTGACAATCTCCGGTCCGGTGCCAAGTCTCTGTGGGTAGAGGCAGAGGTAGGGATGGCTGGAACCTGCTTTCAACACAGCCAGCAGCTGTGCGTTTGAGTGAGTGAATGGGTGCATGAGTGGGCACTGGTTCCCACACATGATCTTATTCCAATAAGTACAAGTAAATCTATGTATACAACTCTACTTACAAATGTTTTTCTGTGATCCCTGGATCCATATATTCCTGGGATTATTACAATGTCTTCAATTAAAAAAAAAGATTACAAGTGATTTAAGGGATTTTTTTCTCCCACATTTTATATTTTTTCTAATCATACAAGCTCAATAGGTACCCCCATTCTCTCTCTCCCTCCTCCCTTCCCCAGTAATCCTTCCTTGTACTCCCCCTCCCCATCCTTTTACCTCCCCCTTCCTTCTCTTCTTCCAGTGCCTCTCCCTTCCTTTCTCCTATCCCCTAGTACATCCTTTTCTGTGAATGCCAAATCTCTCTCTGAGTCCTCCATTCTAGTGAGGGTTCAGGACTCAGTTACATACCCTAGAGCCCACTTCTTGAGCTCCCCATCTATATGGGAACTCTACTATGACTGTTAATCCCTTACCTTTAAGTATCCTACTCCCTGTGATCCTTGCTAGACTTTGGGGGGTCATTGACATGTGAGCCATTGTGCAGGTCAGGCAAAATCCAAATCTGGCTACTGCAGCCCTAATTTGTATGGAGCATCTTCCATATTGTTGGCCCTCCCCATCTTTAAGCTCTTGCCACACCCTCTTCCACAAGGTTCACTGAACTTTAGAATGGGGAGAGATTGGCTGGTCTGGGTCTAGGTGATTAATGTAGGGTCTTTGTTGTTTTGAATTGTGGTTTGTTGTTTTCAGTTTTGCTTTTCCTGCACCGCCCCTGGCTACATCCTGATTGGTATAGAAAGTCACCTCCTAACCAAAGATTAAAAAACTGTTTAAATGAAGATCTTAATATAAGAGGAGACTCAAAAAATAGGAGAGACTCAAGGAAGAATAGGAGTAGGACACAGCAGTGGAGAGGGAGTAAGTGTCCCATTTGCCGGATGGTTACTGTTTATCTACCTATATCCTCCCTGATTGGTAAAAACAGACCAGGAAGGGAAATGAGAGTGAGTTGTACCAGATGTCTCACTACTTACATGCAATACTTGACCTATATTCTCTACTGAAGTGTGATCCCCTATCTCCTTTTAATTTTGAGATCCTCCTTCCCCTTCCCTCCTGTTAATAATCCTTTGCAATTACAGAAAGGATAGATTTACCTTTGAATATGTCATTAAGTGGTTTGGAACTAGGATCCACTTATTAGGAGTACATGTGGTGTCTAACTTTCTGAGTCTGGGATACTTCACTCAATATGGTTTTTTAATTCCATCCATTTTCTGGCAAATTTCATTAGTTCATATTTTTTCATAGCTGAGTATGGGAAATTCTTATATGTAAAGAATTTGGAGTTTATTTTTTAGTGATTAAACAAGATTATTTAACAATATATTCTAAAGTTTTAAGCAGGAGGATGCTATTAGAAGGAAAAAGAAAGAAAAATTCATCTGATATTATTATTTTTCTCAACATAAGAGACAGGAAAAACCGTGGAAAAGTATCCAAAATCAGAAAGCACATTGATAGTTTGCATGATGTGTAATCATGTTCAGTGAGCTCAGAAACAGAACTGAAAGTTGGGTGGAGGATCAATGAATGGTGTCTTCTGTACATAAACATTCAAGAGCTATATGCAGCTGTGTAGACATGAAGAAGATCTAACAATATCGGGACTGACAACATTTCATTATGGATAAGGGAGAACTCGTGAGACCCTACTCAAACCTGAGGAAATAATAGTATTAATGCTGGCTGAGTGAAGGTACCACCTTCTATGAGAACATAGTTATTGATACAACCACCTGTGCTACAGGAAGTGCCCTGTTAATATGACAAGCTATATTGAACTTAATGGATCACATTCAGAAAAATGCACATGGTGACAGGAGGATGACTCTTGCAAAAAAAGATTGTTTACAGTACAAGAAAGAGAAGGGTGAAGAAAGTGAAGTGACAAAATCCTCATTATACAAAATGTATGAAATTATCAACTAATATACAAAAATCAAAGTGGCTTATTTCTTACTCATAATGTTTGGATACTGTGAAAATAGACATTTACCAAGGAATATATTTGGTTAACACTGAGATTGTCTCAATGAAATGGCTGAATGCAGTTGTAACATACCAATGAATATCATTTCCTAAGGAATCATTAATGCACTTGGTCTTAGCTAAAAGGCTGAGAAGCAATTCAAGGAACCATAAATGGAAAATTGCACTTTTCCAAAAAAATAAAATAAATGAGGAATTTAAATAGAAATATTAACATTAGAAATAAGGTTATCTTATTATATGAAGAAGAGATTTTAATTGCAGGCAGAAGCACCAACGAACTACTATTTACATGAATAAGAAAATGAGAACATATTATTAAATTAGTATGTATAAAATAAGATACTAAAGAAGCTATTATTGTATCTGAATGCTATTTAGGCATTAAATACCTCTATAAGTAATTAAAGTTAGAAATTCAGAATGCATTGTTTAACTCAACACAGATAATTTTGGTAACTTAATTACAACATTGCAAGCTACAAATGACTATTCCTAATAGGATAATAATAATAATAAACATGGTTATGTTCTTACTGAGAATCAGAGAATACCAAAAAGCAAATAGGTTGCATAATGGTTAGAGCCATAATACTCCTCTCCCTGTGTGTGTGTGTATGCATGCACGTGTATTTGCATGCATGCATGTGTGTGTGTGTGTGTGTGTGTGTCTGTCTGTCTGTCTGCCTATCTATCTGTTTGTATCAGAAGGTACTGTTTGTGCCCATGGAGGCCTAAGGGTGACTTTGGTAATCATCCTGGAACTCTATGCCTAATTTTGACTTGTTTCTAGGGTTTCCTAGGCTCTACCTTCCAGGGACAGTAATGCAGGTTAGGATCCGGTATCCAAACTCAGGGCCTTCTGCTTTTCAGGCAGAGGCATAAACCCTGAGTCCTCTCGCTAGCCCCCCAAAACTGCTTTTTGTAATATCATAATTCACCATGCTTTTATAAACGTCTAAGTTCATGGCATGCTACTCAAGTTTTAATAAGCTATCATTTGAGTTTCAATATTCAATATAATAATGTATAATTATTTTGTACAACTTATTCATTGATTCATCACAGGCAATCCAAGCAATCTGTGATACGTGAAATGGAAAATTCATAATAGTCAAATGAGAGACTTGGAGGTGGCTCAGTGTTTAATGATCATGTAACAAAAGCCAAAAGAACTTGTCTTGGAACTGCAGATGTCACTAATGGTGAAATCTCACTAATAAACTAGTAGTAGTAGTGCCAGTCCATCTGTAATAACATCTCTAGAAGAATGTAGTCAGGTCAACTACAGATTAAGCTGTTTTATCATAAAGCACTATTGGTGAATTTTTCTTTGATTAGCAACTTTGTCTCAAAGAATAAAGGGTAAGGGAGAGTGAATAGTATTGCTAATATCAAACTCTGGGGTCTACATCAAACATGTACATTCAACCATACATTAAAAAATATGTAGCTGTAGACACAGGATAATCAATCATGTCTATACACTTGCATGTTTCAAACCATATTTGAACTCAGACTTTACACATAAACATAATCAATTTATGATATATTCACAATTTAATCTCTATCCCATCCATCTTCTTTTCCATTACAACCCTACTTATACCCATCAGTCTTCCTTCCATTTTGATATACTTTCATATCAATGGTGCACTGAGTTTCATCTGGGTTGCCTTTAGTGTCATGTACCTGGACACTTCATAGAAGATGAATCATATATTAGTGGATATACCATTGAGGAAAATAGCCCCTGCCCCTGAAAATCCAACATCAGTCTTCAACAGTTTCTGAGGGAGGAAGAGGAACTCTTGAAATCTTCCCCTTCTATGGTCAAATATTGACATGCCAAATCCTGTGCAGAACCTGTAGAAGTACACATAGTTACTGTGAGTTCATGGATTCATCAGCCTTCCATGTCTGTAAAATACCTATTGGCCATATTCCTGGAACACTCAGGCTCTTATCATTTCCTTGTTTTGAGGTGTAGTAGGACTCATCTTCTGATTACGTGACCTGTTTAAGTCTGAGTAGTCCACAGTCAATGGCTTGTTGTGAAACAAACAAACAAACAAACAAAAAACAAAAACAACCTTCCTTTGTAAAAGGAAACATCCAAGTTTAATGCTGAGTAATCTTCCAGTCAAGGGGTATATTGACTAATGTTTAAAAGGCAATTTGTTATAGTGTCTTCATATTAAAATGCAATAGTTTGTACACTGTTACAGCCTATGTTTTTAGCATGGTTTTCAGCATGAGGAATGTATTGTGCCTGAAAAGGTAGCCTTATATCCAATCAGAAATCTCTTTTGACATACATGCCACTTTGCACTGATGCCTTTTGTCAGGGTATTTGCTATTGTAGTTTATAACTTTCACAAATTGATGATACCGTTGATTGCCTTGCCAGCAGCTTCCATAGTACTTTACAATTCTCTGAAAGTTATCCAAAAAGGCAGAAGCTTCTAGATGAAATCTAGTTTTTTTTTCTCCCCCTATGATTGACACCTATAGTATCTTCAACAATAACATCTTAATGTCAGTTTTCAGAGGGCAAGGAAGAATAACATCAAAATCCTATCTGATTTGGGAAGGTCTGTGAGAGATCTCTCTAATAAGTTTATAAAAATAAAAGAAAAAGCAGAGATGTTCATCTGGTTTGTTTTACTAAAATCAATAAAATTATTCTCAGGAGATTTTAAAACTCACATACTAAGGCCCAGGGTGATGGGAAACAATGAACTAATTCACAAATAAAATAGGTAAGATCAGCAGGATGGGCTGATGGTGGGGGGTTGATATTGGGCTATCCCTCTATGATGTTCCTGAAATTTAACTTTATACAGGAATGTAAATAGGAGCTGGGCTCAGGTTGAAAGCTCTGGTAAAAGCATTTGTGATTAACAGAAAGAGAGGTAAATGAGAGTCCTTCTAGCTTCTAGGGCATGCTTATACAACTAGACTATGACATCTTGAGAAGTCAGCCTTATGCTGAATTCCTCACATAATGTGGAATTCCTTTGTCAAGATTCCATCCTAACCATCAATTTCCTCCATGTAGTAACCTACATTCTCTGATCAACAGGTTTTTGATACCTATTACAAAGCTAGTATTGGGGATTTTGTTAATTTCCCTATGACACCTGGCAGGGGCATGAGAATTATGTTATTTAACTTAATAAGAATAAAATTGGAACTCTATTAAAATAGAGTACCCATGCTAGTGGGGCACAAGAAGGGGCCTTGGGCTATGTCACTGAGTCCTGAACCTTCACTAGTGTAGATGACATAGAAGACATTAGGGACCCACATAAATGGATCCTCTAGGGGATGGAAGGAAGAGGGAGGGCCAGGTGAGGGGGGAGGGAGATCAAAAGGGAAGGGGGAAAAAGTGCAGTTGGAGATGATGGGGGAGGGGAGAGAAAGGAGTTGGGTACTTAATGAGCTTGTATGATTAGGCAATTCTATGTGTAATCAAAAAAGAATAAAATTGGCCATGAAGTTGTTTATTCAAATTTATATTTTTTCAATTCTTAAAATAGGAAGTTTATCTACTATTCTACTTACATTTGTGAGCTAGTATGATGTTTAAGAATGCATATTTTAAATAGCAGAAAAATTAGAATTTGTATGAATTAATGGAGTTTTCAAAGTGCATTTTAAATATGCATCCAATATCAATGTGATTTCAGGAAGAAAAATATAACAATCTCTAAGGTTTCCAATAAATATATTTACTTTTATATTAGGCTATTATAATAAGCAAGTTTAATATAATTTCACACATCAAATTAATATTTTGGTATTCAAATTAACGATTTAAATGAATATTCTTCACTTTGCTTTAAACATTCAAATTACAGAAAATTTTAGTTGCTCTGTATATGTCCTATCTTCCATCTGTGAGAATATGTATATTGAGATGATCTTAGTATTTTCTAGTTTTCTGTACTATATTACTCATTCTTTTAAATACATGCCTCAAAAAACCAAGGGATATTCTCATATAAAATTTCATGATATTTTTGTGGTTTACAAAAGTAGTAAAATAATAATTTTCCATCTTTGCTTTATAGACTTAGCTGATGAAAGGAATAGGATAGTTATGTCCAAAATGTTATATGATATTATAAGCATAATTTCACAAGTATGTTTTGAAATATTTGTGAAATTAAAATTATTCGACTGTACTTTAATAATAAAATATGCAAGCTCAAAACAGAGTGGAACTGGGCTAGTGTTTAAAGTGAATGAATTTCACATGTTCAGTACTGCTATTATAAATATTGCTTTTTATTTTTTGTTTTCCCCTTTTAATTTTGATTAACATGCATTGTTTCAGTTTCCTTTTATACTCTTGGGACTTGGTCTTGAATTTCCAAAAGACCAAACCATATGCTTGTTGTGTCAATCTCGTGAGTGCTCGTGTAAGAAGCATTTGCCAGTATGCTCATATAAATTTTAATAGCAAATGTAGGGAACATTTTCATTTCTCTATAGATAATGGTGGACTTTAGAGAAAATAGTGCAAAATTTTCAAAAATTAATAAGTCAAATACAGCATAACTTACTTTGTTGTTTTGTGATTTGTAATTTGTTACTTAAACTTGTACCTTCACATCACCACCACTCCAGAAAATACTGCAAACAGATAATTTTTTTGCAGAAAGATCTACTTTTCTTTTTATGCATATTGCCACTAGTATTAGACATTACTCAATCTAAATTGGGACAAGATTAAAATATTGTCTTATTTATTTCTATGTCAGCAGTAACAAATCTTTTCAAAAAAGTGCAAAAAGGACATGATCACATGTCTCATTTCTTCATTGTCTTTTGGTCCTTATTGCAGCATATTCATCATGATGTATAAAAAGCTCCTTTCCATAAAAATATGTGATCAATGCTTCTATTTTTCTGGTGAAGAATCTCATCGTAAATTTTTCTGTTGTAGAAACATTGATAAGATGAATCAACAGCACTGTCCTTTTTTTTCACCCACATTTTATTTTATACTTAATCGTATGAGCTCAATAAGTATCCCTTTTTCTTCCTCCCTTCTCCCCTCCCCAGTCATACTTCCTTCCCCCTTTTTTTCACCCTTCTCCTGCCCTCTCCATCTCCCAGTGACTCCCCCCTTCCTCCTTCTCATCCCCTGAAGCATCCTTTTGTGTGAATGTCAAGCTTCCTCCTGAGTTCTCCATCCTAGTAAGGATTCAGAACTTAGTGGCATAGCCCAGAGCCCCTTTTTGGGCTCCTTATTAGTATGAGAACTCTATTATGACTGTTAACCCCTTGCCTCTAAGGATCCTACTGCCTGGATCCTTCTCCCCTGTGATCCATGCTAGATTTTAGGGGTTTATTAACATGTCAGTCATTGTGCAGGTCAGACAAAATCCAATTTTGGCTGCTGCAGCCCTAACTTGTGTGGAGTATATTGCATATCATGGTCCTCCCCATCTTTAGGCTCTTAAAATCTTGACGCCCCTTCTTCCATAAGGTTCCCCAAGCTTTAGGATGGGGAGAGATTTGCCTGCTCATGTTCCAGGTGATTAATGTAGGGTCTTTGGTGTTCTGAATTATGGTTTGTTGTTGCTTTCAGTTTTGCTTCTCCTGTATAGCCCTTGGTTGCATCCTGACTGGTATTGAAGGTTATCTCCTAATCAAAGATAAACGATAGTTTAAGTGAAGGTCTTAATATAAGAGGTTACTCAAAGGTAGATGGAAGAATAGGAGTTGGACATAGAATTGGGGAGGTGTCAGTGTCCCATTTGCAGGGTGGTTACTATCTATCTGCCAGTCTTTATACCTTCCCTGATTGGTTAGAACAAATTTGTTTAGTCACAAGTGACCCCATAGCAGTTGAATTGTTGAGAATAATCATATTATTTTTTAAATGGAATGGTATTTTTAAGCAAAATATAAAAAATTAAATAACAGAAAACTGAAAAAGCATTCAATGCAATTTTTAAATTTCTCTAGTAATATAATGCTAACATGTATTTGTGAAACAATTTATAGTATCTTTCTTGAGTTTAGCATAATTTTGCAATACTAACCATATATCATGACTACATCATAACAATAATACACAATAAATATAAAAATTTATAATTGAAATTATCAATTCATTTTAAGAGGTTCCTTTTTTAAGTCAAGATAATGAAGTATAAAAGTTACATAAGTGGCTTGAAAGATGACAATCATCAAGTAGCAAAATCTTAAATTGAAATACCAGTAGATTTCAGACTGACTGAATATTACACTTTTGAAAGTTCAGGAACCACATCCAGATATGATTTTCTATTATAAACACAATTATTCCTTAAATGTTTAAAATTGTTTTTCTTTTTAAGGAAAGGATGGTAATTATGTTCCATAAATTATGTTTAAATTCCTCATTACTGAAGTATGGGAATTGAGGTTATATGCAATTGCTGTCAAAAAGATGACTATTATAAATTGATTTTTTTTGCTTTTTTGATTTAGACAGGAATGATTTTTCCATTCATAATGTGTATATTTCTAGCAAAATATGGAAATGCTCATATAAAATTATTATTTAAATGAAATATATCTGAAGTTCAACAAAATGTGCTTGTACAGAGTATTGGTCTTTCAGTGTGTATAGCAGTTAATACATAGATTATGTTTACCTCTCTTCAATAAATAAATGATAGAAACTTCATATTCATCATAACTATATTAAAGTGTAAATAGCTAATAGAAAGGGAATCACCCTGAGTGCAGTTGAGTTTGAGGGAAGTGTCAAATAGCAAACTTTACTCTGTTTGGACTTTTAAATAAAACATATTTTTAATAAACACAGAATTTAACTTAAAAGTACCTCTGCTTTACTACCCAAAACACTTGGGAACTGGGAAAACATAAATTTAGTATGAGGATCTAGCTTAGATTAACCAATTACACAGCACAGGGAAAGAGAACAGCGACAAAGTAGAAGTAGCTAAAATCTATTACTGTGATACTTTTTAATGCTATCTGTACTGAAATCCACATTAATTTTTTTTGCTTTGACTAGGCAAGAATATGGGATTTCTTTGTAGAAATTTACTAATTGTATTATAACAGTGTGTGTACTTGTAAATAAATGCACACACAAATACTAACATGTCTATTGACAGTATTAAATACTCGCCTAAACACATAGGGTCTCCACAGAGCAGTACTTTGTAGCATGAGTGCAGTTAAAAAAATTTTCATAAATAACATTTCCTAAAAGATTTGGAAAGTTATAAATTGAAAAGAATCCTGAAGGCTTATATATTAAGTTCTATTTTATTATTTGTTATTTTTAAGGGATGGGGTTGATTTTCCATAATTTCCTGAATATATTCAAAGACCCTTTGTCATGCTTTATTTACCCTTTTTGAGTCTTTTCAGTAAGTGACTTAAAATTTGCATTATTCCTTCTAATGGCTGTCCAATGGCCTGATACCGAACATGTGACTTCAATAATGACCCCCAGGTAACATCAAAAACACCCAGATAGTCCATCTCTCAACAAGGTAGAAAAAAATTGCACTAACAAAAATTATCGGAGACTTACACAGTCAAGCCCACACTTACACAGATACATACACACATAACAGATAGATATAAATGCACTTGTAGAGGTAGATGCACACACAAATAGTAGTCATAATAATAATCATTATCATTATGAAAACAATTTAAGGAGAAACTTCACCATGGCATGATTCAGTTCTGCATATCTGCTTGTGGGCAGTAGTGTTCAGGCTCCTCTGACCAGCTTCTCATGTAGTGGAGTGTGCACCACCATCCCATGGAAGATTCGGTTGAAATGACATGAGCCTTCTGAGGCCCCAGAATTATCTTTTTTGGTAATGAACGAAATGCAGACAAAGATTATTACTTTAAGGTAGACAATGATGAAAATGAACATTAGTTATCATTGAGAACAGTTGATTTAGGTGCTGGGGCAAAGATCCATATTATTGAGGCAGAGGCAATGAACTATGAAAGCAGTCTAATTAAAGTGACACTGCAACTTTGAAAATGTCAGTCCAACCAACCATTTCCCTTGGAAGCCCTGAAATCACACCGCCTGTGATCTTCAGTTTGAAATGTGGTTCAGGGCCTGTGTATATACAAGTGGAGTCAGAAGATAAAGAGGATGACATGAAACTCTTAAATATGTCTGGAAAGCAATCTGCTACTGGAGCTGGTAGCAAGGTTCACAGAAAAAAGTAAAATTGCTGATGAAGAAGATGACAATGATGATGAAGAAGATGATGATGGTAATGATAATGATTTTGATGAAGAAACTGAAGAAAAAGCTCCAGTAAAGAAATCTATCTGAGAAACTGAAACCAAAAATGTGCAAAAGTCAAACCAGAATGGAAAGGGCTCATACCTTCAATGCCAAGATCAAAAGGTCAAAAATCCTTCCAAAAAACAAACAAACAAACAAACAAACAATAAAAAGCTGCCTAGACACCCAAAGTACTTAGTTCTGTAGAAGACATTATAGCAAAAATGCAACAAGTATAGAAAAAACACATTGAAAAGTCCCAGGACCTGTTGATAAATTAAGCCCAAAGATTAGGAAAGAGAAACAGGAGAAACAAATGTAGTCCATATTGAGTATCATCAACAATTCAGACTGAAGTCTTCTATTTTAATTCAAATTTCCTTTCTTGATTTTCCACCCATAATCCTTGTGCAGACTGGAAACAATTTTTTTAATTTATGTTTTATTATTTATTCAATACGTGTGTACGCATATGTATGTGTGTGTGTGTGCGTGTGTGTGTAGAACCACGAGCGAATTCGGGAACCACCATGGACCACCTCCAGCTCCTCCTTGTTTACTTTGCCTGGGATTCACAGGTTCTGCCCTACCAGGACCAGAAACACAGGCCCCGCCCCTGTTTCTTCCTGGTGTCAATAAGTGGGGTTCAGGATCCGAACTCAGGACCTTCTGCCTGTAAGGCAAGAGGCTTAACGCCTGAGCCACCTCTCCAGCCCCTGGAAACAATTTCTTGATTACCAAAAGCATTTTCATTTTTCTTTGTCTTGTGTGAGTAAGGTAACCTTAAGCTTATTACTATTACATACACCTTATCTCCTCAACCACGTTCCAATTACCTTTGTATTTCCTTAGCTGCTCAATAAATATTTGAATGAACCAAATAAAATAAAGATAAATTCAAAGATTTTACAGAAACTACCAATGCCATTCATTTGGTCCCTTATAAGCTTTTCTCAAATGTATCTACTTATTTTTTTGTCCCTCTTTCACAGACTAAAATTGCTTTTACCAGTTTAAAAAACTTACCCTACAATATTCAACCAGAAGCAGACCAGCCAAATCTCTTCCTATCCAAAAGTTCAAGGAACCTTGCTGAAGAGGGTGGCTGGAAAGATTGTAAGAGCCTAAAGATGGGGAGGACCAATGATATGTAAGATACTCCACACATATCAGGGCTGCAACATCCAGGATATAGCCACAATGTGATTGGACCTTGCCTGACCTGCACAATGTCTGACATGTCAACAACCCCCTAAAGTCTAGCAGGGATCACAAGGGAGAACGATTCAGGCAGTAGAATTCTTAGAGGCAAGGAGTTAAACAGTTATAATAGAGCTCCCATACTAGAGGGCAGCCCAAGAAGGGTCCCAAACCTATGCTACTGAGTCCTGAACCATTATCAATGTAGAGGACTCCGAAGGAAATTCAGCTCCCACATAAATATGCTCTGGAAAATGGGAGAGAGAAAGTAGGAAACACCAAGAGAGGAGGAGGGAAGGAAATGGGATAAGAGGAAGGCGGGAGAGGTGGAATGGGGACCAACAGAGGGAGAAGGGAAGAGCGGGGGAGAAGGGGATACTTACTGAGCTTGTATGATTTAGGGGAAAAAAAGTAATAAAAATCTTATACTCTCAAAATATACTGGCATTGGCCTTCAGAGGCTATTTGCATGTATTTTTGTTTGTATTTGCATGTTTAATCATTTTCTATCACCTCATTAGTTTGAAAACAAGGAAACTTAATTAAATACTGTCACTCATAACATGCTTTAATTTAAATAATGTAGACCTCTCGACCTACTCAAAGTAATTTTGTTCACTTTCATATTTGGATGTGTTAATTTTATTCTTATAATTCTGCCATTGTTGATGGTAAATATGTAAATAGCATGCTTTCTCATTTAAAAGTACAACTTTTCTGTTACAATTTTGTTCTATTAATTTTCTTATTTGTTACTGAGATGAGTTCTAGTTTTCCATCTTCTGTCTTTCTTTGGATATTCTTTTTTTCTTAACTTTGCAAATTTCTATGCTATGTGCTCACAAATATTTTATATTAGATTATTAAAATGTCTATTTTGATTGTTATGAATTGTTGATCCAAACAAAACTATAACAAAGCAACAAAAAACTTTCATGATTCTTGAAAAGAATACCATCTCTGATCATATTTTTCACCTAAAGTACTTAACTTCTGCTATAATTATAGTCTCCTACCCTACACAGTAATTTGAACTCACCAAGTAATCTGAAGCCAGAATTAGAGAAACTTCCCCTAATGAGTAGAAATGTGATGGAGAATGATTCTTCAATTGTCTCTATTTCTACAGCTTGGACCTAATAATAAAGGCCACTACAACAAAGTATTAACAATAATGAGAAATTTAGCAACTGTTCCTTATACATGTATTGTATATCAGATTTTTCCCTATTTATAAAAATTGCTAGACAAATTTTGAGAAAAGATCGTGGTCTTGGAAATGGAACTGAATTCACAAAATTCAATTAAGGAAAGCTAGTGATAAGAAGCCAATTATAAATCAAGATGAGTGTTACTTTATTACATCTGTTTATCATCTATCTATCATCTATCTTTTTCTTTCTTTCTTTCTTTCTTTCTTTCTTTCTTTCTTTCTTTCTTTCTTTCTTTCTTTCTTTCTCAGGTATCTATCCATCCATCTTTATTTCCATCTCCATGAAGCCTTTTCATACTAAAATATATCTAACAAGTATTAAATTATATCCCCAAATACTCAAGAGCCATACCAAATTATTGAATAATTTAGTGTTCAAGCTTGTTTCTTCATCTCACATATCTTCTTAATCACCTTTATAATTTTATATATAAATTGTTATAAATTATAATAATTTCTGTTACTAAAAATTTCAGATTACAAACTTCCAAGCAATTTTTAGGAACCAATGTTTCTTATATGCAAATATCATGTACCATATGTATATCCTAAGACTTTTATGAAGAGGAGAACAGCAAAGTGACTTAGCCAATCTCATACTCTCTATTCTCTGTGTAATTATTAAAAATAATAGTTTTCTCATGTAATTCTTGATTTCACAATTTCCTGGATTTTCTGTTGTTTTGTAACAAAGTATTAACCTTAATATGGCAAATAAGTTCACCTAATGTGCTGTAACAGTATAAATATTTTTTGATTTCTGCTACTTATCCCTGTTGGGAAAAAAATCCTAATTTAGATTTTATATTGTGACACAATTTTGATAAGTACAAAGGATGTGCATAAAGAAAGAAAGGATAGACACAAAGAATGGAATCATTAGGATGAGCATTGAGTTTACATTGTGATATCACTCCAAAATATAATTTTTCACAAAGTAATAAAATTATGTATAAAATTGTGACCTCATGTATTATATTAATTATATCTTTTATATTTTAATATAATATATTAATTATGTATTTATATGTAAATTAATTTAAATTGAAATTAAATGCAAAATTGTTTTCAACAAAACTTCTAGCGATGAATTTTATATAATTCATTGAAATAACCAGTTTTACTTTTCTTTTTAAAATTGTCTAAAAGAACAATCTATTCATGGCTTGAGAATGAATGATGTATTTAAAGTAATATAAGCTATGTTCTGATATTTATAATCACACAGATTTTATTTTTTTATAAAATACTTAATACCTCAGTGGGCTAAAATAAAAGTGAATAGAAAAACCTTGTCTATGAAGACATCTCTAACATTTCTATTATGCTTCAAATTTATTCAAAGTCACAGATGTTATTTATATTTCCATTTCATCATGTATTCTCTTATTTTGCTGTGGTAATTATTTTTAAATAGGGACATGACAAAAGTAGGTCATAATTGAAAATTTGAAAATTAGGCATCTATGTATTTATAATTTGTCATGTGTAAAACTTATATAAGAAAAAGCAACATAGAGAAAGATAGTCAACATTTTTGGAATTGCAAAACAATAAAAATTCATGGTAAAACTTAAATTTAAAAACTTTATTAAACAGTGGGAATGAGATCAGGAGAGAAATGTTATGAAATATATAAACTTATGACATAAAGGTTAGGGAAATAGCACTGGCTGTACCAGGAATGTACTTGTATAAACATTATATATTTCTGAAAATGTCTACCTAGTTGCTATAATCTGTTACTGCTAAGATTAAAGATTATACAGGATATAAGCATTTGATGTCCTTTAAGATACCTATACTTTTCATACATTTTTATAGATATGGTGTGATTTCACATAGAAAACATTTTCTAGTGAGCTGTATGTTTTAGTCCTTGGCTAATTATATTTAATTGATCAAGTAATATATTGCATTATTGTATGAAAATATGTATAAGAAATATCATGTAATCACAATATCATTCTGAAAATATCTTTTATATCTGTACCATCAAACAATTATAATTACAAGTTACTTCAAGATAATCATTTGGAAAGTTTTTATAACTAATTTGAAATTTATATGGAAAATATTTATTTTATTCTCCATGTCTCAATTTCTGTATCCTTGTCAAATGAATTATCAACTATTTGAAAACATGATGAATGTCTCATTCATTTTAAATTAAATTGTTTAATAAATACTAATTGAAGGTTTACTGTGCTGTGGATACTTTTGTGAGTGTTAGAATTTCAAGTTAGAAACTGAACAGAACAACCAACATATTTAAATGTAAATGGTAAACTGTCATGAGTATTCCAAGTAGGGAAATAAGATCTTAGTAACTTAATTTTACAATCTGAGAAAACTATGCAGCCTATACAGTATGGACCATGACACAACCAAGCAAGGTTGAAATACTTTACATAACTTTCCACTCTGTATGTATGACATACTGAGAATCACTTCCATGTTGTATAAAGAAGAGTTGTACCACTAAAAGGAGAAAACAAAATTCCTTGTTTAATTTTTATATTACAGGGAAAATGTCATGTCAGAATTTATGATTTGAGTGCCAGACCTTCAGTCAAATTAAACCTACCTGAGCAGAAGGGACTAGAACTCTTCAGTGGTCTTCAGTGATCTGCCAGAAACTGAAAGGCCATGATGAGGTTGAGAATGTTTCATGAGCCACAAGATAAAGGAGACCTATTCTCTTATGGCATTAAAACCCCAAGATAGCTATCAGAACCTTAGTACCAATAAGATAACTCCTGATAAGATTCTTTCTTGGTTCTGGTATAAGAGGTCAAGCGGCCATTTTGACCATGATACATATTGAAATATGTATGAAATATGAATAATTTTTTAAAAAACAGCATATTTCTTCATGATTCCACTGAAATTAGAGACACAACATTACTTCAATTTATAACAACATCATCATACCGTGTACTCATAATTGTTAGAAAGGTAGATTTCAGGTTATACATCCTTACAACAAACAAGCAGAAAATGAGAGAAAAGAAATTGAAGGGAGAAAATTTCCAGAGAATATTCTTAATTGAAAAGCAGTGGTACTGTGTTACCTATTTTTCTCTTTGTGATGAAATATGCGACACCTACCAAGTTTAGGAGTGAAAGTTTATTGGGTTTATAGGTCCAGTAGTACACTGAGCACAATGCACAGCTTAAGGAACAGGAAATCTGCCAGTTTCATTTCTTCAGCAGGAAGGAAGTAGATAATAAATAAAATAAAATAATAAAATAAAAAGTAGAGACCTCAATAAAACACTTAGGCCTTCCCCCAGTGATTCAATTCCTTCAGCAATGCAGCAACTCCTAAGGCTACACAACCTTCTAAAATAGTACTAGATGAGTCCCAAGTGTTCAAACACATGAGCATATCAGGAACGTTTCACAAACCTTTGTCAGCATCCTAACTCCAGAAACTACTGACAGCTTTGACATTTCCACTAAGAATATGGAAAAGAAATACAGATGACAACCCAAGATATAAGACCTTGGAGAACTGGGATTTAACCTAAGATCATCGAATGTGTCCCTTTGTCAACATTTCAAGACTACTCCAGCAGGGATCCAGGTTGGTATCTCTAGATTTCATGTGGAGCTAAGAAACCAATTCTTAGGGCAGCAAAACAGTAAGAATGCAAGGAAAAGGATGACTGAGGGATTTGGAACCTTCTTGTAGTGCAGTGACAGAAAACTGCCCACCCAAGCTCCCTGCACAACATTTTATTTCATTTTGTAGACTCTCAAACTTTACTGCCTGCTACCTGATAACTTATGCCTGGGTTAAAATCAAATATTTCAAAGTGCACTAACAGCCAAGAAAAAAATAAATAAGTGTTAAATCGGGTATAAGATTAAAATGCAAAATAACAAAATTTATATCTCCGTAAGATGTATTAGGACAGATATTAAACTTCATGCGATTTAATGCAACAGAAGGTTCTGTATAAACCTCCAAGGTAATATAAACAGATGCATGGATACTCAAACACCAAATATTCCTGATGTATACATTGAGAGTGGAGCCAGAAGTGCAAGTGGCTATGCAAAACTTCAGATTGTACCAAACAGTACATGAGCTGGAATTTTTTATGTTATATAAATACCCAATTATTTTATAGAATAATAAAGTGAGGAATTAACAAAGTAACTGAAAGAAAAACAAAATTTAAAGAATGTAATATAATTTAAGTTATATAACTGTTTTTTCCTGTATCTCAAGGTACTTTATTGTAATGCATCCACTCCCTGAAGCAATATTAAATGATACAATATCTCTTAATGAATGGAAGCAATGTGAGCATTAGATACTGTTATGTAATGTTACACTACTATGGTTTAACTATTATTTTTGAACATAAGAGTCTGAGAAACCTACAGTAGTTCTGATAACTAAAAGTATAAAATTTGTTGCCAAGCAGTTGAACTTATAAACAGTTCTGACAGTCTGAAAAAATAGGTGATTCTAGATAATGCCATGAGAGAAGATTATGAATTGCTTATTGCTGGATTTTTCTTTTAATAAATCTGAACTACCATTGACTAGTTCACTGAATTTATAGTAAATTAAATAGCAAGTCAGCGGGTGTTCTATACGCATTTATTCAACCTAAAAGGAGTTGTTGATACTAGTACTAAGGGATTTAGCAGCATAATAAAAGTGTAAATCACTATGAATGCCTGTTAGACACTGAAATATTGGGCAGAGGATCAGCTCCATATTTCCATCCATTCACTAAGCAAATATTTATTGAACAGCTTACATATGACAGGTCATTTCTCAGCAATTGAGAGAGTAAAAAATTGCCATGGTTATGACTCTTGATAGTGTTTGATTTCTAGTGTGACAGCAGATACAAAGAAACATAAAATTATATGTGTGATATACAGAACTTCATTTTGAAATGAGAAAAGTTCCACCTTATAAAGATCACAACATGTTTTCTTGAAACCCAGTGCTTAGAAATAACTGTCTTTTACTTGCCAGATACTTCATATTCTGTCTTTGTCATGCATTCATTCATTGAATACTCAACATAGTTTTGCAATGAACATGAAATATATTTTCCATTTTACAAACAATGAAACAGAGGGAATAAATAAACAATTTGTCAACATCTTTACCATATAAGGGAAAGAGGTTTTGATTATCAGGGAGCCATCAGCAGGGAAACAGTCACAAAGTACTTCTTACTCAGGAAAATGAGGATAAGCAAAGTCACTGAGAGAAATTCATGTATTTGGAACACAGGATGTTATAAAAGTGAATTATGGTATAAAACGACAGAGGAAGTTTGAAACTAACCAGACAGAACATTGTAGGTCACAATAACAAAGCTGATTCTCACTGAAAGGGAATTTGGCTGCTATTAATGTATTTAAAGCAAGAGAGTGACATATATTTGCCTTTTCATTTTTGAATAAGCGCTCTTGGTACTAAGGAGAGAGGTTAAAAAAGTCACATGAATGGATTGGTCTGCAAATTTTGGAAACCCATGTTTGAGCTGTACATGGCACAGTGTCAACTTCCTGTACTTCTATTGTTTGCCTTCCCATGCATAGAATCAGGCAGATTAATTGCAAAGTTCACACAGTGCTTTGGAGCTAAGTTTATTTCAACCAAATTTAATGAAAGAGACTTATTTATTTATTTTTATTTTTATTATTATTATTTATTCAACTGTGTGCATGTGCGTGTGTGTGTGTGTGTGTGTGTGTGTGTGTGTGTGTGTGTCTGTGTGTGTGGTGGGGTGTGTCTGTGTAGAACCACGGACGAATTCGCGAACCACCATGGACCGCCTCCACCTCATTCTGTCCCGGGATTCACAGGCTCCGCCCTACCAGGACCAGAAGCGCAGGCCGCCCCCGCTTCTGCCTGGCGTCTATACGTGGGGTCTAGGATCCGAACTCAGGACCTTCCGCCTGCAAGGCAGAGGCTTAACTCCTGAGCCACCTCTCCAGCCCCGAAAGAGACTTATTTATAAGGAAATAATGAATAATATATTCTATTTCTAGCAAATTATGTGTCCATGTTTCCGGATGCAGAAACAAACAAACAATTAATTAATTAATTAATTAGATAAATAGGTAATAGCAGCAATCTGATCTACCTGGAAGCACTGTGGAAGCCTGACAATAAATACACAAATGAGAACAAATTTTATAGTAGACAAGTTTCAGTGCCTCTGTGTGTGTGTGCGTGTGTGTGTCTGTGTGCGTATGTGTGTATACATAAACACAGCTGTATATACTGCTAGAGATACATTTATTTTAAAACTTTGGCTCTCATAGTCATTCTCTGCCCTATAATTTACCTGCCAAGAAAGTAGACTGACTTTTCTAGGATCCTTCTGTGCTAAATTGTAATATTATGCAGGTGTGCTCTTTGCAATCAGAACAGAACAATCCCAGTAGGGGCTGATCTTTCCTGAAGAGATTTTGCTCACTCTCTCTCTCTCTCTCTAAATTTTTAAAAGTATGTGATGTAAGTAGCTAAAATAATGCAATGAATAATATGTAATCTAACACATTCAGGATTTTAAGACATAAACACTGCAAAAGCAATAATTATATATATGAAAATTAGTTCTTTTAATATTTTTATTTACAAAAAGGTAGAAATAAATGTTAAGAATTTTGCCCCAAAATGCTAAAAATTTTGTTGACTTTGCAAATTTTATCCAGATTTGTGGAACTATAGAAATGCTTGAACTGAAGCAGAGGCATAATATTTTTTGAATGCAAAAGATGATATGATTAAGCAAAAAATAAATAAGTTTATTCATATGTGTTTATGTCTTGAGAAAATATTTAATTACGGTTGACAAAATAACTCAGGGAGCAAGTGCCTCTCTGCATAAACCTAAAAAGTTGTGTTTGATTCCTGAAAAGAACTGACTTTCATAGTGCTCTCTGACCTCCTCAAACATTGTCGCAGGCACATCTGCCTCTTTCTCCATCTTTCTTATGCATGCACTATCTATCTCTAAGATAAGTAATCAATAAAATATTTTTAAATGCTAAATTATTGAAGTTAATCCATTTTATTTATGCTCAATTATGCAATAATTATAGAGAATTTTTTTCTAAATTCTTGGATGCTAAACATTCAATGAAGAAATTAGTTAAATTTTGTTATCTGTGCATTTAGATATATTTATTATAAATGTAGATGACTCGTTACCAAAAATTTTACATATAATTAATATTAATGATCTTTCGGTTAGTAAAATAAAACTATTAATAATAGACAACTGAACAGATAAGCTAAGAAAGACCAATTTATACTTCAAGTATGAAAATAATTCCATATTAATTACAATGCTTTGATACAGTAAAGCATGAACCATAATAATAGGTTAAAGCTTCCTGAAAATGACACTATTTTTCATACACAATAATGTTTCATAAGTGTTTGGCTTTTTCACCAAAGCTAGTTCTGAGATACTAGGGACTTTATATTTAAGAATGTTAAAACTGCTTAAAATAGGACTTGCTGATGTTGTACAGAAAAGATTTCTGGAGAAAAAGCAAAGTAGGGAAAATCTTTTCATTGTCCTTGACTCTTCTTTAGTCTTGTATTTTTTTTTTTTTTGTCTCAGGCTCCAGAGTCCCTGGAATGCTAAGGCATACTGGACATTACTGCTTGATGCATTCTGATTCCTTTGGCTTGTTTGCAAAACTAAGTATGGCTACCACACAAATCTCTAGATTTCTGTTCCTATATGTACGATAAGAAAAATTGTCTTTTGTTTGTACTTTTTTTTGCATGTATGTTTCTATGTGTGTATGTCTGTATATATCTGAGGGTACTGTGTGTACCTATGGAGGCCCAAGGAGGGGTTTGGAATCTTCCAGTATTTCTGTATCATCTTATTGCTTTGGTCTGGGGCTTCCCAGGTTCTGCCTTCTATGGACACAAGTGCAGGTCACCACCATACCACCTGGTGTTTTTAAATGGAGTCTGGGATCTGAACTCAGGTTCTCCTGAGTTTGAGGCAGAAGTTTAACTCCTAAGCCATGTCTCCAGCCTTAGAGAAATATACTTTTTAAACAATTACTAGGTCTCATCCTATAATAACTATGTCTTTGGAGTATCTATATAATTGATATTTATTTATATAGCATTTTATTGATATTTTTAAAAATAATTTAAATTATTTACATGATAAATATAAACATTTGGTAAATAAATGGATCAATATTTTACCATGCTATATTTAAGCTTCATAATTATAAGCATGATGCGTGGTTGTCCATGCCCCTCCTTCATCTTCCCTTGTCCCTCCCCTACACTTCCCTCTCTTTACCTTTCTTCCCTCTCCCACCAACCTTCCTGCCTATTTGCTTATGTGGACCCCAAGGTTCTCTTAGGCTGATTAGTATGGGCTCAGGGCTCTGTAGCAGATTCAGTGGCCCTTCCTTGGTTAGAACCACTGATTGGGGTATTTTCCTTACCCTGTCTAACTCTAGCCTCTAAGATTCCAATTGCATGCATTATTACTCCTTGGTTCCTCACTAGTCTATGGGGGAATGTGAATGCTTGATATTTGTAAAACACTAAGAATATTTTATACCATACATTAAATAATAGATGCAATATAAGAAATTATTCTTCACATATTGCATAATTTCATTTAACTATGCTAAAAGAACTTATAATTTATGTTCTATAGTTTTTTATACCTAATGACAGATTTTTGTTGCAGCTTTTAAATTGCAACTATATATGGCTTAAATATGATGTTTTGATGTATATTTTTTATCAGAATTGTCAAAATAGTATTAATGCATCAATCACCATAGGCAATTGTTTCTTTGTGGGGAAATGTAAGATCAGTTCTCTATAATTTGAAATATATAGTACCTTACTTTCACAACTATAGTTAATATAGTTTGTGGTAATGCTCTGTGTCATAGTTAGGTACAAGTGTCAACTTAACTGTTGAGAGCTTGAGCTCTGGGCACATTTGTGGAGAATTAGTGGTTGGGTTAAGCCCAGAACAAACCTGCAGGAGATTGTCTAGCTAATGGAGAAGGCCTAGCCTATGGTAAGTAGGACTAGCCCTGAATAAAATACTGAGAGCCAATTAAGGAAGTTGGTATCTTTGCCAACTTAGTCTCTCTCTCTCAGCCATTATATAGAGATGGTGTGGCCAGTTCCCTCGGCCCTGGTGTTGGTGCATATTCTCCCATCAAGCTGGACAGCAGACTGTAACTGGACTCTCAGTAAGAAAATAAATCCCTTGTTCCCTTAAGCCATTTGATGATCATTTATCAGCAACCATGCAGGCAAACTGCAACAGAATTAGGTACTCAGGAAGTGGGGTGTTGCTGATAAATCTGGCTATGTGAATTTTGTGGCTTTTGAATAGTTTGCAGGACAAAGTTTGAAATGTTTGAAGATTTGGACGTGGTGGATTACAAATAACATTCTTCAGAGTTTAATGGGCTATTTGAATAATGAAAATGCTGAGAGAGTTGTGAATTGTTTGGTCCCAGTTTGTGAGGGAGAAACAAGGACTTTGGTGAAATTGAATTTAAAGATGATAGACTAGTTTGCTTGACAGAGGAGAGCTGTGTTGGTGGCTGTGAAGCTCTGGATTTGGAAAGGGCATGCAACAGAACATCTGCTACTGTTGAAGAAATGACACCAGTGAAGGAAAATCTAGTGACTTGCACTGGGATGGTAGAAAACATGAAAACCACTGTATGTGGTGCTTTCATGGTTTAAAAACCCAGATTCCTTCAGAGAACAAAAGCCGAAGTTGAAGCTGATTCCTGCCCTTTGGAAGTTTGGTTAGCAGCCTAGTAAGAGGCTTTTCCAGCATCAGCACACAAAACTTGGTACAGCTGTGGCTTGAGTGGACAAGCTACATTTCAACCTCACTTCGGAATTTGGAAGTGTTCCCCAGGTGGTTCTGGTTTTGGTGAATGATTATGGGGTTTATGAAGAGCAGAAAAACTTGGCACCAAGTGGCAGGCATAGAGTTCCTGCAAGGGAAGGTGAAGTTTATAGCTGAAAAGATGAACGCAGTGTTGTTTGAGATGCTAAAACCATGGGATGTATGCTGAGGACGTCTGCGAGTGGAGATTCAGCTTTGTTTAGAAGAACTCTGCTTCTACAACTTTGAGCTTCAAACAGGGACTGAGAATACCTAGAATCTTTGAGCCACCTTGACTATATGATGAGAAAGAGAAGATGGACATTGAAATACAGAAGGGGGTATTTGATTTGCTGGACTTTGATCTTTTTAATGTTTTCTTATTGTTCAAGATCCTTCTGTTTTAATGTTTTTTTTAATTTTAAAGTATTTAACTTATTCTGATTTAATACACTTTTAAGTTTAAGAAACTGAATTTTTTTCAAAGGATTTTTATACTATATTAAAAAACACAAAATAAAAAAGGGCTCCATCAACATTTATCTTAGAAGTCATTGATCTGAATGGGAAGAAACTGAATTTTTAAATGCTGAAACTGAAGTTTTAATGAGAGAACATTTTAAATTTGTCTACGAAATGTATTTATACTTTAAGATAAGTTTTAGATTGAAGGTTACAGTATAAAAGTGCTATTTGTTTGTGTCAAGTTAACAAGGGTATAGTGTCATAATTAGGCATAGATGTCAACTTTGACAGTTGAGGGTTTGAGCTCTGGGTACATTTGTGGAGAATTTGTGGTTGGGTTAAGCCCAGAGCAAACTTGCAGGAGATTGTCTAGCTGATGTTGAAGCCCCACCCTATGGTGTGTGGGATTAAGCCCTGGACAGATGAATAAAATACTGAGAACCAGTTGAGGAAGTTGGCATCCTTGTGTATACTTGACCAGACATGCTGGTCTGGCAAGTAAGGATTGTCCCTCTCTCAGCCATTATGTAGAGATGGTGTGGCCAGTTCCCTCGGCCCTGGTTTTGGTGCATGCTCTCCCATTAAGCTGGATGGCAGACTGTAACTGGACTATCAGTAAGAAAATAAATCCCTTATTCCCTTAAGGCATTTGATGATCATTTATCAGCAACCATGCAGGGGAATGGCCGCTCTCTATATAGATGGGAAGCAATTCCTTATAAATAGCTCTCTTTTTATTCATGTTAATTCACTTAGGGCTTGCTTTGCCTATGAATTCACGTCATTTTCATCATCCCTCATTACACAAACCTTATCACTTTTTTTTTCCACGCTGCAAACTTTTTCTTTCCTGCTAGAATCCTTTTGCAATTATGTCCTTCTAGGCATTTAAGATTCAGTAACTGCAGTCTGGGTTAAGTGCAAGGCTTGTGTCAAGCTGGAGAAAGCACAATATGCCAGTGGGAATATCACTGGGGAGAGTTCCTGCCTTTCTCTATGTAGGGCGCCACTTGGGGAAAAGTAGTGGATAGGATGCAATATTGACAAAGAGATTTCTCATTATTGGAGGAATTCTGCCTAAGTCTGATTTCTCCTGGTGTCACAGACTGGTTATCTAAATGTGCACTCAGGGCTAGGAGGACTCTTGCTTTGCTATTTCTCCTTTCCACTAATAAGTCCTTCACTTGTTCTTGCTACCTGATCTCCTCCTACTATTTACATTCCTGTATAAAATAAAATTTCATGAACTGTGCCGATTAAGAAACCACACTGGGATCGTGATATTGTACCAAACACCTGGCCCACAAATGTCATTTATTTCATCTCCTGTGAATATTTCTTCTTTGTCTGGATTTCTGTTTGCCCTGGGATTAATCCATGAGCACTATCATCCTGAAAATAAATTTCTTGATATCAACTAAGACAGAATAGACTTACACTCCATTCAACTTTAACTCCGAGGGAGGTGTGGTACCTTTTGAGGTCATTTTCTTCTTATGATGAGACTTATATAGGACAAAGATTCTTTTTTCTTTTTATCCAGAATTTCCATTTTCCCTAACTTGTTTCTCATGCCGACTCACAGTTGGTAAAATTATGGAGACAAGGGAAACTGACCATTGAATGTCAAATAGTGTGGAAAACTTAGAAAACACTATTATTTCCTCAAAGGAAAAGGAAAAATCCTTAAAACCAAAAACTTAAAACTAAGCTACCATATAGCTTAGACAGCCTACTTTAGAGATTTGTGCAGAGACTGTTGTATACTCATGCTCTTTGCAGCATTATATAAATAATAAAGTAATGAAAACAGTCAAAGAGAGTGCTCATCAGAAGATATGTTATCATACAAAAAAAAAAAAAGAAATGCCACTAAACATTGAAAAATGGGATTCTTGCATCTCTGTTTACATGGATGTAGTCATAAGCTATTATGCTAGGCACAGAGAGATGAGTTTCTTGGGATTCCTACTACATGTGTTTTTTTAAAAGGGTAAACTCATAAAACTAGAAGACAGAGAGAAAAACAGTTTGCTTGAATGGTTTTTATTTCTAGCAGCTAACTTTGTAAGTGCTTCAAACAGCATGAAGTGAGTGAATAAAATACTATAAGGAAAATGCTGTTGTATGCAAAGTATTGCATCTTCTGACCCAATAATTTTGCATTTTCTCTGTATTTCAATCTCGATATCTTATACAGAGATATTCAAAATAGTTTTAAAAACTATTTAGCTGAGTGAAAGATTAAAGTAATAATAGCCATTATTTTTAATGTTTAGTTAGCCAGTAATAAAATCATGCCACAAGCAATTAGTCTTTTATCAGTATACACTAAGGAGAAGCTAAAACAAACAGATACCTCAGTTGTGCTTTTGGTGATAACTGAGCTTTCAAAACTGAGAATTGTGTTAACCAGACCTGCATAACAGCTAACATCCCAAATTATTTTTAAGTGGTCATATAATGCAATTTACTTTTCCCCCCATCATTTCTACATTGTTTAATGTCAGTATAATTTGAGTATTTAAATTTTCTTCCCTAGAAGCTTCTGATTGTTTTTTTCAATTGTTTTAACCTAAGTGCTTTTATTTCTGGTAATTTAAATGTCTCTACATTCACTCATTGTCATTTACCTTAGCTAATTGAACAGTCATGTTTGCTATCTAAGGAAGATTTGGTCCTATTTTCAAATGCTCCAGTCTTTTAAATATAGTGACAAAACATTTTTATGCACCCTTCCTTATGCATATGTGTCTAGAATATTCCTCATAACTATACTCAACACAAAGAAAATGATGTATATATTTATGTTATACCTTATTGCACAGAGAATAATGCCATGAATAAATAGTTCATCCATATCCAATGTGAAAACAACTCGATTTATAGCTTTCTTCCCATAATTTGAATACATAAATGTGGACCCTTTAAAACAGAGTGCTAATCGTGAATAAGTGAAGTAGGGATTGCCATCAAAGTAGTGACTATTGAAGGAGGGTGCTTGGAATAAACTAAGTTTCCCTTCATTGAGATTGAAGGGCAACTTTCATTTAATACTATTATCAATATGAATGGATTTTCTTTTGAAGACTAACCTTTCTTGAGTTTGTATGCATAAATGATAATATAACAAAAGGTTTTAATGACCTGATCCAGTTTCCTGGACAGAACTTGCTGGGTTTGATTGAATGAAGCATAATATCATTCATGTATCTCAAAAGCATTTCAATCATAACCTCCTGGTCACAGGCCCAGAAAGATTACAAAGTGATAAAAATAGCCTTCACTAAGGTGAGAAGCTAAAGCATCAGTTGATTCAAGAACTAACAAAAGGAAGTTACTGTGAGGAAAAGAACTGTTAATCTCTATAGCCCTTTCCACTGAATGGGATCTGTGATTCTTGAGCAATGGCTATTTTGGGTGTAGAAGATATATCTGGAATAGCTGCTGGAAATGTAGTAAGTTCTAAGAAAATTAAAAAAAATTGGGGAGTATATAAAAGGGATTTCCAGTCTCTTAAAAGTTGAAAGCCATACTAAATAAAGTTGCCTTTGGTGACATGCTAGTTAGATGATGTACCAACTTGGCAATTTAATACTGAACCTTTGGCTGTATAGATGAAAAATTAGTAGTTAAGGCAAACTCTGGGCAAACTTGGGAGAGATCGCTTCATTGATACAAATGATTTAGCTCACAGAACATAGGAATATCCCTGGGATGTGTTTAAAATAGAGAAAGTGGGCTCAGATGATTTGCATATTTGGGCACATTGACTTGTAAGCATTCTGGAAAGAGAGAACATGTGTCCTTTCTTCAGCTCTTTATAGTGTGACCAGTTCCTTTGACTCTTAATGTGGGCATCAACTCCCTGCCAATCGGTATTATGAACTATAACCAGAATCATAAGAAAGAATAAAAACTCTTGACCCATAAGTTGTTAGGTCATATATTTATCAGCAAGGTGGAAATAATCTGTTAACAGGTGATTAATCTCAATGTGTAAAATAAATTGGCATAAGATTTAGTAGGTATGATGCCATATGAGGTCAAGAGAAAGTGACTGGCCTCTTTAAAGTGGATTCTACATACCCATTGAATGATCAAGAGGGAAAGCCAGGGTGGGAGAGAAAAGGAATGGTAAAGAGAATAAACACACATGTATGTAAACATGTGGAGTGAAGGTCAGAGAATAACTTTCATAAATCAGTTTTTACTTCCACCATGTGTACATTAAGGATCGAGTGTAGAACACGAGGTTTGTATGCAAGAGCCTTTACCCATATAGTTATCACAAAACCTAGCAACATGACAGCTTTCATAGCAGCTTCTGTAAATGAGAGCAGAAGATAAGAGTAGGAGTGTGACCTTAAGAAGCCCTTACTCAGATATGAGTAATAGAAGACAGACTACAAAGAATACATATACATATTGATGTAAGTTCTTGAATAACTACAAAACTAAGTAGATGAAAGGAAGTAGCAGAATCATTCCTTATAAAAAGTACCCTTTTTTGTTAATCAGTCTTCTTCCTGATTTTCTGTGTGTGTGTGTGTGTGTGTATACCCTACAAAGATTAATGAGGGTTACCTATCTGTTATCACCACATCCCCCAACTCTGAGTCTCAAGAAACACTAGGGGATATAGGGCAGATAGAATATAAGAACCAGAATTTTAAGGGGGACTTCTGGACATTACAAGTTTGCTGCTCCCATAAACTCACTGCAGCTGTGTCTCTCCATACAAGACATGCTGGGCTATCAACAAAAGGCAAAGTCCTCACAAGGCACCATCCCTCTCTGAATTATTATTTTATTCAAGCTGTGTGAAACGGAGCAACTTTCTTCGTATATTAAAAATATTTTGAATATGATTTACCTTCACAGGACTGATGTAGAAAGAAGTGTGACATTTCAAGTGTGGTATGAAGTACACACAGGGTTTTAGTTCCAGTGCTACCTAGATATTATCCAATTATTTCACTCCTTAAGATTTTGAATCAGGCTTGGAATTCTGATGTGATTATGGGATTTGCTATACATGCTCAGTTTATTATTGCTACTTATGGGCCTGCAATGCTTGGGTCAGCTTACAGATTCTTTATCATTGGATTTGAATGTAGAGTCAGATATGTTGGTGTGATAATCAGAAACACTTAGGGTTTGGTGAGGGTGATATTGCAATAAGTTGAGTCTTCAGCTCTGACTACTGTGTAAGATTTGTGTGGTGGTGTGGTCCTTAAAGCCTGGAATTAAGGATTTAGTTGGGTTTTTAGACAAAATGGGTCCCTTTGAATTTCTGTGATTTTGAATTTCTGTTTGTGTTCAGGACATTTGTTCGTATAGAAGCTGTGATGTCTACTGCTATTTCAAGTCTTTCTTTGCAATAATAAAGACAAAAATAATTTGAAACCTCTAAATATTACTTTCATAAAAGTTCTGAAGGAAGGCATTTTTAATACCTAAAAAGAGGCTCAATGCAGAAGAAACCACACTCTTGACAACCAGTCTCCCTTTAATGTGGAATGACTCCCATTAAATAACCCCATTAGATGGGACTACTCCTATACACCTAGTTTGCCTCTCTAATCCTGCAGTTATTAAAATTCTGATGGAACTATTCTTATCTGAATAAAGCTGTGATACACGTACTTCAACCCCATCCACGGCATCTTGCCTCTTTCTATTCAATAGGGGCATCTGTAACTTGGCCATTGGTCCCAACTCAGGACAGGCAGCAGTACCATCTCTGCTTCGAAACCCTTTGTTTTGTGTGAGGGCCTCAGTCTAGCTGATCTCAATAATTTGGCAAGCTTAGACAAAGATGTTGTAGAGAAAGTCAGGAGGGGGCAGCTCAGGATATTTGAATAGCTCAGGATGTTTTGATGGAGGAAGTCAGGATGGAGCAGCTCAGGATGTTTTGAAGGAGGAAGTCAGGAGGGCGTAGCTCAGGATGTTTTGAAGAAATTTTACTACATACAGCCTGCTTGCTGGCTTGACCTTTAAGGTGATTGGTTGCCCATTTCCCTGCCCTGGAATTCCCCTTACGGTGTCTGCCTTTATAAGATGGCTATGGACTTGCAATAAATGAGTTCCTGCTTGACTAGACTCCTGTTGCATCTGATTGTCCTTGGGAAGGTGAACTGGGATCGGGTGGACAGCGCACTCACCTTTCCTGGATCTCCCTTGTGGAGACCTGTGGAACCGACCTGCAGGCCAGGGACCCCCACAGTTTTGTTTCAGGAATGTGTAAAGTACATTACTCTTTGATATCACCCCTGAGCAATATAAATTTCTTCTATTTCAGTGAAGATTTGGTTGCAAGATAACTCCTCAGAGAAGGTTTGCTTGCTAATATGATTTCAGAGGCTTAGTTTTGAAAAACAATCTAAGTCAACCTGTCACTGTCTAAGGGGTCTGAAGAAACATAATGTATGGAGCTATGGTTTCAATAATTTGAAGCTTGTTTGAGGAAGGACTGCATCACTAGAGTAAACGAATCATAGGTAGTCTCGGAAAACATGAAAATAATTACTAAAAATACCAAGGTAGTGAAATAGATCATTACATCAATGGAAAGAAATATTCAAGTAAATGTTCACATTGTAGAGTTTAGAAACATGAAGGCAATCATAACTACAAGCAAGCAGAGCAGTGTGGCAGTTGCCAGGGGCAACTAATTAAAGTCATATTAATTAATGAACAAATAAAACTAAATGTGAAAGCCATAGGGCCCCTTGATCTCACATGAAAAGTATCTCAATTCTTGCAACCAGGTGAAGCTAAAGATGCACAGCAAGATTCAATCCTTAAATACAGCAAGTCTCTAGAAAAGTTATACACTTCACTCCTGCCAGGACAGCCATGGCAAATGCTAGTCATGCTAGGCATGGTAACCTGCACAAGAGAAAAAAGAATTCATGAGATGAGAAAAATGTGATATGATGTAAAACAACAGGTATTCACTGATTTCTGCCCTATTTGTTCTTAGACAATAACCCATTTCCCCTTAAACTACATATAGGAGAGCCTGGGCTTAAAGTGAAGAAGAAGCATCCCTCTTCTGGTAAGCATAGATAAGTTGTTATATTCCAGTCAATGGGATACTGAAGGATAGAGAAGGAATTTGAAAGAATATATCAGAGTAGATAATGTGATGAGACTCAATAATAGGAGTTCTGGTCTGAGAAGAGTAGAGTATGCCCTTGGCCTGTGAAAAGCTTATTCACTTGGGGCTGCATTCTTCAATTCAGAATTGAAACACAGTACAGACCCTGTTAGATTTGCTCCTGGAAGCATGGAGAAGGTAACAGAAACCTGAATGAAAAGAAGGATATTGAGAATTAGAAGGATTTGTTGTGTTGTTGGAAAAACCCCTACATCTAAGTGTGCTCTGTAGAGGCTAGATATACTCTTTTGTTTACCAAAGTCACAGCAAGCTTACTTTAGGAATCTTTGATAAGTTAGTGAGGTTTTCATCTTCCAACCAGGCTGACAAAAGTTGACTCTGGAGAAATACTACAGAATTCACTGACAACAATGACCATGAGACTAGCTGGCGATTAGAGGCCAGTTGTCACTTACCTATCCCAAAATGCGTGAAATAATCAAATAAACATTAAAATGCAAATCTAGAGAAATTAGTTCATAGCTTTTTGGGGATTATTGACAAAAAACTCAGAAGTGATTTTTTTCTGTGTCCTCTAGTTTTCTATTAAACACTTAAATATGATCCTATTTTAGGGTTATCAATTTAACAATTGTATATCTTTATGCATAGCTTTAGATGTTTATCAATGAAATTGCAATCTGCCTCAAATCTGCAGTTACTGATTTGGCTTAAGTTTCATTCTTATGACTGCTAATCAAAAGGCCTGCTTGATTTTACAAGTCATTGGCTATAAGATTGAGTTTGTCCTCGGTAACATTGGAGCTTTGTAATAATTACATACCAGAAAATGACCTTCAAAAGCTCAGATGTCAAAAACATTGAAGAGATAGGCATTGAGTCAAGTTAGTAACCTCTGACTTTATGTGAAATGTAATAGTAATAATAGGTCCTCTTTTGCTGGCATTCAGGCCTCCATGGAAAAATCAAGAAATCATGTAGCCTTTATACTGCCACGGGACAATCTTTAAAACATAGGAAGTGAAATAAAGTACGCAAGAACCAGGTACTAATGTAATCACTAATAAGATTTCAACAGACTTTACCTATGAACCTACCATGACATTCTGGCATCTTATTTCAATGTTGTTTGTGAAAAGGCTATGAAGGTATCTAATGTATAAATTTGATTTTATAGATTGTGTTAAGCAGCTAAGACACTAGCAAAATGTTCACTAATACATACTTACCATTCAAACTCAATCAAATGATGTCATATGCTCCTTTGTGGAATAAAAACGAAGATAGAATACTGTTCATTGAAGAGTCCTATGAGAAAAGCAACATTGTGAGATGAGTACGTGAGGAAACATTTTTACATTTTTTCTTGAAATCAGGAGGTCAGGAACAAAAGGATAAAAACTACATAGCAGGATAACTTTTTTAGATTAAGCTTTTATAAATAGACTGCCAGACTTTTTGCTCCAGACTTCAATGGACTCCCTGTTCCTCAGGTAAGTCCTCTAGGCCATGCCTCAGGCCCCAATCATCTGTACACCCCACTAGCCTATTGCTTTTTCTGCTCAGGACCCTGGAGTACTTACTACTTTCCAGAATTCAACAGCGTAGAGAAAACCCAAGCAATGGGCTAGGGGACCAACAACATACATTTGAGGACTTCTGAAGTCATCCCATCATATGGTAGAGAATCTTTACATCCAGCTCTAAGATAAGTAAACCCTTTTTCACATCTTGTTACTCTCAAATTGTTAGTTACCAGAGTTTAATACTCCCATGTAGCCTACTCAAAAACCCATACAACTTCAGGGACTATACAATTCACCCTTACATATTGCCAAGGAAGTAAACCTAAAAAGTTCTCTGCTATACTAAACCCAACTTAATTGATATACTAACAGTCCAATAGCCTCATCTAGGAAACAAGATCAACACCAGACTGGTATATTCAACTCCAAGAAAACACTAGAAATAACTGCTCAAGTATAGTAATTCAACAAATACTGTCCAATTCAGCAAAACTGAAAACAACAAACCATAATTCAGAGCACCAAGGACTCTACATTATTCACCCTGAACTAGATCAGACAAATCTCTCCCCATTCTAATGTTCATGGAACCTTGCGGAAGATGGGGGTGGCAAGATTGTTAGAGCCCAAAGATGGGGAGGACCAATGATATGCAAGATACTCCACACAAGTCAGGGTTGCAGCAGTTGGACTTTTCCTGACCTACACAATGGCTGACATGTCAAAGACCTCCCCCCCACAAAGTATAACATGGATCACAGGGGAAAAGGCTTCAGGCAGTAGGATCCTTAGAGGCAAGGGATTAAACAGTAATAATAGAGTTAACATAGCCCAAGAAAGGGCTCTGCGTTATGCCACTGATTCCTGAACCCTCACTAGGGTAGAGGACTCAGAGGGAGATTTGGTGCCAGGGGATGGGAGGGAGGAAATTGGAGGCAGTGGCAGAGTGACGAGAGGAGGAGGAAAAAGGAAAAGGGGAAAGAGGGGATAATGCAATGGGGGATGATGGGAGAGGGAAGGGAGAGAAGAGGGAGTGGATGGGGCTAATGGGGTTGTATGTTCAGAAAAAATAAAATGTGGGAGGAAAATAGAATTATTCATATTTAAACACAAAAAAATAGACTGCCATATGATGTCCTGGTTATTGACCATATCTACTTCTGTACCCTACTCCTGATCCTCCTTCTCCTTTATGCCTTCTCTTCTAAAAATGCCTCTCTTTAACAGTTTCTGTATTGTTGGATAGGAAAGGATCTCAACACCTAGATTGTGAGTGCAAGAATAGAAAAATGGACAACAAGCAATCTTAATACACACCAGCAAGAGTAGTACAATGATCACTTGGAACCAGGCCAGCCAAATCTCTCCCCATCCAGAGGTTCAGGGAACTTTTAGATGAAGTGATGCACTAAAAGAGCCTAAAGATGGTAGGAACTCACTACAATGGGATTTGAACTCATGAGACCTACACACTGGTGGACATGGTAACATGTCCCCATGGATTGGCAAGGATCTCAGGAGTAATAGTTTCAGGCAGTAGGATCCTTAGGTGCAAGGGGTCAGATAGAGGTAGGGGAGTACCCGTATCCACAGGCTGCCCAAAAAAAGGCTGCCACAGAGGGTTGAACTCCTGAATGAAAACAGATGATACAGAGGGAACCTGAGGACCCATAGAACCGAAGGACAAGAAAATTGGAGGGAGAGTACTGGACCTACATAGGGAAGGGAAAAGAGTGGGAGGGAAGGGAGGAGGAACAAGGAAGGCAAAGAACATGTATATAAAATGTAAATTTAATAAATTTATTAAAAAAGAAAAAAGACCATTGGAAAAAACTGATGATGCTTGTAAAAGAAAAAAATAATATGTTGTGGTTGAAAATTTACTTAAGGGCAGGATTTCATCATGTAACAACTAATCTTAATATAGAAAACTTGAATGTCTGCAATGATTTTTTTTGACATTGGAGCATTATGTGGAAGCATAGGTATTTTGATCTGGCCCTAGGAATGTGTGTAAATTCTAAAGAATTTCTAAAGAAATTACACTTTAGAAATGATTGAGAAGAGATACCAATTAAAAGCATATTAAAATTTGTCATTATTATAATGAAGCTTTCTCCTGTGCAAGTGATTGTGATAATGTGTAAGCACATAATATTGATAGAATAAGCTCAAACAAATTTTATTTTGATTTTTGTTTTATACGATATTACTTTGTGTGCTTAAATATCTAGCAAAAGGAAGAAGGTTAGTACTGAGAAAATGAACAGAATTCAATTGGAGTATAAGGATGAAAATGTCATGATCGTATTCATGTGTCAAACACTAAAGAATATAGATAAGTTATTTGAAAAATATAGTGTTCTTGAAAGAATAAGAAATAAATTAATAAACTGATGGACAAGATACTCTACTAAAGACTGGGCTGCTGCAGCCAGGAACTTGCTGCAATGTAATTTGACCATACCTGACCTACACAAAGGCTTATGGGTCAACAAGCCCCCATAGACTAAAGCAGATCTCAGGGGAGATGGCTGCAAGCAGTAGGATTATTATGGCATCTTCATTATGCATCTGTTATAATGTGAAATCTTGCATCATGACACTTGAAGCACTTAACAGTTTGTTCAGATTTACTTTCACCCCTGAACTATTTTTTTTTTGTTTCCATATGTGTTTAAGATTGTTTTATTTCTGGAAGGATTTCTTTTCTAATATGATGAGGATTGAATTGAGTCTATATTCTGTAGACTATTTAATCTACCTATTTTCATAATATCATTGTTTTTCCCTGCATTATTTTACACTTTTCACACAGAGGTTTTTCAATGCTTCAGTTAGTTTTCTAAGGCTGTTATAAATGGGATTACTTTCTTTACCTGCTCTTGACATGTCTCTCATTTCTATATAGGATTCTTTTGATTTGGTGTGTTGATTTTTTGAAGCTGAAATGTCTACTCTGATTTACATGATCCTATTGTATATTCCTTTAGCTACTTGTTATTTTTGTCATGTGAAACCATCACAAAATGTTGTGTTAATGATGTTTAAGTATGTTCATACTTCCTCAGGGTTTCCTTTTGTTTCCTTAATTATCTTTTCATCTCAGTTTGAAGCACTGACAAGTCTTCCTCTATCCTATCTATCTGGTTATTGAGATTTTATACAGAGATTTTTAAATATATTGCTGTTTTCATTTGTTAAATTTCGATTTTATTGCTCACAATATCTCTATGACTTTATTGATTTCTTATTTAATATTTTATATTAACTTTGTTTCAGTTATCTATTTATTGGTGATCTCTTTGAACTCAATCAGAAGCTTATTTATGTCTTCTTTGACTTTCTTAAATGTTAATGTTTCCTTTGCAAAGAATACAAAATCCTGAAGAAATCACAAAAAATGATTTAAGATTAAGGAGGAATCCTGGCAGACGAGATGAAACATGATTAAGGGAAAAGAAAGGAGGATGAGATAGGGGATTAAAGGGTGATAAAATCATAAATTTACTATATTTACATGTGTAACATTAAAAAAACAAAATATGAAATTCAGACAGCACAATGGTTTAAGAAATATGAAAAGTAATCAAAGTCAATTGAGTAATATTGCAGGTAAAACATAAATTGAAAACCTTTATGGAATATATTATTAAAAAATTGGAATATTAACAAAATAACACATTAAAGAGACTAATAATATTTCTTCCTTGCTGTCATAGTTATAGAATGCCTTTTAACTTTCAGAAATATCATGAGGCAAAGTTTTAACAGTAGAGTCACTCTCTTCTGAACTTCTAGTTCAACCTGTTAATCTGGTTGGCCAAAAATACGGTGTTTCAGCTGAACTCAGTCAGATAAACTTTGTGCTAAACTTCTGCCAGGTTATCAGCAGAAGCCCACCTTAGCCTTAAGGATTGCACAGTCTTCAGCATACAGGGCTTCTCCAGAGAAATTTCCATTGTGTAAGCTGTCAGTTTGCCTGATGGATGGTCAATGTACTATGTGTGGGTTTAGTTCTGGTGATCTATGCTATAGATTGACACTAATAGCATTAAGTGATGTCATAAGACATGAAAATAATTAAAAAGTAATTCAGAAAAATATCAACTATTTTTTAAAGATTAAAGTTATTAGGAATGAATCAGATATGATTTCTAAAAATTATATTGAACTATCTTTGAAAGTCTAAGGAATTTTCCATAAATTCCTATATTTCTTTATATTAAAATCTGGAGGCTTTATTACTGGATTATGCATGCATGTAGTCCCATCTATAGGGAAGTGAAGGTTGGGGTGTGGACAAATTTTAGGCAGCCTGGATTATTAAGACAGTAGAAAGCAACATACATAATTTAGTAACACGCTATGAAGTTTCAGCATTAAATAAGTAAAACATTGATTCTGTCCCCAATAATGCAAATAATAAGTGAATATTTTAGTGTGCAAATAACTATTTGAGCTATTGGGGTCCAGAAAGGAAACTAATAAGTGTTGGAAAGACATAATTATGTTGAAAAATTATCATGGATTATTATTTTGTTATTATGTGTGTGTATGTGTGTAGAAGAGGGCACTTGATTATACATATTAGTGGAGATCTAAGGGTGATTTCCAAAATCACCCTGGTGTACTCAACATCCTTATGGTTTTGTTTGAGGTTTCCCAATCTCTGCCCTCAGGACCAAGAGTGCAGCTGCAATTCACCTGCATGGTTGCTGATAAATCATCATAAAATGGCTTAATGGAAAGAGGTTTGTTATCTTATGATAGACTGGTACAGTTCTTTGTACAACTTTTCAGGAGAGTACACACCAACACCAGAGCCAAGGGAACTGGCCATAACATCTCCACATAGCAGCTGAGAGAGACAATCCTTATTTGCCAGACCAGCATGTCAGGCAGAGTATATACATGTATGCCAACTTTCTCAATCAGCTCTCTGTATTTTATTACAGGCTAGTCCCACCCATCATGGTTGGACCTTCCCCATTAGCTAGTCATCTCTTGTAGGTTTGCTCTGGGCTTAACTCAACTAATAATTCTCTACAAATGTGCACAGACCTCAAACCCTCAACTGTCAAGTTGGTACTTGTGCCTAAATATGACAAGTGCCATTTTACACTTGGTGATTCAAACTCAGTCCTTTCACTTATGAGGGAAAGGCTTGAACCCCTGAACCACCTCTCCATACCAATTACTCCTTGTTACGTACGAATTTTAAAAAATTTTCTCATCTTTAGCTGATTAAAAGAAGAGTGGTAGCTATAAAAAAGCATTAGATAAAATTTAAGCTTATTTCATGATACATATTTCTAATTTTATGTTCTTTGAAAATAGTTTAATAAAATCATAATGAAATAATAAAAGTTACTTTAAAGCAAGAAAAATAGGCTTTCATTATCATAGATTTAATTTAAGAACACATTAATTGGCAGTCTTATGAATGGAAGTGGAATAAATCTTACAAGAATTGAAATAATGCCAAATTGACTGAGATTTTGAATTACATATTATTAAGAAAACCTTCTAAAATAATGATACCAATATGATAAAAACCCAACCCCCTATGTAAAGATAAAGAAACTGTATGGTAAGAATGCAAAAAACAAAATATTTAGTGTAGATATGCTTAACATAAGATGTAAATCATCATTATGAAATCATATAAAACATGTATACTAATGATACTAGAATCTTTTATAATTATATGTCATATGGTATTAGTAGGAATTAAATTTTATCATACTTGTTTTTAAATTTATTATTATATATTATTGTGAATATTTTTTGATATTTTAGTAAAAAACAGGAAGTATTGATAGGGAATTGTGATAATTTCATAGTCAAGTCTATGATTTGAAATCATTGGGATTAAGTTTTTTGTACCATGCTCACTTAATTTTTTTCAAAGAGTTTGCTAAATAATAAAATTTCCTTTTTTCATTTTATTATATAATTTTAGCTTACTTTTCACATTCATGAAGTGGGTAGAAAAATATTACATGTTCTTTCACTAGTGTCTTCAAATGAAAATGTATCAATATAACCTTAATTGCACACCTCATTGAAATAGCGATTTCAGGCAGAATTCATTTATTTATGTAAAAAGATACTGTTGAACAAGTTAAATTTTAAAGAAAAGCTGTCAGAAAATGAATTTTCATTTGCTAAAGAGATATACATTAGCATACATGTTATGGATATAGAAAACCATATTGACAAAAGATTTTAAGTTTTGAACAAAAATTATTGAAAAATAATAAGAAAAAAGAAAACAAATTTTGAACTTGAATATTAACATTAATTATTTTCTGATAACATAAATCATTCTTTTACACATTTCCAGGCAAAATATGTCAACTCATTTTTTTCTTTGATATTTGAATTTCAAAACAAAGTAGATGGTAGCTTGGGAGTGTGAATTACAGTGCTCCCCAATTACATGGGTTTAATTTTATTTATCAGGCAAAGTAGAAAATACATAGAGTCTCTTAATATTGACCCATATATTGGTGAGTATAATTTAATCATTTTTATAAGATATTCTTAAAATTCATCATCCATATTTGAAATATCTTAAATTCACTAAATTTATGCATGAGACTTTAAAAGAATAAACATTCAGTTAAAAATTGTGGTGTAGTATATCCATTAAGTATTTAACTTGAATGACTTCAGACTATTTAAATGTATTCTATTATGCTTGCAAGTTTACTAATCATAAATGAACAAAGATTCTCTTCTTCTTTAAAGATAGACCACGTTTGTTTTGGATATTAAAAATTGAAAACTAAGGTTGTTGAGATGACTCAGGGTTTAAGACTCTGTTTCCCAAGCAGAAGGTCCTAAGGAAATGCCAGGAGTAAGGGCAGCAGCTCACACTTCTGGTCCTGATAGGCAGAGCCTGGAAAATCCCAGAGAAGGAGGTAGAAGCAATCTAGGATGACTCCTGAAGTCATCCTTGGTCCTCAACAGGGAAACATGATGTCCTCTCTCACACACACACACATACACACACACACACACACACACACACACACACAATTTTTTAAAAATTAAAATACAGAAAATATTAACTGTGTTTGTTACTTTATCTACAAAATGCCAAAATAGTTTATCTAAATTTATATTACCAATATTATTCATAGGTTAAACTTGCCTAATAATTCTGTCACATAGGTGACAATCTTTCACTTCTTGATTTCTTGATTGTTTAGCATTACCTTCTATGAGCTATGTCCATTCAATGTGTACCTATTACTTCTTGATGAGAGCCTAATGGAAAAATTGTAAAATGCACTGCTATGCAAAAAGATCAAAATTTAATGTTGTTCTTGGAATAGGAAAAGCTTACAAAGATGTATCCATAAGCGCAGCACTCTCCTGCAGTCAGCAGGAGCTGCATACAATAAGGAAGTCAACAGTTTTCTGCTAACACAAAATGCACATGCAAAGAATAGTTTTCAATTCCATATAAACTGTTAATGATAAATTATTTCCTTTATGCTCAAGCTAATTTCTAAGTAAAATATAACATATCAAGTATTCCATGAACAGCTACAATTTGAGGTAATGAGTCCTTCCCTTAGCCTGTCATAACAAACTGACACAAAAATATGTTACCCCTTCTTTTGTGCCTTCTTTTGGACCATGAGGCATCTCATCTCTACATGAAGCTGAATAATTATATCTGAAGGCCAACAGTTATGTCAATCAATCTCTAGTAGAACAATTAACTCTAACTCATGTGATGTTTAGTTACCAATGTTGCTGAAGATGTCATTCTGATCCATGTGTATAAAAATCAAGCAGCACATGATTAAAATCCACTTCCTATGTCCTTTTCATAATTGCTTTTTATTTTCTTTGACAGTTTTATGCATGTGTACGTCTTAAAGTCGCTTTATTATATTCACATTAATACTGTTCTTCCTTCTCCTGCTGAAATACTTCCAAACCAGTCTGTTTCCCACTTTCACATCATATGTGGTGTGTGTGTGTGTGTGTGTGTGAGAGAGAGAGAGAGAGAGAGAGAGAGTTCCAGTAGAGTTTTAAAAGAGTTATGTGCATTTGCATGTTCCTGAATCATCAAGGAAAGTATCTCCCATGCTCAGTCAGCATTTACCATTAATAGTTCCTAAAGGAGGTATCATATCACATTTCTTCCTTGAGCAAATGTTTATATATTCCATGTTGTGAAGACCAAGTCATGTAAATTCAAACATATGTTTATGTGGACACAACAGCCCTATCTTATTAGAGAAGGTTATTCAGCCATACTCATGCCCATCCTCTGACATTTACATTCTTTCTCTTCCCCTTCTCCTTCTCTTCGATGAGATTCCTAAAGCCTTGTGTCAGGGTATTATAGATGTCCTGCTTAAGGATGAGTATTATACAGTTGCTTATTCTCTGCAATTTGCTAATTGTGATTTTTTGCATTAAACATCTTCTGTTACAAAAGGAAACTTCTCTATCAAAGAATGAGAACTACATCAATGTATTCAATATAAACATTATAAGGGTGTTCAATATCATGTTCATATAGCAAAATAATTAAGGTTATTTTCTTCTTCCCTAAGTCCTAGTATTTCTGTTCCCATAGCTTTTTGGACAAGTTTACAGTATTATGCATGTGTTACCTCTTGATTTAGAAGTATTTAAAACTCATCATAAAATAAATGATCACCACCATAACAAAAATGACAAAATAGGTACATCTGTTGAAATAGTAAGTTATTGTATTTAACAGAATTCACATCTAGATAAGGGTATTGATAACTTTTCTGTCATCAATTTGCATAGTACTTTCTGGTACTGTGAAAGTTAGACAACATGGAGGCAGTTTTCAGGTCAGTTACAGTGTGATTTTGCACTGTGTCCTATGATCAAAGGACACATTAATAGGGTTTTACTGTCAGGTTCTTGTGGAGAACAAAAAAAAGAATAATCACAAATACTTGTATTGTTTGCAGAGGCCTTAGAGTATTTTCTGACAGTCTACAGTGAATTATTACACATCTAGTGCTGTAAGGTCATTTTACATTTTGTGACTTATCTCAATGTAGTTTCTTTTTTTTCCATATCGTTATAACTCTCTGTAGGGTAGGTCTGGCCAAAATTCTTAGCTTTACTCTTAAATCAGATACAAATGAAATAGGAGATGATGTGGCTGCATAATTAATACATTAGTGCTCAACTTATATAAAAAGCTGTACATATATTACATAATACATTATTGAATTTTTTCTATAAACATATTTGTAATCTTTCTGTTGTCAAGATGGAGTAACTGTTCAATTTCACATTCTCATCTGAAAAAAGAAAAAAATGAAAATAATATGGAGAAATGATGTCCAAAATATTTAATATCTGGTAGAGCCAAAATTAAGTCTAACAAAACAGTAAATTATATGATTATTGCAAGCTGGCTCATTCTCAGCATGAAATATGTGTCTTCTTGAAATAGGAAAACTGTGGGGATTATGGTATGGAGAGATGGCTCAGGAATTAAATCCTTTGCCTTGCAAGCAAAAAGAACTGAGTTTTGATCCTCAGATATTTTAGTGGCCTACAATCAGGCTTGGAAAGCAGATCCTGGAAAACCCTTTAGCAAAGTAATAAGAGGATAGAGCAATCCAAGATAGCTTCAGATTTTATCCTTGGTCCTCCACAGGCACATACACACAAGTACCTTTTGTATCCATGTACATACACACATGTAAACCCACACACATGCAGCACACATGCACACATATGCACATGCAGAAATGTGTGGGTGGAAGTTTTGTTTTTTGGCATACTCACATCTAATATCACAATTGTGTTTTCAATGAGAGTACTTTTGAGTATCCTGTATAAAAATCACAAGAAATAATATGCAGCATGATTTGTTATGCTCCATAGCAGCAATTGCAATGATAATTGTTACAGCCATTTTTCATTATTGCATCACAAAAGTCTTACACTTACGTTTATTTAAATTATTTCCAAACGTCTCCCAAAAACATTGAAAATCCAAGAAAGCCACATTGTCAGAATTTTCAGCAGAACTCCACATCTCTGATTCAAATTTCATTGAAGTTACCCTGTGTTGTCACTGATAAATGCATGATGAAATGACATGTGAAAAAGGAGTTTTATTATGAATCTTGGTTGCTGTTCTTGTCCAGTTTGTCAGGAGACCTCATAATAATACCAAGAGTCAAGGGACTGGGCTTTACTCATATCCATAGGATTAGAGAGACATACACTCTTACCAACAATTCTGGCTAAGTATACAGAAAGATGTCAATTATACCTTCACCAGTTCTCTCAATCTTATTCACCTGACAAGGACCTGGTCCCACCCTCTCCCACATGTAATGGTCCCACCCTCTCTCCCATGTGTTGAGTCCTTTCCATCAGACAAATTCCTGCAGACTTTCCCAGGGCTCAACCCACAATAAATTCTTCACAATTACCAAGTCGATATTTTTGTTTAACTATTATAACACACATTCAAATCTTTATCAATAAAACATAAAATGTGAAAAACATAGAATGTACATGTGTACGAAGTAGTTCTGTTAGGAATGCTTTGTAATTTCATCTGTATAACTTGCTGGGAACTATACCCAATTCATCTGATTTGACAAGAATTTAAGGAAAAGGGATATATAGGCAGAACCCAGAGATCTTTAGGTCAGTGAACTACCTTATGTGATATCTTACTAATGGATAAACTTCATTTAAACAGTATTTTATCTTTCGTTAAGAGGTGACACCTTCAATACTGGAGCCAAGAACAGTGCAGGAAAAGCAAAATGGAAATCAACAACAAACCATAATTCAGAACACCGAAGACCTTACATTAATCAACTGGAACAAAACCAGCTAAATCTCTCCCCATCCAAAAGCTCAGGGAAACTTGTGAATGAGGAAGCGGCAAGAGTGTAAGCGCTTAAAGATGGGGAGGACGAACAATATGCAAGATACTCTACACAGATTAAGGCTGCAGTAGCCATAATCAGGTTTGCACATGTCAATGACCCCCCCAAATTCTAGCATGGATTGTAGGAAGTGAGATCTTTAGAGTCAAGGAATTAACAGTCATGGTAGTGTTACCATACTAACTGGGAGCCCAAGAAAGGGCTCTGGCTATGCCACTGAATCCTTATACTTACTAGCTTGGAGGACTCAGAGGGATGTTTGGCATTCTCACAAAAGGATGCTCCAAGGGATGGGAGAGGGAAATGGGGCACTGGAAGAATGGAAGAGAAGGGCGTGAAAAGAAGGGCAAAAGAGTAGGGGGGGTAGTGCAAGGGGAAACTGGGTAGAGGAGGAGGGAGGAAGAGAACCAGGATGCTTACTGTGCTTATATGATTGGGGAAAAATAAAATATTAGTGCATCTGTATCTAATCCCATATAGCATTTAATGTTCAAGGTGAATCACAATGTAAACCGTAACATGGAGCATGCTATAAATAAGTGGAAATAGGGAGTCTAAATTTTCTCCTTGACTTTGCAGCAAGCTTAAAAATGTACTGTCCTTAAAAATATGTTGCTTTTCATATGATGCAATTGTTCTATAAAAATAGTAATAGTAAAACAATTAATTTTTCTTAAATAATATACCTTGACAGTATAATTCTAAAGTTAAATATATATGTAATGTATTTGTTTCTAGATAAAGTACACTTAGGAATATCTAACTGCTATTTTCATGGTACAGATTGGTCAGCTTTTTCATTTGAATTAGGAAAATTACCTTGTACAAATAAAGTATTTCATAAATAAAACACCACTTTTGTAAAGCATGTGTTAGCTATAAAATTCAATTTAGGGGCTAGAGAGGTGGCTCAGGGATTAAGCCTCTGCCTTGCAAGTGGAAGCTCCTGAGTTCGGATCCTAGACCCCACAGATAGATGCCAGGCGGAAGCTGGGGTGGCCTGCATTTCTGATCCTGGTAGGATGGAGCCTGTGAATCCTGGGGCAAAGTAAACAAGGAGGAGGTGGAGGCGCGTCCATGGTGGTCCCCGAATTCGTCCATGGTTCTACATACACACACATACATGCACACACAGGCATACATGCACAATTGAATAAATAATAAAATTTTTAAAAATTCAAATTAAATATGGAATGACAGTTGGAGAGATGTCTCAGGGGCTAAGATTCTGCCTTGCAAGCAGAAGGTCCTGAGTTCTGATCCCTGGTCCCATGTAAAAACACAAGGCATAAAAAGCCACAGGTGGTACTGTGCTGCATGGTGAATGAAGTCTGGGAAATCCCAGAGGGAAGCAAAAAGGCAATACCGGCAATTCAGGATGATTCCCGAAGTCATCTATCGTCCTCCACAGGGACACACGGTACTCTTTGACACATACACACACATACACAAATATTTTTTAAAAATGAATGAAATGAATGTCATTGGTAAATATTCATTTTCTACTATGAAGTATGTTTATGTTGGATGTGACAATATGTAGGGACAAATAATATCAGCCCACTAAATTCATATGTTGATGTTTGGCACTGGTCATGAAAATGCAAGAGGTTTTTGGACAAGTTTTTAACTATAACTGAAAATGAAGTATTAGCATGAGCTGTAATTCAGTAAGGTTTATGTTCCTCTAAGGAGCGGTAGGACATACAAAAAGAAACTAATCTGAAGACTTAGGAAGAACATAGTTGCTATGAAACAAACAGAAAACCTCAAAAGAAATATTTCCTTCTCCTTTTTCATTATACATTTTTGACTTCTAAAATTGAAGCAAAATTTGTAAACGACTCAGTTCATTATTGTTTGTTAAAATAGATATCACAAACTAATACATGAAATAATCTGAGTGTAATTAATTACCTTTTCTGAGATTTTGAATTATATCATCATTTTAAATTGGTCAAATATTCATTCATATTGGTTTCATGAAATTATATGAGATTTACATTTTCAGATTGAAAAAATATAAAATAATATTCTTCCATCTGACTAAATATGCAAAGCTACTGTGATTAATAAAAATTCAACTAAGGGTAGAAAGCCAATTCTTGTACATAAATATCCAGAATGAAATTCATTATTGGTGAAGCACTCTTGGTTGAGGTAAGTGCCCAGCAATAACAGAGGAGGTTGGATTAACAGAACAGCAGAGTCACAGATTTCAGAAGTCGAATTGGTATTTTGGTAGCTTTCAGTATTTGATAATTAGTGTAAGCTGGATACAGGAAGAAAATAATTAGAAATAATTTAGAAAATTTTATAGTAAATGTATTTGTGCTTACTAGAACATTACAGAATCTAAGACATTCCATCAATGAAGATGAATGCCATGCATTAATAGAGGTCATGTAATGCTAGTCACCATTGTAGATGGAAATTTTCTTCTATAAAGGACTTCTGAAGAACCATAAAAATTAAGTATAAATTCCAAGAAATCTAAACCTCAGGCATGTGAATTACACACTAGATATTCATGCGTGTGTATGTATCAGAGGGCACTATGTGTCCCATGGAGGACCAAAGGTGACTTCAGGAATCATCCTGGATTGGTCTGGGATTTCCCAGGTTCCACCCAACCAGAGCCAGAAGTATAGACCTTCACTGTTTTCTTAACTTTTTATCAATAGCTAAAGAAAAAATACGCTTACACAATGTTACTTTATTTCAAAATAAAAACTTGACATTTTTATGTGAGATCTGAAATCAGTATCTTCTGCTTGTAAGGCAGAGTCTTAATCCCTAAGCCATCTCTCTCCATCCCTATCGAAATTAGAGCTTATTTTGTTAAAAATCTATTAGTATTTGAAGATTTCCTCCCAGGAACTTCAAACATTTAACTTTTTAAAGAATATGATAAAATATAGAAACCTTACAAAGCATATATATGATATATGATCTTCATATACAAAACTAATACATCTGCAGAAAAGTAAGAAAAATAGTTTTTTATTTCAATTCTTCTGTATGTATTTTTTTTCAATTTTCCGATGACAAGTCCTTAAAAAGACCCCCGCTCTTCCTCACTGTATTTGCTCAATATTTCTTTGAAATACATTTGGTTATATGTGACTTCAACTTTTAAGATGAAGATATACAAGGAACTAACACATTTTAAAATACTTAGTACCAATATCATCAAAGAAACTACATATTATAACCACATTGAAATATTACTAGGCTGCAGTCATGCAAGGGTCATAAGTACTGACTAGGATGTGGAGAAAGACAATTCTTGCACATGACTAGAATAAGCATAAGCATAAGCATTTTGGAAAACATTGTAAAAGACCCTCATAAACAAAAGTATTGAGTTCCCAAATGATAAAGCAATTCCATTCTAGAAGATTTATCCAGGAATGTGAAATCAGTATATCAAAGAAACATCTGCAGTGCCATAGTTATTGCAATTCTATTGACAATAGCCCAGAAATGGAAACAGCTTAAGTGTTCATCAACTGATGAATAGCTAAAGAAAAACTGTTACTTACACAATAGAACATTATTTCAAAATAAAAAAGAATGGAATCAACCATTTCATAACAAGACAAATGGAATGGAAGAAAATTATTTCACTGAATAAGTCAGGAAAGGAAAGTCAAGCATAACATGATGGAATCTTAGAGCTTAGTCAAAAAGTATGGAAGAAGTCTCAGGAGAATTCTGGTTATCAATTCTGGGTAAAGGGACAAAAAGGGATGGGGAAAGGTTTTTCAACATTTGAATTATGTGTGCCTAAATGGAGCAAATTGAAATAATCTATCATTCATTGGGGCAACAGCACAATAGAACATATATATATGAGACAGAGAGAGAGAGTGTGTGTATCTCAAAAAATAAGATAAGGTGCCTTGGATATTTTCATTACATATTAGTAAACATTTGAAGACAATATATTTAAACTGATTGTATATTATACAACCAATTTTCAAAACCACATAACTCTAGTATAGGTAATTTTTCAGTTTAGAATTTCAGTTTGAAAGAATAATAATGCCCATGTTTAAGGAATAAAATACTTATACTGTATCATTAAAACTCATCATTACCACGAACCATCTCTGGAATCTCATGCCTAGTTATTGTGCAGAGCAATGATTTCATCAAAAGTCTGACACATTTCAGATAAATATTTGATTGTGTATCATCAATATATAAGCTTTGATTTATTTTTTCAATTTATAAAGCCTCAGTTCATCTCTATAACAAACAGCAATAATAGGATTCATATTAATGTTCATATCACACGTTATCTACATTATTATAAATGAACAAGGACTTTCTGTAAATAATTTCATTATAAATAAAAGAAGTGATAAATAAAAAGTGACTTATGAAATTTAAAAAGTCTCAATACCTCACACTAACGAAATTGAGTGAAAAGACAACCAGAAAAAGGAAGACAATCTTTGCTAGCTAACATCTGATAGAAAAAAAAACCCAATTATTAACTGACTAGCAAATTTAACAGTGAGTTTGAGAAACAGGAAGCATAAATTTTCAGTTAATATGTAAATATATTTACATATTTCAGAAAATTTGTAAAATATCTGTAGTTATTAGGAAATGCAAACTCAAATGCCATTGACATCTCTTTATGACCCAACTTTCCCATCTCATTTCATATATATATTTATATTAATATATTCACATATACAATTATATAATATAAATAAATTTCTAGATATGTAGAGATATATATGATATATAAAAAGATAAATAGATCTCTATCAATATTTGTCTATCAATATTGATGTCTACCAATATTTATTGATGACAGGTCTATTTTCAATATGAAACATGGAATCTGTGCAGGTATCTATTAATGAATGATTTGATAAAACGATGCATATATGATCATTAGGATGATGGATATATAGATAACGGAATGATAGACATATAAGTGATACATGAAAATATACAAAAAAGTATATATAAATAGATATATGATAGATAAAAAGATAAGCAGATAGATGATGGGTATATGATAAATCTGTAAGGTGATAAATGTATAATAGAAAAAATATAAGTGGATAGATAAATGAAAGATAAATGAACAATCATAAGCAATGACTAGATTATAGATGATGGATATGCATAGATTATGGATTATGGATTGATTGGTAACTGATGGTGATAGATAACAGATCAAAAGTGTATTGATAGATTTATTGACTGATGTATGATAGATATAAGAAAGGTGATAAATAGATAGGTAGATAGATTGATAAAGACATAGATAAATTTAAGGCAGAATGACTGTGTGATCCAAATTGATCCCACCATGAAGAATGTAATTATGACATTTTAAGGAAAATGATGCAAAAGACATCATCCTCTTAAGTGAAATATATCAGAAATATTAGTATTTCATATTTCCCTCATCTGTGATTCTCAGAATTTAAATAGTTATGTAGCATCACATCATATTATAATATCTGTGGGAAGCAGCAGGCTAGTAGAACAGTGAGGCAGAAATTGAGGGAATAGTGGGAATACATTCAATGAATTCATGAAACACACTAGACATGGTAGATTCTGAATAAAATGCTGTGATACAGTAAACACTAATAAAATTTCTGAATATCACCATCAAAGAAGTATTGATCTGGAAAGGAAAATAGCTACTCCATTTCCAATTACTGCAAACACATCTAAAAACATAGCAAGATATAACAGGTATAAAAAGGAAAAGGAAACTGAGCCAGCTAATGAAGCAAAATTTGAAATCAGGAAGATAAATGAAATGTTGAAATTGAAAACAAGCTGAAAGCTCCTTAACAATTTATGAAATTTTAATAAAAGACAACTGTGTGTAATAGTGAATAAAGTCACATAAGGCTAATTGTCACCTGTGATAATGGGACAATAGTATGTTTGATTGTAAAGGAGTGAGATGTGGGTAGAAGCACACAAAGTGATGGAGTCATTAATCTTTATTAACATACAGTAAAAGAGCTGGATACATATTCATAGCTTATATTGCAAACAATTTTAAAAGATCCTCATATATGATAGCAGAAAGATGAGTTTGTTTCAAACCTGCACTGAGATCAAATATGTAGACAACCTATCATTATTTATGTCACCATCTTTTTTTATAATACATTTTTATTATTTCAGCTCATACAAACTTAATAGGTATACCAGTTCCCTCCCTCCCTCCTACTCCCCCCGAACCCCCTACTCCCCCTCCCCTCACCCCTCCTTCCCCATCCCCCCGTGCCTCCCGCCCCAATTCCCAGAGTCCTTTCTTGTGCATGCCTGACTCTCCTCTGGGCCCTCCTCTCCAATGACGTACAACGACCCAGTGGCATTTCCCTGAACCCTTTCCTGTGTTCCCCTTAAGCATAGGAACACTGCTGTGTCTGTCAATCCCTTGCCTCCAAGGATCTTGATGCCTTTAGCAGATGCTAGACTTTGTGAGGTCAATAGTGTGTTGGACATTGCACCAGGCATGCAATGTCCAATTATGATTGCTTCGGCCCTAACTTCTGTGGAGTATCTTGCAAATCATTGCTCCTCCCATCCTTTTGCTCTTACACTCTTACCGCCCCCTCTTCCGCAAATGTCCCTGAGCTTCAGGATGGGGAGAGATTAGTCTGGCCTAGTTCTAGGTGGTTGATATAGAGTCTCTGAAGTTCTGGATTGTGGTTTGTTGATTTTCTTTTGCAGTTTTGCTGCTCCTGCAATGCCCTTCACTCCATCGTGATGGGCACTGTATGTCACCCCCTGGCCAGAGACAAAAAGCTGTTAAACTGGAGTCTTATTATAAGAGCATCATCTTTTATGCTGACATGTGCTGGAAACCTGTTACTCAAAGTAATCTTTCTGAAAAAAGTACTTCAGAGTCATCTACAAATGAATAGTCCTTTTCTGAGTATAAAACAAAACATTCTTTTAAGTTATTTTAATTAAATTAATATTTTAATTGTGAAGCAGAAAATAATAGAAATAGGTAGTAGTCTATCTCCATGGGTCTCAAAATTTTCTCCAGCTTCATGCAATAAACTCTTAATATTTTTTTTGAATTTAATGGTCACTTTTATTAATATAGCCATTTTAATACATTTTTATTATTATTTCAGCTCATACAAACTTAATGGGTACACCAGTTCCCTCCCTCCCTCCTCCTCCCCTCGTACCCCCGGCTCCTCCTCCCCACCCCCCTCCCTTCCCATCCCCCAGTGCCTCCTGCCCCTATTCCCAGAGAGTCCTTTCTTGTGCATGCCTGATTTTCCTCTGGGCCCTCCTCTCCAATGACGTACAAGGACCCAGTGGCCTTTCCCTAAACACTTTCCCGTGTTCCCCTTAGGTATAGGAACACTACTTTGATTCTTTCATATATGGCCTGTGAAGTAGAAATAAAGATCTGTCTGAAAGGATGATGAAAGTTAAAGAGTACCGCAGTTAACATCACTCATTTTAAAATGCTGAAGTACTGAATTCAACATGTTTAATTGAAAAGAACTATAAATAAAGCCGCACTGTATCGTGGTTAAATAAATCCGGCTTCATACTGTTAGGTGTGGCAAGTACAAAAATTTCCCAAAATGTATAGAATGAACAAATTTTGGGAAGCAAAAATATATTTTTTAATAAATAACCTCAAAAAATAATCCCTGATAAGTACTATGGGTTCTTTATTTAATTTAATTAATGCTTATATGATTATAATAAATGTAACATCATAATTGCTGTTTGTCTGAAGCACTTTATTCTTCTATGTTCCCTAGGCTTGTGTAATCTTTTTCCATCAATAAAGGTTATTGTTTGCATAAGGAATTATTAAAATAAGCTCTACTCTTTTCATAACTTAGCTTTGCAATTTTGACATCATGAGACATATTTCTTTACATTAGTTAATATGGAATTGCTTCAATAATGTACAAGCTCTAATACCTAAAATTTGATTTAAACTTATTCATCTACCATATAAGCATGTGCACATATTATATGATGTTTGCACACAAAAATGTATATTTTAAATGAATACTTCATAGTACATTTATTCTGTAAATACTTCCTTTTGTGCTTCAGTAGTAATGTTTAACCTGATTTTTCTTTGAATGTTTCTACAGACATAAATACAAATAATAATATGTTTGAGCTTTTTCAAGATTAATATTACAGATATTTTACTGCATTTTAAATACATAGATTTGAGATCAATGAAACACCATGGCGTTACTGTTGGATATTTCTCTGTTTCTTTCTTCCTTGTGTGAGAAACAAACAAATAGTAAAACTATTTGAATACATTTATTTATTTAATATGATTAGTGATTATTGAATCAAATTTTTATTCTTATCATATTTCAGATTATCAAAGTCTCATAAAGCCTGGTATAACTATTCATTATGTAATTTAATTTTGTTTATAAGTATTTAAGAAGATACCGATTGGAATTTTAATTTAGGAAGTGACAGGAAGATTTGCATTTAATAATTCATAGCAATTCAGTGTAATAATTTTCTTGGTTATATATGATAATTTAATCTTTAAGGTGATATAGGTTTGAAAAAAAAGGTGATATAGGAAGGCACAAACAAAATAAAGTCCAAAATTTTAAGGGGATAATATAAGAGAAATTCATTCATGAAACAATCTATGAATAGCAACTGAAAAACAAAATTAAAAAAGAGAAAAAAAACTAAAAGTGTGCAGAAACACAAGCAGACAGAAGACATATATTACTAAATTAAAAATAATTTAGAATATTTAAAAGAAATAACTTACAATGGGAGACAAAGACAAAGATGTTCCTACACAGTTAATCACAAGTCCCTCTACCAAGTAAGTGATACTTCTCAGAGAGCTGTTGGACAGCAGTCTCAAAGAACCCAGAAACAGTTTAGGTCTTGCCATTGCCCTTGTCTGCCCTCCAGAATCCTATGGCATATGAAAAGTTGACATTAGCTATGGTAGGTGATACCAATGTCATCCTCTCACATTTTATGTCTTTCATATCAAAACACTTGATATGATAACACCTGGAATTTCATGATAATTCAAAAAATATGTCACAATAAACTGTTTTTCATTCATTTTTCATATATACTTGTTATTTTTACAAGAAGATATGTAAGAATTAGCTATTGAAATTTTTGAATACATTATTTCATGTCATTTCTACCAACTATGCATACAAAATGCAAGTAAAAGAAAGTTCCTTTTTCTAAAACTAACACCTAAGAAGATTTCAAGGAGCACTTTTTACTTAAAAAATTATAGTACATTAAATAAAGACAGCATGATATTGGCTCCAAACCAAGACACATAGATTGATGGATAAGGATTGAAGACCCAGAAATAAACCCCTATGTATACAGGTTTTATTTTTCTTTTGACATGGGGCTCAGAAAACTCAATGTCAAAAAATCAGTATCTTCAAGAAATAGTGCTGGGAAAATTTAATATTCTCATGCAGATTGATATTGAGACTATAAAAATACTAGAAGAAAGAATAGGCAATTCCCTTAAACTGATTGGCCTTGGCTAACACTTTTTTAATATTAATAATTTTTAATTTTTTTAATTTTTTTATTATTTATTCAACTGTGTGCATATGCTTGTGTATGTGTGCATGTGTGTGTCTGTGTGTGTGTGTCTGTGTATGTGTAGAACCACGGACTAATTCGCGAACCACCACGGATGCCTCCACCTCCTTCTGCCCCGGGATTCACAGGCTCCGCCCTACCAGGACCAGAAGCGTAGGCCGCCCCTGCTTCCGCCTGGCGTCTATACGTGGGATCTGGCATCCGAACTCAGGACCTTCCGCCTGCAAGGCGGAGGCTTAACCCCTGAGCCACCTCTCCAGCCCTAAAGCTCTTTTTTGTGTTCTCCTTTAGCATAGGAATTCTATTGTGGCTATTAATCCCTCCCTCTAAGGATCTTAGAGCATGTGGTCCATGCTAGACTTTGGGAGGGTCATTGACATGTTGGTCATTGCATAGGTCATGCAAAGTCTTATTATGATTACTTCGGCCTTAACGTGTGTGGAGTATCTTGCATATATCATTGCTCCTCCCTATCTTTAGGCTCTTACAATCCTACCGCCCCCTCTTCTGAAAAATTTCCTGTGCTTCAGGATGGGGAGAGATTAGGCTAGCCTGGTTCCTGGTGATTTATGTAAGGTCTCTGATGATCTGAATTATGGTTTGTTATTCTTTTTCTTCTTCTTCTTCCAGTTTTGCTGTTCCTGGACCACTCCATCCTGAAGGGTATTGTATTTCACCTCCCAGCCAGAGATAAAAGGCTGTTAAAATAGAGTCTTATTATAGGAGTAGATTCAAAGGTAGATGGAACAAGAGTATGAGACCGTGGTGAGGGGGAGTCAGTCTCCCACTGCAGGATGGTTACCTTCTATATGTCATACACTATGTCCTCCCTTTCTGGTGAGATCAAACCCCATCAGTTGCAAGTGACCAGGAAGGAAAGTCTGTGAGCTTAACTAGATGTCTTACAGTCCTTGATGGTGGCCTGTTTTCTCTGCTGTACCATGATCCCCTTTCTCTTCGTTGCTGGCGGTGCCCTCCTTCCCCTTCCCTCCTGTTTATAATCTTGGGCAATTCTGTAGGTATTAGAGAGATTTATCTTTTAGTGTGTCACTAAGTGGATTTGGTACTACGATGCATCTATTAGGGAGTACATATGGCGCTTAGTTTTCTATGTCTGGGATACTTCACTCAATATAATTTTTTCTAATTCCATCCATTTCCAGCAAATCTCATTAATTCATCATTTTTGATGGCTGAGTAGTATTCCACTGTGGAAATGTACCATATTTTCCTTATCTATTCGTCAACTGTTGGGCATTTGAGTTGATTCCATGAATTTGCTATTGTAAACAGTGCTCCTATGAACATGGTCATGCTTGTGCTATCGAGATGAACTTTTGCTGTATGGGGGATTATTCTCAAAAGTGCAGGGTCATATGGCATTTCAATCTTTAACTTTTTTAAGAATTGCCAGATGGCTCGCCAGAGTGGTTGTGTAAGCCTGCATTCCCACTAGCAATGTAGGAGAATTCCCCTCTCTCCACATCCTCTCCAGCATTTGGTGTTGTTTGTATTGTGGATTTTTGCTATCCTGACCGGGGTGAGATGATATCTCAGGGAGGTTTTGATTTGCATTTCCCTGATGGCTAAGGATGTGGAGCATTTTTTGAGATATTTGTTAGGTATTTCAATCTCTTCCCTGGTAAAGTTTCTTTTGAGTTCCAAGGCCCATTTTTTTTAACATTTTTTTATTATCTCCGCTCATACAAACTTAATAGGTACACCGGTTCCCTCCCTCCTCCTCCCTCCACCCCTCTGCTCACCCTCCCCTCCCCCCTCCCTCCCCCCCAGTGCCTCCCTTCCCCCAATCCCTAGAGAATCCTTTAATGTGCATGCCTGACTCTCCTCTGGGTCCTCCTCTCCGATGACATACAAGGACCCAGTGGCATTTCCCTGAACCATTTCCTGTGTTCCCCTTAAGCATAGGAACACTATTGTGGCTGTCAATCCCTTCTCTCCAAGGATCTTGGTGCTTTTAGCAAATGTTAGAATTTGTGGAGACAATAGTGTGTTGGACATTGCAGGGCAAATAAAGTCCAATTATGTTTGCTTCGGCCAAGGCCCATTTTTTAATTGGCCCATTTGTTTCCTTGGTGTTTAGTTTTCTAAGTTCTTTGTGCACTATGGATAATAGAGCTCTATTAATGAAGCATTTCTCCCCTTCTGTGGGTTGCTTTTGTGCTCGAGTTACAATCTCTTTATCTGAATAGAAACTCTTTAATTTCATAAGATCCCATCTGTTGAGTGTTGGTTACAGTGACTGTGCTATTGGATGTCTGTTTAGGAACTGTTGGTCTAGCCCAATCAGCTCGAGGGATTTCCCAACTCTTTCAACTAAGGTTTTATAGTCTCTGGCCTTATACTTATATTGAGGTCCTTGATCCATTTGGAATTAAGTCTTGTACATGATGATAAGTAAGGGTCCAGTTTTAATCTTCTGCATGTGGACATCGAGTTTCGGCCAATACTTTCTAAACAGCACTCTTAACAGCTCACGAAATTTAATCAACTCTCAAAAAAGGGATCTTATGAAATTAAAGAGGTTGTATTCAGGTAAAGATATGATCAATTGAGCTAGAAAACTAATATCTAGTGTGTACAAAGAACTCTAAAGATTAAAAACCAAGGAGATTAACAGCCTAATTAGAAAGTGGACCATTGAACTTAAAAGAAATTGAAATGTCCCGACAAATACCTTAAAAAATGTTCTGTTTCCCTAGCCATCACGGAAATGCAAATAAAAATATCCTGAGACATCATGTCACTCTATTCATAATGGCAAAATTAAAAGAGACATTCACCAACACATGCTGGACAGGAATGGGGGGAGAAGGGAACCCTCATACATTTCTGGTGGGAATGAAGACTTGTACAACCACTCTAGCAATAAGTATGGCAGTTACTAAAAATGTTAAAAATTGAAATGCATACTACTATGCTATGTGACTGCTGAGAATATTCTCAAAAGATACTTCCTCATACTATAGTGACACATGTATATCCATGTTCATTGCAGCACTATATGCAATAGCAAAGTCATGGATAATGAAAATGTGGCACATATATACACTATGGAATACAACACAGTTGTCATTAAAACAAATTAACGAAATTTAATGCTAAATGGATGGAGCTAGAAGAAATCATACAGAGCAAAGTATCCCAGGAACAGAAAACCAAACATCATATTTTCTCCTTATAAGAGAAAACTAATTCCAAGACCTTGTAATGACACACACTGAAGATTACATCTCTTAGTTACCTTTTACAAACATGAAGGATTCAAAATGGGAAGGTAGGGCAAAAAAGAACCAAAGAGAATGAAGACTATGTAACAAAGTTCAATATAGAAAAAAGGCCACCATCAAGAAAGACCCATAATTAGATATCTGATCCTATCTAAGGTGAGTTTCCTTCTTTTTTTAATTATTATTTTTATTCAATTGCACGTGTGTGCACATGTGTGTATATATGCATGTGTGTGTGTATGTGTGTGTAGAACCACGGGCGAATTCGGGAACCACCATGGACCACCTCCATGTCCTTGTTACTCTGCACCAGGATTCACAGGCTCTGCCCTAGCAGGACCAGAAACACAGGCTGCCCCTGCTTCCCCCTGGCGTCTATACATGGGGTCTAGGATCTGAATTCAGGACCTTCTGCCTACAAGGCTTAACCCCTGAGCCACCTCTCCAGCCCCAAATTTCCTTCATAATCACTGGTATTTGAATTGATTTGAAGCCCTAGAGGTGTGTTCATCATGATGAGGGGGTAGTGATTATTTGAGAGCCAGATGAGGTTTGATACTACCCAGTACTGTGTCCTACTCCTAATCTTCCCTTCACTTTAAGATTGTCTTATATAAAAGCCTCTCTTTTATATATGCATATGCATGTATTTGTTGGATGGGAAAAGATCTCAACACCCAGATAGGATGCAGCCTTGTGCAGTGCAAAATCTCAATTCAGAACACTGGAAACTCTGCATTGATCACCTAGAACCAAACCAGCCAAACCTCTCCCCATACGTAGGCTCAGGGAACTTGGCAGAATACGGGGTGGTAAAACTCAGAGTCTAAAAATGGCGAGTATCCTTGCTAGATAGGTCATTCCACTCAAGATAGGGTAGCCACAGCCAAGAACTCACAGAAATGAGACTTTATCTCATCAGACCTGCACAGTGGTGAACATGTCAACACACCCCCTTGTACTGACAGGGATCTTGGGAGCAATAGTTTCAGACTGTAAGATTCTTAGAAGGAAGGGGTCAGAAAAAGGTACACCAAGGAAAGTTGTCTCTGTTTGCAGATGCCTGAACCCCCATTAGAACAGAAGATAGTGAAGGAGTCCTAGGACCCATAGAACCAAAGGCAGGAGAATAGGAGGGAGTAGACTGGGCCCACATCAGTATGGGAGGAAGATAGGAGGCAAGGGAATGTGAAAGGGAGGGGTATGTATATAAAAATGTTAAATTAATAAATTTATTTAAAAAAACTGGAGGAAGAAATAAAATACATTTAAGTTAAAATATGACTAAAATTAAAAATTTAAAAGATTATTTATATATGCATATACATGTATTTGTATAGCATACAGAAGTATGTCTCCATATGTTTGGAAGAGATAGATGACACATAACTAAAGTACTTAAGTAGGAAATGAAACAATGTCATAACTGCTGAGTGGGAACTGTCGAAACTTACTGCTTTTGTAAGTGAAATAGTCTTTCACTTTTATTCAATAGTGGAATGTAAGAAAATATTTACATTATTCAGAGCTTCCACTTCCTCTTTGCCTATTAATTTTTATAGTTGTTCTTTCCGTAATAAAATTATCTAGTCATCACTCTTAATCATGTCATTACAGATTAAGAAGAATGTATTTTTATTTTTTAAATGACATGCAAATTGATTGGATATATGCATATATGTTTCCTGCAAAAACACTTTCATACCATGGAATATCAGGCATTCACTATGATGCATGATTCAGATCACCTTCTAAATGCACATGGTGATCCACATTAATTTCTACTGTATGAGTAGGATTCAAGCTTTTACAAGTGATTTCTAGCATTGATTAACTACAATTGTGTGTCTGTAATAAGAACAATTATAGGATGAACTGATGTTTCACATTTTATGCCATTTTTTATAAATGATAATGAATGTTTTCTTAGCATTATTTGTGTTCATGCACAGGCATGATTGCACTGATAGGTGATATTGATTCTGTCTGCTTGAATATTTTTATGTGCATATAAGCAGGTAACAGCCAGAATGATTAAAATTGTTGAAATAACATTCATATTTTTGTAATGAGGCAGCATAACCTAGGAAAATGACCTTATACTGATATTTTAATAATTCACAGAGAACAATGAAAATGAAGTAAAAGAAAAGGAATACTCCTTTTACTACAGAAAATACTATCAGGGATGGAAGTCATATGAGCTTCAAAACAGAAGTTGTTTTTCAAAATCATCTCCAATTTAGAATGATTGATATGGTCTGAAATCTAGTCTAATAATACAGTCATTTCTTTTTTATTTATTGAAGAATTTTTTATGACACTGCCATAAAAATTAACATATGAATTAATTTTCCTGTGATTTTTTTTTGACAATGTCCACAATTAATTTTTTTTTTCTGTCTAGGTGGGTTTAACCAGGACCTTCTGTGGGAATCTTACCTTGGGACTAACTCTTGGAGCCCAGTAGGCTTCACTATGGGTATGCAGCTTGAAATTTCCTCCCTTGTCCCATGCTAATTGGTTATTTGTCCACTGTTCATCAGTACTTGGTAGGAAACCATGTTAATTTTTCACTGTTTACATATGTGCAATATAGGTCTACTGCATCTCTCTATTAACTCTATCATTGGAAAGGGTTCGTAATTTTTGTGTTTACTCTAGTTTTGGAACATCACATTTCACAATTCTTCTGTCTTTGGGTACCTACATTCTCCCTACTCTACTCCCTCTGCCACTAACGTCTTAAGTAGTAGTTATATACCACACTGAGGGCTTAATTTTCAATCTTATTTTCAGTATCTCTTGCAAACATTTATCTCTGAGTTCATCTCCAGTCACTGTAAAGTACTCTATTTAAAGCAGAGGGAAATCACTTTTCTGTCCTCTGCCTCTTCTGTGAAGTTCCTGGGTTCTGGTAGGAAAAGTGTTAATGTCTCACCTGGAGCCATCCTGACTATTGTTGCTCTAAAGTTAATTTTAAATGACTATTTTAACACTAACAGGCTAACCTGTAGAATTCTACCTAATTTGCATTCGTTTTTCTTAATTTATATATGCCAATTATTTCCAATAAAATGAAAGAAAATGACTCAAGGGTTAAAGTATTTGCTTCACAAGAAAAAGGACCTGAGTTTGAATCCCCAGATCCCATGGAAAAATGCTGGGGAGGCAACCAAAATTTCTATCCCTAAAAGGCAGAAGCTAGAAAATTCCAGAATAAAGCAATAAAGAAGTAGAACAATCAAGAATGATAACTTACGTCACCCTTGGGTCTCCCTAGGCAAACACAATAAAGTTCCCTCTCACACACGAGACTACACACAGGTGTATACAGGCACACACACTACACAAAAAATTAAAAATTTTAATTTTCAAATGGAGATATTAAGATCAAAGTTCATAGTTCAGCTTAGTGCAAATTTCCTATGGTCAATGGCATGGTAAAACATTTAATTTTAGGTAATTCTGTGAACTGTCTACTTCTTTTATTCTAAAATTTAAATGTATGATATCAGAATCTAATCCAGCAAATATGAATGTTTTTTTCTGTATACATTTCATTTTGTTCACTTAATGATGTAACAATTACATATAAAAGTTTCTTCATTTTGAGTATTTATCTGGGCTTGTTAGTAAGCTTTCATTTGAACTAGCATAGTATTTAAAGATTTTTTTCTTGTAATCATTGAGTCAAATTATTTTCAGCTCTTAATCAGCTATATTTCCCATTGCATGTATTAGTTTTCTGAGTTCATCTTCGTGACCACATGCATATGTATTATTGGTTGAATCAGTGCCAGTTAGGTAAAATACCAGAGGCCTGCTATAAAACACACAAAATGCTTTGGAAGTAATCTCATTTCTACTGCTTAAAGAGAACATATTTTTTTTCTTTCCATTGATTATATTAAGAAAGCTAATTAGATTTAAGTGTCCTAGTTTCTAATGGTCAACCATCCCTACATCTCTCATAAATATCTCTATAAATATCAACTCAGCTTGATATGTCAAAGAGGAACTTCCAAGTCATAATTGAATCATTATTTCTGGAACCTCAAGCTACCAAAATGATTATAGCACAGAGAATTCAAAAGGAAAGATACAGAGTTTAATATGAGTTAGAGCACAGGTGTTTGATGAATATTTTGGATTATTATTTAATTGAAAAATGGCTGCTGACTGAAAAAATAGCAATAGTATTTAAAAGTCACTGAAACAAATAATACACATCAAATTTCGAAACCTCGAGTATCACTTCTTTTCATAATCAAGTCCTAGAAATATAAGTTAACACTTTTGCAATCTTATTACTCTGTTTCATCCTTCTGCAAATCTTTCTCCAGTAATGATATATTTTATTTCAGAACTAGGGAAATGGTTTAGCAGTTAGAATGCATGCTTAGTAAGTAAAAAGACCAGACTCTGGTTCTCTAAATCAAAGGTAAGATGTCAGGTGGGTGTGAAAGCCCACAATTGTTCCAACCTTCAATGGTAGAGATTGGGAAATCTCTTAACAAATTTTGAGTTACACAAAGCCTTTTAGGTAACTCTGTGCTTAATTAGAGACGGCTTCATAAGAAAAAAGACTAATATTTAGTGGGTGTCTGAAGGCATTATAGATCCTACTCAGTTTAAGAATGGGACAGAAATGGCAGAAGAAAGCTGGCTATTGGACTCTAGCTGAAAATGTCAGCATTTCTTGCCTCCATGTATCAGAACATGCTCTAACTACTTTATGTCCCATTTTTCTCTGTCCTTCAAACGTGGTCCAAATTTTCAATATTGCCTTCTGCAATTAATAAACTCATAGCCAATTTATTATGAGAATTTTCATTCTTAATTATGGTGATGTGAAACAATAGTTACAGTAAACTCTGTCATATTTGTTTTCTGTGTATTTCATCATATATAATCTATATGAATCTTCATTTCATCTGTCTATTTAAAGATTTGTCATCTACATGTCCATCTATTGATATATTATCAATCTATATTATCCATATGAAATAATCTCTTGTCTTATCATTCTGCTTTTCTGGAGATACCAGTTATATATAACACTTCTGACAAATAATCATTTCTAGCTTACCTAATGGGAAATTAGACTCATTGACAATAAGACCGATTTATGTTGACAACCACATTCCTGAAAATGTGCAGTGTCCTCATTTGTGCAGTTTCAAAGTTAAGGTTCTTCAGATACCCACCACACAAAGAGATTTTTAGATGATGGCCATATTCAGCTATCAATGCATCCATTTTTTCTTTTACTAAACTCTTTCATAGAAGAATTGTAGTCTCTCCTAGCACATTCCCAATGGGATAATTGAGCTATGATGTTAATAAAAATTTTCCTGTAATAATTAATAGCATAGTAAATAATGTAATGAAGAAGTAGTATAAATTTAGAGTACGTTTGTTTTCTAGAATCAGTTTAAGAAAAGAATAGATAAGTCATCTCAAATTAAATTTTGCCTATAGGCAATCCATTACACTGATGGACAGTAATGACGACAGAAAGTTTAAGTATAATAATATCTTTTGGAACTATACAATGCATCTTTAATGCCAAATTATAACTATACTTCATCAATAGCATTAGATTTACTGGGCTAATTCTTTCTGGAAGTATAAAGTGCTATAATTTACAAGTAATTACAAAAATCTGTGTGTATTTTTTATCTCCTCAATCACTTTTAAAAAATTGTTGATAAATTAATACTTGTTAATGAAATGAAAAATTATATATTATCATCACTTTAAGGATAATAATATGAGCTTGTTAAAAAGAAAAGTCCTTCACAAACAGATCACAGGGGAGTAGATTTCAGGCAGTAGGATCCTTAAAGGCAAGGGGTTAAACAGATATAATAGTGTTTCCATACTAGCAGGCAGCCAAGAAGGGACCCCAAGGAACACCACTGAATCCTGAGCCCTCACTAGTGTAGACAACTCAGAGGAAACTCAGTGACCACATGACAGATGTTTTGGAGGATGGGAGGGAAAAGGCAGGAATCAATTACCAAGCAAGGAGGAGGGAAGGAAAAGGGTTGAGAGAGAGGTGGTTAGAGAGTGGGAAGAGGAGAAAAGCATAAAAGTGGGTCAACAGAAGGGAAGGGAGGAGGAGGGGGAAGAAGAGGGTTATCAATTGAGCTTGTATAATCAGGCAAAAAATGTAATAAAAAATACTTCATAAAAATATACATTTTTTGAAGCATGGATAAAATTATTTCTTTGAAACTCATCCTAAATGTAGTAAACAGCAATTTCTGGACTGTCTGTAGAAAGCAGAGAGATATCAAATGCTATTCATGTTAAGATAATGGTAGCCCTGATACCAAATCAGATCCTGAAGCTCTGATATTTCTGTAGAAAAACATTCAGTTACTGCTCATAGCACACTTGGCGGCTTCTTTTTTCTTCTTTGTTCTTTCTTCCTCTTTGTTCTTTCTTCTTCTTCTTGTGTTCGTTTGTGTGTTAGCATGTGTCAGAGGGTACTGTTTGACCCAGTGAGGGCCAAGGGTAACTTTTGTAATCATCCTGGATTGCTTCTACTTCCTTTTTGCTTAACACTGGGTTTTCCCACGCTTTGCCCACCAGGGACAGAAGTGCAAGCTGTTACTGCCATTTCTCCCTAGTAGTTTTACATGGGGCCTGGAATCTGAACTCAGGTCTTTCTGCTTGCATAGGCAGAGTCATAACCCCTGAGCCATTTTCCCAGCCCCACACTTGGCTTCCTTTTAAGATGAACATTATGTCTGTCGAAGCGTGCCAGGTGTTTCAGAGGACTGTAGTAATGAAGCCCTTGTTAACCATGGGAAAGGATATTACCAAGGACTGTTTATTGCCTTTGCTATATATCCAGGCAAGTATTGCTCTTTAAAATATACTCTTCATCAATTTTATTACTATTTTAGATGGAAGAAAGGAAAGTTGGATCTGTGTTCTGCCTTTCTTTTGACTCTGAAAAATTGAAACTTATTTTTAATATAACAAAATTAAAATTACGAGGTTCACTTCACTTCTGAAAACTTAGAATTCCACTCATTGTTATTGAATACAAAAGGAGAGGATTAATTCTTTTCACAATTCTTTTTATTATTTTTTTATTTCCACTCATAAAAACTTAACAGGTACGCTGATCCCCCCTTCCTCCAACCCCTTGTCCCCCTCTGCCCCCCTCCCCTCCCCTTTCCATCCCTATCCCCCAGTGCCTCCCTCTCCCATCCCCAGAGCATCCTTTAGTGTGCATGCCAAACTCTCCTCTGGGTCCTCCTTTCCAATGAGGTGCAAGGGCCCAGTGGCATTTCCCAGAACCCTTTCCTGTGTTCCTGTTAAGCATAGGAACACTACCATGGCTGTCAATCCCTTGCCTCCCAGGATCCTAGTGCCTTTAGCAAATGTTAGACTTTGTGAGGTCAATAGTGTGTTGGACACTGCGCAGGGCATGTAAAGTCCAAATATGATTGCTTCGGCCCTAAATTGTGTGGGGTATCTTGCATATCATCGCTCCTCCCATCCTTGTGCTCTTACAATCTTACCGCCCCTCTTCCCCAAATTTCCCTGAGCTTCAGGATGGGGAGAGATTAGGCTGATCTAATTCCAAGTGATTGATATAGAGTCTCTGATGTTCTGGATTTTGGTTTGTTGATTTTTTTTTTTTTTTTTAGTTTTGCTGCTCCTGCAATGGCCTTGGCTCTACCATGATGGGTTTTGAATGTCAACCCCCTGGCCAGAAATTAAACCTTTAAAATTAGAGTCTTGTTATGAGTATATTCAAAGGTAGATGTAACAAAAGTAGGAAACCGTGGTGAGAGAAGGGTCAATCACCCATCTGGGAAATGGTTACTTTCTATCTGCCAGACTATATGCCCTCCCCTTCTGGTAAGACCATACCCCATCAGTTGTAAATGATCAGGAACAAAAGTCTGTGAACTTATCCAGATGTCTCATTACTTGCAGTCCTTGATGGTGGCCTATTTTCTCTGCTGTAACATGGTCCCCTCTCTCCTTGTTTCTGGTGTGGCCCTCCTTCCCCATCCCTCCTGTTCATGATCTTAGCAATTACTGTAGTTATTACAGAGATTTATCTTTGAGTATCTCTAAGTGGGTTTTGTACTAGGAGCTACCTATTAGGGAGTACATACAGTGCTTAATTTTCTGTGTCTGGGATACTTCACTCAATATAATTGTTTCTAATTCCATCCATTTTCCAGCAAATTCCATTAATTCATCATTTTTGATGGCTGAATAGTACTTCATTGTATAGATGTGTCACATTTTCCTTATCCACTCGTCAACTGTTGGACATTTGGGTTGATTCCATGACTTTCCTATTGTAAACAGTGCTGCTATGAACATGGTCATGCTTGTGCTATCAAGGTGAATTTTTGCGGGGTTATTCCCAAAAGTGGAATAGCAGGGTCATATGGCATTTCAATCTTTAATTTCTTTAAGAATCTCCAGACGGCTCATCAGAGTGGTTGTATGAGCCTGCATTCCCACCAGCAATGTAGGAGATTTCCCTTTTCTCCACATCCTCTCCAGCATTTGTTGTTGTTTGTATTGTGGATTTTTGCCATCCTGACCACGGTGAGATGATATCTCAGGGAAGTTTTGATTTGTATTTCCATAATGGCTAAGGATGTGGAGCATTTTTTAAGATATTTGTTAGACATTTAAATTTCATCCCTGGTGAAGTTTCTTTTAAGTTCCAGGGCCCATTTTTTATTGGGCCATTTGTTTCCTTGGAGTTTAGTTTTCTAAGTTCTTTGTGCACTCTGGATAATAGAGCTGTATCAGATATGTGGTTAGTGAAGATTTTCTCCCATTCTGTGGGTTGCTTTTGAGCTCGAGTTACAACCTCTTTATCTGAACAGAAACTCTAACTTCACCAGATCCCAACCATTGAGAATTGGTAGCAGTGACTGGGCTGTTGGATATCTGTTTAGGAACTGTTGGTCTAGCCCAATCAGCTCGAGGGGTTCCCTATCCTTTAACCTATGGTTTTTATAGGCCTTGATCCATTTGGAGTTAAGTCTTGTACATGGTGACAAGTACAGGTCCAGTTTTAATCTTCTGCATGTCTTTTCACAATTATTTATGCTTGAATATATTAGTTTTTGACTTTTACTTTGGATTTATCTTTCTTTTCTCATATTAGTATGAAAAATTGAATTTAATTCAATATTCTAAAATTGACTTTCCTATTGTTACTGGTCTAAGGAATGATAAAAATTTTAAATATTTCACATAACAATGATTTTCTAAGAAGGTGTGAATTACTACCTTTTGGTAGAATGTTAGTATTGCACCAGCTTAGTGCTACATGTATCCTTTCATCAAGATAAAGATTAATTTGAACATCTGAACACTATTTAAATTTTTCACAATGAATAATAATTAGCTGGCAGATTAGATAACTATATTGTTAACATCTGTATTTTCAGTGAAACTGTGAATTTTCTTTTATATTAGTAAAACACATTTTACAATTCCTGAAAATAATTATTAATTTTCTTTACTGTCATTTCTGTATAGTCTACACATTGTCAAAACTTAGAACAGTTAGAAATGTCATAGAATCATAAAGGGTATCCAAATGAATGTTATTAAACATCAAAGTTGACTCATTGTTTAAACAATAGGTTAAATATCTAATTTTAAGTAGGAATTTTAAGATTCTAAATCTGCAATGATTTAAAATACAGGAGATATATTAAAAGGAAAAAGAAAATGTGGGATCCAGCTAACATGAACATAGCTCAATTGTTAGAGCTCTTGACTGGCATGCATGAAGTGCTGGGTTTGATCCCTAGCATCACATATGCTGGATGTACTATTATAAACTGATAATCTCAGCAGTAGGAATCTAAAGGCAGGAAGCCCAAAAGATTAAGGCCATTTTCTACTGGATAGCAAATGTTGTGAAAGAAACGATGAACCTGGGCAAAGGAAAACAGCATAAAATTCTGGTAATGTGAGAGGAAGTCTGTGAATCAAAGGACAACCTGGAACACTAAATTCAAGGTCATCCTGAATTATTTTGTGAAAACCTGATCTCTAAAACACAATGTCAGGAGATATCTCAGTGGAAGAGTTCCTTGATATGATGATCTTTTGTATCTATTTTCATTATTTTGAGCAAATAACATGTTTATCCATTTATACTTAGAGCTTAACAAAAGATATTTATATGCAATAGCTTACCTTCATTTTTAAAATGATGTACTAAAATTGAAACATAATTTAGAAAATATAAGATAGATCCATTAATATTCTCTTAAAAATGCAAAGATATATGAAAGGTAACTTAGTTTGTAACATGTTTGCCATGAGAACCTGAGCTCAATATCCAGAATCTATTAAAGAAAACAGAAAGCCCGATCATAATGGTTTGTGTTATTCTAATAATCATGGGCCAGTGGAAACAGAAAGATCACAGGACTTACTAGCTAGCCAGCTTAATCTAATCAATAACATTCAGGTCCATGAAAGGCCTTTTCTCAATAAACAATATGGATAGATTTCTGAGAAGAGATATTTAAAATATTTGATATTGATCTCTGGCCTCACAAGCATACGTATACATATATACACACACTCATTCACATTTACACAAATACACACCTGCACACTTAAGTACAAACTTAAACATGCACATAAGCACAAGAGTACACACAAAATTAAATTTGTGTTATACAAGTGGCCACATGTTATATTTTTATTACTTTAATGATTGGTGAAATCATACATTTTATAATAATGTACAATATCAGGCAGAATTATAATTTTGTTGCATGATCATTTAAAATATTTTTTCTAACATGTTTTTCTTGAGATTTTTTCTAAGAGTGTGCATGTCATAATCTATTATTCAATTTGTTTGGTACACTTTATATTAAATATTATAATATTTTATTAAATATTAAGTTCAACTGAGGTCTCAAATATAATTTTTGATCTTCCTGAAATAAACACAAATGTCATAGCAAGCAAATGTCAGTCTCTTGTTTGTTAATAGTATGTTTTCTATACTTGGAGAAAGTAATTTAATCCCTGGAACATACATAATATTGGGAATAAAACTTCCTTTTCATTTTCCTTGATTTATTATTGCTACATTCATCTCATTACATCTAACATAGAACTGTGCAAAAATTAAGTCTACAATTAATCTCATGCATTAAAAAACCTTCGAAGTTTTATTTATGTTATGCAATTTTTGTTTCTGCAATATATCTATAAAACCTCTTTCTGCCAAATTTCTTTTAAGTGCTAGATTATATTTCTACTCCAAAATGTGTGAACACTAGCACAGAATTAATGAACAACAATATAATAGCATGAATTTAATTATGCTAATTTAATGCCATTGTCTTTTCTTGTTGCTTTTTAAAGACACAGGGAAAGATTAACATGCATTTGTAATCTTTAGTAAATTAATTATTTGTGTGACTTGCCAAGTTTCACCGAAGATTTGGGTATTAAATTAATCTTGAATTTGCAATACAATTTGATATAGGTAGTGTATTTGAATTAACTATAAAAATATTCATATGTTTTAATAATAATCAGTTCTAGCATAATCATATTAAATTGTTTAAAGTCACTCATAAAATCATGTTTGAATATTTTATTAATTTTTAAGAATTTATTTTAGTGAGAAAAGCTTAAAATATTCTTCAGGTCATACCTAAAGTACAGAAATAAAAGTAAATTATTGAAGGATTAATTAACATAACATATATCATAAAGAGAGAATTAATAACTCATTGACCAATCACCTTTCTTAATATAGCTATGTTAAATGATAGCTATGTCATCCTTTTCATGGGTGGTCTTCCACATTTATTAAGTATTCTTTCTGGTTTACATCTTCTAAAGAAAGACTAAAATTTTTCAAAAAGGAAAAAGTATTTATATACAAATAATGTCTCATTGTACTTTTCATTTATTGAATTTTCCCTCCTATTATTTAGTCTACTGTGTGGCATGAAAGCAAGTAGAGCAGGATTGACTTAATGGAAACATCTTAGTGTATACTGAGTATATATTGTCTTCCATGATTATACTGCATGTAGTAAAGTTGATAAAGCTGCAATTCATTTTTAATTTATAATTCTATCATTTATTTTCAAATATTTTTACTAATACACAAAGCATTAAGGATTATTAAGTCATTCTTTTTTGTCTCATTGCTCTTCTATAATACATTTGCATTTGCATACATTACTTCCAACATTTAGTATAATTAATTTCATTTGTCTTTAGCACTTATTTTGTAATGAACTGTTTCACAATTGTTAAAGTAGTGAGCATGAGTTTTGCAAATCATCCATTCATCATCATCATTCATCGCACACACACACACACCCTCTAATTACAACATTTTATATTTATTTATATTTCTTTTTTATTATTTATTCAATTGTGCATGTGTGCGTGTGTGTGTATGAATATATGAATGTGTGTGTGTGTGTGTGTGTGTGTGTGTAGGACCACAGGTGAATTCGGGAACCACCATGGACTGCCTCCACCTCCTCCTTGTTTACTCTGCCTCAGGATTCACAGGCTCTGCCCTACCAGGACCAGAAAAACAGGCTACCCTGGTTTCAGCCTGGCATCTATACGTGGGGTCTAGGATCCAAAGCAGGACCTTCTGCCTGCTAAGGCAGAAGCTTAACCCCTGAGCCATCTCTCCAGCCCCTCTTTATATATTTCTTATATCTTGTTCTCATGTGGTCATTAAAACAGTGAAATTTTTATGTAGAGTTAAAAAATAAGTAAACCAGTCATATGACTCTCAATTTTTTTATTTAGCCATATTTCAGATAATATTACAAGGTCAAAAAATATAAAGACATATTTTTAGGGCCAAGCAGTCTACAGTCACTTTGGCCAGATGTGATTCTTTTTCCTGAGCAAATATCTTACACTAAAAAGAAAGTTGTTTGGTCAAAGATTTAGTACTGTATAACATTCTGGAAGCTTTCCAAGAACAATGACAAAAGCCTACATGTTTTTTCAACTTTTCAACCACTCTGACCAGCAGCTCACAGGAAGAATCACATAATCAGCACTGGGGATTTCAGTGTATTGTCTATTTTCTGGTAGTAACATTTCAGGGATATTTCAATTAGAACTTCTCTCTGTGTTCAACTCCTTAGGATTTATCAGTTGAATTACACTTTGATAGGCTTTAAAAATAGGTTTCTGTCAGACTTCAGTTTGCATTCTTGCTAATTTGCCCATACTCACCCTGTTTCGCCGTTTTCTTCATTTATCCTAACTCCCCAAAATTTACCTATTTTCCAGCAACACACCATAATTCACAACACCAAAGACCCTACATTAATCTCCCAGGACCAGACCAGGCAAATTCCTCCCCACCCTAAAGATCAAGGAATCTTGTGGAAGAGGGGGCAGCAAGATTGTAAGAGACTAAAAATGGGCAGTACCAAAAATACGTAAGATACTCCACCCAAGTTAGGGCTGCAGTAACCATAATCGGACTTTGCGTGACCTGCACAATGGCTGATGTGTCAACGATCCCCCAAACTCTAGCATGGATCACAGGGGAGGGAGAAGGTTCCAGGCAGTATGAACCTTACAGGCAAGGTGTTGACAGTCATAATAGAGGCCCCGTACTAATAGGGAGCCAAAATTGGGCTTTGGGCTATTCCACTGAGTCCTTACCCCTCACTAGAGTGGAGGACACACAAGGAGGTTTGGCATTTTTATTCACACAAAAAGATACTCCAGGGGATGGGAGGGAGGAAGGAGGAGGCACTGGGAGAAGGGGAGTGAGGGAGAGTGGTGAAAGGAAGGGGAAAAGGGGGGAGTGCAAAGGAAGACTGGAGAGGGGAGGAGGGAAGGAGGGAAGGGACCTGGGTACCTATTAAGCTTGTATGATTGGGAAAAAATATAATTAAAAATAGAAACATTATTGGAAGGGAAGAAAAGATGGGACTGGGGATTAAGGCATGAAACTATCATAATTCACTTTTTTCCTATATGAAGCAATAAAAGATAAATAAGAATCATAAGAAATAATAAAACTCCCTTATTCTTCTAAACAAGCTTCTTTAGGAATGTACATGTATAGGTATATGTAAATATGTGATATATGGATGGATATGCATGCATGCTAACCTCAAACAAAACGTTTTTAAATGATTAAAAATTTTCTAGAAAATGTCACCATTTAGAATAAAATTAATGTATAATATACATTATAACAAAATGAATAATAATTAAATTAAACAAAATATATGCAGAAATAAATCTAAACATATAATTCATAATAGTATGCAAGTGAATTGAAAAGTATTTTCCTTAATGGTTCAGAAATTGCTGCCATAATAAATGATGAAGCACTACTCACAATTTGAAAAGACTAAGACATTTAGAAATCACAAACCAGTAAGATATTTTAGCAGGTATTGTGACCTTCATATTAACATGGAGAGCTGGAGTCCATCCTCAGAACCAAACATGTAAAAGAAGTAAACAGGATTACAATGGTCATTGGTTACCTTCTGAAATACACAAATGTACCAGGTTCTCTCTCTCTCTCTCTCTCTCTCTCTCTCTCTCAAAATCCAATATCATAAAAATGGAAAAGGGATTCAGATTATTCTCAGGAAACAAAATATGAAGAACAGACCAATTTTTCATGTGTTTATTTCAGACAATGATGATCTGAATGCTGGAAAAGAAGCCAATAAAACCAGAAGTTATTACAAATTCAATTCTTTCAATTGGTAATAGAACAAACTGTCAGTTTAAAACAATTTGCTAATTCCAATTCACTACAATCATTTAATGAATCCAATATCATGATATTAAATAAGAAAGAAAAATAATTTTAGTTGCCATAGGAAATGAGGCAGCTAAAATTTGTGATCTCTGTGAGACCTGTGGGGTAGAAAATCATCAAAGGGAGCTAGAAAATGCAATGTCAACAAGATATAATATCATCCACAGGGAATCTGAGACAACAGAGGAGAAAGTGAGTAGGCAGCAACAGATGTTTTCCCATAGGGACAATTACAGAGCCATAATTAAAGATCAAGATGGTATCAAGGAAAGAAATAGTAACACTAAGAGGAGAAGCAAATCAGAAGGAAGAAACCACTGACCACTATTATTCCACAAGTTCTGCAAGTTTATAGTCTTAATACAAACACACACACACACACACACACACACACACACACACACACACACACAAACTAAAAACACACAGAAAAAATGGATGGCTGAGCAGTCTATCTATATTGCTGCTATGGTCAACATACAGGATTTTTTTCACAAATGATTATAAAAGCAAACTGCTGTACTTACATAAGCAGCACCATGATTTTCATGTTTCTGTTTTTCCAATTAAAATGTTCTTTTGATATTTTGAAAGCAAACAAATGTAGATTAGAGTTTTTCTCTTCCTGCTAAGAGTATACCTGCAATTCTCTAAGCAGCCACTGTTTTGAAAATTTACATTTTATTTTATTCCTATTAATATTTGCTCTCTTAATTACAGACATAGGTGACTGTCCTTGACCTTCTTCCCAGTCCCCTTCCATTCCTAACCTTCCTTTCCTTCACCATTCCATTCCTCTCCCACCCACCCTCCTGCCTATTTACTTTATGGACCATAAGGTTCTCTTTGCATTGCCTGTATTGGTATGATCTCAGGTCTGTGTGGCAGAATAAATGGCCCTTCCTTGTGTAGACCCACTGATATGAGTATTCTCCTTCACCTTTCTAGTCTTAGACCCTAAAACTCTCTCCATCCTAAGACTCCTGGAATCTTGCAGAAGAACTCATTCCACTAAAGTTAGCACTGTTGCATCCAGAAATTTACTGAAATGAGACTTATCTTCACCAAATCAGCACTATGACTGATATATCAACATTCCCCCATAGAATAGAGATGAACAAAGGAGATTTTTTTATTTTACGAATGTGTGTGTGGTGTGTGTGTGTGTGTGTGTGTGTGTGTGTGTGTATCAGAGGGCACTGTGCACTTTATGAAACTGTGGAGGGTCAAGAGTCATATTACTTAGGGAGTCATCTGGATTACATCCAACTCTTTTTTGCTTTCATTCTGGGATTTCTCAGGATCTTCCTTCCAGGGTCAGAAGAGCAGACCACTGCCATTTCTGACTAGGGATTTTTTGGGGGACCTGGGATTCGAACACAGGTCCTCCAGCTTGAGAGGGTGAATTTTAAACCCTGAGACATTTCTCTTCTCCCTGATATTTATTTATTAACTACTGTATTTCTATTATGTGATTTGCAGTAAGTACAATATTCCAGATCTGGCAGTTAAATGCATTTTTGTTTGAGTTTATAATCATTGGAATAAATTCAATAAAATATTTGAAATATAGGTAAATTGTTTTAAAAAATAAGTTAAATACTTATCTAATTTTGTTTTTGATACTCATAGACATAAAAAGCTATATAACATCTTAACAATCACAGCATGACTAGCTTTTTACTAACAAAGATTTTTTTTCACTTAGGAAAATTACTCATATTCAGTTTTAGGAATGTAAACATTATAAATTAACTCTTAAATTTACCCAGGAAGTTTCATATTTGTTTAGTTAGTATCATTTAATACTTTCATCTATACAACAAAGTTTAAAAATCTTTCATTAATATTCTAGCATATTTCCTTAAAATAAAATATAGCAAAGCAACATCATATGTATTAATTGAATACTAGCATATATCATGAAAATTTTAAAAGTTTCCAATTACTATTGTAATTTTACACTTGCATATAAAAATGTTATATATTACAAGTATAAGTATATATACAAATTTTGGTGTTACTTTAATACGTGTAAACACAATTAGATAACATTCTTTTTCTGTTAAAACATTTTCATGACTGAATTTTTTTTAAAAAAAAATTAACAAAACTGTACCATCTGTTATATCAGGAGGAGCAAAGGGAGAAAGGAGGAGAAGGAGTAAAGAGGAAAAGAATTTTGTTATGAAATTGAAAACTCCTCAAATTCTCTTTTTTACCTCAGTCTCCATTTGAAAGAAGCTTAGAAATCATGAAAATTTTGCATTTGTAATTGACTGATGAAATCTAAATTTTGTTTAAACTAAGGAATGGAAGGGAAAAACACACATTTTATTTGCTTAACAAGTAAATCCAATTAATTTTTATAAGCCAACAGTTCCTAAGCTACATAAGATATTAACATATTGAATATTATAGAATATTAGCATAACTATAGAATAAAATTTATGCTTTACTTATATGTGAGCTTTCTTGAACTGAGAAAAGAAATAATTACCATCCATGCCTTAATATGCATTTTCAAAAATTAAAAAAACAGACTTTTGTTCATAAGAGTAGGTATTTGGTGTTGCAAAACATTTCTACTACCTTTTCCTCCCACATTTTATTATTTTCTTAATCATACAAGCTCAACAGTTACCCTTGTCCTCTCCCTGTCTTCTCCTCTCCCCAGCTGTCCCCCCTTGCACTCTTCCCACTTCCCCCTTCCTTTCACTCCTTCTATTTCTCCTCCTTTCCCAGTGTCTCTCCCTTCCTCCCTCCAGTTCAACAAAGAAGTGTTAAAAAAACTATTTAAATACAAGTGACACTTGAAATTTCCCAAAAGGTCTAATTCCTTAGTGACTAGTGACATAAGTTAAATTAGAAAATTAAGACAATTGTCATTGTCACAATGATACAATATTTGAAAATACAAACTTCTTTAAAGAAGCTGATTCAGAGAACCAGTAAAAATTACGTAATTTATAGTTAAATAGATAATTTTGAATTTAATACTAATGAATGCACAATTTAGTATGATAACGTTATAAAACAAGCATAAAAGAAGCAAATCTGAAGAAAATTTTCTGAAAGAAACTAGATTTTGAACTAAAAATACAAAGTAGCAGTGAAAGGGAGAAACTAGATTTTGAACTAAAAATACAAAGTAGCAGTGAAAGGGATAATAATTTCAAGAGTCCCTGAACATTCATTGCTATAAAGGAAACATTTTAACTTTTAATGTGTAGATGAACTTTCATGCTTAAGCTGCAATCCGAATAAAACAATTTATAAAACTGAAGAAATTTATTTTGGAAGACATTAATGGAAAAGATGTTGGTCACATGGAATAATGTTAATGAAATGTATACAAGATTTATTTATCAGGAACCTGTTAAATTATAGTAAGATGTCAGACATTTAATGTTCTGTATGACACTAAAATACTCAGGGTTTATTAATTAGGATTTTTGTATTTCAGGAAGAATATTGATCCTTTTGTGTTTTAAAATACTTATATTGAAATGACTAAATTAGATTGATATGTTCTTTTTTTCTAAATTTTGAGGTAAAAATAAGACCACATGTAACTGACATGTTTCCTCTAAAATAACTGTTAGAAGCATTCAATAAATCTACTGGACTTTAATTTAGAAATTTTGTACTGAAGAGGTCAATTCCCAACAGCACAATTAAGTAAATGGGGATTTTAGACAAGATAAAATTACATTGTATTTTCAGTGGTATGAAAAAGCAGAAAAATATTTTGTCAAAATATAAATGATTTCCTTGTAATGCAGGATTTCTAAAAAACACGAATTTAGGGACTGGAGAGATGACTCAAGTGTTAAGAAGGATCTGAGTTAGGATCCCAGTTCCCAAGTAAAAACAACAGACAGAGATGACAGTGTCTAACCATTCTGACTTTGGAAGGCAGAGTCTGGGAAATCACAAAATGAGGCAAACACATCGATTGTAGTATCTGAAGAGATCTTTGGAGATACTGCAGGGGCATGAGTTTTATTGTATCTTTGCTTCTCTTTTTTCCAGCAAAATGTTGGCACCTTTAGGATGAGTAGAGGTTGAAGTTACTCTGGGATGCTATTTTTCAGCACTTAAATGATAATAGTGTATAGGTTTGTCTTTATATCAGGTAACAGGTTTTCAGCGTTCACTTTAACATGAGGGCAACCCAGCAGTATGTCAGTATGTTTGAGAAAATGACTAATTTTTTAGCAGACTCTTATAGGAAAGATTGCTTCAATTAAAACATTGTTATGCCTATAGCAAAATGATTTCCAATTCAATGTTTTCTATTATTATGTATCATTCTGTTATTCTTATAGAAAATAATGTAAATCTTAAGCTTGATAACTAAAGTCCTTTTGTTAGTCATTTAGCTGTCATATTTTCACATTAATTACACAATTTTGTATTAGCAAAATGTTGATAGAATCATATAAAGTTTCTGTATGGCTGTAACCTATCCTTTCTGGGATCTTTGATTACTGTATAAGATTCATTTTTCAAATAATTGAAATTAGTACATGTTTCCCATAAATTTTTATTATTATTTTATTTTACTGGAAAGATGCTTTGTGTGATTTCAATTTTCTTGAATTTGTCAAAACTAGTTTTGTGGTCTATGTCAGTTTACCCTGGATAGGAGTTTTGAGGAATGTGACTACAATGTTGTATAGTTTGTTCTATGTGTGGCTAATGTGACTAACTGGTCTTCAATGTTGTCATACTCAGCTCCTCTGTTTTATTTATAATTTTTGTGAACCTATCTGTTATTGATTAGTTAATTGATCAATTGAGCAGTAGATATTCATTTTACAGTTAAATAGTCAAATTTATTTAAAATGAATGCCAGTATAGCAAGAACGTATTACATTTTAAACATCAATAGTATTGCGGAGATAAAATAATGTAATAAGGGTATTTGCCAATATAATTAGAAGAAAACATTGTTGTACATATTAATATTACTTTTAATGAGAAATGGATTATAATTAGATAATTAAAAGCTATATTATATTCCTTGTAGAAAAATGTATTGTTCTGTCTTTTCATGAAGCATTTGTTTTGTTGTAAATTTAATTATATTACAATCATTCATCAGACACATACCTTCTAAATTCACAAGCTACATAAAATTAAGAATTCTTATTATTTTATGTAGTTAGGTACAGTGTTTTCCTTCAGTGAATCATTTTATGATGTAAAGTACGCAAAAATACTTTCTGTATCTTATTTTTTTAATCTTTTTTATTATTTATTCAATTGTGCATATGTATGTGTGCGCACGCATGTGTGTGTGTGTGTGTCTGTGTGTGTGTAGAACCACGGACGAATTCGGGAACCACCATGGACGCCTCCACCTCCTTCTGCCCCGGGATTCATAGGCTCCGCCCTACCAGGACCAGAAGCGCAGACCGCCGCCACTTCCGCCCGGCGTCTATACGTGAGATCTGGGATCCGAACTCAGGACCTTCCGCCTGCAAGGCAGAGGCTTAACCCCTGAGCCACCTCTCCAGCCCCACTTTCTGTATCTTTAAGGCAGGATTTCGTGAAGTAGCTCAGTCTCCTGCTTCAGCTTCTGCTTCTTAATGTTATAGTAGTTTGCCACTATAAGTTGGTCCAAGTAATTACTTTCTTTGATTTTTGCATAAAATATTTTAACTCATCACTATCTTTTTCTAATTTTTTTTCTCAAAAACATCTAAGAAATTTTCTGTGAATTTAAATATGAAATTTTCCTCATAATATCATTGTTAGCATTAAGATAGCTAACTTTACTGTACATGGGTTATAACAGTTTATTAGTATAAATCTATTGCTTTAAAGGACAGTGAGCTCACACAATGGACAAGTTCACTGATAGTCTCAAAATTATTCTTAAAGCCTAGAATATGAACAGCTATAAACATATATTAGACAACATTGATTTGTATGTTGTCACAGTTTTCGTTATATGAAAACAAAATAACAGTTTTGGTTTAATTATTACCAGCAGTAATTAAACTATGCTAAAATATGACTGCAAATTTAGAAGAATGAAAACATGTTTATAATTATTTTTCTGAAAATTTCATACTAATTATTATCCCCAAAATAACAGATTATGCAAATAAATAAATTTATAAAATAAAATGATAGAAATGTACTGTTTCTTATGCAAATTTCCTGTATTTTCTACTTCCAACTTTTGTTTATATAGTTTTGCTCCTAATTGTACTTTAAAGAGACTTTGTTGTTTGTTTGTTTTCATTAGATAATTGCTTTGTGTAGCTCTGCCTGTTTATTGTTACTTCCCTTCTGGAGGGAAGATGGAAGCTCAACAAGTTCATGAAATATATAAGAAACTTAAACATTTTACAAGTTGATTTCTAGAGCTATTACAAAAATAAAGTTTTAGGTGCAGAAAATAGTCTTTGATGACATAGCTGCCTGAAAATTGTAAGGGATGTCTCTTCCTGAATTATTGCCCATTGGAGAGTGAGGGTATTATGGTGCATCTGCTGTAATACCACTCTCATTCCTGTAGTAACTCCAATAAAACATGAGTGCATCATTCTAAAATTGGGTGAAAATTTTCACCTGGTAGTCTTTGGTACCTTATCTAAGGTAACGGCCTACTTGTTAATATAGAATTTATGCACTTTTGACCTTGTGATTACTTTCAAGGAACTTACCTAAACAGAATCAATGCATTCTCAGTATTGACATCCTTACCTTTGTTCTTTAGATTGAGCATAATAAGGCTTGATTATGAAGAGCTGTATGTCTTTCTTCATTAAAAGAAATATTTATATGTAAGTATTTTTTGTAGAAAGTTGGAATATTAGAGTATAAGAGAAAGGAAAGAGAGAGGTAGTCAATGAAAGAAATAGAAGATTATGGAAAGATAGATACAGAGGATGAGGAAAAGGAAGAAGAAGAGGAGGAAAGGGGAAAGGGGGAAAGAGAAGGGGAAAGTAGGAGGAAGAAAAGGAGAAAGGGAGTGGGTAGTAGTAGATAAGAAATCATGATTCAAGACCATCTTGTGCATAAGGCTATAAATTTGGAGTGATTGAAAATAGCACATAACAATTAATTGATTCTAAAGGATATTAAAAGTCATAAAGATAATTTTACCTGGATCTAATGCTTCCAGTATGACACATTGAAGCATGCCTCAATAAATTTCCAATAAACTAATGTTTAATTAAATTAAAACAATTTAATACATTCTTATAGTATTTTAAGGTGTACGAATTCTTGGGTCAAAGATAAATACCTCAAAATAAATCTATCCACTTAAGGAAATATTAAAACAACTATTTTGTTCAAACATATGTATAAACATAGTCCCCTCATTTGATTCTAACATATGGTGGATTTTATAATCATTGATTAAGTTTTTGTCAAAGGGAAGAAAATAAATTCTATAATCATTTTTCTTCCTTTGAGTTATGAAAAATAAATACATCTATATTCTATTTAACATTTTACATTATTTCCTCAACTCTGAAGGAACAACTGCAATTATGTTTGGATTACTATCTTGTAAAGTACTTTTTAACAAACATTTTTTGCATTGGAAAATAAAAGTAAATAACAGATTGATAATAAAATAAAATAATTTATTAGAAAAAATTTTCAGCTAAAAATTGATTTTAACAGAGCTAGGTTTTTTCATATGTATATGAAAATATGCATATGACTGACTCAAAGGATGCCACATTTCGTTCTGATGCATGTATGTTTGTTATTAACTAATGGTCACACTACCCTTTCCTTGTTATAACACAATAACTTATAAAACTTTAAATCATATAGCTATTACTTTTATGAGAAAAGGCTAAGAATAAATAAATATTCATCACATAGTGCATACACATGCTTAAGTTTATTTTGGCCAAGAAAAGGAAAAAGTGCTCAAGAGCATTCATTTTCATGCAAAGTTATGAAGAAACACCTTCAAAATTTATTTTCCTGAACTCATTCTAGCTGCAGTAAAAGAATGTAATAACAGAACTATTAATAAGAGAAAAGAGAGAGAGAGAGGAGAGAGAGAGAGAGAGAGAGAGAGAGAAAGAGAGAGAGAGAGAGAGAGAGAGAGAGAAATTTAAGACAGGGACCTGCAAGGATTACTTAGGGGTTTCACCTCTGCCCTCAAGTAGAAGGACTTGAGTTAAAATCCCAGACACATAAAAACCATAATTCGGAACATCAGAGACCCTACATTAATCACCAGGAACTAGACCAGCCTAATCTCTCCCCATCCCAAAGCTCAGGGAAATTCACTCACGGTAGAGGGGACAGTAAGATTGTAAGAGCCTAAAGATTGAGAGGAGCAAAGATATGCAAGGCACTTCACACAAGTTAGGACCGAATTAATCATAATAGGACTTTGCATGACCTGCACAATTACCAACATACCATTGACCCCCAAAGGCTAGCATGGATCACAGGCACTAGGATCCTTAGAGGCACGGAATTAACAGCCACAATAGTATTTCTATACTAGAGTGGAACACAAAAAAGAGCTCTAGGCAATGCTACTGAGTTCTTACACCTTATCAGAAGAGGAGGACCCAGAGGGAAGTTTGACATGCACAGTAAAGGATGTTCCAGGAATGGGGGTGCGGGAAGGGGGCACTGAGAGAAAGGAAGGGAGGGGGGAAAGGAAGGGGAAAAGGGGAGAGGGAACAAGGGGATCCAGGGAGGGGTGGAGGGAGGGAGAGGAATTGGGTACCTATCAAGTTTGTATGAGTGGCAAAATAAAATTTAAAAAAAATCCCAGACACATAAAATTGCCAGGCAGAGATGGTGGTGGCCTACTCTTTTGATGATGAAAAATGCAGTCTGGAAATTCCAGAGCCAACTGAAAATGAGGTAGAACAATCCAGGATTATTCCTATGGCCTCCAAAGTCACTGATAGTGCCCGCAGATACAGATTGACAACAGCACATAGACTATATATATATATATATATATATATATATATATATATATATATATATATACACACACAAGAGCATACAGACTATATATATATAGAGTATATAAAGAGTGATGAACTTTTTTGAAAAACAAATGTCCTTGACCAGATGGATTCAGCCAGAGATTTAAAGAACAACAAACACCATTACTCTTTAAACTGTTCCATAAAGTAGCAAAGGAAAGAGCAGTTCAAAATTCATTCTATGAAGGTAATACACTAATCCCAAAACCTAACAAAGATACAATTAAAAAATAAAACTATAGGCCAGTTCCTTTGATGAACACATATGTGAAAATTCTCAACAAAATCTTAGCAAATCATATTCAAAAACACATCAAAAAGATCATTCACAGTGATCAAGACATTTTATCCAAAACAAGGTTGGTCAACATATGTAAATCAATGTGTGTAATCCACCATATAAACCAATTGAAAATTAATAGATGTAAAAAAAGGTTTTGACAAGATCTGACATCCTTTTATGATCAAAAATCTAAAGATATTTGGAAAGCAAGGTGTCATATCCTTTGCCAACCAGGCTGGTAGATAAGATCCCAACCTGGGGAAAAACTTCCAGGAAGTACCTTCTGGAAACAGGACATGGTTTATTTTGAAATAAATAATGAAGATATGAAACATATGGGAGTTGTCAGGCTTGCAGCCTGCTCTTTGGAATGGGCAGTTGCTAGGGGCCTGAGCAGTTGCTAGAAACCACTCCCCTTTGAGTCTTGCCTCTTATCTTTGATAGACAAATTCCTCTCTTTTTGTGATTGTACTTGCCTCCTATCTCTGACAGAAGAGTTCTTCCCTTTTTTTGTGGATTGGGAGCCCTCCTATCTATTCCCAAGTCTCTTTTTTGTTTTTTTCCCAAAAACTAGCTAGGTTATCACCTCCCCCCTAGGTTCCTGCCTTGGTAACTACAGATGTCATGTAATTTGCCTTAAGTCTTTTGTTTCCTAAACACAAACCAAGCTTGCTTTTAAGTTTAAATTAAAATTCTAACTAGAAATTTTATATTCAATAATACACTGTAAATAGTCTTGTTAGCCAGAATAGCTGATTTTAAAGAAATTAGAGAACAATTTCAAGAGTCCTAAAACATAGGTGAAAAGAATTCCGTAAAAAACATGACTCTTCTTAAATTAATTCAGAAATTCTACATGTATATGACACTATGCCATCTGTTCACTAAAATTGGTACACAACTATGTCTTATAAAATACATAAGTTAATAGAAAATATTAATGTAGTTCCTAAAATTAATACACAGCTGTTTCTTATAGAGCACATGAGTTAATAAAAAATAAAAATAAATTCTATTACAATTCTTACTTACCATTATAACCTAATACAGGCCAGCTTACATGATATCAGCCATAATCTGATATCCTCAAAAAGAAAAAATTAATGTCTATATGTGCGCCCTCCAACAGATTCACCTTTACTATTTACAAAAATATATAATAGATATAACACAAATTAATAAGAAGCTCAATCTTGGTGTATTTTAACTGAATCTCAAATGAAGTTTTTGTTAAATACAATACAGACTTAGATTCTGTGACTGTTTGGTGGAACACTGTAAGATAGATAAATTTAGAGAAGCTAAGGGGCTGGGAAAAACTTGTTGAAGGGCTGGGAAATACCTGTCCTAGGGTTGGGAAAAAAACCTGTTAAGATGTGATAAGGTTTTGTTTATGCATCACCCTTAAACAATAGGTTAAGTTCTTAAAGAATGTTTATCCTAAAGATGATTCCTGCTGATTTAAAGGATAAGTGTCTGTCTACAGGTGCAACATTCTCTGCTCCAAAATTTTCTAGTATAAAAGCTATTATGAAATTCCAGTAAATGAGATTCAGATTCACCCAGCCCACAGTTGTGTGTATATCTGTCTCTCATTCACTGAATCTTTGCCCCACTTGGTCCAGGGGAGCTCTGGACAGCAAGGCTACAGTGTTGACTGCTGCAGCAAGGAACTTATGTCAACATAATAAAAACTGTATAAAACAAACCAACAGCAAAGATTATACTAACTGGGGAGAAACTAGAAACATTCATGCTTCCATCAGGAACTATATAAGGCTGTCAACTCTTACCACTTCTATTCAATATTGTACTTGAAATCTTAGCTAGAGCCATAAGACAGACAAGAAAGGGAGATAAAAGGGATTGGAATCAGAAAGGAAGTAGTCAATATTTCCCTATTTGAAGATGACATGATCCTAAAAACACCACCTGGAAACTCCTGGGACTAATACATAAGTTTACCAGACTGCAGGTTACAAATCAAACATGTAAAAAACAGTGCCTTTCATATACACAAAGGATGGAAAAAGTAAAAAAAGTCCTAAAAGAAACAATACCATTTACTATAGCCCCTAAAAAAATTAAAACCCTTGGTATAAATCTAACCAAAGAAGTGAGAGACCTTTATAATGAAAACTTTAAAACCCAAAAGAAAAAATTACAGAAGACACTAGAGGTGGAAAGACCTATGTTCCTGGATTGGTAGAATCAGCATCATAAAAATGACCATCCTACCAAAAGCAATATACAGATTCACCAGCATACCAATCAAAATCAAAGCAATTCTTTAAAGAATTTGACCAACAATCTCCCAATTCATATGGAAGCACAAAAGGCCCAGGATAGCATAAACAATCCTGAGTAACAAAAACACTGCTGGGGATATCTCCATTACCAAACCTTAATCTAGACTACATATCCATAGTAATATAAGCCTCATACAAGCTTCAAAATAGACATGTAGATTAAGGGATATTGGTTGAAGATGCAGATGTAAGCCCACATGATTGCAGCCATTTGGTCTTTGACAACAGGGCCCAAAAACTCAATGGAGGGGCTGGAGAGGTGGCTCAGGGGTTAAGCCTCTGCGTTGCAGGTGGAAGGTTCTGAGTTCGGATCCTAGACCCCACGTATAGACGCTGGGTGGAAGTGGGGGCGGCCTGCATTTCTGGTCCTGGTAGGGCGGAGCCTGTGAATCTCCGGGGCAGAGTAACAAGGAGGTGGAGGCGTCCATGGTGGTTCCCGAATTCATCTGTGGTTCTACACACACACGTACATACACACACACACACACACACACATGCACACACATGCACACACGTACACATGCACAATTGAATAAATAAAAATTAAAAAAAAAACTCAATGGAACCCACTTGTATCTTTAACAAATGGTACTGTCAAATCCATACTGGATATGGTACTGGATATCCATATGCTAAGTACTAAAACTCAACCAGTTCTTGTCACTATGTACAAAAATCAGTTCCAAATGGTACAAAGACGTTAACATTAGGCCAGAGACTATAAATGCTCTTATGGTTTTTAATGTGTTCCCTACAATCTCATATGTTTGGAAAGGTCATGTCATCTTGAGAAGTGAACCCTTGCTGGAGCAAAGCAGTCACAAGATGTGAGCCTTGAGAAGATAAGTCCCACTCCAGGAGAACTGCCTTTTGCAGCAAGCAGTCTTGTAGCTTTCAGCCTCCAAGATGTCTGCAGTGCTGTAGCCACTTCCAGCTTCGGTCAGCCAGCCATGCCATCTCCACCATGAGAGACTGTATCTCTCCTCTGGAACATTAAGCTAAATAAATCTCCCTTTCTCCCTTAAGTTGCTTGACTTTGGGTGCACTCTCACAGCAGTAGTTATGAGTAACCATTGCAAACACCCTAGTTGAAAGGAGAGAACACCCTGGAGCTGATTGGGTTAGGCCAACAGTTCCTAAAAAGGAATCCAATAGGGCAGGCACTAGAACCAACACTCAACAACTGGGATCTTATGAAATTTAAGAGCTTCTGTTCAACTGAAGAGATTTTAAATGGAATAAAAAGGCAACCTACAGAATGGGAGAAAATCTTCACTAACTCATATCTGATAGAGCTCTTATCATCCAGAGTGCACAGAGAACTTAAAAACCTAAATACCAAGGAGATAAACAGCCCAATTAGAAAATGGGCATTGGAACTCAAAAGACTTTTCCAAGGACGAAATCAAAATGTCTAACAAATATCGAAAAAATGTTTCATATCCCTAGCCATGAGGGAAATGCAAATCAAAACTACCCTGAAATATTATCTCACCATGGTTAGCATGGCGAAAATGCACTACAAAAATAATTCTGAATGCAGGAGAGGATGTGGAGAGAAGGGAACTTTCATATGCTGCTATTAGGAATGCAGGGCTGTACAACCACTCTAACAATCAGTATGGTGATTTTTAAAAAAGTTAAGAATGGAAATGCCATGTGAATCTGCTGTTCCACTACTGGGAATATTACCCCATAAAGCAGCAATTTACTATAGTGACACAAGCACAACCATGTTCATTGTAGCATTATTAACAATAGCAAAGTTATGAAATCAACCCAAAGCTCAACAGTTGACCAATGAATAACAAAAATGTGATACATTTATACCATAGAATATTAATCAGCCATCAAAAAGATGAATTAATGAAATTTTCTTGGAAAGGGATGAAATTAAAAAAAATATGTTGAGTGCAGTATCCTAGACATAGAAAGTTACCAAACACTTAATGACATATTCAGAGGTAAATCTCTGTAATACCCACTGTAATCACAAAGGAGGAAAGGGGAATGAGGACCTCAAAAGAAAAGAAATAGGGGAATACACGTCAGTACAGAAAATAGGCCATGGTCATGTATTTCATGTAAGTAGCTAGACATATGGTGCAGCTTACTTTCACTTCCCTTCCTGATGGCTTAGAACTGAACAAGTTTGATCCCATCAATCAGAGAGGATATAGGGTATAGTGAGACAGATAGTAACCATCCAGTAAATGGGACACTGATCTCCCCACCCACTGCCTGTCCTACTCCTATTCTAATACCTACCTTTGAGTCTCCTCTTATTTTTATCTTTGGTTAGGAGGTGACCTTTGATACCAAGCAGGATGCAGCCAAACTCAGTGAAGGAATATCAAAACTGAAAACAACAGCAAACCATAATTTGAAATACCAAAGACCCTACATTAATCACCTGGAACCAGACCTGCCAAATCTCTCTCCATCCTAAAGCTCAGGGAACCTTGCAGAAAAAGGAGCAACAAGATTGTAAGAGTCTTCATTCAGATGGAGAGAACAAATGATAGGCAAGAGACTCTACACAAGTTAGGGCTGTAGTAGCCAGGATTGGACTTTGCCTGACCTGCACAATGGCTTACTCCCAAAGTAGAGCATGGATCACAAGGGAGGAGGGTTCAGGCAGTAGGATCCTTAGAGGCAAAGGACTAAATCGTCATAATAGAGTTCCCATGCTAATAGGGATCCCAGGAAGGGGTTTCTGGCTATGCCATTGAGTCCTGAACACTCACTAGTAGAAGACTCAGAGGGAGGTTTGGTGCCCACATAAATGGATGCTCCAGGGGATGGGAGGGAGGAAAGGGGAGGCAACAGGAAAGGGTGAGGGCACCAGAAAAGGGAGAGGGAGAGAGGGGGGTGAAACTAAGGGTGGAATGGGGGAGTGTACAATGGGGGACATCAGAGGAGGGGCAGGAGGGAGAGGACAGAGGTACCTATTGAGCTTGTATGATTAGGAAAAAAATAAAATGTGGGAGAAAAAAAATCCCTTTATTAAATATCTGTATAAAAAAAGAAAGGCCTGAGAGACACAAAACTATTATAACTCTTAAAAAATGACATACCTGGAATATATCTAACCAAGACTGTATAAAATGTATACAATGAAAACTTCAAAATTCTAAAAAAGAGAATACTTTAAACACCAGAAGATGGAAATTCCTTCAATGTTCCTGAATCAGCAGAACTAACATTGTGAAAATGATCATTCTATCAAAAACAATAAATAGTTTCACCAAATACTAACAAAAAATTCCAAGACAATTCATCACAGAAATTGATAAAATAATTTCGATTTATGTGGAAACATAAAAGGCCAAGATATCAAAACCAATCCTGAGTAATGAAAGCTCCTTAGGAGGTTTCAGCATAGCAGACCTTATTTAATGCCTTAATAATGAAATAATATGATACTTGCTTCAAAAATATAAATAAATAAATATAAATGTATTAGATTTGAAGACCTAGATATAAGCACATACACCTATGGTCAACAATTTTTTTTAACTTAAGTGCACAGAAATTTATTGAAAAAATAACATTTTCAACTAGTTGTGGTGTCAAAATTGGATCCTTCTTTTTCTCCCTGCCCAATAATCAACTCCAAATGGATCAAGGACTTCAGTGTTACACCAAGGAATATAAAACTCCAAGAAGAGGGACTGGAGAGATGGCTCAGGGGCTAAGCCTCAGATCCTAGATCACACGTATAGATGCCAGGATGGAAGTAGGGGAGGCCTGCACTTCTGTTCGTAGTGGGCGGAGCCTGTGAATCCCAAAGCAGAGTAAACGAGGAGGTGGAGGAGGTCCATGGTGGTTCTGGAATTCGCCCATGGTTCTACACACCCACATATACATATGTGCACACACACCCACAATTGAATAAAAAATAGTAAAAAAATGAGAAAAAAAAACAAAGAAGAAAAGAGAATACCTTCAAAATGATTGAAAAGATTTTGCTCAGCAAAAGAGACTTTTAAGTGAGCAGAAAAGCAATCTAATATCCAAAGTACACAAAGAAATAAAAAATTAAATATCAAGGAAGTAAAAAGCCCCATTAAAAATGGTTTTTAGAAAATAAAAGATGCTTTTCACAAGACTAAATTTAAATATCTAGCAAACAAGTTAAAAAATGTTCTACCTCTCTAGTCATTAGGGAAATTAAAATTAGAACTCCTTCAAAATGGCTAAGATCAAAAACACAAATAATAGCAAATATGGATGTGTATGCTGGGAGAAGATGAGCTGCATACATTTCTTGTGGTAGCATAGAGTCATACAATACCTTTGTAGTTCAATTTGAGGGTTCCTAACAAAATTTAAAAATTGAAATTCCATATGATCCAGGTGTACCATTCCTGGGAATATTTCCAGAGATCACTGCATCTAGAAACTGAGTCATGTATATGGCCATTATTGTAGCAGTTTTTTTTACAATAGCAAAGAAATGGAACCAACCTATATTTACAACAGTTGAGAAATGGTTAATGGAAATATGGTACAAATACAAATTGTAATACTTTATAGCTGTCAGGAGAAAAGGATTAGTGATATTTGTCAGTAAATGGATATTGTTGGAAGCAAGCGGACTGACCTATTTTAGATGTAAAAATACAGGCACTATATATTGTCCCTTATAAGTAACCTTAACATATACCTTCAGCAGAAATTCTTACTACAAACACAAACAGAAGCACAAAATGAGGAGGGGTGCAAGAAAAGTTCCTAAAAGAGAGACAAGAAAAGAGAATGGGCAAACTGTTATAAAAGACTTTTATCTAAGAAAAGTTTTAAAATAAGGGGAGAATAGGAATAGGACACAGTAAGAATTGGAGATAGCCTCCAGAAGCAACTGCTTTTTAGTTTCCTTACTGTCCCTTCAATGTTGAGAACACATGTCCTGTATTGCAAACTAGTATAAAGAGAGTGAAGGGGAGAAAATTGATACTAGAAAGGATGATGTCTAAATACTAATCATAAACACCTGGTAGTAAACCACCATCCAAACATCTATCATTATATCTTAAGATAAGAAAAGATCTTAACACTCAAAGGAGATGCAGCTACTGCAGTGGAAGACCAGTGAAATAATCAATGGGAATTATAAAGAATGAGGACATGTAAGGTGAACTGCAAAACCTCAAGCAAAATTCTCAGAGAATTATATGCTTGTTGAGATATTCTTTTTCAGAAATTTAAAAATCAATAGATTTTTGGACTTTTTTAAGTTTCAAAATAAAAATAATAGTAATAGTGTACTACACAGTATTCTTCAAAGAATATGTTCTTAGTAATAGATATGATACTCAATATCTTTGCAAATCTTTTCCTCCCCTGGCATGCACATTGAACTGACATCTGAGAGAAAAGTGATAAAAAAGACTTGATATATTTATGTCAAAATCTGTGTAACCTTAAACAATGGACACACTTGGATCCCCAGTGCCTGCCTCATTCTTGACAGAAGTCTCTTCATTTAAAGTGAACTGAGATGGTTCACAAGCAAGATTGTGGTAATAGAAAAATGCTTTCTCCCTTTACCAGCTGTACCTACTGGCTTCTCTTTATAAAATTAGTTTAAGCCATGAATAAAACATATAATTTAAAGTACATACTCATAAGGTGATATTATTTCATTGCATGGACTTTCCACAAAATTGTACATGAGGTGACATTTTCTTATGTTCAATAAATGGAAATATTTGTGGAATTGTTTATTAATTGTACTAACTAATCAGCATAAAATTCAAACGCAAATTCATTAAGGCAAACATAAATATAAATACTGATTATTTCTTATATCTACTAGCAGTTCTTTTAAAATAAATTCTGCCATAAAAGACATGAATATAAATACAACTTATTTTTATCATGTTTTTTGCCTGTTATTTTAGACAACTTGATTTTCATTATCGAATCCTTTCTATGGAGTTTGATATTTGAATACTGCATTAGCACAGAGGGAAAAAAAAACTGACTTAAATTAAATGTGCTTCAAAATACAGTTAGGTGTGAGTGATTCTACTTTTATGCACTCTGAAGCAGTATACTGTGAAAATTTTTGAAATATTAGATATTTAAAGTAAATTAAAATAAAATTTAAATATCGTTTGTAGGGAACAGTAAATTTTGGAGATACAAATGAGGATTTTTTTCTTTTACCACTACTAGTGTTATTGGAATTAAAAAGTTAGCATTTTGAATGTCTCTCACCCTAGTCTTCCTTAGGACAGAAAGTTTTATCTAATAAGTGCACTTCCTGAGTATCTGCCATGGATGGATTTATGCCAGCTCTACTGAGGCACTCAGAAGCATTACTCAGAACTGCACCTCAATTCTGAAATACTTTCCAAGGAAGTAGACTCACTTTTTTGTTTGTTCTCTATGTAAAAATAATCTCCAAAACAAGGCTTGCAATGCCTACTTCAAAATAGCTAACCACAAAAAAACTAAGGTTTGGTCACGTTCACTGACAGGGTTACATCAACAAGATTAACACTGGTTTGGGAAACTTCTAGTATGCTACATATCTACCATAAACACAACTAAAGCTGAAACGTTTAAATTTGATACTCTCTGATATGAAATATTAACCTAAAGAGATTTCAAAGAAAATATGTTCTTTAGTGTTAATTAATATATATTGTCTTCATTAAAATTTCAACAGCTGAGTCTCATATTATTAGCACATTATTCAGTTTCAAGCTTTATGTGATCTTAATACTCAAGTACTCACAAAGTGAATACTATTACTGCATTTAGGCATTTCCCTTATCAATCATTATGCTATTTACTGTTTCACTACATTGTGTTGTCAAATGGTCTGCTATGAAACTTGGCATGTGGTTACTTTCTTCTGTGCATCCAGATCGTTAATGCATGAGCAATGAAGTCTCCAGATGTTTTCACTTAACAATAGGAAGCAGTAAATGAGATGATTTTTGAAACATTTTCTCATTATCACTAAATAAATATTAATAGACAAAAGTTTGTAAGAAGTCTCATTGAGTAAAGGTTCTTTCAGTATAGAACTGATGACCATAGTCATCTGACAATAAACCACGTTTGTTTAAAATATATTTTTAGGAAAAATATAGGAATAGCACATGAAATTAGTCTTAGTGGCTTAATGGAAATTGTTTTATGAGAATCAACTACTAGCCCATCCAAGAATATTATACCCATGATTTCCTGTTTATCCTAAAAATCAAGAAATGGAATCTTAAATTCAAGTCCATCCTGGGCTATAGAATAGGTTCAAACTCAGTCTGGGGTACAATTTTTGACATATTACTCTGTGTGTGTGTGTGTGTGTGTGTGTGTGTGTGTGTGTGTGTGTGCGTGTGTGTGTGTGTGTGTGTGTGTGAAGATAGCCTGATAAAATAGATGAAATCCTCTCTAATACATGCCAAGAAGACTGGGGATCAGCTCATTGATTCAATGGTGGATCACAAAGTAACTCTGTATCAGATCATAAATTTTAAAAAAATCAATTGGTGGAAAAGAAAACAAAAATTTACAAACATTTCTTTAAATTCACAGAAAAGATCTTTGTATGTTATTTCTGAGACTTAGCATTGTCATTCAACCTTGGCTGTTTTACAGGAATACACTTTTTTATATAAGGAACAAACTCAAAGTGATTCGTGAAAAGGTATTTGAAAATATGACTTTCTAAAATCAAAACATATTAACAGTTGGATCAAAGTATGATGCTGAATTTGTGGAAGAATGAGAAATAAGTCTCTTCATAAATGCAAATAATTTAATTTGAATTTTTTGGGGCTATGGGCAATGAAATCAGAACCATAATAGTATTATCAAAATCAGTCCCTTCTTGAAGCTATGTGCCTATTTCATTTACATTTTAAAATCATGCATTATGCTTATGCTGAACAATCCTACTGAACAGCTCACAAGCCAGTGTCCCTGGAGTGGAGTAAATCAGGTTCAATATCCTCATCTTTTTTGTTCTGTTCAATCAAAGCTGAAAAGCACCAGGGATCTCCCAGGGGAGCAGACCCAGTTATGAAAACTAGCCTAGCTGTAGAGCTGAAAGGAATCCCACAGGTTCCTTTCATACAGAATATGCTTTTACCATCCACAAATAACTTATTTTACCAGGCCATGTTTATGGCTTTGTTTTTGATGCTCCAGGCGTCATTACAGGGAATGGAGGCACTGGCTCTGTTTCACTGAAAATTGCCTACTTTGGGTTTTGTTGCACTGACAATGTATTAATTTCTTTGGATATTTGCTTAAGGTTTTCAATTCCTCTGATTCATTTTTAGCTACTGATTTCCATTAACATTTGGGTTTTCTTGGAAAAGGATTGATCTTTTTATTTATACACTAAAACCAAAATTGTCACAAAGTGATCATATGTTAAAAAGATATGGACTTACCACATATAGAAACCTTCATCAGTCAATTCCTTATATATTACAGAAATTTCAAATGTGGGAGCTAGGTAGGTAGCTCAGATGGTAACATCCTTGCCACTCAAGCATTAGGATTTGAGTTCAGTTAACTTAAACCCACACAAAATCAGATATATTAGCACTTGACTGGCAAGTAAGAGAGTGGTGAGACTCACTCACCAACCAGTTTTGATGAATTGGTGGGCACCAGGTTTGGTGAGGGACTGTTTTAAAATTTGTGAAGAAAAATTTATAAATATATGTGACATTAATCTCTGATACCTACAGATGTAATCACAGGTAGTCACATTTGTGCCTGTACAAAAAAATACACACACACAAATATGTATACACACACATACAGACAGAGACATGAAGACACTTCCATACAATCTTTTCTTTATTATACATTCCACTTGTATTGCATGTCTTAATATAGTAAATTTATGATAGTTGCCTCTTTAGGGCACAATTCTATGAACCTCCTTTTCCCCTTACAGCCCTTCATCTCCCCTTCAATGCTCATCTATATTCAAGGGTGTTTCTTTCTTTGTTTCTTTGTTTTGGGGAGCCATTGTATTTCATCTAGTTTGCCTTTGATGGCATATGCTTGGAATGATTCATTAATTGACTGGTAACTTAGATCACTGAATATTCCATTGAGGAAGGCTTCTTCCTTTCTTCCCTATTGTCATTAGTCCTCATTGGTCTCAGGGAATCCTGGTGGTTCCTGGGATCTTTTCTCTATGGTGAGATGTTGATAGTATAGTTCCTGTGCAGATTTTGTGAGGGTATGACCACAACACCCAAAGAAGTTGCAGCCCAGTGCAGTGCAAGAACTGTAAAACTTAAAACATAACCAAATACACCATTAATTCAGAATTCCAATGATCCTTCAGTGTTTACCCAGAAGTAGAACAGCCAAATCTCCCCCTATCCTAAAGCTCAAGGATCCTTGCAGAAAAGGGGGCAGCAAGACTGTAACAGCCTAAAGATGGGGAGGTCCATCAAAGGACATTATACTCCAATGAAGACTGGTTTGTCACAACCAGGAACTCTCTTCAATGTGATTTGACCTTATATGATCTGCACAATAGCTGCCATGTCAACCACCCCCTACAGACTAGTAAGGATCACAGGGGAGAAGGTTTCAGGTAGTAGGATCCTTAGAGGCAAGGAGTCAGAAAGATATAGTGGATTTCCTATATTAGTGGGTGGCCCAAGAAGGGGGCCCAAGATATCCCACAGAGTCCTCACTAGAGTAGTTGATTCACAGGGAATTTCAGGGCTTATATAAACTGATGGACAGGAGGGTGGGAGGGAGTAAAGAGAAACAAGGGAAGGAGGAAAGTGGGAAAAGAGTGAGAAATAGGGGAGAGAGGAAAGGATAGACGACAGAAGTGGGGAAGGGTGGGAAGAAAGCAAGGGAAAAGGAGGGGCAGAATACCTATTTATTCAGCTTGTGTAACTAAGTAAAAAAATAAAATAATAATGAAATAAGAAAGTCCACCAAATAAAATATCAAAACAAGAACAGAAAAAAAAAGAAAAAGAAAAAGAATTCATGGATACCACTACCCTTTCATGTCCAGAAGAGTGTATCTGGTTCAGCACTGCCCCAATGCTGGTTCTTATAAACATATAATCTTCTAAAATGTCCCTGAAACATGGGGTGGAGGTGGGGGTGGCTTAGATGTACTTTTTAGAGCCACTAGTCTGTAGTTGCATAGTTTCTGCATTTTGGCAAGTTGTGTTTTTCTACAGTAAGCATCTGTTGCAGAAGAAGGCTTCAAGTTTGAGTGCTGCATGCTCCTCTAGGCTGTGGACATAATAATAGATGTTTTACAAGCAGTTTGATATGGTATCTTCATAGAAAAGCATTCATAGTCTGCACTTGATCTGGGTATTATAGATTCCCCTTTCATAGGTTCTTGTTCTAGGTTACAGTAACAGAACTGTGTTGCCTTCTGGCAAGCAAGCCTTAAATCTGATCAGAAAGCTGTTGGCTACCTCTTGATATTCATGCCAATATTACAGGAATGGTTATCACTTGCCATGGTGATTGTCATAGCAATTTGTGTGTTTCACAAATTGATGAGACCTTTGATTTCTGTTCTCCTTCAATAACTTTCATAGTACTCTGTTACTAGGTAAGCTTTCTAGCAAGAAGGAAACTTTCAGGCTAGTTTCACTGTTGTATTTTTGGCCATTTCCTATGATGTATATGTGTTCTATCTTTAGTAATAGGGTCAGTTTCTGGAGGGCAACCAAGAGCAATGGCAAAAGATTATAGTGTTCAGGAGTGTGACTTTGAGGCTTTTCTAATCAGCAACATATCAGGAAGCATTACTTCTAGTGTTGTTTATCTCTTGGTTCTGGATGGAACATCCCATGGTATATTATCCTGCTTTGATAAACTTGTAGCTATACAGAAGTTTATTTTACTGAAATCCAAGTTAAATTTGTTGTGCTATTATTAATAATTTTGAACTACAAATTGTGAAGTCTCTACATAAGGTAGGCTTTTCCATCGTATTTTTTAACATTTTTTATTATCATTTCCGCTCATACAGACTTAATAGATACACCAGTTCCCTCCCTCCCTTCTCCTCTCCCCTGAACCCCCTGCTCCTCCTCCCCCACCTATCCCTCCCCATCCCCCAGTGCCTCCCCCCAATCCCCGGAGAATCCTTTAATGTGCATGCCAGACTCTCCTCTGGGCCCTCCTCTCTGATGACGTACAAGGACCCAGTGGCATTTCCCTTAACCTTTTCCCGTGTTCCCCTTAAGCATAGGAACACGACTGTGGCTGTCAATCCCTTGCCTCCAAGGATTTTGGTGCCTTTAGCAAATGCTAGACTTTGTGGGGTCAATAGTGTGTTGGACATTACACAGGGCATGCAAAGTCCAATTATGATTACTTCGGCCCTAACTTGTGTGGAGTATCTTGCACATCATTGTCTTATCAGTTCCTAATGGTTATGTTATTTACAACACAATGATAATTCAATATTATATATCCTTAGTCACCTATAATGCATAATTTTACACAATTTTGGAAATTCATACTCACTTCACAACCAACAAAAAATCTCTCCAAAAATAATTCATCCATTCTGAGCAAGTACACAAACCATTAATTTTTGCAGCAAATTGAAAAGGAAGTTGTTAAAATATATCTAATTAAAAGTGCTACATAATATGTAATACATCATGTATCACATAGTAGCCATTATACTAAAGAAACTTTTCTAACAGTATTTTTTTAATTTTATTATTTATTATTTATTCAATTGTGCGTGTGCGCGTTTGTGTATGTGTGTGTATATATGTGTGTGTTAGAACTACGGATGAAGTCGGGAACCACCATGGACTGCCTCCACCTCCTCCTTGTTTACTCTGCCCCAGGATTCACAGGCTCCACCCTACCAAGGCCCGGAACTCAGGCTGCCCCTGCTTCTGCCTGGCATCTATACGTGGAGTCTAGGATCCCAGCTCAGGAGCTTCTGCCTGCAAGGCAGAGGCTTAACCCCTGAGCTACTTCTCCAGCCCCCAAAGAAACTTTTCAACTGAGAATTTGGTTAAGTATTTGTGTCTTCAAAAACAATGATTTCAAAAATAACCTGATATCTAACATTATGTTCATCTTCAGAAAAGTAATTAAATTGTTAAAATTCAAACCATCTAGTACTGATATGTTAATTCTTGGAGGTGTTTTGATTTGCTATGTTTTGATATGTGAATGTTTTCAAGAAATTCTTTTATCCTTTATACATTTGTCAACAACCTTGCCTTATGATTTACAAGGAATCAAGGCTGTTCTATGAAATGTTTAAATCTCTATTAACATTAGTACCCATGGAGCTGTTATAGAAATGTTAAGAAATCTACCAATAATGAATTATATCTATTAAACATTTGATGCATTTATATTAGTGTGAATAAAAGTGAAGTGATAGAGACAGGGAGAGGTGGGAGTATAGATGTACAAGATAAAGGACATGATTCCTTCAGAAGTCTTTTAAAATAACATTTGTGTCAAGTATGTTTTTATATTGCCAGATTTTCATTGTACTAAATACTTACAAAACACGACTTAAAAAATTTTTACTTTTTAATCTTGATTTTGATGGATTGAAGAAACAAAAAACTTGCATTTTGCTTTGTGCCTGTGCAGTTATCATACTTCCTGGATTTCAGTGGAATCACATAGAGAAGGGAAAGTAGTATGGGAGCTAAGGTAAGAAAGAAAGCAATTATGAAGATTAATGATGAAGAAACAGTAAACATAGAAAGGAGAGAGGGGTGGAGAGAGAGAGAAAGAGAGAGAGAGAGAAATAGTTCATTGATCACAGGAAAAGATTTCTATTATTCCTTATGCTTCTTGACTTTAAAATCCCACAGGTTCCTGAAGCAAAGACACAATGACACTAATCCTTGCAAATTTGAGTTAATAATGAGAAACTCTGAACTTTTAGAAGCAATATGCATGTCTATGCATCCATGAACTCACTGTAGCCATGTCAATGTAACAGTTACTCTTAACTATTGCTATGAGAGAGCATTCAAAGTTAATCAACTTAAGGGAGAAAGGGAGATTTATTAACTTACAGTTCCAGAGGGGAGTCTTTCATGGTGGAAGTGACATGGCTGGTGGCTGAAGCTGGAGGCAGGCTATGTCACTGAAAACATCCAGTAGGTTAGTGGGTGATGGCTGAAGGCTTGAGGCTTCCTGGAGAGTCTTTCCTCTTCTCAGTCTCCTATTCTATGGATCCTTTTATCTGGTCCGCTACGGGAGGTTCCAATTAGATCAAGGGAGGTTCCAATTGGATCTAGGGCTGGTCTTTTTATTGTAAATGCATTGATCCAGATAATCTCTTCAGGTGGTTTCATCTGATCTTAGTTAATGCCAGATGTGTCAAGTTGACACCCAGGATTAACTATCACATTGTATTCCCATAAGACCTTCACAAAATTTTCCATATCAACATTTCACCACAGAAAATTAAAGATTTTAACAGGCTTCTTAGAAAGTTAATGCTGGTTGGAGGTTGGGGAGAGGTATACTCGTTGAAATAGCTTCAATGCTCCAGAAAGTGTTCATGCATGCACCATTAAGGGTAACTCTGATGGAATGTTATGGGACACACATTCAGACAGATGTGAAATTATTAGGGATATTTATATGAAAGAAAAAGTTTTGTAAAGGCTCAAGGTTGTAAGGATATGATTGGATAAATAATGGGTGAAATGATAAATTTATTGTATTCATGTATAAAACTCTAGAAGAGCAAACTAAATTTAAAAAGCAGTATCATATGAAAGAACTACAAGCAAACCTACTCAATTATTGCCCTACAGAGGATAATTACCTGTATTCTGCTAAATAGGAAGTATAGCACCTTGCCTTTATGATGATAGCTCTAACTTATTCAAGGTCATTTTTACACAAGTATTTCAGAAATATAAAATAGCCTCCAAGGTAGTCATATAGTAGACAGTGCTCCTAACTCCAATTCTTCAGAAAAGAAACATTCCATAGACAAATGTCTCAAAAATCTAAGACCTATTTCAGTTATTATTGTCAACCTGAATATTCTGACTAGACACACTGAGAGTCAATAGAAAAAGAAAATCGTTAACACCTTGAAGTTCTTCCATGTTGCCTGCAGATCTTGCTACTCATTCCTCAACCACCGAGCAAGACCACTTTTTAGACACTTTTCAACATAAATTTGTTTTGCATATTTTATACTTATATACATTAAATATTAAATATAATGTAGCATCTGGTATAGCTTTATTCACTTAAATTATGAGATTAATTTAAAAAGCTGTATTATGTTTGTATGCTTATATTTGAATTGCTTTTAAGATATATTTTTGACTTATAATCTCAGTATTTAGATATTATTTGATTATTCAATGATGATTTTAATTACATATAAATGCACTTTTTAAATAGACATAAATATCTGGAAATATATAGTAATAACTGATTACATTAAAATGACAGATTTCATGCAATTTTTTGTATAACTTTCAGGAGATTTTGGGTTAAAATGATGATTTTATTATGAGAGATACTAAACAAAACTAAAGCAAGCAGCTACATTTTGAGATTTTCTTTTTTATTTAACTATTTGTAAGCAAGTTGGGTTTATGTGTTTGTCCCAACTAATACCCTCCCACCCTCCTCTCCCATCCACACACCTTTTTCCCACCTTCTCTTCCCTTCATCAATCCTTCCTTGCTCCACTACCCTGTCCTGTCCCTCTACTTGTGTGCTATGAGGTGCCTATGTTGGTATGGGAGTCAGAATTCTATTGAACTATATGTGACTCTTCAGTAAGCAAACTCATAAGTAGAGGTTCCTCTTCCCTTATGCAGCACCTATCCCTGATTCACCACTGAGAGCAGTTGTTGCTTTTATCATCTAATTCGTCCTTGGGGGGGTATTGATATGTTGACCACTGTGCATATGTGGTGATAGAAGGTCACAGTGACCTTCTAGGTGCAGTAGTCCTGTCCGGATGGAGTGTGTTGGTCTGGAGAACCTCACACCAACTTAAGTTACAATTTTGCCTCCCCCTTTTCCACAAAGAAATTTAATAGCACTCAATGCCAACATCAAAAAATCTTTTCTTATTTGTTGTGCTGGTATTATTTCCTTTTTATTCTTAGGTATACTTACACTTTTTTTTCAAACTTGAGTATTTTCCATAGTATCCTCTGTAGTTGTGGTTTGGTGGTCATGTTGGCTTTCCATTTATCCTTATAGTGAATTTTTTTCTTTTATCTTCAATTATGACAATAGTTTTGATGAATATAATAGCTTAGATTGGCATATATAACTGTAATCTGAAAATATTTGTCCAAGCTCTTCTGGCTTTTACTGTTTCCAATGAAAAATCAACTATTATTCTAATAGGCTTATTATTAAATGTGACTTTCTTTTTCTCTTTTGAGGGTCTCAAAATATTCTTTGTGGTTTATCATTTGCCATGGCAAGTTTCTATTTTGGTCCTTTCTGATTGATGTGCAATATGTCCCATAGTTCTTGAATATTCCTCTTAAGTATAATTTTTTGGTTTTCCAGCCTCTTTACTTGAATGATTGTGTTCTGCAATCCTGTCTTCTAGCTCTGATAGTCTATTTTTTACTTCATAATTTCCATGGTTGAGATTCTCACTTGAGTTTCCTATTGTATTTAATTGTTTTAATTTCAAGTTAAATTTCCACATGAGAATTTTTTTAACTGCTCTATATTTAGTTTTGTTTCTTTGACTGCCTTTTTCATCTCATACAGGTTCCTATTTTCCTGTTTATTTGCATGTGTGACTATTCTCCTCCTTTTGGAATCCCACTTGGATTATGACCATATTGATAATCAACACTGAAAAAAATTACATTGGTTGTTATTTCTTGGTTAATATCTAAGAAATTATTATGGATGGAAACTATCATTATCGTATTTTTTTCATTATCATATTTTTGTAGGAGATTTTATGTCCTAGTTTTTGTTGTATTCTGTGTATTTATGGTGTGACTTGTACATTTTAGTTTGGTCTTTGGTTTCTCTCCTTAGTATGTATTTTTAGAACTCTCAAGTCAGATAGATTTTCCACACTTAGACCATTTGGAACATCTTTAAGAAGATAAAGTATATTGTGTATAATGACCAGGGGTTGGAGTTGAGTGGATTTTGGTGGCTTTTAGATTGTTAAGGTATGTGAGGGTGAATGACTACAACTGTGAAGGGCTTGTATGGAGCTTGTGTATACTGTATAGAAATCTTGAGCTGTGGTGACTTTCATTTGAGGTTAAAAGAAAAATAAAATTGGTTGCTTATCTAAGGGTTAGGTGTGAAGATTTTCTTCTGTTGAATGGTGATATTCTTGAGGTCCTTAGATGTATGGAGTTGGTCCCCTAATCTCCAGTTTGTGATTTTGGTGGCCTTTTTAAATTTTTGGAGGATTTTATTGAAGCACGGCAGGCAGTGGTTTAAGGCTGTGGCAATTTGTAATTTCAGGGCCAGGAAAGGCATATCTTTTCTTATACAGAAAATAATGTTACTGTTTTAAACAGAACATTGTTTGAGCACTCTGCTCTGTACAATTCAAATATCTACCATTGCTAATAATACATATATACAAGATAATCAACCCACACTCCCATTGTTTGGTTTCTAAGCATCCAGAAAATAAATAATAGATAAATTATGGACAAGGAAGCAAATGTCACGTAAATGTCTTGTATTTTTCTTCAGAAAGAGAATAAACAGTCACCATCTTTTTCTTATTGGTGCATAATTGAGAATTTAATTTAACATTTTGCTCTTTTGCTACAATTTGCTTTGGTTTACAAAACCTTTACAAAGTGTAGATGAAGCATTCACTGTGTTCATAAGAGATAATATTCAATTTTAGAAATGCTATATTTATCTGTTGATTAGTTTGCTAAGGAGTATTTAGGAAGCATTTGTCAGCTGAAGTGTAAGAAATGTATAAATGATTACAATAAGTTTCTTAAACAAGAAGATTCCTAATGCTGTCAAATGGTTGGAGTGTGGAACATGAAAGGAGAAAAGACATGGGCAGTAAACTTGGGATCCAAAGATGTTGAATTATCTTTTAGTAAATTTACATGGGCAAAGAGGCAGATTTATGTATAGAAAATATATTTATACTGGGTTGTCCTATGTGTAAGTAGCTCAACACAAGAGTTAATGCAAACTGAGTATTACTAGAGAAATTATTTCTCCAAGAAATTTTGCAATGAAGATTTGCTTTCCATTCTTTGTTTTTTCTCATGTGCAGGTGTTGAAAAAAAAGTGTGTGTGTGTGTGTGTGTGTGTGTGTGCGCGTGCATGCGTGTGTGCGTGCATGTGTGTGTGTGCGCACGTGCATGCGTATGTGCATGCATGTGTGTGTGTGTGTGTGTGTGTGTAAGAGAGAAAGAGAGAGAGAAAGAGAGAGAGAATGCATGTGGTATGGTGGTGGGGATAAAAAAGAGCATTATGTGTGTCTGTGGATGGCCAGGGTTGACTTCAGGAATAATCCTAGATTACTTTATCTCCTTGCTGCCTTACTTTGGAGTTTCCCATGCTCTGCCTTCCCGAGCCAGAAGTGCAAAACTGTGCCATTTCCAGCCAGCATGTTTATATGGGATCTGTGATGAAGTTTTAAACTCTAAGTCATGTCCTGCTGCAAATTCTTTAGCAAATGCTTTAGGCTATGCTATATTTAGAAAAAAGAGATATCACATTAATTTCATGTGGAATCAGAGTTAAATTCAGTATACCCAATGCAGTAGGATAGATGTAGCTCTAAATTTAAATCATGTTGAACAATTTGGTTACCTATTTTAAAGGATTTGCATGGTGTTAGATGGAAAGTCTTTGTTTCTAAAGATTATTTCACTGACATTAGGATAAACAAGATTTTTTTCTGCTCCCTTAAATCATGTCTGTGTCATCTTCCAGTCACTGAATGAGAGCTATGAGAAGGCCACACTTTCTTCCTTTCCACGATGGCTACATGCCTGAGTATTCCAAAATATGTCAAATATACCCAAATAATGAACTAGTTCTTTCTAGCTTAGCCACTTGCTCAAAAAATGGTCCTATCAACTGTTAATTCTTCACTAATGTACCCAAAGTTTCAGTCCTCAATTGTCAAACTATTAAGTAGCAGGTAGACAAATATCTAAATGGTACATGAATGTCTTGATTATATAAACCTTAATATGTCACTTTCCTGTTTTTTACTTATTTTTTAAAGAAATGGGAGTTTATTCTAACTTATTGTTCTGGTTATAGTTCATAGTTCAATGTGGCAGGAAAGTCATACTATAATTAGAAACTGAGAGAGCAACTTCATCAAAGTTTCAGTCCTCAATTATCAAACCATTAAGTAGCAGGTAGACAAATATCTAAATGATACATGAATATCTTGATTATGTAAACCTCAATATGTCACTTTCCTGTTTTTTACTTATTTTTTAAGGAAAAGAGAGTTTATTCTAACTTATTTTTTTGGTTATAGTTTATAATCCAACATGGCAGGAAAGTCATATTATAATTAGGAATTGAGAGAATCCTCCACAGAAACCATCGAGAGAGAGAGAGAGGAAAACCTCTTCACTTGTGAGATTGAGAATTTACCAAGGTATACTGAAATGTGTAAAACTACTAAACCAGGTCTCTCTTTCTTATCCACTTGCCCAGTCAATGCTCCTACCCACTATGACCAGATTTTCCCACATCACAGGCAATCCCATTCAGGCTTACTCAGTTTTTGCTTTAGCTATGAATTTTTAGATAGTTTTTGCTTTAGCTATGAATTTTTAGATATGCCCAAAGTTCAGCCTTTAACTGTCAAATTGACACCTATTCCTTACTGTCATGTGATCCCATTCTAACTTTTGGAAATGGGGAGTGTTTTCTGTGTACTATTGTGTTGTTAAAACAAGCAAATAGTTTAGGGCTTTAAGGAGGTTCACAGTTAATAGTTTACCTTGATTCCTCAAAGGCATTTAAACTTCTGGTCAGAGAATGTAGGGACTCTTCAGGTGTATCTAAACATATTTTGCTTTATGAGATTGCCACAGATCAGGGCTGGGTTTGAATGTTATGCTGGGAAATTGAAATGGTCTACACAGATTCCTGTGTTTGGTGACATCTTGAAAAAGAAAGTCTATATGAGGTGGATTGTGGGGATTAGTACCAAGAGTTTCAGGCTCAACCCTGTTTACATTCGAACTCTCCAGATACCTGATACTACCATTTTCACAGTCATGAGTACCTCCTGTTGCCACGCTTTCCCACTATGATGGGCTGTGCCTCTCAAACCAACAGGCAAATTAAATCCTTCCATCTTTCCCTTAAGTTGTTACTTATCAGGAATTTAACATAGTGAGGCAATTCAACAAAGGTACTTAATTTATTTGGAGTCAGTTTTTACACATGGGGTAAAGATAGGGAACTAATTTCATTCTTCAGAATGAAGATATATAGCACTTCCAGTTCCATTTTTTGAAAACGCTATTTTTACCCCATTGAATGGGTTTGGCACTATCGTTAAAAAATAGCTTGAAAATCATAATTGGACTTTGCATGCCCTGCGCAATGTCCAACACACTATTGACCCCACAAAGTCTAGCATTTGCTAAAGGCACTAGGATCCTTTGAGGCAAGGGATTGACAGCCACAGTAGTATTCCTATGCTTAAGGGGAATACAGGAAAGTGTTCTGGGTTTCACCTCATCGGAGAGGAGGACCCAGAGGAGAGTCTGGCATGCACATTAAAGGATGCTCCGGGGATGGGACGGGGAGGCACTGGGGGATGGGGAGGGAAGGGGAGGGGAGGGGGCATTGGGCGGTGGGAGGTTAGAGGGAGGGAAGGGACCGGTGTACCTGTTAAGTTTATATGAGTGTAAATAAAAATTAAAAAAAATTGCTTGAGAAGTAATAGGTAGGATTTCTTATTTTGGGGCCCTTTATTTAATTGACCTATTTGTGCTTTTGCCAACACCATGATGTTTTTGTTATGGATCTTTGTTGTTCACTTTTGGAATTATTTTACTCTTTTTTAAATCTCTTGGGATTCCCTGGGAATTTTAGAACACACAATTTAAAAAAATGTACACAATGCTGTACAGATTGCAAGTCTGTAGACAGTTTTGGGTGGTATGATTACCTTCCAATACTAGGTCTCATAGCATGTAAGCCTGGATATCTTTCTATTTATTTGCCCTTTTTTATGCTTCCATTTTGAAACAAGGTTTTTAGAACCACACATAGTATTCCCATGTTTTGTTTATGTTGGATGAAGGTTATTCTTTCAACTCAACAGATTAAGTTTGTCTTTCTATAATCTGCAATAGTAGTTTTATAATAAAGACTTCCTAAAATTAAGAGAAATAATGTACTTTTCTTATGATGTCACATAATAAGATGTCCAAAAAAAACATGATGATTGTTATGGCTGTTGTTATTATGATCATGAACAGATGCAAGAAGCCGCTACCATATGTTTTTCTCTTGTGATACTACCTTGTGTAATGTTTCAATTAACCTCCAGTGACAAAAGGAATTCCCAGAGTTTGAACAGTCATAGATTCTTTCCAAAATGATTGTATGAAAGAGCATGAAGAATAAAGAGGATGGAAGTGCTATTTTTTTTACAAATTTCTTTTTAAGAAATTTAACATACCCACAGAAAATCATACCTTCTAATATGGAAGGAAATAAGGAATATTGTGCTCCCTATAAAATTGATTTGTAGGATATGTAGGAGAAATAAGGCAATTTTAAATGCAAAATTGCAATATAATCCTTTACCACTATTTGTTATTTAATAATAGTCAAAGCATCTGAAAATAATTTGTAAAACTGTGCAAAATTTTAACAACTATTTTTAACTGATCCACTGATATAATTAATAAAGAGGAATCTATTAATGAGAGCGAAGTCACATGACAGAGGAGTCAGAAAGTTACTTTATTAAATGACATGAACATTTAAGTAATTTTCCCAAAATCTGCTTTAGTATGTTGAGTGTAATCAGTTTATGTCTTCTTTTTTCACACTGAACAAATTATGAAACAATATTAGAAAGCAGAAATAAAATTTGGGTATACATAAAATCTTTCATACTTTGTGTCTATTATGAAAAAGAACTCAAAGTCTAAGCTCTTTCTGGAATATGCAAAAGTGATCTGTATGGGCACATATTCAAGAGATATATGGACATTTAGTAAAATGCAACCTAAAATCGCAAAAATCATACTAGAAACATTAGTGCACTATCCATTCTTAGAAGTTTTGCTAGCTGAATTCATTTTATTAGATCCACTTGATTCCCACATTGAGAAGATGAAAATTCACAAGTTTTCTCTGAACAAATGTTGAATTTAGAATATCATGATACTGAATTAGGAGGAATAAACTTTTTCTGTTGTAGAACAAACTAGTAAATGATTTTCTTGCTTTTCACAAACACTTGATTTAGTTCACTCATTCTAGTGGTAAGCATTAGTAATAAAATAACCTAAAATTTCTAATTTTCCTTTTTGGCATCATTCTCTTTAGGATTGTTTTGTCGTTGGAATCAAGTGCGAGAATTAGCTTAAGGAAATGTGTTTAATGAAATTAATCACATAATAAATCTAGAACTCATCAAGTGTGGAAAATGTCCTGTGAATTTACTTGATCAGTGTTGATATATTTAAATGAATATCTGAAAAATAAATAAGTGAAATAAAATGTATTCTGTAATTCTGCTCATATCAAAACCAGTATGACTTCCTATCAAGGTTCCAGATTTAAAAAGAACATATGTATGTTTTTATTCATTATCTCATAAAGATTGGTTACATTTAAATCATTACAATAAAACATTGATGCAAAACTTAATATATAACAGAGAAAGTCAGGTGACTGAACAATTGAACTGAATCCTCTGGTAATACTTTTTGCTTTCCATTAGTTTAAAAATATGGCAATAAAAATGCTTCCAGTTGAATGAAATGAGAAAACAAGCTCTGGTGGTCATGTAATCTGGTGACCTATATAAAAGTGACTTTGATTTGCACAAACTATTCTATGCATGACTCTTTTGCTTATCTTCAGATCTCTTAATCAGGTCTTTGACTTATTGATTATGATTTTAACATATTAAGCTTTGTGCCTTTTTTTTCCAGGTAATCAAAAGTGTTAAAATTCTGAAATACCAATGATGGTCACAACTCAAATGGCTGTGTTATGTATTTTCTGACACTGTAGAAGTTTGGAAGCAGTACATTTTACAGTGTAACAACAACAAGCAGAGTAAAATCAAAACCAGAATATTTCCTGAAACCATCAGAAAACTAAAAATGTGAAATTGAAATACACCTATGATAATAGATTATATGATACATTTAGAGTGGATAAAATAATATTCCACTGGGACAAGACAAAAGATTAACAAAGAACTGCAAGATGCAGATATATCTGTAAAGTACAAATTTGAAATCAAAAGAGAAATTTTGAGAAAATTCATTAGATAGTTCCAAACTAAACCTAATGTAACAGCAAAGCAATTATAGTTAATGGTAAAAACAGAGACAGTAGTAAATGCCAAAACACTCTTAACCAATTTGTATTTTGACTTACTAATTCACATTTAAACCTGTAAATTTTCAGTAAAGAAGGGGCAAGCTCAGTCTTCTATATAAATACTCATTTTCTTTGTCTTGTTTTACTATGAGCAATGTTGTGAAATCTATCAAATAATATAATGCAAAAGCTTTGATATCTGACAAATATTTAGATACACTCATGCATATTCCAGAGAAAGAGTATACCTGAAAGCACCAAAATTAAATATGAGCCAGCTATTAAAGCTATCTGATAAAAATATAAAATTTGTATGATTAATGAGGTTGAGCATTTAATGTAGGATCATCCACATAATGAATATTCAGATGCATAAGAACTAGAGTGAAATGTTCAAGAGGAAATGATCAGCATAAAAGACTTCCATAATGAAAAGAAGTCCAGATGAAGTATATTTTTTGGACCAAGTACTTACCTCTTCAAAAATTCAAATGTTGAACACTAACCAATATCTAAAGTAATGAGTTTTTTTAAATGGGAATAGAAAAAATGTTTTAACATGAAAATGGGACTCTATGTAAACAATCAAACTCACAGCTCTACTTACTGATGAAAATTAATATTATCATGTCATTGTAAATTAAATTTAATAAAAATGAAAAACCTTTTTTCAGGCCACACCATTGATGATGACATTTCCCTTTACTCATCCAGTTTTAGTCCCAAGGTTTCTACTGTATGTACTTATTTATCTCTCTTGAGTTCCTCCATAATCTGTGGGGACATGTTGGTATGTCAGTCATTATGCAGGTCTGGAAAGGACAAGTCTCACTGTAATGATTTCCTAGATACAGTAGTCCTGCCTTACATGGAATGTCCTGTCCAATGGCGAACCTTCCCATCTTTAGATTCTTACAGTTTCACCAGCCCTCTTCTGTGAAGTTGTCAAGGCCTTAAGATCAGGAAACATTTGGTTGTCATGATTCTGTATGAGTCATACTGGGTCACCTGTACTCTTCTTTATGACTGCCTGTTGCTGTCCATTTCACTGTTCTTATTCCCTGGGTTACATCCTTTCAAAATGTTTAGATCCTCTATCTCTGTTATAGAAGACTTTTAAGCTGGTGTTAAGTGGTTTTAAGAGACACGAACCCCCACAGGAGTAGACAAGCCAGAGAGAACCCTGCTGTACATAGAAGCAAACAGTTGGAAGGTGAAAGGGACTGATGAGGGGAATAAGGAGAATGGAAGGGAGCATGGAGGGAAGCAGGAATAATTACCCAATATAAGAAAGAAAACAGGGTTGTTTTTTATCTCTTGCCAGGGAGTGACATCCAATATCCATCAGGATGGAGCCAAGGGCGGTGCAGGAGCAGCAAAACTGAAAAAAAATCAACAAACTATAATTCAGAAAATCAGAAACTCTATATCAATCACCTGGAACCAGGCAAGCCTAATCTCTCCCCATCCTAAAACTCAGGGAAATTTGCGGAAGAGGTGGAGGTGAGAATGTAAGAGCCTAAAGATGGTGAGGTACAACGATATGCAAGATACTCCATACAAGTTAGGGCCAAATTAATCAAAATAGGACTTTGCATGACCTGCACAATGACCAACATATCATTGAACCCCAAAGTCTAGTATGGATCACAGGCACTAGGAGCCTTAGAGGCAAGGGAATAACAGTCACAATAGTGTTCCTATACTAAAGGGGAACACAAAAAAGAGCTCTAGGTAATGCTACTGAGTCCTTACACCTCATCAGAGACACCTCATCAGAGACACCTCATCAGAGAGGAGGACCCAGAGGGAAGTTTGACAGACACAATAAAGGATACTCCAGGAGGGGGGCACTGGGAGAAGGGGAGGGAGGGGGAAAGGGGAGGAGGGAGTTGTGGGGAGTCCAGGGAGGAGAGGAGGTAGGAAGGGGAATGAGCTACTTATCAACTTTGTATGAGTGGAAAAAATAAAAAAATAAAGAAAACAGTTAAAAGGGAGTCACATACCAGAAAACTTATGCATGGTGCAATTACCTAGTTTCATTGCATTTAATTTCAACACATATTGATAATGAACAAATATTTAGATTAATTTAATTTTACCTGTATATTATTTTCTTAAAAAGAAAATTTCTTAAGGATAGATAGACTATCTTTATTTGAAATTGTAGGATACTGTTCACATCTCAGTTAAATCATGGAGCTAATATCTGAAATTCTGATGTCATTTTTCTAAATGTGAGCACATGTCTAGATGTTTGAAAAGAAAGACTCCAAGCAAAATAGAAAAAGAAAAGATCAATAGATGGAATGAAAAATTTAAGAGTCATGGTTGTGATTTTATTGAAAATTTATGGTTGTGATATTATTGCAACTTTATTCACAACAGCCAAAAAACAGCAATCAAACTGTCCATCAGTGAATGAATGGTTATTGAAAATGAGTTGTATACACAAAATTAAATACTATTTAGCTGTTTAGATAAATCAAATTATGAAATTTACTGATAAGTGGATGGAATTGAAAATATTATTTCAATTTATCACAGATGCTGAAAGGCAATTGTCACATGCTCTTCCTTTACAATCAAAATCTAGCATTGAACCTTCTGTATACTTACATAGAAGCTCCTATAACAGCTATAAACCTGAAAGGAACATAAGGTAAAGGTGGGAGATTGTGTAAGGATTCTAAAAAGGGGGAGGTCAAAGATCACAAGGGATAAGGCTGCAAGGGAAAAAAATGAAAGTAAAGTTTTCATAAAAAATGAAATAAGGATAGAATGGAGGTAAAAATCAATATTAAGTATGTAAGATACAGCTAGACAGAAACCTTCTACTTTATAAACTATAACAAAATACAATTTCTCAAAACATGTTATCCAAGAGGAGGAGAATGGGGAAAGCAGAAATGGCCCTGAGAGGCCTTAACAGAAATCAAGGCTATCACATGAAATTTCTAGAATGAGATGTGTCAATCTAAGAAAATGTTGGACAAAAAGTACTTAAAGGGCCTCAAAACAATGAAAGCTATTTTGATTGCCTTGTTTTCTCTCTAGAACTGATAATAAGTCTCAGTTGCTTAAGACACTACACGCAAGGGCCACAGTTGCTAAAGACACTACACGCAAGGGCCATCAATCCATAAGATGGATTGATAATGGAAGTTTTCTCCTTGTGGACTAAACTTAGCATCAAAAGGTGTGATATAAGCTACTATGGATCCTATCAACTGAAAAGCTGTTCTGAGAAGAGGACATCATGGATAATAGTGGCATGTGACATGGGGATAACTAACCACTCTCTGATTAGATCTAAGGCCTGATTTCAAGCAGAGAACTCACATCTGACCAAGTGCATATAAAAGAGAAGAACATAGACCCTAGTTAGGATAAAATTTCTTACCTTTTTACTGTATGCATTTGATAATAATGTACCATTTAAACACTTATAATTATACCCATACATTATAGGTGCTGTTAGCATTGGACCAAGAAGAATTGTCTTTCAATGAAAGATGTATAATGCAGAAAATGACAATTGCCCAAATTCAGGATATAAGTGAAATAGAAAGCTCATCCTTAACTGGGACATAAATACAACAGTTTCACATTTTTACCACTTAAAATCTCTGACAGATCATTCTAGCTGTCAACTTGACACATCTGGTATTAACTAAGATAAGATGAGACTACATCTAGTAAGATAACCTGAGACCACCTGATGAGATTATCTAGATAATATAAGATCCCTAGATCCCACTGGAACTTCCATAGCTCTCATAGGAATCTCCCAGTAGTGGACCATATAAAAGGAACTACAGAAGAGGAGAGATGCTCCAGGAATGCTCCAGGCATGTCAGGGTCTGCTGTGACTCAGGCTAGCCATGCTGCTTCTGCTGCCTTGAAAAACTTTATCAATTTCCCCTCTACAACTGCAAGTTGAATAAATGTCCCTTTCTCCCTTAAGTTATTTGACTTCAGATGTTCTTTCACAGCAATAGTTAAGAGTAACTGTCCATTGCTATCCCTTGTTTGTGTTCATTATAATTTTTTATTTCTAACCAGATTCTAACTAACCAGCAAAATCATCCACATCTCAAGGCTCAGGGAACCTTGTAGAAGAGGGGATGGTAAGAGTGTATGAGTGAATAGGTGGTGAGTGGTGCTGTCAAAGAGTATACTCTCCTTATGACAGGGATCCTGCACTCAAGAACTCATTGCAGCATTATCTACCTTAACTCCAGAAGAACTTCACAATAATTGGCTGATAAATATTTTATCATGGAATAGGAAAGTTATCAAGAAGATTTAAAACAGCATTCTGAGAGACTATTAGAGCTTAAGGTCAAAAAGAAGGGGAGCCTCCTTACTTATCAGTTTGGCCATGTGTTATCCATACCCCAGCAAGTGCCCAGGAATTGCCAGTGCAGACATCACTAGTGTGTGATAAATGGACAAAGGGGGAAAAACATGAAATAAGGAAGAAATCTGATTAGAAGAAAAGAAAAATATATTAAGAAAACAAACAGGGATGGCAATAGGTTTTAGAGCAAAAACGTGCATTTGTTGTATTTATATACTAAAGTGTCAACAAATCTTAAATTTTATTATTATTATTTATTCAACTGTGTGCATGTGCGTGTGTATGTGCGTGCGCGTGTGTGTGTGTATCTGTGTGTGCGTGTGTCTGTGTATGTGTAGAACCACGGACGAATTCGCGAACCACCATGGACTCTTCCATCTCCTTCCGCCCCGGGATTCACAGGCTCCGCCCTACCAGGACCAGAAGCGCAGGCCGCCCTGCTTCTGCCTGGCGTCTATACGTGGGATCTGGGATCCGAACTCGGGACCTTCCGCCTGCAAGGCGGAGGCTTGACCCCTGAGCCACCTCTCCAGCCCCCAAAAATCTTAAATTTTAAAGTAAAATAAACTGCCTTTGTGCGCAGTTACACTGTGTGCTGTCATAATTTTGTCTTCAGTACCTAGATATGAACAATTTGAAAATTTGGCTAGAGATTCTGCTCAAGTACTTATGTGTTTGAGAATCAAAATTAATTCTTTTTTATACATTTTTATTATTATTTCCGCTCATACAAACTTAATAGGTACACCAATTCCCTCCCTCCCTCCTCTTCCCCCCGAACCCCCTGCTCCCCCTCCCCTCACCCCTCCAGCCCCATCCCCCAGTGCCTGCTGCCCCAATTCCCAGAGAGTCCTTTCTTGTGCATGCCTGACTCTCCTCTGGGCCCTCCTCTCCGATGATGTACAAGGACCCAGTGGCATTTCCCTGAACCCTTTCCCGTGTTCCCCTTAAGCATAGGAACACTACTGTGGCTGTCAATCCCTTGCCTCCAAGGATCTTGGTGCCTTTAGCAAATGCTAGACTTTGTGGGGTCAATAGTGTGTTGGACATTGCACAGGGCATGCAAAGTCCACTTATGATTGCTTCGGCCCTAACTTGTGTGGAGTATTTTGCAAATCATTGCTCCTCTCATTCTTTTGTTCTTACACTCTTACCACCCCCTCTTCTGCAAATGTCCCTGAGCTTCAGGATGGGGAGAGATTAGTCTGGCCTAGTGCTAGGTGGTTGATATATAGTCTCTGAAGTTCTGGATTGTGGTTTGTTGATTTTCTTTTGCAGTTTTGCTGCTCCTGCAATGCCCTTCAATCCATCCTGATGGGTATTGTATGTCACCCCCTGGCCAGAGACAAAAAGCTGTTAAACTGGAGTCTTGTTATAAGAGCACTTTCAAGGGTAGATGTAATAAAAGTAGGAAACCTAGTGAGGGAGGGGTCAATCACCCATTTGCAAAATGGTTCCTTTTTATCTGCCAGACTATATGCCCTCCCCTTCTGGTGAGATAATACCCCTCAGTTGTAAATGATCAGGAACAAATGTCTGTGAACTTAACCAGGTGTCATATTACTTACTTGAAATCCTTGATGGAGGCCTATTTTCTCTGCTGTAACATGGTCCCCTCTCTCCTTGTTTCTGGTGTGGCCCTCCAACCCCATCCCTCCTTTTCATAATCCTTGCAATTACTGTAGGTATTACATAGATTTATCTTTGAGTGTCTCAAGGTGGGCTGGGTGGGTTTGGTACTAGGAGCCACCTATTAGGGAGTACATATGGTGCTTAATTTTCTGGGTTTGGGATACTTCACTTAATATAATTGTTTCTAATGACATCCATTTCCCGGCAAATTCCAATAATTCATCATTTTTGATGGCTGAGTAATACTCCATTGTATAGATGTACCACATTTTCCTTATCCACTTGAGTGAGCAAGTCAGCCTGCCCAGCCCCCCAGATCCCCCCCAAAATAAATCACATATTGGGCCACAACATGAATCTCCACATATACAGGAATGTTGAAATTCTAGCCTGCGCCCTATCAGACCACCACGGCCTAAAGCTTGACATCCACAACACAACAAATGACAGAAAATACACTAATTTCTAGAAACTTAACATTATGATGCTGAGTGAGAACTGGATTCAGGAAGAAATTAAAAAGGGAATTCAAGATTTCCTGAAAGCGAACAATAATGAAAATACAACTTACCAAAATTTCTGGGACACAATGAAAGCTGTCCTAAGAGGTAAGATCATAGCTCTTAATGCCTACATCAGAAAAATGGAAACATTAGAAATAAATAACTTAACAATGCAGCTTAAAGCTTTAGAGAAACTAGAGCAATCTGATTCCAAAAGTAGTCGAAGAGAGGAGATTAGCAAAATAAGGGGAGAAATATCTGAAATCGCGATTAAGAAAACGATAGAGAAAATCAACCAGTCGAAAAGCTGGTTCTTTGAAAAAATCAATAAGATTGATACACACCTAGCTAAATTAATCAAAAGCAAGAAAGAGAAAACCCGAATTAACAAAATTAGAAATGAACATGGAGTTATCACTAATGATACCCAAGAAATCCAGAGAATTATAACATCATATTTCAAAAACATATACTCTGTGAAATTGACAACACAAAAGAGATGGATGAATTCCTAAGTAAACACAACGTACCAAAATTGAATCAGGAAGTTGTGAATTATTTAAATAGTCCTATAACATATAAGGAAATTGAGGAAGTAATCTTGAAACTTCCCACCAAAAAATGTCCTGGACCAGATGGATTCAGCACAGAGTTCTACCAGACATTTAAGGAGTTAATAACACCAATACTCCTTAAACTGTTCCATCAAATAGCAAAGGAAGGAACACTACCAAATTCCTTCTATGAAGCTAATATCGTTTTAATCCCAAAACGTAATAAAGATTCACTTAAAAAATTAATTCTATATTCTGTCTGTTCTTTAATTGCTATTCATTCTTTAGTGAATATCTTTGGAACAGACTTGAATGGAGACAGACATAAGAATCACATGATTGATACATTAAAGGGCATTTATGTATACATTCTGAAAATATTAGCTACTTAACAAAAAATCGAGTGTATTCATTAGCTCACTATTATGTGTTTTGATAGGCAGTGTTCAGTCAACTAAAAGAATTGAAAGAAATGTTATATGAATTATAAGCGTTAATGATCAGATTCAATGAAGGTTCATCTCACTTTTGAATTGCTTTTTTAAAGAAAATTGGTGAATTTGCAGAGAAGTATTAACAATGCAAACAAAGTCAAAACCAATGATTTTGGGGGCTGGTGAGGTGGCTCTGGGGTTAAGCCTCTGCCTTGCAGGAAGAAGGTCCTGAGTTCGGAACCTAGACCCCCGTATAGACGCCAGGCGCCAGGCGGAAGCGGGGGCGGCTTGCATTTCTGGTCCTGGTAGGGCAGAGCGTATGAATCCAGGGACAGAGGAAACAAGGAGGAAGTGGTCCATGGTGGTTCCCGAATTCGTCCGTGGTTCTACACACACACACATACACGCACACACACACATACACACGCACAATTGAATAAATAATAAAAAAATTAAAAAACAATGAATTTTGTATTTGATGACTGAGTCAACTATATTTTTAAATTGTTAATTAATCAATATTTAATTTTCTTCTTTAGTCTAAGTGAAAATATTTAAAATGAATTCCAAATGGAGCTTGAAAAATACAATTAAAGGTTATTATTTTCTCCGTGGCTTTACACACTCTTTTGGATAATACATAGAATGTAAACTACTTGATTTGCAGACTATAATTCTTCACTGTGCATTATTTTTCCCTTTGAATTTTCTCAGTCAAAATGAGAAATTAGTTCTTTTCAATATTACTGAGTGCTTAATTTAAAAGTAAGCACTTTTCAGTGAAGCAGGGAACAGGGTCAATTAGATAGCATATTCACTCCTGATAAGGAATTATTTTCCTGAGGGAAGCGATTGATGAATAATGATCTAAATGTCTAATGGAACAGGAGGACAGAAGTTACCACAATCAAAGTCATATATTCTGTATCAAAATTTTAAAGTAAATACATGAGAAAATCAGGGGAAGACTGGGATATACCTCAGTGATGCTGGATGTGAATAGCCTGTGTAAGACATTAAAATCAAAATCTACTATCATAAAATATACAAATTTGCTTAATATTGTTAATGAGTACTTCTTTAGATAATATGTTATGGTGCAGGAGAAAGGAATTTCCATGATTACCTCATTCTTTGATATTCTACTTTTGCATTAGGAAACATTTAGCACCATCATCATAAAATAAACCAAATGGATCCTCTGCCACTTATTGATAATTCAAATTCTTAATAATGGAGAGTATACAATGAACATTATTTCTCTTTATACATAATAGACCTGCTATTGCAGTGAATTTAATTTGAAGTTAGTTAAATTGGTTCGTTAACTAAATGAAAGCTATCCTTGCTTATCCTTGCTTTCTTTCTGGGAAAATAGTAATAAAACATACTTTATATGTGAGAAAAAAATGAAAAATCACCTTTGACAAAAATTGGAAATGATACAAACTTAAGATGGAAAAATTAGTTTCTTGCAACTAGAAAGATGGATCAGTAGTTAAGACTCTGCCTCACAAGCAGAAGTAGTACTTCTGCTAGGATTCCTAATCCCAGGCAAAAGCACCAGTCAGAAATGATGGCCTGCACTTTTGGCTCTGGAAGAGAAAGCCTGGTAAATACCAGAATGAAACAAAAAGGAGATAGAAGCAGTACAGGATAACGCCTGAAAGCATTCCTGGGCTTCCTCCACCGACATGCACAGTGTCATCTGATGCACACACAAACTTACTCACAAAGAACAATTCGTTTCTTGAATACAATAGAACATTATAAAAATATACACATTATTTTAACCATGAAGATGAAAAATTAAGACAATATTTTCATCTTAAATGTATTCTTTTTATATGTTTTTATTTTTTAAGATTCTCATACATGCATATAGTGAATTTATGACACTTCTTTCCCTTATTCCCTATTCTATTTCCCCTCCTTTTCTTATTACAAGCCTTCTTTATGCCTGCCAGTCTTCCTCATATTTTTTTGTATTCTTGCATATGTGGCTCGCTGAGTTTCATTTGTGTTGCCATTGATGATTTTGGCATGAGTACTTGCAGGAGTATGAAGCATGTATCACAGTGTATACCATTAAGGAAAACATCTTCTTTCCTTGCTCCCAATAGCATTTAATCTTCATCTGTCGCTCAGGGAGTTGTGGGTTTTCTTGAGATCTGTCCTTTTCAACAGTAAAATATTCATAATATATATCCTACACCGATCTTTTTGTGATACATGTAACTATAATGAACTTACATGTTCAACAGCCCTGTCATGTTAATATAATCATGATATACCAGGATAATATCTAATTACACCCTGCCTCACTTCATGCTCTTATTTCCCCTCCTTCGATGTTCTCTGAGCCATGAGCCGTGTTAGGGGGTTTAAACTTCCAATTTAGGGTGTTCTGCAGTCACTTATTTTTCTTTACATTGACCCGTTGAGATGTTTTGGAACAAATACCTCCTTTTATGCTGAATTTTGAATGTTCCTCTTATCTATAGGCAAAATTACAAATATTTAAGTGCAGTTTGATATAGTTTTTTTATAGCAAAACCTTAATATTTCAAGGCAGCCAAGATTTTATGTCCTCTCCTTTCATAGATCTTGACCTAGTTTACAACAGGAACATGCCCTTTTCTGAAACATGAACCTTAAATCTACTCAGAAAGCTATTGTTTGCCCTCTTCATATTCATGCCACTATTATACTGATGGTTATTTCTTGTTAGGGGTGGTTGTTATTGGGGCTAGTCTCATCAATCCACTAAATGCAATTGTTAATGCATAATTTACAGAAAGGAAACCCTTAAAGCTGTATTTCATGGATTTCTTCAGTGGTTTTATAAAGGTGGCAAGATAACAACAATTCCATTATTGGTGAATATATATGAGTGTTTGAATGCATGTTTGCATATGTGTTTGGTATACGTTCATGTAAGTATGTACATTTATGAACTCATATTTACATAAAAAGGCATTTTTATATTTAATGTCCTGCTCTATCAATTTTTCACATTTTTTGAGACACAGATTTTCATTTAACCTAAAACTTGGCTGGTGGTTAGAGGTCCCAGGGTTCTTCCTGTTCTGCTACATCAGTATTGGTTTTTGTATGCACACATGGCCACATACATTTATGTGTATAATGTGAATTTGAACTCAAATATTTGTAGTTTAATAAGTATCTCTTTATCTACCAAATTATCTCCCTAGCCTGAAAATTTCAATTTTTATTTGAACTTTAAATGTTCTTCATTAAAAAAGATAAATGGATTTGAAATAAAGTCCTATATATTTTCCTCCATTGCTATGTCATTAAAATAAATATCACCACTGCAAATGTACTCAGTTCATAAACTCTGCTATCAGTGCAAACTGGATAGGTCTCTATTTTGTCCTTTTAAATCCAGATAGTTATTATTATTAATTGCAATGGAACTTTATGTTTTGTATACATGAAATATTTAGTGCTAAAATATAGATAATATCAGGAAAATAAATGAAAATATATGAAATGAATATTTTAAAGTACAGATACTGATAAATTCTTCCAACTGTCAGTTAAGAATTCATTATTAGTCTCAACTTTTATAAGACTAGGTAGTGATTATATAGTAGTTTAAATGAAGGTACTACTGTCTCAACATCTATATTTAAGAATAACAGCTGTATTTTAAATAATTTTCATTGTTTCAAATAGCATGAATTAGAGAAATAAGTATGATGAATGTCCTTTATCATAATATTCCAAGTTATAACTTTTCAATTTTAGGTTAGAATCTACATCTGAAAATATGAATTATTATATTATCTACTCCAGATGAACACATATTCTTAAATAATTAAGATCAATTCAGGGATCAAAGAGCATTTAAAAAAATTGAGATCTATAAAACCGATAGTAGTAGCTCCATGACTCTAGGCAATGAAATTTATAAAAAACTTATAAATTATTGGTTGTACAATAGTTAGCCATGTATGATATTAAATTCAAATATGGTTGGAATCTAGCTTTACAATTGCCATGACAGCCTTTGTAGAAACAAAGAAAATAAAATCATTTACAAATGTTATAAATGTTCTATAGTAGATCTCCTATTAAGGAAATTAGGAAGGAATGAATATAACCAATAAATAATATGAAATTTGAAGAACATATCTATAACAGTTTCTGAAAATCATATGCATATCTGCTGTGGAAATAGTGAAATTTAAAGTCTTTAGATGTGTAATAATATATTTCATGAAAATAATAACTATGGGACCCCCAAGACCCATGATAGGTTTTCCAGTTTCTTAGCATATTCAATTCATTCAATAGTGAAAATCTTACATGTATACTTTGGAACCCCAATCCAAAGTTAGATGATTATAACCATCGTTCATTAAAGAAAATTAATTGCATTTTTTCTTTTGTATGATTGCTTATTACAACTCTGATTTTGTGCGCAAAGCTTAAATACCAGAAAATTAATTTGAAATGAATCAGGGCAGGGATATGAGGTCTGTTCTGGTCCTGAGGTAACACATGATGAATAGAATCATGCAGGTTTTCCAAAGGAATGTCTGGAACAAATTGCTCTTCTACCTTGTGATATCAAGTCAGCCCTCATTTGTGGAGGTGGCATTCTCATTATGTCATCATGCAATAAAAAAGGCAAAAATGGCAATTCTCTTACACTGGACATCTCTACCTCTGAAATCTTCTTTAAGTAAAATTCTGATGTGTATCAATTGTAAGTATCAAGTAATATACATGACATTAATACACAAACATCTAATTATCAAATAACTACATCTAATTATCTAATTATCAAATAACTACATTTTGGGAAGTTTTTCCAACTTTTTAATAGCAACCGATTTAAATGAATTGATATTGTTATATGTGGGTTCCAATTAGATAAAAATGAAAGTCTGAGGTCAGTTTAAATGTAGGTATCAATAATTTGGTTTGAATTTTAAATTAATCCAAAAGTTTAAGAAGATCATTAGACAAGAATAGTACTATATAATGAGGTTTCTGCATGGAGAATTTGAAAACAATTTTTTTTTGATCTTATTCTATACCTATGGTAGTGTAGGACACCTGCCCCTCAGGGCATTCCATGTCTGGAATCCATGAGTATTTTTCCAGTTCCATATCATTCATGGATTCCATTCCGGAGTCCATGATTTCTCCAGTGTGTCCTTGCCCCTCATGGTACTCCACATCTCGAACCCGTGAGTTCCATTCTTTCTCTCCTCTAATACACTTTACTTTAATCCTTGAAAAGTAGACAGTGTGAAGGAGGCATGCTCAGGAAAGTTATAGAGAGGAAATTTAAATAATTTGTTAATGATACATATATTCTTAGAACGTGATAGTGATGAAAAATGAATATTAAAGACAAAATTATGTTAGTAGATTTCTACGCATCCAAATATCCTTTCTCACTAAAAAAAATCTATGACAGCTGAAACATTCTAAATACTTTAAACAAATCAAATTGGGTTTAAAGGTCATATCATCTGTTTTGGTTATGTGCAATATTGGGAACACCAGACTTTCAAGAATGAGTATCATCATTTAAAATTAAACAGAACTTTCTTAGAATGTCATTAGGCCCACAATCATTGCATAACAGTGACAGCTTTAATGTACATTAGGTAAAACCTAATTGATGAAACATAAAAATGGTAGTATCTGTAACTACAGTTCGAATTTTAACATTTTCTTAAAATACACGGTAAATTTATGATTTAAAAAAAAACCTTGAGCAACACTATAGGAAATTTAAGCTAACTGATATTTGTAAAAGTTTCTGCTTTCTATAGTTATATTTTATTATGTTTTATTTTTATATATTCATTGTATATAGCAATGGAAATATAAGATAATTACTGTTTGTTGTTATGTGTGTATATGGAATTATGATTGAAAATTGATATTCATATCTTTAATTTGATTAATTTTAGGATATCTCATTATACTATACCCGAAACAGTACACCATATCCTTACTGATGTGGGGGTTCAGATTCGTGTCGCCAGCTCTCTGGCCAGCTCTTGGCTGACTGGATAGAGAGGAGTGAGTGCGTTGTCCACTGGTTCCCAGCTCTCTGAGGACATTCAGACACAACAGGGAGTCAAATCGAAGCAGGAACTCAGTTTATTGTGGGTGGTGTAGCAGTTTATAAAGACAAGAGACCGCAAGGTGCAAAACGAGCAGCCAATCATATTAAAGGTCAGCGTAGCATGTAGGCTTCATGAGCTAGGGTCAGCATTACAGAACTCTTATGAACCAATTAGGGTTCCCTATGATGCAAACAGGGTTATGCCCAGCACACTAGCTCCTAGCCCCATCTTAGGTCCCATGTGTTTGGTTACATCCTGCTCACTTCCTCCCAGCGCCATCTTTTCTGGCCTGGCCCAACACTTACTATTTTTTGAATTCATATATGCTAATATGTTTTAATATTTTATATAAATGAAAGAAAAAAGGTAGTTTAGCCTAAATGGAGTAAAAATGTTTTAAGAATAAGATCAAATTTTGAATCTCCTTTAATGTTATATATATATTGAACACTTTAAAAGTAATACAAACATTTTATATCAAAATAATTATACAATTACATTCCTATCTGATGATAACTAATGACATACAAGTAGGAATGTCAGTAAACAGTATAGAAGAGTACTCTTATTCCAGTACCATAAAATGTTAACACAATAATTCAAAGATGTTTTGACTTATCTCAAAGTCATAATTTTGACTTATCTCAGCATCATAAACACATTCATTTTCTTATTTTCATTTCAAAAGTTTTGTCATCCTATTCCACTCTCTACAATGAGAAAGTTCATTTAGTGTCTCCATTTCCTTTCTCTCCCTCCACTCAATGTAGTCCAAGCTATGGTAATTTGAATATTTTTATTACTTTCATATTGCTAATTATATAAGCTCAATAGGTAACCCACTTCTCCTCTTCCCTTCCTTCCCCTCTATTGTCCCCCATTGTACTTCCCCCTCCCACTCTCCCCCCTCCTTTTCACCTCTTTTCCTTCCCTGGTCCTTTCTTTGTACTTCTTACTTTCTTCCTCCCATCTTGGAAAGCATCTGTTTATGTGACCACTGAATTTTACTCTGGGTCTTCTACACTAGTCAGGTTTCAGGACGCAGTGGCATACCTTGGGACCATTTCTTGGGCTGCCCACTGGTATGGGTACTCTATTATGACTGTTCAAATAACCTCTGGCTTCTAAGGATTCCACTGCCTGAAATCTTCTTCCATGTTGTCCATGAAAAACTTCGGGGTGGTGTTGACATGTCAGCCATTGTGCAGTTCAGTCAAGGTCTAATTATATTGTGGCTATATCCTGGCTGCTGCAGCCCTTACCTGTGTGAAGTATCTCACATATCACTGGTCCTTGCCATCTTTAAGGTCTTACATTCTTGCCTCTCCCCTCTTCTGCAAGGTTCTCTGAGAGATTTGGCTGGTCTGGTTCCAGGTGAATACTGTAGGGTTTTTGGTGTTCTGAATAATGGTTTATTGTTGTTTTCAGTTTTACTGTTCCTGTGCTGCCCATGGCTGCATCCTGATTTGTTGTCGAGGTCATCTCCTAACCAAAAAGACTGTTTAAATGAAGTTCTTAATATAAGAAGAGGTTTTACGATGGATGGAAGAATAGGAGTAAGACACAGCAGTGAGATGGGTCAGTTGCCCATTTACCAATTGGTTACCATCTAACTATTCATTTTCTTATTCAGTCCCTTTATCTTTCCTGACTGGGGAGATCAAACCTGTTCTGTCCCAAGTGAATAGGAAGGGAAGTAAAAGTAAGCTGTATCAGATGTCTAGCTAATTACATGTTAATACATGGCTATATCATAATTTTTTATTGAACTGTGTTCTTTTATCTCCTTTATTTTGACGTCTTCTTTTCCCTTCCCTCATGTTTAAAATCCTTTGCAATTATAGTGGGTATTACAGAGATTTACCTTTGAATATGTCCTTAACTGGATTTGGAACTAGGATCCACTCATTAGACAGACAGTGTCTAACTCTGTAAGTCTGGGATACTTCACTCAATATAATTTTTCTAATTCTACCCATTTTCTGGAAAATTTCATTAATTCACCTTTTTGGTGGTTGGGTCATATTCCATTGTACAAATGTAACACATTTTCATTATCCACTGTCCATGCACATTTGGACATTTGGGTTGATTCCATGACTTTGCTTTTTTAAATTGTGCTGCAATGATCTTGGTTTTACTCCTGCCACTGTTTTTGCTTCACTTTGCTGCAAATTGGTAAATTGCTGAATTTTGGGGGATATTTCCAGTAATGGTATAGCAGGGTCATATGACATTTCAATCCTTAACTTTTTTAGAAACCACCATACAGATCTCCAGAGTGGTTGTATAAGCCTGCCTTCCGACCAGCAATGAGAGTTGCCATCTCTCCACATCCTCTCCAGCATTTGTTTTTGTTTATATTGTGTATTTTCACAGTCCTGAACTGGGTGAACTGATATCACAGGGTAGTTTTGATTTGCATTTACCTCATGGTTAGGGATGTGGAGTATTTTTTAAGTTATTGTTAGACATTTGAATTAAGTCCTTTGAAACATTTCTTTTCAGTTCCTAGGCCCATTTTCTGATTGGGTTATTTGTTGCCTTGATATTTATTTTTGTAAGTTCTTTGTGAATTCTGGATAATAGAACTTCATTAGATGTGTGCTTAGTGAAGATTTTCTCCCATTCTGTGTGTTGCCTTTTTGCTCAGTTACAGTCTATTTACCTGAACAGTAACTCTTTAATTTCTAAGATACCATTTGTTGAGTGTTGGTTCTAGTTTCCGTGCTATTGTGTTTCTGTTTATGCATTGTAGTATGCCATACCAGCAACATAAAATTGAAAATAAAATTATTTATTCGAAATAGTTACACTGAGGAAGTTTCCTTATATTTTAAAATCTCAGAAAAATATTTTTATTAGATATTTTCAAAATGTAATCACCTTTTTGTACAGTAGTCTTGAATTTCACTTTGACATTATTTCATAAACCAAGATTTCAGCTAGAAAGTATTTCCCAGAATTTCAGGTCAAGCAACAAACTTTCTGCAACACATAGGGAAAAAATATTTCAATGTTATCAGTTTACCTCAATCTCAAATTCTTAAAAATTCAGTTATGCATTATTGAACTTGGCATTTTAAAGTAGTGATGGAAAAATAACCATTTCTGAGAGTTCCTGCCTTTCAGTCTTGTTTTTGTTGCTTTATTTCTGTTTATTTCCAATATTTCATGTTAGCATGGGGGTATGTTCCAATACTTCTAAAATTCAGGAAGCTGAAAAGTCAGAAGGATCACTATCTAAAAGCCAATCTGTGTTCCAAAGGGGACCTCATTTTAATCACACACACACACATACACACACACACACCCACATACACACACATGCACACACATACAGAGCCATATACATACTTGTATGTATGAATGTACATGAATATACATGTGCACTTTTATGTGATGTTTATCTTGTTTCACCTATTGTTTTGATATCTAAGCTTGGCTATTTAAGTATCAAACATTATTTTGCATGTTTTATGAATTTAATATTTTATACATTTTTAACCATAAAACACAAACATCTGATGCTATTAGTCATGACAAATATGAAAAATAAGGTGTTTTGAAATTTTTATCAATTTCTATCTTTTAAATGTATTTTTCACATTTTTGACTTCCTCATATTTTATCACACAGGCAAACAATTCATTATTGCACTTTGAGCAATACATTATTGAATAATATACTTATATCTCTTCAATGAGAATCTTATGGATGCTGATACCAAAACATGATTACTGAGAAAGGTTTGTTAGTAAATTATTTTGAATAAGTGAGGTCAAAACAGCAATGAATAAGTAAATTCTTTGTTGGCCTTACTAAACATTCAACTAGGAGCTTAATATAGAATAAGCAGATATTCTGCTTCTGACTTAGGTCACAGAGGTTAATTCTTAAGCTTGAAATACAGAATTATCTCCCAAGAGACCAATAGTAAATTTTTAATTGAAAGATTATGTGAGAAGTATCTTATACATTACTTACTAAACTGTCCTTTCCACTTTAATGTTATACTCACAAAAATTCTAAAGCTTAAATTTTGAATTACATATTTTGAAATAATGAATGCTTTAAATCACTATCAACTAGGAATCAAAATCTAAAAGAAGCTGTTTCTTCCTTTGACCTTATCCAGCAATTTATTTTCAATTTTCATTTGAGTTAAAGCAACTTTAAAACATATACATCAATAGTTTTAAGCCTAATTGTAGTGTCTTATTTTATTCTATACTCCCTTTGAATTCTTTAACGATTAACATTCTGATCACATATAATTTTCTTCATTATTTTTAATGCCTCGACAGACTGAATTAGTCACCCTGCTTGGACATCCCATTGTGTGTTACAGATATTAATGGACAGAAGGAAAATAACCCATTAGAAGCTATTTCATGTTGTGAAAATCTCATAAAACAAAGGTCATTATAACTGCGTAGGAGATACTTAGATGTGATGTCAAAAGAGGATATGAAATACAAAACACTTGTATAACACGAGAAGAATTTTCCCAAGGCAAAAATAGCATTATAATAACCTCTCCTTTGGATTTGGGCAACCCTACTTAAATAATTATGATTCAAAGGGATTTTTCCCCTGCAACTCCATCTGGATAAAAATGAAAATTTTCAAAATAATGATAAGATAATATCACTATTGCTGATTGCAGAAAGAATTTTAAAATACTTCCAATAATCTATTCATTATTTAGAGATGGTGGTACATGGTGGTACATGGTACATGGTAGTATGTTATTTAGATATGGTACTCAGGAAACAGGCAGAACTGAAAGTTCTAGACCAGCTATCATCTATATGATGACATCATCAACAAACAAGAAAATAAACAAGTGAACAAATAAACAAGATTTATTGTCTTTAATATTTGCAATCAGGCTGTCCCCAACCAACCTTCCATCTACTCATGTTAGTCTGAATGTGAAATATATCCTCATTCCCAGAAAAGTATGTAGATATCTTTGTGGGAGTAAAGCAGAAATCCATGCATTCTGGTAAATTAATGTCAAAGTGTAGAATCCACCTGGTTATGGTGTAAATGGTGCTATGACTCTGTTACCAGGAAGAAGGCTTAATTTTAAGTAACAGAGTCATATTGCAGTTGAAAATGCCTTGGGGAGAATCGATGGTCATATTAAAACTGTTAGGTTGACTGTGAAACAATGCAGGAACCATGAAGTGTAACTACTTCAATCCAACTATGAAACTTCAGTGAATGTGAAACCCATGGTGTTGCCAATCCCTTCTTTTCAATTCATTTCATTTTCTAAATTACACAAGGTGGGGCATATATGACAATGTTTGTCATCTAATCCACTGACCAGAAAAATGTAGGAAAACAGTGTTAAACTGATATATGTTCCCATTATTTCATTGGGACCAATTTTTTTATATAGCTAAGCATGGCCATGAACTAACTGTGAGGTCCACAATCTAGCATAAAATTCAGAGCTTTCTTATCTCTATTTCCTATGTAGACTGTGGATGTGAAATGAGACTTACCTCAATAATTAAATTGGAATGAAAACTAAATATTTTTGAGATATTGTATTTGTTTGTGGCAGAAAAAAATTAGAACTATCATGAAAATACATTGAGCAATGAGCTACTCTAGCTTAATCTAGAACAAAAATAATTCTATAATTAAGTAAAAAAGAATAGGCAGTAATTTTTAAATTAATTTAATGAAAAATTACTTAGCCTTCTACATCTCCACACTACATATTGTAGTCTATTGAGCTCTTTTTTCTAGAAATTTCACTTTCAGGTTTAACAGTGTGGTCTTTGATCCATTTATAAGTAATTTCTGGACAATGTGAAAGGCAAAGGTCTAAATTCCTTCTCCATGTAGTTATTCAATTTTCTGAGCACTATTTATTGATGATTCTTTCTTTCATGTGCATGTTTGGCATCTTTTTTCAGAAATCAAGTGGCTGTGGGTATGTGAGCTTATATCTGAGTTCTCCATTCTAATACATTAGTCTATGTATCTTTTTGATGCCAGTATCATTCTGTCTTTATGTCAATGGTTCTGTAGTAAAGAACCAGCTTAGTGATACCTCCAGTAATGTTTTTATTCTTCAATACATTTTGATCAGTTGAAGCTTTTTGTATTTTCATGTGAATTGTTAGACTAATTACTAAATTTTTTTTGAAGAACTGCATTGAGATTTTCATCTGGAGTATGTTAATCTATGTATTGCCTTTGGTAGGATGGGCATTTTCATTTCAGCACTATTCACAATTGCAAGGCAATGGAATCACCTACATATCAATCTACAAAGGAATGGGGAGTGAAAATATGATATATACTCTTATTCAGTCATACATAAAAGTGAAATAATGGAAATTTCTGGCAGTTGGTCAAACTGGAAAACATTATATTGAGTGAGCTACCTTAAACACAGGAAAACAAATGCTACATTTTATCTCTTGTATGTGAATACTAACAATGATTGATTCATGTATTTACTTTGGAATTCCTGTCACAGCCAAAAAACCCTGAAAATTATCCTTAAATATGGTATGAGGGAAGGAGGGCTACACTGAGTAACATAAATTATGTGATATAAAAGGCTCAGAGGTTAAGTTGGAAAGGGAAGTAATAGGATAAAATGTTTAAGGGGAAGAGGAGAAAATAAGAAAGGGGAAAGGAAGTAAGAAACAACAATAAGTTCATAAGATATAATCAGAGAGAAACTGCCCATTATTAGTATATCAAAACTTTTTTTGTTCAGAAAAGAATGAGAACAGACATGTAAAGGGGAGAAATACTACTCATAGTAACACAGAGAAATGAAAGTAAGTAAAATATAAAATGCCTTACAAGATTCAAAACAGCACACAGGAAATTAAATGATATGCTAAATAACAGACAAGGTGCTTCCTCATAAGAATTGATCAAAGATGTCTCAAAATCCCCCTATATAGTACAATTTTTTCCATTGCTCTTGCTTGCCCCTCAGTAAACTGATAGAAAGCTGATATCAATGTAGATGCAACATAAGTTGACTGCAGGACATAGATAAAAATACATGAGAACAAACTCATCTAGAGGGTATGGGGATTGAATTGTTTCAATCCCCAAATCCACAATGAAACTCTAAAAGTTTTTAAAATTAAAAGAACAACATTTGCATTGTGATTTCAGATATTTTAATTACAAGGTAAAATTTTATGTTAGATACTCCTTGTGGAGAATATCTGACATATAGATAAGCTAATGCTTATGGAACAAAACATATACTATGATTTTTTTTTCTGGCTGAACTTTTCCTTTTTATATAAGATTATCACAAATGAGTGAGTTTATTTGTGAGATGGCTTTCATAATACCTGATTAAGCAACATGTTCTATTTGAGACATAGGATGTACTGCATAAAAAATTACCAACAATATCAGAGTTACCACCTAGATTTTTACATTTCCATATATCACATTGAATGTGACTACATTGTATGAATTTAGTCTTTAAAACATTAATAACTTAGATAATAAGGCAGGATACATAGTAAAAATATCTTCACAATGTGGAACTGATGAGTAAGCAGAACATTCTGAAAAACAATTTTAAAATTGACATTTGAGTTTCTAAATAGACAGTTAAGTTAAATAAATTTATTCAGGTCTAATGAATATTTCATTAGCTTTCAGGTAAAATTATCCTCTATCATGGTCATATCATTAACATGAAAATCAGTCATTATCTTTTCAGTGAAAAATACTGTTGACATTGAACAACAATTTAAAAATATCCCTTCAAATCATTTGTATACATGTAGAGAGAAGTCACATTTGTAATTTTAAATAATTCATCTTCCATTACACAAGGACAATTTATTTTAACAGATTCCTTCTGGAATGGATGACTATACAAATTGTTAAGAAACAAACAGATCTGATGTTTTTCTTATGGTATTTATATAATACTGTTAATTAATGCATGGTTAATACTTCATGTCCATTTTTCTGAAAAACAGGGGCATATATGTAGAATTAACCTTAAAAAAGCTATGTCGTGTATTTTAAGAGCTATTTTGTTTTAAAAATATTTAGAAAATAATACCAAGTAGATGTAGATGACCCCGTAATGAATTCAGTATTTCTCCTGATGACATTGTGGGTTATGAAAACAACATGTGCTATCTGTCTTATTAGTACAAAAAATACTATGAAGTTCTACACAATACTCTAGCAGAAAATCAACACTGATCCATGGAAGAAATTAGATATAATAGGGGTTATGAACTTGAGATGCTCTTTCTGTATTTCTCCATCTTTATATTAGTTGTATGTTGCAAAAATACTAAGAAAGAAAGCAATCAAAATAATACTCAAATTCTGATGTAAAGTTGAAATTATGACATTTCTACTGAAATAAAATTGGTCAAGTTTTCAATGTCATAATAGCTAACACACATGTGTATGTGTGTAAATACATATGTGTATATGTGTGTATATTTTATGTATACATGTAAATGTGAAACTGAAATATCAATAAAATTCTAGAAAATGTGACAGTTTACAAATAATCATATTAAAGATTAGGAGGATAAAATTGGCCCATTATATATAAAAATAATGCTTTGGGAAAATTATTAGAGTCATTAAAATTCAGATTGTAACAGTGACTTTGAAACAAATTACATCAGCATATCTCATGATCATCATAATGCATATTAATATTTTGTCATTCTAGGATTGTAGAACTTGTTACAAAAGCAAAACTTATTTTATTAAAATTTATAAAATTTCCCACACATATGTCCTACATTTTAAGACATGTTCGGTTGTCTCTTCTTTTTTCTACCAAATAATACCATCAGTTCTTTTTGGTGCTATTTTATGTTGAATCTGTAGACTGATAAAGCACCAATCTTTCATTTGAAGCATTAAAATAAGGTAAAAAGAAAAGTTGAGAGTATTATGAGACAGCTTTAGCTATCACCATTAGTTTCTTTATTTCTATTGCATAAATTGTGTATTAATCATTAGATCTCCTAATTTGCTGAAGTTCACTAACAATGTGTCTAATACCAGCACACAAACAGCAGTTTAGCATTCAATATAGAACCTAACTTTTTATGAAATTAGAGCCCAAAAATGTGGGTTATATATTACACACATCATGGAGCTGGTTTGATACATTTTAATTTATGGAATAATAACTAACACTCCTTCAAACAAGGTAAAAGCAAAAAATATTTTCTATATTGTCATATAACTTTTAAATAATAAGAAAAAGCCATAATCTCTTCCCAGTTTCGGATCAGTTGTTATTCTAGGGAGTCATTATTGTCAATCAGGTGAATAAACATAACTATGAGTTGACAGTATAATGCCAACAATCTCATGAAAAGTACACATATCATTTGATGCAGAACGAGTTATCAAATTTAGAAAATTATACCTACCAAAATTAAATTTGTACCTTACTCTATAATCAAGCACATTGATCAAGGTAAGATGATTTTTCAATGTTAAAAAGATATTAGTATTTATTAATAAGGTATGATTTTGTAAACGATAACTTATATTGTATACTTTCTGTATAATTTAAAGTTTGTAGTGTATGTGTACATGCACACACACAAACACACACAGACAGAGGCAAAACACACTGCTGGAGAGTATCATGCAAATATGACATATAAAATGTAAATGGAAATTCTTGTGGGTATAATATAAAAATTATTTTCTATTTTTATTAATAAATTTAATTCATGATATTTGTCTGCCATCAGGCTTTTGGAAACTATGATATTGAGACACAATCAATTCAATCATTTGCAGTGCACAGATGAAATTATATGTATATTTTTGCTCATAAATCATTGCTTCTGGCAAAATACAAAATATTTTCCTTATTAGAATTTGCAATCTGTTACTGTCAGCATACTGAGCCCCATGCATTGCTGACCTGTATTCTTTACCTACAGGGCTGTTTACATTCATTAAATAAATAAAAAGATTAGTTAAGTATTAGCTTATACTAAATGATAGTGAAATTCATCTGTATCATTTCATGTCTCAGTAATCAATAATGTTTACTATTAAATATAATTGAATTCAGATATATCTTTGTTTTCTCACTGACCTATGGGTGAATATGCCTTTTTTTCCCCAAAGGGAAATGCAGAGTACTTTAGCCATTTATTACCTGTGCAGTCTCACAATGGAAAAATCTATGTCTTTATCCTCCCCTCATAAATATTGTTCATTAAATTTGTAAGTGTATGTACACAGTGTTGTTTTCAAGCTAGGAAAAGATGTTTATAAACATTGTCTTGAGTGATATTGGGTAGAGACAACAAGATTAGGATAGGGATACTCTCGGGAAATTCACAATTCATTTGCCTAGACTCATGTCCATCCACACATAATTGGACTTTAACCTTTATGCACTGAAGTGTTAGCTTTCTTTTATAAAATTTGGTGTCATTGAGACATTTCTTTTATAAAATTTGGTGTCACTGAGTCATTTGATATTAGAAGCAAATTGAGAAAGACAGCAATCATAATTACCCCCTAACCTATTGATTTCCATATAAAACCCTCAAGTTTGCATACATTAAACCCTTTGTTTTAGATCCTTAGTAACCATTTTCACTGAAGATTTTTGAAACGGATGCACTGTGAAACTGATAATTTGCAATCAGTGACCTGTTTTCATTCCAATTTTACTGGAAGGTATGCTCCACCATTTTCTAATTTATACTATGTGAAGGATGGGATTCTTAAATAAATTATATGATGTTTTTCTTTCTATGTCTTTTATTCATCCTACTATTGGTAGTGTGTACAACTGAAATAAGTGTAGCATTGAAAGAAATTACATTTTCTGAATGCATACCACATATAAAAATTCAAAAGAGAATAAAAATTGAATATGTACTTTTTTCTGAAAAATTTTTGGCAGCAAATAAGATATTATAGGAAGAATAATTTATGCCCATTCTTGATAGGTGAATGGTCATACTGGAAACAATCACTACAAGTCTGTATTCCTGAAATTGAGTGAGACTAATACAACCTTGGAAATACTGATGCTTCCAGCAATAAATGATGCTTCTAAAAAGACAGGAGAAAGAAGTTCCAATTTCAATAAGGCAGACCTTAACAGTTGTGTCAATATGAGTAGTGATCGTGTCCTATCCTTTCCATGCAGGGATAGCAACTATATAATAGGCACCACTTTTGATAGTATGAATGCTTTTGTACTATATAACTTCATAGGCTGTAATAGTTTCTGAGTTTAGTGAGAAAATTCATATATACAAGTAGGAACTAAAAATGGAAATAAACTCTATAATGTTTATAAAAATATGTGTAAATCGCCAATGCTTTACATGCAGCCATTAATTATATAGTTTGGATTAAGCACATGTGAGCATTTCACCATAGCATATTGACTTATTTATTTCACAGAATTTTCCAATATCCATGTAGTCACAGTGGCAGGGAAACATGTGCAATAGGAAAAAAATTCCTTTTTCATTTTGCATTACATTTGAAATTAGCCCTATCCCTTGATATGTGGAGTGGTTGCACCACATTTGGTGCATTTTTCGTGTGTCTACAATATATCTGTATGTCTCCTGCCACAGTTTTCTTTTACCTTGGAATGAATAAGAAGAAATTTTAGACTAAGAAAATGTTGCAATTATTGCTCATCAGATAAAAAATTATTCAATACATGTTTTTTCTTAATACGTGTGCCATTATCTTCAGAGACAATATTTTTATTTCTTATCTCTCTCAATCTGATTATTTTTGAATAATATAAGTAATATTGAAGGGAGTTTTCAGTATTTGCAGAAACAAAGCCAAAGTAGTGGGTCTGAACCAAAGGCTCAGGGACACTCACTTGGTACCTTAGATATAAATTAGATATAAATTCTAACCTAAGGTGAATTCAAACCCCTCTCTCTTTTTCCATAGCTTTTTAATACTGAATCAGCATAATATTTTGCATTCAGTAATTTATCTCCACAGTAATATAGAAAAACATATACACATGAATGAAATTTGGATATTTCTGCAAATAGTTTTCTATCTACTACTAAATGACTATATTTTTATCTCTGTTGTTTACAACATATGTTACATATTTTGTAATCATTGTGGCACCATTGATTTAGGGAGGCCCTAACTCTGGCTCCCAGGAGGTCTGGTTATAGACAAGCCCAGACAAGTATGGACATGCCCTGGGTATATCCCAATAAAGGAACCATACAGGCAGAGGGATGAACAACCAATGGGAAGGAGGGATGAATAACCAATGGGAAGCAGCCATCTAACCTGCCTCTGCAATGGATACCTAGTAAACAGCTAAATGATTGGTGGCTGCTCTTTCCCTCCCCAAAGCGGAGAGGTGGCAACACCTGATTGGACCCTTGACCCTATATAAGCTCAACCACTTCCTAAAATAAATGAGTATGCAACCAACTTGTCTACTGCCTGCTGCTTCTCACCTGATTCCCAGGATCTGGATGGTGACCCCGCATCTGCTCGCTACCTTGCCTGGAGCCTGGGACTCCTACCATTTCCCCTTCCTTTTCCTGGGGCAGGGATTGGGCAACAATTATCATGATTGTTGTTGCTGGTTTCCTTGAAATTAAAGTCAGCTCAGCCATATAGACATTTTTGGTTCATGTGTTATGTATAGTAATGGTGAATACTCTGTCTTAGTGTAGGGGATGGCATGTCTTAGTGTAGGGAATGAAAAATGAATAAAGGTATTAATAACTAGCTAAATTTTTTTCTTTCAAGGTGTGCCCTGCTTAATTCTTAAAAAATGCCTCCATGATCTTCATTTTAATTTATTCCTTCAGCAAACAAAAAATAAGTTAAAAAGCACTGCTTTAATATTTAATGAATTTGAAAGTATGAATGAGGATAAGTAATTACAATAATTTTTACCTAACAAGGTTGAAGATGTAATTGAGAAACTAACTGGGATCTTTTACTAGGAAGAATAATTCAATTTTATTGCCTTTAAAAATGTCATTATTTTGTCATTTATTTTTAATTATGCCCATCAAATTTAAATTCAGTTGTTAGATACTGAATTATGTTTAGCTCTTCAAGGCTTCTACTAATAACTACTCCATTAAAGCTTTTTGATGATATTCTTAAATCTAGACACTAATTATGATATATCAGAAACAATCTCTCTCCTTTTCTTCATGCTCTTCTCTTACTCCTACTGCTCCTTTTCTTCCCCCATTCCTTGTAAATACACAGACTTCATTTTCCAGTTCCCCTTGCAGGGAGTTTAGTCTGTAACTACAATACCATACAAGATGTGAAAGAATAATTGCATAATTTGTCAGCACAAATGTTTCACATATGATTGTCTTGGTCAAATTTTCTGCACTAGTATGGACTGGAGATATTTTTTAAAATAAATCCAATAATCATTAGGCAAAGGCAGAGGGCTTTCAGGTGGTAGGAACTGGATTTCTTTCTAATAACTGGGGAGAATGTTGTTCAATTAGTTACTATCAGTCTGATTGTTATGATAAGTTACCAAACATTTAATTTTTTTGTTTTCCTTTATCTTTGATTAAGTTGATGTGACCAGTAGGGGGCACGATCAGAAAATTGAGTTAGAGTAAACTGCTCTCTTTAACCAGAAACACTAAATGCATGAACTTTAGACTCAATTTCCTTATTTTTATTATGCTGGAAATGTATTTATGTATATATTTATGCATTAAAAATCTGGTTTCCTGAAAACTTGGAGTTCTCAGCAGGATGAAGATGTGCATGTCTCTCCTCCAGATTTGAGTGCTTTAATGCTTAAAACAGAGCTTTATTATAGATTTTTACATTTAAATTCAGGTGTTAATTTCTTCTTATATGAATTATTATTGCTCCAGGTGATGTCACTATGGTCAGAAGTTTTTCAAATAGATCTTTTCCCCTGTCTTGGGAAGAATGGTTCACGCAAAATATTTATTTTCAGTTGGTTAACGATATTGTTTGATGTTAGTAGTAACTTTTTGATATTCAATTTAATTCATCCATTGATTAAAACTGTTGAAATTTCTGATCACAGACATACTTAGAATTTTATTTTTCAATTTGATCTGATATTTTGACCATTCTGCTATTAATTACATGGGCTATTAATTACGAAGTCATTCTGAAATGTTTCCTGTGTGGTTGGATGTGAATGTCCCACTAGGTTGCATGTGTTTGAACACTTTTTTGAAGTACATTTCTGGAACAGTTTTTCAGAGATATCAAATCAATGTTGGGGCATATTTTAAGAGTGCATCTCAATGTGTAACACTTGAAAAATAAATATGATTTTAAGACATTATTGTGGTTTAAAGACATTCCAGAAGATGCTCATATAATATTTTGCCTTCAATATGTTTGAACTCTAGATTCCCAGCTGTTGGAACTGTTTAAGAAGTGAAAATTTAAGGAAGCATCATGTGTTGGGGTTTGGGCCTTTGATTTTATAACACATACCATGTTTCTGATCACTCTACTTCTTAGTTGCATATGTAATATAATAACCAGGCATGATTACCTTCCCACCATGTGCTCTCATGTATAATGGACTGTACACACATATTAGCAGTAACTCTGCATAGTTGCTGGTGAAATCATGAAAAAATTACTTACATATGGGACACTCACCCTCCCTCACTGCAGCCTCTTACTTTTATTCCATCTACCTTTGAATATACTCTTATAATAAAACTCTAATTTAACAGCTTTTTATCTCTGACTAGGGGGTGACATCCAATACCCATCAGGATGGAGACAAGGACATTGCAGGAGCAGCAAAACTGAAAAAAAAACATAATTCAGAACATCAGAGACTCTATGTCAACCCCCTGGAACTAGGCTGGCCTAATCTCTCCCCATCCTGAAGCTCAGTGAAATTTGCAGAAGAGGGGGTGAAAATATTGTGAGAGCCTAAAGATGGGGAGGAGCAATGATATGCAAGATACTACACACAAGTTAGGACCAAAGCAATCATAATAGGACTTTGCATGACCTGCACAATGACCAACACATTATTGACCCTTCAAAGTCTAGCATGGACTAAAGGCACTACAATCCTTAGAAGCTAAGGATTAACAGCCGCAATAGTGTTCTTATATTTAAGGGGAACACAAGAAAGAATTCTAGGAAATGCCACTGAGTCCTTACACCTCATCAGAGAGGAGGACGCAGAGGAAAGTTTGACATACACATTAAAGGATGCTTCCGAGATGGGGGGGGAGGAGGCACTGGGAGATAGGGAGGGAAGGATGGAAAGGAAGGGGAAAAGGGGGGACGGAGCAAGGGTGTCCAGGAAGGGTGGGGGAGGGAGGGGACCAAACTACCTATTAAGTTTGTATGAGCAGAAATAAATAAATAATAAATAAATAAAGAAGAAGTGGTTTAATTTTCTCTTTAGGTAGTCCAGTTACAGTTCTTTATCCAGCTTGACATGAGAGCCAATACCAATGACAAGGACTGAGAACCAGGCTACACAGTATCTACAGAATGACTGAGAAAAAGATAATCCTTACTTGCCAGACCAGCATGTCTGGACAAATATACAGGAGGCTGTCAACAGTATTGATCAATTCCCTCCGTTTTATTCACCTACCCAGGGACTACTCCCACTTACCATGGACTGGACCTTCCCCATCAAGGAGACAATCTCCTTCAGTTTCACTCTGAGTTTAACTCAGTTATTAATTCCCTAAAATGTGCCCAGAGCTCAAATCCTCAACCATCAAACTGACACCTGTATCTAACTATGACACAAACCTAAAACAACTCCTGTGTCTTATTCTTTAACATCTTATTCCTGTTATGTTCATTATTATTACTGTTACATTATCTCAATGTGACCCTGTCCTTTAATCTACCAATTGGAAATCATGAACCTTTTTCAACTTCTCCTAGTGACACTAAGTATTAACAATTAATTATTGCCAATCTATTAAATATGAGCTGAAATTTCTGTACTTTTATTTGCTTTCCCACATAACAAATGGTGTTTTCAATACACTATACTAAACTTTTTAACATGAATAGTTTGTAAGGTAAATCTTTTACACACATCATCTTTGATGTACATTGTTGTATTATTTTGTTAATATTTTATTTGCATGTTTGCCTCCATATATCATGGTGATTTGTTGGTGTTCATGTTTTAGTGTGAATCCTTTGTTTTTTTTTTTAACGTGTGTGAGTGTGTGGGTGTATGTATGTGATTACAGATATGTGCACCAGAGAGTATTTGAGTGTGTGTGCCTGAGGAAGGTCAAATGTGATATTGGGAATCATTTTTGCATTGCTCTAAGGTTTCTCAGGCTCAACTCAGGGCAAGGCAAAGGCTTAATCCTTGAACCATCTGTCCAATTCTAAATCTTCTGATATGGTGTAGTTCTTTATTTTCTGAGGTGTCTCTTGTTGTATTAATCAGGGTTCTCTGGAAAATAGATTATATATCTATATATATTTATATAGATATATATATCCATATTAAATAAACTCACAATAAAAATAGTATCCTTCAATTAGCTGCTCATTCCTGTTTCATTCTGGACTGAAAGTTGAAGGATCATGAGAAGGTGTCAAGCTTCTATCTTGCTGGAGGGTTGAAGACTCTGGGCTCTGATATTTGTGAATAATTACTGGGCTCCAATGTTAGTGATGAACAGTGAACAGCAGCAAGGACCTATGAGACCAGGCTCTTAGAACAGTGGCAAGGTCGAAAGAATGGAGCTCTGAGTCAGCCAAGGATGGAGGCAGTAGCAGTAGCAGCAACAAAGAAGGCCACAATGATGGAAGAGCGTACTCATTAGCAAGGCCACACAGAATAAGGGGAAAACAAGTCCCTTCTCCTTGCATTTCCTATTATCTGTCCCATCACTGGTAAATACCTCCCACTATGGACTGAGTTTTCCACATCAATTAAGAAAGTACCTGCAGACTTGTTCAGGGGTCTGCTCCAACCAATGATTCTTCACTGCTGTGCACCAGACTGTCTGCATCTGTCAAGTTGACACTAAAACATAACCATAACAATTGTGACTATATTGAAACATACTTTAGGAACAAATGGGCACAGAAAAACATTTGTCTCTTTAAGTCTATCTAGTTTCGGTGCATTTTTCCAGAATACAATTAACATCAACTTTCCAAAAGTGTGACACAGTACATCACCTTTCTTGGTTTCTTTCCTGGGATCATAGCACAGTTAATCTGTGACTTCTTTCCACTTTGCTCAGCTTTAATTCTTGAGTGATTATTCCCTGCTATAATATTCAGGAAATGACTCAGGATTTTCTGCACTCAAGGAAATGCTTCCCTATTCATTTTCTGACAATGATTTTTTATGGTAGCAAAATTTTCAAATGAATTTTTTCTTTTATATTTTCTATAACAAATTTGGGGATTTGGGCCATAATGCTTATTTTACTGTATTTAATATTTCATTGTAGTTTTCATAAATCACTGAATATATGAAAATCATTATTACTAGAAATAATAACAAACAAATCTATATATCTCACAAAATGAACTTTATTACTAGTGATAGTTGTTTAAGCATATAGAGCCCTAATTTAGGGTTTACGTTAATGATGGTTTATAATCATGTGGGTCATTAAAAAAAAAAAACTCTGGAAAAGATCTTGTCAAATCCTTAAGTGAAAATTCTGGAAATCAAAGCACAACATATGCATAGCAAGATGTCATGTTAGGTAAAAAAATATTTCAGTGGATGAGAGACAGCCATGGAGAGAGTCATAGAAGTTCCAGAAAAATGGTTTTGAAACATTTGCAATGTGGATTAAAATATAATGTGAACTACAGAATCTGTCTGAGGTATCAGTTTGGTAGGCAGAAATATGTTACATGTTTTCAACAATGAAGGGAAGTTTTCAAGGGACTAAAATTCTATTATAGTTTTGTACAATTTTAGTAGATGATTTTGTTAAACACTAGATTTAAAATGAAATATGTTGAAATTACTATCATGATAATGTAATTGGATAAGAATTATTTTAGGTAAAAGTAAGGAACATCACTACAAATAGGGAAGAATGCAAATCAGAAAAACTTGTAGATTATAAAAGAAAAAAATTGTAGTCTGTTAAAAGGGTATGGGTGGGATTACACTGTGTGCATAAAAATCAATAATTTTGGGGATGCAAAACCACACACACAAAAAAATACAGAAGAATTCTATCCTCTGGTTAGGTAGAAGACTAATGAGAGTTGGAAACGAAATTAAAAGACAAAGAAAGATTAATGAAGGAACAGGAGCAAAGTAGACGTGATTTTAAAATATGTAGTAACCTTCAAAGAAATTGGCTTTATGAATAAAGTTTAATATATTAGTATATACTATATATAACCTTATAGTATATACAATATATACTTATATACTTACAGTAGTATACTTATAGTATATACTTATATATATATACTTATGTATAGTATATACTTACAGTATATACTTAAATATAATACATACTTATAGTATATATTTATACTTATAATATATACTTATAGTAAATGCCATCATTTTGGAAATAGTTAAATTAAGAAAAGCATATATAGGGGCTGGAGAGGTGCCTCAGGGGTTAAGCCTCTGCCTTGCAATGGAAGGTCCTGAGTTTGGATCTTTGACCCCACATATAGACACCCAGCAGAAGCAGGGGCGGCCTGTGTTTCTAGTCCTGGTAGTGCGGAGCCTGTGAATCCCCAGACAGAGTAAACAAGGAGGAGGTGGAGGCATCCATGGTAGTTCCCGAATTCGTTCGTGGTTCTACACACACACACAGACACATGCGCACACACGCATTACACACACAATTGAATAAATAATAAACAATTAAAAAGAAAGAATATATAATACATATGTAGTTCCCAATGAATTTTAATAGCATACTAAAATAATAACATATTGTACTTAAAGCAATCTCACTTAAATTTCAACAGATGTTTAATGACTATTATTTACTGACCTGCGAGTGTATAATTTTAGCAGACATATATGTTCAAGCAGTTCTTGTGTGAAAATGGAAAATTCACTCTATATTTCAACATTTACTGATATTTTTATCAACTGAAATACTGAATGGTTAATGTATGAAATTTGCAATGTTAGAAATAAGAAATGAGCCAGTAAGAATAATATTTCATATTTAAATGCAATGACAGTGTTCTTATTCTTTGATCCTACATGATATGCAGAATAAAATATCATAAGCATGTGTTATCTCATTGCACCCATGACCAATGGAAGTAGAGACATTGGAAGCTGCAAAAGCTTGACAGTCAACTTAGCTTATGCAGCAGATGTGAAGTAACTAACTGCTAAACAGTGTGAGGACCAGAGCTCAGATACTCAGATTCCATAAAGCTATATATCTGTATTCCTAGCATTTTAAAAGAGAGGCAGAAGCAAATCATCAACTAGTTAGCTTGTCAAACATCATCATCAACAAGTTACCTGGTCTCAAACAAGATAGAAAATGAAGACTGACATAAAAAGTTGGCCTGGGGTCTTCAAATGCATGTGAACCATTAACAGAGATACCTACATCCCTGCACAACAAAATACTTATGTCCATATACACAAATCTCATAAACATAAGTATACCCTGAAACACATATTGATGAAGAAGAATGAATAAAAAATACACATACTTATGCAGAAGAACAAATGCTAACACATATATCATGCACACACATGTGCACACACTAGGACATGCCAACTTTCACAGAGTGGAAGTCACACACATAAACATATGTATATCATACTCACTGAGAGACATGTAAACATACACATAGATATATACAGAAACACACATTACACAGAAGAATGCATATATGCTTGTACACACACCTATATTTAACATACATAGACAAAGACACTCATGCAAGAGAACATGTACACATACATACACAGAGGTATGTTATGTATGTATACATATGGACACAATTGCATTCAAGCAGAAGAGTACACCATCCCTACATTATGCAAATATACAAAGTTACATATTAAAATGCCTTAGCAAACACTCACAGGAACAATTGGCTAATACACCTTTCACACTGATTGACCAGAATAAATTTAATTTATTTAGTTGGTTTGCCTAATAAATAATCAGTATCAAGCATTTTCTTTTTTAAAAGAATTTTTATCATTAATGCAATGAATACAACTAACAACTAAGTACACAGAATAAGCATTTTCATGATCTTGTATAAATTAGCCATGTTGGGCTAGAGAGGTAGCTCAGAAGTTAAGACTAAGCCTAACAAAAAGAAAGTCCTGTGTTCAGATCCCTGGTCCCATGTGAAAGTGTCAGGCAGAAAAGGTGGTGGCCTACACCTGGGAAATTCCAGAATGAAGCCAAAAAGAGGTAGAAACAATTCAGGATGAGTCCTCCTGAATCCACAGGAACACAGAGTGCCCTCTCTCTCTCTCTCTCTCTTTCTCATACACACACACACACACACACACACACACTAAAGTTTGAAAAAACTTATATTGATAATAGTCATAGATTCCTTTTGTTTTCCTTTACTTTCACATGAAAATAGATACTGAAGACGACTTAATGCTTCATGGAGAATATATTATATAAATATTCATATGTATGTATATTTATGTATGAGTACCTGTCCACTAAAATAGCATCATAAAATTAGAAAGATGAATTAACTCATAGTGGAATGTAAATGCATCCTCACATATGTACTTGAGTTTAATTGTCTATATATGCAGATGATGATACATAATCACATAATAATTAAATATGGATTACTGGCCCAGGCATCACTTGATATCTACATCCACCACTTCTTATAGTGAAAATTATAAAGTTTAAATTCTCAGTGACTCACTTTTATTATTTACAGTTTATGAATATCATAATTTTTAATTTAATTAATTAAGTCTATTCAAATTATGTGAAAAGGCATATATTAATTGGTAAGATTTCAATAAATGATGACTGCTATTGCCATTGTCATTTCTGGCACAGATGTGCTTTGAAATTTTGCTTCAGGTAAAGGACATTTCATTGCTTAACAAATGATTTATATAGATGAAAAACTTTATAGAATGTTCATGGATAAAGAATATTTAACTATCATATAATCCCCTATATCTATATGAGTTTAGCCATAGGCAAAGAGAAATGAAATATAATGTAAAACCTCAGATCTGGAGATGTAACACAAGTTATCATACACATTCATGTGTCCAAATGCAAGGGGCTGGACTGGATCCACAGCATAAATATTTGGGTAAATTTCTTGAAAAGTATAAATCTACATAACTGAAATCTTTAAAGAGAACAATAGGATTTCAAATAAGGTTAGAAATTTGTTCTGCTTTATATTTTTTGAGTAAAGCATAAGTATATGATTCCATTTACTGATGACCAAAAATTCATAAATAGCAGAAAATGAATAGTGTCACAATAAAACAAGAAAGCTATACACGTCATTAAATTTTAAGTAGCAAATCTGCTTGTAAAACAAATGAAATTACCAAGGAATGTGTTACAATCAAATATTCTACCTACAAGCCATAAGAAGTGTCTTTTTTTACAAAGATACAAAAAATAATAAAAGCAAAATAAGCAAAAATAAGACCAGATGTCTTATTGCTTCCCACCTATAGCCTTAATATTATGAATTTATCAGGATTAAACCCATTTATTATGTAAGAGACCTTAAGGTCTAGCCATCCCTGGAAAAAGCCTCTCTGACTTATCAAAACTGCTTTCATAATTTCTTTCAAATTTATAATTTAGTCTAGTGGACAAACTAAGTAATACACTCAAAGATGCTTGGTAAAAATGACTATTGCCAACAAGGACAGTTCTCTGAAAATTTTATAATTATTTGCAATTTCACTGCACATATACATACACAAACTCTTGATATATTGACACTCTCATTAATAAATGAATGAATGGATTGTACAGATGTTTCGTAAATGAAAAAAATATAACCGGTCAATTAGTACACCAACTAATGCTCATTCTTATTGTAATGATGGAAATGAAAATAAATCAATTGAGTTTCCATTTTATCTCTGTTACAATGGATATCAATCACTAACAAACAAACAT